>JAQPPZ010003374.1:15635076-18452615 GCA_028583015.1 Wollemia nobilis
GTATCCTATCCGAAGGAGCTTTTTAGCAATGGCACTACCACTAAAGTGTCCTCCACAAGATCCATCGTGGGCTTCACTCAAGGCTGATTTAGACTCTTCTAAATTTAAACATCTTAATAGGATACCCTCAAAAGATCTCCTATATAAATTATTGCCAATTATTACAAAACGACTTGCTCGTCGACGTAATAACCGACGCTGGTTTCTATTAGAATTGGCAGGGAAAGTCCCATTTTGGAGAAAATCAAATATGTCTGTATACCAAGGTTCAAGAGTAGTTTCATTGATTAGAAACACATCCAAAGGCTCTAAGCATGACTTATTTGAAGCGGGCTCCTGGAGTCGACGAATAATGATAGTGGCATATTCGTCGTCTAACTCCAAGGGCAAGAGAGATGCAGCGGCGGCCATAGCGTCAGCTGCACGGTTGCTAGTTCGAGGAATGGCTTCCAAGGTAACTTGATCAAACAAGGACATTAATTGTAAAACATAGGCCTTATATGGGCACAATTTATCATCTCTGGTTTGATAAACTTCATTAATTTGGTTTATAACCAATTGGGAATCCCCAAAAACTAAAAGGTTTTTAATTTTTAGCGCTAAAGCAGCTCGTAATCCAAGGATTAGAGCTTCATACTCAGCAGTATTGTTGGTGCAAGCAAAGGTCAGTTTGAAGGACAGAGGAATAAGATGTTTTTGCGGAGATATTAAAATAATACCCGCACTGACCCCACTCATGCATCGGGCTCCATCAAAGTATAAGGACCATTGTTCAACAAGGTCTGCCTCTAATTGAAGGCATTCATCAGGAAACTCGATAATGAGGGGATGAGTAGACTCTAAGGGTGCAACAACTAATTGATCTGCTATGATTTGACCCTTAACAGACTTTTGTCCTATGAATGTGAGATCAAACTCACTTAGAGCAAGAACCCACTTGGCTGTGCGACCCGATAAATAAGGTCGACTCATGAGATACCTTAAGGGATCGTATTTGGCAATGACATACATTTTTTGGCTAAGCATATAATGTCATAATTTTTGCGTAGCAAACACGACTGCGAGACATAGTTTCTCTAACGCTGTATAGCGGGTTTCATAACTGATGAAGGTTCGGCTAATATAATAATTAGCACGTTCTCGCTTTTCATCATCGAGTTGAGCTAACATAGCTCCTAAGGCAGAATCTGAAGCAAAAATATATAGAAGAAATGGGCGATCAGATTTAGGCGATGAAAGCACCGAGGGATTAAGGAGGTATTGTTTGAGAAGTTCAAAAGCTTCTCTACATTCTGTGTCCCAATTGAAAGGGACATCCTTCTTAAGAAGTTTGAGAAAGGGACCAGTTTTGTCCGCCAGCTTATCAATGAAGCGACGGATAGCTTGAAGTTTACCCTGTAAACTTCGTAATTCAGATATATTAGTAGGTGCGGGCATATCGGTGATAGCCGCAATTTTGAGGGGGTCGATTTCAATACCACGTAAAGAAACTAAAACCCCTAATAATTTGCCGGATTTGACTCCAAATATGCATTTTTCTGGATTTAACCGAATGAGATATTCTCGTAATCGATTAAAAACTTTTCGCAAATCATCTAAATGATTATTTTCAATAAGAGAGCGAGCTATAATATCATCTACATAATCATGTAGGATATCATGCATCATATCATGAAAAATGTAAGTCATAGCTCGTTGGTAAGTTGCACCGGCGTTCTTTAAGCCAAATGGCATCACTTTCCAGCAAAAGGTACCCCAGGGGGTAATAAAGGCTGTTTTAGCCTGGTCTTCAGGAGCTATCCTGATCTGATTATAGCCGGAGAATCCATCCATTAAGGACATCATCCCACTTTCGACAGTAAAGTCAATAATTTGATCCATGTTTGGCAGAGGAAAGTCATCCTTAGGGCATGCAGCGTTAATATCTCTAAAATCAGTGCAAACCCTAACTTTGGTAGCTTCTTTCTTGGTGACTGGAACTACGTTTGAGATCCATTCAGCATAATCAATAGCCTGTATAAAGATAACATTCAGGAGTTTTTCTAACTCCCCTTTGACTAGCAGAGCCACTTTGGGATGCATTTTTCTAAGTTTTTGTTTAACAGGTTTAGCATCCGGATGGACCACTAGATGGTGCATGACGACAGAAGGGTCTAGACCTGGCATATCTTCGTATGTCCAAGCGAAGACATCTTCATACTCTTTAAGGAATGTAATGTATTGCTCTTGTTTGTCTGGGCTTAATTCTGATCCAATATTGATTATGTGAGGATTGTCCTCAGTTCCAATATTAATTTTAATGACATTTTCTACCTCCATGTGTAGATCTCTTTCAAAGTTAGGTGGGGCGGGTGAAACGCCCAATTCTTGTAATTCTTGTAAGGTTAATTTAGATAATTCATTCTGAGGATCAGTGGCCTCAAGCTGAGCTATATTTGGTATAGAACCATCAAAATAAAACCCATTGTGCAACATCTCTTCAACAGAGACATCATGGAAGATATCTCCTTCCAACTCTTCATCGGGGTCAACAATCATTTCAGGGTATGCTATGGATAGCATGTTGCATGAAAATGACTGATTTTGGAGAGGCAAATCAACATGTCTATCCAAATAATCTTGATAGGGTATGAGGTGATCATCCTCCTCAAAAGGAAAGGGTTGTCCCTTACTAGGAAATAGGCCCACACCACAGCGGGCCGGCCACGGTTCTACCTCGAAAGGTTCTTTCATGCCATTTTGGAAAGGTCCTAAGCCTTTCCCTTCATATCCCATTTTAAGCATCATGGGTTTAGCTTTAATATAATCATTGGTAAAATAGCACCGAGCGTACCCCTCATGATGAGTTTTGATATTCCGAGGGATTCTTCCCCAGTCATATCCTTTATAAATGAAGGCACAACTCCCGACTTGGTAAGTACTTCCCATAGGTTGTGGGAGGCCCAAAGTACGAGGAGATGGCGGCAATTTATTTAAAAGGTTTGAATCGTGCATGAAAGCATTCATTTTTTTTGATATTAAGGTTGTAGATAAATCTGGTAAGAGGTCATCAGAAAGGGCATAAGATGTAGAAGGCTTATTACCTATGTCTTGAGATGTGGAAGATATGATAGTTGTTTCTGTGGGTTGCGAAATTATAGGAATAGAACTTGAAGGATTGGTTGTAGTTTTAAAATCTTTTTGAGGTTCTAAAATAATTTGTTTAGAGGGTTGTTGATCTTTATGGGAGGATGAAGTTAATGGAGGGGAAATAGATGAAGTTATGGGTTTATGTTTCACAGTTTTAGATGAAAAAGAAGAACTAGAATGTGTGGATGACAGAGCAAGGCAAAATTGCACTCCAACGGGTTCTGCCAAAGCACACATATCAAAAGGTCTAGGGTCACCATGAATAGTGACTAACTGATTTTTAAACTCAAACTTAACACATTGGTGTAAAGTTGATGGGACCGCTCGCATGGCGTTGATCCAAGGGCGACCCAAAAGTATATTGTACGATGCTGGACAATGTACAATAAACACAATTGTCTCAAGGGTTCTAGGACCAACTTGCAATGGGAGGGTAATAACTCCACATGTTTCTTGTGTTTCGTCATTAAAAGCTTTAATAATCATATCAGTTTTCTTCATTTCATCACTTCTAAAACCAAATCGTTGGTAGAAGTCAAAGGTGCAAATGTTTAGAGATGAGCCATTATCAATCAAGACTCGTTTGACAGCCACATCTCCAATTAAAGCAGTAATATACAAGGGATTATCCTTGTGTAAACTGTGTTGTGGGATATCTCTATCCCGAAAGTCAATACAATCAATCTCTCGAGTGATGATAGTATTGGCCATAGCTTCAGGTTGAATGTTTTGAGGTACCATCATTTGGCTCAGTGTAAGCATCAACTCATCCCTATGGGTGGGAGAGGATCGTAATAAATCTAAAAGGGAAATTCTGGCCGTGGTATTGGACAATTGCTCGTTAATACTATAAGGGGGTTTAGGTTGAGCATTAGAAGTATGATTCCCTTTAATGGGATTTTTCAGAACGAATGGAGCTGATCCATCGTTCTGGTTTGGTTCCTATTGGGAATTTTGAGCTTGTTGTCGGGTGACGACTCCGATGGTACCTACAATGTTATAATGACGACGTTGAAACGGTCTCGGTTGAGAATTTATGGCTTGTTCATAAGGAAGGACTATATTAGAAGAAGGTCGAGTAGTGACTCTTCTAGGAAATGGTTCTTCTGGAACATTAGCATCTGTGACAGGTTGAATAGGATCTGATTCGTTTTCAGAACTATTCGATTGAATAGTGTCTACTTCACTTTCACTATCTGATTCTATATCACTAGAATCAGAAGTTTGAAAATTATGTAAGGTCCTGGTCGTAACCAGGGATAAGGTTGTGTCAAATATTTGAGAATCCTGAACAGGTAATTGTCCGCTAATGGTTCCTACATATCGAGTAGGAGGGGGAACATTATGATGTTCAATTTGATTAGCTACCTCTTTACCATGTCGTGGTAAAGGGTGTTGAAATATGTCTAGAGTTTGATTGGCATTTTGATTTTGATTTTGGGGAACAGTATTTTGAGTATTATTAGGAGGGTTTTGTTTGGGTTGGAAGGCTTGCACTTCCATTTCATTATTGTCAATCAAATCTTGTATTTTATGCTTCAATATTTTACAAGCGTTGGTAGAATGTCCAGGTCCTCTATGAAACTCACAATGCAAATCAGCTCTATATCCGGGTATACTTGGGTCAGGCTCCCGGATGGCTGGCAGTTGGATTAAACCTCTTTCGAGCAATTGAGGTAAAATAGTTGATAAGGGTTGGTTTAATCTAGTGAATTCTCGAGGAGGCTTGTCAGGAGGTTTCAATATGAATTTCTCTGTTGTCTTTGTTGCATTGACATTAGCAACATTTCTGCTATCAGTGACTCCATCACCGACAACCTGTTTGTTTTTATATTGATTTCTAGATGTTTTCTCATCATCCTTCTTCCTAAGTTGGCCTCTCCTAATGAGGGCATCTTCTACTCTTCGAGCTAAATCTATAGCTTGATCGAAGGTAGTCAAAGTAGCTATTGATAGCTCATAAGAGAGTTGTTCTTGTAAATTGTTGATGAAAATGTCTAACATTTCCCTATAGGGTAGCACAAAGTGCAGCTTTCCTATCAATTGCCTCCATCTAGCTAAGAAATCAGCAAAGCATTCGTCTTTATCTTGTTTTAAATTGTATAGGTCTTTAATAGTTACATGCCTCTCGATGTAGGCACTAAATTGATGAACAAATGATTCAGCTGTTTCTTCAAAGTTTCTTAAGGAGTGAGTGGGCAATTGATAGTACCACTCTAATGCCATTCCACCTAAACTTTTGGGGAACATTTTTAGTAATAGCAAGTCGTCATGCGATATGTCGTGACATGCTATCCTAAACATGCGAAGATGCTCTATGGGATCTTCGGTTCCTTTATATATAGGCAGGACGGGCATGGGAAAATGTTTAGGGTATGGTTGAGCTACCACTATGGGATCCAAAGGTTGACTACAGATCTCTCGATAATTATACGAGGGACGGTAGGGATCTATCTGGTCCATACGTGAAGCCAATTGTTTCACCATGGCTTCCAGATTACTAGTTTGCCCCCCATATTGGTTTGGTAGGGCATTGACATGAGTGTTATGGGCATATGATGGAGGAACATGCAGATTAGATGCCATGTTATTGTTGTGTAAATTATTGGTAGGAAAAGTATTATGGAGGAAGTTTGTATTATGTTGTATTCCAGATTGTTGAAAGTTTGTATTTGGCTTAGTTTTAGGTTTCTGTTTATTTAAAGCATTTTGCTCAATAGTTTGGCGGAATAAAGTAGTGAAGGGAATTTTATTTTGTGTGGGAGTGATTTTAGGTTGAATAACAGGTTCCCTAGGAGGTTGGGTGACCTGTTGTTTTGACATGCTTTGGGCTATAGTGACCATATCCGCATTGGATGGTCCACCCTTGTCACTTTCTTGATCAATGAAAGACAAGGGATTAGTCTGCATATTGCACATATATTCCATGGTTGCTTGAGTTTTACTAATTTGCCCTTTATCAAGGCGAATGGCCACATTAAGGTCATCAATGTTTTCCCTGAGAAATCTCTTGAAATGCTCTGCATTGTCAAAGGCAATATTTCCATTTGGAGCTATTCTAGGGGATGAGGATCCATCCTCTCTAACATTTGCTTCTTGTTCTTTATCTTCCCCTAAGTCTTCATCTGATTGACCTAGAGTTTCTCCTTCTGGATTTGTATCTCCAAGAAGGACATTTGGGTTTTCAGTTGTATCTTGTAACCAATCTTCTCCTTCTCCTAGAGTTTCTTTACCATTCCTAAGTTTAGGCATGGTGCTAAGTTTTGATTTCAGCAAATATATAAAAATATATATATATATATATATATATATATATATGCAACAAATTAAAAGGTATATATTATATACCTACTATAATATTTGAAATTGAAATGTTTAAGTTTTTGCTAAGTTTTTTGATTTTTTTAGTTTTTCTTTAATTTTTTGAAATAATACAATAAAGACAGCAAATGAAACAATAAATGCACGCAATAACAAGACTGAAAGTAAATGAGCTAGTCTTCTAAGAACAATTTATAAACATCATTAATAGGCTCTAGTTCTTCAGGGGTCATGAAATGTTCTTCTTCAAATTGAAAGTTTTCTTTTAAGAATTTGATAAAAAGGGCTATGGTAATATTATCTGTCTCAGATGTTGGTTGATAGAAGTAAAGCTCGTGGCAATACTCTCGATATAACACAGCACGAGGAACTCTATTCCATCTTTCCCTATCTATAAGAACAACCTCTTGGTCTTCTACAAGGCCTAGGAATCGGTGTACAATGTCTGCATTCTCGAGGTATTCCTCGAAGCTGAATAATTTTGAAGATACTAAAGCTCTCCTATAGGCTAACCATCTATGGCAGGCTCTCTGAAGTTCATGATAAAAAACTATTTGATGAGGATCCAGGATTCTATCCAAGACTAGCCTCTTAATCTGTTTAAGTTGTGTGGACCTAGATGAAATGAGACTAAGTCTCCTATCAAGTTCGTTCCACAAGGATTGAGTTCTACTTGTTTCAGGGATACTAAGGACATAATTAACTTCTATAGCTGCCAATTGATTTTCTACGTTGATAGTAACTGCTAACCTCTTTTTAGGAGCTACCATCTAAACATGACCTTGAACCTTAAATGTTTTAAAATGCATCTAAGTTTTAATTGTTCTAATTTTTTTTTTTTTTTGTTTTTGTTTTCAAAAGGTTATGATGCATTCACGTCGGGTTCACCAAAATGTATCGCTCCAAATTTTTCGCATCCCTACCTTCAGGCTATAGGATCCGCGCCCGGAAGGAGGATGGGAAAAGGATGATGCGGTACCTCGGACGAGAGGACTTTGCGAAGGTCCCGCCTCTCAAGGGAGGTGTATTTTGGTGATTTTTCGACGGATGGTGGGTTCACCAGGAAACATTTAATGGCAGTTTCCACGCCTAGGTTTTTGGAATGTGTTTAATGAGTTCGTTTTAATCTTAAACATTCATCCTAGGTTTGGCCGAATGAAACTAAATTAAACTATATGAAAATGCAAGTTCCATGAATACAGTAGACAGATTTGAAAGCAAAAAATAGAGAATTTACAGGAGGAAAATGGGGAATACCTGATCCGGATGTCTGAAGAAGATTCTAATTTTGAAGCAGTCCCGATCGTCTGAGATTCTACAGAATCGTCTGCAATCAGACGAGATCGTCTGAGATCTAACGAATTCGTCAGAGACCTGCAAAACCGAAAATAGATGCAAAATACCAAAAAATCCTACTGTGCAAACAGAGGCAAATTACACCAAATAGAAATATGAATACTGAACAATGTTTAAGAACAGAAATTAATGCAAATTACTGTACTTAAATGGCAGATCATAAACTTAGCATGCAATCTAAGCTAAATGGGTGAACTCCAGATGCAAAATAGGATAAAAACTGAATATATTATCTAATTTGCAAAACAAAATAACAGAGACAAAGTTGAGAAAAGCAAACTCCGAGCACTGATTGCCTCGATGTGGGCTGCAGTCGAGATCGTCTCGCATCGATACGAAATCGTCTCGAATTCGACAGGATCGCCTCCGATTTGAACAGGTTCATCGACGACGATGGGTGCTGGCTCCGGTTGAAAATCAATGATATACCTGCATCAAAATTGCTATGGGACTAATGCAAAAATAAGATTATGATGTTTTAGCGCGGAAGGATTCAATTTGCAGATAAATTCAGCCAGGGGTTGGGGAGGGAAAATCCTAGAAGTTAAATAGGCTTAGGGGGAGTTGTTGGGAGGTTGGAGATCATCCCAATTTGGGAGATCTCCAACGGGGGAGGGTCCCAATGGCGTAGACACGCTTCTACCCAGATTGGAGACCCATTGGAACAGATTCCAACTATGCAAATTCAGTTTTGCGACAAGATCGTCTGGACGTCCTAGTCCAGACGAAATCGTCAAATCTGGGGCGATATCGTTTGATCGGCGACGATATCGTCAAACGGTCAAAACAACCTCTAAAAATGGTGCGAAAAAGGGGGAAACGGAATACCCGACGGTTAACGGGCGGTTTGGGAGGTTAAATTTGATTTTTAAATTATTTACTAAGGTGAATGTAAATTTTATAATTTTACTGCGCCAATTTTAGGGTGCTACACTTTCTGTAAAAGGTAGCTAGGCCATGAAATATCCTTACTTATGTTATAGTTCATGGAAGAGGCCATTCTAGAATAACCTTCACTTTCTCGTCACCCATCCTCATGCCATATCTTTAGATTACAAATCCCAAAAACACTAAACTATCCCGAAGAAATCTACATTTCTTTAGGTTGACATACAATTTCTCCTTCTTGAGTACGTCTAACACTAATTTTAGGTATAATAAATGCTCTTATTCACTTTTACTATAAATCAAAATATCACAAAAATACACAACCACAAAATTACCATTATATTCCCACAATACTCTATTCATCAACCACATAAATGTACTAGGTGCATTAGACAACCCAAATGGCATCACCATCCACTCGTACAACCCATATTTTATCTTAAAAGTTGTCTTCCATTCATCCCCTTCTCGAATTTTGATCTGGTAGTAGCCACTCCAAAAATCAATTTTACTGAAGTATTTAGCTCCATCTAATCCATCCATCATGTCATCCACTCTAGACATAGGATATCGATACTTTATTATGATATTGTTTATGGCTCTACTATCTACACACATCTGCCAGTCACCATATTTATTTGGATTCAAAAATGCTGGAGTCACATATGGACTCATACTCTCCCTAACTAATCCCTTATTTATCAACTCTATCACTTGCCTACTCAAATCTACATTTTGTGTCGGGTTCAACCGATAAGCTGCTTGATTTGGGAGCACTGATCCTGGAATCAAATCCATGTGATGTTGGATATCCATCTTTGGTGGTATCCCATCTGGTAACTCCTCTGGTGTGACATATTTATATTCAATTAGCAACTTAGTTGCTGTTGTAGGCATAACCACTTCCTATTTTTCTACCTTCCTAGTTGTTAAGGCATAAAAAAAGGTAGCGTCCTTGATCTTTGCAAGAAACTCCTTCATCATCAACAAGCTCTCACTCAACCCATCCTCCTTTAGAGGTACAAGAACTACCTTTACACCATCCTTCTAGAATGTGTAAGTATTATTTCTCCCATTATGGTTAGTATCCCTATTGTACTGCCAAGGTCTTCCCAACAGAATGTGACATGCATCCATTAGGATCACATCACATGACACTTCATCCTTATAAGTGCTCCCAATTGAAAATTTAATTAAACACCTCTGATCTAATGTTACCTCATTCCACTTCTTAACCCATAAGATATGATATGGATAAGGATGCTTTTTACATTTTAGGTGCATTTTATCAAACATGACATTTGACACCATATTCTAACAGCTACCACCATCAATGACAATAATATATACCTTCCCTCCTGATGTACACCTTGTTTGAAAGATGTTCATTCACAACAAAGAATCATCACCATATATGGTATGCACTATTGCTTTGCTCTGCACCTTCTCTTTCTTAGGAGCAATCAACATCCTCCTTATCATAAGTGCTTTCCCCATGTCAGCAACAACTTCATACTCATCCTGCTCTTCCATCTCAACCAGATTGACCCTTCTTGTCCTCCTTGACCTCTTTCTTGAACATCATGTTGGGGACACTCAAATTCTCTATGCCCCTCCTCACCACATCCATAATAAGTATACGACCTTCTTGGATCATTCCCATTTCGTCCACCATCGTAACTTCTACCTCGTTGGTATCCTCTTCCTCTCAGATTCTGCCCATCTTATTCTTGTTTTGTAGGCATTGAGAATTCTCCCTTAAGAAAGTTAGATCCACTTCGACCCCAACCTAAAGAGGGTGTGAATACCTTCTTACCTCTTCTATTAACCCTTTTCAATTTCTCCTCTACCTTGAGGGCCATTTGATACACATCCTCCACTGTAAGAGTGTGATGCATGCTCATATCATCTTGGACAACAAAAATTAGGCCATTTTCATACATGGTAGCCTTTTGGTCCTCCATATCATTATGCTCCACTTTAATGGATAGCCTGTAGAATTCATTAGTATACTCATAAATTCTTTGATCCTTCTGTCGAAGGTTCTAAAATATATGAAATAGGGTTTGGGAATAGTTTATAGGTATAAATTTTTCATGTAACTTATTCTTCATATTTGTCTAATACCTGATCTTTTCCTTTACATTCCTCTATCATGTAGTCTGTAAATGATCCCACAAAATCAATGCATGTCCCTTCAACTTTGTGCATACAAGCTTAACCTTCTTCTCTTCAGCAAGGTTACTCCATTCAAAATATTTTTCTAGGCTATTGATCCAATCGATCAACTCCTCTAGTTTCAACCCACTAGCATACTTGGGAACCTTGATATTGATCCCATATCAATTCCCATTAATACACTCTAGAGCTCGTATTAGCCGATTTTCAAAACTGTGCTCTTATTCCTCTAGCCTCTCTGGTCCTGCTTCTGTGTGGACCTTAGATCCACGTTCCTCAGGTATATTTTCATCATCAAATCCCTGATCTACATGCACCGTGGGATGTCTCTCACACCAGTCAACCATGCTATTTCTACATTTATATATTTAATCTACCTATTCATTTGATCATATATTATAGGTGGCATCTTCCCTTCACTAGCGATATCACACCCGCTCTGATACCAAATGGTGCAAACTCAGCTACAAGAGATCAACTAAATGGACTGCAATCACATAACACAAATGTAATATAATGTAAGAAATATACAAATTGATATTCTTCTCATTCCTAAATTCACACCCCTTCTCCAAAAGAATACAATCCATCTTATAGCAACGAAAAACCAAAGAAACCCTAAAAACATTTTTTTTCTAGAAACTGCTAAAAATAGAAATGAGTCGGATTGTACCCAAATTTTGTGCACACATCCCTATTACAATAATGAACCTTATTTTAAAATATTAGGTCTCAAATTAAGGTATAAAAAAATATAATAAAATTCTAACATTCAAAAAACCCAAAAAAGCCTAGGAACCTATTCTAAAAAGCTAATTTTGGGACACTAGATGGAGGAGTTAGGTCCCGAAAGTATGATTTTTGGAGGGTCAGGTGCATCAAATATGGGCCTAATGTAGAACATGCATGTCGAACCACCTGTTAAATTTCAAGGCAAATGGGCGTATGATTCACAAGTTATGGCTCCAAAAAGGTGCATCACTTCTCAAATCTATAGTGCTCTTCACTCCAGCACTGAAGATAAGGTTGGACCAATCCACATGTTGGTCACGAATCTACCTAAGTACAAAGTATTATCACTTGTGTGCCCTAGACCTGGCCAACATTGAAAGGACGAGGGAAAGAGAAAAGTCCTTCGGGTCAATCTCCAAAGAGGGCTAGCTCCCTTACTAATCTAATTTAGTTTAAAGCTTACAATAACAGGAAAGAAATAGAAAATAATAGAAAGAGATGGAAATATGTTTGTAAGCCAAAAAAGTGTGGTGGGGATAAACTAATAGCAATAAACCACATTCAAGTTTGAATTAGTATAAAAATATAAAAGTAAGCATAAGAACCCCTCATAGTTTGCATAGATAGCATCTAAAACATATTTCAATATTCATTCTCTTACCAGTAGTAATTAAATTTAGATGAAGAATTTAAAAGTAACTAATAAGGAACATAAACGTAAATAGAAATGACAAGCAAGAAGCGATCAACCACAAGACTACTCAAGGAACCAGAAGCCGAATATCTTTATTTTGATACATAAAAATTAAATTATTTTTTTGTAGAATGTCTATCCTCCTATTATTACATCAAAATACTTATTATTTATAGAGGATTTTCCCTCTTTTATTTTATTTAAAATATGAAAAATATGGGCTGGTAAAAAATTAACAGCAACAATTCTCTCCTCGGCAACAACAACAAACCAATTAGCAAATGTATTGAAGAAATGTGTGTTGATCTCATCACATGGCGTATCGAAGCTTTGGAAAAATCATTGGTCTGATTTTAATATTTATGATGGTTCCTTAGAAATGCATACCCACCAAAGTTGACGGTGCCTAAAAAATGAACAATATTACACCAGAGTCAAAGGAGCAATACTTAAATCCCATAGTTTTTTAGTAGTGATTATGAATATATCTATTGTATCTCCACAAGAATTAATTTTACTAGATTTAATAATTTTCCAAATAAATTTGTACTAAAAACGTAGGAGTGATGGTGTTTGTCTCCAAAATGAGTTTTACTTGAAATTTTGCCTGAAATACACTTTTATATTCATTTCGCACAAGTTATGCCCAAAATGAGCTTTCGCCTAGAATTTCGTTTGGAATGTGCACTTAATTTTTTTGTCCTATGTGAAATAGAATTTTACCCCAATATTTCTCTTTTTGCTATGACTTCTCTTGGGAAAATCTTGTGATGCCATAAGTAGGGCCCATCAAGGTTTTGCTTAGGGGCAAATATCATAATTTAGCACAAATTTTCGGATTTCCAAAATGCCAATTTTGCGATTTTTGGGACCATAAAGTTTGGCCCTTTCACCCGAAAATTTTGGGATCTAATTTTTTTAGGGTAAATTCACCCCGTTTTCATAAGGTTTCCTGCCAAAATTTTGCCCTAAATTTATTTAAAATAAGGAATATCCCGTCCAAATCGCCCCTTGTACCCCATTATATATAGCTAACCTTGACAACGACTCCCATACAATTACAACATTTTTCCTGGATAGCGAGTGATACAAAGTAGAGTACTGACAAAACCAGAGTCCATGACTACCAAAAGGTGACTAGTAGAAGGCGACTGGCAGAAGGCAACTAGCAGAAAGCGACTAATAAAATGCGGTTGATAGAAGGTGACTAACAAAAGGTGACTGGCGAAAGGCAACTGATAGAAGGCAATTGGTAGAAGGTGACTGGTAGAAGGCGACCAAAGAAGGCAACTGGTAGAAGGCGACTGATAAAAGGTGACTTGCAGAAGGTGACCGACAGAAGGTGACTGGCAGAAGGTGACTGACAGAAGGTGACTGGCAGAAGGTGACTGGTAGAAGGCGATTGGTAGAAAGTGATTTATTGAAGGTGACTGACAGAAGGCGAATTATAGAAGGTGACTGCCAGAAGGTGACTAGGAGAAGGCGACTGATAGAAGGTGACTTACAGAAGATAACTGGGAGAAGGTGACTGACTAAAGGTGATTGATAGAAGGCGACTGGTAGAAGGTGACTGACAGAAGGTGACTCACAGAAGGCAACTGACATAAGGCGAATGATAGTAGGCGACTGGCAGAAGGCAACTAGAAGAAGACAACTGGTAGAAGACGACTGACATAAGGCGACTAGTAGAAGGTGACTGATAAAAGGTGACTCAATTTATCCGTATGCTTCTTTTACCATTAAATTTCATTTTTTATTTTATTAATGGACACTTAATAAAGAGGTTTATTTTTCCTACGAACAATATTCATGGGACAGTCATATATTCTTTTGTCTCTAGCAGTAGTTCTCTTTTATACCTATTATTTTCATATTTAAAAATGTTCTTTGTTCATGTTATTCTTCTGTTCATACAAGTAAAAATGTCAACTATAGGCAGTGGAAAGAAGGGAGGAGAGTCTTCTAATAAAAGGAGTATCCTCAAATACTTTCCTAATATTTCAAAACCCAGTATGCCATCAACATCTGCACAAATTGAAGGTATGAATACCTTTACTCACCAGTTAATTTTTTTACTTTGTTAATTTTAAATATAATGTCCTCAATTCATAAATAAGTGTGTTTTTTGGTTGATGGCTTTGTTCACTTTTATCTGTAGAAAACACTAGTATGCTTTTAAATTCCATAGTGATAATTAATCTACTATTGACACTAGAATTATCTCTATAGAAAATACTGTTAACCTTGGTATTCCTCCACTTTCACATATCCATGATAATCAACAGTCCAAACATGAAGATAATCTCAATCAAATTGAACAACAACATGAAGAGATTCCTGAATCTAACATGCCAAGTGGAAAAGAAACTAATAGTTCTTATGCAGTCCCTACTTCCAGAGAATATTCATATAAAAAAAAAACATGCAAGGTTATCTAGGTGGACAATTAACATATCATTTCAGCCTTATTGGATATTAGAATTTCCATTTATTGAGCCAGTGCTGCCAGAGAATAGTAGTGATGATGTAACAAAATTAAGATGCATAATTTGTGGTTGGAAACATGGAAAGGAGCATAGATTGCAACTTAAGAAAGATACAGTAGAAAAACATTGTGGAAAGGTTTATATTAAAACAAAAGAAGGTGATCGAGCAACACAAAAAACTTATAGGTGGAAGGATGCATCAGAGTGCGCACATATGAGATATGCGGAAGAATATGATAAAGAAATGAAACAAAAGAAAACATTAGTTTAGAAAGGTGCGACGATTCAAGCCCAATTTCAAAAAATGAATAAGTTAACTTTAGCTTCAAAAAGTTTGTAGTTTGCTGTTGTATTTTCTATTTTTATGAAGGGTAGACCTATGTCTGATTTCATAGATTATAAATCTCTATTTTGACTAGCTAATGTGCACAACTTACCCAACGCTCATTGGTTAGATCGAAGTGGTTAGAAAATGGCAAAATGTCTGTCATTGGTTGAGCAGAATGACCTTAGAGAGAAAGTAAAAAAGGCAAAATTCATTTCACTTTCAATTTATGATGTGAATGCAGTTGACAATACGTCTTGGATTTGTATGCATTTTTACACATTGGAAAATCATTCAAGGCAACCTCATTTACTAGGAATACGCAAAATGGTGGAAAATTGTAATGTAGAAAACATTTACAATGTTGTTGTAACTAGTTTAAAATAAGAAGTAGGAATGAATGAAATTGAAATAGCCACTAAGTTAATATGTCTAGGAGTTGATGGTGCTGCTACAATGCAAGGACATAGGAATGGTATTTGTGTTAGGCTACAAACATCGGTTGCCCCATATTTGATCCCTATTCATTGCATGGCTCACATAATGAATCTTGCATACAAATTTGTGGATACATTTACAAATGTTTCCAGAGTGGAAGAGCTTGTCCGTGAAATTCATGAATATTTTTCACATAGTCCAAAAAGATTTTTAGAGTTTCAATAGTTTGCACTAGGAGTTACCTAAGGTAAAAAATTGTTTAAATATGTGGATACTAGGTGGATTTCGATGTATCTACCAGTATTAAGAGTTTTCAAAGAATATCAATCCTTGACAGGGTTTATGTATGCAAATCGTAGGACGGTTGATAAGGGTAAATATTTACTTTTTCGAATGAGTGACTTTGAAACTCTTCTCACATTGTGTGGAATTCTTCCAATGTTGGAAAAAATGAATAATTTGATCAAAATTGCACAAGAAATATCGATTTATATTCTGGATTTCATCAGGGCGAGAATACAAATTTGCATGCATATTGATATGATATATGCATCTAGTCAAAATTTTATGGATCCCTTGTTTGAGATTTGGAGAGCATTAACAAGTGTGAATAGTCCTCGAAGCTTTTTGAAGTTCAATATTAACAATCATCTGTGTATTAATTTCCATGAAAAAGAAATACCTTTGTGTGATTGGATATAGCTACAAATGAAGTTGAGCAAATGCCCATAACCTACAATAGATTTCATGTGGTTGTGGACGATACAAAACTTAAACTAAAACAAATAGCAGAATCATTGACAAAAGAAATTAGAGATCGTTTTCAAAGAGATGAATTGCTACAAGCTATGGGTGTGGTAAATCCAATGTTTTGGGATCCTTGTAATGAATACCAGATTATAAATTATTTGTTCCTCAAATACATGGGAAGACTTGCTAGCCATTTTAGTAAAAGTGTTGTAGTCAATGGCATTGAAATCAATGGCATTCTGAACAAAGATATTTTGACAAAACAATCCAGCTATTTTGGAACAACAATGTCTTCTCAAGTTTCACAGCTCTCTAACCATCATGAAGCAGGTTCTATTTCACGTTTGTGGAGAATATTACAACCAAGTATTGTCTAAAACATACTATGAGTGAATATTTTCATTTATATGAATTATGTCAAATGATGATTTTGGGATATGTGGAAGATGAAAGGGTGTTCAATGCACTTTCATATATAAAATCTAAAGTTCAAAATAGGTTGGACAAAAATTTGGAGAATTTCTTGAGAGTATATGTGTTAGCCTATGAGGTGGAGGAGTTTCCTTACGAAAGAGCATTGTCACATTGGAGTTCTTTGGCAGAGAGAAGAGGT
This sequence comes from Wollemia nobilis, assembly GCA_028583015.1. Lineage (NCBI taxonomy): Eukaryota > Viridiplantae > Streptophyta > Pinopsida > Araucariales > Araucariaceae > Wollemia > Wollemia nobilis. The sequence goes on from JAQPPZ010003374.1 coordinate 15,651,987, forward strand.
GTAACGAATATTGATAATGATAAGGATGATGGTAACATTGGTCAAATTGTGACGACAAAATTTTTGGGAATGAGTGCAGAACATTTTGTACAATCTGAAAAGAGTTTGTTCCAACTTCCAACATTATGATGCAAGGATGCATTCATTTTATTTTATTTCACATATTATCATTTGATTTGATTTCACATATCAGAATGAGAGGAAACTATCTTTTTATTTGATTTCACATATCAGAATGAAATGATGTTTTCATTTGATTTAATTTGAGTTCACATGTTATTATTTGATTTGATTTCACATATCTGAATGAAAGGATGTTATCATTTGATTTGATTTCACATATCAAAATGAAAGGATGCTATCATTTGTTTTGATTTCACATATCAGAATGAAAGGATGTTATCATTTGTTTTGATTTGAGTTCACATGTTATTATTTGATTTGATTTCACATATTATCATTTGATTTGATTTCACATATCAGAATGAAAGGATGTTTTCATTTGATTTAATTTGAGTTCACATGTTATTATTTTATTTGATTTCATATATTTGAATGAAAGGATGCTATCATTTGATTTGATTTCACATGTTACATTATTTTTCTTGTAATATTTGTTATTTGTGAAATTAATTGCCTATGTTGTATTTTTTGACATTTCAAATTAATTCATATAACATAAAATAACATCTTACTACATTCACATAATTCAATATTACTTAATATATCAACATAAACAATCAAAACATAACAACATTCAAAACAAAGTTTTAAAAAGATAACACATCAAACATTATTTCTTCCACTTGAAATTAAGAATAACAAACTTTTACATCATCATAAATAATCAAAACATACTCTCTTTCATTGAATTCAATATTTAAAGAAGATATCATTCATTCATTGTTTACAATACATATCAAACATTATTTCTTCCAATTAAAAATTTCAATAGATAACATATTTTTCGGAAATAGTCATTCATTGTTTCAATTATAAAAAAGGATATCATTCATTTACAATTTACAATATATATCAAACATTATTTCTTTCGGTTCAAATTACTTAATACATCAACGCATATAATCCTAACATAACAACATTCAAAACAAAATTTCCAATAGATAACACATTTTTCAAAAATAGTCTCATTCGTTATTTCAATTCTCAAAAATGATACCATTCATTTGCAATTTACAAAACATATCAAACAATATTTTTTCCACTTAAAATTACTTAACGCATCAACACATAATCATAATATAGCAACATTCAAAACAAAATTACAAATAGATAACATATTTTTCAGAAATAGTCTCATTCATTGTTTCAATTCTAAAAAATGATACCATTCATTTGCAATTTACAAAACATATCAAACATTATTTCTTCCACTTCAAATTACTTAATACATCAACACATATAATCTTAACATAACAACATTGAAAACAAATTTTCCAATAGATAAAACATTTTTTGACAATAGTCTCATTCATTGATTTTTGACAATAGTCTCATTCATTGATTTCAATTCTCAAAAAGGATATCAAACATATCAAAAAAAACATATAAAACATTATTTATTCCGCTTCAAATTAAAACATAACAATAATTAAAAACAAAACTTCAAAATGATAATATGAATTTTTCATAAATTGCCTCTAACATTGATTTCAATTTTAAAAAAAATACCAGTCTTAAATAATTATAAAAATATAAATATATAAAGAGTTTTTGTTTCACTTGAAACCCAACACAACAAATATCTATTGTTTTTCAATGTTTCCTTAAGGTCCACCCACATCTACCTCAATATCCTTTTCTTCTAATGGCCCAGCCCTAACCAAACTTTTTGTTGTAGTGTTGATCCTCGATAACAAGGCACTCTCTTCCTTCGTTGGATCTTCTTTGAAAGGTGCATTGAGCTCCTTATAATTTTCTTTCAGTTTATCCTCGATATCTAGGCCCCCATATTTGATAACCTTCTTTAGGTAATTATTTTCTGTAACTATCTATTGTAACCTCTTCTTCAATTCAATAGCATTATTAATGCTAACTTTGGCAGTCTTGATCAAAAATTTCATGGCACTAACTTGTTGGTTTAGGTGCTAGAAATTAGACTAAAAAAAAGAAATAAAAAAGGTTAATATTTATAAAAAAAACATATTTAACAAAAAAATATATTTTTTAGTTAGATGTAGAACTTACATCAGCTGTAAGTCGTGCTATTTCTACAACTGCTACTTTGTTCTGATCAAGTGCCCATTCATTGAAATATGCTTGGGCTTCTACATTGAGGTTTTCCAAACGATTCATAACAATGGCAAGAATTTCATCTCTGTATGTAGACTCGGCCTCCATAGTGCCAGATTTAGCTTTATGTAGCAAGGCATCGAGCTTTTGGGGCTCATTCTCCATCTTGAGAAACAATTCTTTTCTTTTTGAAAATTTCTTATATCGACCATTGATGGCTTTAATCAAAACCTTGGCCTGATATTCCCATTCCTTCAATTTATCAATATTCAAAAGAAGAGTATTATGAACTACATATTTACATGCATCAACTAATAACACATTTTTAGAAACGTTTAGGATATCATCTTCTATAACAGTACAGGCGACGACTTGCTGTGCGATGGAGGAAAATTCGGTGGCATCTACATTGACATCATATTATTCTCCATCAATGCCCTCTTCATCCTCAAGAATAGCACTTGCCTTTAAAGGGAAATTTTTAGGATTCATACCTTGATAAAGAAAGCCACAATCAAGAGTTCCCGAGGGCATTTGAGATGCACCCTCAACATTTGAAAAATTCTCAAATGTTAATATCGATACAAAAAAAATATTGGATGATGACACATTTTGTGTCTCTTTAGCACTTCTTGCATTGTGATGTGGTGGTGTGAGGAACGTTTTACCACGCATGCATGAATGGTTCCTCGTAGGTGGAACCTAAAGTGGATGGACCTGAAATTGATTTGGGTGGACCTGAACCTGCTGTGGCAGTGGCTGTGGTTTTGGATATTGTCGTAGAGGGTCATATGGTGGAGCCATCCTTTGTTTCAACATTTTTAATCTATGATGTCCCTCTGTTAAATTTCATACAAGAACATAAAATAAATCATTTGTGAATAACAATAGCATTAAAAAATATTTATTCAAAATATACATACCTGACTCAGAATCTGTAGCCATTGATGTTTCAACCATTTGCCCTTTGTCTGAAAAATACGTAAAACACATTAAAAAAACATAATTTTAAGTCAAAAAATAAATTATTTAAAATTTTTTTTTTAAAAATGCAGAGTAAGGTTACCTTGTGGGTTGGAGGTAACCTCTTCTATGTCGACTGTAATTATTTCTCCAGTAAAAGGTGTTGTATGTGTATGCTGAATTCGACCATCATCAGAACTCACACTCTTGTTGGGTGTCATTGGTGATGCCTGCAATTGCATGTCAGAATCAACAGATACTTCCAGAATTCTAAATGTGACATCTCTCTTACTTGAAAACTGAGATGCTCTTTTCTGTTTTCAAAACAAAAATAGAGAATAAAAAGATAAAATTAAAAAAAGAAAATAAAGATATTTCAAAAATTATTTTTACCTGTATCTCACCATCATACAAGCCAATAGACAACAAAATAAGGTGCAATGCAGTGGGAGGATTGCTCTATTGAAGGTTGAAATAAGCTTCCTAAAATAAACAAAGAATAAAATTGTTGGTACTCATTATGTAAGCAGATGCTGGAATTTTTTGTGCACTCAAAAGGTCATGCTTCAAGCGGTTGGAAATGTGTGTACACAGTCAAATTTACCACCATCAATACAATGAAGCAATAAAGAAAGTTCCCAAAAAGGCATTTTTGTAGGTCACCCCTGCAAAATAAGGCTTGCCTGAAAAAATTCAACGCAAGCATATATAAATTTGTCTCCAACATTCAAAATTTTTAAGACCCTTTTGGACTTAGAAGAATTTACTAAAAAAGAGAACATTATTAGAAAACAAAAAATAAAACAAGGAGAACATTTTTAGAGAAATGAAACTATAGCAGAACAATATTTAATGTTAATTAAAAATAAATTTTCAAATTATACCTTTTAGATTATCAGTATGAACAATGTAAAGGTTTCCTAGAGTGGATTTATCATCATCGGTTAAGACGTACTGGTTGTTCACCAGTACACCATCCAAAAATGGTAGCCTTGTTAGCTGCTGCACATTGGAGGGTTTAACCAAAAAAACAATTTTGTTGTTATCCACACGGATCAAAATAGTGCACACATCATGGTTGTAATAAGAAATGATCTGTTGCATCAACTGAATGTTAATGTTCAACCGAGCCATCTTACACACCAGCAAGTCCAATGGTGTAAATCCACTGGGAATATTTATTATAAGTGTTGAAAATTCTCTTGAGATTGGGGCATAAGGTGTACTTGAAATGAAATTTTGATGGAAGAGGGGAGGAACAACTAGCCAATTCTAAAAAGCAAGAAAATAGTGGCAAAACCTTATAAAAATGATGCCAAAACACTCTAAAAATGCTGCAAAAATGCACTAAAATTGCTTGGAAACTCTCTAAAAATGCTCTAAAACTGCTGTGGAAAATGCCCTAAAAATGCTGGAAAAAGGTTTTAAAGTTGCTCTCGTAAAAGCTGCAAATGACCCTGCAAATGGCCCTGCAAATGAATTTATAGATTTTTTGCATGGCAGGAGTTAACACATGAACAACACATGGCAGAAGGGAAGACATGTGGCACCATATTATTTATGGTTATAGCGGTCACCTTGTTCCACTCACCATCTACCAGTTACCTTGTGTCACTCACCATATGTTAGTCGCCTTGCACCACTTGCCATCTATCAGTCACCTTGTGCCACTCACCATCTGTAAGTCACCATGTGCCACTCGTCTTCTGCCAGTCACCTAGTGAAACTCGCCTTTTGCCACTCACCATCTACTAGTCGCCATGTACCACTCGCCATTTGTCAGTTGCCATGTGCCAGTCGCCTTCTACAAGTCACCTTCTGCCAATCACCTTTTGCTAGTCGTCTTCTACCAGATGCCTTATGTTAGTCGCCTTCTGCTAGTCACCTTCTGCTAGTCACATTCTACCAGTCGCCTTCTTCCAGTTGCCTTATGGTAGTACCCTTGTGTCAGTCGCCTTCTACCAATCGCTTTTTTGCCAGTCACCTTGTGACAGTCACCTTCTACCATTCACCTTATGCCAATCACCTTGTGTTAGTCGCCTTCTGCCAGTCACCTTTTGTTAGTCGCCTTGTGTCATTTGCCTTATGCCAATCGCCTTATTCCAGCCGTCTCATGTTAGTCGCCTTCTACTAGTCGCCTTGTGTGAGTCACCTTCTGCTAGTCACCTTTTGTTAGTCGCTTTGTGTCAGTCACCTTGTGTCAGTTGCTATATGCTAGTCACCTTATGCCTGTCACATTCTATCAGTCACCTTCTGATAATTTTGTTGGTACTTGTAGTTGAAAAAAAAATTGCCATGTTTTGAAAAAATTTCTTCAAAAATTTGAAAAATTTGCCCCACAGTTTATACAGTTTTCACATTGATTCACCCTGATTTGATAAATACTTTTTAATTACTACCCATTATGCATAACCATGGGGCCCATCTTGGAAACTAGATTTCTTTGAGAATTAATGGGAGAAAAACTGTTGGATGTTGGTTTTGCCAATGAAATGCCAAGGGAGTGTTTTCTCTAGTGAAATTCCAAAAAGAAAGAATTTTTGTTGCACTTGGAAGCGAAAAGGCATTTTAGGGTGCATGAGAATGAAAAATAATTTCGCTTGAATTTTACTCGAAACTACACCCATCAAATACTTAGAAATTAAAAAAAAAAAAATTAATGTGTGAAAAACACTCAAAATGTATTTGGGAGTTTTACTGGCAAAATGCTTACATATTTCAATCAAAACTTTACAAAATTTCAATGTGGCAAAAATGCCAACATTTTTGGTGGCTCACGGGGTATTTAGCTCGCCTGAATGCAACCGATCCCAGGTCTTTAGTAATTGGGTTTAGAGTTACCACTATCAGCTACATCTGATGACCTACTATGTGTACCAGCTTGATCCTGCTTTTTGAGATGTGTTGCTATGGATTCATACACAGCCATTGCTTCAGCCCAAGAATCCATACTAATTGCCTCATGAGAACTGAGTGTACCCACAATGTATTGAAAATTCTCAACCTTCTTGAGATCAATATATTTGGCCCTTTGGTTGATCTCCAATAATACAGACTCATACGAATGAACCTCCTCATTAATGGCAACATGTGCTCTTCAATTATGGGTTCTTCCAAGTTATCGATCTATGAAGTATCATCTATGAAAATAGCCCATAATGCTTCTAGGTACTTCTTTTCCAAAATATTTCCCTGATCATAAATGAAACTATGGAAATAATTAACTACGATTATATCAAAGCAAACTAATAAAATGCGCCTCTCATGCTCAAATGTCTCTTGTAGCTTGTGGTATTCTTTAACCATGTCCATCTTGGAGAAATAACTGCACAGCGTGATCTTAGAATTAGCCCAAGCACAGGCTATTTTACTTATTGGATGAAACTAGAGATCCATTTGACTCATTACCTAGGTCTTCATTGCCATTTCTAATTTTAGCTCTAAATCTTGCTTTGTGAACTCCACTATATGCCTATCGTATGAAACGATTATCTGTACTTCCTGAAGGAATATGAGAACTAATGTAGCCTTTGTTGCCATATTTCTAAAATTAATCAACAATTGATTGTGAGCTTCTTTAATTTTCTCCTTGGTGAGGGTCACCGACTGCATTGCTTTACTGCCAACTAATTCTATAGATTCTTGAGCTGGTCTTGCAAGGCCTGGATCTATTGTTGTACTTCCTACTCTACTACCTAGTACTGTGTAGCTACCTATTTGATTTCCTTTATTTCACCCTCCAAACACATTGCCTACTACTGCCACTATTGAGATTCAAACTGCATTGTATCCAGTTGGGACTGCACAACATCTAGTTTGGCATTTTGTGCTACCAAAGCTTCCTCTAACCCCCTTATATTTGCCTTAGCCCAGAAGAAAATATTCTTATAATGCTCATCGTGCAGGTAAATTGAAATTTTCACCACTTATATTGTACCCATTTTCTTAGATGCATCTATTTTTGTGAGGTCCTCGGTGACAACTTGGTATGAATAATCACTGGGCACCATTTCTCCTTAATTTTTCCAGAATTTAGGAACCATCATCACTGTGTGCACCTCCTTTGTCACTGGATCAAAAGTCACTTTCTTCATCGGTTTCGCTAGGGCTAGTGCATACTTTCACTTGTGATTCTTCAACCATCGTGATGAACTCTGTTGCACTCTGTTAATTTTTTTTTTCTACAGGACACTCTGGTAGAAACACCATATCAGAAGCTAGTGGCTCCTACACTGTGAAAATTGGGGAAGATAGGAAAAGGGTTTGTTGAGGATTTGACTCAACCATAGGGATGGATGCAAGGGGTGCTTAAACTATGCTTACTCTAAGAGGGGTTTGCGTACTTATAGATTTAATAGGATTGGAAGGCATGGAAGATGAAGCAGAGGATAATGGAAGGGAAAATGGGGTCAAGGAAGATGCGAATGAACTAAAGAAAATAGAAAATAAGGGAATGGGTGAAATTGGGTAAGCACTAGTGTCCTACGACTGTGGGATAGAGATGGGAACAAAATATATGGGTGCAGCAACTAGGGATAAAGTAGATATGGAAAATGTAGGCAGGAAGACAATGGTCACCAAGTGCTTGCCATAAAGAGAAGAGGAAAAAAAATGCATACCTATGGGGTCTAATACTATTTGAGCCAAATATGAAGGTTGTTGTACTATAGTGTCTTTCTCTTTCTTTGCTCTTTCTTCCTCCACTTCTAGATCTACTATTATCACCATTGAGCCTGATTGTCCTAGCTAAACTGAAGAGGGTATATCCAGAAAAATAGTCTACTCAATCATATATGATGGAAGCAATTTTGTGCTACATGTAGAAACAAATCCACTTTTGGGCTTCTTCACCATGCTAGGGAAATGTACTCTTATGATTGCACTCCTTTTACTAATTGAAAGCTGCTCCTCTATCGACAATTTCTCTTCTTATTCATCATATTAAATAGTTATTCTCTCTTCTTTTGATGCCTCCTCTTGTCTCACTATATCTCCCTCTTTAGTAGGACTACCGATATTTCTAGGCACCAAATCAACAAGGTATAGGGGCTGGTACTTTTCACATTGATCATCATAAGTCAATGAAAATGTATCATCCATAACTAATGGATAAATTACCCTAGTCTTACCTCGGTGGACCCTCATGACCAACCAGTTGGTAATATTTTCATCAAACCAATCAGGCAATTTTACTTTTATTTTATCAAACAAACTTGGAGGAGGAATTTGCTTTGGATGATTTGCAGGATCATACTCAACCTCCATCTCATAAAAATCATGCCAAGGAGGGAGTGACATCATCATATCCACATGCCATTCAAGGTCACACCCCTTGGGATTATTCCTCTGCTATAATATGTCTTCTCGGGGATAGCAATGAAAATTCTTGGCCTTAATGTGACTTGAAAAAACACCCAAAGGATCGTACCACCAATGTTGAGGAAGCTCAACCAACCCATGGTCATAGAGCATCTCAACAATCAATTTATTATGTTCACACTGCACAACCCTTATATCACCAAACTAGAAAGGCATGGCACATGTAGCTTTCTTTCCCTTGCCTGTCCCATATGTATCATTTGTGAAATCGCTCTATCGGGCTACTTCCAAGGCAAAAAGGTGTTCGATGGTAAAATATGGCAACAAAAAAGGTTTGCTAGTGAAACCAAAAATTCTAACCACCACTCCTTGTGTCAGTAAAAATACATCACCTCTTTTTTGATCAACCACCTCTACTTTCATTGCTTAAGGCACTCTATTGCATACCCCATAAATCAACTCCAAGGTGAGTCCCAAAAATATTATGTTAAAATTATAATAGGATTATTTTCTTGATAGGCTCTGAGTCCATGAATATACTAGCAATGCCCTCCCCATTTCATCTATCTTCCTTACTTCTATAAAATAAAAATGAGAGTGCATGTGATAGAAAAAGTACCATACTAGAAGGGATCAATGTCTAAAAGTAACATCCTCTCTGCTTTGTACCTTTCATAACTATGAGTGTATCCTCCATTCCAAGAAATCTATCCAATTGAAGAAAATTGGGTTTGTAGTTGCTATCATGGCGGTCGAAGCGTAAAACTCCACTTGTGAAATGCACTACACCAATGATGCTTACAACTTGTGCACTGTGGAAGTTGAAGACAATTCCATCAACCACGTCGGCATTGAGTATAAATCTGGGCTCTTGAAATCCTTTAACAGTCTTGGTAATACTGGCAACTCCCCAAAATGTGGTGGTTTCAACAACTGGCTCTCCATAAACTGTCGCATGTGAATAGTGGACTGATACCTCTTCTCCTGCTCTATAAAATTAAGCTTTTTAAATATGACATCGGATGGAGGTCGTGCACCACAAGTGAATGCGTCCCTTATGGAGCTAGCTAAAATACTAAATAGTTCATCTCCTTGGGCATTTTGAACAGTCATTGAACCAAAGTTATAACATTGCATGATTTACCAATCCAACTCTAGACATGGGTATACAGGCATACACATGTACCAAAAGAGATGAGAGTAGAATACTGTGGTACGAGAACTTTTAGCAGACACTTTTTGCACATAAAACTCGACATCTTGATGTAATTTTTCCACACCCTTATTGGTGATGGTGCAATCACTTATCTATGCCAGGCAGTCATAGTAGGGCATTAGTTCTACTTCTTCCTCCTCTCTATCTTTTTGTTGTCTCTTTTCAATTTCAGCCCTCTTATGAAGTTTCTCCTTCTTGGCTCCCATGGTTTTATTCCCCATCTTTAGATTTCTTCGAACATGCAATGAAAACTGCAACCCCTAGAGCAATAAAGAATTTGCAATCCTTCTACACATGAACCCTACAATTCTTTTGATTTTTTAAAACTAAAGCATTGGACCCCTTTATAATATTTATCCCATACCTATCGGAATGAATGTTTGAGGTGTACTTGCTAATTTAGGGGGGCATGGCATGCATCCCAATGATTTTTAAATTTTGGCCACCTCTTCTTCGAGTGCTCGATTGGTTGCTTTAATTATTTTAATTGCTTTTCCTTCATGAAGGGAATGTGAATGGTTCGTAACGGTTATTTTTGGAAATATGCATTGCTACTTTTCTGCCTTGGAAAGTGTGATGAGAGACTTGAGTGGATGATCCAAGGTGAAAAATGGAGCAATGATGGTTTTACGAGGAGGCAACATGCAAAGTGGAGGATTGGGGGAAAAATAGAGTGAAAGGGTTTGTATGTTTTTTTTTTTTTTATTTAAGCGAGGAAAACAGAGAAGGAAAAGCAAAATCGCGATGAGCAAAGGCTATTCGAGAAATGAAACAACAATTTTGGGGAAGTGGAAAAGAAATTGCGAAGGTCAAGAAGGCTTTTCAAGAAATGAAATAGCAGTTTCAAAATGCAAGAAGTTTTTTTTTTTTGTGGGGGGGGGAAACTAACTTCAAAAAGGCATGATAGGTTTATTTTTATTTTTATTTTTGAGTATTTTATTTTTTGGTTTCGGTGAGCGGAACAACAATTTTGGTAGAGAAAAAGGCTTTTTGGAGAGTCGAGAAGGAATTTCGGAATGGTTGAAGGGTTATCCAAAAAGCATTGACATAAGGCAATAAAAAAGGCTTTTTATAGGAGCAAAACAATAGTTTCGAGTAAAATAAGGTATTTTGAGGAACGAAATAACCATTTCGAAATGCAAAAAATATTTTTCGGGAGGAAAAGAAACTTGAATGTTTTTTGTAATTTTAATAGCATTTTTGGGAAGCAAGAAGGCTTGTCAGGAGCCCAAGAAATATTTTTCGAGGAAACAACATGATATGGGAGGGAAAAGGCAAGGAGGGAAAAGGATTCAAAATTTAAAATTTGACCTCTTTTTTTCTAAATTTTATTGGATTTCCTCAAGGAGAGGGAAAGGAAAAATGAAAGCAGCGAAAACCCAAAAAAAGGGGTTCTCAAGGTAAGGGCAAAAAATGCAAGGCCTTTTTTTTTTTTTTTTTACACCTCTAGAACCTTGGACCCAAAGAACACATCACCCAAGCTGATTTTTTGGTTTTCCAATTCTTCAAGAACTCCCTAGTTAAGCATATTTTCCATGGAGTAGTACTCATATGGGTGACCTCCTGGGAAGTCCTAGGTTCTAACCACTTTTTCATTTCAATTTTTTTTGAAACAGAAAGAAACATAAAATAAAAATATGTACATATTTAAATTCATAATCTATATTTTCACTGGTAGGAGGCCTTCAAATGAAGACAATTGACCAGAATTGGCAGTGCATGACCATCCATATCCTACAAATAAAATGAGTTAATTTGATTGACACCTAAGATATGGAATGGACCTTCCTATATTACCTCAAACTTGTGGTGTTTACCTGGATTTGCCTTCTTTTCGTTTCACTTTAGTACAAGATCGCCAACCTTAAATTTTTTTTCAATTTTTTTTTACTAAACTACTTCTTCGTCATTTGAGCATGCTCTATGAAGGATTTGTATGATTTATCCCTTTCTTTCTCCAACTGTAAAATTTGAGCTAACCTCGTGCTCATGGGGTCAGACTCATCGTCCTCATCATCTAGTAAATGCCAAGTTTGGAGGGCCGACAATTCAATATGGATAGGCAAGACTGCTTCTTTACCATTTTACAAGGAATAAGGGGACATCTTGATAGATTTTTCACTGAGATGTGATCGACCCACAATGCTTGGTTCAAGAGCAGGCGCCAGCTCCACTTATTATCGCCAAGGGTTCTTTTCAGAATTTTGATTAGGTTCTTGTTTGTAGACTCTGCCAGACGATTCCCCTACGGATAGTAGTTAGATGAAGTTTTAAAATAAATTCTATACTTACCCATGAATTCATTTATTTTGGCATCTATGAAGGGATTTCCATTATCTGTTATGATTGTATCTAGGAACCAAAATGGGTGATTAAACATTTGAAGGAAATTGATGACTGTGACCTGATCTGCTTTCTTGGTTGGGATTGCTTCAGTCCATCTGGTGAAGTAATCAGTCACAGTCAAGATGTACTTGTGTTTGATAGATGAGCTAGGATCAATGAACCTAATAAATTCTAAGCCCCATTGCTGGAATGGTGCTTCTACTTGAATCGGGTGGAGGGGCAATGATGCATTCCTAGTCCTATCGATGTATCTTTGGCACTTATCACACTTTTGACTAACTTTGAAAGCATCTGCAAAGAGAGTGGGCCAAAAATAGCCTTCTCGAATGATCTTCAATGCCATGGGTCTGCCTGCATAATGACCTCCCAAAAATCTAGAATGGAATTCTTGTAGAATTTTCTTCTTCTTCTATTCTTTGACACACCTAAGAAGAACTCCATCAATATTCTTATGAAACAAACCATTTGAAAGCAAGACATACTTGAGGGCCTGTAATATAAATATCCTTACCTATGAGGTATTGAGATGTGAAGGACACCTTTGAAAATTAAAATATTCGATCAGGTCCTCTATCCAACCTTGGTCAACTATAGAATGATTGGAAAAATTATAGTTACCCACTTCATATTATATTGATAAACTATGTATTTGGAGGTAGCACTCCTTGCAAGTTCTTGGCACAATGCTCGACCTCGAACAAGTTTGGTTGGTCGGATCTCAACATCATACTCCTGGATTTTGGAAACCTAGCTAGCTCTCCTATCTCCAAGTTCTCCCTGGATGATGAAACTTTGGACGTCTGGATGAACAACATAAACTATTATCTTGCTCTATGAAACAAAGTGCCAAAACTTCTTTAGAGATTTTATTACCGCATACAACTGTTTCTCAATGAAGTTATACTTCTCTTCATTTGGTTGGATAACTTGGCTTAGGAAAGCAATCAGGTGTTCATTTCCATCATCTCCCCTCTACATGAGCACTGCTGTGTAACTTTCTTGCTCACCAACATCATGTAGGATACAATTCTTGGAATAGTTAGGGTTTACCAGGACTGGGGCTTGAGCAATTATTTCTTTGATCTCCTTGAATGATTTCTTCCTCTGCTCAGTCCACTTAAACTCAATATTTTTCTTTAAAATATTATTCATTGGCTTTACCACTTGGGCGACATCTACAACAAACTTTCGAAAAAAATTAATCTGCCCAAAGAATGATTGCAAATACTTTTTATTAGCTAGAAATGAAAGCTTTATAAGAGCTTCGGCTTTAGTTGGATCAATAGCTAAACCATTTTCTAAAATGACATGTACCAGGAGATTTCCCTTCTTTATAGAAAAATGGACTTCTTCAGATTGATGGATATCCCAAACTCCTGGTACTTCTCGAAGACTTACCTTAAATGAGAGTCGTGCTCCTCCTTGTTGTGAGAGAAAATAGTCATGTCATCCAAATAAATCATAATAATACGATTTAACAACTCTCCAAAATCTAGGTCCATCACCCTTTGAAAGGTCGCTCCAACGTTTGAGAGTCCAAATGACATTAACTAAAAATCAAAGGTTCCCCATTTTGTGGTGAATGCCATTTTATGTTGGTCCTCATCCTTGACCCAAACTTGGTTATATCTAGAGAATCCAACCAACAAAGAGAATCTTTGAGCTCTTGCAACCACGTGAAGAATCTAGTTGATTTGAGGTAAGGGATAATGATCCTTTAGTGATGCCTAGTTCAAATTTCGAAAATCCATGCATAAGAAAATATATCCATTCTTCTTTCATACCAGGACCTCGCCACCTAGGTTGAATTATTGATTGGGTAAACAATCTTAGCATCCTATATTTTTAGCAGCTCCACCTTCATCATCACTTCAATCTTAAGATTGATTGGTCTCTATTTTTATTTGAAGGATTTCACCCTATCTTGTAGCTCAATGGTATGTTGTATCACATCTTTGTTATATCCCTTCATATCATGGTAGCTCCAAGTGACAATATCAAGAAATTCATGGCACAAGTCCTTGATTTATTCTAACTCTTCAGGAGTGCAATATGTTATGATCTTTATTGTTTTCTATGGGCCCAATTGTAGTTTAGTGTACTCCTTCTCATACACTTTGATCCTATGATTTTTTGCTTTGTCATTTTGATCAAAGAGGCTCTCGAGCGTGATCAATCCTTTTGGCATATGATTATTCCTCAGTTGAATCAACCCTTTGGCTTCCTCCTCATCAAGTGTTCTCTCTTCCATAGTACTCACTTCTCTTAGAAAAAAAATTATAATCTACTCATCACTTTCAAACACTTGCAGTACATGTTCTTGTTTGAGACCGAGGGTCTATAAACCAACCTTACAATCTTAGGTTTCCTCACTACGTGTTCAATAGGAGAGAAGTTTTCACCAAGGGATGCTAAAATATTAGCATGTTTGTTCAGCTCCCGTGAGATGGCTTGAATATTCAATGTTGTATAAGCCTCAAATAGGTCCCAGACTTTGTTGCGGTATGCCTTGAGATAATGCTACTTGGAGATGCACTTGTTCATTACTTGGTTTACAATTAATTTGGAATTGCCAAAAATATGTAGCTATTTAATTCCTAGCTTCTCCACTTTATTTAATCCTAGGCACAATGCTTCATACTCAGTAGTGTTAGTACAACTTCAGGTCAGTCGGTATGAATAAGTTCTCTGTATGCTAGTGGAAGAAATGAGAACAATCCCTACTTCCTATTGTGGTTGCTCCACAACTAACCCCAATAATTATTGGTTTGATTGTTGGCTTATAGGTGTCCTTCACAAGTTTGATTGTGGCTGCTTCCTATTGTGGCTACTCCACAACTAGCCCCAAGAAATGATTCGAATTATTGGTTTGATTGTCGACTTATATGTGTCCTTCACAAGTTTCATACGGGCATCTTGATTGATATCGTTGACTCATAAATATTCCCACAAGATTGATTTTCTCAAATAATTATTTTATGATGATACTTGTGGATTAAGGTCACCTTAGTCCTTCAGTATTTGCTTGCATTTGTTTCTTTTAGTTTACATATTTGAGTATTTAGATTTCGCTTTGAGGGTCTATGTTTTGCTTTGTTGTGGGTTTGTAGTTGTCGATGATTTTTTGTTGATGATATTTTATTGTCGATGATTTTTATTGTTGTGGTCGATGATCTTTTGTTGTCAGATTTCTTGTTGACGACTTTTTGTCATCAATTTATTATCGACGAATTTTTATTGTTGATTTTTCTTGTCAACGATTTTTTATTGTCGATGACTTTTTCTTGTCAACGACTTTTTCTTGTCGACGATTTTTTTTGTCGACAATTTTTATTGTCGATGACTTTTTTTTGTTAACGATTTTTCTTGTCGACGACTTCTTTTCTATCAATGATTTTTTTTGTCGTCACATTTGTGTCGTCGATATATTCACCAAGTTTTGCTTTGGCGTTTTCTGTTAGGTAAATGTTTCATATTATATATAAAAAAAAAATCTAAAATATTTATATATTTTAAATATATAAATATTTTAATAATAATAAAACTTATAAAAAATAAATAAATTTATTATTATTATTATATACTATAGGTGGATTGGTAAGTTGGGGCGCTTACCGAGAGGAGACCTAGGTTCCAATCCCACGGGCTTGCCCATGCATAGACAGTAGCCCTCTGAGTGGTGCGCTATATTGATGACGACGGTGCAACCCCTGTGCGTCCGACGGTCCCCATCTCACGCCGGGTTACCATGTACCGAGACGGTGGAAGTCTTGGGAGCCTTCGTAGATAGTTTGAACCCTACCAGCTATGTTGGTAGTTACTAAAAATAGTGATTGTAACCATTGCTTCTATATATAAAAAAAATAATAATAATAATGAAAAATAAATAAATAATTATTAAAATAAATATATTTATTTATAGATATGCCTATATTTTAATATATAGTATATATATATAAAAATAAAGATAAAAGCATAGTATGTATATATATATATATATATATATATATATATATATATTTAAAAGAAAAAATAAAATGAATTTTTAATAAATTAAAAGCCGTATGGCTTTGCTTTGCCCTCTAATGTTATTGGCATTATTCGTTCATTTAAATTTGCATTATGATAATGTTAATATTGCAATTTTTAACTTTTAATAAAAGGTTGGTTGTCATGTGCAGGTTTAAAATATTATTTTGATCATCGATTTTGAATGCCAAGGGAAGAAAGACGCTGACATGGATAGCAAGCAATGCCAGATACAATAACACCCAGGATCGATTGCACTCTAGATCAACATGAACAATCGGCGATAGTGTGGCAAGGTTTTCGAGAGTGAGGTGGACGTCCGAGCAGGATGACGATCTTGACTCATTCTCATCGTGGAAAAGGACAGCGTGGCGGCCATGGACGTGAATCGCCAAGTGGGACCCGGCCAGCAGATTCTACAACCCCAGCAACGAATGTATAAACAAAAAAGGCGTCAGAGCAATTAGAACTTAGCGTGAGACGATAGCGAATAGGACTCATCATGTAAAAGCGACATTGATGAACATCGGTGATGAGTAGGAAACAGTGTGAGGCCACAAATTTAAATGCTGTAACTCCCATGTAGGCTATTTATTTCTAGTGGCATGTTGCCAGGTTGAAATTCCTTCTCACTTTAATATTTTTTCTCCTCTTCAGTTGTGAGATTCTAATACCAAGATGGAGATATTGAACACTACATCCAGGATTGGGGACAAAGAAAGGCAATGAAGTTTGAATGGGAGTAGTCAAAAAAATGAATACGGGGTCGTAGCATAGAGATGATCATTACCTTCGAGGTTAGATGGGTGATACATACAATTGAGATATATTACTTGTAGTAGTCCTTGCCTGTTCCAGAATCACATTGTAACGGATTTCATGGTACAAACAGTGGATCAGATGCAGCTGGATATCGTGTACTTCAGACGTCCAAGGTTTCAGATCGAATGTACATCAGGGGATAAACGAATTTTAATTCGTGTTGAATTCATGGGTTTTATGATAGAGGTGGTTGATCCCATAAAACCAAATGGTATGGGGCAATGTCAGGTCATGTTGTTACATCCCAAAGTTGGGAGTGTTTCCCTTGTTGTTAATAATACGATTATTATTTTGCATTATAAACACTTAAGCACTTACCTTAATAAAAGGTATTCGCAGTATGTAACAGAGGTCTGCAGATGTATCACCAAGCCTAGACTTAGATGAAATCATGGGCCTTGTGGATAAGAAGTCAGATGTCACATTATAGTAAAAAAAAACTTAAACGCGTGGAGGACTACGATTGTTTTTTTTTTTTTTTTTTAAGACAAACATAGTCATCGGCGAGGGTTCGGTCGAGTTAACGGCAGGTCGCAGTTCATCGTTTTTCCGAGTAGAGAAATAATGACAGCACAGACAGCAGCGTTTTGTAACGCCTGAGAAGCAGGTAATGCAGTGGTATGCCAGCATGGCCCCACAATGCAGAACAGAGATCAAATGGGTAAAGGGATAACTGGTAATAAACGAAGCGTGCACAGATTTAAAGATTAAAACTTTGAATAAAAAAGACACAGCAATCATATTGAGAGTGTGGGTATGACCCTTCTGTTATTATATACATAATAAAAAAAAACAAGAAAATTAAAAGCGGCTTTAAGAGGCTTTTGAAGGAAGGTGCCTCGTGGTGTTAATTAAAATAAAGGCATGTTGGTATTTTCCAACAATTAAAGGATGGCCCACCAAAGTGATAAAGGCGTGAGGAGAAAACGTTACAACAGGGAGGGTTATTAATGGATGGTAACTATTTGATGTGGCGGTTACGCATGGGGACGAGGTCATCTATGCAAAGTATCCGAAAAGCCAAAGTGAGAGGGAAAACGTTTCAGAGACCCAAAACAAAGGAAAAGACAACCAAACGATGGAGGAAGAGGAAAACGAAGGGTTTTCTGTAAATTTTTAAATATCCCACGAAATGGAGGAAACGGGGCTGGATCTTTTGGAGGTTAGATGCTGCCAGATTTGAAATGTAAAAATGGAAACCCAATTTAATTCTAAGTTTTTGTTCAAAAATTTCAGGCCTTGTTAGCAAGAAAGAATGAGATTTTTTCTGCATGCTGAGATTTAACTGTTATCTTTCCCCTTTCAGATTTTGGATTTGTATGTGAAGTTTATGCAATTGTTTTTTGGTTACTTCATGTGAATGTCTGAATCTGAAAATTTATTTTGAACCCTAGGAGCTAGCACTTAGTTTATTTCGGTTGTGCAAATTTGTGGGTCGAATAAGCTAGGTTGCATGTATGAACTTCTCACATATTCGGTTTTGCAAGACGGGGTGTTATCAAACTGAGAAGACTTTGCATTTCTGCGTTTTCAGCATTTAATTTACTTCAGATTTTCATTTTTCTGTTTTTCAAATTTCATTTTACATAATTGTTTTTAATTTTCGGACATTAAAATAAAAATTAAAAAAATTTCAAAATCCAAAAATAATTGCATGGATGCGTAGAATATACTTCATAATTCCATTACGCACTTAGACATTTTTACTTCGGAGTCATTTCGTATTTTTAAAAAATTCGTCAAAGTTGTTGTTTTTAATGCAGATTTTAAAAATTCGAAATTTCAGAATTTGCATTTTTGGGTCAAATTTCATTTTTTCAGTTTCAGATTTCATGCATGAGCCTATGATGACATTTCCTTCATGAAAATTTCAATTTCATTGAAGGGGTTATGTTTTATGACATTTCACAAATTACCATTTTTGGAGCATAAATGTACCTTTTTTTTCCATGAAATTTCTTATTTCATTGAAGGGGGTAATTTTACAGGTTATATTAAAAGATTGTTATTCCAAAGCATTAAATTAACTTTCTTTATGAAAAATCATTTCATAAAAGAGGGATAATTAAATGATATTTTAAAGCCTTATTTTAAGGCCATAGATTATTGTCTCTTTATGAAAATTTCAATTTCACCAAAGAGGGATGGTTTATTATTCACATCAAAAGCTATCTTTATCTTCATGATAAAAAGCTATATTCAAGGAGCCTATTCATCATTGAGGATTCATATTCATAGATAGATTTAATCTTTACTTTCATGCTTCAAATAGGATTTAATGCAAGATAAAACTTTATTAAAATCCACTTAATAAGGAAGATAAAATCTACCTTAAAATCCTCAAGATAAAAGGAATTAAGGCACTACATCATGGTCATATGAGGGCCAAATCACATTTGTTTTATTTTGGTTTCATGAACAATCATTAAAGTAGCATGGTAAAATAAACCAACACATGCCCCTTGTTTAGAGTTACTTGCAATCACTAAGGTGTTCCTAGCATTGAATTGATATATTTTTATTGAGATTACTAATACACATGTGCAAATACTAATATAAAAGAGACCTTGGAGAATTTGTTTGTTGAACTTCTTTGCAAGAGAGGGTTTTGAGATCTAAACCCTAAGGGAGAGTGTAATTTCACAATTGGGTAAAATTAAAACTCAACATCTTGGTGCTAGAAGGAGGGCTAAATTAGTTTACTTTATTCTATTTATTCTAAGCAATTCATGCATTGCTTTTCATTGATCTAACACTTTTGTATTGTTCATAGATGAATGATGTGATTTGGTGTATCTTTGAGAGTTTTGAATTGCTAAATATTTCAAGTTTCATTTGATTAGCATCTTTGGCCTCTTTAGCACTCAACACTTTGGGAACTAGGAGGATTTGAATTGATTTATTTTACTACTATTTAGATGTTGAATTGTTCATGTTACTTGAAAGATTTTTATAATGACATTGGTCTTGACTAATGAGATTTTGTGATCACTTTCATTGGTTCTAACATTCTCTATTTGATGATGTGTTAATACTAACCTTTTGGCAAATTTGAGAATGTTCTTTCATGTCATGTTTTAATTGATGCATATCTTTTGGATGATGCTAACATGATGATATTTGTGGTTTATTCATTTGAAAATTGTTAGTCATTTTATGCTTCATTGCAAGATATTTTGTATTTGACTAACAAATTTGGTTCTAAAGTTATTCTTTGAGTTTCACTAATGGCAACATTAGAGGAGCAAATCATGTCTTTAAGAGAAGAAATGGTATCTACATTAGGAAAGTATTATGAGTGTTTTCCCATGCTTGGGACACCCCATCAAATTCCTGAAATGTTATTGAAGTTTTTACGACTGTTTAATCAAGAAGTGACATCAGGATACCTACAAAAATTGACTTACCTATAGAAATTGCATGAGTACAAGAGCACATTATTTCAATCTCCAATTTTTTATCAGGATGTTGCTTGTAGGTTCTTCTCATACATTTTGTATGTCACATAATTTTTATGGTATGGTAAGTTACCTATGGAGGTTAGGACTTCTTGGATATAACTGAAAGCAACTTATCTTTATCATTTTGGTAATCAAGTTGACTTGGAAATGTTGCAAAATAAATTTACCTCCATTCATAAAGAGCCTAATGAATCCTTGAGTCAATTCAATGGGATATTATGTGATTTGGACGCTCAAATGTGGGAAAGTTTGGATATACAAGAATAAGAAGCTATTAAAGTATACATGGGAGCCATACCCCCCGCACTTGCTACACTTATTGAGGAAAATCTTGATGACTCATCTTTTCCTAGAATTTATGAGGTTGCAATAATGGTAGAACAAGGGCAAGTGGAGGCACAACATGTTCCCATGAGAGATTGTTCTTCTAGATTTAGTGATGCCAACCTACACCAACCATCTAGTATAACACCCTCCACCCCAATTATACCTAAGGAGAATGATCAAGGGGATGAATTTGAATGTCCAAATATTACAACCATGTTGGATACAGGGCAAGAGGAGGTGCAAGTTGCCAAGCCAACATCCACCAATGAGGATTGTGTAGAGATGGTTTATTTTCTAGAAATGCATGAGTATTCAGCTAATGGTGTCCTAAATTCAACTATATTTGAGATATGTGATAGGACATAACCTACCATAGAATTGAATGAAGTGGTTGAGAGTGAAATTGGAAGAGAATCAATAAAATAATTTGAAGATATGATAGAATTTCACCACTTGTTCTTGGAAGACACTCTTGATGAGATGCTTGAAAATAATGATCAAGAAATTCTTCACCCTCCAAATTGTGATAAAATTGAATCATGGGTTACTAATTTTGACTATGATATCTTTACAAATTTGAATTCAAGAAATAACCCACTTTTGGTAGTTATTGAACCATCTAAGAAAGGTGAAGGTGAATTTGATGAGAAACACATTGACGAATTGGAAGATGTTGAAGAAGTAGTTGAGCGTTACCACTTGATTTTGAAAGTATTATGAGTGTTTTCCCATGCTTGGGACACCCCATCAAATTCCTAAAATTTTATTGAAGTTTTTACGACTGTTTAATCAAGAAGTGACACCAGGATACCTACAAAAATTGACTTACCTCCAAAAATTGCATAGTAAAAGAGCACATTATTTCAATCTCCAATTTTTTATCAGGATGTTGCTTGTAGGTTCTTCTCATACATTTTGTATGTCAGATCATTCTTATGGTATGGTAAGTTACCTATGGAGGTTAGGACTTCTTGGATATAACTGAAAGCGGCTTATCTTTATCATTTTGGTAATCAAGTTGACTTAGAAATGTTGCAAAATCAATTTACCTCCATTCATAAAGAGCCTAATGAATCCTTGAGTCAATTCAATGGGAGATTATGTGATTTGGAAGCTCAAATATGGGAAAGTTTGGATACACAAGAAGAAGAAGCTATTAAAGTTTACATGGGAGCCATACCCCCCGCACCTGCTACACTTATTGAAGAAAATCTTGATGACTCATCTTTTCATAGAATTTATGAGGTTGCAATAATGGTAGAACAAGGGCAAGTGGAGGCACAACATGTTCCCATGAGAGATTGTTCTTCTAGAGTTAGTGATGCCAACCTACACCAACCATCTAGTATAACATCCTCCACCCCAATTATACCTAAGGATAATGATCAGGGGGACGAATTTGAATGTCCAAATATTACAACCATCTTGGATATAGGGCAAGAGGAGGTGCAAGTTGCCAAGCCAACATCCACCAATGAGTATTGTGTAGAGATGGTTTCTTTTCTAGAAATGCATGAGTATTCAGATAATGGTGTCCTAAATTCAACTATATTTGAGATATGTGATAGGACATAACCTACCATAAAATTGAATGAAGTGGTTGAAAGTGAAATTGGAAGAGAATCAATAAAATAATTTGAAGATATGATAGAATTTCACCACTTGTTCTTGGAAGACACTCTTGATGAGATGCTTGAAACTAATGATCAAGAAATTCTTCACCCTCCAAATTGTGATAAAATTGAATCATGGGTTACTAATTTTGACTATGATAGCTTTACATATTTGAATTCAATAAATAACCCACTTTTGGTAGTTATTGAACCATCTAAGAAAGGTGAAGGTGAATTTGATGAGAAACACATTGACGAATTGGAATATGTTGAAGAAGTAGTTGAGCATCACCACTTGATTTTGAAAGTATTATGAGTGTTTTCCCATGCTTGGGACACCCCATCAAAATTTTGAAATGTTATTGAAGTTTTTACGACTATTTAATCAAGAAGTGACACCAGGATACCTATAAAAATTGACTTACCTCAAGAAATTGCATAGCACAAGAGCACATTATTTCAATCCTATTTTTTTTATGAGGATGTTGCTTGTAGGTTATTCTCATACATTTTGGATGTTAGATCATTCTTATGGTATGGTAAGTTACCTATGGAGGTTAGGACTTCTTGGACCTAACTGGAAGAAACTTATCTTTATCATTTTAGTAATCAAATTGACTTAGAAATGTTGCAAAATCAATTTACCTCCATTCATAAAGAGCCTAATGAATCTGTAATGTGCTGCCCTAACTTGAATTTGGCAAACACTAGCTAATGAAATAGTAATTTTCTTGCAATAACTTAGGAATCAATTAAATCACACTCAGATCTATCTGTCTAACACAATAATCATAGAAAAACACCATAGTTTTTCATTAAAACACTGCTTTTATTGAATTTGAAAAGAGGGAAATTACAACCAATATTTTAACTCACAAATTTGATCAATGGGGAACTGCATAAGTATCTAAAATGCAAAAAATAATAACTGATGAAGAACAGGTCCAAAATTTGTTGCAACTTGAAGTTCCTGCGCGTGCAATATTAGAAATCTGGATTGGCAAGCGAACTTCAAAATGCCATAACTCTTTCGTTTCTTAACGAAACCATGTCGTGTAACCTGTCAAAATGAATGGCATGAAATTATCTATCTGATTCGAAAGTCGAATCAACAATATTGGGCCTGTGGAAAACGGAATCCCTCCAAACAAATGCCAAAAAACCCTGAATGCTGATTTGGATATCAATTTTTGATATAAAGCCCTCAATGGCTGAAATGTTGAAACTCTGCCCACAAATGTTGATCAATACAAGCTCATATGCAAACCCTAGATGAGTTTGCCCCTTTGAGACAAAAGGGTTTTCATCCTCTGCCTCTAAACCAAGAGGGTCTCCATCCTCAAGGCTTTACTCTTGCAGGTTTTCATCCACAAGAGTTCACTTCTGCAGGGTTTCGTCCACAGAAGAATTGCAAATGAATTTGCAGCCAAATACAAGAGAAAGAGATCAATTGCAATAATAATGGATGTGTAGAATGAAGCCCAAGCCTCCTTTTACTAGCCAAAACCCTAATTCTCGATTGAGAATTATATATATTTTTTTTTTAATAAAATAGCTAAATTAACCTTATAACTCCCTAATGTGGAGTTAACCCTTATAACCCCTTTTTTTATTTTTTTTATTTTTATTTTTCTTATCTGATCCACATAAACATTAACACACCACATTTTATGTATAATCCTAATAATTAAAAATTAGGGACATTACAATACATCCCCCCCGAGATTGCTTGTCCTCAAGCAATCGAACACAAACTCCATCAAATCAATTTAGAGTCATAAGAAAGAATGATTCCAGGGTCCCAAATTAACTTCAAGAAAATCTTACCATACTGCCACAATGTTGATCCAAGGGTGAATGCAAAGGACAACATCATAATTATTTTCCCAAACTGTCCCAAACTTGGTTTCTTACCAAAGAAGAATGCAAAACCTGTACGCTGCCCAAATAATACTTCACCAAGGTTGTATAGAAATTGTCTCAAATGTACACATACATCCAAGCCAAGTGAAAACCCAGATAATTATTTGCTGCCCAACCAATCCTGAACATGTAACAACTCTTATTTTCTAATGACAACAACAAAAAAGGTTTGTTCATATTCCCAAAATGCATCCAAACTAAGTGTTGTATCATTCCTTACAGCTGTACCATGTATGAGTATTAATAAAACAACAATGATGATGGATGAGTGACTGAAAAGTGAGTTCAACAGGTCTGATTTCTTCAATACAGAACTGAGAAAGACATCTAAACTTTTTCCCTCATCATATCTATTAGTCATATCATGCATAAATGTGGCCAAACCAATAATAGTGATGAGTGCATCCATGAAACATGGACTGAGAAATGGAAGTACAACAATCATACTATCATAATTTTTATGGCCATAAGTGAAATCTATTAACCCGTGTGTTTCTACCAAGTCAAGAATGATACCAAGAGTTTCACCAATCCATCTACATACCTTCTTGATCACCTGGTGATGCTGCTCTAATAATTCTTTACCAGGCCTATATAGAAACTTTCCCAAATGTGCACATTTATCCAAGTCAAGTGAGAAACCAATTGTTTCTTCACTGCCCAGTTCAAACTGTATGTGGAATAAGCCTGATTCTTTAAGACCATCCTTGTAAAAAGCTTGCCCAAATGATACTTTCTCAAAGTTGTGTGAAGACTGTCTCAAGTGTGCACAAAGATCCAAACCAAGTAAGAAGCCAATCAATCTTTTGCTTCTCACCAACATAATCTTGCCAAACTTGCCCAAAAGCCTTTTCCAAACTGAATTTTGCTCATGCAAGGATATCTCTAAACTGTCTCCATGATGCTCTATGCCACCACATTCATCCAAAATGAACAAGAATAGGTCTGATATAGCTCTTACCAATCTGATTTGGTGTGAACAGTAATAAAATGAATCTTCCCAATTTTTCCCAATTCTTCTACGATCACTCCCACATCATTCTCAACAAGTGTATCATGTAAAAGAGTGATGGAATTGCTAAAAACATGACTGAACACTGAGCATAGCAATTTTGATTTCGTCATGAGGCATATCAAGAAAAGAACTTCATGAATAGCAATGAGTGAAAATTGCCCAATTCTTCCAACATCGACCAAACCCAGTCCACCATCATTGTTTGAAACTGAACTACTTAGGAAATGATCAACAACTGTAGACATAATGAAAGAGAAATCTAATTTTGAGCCAAAAAACATTGTTTCCTTTTGATAATAGCCATTCTTTATTTTCCCATCATCAAGATCTACACGCTTCTTTCTGAAGTATCTTCTCCGCCTTTGTGTTGTGCAAGAATCCATACTCCCTAACTTTCATTAAAATAAGCTTGGATCTGAAACGATATGTAGTTCTATTTATGGCAGGGCAATGCACTAATTCTTCAAATGTTCTTTCAAGTGCAACTTCTTCCTCTAAGGCCAATTTGCATGAACTTATATGCTGTTGTTCCGTGACTGTATCGAATACATATGAGGACTGAATTCTGCTTAAGTACTTAAAACATATAATGTCCACGTGTCTCATGGCTGTAGGTGGAATGCTAGACATCAAAACTGAAAATGCATTTGCCATATTTACAATACTAGGCTGAATGTGAATTAAATCTTTCAAGGGATAGATACTCAAGATATAGGAAATTTCTTCAATATTACTCCATTCATTATTATTGAAAAGAAATTATGGCTTCTCTTGCTTCTTGCTGCTGCTTGATTAAATACCTCACTAAAGATGATATATTGTTCGGAAGGTTGTATACTAGTGACATCTTCATAAGGGTGATGTTTATGACCATTGGAGATTCTCTTTTCATGTTCAAAATGAAAATCTGACCGTTCTGGCCCCTGAAGTGCTTGCTGAGATGCTTCATTAGAGATGATATTTTGTTCGGAAAGTCAGTGACCAGTGGCATCACAAAGATGATATTTGGGACTTTTATTGGAGATGTTATTCTCAAAATAAAGATATGACTGCTCTTGTTCCTCTACTCCAATTCCTTGTCTAGAAGTCAAGGTGCTAGGAATTTTCTCGATAGCTTGACTGCAATCTATTTTTTCTTTTGAGAGAAGTGAAACAACACTGACATCAAGCTTATCTTTTGATTGATTCAGACTTGTACAAATGATGCTTTCATGGGCTGACAATTGCTGCCCAACTAGATCAACATTCCTTTTGACACTACACTCTCCAACTTCATACACTGAAGTTAGGACTGACTTATGCTCAACCCAAGAATTATCAACTCCATGCACATCCTCACCAGCTGTTGATTTAACAATGTCAAAATCAGCTTGCTCTATGATCTCACCACTATCACGAAATTCATTATGCCCATCACAAAAATGAGATCCACAAGATGAATTAACTTCATCTTCATCAATTTTTCCCTCTTGTACTTCCACACAAGTTTCTTGAAGAGGTGGCATGTTTATATTTTGAATTTCAGTAGTCTGAATGTTCAAGTCAGCACCCTGATCAAAAGGAAATTTGTCTCTATCAATATTCTCATTTACTTCATCAGCATAACTCTCCAACTCATCAAGAAAGCCACCATCCAACCACTTGCTGGTCTGTTCTATTTCTAACTTTAACCAAAAGATATCTTCATCGACATTGATCTCCTCATCAAATTTGGAGTCTTCACCATGAAAAAAAACACCATGCAACAATGAACTGTTGCTAGGAAAAATGTAAGGCTCATCATACATTATGTCCAAGGTCTCACAGACCTCACTGGATTGCTTTGGAAGCAATTCCATAATTGTTGTCCTGTCATTACCTTCGATATTATAGTTGTCCTGGGACTTGTGGGTTATGGGCCCACATATATGTCCAAGTGACCACTCTTCTTGGCAAGTGAAGCAACGCTGTTCTCTTCTCAATTTATTCTTGCTTTTGAGAGGTAGTCCTCGCATCTATAAGTTACTCGGTCTCTTTTCCTTCTCCTATTCCTCTTGTACCAAGAGAGGTTTCAGCTTCTTCTCACACTGCTTGGAAACATTGTCAACTAATTTACATGCAGCTGAAGAGGTAATCTATCCTTGCCTCAAAACAACCATCAACTTGGGCAAGATGAGCTAGGTAAAGTCATCACTTTCCTCAATTATGCGTACCATGATGGTTTGCATGTAAGAGGATATAATGTCTTCATGATCTTCACTGATAGAAGCCATAAAATGTTGAAACATCTGGAGACTAAGATCAACACAATCTAAATCAAGCAAAAAGACATATATTCTAATTTTTTCCATCACTTCCAAAATTCTAACCTTCTTACCATAGGATCGGTCCCTGATGTTATTCAAACCATGAAAACTATCAACCATCAGCTGTAATCCCTCCTTCATGATGTCATCATTGTAGGGTGCTTTTGGAGTTGTAATCCTTATGATCTCATTGAGATAAGAGGTGACTGCAAGTCTCACATCCCTATCTGCATGTCTCATAATCCAATGCTAGCCTAATGCAACTATAGATACTTTCGCTGCCCAATTCAAAACCTCACGATCAGATTGATCTAGTTCAACTAGACATGTATCCATTTCCTTTAAACTATCAAGAAGAACATCTTTTAACAATTTCTGGGACTTAAGTTGTTTCCCCAAAGCATAGAGATTACAACTTACATCCATTATTTTATTGATATGTTCTGCAGATTGAATCTATTTTCTGTTATTGGATGTGTGATGCTCAACCTTAGCCTTAGAGGGAACCATAGGTGCTGACTTAGGTGACATAGCTACTGTCAACTACTTTTCCAACTTTTCTAGGACAACGAGCTCAACTTTATTAGCCACAATATTAGCTACAATTTTAGGATCTTGTAAAGTATTTTGTTCAACTCCAACTTTCTTTGGCAACTTTATGAATGAAAAATCAACCTTATCCTGAAGAAAAACTGAAGGTGGAGAAATTTGCATCATTGCAGTTAATTGACTAATGGATTTTTGTATCTCACTCTGAGTCCTATCTCAATAACGCTGTCTCTTAGACCAATCATTATAAGACTCCATGAATCTAAAATTTAATTAGGCTTCCACAAGCTGGAAGAATAGCCTGAGCTCTGAATTAACAATACCCAGAACTCTTAAAGCCAAAATCAACCAAAAGGGTATTCAAATCACCAATACCCAGAAACTGGAAACCCTAGATTTGAAAATGACAACCAAACCCTAACTTCCAAGTCTGAAAAATACTCACGGCAGCTGAATTTTTTTTTTTTTCCCACACAATACTTAAATCATTTCTGAAATGTTTAGCAAACCCTAAACAGGCTGGCAGGAAAAACCAGCTCTAATACCACTATAATGTGCTGCCCTAACTTGAATTTGGAAAACCCTAGCTAATGAAATAGTAATTTTCTTGCAATAATTTAGGAATCAATTAAATCACACTCAGATCTATCTGTCTAACACGATAATCATAGAAAAACACCATAGTTTTTCATTAAAACACTGCTTTTATTGAATTTGAAAAGAGGGAAATTACAACCAATATTTTAACTCACAAATTTGATCAATGGGGAATTGCATAAGTATCTGAAATGCAAAAAATAATAACTGATGAAGAACAGGTCCAAAATTTGTTGCAACTTGAAGTTCCTACATGCGCGATATTAGAAATCTGGACTAGCAAGCGAACTTCAAAATGCCATAACTCTTTCGTTTCTTAACAAAACCATGTCGTGTAACCTATAAAAATGAATGGCATGAAATTATCTATCTGATTCGGAAGTTGAATCAACAATATCTGGCCTGTGGAAAATGGAATCCCTCCAAACAAATGCCAAAAAACCCTGAATGCTGATTTGGATATCAATTTCTGATATAAAGCCCTCAATGGCTGAAATGTTGAAACTCCACCCACAAATGCTGATCAATACAAGCTCATATGCAAACCCTGGATGAGTTTGCCCCTCTGAGACAAAAGGGTTTTCGTCCTCTGCCTCTAAACCAAGAGGGTCTCCATCCTCAAGGCTTTACTCTTGCAGGTTTTCATCCACAAGAGTTCACTTCTGCAGGGTTTCGTCCATAGAAGAATTGGAAATGACTTTGCAGCCAAATACAAGAGAAAGAGATCAATTACAATAACAATGAATGTGTAGAATGAAGCCCAAGCCTCTTTTTATTAGCCAAAACCCTAATTCTCCATTGAGAATTATATTTTATTTTGTTTTAATAAAATAGCTAAATTAACCTTATAACTCCCTAATGTGGAGTTAACCCTTATAACCCTTTTTTTTTTTTTTTTTTTCTTATCCGATCCACATAAACATTAACACACCACATTTTATGTATAATCCTAATAATTAAAAATCAGGGACATTACAGAATCCTTGAGTCAATTCAATGGGATATTATGTGATTTGTATGCTCAAATATGAGAAAATTTGGATACACAAGAAGAAGAAGCTATTAAAGTTTACATGGGATCCATACCCCTCGCACTTGCTACACTTCTTAAGGAAAATCTTGATGACTCATCTTTTCGTAGAATTTATGAGGTTGCAATAATTGTAGAACAAGGGCAAGTGGAGGCACAACATGTTCCCATGAGAGATTGTTCTTCTAGAGTTAGTGATGCAAACCTACACCAACCATCTAGTATAACACCCTCTACCCCAATGATACCTAAGGAGAATGATCAAGGGGATGAATTTGAATGTCCAAATGTTACAACCACCTTGGATATAGGGTAAGAGGAGGTGCAAGTTGCCAAGCCAACATCCACCAATGAGGATTACGTAGAGATGGTTTCTTTTCTAGAAATGCATGAGTATTCAGTTAATGGTGTCCTAAATTCAACTATATTTGAGATATGTGATAGGACATAACCTACCATAGAATTGAATGAAGTGGTTGAAAGTGAAATTGAAAGAGAATCAATAAATGAATTTGAAAATATTATAGAATTTCACCACTTGTTCTTGGAAGACACTCTTGATGAGATGCTTGAAACTAATGATCAAGAAATTCTTCACCCTCCAAATTGTGGTAAAATTGAATAATAGGTTACTAATTTTGACTATGATATCTTTACAAATATGAATTCAAGAAATAACCCACTTTAGTTATTGAACCATCTAATAAAGGTGAAGGTGAATTTTATGAGAAACACATTGACGAATTGGAAGATATTGAAGAAGTAGTTGAGTGTCACCACTTGATTTTGAAAGATGATTACTATGATTCTTGGGAAAAATGAGAAGAATACACTCACTTTAAATATTATAATGAACCCTTGGTGTCAATTGATATGTAGGATAACACAATCGCGTCCTCGCAGGAAGATATTACAACTCCTATGCAATTTGGAAATGTTTTTGAAGAAGGGTTAGAAACTCATAAAATTTTGGAGAATGATAATGATCCTACTACCAAGGACAAAGAAGAAAATGAATTGATAAGTGAATCAAAATATCATGTCACATATACCATAGAGTTTCATTCCACAAATTTGGATAATAATTTTTACAATGGTTGGGGAGATATGAAGATGTGTTATTTTATCACACCCCTATTGATGAAACTTCTATTCTGTTTGATATGAAAGAGGTTGAAACTTCTACTTCATATGAAGATCTCACATTCTCAAGATTTGAGAGGGTTAAAAAATTCAATCATGTTGAACATAAATTCATTGAAAATTTGGATACAAATGCGCATGATTGTTTTGAGGATACACATGAAGAGATACCATGGATAGTCAACAAAGAATTGGAACCAAATATCAAAGAAGTTGATTTATTGGAAACAACTCAAAGGATTGATCATTAAGATGGGTTACTTGATACACATCTTGAACAATAAGATTTAAGGGTTGAAAAGAATGGACATGTTTTCAATTGGGGAACCAATTTTGGTATGTTTGATGAATAGGTAATCAATGAAGAAATTGCAAATCCTCACCAAGATTTGGTAAATGAAAATGTGCAAAAGGTAAAATCTAATATTTTTTGTCCATGCACCCAAGTTTCAGGTGAAATTTTGTATGACCATTTATTGAATTTAAATGTTGTTTATGATGAAATGCCATTGAATATGAATGAAAAACAAGGATTAATTTCTACTTACACCTTTAATAAGATTGATGTGATGAATGAAAAAGAAGTGGATGAACTTGAATTGTTGAATAAAATTCATCAACAATTAATTATTGAATCTGGATAAAAGCTTATTATTATTCACATATAGTAAATATCCTAGATATTTGCATAAATTTGATTTGCCAAAAAACATGAATAATGAATTGGCTTTGAAATTTTTAGAAATAGGCTTTTGTTTGTAAGATTTCATATTCAAAAAAGAAAGCCTAGTTCTAAATCCATAATTGAGTTTTGAAATTGACATGTTAAAGAATAGACAAGAAACAATTGAAAATCAAATGTTTACTAATCAATTTAATGATTTGAATCTCACCTATGGGATCATTAATGGAACTAAATCAAATTGGTGGGGTGAGCGAGGTAAGTTGAAGTTTATTGCAGTGTTTGGCTTGATCTTGTTTTTGTTGGATTCCTACAACATTGGGCATGCGTATCATGTTATTTGTCTTTTGAAATGCTCTAATCATGTTTGGGATCCAGGGAAGTGATAGTTCAAACGTTGCATCATTTTGTACCATATTGTACATTTGTATATATATTTTGGTTTTCATGTTCGATTTTGGATTTGGATTTTGTTTTGACATTTGCAAGTTTAATTTGTGTGTTTTGTATTCATTCACTTCCAAGTTTTGGTTGTTTTCTAATATTTTAGAGTGATATGTCAGCTCGTATTCTCATAAATGTTCACTAAGATAAGGAGAATATAAAACATAAAAATTATATTGTAGAAGGCTCCACAAGTACCACAAAAACATCAAAGAATATCATTTGAAACTTGTGATGCATGAAGTTATCAATTTTACAAATTAGGGCAAAATATTTTGCATATTCCATCTCATTCATCCGTATTTTATGGTACATTTCATATTACATAAACATTGCATCTCACTTGCATCTACATTTCAAAGGCAGTCACCAAAAAACATGTCAAATTCTCTTAGGATGATTGCACAATATACACTAAGAAGATCTTGATATTGGGAACTGATGCCGAAACCATCTGGAACCAAACACTACTTGTACATATTAAAATTTTTTTGGGTAAAATGATCAAAAACATCATTGGGAGAAAATATGAGGCAAAAGAGTCATTTTCGTCTGTCCTATCATGCAACATAGTGCATAAAATAGTGGTTTTCACCACTTCCACAATACTTGAAACTTAGAATCAGAGTAGTAAGGATAAGGTCAAATTCTCATCATACTTAGGTTGAAAATATGATTCCCCAAAGCTTTGAATCTACTTGCATCACACACCATTGACTATTGGATTTTAAGGATCGTACTACATGTCCCCTCAGAAGGATGGGTAGTCATCTCTAAAATTCAAGAAATCAAAAGCAAAATCATGGACTATGGGGTTAAACTCCACCGTAGCTATAGATTCTTGATTGACAATGGAGTATGCTCATGCGTGGTGACATGTCTCATTTAAAAGTGAGATCTCTAATCGCTTAAACAGATAGGCTAGCCTTGTGGTTTCATCCATAACAAGTCTAACCATTTTGGTCAAAATGAGGTAATAAACTCAAAAAACAAAGTAGTAAGGATATGGTCAAATTCTCATAATACTTAGGTTGAGAATTTGATTTCCCAAAGCTCTAAGTTCACTTGCACATACACTGATTCTCAATGGTGGTGGTTCATAACTGAGCTCTTGATCTGGTAAATGAATTCACTACACACACATTTGGTCCTAAGAGGGTTAGAATGTTTTAGTGTGCTTATTTATGGTAATAGAATGTTTGAGTCTCTACAAAATAGGTCGTTCATATTATGGCATCCTATCAATACATCTAATCCTACATAAATCATCCATAGCATATCATATACATAAATCATAAAGATATAAACATCCATGTGAAATTGATGATGGAATGTTGAATGGTTTCAAGATGATAAAGAATAAATCACTTTGCACACACTGAGCTGATGTTGAATGATTCTAATGGTTCATGTCTTCCTGGTATATTTTCATTATATGGATACTTGATGATGCTTATAATTCTAATATTTAGGTTTTGTGTGTTTTCAAAGTTTGGGTTCTTCACCCAAAGTGCTCTAGATCACTTCCTAGTAGAGTCTCATTTGTTGTGGCTGCTCCACAACTAGCCCCAAGAATTGGGGACCCATATTTTTGCTTCAAGTTTGATTGGAATTGTTGGTTTGATTATTGGCTTATAGGTGTCCTTCACAAGTTTCATACGGGCATCTTGATTGATATCCTTGACTCGTGAAGATCTCCATGGGATTGATTTTCTCAAATAATTATTTTATGATGATACTTGTGGATTGAGGTCACCTTAGTCCTTTAGTCTTTGCTTGCATTTGTTTCTTTTAGTTTGCATATTTGAGTATTTGGATTTCACTTTGAGGGTCTATGCTTTGCTTTGTTGTGGGTTTGTAGTTTTTGAAATTTTTTTGTTGATGATATGTTCTTGTTGATGATATTTTATTGTCGATGATTTTTATCGTTGTTGTCGATGATCTTTTGTCGTCAGATTTCTTGTCGATGACTTTTTATCATTAATTTATTGTCGATGACTTTTTATTGTTGATGATTTTTCTTGTCTATGATTTTTTATTGTCTATGATTTTTCTTGTTGATGATTTTTATTGTCGACGACTTTTTCTTGTCGATGATTTTTCTTGTTGACGGTTTATTTTCTGTCGATGATTTCTTTTGTCATCACTTTTATGTCGTTGATATTTTTGTCAAGTTTTGCTGTTAGATATTTTGTTGTTAAGTTTTGGTGTTTTATGTCAGGTAAATGTTTTAGATTGTATATACAATAATAAAAAAAACAAAATAAAAATTTAAAATATTTATATATTTTATATATATAAGTATTTTAATAAAAATAAAACATATAAAAAATATATAAAAAAAAATATTATTATATATATAATAATAATAAT
This sequence comes from Wollemia nobilis, assembly GCA_028583015.1. Classification (NCBI taxonomy): domain Eukaryota; kingdom Viridiplantae; phylum Streptophyta; class Pinopsida; order Araucariales; family Araucariaceae; genus Wollemia; species Wollemia nobilis. The sequence continues at coordinate 15,686,377 of JAQPPZ010003374.1, forward strand.
GATAAATAAATTTAAAAAAAATTATTAAAATAAATATATTTATTTATATATATGTTTATATTTTAATATATACTATATATATAAATAAAGATAAAAGCATAGTATATATATATATATATATATATATATATATATATATATATATATATATAATTGCATGTATGCATAGAATATACTTCATACTTCCATTACGCACCTAGACATTTTTGCTTCAGAGTCATTTCGTGTTTTTAAAAAAATCATCAAAGTTGTCATTTTTAATACAGATTTTAAAAATTCGAAATTTCAAAATTTGCATTTTTGGGCCAAATTTCATTTTTTCAATTTCATATTTCATGCATGAGCCTATGATGACATTTCATTCATGAAAATTTCAATTTAATTGAAGGGGTTCTATTTTATGGCATTTCACAAATTAGCATTTTTGGAGCATAAATGTACCTTTTTTTTTCTTGAAAATTCTGATTTCATTGAAGGGGGTAAGTTTACAGATTATATTAAAAGGTTGTTATTCCAAAGCATTAAATTACATTTATTTATGAAAAATCATTTCATAAAAGAGGGATAATTAAATGATATTTTAAAGCCTTATTTTAAGGCCATAAATTATTGTGTCTTTGTGAAAATTTCAATTTCACCAAAGAGGGATGGTTTATTATTCACATCAAAAGCTATATTCATATTCATGATAAGAAGCTATATTCAAGGAGCCTATTCATAATTGAGGATTCATATTCATAGATAGATTTAATCTTTAATTTCATGCTTCAAATAGGATTTAATGCAAGGTAAAAAATTATTAAAATCCACTTAATAAGGAAGATAAAATCCACCTTAAAATCCTCAAGATAAAAGAAATTAAGGCACTACATTGTTGTCATATGAGGGCCAACTCACATTTGTTTTATTTTGATTTCATGAACAATAATTAAAGTAGCATGGTAAAATAAACCAACACATGCCCTATTTTTTTAGTTACTTGCAATCACTAAGGGGTTCCTAGCATGGAATTGATATATTTTTATTGAGATTACTAGTACACATGTACAAATGCTAATATAACGAAGACCTTGGAGAAGTTATTTTTTTAACTTCTTTACAAGAGAGGGTTTTGAGATCTAAACCCTAACTGAGAGTGTAATTTTACAATTGAATAAAATTAACACTGAACACTTCCACACCATTCTTACATCTTGCACCATCAAAATACAACTTCCATAATTGATTGAGAACAGAATCCTAATCATGAGACACCTTCACTTCAACATTTTTAGGCTTGGTAATGGTGTAACAACCAATTTTAGTCTCCATCATGGTATTAAAGTTCAGCATTGAAAACTCATATTCTAAGTGGAGCTCATCCAGAACTTGATCCCTCAAATTAGGTTCCTCCAATTCCTTAGTTACTATGTTGACAGATTTTATGGACTTCTCTTCCTCTTCAATATTCTCTACATGAAAATTAGAAGGCTTCTCATTGTAAATTTGGATTCTTCTCCCTTTGAAAGGAATCTCTAGGTGAGAATAATCTAGAGAAAGGTAGCCTCCCAGTTTCGCAGTGAATTATCTTGAAAAATACATACTAAAATATGGCTCCAAATCAACCACAACTACCTCCTTAATTACCATGATCTAAGGCATACTATGTAGAACAATGGGGATATCCTTAATGACACCCACTATTTTTATGGGAGTTCCATCCAACTGCAAGACACCAGGGTTGCTCCTTGTATACTCCATACCCATGACTTTGTAAACTTCCTTTAGCATGATAGTTGTCACATCACCAAAATCAATCATGTAATTGTGCACGATACAACCCTCCATCTTGAGAGACAAATAGAAAGGGACGACATATTATTTCCAGTGGCTGAAGTAGTTAATGTTTGAGAAAAAACTGTAAGAGTAGGATTCTTCCCATTATCTTTCAAAAACTTCAATGATTCTTGTAATAGGTCAAATTACCCAGGTAACTACAATCCATCATAAAGACTAACCTTGACTAGAATATTCTTCAATTCCTTGACAATGTTGTATGTGTATGTATCAGACTCCTTTTTATTAGTGACCTCGTATTTTATCTGGTATTGTTGTGTGGCTTCTACCCTCTGATGTTTAGTCAAATATGAGCACTTAAATTTTTCTCTGGCTTATTCCTATGTTTCAACTCTTATCTGTAAAGTTGAGGCTTTTTATTGCAATATTTCTTTCTCTCACGGAGGTAAAAGATATTTTAACTAGATAGGTGCATCTGGCTTTGGCGTTGGAATTGGTGCTTTCACTTGTACTTGTTTCTTCTCATTTTGCATATTTGGGTCAGTAGGTATCTTAAGTGGTTCCATCTCAGCTGGATCTACCGTGACTTGCTTTCTCCTAGCTCTTGTGAGAACTGAGACTTGTTCTTTGGAGGGAACCATGAAGTTGTGATCAACCTCCATAATCATGTTAACCTAAACTCCAAAAGAGATTACGTCTAGTATTTGTACGTAGTTTAGATGAACCATGCAAGTATCCTCACCATGTGGATCATTACAGGTAAAGCACTAGTATGTTTTCTCTCATGGGTCAGCTTATTTATTTGCTAATACATTTGGGTTCCTCTTAGGTGCCTTGTTGGTTGAAGCTACTTGCTCTCTGGTGATAAGTGGGTGTTGAAATATCTTGGGTTGGAAATCTCTCTCGGTCTATTTTAATAACTATAATTTTGTTACCCATTGCTCTTATGGCTGAATTTATAGACTATAATTCTTTCAGCACCTTCTCTTGTGAATCAAGATTTGAGGGTGTTGGAGGAGCTAGTAATGGGAGTGGTATAGGTGGAGATGGTAGTGCTAAGAGTGGAATTGGTGTTGGTAATTTTGGAATAGCTGGAGCAAGTAATTATAGGATAATTGGGGCAGGGAATTGAGGAACTAGAATGGGTATGATTTGAGATGCACTTGAGCTCCATGATGGAATGGGATATATGGAAGGCATAGGTTGTGAAAATGAACCAGAATACAAATGTTGTGGAAGGTTACATAGAATGGTAATTGTTACCTTTGGGATAAGCTTACTTATGGTGATCAATTCTGCCTCAACATTCTGCACCTATGTGTACATATCTGGGAATGTATTCACATTCAACCATGCCAATGTTAGTATTAAAAACCCTGAGATAATAAAATATACCTTGCTCATGAGTGGGAAGGAGGCCATTAGGAACTCTCTGCCAGCTTTAGGAAAACATGACATTAAAGTCCACTATCTCTTCCTGTGGATGCCTTTGAATTGTTGTAAATTTATGTAGTAAGGAAAATGGACCAGCTTGTTCATGAAAGTTCTTGATTAGTAACTTCACCAACTGATACCATGTGGTGATAGTGGTAGGCAACAAATATCGGTACCAATAAAACAACTTCTCTATAAGTGATAACACCAACAACCTTACCATAATATCTTCATCTACAATGTCATGGATCATCACCAAAGAAGCCACATATTGAATATGCTCATATACAGTATTTTTGATACCATCATAGGTTGGCAAGGCCTTCAAGGTTGCTTGGGGAACTAGATTTTGTGCTTGTAAATTTAGGGCTCTTAAACTATTCCATGTTGGAAACAACCTTGGTGGTTGTGGTTGTAGTGGTAGAGGATTATAGGCCATATGGATTGGTGTGTATGGTTGAGGAGGTGGAATACTAGTAGCAGTACTAGTTGGACTCGAAGGAACAAAAAACACACCAACTATTGATTGGCATGTTGCGTATGATGTATGAAGCGGGGTGACTAACCTAGGGTGTTCACCTAATTTTTTGGGTGTCGAGTTCAAAAATTTCAATAGGGTTTTTAGAATTTTTGGCCTCTGATATTGTGATCATGAAGTACATCTTTCACTATCTCCACATTCGGAGGCTTCTGGGTAGTGTTGAGTTGCCAGATATTCAAACTTTACAGCATGAAGGTGAACATCAAACCTCAATACTATTGAAAGTGGAACTTTAAGGGTCCCATCGGGCATGCCAAAAACCATTGGTCATGAATCTGCCTAAGTACAGAGTATTATCACTTGTGCGCCTTAGAACCAACCAAAATTGAAAGGTCAAAGGAAAGAGAAAAGTCCTTTGGGCTGATCTCCAGAGAGGGTTGTCTCCCTTACTAATCTAATTCTATTTAAAGCTTAGGGTAATAGGAAAGAAATAGAAAATAATAGAAAGAGATAAAAATATGGCAATAAGCTAGAAAAATGTGATTGGGATAAACTAACAGAAAAAAACCACATTCAAGTTTGAATGAGCATAAAATAGAAAAGTAAGCATAGGAACCACTCACATTTTGCAGAGATAAAATCCAAGATACATTTTAGTTTTCATTCCCTTACCAGCAGTAGTTAAATTTATATGCAAAATTTAAAAACAAGTAATAAAAAACATAAATGTAAGCAAAAATGACAAGCAAAATGTGATCAACCACAAGAATCCTCAAGGAACCATAAGTTGAATATCTTTCTATTGATGCAAAAAACTTAAAGTATTTTTTTGTAGAAATTCTATCCTACTATTATTACATCAAAATGATTAGTATTTATAGAGGAATTTACCTATTTTATTTAATGTAAAATACAACAAAATGTTAGCTAGTCAAAAATCAATAGCAACAATTCTCTCCTCGACAACAAAAATGAACCAATTAGCAAATGTATTGCAAAAATGTGTATTGATCTCATCACATGGCATATCAAAGCTTTGGCAAAAATCATAAGTCTAATTTCATTTTTTATGATGGTGCCTTGGAAATGCATACCCACCAAAGTGGACGATGCCTCGAAAATAAACAAGATTACACCAGAGTTAAAGGAGCAATACTTAAATTCTATAGTTTTTCAGCAGTGATCACAGATATATCTATTGTATCTCTACAAGAATTAATTTTACTAGATTTAATTCTTTTCCAAATAAAGTTTGCATTGAAAATGTAGGGGTGATGGTGTTTGTCTCCAAAATGACTTCCGCTTAAAATTTCTCTTGAAATTGACCTTTATATTCATTTTTCCCAAGTTACACCCAAGATGAGATTTTGCCTAGACTTACGCTTGGAATGTGCACTTAATGTTTTTGTCCTGTGTGAAATGGAATTTTATCCCAATATTTATCTTTTTGTTATGACTTCTCATGGGAAAATATTGCACTACCATAAGTAGGGCCCATCTTGGAAAATAGATTTTATTGAGAATTAATGGGAGTGAAACTACCAGTAGGGTGGTTTCACCAGCGAAATGCCAAGGGAGTGTTTTTGCTAGTGAAATTCCAAAAATAAAGAATTTTTATTGCACTTGGGAGTGAAAATGCATTTCGGGGTGCATGAGAACGAAAAAGCATTTCACTTGAGTTTTACCCGAAACTACACCCATTAGATACTTTGAAAAATTTTCAAAAAAAAATTAATGTGTGAAAAACACTAAAAATGTATTTGAAAGTTTTATTGGCAAAATGCTTACATATTACAATAAAAACTTTACAAAATTTCAATATGGAAAAAATGCCAACACTACACTCATCATCTCAAGCACAAAAGTTACGTATTACAGCTGTTATATCCAGCCAAATTTAGATTCATTCAAGTGTGCTGATAAATAAGCTAAGGTAAGTAATTTATCTCATTTAATATTGCTTTCAAATAAAGGAGATATAAGGTTTACAGTCAAGGATAAAATTTTGAGATTATGAAAGCAAAAGACGTAGGAGATAACTTACCAAACTAAAATAATATTTTGTAAATTAACCTAGGAGATATAAGGGATTCTACTTGGGTTAGATTATTTAATATTTTGCAAATATTATTGTGGTCTAATTTTTCCAAAAATTAGGGATTCATAAGGGTTACTACATCAAACTAATTTTGGAAATTAGATACACTTAAATTAATTTCCAAAGGGTTATTTAAAAGAGAGGTTTATTATTATTTTTCAAAGATTGAAAATTTATAAAATTATTCTCATACTTCTCAAAAGGAGACAAAAGATCCAACATTATAACCTCTTTAAAATTTGGTAAAAGTACTTAGTTCAATAGGAGCTATAAGGTGTAATAGAAGTTGTTTTTTGCAAAACTTTACAAAATCAACCAAACATTAAACTATAATATACAAAAGCACTATATCTTATCCTGAGCATGCTAGGGAGTCATAAGGTATTCTACATAACTTGGTAATATCAACATTTATAAAATATTATCAAGTTACAAAATATAAGCTTTCCTCAAAACCCAAAAATCCTTAAGAGTATAGACTCACATTACTTGGGAGTCATAAGGAAACCTACACAAATAATGATTAATAAAAGTTTTATTAAACCAAGATTATATACATCAATTAGGAATCATATATCCTAATATAGGGAGTCAAAATGAAGACAACAAAGAAAATCTTATCTCAATTCTTCTACTTCTTCAAATGGAAAAAGGAATGACATATAATGAATGTGAAATTTGCTCCAATTGAAATTGGTCTACAAAACACAAAATTATGTGGTACATTGACTCAGGGGCCAATCATCATGTGAAAAGAAATATACAATGGTTCAACTGTATTGAAGATGCTAAAGGCTGTATACTAAGAATTGTAGATAGCAAAACTTCTCCCATACATGAATATGGATTTGTAACACCAAGCATATCATTTCCAAATTTTCTACTACAAAATGTATTGTATGTTCCTGAACTAACATTCAGTCTCATTTCAGTAAGTAAGTTAGTAGAATACAACTATATGATCAAATTTAGATATATGGATGGAATCAATACATGTGTCATCATGAATCAAGAAGAAATAAAAGCAACAGGATCAATCCATGGAAATATATATATCCTAGATTCAATTAAAAAATCATAAAATCTTGTGATGTCTCATAATGATACTAACATATTTTCAAAAGAACAGGTTCAATAAAATGAAGGACCAGTACATCATAAACGTAGGCATAGAAGAATAAAAATCAAGAATATGAGAGGACAAGGACACCATGCTCTACTTAGTCATCAACATTCTAAACATGAATATACTCACAAAGAAAATAATAAAGGTGGTTGGATAGAAGACAAGGATGATGAACCTAAACAAGATGAATATAATTCAATGGAATAAGATCCACATTGAATACTAAATTCTTCAATATCCAAATAATGTAATACAAGGGGTGTTAGAAATAGATTATATTACATCATTTGGATCATGTAAATGTACCTTTCTTGGTACAAACTTAGGACATTAGATTACTTTAGGGAAAAGTTATCTAGTTACTTCATGTAATGTAATAAATGCACAAGTGTCAATGTGCAAGTAATATACGTGCAAGTTGTCCCTTGCACATCTAGGTAGAGTGTTGACCAAGGAACCTATTTTCCTATATAAAAGACCATAGACATAGAGAATCATATAGTAGTAGGAAGCAGTGTAGAATAGTGTGGTGTGATGTAATATGATAGAGTGTGATATGCTCAAAGATAATTCTTGAGCAATAGTTTTATTCATGGAGTGTTCATTTCCTCCATATCTACTTTGTATACATTTCTATCATTTTTATTTATAGTATATTTTCAGTCATCTCATAGATTTACTTTATTTCATATTATTTTGCATATTGTGATTGCTATCTCTCATTACATGCTATATCAAAAGCTAACAAGGTTAAGGATATGGAATAAGTGTACCCCTATAAGTGTTATGGGCCTTAAAGGATAATCCCTACACCATGGTAACATTGTCTTATGATGATAAGGATATGGTAAAGGTGGTGGGGTAATTTTGGCATCCTTCTAAACAAGTAGATATAGTAAGGTGAACCCTAGAAAACATGGGAGTTGGCCACCCCTATTCATTAAGTGTCATCAGTAGTGACTTGGAACTGACATGTAGTGAATCATTGAATACTGGAAAATTGAATGTTGGGTCTTCTTTGTGAACCTCTACTCGTGATCATTACCTTTATAAAAATATTGGGTTGGTAGTTTTTTCTTGTTACAAACACAGTATGGAAGTCTGGTAAGTTGATATTATTAGGGCTTTCAATCCAACTAACATGGGATAAATTCCAAATGCAAGGAGTGACCCACCAGTCCAATGGGACTTTATATATATATATATGTATATATAATTATTATTATAGGTCTACCTAACTAATAAGGGACACGAGTGAGTTCATACACATAGAAAAAGGATTAAAATCTTATATGTTGAATGGATAAGGTTGTTGGAGAACTAGGCATATACCCTAAGCCCTTGAGATTAATAGAAATCTTATTGATAAATTGAAGGACAACAAACATACTCAATTAGAAGGAATCATGAAAGATGATGGTGTCCCCTAGAGCCTAGGCATGATATTATGAGTCTTTACATGTTCATCTATCATTAGAAATTTAGTGGAATAGGAGCAAGCCTTGGGAGTCATCTAAATGAAGTGGCATATAAATCAAGGTGCACCCCATTCCAAATCTCTATGAAATCTTGAGTGAAATAGTTGTTAATATCATTCTTCTCTAAATGTGCATCACTACTTTTGAAGGCTTAGGATTTTTACCATTTATACTTTTCTCCCAATGGACACAAGCATTTTCTCTAGGTTCCTTGACTCCTACTAGTAGGAGTTCCCTTATGAGTCACGATAGGTGTAGTAAACAATTCACTAAGTAATTCTTGCCTCCAAAATAATTTTTGATTAGAGTACCTACTTGAAGCCAATATTAAGGGTCTCTAAGCTCCTACTACTTTTGAAGTAGCTAAATCCAAAATACCATCTAAAGTACAAGACTATCATTGGATCTCATGGTCCATATACCATGCCTAGCTAAACCACTAGACCAGAATTAAAGAAGAACTCAATAATCATTTTAGTGGTAAGTAAAGCAGATCCTAGTAATAGTTGGAATCCCCAAGCTATTTAGGTGATAAAAAAAGGGGGTCATATATAATATGACCTTATTTTGACCAGTTCCAATGACCTCTTTTACCCAAAAAGTAGGGGCCATGAAACTGATCCCTTCCTCCACCTGGGGATATTCCTTTGTCCCAAATGCTATTCCAAGTTTATACCACTAGTGAATCTTGAGTACTAATGTTAATTCCTCATATGAGGTGAAGAAATATCTAATGTGGAAAGGCAATCCTCTCTTCACCCCTAAGAGGAGCTTAATACCCCAAGGACAAATAAAAGTAGAGCAACTCAAAATATGTATGGTTGTAAATTTCTCCTTGAACCTTTAGGCTTGTTGGCTATCCTAAAGCCTCATCATGATTTGTGGTGGGAGAGGAGTACCCAAAAGTAGGTCAGATCAAAATGTATTGACCATTGTCTCCAAGGAATGTATTAAAGGACATATTCACCAAGGGAATATGTTGAAATTATAGGAAAATTCAAGTATCACTAGAACCACTGGACCAATCCAAGGTGACCAAATGTGAGGGAATGGATGATGATCTGGTCCTATTTCTAGCATCCAATAATTAAAATTTATTCCTTAGGTAACAAATAAATCATTAAAGTGACAATAAAAAGGGTAGCCCAAGAGGTAACATAAAACCCATGTCATTGATGACAAAAGATATTAGAGGTCTAATCATGGATATTTCAAGCATGAAGTAGCTCAACAATATTAAATCTACTAGTAACATATAAGGCTATAAATTTCTAAGGCCTCTAGATTATTCATTATTAATGTTGACTAGCCCAAGAAAATTTTAAACTAAAATTTTAAATTCCTACATAGATTTTTGAGGGAAAATTTTTTCATTTATTCTTATAAATACCCCCATTCTTCTTCATTTGAAAAAAAATATTCTTTTTTAAGGTGGATTTATTTCATTCTCTCTTATGTCATAACTTGGTTTGAGCCTTGTATTGTTGGTCATTTTTTTTTTAACCTCTTTTCTCAACATGTATGTAATCCAAAGTTTACATTAATAAGAAGATATGTTTGTCTATGAAATCATTGTCCTACTTCTAATGTGGGTTTTTTATCTTACACATGTTTGAGGGGACCATGTTCCTCATGTGCTATAGATTTCTATGCATATGTTCATTTCAGCCCATCATTATATGGATTCCATTAGATATTTTGTACATCATAACTGATAGACAGACTAGATAGGCTAGTTAGGTTTATCTTTCCTACACTTTAAATTTATGTCATTTACAACTTTTCTCTCTTCTCCCTTTTTCCTAGAAAGAGCACCCGATAGAGTAGGCTAGATAAAAAAGGAACATGAGTGTAAAAATATTATACCAAGACAAGGAACCATCCTATTGAGTGTTAATTTTATCCAATTGTGAAATTACACTTTCCATTAGGGTTTGGATTCCAAAACCCTCTCTTGCAAAGAAGTTAAAAAAACAACTAGCATTTGCATATGTGTATTAATAATCTCAAATTAAGATGTACTAATATAATGCTTGGAACACCTTAGTGATTGCAAGTAATTATAAACAACGAGTAATGTTGGTTTATTTTACCATGCTAATTTAATGATTTTTCATTGAACCAAAATAAATCAAATGTGATTTGGCCTTCATATGAACATGATGTAGTGCCTTAATTCCTTTTATGTTGAGGATTTTAAGGTAGATTTTATCTTCTTCACCCTTAACAGCTATAGAGGCCAACTGCCAATTAACTTCCTCCACCCTTTTAAAGTTTAAAATATTTTTGATATAGTACACTAGATTTGGATAAAATTAAACAATCAATGACTAGAAAAACATAATCCTTTGAATATTGAAAAATATTCCAATATTCTGAAATATTAAGGAATGGAGCAAAGCGGGAGCGGAGGCAGGTGCAATTTCTGCAAACATGATTTTCATTCTGCTGGAGGTGGGAAACAGGGTTTCCAAACCCCTGGAAGCTGTGAGGCTCAAGGAGGGAACAAGCAAGGTTCTGAAGCAACTGAGGAAGAGCAGGTGGACAGTGATAAGGACACTGAGGGTTTTAAAAAATTAGAGGGACACGAACCCCCTGATATTATTTTTGATAAGAAGGCCCACATCAAGAATCCTGAGGGCAATAAGTCTTTTGCACAGGCCCTTAAAGGTGGCAATAGGGTTTCCTTACATTCCTTACCACCTCTCACTCCCAATGGGCAGAAGGTATCCGTGCCTGAAAGCGTAATGGCAGACTTTATATCGATGGAAAATTTTTCTCTGGTAGGCAAATTCATAGGGGGCAGGCCGGATATTGAAACGATTCGACGATGGGCATCCTTGAAGTGGAAGACTTCTGGACACATGGAGATTATTGCATTATCAAGGGGGTTTTTTGCGGTACGCCTTAACAATAGTGAAGATGCTAGTCGTATTCTAACAGGAGGACCTTGGTTCTTGGGCCGAAGAAGTCTTTTTCTTAGGAGATGGGCTGAGGATTTTGACCCAGAAAAGCAGAGCATAAACTTTGCCCCCATTTGGGTCCGTCTCCCAAATCTCCCGTTTCATTGGTGGCATGAGTATTTTCTTCAGGGTATTGCCAAGACCATAGGGGAATTGGTGGCCATTGACAATCCAACCCTTGCACGCACCATAATGACGCATGCTAGGATTTGTGTAAATGCAAATCTAGAATCTGAGCTTCCTACTCATGTGGAGTTAGAATATGGAAATAAAACAAGATTACAGGTCATCGAATATGAAAATAGACCGGCATTTTGCTCTGACTGTAATATTCAAGGCCATCTCAAAGGACAATGCTCTTTTTTGAGAAGCCAGCAAACCCTTCCTAGGAATAATGACTCCAAGCGGCAGTCTTTCAAAAATAATGGCAAATACACAGGGATGTACAGTGTTAAAGATCCAAATGTTGAAAAGGCAAAGGCCTCTTGTTTGGGGCAAATGGAGAATGAGGCTGAGCTTCACATGGACAATGGTAAGGACAAGCAAATTGCTACATCACAAACTGACCAACAAAAGGTATGCTCTCCTTTCGAAAATCTAAATAAATTTAACATTTTGGCTGAAAATCAAATAATTACAGAGGAAAATCAGAATGAAGGGTCTAATGTTGAGGATATAAATCTTGGTCTCCCTGCTTACCTTGACTCCCCAACCAAATCTGGACCTTCCAATCCTCCTCCTGTTGGCCATAAAGAATGCCCTAATGATGAGTCTTTTTACGCCCCAGAAAGAGAAAAAGTGCTTTCGAAGTTAATCAGCCCTTCCAAGCGACATTTTTCACCTTTGTCTTTGTCCCAATCCAGAGAAGGGGTTTCCAAGATCGTTATCCAACAAAGTTACCCAAACAAAATTTAGCCCGAAACAGACTAGAAGCTCAATGAAGTCCCCCATGATTGACTGTGGAGGTGAGAAAAAAAAGGGAAGAAAGTCAAATGCCCAAAGAATGGAAAGAAGAGGTCCAAGATGAGATAGCTAATGGAATTCGGACTCACTGCTTTCCATCAACCGGAAATCTTCCCTTTGAAGAAAACAAAATTCTTAAGCCCCCTCAAGTCCAAGGCAGGGGAAGAGGAAAAAACTTTAAAAGTTCCAAATGAAGATCATATCCTGGAATGTAAGGGGGCTCAATGGCCTTCCTAAACAACGGTTAGTCAAATATTTAAGAAGAGATTTTGATCCCACTATTCTTATTTTGCAAGAAACTAAAGTCGATGAAGTTTTGTCTAGAAAAATTGCCCTCAATATCCTGGAAAAAGGGAGAAGCAATTTTTTGCAAAGCCAATGGAACCTCGTGTGGTCTTCTTTGTATCCGGAATCCAGGGAAGGTGGAAGGCAAGGTTATTCAATTAGGGGAAAGGGTAATGAGCATTATTTTTAAGGATAAGGTTAGTGACCTTTCTTGGATATTAACAAATGTGTACGCCCCTAATTCTATACCTGGGAGAGCTGATCTATGGAATTTACTCACTCATTTCAAGGAAGCTTTTCAGGATATCCCATGGATAGTGGCGGGGGACTTTAATACCCCTCTTTACCCCTCTGATAAAAAAGGGGGAGTAGGAATTCCACAGCAAGAAGTATGGAGGACTTTCAAGATTTCATCAACAACAACAATTTATTGGATGTCAAATTAAAAAATGCTAAATTTACTTGGAGCAATAGGAGGTCCGGAAATCAACTTATAATGGAAAAGCTTGATAGGTTTTTTTTGTCACAAGAAGCAATACAATCTTTTGGGGATGCAAATCTGTTGTCCTTGCCTCGCATTGGGTCTGACCACAACCCGATTTTACTTGAAATTGAAGAGACTCCAAAATTCAAAAGGCCTTTTAGGTTTGAATCTATGTGGATGCACCACCCTGATCTCGGAGACAGAATTTCTCGCTGGTGGCAAGATTCTTGTCGGGCATGTGCCTTCATTCGGATTAGCACAGAAACTTAAAGTGGTGAAAGAAAATCTAAGGATCTGGAATAAAGAAATTTTTGGAAATATTTTTGAAAACAAGAAAGTCATCTCTGAAAGGTTATCAATCATTGAGAAAAAACTTGAAGAGGGATTGCCAGACCCTTCCCTACAGGCAGATGAAAAGAAAGCCCTTGCTGAGTACCATAATGTTTTAGCCTGCGAGGAGACTTTTTGGCGGCAAAAGTCTAGAGCTACCTGGCTAAAAGAAGGTGATGCCAACACAAGATTTTTTCATGCATCTACCTTAAGGAACAGAAGCCACAATAGAATTAAAGAACTTGTTAGAGATGATGGGTCATTCCTTTCTAGTCCTAATGAGATCAGAAATGAAGCAGTTTCCTATTTTCATAATCTTTTAGGAGAAGAACATTTCAGTTCTGCCTTAGCTTCATAATCAATGCTTTACCATATTCCTCATTTAATTTTTGATGACTTGAATGGGGAGTTAATTAAGCCTTTCACGGATGAAGAAATCAAAGAGGCTCTCTTCTCAATGAACCCCGATAAAGCTCCGGGTCCGGACGGGTTTTCACCTCATTTTTTTCAGGCTTTTTGGGATATTGTAGGTTTTGATGTATGTGCTACTATCAAGGAATTTCAGTCCACAAAGCATATTCCGAGAAGTTTTAACTCCACTTTTATTGCTTTAATCCCAAAGATTCCTACTCCTAGATCTATGATGGATTTTAGACCTATTAGCCTTTGTAATGTTGTTTATAAAATTTTGACCAAGGCGATTGCAAATAGAATGAGGAAGATCCTTCCTATGTTTATTGATGTTTGTCAAGGCGCTCAGTCCCTCGGAAGGTCCATCCTTGATGGTGTCATAACAGTTCATGAAGCCCTCCATTCGGTAGTCCGGACTAAAAACCCGCTTTTGCTCTCAAGTCCGGATATGAACAAGGCTTATGACCGCATAAACTGGAGTTTTGTCTCTCGCCATTCTTCAGAAATTTGGTTTTCATCATGAATGGATCAAGCTTTTGGAAGGATGTTTTATGAAACCTTGGTTTTCAGTCCTTGTTAATGGTGCTCCCGCCGGATACTTTCAAAGTAAAAGGGGCCTAAGGCAAGGTGACCCTATCTCTCCCATGTTGTTTATCATTGTGGTCGAAGCCCTTGGGAGGACAATCAAAGTCGCCCGTAATATTGGTCTTATTTCAGAAATTAAAGCATCATCACAAACACAGGTAGCTACACATCAACAGCTTTGTGGATGATACTTTGTTGTTAACTCTTGCATCAGCTTTTAAGGCTAAGGTCATAAAACATGTCCTAGAGCGATATGAGGATGTCATGGGGCAAAAGGTAAATTTTTCAAAGAGTAAAATTTATTTCTTTAACACTCCCATTCAGATGCAGATTAAGATTGCTAGGATTCTTGGATGCTCAGTGTCTACTCTTCCATCCACATACTTAGGCCTTCCTTTATTTACAGGCAGAGCTACTGATTCCATGTGGACTAATGTAATTGAAAGAATTCAGAGGAAGCTGGCTGGATGGAAAGGGAATTTGTTATCTCAAGCTGGCAAGGCAGTTCTCACCAGGTTTTCCATTCAAAGCATCCCTGTCTACTTTCTCTCTATTTTTAAAGCTCCTACAAGTGTCTACACTAAAATTGAACAGATCCGGAAGAGGTTCCTATGGACTGGTTCTGAATCTAAGCAGCGCTTTCACTTGGTGTCCTGGGATAGGGTTTGCAAACCAAGGGAGTTTGGAGGTATTGGGCTAAGGAGAATACAACATTTAAACATGGCCCTCCTGGCCAAACAAGCATGGCGTCTTTTGACAAATGCAAATGCATAATGGATTACTATAATCAGAAGAAAGTACTTGCAAGAAACTGAATTCTTAAGCTATTCCTTTCCTCCCAGGGGATCAATTTTTTGGAAATCAATCCTTCAAACTAAAAACCTGCTAAGCAAAGGGCTACGTTGGAAACTGGGAAATGGAAGAAACATTGATTTCTGGGACCACAAATGGTTAAAGGACTATCCCCTCTCTGCAGACCCCATCCTTTCAACCCTTAGAGCTTGGACAATTGAAGTTTTTGGTACCAAAGTTGCAGATTTTATTACTTTGTCAAACAATAGAAGGGTATGGAAGCCAATAATGAACAATGATCTACCAGGGGCATCAATAATACTCGGAGAATGAATTAAGACAGCCTTTACTCCCTTCTGGCATTCTTGAGGACCAGATTATCCTGGGAAGCTTCGGACAATGGGGAATTTTCTCGTCAAGACCGCTTATCCGATGCTTATTGATAATGATGAACCTACTTTCCCTCACTTGGAAGTTTGGCCCAAAAGCATTGTTTCGAAGGTTGGGTTTTTTGCATGGCCGGCCATCCAAAATAAGATCCTCACCATGGATAACTTAATAAAAAGAGGTGTGATTGTTGTTAATAGGTGTTATCTCTCGTATGTCTGAGTGGGAGTCTATTGATCATTTGTTTCTGTATTGTAATTTTTCTGTCTCAATCTTGTTAGGTCTGTTACAAGTGTTTCATATTTATTGGGTCCATCCTCAGTCCATTTTTGACTTATTTGTCCAATGGCCTTCTCCATTTTTGAATAGGCATCTTAGGTATATGTGGAAGATCTGCCTTCATCACTACTTGTGGCGGATATGGTTGGAAAGGAATCGTCGGGCCTTCTTGGATAAGGTTTCTCACTCATCCTCTCGTCCCGTCAAAAATTTTAGTATATGCTAATGAGAATGCTTGTTTAGTGCCTCGCAAGATCTAGACCTCCAAATCCTTTTGAAGCTTCATTAGGCCAGCCATTAAACTTACCTCTCACTGATGGCCTCAATCATCCTCAAGTCTGTCCTAGAACCATGATCACATGGACCCCACCCCCCCTAGGGTGGATTAAGTTAAATTTTGATGGGGCATCTAGGGGCAACCCAGGTGAAGTTGGGGCTGGTGGCTTACTTAGAGACCACAAGGGTGAGGTGCTTGTAGCTTTTGTCTGAACATCTTGGAGCTCAAACTAACAATGTGGTCAAGCGAGGGCGCTTTGGAGGAGCCTCAAGGTGGCGGAGAATTATCCAGGGAAACCGTTGGTGGAAGGTGATTCTCTTATTATTATAAATCTTCTAAAGAACACTAAGAGAGCTCCTTGGAGATTTGATGACTACATCCACGAAGCAAGGGCTCTAATTCATGATCGACCTGAGGCCATAATTTTGCATACCTTCTAGGAAGCAAACATGGCAGCTGATAGGCTGGCAAATGAAGGCATTGTAGCAGCAAATTTGATCACGTGGACTGAAAATCTTCCTCATGCAAGCCTCAATGGTGATAGATAATGAAAAATTTTAGATTGGAAGGCTCAAAGTGGATCAATGACAAAAAATGGGGGCATTTTTAAAAATATTTTTTTGAACCTTATAATGGCTTTTGTCATATTTGTTTTTTTTGTTCATGTGACTAGTGTTTTTTGCAGCTGGTGGGGCACTGATATAGGTTTTTTATCTACAAATTCATGCATGGGAAACATCCGCTTTGGCCTCAAGTATTTCCCAAGGTGTGTTTGGATTCGATGTCGCAAAAAGGCCCTAGCAAGAAATAACAAAGTGTTGGAGATCCCTGACAATGAGGTACCAGACCCCACCATAATAGTCTTGGAGAAGATGACAATTTCATCAGCCTCCAACAATATCAACCAGTTGAAGAGTCTGTCTGGCCTCATCAGTGCAGGTCGTTGATTTGTGTGATTCTCTAAATCTTCCTGTTTTATAGCCAGCAGTTCCAGGGGAACAAGGAGTCGAAGGCAAAATCTAAAGATGATGGCAAGGAGGATGATAAGAAGTTAGATGAGGACTACAAGGAAGACTGCTTGGCCTCTTGGCTGTCCATTCTATGGGATGTTTTTTTTTACCATATTCTATTATTTTTATATGGGCACAAGCTACTCTGCATGGTGCTTGCATGATTAGTTTTTGTCTTTGTTAGTTCTATTTTGCGTCTTTCTTTTCTCGATGGCCATAATATTAGGCTTCCATA
The DNA here is from genome assembly GCA_028583015.1 of Wollemia nobilis. Lineage (NCBI taxonomy): Eukaryota > Viridiplantae > Streptophyta > Pinopsida > Araucariales > Araucariaceae > Wollemia > Wollemia nobilis. The sequence continues at coordinate 15,703,771 of JAQPPZ010003374.1, forward strand.
GTTTAGTTTGGTCGTATTCTCGATGGAAGAGTAGGTCTTGGCCCTTTTTGTTGTCGGTTTAAACTTTTAGGGCTTGGCCTTTGTCCAGTTGGTCAGTGGACCCTATTTTGTAAAATGGTTTTGGGTCAACCAGTTAAAACCCGGTGTTAATTATAATATTCTCTTACTTACCAAAAAAAAAAAGAAGAGAAAACCCCCTCCACAAGGCCTCAAGAATTGCAAGAGCTTCAATAAAATTGTTGGAGTGAACACCTTTATAAATGGAAAAGAAAAAACTGACACCACCAGTAGAATCTGCCAATACCAGCATATCCAGGGTTACCCCTGGACGATCCATCAGTATTAATTTTTAAAACTCCTCTAGGGTGTGGCCTCCACCTACCATCTCTCCTAACCTTCTTGCTGAGCTGAGGAACCCTAGATTTTATCTTCCTTATTAAGTGGATTTTAATCAATTTTTACCTTGCATTAAATCCTTCTTTAAACATGAAAGTAAAGATTAAAATCTATCTATGAATGTAAATCCGAAATAATGAATAGGCTCCTTAAATGTAGCTACTTATCATGAAGATTAAGATAGCCTTTCACCGTGATCAATAAACTATCCCTCTTTGGTGAAATTGATTTTCACAAAGAGGCAATAATTTATGGCCTTAAAATAAGGGCTTTAAAATGTCACTTCAAATTATCCTTCTTAAATGAAATTAAATTTTCACAAAGATGGATATTTTAGTGCTTTGAAACAATGATCTATGTAGTGCAGAAATTACCCCTCTTTCATAAAATCAGAATTTTTATAAAGAGAAGGCAATTTAGGACCCCAAAATGGATAGCTTATGAAATGCCATAAAACATTACCCCTTCAATGAAATTGAAATTTTCATGAAGGATATGTCATCATAGGCTTGCACATAACGTATGAAGCTAAAAAAATCCGATTTGGCTTCAAAATAAAAAAAATATGAATTTTCAAAATTATAAAAATCTGCCTCAAACAGTCATTTTCAAAAATTCATATAAAATCAAAATGATCTCGGAATGAGTCCGAATCTATTGCGTATGATAGATTTTACATCATTCTTCACAACCATATAATTATTTTTATCATTTTATTTTTTTATGATTTTTATTTTAATGCCTGAAGTTTAAAAAAAATGCAAAATGAAAATTTCGAAAACAGAAAATAAAATCTAAAAATAAATTTAAATGCTGAAAACAGACATATGCAAAGCATTTCCAGTTTGATGGCACCCCGTCCTGCAAAACCGAAGCTGTGAGAAACTCTTACATGCAACCTATTATATTCCAACCTGCATTCACACAATCGAAATAAAACAGGTGCTAGCTCCTAAGGTACAAACATAAATTTCAGATCCCAAATATTCGCCTAATGCAACCCAAAAAAATGGCATTAACATTATCTATAAATTCAAAACCTGAAAACAAAAAAAAATAAGACAATGAAAATCCAGCATGCAGAAAATTTTCTCCTCCTATTTTGACAAACAAAATCCAAATTTCTGAAAAGGCTTTTGCATTAAAAATATCCTCTGTTACATTCCGAAGAGCATGTGGCCTTCAAAAGGTCCAGCCATGGAAGGAAAAACAGCTCAACAAAAACAAATCCAGAGTACTCCTGCAATCTTGTTTTCAAAAACCATTTTCCAACCCTGTTTCAATGTTTGAATGCCATATTTAACATTTTTGGTTCAACTCTTCCATTTCCCAAAATGCCCCTTCGTTTCCATTCTTCAAACCCTTGGTTCCTGTTTTTAGTTTTGGCTTGCATGCAACCCTTTTGTTTTTTTATTATTTTGAAACGCTTCCTTCCTTTTCTTTTATTATCCTTCATTTCCTTTTGTTTCTATTTTTTTTCTCTTGTTTCATTTTCCAAAGTTTTCCCTCTTCTTTGGCTACGTAATAGCCAAAAGCATGATGGCACTGCTTTATTTTGTGCATGTAATAGGTTGGTGCCATTTGGCACCTTCTTGTCATGGAATCTCTCCTATTATAGAAACTGTTTCACATTCCTTTTCAACACTTTTGCAATCACGTGGACTACCTGCACCAAAAGACAAACTTAATTAGCTTTTAAACTTAATAAAACTAAAAGCTAAAGAAAGAAAAAAATTAAAATAAAATTTTAAACTAACTACTTTTAAAGCCAAAAACCGTACAAGCATGCAAAGATTAGATTCTATTATATTATATAATATAATATAGTATAATCTTTTCTTTCTTTGTTTATTATATATATTTTTTACTTTTTCTTTTATTTTGATTTATTAGATTAATATATATATATATATATATATATATATATATATTTTTCTTTTTTTATTTTTAATTTTATTTATTTATTTATTAATATATATGTATATATATTAATATATTATTTTTGAATGTTTCATTTTCATAATTATAATAAACATATATATCATATATACTTATTAGAATTATATATATATTTTTTTAATAAAGCAATCAAATAACTAATTTAAAAAATTTACTCATTGAAAATCACAATAAAGGAAAACTTCAAAACTAATCAAAATAAACAAAACCTATCAACCTAAAACACTAGCAAACTAGCAAAACAAGAAAACATTAGCCAATGTTAAACCGTGAAATCTACCAAAAATAACATTTAAAACTCCTCAAAAAAACAAAATTTTAAGGTGGGTCCCCAAATTTGGGGCTAGTTGTGGAATGGCCACAACAAATGGTGACTCTATTGGGAAATGCTCCTGAGCATTTCGGTAAGAACCCAATCTGAAACGAAAACACGCAAGATTAGCGAGACATAATGATTTAGCAACGTCCCAAGAAGATGGGGGTAAATAGCTTAAGCATGAAAACAACTAATCCATCTGCCTTTGCTTAGTGTGTGCAAAAGTGATTCATTTCCGCATTTCTAAAAATCCTCCAGATTCCATCATCTCTTTTTGCATTAGGCTATGAAGTACAACTCATAAAGTGAAGACTTTTACAGATAGAGCCCCACTTCTAGTCAGGCGTCTATAGCCCCGGTGAGGTTTATCTAACTCACCCGTGTGTTCGCTTAATGCTTTGCAAAGTCCATCTATCCTAGGTGGATTACTACTCATTCTCTCTCTTTTTTTCTCTTTTTTTCTCTCTTTTTTTCTTTTTTTTTTTTTTTTTTTATTTCTCTTTCTAAGTATCAAGCTTTGCCTAGCCAGGGCCCCACAGCCAGTCAGGCGTCTATAGCCCCGATGGAGTTGTCCTGAACTAGATGACAAATTCCAAGAAATCTATTGCATCGCTTATACTAATGGAACTCTTGCAAAAGCATCAAGTCTCACTAGGTTAGAAAGTCAAAGTAGAGCATGTGAGATTTTCACCTAGGTTGCAAATCAAGACAACTTCATCCTTCTTACTTCTAGAAACACCATTTAATGTGTGTGTGGGTCCCATGTGGAGCTTGGGCTAATATTTCATTGTTCCACTTTCCACCATTTTAGTCCCAACATCTGAGCATGATCACCAAATAACTCATCCCCCTTTTCTTGGGTTCATCAGTTTTCAAATCAGGTGCTTCCCCTACTAAGCAAAGAAACACGCAAACGGGCTAGAGACCAAAAGTTAGCGACCACAAAACATCACCTCAAAACAAGGGAACAACCTAACACACAAAACTAAAAACACAACCCAAAACTAAATCCAAACCCAAAAATCATGGACAAAGCACAAAAGCAAAAACCAAAACTATATACACATGTACAATATGGTACAAGATGGTGCAAAAATTTGAACTATCACTTTCCAGGATCCCAAACATGATTAGAACATTTCAAGAGACATATAACGTGATACACATGCCAAAATTTGTAGGAACCCAACAAAAACAAGATTAGACCAAACAATGCAACAATATTCATCTTACCCCTCTCACCATACCAATTTGATTTAGTTCCATTAATAATCTTATGGTGGAGTTTCAAGTTCTCAAGTTGATTATACAATAATTGATCTTCAATTCTTTCATGTTTATTCTTTAAGATGTCAATTTCACAATTCCATTTATGATGTAGAAATAAACTTTCATTTTTAGATATGAGATCTTGCAAACTAGAGCCTATTTCTAAAAATTTTAAAGCCAAATCATTTTTCAAATCTGTAGACCAATCAAATTCATGTAACCGTTTGCAAACACCTAGGATATTTATTAAATGAGCATCATCATAAGTTTTTATCCTAGATTCTGTTACTAATTGATTATGAACTTGATTTAACACTTCAAGCATACCAACTTCATTTTCATTCAATAAAGCAATATCATTAGTGGTGTGAGGAGGAATTAAGTCAAAATTTTCATCAACCACAAATGACATTTCATCATTGATAGTATTTAAATCCATCAATCCATTAGACAAACCTTCACTTGCATTTCGAATGGTGGAACCTAAAAGGTGAGATTTTACCTTTGGCACTTTTCCATTTACCATTACTTGGAGAGGATTTGAAACTTCCTCTTTTTTCTCATGACATTCATTATCATCATCATGTAGCGCTTGTTCTTTCTCCATGACCTGTTTATCAAAGACACCAAAGTTAGGCACCCAATTAAAAACATGTCCATCCTTTTCAAACCATAAGTCTTGTCTACCTAGGGATGGGTCAACTAACACATCTCCATGATCAATTACTTGGGTTATTTCAGATAACATGATATTTTCAATTGGATCATCGGTTATATCAAACCCAAACCATTCAGGTTCTGAAATTTTCTCATCTTGAAATGGCATAGACATTGTAGAACCAATAAGTGGATCAAGATACTCAATTATTTTTCCCTCAAAGGAACCCAAAGCAAATGATTCTCCTTCTTGATTCATGGTTGTAGAATCCTTATCGCTTTCCCACATTTTATGAGATTCGAATCCCTCTTCCAAAACTTTCTCAAATTGTACAAGATTTGTGATATCCTCATGTGAGGAAGCAATTGTATTGTCCTGCACATCACTTGACACAAAAAATTCATTAGAAGATTTAGATTGAGCATATTCTTCCCATTTCTTCCAAGAATCATAGTAATCATCTTCCAAAATCAAGTTGTGACGTTCAATTACTTCTTCATAATCTTTCGATTCATCAACATGTTTCTCATCCAATTCATCTTCACCTTCCTTAGATGGTTCAATTATTTCCAAAAGTGGGTTATTTCTTGAATTCAAATTGGTGAGGCTATCATAATCCAAATTTGTAACCCATGATTCAATTCTATCACAATTTGGAAGGTGTGGATCTTTTTGACCATCAATTTCAACGACATCATCCAAAGTATCTTCCAAGAACAAGTGGTGAAATTCGGTTATGTCTTCAAATTCATTTATTGATTTTCTTTCAAATTCACTTTCAACCACTTTTGATGGCTTAGGAGCTTCTATAAGGGGATCAATTTTCACATCTTGCTCCATATAGTCACTCCAATCTTCCTTTTCGAGTACAAATGCCCAAATCATATCCTCATAGGTTTGTTTATCCAAATCCTCATTTGGGGGTAATGATTCTAAATATTTTCTTTCCGAAATAAAATGTTGATCTTTTGATTCCAACTTCTTGTTACCCTTCCATAGAATTTCTTCTCCAAAATCTTCATGCTCTTCAAGATATTTTGAATAGGCATTTACTTCAATGTAAGTCACATCAAAATCTCTTCTATCACCTGAAGGAGCATAACATGAAACATCATTAAGATTAGCATTATGAATTTTCTTCCTAGGATGATTTGGATGCATACATTGATGTGCTCATTTTTGTGATGGAACCACATCTCTACCTAACTTCTTAACCACCTTATTTTGCTCTTTTACTTTCGATACAAGCTTCTTGGGTTGAGTGGTAGAAGTAGTAGGATTAGTTGGATTGATATCAACAGATAAAGCCTGAACATTTGTTGTAATGGTTCCATGAGTGACCACATGATTCTCTAACTGTGATGGAGTAGTTGGATGGATAGATGTACTCATATAAGCACATGTGGGAGCATACGTAGGTATGGTAGGGTAAAATTGATTGTGGGGCAAAATGTTTGATATCAAATTTTGTTGTGCCCATGCTTGATTTACCATCGAGGTTTGATTGCAAGCCCCTAGTTGTCCTACCATAGGCAATTGCTCCATCCCATAACCTTGTGGCCTTAATTGTTGATCTACAATCATAGCTTCCATGTAGGCCGATGGCAAGATTAGTAACCAAAGGATTTGTCCTAATGAACATGGCAAGCAAGGGATCCAATGCCCCAAAGTATATTTGAAGAGCACCACTCTCCTCAATAGTATAAGGGGCAATTAATCTCGCATAGAGCTTTCGAAATCTCATGTTGAAAATTCTCACTGGCTCATTAGGCTCCCTCTTGCAAGAAGCAAATTGTTGATACATCGTGAGAGGATCAATGGGTAACCTAAATTGATTGATAAAAGCATCTTCCAATTGAGTCCAAGATGTAATAGAGCTAGTGGGTAAATTGATGTACCAATCATATGCCACCTCATCTAGGGTTCCAGGAAACAATCTACATGCCACATCCTCATGTTCGACATTCCATCTAACTAGGATATCCACATAGGCTTGAATGTGATCCTCGGCTAATGTTGTGCCATTGTACTTGAATTTGGGCAAAAGTTTCTCTACATTCTTAGGTAAGTCATGAGCATCTCCACTAATGTTCAAAGGATTACCATGTACCCCATACCACTTTCCAGTAGTTGTAGCCATTAGTGAAACTCAAAGGATAACTTCAAAAACTAATTTGTTAGTCATCAATAAAAAATAAGGAAACAAAACATGGCAAAGCAGTACTCTAAAAATGTAAACTAGTTTATGATTCACCAGATCACAGATATGCAAGTGAAGAGCATACTCCTAGTGTTGCAAGATTTTTGATTCACCAGATCACATTACGTGACAAGTGAAGAGCATAATACCAACAACAAATACATTTTAGGAAAAATGATTCCTTACAAAGAAGCATGAAATGACTAACAAATCTTACATATGAATCATCATGTTAGCATCAACCAAGAGATATGTATCCATTAACCATGAAATCAAATAACATTCTCAAATTTGTAAATAGATTAGAAATAGTGCATCATCAAACATAGAGAATGTTAGAATCAATGAAAGTCATCATATGGAAACAAAACCTCGTTAGTCAAGACCAATGTTTTGCAAATAAATATTTCAAGTGACATGAATGATTTAGCATCTAAATGGCAATAAAATAAATCAATTCAAATCCTCCTAGCTCTACCAAATGTGAGTGCTAGAGGAAACCAAAGATGCTAATCAAATGAACTTGAAATATTTAGCAATTCAAAACTTTCAAAATTAAATCAAATCACATCATTCCTGTATGAACAATTCAAAAGTGTTAGAACAATGCATAGCAATTCATGTCCTCCTTTTAACACTACAATGTTGTATGTTAAAAGAGGGCTAAAGATGAAAATCATAGGGCATGAAATATTCCAAAATTTAAATCCCTATAGCATTTAAAATCACACTAAAATAAACCAATTTAGGCCCTCCTTCTAGCGCCAAAATGTTGAGTGTTAATTTTACCCAATTGTGAAATTACACTCTCCCTTAGGGTTTGGATCTCCAAAACCCTCTCTTGCAAAGAAGTTAAAAAAAACAACTTCTCCAAGGTCTCCGCTATATTAGCATTTGCATATGTGTATTAGTAATCTCAAATAAAAATATATCAATTTAAATGCTTGGAACACCTTAGTGATTGCAAGTAACTGTAAACAAGGGGCATGTGTTGGTTTATTTTACCATGCTACCTTAATGATTGTTCATGAAACCAAAATAAAAATAAATGTGAATTGGCCCTCATATGACCACGATGTAGTGCCTTAGTTCTTTTTATCTTGAGGATTTTAAGGTAGATTTTATCTTCCTTATTAAGTGGGTTTTAATCAATTTTTACCTTGCATTAAATCCTTATTTAAACATGAAAGTAAAGATTAAAATCTATCTATGAATGTAAATCCGAAATGATGAATAGGCTCCAAATGTAGCTACTTATCATGAAGATTAAGATAGCCTTTCACTGTGATCAATAAACTATCCCTCTTTGGTGAAATTGATTTTCACAAAGAGGCAATAATTTATGGCCTTAAAATAAGGGCTTTAAAATGTCACTTCAAATTATCCTTCTTTAATGAAATTAATTTTCATAAAGATGGATAATTTAATGCTTTGAAATAATGATCTATGTAATGCAAAAATTACCCCTCTTTAATAAAATCAGAATTTTTATAAAGAGAAGGCAATTTAGGACCCCAAAATGGATAGCTTATGAAATGCCATAAAACATTACCCCTTCAATGAAATTGAAATTTTCATGAAGGATATGTCATCATAGGCTTGCAAATAACGTATGAAGCTGAAAAAATCTGATTTGGCTTCAAAATAAAAAAAAATGAATTTTCGAAATTATAAAAATCTGCATCAAACAATCATTTTCAAAAATTAATATAAAATCAAAATGATCTCGGAATGAGTCCGAATCTGTTGTGTATGATAGATTTTACATCATTCTTCACAGCCATATAATTATTTTTATCATTTTATTTTTTTACGATTTTTATTTTAATGCCTAAAGTTTAAAAAAAAATGCAAAATGAAAATTTTGAAAACAGAAAATAAAATATAAAAATAAATTTAAATGCTGAAAACAGACATATGCAAAGCATTTCTAGTTTGATGGCATCCCGTCCTGCAAAACCGAAGCTATGAGAAACTCTTACATGCAACCTATTATATTCCAACCTGCATTCACACAATCAAAATAAAACAGGTGCTAGCTCCTAAGGTACAAACATAAATTTCAGATCCCAAATATTCACCTAATGCAACCCAAAAAAATGGCATTAACATTATCTATAAATTCGAAATCTGAAAAAAAAAAATAAGACAATGAAAATCCAGCATGCAGAAAATTTTCTCCTCCTATTTTGACAAACAAAATCCAAATTTCTGAAAAGGCTTTTGCATTAAAAATATCCTCTGTTACATTCCGGCAGCATCTGGCCTTCAAAGTCCAACCATGGAAGGAAAAATCACCTACTCCTGCAATCTTGTTTTCAAAACCATTTTCCAACCTTGTTTCAATGTTTGAATGCCATATTTAACATTTTTGGTTCAACTCTTCCATTTCCCAAAATGCCCCTTCATTTCCATTCAACACACAATTGTTCAATATACTTTTCCTTTCGCTTCCATGCAAAACCCTTTTATTTGTTTCTTACCTTCCTTCATTTTCTAATTTGGGAGAAAAACTCTTTCATTTCCTTTTGTTTCTATTTTTTTTCTCTTGTTTCATTTTCCAAAGTTTTCCCTCTTCTTTGGCTACGTAATAGCCAAAAGCATGATGGCACTACTTTATTTTGTGCATGTAATAGGTTGGTGCCATTTGGCACCTTCTTGTCATGGAATCTCTCCTATTATAGAAACTGTTTCACATTCCTTTTCAACACTTTTGCAATCACGTGGACTACCTGCACCAAAAGACAAACTTAATTAGCTTTTAAACTTAATAAAACTAAAAGCTAAAGAAAGAAAAAAATTAAAATAAAATTTTAAACTAACTACTTTTAAAGCCAAAAACCGTCAGACAAGCATGCAAAGATTAGATTCTATTATATTATATAATATAATATAGTATAATCTTTTCTTTCTTTGTTTATTATATATTTTTTTTACTTTTTCTTTTATTTTGATTTATTAGATTATAATATATATATATATATATATATATTTCTTTTTTTTTATTTTTTTTTATTTTTATTTATTTATTAATATATATATTATATATATATATATTAATATATATATATATATATTAATATATTATTTTTGAATGTTTCATTTTCATAATTATAATAAACATATATATACATATATACTTATTAGAATTATAATTTTTTTTTTTTAATAAAGCAATCAAATAACTAATTTAAAAAATTTACTCATTGAAAATCACAATAAAGGAAAACTTCAAAACTAATCAAAATAAACAAAACCTATCAACCTAAAACACTAGCAAACTAGCAAAACAAGAAAACATTAGCGAGTGTTAAACCGTGAAATCTACCAAAAATAACATTTAAAACTCCTCAAAAAACAAAATTTTAAGGTGGGTCCCCAAATTTGGGGCTAGTTGTGGAATGGCCACAACACATCCTTGGTAAAAAATATTGAAATTTGTCATAAGAAGCTACATACCATGCTCCTTAAACTTCCCAATACTAGCACCTCAAATGTTGTGTAGGGCATCATACACACCCACTTGAAACAAGAGAGCTAGAACAACCATTGAGGGTCATGACACCTAGGGTACAAGGGTCATGTTAGACCCTTAATAATTATAATGACTATGATGAAGGACTTTGACTTGGGATTACAAAGGTCTCATCCAATAGTAGAAAAACATATTTTTAATTGCTCAAGTTGAATATTAAATAAAAAAATAAAATATTAGTAAATGAAAATGAAAAATACAATATAAACTATATGTGCAATAATATAAGAGGCCTAAAGCTACAAATAAAGGAAGATATCATTTCAAATAAGGGACAAGAGCATGGACCAAGACATAAGGTTCTTTCACTTGTATTGGAAGCTTGTTGAAAGCTTACTAGCTTATTTGTTGATGGCACTTGAATGCTTGAGTTTAGATCCTTGGTTCTTTATTCTTGATGATGGTTTAAATCTTGTATACTTGATAGGAAACTTGCTTGGATACTTGGATGCTTGCAACAATAAGAGTATAAGTGCTTGAAAAAATAACCCCACAATATTGTGGTAAGATTTTAATGTAATATTGCGATGCACATTACTTGATTTCTATGATTCTAAAGAGAATTTACCAAAAAGCTTTTGATTTTAGAAGATCATGGATGAAATTTTGGTAGATGTTTGCTACCAAAAAATATTCATGGATTAGGCTCTCCCAAGTGTTGACTTTATACAATCCATGGCTCCTTGGTGGAAGAATTGCATTGAAGATGATATGATTAGAGAAGAAAATAATTTGAAAATATATTATGGGTGAAATTTTGCATTCTTCACCCACTCTTCCCATAATGAAGTGATCTCTTTTTCTCAAAAGGAGTTCTCCAAGTTTTTAAGAAATTGATACAGGGGTAGAAGATATCAGAGTAGTAGCAACGATTTTAGGGTAAACCAAATCAACGGGTGGATGGCAGAATCAAGTAAGATGAGCAACAAGAGTGGGCTGAATCCCACCCTTAACATCAAGTTAAATTTTACAAAAGACCCACCCAACTGGTTGGATGGATATTTTGAGGGATTATCATGGGTGAAAAAATTGTAAAACCCTACCCTTGGGAAGGATATAGACACCCGCCCATCTTGGGTGGAAGATACAAGTGCAAAGGGGTGGATCCTTAGAAAAATATCCACCCTTGCTCCCTAGTACCCCTACGAGTGAAAATAAGCACCTTCCTAACATGTAAAACTCCTGGCATCACCCAAATTTTAAATATGAATACGTACACATGATTGTAGTAGTTCAAGTACCTGACAACGTAAGTGGATATGACAAATTTTTGATGTGTTGCTCCCAAGGTGCTTCAAAACCTATCACTCACCACCTAATCAGAGGATCTACCACCTGGTATTCATCCCCCACATGTATGGACTTCTCTTAACTATATTTTATTTATAATATCGAATGTTTGAAGGTCTTAGACATTGTCATGCTTCAATCAAAGATTCTTATGAAGTGAATTAAACGCAGAATGCAAATGGGTACTGTGAAGTAGAAGAAATTATGCCTTTCGAAGAAAAAGAGGTGGATTGGGTCTTAGATCAGCAAATATTGGTTATTAATCAACATATTTCATGTGTTTTGGGTCAAAAATTGAGATTTAAATGTGTATAAAAGATATTATCGAAATAATTTACTAGATTTCAGTTACTTAGTAGAGGAAAACCAATTCTAGTGGTGTTGAGGATGGAGAAATATTGATCAAGATGCAACTATTTTGGATTATCAACAACTATTTCCAATTAATTTTTTGAGGCCTACGATAGGTATCTTCTATTAATTCAACAATTTCTTGAATGAAGACCTCTTATGTAACAACTTTATAGGAAAGGGCAAGCCAAAGTTTTCCACTATTATAGGAACATTATGGATGATGCTTGGCATGAAAGAGTGTGGATCCCAATTTTTGAGTGGCCTATAATGATGTTGGAGGCTTAGAAAGAAGCTAATACCATTTGATGAAAATTTGTTTATGTTAATGAATTATAAATGATCAATTTTTATAGAAGTTTGAAAGAATGTGTGATATATTTAAATAAAAAATTAATTATTTGAATATTAAAATTTACTTTAAATATGATGTAAAATATACTAATATAATAAAAATAATTAGTGTGAGTTGGGAGGAAGTGTGAGCTAAGAGAGAGTGTAAGTTGAGAGGAAGTGTGAGCCAAGAGGAAGTGCAAGCTAGGTGGAAGTGCGAGTTAAGAGGGAGTGTGAGCCGAGATTCAGTCATGGAAAAAGAGCAATGGGTTCATCCAAAGTGCACCAATGCTTCAAAACCTTACTATGAATGTGTGGAATATTATTTCTAAAAAAAAATTGAAGTTAAAGAACATCATGAAAAAAAGAGATAAGGACTATTGCGAGCTAAGAGGGAGTGCAAGTCGGAAGTTAGTGTGAGGTAGTAGAGAGTGCATGTTGGGAATGAATGCAAGCCAAGAGAGAGTATGAACCAAGAGGGAGTGCAATCCAATTTCAAGCCTCATTAGGTAGTATGAAAGGAAATTCATATTTGAAATCCCTAATGGAAAGTTAGGATGCCCTAGTTGGAAGTATGAAGGCCCAAGTTGGAGATAAGTAGAAGAGCAAATACATTGTACGTTGGATTTATGTGGTAGATGTGACACCAGAAGTAAGTATCAAGGATGAGATGATTGAGCATGATATAATGGTTATAAAAAGTAGAGGGTTAATATGTAAGTTCCATAGATTATGGCCAAGGTTTTTGGAGATTCAAAATTGGATCAAGTGGAAGAGAGAACTACATTGAAATTACTCTCTGAATTTTCTTCATAAATTTTTTTTTCTTATCATCTTATCTAGTTCAAAAATTATGGATAAAATAATGGTCGGTGGCCCATGGTTTAGGGGAAGAGATGCATTTTATTTGAGACCATGGAATGAAATTTACCCTATTGAGATAGAAACTACTAAGAAGCTTCCAATATGGGATACACGTTTTGGACTTCCATACCAACTTTAAAATAAGGATGTTTTGAAGAATATTGATAATACCCTAGGGCAATTCATGAATGAAGGACTAACTACGAAGGAGCAAAAGCATACTATATGTACTCGAATATGTGTTGCTATGGATATATCAAAACCTTTACCACAATCCATTAAAATTAAATCTGAATCAAGAGAATAGGATTAACAAGTAGATCATGAAAATATCACATTTTGTTGCCACAAATGTTATGAGATTGGACACATGGCAAGATTTTACAAAGTGAAAACTATGAAGAAAGAGACAAAAAATTCTAGAAATGAGAAAATTCAAGATGAAGTAATAAAATCACACAATAATAGAAGCTAGATCAAATCAAGGATATTCCACTCCGAAATAAGAGGTAAAGAAATCCTATCTACAACATCATTTGGAAATTTTATAAGGAATTAAATATGCAAAAGAAGATGTACAGAGAAATCCTAAAATAATGATGATAAAAGAGGTCAAGTTTATTCCAATTAAATCATCTTCATTTTTCTCAAGTAGTATAAAATTCTCTCTAGGTAATAAAAGTGAAAGGGGTGAAGATGTTGTCCATTTCAATTTAAGGTTTCAATAGCAGCATGATAAATAAATGAGGATGGATGAAACTCATAACAATTTAGGTTTTTAGTGTAGAATAAGAAGGTAATTGATACAGACAAGTATCCTTGCATTTTAGGGTTTCTAGGGCAACATATAGAAGATTATGCTTTTGAGGTTATTCCTTGCACTTTAGATCCTTAAAAACAAGGCAAACCTAAAGATGATAAATATTACTATGAGCAGTATGAGAAGATTGAAGAGATCGATGAAGATGAAAGTATTGTTGGGAATGAAAAAAAGAGAGGAAGACCCAAGAAGCAAAAATAGAGAGAAAAAAACCTAGAGGGATATTGATATGGTAAAATAAAAGCAAATATCACAAGTGCTAACAAGAAGTGGGGCTGAACCTAAAAATAAAAACAAACAATAATAAAAAAAATAATATTTTGGAATAATAGGGAAATGAATAAATAAGAACCCTAAAAAAATGTATTAAGAAGTTGTGAGGTTTTTATAGACAAGATATTTATAGATATAAAATTTGAGAGATAAATATTTTAGCTATTTACAGTGTTGAATTTCATTTTGATAAAATTTAAATTTTGAAAGGCATTTGATATAAAAGGAGTTTATTATGGAAACTTAACAGTTTGAGAAATATGGAGAATATCTTTGATAGAAAGACAAAGTTAGGTATGCTTTAATTAACTTGTTAGAAATGTGATGAGAGCAATGTAATGTTTTGTTTTTGTAATGGGAGTGACCCCAATGGAATCCACACATAGCTTATTAATACACACACACACACACACACACACACACACACACACACACACACACACACATATACATATATATATAAACCATAAATATTGACAAGCTTATAGTTAATAGGATAGACTATGTTATTTTTTATAGCTATATGTGGCTTCTATTGACATACATTCCCAAGAAAATATCAAAATATTACATTTGTTGTTAGTTCAATTAAACCATACCCAACATTCTCTTTTATCAACGATATTATTCATTCTTTTCAATCAAGTATGTTCATATTCCTTGTAGTGCTATGTTTCTGCATTTAGCTTCTTAACATCATTTTCATTAAGAGATAAAACTAGGGGTGTTGGATAATATTACATTATTTGGTACATGCAAATATATCCCCATTTCACCATCATGGTACAAATGTAAATATGTAATAGATTAGGGTTTGAGTTTATAGTTTAGATGAGTTATTTATATTTCTCCTTTATGTAAGTGTTTATGTGCAGGATATGCACAAGTGTCATGTAAGAGTGTAATGTGTAGGATATGCACAAGTATCATGTATGTTAGTAAGAAAGTGTGTAATGAGAGAATGTGCACAAGTGGGAAAATGGTTTGTAACGATCACCATAACAAGCATTGATAATTAAGGTTGTATAAAAATTTTAAGCAATATAATTGTAATTATTCTTTATGCATGTACATGAACGATTTTGGCCATTTACATTCATATTTGATATTATAGTGAATATCTATCTATCTTATATATATATATATATATATATATATATATAGGCTAGTTTATATATTTGATTGATCATATATTTAATTATACTCTTGATTATTGATATTGAGACCTAAGATATTGTGGCTTAATTATATTGGGACCTGAGATAGTTTGAGATAGTTTGGCTTAAAAGCCAACAAGGAGGGATGTAGGGAATGTCTTCCACCTCACAATGGTTTTCATCTACAATTAGCTTAGGATAGTCTAAAATAAGAAATTTAGCATTAGCAAGGTGGGATGAGTATAAGGGATGAGGATCTAAAAGGAGTGGTTGCTCATAACTCATTGAGTCCAATCAAGGTCGTGTAGAGACACAATATCATCATGAGAATCTAAAAAATTAGCTCACTTCCATGAAATCGTGCCCCATTGCAACTAGGTGTGATTTTTCTAAAATTTCTAAGGGAGGCAATTCAGGGGAAAAAAGGCCCTCCCTTACCTTGGGTAGGGGTTAGTGATCTCTTAGGGAAACTAAGGAATATTACCCACTAAAAGTGGGCCAATTTTTCATGTCTATAGAATGCACAAATATATCATTCTATTAAATTTTCAAAATATTGTTTATACATTCTTTGTCTACACCCAAATATGTTGCTTAAAGAAGATTATTTGTTGTCATATGCCATAAATCATTTTTTTACAACTAATATCCTTTATTCAGGTTTTTTTTCCAAGATTTTGTCTTCATAGATTTCAAAATTCAGCAATCCCATATATTTTATCATACATATATTATTAGGTTGTATAGTAGCATCCATAGATTTTTATTTTTCCTCAACAAGTTTTGAATGTAGATAATTTCTAAATGTTGTGAACTTTTTATCTTTAGTTTCTTTGAAAATTAAATATAATTTCTTGTTCAATTTTATTGGAATATCTCTTTTTCCATCAAATTTCTCTATATGAATTGTGTAAAAGTACTATTGTGGCTACTCCACAACACACCCCAAAATTGGGGACCCACCTTTTTTGCATGCTTTCCAAGAATACTGCAGCGGCCCAGATGCTAAAATCAAAGAAAAAGAAGAATGTCGCGAAATCGCGACATGTTGCTCTGTCATGGCTAAGAAAATAAAAAGTTTCGCGATATCGCGACATGTTGCTCTGTCGCGGATAAGAATGAGAAAATGTCACGATATCGTGACATGTCGCATTTTCACGGCCTAGATCGACAAAAGACAGCAAAAATAGAAAGTGTCGCGATATCGCGACATGTCGTGAAATCGTGGTCAAAGCGGTCAAACAGAACAAGATGCCAGAAATGTCACGATATCGCGACATGTCTCATTTTCGTGATGCAGGACAAAGAACTAAGTTGAAGACTCAAAGTTGTCACGATATCGCGACATGTGTTTTCGCGATGTTTGATGGGTAAAACAGCCAAGTACAGAAATTGTCGCGATTTCGTGACATGTCATGTTTTCGCGACTTGTCATGAAATCACGGTCAAAGCAGGCAGGAAGAAGTGTTGATAAAAAAATGTCACGATATCGCGACATGTCATGAAATCGCGGTTCATAGAGGAGAGAGAAAGACAAAGTGAAAAATGTCGCGATATCGCGACATGTCATGAAATCGCGGTCAAAGCAGTCAAAACAGGGCAAGGAGAAAAAACGTCGCGATATCGTGACATGTCAGGTTTTCGAGGCAGGAAAGTGAGGAAGGAATAAAGGAAAGAAATGGTCATGAAATCGTGACAGGTTGCGTTTTCGTGATCTATCGGCGGCAACAGAGGTGAAGATAGAAAAATGTCGTGAAATCGTGACATGTCTCATTTTCATGATTTCGACGACCTATAAGCTAAGCAAGGGAAATCTGTCATGATATCGCGACATGTCACGTTTTTGCGATCGAGAGCAACCAAAATGAACATAGAGGAAAAGTGTCGCGATTTTGCGACAGAAAGCAGAAGATGGTACGGAAGAAAAGTGTCGCGATTTCATGGCAAAAAGCAGCAAGATGGTATGGAATGAAAAAGTGTCATGATTTCGTGATAGAAAGCAGCAAGATGGCACAGAATGAAAGTGTCACGATTTCGTGACAAGTTGCATCTGCACAGCCTGAAACAGAAAAACGTCGCTATTTCACGATAGGTTGCATTTGCATGGCTTGTTGACAGAAAATGTCGCGATATCGTGACATGTCTCATTTTTGCGATGCATGAAGGCGGACAAGTATGTTGACAGAAAAACGTCATGATATCGCGACATGTCTTGTTTTCGTGATGTAGGTAGAGGAGCAAAGCTGCAGATATAAAAACGTCGTGATATCGTGACATGCTATTTTTCGTCGTGATTCATGATGGGCCATTACAGAACATGCAGGGAAGCATTGAACACATGGCATAAAGGTGTAAGGGTTACAGGACGACTACAGTTAGCAAAGAAGATCAAACGTTTCGATGCTCGAACAAAAACCAAAAATAATGAAGAGTCGGGGAAGATGAAACGAAGCGATCTGGGAGATGAAACGAAGCGTCACAGAGTGAAACAGAGAGCCGCACTAGAGGGTTTAAAAGCAGAATCCAAAGACAGGTATAGGGGTCAAAAATTGCTATGAACAGCGTTGCAGATTTGAAGGCGAGAAGGCCATTTTGGACCTGTTTAAGTTGTTTTTCTTCCACATACTGGTTTGTGAGAACCAGAGATTCTGCTATTGTAAAATGACATATTTTTAATGCAGAAAGTTTTTAGAAATTTGCATCTTGTGGGCAAGAAAGAAGGAGATTTTCTTTGCATGCTATGGATTTAATGTTTATTATTTCATTTTTTTTTTAGGTTTCGAATAAATAGATAATGTTAATGCCATTTTTTTTGGGTTACATTAGGCGAATATTTGAAATCTGAATTTTATTTCATACCCTAGGAGCTAGCACTTAGTCTATGGGGATTGTGCTTGTTTTGCAAGTCCAATAGGTTAGGTTGCATGCATGGAGACCTCACATCTTCGGTTTTGCCGAAATAGGATAGCATCATACTGAGTGCATTTTATTTTCAGTTTTTTTGCATTTCATTTTCAGTTTCTGCATTTCATTTTTTAGAAAGTTTAACTTATTTAAAATAAACATTTAAAAATTACAAAATCCAAAAAAACAATGAACAATCACTAAGTTTCAGGGTGAAATAGAACGACATTGCCCCTTGTTTACAGTTACTTGCAATCGCTAAGGTGTTCCAAGCATTTAAATTGAATATCTTTATTGAAGATTACTAATACACAGTTTGCAAATGCTAATATAGCGGAGACCTTGGAGAAATTGTTTATTTAATTTCTTTGCAAGAGGGGATTTGGAACCCAAATCCTATTGGAGAGTGTGTTTTCACAATCGGGTGAAAATACCACTCAACAGATTGGCGCTAGAAGGAGGGCTGAACTGGTTTACTGTATTCGATTTTGTTAAAAAATTCATATACATCGTTCTAACGTTGTTTGATTGTTCATACAGAAATAATGTGTTTTGATTTAATGTTATTCTTTCAATCTCAGTAATGGTTATAACTGCAACGTTTTTGTTGTGTTGCAAATTCTCTTGGAGGTACCGAGAGTTTCGTTAGGCAAGCTGGACCCACCACGTCGGATCGCAACTAGGTCCAAAACAACTGGGGAAACCATATTTCATGACCTTACACTCACTTGTAAGACTCCAAGAAATAAAACCAAGCAAGCTGTGAACCCATCAGATAGCCTTGTCACAGAAGACCTCTTTGTTTAGAACACCGAGTGGACCTACACCGGTGGTATCAATTGCCACTAGTGTACCTATTGTCAGTACCATTTCCACCACTCTTGTAGGGTTGTCCTCATCAATTCTGAGTCAAATGGCCCAACCTCCAGCAGCTCCTTGGTACGGAGCTAATAATATCCCTTTGAATATTGTAGGGGATATCCATGAAATCCCTAAGAACATAGAAATATTCTTGCCCAAATATAAACCAGATGGCCCAAGGACCGCGAGAGGAGCATATCCAGGCCTATAGGGATGTTTTGATAAGGTTGCAAGTCCAACATGAAGATGTGGCTTGCAGACTTTTTCCCATGAGCCTAGATCCAGTAGCCTATGAATGGTATATATGCTTGCCTATTGGTTCAATCACTTCATGGACACAAATGGAGAATGCCTTTGTCAATCAGTTTAGGTCACCTTTGGATCCCGCAACCATCTACAATCAATTCATTACTTGCAAAAGGAGCCAAGGTGAGCCAATCAGAACCTTTAATCAAAAATTCCAAAAATGTTATAATAGAGCAGTTCGGCATTTTGCCATAGACCCTGCAGTAGCTTTACAAATCTATTTTGGGGCATTGGATCCGATGACAACGATGTTTTCCAGGTGAAATCCTCAAGTCACCATGCTCGCCTTAGCTTACAACGAAGCTATGACCATCGAGCAACAAATGACACCACAGGGCTATGGGTTTCCCAAGATGCCTATGATGGGACAATATGCTCCATATGGTCAAGCTCCCATGGTAAATCAGATCATGGCACCGCAAATGCCAAACATGAATGCTTTCCCATATCAACAACCATATCCACCAACACCTGCCTATGCACCCATTCCGATCCAACCGATCACATCCATTCCACCCGTTCCCGCATTTTTGCAAAATAGTCAATCGACTATGCAAGGAACCAGCCAGGTTAATTCTCAGGCTATAGTTCCTTTCCCAAATCCAACTTCGATCCAAAGTGTAAATCCATATATGAATCAAATTCCTCAAAATTTGACTCAAATGTTAAATCAAGATCCCACGAATTATGCAAACCCAATGGGAACTAACAATAATGTAGCTCCATCGAAAGAGATTTATTCGGATGTTGAAGAGCTCAAGAAGATAGTTCATAAACTGAGTAATGACATGGTTCAAAAACAGAAGTATGAGTCCCATGCCCCTCACTCAAATCAAAATTTTAACAATAGAGGGAGACATTGGAACACGAAGCCAAACAATGGAGGCGTACCTGCCCCTATTGCCAATCAACTAGATACTTCTACAGGACCCAGTCAATCCAGTTCCCTTATGAATATTTCTGATTTTGCATGGGAAAAGGGGTGCAGATTGCACAATACAAAGGAGCACAATGAGAGGAATTGTCCTGAAATCGCTAGATACACTCATTGTCTCCAAGCCCAAGTAGATGACCTGGAACTTGTGCCAAATGAGGGTCCACCCCAACATCAAGATGATAGCATTATGGTGGTGGAAACTTTATACCGCCAAGAAGGTGAGAGTGAGGAAGAAGAAGATGAAATTTTGGAACAGGAGGTGCAAGCTTTTTGAGAGTTTAGAAAGGGGAATCACGGATATCATTTGAGAAGTAAATCTAAAGCCCCTAAAACATCATCAACACCACCAAATAACTCTATCCTTCCTCCGGATACTAAGGCAGATAATAATCCTCCTCCTCCACTTAGAAGAGAAACGTCTAATGACACGCAGAAGACAGTCAAACTTGAAAAATCAAACTATGACATAGTGGAGGATTTAAGGAAATCTAAGTCGAGCCTTTCATTTTTAGAGGCGACCAGGTTGCCTGGCCAAAAAGAAGCATTGATAAAGGCTCTGGACTCACCTAATCAAGTATGGAAGGGAAAGGAAGTTGAGTCTCATTTGATTTTACGAAAGGAGAGATGGGATGTCCCGCCATTTTTATTGACTCTGAGAATTGCTGGTAAGAATTTGCATAATTGTTTGGTAGACACGGGTGCCACGAGCAATCTCATGCCTTCAGAGATATGTCAAATGCTAGGCCTACAACCTGTTTCGTCCAAATGCAAGGTTTTGCAATTGGACCGATCTGAGGTAAATGTGATAGGGACCCTATATGATGTCAAAATTCAACTAAATTCTAAACCCAGGGTCCAACAAGTGGTCGACATTTTGGTTGTTAATATCCCAAGTAGATATGGAATGCTACTTGCAAGGGATTGGATGAAAACTTTGAACGGCTATTTTTCAACCGATTGCTCACATATGTGGCTACCCTGGAAAGGAATCGCAAATCAAATCAGAGTAGAAAATGAACCGAGGCTTAAAGAAATCATAACAAAATTTAATAAGCCAAATGAAGTTCAGTTTTCTGAGCCAGAATTGGGGGTTTATGCATTTGATGTTGAAGAGGCTACTGAAGAGCCTAAAGGGGAAACATTTCACGGTAGCTCTCTTGAGGAAAATGATTTCATATGGTTGCTTAGGTTTGATGGATCCAAATCCAGACAGGGAGCAGGAGCCGGAGTCGAGCTCACTTGTCCAGGAGGTAAACCTTTACTTGCTGCCTATAGGTTATAGTTTCCTTGCACGAATAACGTGGCAGAGTATGAAGCACTAATTTTTGGTTTACAACTGGCATTGAGCAAAAAGGTTAAATGCTTGAAAGTATTGGGAGATTCTCAACTGGTAGTCAAACAGATTAAAGGACAATATACATGCCACGATAAGAGACTGAGCCTTTATAGAACTAGGGTAAGGGACCTCATTGAGGAATTTGACGCTTTCAATATAGCCCTTATTTCTAGAAAAGGAAATCGCATAGCAGATTCTCTTGCAGTAATCGCAGGCATGTTAAATCCAGTTGATATAAAAAGGTGTAAAAAGTTCTCCATCGAATTAGTTCCTTGTCCATCGATACCTGATAATGTCAAGAATTTCCAAGTTTTTGAAAATGACAGACACATATTCAAATTTGTCATGAACTCAGGTGTTTTTGAAAACCAGGTGATTGATGAGGAGCAAAGATGGCAAGAAGAAGCAGAAAACGAAAGTAAAACTACATGTCGATCCAACAAAATACCTAAAGACATAGTTTCATTGGAGAAAATGTTCGATATGGGATACAAGGCTAGAAAAGAAAAAAAGGTTCCACTCCCCAAAGATGCATGTGATCTAATTAATCTAGGGAGTGCGGACAATCCATGGGAAGTGTACATCGCAAAGGCATGTACAACTGAAGAAAGAGAAAATATAATACATGCACTAAAACACTACGTGGATTGCATTGCTTGGAATTATAACGAATTGAAAACATACAACCAAAATGTCATTACACATACCATCCCTCTAAAGCCGGACTCCAAGCCTTTCAGACAAAGACAACGAGTTGTTAACCCACTATTGGAGCCCTTAATAGAAAAGGAGGTCAAGAGATTATTGGAAGCAAAGATTATTTTTCCTGTTAGGCACTCAACCTGGGTTGCTAACCTCGTTCTAGTAAGAAAGAAGAGCGGAGAGATTAGGCTATGTATAGATTTTTGAAATCTTAACAAGGCCTCTCAAAAGGATAACTATCCATTGCCATCCATTGATGAAATTTTACAAACTATGAATGGATCTGAAATGATGTCTTTTCTTGATGGATATTCTGGATATAACCAAATTCTTATTCATCCCAATGACAGGATGAAAACAGCCTTCACAACCAAATGGGGGACATTTGCCTACGGAAGAATGTCGTTTGGACTGTTAAATGCTGGTGCAACATTTCAACGCGCCATGGACTATGCATTCAAAGGGCTTATAGGCAAGTGTATCATTGTGTATGTGGATGATATTCAAGTATTTTCAAAGAAAAGAGAAGACCATGTCAAGGATTTGAAAAAGGTTCTTCAAAGATGCAGAGAGCATGGAATTTCTTTAAATCCCAAAAAATGCATCTTTGGAGTAACAGAAGGAAGGCTACTTGGTCACATCATTTCAAAAGAAGGCATATCCATTGACCCAGAAAGAATAGAAGCTATCCAAAACTTACCTCTCCGGGTAGTAAAAAGGAGTTGAGATCTTTCTTCGGGCAAATTAATTTTGTGAGGAAGTTTATTTCAAGCTTCACTGAGATAGCCAAACCGTTGAACAAGATGCTCAAGAAGGATGTAGATGTCATATGGAACGAGGAAAGTAGGGTGGCCTTTCAAAACATTAAGGATGCCATTTCCAGAGCCCCTGCCCTCATAAGTCCAAACTATGCTAAACCTTTCTATATTTATGCTTTCGCATCGGAACACTCTTTTGCGAGTGTCTTGACCCAGAAAGGTGAGGATAGCACAGAAAATCCCATAGCATTTTTAAGTGCTCCTTTAAAAGATGCTCAATTGAGGTATTCTATCCTCGATAAGCAGATGTACGCACTCTTTAAAACGGTAAAAAATTTTGACATTACATTGTGCACAACAGAGTTTTTGCCATTGTGCTTGACCCTGCTATCAAAACTATGTTTTTACAGAATGAGCTAGGTGAGAAAAGAGGTAAATGGATTTCTACTATCCAAGAATTTGATCTTGAAATCCAACCCATGAAACTAGTTCGAGGACGGGGACTTGTGAAGACGATTGTTGAGAATAATCCACAAACAACACGCCAATATTCAAATGCAGAGTACATTTCTAAAGATGACTTGGTATGTTGACATTGTACATTTTTTATTAAACGGTAAGTGCCCATCCAATTTGAATTCCACTCAAAGAAGGGCTTTAAGACTTAAATCTATTAATTATCTGATTAGATCTGGTGTTCTGTATAGGAAAAATCATGAGGGGATCTACTTGAGATGCCTGAATAAAGAAGAAGCTGCAAAGGTTCTACGCAAGAATTTCATGGGAAATATGGAACTGGCCATGGTGCGGAAAATGCTACAGCGCATCAAATCCTGAGAGCAGGATACTATTGGCCTCACATTTTTAAAGATGCACACGCTCATGTACGATCTTGCCACATTTGTCAAGTAGCTACCAACAGAGAAAGAAACGCAGCCATGCCATTACAACCTGTAGTTCAGATGAGACCATTCGCACAATGGGGATTAGATTTCATTGGGGTTATTAACCCAAATTCTTTTGATTCCCATAAATTCATACTAATAGCTACAAATTATTGTACAAGGTGGACAGAAGCAGTTCCTACAAAACATGCCACTACAGACGTTGTAATAAAATTCCTTGAGGATCACATCATAACAAGATTTGGAATGCCCGATTCTATCGTTAGTGATAATGGTAAAGCTTTTGTTTCCACGCAATTGGCAGATTGGGCATACGACAATAAAGTGAGTTTAAAATTTGCATCTAATTATTACCCTCAAGGAAATGGTTTGGCAGAATCCTCAAACAAAAATTTGTTGAATATCATTAAGAAATTACTGGAAAAGAACCCTCGAGATTGGCACAACCGAGTTAAAGTTTGCTCTATGGGCAGATAGAACCAGAGTAAAAGAATCAATAGGGAATACTCCCTATCATTTGGTTTATGGACAAGATCCAATTTTTCCAGCAAACTTGAAGCTTCAAACCCTGCATTTCATACAAGAATACCTAGGAACAGATAACCACACTGAAGCCAGACTAAGTCATTTACTGCACCTCGATGAAAAAAGGGAGGAAGCCATGATTCACATGAGTAAACACCAAGAGGTTGTTAAAATATGGTTTGACAGAAGAGCTAAAATTAAGTCCTTCAGAATTTCAGATTTAGTCTTATTGTGGGATAAAAGACATGAAGAAAAAGGGAATCATCAAAAATTTGATTGTCTTTGGTTAGGCCCTTATCAGATTTCAGAAATTCTAGGGAAAAATACCTTCAGGTTAAGAACTTTAGAAGGGAAGGATCTGACGTTACCAGTTAATGGGCATGTTTTAAAGCACTATTTTAGCCCTTAAGTCGTAGGAGATTGATATTATATTTTTCGGTTTTGGTATGGATTTTCAAATTTTGTTTTGTTTGTTTTAAGATTGCTAGTTTAGTTAGGATTTAAGTTGTGTGTTTGATTTCATTTGACATGTTTGGTTTGTTTATATATATATATATAAAAATGATGAAAAAGTTGTTTTTTTTGAGATGTTAACTTATGCTTTAGATCAGGGAAATATGAAACATTGGAATTGTGTGGTAGAAAGCTCCGCAAGAAACACAAATAGTTTAAATAATATCATTTGAAACTTGTGAAGCATGAAGTAGCCGGTTTTACAGATTATGGCAATACTCCATCAGCAATTCAAAAGGCAATGCATTCATATTACATCCCACTTTGCATATACATGCCATCTTAGTTGCATATGCATGTCAGATACAAATCATTAAAGCATGTCAAGTCCTCTTAGGGTTATTCTATAACATAAAAAAAAGAGAAGAAAAAAATCCTAAGGTTGGGAACTGATGCCCGAACTATCTTAAACCAAGCACATTCTATGCACATTAAAAAAGATCTTGAGCAAAATGATCAAAACCTTACTTAGAAGAGAGGTCAGGCGAAAGGAGCATTTCGTGTCTATCCTATCATGCAACATAATCCTTAAAACAATGGTTTTTACCACTTCCATCAAGCTTAAAGTCTAAAACCAGAGTAGTAAGGATAGGATTAAATCCTCATCGAACTTAGGTTGAGGATCCAATTCCCCAAAGCTCTGATTTGACCTACATGGAGTAGTAAGGATAGGGCATAATTCTCATCTCGCTTAGGTTGAGAATCCGATTCCCCAAAGCTTCATTTTTTTCTCCATTTCATTTTAATATTGGATTGGAAGGATCGTACTACATGTCCCTAGTAAGGATGGGTAGTCATCCCCAAGGTCCAAGAGATAAAAATTAATATTTCCCATTTCATAAATATTGGATTGGAAGGATCGTACTACATGTCCCTAGCAAGGATGGGTAGTCATCCCAAAGGTCCAAGGAATAAAATTAATATTTCCCATTTCATCTTAATATTGGATTGGAAGGATCGTACTACATGTCCCTCGCAAGGATGGGTAGTCATCCCAAAGGTCCAAGAAATAAAAAAAAAAGAAGAATGAATGAAGCCAAATCATGGATTATGGGGTTAAGTATGCCCATGCGTGGCAGCATGTCTTGTCTGAAACAAGACCACTGACTGTTCAAACGGATAGACTAGCCTGATCATTTCATCCATGACTGGTTAAATTATTTTGTTCAAAGTGAGGTAATGAATTCCAGATCAGAATAGTAAGGATAGGGTTAAACTCCCATCTCGCTTAGGTTGGGAGTCCGATTCCCCAAAGCTTTGATTTCACTTTCACTTGCACATGGGTTCAAGATAGTAGTGACTCATAACCAACTTTGGGATTTAATAAATCAATTCATTATACATATAGTTGATCCTAAGAGGGTTTGACAGTTTTAAAATGTTTGTATATGATACCAGAAAGTAAGCCTTTATAAAGCAAATTGTTATATCTCTAAGTATATTTATCAGGCTCAAATCATTCATAACCTCACATATGCATTCATGTAAAACTGACAATGGAATGTGGATCGATTTCAAACGATAGAAAATGGAACACACTGCACACACCGAGCTGATACTTGATGATTCTAATGTTTCATGTATTTCTGATCTATCGGCATTTGTTCTATCTTTTATGTGCTGACGCTTGTTTTCAAATTTGTATACTTCCAGGTTAGGTTCTCACCAAAATGCTCGAGAGCATTTCCCAATAGAGTCGCCATTTGTTGTGGCTGCTCCACAACACACCCCAAAATTGGGGACCCACCTTTTTGCACGCTTTCCAAGAAGATTGTAGTGGCCCGGATGTTAAAGGAGCAAAGAAAAAGAAGAATGTCGCGAAATCGCGACATGTTGCTCTGTCATGGCTAAGAAAATGAAAAGTGTCGCGATATCGCGACATGTTGCTTTGTCATGGCTAAGAATGAAAAATGTCACGATATCGCGACATGTCCTTTTCGCGACAAAAAAAGAAAGTGTCGCGATATCGTGACATGTCGTGAAATCGCACAAACAAAATAAAAGATGAAAATGTCGTGATATCACGACATGTTCATTTTCATGATGCAGGACAAAGAACCAAGTTGAAGACTCAAAATGTCGCGATATCGCGACATGTCATGAAATCGCGGTCAAAGCAGCAGGAAGAAGTGTTGATCAAAAATGTCGCGATATCGTGACATGTCATGAAATCATGGTTCATAGAGGAGAGAGAAAGACTAAGTGAAAAATGTCGCGATATCGTGACATGTCATGAAATCACGATCAAAGCAGGGCAAGGAGAAAAAACATCGCGATATCGTGACATTTCAGGTTTTTGAGGTAGGAAAGTGAGGAAGGAATAAAGGAAAGAAATGGTCATGAAATCACGATAGGTTGCGTTTTCATGATCTATCGGCGGCAACAGAGGTGAAGATAGAAAAATGTCACGAAATCGTGACATGTCTCATTTTCATGATTTCGACGACCTATAAGCTAAGCAAGGGAAATCTATCATGATATCACATGTCACTTTCCAATCGAGAGCAACCAAAATGAACATAGAGGAAAAGTGTCACGATTTCGTGACATTGCACAAGATTAAAAAAATGTCATCATTTCAAATACAAATGTATAAAATGAAAAAGTGTCACGATTTCATGAAAAGTAGCATGATGGTACAAATAGAAAAATGTCACGATTTCATGACAGGTTGCATCTACACAGCCCAAAGAGAAAAACGTCGTGATTTCGTGACAGGTCGCATTGGTAGTTGATAAGAAAATGTCACGATATCATGACATGTCTCATTTTCATGGTGCATGAAGGCGGACAAGGCTATTGATAGAAAAATGTCATGATATCGCGACATGTCTTGTTTTTACGATGCAGGTAGAAGAGCAAAGTCGTAGATATAAAAACGTCATGATATCGTGACATGCTATTTTTGTCGTGATTCATGAAGGGCCATTATAGAACATGCAGGGAAGCGTTGAACACATGGCATAAAGGTGTAAGGGTTATAGGATAGTTACAGTTAGCAAAGAAGATCAAACATTTCGATGCTTGAACAACCAAAAATAATGAAGAGTCGGGGAAGATGAAATGAAAAGATCTAGGAAATGAAATGAAGCGTCACAGAGTGAAATAGAGAGCCGCACCAGAGGGTTTAAAAGTAGAAGCCAAAGATAGGTACAAGGGTCGAAAATCGTTGTGAACAAAGTTGCAGATTTGAAGGTGAGAAGGCCATTCTAGACCTGTTTAAGTTGTTTTTCTTCCATAGACTGGTTTGTGAGAACCAGAGATTCTGCTATTGTAAAATGACATATTTTTAATGCAGAAAGTTTTTAATGCAGAAATTTTTTAGAAATTTGCATCTTGTGGGCAAGAAAGAAGGAGATTTTCTTTGCATGCTATGGATTTAATGTTTATTATTTCATTTTTTTTAGGTTTCGAATAAATAGATAATGTTAATGCCATTTTTTTTGGGTTACATTAGGCGAATATTTGAAATCTGAATTTTATTTCATACCCTAGGAGCCAGCACTTAGTCTATGGGGATTGTGCTTGTTTTGCAAGTCCAATAGGTTAGGTTGCATGCATGGAGACCTCACATCTTCGGTTTTGCTGAAATAGGATAGCATCATACTGAGTGCATTTTATTTTCAGTTTTTTTGCATTTCATTTTTAGTTTCTGCATTTCATTTTTTAGAAAGTTTAACTTATTTAAAATAAACATTTAAAAATTACAAAATCCAAAAAAAAAAACAATGAACAATCACTAAGTTTCAGGGTGAAATAGAACCAACATTGCCCCTTGTTTACAGTTACTTGCAATCACTAAGGTGTTCCAAGCATTTAAATTGAATATCTTTATTGGAGATTACTAATATACATATGCAAATGCTAATATAGCGGAGACCTTGGAGAAGTTGTTTGTTTAATTTCTTTGCAAGAGGGGATTTGGAACCCAAATCCTATTGGAGAGTGTGTTTTCACAATCGGGTGAAAATACCACTCAACAAGTACATTTAAAGTGTTTTTTCCATGGCTTTGGAGCAAGGGTATGCTTTGGGTTGGCGTCGGATTGTTTGTGAATCTGATTCTCAGATTGTTATAAATTTGTTAAATTCTGGAGATAGTCTTCATGGTTGTTGGCGGTTGAGTTGGGTTGCTCGGCAAATTCTTAATATCTCTGCTCACTTGGACTTCATTTCTTTTGTGCATATTCCTCGGGAGTGGAATAGCGTAGCAGATTTGTTAGCTAAATGGGCTTCTAAGTTTCAAGATGGTTGGGATGTTCAAAATTGGTCTCAACTTTCTTCGATTGCTCTCAATATCTCTCTTCTTTATTGAGAGCTGATATGTCTGAATAGCTTCTGCTTTTTCTTTGTATCATGAATGTTTTGCTGAGTTAATAAATTTTTACCCTCTTTTACAAAAAAAAGTGTTTTTTCCATGTTTATTTCTTTGAACTATTCTTCAAAATTATTTTATTTCTTCAAATATTTAATGTCTTTCAATCAATCCTTCTTATTTCTTATTTCAAATAATTTTTCCAATTCTTATAACTCTTAAATATTAATTTCAAATTCTACCTCATTTAAAAAATTATATATCAACTATTTTTTCAAATTGTAAATTTCTTCTTATGTCTCCCAAAGTTTCAATTCACAATTTCAATTATTCTTCAAATAATCAATTTCATTTCATTTCATTTCCTTATATCCCTCAATTAATTCATTCTTTTTTAATTTATTTTATCTTTCACATTCGTTCCTTTTAATTAACAATAATTATAACTTCCAATACATAAAACACACAAACATTTCATAAATCAAATGCGCCCTCCTTTATCATTATTCAAGAAACAAATATGGACAGGTAGACTGTAGAGATAACTAAAAATATCATTTCGAAGGAAGCTATTTTTGTGGTAAATTCGACAAATGGAACTTTTGGAGATCTCCTTTTCTTATGGGACCCTGCTAAGTTGGATGGGTCAATTTTTATAATATTTGATAGGGTGATTAACATGCTTTTTGATGTAAGTATTCGGGAGTCAGGTGGATTATGCCTAATATTTATGCCCCTAACTTGGGCCGTAATAGGATGATCCTTTGGGACTCTTTGAGCTCAATGAGGGAGATGTTTAGAGGTGAATCTTGGGTTTTAGTAGAAAAATTTAATACTCCTCTATACCCATATGATAAAAAGGGTGGATCTAAATCATACACAAGAATCTTGGAATAATTTGTTTCATTTGTTAATAATCAAGAGTTGATGGATGTGTATTTGAAAGGGTCCAAGTATACCTAGAGCAACAAACAACTAGGGAGTAAGAATATCCAAATTAAGTTGGACAAAGTATTAATATCAAAGGAAAATATCCCCTTTTTTGGAGATGATATCCTCTATTCTTTACCCAAAATAGGCTTAGACCACAACCCTTTAATGCTAGAGAAGATCCAAAATCATATTTTCTTTCCTAGTCCTTTCATATTTGAGGCTATGTGGATGCAACATCCAGACCTAGAAACAAGAATCAAGGAATGGTGACTGTGAGCTTTCTTAGGCCCACTAATATCTCAAGTGGAATCCAAGGTAAGATATGTTAAGGCCAACCTTAAAACTTGAAATAAAAATATTTTTGGTGATATTTTTAGGAGGAAAGAATAAATTTCTAACCAGCTCAAGGAGTTTGAAACTGCCATTGAAGCTGAGGAAGTGACTAAAAGAGATAGACTAAAAGAAAAAGAGTTGTTATCAAAGTTTCATAATTCCTTGGCTAAGGAAGATATTTTATGGTGCCAAAATTCTAGATCCATCTAGCTTTGAGAAGGTGACAAGAATACAAAGTTTTTTTCATACTTCCACTTTGAGGCATAATAGAAATAATAGAATCTATACAATATTGAAATCCAATGGGTCTATTTTTGAGGACATTAAGGAAAATAGGGATGAAGAAGTTGCATTCTTTAAAACCCTCCTATGTTTGAGAGAAGCTAGGGAATTTCAAGTGGAGGGTAGGCTCTTGTGAAATATTCCTGCTTTGGTTTTAGAAGAAATGAATATAGGGCTAGACACCACCTTGAATGTTGAGGAAATCAAGACTGTAGTTTTCTCCATGGAAGAGCTTAAGGCCCCAGGCCTAGATGGTTTTCATCCAATATATTTTCAAAAGTTATAGTACATAGTTGGAAAATATGTTTGTGAAGTGTTAAGGGAAATTCAATAATCAAAGGTTATTCTATCAGACATCAACTCTAATTTCCTAGTACTAATTTCTAAGACAAAGGGAGCCAAAGAATTCAAGGACTTTGGAACCATAAGTCTTTGTAATACACTATTCAAGATTCTAACAAAATCCTTAGTGAATATATTAGAAGTCCTTCTCTTGAATATTATTGATCATACTCAAAGTGGTTTTGTGTCCAATAAGCAAATCCTTGATGGCATTATCATAGTGCATGAACTCATTCACTCAATTGATAGGAGTGGTAGGTTGAACACTTTCCTAAAACTTGACATGGATAAAACATATGATGTGGTCTCATGGGGTTGTTACTTCAAATTCTGACCAAGTTAAGTTTTACTTCAAGTTGTATTAGTTTGATGAAGGCATGTATTTCCTCAACAAAATTTTTAGTTATCATTAACGGATCCCTAGTGGGCTACTTTAACAGTTGCAGGGGTAGCTGGTAGGGGGATCCTTTATCTCCATATCTATTTATTTCGTTGATAGAATCCTTGGGGAAAGCTCTAAAATTTGATTGTACTGTAACAAATATTAATTCAATAATTAATATAGACCCAATCTCTCACCATTAGTTTATTGATGATATTTTTTTATCTTTTTTGTCCTCAATTCCCCAAGCTAGAGCCACAAAAGCCATCATCTTGGATTTTCAGAAAGTAATAGGGCAGAAAATAAATCTCAAGAAAAGAAAAAAAAAATTCTTTAACACTCCCCCAAGGAGGTAATGAAAAATTACCGATATTATGGACTATGAGATATATTCCCTCCTCTCGGTGTACATAGGATTACCAATGTTCAAGGGTGGAGTTAAATATTATCTTTGGGATCTAGTGGTGGAAAGAGTTCAGTGGAAACTCACTAGTTGGAAAGGGGTGCTCTTGAGCCAATTTGGTAAATCCATGTTAGTAAAATCCACTCTTCAGAGCATACCAATATATTTCCTTTCACTTTTTAGGGTGCAAGGTAAAATTCTTCAGAAACTTGAACAAATTCAAGATTAATTTATTTGGTCTAGATCATAATATAAGAAGAGATCCTCCTTGGTCACTTGGGACCAAATTTACAATACAAAATAGTAGGTATGTTTGGGGTTGAGAGAAATGAAAATTATGAATTGGGCACTTTTAGCCAAATAGGGATGGATATTAGAACAAAATAAAAATGTGAATTAGATTCAAATTCTAAAATCCAAATATTTAAATAATCAAAATTTCATCGTAATTGATCCTAGTCCATCACAAGGATCTGCCTTTCGGAGGAGCATTGTTAAAAGTCATTTAGATATCCTGCTAGAGGGACAATGGATTCTTGGGAATGGCCAAAATATTAATTTTTGGAATGATAAATGTGTGGCTAATAGTCCTTTAAGTTGTTATCCAAATATCATTCAGGTTGAGCCTATTTTGATTCATATTGTTGCATAAAAAGTTAGCAATTATATTGATGTGGTGGATGGTAATAAGTTTTGGAAGTCCCTTAAATTCCATGGTCTTTAATCGGTGGAAGATGCTGCTTCTAAAGGCCTTTATAATATTTTGAAGTGGATTGTTTTACCTTTATAAAATAAGCAGGATAAGTTGATATGGGGTGTTGAAAATGATGTTTTTTTATCTGTTAAATTACCTTATGATTTGTTATATGTTCATGAATATTCCTAGTTCCTGGTTTGAGAGGTGTGGCAAAAAAGCCTTACTTCAAAAAGTTAATATTTTCTTTTGGCTAGCAATTCAAGGAAAATGGTTGACCCTAGATAATATTCAAAAAAGAGGCTTTGTTGTCCCTTATAGGTTCTTTTTGTGCGGTGTGGTGGAAGACTCTCCCCAACACATTTTTTCCATGTGCTTCTTTTTCTATGAGGTTTTAAACCTATTGTTGAGGTATGTGGTTTTGGATTGGGCTTTCCCTAGAGTGCTGACCACTTTTATGGATTAGTGGATTTCCCCTTTCCTATATCCTCACCTTATATCCTTATGGTATTTCATCCTACCATATTTTTGGTGGTGCATGTGAAAAGAAAAAAATTCTAGGGCATTCAAGTACATCTCCCACACTACGAATTCAATGTTTCTATAGGTTGTAGTTACTAGTATTGAGAATTTTGATCTTATTTCCTTGGACAAGGAAACTGTCAGTAAGGAATTAGAGCTTGAAAATATTTTTTGGGATTTAAGTATCCGGTGCCAGTGGCTCCTAGGAATCACGATTCTTCTAGAATGCATACATTCTAGGAACCTCCCCTTGGTTTGGTGAAACTGAACTTTGATAGAGCATCCAAAGGAAATTCATGTCTAGCGAGAGTAGGGGGTGTTTTCAAGGATTCCAATGGTTAAATTTTTATAGCATTCACTAAGCATATTGGAAGGAATACTAGCCACGTAGTGGAAGCAAGAGCACTTTTTTTGGGATTTTTTATAGCTAATTTCTTTGGATTGTAGGAGGATTATTATCAAAGGAAATTCCCTTAATGTTATTAATATGGTCAACAATAATTATCCACCAACCTAGAATATTTCAAATTTGATAGAAGAAGTACATAGGATTACTCAAAATATGGAAGCGGTCTAATTCAAACATGTATTTAGGGAAGGTAATAAGTCTACATACTTCCTAGCTAATCGAGGATTATCTTAGGAAAACTTGTTGATTTGGGCAATTAATTTCCTGGAGGGATTGTATCAATTATATAATGAAGGAATAAGGAGATAATATGCCTTAATAGAGTATCTAAAATATGAAAGGTGATTTATGCTGAGTGAAATTAATAGAAACTAATAATTATTTTTTGTTGTATGTCTTTGGGTGACCCTCGATTCGGTGTTTGTTTCCTATTATAGGTCATTTTTTGTTGTTCTTGTCTTCCCCTATGTGGTATGTTTGGTTTTTTTTCTCCCCTGTGAGGGATGTTGGTGTTGTTGTTCTCTAGGGTAGTGGTTATAGTGGTGTTTCTTTTACTCCCTTGTTTTTAGTTTGGAGTTTGTTGTTTTTAGGATCATGGGTTCTCTTGGTAGCCTGTGTGCCCCATATTTCTAGTTAAGGTTGATGGATCCATTTTGTAAAATGTTTGGGATCATCTTCAAAACATATTCATGCATATAATAAAAAAATGTGCCCTACATTTACTAATATCAAAATCAAAATGTGTTACCTCAGTATAGCACCATGTCTTAATTCAAAATTTGGATTAATTTATTTAGGGTATCCAAGAAATATTACACTAAATGCTTGTATTCCAAGCAACATATTAGGTGTTATATTATACAACTTCAATGATTTCTAATTATCATGTTATATTTCTAAATATTCACCTATTCTCACTCAAGATATCAATGTTTGATGCTCCTCTGACCTTAATTTCACTATGCTTAAATGTTAGGATCTATATGTTTGACTTCAATCTACTAAAGTTCCAAGATTTCAATGTTCAATTCAAATTTTCTCTAGTTACAATATTTCAATATTTATCCCCAATCTACTTAGGTTCTAGGCTTCCAACATTTATCTCCAATATGCTCAAGTTTCAGGTTTTTTTTTGGACAAGGATTTCAATGTTTCTCAACATCAATTGCTCTACATATTCTCATGTTATTTTTCCTCTTTCAAAAATTCTTCACTCTAGTATCTCCTAATGTTCTCTTCAATTATATTCTTTAGAAAATATTCTCCAAGCAATAGTCTTCAATATTCCTCCAATATCTCTACTTCCAATAATCATTCTTCTTCTCACTCCAAATTCACACTCATACTTCTCCAATAAAAGTTTTCATATTTAATATCCTTATCATATTTTCACCTTTAGATTTAGATAATATTTTGTGTTAGCTTTCTTCATATACAATATCTTCCACCAATATTCTCCAATCTCTTCCTCTCGAATATTCTCCCAATTCATACTAGATTTTGGTGTCAGTTATTCTCCAATCTCTCTTCAATATCTTGTCATAATATCTTCCTCTCTCTCCGCATTCAATAGGGTTTAATAAAGTGGATCTGATACCATTTTTAACAAATGGTACCAAATATCATAGGTCTATATTTTCCAAGATTATATAATTACATACAAATAATCTCATTCAATCATAGGATCATTATAGTAAAATATAAAAAATTTATTGATAATAAAAATTCTTCATACAAAATATTTCTCCTTCTATTACATTGCATAGATATTTAACATCAATATATAAACTTACATAAGACTCTTCAATACTCTTGATTCTTGCTCTCAAATTCATGAGTTATGCAACCTTTCATATGTATTTCTTACATAATGATAAAGTATCTCATAATTACATAACTTCCTATTTATAATCTTACCACATCACACATGACGCTTCACTTACACACATGACACATTTCACTAATAAGTCACACTTTCAAATATGCCACATAAACACATTCAAAAATTAACACCTACTAAATAATAAACTCACATCTTGATCTAAATATTTACAATGGTACTCAAGGTACTAAATAATATAATACTACTAACACTCATCTTCTAATTGAGAGGGAGTAGGGAGCACTCCTAGTATCTCAAGATATAAAGGATCTAGTGATGGTTTGTTGTGAATGACTAATTATGAGAGAATGATATTTATAATTTAGAGAAAATATCTGCCAAAATAGAATTCATTGAGGACCATTTTAATAAGGATTGTTTGGGATGTCTTTTACCTCACAATTATCTTTGTCAGCTATTAGTTTGAGACAGGTTAGATTTAGGATATCTATACTAGAAAAATATGTAAAATGAGATAAGCTAGTATCTATGAGAAGTGATGACCTATTGACATCATCCTCATCCTAATATAAACATATTAAAGAAATAAAATCATCATGGGATCCTTATTAGGAAGAATGACTTCATATTTTATATTGGAAAAATATGAAAGAGAAAGAAGTAGATTATGGATGGGGATATAACTTATATTATAATATTTTGTCTAGGCTTTAGCCTACAAGGTATCTTTGAATCCGTACTCATGTAGGCTAGTCATTTACTTCTATATCCCATTCTAGAAAGAATATATTGTGTAATGTAATAAAATTTTGTTAGAAATAGATTATATTACATCATTTGGGTCATGTAAATGTACCTACCAAGGTACATACTTAGGACATTAGATTACTTTAGGGGGAAGTTACCTAGTTTCTTCATGCAATGTAATAAATGCACAAGTGTCAATGTGCAAGTTGTACATGTGCAAGTTATCCCTTGCACAACTAGATAGAGTGTTGGCCAAGGAACCTATCTTCCTATATAATGGCCTTATTGTCATAGATCAGATAGAGCATCACATAGAGCATCACATAGTACATCATAGAGCATAGATAAAGTCACCCATATTGGAGATGGGTGCAATGTAGTCCGGTAGCATTATTCATGGAGTGTTCATTTCCTCCATAGCTACATTGTATTCATTTCCATCATTTCTATTTATAGCATATTTCAGTCATCTCACAGATTTACTTTCTTTCATATTATTTTTGCATCTTGTGATTGCTATCTCCCATTGCATACAACATCAAAAGCTAATAGTGGTATCAGAGCTACGGTAGATCTAGCCATAGGAAAACCACCATTATCAATGAGCCTAAGTTTTTTATCAACCTGATGCGCCTTTGGACCAATCACTATCAAAAACTCTCAGAAGAGTCTAGGTGGTAGAATCAGGGAGAGCCACAAGTGAGGACTGAAAGAAATCTTAGTTTTAGAAATACTGAGATTGCATTTGGCTAGAGTCTTTCCATAGAGTTGCAGAAAAACTCGTGAAGACTAGGACTCAACATTCAATCCACTAGATTGACAAATCAACTAGTGAAGATAATTCAAGATATCTAGAATTTCTTAACTATTGCCCAAAGTTTCTTTTGTTGTAGAAATCTAATTCTCAAAATATTGGGATTCCTCCTACAATAGAAATCTAGGAGACTTCAACTTCGTTGCTCGAAGGTCGACGTATCTTCATAGTGCAGAGGTTAGTTCCTTGTCCAAGAAAAGAATACTATGGAAGAAGACTTCTGGAGAAGAGTTGTGGTGAAGTTAGGAGACAGGAGATCTCCATTACTAAATTGAGAACTTCACACAAGAATAAAAGGCCATAGTAGCCTTGATCAAGAAGAAAATGCCATAGAAGCCTTGATCTAGAAGAAAAGGCCATAGAAGCCTAAATCTAAAAGAAAAAGGCCACAGAAGCCTTGATCTTGAAAAAGGCCATAGAAGCCTTGATATTGAAGAAAAAGGCCATAGAAGCCTTGATACTAAAATAAGGCCATAGAAGCCTTGATCCTGAAGAAGACTCTAGAAGTGAGTATCTGATTTAGAAGGAGATTAAGATTTTAGTACTAATACTTTGTTGTAGGGAAAGGAGATTCAATGAGTCAAGAAAACTTCCTACAAGAAATCTAGGAAGAGTATCTTCTTCAGAATCAATCCAACACCTAAAGGCAAAGATATCAGGAGAAGATCTCATTGAAGAACTTCTAGTCTTGGAAGAAGAAGGACTAGGAGAGTCCTACTCGAATCTAAAAGTAGTAGAAGTGAATATCCAGAGGAAGATCTCACCACCAACACTTCCAGGAGTAGAAGGTTGAAGAAAAGGTCTCAAGGAAGACCAGAAGAAGCTACAAGATCAAAGACCTTGGGGAGGTCTCAATGAGCATCCAGTAAAAGGCTTGGAGAGCCTTACTGAAGAAATCATCAAAGAAGAACTCATTGGAGAAATCCACTACCAAGGAGAAGCCCTTGATAGTGAAGGACTTGGGATAATTGTCACCATCCAAAAACAAGCCCAAGAGGAGAAGAATTTGGCAAGGAGTGCCAAATCCAGAAGAAGAATCCAATGAAGACCTCAAGACACTCAAAATCTTGAGAAGAAGATCTTGTTTGAAGTTAGAATTTGACAAGAAGATTGAAGGAATATTCAGATAGAAGAAGCCTACCAAATCTAGGATATTTGGAGATTACCTCTCACAGCAAGAAGGCACCACTTTAGAAATGAATATCTCTTCAAATATATAGCAAAAGGAGGAGACTACAAGAGGAGAACAAGCCACCAAATCCTAGGCTCATGAAAGAAAGTTTGAGATCATATTTTGGTGAAGATGAAGTTGTTCAAGGCAGCCTACAAAGAGCTACAACATCTTACACAAGGCAACAACTTGGTGATCCTAGACACCAAGATCTACATCCTCTATAGAAGTGGCAAAAAGAAGCTTTCAAAAAAGGTATGCAACTATTGGTGCAAGTAGATTCATTAATTGGATTACTTATCAGATTTGTTTAAGCACCTTAATTTGGATTAAAGTTGCAAATAGGAGAATTGAATTATAGTCTTCAAAAGTGCAAAAAGAGAAAGGTTCCTTTAAGGTTCATTTGCACTTTAGGATTTGATTATATTTCAAATTTCAACTATCTATCAACTACCTATCATCTACTTTGGAAAGCAAAAGAAGACTAGCTCCTACTACCTTTGCTTATAAGGAAATTGTAGAATAATTCTTGAAGATTCATTTCAGATTATTCTTGATTAGTTGTAGTAAATTGATTAAGTGCATTAATTTTGAGAGTTAATTGGAGTGATAAGGTGAAATTTTTAGTGCATTAAAAGTGAAATTTTATTAGATTTATTTGCACTATCCTATTGCTCTCAAAATATTGTTATTTGTGTTCTTGAGAAAGGCACAAAAATAGAATTTGTCAAAGTGTCTAAAGACACTATTAGTGCACAGATATCTGCAACTTTGAGTGGCCTGAGGAAGCCACAAAATCAGCTCAATCCTCCAAGCATTGGAGAAGAAAGTAACCACCAAAAGAGCAGCAAAGGAAGCCTCGAACGAGACTTGGTGAGTCTCAAGTTCAAAGCACAATAAGTTTTCTACAAAAGAAATAGTGCAGAAAAATACAGCAAAAAGAGAGCTTCTATCAAGTGGTTACAAGCTTGGATCCATTTATAAAATATCCAAGAAAAAATGGGAAGGTGTCTAATCAAAGAGACAACCTCAAAACCCCTCATATTGCATTCAAAATTCTGCCACAAAACCAGAAAATCAGACCTGAAAAAGAGGTGCAAAAGAAGGTGCAATAAGAGCTATTTTATACATGAATATATTACATTGC
This sequence comes from Wollemia nobilis, assembly GCA_028583015.1. Classification (NCBI taxonomy): domain Eukaryota; kingdom Viridiplantae; phylum Streptophyta; class Pinopsida; order Araucariales; family Araucariaceae; genus Wollemia; species Wollemia nobilis. The sequence goes on from JAQPPZ010003374.1 coordinate 15,743,275, forward strand.
ATTGCACTATCCTAATATGGTTTATATAGAAAAATAAGGTAGATTTGAAGGTGTCTCAAGGGCACAACATTCACTGGAAAAACCATCTAAAGGTGGTCGTTCACTAACATCCTTCCAAGCACATCAAAGGAGTCACTCTAAAGGCTCTTACTCCCTCATATTGGATGATCGAACCTACAAGAGACAAGACAAAAAATCAAAGGGAGAAAATGATGTTATAATCAAGAGCAATATTATCTACAAGGAGGACATATAATAGGTGAGAAAAGAGGAAGATAAAAGCACCATTGGAGCATTCCAATCTCCACATATTCAAAGCAAAAAATCGATGCTCAAGCCTCCAGATCGATGCTCCTCAACTCAGCCTAAAACAATCTACAAGCAAGTGCAATTGATCAAAAAAGGAGTTATGGATATTATAGGGTTTAAAGAACCTCCAAGAAGGATACATTGAAGGAGCGTTATAGAATATGCCCATGCACAAGGAGGAAGTGACATTTATCACTTGAGACAAGACCCTAACGCTCCTCTCTCTTGAGCGCTCATCTTCAACAACAAGGGAGTTACAAGCTATAGGTTGGTGCAATGAATCTTATGAGGAACACTTATCCAAAGGAAAGCTGAGTACTTCATTAAAAGAATGTAACATCCATACGTTACTCAAAGAAGGAAATAAGTGTTCTCAAGCATCTTCTACTCCTCAAGTGCTCACGAAGAAATGGACGTGCCACTTGGCACTCAAACCAAGATTCTCCTCCAATTTAAGAGCATCAATGACCAAGGCATTCAATGGAGCATTTACATTCAAGGTCTACGAACATAGGGTACAGTGATAGCATGGAAGCAAGGTGTGAAAGAGCCTTCAATGCTCTGAATAAGGAAGGTCAAAGGTAGACATTAATGGTGCCACATTTGGAATATCTAAATCCACGAAGGTTCCAAGAAAATCATTGGAGGAAGAGCCAAAGAAGCAACATCTATATTGCAGCCCATGCACAACAAATACAACATCAACTATTGAATGATATAAGGTAAGCTTTATTCCCACTATAATATGCTTTCACTTTCTTGGGAGTTATAAGGTTAAACTTAGAGGAATACAACTACATTGAAAGCTATATCTTAAAGGGGAATAATATATCATATCAATATAATATTTGCAATATTAACATAGGAGCAATAAGGATTTCTACTAGAATTTATTTATAAAATATTTGCAAATATTATTGTGGTCTAATTTTCCAAAATTTGGGAGTTATAAGGGTTACTACATCAAATTGACTTATTGGAAATTAGATACACTACAATAAAAATCCTAAAGGGATATTTAAAAGAGGTTATTAAAAGATTTATGCTAAGGTTGGAAATTTATATATACTTGTCTCAAACACATAAAAAAGGGATAAAATAAATCCAACATTAAAACCTCTTCAAATTGGAAAAGTGCTTAGTTCAATAGGAGCAATAAGGGATAATAAAAGTTGATTTTTGATATTTACAAAACCTTACAAAATCAACCAAAAATTGAACTATCTTTTCAAAAGCACTATATTATATCCCTAGGGAGTCATAAGGGATTCTACAAAACTTGGTAATATCAACATTTATCATAAATTATCAAGTTGCAAATCCATTGGGAAAATATAAGCTTTTACAAAACCTAAAATTCCATTAGGTGTATACACTCTCATTACTAGGGAGACATAAGGAAGCCTACAAACCTAAGGATCAATAAAGGTTTTATCAAAATCAAGCTTATATACTTCAAGGTTCTAAGTCCTATCTCATTTCTTCAATTTTACTTCTTCAAATGGGAAAAGGAATGTCATACAATGAATGTGAAACTTGCTTCAACCAATCTACAAAACATGAAAACATGTGGTACATTGACTCAGGAGCCAATCATCATATGACAGGAAATATACAATGGTTTGACTGTCTTGAAGGTGCTAAAGGCTACAGACTAAGAATTGTAGATAGCCAAACTTATCCCATACATGGATATGGATGTGTAACACCCAATAGATCATTTCCAAATCTTCTACTACAAAAAGTATTGTATGTTCTAGGATTAACATTCAATCTCATCTCTATGAGAAAATTAGTAGAAGACAACTATATGATCAACTTTGGATATATGGATGGAGTCAATACATGTCTCATCATGAATCAAGGTGAAATAAAGGCAACATGATCAATCCATGGAGATACATATATCCTGGATTCAATGGAAATTTCACAAGATATCATGATGTTTCAAAATGATACTAACATTTTTCAAAGGAACAGGTTGAAGAAAATGAAGGACCAGTACACCAAAAAGGTAAGCATAGAAGAATCAAGAAGATGAGAGGACAATTGCACCATGCTCTACTCAGTCATCAACAATCAGAACCAAATGAAGATACTCACAAATACTACAATAAAGGTGGCTGGATAGAAGACAAGGAAGAAGGACCTGAACAAGTCAAAGATCATTCAATGGAAGAAGATCCACATTGAAGACTAAAGTCTTCAATACCCAAATAATGTAATACAGGGGGGTGTTAGAAATAGATTATATTACATCATTTGGGTCATGTAAATGTACCTACCAAGGTACATACTTAGGACATTAGATTACTTTAGGGGGAAGTTACCTAGTTTCTTCATGCAATGTAATAAATGCACAAGTGTCAATGTGCAAGTTGTCCCTTGCATAACTAGATAGAGTGTTGGCCAAGGAACCTATCTTCCTATATAATGGCCTTATTGTCATAGATTAGATAGATCATTAGATAATACATCACAGAGTGCATCGTAGAGCATAGCTTAGATAAAGTCACCCATATTGGAGATGGGTGCAATGTAGTCCGGTAGCATTATTCATGGAGTGTTCATTTCCTCCATAGCTACATTGTATTCATTTCTATCATTTCTATTTATAGCATATTTCAGTCATCTCACAGATTTACTTTCTTTCATATTATTATTTCTGCATCTTGTGATTGCTATCTCCCATTGCATACAACATCAAAAGCTAACAAATTTTGACAAGAAGCATGAAGCATACTATCATTTGAATAGGAAGTTGTTACTACTACCATATATTTCCTCATTGTTATTAGTACTAATGTAAATAATGGAGCAATTTCCTATATGCACCTTTTTACCCTTGCTACTAGAAGGAAATCCTAAGGTTAGAGGAGATGAAGAAAACTTATATACATATAAAAAAGGTTTATAATTATAATTATTAGTAATATTGATTTTGGTTAGATTAGAGGTTTGACCTTTAGATTAAATAATAGGCTAATTACTTAAGGTGAGATACCATAATACACTAGTGATTGGAAGTTGAGAAGAAGAATATGACCCAAGAGATGAATTGAGGGAGGGGAAAAAGATGGGTCTTATGATTCTTGACCTCAATCATATAAAAGTAGAAAAAGAGCTTGAGGTCATTGAAATTTTATAATTTATTTATTTTATTCATATTTAATTCACTAATGAAGGGTTTAAGGAATGACCCATATCACATGGATCCATGGCATCACAAGAGGAATATTGTAGGTTAAGTCACAATGCATGACATAGAAAATAGTGTTGAGAAAGTAGGGTTTGAACTTGAGGAGTAACACTATAGTTCCACTAACCTCACAATCCCCATTACAAAATAGCCTGATAACAAGATCATATTTATCAAAATATTGTTTGGATAGCCCAAAGACTAGACTGATTATTGAAAATGATTCATTTGATGAAACTATCACTAATGTAGCCTATGATGTATAATTGGAGATCTCCAACCATAGAGGATTTATGGATATCATCCTAACAGAATTATATAGTTGTATGGTTAGCCCTAATGGATATCACTTTAGAAGTGAGTCATTTGGATTAAGTTTTTTAATATCAACTTGTTGACTTAAACTTCTTAGTAAAATGTCCTTATGAGTTAGATAAGACATCCATGAAGGGAAATTTTGGATAGGGTGCTTTCAATTTGATGGATCAAATTAAAGATACCCTTAGAAGTATCTCCTAAAAAATGATTAATGGAGGTCCTTCAAGGAGATAAGCTATTTTTGCAAAAAAGAATAAAGAAGGTATAAAAAGTTGACTAGATGAAGGATATTTATTTTATTGTCTAGTTACAACACAAATAGAAGAATGGTAATTAAAAGAATGAATTATTTCCACCTTCCTTTGTTTTGGAGGTGGGATGTTCTTGTAATAAATGTTACTTATTATATATTAATTATGATTATGATTGGGTAATAGATTCTAGAAAATTCCAAGGTCTTGATTAGAAGAGGTTTAATATTGAAAGGTATTGAGAACCACCTAACCTTTATCAATAAATTTTTGGATTAGGTTCTTAAGGCTCATGAATTTATTGGTGATATAACTATCAACATGATGAATGTTATATTGCTCATTAGGGAGAAACCAAGAATATTTTTCCCTTTTGTGATCTAAAGGTTTGGAAAGTGGAAGATTCACCATTTTGGATCTTAGGAGTTGGTCTAGGATAGCTGAAGTATGTTCATCCAATTGGGATTAATTTCTCCTAGATTTTGGTTGTTGTAGATTCATTTAGATAAGATTTTGAAGGTTTTCCATAGCATTAATATTATTTTTTTAGTGTGAGTTCATAGGCCATTTTCCTAACATGTGTTTGTTTTTGTATTACCCACTTGCATGGGATGAATTCTTATCTTCATACTTATGATATTTGGATTTTAGTTATCCTCTTTTGAGAAGTTCATTCTCTACTCTCTTGGCCATGTGAATGGCATATTTGAAATAATATACATTGGTAATCTCTAAATAGAACTGTCAATGGTCATTATGTTTTCTATGAGGATATAGAGGATATCTCTTGATGGGAGGGATGTATTGGAGTCTCCTCACTAGTATTTACCATATCACCAATAAGTTAGTAGAGTTCTCTTCTTTTGATTGTTTAATATACATAGAGAATTATTTGACATGTATATTGACAAGATCACTAAATATCTTAAGGGATTTCCCTTTTGGTAATACAATTCCAAGGTAAGACCACTAAGGCTCTTAGCAAATATTTTTATTAAAAATATTTCATCATAAGAAATATTACTTTAGGTAATTCTAAATAGTATAAGCTAGTTAATGGGATCTTTGTTTCCTTTGTGTATTTTAAACTTGGGGGTTTTAAATTTATGAGGAAATGGGAAAATAGCTACAAAAGGATCTAGAGGCTGATTCTACAAGTCATCATAAGAGTAATTATGACTAGAGGAATACCCTTGGATTATGGATATATTTTATTTTAGCATATCTAATTAAGATGCTAGAATTTGGTGTTTAAAAGAAACTAGATTTTATTGCACAAATAACATGCATTGAGAGACAAGGGGAACTTGATAATTGACATAAGACTAATATTTATGTATCTGGATATACAATATTGAGGTTGGAATAATATGAATTACCCCTAATATGCTTTATGTGAAGGTATTAGAAGATACAATATGAGATATTGTGGGATGTGTGTTTTTAGTGAAAACCATACTCATGCATGTGAGGTAAAAATAAATGATATTAGTATAAGGATTACAAGTTGTAACACTTGGAAGTACATCTAAGTTAGGAATGTAACACATACCCACTTGTTGAGATACAAGGCAACTCACATTGCCCTATAAAATTTCTTCATGAGAAGGTAGAGATGAATGATAATACAAAGACAATGGGAGGTTTAGTGTCTCAACATATATGGAAGTGTTGATTATATTATAATTGATGAGATTATATGATGATGCATTAATTTTTATATTTAAGGATCCAAAATATAGGTCTACTAGATTAAAATACAAAGGGTTGAAGCTCGGTTGTTTATTATGGTCCAAGAGTGAACCATGATCTAAAAAACACCTAGGATTTCATGTACTTCCCTAAGGAAGGATTCCACAACTTCCCTATGTTTATGCAATAATAAATCCATGTGATTAGTGAATTTATAAACAACTCTCCCTTAATCATCATGGATGGTGTTAGAGAATCCAATTTTGTCTTCTAAAATGTGGGTTGGTCTTCAAGACCTTCTACTAAAGGGTTAGGGTTGATGGATGAATAATGAGAGACACTATAGATTAGTTGGCATATATCGACTATGTGTTAGAAGGAAACAAGGGTTCAATTAACTAAGTAAAGAGAACATGTTTTGTAACCTTATATCTCCTTCCTTTAATATATTGACCTATACACATCAAGGTACTCCCTATGTATGAGGGTACCTATACACCTAGATTATCTAAATATACCCATTGGTACATAATAGAAAGTTGATATGTGGGTTACCAATTATACATGGAAGTGAATACTTGGATACATGGCTAAGATGGTTCCCAAGGGGTAGTGTTATTCCTTCTTATTGATCCCACTATCCTATTGTAATACATACCTTACTAGGCATAAGTTCTTAGGAGACCCTATATAGGTTTCTAGAACCTAGTATTGTTATATACCCAACATAGCCTAGTAGATCATACCCCAATTACTAAGTGGATTATGAATGCCTAGCACTTGATTATTTTATTATTATCTATATTTAATGTGATTTAATGTAAACAATTTCTCTTATATGGTATTAATAAAATTTAGATAAATTATAGTTTGATTAAGTCTTAGCATGGACAAAGAAGAATCTTGGGACCTATGGTGGTGTTCACATTAGGTTCACCAAAATGTGACAAGAAGAAAGGGAGAAGGTATCACAAAGGGCCTCCTTGCAATGCTTTTTTGCTCTTTCCTCTTCCCACTTAAATACTAGGGAAATTTTATTAGCTTAAATTCTAATAATTATGGATTAGTCGAAGAACACCTAAGTTTCTTCTAAGATAGTTATTTTCTAATATTAGTCTTAATATATCCCTTGTGCACATAAAAATGCACCAATCAAGGCCAAAAACTAAAATGTTAATTCAATTTTTGATAGGAAGGAAATAAAAAATTTTCTATAAGAGTCAATGGCACAAGAAGATGGAATGCTATGTGATTTCAGTTTGATGTCAAATCTTAAATATTAAGTTGATCCCCTATATTATTACGACTAAACTAGTTCATTATTTTCTTTTTGTCTATTTTACCAATAAATAGGAAATAAAACCTAACTTACATAGATAGAAAACAATAATTAAATTCTAAATACCTAAATGATAAATATTTTGGGCAAAATAAACTATTTTTACCACAAAGACAAAAGCATTTCTAAGCTATAGAAGTGTTTTTGGTGCTATCACATGTAAATGGTGTTATCATCTTACCAAAAAAATAGATAGAAAAAATATATAGTTAGTAGTAGAGGAGCCTACTTAAGTTGGCAGAGGATAGTCAAACTTCCTTGAATGACAATCAAGCCCCTATTTAGATAAGCAACAAATGATAAAAATGAAAAAATGAAAGAAGTAAATGGTAGATGGCAAAAGAGCTATTGTGTCATATTAGCATTTTGATGCTTTTGCTCAACGTTTTCACACTTACTTTGTGTAAAACTAGAGAGCTATAACATGAATAACCTAGAATCTAGCAATTTTTTAACTTCTAAAAGTAAAAAAAAAAAGGTTAAATAAAATATATTTCATGGTTATAATGGTGATGATAAAGGGCTTTTTGTCGTAATTTTTCGTGTCCTTAAGAATTTGGATTGTCACACCACAAGAAAATAACCGGTTCACAAACAACATTATGGATTCTGGTGGATCCACCTCTTTAACTTTGAAAAATATTATCACAAAGACTCTAGACAAACCGAGTAATGTAAGGAAACCCTGGAGGTGAGCCTATAATACTTATCATATGCTCATGCTCATCCAAATTAACAAAAACAAAGTAAAACTGCAATATTAGAAATGACCAAACTTTGAAAATAATTATTAGATAATTCTTCAAGTAGAAAAATGATACATTATCCATTGGGAAATTGTAGCCATATTTAAAGGATGATGAAGAAATAAGGGGAGGAGACAAAACTAAGCCTATCACATCCATTCAAATAATGTAATAGAGATGATTAAACATGCCAACGAAAGAAGACACCACCTATATATTCAAATAATGTAACATATAAATGGGACAACAAGCAAAAATACACACAAAAATGCTAAAAGGAGGAAGTAATATAATACTGATCAATAGATCTATATAGGTCTAGTTGTTTGTCCTCAATATCGCATTATATTAACATATAATAGGTGTATTTTATTATCATTATGTATGGTGGATTTTCAAGGATTAGTAGTCCTATCAAAAAATGTATATCATTTAGAATAATAGTAATCTAAATCTGGTCATTTAAAGAAGGCCTCCATAATAAGATATTGGCCATCATATTCTAAAAATGTAGGGCCTTATAACACAATGACTAGTGCAATTTTATGTAGCATATATCTACTAATATTCCCTATATAATATCAATTAGGAGGGCTCAATACTCCATAGTTAGGTGTTGCTAGAGCCTATCACATAGCCAAACTAGCTCCCTATGTCACTACAGATGGTCATCATGTGATGTTCCTTTAGTATTATCCCCAATGTCACGTCAATCATGATCATATCCTCAAGTCTAGCTCTTAGCATGTTGGATGTCGACCTATAGGTTTAGTCTAAACTATTTTTAATTAAAATATGAATTAGCATCTTGTATTTTGGTCATGATCATCAACTTTGACTATAGTCACCAATCAAAACTAGAATCATTCCTCTTAATATATTATGATTATTATTACAAACTTTGTTTGTGATCCTTACTTGAAAATTTGATCACCCATGTTTCATCAAGGCCATAATTATCCCATGTTTTCTTGTGATTATGATTTCCATTTTGATCATAATTATTATTTTAGCTATGAGAAATTATTTTTATATCACCATGATTGTAAAATTTGAACCCAATATCCACTTTTTCAAAAGGAAAGATCATGGTTTTCCTAGGATCTATTATTCCTTATCCTTCTACTTTTTCTGTTATTTTTATTATTTTTCATAGATCCTACTCATTATTGAGACATGGCGATTATGGTGGTTTTTAGTGCATGAACTACTTTCTAGTTAGCTTAACTAAGTATTTGTTCATTTTTTAGATTTTAGATGTATGATAATTTTAGCTAAAAATGTAGTAGTGGGATGGGAGCCTACTTGGTCAGCATCATCTTTTTGTTCACTCACCATTAGCCATGCCCACACTAAAATATAAGTTTGGATGTATTCATAATAGTCATGTTCACATTACATGTGCATTTAAAAATAAAATTGAAAACACAAATTTTATACCCCATTTTATATTTTTGAAATATTTCATTATAAAAATATTTTTTGTATGATTTTGTGTCATGTTTTGTAATAATGTCACAAGAGCAATACTCCTAGAGATTTTGGATCACTTTGGACATGTTTTTCTACTTTGGTTTTGCTCGTTTGACACCCAAAAATATTTTCTAATGCTTATGGCCTTTTTGTAAATAAATTTCTATTAAGTTGCATGGGGTAAGAAAAAAATATTTTCAAACCAACAAAAAATTCAAGTGGAAAATTTAGGTATGTATTATGCATTATTTCCTTTGCTTTTATATTTTTTAATATTCCTTTTGCATTTATTTATTTATTTTTTAAAATTATATTTTGATTATACATCAAAACTAACAAAATATTTGCATGGTAGCAAAGAATTTCATCTTTGCTGCTCCAAATATTACATATTGTTCTTTTTTATTTTGTCTCTAAGGACTCATGATTTGTTATCTAGTATAGTATCACCCATATAGTCCTTTAGGAGGGGCAATGTGCATTTAGAAAAAATTAACAACTAACATAGAGGTGGTGGATAGATTCATGCTCCTAATTAGGATTGGGATGGACTAAATTTGTTAGTCTTTGGGTAGGATTATGGAGATTTATTCAAAGAATAAGATTTATTCCATTCCAAGGTCCCTATTTTTTGCTTTCTACCATCTTCTTCTACCCATTTCACACAAGAAATATGTCTAAAATACTATGTTAAAAAATATACATGATTAGGGAATATGATGGCATATGTACCCTATAACATAGGTTTAAAAAGACAACAATGCCATTATCTCCACTTAATTTGACAATATTGAACATTGATTAAAACATAGAAACTTTGGCATGTAATTAGAACTTTAGAATGTTTACATGCTTGGTGTTAAGAAGATGCATTGTTAGGGATGAGAATAATTATTTTAAAGCCTAACCACCAATAAAAAATGGAATGCTTAGTCTCTTTTCTATAAATACCCATTTTCATTCATGTTATCATCCACTAGCCTACAATATTGATGCTCAGTATCATTAATTCTCTTCTATCATCATAGAATACTTTCAATTTAATAGAAATACATATTCAAACATTTGAGGTACTTCTAAATCATGTTGACCACAATTTTGATACCTTCTATGAAGGAGGTTATAGTACTACACCAAGAATTTGTATCCAAATATCATGCTTGCCATTAATAGATTTTTTTCCTAGGCTTATCAAATCCTATGCATGATTCAAGATGCTCCTCCATTTTTATGGCATACTAGATAAGGATTGCTTAATAGGAGTTGGTTTTATCATATTTAAAATTTTTCAAAATTTTTGATTTATTGTTTACACTAATCTTAATAAAATAAAAACTTACAAAGTAATCTAGTGTAGAATGTATTTATTTTCATTGATATTTCATTTAAATACATGCTAGAATAATATTTGATATAAATTCTTTATTATTTTATCTTAGATAAATGACATTGGTTACATTGGTTATTGCTAGCTAGTATAGGTTATACCAAATTTCTATATTATATTGTTAGAAATAAATTTTATTTGGGGGATTGTGTAGGCAATGAAAATTAATGCAAATATTGAGCATGTGTAACAATTTGAATATGGATTATCAAATGGCATTATCTCAATTGGTTAGATTCCTCAACTTTCAAGGAGGAGACCAAGGTTTGGATCTTTCAAAGTGATACATGCATAATTGCCAAGCTTGTAATACCACCCTGTTTTCATGATGATGTAATATGGATGGGGCCCATTTCAATCCCATATAACCAATTTAAATAAGAATTCATCTATAAGTATCAATCAATGCCCAAATGAGGATATTCAAAATTTGTAAATACCCATATAATTGGACATATAAAGCATGCAATATTTTCAATATGTCTATACATCAATGTAAATACATATTTGTTATGTTTTTATTCATATCCATTTATAAATACTTTTATTTATTGACTAATGATAAAATATTGTATGTTTATAAGCATAATTGTCAATATTTTGAAATTTAAATTTTTTTTCTTATATGCTTATTTCTATTATAGATCTCATTGGAATTTACAATTATATTTAGGAAAAAAATAAAATCAAATAAACTATTTAGGAAATAAATGTATGTCAATTATAGATAAGAAAATAGATATGAAAGGATCCCTTGGACAACAATAATCTCAATAGTTAATTTAGAATCATATAAAATCAATGAATAAATGAATGCATGATAGGGGCATATATTGATTTTTTTAAAAATCCACCCAATGTTAAGTACAAAGATTGGATATTTGAATAATATAAAAAAAAGACAAAAAAAAATAGACAATATCTTTTTCTCTATCATATGTAGTCTTTAGTTTTTACTCAGGTTCTACATCCGATGAATCTAGAATTTCATATCGAGAAAATATAGAATAGATGCGAGTTCAAATCATATATATATATATATATATATATATATATATATATACATATATATATATATATATATATATATATACATATATATATATATCTACATCCGATGAATCTAGAATTTCATATCGAGAAAATATAGAATAGATGCGGTTCAAATCATATATATATATATATATATATATATATATATATTGCTAGAGTACAAGGGGTTGTACTCGGATCCTTGACCCTTGAAAAATTACAAATCTCTTCTTTATAGATTGAGAGTTTACAAATAGATTCACTTCTCATCTCAATTGAGATGCTATAGCTAGAAATCTACATCATTTTCCATTAAATGTCTAAATTATTGATTTTTATTTTCTAGTTTTTATTTTTTTGTGTGAATACAAATATTTTAGAATTTAGCATCCTTCTTGACAATTTTCTATAGAAACCTTGACAATAAAAAAATTCACCTCTACTATCTATGCCTTGCATCTTAGTAGAGTGATATTTCAAAAACATTGCACTATCATAGTTTGATTTACCAAATATGGAGTTTCATTCCTGAAGCACAAGTGCAACCATAAAAATTATAATAAATAGTTTATATGAAAACACATCAATGTTATAAAATAAAGCAAATATTACCAATTGAAAACATTAAAGTAAATATTAATCATTATTTGATTTAGGTAGTAAACATTTTCTTGTTATATTTAGCTAAACTTACTTCCTCTAACCATGGAATAGAGAATTTAACTTCATGATCCTCAATTAAAACACCTCTATTGGATAACCTATATGTACATTTGTTTCCTTCCATTAACATATGTGTAAACCTAAATTCTTAAAACTCTTTAGCAAGATCTTGAATTTCCATAATTATTTTTTGTATGTTCCATGGAGCCATTGTTATCCTCAAATTTGTTACTATGAGGGAATCAACTTCCGTTCATACTATGTTCCATTTTATGCATATTTTTAACCCTATTAAAGACATCCAAGATTCAAATTCATTATTTATATTAAATTCAGTATTGAAAGCATAATGAGATAAAATATATCCTCTATTATTTATAATTATTCCTCCTTCTCTTGTTGGTCTTGGAATTCCTTTAGATGCTCCATCAAAATTCAATTTCACCAAGTCCACATCTGGTGGTTTCTACTTTATATTATTTTCCTTCTTTTTATTTCTCCTATACCCAACATCATAATTCATTTTGATGACTTGACTCCATCTATCAAGGCTCTTTGCTTCCATATTAGGAATTTGGTGAGTTGATGGGGTTCGATTAGACTCCTCTATGACTAAACACATATTCCTTTTCATTACCTCTAAACTTTTTTCTTTCCTTTAAATATTCTTATATTCCTTTCTAGCCATATAGTCTAAATTATTATATCTTTTGATATATCCTAGATTGTCTATAAATCCTAACTTTTAAAAGTGTTCTACCATTGCTTTAACCATTCTTCAATTTTGTTATTCATCACCATGCATTTTCAAAACATATTAAGAATCTATTGCCATAGTTTCCATAATATTGAGAAATGTCCCAAGATATGGTCTATACTATCATCCTCCTTTTAAAAAAAAACACATTGTGCATGAAAACCCCTTTTCATAAGGTTATCCCAAGATAAAATTCTTCTATGACCTACTAGCCAAACAAATATTTTAATTTTAGGAATACTAGGGCTATCCAACATATTACTCCATATTCTTGTGATATTCCTATTTTGTAGGTTCTTTACATTATATAAACTTCTTGTTGTGTATTCTCCTAAGCTATTTAAATCCCAAATCAATTTATCCTTGGCTCCCTTGGAAATAATCAATGTTATTATATTCTACTCAACTTCTTCCTAGCATCAATGTCTTGTATACTTCTAAAAAAAATTCTTTTCGTTTGTATCTTACTTCCTGATCCTTGTTCAAAATGTTTGAAATCCTATCACCATATTTATCTTGAAGTAATCTCATCAAAGGTTTCAAAATTGGATCCATATTTAGTGTTTTTTTATCACACCAAGTATCCATCCAAATATATTATTTTCTACAGTTCCCACCATACATATTAAACCTATAATCACTATATCAATAGATTTTTTAAACCATTCCAAAGTGCAAAACCATTTGGTAGAGATAATGTAGTAAATATTAATCTTGGGTCATTGGGCTCAACATACTTAGAAGAATTATTTCCCATTATATTTGATTCTCTTCGTATAATCTCTAGATTAATTTTTCCCCTAAGAGCTAAGTTTGCATTTATAAGAACTCTTAAGCTGATACCTCCCCTAGTTTTATCATCACACAACTTGATTCATTTCACCAAAGGAAATTTCCTTTTATCTTGTAATACTGATCATAAAAAGTATCACATAATATAGATTAAACTTTTTTCTATTGATTTTGGTATAGTATACGATGATATATGATATGTTGGAATGACCTATAAGATTGACTTAATTAGATACACTCTTGTTGTTAACAATAACCATCTACCTTTCCATTTCAATAGTTAATTCTAAACTTTACATATAACTAGATTCCATAATTCTATCCTCATACTCCCTTCAAATAAGGGCATCCCTAGATAAGTTGCTGGTAAATTTACCTCATCCATTTCAAGTAACATACAAATCCTTATTTTGATTTTAGCTAGAGTGTTTTGGAAGTTAAATTTGGATTTTTTCCTATTAACTTTTTACCCTAACATGCTTTTGTAATCATTTAATAACTTATTCCAAGATCTAGCCTCATTTAACCTTACCCTCCCAAGAAATGTTGTATCATCTACAAACTATTGATGGGTGATGTTGTTGATGTTATTACTAGATATAAGAACACTTATAAGCCCATATTTGTTATCCTTCTTTAATTTCCTACCGAAAACCTCTGGCATAATAATGAATAGATATGGTGATAGAGGATCTCCCTATCTAAGACCTCTCTTGGCTTTAAATGATTATGTTACTAACCCATTGACCAACATTGAATATGAAGTTGTGGAGACACAATATTTAATCCATCTAACATGTTTCTTACCAAATCTAAACTTTTCTAATTGTGCAAAAAAATATCCCATTTAACCCTATCATAGGCTTTACTCATATCAAGTTTTAAGATCATTATTTTCTCTTTTATTGAAGTTACTGAATGTATAACTTCATGAGCTACTGTGATCCCATATAGAATTTGTCTCCCTTTCACAAATCCTCCTTGCTCTTCTAAACTAATTTTTTCTAGCAATGGCCTTAATTTATTTCCATAACTTTGGAGATAATCTTATATTCAATATTACATAGGCTTATGGGTCTAAATGAATCAAACAATTCAACATCCTTATTTTTTGGAATCACAGTAAGATATGTTACATTTATTTTATAAGTTATATATTGTTTTACACTAGACTATTCCACTACCACCAATAAATAATACTTCATTATATACCAATTATGTTAGTAAAATATTGTAGAGAGCCCATCCAAACCTAGGTATTTATCCTTATTAAAAGAGAAAATATCTAAATGAACTTATTCCAGAGTAATAGACTCCATCGGTTTTCTATTTTCTTCATTCGTTATAATTGAAGGTACTTCTTGTAGAATTTTATCAGTAATAACTTCATACTCCTCTAATCCTATAATATTTTTATAAAAATACCTTACCTCTTTTCTAATTTCACTCTAGTATTCAATAAAAAACCCTTCTACTGATTTAATTCTACCATTTCTAGATGTTGATCTCTATACTATAGTCGTCCTATAAAAAATATTATATTTTTATCTCATTTAAACCAAGTTTGTCTTGATTTTAACATTCAAAATTTCTCTTCCTTACTCAAAATATTATGATATTCAGTAAGCAACTCCCTTTCCTCTCATATTGGATTATTATTATCACCTTTTTATAATTTTTAATGTTTATCTTTTAGTTCTTTTTTCTTCTAAGAAATATTTCCAAAAGCGTTCTTGTTCCATTATTTTAATTTAGATGTCATTGATTTAATTTGTTTTGAAAGTGCATGCAACCTAAAATTTCTTGAAGAACTCTAAATTTATGCTATCAAATCAAAAATTTGAGGGTGGTCTTCTCACGTTTGCTCATTTTTAAATTATGATTTTTTTTAATTATCATTTTAATTCTTATTGGCCTGTGATCTAAACCAATCTTTGTTAAGGTATTAATCTTAGCACAAATACCTTCATCTAGCCAATGATATGAGAGTATGCATCCATCTATTTTTTTTACTATTAGACTTTTGCCTCTCCTATTGTTGGTCCATGTATAGTTATCTTCTTCAAACTCAACCTCCCATATATTATTATTTTAATAAAAGCTGAGAAATCTCTCGTACTTTAGGCTAATTTCCTTATTCCTCTAAAATTTTCATCCATATTAGTCATGGCATTAAGATATTCGATGATCATGAATTGGGTTTCTTGGTATTTAGTTCTCATAAAGGTTTTAATCCCACTCCAAAGTTCTAATCTACCAAAGTTGTAGGTCTAGAGACATTGATAAGGATGAAACGAATATCTACAAAGTAGCATGTGACTAAAGAGGTTATACAATTCCTAGTAGGATTCCAACAAGTTATATCCCCCCTACCACTCCTTCAAAATCCATAGCATCCCATTCACATCTCATTCATACTACTTTCATAATTTCTGAAACTTCATCTTTTGTCATTTTAGTTTCATGGATACAAAGAATATTAGGCTTATTACTTAAACAAAGGTCATTGATACACCCTTTATTTGATGGTGTACTAGCACCCTTTATATTCCATGAGATGATAATAATGTCTCATTAGAGTATATTAGTCCCGTCTACGAATTACCAATATCATTTTGTTGTTTGGTAAAGATAAGTTCAACCAACTTAGTTTGTGTTCCTTTCTCTATGTTTGCTCTTGCTTCCCTGGATCTTGCTTAATAATTTGAGGTTTTTCCTATTTTTTCCTTGGTTGTATTAGGAGTAGGTATTATTATTATATTACTCAATATTCTTTCACAACTTTATTTTTCATCATATTTATCCTCTATTGGATCTACTATAGAAACTTTTGACTTGTCCTACTTATTTTTTGGTATTTCCTTCTTAATGGTAGAGGTATGAACATCTAACACTACATTTTATTTACCATGTTTTTCTTCCAAATGGTGCACAACAATTCAAGAGAGTCTTAAAAATATAATGAGACACATTCCCTAGGTTCATCGATAATGTTCATCCCTAAATCAAGATCATACTAAATAGATAGTTCCTTGTTAATATGTTGAACCTATTGTGTTGTGTCCTCTAATATTTGATCTATTTTTTCTTCATAGGCTAAAGCCTCGTAGAGTTGGTATTTATTTCAATATCCTTCCTTACTGATCTACACTATTTATTTGCTTTCATTTTCCTATATCTATTTTTTAGAAGTAGAAAACCAACTTCATCCAAATCCATTTGTAAGTTTTTCTTGCCGTTTTCTACATATGATTTTGTTGGGCTCTTATTAGGGAATGATATCTCAATATGCCCCACCTCATGACATATTATACATCTAGAAGATATTTTTTATAATTTATGGTTTGGGTCCATAATTTATCCCCATACTTAAGAATGATTTATTATAGTAAAGCTTTAATTCTATAAATAATGACCAAAATTCAAGCATAAATAGTTAAGAATCCATATTTTGTAGTATATGAAATATCAAATAATTATCCTAAAGTGTTTCCTATTTTCTTGAATGTATCTGTTTTCCAAAATTCAATGAGAAACCCACACATATTAACCCATAATGTATTAGGGATAGATTTACTTTTTTAGGTGAAAAGCCTTCATACTAGTGGGTAAGGAAGAGTATTGCTCTTCCCATAAACCAAGGACCCCCTTTTAGGATTCTATATCTTTCTTTCATAAAAAAAAAAGTCTAGGGAGAAACATTTGGGAAGAAAGGTTAGAATCACTCATGGATACTTCCAACTCCTATCCATCCATTTTCTCAAGGTTGAAGTCCCTAGCCAATACCTATTAAATTTACTAAGAACTGCCCTAACTTGGAGCAATGAGAATTTATCCTCTATTATGAAATCACTAACCTATACCACTATATATAATTATAAGGATTTATTTATAAATTGATCCATGGAAAGAAAACTATAACTCAAAATCGATTGAAATTTACTAGAATGTCATATATCAAATAAAATATTTGATTAAACAAATTTATAATAATATACATACAAAATTTCTAAGATAAATAAGGGAAAAATAAAATTAGCTAAAAATTTATATGCCTAGATAGAATATCTTGCCTCACTAAAGTCCTAGCCCTTCACTGCTTCTCCCATCATCCAAACCCTAGTTGATAGATATTTGCAATTTCATTTTTTGTGACTTGAAAAATCGACACTACTCTTGTTCTAGATGGTTGAATTAATAAGGTTGTATCTCCATAAATATTTCTCATATGACCACTAATTTTAAATATTTTCAAATTACACACAAATTGGTCCAATAATTCGGTAAATTAGATAACCCTTTGCAAATCTGCTTGTTGTGGTGCAGTGGTGAATACCCTGGGTGCTGGTAGAGGCCGACCTAGGTTCTATTCCCCTTGTACCCATCCTACATATATATGGTATAGTTAGGAATGTCCCATGTGTTAGTAGAGGCCAAAAAGGTTCCATTTCTTCTATGCACAATCTGTTGAAAGTGGCACCTCGAAAGGGGTGTTTTCCACTATAAATTAGTTTTGACCCAGGTGTTGTAGGTGAGTTGGAGAGGAGAGGGCAATCCTCCAAGGGAGGTCCCAGGTTCGAATCTCCACCGTACCAAAAATCTGAATTGGGTACCCAAAATCCAATTGATAATGTTGGTGCGGGCAGGGTTGGGTGCCACTCCCGGGTGACTTTGACGGTGTATAACCCTCTGTTCGTGGTCTCTCAGACTAAGGCGGCCTCACAAAGGGTTTTTTGCTTTAAAAAAAAAGATAACCCTTTGCAAAGATATGACTCCTAAAAAATGACATAATTTTTAGGAAAAAATGTCCTAATCCTTCTTGTTCCATTCCATTAATTTCTACTATCTCTTATAAATTTTTAAGCTTATATCTATTTAATCTAATTTTATTGAAAGAGAAAATTAAGTTTTGTAAATCGGTTATATAGTATTGAAATTTACCTATTATACTACATCAACGAACCACATAATGGTATTATAATAATATTTATCAATTACGTATATATTACTCGATAAGATTTGAACCATGGTCTCTACCTTGGATGTTAATGTTTGTAACTAGTTGAATAAAAACTAAGTTCATATATAATATAATGATGTTTTATTATTAAAAAATGAGGAAAAGGTATCCAATGAATTATAATACCTATGAAAATATATTGTGTAACATATTTTCTACTTGTGTTATTTAGATATATTCATCAAATCACAATTTAAAACATGGTGTTGAGGCTCAAACTCACTAGCCTCATTATTGAATTGAATTACACAACACAAATTTCTTAACTAGTTTATATTATATCATAGATCAATACACCAACCAAGAGTGCATGGTGCAACAATAAAAAATTTACAATTTTTTACTTGCTCCTATAATGTTTATGCCATATATTGTTCCTCCCCTTATTCTTTTTAACTTTTAAAATCACTTATTTACCTCATATGGTATCCTAGAACACCATCCTAAATATTGATCCTTAACACAAGCTAATCAATGTTAGGTACAAAGATTAACCATTTAAATAATTATACATAGAGATAAAATAAATTAGATAATGTATTTTTATCTATCATCCATAATTGCTATTTTTTAATGAGGCATTACTTGGAAGGAATCTAGGATTTCATATTTAGAAATTATAGAATACATGTAGTTAAAAACATATATGCATTTAATCTAATTTTATTGAAAGAAACAATTAAATTTTGTAAATTGGTTATATAGTATTGAAATTGGCCTATTATATTGCATCAATGAACAACATAATCTCATTGCCATAACATTTTATTAGTAAAATTTTCAGATTATACACCTACAAGTAGAAAAGACAATAATAGAGAACAAAACAACAACACAAGTAACATAGATATTTTATGTGGAAACCTGCAATGTGCAGGAAAACCACGAGGTAATGGCAACTTATTATTTTTATTTATTTCAGTAAAATTTACATTCTCAACTTCATACACATCCAAGGGATCGTTTTCCTTTTATAAAGGAAGATACCAAAACTATTCATTTTCTCTCCCAAAATAAACCTCCAAAAAACTATTCGTTTTCACTCCCAAGGAAAAACATATAAACTTGTTCATCCTCTACATCCAAACATTTGGCACAAACTACTACCTAGAAATTTGGCCTATACGTCTATTGCCTAGACATCTAGTAGTACTACCTAGATGTCTAGCAGTGCTGCCTAGACATCCATCACTATTGCGTAACATATAGTAGCCTAGATGTCTATTACCTAGGCGTCTAACACTACTGCCTAGATGTCTAGTAGCCTAAATGTTTGTATCCTAGATGTCTAGAAGTGCTACCTAGATATATAGCAGTGTTGTTTATACATCTAGAAGTGCTACCTAGATGGCTATAAGGCTAGATTTCTAGAAGCCTAGATGTCTATTGCCTAGATATCTAGCAGTACTGCCTAGACATCTAGTACCCTAAACGTCTACTGCCTAGATTTCTAGCATCTTTTCTTATACGTCTAGCACTACTACCTAGATATATAGTAGCCTAGATTCCTACTACATAGATGTATAGCAATTTTAGAGTAATATTCCATTATTTGGGATATTTACCCTTTTATTCCACTAGGTAAAATAGGTAGTATATTTCATTATACTACATAGGTTATTACATTTACTTTTTTCTAATTACCATGTAGATATTTACCGTTTCAAATATCTAATGGTAAACTAGATTAATTCCTAAATATCTTAGGTTATCAATTCTAAATATAACACTCTACCTTCTATGGTGTGTTAGTTAGCATAAATGCAGGAGTAGTTATTATTATTCCTATTTTGTACTCTACTTAAACAATAGATTCATTTTCTATAATGCTAATATATTTGATTTCTCAAATCATTGCGCTTACCTAATCATCATTGGCATCAGAGCCAGAGGGATCAGGAGGGAGAAAGAGCATCGGGATACCTTCGTTCCGTTGGAGAAGGCGAAGGCAATCACTGGTGACTTTAATTAATTTCTTTTTTTTGTTCCTATAGTTTGATCCTTTGTTTTGATTAATCAAATTACCCGGAGGCAGAGGAGGTGGGATATTCCCAATTTTTTGGGCCACCTCACCCCACATTGACAGGCATTGAGACAAGAAGGAAAAGGTCAAGGGAAGGCCCAAAAGAGGTTGATTGGCCAAGTCCAACTACCTGGCCAATTCTAGGGCCCGAGGGACTACCAGCAAGTCAGCCCGTAGGCCCATAAATATAACAGTAGGTTACTATCAAACCTATCAGGCCCACCCCAATCGAAGGGTAGGCAACCCTCCCGAACACTAGTGACCAAGATTTGAGAGGGTAAGTGGCCCTCCAATCCCTTATGATCAGTAGACGAGGCCTTCAAGGTAGTGCCACCCCAATTGGAGGGCAGGCACACCCTCCACAACACATGTAACTGGTGATGCCGATAGGATGGCAGGCACACCTTCCCAGGTTATCGACCCCTCCATGAGGGCTGGAGCATCCTTGGGAGATTGTCAATTGATAGGAAATGACCTACATCAATGACTAAAAAGTGAGGGCAGATGTGCCCTCATTATTTGGTGCTTGGACTATCGATCACCTGACAGCCTATTAGGATTGCCACCTAAACCTTAGCAGTCGACTAACATTGACTCTGAGGCTACATAGATATTGGAGGTGATGTGGCAACCAATCAAAGAGGGCAGGAGCACCCTCCACCGGCACCAACACATACTCTGACACATGGACTAACCAGGATGCTGACCAACCAGGACAGGGACCGACACGTGGCAAAAAGCCACTAGATGACAACAGGATAGAACACGTAACACATGGTGGACAGGCCACATGTCACCCGACTAGATAGGACACATGGTAGACAACCACACATCACCTGACCAGACCGAAACACAAAACATAGTTGCTTGACAGTTGTGCCACGTGACAACAATAAAAATGAGGGTGGAGAGGACTAACTGCCCGTAGGTAGTCAACCAAGTAAGGGCTTCAAAGCCCTTTTATGCCCCACAATACTCCCCGCACGGGCGATGTGGGATAAATCCCACATTTTTTCCCTGCACGAGGGAAGAAGGGAAAGGGATTTTATTCCCTTCCCTTCACGTCGG
Source organism: Wollemia nobilis (assembly GCA_028583015.1). NCBI lineage: Eukaryota > Viridiplantae > Streptophyta > Pinopsida > Araucariales > Araucariaceae > Wollemia > Wollemia nobilis. Next base: position 15,765,344 of record JAQPPZ010003374.1, read on the forward strand.
GCCCTCTAGCCCGATTAGTTGATCGGGCCGGGCTAAGGCCATAGGCGGGGAGTCGCAGGATCGACTCCCACCGCGTATTAAAAGGCATTTTTTTTGCCTTAATACCACGCCAAGAGGCACATATTTTTTAAAGGTAAATTCTTTTTTCTTTTGTGTTTTTTTAATAATTTTTTTAAGTATTTTTTTTAATAATTTAATATTTCTTAGCTTAAAATCATTTTTTTTATATTAAAGTGATTTTTACAAGAAATTTTTTATTATTAATTAAATTTTGCTTAAAGTAATTAAATTAATGCACTAAATATTGAAAGGATCTATTCTTTTTTGCAACTTTCAAATTCAAAGGTGCTTGTGTTTTCTCACAAAATGGAGATATGAGACATAGCAAGAGCACATTTTTTGTTGCAAATTAGAAAACTCTTCTCAAACCTTGTTAATTAAGCATACAAAAGAGAGGATCAAACTTGAATTCTTTCTTGCAAATTGGAAAACAAGGAAACTTAAAAACTTGCAAAACATCAATATTGAAAGTGTGCATTTGTTTTCTCAAAAGGGGGATGTAAGACATAAAATTGCACATATTTTTTTTGCAAACTTGAGAAGAACTTGAAACCTTGGGTCCATCAAAACCAAGTTGTTTGTCGACTAGTATGGAAGCCTTTCAAAAGTGGGTCGTGTGTCGACTTATCTTGAAAGGAGTGCTATTTGTTAAATTTGTAAAATAAAGGGGAGAAAGACAAGAAATTGTATTTCTTTTGAAAATTTGTAACACAAAAGTGAGGAGCACTTAAAACAAATCAAACTTGTTTATTTTACAAAATTTTAAAAGATAGGCAATTGTTTATTGTCACATTATTTGCAAAATTGTAAGACAACGAAGAGACAAAAACATATCAATTTTTTGCACAACACACATTCATATTTTGCTGTAAAAATTAAAAGGTGCATTTTTTAGTTTACTCGACACCTTCATTGGCAAATTAGGTGCATTTTCGGTTGCATCCAACACCTAAGTGATAAGAATTTTGTGGGCATTCTTGTTTGATTATTGCATTATTTCTTTTGCAATTATAAGTCATAGAATCAATAACACACTAAACCCCAAAATTTCAAAAATTTGTGTAAATTATTGCACATATTTAAAGCCAATATTCACTTGATATTCTCTCCTAAATACAAAAAAAAACCCTAATTCACTCTTATTTGTTTGGCTTCATTTCCTCAAACCGATTATTCCTCTTCAAGAGGATTTTCAGGAAAGTGCCATTAAATATCTTTTTGAGTGAATTATCTTTTATCTCTTATTTGTTTGGCTTAATTTCCTCCAACTGATTATCTCTCTTCAAGAGATTTTTCAGGCAGGTGCCATTAAATACCTCTTGAGAGTGAAATAAGGAACAAGTTTTTTAAAATAAGGAACCTTGAAAGTAGCAATATTTTGCACTAAGGGGATAATTCCCTTCTTCCTTCAAACACAAATTTTGACAAGATGGAGATAAAACTTGTAAAGGCAATCATAAAATTAGAAGTCATCAAAACTATACCTTTTCTTTTAGGCTTCATAATAGAAACCATGCTTGAATTACTTGCAATAAGGAAGGGTGATTTGCTGAACTTTTTGATAAAATTGCCTAGAAAGCATAGTTTTGCACAAAATTGTAAAAATGACAACCAAGACACCACTCAGTGTTGGTTTCAAAACAAGAAAAACTAAAATGGCAAAGGTACACCATAGAATCTATGTTTCTAGTGAACTGTATCATTCTAATTTTGAATCTGGTTCAAAGAGAGCACACCGAGTGCTCATGACTCAGATAGTATTGTAGAGGAAAAACACATTTGTCACCTTGGACAAAGCATCATTTTCTCTCTCATATTTTAGGCTTCATAAATAGCATAAGTTTTTGTTTGAAGTGCTTGTAATAAATGGGTGTTTGTACCTATTTTAGGATTCATAAATAGCAAACTATTATTGTTTGAAGTTCTTGTAACAAAAGGAGGGAATTTTTTGGTGTAAAATTGCCTAGGAGGCAATATTTGTAAAATCCTTCACAAAGCTTCTTAAGTTTCACATCTTTTGCAATTAATGGGGGCTATACTTTATTTTCTTCACAAATTTTTGTAAAAATAGAAGAATACTTATAAGGGTGCATTTTCGGTAGCAACCAACACCTTAGTCATACTTCTTTCAAAAATTAATTACATGTTTTGCAACAAGAAGGGGGAACTTATAAGGGTGCATTTTTGACAGCAACCGACACCTTAGCTACCTTATCTTTTGCAAAATCATATTGTAAATGAATGAACCTCATATGAAATGATCTATTCTACTACACCTAGTTATTACAGTGGCTAGTTACCCATGAAATTTAGTTGGATGATGTGATTACTATAAGGACATTCATTAGTGTGAAGACAAAGTGAGGAATGACCCACTTTTTTCTTAGAAGCAGCCAGAGTACTGTGATAGAGCAAGAACTAGCATATCGACATTTTATTCCACTGTATTGGGGCAGTTATATACTTTACCCAAAATATTGTTGTATAGGATGATAGGTATACATTACCCAAATAATGTAATAAGGGGGGATGTTAGAGTAATATTTCATTCTTTGGGATATTTACCCTTTTAATCCACTAGGTAAAATAGGTAGTATATTGCATTATACTACATAGGTTATTACATTTACTTTTTACTAATTACCATGTAGATATTTACTGTTTCAAATATCTAATGGTAAACTAGGTTAATTCCTAAATATCCTAGGTTATCAATTCTAAACCTAACACTCTACCTTCTATGGCGTGTTAGTTAGCATAGATGCAGGAGTAGTTGTTATTATTCCTATTTTGTACTCTACTTAAACTATAGCTTCATTTGCTATAATGTTAATATATTTTATTTCTCAAATCATTGTGCTTACCTAATCATAAAGCAGTGCTACCTAGATGTATAGCAGCAGACTCTGCTAGCTAAAGCCCTGCATAGTGACTTCACCTCCTAAAATTATCCCACTTGAATTCAATATACAATAATTTCTTTTACCAATATTTGTCATCAAGTGCCAATTGCCCAATGTTGCCCTTGTTATATTTTTAGCAAGCCCAAAGAAGTTTTGCACCACTCAAACTTCTCTATATTTATCAACTTTGTAAGCATATCCACAAGATTCACTTCAATGTTGATTTTTTGCAACAAGATCATATCCTCTTCCACCATATTTATTATAAATTAGTACTTGACATCAATGTGTTTCATGTGATCATGGAATATTGGGTTCTTCACTAGCTAAATAGCTCTTTAGCTATCATATTATAACGCAATTTTATCATGCATTATATTAAAGTTACTCAATAGTCACTCTAGCCAAATTACCTCTTTGTTGACATGAGTCATTGCAATATATTTTTCTTTAGTGGTTTATAAATCCATCATAAACTGCAACCTAGAATCCCAAATCATAGCTCGACTAGCAAGAGTGAAAGTATATCCTATAGTGGACTTTCTCTCATATCTATCTCCACCATAATTAGAATCCATAAAACCCTTAACTTGCAAATTTATTGATCCGTAGTAAATAGCAGTATGTAATATACCTTTTAAATATTTGAATGCCCACTTCACTACATTCCAATGCTTCTTACCAAGATTTACCATGTACTGGCTGACTACTCCCACTACTTGGGCAATATTTGATCTAGTGTTCACCATGGCATACATAAGGCTTCCTACTACTGATGAATATGGTACATGAGATATGTTTATCTTCTCTTCTTCTATTCTAGGATAATGATTGGAAGAAAATTTTAAGTATGAGAGAAGTGGGGTACTAACTAGTTTTGCATTCTATATATGAAGCACTATAGAATATTTTCAACATATGACTTTTGACTAACCAATATTTATTCATTTTCTATGCCTATGTATCTTCATCCCTAAAATTTGGTTTGTTGCTCCTAAATAATTCATTTCAAATGTACTAGTCAACTGAGCATTAATATCAATGATTTTCTTCATGTTGGGACATACAACCAACATATCATCAATATACAACAAAATAATAATAAAACTACCATCATAAAACCTCTTATAGTATCCACAATGGTCAACTTCACTCCTGCTAAAATCTTGGCTCTTCATGAAGGTGTCAATTTTTTTGTACCACATCCTTGGTGCCTATTTCAACCCATAGAGATATTTCTTCAATCTACAAACCAAATTATCTTTACCTCTTTCTTCATATCCCTCAGGATGATCCATATAAATATCCTCCTTGAGATAACCATGCAAGAAAGCAGTCTTTACATCAAGTTGCTCTAGTTTTAAATCATGTGTTGTTATAAGTGTAAGTAAAACTCTAACAATAGTCATCTTCACAACTAGAGAGAAAATTTTATTAAAGTCTATACCTGAATTTTGCACATAGCCTTTTTCCACCAAGTGATATTTATAGAATTCCAACAACCCATTGCTATTCTTGTTTACTTTGCAAACCCACTTGTTTCCAACAACCTTTATTCTAGGTGGGAGATCCACAAGTTTCCACATTTTATTCTTGTAAAGTGCCTTTATTTCCTCTTCCATGGATTTACTCCACTTTTCTCCATTCTCAAACTCTCTAGCTTCCTGAAATGAACTAGGCTCACCATCATTAGTTAATAAAGCAAAAGAGGACTTATAAATATGAGAATACATTTCCATACACTTTTGTGGATGTGTAGATATTCTAACCCAATTATATTTTGATTGTTTCTATTGGTCTTGTGATATTTGTGGCTGCTCTACTTGTTTTTCTTCTTGTTTTTCTACTTGTTGTTCTACTTGTTGTTCCACTTATTGTTCTTCATGCTGATCAAAAACTTCAAAATGTTGATTTTAATATTCATCTTCATTCATATCTATTTAAATTGGTACAACATTGGAGTTTGTTGTATATCATTCCTTTGCCTATATTTTTCATCAAAAATAACATCCCAACTAATAATTACCTTGTGGGCAGTAGGATACCATAGTCTATACCCCTTCATTATATCTCTATAGCCAAGAAAAACACATTTGCTTGACTTTGGTTCAAGTTTGGACATTTTTTCTTTAGGTGCATGGGCAAACACATCATATCCAAAGGTACACAAATAAAAGTAATCAATTGAATTACAACATCAAACCTCCTTTGAAATTTTTCTAGCCAAAGTAGTTGTAGGTGACCTATTAATAAGATAAAAAAATTGTATTAACAGTCTCTACCCATAACTTTTTATGCAACATGGTTGCACTGAGCATGCTTCTTGCACATTTCATGATTGTGCGATTTATCCACTTAGCCACACCATTTTGTTGTGGAGAATATGGTACACTATTCTGGTGCTTAATTCCTTCCTATGTATAATATCAAATTCCTTGGACCAATATTCACCGCCATTATATGACCTGAGACAAAATTGACTTGCCAAAATTCTTCTCTACCTGTGCTTTGAACTCTTCAAATTTTTGCAAAGGTTCTAATTTTTTCTTTCGAAAATAAACCCACACTCTCCTAGAATAATCATCTCTAAAATTTAGAAAATAGATGGCACCATTTAAGGACTGAGTGGGGACTGGTCCAAATATATTCAAATGTATAAATTGCAAAAAATTATAACTCTTACCAGGGCTCATAGTAAACCAAACCCTCTTTTATTTACCAAAAATATAGTGCTAACACAAGTGTAAATTGTAATACTTAATCCTATAAAGCATACCTCTATCATGCAGAATTTTTAGATCTTTTTCACTCATATTTTCTAGGTGTTGATGCCATAGCATTACTGCTTCCTAAACAATATCATAATATTCTCCCTTTGCAACTACAATATCTCCGCTGGTAATTTTGTAATAGCTATTATGAAAAGTGATAGAATACCCTAGCATATCCATCATCTTGATTGAGAGCAGAATATTCAATAAATTAGGCACATGTTGTACATCACATACATTCTTTCTCTACCATCATCTAGCCTAATCCTTATATCCCATCTTTCTACAATTTCTAAAGGGTGATCATCACCCAAATAGACCATCCCACCACAATATGGATGATATTTTTCAAACCAGTCTCTGTAGGAAGACATGAGAAAAGATACACCTGAGTCCAAAACCTAGGTATATAAAATATATCTACTATTACTAATATATAAAGCTTCACATGTTGTCATATTTCCTAAATCTATTGTACTAGATTTAGCTGATGGCTTAATTTTATTTTCACCATTTTTTAATTGCCAATATTCCTTATTTGAGTGCTTTGGTTTCCCATAATTATAGCACTTACATTTTTACTTACGACCTTTAGAAATATATTTGGACTATGATATACCTTGTTTACTCCTATCAAAATATCAACCTCTCACAAATAGGGATTCATTGGTTGAGGATTCCATATATGTTTTTTGCCTCAAATCATCTACCAATAAAGCAGCTACCAAATCATCAAATTTTAGATTTCCTGATGATGCATTATTGATGGTCATTACCATATGATCCTAGGTGTCTAGGAGGGAAAAAATTAGGGTGATAGCTCTATCCTCATCCCCCATATTCACATTAACTAAAACTAGTTTACTAATAAGAGTATTAAAATCATTCAAATGATCTACCACAGATGAACTTTCCTTCATTCCCAAGCTATAAAGATACTTTTGTAGAAAAACCTTATTTGTTGTTGATTTTATTTAATATAACTTTTTAAGATTCTACCAGAGGGCTTCTGCAGTCTTCTCTTCAGCTACATTGAATAGGACATAGTCTTCTAGGTAGATATAGATTGTAGAAACCACCTTCCTATCAAGAATTTCCCGCTAATCATATTTCATGCTGCTTGGTTTACTTGCAACCCCTTTCAAGGCTAGAGCTTGGTTATTCTAAACTAGCAAATCCTCCACCTTCATCTTCCATAGAGCAAAGTTCCTTCTATAAAATTTCTCAATATCAAAATTGGTTACATCTTTTGTCATTGTTTCAGCTTCCACTCATACAAAACCTTAGGCTCTAATACCAGATGTTAATAATTTTTTTATATTTTATACCTACACGTAGAAAAAATAATAACAAAGAACAAAATAGCAACAAAATTAAAACAAATATTTTATATGAAAGCCTGCAATGTGTAGGAAAACCATGGGGTAATGAAAACTTCTTATTTTTATTTATTTTAGCAAACTTTACATTCTCAAATTCATGCACATCCAAGGGATCATTACCATTTTATAGAAAAAAAATGGAAGACACCGAAACTATTTGTTTCCTTTCACAAAATAAGACTTCAAAAAATTATTAGTTTCCACTCCCAAGGAAAAGCATCTAAAATTATTCATCTTCTGCATCCAAATGTCTAGCACAAACTACTGCCTAGATGTCTAGCCTAGACATCTACTACCTATGTCTAGTAGTGCTTCCTAGATGTCTAGTAGTGCTACCTAGACATATAGCAGTGTTGCCTAGACATATAGCAGTGCTACTTAGATGTTTAGCACTACTACCTAGACATCTAGTAGCCTATATTTCTGCTGCCTAGATGTTTAGTACTATTTCTAAGATATCTAGCAGCCTAGATATCTATTTCTTAGACATCTAACAATACCACCTAGACGTCTAGCAGCCTATATGTCTACTACCTAGATGTCTAGCAGCCTAGACGTCTACTACCTAGACATCTAGCACTACTGCATAGACATATAGAATCCTAGACATTTAAAATCAACCTTTACTGGTTAAATCCCTACATAGTGACTTAACCTCCTAATACATTTTTCAATTATGCATATATTACTTTATAATATTTGAATCGTAATATCTACATTGGGTGTTAACATTCTTAACCAATTGAATGCAAACTAATTTCATATCTAATATAATGATGTTTTATATCTAAAATAATATGGAAATGGTATCCATTGAATTACAATGCCTATGAGAATATATTGTGTAATAGGTTTCTACTTGTGTTATTTACATAGATTCCTCAAATGATAATTTTAAACTTGGTATTGAGGCTCAACATTATTAGCCTCATTATTGAATTGAATATCATAGTAAAAATTGATTGGCTTGTTTATTATTGTGTCATAGATAAAAACACCACCCAAGAGTGCATGGTGGAATAGTTAAAAATGAAAATATTTACTTGTTCATATAATGTTTATGCCATATATTATTCTTCCCCTTCTTCTAGTTAACTTCTATAGTCACTTATTTACATGAGATGGTATCTTAGAACAACATCCTAAATATATATCCATAACATAATCTAACCAATGTTAGGTGCAAACATTGACCATTTGAACAATATTACATAGAGATAAAAGAAATTAGATAATATATTTTCATTTTTGCATCCATAGTCAATAATTTTTAGTGAGGCATTACTTGGGAGGAATCTAGGATTTTATATTCAGAATTTATATATTAGACGTTGTTCAAAACATATATGTATTTAGTCTAATTTTATTGAAAGAAAAATTTACATTTTGTATATTGTTTATATAGTAATGAAATTGGCCTATTATATTCCATAAATGAACCACATAATGGCATTGCAATAATATTTCTCAATTATGTATATATTACTCAATAATATTTGAACTATAATATCTACCTTGGATGTTAATGCATCCATTGAATTATGATGCCTATGATAATATATTGTACAAAATATTTTTACTTGTGTTATTTACACAGGTTCCTCAAAGGATAGTTTCAAACTTGTATTAAAGCTCAACCTCATTAGCCTCATTATTGAATTGAATATCACAACACAATTTTCTTAACTAGTTTATTATTGTTTCATTCATCAAAAAACCACTCAAGAGTGCATGGTGGAAAAATGAAAAAATGATAATTTGTTACTTTCTCATATAATGCTTATGCCATAATTGTTCTTACCCTTCTTCAAATTAATGGGAGATCCAACTCTTCACATTTCCATATTACATAATAAATCTCATATATTACATAAATATAAAGTCTCTCATGATCACTCATAACTCCTAACTTCTAAAATTGACACTTTGCTCACATAACTCATACTTATTTACATGACATACACCCACACTTAATAAATTAACACATACTATAGACTCAAATAATAAACACACACCTTAATCTGAATATTTCCAAATGGACCAAATAATTTAATACCTCCAAAAAACCCTTGTATTACATTATGTGGTATGAAGTATTTTTACCTTCTATCTCTAATTCTTCTTTATGCACTTTTAGTATCCTTGATTCTTGTCTTGATTGGATGTTGGCATTGGAACTGATTTTGGTTCTTCAATCTTGTCTCTTGTATTCGTAGCAACTTTAATCAATTCTAATGTTTTCTTAAAAATTATTTTTTGTAGTAGTCTATGCAGTTTTATCATCAACACATTTTTCCTTCCATGATTTAAATTATTATTTCCTTTGTGCCAACAATTTATTTGAAGTGATCAACAAGGAGTTCCAACAAGAAGGGGTTTTGTAGGGTTTTATGGTGAGTTGCGGGGGGATAGTTCCAGCTAAGGAGGAGGGTAAAACACCACAGTGAACCTGAATTCATAGAGAAATATTGGATTCAAGTTAGGATAAATAACAAGCCTATTCAAAATGTAAAATCCATGATCTCTCAAGTAGTCTCTAGACTATGAAATACTTTCATTTAGGTGTCATTGGTACCATGATATTGGATATTTGGGCACCCATTTCCCATATAACTAGTTAAATCAACCTCTTCAAGAGCCCCCTAGGAGAAATGAAGGAACTCATAGAGCCATAACAACACCAAAAATATCCAAGGATCTAGCTCCCCCATGTGAACCAAGAAAATAAAGGATTGGAAAAAATATGTTTACTCCAAATCCAAGAGGAAATAAATGAAGGAGATAGCCTAGTCCCAAGCTAGCTTAGAGGAACCCATTACCTCAAAAAGTTTAGTCCCTCAACCAATTTTAGTGACATGAGTTTAGATGAGGACATCCCCATTCCTGAATCAATGATCACAATTATGAGGAGAAGGAAGACTCATAAGAGGAACTAATACCCAAGGTTACAAAGGAAAAAAAGGAAATTGGATACAATGCCAATCTCCAAACCTAGAGGGAGACCATCAATGGATGAAACCAAGAAGAGACAAGTAGAGAAGGAAGGTAGTCCACCCTGGATAAAACCTCTAGAGGGAGGAAATGAAGGTAATCTCATGGAATGTGAGGGAACTTAATGCCCCCAATGAAAGAATATTTTTCAGCCTTTCATTTAGAAGCATAGACTAGATATTTTTCTATTGTAGGAAATCAAGCTCAATGATGTAAAAAGCTTAAAATTTAATGACTATATGTTGGGAAAGGATATTGTATAGTAGTGGAGGTCTAAGGAGCTTCTGGTAGATTAATTATTGCATGGATAAAAGAGGATATAAAAGGAAACTTAGTCTACAAGTCCAATAACCAAGTAACTATCAATTTTACTCCTAAAAAATAGTAATTTTTCATTACCAACATCTATGCACCCAACCATATAGGGTGGATGAAACATCTGTATAACTACTTGGTGGAGATAAAATATACCCTAGGAAGGAATATATGGTTGTTATTTGGTGACTTTAACAAGCTATTAATAATAGTAGATAAGAAATTAGCAAGGATGGACTTTAGTGATAGTATGATGGACTTAAAAGTATTTATGACTGATTGTAACCTAGTAGATATCAACCTAGAAGGATCCACCTTCATGTGGTCAAATAGAAGAATATGATATTAATCTATCCAAAGTAGGTTATATATAATGTTGATGAACCAAGACTGGTACAATAGCAATTAAGAGATAAACCTTAAACCTCTCCTAAGAGTTGGGTTTGACCATAATTTTTATTGTCCTAATCATAGAAGGAGGAGCAAGACCCAAAAACTTACGTTTTAAATTTGAACTAATGTGACTTTAACATAAAATATTTCATATAGAGATAGAGTGGTGGAGTACCCCGATCATAGAAAAAAATTGTTTTTGCCTAACTACCAATATTAAAAAACTAAAATAGAATCTAGGGGTATGGAAAATAGAAGAATTTGACAATATTTTCAAGAAAAAAGAAGAGTTGGAAATGAAAATAGTTGAATTAAACAAAAGAATTGAGGGACAAGGGTACACAAAAAGATTGAGAAATGAGGAATATGATATTCTTATTGAATATAACACCACTTTGGCTAGAAAAGAAACCTTTTGGAGGTAGAAGTCAAGGGCAACTTGGCTAAAGGATGGTGATAGAAACTCTAAGTTCTTTCATTCTACCTTAATCAAACATAGGAGGACATCACAAATTAAGGAAATCTATAATGAGAAAAAATGGTGAAGTCACAAATGAGGAAAATATTGAGATCTTAATAGTAGACTTATTCAAATTTAGATTCAATGATAAAGGGGAGAAAAAAAAAGGATGCGGAAGATATCCTAACCAATATACCAAAACTAGTCATAACTTCAATGAACAGGTTCCTTAATAAGAAGCTTTCTAAAGAAGAAATAAAAAATGACATCTTTACAATGAAGAAAAAGAAATATCCTAGACCATATTTTTTTCTAGTTGGTTTCTTCTACGGTTGTTGGGATATAGTTAAATAATATGTAGTAGGAGTGATCCAGGAGGCCTAGGAGAAAGGTAGGATAGAAAAGAGAATGAACAATACCTTCATAGCTTTGATAAAGAAGAAAATAGGAGCCACCTAGATCGATGATTTTAGACCAATAAGCCTTTGTAATGTGTCATACAACTAAGGCTCTAGCAATGATATTAAGCACGATTCTATCTTTTATTATCTCAGAATAGTAGTAGGCATTCATCAAAGGAAGATAAATCCTAGATGGTATAGTGATTGTACATGAAACCACCCACTCCCTCGGAAATAACAAACAAGCATGTATATTAATTAAACTAGACATTAGTAAAGCCTATTATAGGATATCCTAGAGGTTTCTAGATAGATTCATAGAGAAATTTGACTTTTCATACTGGTGGAGGAAACTAATCAATAGTTGTATCTCCAAAGCTACCTTCTCCATCTTAGTCAATCAATCCCTTGTTGGCTATTCCAATATCTCAAGAGGGATTAGACAAGGGGACACCACCTCCTCAAATTTATTCATTATTATGGTAGAATCCCTAGGTAGATCTATAAAAAAATCATGAAAATGTCTAGTCAATGGACTGCAAGTAACCAATAAAACCCTAAATTTAATCCATAGCTAGTTTATTGATGACACTCTGCTCATCAAAAAATCCTCTATAAAAGAAGTGAAAGCTTTCAAGCTCATCTTTAACTATTAAAAAGGTTCCTCTTCCAAATATGCCAATTAAAAAAAAAGAAAAATCTATTTTCTCAATACCCCCATCATTAGACATCACAAAATCAAAGCAAACCTAAAATGTGAAATCAAGAAACTATCTTCCTCCTATTCGGGCATACCACTTTTTACATATAATAGGGTTTCAAAAACCTAGTTCAATGAAAAGATGGTGTCTTTTGGCTCGTTAATTCAAAAAATAGTGCGAGTGGGCTTTTGTATCACTACGGGAATACCCTAGTTGCAACAATTTCCAAAAATTTGGATCATGCACCTACAAGGGCTCCATTGCATGAGGTACTTTGAAAGATAAAATAAGTAAACCCTAAATGTTGTAAAATGAAATTGTAAATAGAAATGCAAGAATATAAATAAATGATGCAAAACATATTTTGACCTTGTCAAAGATAATATTTTCTCTTGTTTCCATTATCAATGATCGTGCAAATGCTCAAAAGCATCAGAGGGATTACAAATCACAAAATCTACTATGGGAATGCTTAGAAGTGTTTGATGATGGCTATGAATGTCCAACAACATTCCAAAAATTCTTAGTAGCATTCTATGAATTTTGGGTTGTTTTTGGGGGTTGAGGAAAGGGAGGCAAAACCATATCTAGTTCATGAGGTTTTGGCGATAGAAAAAATAGGATGGGCGATAGTGGCATTGAAGAATAAATATGATAGCAAAATGGCTAGGGAAAATGTTCAAATTTGGGACCTTTTAAAGTTGTTGTGGACCTTGATTCATTAAAATAAATCACATTTTATAATATACCCTTGAACATGTTAGGGTTTCAATGACACAAAAATGGGCGATCAAGATTAAAACATGAGGAAGGGTGGAGATTAAGCTTGGGAAAGTGACATGGATTGATATGTATGGATGGTTGATTAAGTCATGGTGTATGGATATGATTTATTTATATAAATACATATATATTTATTTAATATATATAAATATAAATATAAAATATTAATATTAATTTTAATATATATATTAAATAAACACACACACACACACACATATATATGTGTGTGTGTATAAATAATGTATGAATATTATTGGAGGATACGAATGGATGACAAGTGGTTATATTTTGGTGTCTACAGATGCCTCTTTTTGTATCACGTTGCATGGAATACAATGCAGTGAAAAATTACGAGACACCTGGTTTAGCATGATGAAGCAATTTTTTTTCCTTCGAACGCAAAGATGATTTTGAAGATAAAGATTTTTTATGTGTAGCTTACCCCCTCAATTGGAAAATGAGTGAAAAATGAGTCTCACGAGCCAATTGATAGAATTGAAGGTGAAAAATGAAGTTGAATGTTGAAAGTGCAAGTGTATGATGTAAATACGGACAATGTAAATGCAGATGATATGAATGATGTAAATTGATGTTATTTTTTCCCAAATGGATTAAAGGGGTTTATTCCAAGTGTATATGCCATGATCATGTAAGATGTATCCCACTTTGGAAAACCAAAATTAATTTTTTTACCTCAAATTTGGGATGATTCCATGTTGTTGAAGAAAATGCCATTTGACATCATTGAAATGCAACAAAATGTAGAATATCAGTAACCAATCATCCTAGGACTGGGTTATTGCTAGGAGGTCCCTCCTAGTGACTATGCACAATTACTGAATTTTGAAGGGAATGATGTAGTATGAATTATCCATGTTTCAAGCCCCATGGACAAGGCCATCAATGATAGCTTTTGAGCAAATTAATCTTAGCATAGCCACACTCAAAAATGAGGGATCAAATGTAATTTAATTTCAAATAAGGAGATATTGGATGATGAAAATGACCAAGAGTCCTTGTGGTGATTTATCCATATTACAAAATTTCATGGAAAAGCAATCGTTGCAATCGCAAATGAGATAGAATAGACCACTAGATATGAGGTTCACTTGAAATTGTATGTGAACTTGACAAATATTTGATGCAAATGCAATTTTTTTGTGGATTTTATGATGTTGAAATGAAGATGTGATGATGAAAAAATTCATTTATGAATGACTTGCATGAGTTTGTGAAATTTTGCATTGGTTTTGGAGTGTTTTTAGAGCAATTTTGGACAATTTTACGACTTTTGGTCGTAAACAAAAGTTAACCACCCAAATCAATCCATGTTATCACAAATATGAATGAAATGATGAAGTGGATGATTATACTGATGAATATGGTTATTTTGTGAAAATTCTGATCTTTTTGGTGTGTTTTGAAACTTGTAAGGTGATTTTGTGACTTTTGGTCGCAAACAAAAGTTACGTTCCCAAATCAATTTTTGGTTTCACAAAATATGATATTATGATAAATGAACATATGGATGCAATGTGGAGTGTTTTTATGGAGGTAAGCTACATTTTTGGAGTATTATAATATTTTTACAAATTTTGAAACCAAACGTCAGTTAGCATCTACATCATGCATAGACACTAGCAAGTGTTTGCCACTCTACATATGATGGCCATAATTTTTATGCATCTGTGAATGCTTATGGGTGTCTTAGTGCACCAAAAATAGGTATAAATAATCTACAAAGGTAAAATCAGATTCATTATTGCATTCACAAGTTTTAGAAACCGCGTTTTAAGGAGAGTAAGTGAGTGAAGAAGTGACGTGGAGTGAAGGACTGTTGTAGGGACAAGTTTAGGGTGATGGAGGGTGCAAATGCAATAGTTGGAGTAGAGGTGCATGTTGTTGAAATAAGTTACCTTAACACTTCTTGTTTGGAATTGTGCAATTTGTTTTTTTAATTTTTAAATTATGCAATGAACGTGTTATTAATGTGCTTCCATTATAGATATGTTGTGTTGTAGTTGAGGATCTTGGAGGCTCAGCATCATTTATATCCTCTCATTCATAGGGTGATAAGGGTTCTGCATAAGGAGCATTGGGATTGACTAGAGAATGTGGGGCTGACTAGGGCAGCTCAGATTGATGTGGTGATAGCAAATGAGGGGTATCTCTCTACCTTGGTAGATAGATTGGATTTAGATAGGGAGACCTTTAATATCCCTACTAGTGAGGTGATAGTGACACTTGAGGATGTATAGCACATCCTCAAAGTACTAGTGGAGGGGTTATGTATCAATATTGGCTATGATAAGGAGTATGATATGAGCCAAATCTTTGGAGATCGATAGTAGAATTAGAGTGTGAAGGATGGAGTGATATGGTACTTGGTGACGTATATCTATAAGAAGTTGAAGGTATTGCCCACCTTAGTCATGTTCCTATTGGCCAACATAATGGCACCGAACAACATTGGCTATCGGTTCCCATGGAACATTATCAGGTTGGTATACGATATAATCAATGAGACTCGAGTATTTGCATGGGTACCTGCTCTACTAGCTCAACTGTAGTAGGAGTTGTATGAGGTGAGGTGGTGGGGGTAGAAGGGTCTAGGATGTAGTGTACTATTGTAGTGTTGAGGTTAGGAGAACTTCAGTGTGGCTCAACCTGTGGGTTTATGTACTAACGATTGGTATGGGGATCAACCCTATGCTATGAGATGGAAGGTGGTTGAGGAGGTGCAGCCAAGTCAGCCTAGTCATACTAGCCAAAAATACAAATATCTATGGGTAGGGTTGACACCTGATCAAGTGTGTTGGAGACCATGGTAGGGTGCAACTTGGATTGGTGATAGGGAATAACTACAAAGGTTAGAATAAGTGAGATGGTTGGTCAGGAAATACAGGAATGAGGTGGAGCTAATCCAATTCTCATGGGTGCTATGATATTTTGGGCTGCAATAGGGGGTTCCTAAGGCATCAATGTTGTACAAGCACCATCAGGATGAAACGGGTCTACCCTATACTAAGGCATGGTAGGTGACCTATGCGGATGATGAGGAGATAGAACTCCTCTATGTAGATGATGCAGGGACTACCATAGAGTATAATGTATGGTTTCTTATACAACCATAATGAGTATCAAGTCTAGTAGTGGATGAGGGCAGTGAGGATGAGGATGACGATCAGGTAGAGGTTGAGGTGAAGGATGTAGGTGAGGCTCCCAAACATCATTGATGTATTTGATATAGTAGTTGAGGGAGATGAGTGAGGGATGCAGTAGAACAACCTCTAGATATTAGAGGTAATGGGGATTGCATGAATGATATGGAGGTTCTAGAGAGATATCCATGTCAGAGTGAGGAGGAGTGTACGAGGTTCAAGTAGATGGTGGTGGATCGAGATGTAGAGATAGCAGCACAAGATGGAGAGATAGCTTGGTTCCAGGTAGAGCTAGAGGTATGGATGACTATAAGTGGAGGTGAGGATGGGATCATGAGACTACAAGAAAAGCTAGCATAAAGGGATCATCATTAGAGGTATGATGTAATTTACCTTAAGGCTTGAAATGAATACATCTAGGAATTAGAGAATCTATTGATGCAACACCACATTGGGCTACCAAATTGACCCTCCTTCATATTTGGATTTGTTAGGCATAGTGAGTCTTAGCATAGTGGCTCTAGATCTAGGGCTCCATCAAGGTCACAAGGGTTCTCTTATAGGTGTTAGCTAGTGCTTAGATGCACTTTTTGTATATGATCCTTTGTGCTCCATTGTATATAGCCTTCAGGTACTCATTGTATATGTGATTTATATATATACATGGATTTTACTTTTTTGTTATTCCTTTGTGTGAATGCATGTGTATATGTGTGATGGATGATAAGGTAATGATAATGTGTATGAATGCAAATGAATTAATTCTATAATGAATATTCATAGTTTAAATTTTACTTGACCATGTATAGAATTGTTGTTTAATCAGGGGCACCAAAGTGATGGCATGTGAAATGGAAGACTTGTGTAATGATATGGATGTTGATATGGAATACTGATATGGATATTGATATGTAATACTGATATAGAAAACTTATTATTTTGTAGAGAATCAAACCTACTAGTGATATCAAACAATCTCATTAAATATTGTCTAATTTCTCTAAGATCAAATGTGTGTGCAGTGAATTCATTTACAAAATCATGAGTATGATGATTAATCGAGGTAATAAAGAACCAATGTGTGTGCAAGTGATTTCATGAACCCATCTTGAGTAAATTGAGATGAAAACATGTCATGGAGGAAACCAAGAACCTAGCTTATCTATTTGTGTGGTTAGAGGTCTCTTCAAGAGAGACATGTCACTGCACATGAGCGCACTCCACTACCAGTCAAGCATCTATAGCCAAGGTGAAGGCTAGCTCCATAGTCCAAGAATATTATCTCTGATATTTGGGATATGAACTTCCTAACCATCTAACTGGAAATGTAGTTCTATCATTGTAACTTGAGTATTTGTGGTGTGTGATGTGTAAACGATTTAGAGCTTTGGGAAATCGTATTCTCAACCGAAGTGTGATGATAATTTTATCCTATCCTTACAACTCATTCTTTTGTTTTGAAGTGATTATGATAGTGGTAAAGACCATAGTTTTTTATTTTTGGACTATGTGCATGATGGGAAAAGCAATAAATACCCTTTTCACTTCGAGGTTGAACCCAATCATGGTGTTATCCCTCTTTGAAAAAAATATTTTCAAGATGTGTGATTATTTTTTGTTCAAGAGTGTTAGAGTCAATTCCCATAACTCAAGATTTTCTTAGTGAAAATGTATCTTGGTACTAAAGAAAAATCAATATGTATTGGAGGTTTATAGAAATGCTAAGAGTGGTTGAGTGACTAAAAACACCTAGGGATTATGGAAATATGGTTTACAAATGATAATTTAACTTTATGGAATGGTGCAATGAAATGGATGATGGTTTGTAGGTGCCCTTGATTAAGACATGACTTTATTGGATCAATTATTATCTAAACTAAATAAATGACCCCCTAATATGAAATTAAATGTGTGAAGATGATAGTGAATGCAATGTATGAAATGAAATTTGTGAAATGTAATGTGTACAATGCAATGTATGAAATGCAAGGTGTAAAATGTATTGTGTGAAATGTAATGTTGTTTTTTATTTTTTTATATTAGCCATGTATATATACATATATATAAATCACATTAAGCATAGAATTTTCTCAAGTGGATAATGTTAAGTGGTTCAGGTTCTTCAAATCCCTCTAGACTGACAAGCCTATAAGTTCCTTTACCCACTTTTTGAGTGATAATGTATGGACCTAGCCAATTAGCCACAAATTTATCATGAATATGCAACAATGCATTGGTGTTTTTTTATTCTCTTTAAGAACAAGATCTCCTACTTGAAATTCACGTGGATGAACTTTGGCATTGTAATCACGTTTTAAGTGGTCTTGATAAACTTGTAAATTCTCTAAATAATTAACCCACATTTCATCAAGAAGCATGAGTTGGTCAAAATGTGCTTGTCTATTAGTATTATCATCTATGAATTCTTGCAATGAAATTTGTAGTGAGGGGATCTCAATCTCAAGAGGCATAATTGATTCGGTTTCATAGACCAGTGAATATGGCATTGCCCTAGTATATGTGTAGATGCTTGTTCGATAACCCATAATGCCAAGGGGATTTGAGTATGCCAATATTGATGATTTTATTTAACTAGTTTCTTGAGAATAGCAATTAAGGTCTTGTTGGTAACATCAGCTTGTCCAATTTCTTGTGGGTATTAAGGAGTCGATAAACTATATTGGATATTATATTTATCGCAAAGTGCTCGAACATCCTTATTTTTGAAAGAATTACCATTTTCAAAGATGATTTTCAAGGGAATACCAAAACAATATATGATATGATGAAGTATAAACTTCATAATTCAAGGTCCTATCATACTTGTTAGAGGAATTACCTCAACCCACTTTGTGAAGTATTCAGTGGCTGTGATGATGAATATATGTTATTGAGGAAGGAGGTAAGATTTTTCCAACCAAATCAAGATGCCATTATGAAAAAGGCCAAAGTATTTGAATATATTGTAATGCTTGTGATGGCACATGAGTTAAATTAGCATGATGTTGATATTGTTGATAATACTTGATGTAAATGCAACAGTCACATTCCATGGTGGGCCAATAGTAACTCATGCGTAGAATACACTTTATAATGGTCATTCCACTAAAATGACCATCATAAGTACCATCATGAGCTTTAGCTATGGTACTTTGTACCTCTGTGGGATCAAGACAATGAAGGAGGACTCCATGATAAACATGTTTATACAACACATCCCTCAAGAGTGTAAAAAAAGCTAGCTTTTTCTTGAAAGTGCATTTCGCGATTTGTGACATGTTTGATGGAAGTGTTCCAAACTTGACGAATATTATTATTTGGTTGGAATAAGGCTCATATGTCTCCAAATTGATAAAGAAAAAATTCTTTTCATCTTGAGATTCAGCACAAATAATTACAGGTTTAGAGATCAATGTAATAATGAGTGGTTGTACCTCTCCAACAATGTTATTTGGGATCAATGATTCTAGAGAGGTCATCACATCTACAAATATATTAGTAAAGCATGGTAAATTATCAATTTCAAACCAATCAAATTTTATGAGAAATTTCATTACTACTTCATGGTAAAGCTTTATGGTAGGTTATTTGCATTGGTATTCTTCATTGATTTGACGAATGATAAGTTGAGAATCACCAAATATCATGATATGATTTATGCCCATAGCTATGGTTGCTTGAAGACCTAATATTAAGGCTTCATACTCTACATTATTATTTGTGCATTGGAAGTATCATTTGAAATATAAGTGAATAGATACTCCCTATTGTGTATGAAACATGACTCAAGCATATTAACCTTTTTTGCACTTAGAACCATCAAAGAATAGTATGATATCAGTATATTCCTCTAAAATGACGTCTTCTTCTTGTTTAGTTATAGTAAATAATAAATAATTGGGATCTCAATAATTAAGGGTTGATCACTAGGAAGTGGAGCTTCTGCAAGTTGATCAACTATGACCTGATATTTAATGTATTTTTGGCTAATGAACTCAAAATCGAATTCAGTGAGAAGCATTATCCATTTTGCGATGTGGGTATTATTGTAAGTGTGAGACATCATATAACGCAAAGGATTTTCATAATCTATGACATATGTGGTGTGACTAAGCATGTAATATCTGATTTTATTAGTGGAACCACTACTAAGCACAATTTTTCCACATAGGCATATCTTGTTTCATAGCTTACCAATGTTCGACTAATGTAATCTACAACTTACTCTTGATTATTTTTATTATTTTGTGCAAGCATTGTCCCTAATGTAAATTCCATTTCTAAAACATAAATATGGAAGGGGACCCCGAATCAAGGAGGAGTTAAGACTTGTGGAGAAGCCAGGTATTGCTTAATGCCATCAAAATATTTTTTGCATTCATCTATCCATGAAAATTTTACCCCCTTTTGTAGCAGGTGATTGAATGACCTGCATTTATCAGCAAGTTGCATAATGAAATGATGGATCAATTGGACATTTCCTTGTAAACTATGCAATTCATTCATGTTGGTTGGCAGAGGTATCTCCATGATGGCATTGAATTTCTTTGGGTCCACCTCAATGCCTATTTTGGAGATAATGAATCCTAGTAGTTTTCCTGAGGTGATGCCAAAGACACATTTTTTAGGTTTCAACCTTACATTATGTTGTAAAAGTTGATCAAAGATATTTTTCAAGACACCAATGTGCTCTTGTCGAGTTTTGGATTTTGCAAAGATATCATCCACATAAATTTTGATGATATTATGCATGTAATCATGGAAGATATATGTCATGGCAAATTGATAAGTGACACCTGCATTTTTTAGGCCAAAGGGCATCACCTTGTAACAAAAATTCCCCTAAGGTGTAGTGAATGTTGTTTTGTGTTGGTCATTAATATTAATTTGAATATGGTTGTATCCTAAAAATCCATCCATTAGAGAAAGCATTTCATGACTAGTGCAATTTTCAACAAGAGTATCAATGTTTGGTAGAGGAAAGTCATCCTTAGAACATGCTTTTTTAAGGTCTTGAAAGTCAATGAAAATGTGTATCACTTTGTTAGACTTACGAATGGGTACCATGTTTGAAAGCTAGTCAAGATAATAAATGGGTACACTGAAACCCACATTTAAAATATTTTTAAGCTCTTATTTGACCATGAGGGCAATTGTAGGATCATCTTTTTCAATTTTTGTTTGATTGTCTTGGCATCAAAATGTAAGGTGATATTGTGGATAACCAATATAGGTTCAATACCAGGCATGTCTTTGTAGGACCATGCAAAAATTCCCTTCTTCATTTTGAGGAAAGCAACTAGTTGCTCTTGTTCATCTGTGGATAAAATTTTACCAAGTTTGAAAATTTGAGGATTGTCTACATCTGAACTAAGGTTCACATCGATGGTATATTCAATCGATATATGATAACCTTAATCAAGTTTATGGGGTGTTGGAATCAAATGAATTTCATCTATTATATTTTTAAACTCTTCTAACTCAACCTCTTCTATATCTACCTGGAAAACCTTAGGATCTAAATGCGAAGGTGAAGGGAAAGGTAGAGGTGATGGAGGAATGTAGTTGATGGAAGCCCTTAATAATTACTCAAAAAGAATAAATTTAGAAAAGGATGGAGGCAAGGAAATCCGGTCCATATCAATAAGGCTCATGTTAATTGGAATTAGCTTTGCCAAATCGTATGGATTACGGAGTGGGGTGAATAAGTCAACATGATTCATGTTGAATTAAAGGGGAAAATAGTTACTGGAAAAGTGGAGGATGGATGGATCCTATCTGCTAGAACTGATGATAGGTCTGAGAACCTGAATAACAATGAGCAACACAAATAAGTACAATAAAAAAAAAATCCATGTACATGCAATGCAAATGATTTAAAAAAAAAACATTTGTGTTTTTTATTTTAAATTTTTTTGTTTTTGATTTTTTTGTGTTATGTACATATACTACAAGAAAAATATCCAATGTGGTGGATTAATTAAATGGAGATGGTTCACCTATTGGTTTGGCTCACTCTTGTGGAATAAGCAAGTGAAATATGGGCTAATGGATGGGGAACATTTTGAGGTAATACTCATCCTATTCGGTAAATGGAATTATGGGTGTCGATTCCTCATCAAAAGCTATCGACATAACATCATATTATTCATAGATTTCTTCTTCAAAATCATCAGTGTGAGAGTTTTATTCTTATAAATTCAAATGGATATTTTGAAAATCTTGTTCAAAAAAAGAGGAAAAAGAATAAGAATGATAGACTAAACCTAAATGGTCATGCACTTCTCAATATGGATTATCAATGAGCTTGTGCATTCCTTGTTCATGTCATCCTAGGCCATATCCTTACCAATCGACTCAATGAAAGTATCAGTATGGAAAACCTGACATGTGTTGTATGTTGCCAAGTGTTGGTTGTTTAGGTTCATATAGAAAAGAAGGATTGGATGATGAATCAATTCCTTCCTACACAAAATTGATGATGTTAGGTATTGAACCCATGTTGTATGCCACTCTTATGGATAAGGGTGGATCATGTGTATGACCATAATCCCTAGTATTTTTAATGTTAAGTGGTGTGATAGTAATATATTGGACCACATATTCACTAATACCAAGATTGGTGAGGTGGATTGCAACTTGGGATTATGTGGAGGTGGATGTAGAAGTGGATGTGGAGGCCTCAGGATTAGATTGACCCTTTGATAATGGGAGAGATATGGACTAGAATGACATCTCACAATATGTTAATTCAAATTTTGAGACATCAGCTGATGTGGATGGAGGTGAATTTGGTTGAGATGTTTGATGAAGGGGTGATGATGTGGAGGGAGTTTTGATGGAGGATGTTGATGATGATGATGTTTATTGGGCTTGATTACATGTACATGTATTCGATGATGATGAATATGAGGGTGTGGAAGTGGAAGAGGTAGTGATGGGGAATTCCTCAAGAATAGGAACTTTGGATGAATAAGTGGATGGTGTGGTGGATTATGTGGTTGATGATGTTAGGAAAATATGAGTGGATGAAAGGGTGGAATCATAGGGATTTTAAATGAAGTTGCAATACTTAAATGGTTTAACGTTCACTAGTATGCAATGAATTTATCCCTCATGTACATATTTTAAGAATTGATGTAGCATAGAGGGGACACATATTATTTCCCTAATCCAAGGATGTCCAAGGAGTACATTGTACGCCATGGACCCTTCCAAGATATGGAAAATTTTGTGCAACATTTTTACCCACCCTTCGATGGGTAAAACTATAGTGCTAACTATGGAATAGATAACATCATTGAATGCTTTCAGGGTGAAGGTGGACTTGGTGATGTGGGATGATGGAAGGTTAAGATGTTGGAAAGTGTAAGTGATGATGATATTGATGGAGGAATTGATATTAATCAAAACTTATTTGAAAATCTTCCTATCAATTTGAGCCATGATACCCAATAGAGGGTCCACTGATCTTGATGATATTGGTTTGATTTAAAAATCATAGAATGTAATGGTAGGCTCCATACATGTTTGGATACTCCCCACAAAATTGATAAAGGTATTAGCACCCTGATATTGGAGTTCAATGGATTTTAGAATCTCCATTAATCTCTCATAAAGTGTGGGAGACTATTGAATTAGCTAATAAATAGAGAGTTTTTTTTAAGCCATTTTAAGACTAGTGGTTAAACAGCTACTCAAAGAAATAATTAGCATTTGTGGATTATTGGTAGGATGAGTAGGTGGAGATGTACAACTTGGAATGTGAATTGGTTGAGAAGAAATGGTGAAGAACTGAATGGGAGATGATGAAGTGGTCGGTTGAGGAGACACACTTTCCTGGGGAGCTATGGGAGGTTGAATAGTCTAGTATTGTGCATTTTGTTTATTTGTGCATTGTTGACCTTGGGTGACTACATGAATAACACCCGCAAAACCTTGATATTTTTAAAACTGGCTAATTTGATTAGGAGGAGTCTTGGTGTTTAACCCTCCTGTTGTTGGTTGCACTACCTCATGATGGGAAAGTCGTGTTTTATAGATGCCAAAGTTTTTATTTTTTGAGCTAAGAGATTATCAACCTTGATGCCCCGAATTCAATTAAGTATCGCACTATATATTTAAATGTGTAGAAACCGTTAATATCAAACCCATTTTATCAATGATAAGGGTAAAATAAATGCTCTCGATAGTTTTTACCATGTTTAGTAGGATTATTAGATTTAACCTTAGGTAAGGCAAGTTGGTTTGTATCATACAACCTGTGAAAATGGAGGTATGTGACTTGAATAAGGGGGTGTAGTGGTGGTTTTGTTGAATGGATTATCAACTTTGGTGATTTTCCATAGTTGGCACTATTTTTTGAACTTATGGTTGTGGGGGAACCACTTGATATGCAATTTTTTACGGTTGTTATTGCATTGGTTGTTGTTGTTGAGCCATTACCAGATAGTTCATGACTACATGATTTACTTTATTTCATTTATTGGCTTGATTTGGCTTGGATTGGCCAGAATAGGTTCCTTTGGATTGGCACTTGTTCTACCATTCTTTCTTTCTAGGCTTTAGAACACCTTCTTGGATTTTTGTCTCCTCAATTATGATAGCTTGGGCAAGATATTCTTCGAATGAGTTGTATTGTTGTAAAAAATTGAGTTAGCTCTTTCATTGGTAGGTATAATGGTAGTTTTGTAATAACAGCCCTCCAACGGTTTCCAAAATTATAAACTAACCCATCATAAAATTTCTTAATATTGTATAAGTCATACAATGTGATTTTTTTATGAACATTAAGGGAAAATCTCTCGAGAAATTAGTTCACCAACTATTCAAAAGTATAAATTCTATGATGAGGTAGTTGGTTATACCATTCCATGACATCTCACCCCAATATATGAGGAAAGGTTTTGAGAATTAATGCATCTTGATTTTAAATTTTGAAACATGAGTGGATGAATGTGTTTACGTGCTCTCTAGGATCCTCAATCCCTTTAAACTTATCAAATTTTGGCTCTGTAAAATATACCAGATATGGCTATGATGGTAACACAAAGTGAATTGGTTGATTGATAAGCTATCTTAATGTTAGCTTATGGTTCATCATAACAGGAGTATGTTGTATCAAGATATCAATCTACTATTGCAAAGCCTAAATTCTAGGGTCTTACCTAGGTATGTGGAAGCCCTGAATCACTTGATGATTACGTGGATATGAAGTGGTGAAAATTGAGGCATAATAAGATGTTGATGATTTTACGGACTAGATTGAATTTTGTGATATTGGGTTTGATGAAGAAATGATTAAGGATGATGAAATGAAGACGAGGTTTGGAGACTATGAATGTGCTAACTCATGGGAATGGAATGGGTGTGGGTTGATGGAGGTGTGGGGATGGAAACCATAGAAGGTTGTGATACCCATGATGGATTTGTAGTGAATAAGGTAGGCTGAGTGGAAGTGGGTTGGGGCTTGAGATCTATCACCTATATTTGTTGTTGGGGATAAGAATGAGCATTTTATCAATCCTTAAGCAATTTATTAAGGTGTTGCAATAATTATTGTATAACAATATCTAAGGCATATGGTATGGATGTGGTGGGAATGGATGAAGTAGGTAGAGAATAAGTTGCAATAGGGATTGCAATTGAATGTGGGGTAGTGGATGCAATAGAAGCTAATATTTGTAAAGCAGCATTGACACGTGCTTCATACAATGGATTTCCATAGGTGGTGGTATATGAATATGGGATGGAAGTTCTTTGAAAACATGACTATTATCAAAGGGACCAATGATGGGAAGGTGCGGATGATACCTCAAAAAGAGGGTTAGTATACACCTAGGTGAAACTAGAAGGATACTAGTGGGTAAGTTCCTACTAAGAAGAAGGATCATGCCTAGGTGGGCTATTGAATTATTCTAGAATAGGGTTGATAGATCTTTAAAAATATTCCACTTTAGCCATGTCTATGCAGGTGATGTTAGGATTAGTGGAAGATGATGACTCAATTTATGGAATGGGTATGTTGGTGGCTCTATGTAACACATCAATGTTTTAGGTATACACAATATGTGATGGTCCCACAGACAAACCATAATAGCTTTTTTGTATCACACTGATAGGGTTAACCACAAAAGTGGTAGAGGAAGATGTAGAACACTCCATGGATGAAGTGGTTTGGATGACGAAGGTTTGACTCAAAATATTTTCTTGGATTCAAGTTAAAACCATAAGCTAATGAGTCAACTAGGAATGGTGAGTGTGGAATGTGCAAAAATAAAATGCAAATAAAAAACACATAGAATCAAACAAGCAATTCAATCATATTGTTTGTCACATGTTTTTTTTATGTGAGGTTTGTGTGTTGTAGATGTGCTAAAATTAAAATATTATGCAAGGTGGAATCTAAGGCTGGATAGAAAATGAGATTCTTCTTCTTGATAAAATCTAGAAATTTTTTTCATGGGTGACTATGGTTGCTATAGGTGAGATGACAGATGGAGATGAAGCTCACCATTGCCAATCTCGGACAATGGTTGGTGATGAAATCCAACTTATTGTTTTTTAGTGTAAAATGTGCAAAGTGTATGATTCATTTTAAGATTTATGTTTTCTATATTGTTCATCGAATGTCAAAAATACCCTATTTCACTTGTCTAAGCTAGAATCCAAGAACATGAACAATAAGCTCCTCAAAAGAACTCATGGGTATACAACTTAAGACCCACCCTAAATCATCAAGTGATTCCAATAGTGGAGGTTTCACCTAGTTCTTCCACCTTGAATCATCAAGTGATTCCAACAGTAGGAGTATACTTAGATATTACAATCTTGTTCCAAATTATAAAAGTAAAAATGAAAACTTTCAATCCTACTATGCAGCTATATATGCTTTTGTTATTTCAAATGTAAACAACATAAATGATAATGAATGAATACACCATAAAGCCATAAAAATATAAATTGAATGCAATCTACAGTGAATGCATGAATGCAAATCTCCTCTATATGTGATCTATGTGAAGAATGTAAATGTCTAAAATGAAAATAAAAATGCAACTAATTTAATAGAAAATGAATGATTTTATTTTGTTAGTTTCACTATTAAAAGCAAGAAAATGAAAATTGAAATGAGTTAGGGTTTGAACCAGGCTTACCAGAAAGCCTACATATTTATTTCACACTCTATTAAATGCCAACCAGAGTCTTTGGAACTTTGTAGAGTATTTCCTGAAAACTACAGGGCATCCCTCAAATGATGCAAGGCATCCACACAACCTCTGATCAAATTTTGTAACTTTCAAAAGCCCTAATTTTCATGAATTTCATGCGATCAAATTTATGAAACATGCAAGATAGAAATAAAAACTAAAATTAGTGAGAAGATAAATCAAAATGAAGAACCCATTGGGTATCCCATCGTCATCACCATTTTGTAAACCAAAATAGAGCAAAACTAATACAAAAATGAAGTATAAAAAGCACAATAACACAACGGAATGCATAAAACAAATAATATTTTATTAATATATGTAGATCTTTGAGTTTTACAATGAATATACCCCAATATGGAATTTTACAAATGATTTTTGATATATATATATATATATTACAAGTAATAGGGTTTCTAAACCCATGGTTCAATGAATAGCTATTGTCTTCTAGCTCATCCTTGATCCAAAAAAGAATGCGAGTGGGCTTGTGTATCCATACGAGACCACCCTAGCTACAAAAACTTCTAGAAACATGGATCATGCACTTGTAAACATAAAATAACATAAAAGGGATTAAAAGCACATGAGAGTGCTCCACTGTGTGAGGCCTTTTCAAAGATAAAATAAATAAACCCTAAATGTTGTAAAACAAAATTGTAAAAAGAAATGCAAGAACATAAATAAATTATGTAATGGATATTTTTATCTTGTTAATGCTAATATCTACTCTTATTTCCATTATCTATGGTCACATAAATTTCCAAAAGCATTTGAGGGCTTACAAACCATAAAATCTGTTATGGGAAACACCCAAAAGTATTTTGTGATAACTATGAATACCCAATAGTATTATAGAAATTCTCAGTAGCATTATGTGAACTCTAAACAACATTCAAGGGTTGAGGGAAGGGAGGTAGAACCATATTTGGTTCATGAGGGTTTAGCAGTGGAAAAAATAAGATGGGTGATGGTGGCAGCGAGGGACAAAGATGATAGCAAAATGGCTAGGGAAAATGTTCAAATTTTGGAATTTATAAAATATTTATGGACCTTGATTAATCAAAATGAATCATATTTTATAATCTACCCTTGAACATGTTAGGGTTTCAACAACACAAAAATGAGTGATCAATATTAAAACATGAGGAAGGGTGGATATTAAGCTTGGGCAAGTGACATAGATTGAGATGGATAGATGGCTGAGATTAAGTCATGGCGGATGGCTAGAATTTATTTATATAAATACATATATATTTATTAAATATATATAAATATAAATATAAGATATATATATATATATATATATATATATATATATATATATATATATATATATATATATTATATATATATATATATATTAGATGACTATGATTGGAGGATACGAATGGACGACAAGTGGCTATATTTTGGTGTCTACACTTATGATATTATGAATTCCTTTCAAACTTCCAACTTGATTCAATTATTCTTGACTAGATATTACAATAGAGATATAACCATAGATTCCAATGCTAAACCTCTTGGCTTGTATGCTTAGTCTTCTCTATTCTCACTTTGTCCTCCTCTAGAAATATAGTCACCTCCTCCTCTAAATTTAGTCTTATTGTAATCATAGCTACTTGAAACATAGTGAAAGCACTCTCCTTTATGTGAATATCATATCCAAAATTGGTGCTCTCCACTATCAACAAACTCAATGCTTTGTGTCATCTCCAAATTTAGTGCTCTCTAAATTACATGTTCTCTAAATGAAATACTATTATAGTGTTTTTCAAATAATGCATTCTCAAAATAAATCAATATTGCATGCACATCAAATTTTGAGTTCTCTAAATAATAACGTTCTTATGAGAATGTTTACTCCCAAAAGTCCCTTTTACTACAATGCCATGTTGTTCTCTCTACAATATCTCTCACACTAGTTCCATAATTAGTGCTAGACCTACAAATATTTATTCATTCTCTACCTATCTCCATGTTCTCCTCTCCTTTGTCTTCTCCTTTACCATATCTCCCCCTTAACTTAGTTACTTCTCCATCATAGTTCCTCCTTTGCAACATCACACTTCTACTTTCTCAATCGCTATTCTTCATAGTATAAAATATCTCCCCTATTTTTCTCATAGAATCTCTTCTCTGTAGTTATTTGGATGCAAAGATAATACCTCATAAATGTTGGTTGCTTTCCTCACCAATTCTAATCCTATGCAATCACTCTGACCATATAATAGTAGCTCTTATACCACTATTACAAAATTATCAATATTATTTCATAGGATAAATTCGTAGGATCTTACCATAACATGCATAAATCAATGAACATCAAACTCACAAAAAAATTTATTGAAAATGCATCTACTATAAGCAATGCATAAATGCAATGCTTCTTCGATTACATATTATATTGGTTTATCTTTAATAAATATATACATGAGAATCTTCATATTACATGACTTAACCTTTGCTCTCCTCAAACACATAAGAGATTGAACTCTTCACATTTCCCTCTTACATTATAAATCTCACATATTACATAAAGATAAATCTCCTCATTCTTATTCATAACTCCTATCATCTAAGCTTGATACTTCACTCAGAATAAATCATACTTATTTACATGACACATACTCACAGTTAATAAATTGACACATACTATGAACTCTAATAATAAAAATACACCTTAAATTAAATATTTACAAAGGGATAAAATAATGTAATACATGCAACACTACTCAGTATGAACCTAATTTAGGGATGTATATTTCTATTGAAACTAAGGAATGTGCCTCGTAAAGTTTTGAATACTTTATTGAAGTACCATAAACCATTTAAGAGAAATGAAGTGGTAGATAAAATATATTGTTAGATGTTAATACATATACCACTAACAAGGAAATACTAGGAAATGAGTAGGATAAGTCAAAATCTTCCTTAGAATAGTCGAGTGAGGATAAATATAATGAAAATAAAGGTTGAGAAAGAATATTGAGGAATTTAATAATAAGACCTAACCCCAATACTAGCAAGGCAAAAGGAAAAATATTATCAAGCAAGAACCAAGGAAGCAAGAGAAAACATATAGAAAAACACAATCTAAGTTAGTGGAACTTATTTTTATCAAAAAACATAATGATATTGGTAATTTTCAATAGGGACCAACAACCCCTAATGAGATATGATTTCCATATCATGGAATATAAGGGTTGCTAATGACCCATAAAAGTAGATATTATAGGATTTGAGGATATTGATTTTTTTAATAATAAACTACTACAATAAGTACCTTAAGTTATAATAGATTAAGACAATAGAAAATTTATGGAGTCCATTACTTTGGAAGAATTTCATTCATATTTTTTCTCTTTGATAAGGATAAATCCCCAAGTTTGGATGGACCCTCTATAGAATTCTACAAATTAACTAGAAAATAGTGAAGGATTCTTTATTGGTGGTAGTGGAACAGTCTAGGCTAAAACAATACACACCTTATAAGATAAATGGAACATATCTTACCTTGATTACAAAAATAAATAATGCAAAATTGATTGATTCATTCAGGCTCATAGGCCTATGTAATATGGCATATAACACAATCTACAAAATGATTACAAATTGTTTAAGACTGCTACTAGAAAAAAATATTTCAGAAGAGTAAGGAGTATTTGTAAAATGGTGGTAAATTATAGATGGGGATCATAGTAGCTCATAAAGTACTGCATTTAGTAGCTTTAGAAAAGAGAGATAAATGAATTTAAATTTTGATATGAATAAATCCTATGATAGGGTTAAATGGGATTTTCTTTTTGTACTATTAGAAAAGTTTAAATTTTGGAAGAAATGGGTCATATGGATTAAAACTTGTGTCTCTATACTATCATATTTAGTGTTGGCCAATGGGCTAGTAACATAATAATTTAAATCCAAGAGGGGCATTAGATAAGAAGATTCTCTATCACCATATCTATTCATTATTATGGCAAAGATATTGAGACAAAACTTGAAGAAGGTATATAAATGTGGGATAATAATTAGACTTAAGGATAGGAATAACATCAACAACATCACCCATCAATAGTTCATAGATGATATAGCCATTTTTGGGAAAGCACAAAAAACAAGACTAAATCTTTACAAAAATTATTAAAGGAATATGAAAGAGCATAAGGGTACAAATATAATAGGAGAAAATCTAAAATTTACTTCCTAAACACTCCAACTAGATTAAGAGTAAGGATATGCAGGTTACTTCAAATGGAGGAGGAAAATTTACCAACAACATATCTAGGGGTACCCTTATTTGAGGGAATAATAAAGTTAGAATTATGGATTCTAGTTATACGTGAAGTTTAGAATAAACTACTAGTATTGAAACGTACATGGTTATGATTAGTAAGAATAGTGTAGCTAATTAAGTTGATTTTAGAGGTGAAGAGCTTAGAATAATACATAGCAAGAAGTAGGTATATTGTAAAGCACTAACAAATTAGGAGTATTGTAAGTATATGGAGAGATATTTGGGATAGGTAGAGCATTCCAAAGGTTAAAATATTTGTATGGCTAGTAGTTCACAAGAAATTTTATCTAAGGATAACTTAATGAAAAGTGGTTTTCGTGGCCCCTCACAATATGTTCTATGTTAAAAGGAGGAGTTCTATGTTAAAAGGAGGAGTAGAGTATAGAGCATCTCTTGGGATACTTCTCAATAATGTGGAAACTATGGCAATCAATTATTAATATGTTTGGTAAATGCATGGTGATGAATGGTAGAATTGAAGAATGGTTAAGAAAATGGTAGAGCACTTTTAAAAGTGAGGCATTGTAGACAATATAGGATACATCAAAAGATGTAATACTTTAGACTATATGGTTCAAAAGGAACAAAATAATATTTAAAGGAAAGAACATAAATTTATAGGTAATGAAAAGAAAGGATTTTTCAGACATAGAGGAGTCTAAACCAACCTTATCAACTCACCCAATCCCTAATCTTATGATAGATATCCTTTATATATGGAGTTATATTATCAATTATAATTATGATGGTGGGTACAAGAGAAGTGAAAGGAAGAAAAATAATATAAAGTGGAAACCAATAGATGCATATTTGGTCAAGGTAAAGTCTAATGGAGCATCTAAAGGAAATCTAAGACCAATAGAAGGAGGAAGAATAATACAAAATAATAGGGGTGATATTTTATCACATTACACTTTTAGTAATGGGTTTAAGATAAATAATGAAGTTGAAGCTTGGGTGACTTTGGAAATATTAGAAATATAAAAAAAATGAAATGAAACAGATTATGGATGGACGAAGATTCAATAGTAGTCATAAATATAATTTTGAGGAAATAAAAAGGCTCCAATAGGGGAGTTTAATATAGGATCATGAAGTTAAATTCGTGTTTCCATGGTTGGAGGAAGTAGTAAGTTTAGTTGAAGTTAAAAAAAGAAATATGAAAGGAGTAAATTAATATAAGGTTCTAGAGTACTGCAAAATATTTCACGGGATCCATTCATAGATCAATGCATTGGAGTAAAATAACAATCTATGTTTGGTAAAGTGGACTATTATTTCATGAAGCGAGTAGAATTTTTCTATGTTGAAGTAGAAAAATATGATATCAACAACTTTTTTTTTACCTCCAAACAATTTTTTAAAATAATACTAGATTTTTATTGGTTATATTGGATTGATATGGGATGCACCCATATTATATAAATCATTACATAGTGGTATTATGATATCTTGAATATTATCCATGTATCACTTGGAAAGATTCAAACTTGGGTCTCATCCTTGAATGTTGAGGAATCTAATTGATTGAGCTGATGTCATTCAATATTAAAATAATATCATTATGATTTGTTAAAATTTCATTATAGTATGAAATATATTCATTTCATAACTCATTAAAATGTTGAGCAATTTTTTTTTTTAAATTAGAAATTTGGGATTAAAAGGAATTCTACTTTTATTATATAATGACACATATTTAGTTATTATGAATATATCTCTTGATTAGATTTAAACATGAGCTTTCAAATTGTTGACACTGTTAGACTATTTATTATAGTTCTTATGGTTGAACTTATTCTTCAAGAAGGAAACTAATAGTCTACAGTTGGTAAAGTAGATTATGATAGTACAAAGTTTTGAAAATATTACTCTACTAAGATGTAGTACTTAGACAATAGAGGTGGATATTATGAGGGCTGCTGTAATAAAATGTCAAGAAGAAGGATGGTGAATTTTGGAATATTTGTATTTACAAAGAAAATTGAAGAAGGTCCAAAAGATGAAAATCAAAAGTTCATACTTTTATAAAAAAACATAGGTATCTCGCTATAGCAACTCAGTTAAGATGAGAATTGAATCTATTTGTAAACTCTCAAGATCTAAAGCGGAGAGTTGTTATTTGTCAAGGGTGGGAGACCCAAGTACAACCCCTTTTTCTCTACCAAAAAAATATATAGTATTATTTTGCAGTTATGTATATATCAATTGAAAAAATTTCAACCATAACCTCCACCTTGAAAGATAATTTGTTTAATAAATTGAAAGAAAACAAAGATCATTTCTAATGTGATGATGTTTATATCTATAACAATAAGGAGAAGGTAGCCATTGAATTACATTTCCTATGAGTATATGTAGTATCACAGATTTAGTCCTTGTGTTATTTACATTGATCCTTCAAATGACCTTTTTAAAATTGGTCATGAGACTCAACCTCAATAGCCTCATTATTGATGAGGGCATCATTTAAGCTTAGGCTTATTTTTATGTTTTTAGGTTTAGTTTATTTTTATCATTTTCTAAAAGTAAAAGTCCTAAGTCTAAGTTAGACTTTATTCAAATGAGAAATATCCACAATTTAGGAATGATAGCAAACCACAATAACAAGTCATTGGTTTGTAATTATTAGCTTAGTTATTTGTTTGGAATTGTTAGCTTAGTCATAGTTTAAAGTTAGAAATTTATTAGCATCTTCTCTTTTAGGAATATTATGGTAGTATAAATACTTATTTACGCATCTTGTTCAATGCAAAATATTAGTTTTTTTTGTTCCAAATTATTATCTGTGTTTCCACATCAGATTTGGTATAGATCTAGAGATCAACCATGCTTTGGATTAGGTCTACCTAGTTTGGATCTTGCTCATTTGGGCATGCATTGTCATATGCAAGTCTTAGAAGCTCTTGTCATATGCAAGTCTACCTTTTGACGGCCTCCCCCTTCCCGGTGGCCACCTTTCCCTGTCAGCCACCACTTCCCAACAGGCACCCCTCCCCGACGGCCCCCTCTCAATCTCCAGTGCCATAGACCATCGACGACGCCACAGTTCTACCCAATGTAGCCATTGCCGTGACTGTCCTGCTGCTCCTCCCCCCGACAATTTTCTCCCCCCACCCCCCGACAATGAAAGATTTACTCCCTGGCGGTGGTAGTCTCTCCCCCGGCAGCCGACCTCGCTGGAAACCCCTCTCCCGTCTTTTTGGCGATGGATTTCGACGTCAAATCGATACTGTTTATATTTTTGAAAGATGGGTTTTTAAAAGGATACCACTGCAAACAAGAAAACAGCCAGCCTTAGTGGTTGGCGGATGGAAAGCATGGGAGAGCAAGACGTCATAGTTGATCTGCAAAGATTCCAGATACGAGGCAAATCGATGTTGGTTAGGTTCTCCTGGGCGGAACAAAAAGAATAATTTATTAATTACTTTTTCAAATTGCTTATGTAGGATAAAAAACATAATCCCACATGTGGGGGTTGAATATTACATTCAGTGTTAAAAAGAGCTTTGCACACAAAGTTTACTATTTGAAGTGTGCTGCTAAGGCTTGGTTATGTTGTTTTAATTTCGACCTACAGGATAAATCAACTTTTTGTCGTTTTAATTTGCTTAGTGTGCTAAAGGAAATTTGGAATGTGAGACCTTTGCAGATTTGAAAAAACCCTTTTGTAAGTTGCTAGTGTGCTAATAATTATTCTTAAAGGGTTTTAATTTTAACCTTTTAGATTTTACAGGGGGCTATATATTGTTTTGATTAATTTGGAATGTGAGACCTTTGCATATTTAAAAAACCCTTTCTCGTTTGTAAGTTGTCTGCTTGTAAGTTGCCTGCTGTGCTAAAAGAAATTTGGAATGTGAGACCTTTGCAGATATAAAAACCCTTTGTCGTTTGTAAGTTGCCTAGTGTGCTAATAAATTTTCTTACAGGGTTTTAATTTCAACATTTTTTATTTAACCTTTTACAAAAATATTATTTGACAGGGGGCTATATATTGTTTTGATTATTTAAAGGGTTTTCATTTTAACATATTTTATTTAATGTTTTAGAAAAATATTTTTTAATAGAGGGCTATATATTGTTTTGATTAATTAAGTAATTATTTTTATTTAATTAATAAAAGTTTTTGAGGTGGAGAAAAAAAACATCAATAAAATAATTTTGATTTAAGATAAAAAAGAATATTAATGGAACATGGATATCACTCAAAAATATTATTTGAGAGAGGGCTATATATTATTTTGATTAATTAAAGGGTTTTAATTTTAACATATTTTATTTAACTTTTTAGAAAAATATTTTTTAATAGGGGCTTATATATTATTTTGATTAATTAAGTAATTATTTTTATTTAATTAATAAAATTTCGTGAGGTGGAGAGAAAAACAAACATCAATAAAATAATTTTGATTTAAGATAAAAAAGAATATTAATGGAGCATGGATATCACTCATAAATGGTTTAAGAGTGATTAGTGATTAAACTAAACCAATTCTGAATACCAAATGATGAAATATCCTTAGCCAAAAGCTTCAATTTCAGAAAAATATGTTGATAGGCCAAACCGAAAAATTAGATCTAGAATTTCAAAAAAGGCGCACAAAAAAACTTTAAAAAAGCTCCACAATACTACACTAAAGAAATTTTTTATTCTTCTTCTTTTCAAAATGAGTCCAATTCTCTTTGATCAATCAAAAAAGCTAAAAAATGTAAAAACAACTCAAGTTTCTAAAAACCTATCTTTCTAAAATAAAAATTATCATGGCAGCCTTGTATGTTGTTTTTTATTTTATTTTTAAATTGGCTAAAATTCTTAATTGACATGCACCTAGGGGTGCAGCGCAACAGTTTAGGCTTTGTATCTTCTTCGAGACATCCAAGGTTCAAACCGTAGCGTGGGCGAGTGTGTGAGGGGGTGGGTGTGTGGTGGATTTGTGTTAAATTCCCTATTTATAAGTATAGCTCTCAACTTTAGGAGGGGTCATGGTTGGGAGGAGATAGCTCAGCCCTGTACGTCAATCATAGGGGTTCTTACATTAACAAAAAAAAATATTAATTGGCATGAATAAAGAACCTAATTTAAGATATTTTTGCATGTGTTATATTTTAACTACAACTCACATATTAATTTAATAATTATGGGTGACTTTTGACATCACCTTCAAGAACCCTGCCTTTGATGTCAAAGGAATAAATATCCAACATTTCTTTGAGTCTTCCATGAGTCACCATCAACAACCCCTTTGTAAGTATATCAACAACTTGATCCTCACTCTTGACATACTCAATGATAAAAAAATTATCATGTACCAAGTCTCTGATAAAATGGTGCTTCAATTCTATGTGTTTTGTCCTTGCATGGAAAACTAGATTTTTTGACAATTGTATTGCCCCACTATTATCATAAAATATCTTGGTAGGCTCATGTTGAGTCTCATAAAAATCCTTCAACATTCTCCTCAACCAAATCCCTTGAGTACAAGTTGAAATAATGGCTGCATATTCAGCTTCAATGTAAGAAAAATTCATTGTACTTTACTTCTTGGATGACCAAGAAATCAACCCACTTCCCAAGGTGAAACAAAACCCTATAGTGTATTTTCGGTCATCAATAGGACCTCCCCAATATGAAGCAGCATACCCAAAAATACTTGAAGATATTGTTGATTTGTAGTGTATACCATCATCAAATGTCCTTTCACATATCTAAAGATTTGTCTCATTGTTCGCATATACCTTTGAGTTGGCAAGCTCATAAATATGAAAACTTGTGAAACTGCATAGGTAATACCAGTTCTTGTGGATGTAAGGTACATCAACCCACCCACCATACTTTTGAAAATCTTCTCATCAACAAGAGGACTCCTATCCTCTTTCATAATCTTCTCTCTACTAGCAACATGAGTATCAACCACCTTACAGTCTAGAAATAAACATTTCTTCAACATGTCTATGACATACTTGGCTTGGCATATGAAGATCTCATATTTCCTTTGTTGTACTTTCATGCCAGGAAAGTATTTCATTTTTCCAAGATCAAGCATCTCAAAATCACTTTTCATGCTCTCCTTGAAGTATTGCATCATAGCTTTGGAATTTCATGTAAAAATGAGATCATCAACATAAAGATAAACATAAAACATGTTAGTGTCAACAATTTTTATGTAAAGAGTTGGCTCATTTTTTCTCCTTTCAAATACATTTTTAGAGAACCATCCATCTATATTTAAGTACCAATCTCTTGGAGCTTGTTTCAACTTATAAAGTTCCTATTTAAACCTATATACCCAATGCTCTTTTTCCTTTATTTCATAAGCTTGTGGCTGCTCCACATATACCTCTTCTTCAATATCACCATTCAAGAATGCACTCTTGGCATCCATTTGGTGAACTTCTCATCCTTTTTGAGCAACAACTAAAAACATCAATCTAATAGTTTCTTGTTAAGCCACAGGAGCAAAGGCCTCCTCATAGTCTACTCCATATATTTTTGCATACCCTTTTGCTACTAGTCTAACTTTATGTTTTTCTATTGTTCCATCACTATGGAACTTGGTATTGTAGACCCATTTTATACCAATGACATCCATATCACTAGTAAGTTGATGAGACTCCATGTCCTATTTCTCTCAATGACCTCCATCTCAAAATTCATGACCTCAACCCATTATTTCTTTTCACTAACCTCTACATAATTCCTTGGTTCACTAGAAATACAAGATAAGACATAGTAAATCATTTCATCTTTTATATCTTCAAGATTATTTCTTTATTAAGCTTGAAATATTATTTTTCTCCTTTGATAGTTCTAATCCAACATCTGACTTATTGAATGTGGAAGCAACAACCACTTATTTTTTACTTGGGTTGAAGTTGGTGGTAAACTAGTCTCTTGGGAAGAACTAGTATTGTTGTCATTAACACTAAGAACTTGTGAAGTATATTGATTGAATTCCATTTATATATCAATATTATTCCTCCATTCACTAATAACCTACACACTCTTCTAGTTATGATTAGAAAATACATCATTCTAAAAAATTTACAATCCCTAGAAACAATAGTTTTATTACTATCAAGATTAAAAAATGTGTAAGCCTTACTACCATCACTATAACCTATAAAAATGTGAGGCTCACTCTTGGGGTATAAATTTTTTCTTTTACCATCATCAATGTGAAGAAAATGCTATAAACTAAATACTCTAAGATGAGCCACCATGGGATTATTACCATACGATGCTCATAGTGTGTCTTTTTTCACCACCATTGTGGGACTTCTATTAAGGATGTAGGTTATTGTTTGCACTACTTCGGCCCAAAAATTCCTCTTCAACTTCTTGTTCTTGAACATGGTTCTTGCTGACTCCATTATTTCCCTATAATTTATTTTTGCAACACCATTTTATTATGGTGTGAAGAGAGTTGTAAAATACCTTTTTGTTCCATGTGAAGAGCAAAAATCTAGAAATTCACATGAATAGACTTCCCCACATCTATTATTTATTAACACCATGATAAAACAATCTGATTTCATTTCATCCAATATCTTCAAGGTCTTGAAGGCTAAGAATACCCCATATTTAGTATTAAGTAATAAAACCCACATTAGTCTAGTAGCATCATCAGTAAAGGAAATAAAATATAAATTTATGCCTATGCTAGGACAAGACATGGGCCCACGCAAATATGAATGTACCAATTATAATTTCTTAGTAGCTCTCAATTTTCTAGTTGGAAAGATTTTTCTATGTTTTTTTCCAAGTATACATGCCTTGCATGATTCATTCAAGCTGGATTCAATCCTCGGAAGACCATAAACCATCATCTTATTAAAAAGAACATGTAAACTTCTAATATTTATATGACCATATCTAGAGTGCCACAACATGCTTTATTTCTCAATGGTATAAAAGCAAGAATTATGATTTAACATATTCATTCTCAATGGAAATATTATATTTTTGACATAATAGACTTTCTAATAAATTTGTTACTTTTATTTTTGTCATATATCAAACATTATAGATTGTCAAAAGGTAGCTTGAGTCATTTCTCTACTAGTTATCCAACACTCATGAGATTGTACTTAATATTTTGAGATAAATAAATATTGTTGATATCACCCTCCCATGATTTGTGGTGATAGACATACTCCCTTTCCATTCTAAACGAATCACCATCCCATATCATAAGTGAACTTAGCTCTTGAATGGACCATCTAGCTTCTCAAAACAATCCTTAAAACATGACATATGGTTAGAACATCCTCAATGAAGAAACCAAATATTTTTTTTATCATTTAAAATTGAATTACATGAAATATAATAATTAATTGGATCATAATTATTCTTAGCCTTGTAATCCTTTTTCTCACCCCCATATTGGTTTGAATTTATTTGATTTCTGGCTACTAGTTTCCTGTAGTATTTTATCATGTGACCTGATTTCTTACAATAATGACAAGTGATAACCTTCTTACCCTTCCTCTTTGAATTTGATTGGTTTTTCCCTTTCTTATCTGAGCTTTGAAAAATTGCATTTTGATTTGAATACTTTGTATTTAATTTTGAAACCCATACGTTGGACTCTAGTTCATGATTCAAGTCATTTGAATAAATTTTTATTTTATCCTCATGGGACAATAAAGAACCCACTAACTCTTAAACCATAATATGTTCCATATATTTACACTCCTCAAGTGTAGTGACAATATACAACCACTTTGGATTCAAGGATCACAAAATATGTTTTACTACTACTCTATCTTCCATGACTTCACCATACACTCTCATTCTATGCACTATGTCGTTTACTCTAATACAATAGTCTCCAACATTCTCATCATCATGCATTATCATATTTTCAAAATAGATTCTTAATGTGGAGAGCTTTGCATATATTATATTTTTTGAGCCTTGATATGATGTCTCCAATACCGTCCATGACTCATGGGCATTATCACAACTAGCTATCCTTGGATAGATATTTGGATCTATTGCACTCTACAAATAGAAGAAAATTTGAGCATCATTGTTTTCTTCTTCTTCCAATATCTTCTTTTGATCTTGAGGAAGAGCACTCCAATCATCAAGAGGAGTATATGGATAAACTTACGAGCAATAAAATCAACACCAAATAGTAAACCACTATAACAAATAATGGACAATATAGAAATGATATGTATTGAATAACAATGGAGATTTGATATATGATTATAATACTTTATGCCTCAAATATATTGAGGACTACAAGAATGTAATGTTTTTTCTAGATAATAAATATATATAAGGTATGAACCCTTTTATAGCACATCCAATAAGTCCTGGTGTCCTCGATATTATTTTACCACAAATAAAGTTATGAGTGGGCTTGTGTATCCATAATCGGGCCACTCTATTCACCACAACAATTATAACCTACACACAATCTGATATCAAGGGGGTTAGTAGCATATGAAGGCTTCCACAGTGTGAAGTCATCTCTGATCTATAAATCACTATTAAAATCCTTGAATATGAACAAATGCAGACATGGAACAAGATACAAAAGTACATAAACAAAATGATCCGCCTAATTAATACTTGTTCCTAATCTGTGCATGCAAAGGTTTAAAGTGTTATTGCGTAGATGCCCTCACTTTCTCTTTATGTTGTATAATTATGTTCTAATTCTCTTCTCTTATTTTTCATATGTATCATATCTTCCCAAAATAGATAACATTTTATAATTACTTTATTTAATGTTGGGGTTTCAACGATAGCAACGAGTGATCAAGATTAAATCTTGGTGGACGATTGAGATTGCAAAGATAAGGATCACATTAAAGAGTGGCAAGGATTACCACGTGGTACAATAAGATGCAACTTTTATGGATGGCTCGAATTTATATATATATATATATATATATATATACATACAAAATATATATATATATATATATATATATATATATATATATATATATATATATATATATATATATATATATATATATATATATATATATATATATATATATATATATAAATAGATATAATGAATGATGAATGGCTAGAATTTTGTGTCTATAAGTTCCTCTACACTGTGTGAAACATAATGCAATGTAAAAACAAGAGACACCTAATATGGAGAAGTGTACTCTTTTTCCTCAATGCGCAAGGAGCATGATTTTGAAAATTTTAATTTTATCTTACCCCCTCAATTGGAAAATGGATGAAGAATGAAACCCACAAGCCAATTTATTAAATGTGAATGATGAAGAGGGGTGGATGTGATGGATGGAAGTGTTGTGAATCAAAATCAAGTTGATTACCCCAAGTTTGGGGTGGTTTTGATATCAAAAATTTACCTTTTGTTATCATTGAAATGCAAAATGATGAAGATGTAAAATGATAAAGTAAAGGAACCAATCATCCTAGGGGCCTGTTATCCCTAGTGACTATCAAATTCCTGAATGTAAAAATAAATGATGTAGTAAAAGTTATCCATGTTTGTAACCCCAAGGAGAGGGCGTCAATGACATCCTTGGGAAAATTTGCTTGAGCATAGTCACACTAAAAAATTAAGGGACCAAATTGATTTTTTTCAATGATGATGATGTGAGATGATGATTTGGATGCAATGATGCATTGATTTGATGATTTTTGAACAAGTGTCCTTATGGTGAGTTACCCATCCTACTAGATTGTATGGATAACTAGTCATTGTAACCACTAGGTGACTAGAGTAAATCACTAGATACAAGGTTCACTTGAGATGGTGACGATGTGAGATGATGATTTGAATACATGATGTGTTGATTTTGGTGATTTTGTGGGGGTTTTTACATCATTTTTGAAATTTGAATCCATTTGTGCTTGAAGGGGAGTTGTGTAGGATGGTCATGTGATGAGTCAATGGAGAAAATATGAAATTATGAAGGTGATGAAGTAGATGATAAAGGTGAAGATGGAGTTTTTTTTAACAAGTGTCCTTATGGTGATTTACCCATCCTATTAGATTGCATAGATAACCAATTATTGCAACTACCAAGTGCCTAGAGTAGATCACTAGATATGAGGTTCACTTGAAGATCATTTGGCCAAAGGGGTTAGGCCCTTTAGATATTTTGAATTGAAATGTGACCAAAGGGGTTATGTGCCTTTGGATATTTTTGAATTGTATGTGACCAAAGGAGTTTGGTTCCTTTGGAGCCTTTTGAGTATGGATGTATGTATGGATTTATATGTGGATGATGATATGAAATGAATGATGTGCATACTTTGTTGTGATGATGTATGTGAATGAACTGATGGTGTCATGCTTGTAATGATCATTTGT
Source organism: Wollemia nobilis (assembly GCA_028583015.1). Taxonomy (NCBI): domain Eukaryota; kingdom Viridiplantae; phylum Streptophyta; class Pinopsida; order Araucariales; family Araucariaceae; genus Wollemia; species Wollemia nobilis. Next base: position 15,808,496 of record JAQPPZ010003374.1, read on the forward strand.
AGAGGTTTTAGACTCTTTTGAGCAGGGGTAATAATATATAATAGTAAACATATGAAGTTGACCTAGGATGCAATATGGGATGGAAATCTAGGATTGTTTTTGAAAGACTCAAACATCCTAGTGACCTCAAGCAAACTGATCTCCCCAAATCTAAATTTCTCAAGGACCACATGTGTGTGCAATGAAAATTTATTTACCAATCATGAGCATGGTAATAACTCAAACCAATTAAGAACCATTGTGTGTGCAAATAGTGAGTTCATTTACCCATCTTGAGTAAAGTGAGATTAGACCAATCATGAAGAGAACCAAAAATATAGCTTGTCCTTATGTGTGGTTAGAGGTCTCTTCAAGAGAGACGTGTCACCACACATGAATGTACTTCATTGCTATTCAGACATCTATAGCCTTGGTGGAGATTAGATCCATAGTCCAATGATATGATATCTAAGCTTTGGGGAATCAGACTACATAACCATCTAGATGGAAGTGTAATCCTATCCTTACTACTTGGGGACATATTTTATGGTTTTAAAAGAGTTAAAACTTTGGGGAATTGGATTCTCAACCAAGGTGTAATGAGAATTTTTCCCTATCCTTACTACTCATTCTTTTATTTTGAAGTGTTGGAATTGGTGAAAACCATAGTTTTTATTGTTATTTTGGACTATGTGCATGATGGACCAAGTAAGAAAATATTTTTGCTTTTGAAGAACCTAACGGTGGTGTCATCCCTCTTTGATGCGAGATGTATTTAATACATGTGAAATATATTTTGGTTTAGAATTGGTAAAGTCAAGTCCCAAAACTCAAGATTTTCTTAGTGAAAAAGTGTGCTTTGGTCCAAGTAGAAACTTGATGTTCAATTGAGATTGCATGAGACACTAGGAATGGTTGAGTGATTGAAAACATGGATGGTGCTATGGTGTTTTATTGAATTTTTTTATGGAAGACAAGATGTGATTAATGCTAGATGGATGGCAAAATAGAACTAATGCTAAATCGATATCCCTGATTAAGGTAACAAGACCTGTTGGACTAACAATTATTTAAATTTTACCTGAATGACAAGCGATATGAGTGAATGCAAACTGTATGGATGTGTGAATGCAATGTGAATGGCTATACAAAGTGAAATATGAATGATGTTTAGCCATGTATATATACATATATAATTTGTATAAGGCATAGAATTCTCTCAAGTGTATGATGTTCAATGGTTTAGGTTCTTCTACCCCCTCTAGAGTGACAAGAAATAAGTGATATGTATGAATACAAATGACAAGGATGTGTAAATGTATTGTATAAAGAAATAATCATGAAATGTATGGATGCATGAGTGGATGTACAAAATACTTTTTTTATGTACATATATTACATTAATTGTTTTGAGGTGTCCAAGGTGATGGTGGTGGTTCTGTAGGTGGCTTAGGTTTCTCTCATGGAAGGAGCAACCAAAATATGGGTTGATGAATGGGAAACATATGAAGGTAATACTTATCTTCCATAGTGAATGGTATGAATAGGGTTTATTATTATTTGAATCTATCTAATGAAATCGATATTAATTTGTGTTCCTCATACAAATCATCCTTAAAATCACTATCATTGTTAACCTCCTCTTCCTCCTTATCCTTTAAAGTGAGTCATTGTAAAACTTGGTTGAAAGAGGAAGGAGGAGTTTGTGGCCTATATCCTAGACCAAATGGGTCATACACATCTCTAAATGAAGGTTCAATGATACTATGCATACCTTGTTTATGTCATCCAATTCCAAACCCATATCCTTGCCAACTAATCCAATGAAAGTATAATAATGGAAAATTAGGGTTGGCCATGTGCTCAATATTGGTATAATATTGTTTCCTGGGTTCATCGGGGTGAAGTAGATCAGATTTATAATTGACTCCCTCATATACAAAGTTATTTCCATTAAGTATTGACCTAGTTGTACACCACTCCTATAGATAAAGGTGGGTCACATGGATGACCATGGTCTCTAACTATTTCAATTATAAGTGATGTTATTTAAATATTCTGAACCACGTTCTCACCAATTCTAGTATTAGCGAGGTGAACTACAACTTGGGTGGGTGATGTTGTGGATGACTCAGGTGGGGGGGTGTAAGACTCAAGGGTGACTTGAGGCTTATGGTGTCTCATGATTAGACAAGTCAACTTGTGAGACATTAACTAGTTGAGGTGGAGGTAGATTTAACTGAGCAAATGGGTTGGTGGTTAGGGACTCAGGCCTAGGTGAGATGATGATGGGTGCTTGTGATGAGGTGGATGGTTGGATTTGTGATGTGGGAGTTTGGTCCCCTTGTGTGATTATGGGAAAAATAGGTTGTTGGTTTAGAATTTGGTGTGATGTGACTTGGGTGATAGGCATGTTGTATTATGTGGATGATGAGGGCTGAGTTGGATTGGTTTCTTGGGATGTGGAAGTATGATCCACAATGGAAAGTGCCTCTTGTATGGGTGTTTTAGAAGAGTTGTTTGAAGGTGGGTTGTATGGTGTTGTTGATGGGGTTAAATACAAGTGAATGTATGGGAGTGATGATTCATATGGGTTTGAGATAAAGTTGCAGTATTTAAATGGTTTAATATAAGTTGGTATACAATGTATTTTACCCTCATGCACATATTTCATGCATTTATACAACATTGAGGAAACATATTTAATTTCTCTTATCCAAGGGCACCCAAGAAGTATGTTATAATCCATTACCCCTTCTAGTATTGAAACATAATGTGGATTGTCTTGACCCCCATAGTTATTGGTAGAACAACAGTTCCAACTGTGGAACATAAAGCATCATTGAATGCCTACAAGGTGAAGGTAAATTTTAGAAATATGAGAAGGTGGAATATTGATATGTTGAAGTGTAGAAGTGGTGATAACATTAATTAAGGAGCCATGATTTCTGATCGACATTAGCAATGATATTTAGTGGAGGATCTGGTGACTCTGATGGCATTGTTTTTATTTCAAAATCATATAATATGATCGAAGGCTCGATGCATTTTTGAATACTCCCCATAAAATTGTTAAAGGCATTGGATTCCAGAGTCTAAATTTCAATGGATTTTAGGATATCCATCATTGCCTCACGATACAGGGGAGATTGTTGTATGAGTTCATAAACCGATAGTTTTGCTAAAGTTATTTTTTAGACTATGTAATTCAGCTACTCAAGATGATGATGGGTCTCAATGAATGGCTTAGAAGATGAATGGCTAGAGATGGATGGATGGGATTCAACTGTAGATACACATTTACTGGTGGGGCTATAGGATGTTGCACTATTTATGGTTGTTCATTTAATTATTGTTGATGATTCATGGTTATCTGACCTCAAGTGACTACATGAATAACACTCATAAAAACTTGGTATTGTTGGACATGATTAACTTGGTTAGGGGGGTTGTAGTAGTTGATACCCATATTGCCTGTTGAGTTGCCTTGTGATAAGGAAATGGTATATGATAAATACAAAGATTTTGATTTTTTTGTGCCAAGGGGTTATCAATCTTGATGGCCCCAAGTTTTGATAGGTCTTGCACAATATCTTAAAATGAATAGTAATGATTAATTTCATGCCCTCTATATCTATTAAAGGGATAGTACAAATGCTCCTTATAACCCTAACCATATTTGGATGGATCTTCTAGTTTTATTTCTAGTAATGTGATAGCTTGTGCATCATACAATCTTTGAAAAATTGATGCATAGAATTTAGGTAATATGATATAATTATGAGGTGATCGAGTGTATTGCTAGTGATAATGATTATATATAGTTGGATATTTATTGTAAAATTCCTATGGAGGTGGCACCACATGATATGTCCCTTGTGGTGGTTGTTTTTGTGGTAGAATTTGTTGGATATGGACTTGAGGTTGTTGAGTCTACAATGTTGGTTGACTCAAGACCACATGATTAACTTGGCCAAATTTTGGTTGACCTTGGTTACTTCCCCTTTGGTTTTTGTGTTTCCATTCTTTATTTTTAATCTTAATATCACCCTCTTGAATTTTAATCTCTTTGATTACTTTAGCTTGGGTAAGGGCTTCTTTGAATGTTTGATATTGTTGAAGTTGAAGTAACAAGAAAATCGGTTTGGAACAACTCCTTGTGAACATTCGGGTCAATTCTAACATGGGGAGGAAAAATGGTAACTTAGTCATGACCATCCTCCAACAATTTCCAAAATCATAAATTGAATCATCTTCAAATTGGCATAAATTACACAAGTTAGTTAGTGTTGTTTTATTTCAGATATTTAGGAAAAATGCTCTAAGAATTGGTTTGCCAATTGTTCAAAGGTGTACACACTATGGTGTGATAAATGGTTGTACCATTCTAAGGCATCTCCCCCAAGTGTTTGAGGAAAATTTTAGAGCATTAGGGCATCATTCTCTTGTATTCGAAAACATGCATTGATAAACCCACTAACATGCTCTCAGGGGTCCTCATCTCCCTTGAATTTATCAAAATTTAGTAAAGTGAAATTTGTCGGATAAGGTGGTGATGGTACCAAAGGATGGATGGGGTGATTGACTAGTTGTCTTAAAGTTAGCTTCTAGTATATTGAACCAGGCACTTGCATTGCTAAGATATCAATATGACTTTGTAAAAACTAGAATTTAGGGTCTTCTAGTTGTGTTTGGAGGCCCTAGCTTGTTGGGTGAATGTATGTGGGTGGGGTTTATTGTGTGGTGAAGTGTTGTGGTGAAATGAAGTTTTGATGATGTTGGAAGTTTGATTGGATTTTATTATGGAGTGGTTGGTGTGAATGAAGTTGATGATGATGTGGAGGGTTGGTTGTGTGTTGGATTGAAGAGATGGTGGTATTGTTGAACGGATTGGTGGGTATGTTAACCATAGGTGGTCAAGATACCCAAGATGGATTTGGTGTGAAGAATGTTTTTTGTTGGAGGTGGGATGATATTTGAAGTCTTCCACATGTGATTATTTTTGTGACATAGAGTGGGTAGTATGGTTAGTGTTACAAGGAATTGTTGTAAAGTTTTTAATGCTTGTTGTACATCAACCATGGATGGGGGTTGCATGGTTGTGTGAGAAGTTGCCTCATGAGTTGATGTCAATGGAGGGTAGGTTGCAAAAGGAATTGCTACTGAATGTGGAATGGACTGGTGTTTATGTTCCATGGATTGAGATATGGTAGGTGGAATGGATGATGGTATTTGCAAAGCAATATTTACTTGTGCTTCATAAAGTGGGTTAGAAGTGACAGCATAGGTAGATGAATGTGGGTTGTAAGAAGATGATGGAATTTGGTTTGTTGATGTAGGTTTGAACAATGGATTGGTGATGGTTTGGCCAATCATGTTGGACTGTGAAAAGGTAGGTTCCTATTGGAAAATAAGAATAGGTTGGGGTGGGATGTTAAGAGGTTCTAAAATCAACATTCTTAAATAGGATCTAGTAGCATCAAAGTCTATATAAGTGTTGTACTTTTCAAAGGGTGTAGGTGATCCAATGTATGGGATTGTCAAAATGGAGGTATGGATTACCCTCTGTATTATATTTACATCTGAAGTGGATGCTAGATGAAGGGATGTAATGAATAGGTTAGTCATGGAAATAATTGGCTTATGTGAGGTTTAATAAAAATGCTCCACAAATGAGGATGGTACGCTAATGAGCAACTGACTCATGGCTCTGGCTTGATTATGGGTCAAAACCATAAGCTAGATACAAGATACAATAAAAAATATGAGGAAGCGTGTGTGAAGATATGATGAATAATGAAAAACAAAAATCAACAAAGCAAACAATTGTTTTATGTTTTTGCAATTCCTTTATTTTTGTTTTATTTTGTTTTTTTGTGTGTTTTATGCAAGATTCTAAACCTAGAAGCTATGCAAGGTGGATAGAAGGTGTGTTCACACTTACCTCTTTGATAAGAAATAAATTATGAACGGCTGAAATTGCTTCCTAAAATGTAACCCACTCCGAGGGTCTTTCAAGAGTGGGAATTTTCTAGTGATGAAATCCAAAAAACCACTCATGGTGCTACTATGGTATCTAGGGGGTGAGCCGGTGGAAGGAGGTGAATTTCAACATCACCGATCTTTATTGGTGGTTGGTGATGAAATCCAACCTTACCAATGTTTAGATGGTACGTGCAAATGTGTGTGGTTAATTTTATTCCTTAGTGTTAAAAAAATGTAAAATGTGAGGCTAGCCTAAAATGCAGATCTAGGATGCAATTTCAAATTTCTACCTATAAAACAAAACCAGATGCAAGATTGCAATTGGGCTTTCATAGATGTAGGGCTACATCTATGTAAATGAAAGAACACATATAGTTTTATCCAGATATTGATTCATATTTCTAACTGTTAATCAGAAATATAATAACACAGATCTAGAAAATGTAGATTCTATTTCTAAGTGCAGCTAATATGATCTTTTTCAATGCAGAACTATTTTCCTTCATTTTTTTTTGTAAAATAAAACAAAAAATATAAATGCCTAAGATTCCTACAATGCCTATGAAGAAATAAAATGCAAACACATATTTCTAAGAAATAGAAAACATAAATACCTAGTTTACAATGAAAAACTTTTTTTTTCTTTTTTTTTTTTTTTTTTTACTTTATGAAAAAAAAAAAAAAACAAATTTGCCAAAAATACCTATGAAGAATATTATTGACAAGTTATTTTTTTGTTGTGCAAAAAAACAATATTTGTCTTTGAAAATTGTAAATTAATTCATATTGTCTAAATATCTAGGTTCTTTGAATGAGTTTGTTTAGTTGCTTAGAAAAATTCTGATAAATGAACTCTGTGATACTAGACAGTAAAAAATGAAAAGTGTAAATAACGTTTGATTCCCACGGGTCTTGTGGCCCTCTATATTTTTTTATTTATTCTAAAAAAAAATAAAGCATGATAAACACTTAATAGAGAATAAATAAAACAGAAAACTACTTTATTATTATTTATTTTACTTTTTTTTTAATTTCAAAATGAAAAAAAAAAAAAAAAAAAAACATAAAAACACAAAAAAAATTAATTTTTTTAGTGAAAACTAGGATTTTAAGCAAGAATCACTTGGAAGTCTTCTGTTGTCTTCCCTCATCTTCCCAGACATAGAATAGCATCTATGAAAACATGGAATAAACCATAACAAAACATAGAAACATTGAAAAAACATTACACGAACCAGGGTTTCAAAATATACAACAATAAAAATCATAGATCATTAAACAAGTAGAAAATAAGGCAAATCAAAATCAAAAACCCTTTGGGAGTCCCATCATGATCACCATTTTGTGAGCAATAAAAATTGACACCAAATAGTAAACCACTAGAACAAGCAATGCACAATATAGAAATGATATGTATTGAATAACAATGGAGATTTGATCTCCGATTACAATGTTTTATGCCCCAAATGTATTGAGGACTACAAGAATGTATTGCTTTTTCTATATTATAAATATATAAAAGGTAGGAACCCTTTTATAGCACATCCAACAAGTCCTAGTATCCTCGATCTTCTTTTACCATAAAATTATGAGTGGACTTGTGTATTCGTAACCGGACCACTCTGTTCACTACAACAATGGTAACCTGCACATAATATGATATTAAGGGGGTTAGTAGCATATGAATGCTTCCATAGTGTGAAGCCATATTTCTATATAAATCACTATTAAAACCCTTGAATATGAATAAATGCAAACATTGAACAAGATACAAAATATACATAAACAAAATGATATACATGATAAATACATGTTACTGATCTATGCATTCTAGGGTTTGAAGTGTTATTGCACATATGCTCTCACTTTCTCTTTGTATCGTGTGATTATTTTCTGATTCTCTTCTCTTCTTTTTCACCTGTCTCCTATATTCAAAAAATGGATAACATTTTATAATTACTTTATTTAATGTTGAGGTTTCTGCGATAGCAACGAGTAGTAAATATTAAATCTTGGTGGACAGTTGTGATTGCGGTGATAAGGATTACATTAAAGAGTGGTAAGGATTTCCACATGGTACAACAAGGTGCAAATTTGGTGGATGGGTTAGATTTATATATATAATGAATGATGAATGGCTAGAATTTTGTGTCTATAGAACTATACTTTTACAAACTCCCTTCCATACAAATATCCTCATTTGATCTCTCCAGTAATCAAAGTTATCTCATTTGAATGTAGGTATATTTAAGTATGTACTATTTGCTACCATGATAGAAAATGAATAACCACAGGTATTTTTTATTCAAAATTTTGTAAAGGATGTTGTGAATGAGAAATATTCTCTCTCTTGCTGTAGATGCACCTACAGATTTTGAAATCATATAAAAACTTTGCTCTGATACAAAATAAAAGTTCTTGAAGTGATGAAAAACAATAAATAAATTCTTGTCTAAGATAAAAAGAACATTATTGGACCCTGGCTATCACCTGAAAATGGTCTAGGAGAGTTTATTGATTAAGCTAAACCAATTATTAATACGAAACAATGAAATATCCTCAACCAAAACTCTAATTTCAGCAAACTATATTGCTAGTCCAAACCAGAATATTAAATCTAGAATTAAAAAAAAAGGGCACAAAAAAAACATTAAAAAAGCTCCACAATAGTGCACTCTAAAATTTTCTTATTCTTCTTCTTTTCAAAATGAGTCCAATTACAATACATATTATTATCAATCAGCCTTGATCAATCTAAAAAACTAAAAAAGCTAAAAATAGACTAAAAATTCTAAAAACAACACAAGTTTCTAAAAAAAATAGTTTTCTAAAAGAACAACTTGTTATCATGGCCACCTTGCATGTTGTATTTTTTTTTAAATTAACTAAAATTCTTAATTGGCGTGAATAAATAACCCAATTTAAGATATGTGTACATGTGCTCTATTTTAGTTACAACTCACATATAGATTTAATAATTATGGATGACTTTTGACATCACCCTCAACAATTAATTCATTTTGTGCAACAGAGTTTTGTTAAATTAATTTTCTCAAATTTCACCAAAATTTTGCCAATATTGTACAATTACATAAACTAAGATCTTTTGTAAATAGCACAAGTTGCTTTACCCTATCATTGTAAAGATTTTTTTGGTCTTTAGGAGTCTGCTATTGTAATTTCCTAGGACAAAGCAAAAACTTGTTAGCTTTTGGATCATTTTTGTAAGTTCTTGGATGAAAAGAGCTTGTAACCCCTCTTTTTGGTCCTTAGGAGTTCAGTTGTAAGTTTTGGCTTGTACTAGATAACACATGGATTTCAATTTGATGAAGCAAGTGATTGCTTTAGCCGTTATACTCAGTATGTTGTCTAACAAAGTGAATGTTATATCAATTCCAAGTAGTTCTACTAATGTCAATGTTGGAAATTTGAGGTAATATGAGGCATTTTATGTTGTCATTGATGTCACATGGATCATTGATGTCACATGGATCACATTTGGTTTTGGTGGCCGAAGTATTTCATAAATAAGCATTTATGATAGTTCGAAAAATAGGGTTTTTGTGAAAACCAAGGTAGGTAAAATAAAAGGTTTTATTTAAAACCATGGATGGCAGATTTGATATGGGTTTTTCTTAAAACCTAGGTTGGATTTTCGTTTCATCAAAAAAGGTGCCCCGGAGATGAAGATATTCAACTTTGAATATTTGGTGTAAATTTTAATATTTAAAATTTAATTTTAAAATTTTAAAATTAAAATTATGACATCACCGCCGACGTCATCATCAAATCAAAATTAATTAAATTGCCGCCGACGTTGGTAAAGGTAAGGGAAGGTGCACATATATATACGAAGGCTTTCTTTCAAAAGCCTTGGAATCGGAGGAGTGGATATAAGATGAAAGGCGCAGAGAGTTTCGTGTGGCAACGTGGTCCAACGACGAGCGAGGGGAGACAAAGGATTTTTGACTTGCGAAGGACGAAGGTTCGATTCCCATTGGTTGAGTTTTTGGGGCAAGAGAAAGGCCCACATTTTTGTTATTTGGTGTGAGCAAAGGAATAAGACAAAAGCATTTTGCGCTTCTTATCCTATGTGAGCGCTTTGCTCGCGTGGTCTTTGGCACCGCGGTTGAGAAGTGTTTGGGCAGAAGACGAGGGTTCGATTCCCTCTAAGAGGCAAGTAAGTTTTTATTTAATAAATTAATTTTTGCCTAATGTTGGAGGTATAAGGTGATAAGGGTTGAGTTGATTTTTATTTTGGAAGGCAAGATAAATGCACTTTTAGAAAAGAAGATATTTATGGTATGTTTCTTTTATAAAAGTATATCATATTATATATCGTTGGAAATCTTATTTCGAGGGCTATTTGACTAACTCATTTAGAAGGAGAAATAAGGTGTATATAGAGAGATATTTCTATTTTTGTAAAGGGGTTGAAAAGTGAAGATTGTTGTGCTCTTTTTCAAAGTGTGTTGAGTGTGGCAGATTTCCAAAGGGGTTCTTCTCTTCATAAAAAGGTATGGGCACATTCTCCTATTGATTGATTGTGGTGGTTGATTTCTAAAATATCATTGGAGAGAAAAGGATTGTATTGTGGTTTCCTTTTCGAAAATGGTTGGTTGAATGCTTCAAGGTTTTCTGGTTTGAGAGTTGTGTTTAAACCTTGTTTATAAGCATTGTTGTTGAAGCCCATTGATTGTGAGATGAACTTGAACTTAAGCTATAGAAGAACATGAGTATCATTGTTATGTGAAGACTTGTGATTGAGCATTGTTGGAAACATTGTGAGGTGGTTGATACATGCTTGGACTAGGGTTTGTGAGAAAGGATTGATCCTTGAGGTGATTGGTTGAGTTGAGTTGATTAAGCCTAGTCAAGTGGATGCATGTGGTTGTTCAAGTTCCTAGGAACAATCTATTCAATATTATGATTTGAGTTGAGATTGGGATTTGAGAATAGAACATATAGAGTCTCTAACAATTCTCTTTATGCTTCTATTGAGTTGAGATTGGGATTTGAGTATAGAACATATAGAGTCTCTAACAATTCTCTTTATGCTTCTATGAGATTGATTTGAGTTGAGATCATTGTGGATCATTGCTATCATCATTATAGAGTACATTGTCATTCATTGTTGAGTTCATCTGCGAGGGTTTTAAGTACTAATTGAGCAAGATTGATTGATCCTTTGAGAAGGCCTTTGGAATGGATTTTAGGACAGTGTTGGGATTGAATTTCTAGAGCATATTTGGGCAAGTTCTTGGTGAGCTTGTTAGAGAAAAATTGGGCAAGTTCTTGGTGAGCTTGCTAGAGCAGATTTGGGCAAGTTCTTAGTGAGCTTGCTTGAGCAGATTTGACAAGTTCTATGTGAGCCTATTGAGCAGGTTCTTAGTGAGCCTATTGATAGAGCTTTGGAGGTGACAGAGTACAGAGGATAGAGTCTCAGTGGATAGAGATCCAACAGCCAACATAGTTGAAGATAGATATGAGTGAGGAGTCTTCAAGTGGAGAGAGGTCCACCAATCAATGCAGTAGAGAGATAAAGTCTTCTAGAAGATCACATAGCCAGAGCAGAAGGGAAAGAGTTCTCCTATGGAAGAGATCCATGAACTTGAGATTAGGGGATCAACATCTCCTTTGGACAGAGATCCATAAACATTGTAATTGGGAGTGATTCCCAAAGAGATTGATTGAGAAAGTTTTAGTAAAATATTTTCTCCGTGGAGTAGCCCACATTGGGTGAACCACATAAATTGTGGTGTCTCTATTGTGTATGGTTTCTGTGCATTGCTTTGATTATTGCTATTGATACTGCTATCTTTACACAACATAATATTGAATTGGAAGAAAAAGTAAAAAGTGGTCTTATACTGTTCACCCCCCTCTCAGTATAAGCTTGTGTTCTTCAATTGGTATCAGAGTGGGTTCCTTCGAAAAGGCTAACAACTTGAGGGCAGATTCTACAAGAACACAAATGGCTTCACAGAATGGATTATCTACAAATAAGGCTCCATTATTTGATGGTAACAATTATGCTTTCTGGAGCATGAGGATGAAGAACTACTTGATATCACAAGGATATGAGGTATGGCAGATGGTTGAAAAAGAGTATAGGGTTGAAGGTGATCCCGAGGAAGATAAGACTACCAGGAAATTGGTTGAGATAAATGCAAGAGCAATAAATTGCATTTTGAGTGGGCTACATGAGATAGAGTTTGCAAAGGTCATGGTATGTACTTCAGCTAATGAAATATGGACCAAGTTGTGGAATACTTATGAAGGAGATTCCAAGGTAAAGTTGTCAAAACTACAAACTCATAGAAAAATATTTGAGGAATTGAAAATGGAAGATTCTGAAGATATTGCAAAGTTTTTACTTTGAGTTGATGAGATTACTAACACCATGAGAGGCCTAGGTTTTGAGATGAAAGAATCAGAAGTTACTCAAAAGGTTTTGAGATCACTTCCCATGAAATATGATTCTAAGGTTTCAGCAATAGAAGAAACAATGGATATCAACAAGCTAACAATGGAATAATTGCAAGGTACTCTCACAACTTATGAGATGAGGGTAAGTAAGCATCAAGCTCCAATAAAAGAGATTGCATTCAAGGCTTCAGAAAAAGAGAAAGGGAAAGTTTCAGAAATAGATAGAGTTTTAGAAAATGATGAGGAAGCTAACTTCATCAAAAGGAATAAGGACTCAAGGAATTTCAGAGATATAAGGAAAGTCAGATGCTACAAGTGTGGTGATCTTGGTCACTATGCATACAAGTGTCCACATGAAGAAAATAGTGATGATGAAAAATAGGGTCAAAGAAGAAAAGAATATGGAAAGCATAAGCATGACAAAGATGACAGATTCAAGCAAAACATGTATGAGAAGAAGAAAATTTTTCATAAGGCAAAGAAATCTTACTACATTGTAGAAGCAAGTGATAGCTCAGATCATAGTGATAGAGACAAATCAGATGATGAAAAGGAAGAACATCTATTCCTAGGAATAGAAGGTGAAAGAGAACAGTGCTTTGTGTGTGGTCAAAGAGATCATAGATCAAGATATTGCAATGGTTTCAATGATAGTGAAGATGAGATAACACATCAAGGAAACATGCATGGTCAAAGAAATCTTGAGAGCTTGTTTGCTATAGAATATTATAATGGTCTCAATGATAGTGAAAACAAAGAAGTCTCACTTTTGGTAATAGAAAAGGAAGAGGATGAGCCAAGTAAACAAAAATCAAAAATCAAAAATAAAAAGGCTAAAAGAAGAATACAAGAATCTTGAAAACAAGATTCAAACAGATGTCAAAATCAGAGAAGAACTACTTCAAACAATCAGTGATCTCAGAGAAGAGCTTCAAAATGCAAAAATGTTAGAAGAAAGGATGAATGAAGAACTAAGGGTAACCATGGCAAGACATGATACATTAGATGAAAAGGTTCAAAAAGGAGTGGAAACTTATTTTAAGGTTGTATCTTACTTCCAAGAAAAGTCACACTCAAAAGGAAAGGAAGTTCTAAAATATGAAAGCAAGGAAGCACCTAAGACTTGTGAGGAAAGTTCCAAAGTTCCTATGGCTCAAAATATTCAGTTTGGTTCTTGTTTTGAGATAGGTGAATCAAGCTCAAAGGGAAAAGAAATTCTTGAAGAGAAAGGCAAGGAAGAAGTTTTAGATACTACAAAGAAGGTTCAAGGATGCAATGCACAAATTGAAGATGATCATAAGGATAATGGTCAAGAAAGGTATGAGGAACCAAGGCATGAACAAAGGGCTATACATTGCAGGATCCATGGATCAAAGAAGTTTGATTTTGCTAGAAGAAACTTCAAGGGAAGAAGGTATGGTTTTCAGGGACATTGCTTCTCATGCAACAGGATTGGTCATAGAGATTTTCAGTGCAAAGGAAATGAGCAACATGGTTTTGGTTTTAGAGCTACACAATTCAGAAGTCATGGTCATAATGGTCATGAAAAAAGAGCTTCACAATACAGGGTTCAAGAAAGGAATGGATATGGAAATTATTTCAAGAAAGAATTTAGGACATGGGCACCATCCAAAGGCTACAATATCAAGTGTTTTAATTGCAATAACTTTGGGCATATTGCAAGATGGTGTAGGACTCAATTCCAAACAGGTTCAAGGCAAGAAGGTCAAAAAGGTTCTAGACAAGAAGATCAAGTAATTCATCAAGAGAAGGATATCAGAAAAACATGGAAGGAAGTTGATAGAGGAAAGAAACAAAGTGATATGGGAGTAAAAATACTCCCACCCCAAAATTAATCACCTCAAGAGAGAAGGTGGTGAGGGGGCTAAGCTTAAGAGTCATATATTTTAGCCCCATAGGTGTCCCTTTTGCCATTGATGTCAAAGGGGAGAGAGATTTGAGTAAAGGGGAGAGCATTGAGTTAGGGGGAGCAGCCTCCAAAGAGAGCATTGAGCTAGGGGGAGCAGCCTCCAAAGAGAGTATTGAGTCAGGGGGAGCAACTTTGATTCTCAGAGATGGTTTTTGCAGTGATTGTGGTTTTTGCATTAGAGGTGTTGCCATCAATGACAAAGGGGGATATTGTTGGAAATTTGAGGTAATATGAGGCATTTTATGTTGTCATTGATGTCACATGGATCACATTTGGTTTTGGTGGCCGAAGTATTTCATAAATAAGCATTTATGATAGTTCGAAAAATAGGGTTTTTGTGAAAACCAAGGTAGGTAAAATAAAAGGTTTTATTTAAAACCATGGATGGCAGATTTGATATGGGTTTTTCTTAAAACCTAGGTTGGATTTTCGTTTCATCGAAAAAGGTGCCCCGGAGATGAAGATATTCAACTTTGAATATTTGGTGTAAATTTTAATATTTAAAATTTAATTTTAAAATTTTAAAATTAAAATTATGACATCACCATCGACGTCATCATCAAATCAAAATTAATTAAATTGCCATCGACATTGGTAAAGGTAAGGGAAGGTGCACATATATATATATATACGAAGGCTTTCTTTCAAAAGCCTTGGAATCGGAGGAGTGGATATAAGACGAAAGGCGCAGAGAGTTTCGTGTGGCAACGTGGTCCAACGGTGAGCGAGGGGAGACAAAGGCTTTTTGACTTGCGAAGGATGAAGGTTCGATTCCCATCGGTTGAGTTTTTGGGGCAAGAGAAAGGCCCACATTTTTGTTATTTGGTGTGAGCAAAGGAATAAGACAAAAGCGCATTTTGCGCTTCTTGTCCTATGCGAGCGCTTTGCTCGCGTGGTCTTTGGCACCGTGGTTGAGAAGTGTTTGGGCAGAAGACGAGGGTTCGATTCCCTCTAAGAGGCAAGTAAGTTTTTATTTAATAAATTAATTTTTGCCTAATGTTGGAGGTATAAGGTGATAAGGGTTGAGTTGATTTTTATTTTGGAAGGCAAGATAAATGCACTTTTAGAAAAGAAGATATTTCTGGTATGTTTCTTTTATAAAAGTATATCATATTATATATCATTGGAAAGCTTATTTCGAGGGCTATTTGACTAACTCATTTAGAAGGAGAAATAAGGTGTATATAGAGAGATATTTCTATTTTTGTAAAGGGGTTGAAAAGTGAAGATTGTTGTGCTCTTTTTCAAAGTGTGTTGAGTGTGGCAGATTTCCAAAGGGGTTCTTCTCTTCATAAAAAGGTATGGGCACATTCTCCTATTGATTGATTGTGGTGGTTGATTTCTGAAATATCATTGGAGAGAAAAGGATTGTATTGTGGTTTCCTTTTCAAAAATGGTTGGTTGAATGCTTCAAGGTTTTCTGGTTTGAGAGTTGTGTTTAAACCTTGTTTATAAGCATTGTTGTTGAAGCCCATTGATTGTGAGATGAACTTGAACTTAAGCTATAGAAGAACATGAGTATCATTGTTATGTGAAGACTTGTGATTGAGCATTGTTGGAAACATTGTGAGGTGGTTGATACATGCTTGGACTAGGGTTTGTGAGAAAGGATTGATCCTTGAGGTGATTGGTTGAGTTGAGTTGATTAAGCCTAGTCAAGTGGATGCATGTGGTTGTTCAAGTTCCTAGGAACAATCTATTCAATATTCTGATTTGAGTTGAGATTGGGATTTGAGAATAGAACATATAGAGTCTCTAACAATTCTCTTTATGCTTCTATTGAGTTGAGATTGGGATTTGAGTATAGAACATATAGAGTCTCTAACAATTCTCTTTATGCTTCTATGAGATTGATTTGAGTTGAGATCATTGTGGATCATTGCTATCATCATTATAGAGTGCATTGCCATTCATTGTTGAGTTCATTTTGAGTACTACTTGAGCATGATTGATTGAGCCTTTGAGAAGGCCTTTGGGATAGATTTGAGGATATGTTGGACAGATTTAGGATAATTTGTGGAAAATTTTTGAGCATATTTGGGCAAGTTCTTGGTGAGCTTGTTGGAGCAAATTTGGGCAAGTTCTTGGTGAGCTTGCTAGAGCAGATTTGGACAAGTTCTTGGTGAGCTTGTTGGAGCAGAATTGGGCAAGTTCTTGGTGAGCTTGCTAGAGCAGATTTGGGCAAGTTCTTGGTGAGCTTGCTTGAGCAGATTTGACAAGTTCTGTGTGAGCTTGTTAAGCAAGTTATGTGTGAGCCTATTGAGTAGGTTCTTAGTGAGCCTATTGATAGAGCTTTGGAGGTGATAGAGTACAGAGGATAGAGTCTCAGTGGATAGAGATCCAACAGCCAGCACAGTTGAAGATAGATCTGAGTGAGGAGTCTTCAAGTGGAGAGAGGTCCACCAGTCAGTGCAGTAGAGAGACAAAGTCTTCTAGAAGATCACATAGCCAGAGTAGAAGGGGAAAGAGTTCTCCTGTGGAAGAGATCCATGAACTTGATATTAGGGGATCAACATCTCCTTTGGATAGAGATCCATAAACATTGTAATTGGGAGTGATTCCCAAAGAGATTGATTGAGAAAGTTTTAGTAAAATATTTTCTCCATGGAGTAGCCCACATTGGGTGAACCACGTAAATTGTGGTGTCTCTATTGTGTATGGTTTCTGTGCATTGCTTTGATTAATGCTATTGATACTGCTATATTTACACAACATAATATTGAATTGGAAGAAAAAGTAAAAAGTGGTCTTATACTATTCACCCCCCTCTCAGTATAAGCTTGTGTTCTTCGGTCAAAATTAATGAAATTCATGTAAGCACAAAATGTGAAGTTAATATTTATGATGGTTCATGTGATATAGAAGTATTGAATAGTTTCATCTTATAATTAGCCATTTAGTTTACTTACAACAAAATCACTGAATATGATGGAGTCACCTTTGCCAAATTGAATATTTTTGATGTAGCAAAGGTCTTGATAACTGATCACCAATGAAATCAAAATCCCATAACAAATTGGGGTGGAATTACTACAGCTTTGAAGGATAAATTTTATCCCTCAAATTATGGAAAATACCTCATCTACAAAAGGCTTTGTTTGAATTAAGGATACACCATGTGTGTCTAAGCCTACATTTTTTAGTTTAGTAATTTGAGAATCTTAACTAGTGTATAGGATGGGGCTAATGGAATTATCATTAAGTTTAAAAGTGGTTTGCAAGAATCACTATTTTTAGAGCTGAAATATACCCCCATGACCACTTTGGATGCATTGTTCAATCATGCAAAATTAACAAACAAGAAATTTTCAAGACAATCAAGTGGATCTCGATCATCAAGCACTTTAAAGGTGCCCAATCAACAAAAACAATGATATACGATGAAGAAGACTTCTTCCTCTTCTTCGTATTGTTTTTATAGCAACAATTTTTTTAATCATTGTAAAATAAGAGGTCATGTATAATCTAATTATTTTAGGAAGAGAAAGAATGTTGTTGTAAAATCTCAAAAACAAGAACCACAAGATGGTCCCATTGAGATAATTGGAGAAAATAGTATGATGAATTGAAGGGTAAACTGAATAATTATATCCTCATGAACCATAATTTATATAAATGTGGTCATGATAGTTTGTTTGATACTAAAGCCCATGTAGCACACAATTTTTTGGTGGATTGTATTATTGACAATCGATTGCAAAAGAACTTGACTATAAAATCCATTGTTGATAAGTTGCAGCTACCTGTGGCACCACACTGTCATGACCCACCCTTGGCAGACCTTGAACTTGATAGATTTTTCTTAGCTAAGATGTTTTACTTCAAGGAACAATTGACATGCTATGTTTTAATTCTGCAAGTATGGATGGTTTGTAGGAAATAAAATATTTTAATGAAGAAATGCTTGGCAATAAATGGATCATTGTTTCAAGGAAGTGTTTTTCATGAAATAATATGATGTTGCTAATAGACTATGTGTTTGTGCAAAAAATAGGGTTCTTGTGGGTGGAGAAAGAATAAGCCACCGAGAACAAGAATGCCTGGGGGAAATGATGTGATGGGTTATGTTGTCGAAATATTTGGGAAGCAACATGAATGAATGCTTCACCCTTGATGATGATGCTTTTCATAAAATTTGCACATGATAAAGAAATTCTAGTCTTGTGATTGCTTGCATGATTTTTGATATTTGCATTATGATTGAATTGTTAGGGATATGATCTTGGATATATGTGTTATATGCATGATTTCATTGTCTTCCCTAAAAGGAATAAATAGTTTATAAAGATCTATTTTTATGTGGTAACACCACCATGGAAGTGAATGATGTGTAAGTAAAATCTAATAGCTAGCATTAACTGAGCAAAGTGCGCTTGCGATAATGGCTTACACATTGGACACGAATGATAAATGAATCCACCAATAGAAGGACATGGAATTTATGAAATAATGGTAGTTGAAGACTACATGGAAAAGAGGTTCCAAAATATTGGCAAGGAGGTTGGAAGACGTGCTCTTATGTCATGAGAGAGGGTGTGTGTATTCTAGTGGAAGATAGAAGGAGAAAAAGAGAGTAAAAACATTTGGTTGAAAAAGGAAGAACGAAGATGGAAGACACTACATGGAGTTTGTGAGCTGGTACATGATTGATAGGTAAGTGGTCTATCCTATACAGAGAATTTAGAGATCTTGTTCTTATCTTTTATTATGTGTAAACACTATTATTTTGTGTAATTTCTTCCAATCAATAATTCTCTATTTTGGTAGTGTAAAACCATAGTGCAGTTGACTACCGTAGGAATTATCAAAGTATAGATTACTTGAGGATGAGTTAATAAAATTTCTAGGAATAAACGTAGACTATCTAGGGGTGTCTTGGTTGAATGGATCACCTTTCCTTGGGTGATATTGATGGTCATTCTCCTGACAATTGATAACTAGCATTACAAGTAAACATTAAGGATAGTGTGATTTATGGTTAAACTTATTGGTAACCATATGAAACATAGAGAATATTGATAAAATTAGACTTGAATAGATTAAGCATGTATTTGTTAGATCTTCTACTCAATTTTATTAAAGTAGCATTTCACTGTATATGGATTGTTTGTGATGCTTGGTTAAAATGTGTGTTTACATTTTATATAGAGATTTTGATCTATGAATAGTTGAACAAAGGAGTAAACCTAAGTTTTACTATGAGAAATCTATGGAATGGCTATAAAAGATTGTTGGTGTTTCATGGTTTGGATTGTTGTGTGTATTTCATTTTAGAATCTATAGATTCTGTTGGAAATCATAGGTTGATGGGTGGAATTGATGAAATGCTTATTATGTGTGATTAGCATGATTGTTTGATTAGATGAGCTATAAATATTTATTGAATCTCTGATTATTGGAAATGCTTGGGTAGATAGAACATAAATGAACATGTTGGAAACCCCTTGCATGTGAATTGAATTACATTGTAAGTATGCAATTATCTTATCTAGATATATGATTGTGTGCAATTGGAAAGCATCAAAGAGGGAATGGTGTACATTTGAATGTCACATATGAATTTTTTGGAGCCATATCTGATCCCCAATAGATGGCAATCACTATTCTTGATTGGTTTATTATGGAGATCATGGAGGAAGTGCATGAGGAGTATTGTACCAGGATATTGATAGTTTTAGAAAACTTATGCCATGATAGTTGTGACATCGAAGAAGTTGGGCATGTCCAAGTTGACTAGATATCTTGTGCATCAGATTAATGTAATTAAGAATCTATGTAATCTATTATTGAGATATCAAACTCCTTCTCATAAAGATGTGTTGGAGAAGTGAGATTGTTGTTATGAGATTCAAATTATTGATGGTGAATGTATTACAATATATTCATTTAAATAAAATAAATCTCTTGAGTTGTGCTTTATTATCATCTTATGCTTATCTAGATCTCTACCTATGATATTGTTTAATCTGGGTGTGTTATGATAAATGAATGCATATTTTCATTCAGTTATGAGTGGGTTTTAGATGGAATGATATCACCATGGAAATTATATTTCTATTTAGTCTCATTGTTAACCATAGTGTTGTTACAGAAAGATCTCCAGATGGGCTTGGGGAGTCATGTAATGCATTGGTCTATCCTTAGGAGTCAACCCAGTTTGCATAACTCCATAAGTAATGTCGATCAAGGTAATTGTAGAAGTAAGTAATCATTGTTTCTATTATGGTAGTAGAGCACTACGTATTAATAAGTGAGTTACTTACATCTATTACACCTTTGATATGATATCCCTTAACCTTCTTAAAGGAAGTGAAAGTGCTACCTTCTTAGAACCGAAGTGTAGTGAGCATGTCTAGGGCATAGGAGGTAGATAGTGTTGACTTCATCAAAGGATGGGCGATTGGGGGATGTTGAAATATGATTAGATGCTAAGCGCACCACATAGATGGACTTGTGTGGATAAGCGAGGATTGGCATTTTACTTTTTGATAGATTGAAAAGTGAGTATCCTTTCGATGGACCATAAAGGAGTGCCCTTTCAAAGGAATGAAAGGTGAGACCTTCTCAATGGACTAAAGAGGGACAATCCTTTTGATAGACTGAAAGGAATAGAATAGTTACTAGTGGAAGATAGTTGAGTGGAGTATTTTCTTAAGACTAGTGACTAGGAAACCCATATAGAATTTGGGTAGGATCCTTATGATCTATTTCCTTGATTGTTTATGATAGTGAGGATGATGCCCTTCTTATTAAAGGAGATTTCTTGGGTTCACTATCATTTAGTTGAGGGGCTTGCTTTATCTTTGGCTTGCTTAGAGTTAATTATATGTTTAAAAAAAACTCTCAACTTCTTTCAAGGTTAGTAGAATCCAAGACGGGTTGTGACATCTGGTATCAGAGCATGGTTCATAGTGGAATAGGTTCACTATGCAAGAATTAGTCTTTAGTATGTGATAGGAAACATACTAGATATTAGTGAATAGAGGAAACTAATAAAAGCAAATCTAATTGAACTGATTTGGATGTTATGGGTAAACAATAACTAGTAGGAGGAGCAATTCGAAAGGCTAAATGCTAATGAATACCTACTATCTCTTTTGGTGTGTGGCCAGGGAAGATGCCACCAAAAATAAGAAGGGGAAGTGTTGTCCCAACAACAAGGTAGACACGAGGAACCAATGCAGAAAATAGAGCACCTGATGTTGGTTCAGAAAACCCCAATGAAAGAGAAAGTCTTACTAAAATAGTGGCTCTACTTCATGAGTAGGTGGAGACCCAAAAATAGTTGTTGGATGTTATGTTAAGTCAAGAAATGCAAGTTGGTAACCCGAGAAGGGAACAAGTGAATGAACCTCTTACAGAGGTGCAACTAGCAAGAGTTCGACTAGAGGTTGAGTTGGGCAAGGAGATGAAATATCTAAAATATTCTAAGTTTAATGGAGAGGAATATGGGGATAAGGTCTGAGGCTTGGTTGAAGGAGATAGAGACATATTGTAACATGAAGAATTTCTCCTCAGGAACTTGAACATCTTATGCTACATTACACTTGCAAGGAGATGGTATAGCTTGGTGGGAAGCCCTTAGTGAAGAACTAAAGCTAGAGGCTATAGTTGACTTAAAATGGGAAGAGTTTGTAAAATATTTTAAAGAAATATTTCTCATGGAATACTTCTATTCCCAAAAATTTGATGAATTTACTAAAATTCGTCAGGGAATAAGAACAGTGGAGAAATATTATCAAAAATTTGTTAAGTTGGTGAAGTATGTACCCACTTACACTGAGAAAATGAAGGTCCATAAGTTTATACTTGGAGTAGATCCTAGGATAGGATAGGAAGTGGACATGCGAGAACCTAAAACATTGCAAAAGGCTTATGAGTTAGCAAGGAAAGCTGAAATGTATCTCAAACCCTACTTTGATTATGAGGGGTTAGATGAACAAGGCAAGGAGGCACTAAGGAAAAGAAATAGTTTAGGTTTCATGAAGTGGGAATGTGATCAAATAATTAAAAGCAATGCAGGATAGGATGAGAAGGAAGATAGAAACAAGGAAAATTTAGAAGAAGATTTCGAGGAAGGAATCGTAGATGCTATAATCATGGCAATAATGGAAATAGATCACCACAAAGATAGAATAACCTACCAAAAGAAGGAGCAACAAGAGAGCTGAGATGAAAAGAACATCCAAGACCAAAATAAGGATGTTATATTTGTAAGGGATCACATTACGCAAACAATTATCCATAGAAAGTAGGGATGGGTTCAAAAGGAAAGGAACCAATGTACAAGGAAACTGCACCTAAGGAACCAGTGCACAAGATTTACGTAGCAACAAGAAGCCAGAATCTGGAAGGTCAGGCTACGCCACTAGTGATAAAAGGTAATATTTTTGGTAGAAGTGTTAAAATATTATTTGATAGTGGAGCTACAGATAGTTTTATTTCCACTAGTTTAGTTAAATATTTAACAGAAAGGCCAAGAATCTTGGCACATGGGTGGAAGGTTGAGTATGGTTCAGGATAAACCTACTCTATGAATCAGTGTTATCCTATGGCAGAAATTGCTTTACCTAGTGGAATGATCTTAGGATATTTATATGTTGCACCATTGCATGCCTTTGACATAGTTATAGGAATGGATTGGTTGCATGAGCATAAAGTAGTGATTAATTTCCAAGATCGATGGGTTGAATATACAGATGTTGAAGGGCTTATTCATAGAGTGAATAGCTTGCAAGGAGCTTTCCAACCTCAAATCCTTTTGGCTATGCAACTCAAGAAAGCCATCAAAAAAAGAGGAATGGTATATATTGTTAAGATAAATGAGTTAGAGGAAGGAAAAAAGGAAGAAGTGCTTGGGAAACACCCTATTCTTCAAGAGTTTAGAGATGTATTTCTAGAAAATTTACTAGGATTACCACCTAGAAGGGAATTTGACTTCTCTATCGAACTTGAACCTAGAACAGAGCCTATCCATAGGGCTCCTTATAGAATGAATCCCATAGAAATGCAGGAACTAAAGGTACAACTACATGGATTGCTGGAAAAAGGACTAATCAGACCAAGTGTGTCACCATGGGGTGCACCAGTTTTATTTGTAAAGAAGAAGGATGGATCCTTAAGATTGTGTATTGACTATAGAATGTTAAATAAGGCAACTATCAAAAATAGATATCCTTTACCTAGAATCGAAGACCTCTTCGATCAACTCAAGGATGCCACAATATTTTCAAAAATTGATTTGAAGTCAGGATACCACCAATTGAGAATTCGAGAAGAGGATACTCATAAGACAACTTTTAAAACTAGATATGGACATTATGAGTTCACTATCTTACCTTTTGGACTAACGAATGCTCCAACAGCATTCATGAACCTAATGAATAGTATCTTCAGGAAGTATTTGGATAGATTTGTTCTGGTATTTTTGGATGATATTTTGATATATTCCCAAAATAGGATAGAGCATGATGAACACCTCAGAATAGTGTTAGAATTGTTAAGGAAAAATCAGTTGTATGGGAACCTATCCAAGTGTGAATTCTATGTGACAGAGGTGCAATATTTAGGTCACATTGTTTTGACTGAAGGAATCATTGTAGATCCTAAGAAAATAGAAGCCATCATGAGTTGGCCACCGCCAACGAATGTGACTGAGATCAGGAGTTTCATGGGCTTAACTGGGTACTATAGGTGATATGTAAAGGACTACGCCAAGATCACCTCATCAATAACCAACCTTCAGAGGAAAGGGAAGGAATTCAAGTGGATAGAACAATGTGAGATAACATTTGAATTACTTAAGCAGAAGCTTACTACACCTCCTATATTAAAGATACCTGATCCATAGGGAAGTTTCTCCATGTGTACAGATGCATCACTAGAAGGACTAGGAGGAGTGCTCTCGCAAGAAGAAGTGGTAGTAGCCTATGGATCAAGGAAGCTAAAAAAGCATGAGGTTAATTATGCAACTCATGATTTAGAGTTAGCAGTTATGGTTTTTGCTCTCAAGAGTTGGTGACACTATCTAGTTGGTAGACCCTTTGAGCTAAATATAGATCATCAGAGTCTACAATACGTGTTCACCCAACCCTTACTCAATGCTAGATAGAGGATATGGATGGAATTTCTCATAGAATATGATTTTGGCATTGAATATATTAAGGGAAAGGAGAATAAAGTCATTGATGCTTTGAGTAGAAGGAAACACATTGTAGTATTATCTCATATTCATGTTGATTTGATGGACCAAGTCAAGGAAATGCAAGGTCAAGATACCTACTACAGGAAAATCTGAGAAAATATGGAAAGGAAATCAGAAGAAAATGGATATTTTAGCATCAAGGATGAATTCCTATGCTTTAAAGATAGGATAGTAATACCTGAGAATAGTGATATGAGGAAGATGATCATGAATGAAGCACATAGATCTCCCTATTCTGCTCATCCAGGAGGAGAAAATATGAGAGAGAATATGAAAAAGATATTCTTTTGGCCAGGAATGAAGAGGGACATAACAGAATTTGTTGCTCAATGCCTCGAGTGCCAAAAAGTAAAAGTAGAACATAGACATCCTATTGGTTTGTTATTTTCTCATGATGTGCCTACGCAAAAATGGTAGGTGATTTTGATGGACTTCATAGTAGGGCTACCTAAGACCAAGTTCCAACATGATGCAATTCTAGTAGTGGTCGATAGACTGACCAAGGTTGCGCACTTTATACCTAAAAGTACCAAGGATGATGTTGTAATTATGGTAAATAGATTTTCCAAAGAAATATTTTAGCTTCATGGTTTTCCAAAGGTAATTATATCAGATAGGGACTCAAGGTTCACCTCTAAGTTTTGGCAAGCCTTACACTGAGCCATTGGCACTAGGTTGAACATCAGTTCAGCCTATCACCCAAAAACTGATGGAAAAATGGAAAGGGTGAATCAAGTATTAGAGGACATGCTTCGCATGTACTGCATGGATCAGAAAACCCATTGGGAGGAGTACTTGCATCTAGTAGAATTTACCTACAATAATGGTCATCATTCAACGTTGGGCATGGCTCCATTCGAAGCTTTGTATGGCAGAAAGTGCAGGACACCATTATCATGGGATAATCTAGAGGATCGGATTGTGCTTGGACCCGACATGGTTAAAGAAATGGAGCAACAATTAAAGGTGATCAGAGAAAGGTTGAAGGAAGTGATAGACCATCAGAAAAGTTATGTCGATCTTAAAATATCACCCAGAGAGTTTGTTATTGGAGATAGAGTGTTTCTGAGGGTGAGACCGAAGAAGAGTGCTATCAAGTCCACAAAGCTTGATCCTCATTTTGTAGGACCCTTTGAAATCATAGAAAGGATCAGTCCTATGGCATACCGACTTGCCTTGCCACCCAATCTATCCAAGATTCATAACACCTTTCATGTTTCTTTGCTTAAAAAGTATGTTGCTAACCCTGAGCATGTATGGAATTTTTCTAATTTGTAGATGGTGAACCTAGAGGCTATAGAGGTTCGACCAGTCAGAATCCTTGAGTTTCGATCTAAATCGATGAGGAAAGGAATTTTGGAGTAGTGTAAGGTCCAATGGGACCAATACTCTGAAAGAAATGCTACTTGGGAGAAAGTAGTTGATATGCAAAAGCATTTTCCTTTTCTTTTTAAAGATGCATTGTAATGTTGTTTTGATTATTTTTGAAAGAAACTACTTGTATGAACACAGAGGACTATGTTAAGCCTAAGGGGGGAGTATGTCATGACCCACCCTTGGAAGACTTTGAACTTGATAGATTTTTCTTAGCTAAGATGTTTTGCTTCAAGGAACAATTGACATGCTATGTTTTAATTCTACAAGTATGGATGGTTTGTAGGAAATAAAATATTTTAAATGAAGAAATGCTTGGCAATAAATGGATCATTGTTTCAAGGAAGTGTTTTTCATGAAAGAATATGATGTTGCTAATAGACTATGTGTTTGTGCAGAAAAATAGGGTTCTTGTGGGTGGAGAAAGAATAAGCCACCGAGAACAGGAATGCCTAGGGGAAATGATGTGATGGGTTATGTTGTCAGAATATTTGGGAAGCAACATGAATGAATGCTTCACCCTTGATGATGATGCTTTTCATTAAAGTTTGCACATGATAAAGAAATTCTAGACTTGTGATTGCTTGCATGATTTTTTGATATTTGCATTATGATTGAATTGTTAGGGATAAGATCTTGGATATATGTGTTATATGCATGATTTCATTATCTTTCCTAAAAGGAATAAATAGTTTATAAAGATCTATTTTTATGTGGTAACACCACCATGGAAGTGAATGATGTGTAAGTAAAATATAATAGCTAGCATTAATTGAGCAAAGTGTACTTGCGATAATGGCTTGCACATTGGACATGAATGATAAATGAATCCACCAATAGAAGGATGTGGAATTTATGAAATAATGGTAGTTGAAGACTACATGGCAAAGAGGTTCCAAAATTCTAGGAAGGAGGTTGGAAGACATGCTCTTGCATCATGAGAGAGAGTGTGTGTATTATTGGAGAGAAAAAGAAAAATTTGGCTGGAAAAGGAAGAACGAAGATGGAAGACACTACATGGAATTGTGAGCTGGTACACGATTGATAGGTAAGTTGTCTTTATAGAAACTTTAGAGGTCTTGTTCTTATATTTCATTATGTGTAAACACTATTGTTTTGTGTAATTTCTTCCAATTAATAATTCTTTGTTTTGTGAGTGTGAAACCATAGTGCAGTTGAATACCGTAGGAATTATCAAAGTATAGATTACTTGAAGAAGAGTTAATAAAAGTTGCTAGGAATAAATGTAGACTATCTAGGGGTATCTTGGTTGAATGGATCACCTTTCCTTGGGTGAGATTGATGGTCATTCTCCTGATAGATTGATAACTAGCATTACAAGTTAACATTATGGATAGTGTGAATTATGGATAAACTTATTGGTAACCATCTAAAACATAGAGAATGTTGATAAAATTAGACTTGAATAGATTAAGCATGTATTTAGATCTTCTATTCTATTTTATTAAAGTAGCATTTCATGATATATGGATTGCTTGTGATGCTTGGTTAAAATGTGTGTTTACATTTTATATAGAGCTTTTGATTTATGAATAGTTGAATGAAGGAATAAACCTGAGTTTTGCTATGATGAATCTATGGAATGGCTATAAAGGATTGTTGGTATTTCATGGTTTGGATTGTTGTGTGTATTTCATCTTAGAATCTGTAGATTTTATTGGAAATCATAGGTTGATGGGTGAATTTGATGAAATACTTATTATGCGTGTGTTTAGCATGATTGTTTTGACTAGATGAGCTATAAATATTTATTGAGTCTCTAATTATTGGAATGACTTGGTTAGATAGAACATAAATGAACATGTTGGAATTCCCTTGCATGTGAATTGAATTACATTATAAGTGTGTATGTGTGCAATTGGAAAGCATCAAAGAGGGAATGGTGTGCATTTGAATGTCGCAAATGAGTTTTTTGGAGTCATATCTGATCCCCATTAGATGGCAATCACTATTCTCGATTGGTTTATTTATGGAGATCATGGAGGAAGTGCATGAGGAGTATTGTATCAGGATTGATAGTTTCAGAAAACTTATGCCATGATAGTTGTGATGCCGAAGAAGTTGGGCATGTCCAAGTTGATTGGATATCTTGTGCTTCAGATTAATGTAATTAAGGATATTGTAATCTATTATTGAGATATCGAACTCCTTCTCTGTAAAGATGTGTTGGAGAAGTGAGACTATTGTGTTTATGAGATTTAAAATATTGATGGTGAATGTATTGCAATCTATTCATTTAATTAAAATGAATCTTTTGAGTTGTGCTTTATTATCATCTATGCTTATCTAGCTCTCTACCTATGATATTGTTTAATCTGGGTGTGTTATGATAAATGAATGCATGTTTTCATTCAGTTATGAGTGGGTTTTAGATGGAATGATATCGCCCAAGGAAATTATATTTCTAATTTAGTCTCATTGTTAACCATAGTGTTATTATAGAAAGATCTCCAGATGGACTTGGGGAGTCATGTAAGCATGGGTCTATCCTTAGGAGTCAACCCAAGTTTACATAACTCCATAAGTAATGTCGAAGTGAGTCATTGTTTCTACTATTGTGGTAGCAGAGCACTACGTATTAGTAGGTGAGTTACTTATATCTATTGCACCTTCGGTATGACGTCCCTTGACCTTCTTAAAGGAAGTGAAAGTGCTACCTTCTTAGAACCGAAGTGTAGTGAGTGTGTCTAGGGCGTAGGAGATAGATAGTGTTGACTTCACCAAAGGACGGGTGATTGGGGGATGTTGAAATATGATTGGATGCTAAGTGCACCACACAGATGGACTTGTGTGGATAAGCGGGGATTGGCATTTTACTTTTCGATAGATTGAAAAGTGAGTATCCTTTCGATGGACCATAAAGGAATGCCCTTTCAAAGGAATGAAAGGTGTGACCTCTCGATGGACCGAAGAGGGACAATCCTTTTGATAGACTGAAAGGAATAGAATAGTCTCTAGTGGAAGATAGTTGAGTGGAGTATTTTCTTAAGACTGGTGACTAGGAAACCCTTATAGAATTAGGGTAGGATCCTAATGATATGTTTCCTTGATTTTTTGTGATAGTGAGGTTGATGCCCTTTTTAATCGAAGGAGCTTTCTTGGGTTCACTATCATTTAGTTGAGGGGCTTGCTTTATCTTTGGCTTGCTTAGAGTTAATTATATGTTTTTTAAAAAAACTCTCAACTTCTTTCAAGGTTAGTAGAATCGAGATGGGTTGTGACACACATCCTCATCCATACTAACTTGGATGAAAATATAATGGTTCCATCTCTCTCATAACATAAATGTGTCTGGTATCCTTTGCTTTTGACCCATATTTTGTGGATCAAGTCACCTATGACATGACTCAAATGGACTATTGTGGTTTAATTCTTGGGAAGCCTTATCAATACAATAATATGGCTCAATATGATATGTATACCAATACATATACTTTTTATAACACAAATAAAACATTTTTTTGGTAAGTTTGTAATCATGGAAAAGGACAATGATGGCATAGTCAATGGTTTGTAATTATTAGCTTGGTCATAGTTTATGATTAGAAATTTGTTAGAATCTTCTATTTTAGGACTATGACTGTAAAAATGCTAATTTAAGAATCTTGTTCAATGCAAAATGTTAGCTTTTTTTTATTCCAAATTTTTTTCTAATTTTATGCATCAATTATTGAAGGGAACCTTACAACACAATTTACTTAAATAATTTTTTATCCTAAATCAAATCCCCACTCAAGAGGTCATGGTTGCAACAACAAAAAATGATAATTTTCTATTTGCTTTATGTGATATATTTTTTTATCCCTTATTCTTCTTGTTAACTTCTATGATCACATATTTTGATGAGATGTTATCATGAAATACTCAATTCTAAAATATAGGTCCATAACTCAAGATACCTAATGTTAGGTACAAATATTGACCATTTTAAAGATAGAACATAAATTTAACATGAATTAGAGTGTCTTTTTCTCTTTGTCATCCATAGTCATTATGTTTATGTGGGGTACTAGTTGGGAGTAATCTAGGATTTCATATCTAAAAAAATTAGAATAGTTGTATTTCAAATCAAACATGTACTTAATATAATTTTATTGAAAGAAAATATATTTTTTTCTAAATAATATAAATAAGATTGAAATTATCCTACTATATCACATCATCACCATGCTATCACAATAGTTTACTGAACTACATATTAACATTATGATAATATTTTACAATTTGTATACATGGCTTGACAAGATCCAAAACATAATCTTTGTATTCAAAGTTAATGTAATTAATTAATTGAAAGGAATATAATGTCACATCTAATAAAATGATTTTTTATACTTATAACAATATGGATAAGGTAGTCATTTAACTACAATGATTATAAGTATATATCGCATCATAGATTTACAACTTGTGCTATTTGCAAATATCCCTTAAATAACCATTTCAAACTTTGTATTGAGGTTCAAACTTAATAACCTCATTATTGAAGTGAATATCACAACATAATTTGCTTAACTAGTGGATTTTTGTGTCCTACATCAAAACCCCATCCAATAGTGCATGGGTGCAACAACCATAACTACCAATTTTTTACTTTTTTGTAACATTTACACCATATATTGTCTTCCTCTTTTATATTCCTCTTAACTTCTATAATAATTTGCAACATTTAAATATAACTTATAAGTCAATGATTTAAAATATATTAGTTGAAAAATATCAAAAGGTTCCTATAAATAAAATTCAGCATGATAGAGATAGATAGCTACAATGTATAAGTGATCTAAAGTTTAGATCATTATTGAGGATTTGAAGAAATGCTAGAGAGGCATCTAAATAATGTAATTCCATATTTTTTTAGTATAAAATTACAACTTTTTTATAAGCTAGAAAAAAAACTTCTATAATCACATATTTAGATGATATGTTATCCTAGAGCACACCATCCTAAATATAGATCCATAATATAAGCTACCCAATGTTAAGTACAAATATCAACCATTTGAATAATAAAAAATAAAGAATAAGGGAATTAGATAATGTCTTTTTCTCCTTTTCATCCATAATCACTACTTTTGAGTGAGTTACTACTTGGTAGGAATCTAATATTTTATATCTAAAAAATATAGAATAGATAAAGAAAAAAGCTAGTCCCCTAGCTGAAACAACCAACAGTGAGGCTCATTGGCTTCAAAAAATGTGTACCCTAAAGGCCATAATTGTGATTTCTTTGTAGTCTACCCAATAAACCAATCCTATAGTACATACCTTCTCAGATAGCGCAAGACACTCCCACAACCCGAGAAGGGGATCTACAAAAGATGTTGCTCCAAAAAAGTAACTTCATATGACAAATTTTTATTTTGGTAGTTATGTTCTTCATTCATCCAACAACTACAATATTTTGGAGTATCTTAGTGACCAGGATATGTCATTGCATTCCCTACCCCAATGAACTTCCTCTCTTGGAATTTTTGGCATCTAATGGAATTCAAACACAAATTTGTAGTTCAAAAAGTCCACCAGAACTTTCCATATTTGGGAATCACATTTTTAAAATAAGTGAAGGTTTCAAAAATGTTGTTATCTTTGGCCTATCATTTCATTTGGCCAAAAAGTACTTTTTTGCATAGCAATCATGAGCTAGGTCAATATGACATCACTACCTTCATGGTGGTGTGATGGCAATCCTAGTTGGTGCGCCATGGTCGCAATCCCACCAATCAAGCATTGTGGACCATGTTCCACATAAATAACCATGCATTTGAGTTTATTAATTTTTACACCTCAAATGATACCATATAATGGTCCCATCATTAGATTTGGATTACAAACTCTCTTCATTTTGCCATGCAGGTCATATGTAGTGACTTCAATAGGATTGAAGATGTTTTTGAATAACAATGTGGATATCGCATGCACTGGATAGTTGGCCAAAGATTTTCTTGGTTTTACATGCACCAAAATTTAGGATTTTTTTATCCCAATGTTGGGTAACTCCAGCTACACCATCCTTGGTTCACATGGTCTAATATATGAGTTGACCCTAAGATAATCCTCAAATAGATTGATCGAGCAATTTTATTAGGATAGCCCATATTTAATTTTGGCAATTGTCTAGGTATCTTAGTGGAACCTCTCCCTAAGGTTATTCTCTCAGGCCACTCACTGATATATTTCACATTGAATGGCTAGATAGTGGGATAACTATTATAAATAGTTGATTTAATTTAATACATCATTACTCTAGCACCCAACCTCTCTAGCCAATATTTTTTGTATGAGGAATCTAACACTTCATCATCATTCTATAAATGGTTGGATAGAGTGATGAAACAATACAATTGAATGCACCATGAATTTCCTAAACATATACGATCACTAATTCGGTCTCTTTCATCAGTGGTCCTATGTAGCTACTTCTTCTAGATAGGAAAGCCATAGTGGACCTTGAAGCCCAACCTTGATCCACCTCTCTCCAATTAGAGGTAGCCAAGGTGAGGCATAAAAAATAGGTGGCTAACACCTATGTAGCATGGGACACCCAACTCAAGGCCAAACTACACTAGATAACATAGGGTGATAGAGTTTTTAAAGCATTTTTCCTTTGGATCAGAGGCCATAAACAAACCCAAACTATCAAGTAAATCTGGGAGAGATAACATGTTCTTTTAGACCTCTTGGATAATGTGTATGCTTTCATTCATCACTACTAATAGGTGTTCATTGCACAAGATCCCTCCCCTTCTTAGGACCTTGATCTGCAACAATGTTTGCAAGTGGTTTCTTGTTACCTCTTAGCATACTAGTAGGCCCTTTGTAATAATATTATGACACAAGATGAGCTTAACGTTGTAGTCTTTTCCATTTCCAATGATAAAGGTACTAACATTGAATGGTTCTACTATGAATTCTAGAATACACTATGGGACATAGTTGGTATAGACCTATATCAAGTCTATTTAGAATTCCCAAAGATGTAAACCCAGGGCCCCTTGATCAATAGAGGTAATATCAAAAAAAATTACAAGACTAGAGACCCTGAGGATACTTGTAATTGGAGGTCAATTACTCTTCTCAATGTCTCCTACAAGATTATTACTAATGTCTTTTCTCTCAAATTGTGCAACCACTTGCCTCTCATCATTTAACTAGAGCAGGTAAGATTCATCAAGGGAAGATACATGCTAGACATCACACTTGTTTGGAAGAAAATAGAATGGGTAAGACAATATCAATAGAAATCCTTATTTCTCAATATTGATTATGTAAAATCCTATGATAGGATTTAATAGCCTTTCATTCTAGACATTTTACAAGCCCTTGTTTTTTGTCCTAAATTTCTAAGCATTTTTTTAAATTATTTTTGTAGATGCTTCGGTCTGCATTACTATCGACAACCAATAATCGTCTTATTTTAGTTTATACAAATCTATTTGACAAGGGTGTCCTCTTTCTCTAACTCTGTATGTCCTATTTGTGCAGGGCTTTGGCTACCTCCTTGTTTATGTTGTTATGAAATATCGTGTGAAAAGGATTTTACTTCCTCACACTTCTTAGAAATAGGTCAATGGGAATTTTGTCGATGACTCTTTTCTCACCCTGATTAAGGAAAGAGGACAATGTGGTATAGATCTTCCATTGCTTAGATATCTTTTGTTTGACCTCTAGTTTGAGCATTCAATGGCAAAAAATGTAGTGCTAGGAGTAGTATTTTATGGCCACACACCTCTGGCTCAATAGTTATAGGTGGAAGTGGATCCAACATGGTAAGATGTTTCACTTTCTTAGAATATGTTTTACCTTTCAGTTTTTATCCATTGAGCTTTGGTAGTATGTTCTAGATAAGGTAACAAAGAAACTTTAGAAGTGGATTCCCAAGCCACTTTCTTTAATAGGAAAATTTCATGTTTGATCCATGATACTTTTTCCAAGTATATCTATTATTATTATTTCTAGATGCTCTCGAAAGCTTCCTATCACAAATTGGAGAAGCTTCCTCAATATTTCCTATGGATCCTTTGCTAAAAAAATAGGGTTTCCATAGAGTTGCATGGGATTACTATTGTCTTCCATGAGAGTCAAGAGGGTTAGAGCTCCTTGATACCTTTTGTTAGGGCACTGCCTTGTTCACAAAATAGGTCATTCATGTTGTACATGGAAATGAAGCCTAAAAAATACCTACTTCAAATAGCCTGTGGTGTCCCCCATGGGAGAAAAAACTAGAGGGGGCTTGTTCTACAATTTATTTTGTTGATGAATGTTCTAGTTCAAATTTAGGATACTTTTGTTGCTAAGAATATTTGGAAGGCTTGGGAAGCTCTTTGACCCTCGTTTCTTTTGAATTGCAATGATTTCATTACTATACTCTCTATAAATCAATAGTTGCTATTATGGTCTCCCATTCTCACCTATAAAGAGTAGCCACTAACCAAAATACCTTGGGTTCATACCCTTTGATTTATCCATAAGGGCATTCAGATCATGTCTTACCCCTTTTATAGGCAAAATAGGAACTACCTTTCATGGGCAAAAGTTATAACATAGTTTTACCTCTTTGAGGCAAATAAAGAAATATTTTAGGCTATTCAAGTGACAATCCTACTTGAAATGCTTCATAAAATTAGGGTTCAAACCCTACATCCTTGGTGGAAGGATGTAGGGTTCAAACCCTACTCAAAATTTATAGCATGTAAATGAATTCATGATTTTTTTAAACCTTTTAGGCCACAACCCTTTT
This sequence comes from Wollemia nobilis, assembly GCA_028583015.1. Taxonomy (NCBI): domain Eukaryota; kingdom Viridiplantae; phylum Streptophyta; class Pinopsida; order Araucariales; family Araucariaceae; genus Wollemia; species Wollemia nobilis. The sequence continues at coordinate 15,843,158 of JAQPPZ010003374.1, forward strand.
CTTGGCCTATGGTTCTTCTTGGGGATACAACCCGAATGCTAATATAAATGGAGCATATTTGACATATTTTGAGGGTTGAGATTCTATTTAACATATGCAAAAATCATAATGGATTTTTTTATTCTGCTCAGCAAGCATCTCCAGAGTTTTCCATACATTAAAAAGCTCTAATATGCTCCAATATTTTACTTTAGATTCAAGCATAAGCAATAATATTTTCCTTGAGGTTTAGCATATGCTAACTCTGTTGGATCATTGGGAAAATACTCTCTACACTACAACTCAGGTTTTGCCCTTCCCAACTTGCAAAATATATTCTTCTTCTTATCAATGGGATCGAGGCTACAAGAGGTCTCGTGGAAGGACTCCGATTACTCGTAGCCCTTGCTCATAGGACTAGTGTGCCAATAAAGAACATTGCTCAGTGCCACAGTATTACCATTGACCCTCATCATTCGAATGGGCTACCACCATACCTAATACCATAGGTGACACTTCGGAGCTACAAGGCGATAGTTCTAGGTGGTATTTAGCTCCCACAGGCCTTGATCCTCCCATTTTCTAGGGAAATCCTTTGGATAAGGACTCCCTTTCTCTACTGGTGCTACTCCAATGGTGACTTGAGTACTAGCAGGTCTTCTACCCTTTCTTTTTTTGACATGTTAATTATTTTATAGTTATCCCAAGCCTTTTTTTGGTCCTGGGTTGATGTTCTACATAGGCTTTTGGGGTGTCCTTCCATACCATTCATTTTTTGTGAATGGTGTACTCTTATTTGTTTTAATAAAGTCAAGTCACTTTCAACAATTCATACATGTATTAAATCTAATTTTATTGAAACAAAATTAAGTTTATTAAATTAATTATATAAATTTGGAATTAGCCTATTCTATTACATCATAACATATTATTACAACATTTTAATAAACTATATAGTAAAATTACAATTATATATACACCTGTAGCGCAACGGTGTGGTGGTTTTGTGTTAAATTCCCTATTAATAAATATAGCTCTAAACTTTAAGAAAGATCAACAGGAAACTACTCAACCCTGTACATCGAGCATAAGAATTTTTCACAATAACCAAATATAAAAAAAAAAAAACTACAATTATATAGTATTTAACCATTTAAAATAATACTATGCGCATACCAATGATCTTTTATATCTAAAGTAAAACGGAGAATGTGGCCATTTAATTACAATGGCTATGAGAATGTGGCCATTTAATTACAATGGCTATGAGTATATATCCTATTAGGGATTTGCTCCTTATCTTATTTAAAGAGATCCCTCAAATGCTTGGTGTTGAGGCTCAACCTCAACTACCTCATTATTGAGGTGAATATCTTCAAAAATAAAATTTGTTAATCTATATCAGGAGAATAGTGCAATGGTAAAACCGTGATATAGATGAATATATAAAAAGATTCATAAAAAATTTGTTAAATAAATCAAAACCCCACCTAAAAATGGATGGTTGCAATGATAAAAAAAAAAATTAGTTCATACAATATTTACAAGATAATTCTTTTACATAGTAAGGTGAACATGCACTGTCTCTCTATTTTCAACTTAAAAAAGAGTTTCCACTGAATCAACCATTTTTCGTGAAACAAATCATAATAAATAGTTGTTTTTTTTAAATAATAGAACCGCTTATAATTATAGTTTTTTTTTAATTATAATTTTTTTATTATTAAGTAGAGTTAAATTTTAGGGTTACCTTTTATAATCATTAATGCCATCTTTTTCTTTTTATTATTAAGAGGTAAATTTTAGGGCTATCTCCTATAACCACCAATGTCATCTCATTTTTTAGATAGTGCACCTATTACCTTTAACATCATTGGGTTTGTCTACAAAATTTGAATTTAAATCTCTTCTTCATATATATACCCAATGATTTTTAAAGTACACCTAAAAAAAATCCTCCACAATCATACAGTGGATAGCATGTTTTGCTCAAACAAATTCTAACAAATTTTATTAATTAATATTTACGGTTTTGTTTGTTAATAATTTTTTATTTTTTATATTATTAAATTAATATGAGACACCTCTTTAATTCAGGTTTAGGTTTGAACAATCTCCTTCTAATTATTATTACTAAACAATAATTTAAATATCAAATTTAATAATATTAATTAATAATGTGATCATACAAATTATATTTATCATCCATGAAACTAACCAAAACTCCACCCATTGGCGCATTGAAATCGCACAAACGGTCATGAAAAGTTTAGCCTGATCATGACCTCAAGTCTCTGTGCATCCTAGCTCCACGGAACGATAATAGTAAAAATTACTACATTAATATAATTTTCTTTTGCCAGCCGTTTTAGCAGGCAACAATCTCAATGTTTTAGCATCCGCGTAAATGCCGACACTAAAATGGCTGGGATTTGTCCCTCTATACGACTATTTCATTTATATTTATATATATAGATATAGACCGACTATTATCGGTGCTCTTCATTCGAAGGGCTAGACGGGCTCAATAAATACCAGCCCTTTCCAATGCAATTAATCCTCTTATAGAAATTAAATTCCTCCCACAAACAATATTAAATCCTTAACCCCTCGTTGTTTTAGTCGTTGTTTTAGTCGTAGAGGTTATGCATAGTAGTTATTTTCATAAAATTGGTTAAAATTAAGATTTTTAAAATTTGGAATTGCTTATTTTCGTTAAAATTAAGATTTTTAAAATTTAGAATTGTTTTAATATTTGGGACCTTTGACTAAGGTTTATTAGCCAAAAAGTTTTGGGTGCAAAATTTAAATTTTCAACATTTCCTCTAATAATAGTGAACCTACATGTGTGTTGCGAAACTATTCACCAAATTTTTATTAATATATTTTAGGGTCGAACCTTAAACCAATTCACCAAATTTTTATAAATATATTTTGAGATCGAACCCTTAACAGGTATACTTCAACACTATACTTCAACACTATGGGGGCAGTTTCAGCAAAACTAGCATCCAAACTTGCTTTCTTCCCACCAAAACCCCCATCATACAAGTTGATCACACGAGAACCCAGCGGAGCCCTAATAATGACGGGAGTAGCTCAGCCCAGGAATGTCGAAGTCATGAAGATACTTACAGAAAGAGGACAAGCGATAGTGGCCGTTTTCGTGAGGAATCCGGCAGCCCAATTAACTCTGCTTTATTCTCATGGCAACGCTACAGATTTGGGCTACACCTTCAACTTTTTGGTGAAGTTAAGCATTCATCTCCGTATCAATGTGATGGGGTATGATTACTCTGGTTATGGACAATCCACCGGAAAACCCAGCGAAAGCAACGCCTACGCCGACATCGAAGCCGCCTACAAAATTCTGGAAGTGAAGTATGGCATAAGGGAGGAGGACGTTATATTGTTTGGGCAGTCTATAGGAAGTGGGCCAACCGTAGATTTGGCCGCAAAGCTTCCTAAGATGAGAGGCATGATTTTGCAGTCTGGAATACTTTCTGGTTTTAGGGTTTGGAGTTCTGTGAGGCGAACATACGGTTTTGATATTTTCAGCAATGTGGATAAGATGGAGGAAGTGAAGTGTCCAGTGCTTGTTATTCATGGGACTGAGGATGAAGTGGTGGATATCTCGCATGGGAAGAAGCTGTGGGAGCTTTGCAAGGTGAAATATGAGCCGCTATGGGTAGAAGGCGGCGGTCACAGTGATTTGGGGATGTTTTCGGAATATTTGAGTTCTCTGAAGAAGTTTGTAGCGGATGTTGAAGGCGGCGGATTACCAGAAGGGGATAATGATGGTTATAAGCTTTCGAACGAATCCAGGGTAAGAAAACCAAGAAGAAAGACTGTGATTGTTCCAGGGGATAAGAGTGAGGATTGTGCAAGAATTACAATGTGATTATCCAAAGTAGCACTGGATGACCCTATATGGGTTTGGAAAGTGTGTATTTTTTTATTGATCATACGTTTTTGAAAGTGTATATTGGTTTATGTTTTTAAATCTTGAAGGTAAAAGTAGATGGAAAACTTTCAAAAATAAGATTACAGAAAAAGCCAACTGTTGTTATTTAACTATCAATCAAAAAAGTTTTGGTTTATGTTTTTAGTATTATGTTTATAAATTTATATTATTAATTTTTTTTATTATTATAATTAATTTAAAATAGAAGAAGATGACAGTTTGAAATTCATAATTAATATTATTTATTGAAACTGATCGTTTTCTATTTAAAAGACAGATTACAATATGTATGTGGAGTTAATAGAAAAACTAAAGGCTGAGATATATTTTAAATATGGTTAAACTTAGTCTCAAGCTTTTAGTTAGACCTGGCCCTAAGACTGTGCATGTATTGTTAAAAATATTTTACATAATTTTAGTTGTTCTCCTCGATATTGCGGTTGGAATTGGACTTTTTTTTTAAATAATTTGATTATATGAGAATGAGTCTCATAGGTTTATACAAGGGGTCTTCTTCCTTTCATATTCAGTAGGGTTCGAATTTTGGACATTGTTCTCCTCGATTGGAATTGGATTTTTTATTTTTTATTTTTAAATTTTATTAAATGAGATCGAATTTACATAGGTTTATACAAGGGGTCTTCTTCCCTTCATATTGAGTAGGGTTTGAACCTTGGACCTCTTAAAAAGAGACCAAAGCCCTTACTACTGCAGTGAGCTTACAACTCTTTATATTTATAGTATTTTAAAAACCATTGTATGGTGGATTTTAAATTAACAATTATGCATATATTTTTTGACAAGATTTTCTTAAAATTTGAAGTTGTTACAACTTAGTTTGTACAATTTAATTAAACTATCAATGTTTCATTGTGATATTTGCACCTTACCATATAATGTACATTTAGTTGTTTTCATAGCTTGTTTTAAACACCATGGATTAAGGTTGTTGGGAATATGATGCTAAGAAAAACTTAAAGTTGTGGAAATGCTAGAAATGTGATGTTAAGCTTGTAACTATAACTGTGTAGATTGTTAGCTAAGCTTGTAATTGTAGTTATGTAGATTTTCAGATGGACTTGTAACTATAGCTATGCAAATTTTTGGTAGAGCTTCTAACCACATCTATGTCGATTCCTAGTTGAGTTTGTAACATAAAATATGCAGATTCTCAACTAAGCTTATAACTATAACTATGAAAATTCCTAGTTGGCCTTGTAATTGCAATTGTACATATTTAAGTTGAATTTTGCAATTAGAGTTATACATATTCCTAGTTGAGTTTGCAACTCTAAATATGTATTTTTCTAGGTGTGGTTATGACTATAGGGAATAATTAATTTTTTTGGTGTGTTGTGTATGTACAAAAATAAAATGCTCTTCTGTATTTTTCTAAGATGCAAAATATTTCTATTCAAAATATACTTTAAATTTTCTATATTTTTTTGATGAAAGGGTTACAGTTTTCACATTTGATATTAAAGCTATTGTTGGTCTTGGCTAGGAATGATTTTGTATTTTTGATCTTTTGAACCATTGATCATGGCCAACAATAATTCCCTTCCTATTCTAGAGATTAGTGGGCATGATTGTTACTACTAGAGCATTATTATGAGAACATTGTTGACTAGGAAATATCTTTGGGATATTTTTGAGGCTAGTTATGATGAGCTAGTAGATTGGTCTATTATCCCACATAATGATATACAAGAAAATAAGGAAGCCAAGAAGAAGAATTATTTTGCAATGTACCATATTTAGTCAGTTTTAGATATGAGCTTTTTTCTAAGGATTGCAAATTTAAAATTAGCCAATGATGCTTAGAAGGCTCTACAAGATGCTTACCAAGGTAGTGACCAAGTAAAAGTGGTCATGTTATAGACCTTTAAGAAGTTTTAAGCACTTGAGGATGCAATAATCTAAAAGTGTAAGTCAAATTTGGGTTAGAGTGAAAGATTTGGTTAGTAAAATTACCACTCTTGGAGAAACAATGGATATGGAACTTGTTGTGAGGAAAGTGATAAGAATTATAACACTAGGATGGAACCATGTTGCCATCATTATTGAAGAAATTAAATATTTTTTAACAATAGAGTTTGATCATATTTTTGGTTCTAATATGTAACATGAAGAACGACTAAGGGATATTTTTGGTGGTGGTGAAGAGAAGGATTTTTACTCAAAGTTAAATGTTCCAAAGACTAAAGGTACTAGTACAAGCAACCAAGGATAGGGATAAGACAAAGGGAAAAAAAATAAAGATGAAGAGGAGGGATAAGGAGACCTAAAACTAAATGAAAATCAAGAGGAAGACTTAGAAGATAAATGTCCAATGCTACTACTACAAAAGATATGGATAATTTGAAAAATAATTAAGATTAAAATATGCAATAAAACATTTTACCTAATTTTATTAAATTTCAATTTCAATTCACTTATATGTCATATATCCTTTTATGTACATTTAACTCAAAATTGCAAAAAACTTCTTTGTGCGGTTTTATTTCTTCTTCAGGGAGGTGGATTCTTGTAGTATATTACATTATTTGGTATATAATTAATACTCCCATGGCACCTTCATGTCACATTTATAAATAATATATTAGGAGTTATTCTATAGTTTAGAACATGATTTATATTTTCCTCTTTATGTAAGTATAAATATGTAAAAAATGCACAATTGTAATGTGACTTAGTGTGCAAGTGTAAGTTAATTAAATGTGCACAAGTGTCTTGTATGTATGAGAACAAATATGTAATGTAAATATGTGCACAAGTGTCCTAGGTTAGGTGTGCAAGTTATAGAAGTGTAAGAATCATGTAAAGGTGTGCAAGTATTATAGAGTCAAGTGTTCATAGAGTATGCAAGTGGCAAGTAGTAAGATAAAACTCATAAGACTTGGCATATGAAGAGTAATAGTCAAGTATCCAAAGAGTCACATTATTATGGCTATATTATGGAGATAGTTCTCCATAGACAAATACATCACATACAATTCATATATTTCAGTTAGTTTGTAAGAAGAAAAGGAGTAATAAAGACCATATATTATTTGAGCAATAAATATTATAAGTTCTTCTTCATGCTTAGTACATGAATGAATTAGGCTATTTACATTTGTATTTTTGTATATTATTAAATGTTATTTAATTTATTATAAGCTTTGATATACATATTCAATTGCTCATATTATAATTATTGATCTTTATGTATTGTGGTTATATATATTCAATCATGTGTGATATAACCTATGATATTTTTGTGGTAGTATAAGTCTTAAAAAATCATTACAGGTATTAGAGCTACCATCAAAATCTATCCAAATTGATAGATTTTATTTTCAGACACTATTATAAATTGACTTTATCCACATTTGATAAATTTTATTAAGAGTCTATCTACTTTAAAGGTAGTAAGACTCAAAATATAAATATCAAAGTGAGTAGCAATCTAGAGTATTTCCATGATTGAAAAATAACTAGTGAAGACTAGGACTCAACTATATTAATTGGTGAATCAACTTTGAGATAGTTGATCATTCAGGATCATAGCCAACCCTTGATAATAATAGAGGATTCAAGGACATTGAAATTCATCTTCAAATTGATAAAGGATTCAAGGACATTCAAAGTCACCTTAATAGTGTAGTGGAAGGATTTCAGAAGATATTTACAATAGAGATTAAGTTATAGAAGTGTGATAAGCTTCGTATAATAGATAGAAAATAATTTCAAGTTATAAGTGTAGAGTACAAAAGAACTACAAGTTAAAGTAGATTGAGAAGCATTCAAAGCTTCCTAATATAGATAGAAGAAAGTAGTAGATAGAGAAAGAAAAAAAATTAGATCATAAATATATTGACCTTGACAAGAAGAAGAAATTTTAGGTCATAAATATTGACCTTGACAAATGAATATATCCAGGTTCTATAGATATTGACATTAACAAGTGAAATATATTTATATCCTACAGACCTTGACATTGACAAAAGAAATATATTTATTTTATATAGACCTTGACATTGGAATATCATTATAATAAGAAGACTCGAGTTAAAAAAAAAAAAACTTGGCATTGGCTAAATAAGTTAATATAGAGAAAAATATCTTGTAAGAATTCGACTCAAGAATCCAAGAAGAGCATGATAGCATAAGAAAAAACATATATAAAAGAGAGAGATGGCACATGAAGCAAAGTAGTCTATGAAGATAAACACCAACAATATTCACTTAGATTTCACACATGTATATAAGTAGAAAAATTAAAAATTTAATAGTGTAATATCATTCATAGTGAACCAAAGGAGCATAGAACAATGGGCATCATAATGTTTACAATGACATGGAGGAGCATAGAGCAGTGAATAAATACAACATAGTCCTTGGGAGCATTAGTGGAATGAGCTAAAGAGGAATCATAGTGGTTAGAGACTGAAAGATATCAAAGGATTAAAGCGATCCAAAAATAAAAATATAATAGGATTAAATATTAAACAATTAAAGGAGCAAAGCAATGAAGCATTAAAATCTATAATTAGCATGCAAAAACATAGCTCTAACAATGCAGTACTAAAAAGAAGTACAAGTGAAATCATAAAATAAAAATAGAGCACATAAGAGATTAAAAAATGTATTAGCACCATAACAAATGCAAGCTTAATCAATACACAACAAAGAAGGTCAATATTCAAGTGAAGAGACAATATAATGTCTCTAGGAGAAGCAATGCATGGAGTAAAATAATAGATATAATAATTAATAAACAAGACACAACAAAGAAGCACTTGTAATAGGTTCGAGGTGTAGAAAAATTGGTTCATCAAAACCGCATAAGGGGGGTGGAGGTCCAATGTTCAAATCTCGAGCCTCGCCAGATTGAATGCTTGTCCCTTTCCTGGTTCTTTCAGTGGCGTAAAAGTTTTAAAATTATTGTGGCATGGTGGTTATAGATGCGGACTATGCAAATATCTGTGTGGCGGCTTTCGGGGTGGACAACGCAGAATACTATGGCGACCATAAAAATTTGGACAACCTACCCGAATTCGTGGCGGCTACCAATTCCACCATGTAAATTCAAAAAAAAAAAAAACACTAGCAACAACATAACAATACAATAAATAGTGGAAGCATCATCTATAGCAGTGTAATGATAGTATAACAACAACAATATTTTTAATAGTAAAACAATTGGAAGATGCAGTGAATTATAGTAGTAACATCTAGAGTAATGGACTTAACATTCAATGTTTGGTAGCAAGCTCCACTAGGCAACAATTGGTATGTTAGGGTTACTTGTCATAAGCATTGATTAACCCATTCAAAGAGGAGTCTATGTGTAAGTATTAATTCATTCAAAGAGAGGGCACAAATTAGTTTAAAAATGAATCACCTTTGGAGGAGTTCAAATATTGAAGTGAAGCACTTAATATTGGATTAAAGGTATGAATAATTAATTACTTTCATTTACTAGGAGTTATAATGAGGTAATAAAAAAGGATTAATGAAGTTGTTTAATATACTTATTATGTGTTATAAGAAGGTAAAAAAATATTAGTGAAGTTAATTTACTTCTAGGGATTTATAAGTGGAAAATTTATTTGAGAAATTTAAAGCTTAGGAGTTATAGGGATTATTTTAAACATTTTTAAAATTATTGAAGTTTTATTTTTAAAAGTGTGGAGTGATAAAATTTTCTACTTTAGTTATTTTGTTTAGTTATTTCAAGTTATTTGATTTTTTAAATATTTTTAAAGAAGGTTTTATTTTGAATATTTTTCAAATTTTGAGAAAAAATATTATACATTTTTTAATTTTTGCAAATTTAATTTTTGGAGTTATAAGATTTTCGACATTAAAGGTTATATATAAATTTGGAAATTTCTTGTTATTTTATAATTAGGGAGTCATAAGGTTTACTACGTCAAATTTTTTTAATGAGTTTCTTTATGTATAACAATAAAATTTATTTTTCTGAGTCACAACTTTTGAAAGGCCAAATTTTACAACATGGAAAAACAAAATGAGATCAATATTAGTTGTACAAAAATGTTGGGATATACTTAGTGGAACAAATACAAAACTGAGGATGTAATATAAATACAAATATTTGAAGAAGGTGATGCTAAAGCACTTATGTTGATAAAATTTGGAATAATTTATGAAATACAGCCTTACTTGAGTGGAGAAAAAAATTCTATAGAAGCATGGAACACTCTATGCAAAATATTTGAACAGAAAAGAAAAGCTACTATTCTCAATTTGCAATCACAATTGTATTCCTTAAATTTTGATAGTGGAGAAAGTATAGAAATATTTATTCATAAAGTAGCAAATATAAAAGCATAATTATTAACATGATAAAAAGTAGAAGATAAAATATGTGTTCAAGTAATATTAACAGAACATCTAGAAGGCTACAAACATCTAGTCACAACATTGCAAGTTCTAAGAAAAGAAACTATATTTGATGACTTAGTTAACATTCTACAATAATACGAATTAGAAAAGTTAGTTAAATATGAAATTACCAACAATGCCTCGGTATCTAAAGATAATAGACAAGGTAATATTGCTACAACTCCAAGATAAAATCAAATTAGAAGTCAAGTATTGTAAAATTTATAAAAAAGGAGGTCATAGTACATATTTTTGTAGATACAATCAAATAAATTAGTATCAAGGAAATTATATGAATCAAAGATGTCAAATAAATAAACATATTCAACAAATACAATATCAATCACAATATTGATAAAAATTCTCAATGATAACAACAATTTCAAAATCAATATCAACATTACCAATATCATTCTCAATATCAATTTGGTCATCAAAAACAACCACAATTATAGTATAAAGAGAACAATACAAAAGGGAAATTAGTTCAAGAAACACATGAAATTCAAGAATTAGAAGAAATTTCTAAACATAGTGAAATCAAAGCTCTCACAATACAACTCTTGGATGCTAATGCTGTAGAACAGTAGAACGCAAAAATTGAAATTATAGAAATAAAATGTGGAAATATCAAGACCAAGATTGAAAAGAACAAAATAAAGAAGCATAAGAAAAGATCAAAAAAGTGAAGAATAATATAGCAAAGCAATTACAAATTCTAGAACAAGACATTGATTTAAATATTGAAAACAAAAATGGAGACAGTGAGTGAAGACTAAAGTCTTCAATAACCAAATAATGTAATATAGGAGGGTGTTGGAGTATATTACATTATTTGGTACATTCTTAATGTACCCCCATGGTACCTTCATGGTACATTTATAAATAATAGATTAGGAGTGAGTCTATAGTTTAGAATATGATTTATATTTCCCTCTTTATGTAAGTGTGAATGTGTAGGAAATGCACGTGTCATGTGAGTTAGTGTGCAAGTGTAAGTTAAGTAAATGTGCACAAGTGTATTGTATTTATGAGAAAAAATATGTAATGTAAAGATGTGCACAAGTGTCCTAGGTTAGATTTGCAAGTTATAGAAGTGTAATACTGATGTAAAGATGTGCAAGTATTATAGAGTCAAGTTCATAGAATATGCAAGTGGGAAGTAGATAAGCCAAAAGTCATGAGACTTGGCATATGAATAATAATAGTCAAGTGTCCAAAGAGTCACATTACTATGGCTATATATGGAGGCAATGCTCTATAGACAAAGGCATTACATACAATTCATATCTTTTAGTTAGTTTGTAAGAAGAAAAGGAGTAATAAATATTATGTATTTTTTGAGCAATTAATATTGTAAGTTGTTCTTCATGCTTAGTACATGAAATATTTAGGCTATTTGCATTTATATTTCAACTTATTATTGAATGTTGTTTTATTTATTATAAGCCTTGATATATATTAATTTGCTCATATTATTCTACTCATATTATTATTTTTTATCTTTATATATTATGGTTGTTTATATTCGATCCTATGTGATATAACCTATGATATTTTATGTTAGTATAAGACTTCAAAATCCATCATGTATTTTTTTCTTATATGTTCCTTCCTCTTTAAACTAGTTAGCATCCCTATCAACTCTTGTTATTTAACCTTAAATGGTTGCTCCTATTTTTGGAGATCTTGAATCTCAACTTGAAGAATTGCTCGATCATCCCATAACTTGGTAGCATAACGACTGAGCTATAAGGCCTTCAATCCATATTTTTTACCTTATTTTTGCTTTTTATAAGGCCTACAATAGCTCCTTCTCTCAATATGGTGTTCCTTTACATAGCTTTTTGTCAAGGTTACCTCTGTTATGGTGGTGATGACAAGTTTCTCATCCTTCTCTACAATCACTTAGTCCTACTACTAGAGTCCTATCTGGTGATCTAGTTGTTGTTCCTCTTTAATTTGAAGTATGATCTTATACTCATTAATATTATTATTCTGTCTATCTATATATTTCATCATCTGAGTCATTTTGTGATCATTCAATTGTAGTTGGCCTTTGTTATCTTTAGTTGATCTTCCTATTTCTTTAATTACTTAGTTTTAGCTATTAGTTGTTCTTCCTAATATTTTAGTTGTTGACTATTCAATTTAAGTTGTTCCTCCTATTTTTTTAACTACTCAACCTATTTCTTTAACAAATATTGCTCCTATATTTTCTTATTTTGTTCTTCCACCTATTATTTTAAGAGTTTTCCTTATTCCTCTTAAATTTTTATCTTGTATTCAAAGGATTTTTTTAATCTATTCATTTCAATTTTTATTTATTTTTGTTTCACTTCAGCTTCTTCTTAATGCATTATAGCTCATACTCCATTATAGCTATTTCCTTATATTTCACTTACACCTCTCCATGATGTGCTTCCTTGGCTTGATGAATCTGCTCCAACCTCAAGGTAAGCCACTCTATACAATGTGTTATGAAATTATACTTTTGGAACAGGAATACTAGCCCTGGTGGTGCTCTTTGGTACTCTATTTTTGTTGTATCTAGTGCATATATTTGATTTTTATCTAAGTCAAAATATAACCTTGGAGATACTCTATAATTAGTCTTTGTTCCCTTTTAGAAGTCATCAAATCCTAGCATAATTGTTACCTCTCATGTAGGTAATTTCCAAGGATGTTGTACATATATTGTTGCTACTTTATTTGTTCTATCTCCGTTGCACACCCAATCCATGAATTTATCCATATCATTGAATGTTCATTATTTGTAGAATTAAAATTGTATGACATATCATATCAAGAATTATAATCGAGTGTTTACAAATATCTCAAAAAATTTCTCAAAGAAATGATCTAGTTGTTCATCTGTCTCTTCTCTTTCCCCATCAGAGATCCCAAATGTAGGCACCTCAATCATAAATTTGTTCATAATACTTGTTTTCCCTATGTTTGGTCCTCCTGTTTATATTCCTCTTCTTGGATAAGTCTTTCTCCAATATCCTCGACTAACCTAATTTTACTCTCTTCTTGTAGTGTGATCTACGCTATAGTTAATTACTATTATTTTTCCTAGTTCGACTTGATCTCCTAGTGTGATCTACGCTATAGTTAATTACTATTATTTTTCCTAGTTCGACTTGATCTCCTCTAAGTGTGGTAATTTTATAGTTTTCAATTGTATTTCACCTTGCACTTGGACTTATTTTCCTAATTTTTATTATTTCTCAATCTACTCCTAGGATGTTTCTATTGGTTTAGATAATTCTCCTTCCTCTATTCTATCCTCTTCAACTAGTTGTGGCTATAGCCACCTCTCAAGAGATTTTTTTTTTTTTTGAATTTACATGGTGGAATCGGTAGCCACCACGAATCTGGGCAGGCTGTCTAGCTTTTATGGCCACCACAGTATTTTGTGTTGTCTGCCCCAGAAGCCACCACACAAATATTTGTGTAGTTCGCCCCTATAACCACCATGCCACAATAATTTTAAACCTTTTACACCGCTGAAAGCACCAGGAAATGGACAAGCGTTCAATTCGACAAGGCCAGAGATTTGAACCTTGGACCTTCGCCCCCCTTATGGGACCTCTCATGAGAATTTTGAATTATTTATTTTCTTGTAATTTTTCTCTTTAGGTGGTGCCACCACTAATTCTATTTCTTTTGGTCTTTGTGGTGTTGCCACCTTGTACAATCGCTATTTTACTTCCTCCAACAATTCAACAAAGTCATTGATGTCAATCACTGTAAGCAATCCCCCTAATCTTGTAATCACTTGCTCATACAAGAAATGGACTGTACTTTTTGACATATTATCTAGTAGCACCCTCGCTTATACCCATTTTGTTAGATATTTTGTTATTACCACAATATATCAAAATTTCTACCTATGGGTTGTTTTGAGTGGTCTAACAAAATCCAAATTCCATATTTCAAATAGTTATTGAGGTTGAGATGCATATAGAGACATGAAATATCATTATAGTGGTTTCCCTACTCTTTGATAGGTATCACATGCTTACACATATTATTTTGTATTGTGGTATAGCATAGACCACCATAATCCTACTAAAATACTTTCCTTACAATAGTATCTAACCTCATAATTCCTGTTGGTATACCTGCATGAGCTTATTTGAATACCACTTTCACCTCTTCTTCCATTAGACATCTCCTCAAAATACCATATAAATCCATCCTATACAATAGTCCAACTATCAATTGGAAATATGTTGACATAATTATGAACTTTATCTTCTCTACTACTATCAATTCATGGCGTAATTCTCATATGGATAGATATTCACCAATTAGCTTATGCCAAGATGGTATAGCACTAATTACAAATAGTTGAGCATTGAGAAACTCATTTGATAATTGTATTCCTATAGTTTCTTCTAAGTGAATTCTTGACAAATGATCTACTATTATGTGTTTCTTATAAAATCTAACCACCACCCAAAATATGAATTCTTATAGGGTGATGAGCCACCTAATGACTTATCCTTGTATCACTAGTATTTTAATAATATACAATAGAGCTTGATGGTCAACATAAAAGAAAAATGGTTTTGCCATTAAATAATGCTTAACATTCTACACTACATATACCATTTCCAAAGACTCTCATTTTGTTGTGTTGTTCTTTTTTTCTCTTGACAATAGACAACTTGTAAACTAGATAGGTCAATATGGCTTATATTGTCCCTCCTGGGCTAACACACACCCCATTGCAAAATTTTATGCATCAATGTGTAGGTCAATCTAGCCTATATTGTCCCTCCTAGGCTAACACACATCCCAATATGAAAACACCAAAATGGGACTACATCCAAGATTTAATTTCAATTGTTCAAAAGCTCTTTGATGTTCCTCTATCCAACAAAAGGAAACATTCTTTTTCATTAGGGAATATAATGGATAGGAAACATGTGTCTAGTTCCTGATAAACCTTTGATAATACCCTATTAATCCCATTAAGGTTTTTAATAGACTCATGTCATGTGATTCTTCCATATTCAGGATGACATGAATCTTATCAAGATCTAGCTTCAATATTTCTCTACAAAATTTGTGTCCCAATAGCTTTCCATACAATACCATTAAAAAACATATCCTTGGATTCAAGGATATATGTGCATTTCTACATCCACTTAAAGCTAGTACATGCTCCATAATTTTTCCATATATGGACCAATCATCTAGGAATGCCTTGAATTTTCCTATTCCTAATTTATCAAATATATACAAAATAATTCATTGGAATGTATCCAAGATATTACATGGCCCAAATAGCATTCTATTTTAGGCATAAATGCCATTTTTCATGACAAATGTGGTTTGTAGATTATCCTCCTCTACTATCCTTATTTGATTATAGCTAGAAAACCCATCCAAAAATGAGTAAATTTTATGTCCAACTACTTCCTCCAAGATGGAATTAGTGAATGGAATGGGAAAGGGATCCTTAATTGTCATTGTGTTTATATTGTGAAAGTCTATGCATATAAATTTTTTATCTACTTCTTTCTTTAGTGTAACCACAATAAGTGAGACCCATTCACTTATTGTGACTTTAAAAATAATGCCAACATCCAACATATTTTCTATTTATGCATTCATCAAAGCCACATACATTGGGTTCATTCTATAAGATCTCCTTTTTATTGGTTGAGATTTTATAAATAATGGAATCTTATGAACACATAATTCCAAAGGTATGCCTTTCAAATCCTTATATGCCCAATAAAAAATGTCTTTATATTCCAAAAATATCTTGAAAGTTATTGCTTTCAACACAAGATCCTAGTTGTCTCAACAATGGATCATTCTTGGTTCATTGTTTGTTCCTAGATTCACTTATACCATCTTAGGCCCTTTATATTTAATATTTTTTGGCTCTACCTTAGCCTTCTCCACATTCTCTAGATGTGCTAGTTTTGCATCTATCTCTGCATCACCATCTCTATACTCTATGATGCTTTTTGGAAATGTTCATTTCTCTTTTTTATCTTCTATATTTTTGCTAACTTCCTTTCCATCTTGATTTTTTTTAGTCTCCTCTATATTGATACAGAGGTAGGTGGGCTAATATTCCATTTTCCAATGGATAAGTCTATTATCAAATTGATTTTCTTCACTATATTTCTCTAGGTACAATATTCCTTTCTCATTCTTCTTATATCATTCTTCCTCTTTTGAAGAACTTCCTAATTCATTTTTTGTGGCCATTTCTTCATTGGTTGTTTGTTTTTTTAGATTAATAATGTATTTGTGCTATCCTTTATTGAATGCTATTCAATCATTTTCCCAGTTGTGATTTACTTTTGCCAATATTAACCATCCCCTTCCCAATAAAGCATCATATGTTGTTTTTTCATATCTAATTACAATGAAATCCAAGGTGAATTATTGGTTAGCTATTATTACATTTTGAATTTTCAATACTCATTTAGTATCAATACCATACTAATAAGCACCATACAACTTAAAACTAGGTGCCTACAAAAATGGAGCCACGATTTCTTTCCAATGTTTTTTTGTCAGTGAATTAGTACTAGATCCTTTGTCCTAATTACTTGTGTTAATTTATTCTCTAATATCTCCATATGAAATAATTATGGTTTCTTCCCAAAATCGATCATTAATATTTTTGGATCCTGTAGACATCAAATTCTAGCCACTTATCCATCATCACCCTTTCCTACCACTCAATTGGCCATTCCATAACTTTCCCGCCATCTAATGGCCCACTTTAGTTTTTTCCCATAATTTTTTACCCCTATTTAACTTATTTATATTTATTTTATATTATTTACATTTAAATATAATATTTTATATTATATTTTAATATATTTATTATAAAATATATATTTATAATGCAAATTAACCTCAGTCGTCCGATCTAATATAATCTCATTCGTCCATCTTCCTTAATACATGTCACACCTAAAGTTTAATATCATCCTTTGGATCCGCTTTAATATTAGCCACACAATCAAAAGTGTTAAGCTAAAACCCTAAGAAAACCCTAGGCTTGATAATAAATAGGAGAATTCTCAATGCTCAACCCCTAAATCCTAGAAGACTTGAACATTGGAGCTCTAATTTACTTGTGAGGTCTAACCTTGTTGAGATATTATTTCTTGTGAGTAGATTGTGCCCTAGCTTATCCTTCCCCAAAACCCTAGATTGCCCTAGTATTTTTGGATTCCAACCACCTTCACATCCCATTTTTGTCACTGCCATTGTCGTCCATATTTCGAGCCCTTCACATTCCCTCGTTCTACTTCTATATATTTAGCCCTAATCTGTAGACACATCCGAGCACCTATCTCATCCCATAGGTGTAGTCGCGCACCTACCACATTCTATAGGTGAAGCACAGTGCCTATCATTCCTACAACCACACACCATAATCTACTGCATAACATCAGCAAGTGCCACCAGGGCACCCTGCCATCAATCTACAACGAAGCAACAAAACAACAAAGTAAGTATTTTGTGCATTTTATTATTCAGTGTTATTTAGATTCTGCATGTTTTATTCACTCAGATCTAGGTTTTTTAGTTTGCATTTCTAAGGTTTCACACTATGGAACCCTCATTGTGTTTTCTAATGGATTTATGTTTACAGTGTGTGTAGGATTATGTAGTATTCATCAAGGATTTTTGAGTAGTTTTTGAAGCTATAGTGGCCCAATTACGGATAACCAGAAGCCCACTCACCCTGTTGGAAGCAAGATACATTAGAGACACTACTTATTGTGTAGCTAGGATTTTATAGAACCCTAGAATCTATATTTATTGTATCAAAATAATTCCTTTGAATGGATCAATTGTAACAAAGGAGTTTCTTAGCTCCCCCCCATTTATTGAATAAAATCATATTTTGTGCAATATCTTGTTCATTGAAATTGTTTTACTTTTATATTTGTTTTAGTGTCATATTTTTTCTTCATAAATGGTTATCATGGTGGGACCCCACAAGGTTTTTACTTTTTAATTTACTTTTATGTACTAATTTCATTATGTTGTTCCATTTTACAGGGTTTTCTGGAGCAAAAAATGTGTCGTTTTCATCGATTAGGGCTTATGGAAGCTTTGTAATAGTTGTAGGAGGTTCTTAGGCACTCTGTGGCACTTTTTAATTCCTAGAGGTACCTTGATGCA
Organism: Wollemia nobilis; assembly: GCA_028583015.1. NCBI lineage: Eukaryota > Viridiplantae > Streptophyta > Pinopsida > Araucariales > Araucariaceae > Wollemia > Wollemia nobilis. Next base: position 15,861,678 of record JAQPPZ010003374.1, read on the forward strand.
CCTTTAAGTGACCATAGTCACCCTTATATTCCTGGAAGTAACCATAGGTTCCTTGCTATGCTTGGCATTGATTGGAGGTACCCTGCTACGTTTCCTTCACAAAATACCTAGACTATTTCGGCCATATCTCACTCTTTTAGAGTCATATTGGGCTAAAATTTTGAGGGTAGTTTCTTGATACACCCTAGCATATCTCAAAAAAGTTTTAGCTCAATTGGATCAGCGAATATCTCAGAAAAATCTCACCAAAACTTAGGCTTTTTTGTAATTCCTTCATCCATTTTTGGCTCATTTTTTCTTTACATTTTTTTTGGTTTTTTTACTATGTTTTTTAGATTCTGAGATTAAAATGAACACACATTAAGAAATATAGAAAATATATCATTTTGGATTACATCTAGGGCATATGTGCATTCATTCATCACATATTTTGAGTTTTCTATTTTGAAAAGAATTGCAAATTCAAATAATTCATGCATATTTCTATTTGCATTTGAAAGTGAAAAGCATTAATTAGAATTTTCATATTAGGAGTTAAGGGTTGCTTATTTTACTTATATAATTAGGAAAAATACATAAATGCAAAAAGTATTCATGCCCTTGGGTGTCACCTTTTGCATAGATGTGGACGAACCCTTCGATTGCTATCTAGGTAGGGGGTTTTAAGCGATGTACTTAACACTATTTAGAAGAAATTTGCATTTATATGTTGGATTATAATTTATATCTATGAAATTTGTTACCTTTAATATTGTTTGATCACAATAAATAACAGAAAAGTTTAAAATTAATCACACACAACACGTGCTTTAAACAGTAGTGGCTGGATTTCATCACCAGTTATTGCTTGAGATTTGGTGATGGTGGAAGTCATTTCCATCCACCAATATCTACCCTTAGACACCTTAGGACTACCCCCAAGAAAAATTTTTGTATTTCATCACCAACAAGAATCTCGTTGCCCCATCCAACCATAGTTTTTCACCTTTATTTTTTATTAAGCAATATTAGGATACATCAAACACATAAAATTGTCATATCTAAAAGGAATTTACACTAAAAAGAGATAATCAATGAATAAGGTAAGCCACACAAGGTGAAACTTAGGATTGATTATTTTCTTTGTTTCTAAATTATTTAGTTCTATTTTTAGTTTTGAAATTTAATTATCCTGAAATTGTATTTTGATTTAATTATTTTATGGTTTTAACTCGAAATCAGACAAAAATATTAAATCAGAATAATTTAATGGAAAATATAACAAACACACCCGCTACTTCAGTAGCCAACCCTTCCAATCCTATCCAACCTAGCCCATCTAGGCCCATTTACCCACCTCTTCCATAAGAGGGATCCCTACCTCAAAACATTGAGCAACCATCCATGCAAATTGATATGGACAAGGTAGAGGCCATCTATAGGTCTTCTAACTATGTCTTGGAACCCATTAGCCAAGACTACATTGAAAAACGAGAATTGACTACATCCTATCTGTTCAACCCCACCCAAGGTTATCCTAATTCTTCTTATGAATATGGTATGCCCTCTTCTCTTAGTCCAACCCAAAAAAACCCAAGTGTTTTTAACACTTGTCCTCCCTCTAGCTATACCCAAATCTATTACAATCCTTTGTATGAGGAGTATGTCAATTTTGCCTCACAGGTACCAACCTCCCAATTTGCCACATCAAGTACAACTTGTACCATGCCACTTTCCTCAAATCCACCCACATACATACCGTGATATTCAAATCCATCCACAACCTTGTCAATTTCTTCTATGTCTGATCAATATATTTAGGATATATTAGGTCTCATGAACAAATTGCTTCTAGAGCATCAAAACACTAGACAACAAGTTCAAGTAGATCCTATGCTTCCTGTAGCTCTAGACCAACCAACCATAGCCAACCAAAATTCCACCTGGGTACCCCAATATTTAGTGGTGTCCATCCCCAAGCCACCTCCAATTCAAAATCCAACCCCTCCAATCACTATTTCTTCCAATCAACCCAACCAATTCCTCCAAAATCTTCTTCATAAAGCTTCTCCTTCTTTCAATCATCAATATTCCCCCCATAAATTTCAAACCAATAAATTCCACCAAAACCGTCTCATCACTCCCCAACATTTTTCTTCTAGCCCATCTCCAAATCATCAGGTTATCCAAGGCTTCCACATTCTTGGGGAATATCTTAGGATTTAGGCCATGCAGAAATAAATATATCAGTTGATGCAAAACACTCATTGCATGTCAAGACAAAAACCAAATCTAAGCCAACTTATCCATAAACCAATCCATCCTTCAGTACCATCACTTCCATATCTAGCAAACTTTACATTACCAAATTTTGACAAATTTAGGGGAATCGAGGATCCTAAGGAGCATGTTAGCTCATTTTTTCATGCATGCTTTCAGATTCAAACTAAAAATGCTCTCATGCTTCGAACATTTCCTCAAAATTTAGGAGGATATGCCATAGAGTGGTTCAATCAGTTACCAACCCATAGTATTTATACTTTTTCTCAACTGATTGACCTATTCCTTGAGCATTTTGTCCTAAATATCAAAAATAAGGTTTCATTATCAGACGTATATGAATTAAGACAATGGTATGATGAAACTATCTATAACTTTGAAAACCTTTGGAGGGTAGTCATTAGCAAATTACCATTCTCCCTCCCAATGGATGAAATCATCAAGTTATTTACCAAGAGTTGCTTAAAACCTATATCTTGGATGCTTCAGCTTCATACCTATCATTCATTTGAAGAATCTTTAGCATAGGCTAGCGTCATTGAGGAGATAAAAATAAAAGAGGGCGTAATTAAACCTAAAAATAAAAATGGAAAAGCAAGGGAAAATTTAAAAGTAATAAATTAGGCCAAATAATTCATCACAAGCCTCTTCAGCTAGTCCATTTAATCAAGTAAATAAAGTGGTGATGAGCCAACCCGTAATAGCTCAACAACCCATGCAACAACCATGAAAAATTGCTTATCATGTGATCCCCTCGGTAACTCAAGCACCCACAATACAAAACACAACACCAACTATGGAAAACCCCTCTCATCAACAATATGCTTGACCCCAATGCCAATACACGCCTTTAATGAAGTTGTGTTCTTCTGTATTCCAAAGGTTGTATGAAACAAAAAAGTTGGCTTTTCTAGAAATCAAGCTTGATGACCCTACCAAACATGGAAGAGGTTACAAGGAACATCTATTTTGCCCATACCATAGGCAAAATGGTCATGATATCAACACTTGCAACATTTTTAAGAATATTTCTCAAGACCTTATAGACTTGGGGGCCATGAAGGCAAACAATCCCCTAGCTCCACAAAATAAAAATTTTGGAATTTTTTAGACACCTCTTCCCATCCATGAAGAGGCTCAAACCAATGTAGGGGGTAATAATCATAACACACCTCCTAACCAATTTAATCATGTTCAATAGTACCAAAATTTTGTAGTAGTGGTCCATGTGTTAACAAGAGGTCAAAGGAAAAATCGAAAAAATACCCAACAACCAAATGTGTTGCAACCTTCCAATCTGCCACCTATTCAAATCTCTCTAAATCCATCCCCGCCAATCCATATTTCTAGTCTACCCAATCAACCCATCCGTCATCCTCTAAGGCCAATAATATCCTTAAGCAGCTAGTTAACTACAAGTTTGAAGATGGCTTCAGCCAAATTGTCCCTATATGAGCTCATCCAAAAATCCCCTAGGCATAGAGAAGCCCTAATGGAAATTATTAAATCTATTGAATTAGAATCCCAAGACTCCAATGCCTTCAACGATTTCATAGGGAGAATTAGAACATGCATGAAGCCATCCATCACTTGTAGCATAATAGGATTAGATATTTTGAGATATTCTCAGTTGTCAATAGATCTTAGGACATCTATAAATATGGCTCCTTTTTAGGTTGAGCTAAGTAGAGGATAGAGAAAGCAGAGAGTAGAGAAATATAGGAGAATTTAGGTAATAATCAGAAAAGTGATTGTTACAGTCCTGTAACAGGTTTTCAGCAAAATTATTGTAATCATGTTCTTGAATAAATAAAGTGTACTATTTCTATTTCATATTGCTTTTAAATGAGTATGAGTAAGATCTAAAGAGATAGGAATAAACACTCTGACTTGATGAGGTGTATGTTGAAGACGTTTTTCGTAGGACTGCCTAAATTGTTGAACTCATTTCGGTCATATCTCACTCATACGGACTCAGATTGAGATGAAATTTTGAGGGTAGATGCCTAAAAAACCCTAGAACGTCTCCACAAATTTTCATATCATTTTGAGCAACACATATCCTATTGCATACCTATGTGTGAACAACATATTTGGCAAGTGGCTATGCGAGGGTTTCATTTGGGTTGAGTGCAAGAAGCTCCAGATGTTGGTTTCTAGGGCCTTCAGGCCCTAGCGACAAATAATTTTGTGGTTTATTCTCAATATTTTAGTAGGAAATGTTGTAGGGGATACAATATGGGTTAGAAATTTGTCTTTCAATAGATCATACTGTGAACTTGAGTGACAACAACTTCCAATTTGTTGCACAAAAGAAAAGTGAAAATCATACCTTTCCATGGTGTCTAGGGCAAGTATTAAAGAGATCACGAAACAAGTTTCAAGTAGTTGATCAAAAAATGGCTCATATCTCAAGTGAATCTGGTGCTAAGGTGCACCCACAAAATAATTCTACTATGAAAAACCCTATCAAGGGTAAGAATTTTGAAGACTCAGTCCCAAAAATAAAATTTAAGGATGCCCTTTATGGTGGACAGTCTCAGCCCAATGCTAATATCAATATTAGGGCTTCCCATAAACCTCTAAGAATGCCTAAGATTGATCCCAAGAAAACGGAGTCAGGATGTCTTAAAGCAGTTGATGAAACTCCTATTGTGAAGTTGATATGGATAACATTTAGACTGGCATTGAAGATTTGGAAAAAAGAGGACTAATTTGTCGGTTCGTGGGTTTTCATCCGAGTCTATCTGCTTTCAAATTTTGGGCTACAAAAAGCTGGAAAACTAAAGGTGAGTTACAAATCTCTATTTATCCAAATGGTTATTTTGTTGTTTTATTTGCTAATAATGAAGATAGAAAGAAAACTTTTCAAGGGGGTCCTTGGTTTTATGGAAGGACAAGGCTTTTCATGAAGCACTGACATACTAAATTTAAATCCGAAGAAGAGATGCCTTCTATTGCTCCCGTATGGGTTAGACTCTTTGGCATCCCTATTGAATTTTTGAATCCTACTATTTTTTCTTCAATTGGAAACTCTTTAGGAACTTTTATGATGACTACTAATTGTACTCAAAATTTTGAACATATTATTTATGCTCGAATTTATGTTTTAATGGATTTTGACAAACCCTTACCTAAAAATATCACATTAAAATTTGGGTAAGACACTTGGGAGCAAGTAGTGGACTATGAGAACATTCCTTTTCGTTTTAGAATTTGCCATGAATATGGTCATTTTGCCAGTTATTACCCAAATAAAATTCCTAATCAAAAGAAAGAAGATATAAACTTAGCAGGTTTCCAAATACCTAAGAAGAAGAACACTCAGAAAAAACCAGTTATGAAGGATCAATCAAATTCATCTGCTAATATGTTTGAAATCCTTTCCACAAATGATGTCCTAAGTGAGGAAGAGGAAATAATGGAAAATAAAATATTAGAAACACAATTTAAATATGAAGGGAAAAACTCAGAGACAAACCAACAAATCAAAGGTTTTCAACAGAAAAAAAGGAGAAAATTTACACAAGAAAAACAATATTTCAAATGTCAAAACTTCAAATAATGCAGGTCCCAATATAGACTTTGTTGAACCATCTAGTAAAATTTTGTCTGTGTACGATAATTCTTCAAGGTTAGAAGCCATATCAAATTCAATTGGAATAAGTCAAGAAATAGGGAAAAAAAAATGAAGATGGATTCTAATAAAAAAGTAGGTCGCAAGACCAATCAATATCATATGGTAAAAGAAGGTGAAAAGCTTGTAGAGGAAGGTAATATTAATGCCCTTCCCAAATTTTTAAGCCTTGGTATTAATGAAGATCATCACTTGGAATATTAGAGGACTCAAAGGGAGTCTTTCAAAACAAAATGAAATTAGAAGAATGATTCAGGTAAATCATCCACATCTTGTTTTCCTTCAAGAAACTAAGATGTCAATGGAGGATATGGACTTAATTTCCAGTAAAATTTGGCCAGCTGGAAAAGTGGTTTCCCTCAGTTCCCAAGGGAATTTGGGTGGCATTTCTTGTCTTTGGGATACAAAAGAGGTAGTTATTCACCATATGGTTGGTGGTTGGGGTTTTTTGGCTATAGCTATTCAAAGTAGACATTCCAACTAGATTATGCTCTGCATTACTGTTTATGCTCCGACTTCTTTGCAGGAAAAAAGAAGACAGTGGAAGGATATTACTCATATTATCTCTCATTTTCCTAAATCTTGGATCTTGATCAAAGGAGATTTCAATACCATCTTCTCTCTAGATGAGAAAAGAGGGGGAAATAGAAATTTAGAAAAAAGCACTGACCTCATGAGCGAATATATTGCAAACCTCCATCTTATGGATATCCAAATAGATAATGGCCTTATGACTTGGTCTAATAGAAGGCAAGGCTTAGCTTGTATAATGGAGATATTGGATAGGTTTTTGCTCTCTGAAAATTTCTTAATCCATGGTCACATTCCTAAAGTGAAGACTCTTAATAATGCTTGGTTTGGATCATTGGCCAGTCATGGTGGAAATGTGGAAAACCAATGTGAGTTTCTCTCCTTTTTCATTTTCAATTAATGTGGCTTAGAGACATTTCCTTCAGACCTCATGTGGAACAATGGTGGAAGGAAGGTAAACCTAGGCATGGGACTAGGATGTTCTATTTTGTCAAAATACTGCAATACATTAAATCCAAAATCAAGACTTGGAACTGGAAAGAGTTTGGGGATGTTCATAAAAAAAAACATGAATTTATTGCTCATATCAAAAATTTGAATAAGAAAATCTATTTAGATGGCCTCATAGAGAAGAGAAGTGTAGATGAAATTAAACTCACAACTTAGTTAGAGGAATGGGAAAAAAGAGAAGAAATCTTATAGAAGCAAAAATCTAGAATTCAATGGCTCGAATAAGGAGATCGAAACACTAATTTTTTCCACAAATATCTTCTAGCTAGAAGATCTCACAACTTTATTTCTTCCTTAAAATCATATTCTAGAGATGTTGTTTATACTTGGGATGGCATGAACTCTATTGTTATTGATTACTTTTCCAATATTTTTGCTGCTACTCCCCTTGACTCAACTTCTCAATATAATGTTCTTCAAGCAATCCCTTCTCTTATCACTTCTGAGGAGAACTCTATTTTTACTGCTCCTGTTACTATTAATGAACTTCAAAAAGTAGTTTTTTAAATGCAAAAATGGAAAACCCTAGGTCCTGATGGTTTTCCTATTGAGTTCTACCAAGAGTTCTGGGATATCCTTCATGTTGATTTATTAGAGGTGGTGGAAGAAGCCAGGAAAGCAAAAGAAATTTTGAAGGTTATCAATAAAAATTATATTACTCTTGTTCCAAAAGCTCAAGAGGTTGATCATATCTTAGCTTTCAATACCATCCTCTCTCTAGAAATCATGTAATGTTCTTCTCAAAATCATAACTAAAATCATGGCAGAAAGGTTGAAGCCTCTTTTGCATAATATTATTTCCCTATAGCAAGGGGGTTATGTGGAAGGACGTCAAATAATAGATGATATAGTTCTTTCTCAAGAAGCCATCCATTCCATGGATATGCAAAATTCTTCTTCCATGTTCATTCAGTTAAACTTATCCAAAGCTTATGATAGAGTGGATTGGCACTTCCTTATCAAAGTTTTGAGGCAATTTGGTTTCTCTAAGGATTGCATGGATTGGATTATGGGATGTATCTCTTTAGTTTCCTACTTAGTTCTTATCAATGGTAGGCCTTCTTAGTATTTCCCAACTTTCAGAGGTATTAGGCAATGTGACCCGCTATCCCCTTATTTATTCATCATTCTTGCTGAATGCTTGGGTAGGACTCTAACCAAAAAGAGGGAAAAAAAAATCCTTGAGGGAGTTACCATTTCTCATGGAGCTAGAAATATCTATCATCTTCAATTTGTGGATGACTCTACTATTTTAGGTAAGCTACAATTAAGGAAGCTTCTAATATTAAGCAAATTATTAGCTATTTTTCTAAGGCTACTGGGCAGTTGATCAATGAAGACAAATCTAAAATTATTTTCTTTCACTGCTCTGCTAGACAGGAATCCATGGTCTTGGATAAGCTAAGATATAATAATACCTCTCTTCCAATCACTTATTTAGGTATTCCCATAAATATTCAAAGGCAAAAAAATAAATATTGGAATTGGTTGTTGGACAAAGTCAAGAAGAAAATTGGAAAGTGGACCAACAAGTGGCTTTCTTATGTGGGTAGAATCACCTTGGTAAAATCAGTCCTTCAAGCTATTCCTATTTATGTTTCTTTCATTTTGAATGTTCCAAAAGTTGTTCTTCGAGAATTGGATCAAATCAGTCATCATTTCCTTTGGAGTGGTACTAAGGAGAAAATAAAATGGGCCTTGGTGAAATGGGATACTTTATGTCTTCCTAAGAGTGAAGGGGGTTTAGGTTTATGGTCTTAAATTAATGACAACAAATCTTTAGCTTCTAAATTATATTGGAGGATGTTGCATAACCCCAATGCTCTTTGGGCCAATAATCTTTGTGCTAAATATGTTGAGAAAAAAAGTCCTGAAGACCTAGTTCGCTATCAACTTCCTACCAAAGGTTCTCCCATTTTAGCAGTTCTTAAGACTGGTGAGGATTTGATAAAGAAAAAATTATATTGCATCATTCATAATGGTCAACATGTAAATTTTTGGACAGATTCTTGGGATGGTCACAAGCCTTTGATAACTCAGTTTCTCGATTGGAGGCATTGGATGGAGGAGCTTCACCGAGCTAATTGGATAAAGGTGGCTAATTACTGTCGGTACCATACTGGTAATTCAAAGGTTGGTAGATATTGGATCCCTATTGATGACTAGCCTATTCAAATACCAGAAAGGCAAAGACAAGATATTCAAGGCATCCTTCATATGAGATCCCTCTCTTGGTCCCATGAAAAATATTGTTTTGGATGGAAAAACACTACTAAGGGTGAGTATTTAGTTGCTCAAGGTTATTTGACCTTATGCCATAATAATCCCAACCATTCTTCTGACATATTTTCTCAATTGTGGGCTCAAAAGCTCTGGCTTAAGGTGAGGTTCTTTAATTGGATTTTATTGCATCGTAGGGTGCTTATTGGTGAGCAACTTATGAAGCGTGGTTTTCATGGCCCTTTTATATGTGAAATGTGTGAAGAGAATGTAGAAAATATCAACCATATTTTTATTGAGTGTACTTTAGCCTCTAAGCTATGGAGGAGAATGGCCACTTTACTTGGCTTACAATGGTCCAATTATTTTACTTTTGAACAGCTTTGGAGGGATTGGCCTAATCAAGAAGGTGTTGATCATTTTATTAGGTAGTTAGTTTGGATGGGTTCTACCATTCTCTTTTGGAATATTTGGAATGAAAGGAACAACCAAATTTTTAATCAATATAGGAAGGATATTCACTATATTTGGCAAAATACCATAGCCAACATAGTTGAATCAGTCCATTATCTCCTTAATCACCCCCAAAAATCCCACCAAATATGGGATCAAGTGATGCAAATATTGAATATTAAACCTTATAAGGGCAACCAACTTAAAGGGAATTTGAGTATTAGTAAATTGGATAGGAATAGAAATTGGCAACCTCCTCCTAAGGATTTTGGAAAAGTCAATACTGATGGAGCCTCTAGAGGGAACCCTGGAAAAGCCAGTGTGGGAGGAATTGGTAGACTTTTAGATGGCTCCCTAGTTTTTACTTTTGCTAAGAATTTGGGTATTCTTTCCAATAACCTTGTTGAGGGTTATGGTATCCTCAGAGGTCTTCAGGAGGCTACTAATGTTGGATGGGAAAAGGTGTTAGTTGAGTCTGACTCTCAACTTATGATTAATCTCTTGAAGAATCCTTATAAGAATCATAAGGTGGATTGGAGAATAAAAAGAATTATTGAGAAGATTCAGTTAATCTAGATGGGATTTTTGAAAGTTGATTACAATCATGTGGTCAGATATCAAAACAAGAGTGTTGATGCTTTAGCTAATTGGGCTTTAGACAAAGGTAATCTTACTTGTTATGGTCACCCTCCTATATGGTGAGCTTCTCAAATTAGGGAAGCTCTTCTTTCTATCATTTCTTTGGATGGCTCCAGTTCTGAAGGTACCTAGTTTCTTCTTGTTTTTTTTATTTTTTTGCTTCTCTTTGGTTCATTCAGTTTTTTTTAGTTCCCTAGCTCATTCTATTCTTTATTTTGTTTCCTCTGTTGATTCTTGCCTTAATATTCTTCTGGTCTAGATAGGTCTTTGTTTTGTTCATTCTTTATTTCATTTTTCCTTTTTATTTTTTTTTGTTTAGTTTTTTAAGGTAGGTGGTTTTTTTTATTTTGTTATGTTTTTCTATTCTTTGTGTTGTTTTTTGTTGTTCTTGTGCTTTTGTTGTTTTTTTTTTATGTTTTTTGTTATTGTTCTTGTGTTTTTTTCGTTCTTGTTCTTGTGTTTCTCTTTGTTTGTGTTATTTCGTGCTTTTATGGGTGAGTGTTTTCTATATTTTTTGTTTTTGTTTATTTTTTGTTGTTGGTTGTTTTTTATTTTTATTTATGTTTTATTTTTTAATTTTTTTATGTCTTGGTTGTGTTTATTTTTCTTGTTTTTTGTGGGTTATGTCTTTGTAGTGTTTTGTTGTTTTTGTCTTGTTTGTGTTTTGTTATGTGTTTCTTGTGTTTTTCTATGTGGTTTGTGTTGTGGTTTCTTTTATCTTATTGTGCGTGTTTTGTTGTGTTTTTTTTTTTGACACACTCAATGAGCATGTTTTTTATTTTATTTTATTATTTTTGTTGTTATTTGCTTACTTTTAATTGGGTTTGTGTGTTTGTTTGCTCCTTGAGTGTGTCAAAGGTGGTAGTCTAGGTCCGAGTCTTGGGCATTTTTGGCGGAATGGATACCCCTGCCTCCTTGGGTCTTACCCGAAATTGGCATCCCTTTTGGGATGTTTTTCACAAATAATAAAAAAAAAAAGATCTAAAGAGAGAGAGACTCATACCTTCTTCTGGACAAGGAGGCTGGCCACTTCCATACCTAGGAGGAGGACTAACAGTAGGTTTTTATTTTGATTTTGCTACAATAGAATGAGTTGTAGAACTTGTCATTTCATTCCTTTGTAAACAACTAATGATATTTGCAATCTTAGCTTATTTTATGTTTAGATTAATCTTGTGATTAATGTTTTGGTTGTAATCTCCACTTTTAGCAAAGATTTCAATTTATTGCAGACTGTCATTTCCAGAATTTACTATTTTTTTGTAATTTCTTGCATTTTATGTTTTATTGTCAACCCCTGCATAGAATATTGACAACCTTTTGTTACAGAGCCTTGATAGGATTTCATTTCTATGCTATAATTAGGTTTCCATTGCTACAAAAGTAAATAGATTTCCTTTCTACAATTATAATCAGACTTCTAATTTTGCAAATGTTATTTTTGCAACATAATTAGGTCTCATTCTGTAATTGTAATTAGGATTTCATTTCTACAGTTAATGATTAGTTTCTATTTTTGCAACTTAGATTAAGGTTTAACTTATGCAATTTAGATATATGAATGTCCTAAATCCCCCACACAATCGGTTTCACCAATAAGACCTGTTGCTCTAGATTGACCTAAGTTATAACCATGTTCACCCCTTCTTCCGTAGATAGCCTTGTACACTACCCTAGATTGACAAATTCATTGAGAATTAATGATGTGTATAACTACTACGCATCATTTTGGCATTGTTTCCTAGGAATTGTGTTTCTAGAAGGTGACAATAGCCCAATGGTTGTTATTTAGACTAAGTCGTGAAGATTCAGGATAAAATCTGAATAGAACAGCTGGTTAAAGTAACAACTATTGACCTATAATTTATGTTATTTAAGATTAAACAAGAATGAGTAAGTCTAGGGATGAAAAAGGTAGAATTACCCAAAAGTATCCCTATCTTGTTCCATTAAGGAGATATTCACACATAAGGGGTGAATCACCTATGTTTGAATTACCAAAAATATTGAAAGAAAAATAACCAGTCTCACCATCATTAGAACATTATGAGAAAGAAAAATCACCAGTATCATCATCATTAGAACATCCTAAGAAAGAAGAATCATCAGACTCATTATCAACAGAGGGTCTTGGACCTCTTGAGAGAGAAATTTGGATAGGTTTAACTAAGGAACATGAAACTATGGTAGAAGGAGGCAATCTATATAGATATGGCCAACATGGCTATGTCCATAATGAAGGAGATGATCAGGATATGCCCCAACCTTCTAGAACATTTGAATATCCTATCTGTTTGAATCCAACACAAAATTCTCCTATGAAAACCATTTCACCTTCAGTACTTCCAACCTTTCGAGGTGTTGTATCTGAAGATCCTTATCAGTTTTTGTTTGAATTCAAAGTAGTGTGTCAAACCTATGACTATGTAAATGACAATAAGAAACTAAAGGTTTTCCCCTCAACACTCAAGGACTCAGCATTACACTGGTTCATGAGCTTAGAGCCAAATTCCATATGAACTTGGGATCAAATGGAAACTATATTTTTAGACAAATATCAGGAGTATTGCCATGTAAGGAACAAGAAAGATAAGTTATTCAAGATTAAACAAGAAGATGATGAAACATTAGAAGACTATCTTGATAGGTTATCCTTTGTTCAAAGGATATGTGGGCTTGTAGAACCAGAGTTATGTAAAACCATCTTTTTAAGAGGATTACAAGATGAATCCAAAGAAGTATTGGATTTGATGGGAAAAGGAGATGTAAATACTCTTAGTAATGAGGAAATTGTGGATCTTTGTAGGAATTACTCTCGCAATAAGCAAGAAAGAAGAAAAAAGAGTACAAATGGCACTGATGTGAAGGACCTAATAGAGGAACTTGCAAATTTTAAAACTGATATTCTAGTGCAATTAAACATAACTTTGGGGAAAATGTCTGCAAAAGCAAAAAACATAGAAACTTTGGTAATTTATTGCCCAAGATGTAGAAATAAACATGCTTTGTAGGAATTTCCTTTGAATAAAACATCTATATCAGCCATTTGTAGTATCTGTTCAAAGAAGCATTCAACTAATAAATGCCACCTACTACCACAACTTAAAACTGTGTTAGAAAATCAGACTGAGGAACTCAACTATGTTGGACCAAAACAAGGGGGAAATTTCTCTCAATACCAAAATCTCCCTCGTTTTCCTACAAATTGGGGGCATAATCCCTGCAATATGCCTTGGGGACAATCAAAACCACCCCAACATCCTTGGAATTATCCTCAATGGACAAATTCTCAAGAATGGCCACAAACAAATTGGAGTAATTCAGCCTAGAATCAAAATCAGAATAACCCATCATGGAATCAAAACAACCCATATTGGAATCAGAATCAGACTAATCCACATTGGATGCAAAATCAACCACAGTGTAATCAGCAATACCAGTCCTATCCAAGGTAGCAAAGAAATCAATGTCAAAATCAACACTTACTACCTGCACCTAATAAAAGTTTTCAAGAAAAATAGAACCAACCATAGCAAACACAACAGGTGAAACAACCTCAACTTCCAACTCAATCAGTCACTAATCCAAATAGCATGATACAGGCATCCCCTGTCTATGTAGCTGAAGCTAAGGAAACTGTTGAAATAAATGTTATTGATTGTAGTAACATCCAACTACGTTTAGGAAAAATTATACCTGAACCTGCTCCAATTAAAATCAAGGAAAATGAAGAGCAAGAACCTTTGGTACCAATTAAACCAACAATAGAGAAATAAGAAGAAAAAATAGAACCACAGGCAGAATAATTACCTTCATCAAAGATAATTCCATATCTTGAAAGATTCAATACCACAACAAAAAATTTTGAATCAGACCTGGTCAAGGAACTTAAAAATTTAACTATATCATTGCCCTTATTGCAAGCCATTAAGGATATACCAATGATTAAAATTATTGTCCGATATTTGTGCATTAGAAGAGCAGGAAGAAAAAATAAAGCATTTCCTAAGACTGTTCAGGTTGAAGGAAAGATAGTTGATCTCTTGTCTGGAAAACTAGTACCTCCAAATTATAGTGACCTAGGAATTCCAATTATCACAGTTACCATAGGTTCAGTACCAATATCAAATGTCTTAGTAGATCTAGGAGCTGCAATAAATGTCATGACCAAGGATATAATGAAACAATTACAGCTCAAACATCTCAGCCCCACATTTATAGTTTTAGAAATGGCTAATAGGTCAGTTGCAAAACCTGAAGGTATCATTGAAGATGTTGCTATAGAAGTTTCTTCTTGGGAATTACCTGTATATTTTTTGGTTTTACAGCCAAGAAATTTAGCACATGGATATCCCATAATTTTGGGAAGACCTTGGCTTGCAACTGTAATAGCCTTCATAGACTGCAGATCTAGAAAAATGACTATTTCAAATGGTATTGATCTAAAAAAAATTTCTCTGTATCCTCCTGCAAGACCTTGCAGGAATTTTTTAGGTCAGTTATGGTTTCCTAATTCAGATGAAGAATCAAAGGAGGTTATTTCCATAATAGCCACCTTGGTAGTAAGAGAACACACAGAAGACCTCCAAGACACATAAAATTTAGAAAATGAAAATATCCTAATGAATGTTCTGCATGAATAGAGGTTAGAAGAGGAAGCAGTAAATATTCATCAGTTGTTAAGGAATGAGGAGAACCAAAATTCTGAAGGTGAACCATCTGTACTATCACAAGAAAACTCTATTTCACTACCACATGGGTGGCACCATCACCTAATTTTTCCTGCTCACTGATCCATATAGGATATGCTTCCATCAGGAAGTAATGAAACATAAACTTCTTATTACCTCCCATTTCAGCAGTGTCCTCTTAATTCCCTAATCACCAAGTATGAAGAAGTGAATTCAGTACTTCCAATACAAAACAAATAGAAGTCCATCCAGGCAAATTTTTGAACATTTACAGCTGGCTTACTAGGGAAAAGGAAGAGAAATTGATAGTTGTCTTGTAGAAGCATGTTCATGCTTTTGCTTGGGACTATAAAGATATGTCATGAGTTCACCCTAATATATGCAGCCACAAAATTTATACTAAATAAGTCAAGCCAGTAAGACAACCCCAGAGAAGACTAAATCCTACCCTAAGGGATATTGTAAAGGAAGAAATTGAAAAACTTCTAGAGGTAGGATTCATTTACCAAATTTTTGATAGCCAGTGGGTCTCTCCATTGGTTATAGTTCCTAATAAAAATGGAAAAATGAGAGTATGTGTAGACTATAGAGAGCTGAATAAAGTAACATACAAAGACAATTTTCCATTACGTTTCATAGATCAGGTGTTAGATACCCTTGCTGGAAAGAAATACTTTTGTTTTCTTGATGAATTTAGTGGATATAATAAAATCCAGATTGCACCTGAAGATCAAGAGAAAACAACATTTACCTTTCCATGGGGAATATTTGCCTATAGGGTTTTACCTTTTGGTTTGTGTAATGCCCCAACAACATTTTAGTGAGCGGTCTTTGCAATTTTTTCTGATCTGACTACCAACAGTGTTGAGATATACATGGATGATTTCACAGTATGTGGACAAACTTTTGATTTTACATTAGAAAACCTTGACAAAGTTTTAACTTGCTATGAAACATACCAGTTATCCTTGAATCCAGAAAAATGTTTTATGATGATGAAGGAAGGAATAGTTCTTGGTCATCACATCTCTCTTCAAGGGATCCAGGTTGATCCAAAGAAGGTGGAAATTATCAAGAATCTTCTTCCTCCTAAAACTCAAACTAATGTCAGAAGCTTCCTAGGACACATTGGTTTTTACCGTAGGTTTATTTCTAGCTTTAGCACAATAGCCAATCCCATGTTTGCCCTATTGACCAAAGATTCTAAATTTTCCTAGACTACAAGGTGTCAGGAATCATTTGAAGCTCTGAAAGAGAAATTAGTAACTCCACCTGTATTAGGAGGACCTAATGGACATTACCATTTCACATATAGGCTGATGCTTCCAATACTACAATTGGAGCAGGATTAGGACAAATTGACAATGGTGAAAACTATGCCATCTACTACATTAGCAAGAATTATACCACAACTGAGAAAGAATTCTTGGCGGTAATTTATGCCATCAACAAATTTAGGCATTATATCACAGGTTATCAAATATTTATTCACACAGATCACACAACCATTAAGTATTTGATGAATATGCCTATGGTAAGTGCAAGAATTATTTTTTGGTTACTGTTGTTGCAAGAATTTGATATCACTATAATCAAAAAACAAGGAAAAGCTAATGTTGTAGCAGATTTCTTGTCCAGATTACAAAACACAGATGAAGGGGAATTAGTTGAAGACGCCTTTCCTGATGAAAAATTATTTTCTATATCAGTCCAATCACCTTGGTTTGTAGATATAGCCAATTACTTGGTCACAGGGAATGTTCCTCCACATTTCACTTCAAAACAAAAAAAATAATTGATCAAATAGAGTTCTTCTTTTGAATGGATTAAGGGTATACTTTTTAAGTGCAATACTGACCATGTGTTACGTAGGTACATCCAGAAGTATGAGGTGTATGATATCCTTAGGGCTTGTCATGATGAACCCTCAGGTGGACACTACTCTGTAAAAAGCACAATTAGGAAAATATTAGGGACAGGATATTATTGGCCATCTCTTCACAAGGATGTGAAAAAGTACATCAGGCATTATGATGCATGCCAAAGAATTGGGAAACCCACTCATACAAATGAAATGCCACTACAGCCTCAATTGGTTTTATAGCCATTTGAGAGGTGGGGGCTTGATTTTGTAGGACCTATTGATCCACCTTCTCAAGGAAATGTGCATATTCTAGTATGCACTCATTACTTGACAAAGTGGGTAGAGGTGCATGCTTTCAAACATGCTCATGAAGAGAAGGTCATTGATTTCTTGTATACTCAATTTTTTCAGAGATTTGGAGCTCCCCGATCTATCACCACAGACCAAGGGCCCCAATTTGTATCTAAATTCATTGAGGCATTTATAGAATTATATGAAATCAAACATATAAAATCATCACCTTATCATCCACAAGAAAATGGCCAGGTTGAGGTAACAAATAGGGAACTAGAACAAATATTAACAAAAATAGTAGCTTTTCATAGGAGAAAATGGCTAGATAAATTACCTGAAGTAGTGTGGGCTTACAATACTACTTGGAAATCCACTACTGGATTCACACCTTATGAACTAGTCTTTGGTAAAAAGCCCCTCTTACCTATTGAATTTGAGCTACTAACACTACACACAACATTGGAAATTGGAATTGAATTGTCACAGGCACAAACAGATAGGATTTTGCAACTGAATGCATTGGATGAACTTAGGTTGGATGCTTTGCACTAAACTGAAGTAATTCAGGAGTAGAGGAAGTTGTGGCATGACAATCACATTCAGCAGAGGAAACTTCAACAAGGAGATTGGGCTTTACTGTTTGATTCTCGCTATGAGGACTTCCCTGGAAAGCTAAGAACTAGATGGCTTGGGCCTTACCAGATTGAAGAGGTATTTGAAAATTGAGCAGCTCGTTTATCTCCTATTGATGGGTCACAAAGAAATTTGGTAGTAAGTGGACATTGCCTCAGGGTGTACCATACACCTCTGACTAAAGAAGAATTCTTGCAGCAGCTTGACAGTTTGGATACACAACATGTGGAAGAAAATTCCTCTTCCACTTCAAAACAATCAGTATGATCATGGATTTCAAGAAAAAAAATAGAAAAATACAAAAATATCAAAAAAAAAAACATGAATAAATTTGGATTATGAATTCCTTCATGGGCATGATTTTAGGGAAATCATGAATTCCTTCATGGGCATATTCAGAATCAAAAAAAAAAATCAAGAAAAAAAGAGAGAAAAGGAGAGGTAAAATAAAAAAAATAAAAAAAAAAAGAGAGAAAAATGAATAACTCAGCAGTGAAAACCTTTTCTAAGGCACTATTGGGTTGGTATGCATGAAAACCAGTTTTCTGGCATGCATAACCTTGAAAATTTTTGAACCATCATTGTACAAATTCACCAACTGCACTTGTTTTGAAATATTGCAAAAATTCTCAACAAAACATCAATAGAAGCAGTCATCTTTCAAAACTTGCATTAACTTGTTTTAATCAGGTATATATTTATTACATTTCTTCATTGTAAATGATTGGTATATAGTATATAACAATTAACCTTTACCATAAAAGGTATCCATAAGAGTTGGCATACTTAAAACATGTTTTGAGCATGAGAATATTGATTTCTGCCTAATCTTCAGAACAAGAATGCCAAAAATAGTGCCTACTATCTTATTCAGATTAATTATTGTATTGTCTTAGAATTGAAATTATCTTTGGAATGACAACAGAATGAATGTTGCACTTTGTATTCGAAATGAAGCTTTGTCTTCAGAATGAAGTAGGATTTGTCTTCAGAATGCAGTAGGAATTGTCTTCGAAATGAAGTTCTGTCTTCGGAATGATTTGCCTTCGCAATACAGCCTAATCTTCAAAAAGAGGATTTGTCTTCGGAATGAGGATTTATCTTCAAAAAGAGGATTTGTCTTCGGAATGAGGATTTATCTTCGAAATGAGGATTTGACATCGCAAAGAAGGATGATCTTCGAAATGAAGACTTGTATTCGGAATAAAATCATAATCTTCAGAATGAGGTTTTGTTTTTGCAATAGATCATAATATTTGAAAAGAGCATTCAATATAACATCTCCATGTTGCATCTAAGGGAAAAAGAAATACGATCAAGTAAAAATTCTTTTGGCTGCATACGATAAATTAACATGTGTCAGTTAGGATGTGGTTTGCTTTTGCACCCATTTAGAAAGTACCAGAATCATGGGGGACGTGACCAACAATATGCCACCATTTTTTGATACTAATAAACATGCACGTAAAATTCTACAGGCAAACAGAAAAACAAAAAAATAAGGTGGATCTGACGGCAAGGACATCTGCACAACCATTGATGGACATGTGTTCAGAGAAAAAATAGAAATGCATGCCACCCTTCTTTCCAAAGACATATTTTCTAATGCAAAATTATTACGAGGTACAGTGCTCATATTACGGTTCATTCTGAAGAACAAAAAAATGGCAATTGAAAACTTGGAACCAAACCCTGCAAATCTACAAACACCAAAAACTAGAGATCCAACAAAGGAATAGTAGCAAAAGTGAGCAGTTTGTAACATACCAAGACAGGAAAATGGGGCAAAAAAAAAAAGGAACCAGCAGATACCATCCACCTTCGATAAAATCCAGAAGTGTTGCAGATTTTTTAAGATGGAGGGCTTATGCCATTTTTGGATAATTTTAATGGGTCCTCTGAAGATTTGGTCAGCATGTTCACCCACAAATTCAAAAAAAATCGAGCACACATTAACGGCATGACCATTGAGGTAACCCCTTAATTTTTGAGTCAAATTACTAAGCTGCCATTAGAAGGTCTTCCAATTTCTAGGTTTGGCAAAAATACATTGGTAAATATAGTTAATCAATTTCTGGAAGAAAATGATAGGGAGCCAAAATATTTAACACATAATAACACATGCAAGGGTGTAAAAAGGGCCAGCCTACAAGAACCCTGGGATGAAGTGGCCACATGGGTAATCAAATTTCTAACCTGTGAAGGGCAGTATGTACTGTTGTTAGGACATCATATAAAAATTTTAAACCATCTCAGACATGGTAGGCAACAGCCAAATGTTAGGGTAAATCTTCCCCTGTATCTGAACTAGGAATTGAAAAACATGGCAAAAAGATATCAGGAAGGAAAAGGGAGCCTTCGCCACCATGGTCTAATCAAACTAGTTTGCCAGCACCATTTTAGAGGAAACCCTAGGATCTTTGATAGGTTTTACTCTACCCTAAATGATGTAACTTTTGGAGATGAGGATGAGGAGGAAGAAACAGCTGCTATAAAGGCTGTTGCAGAAGAAGAAATAGTTGTTGTAGAGATTGTTGTAGAAGAAGAAATAAAAACTATTGTAGAGGCTATTGCAGAGGAAGAAACACACCCAGCAGTAGCAACAGAACACCCTTCTCCAGAACCTTCAAGAAGTGAAGCACCTAGCCCAACAGGGGAAGAAACAACAAGGGAAACAGAAGCATCTGAAATTGTCCCCACAACCCCTGCTATCACCAAAAAATAAACCAAAAAGAAGAATTTTGCATCTGGAACCAGGAGGTCTACAAGACTCCACTTGAGGGAAATGGCAAAACAAATCATAGAAGAAGAAGGTGGACAAAGCAGTCCAGATGTCACAGAAATACAAGCCCCTGAAAACTTTCTAGAATTTCCTGAACAAATAATTGAGGAAGAGGTTGGGCAGGATAGCTTGGAGGTGGCTACAGTTCAACGGGCCATAGAAATGGTAGATGCAATTATAGACAGTTTCATAGAGCCTCTTGAACAAGAGCGGACATATGTTGCAAAGGAAGAGATAGTTGTTGAGCAGTCAACTGTAGCTGACTTGTCTGCATCTGATTGTGAAACAGAAATAAAGGAGGAAGACATTACAGAGTAGCTGAGAGCAGCAATGAGTGTTGTCAAAACACAAACTAGATGGATTGAAGAGAGAGAAAACATCATTGAGATGCAGGAAAGAAAAATTACAGAGTTACAGAAGGAAGTGGCAAAATTGAGAAAAAGGTTGTCACAGTCTGAAAAATAGCCAACTATATCCATTGATGAGGACGATTTGGCTCAATTTCTTGTGAATTTATCTAGGGTGGATGACTCTATTGAGGAAAACATAGGTACTCATTCTAAAGCAGCACCCTTTCATTCTGAATAAGTGCCTTCTCATTTTGAAGCATTACCTTCTCATTTCGAAGATGCTTCAAAATTGGCAAAAAGCATAACAAAAAATATTGGAGATGAGTCACTAGCACAGGAACAGTCCAAGCAACAGCATGAAATTGTTCAAGTAAGTACTTCTATTGATGTCCATGTATTTCAAATTGTTACACCTTCAATAGAAATAGTAGATAAGGGGGTGAATATCTGATGACAACCCAATAGAAATAGCAGAGAAGGGGGTACATGTAGAATTATTGACAGATGATCAACTAGTAGAAGTGGCAGAAAAAGGGGTTCAGGTAGATCTGCGACCTAGAATTCCACCTGTAGTTAGACCACCTAATACTATGTCCCTAGAACAATACAATGCAGACATAGCCAGTTGGGTGATTAGATATGAGAAGCTTGCCACTAAGACTAAAAAATTCAAATTGGAAGGAAAAAAAGTAGAGGCAAGGAAACAAATATTTAGGCATTAAAAGAAAAAGTGTCTGATTTATGTCAAATTGTTGAATTTTTAGTCCAATTCAGATGGCCAGCCAGATTTTATAGTCTTATTCTAAAGGAGAAATACCTCAGATGGCAGGTCATGAGGATTAGCTCAGGTCTCCCATATATATTGGACACAACTACAGATTTCCTGAAAGCATATTTTGACAGCCCTATTGAGCAGAAAAATATCCTATGTGAACTGTTTTTACATAGCTTCTTTATTCTAGAAGAAGTAGAATTTCATCCTCAAATCTACATTAGAGATGTTCAATTGAGGGCATTCATGTCCACCTTGCAGAATCAATTTTATTGGGACCAGGAGAAAAGGTAGAATAAAGAAATTGAAATAAGAGTTGAATTGTTAGTCAGAGAAATTCAACCAAATCACCCAATTATCACTAGACATCACTTCACCATGATGAATAGGGATGATGTAAAGAGAATGTACTTGAAAAACTTGAGGGACTATGTGACCAGATTCCAAAAATTTTGTAATGACAATTTTGTGCCAGCATTATCAGTCTATAGAAACAGATGGGTTGAACAATATATGTCTTTACAGAAAAGAGAACCCATCTCCCCCATCAACTCAGAATGGTCCAGAAGAAGGGTAGGAGTAATACAGTTGATTGAAATCATGCAACATAATTGGATAGGTCTTAGATTTAGGCCTCCAACCATCATCACTCTAGTTCCATTCTACTTTGAAGAAGATGCCCAACCTAATGAACAGTTTGAAGAATGGCTCAGGAACCTTCAGGAGAATAGGGGGTATTATATAGGCAATAATTTGTTCTACAGGTCATGTAATTTGAACATAGACATATGTGATTCCATAGCCCAACAAAATGCATGAGGACATGCATTAATATAAGTTGGGGGGAAAATGATGAGGCCTAGAAATGCCTCAATCATAACATATTTGGAACACTAAAATTTCCTACAAACTCTTATGTTTAATCTAATATGCTAGTTAAGTTAATTCAATATGTTGTGTATTAACTATTTGCATGATAAATGTATCTGAAATACTATATTCTGATTTTTACAGCTTTTTGCATAAGTTTTATGTTGTTTTATTATGACTTGCTAAATAAGATATGCTTAGGTTGATAGCAGCATTTCGTTGATCATGTTTTGATATGTCTCAAGCATTTATTTTACCTAAATCTGGCAACAGTGCAAGTAAATTGTTACTGTGCAGCAAAACTAGTTTTTCCCATGTAAATTCCAGCCAGCTGCCAATGAATGGCAAGGCATGGAATTCACATATGGAAAGATATGAAGACCATTGGAATCTGATCCTGAGAAATAACCCACATGAGAAATATAGAGGAAATAATTTAAAGAGCACACATTTTTTCATTCTAAAGTCTCTTTAAAATGAACAAATATCTTCGAAATGAGAAAACATAGTGTCTTCGGAATGAGCGGATCTTCGAAATGAGAATTGCAGTCTCTTCGGAATGAGCTACTTATCTTCGAAATGAAAATGGAATGTGCTTTTTGAATTATTGATCGATTTTTGACACTAGAAAAATGGAAATAAATATTGAAAAAGGTAAGGGAAAATATCTCAGATCTGAATTTATCATCCTTGCTGACCAAAGCCACCATTTATGGAAAGATCAAGTTTGATCTTCTTCTAGGATAAAACCAGAAATTGTTGCAGCATAATAGGATTAGATATTTTGAGATATTCTCAGTTGTAAATAGATGTTAGGACATCTATAAATATGGCTCCCATTCAGGTTGAGCTAAGTAGAGGATAGAGAAAACAGAGAGTAGAGAAATATAGGAGAAATTAGGCAATAATCAGAAAAGTGGATCATTACGATCCTGTAACGAGTTTTCAACAAAATTATTGTAATCATGTTTTTGAATCAATAAAGTGTACTATTTCTATTTCATATTGCTTGTAAATGAGTGTGAGTAAGATCTAGAGAGAGAGAGACTCATACCTTCTTCTGGACAAGGAGGCTGGCCACTTCCAGACCTAGGAGGAGGACTAACAACAGGTTTTTATTTTGATTTTGCTATAGCAGAATGATGCTAGCCACTTCTAGACCTATGAGGAGGAGTAATATTATCTTATTTTATGTTTAGATTAATCTTGTGATTAATGGTTTGGTTGTAATCTCCACTTTTAGCAAATATTTCAATTTATTGTAGATTGTCATTTCCAAAATTTACTATTTTTTTGTAATTTCCTACATTTTATGTTTTGCTATCAACCCCTGCACAGAAGATTGACAAATTTTTGTTACAGAGCCTTGATAGGGTTTCATTTCTATGCTATAATTAGGTTTCCATTGCTACAAAAGTAAATAGATTTCCTTTTTGCAATTATAATCAGACTTCTAATTTTGCAACTGTTATTTCTGCAATATAATTAGGTCTCATTCTATAATTGTAATTAGGATTTCATTTCTACAATTAATGATTAGTTTTCATTTCTACAACTTAGATTAAGGTTCAATTTATGCAATTTAGATATAGGAATGTCCTAAATCCCCCACATAATCGGTTTCACCAGTAAGACCTATTGCTCCAGATTGACCTAATTTATAACCTTGTTCACCCCTTCTTCCATAGATAGCCTTGTACACTGCCCTAGATTGAAAATTTCATTAAGAATTAATGATGTGTATAAGGACTACGCATCATCCACCTCAACCACTCCTTCTTCTACAACCATTTCTTATTCATCACCATTGTCTCATCAACCTTCTTCTAATTCCAATCCATCACCCAATCCTTCTCCATCTGTCGATGTTTCACAAGTCAAAATTTTGGAATGTAAAATATTCAACTCCCCTCCACCTTCCACATCCCCTTCCAATCTTGAGCCATATATTTCCACATAATCCACCACCTCATCCCAAGTCAAGATCCACATCACTAGTCCTGGTATTAGTGAATATGTGGTCTAAGATGTTACTATTACCCTACTTGCCATCCCTACAACCAAGGATTTTGATCACCCACATGACCTTGTTTAACCATAGGTGCTATCTACGATATGAGCTCCGCTCCTAATAGTATCAACTTTGTTTATGAGGGATTTATTCCTCAATTGAGGCAAATCCACCCGAAGAACCGAAAGATCCAAGACGTGCCAATATACAAAGCATGGTAGTATTTCCATATCGTTATTTCCACATAGTCAATTGGCAAGGTCAAGGTCTAGGTTCCCATGAATAGGGAATACATGAAATAATTAATTTTCGATATCGAGGGGCACATGATCATTCAATCTTAGGATATACCCCACTTTTTACAACTACTTCCCTTGAGCAAGCTTTCTAAAGTTTTAACCTCAATGATGAAGACAAAGCCCTGCTTCCATATTTCTCAACCACTCCTCTTCAACAAGCTCTTCAATAGCTTATATTCAACTAAGAAGAAAACCCCCTAAATTTTTCCTACCCACTTCCATATTCTTATGATGAAAGTTATGAAGAGTATGAACTTATGTCCAATGCTTCTAACAATTCTGAAGAGGAATTTTAGCCCATTGTTCCCCTTACCCAACAGGATGAGTTTTACCTCAGATAGTTTCCCATCAGCCCATCTTTCACTTGCTTCTTCCACAATAATAAGCTAACCCACCTGGCGAACCACCCCCACATGAGTTCCATTGCACCATTCAGCCATGCCAAAATTTGTAACATATGTAAAAAAAAATAAAAATCAAAACATTCAAAACAAAACAAAAAATTTCGTTGTATGTACATAGCATTTAATTTCATGATTTTTTGTTGCTATCCAAGTTTAACAAGAGTCAACATCGGTTATAATATAATCATTCCACCTATCCATTCTTCCAATACATCCTTTCCTACTAAGTTAGTATGAATCTTATTGACTTATTCACCCCACTATGCAATCCATACAATCCGGCTAAGCCAATTCCAATTTACGAAAGCCTTGTTTCCATGGACTAGATTTCTTTCCCACCATCCTTTTTGAATTTTGTCCTATCCAAGAAATTTTTAAGGGCTTATGCCAACCAAATTCATCCTTCCCCTCCACCTTCACCTCCATATTCTACCAAGAATACTGAGGTATTTTAGGCAGAGTTAGATGACGATAAGCAAGAAGAATTAGATGACATCATAGACTATCTCGACTGGCTCTCAGGCCTGGTACCCATTCACAAGCTTAATGGGATGATACACATTTGCATTAATTTTGGAGACTTGTATTAGATCTTCCTTGTCTAGGTGTCCTCTTATATGCATTATTTGATTACTATATATACATGGATAAAAAAAAAGCACACACAAAACAAACAAAAACAAATAATTCACATAGGCATATTACAATTACATACATATTGCATTTACATATAGGCATTTTTACATGTATTTTTCACATTGCATTCATATTCCATTTGCATTCATTCCACATGCATTTCTCACATTGCATTCATACATAGCTTGCACATATTCCATTTGCATTCATTATACATGCATTCCATTACATTCATTCATATTGCATCCATCCCATCCCACGTTCAATGATATTTTATAGTAGTGATGATATGGCCAAATAAAAAAATTCAAGTTCCCACAAATTAGGAATACCTATTTTTGGCATTTATGCAATTTTCCCCAACATCATAAGCCAACAATCCCATTTGTCAAAAATTATAAACCCAAAGTTTTTAGTCACTCAGCCACTACTAGTGTGTCTAGCAACCTCCAAAAAGATGTCCAATTTTCTTTAGGACCAAAAACACTTTTCACATTAAAAAAATATTGAGTCTTGTCAATTGATTCCAAAAACAATCTTGCACCAACCACACTTTTTCACATCTTAAAAATATTTTGAGTCAAAGAGGGATAACACCATACTTGGGTGGCACCTTGAAGTAAAAAGGGTATTCCTCACTTGTCCTATAATGCAACATAGTCCAAAATAAAAAATAGTGGTTTTCACCACTATCACAATTGCTGTCCAAATATAAACACAAAATATAGAGTAGTAAGGATAGGGTCACATTCTCATCATACTTCAGTTGAGAATCTAATTCCCCAAAGCTCTATCCAAAATTAACAATTTCTATGCACACACCACAAATTCCTAAATTTGTAAGGATTGTACTACATTTCCCTTAGAAATTTATGTAGTCATCCCCAAGGCCTAAATATAAGATCATTGTACTATGGAGTGAGTCTCCATAGGGGCTATAGATGCTTGAATGGTAGTGGAGTAAGCTCATGTGGGACAACATGTCTCTCTTCCAAAAAGGGAGACCTCTAACCGCACATACGGACAAGCTAGCTTCTTGGTCCTCTCCATAATAGGTCATGCTAAATTTACTCATAATGGGTTAATTAACTTCACGTGCACACACATCGGTTCTTTATTACCTAAGGTCATTGTCATGCTCAAGATTTGTTACATGAACTTCAATTGCACACACCTTGGTCCTAAATAAAGTTAGACAACCTTTACTAAGTTTGGTTGATAGCATTAGTCTATTTGAGTCTCTAAAAATCCCTCAGTATTCTATATCAACATCCACACGTTCTTCCATATCAACATCCATATCTTCTTCCATGTCAACACCCAAGTCTTCATCATAGATCAAACCACATAAAGCCACCAAGTTTGGTACCCCTCGATTGCAAAAAAATGAACAAAAATGGCCAACAAAAATTTTGAACTTTAAATGATCATTAGAACATCATGCATTCCCCTCATATAGTCTAAATTCATTATTCATATACATACCATTGCACTTGCATTAATCATCCATATAAGCACTACGCATACACATCATGATTAGCTTGCATTAATCATCCATATAAGCACTGCACATACACATCATGATTAGCTTGCATTAATCATCCATATAAGCACTACGCATACACATCATAATTAGATTGCATTAAACATTCATAAAATATCTTCATAAAACATGCATTGCATAAACATAAAAACATTCACATAAAAGATAACACAAATATAAAATGCATGTATATATATATAGATATATAATATCATATGTACAATGAGTGCTAAAAAGACTACAAGGGAGCATCAAGGCTCATATACAAAAGTGCATCTAAGCACTAAGCTAATTGTCTATGGGAGGATCCCTGAGACCTGGTAGGAACCCTAGACCTAGAACTTTGCCTAGATATCATGTTCCTTGAGGAATTAGTCCTAGAAGATTACAGAGGATCCAAAAAAGGAATGTGATTAGCCATGCACAAATCCTCCAAGGAGTGTGCATATGTCTCACTAGCATGTAGTCATCGTAATTCAATCTAATGTTGATGTTATCTCACAAAAATATCTGCCCAGAGCCTTGTGATCATCTCTTGATTGCCACCCCCATATACTTATCACCCTACCTCCATCCGAGCTATAGTAGACCATAACCTAGCTATGACCCCATATCATCCTACCAAAGACTCCCTATGAGCCTCTAGTATAGTCTCTCGCTCCTCATAGAGTTGCTCCACGTCAACCCGTAGCCTAGCCACCTTGGATATCTCCCCCATATCCTCATCCTCCTCCCCCTTGTCCTCCAATACCTCCACCTAGGGAGTCTACTGTGCTGCTCCCCTCGATCACCTTCGACTCATCGATTGTTGTGACCTCATCATCTTCAGAGTCATCCTTGACTCCACTATTTTTGCATCCCCACCTATCATCACATTTTGTACCCATACTGGTTGGGTACCAAACCATGCTACATACTCAAGAGTCACCCCAACATCATATACATATAGGACATCCAACTTCTCATTGTCCTCTATCTAAAATCTCCATGGCTCTACACATGGAAGTCCCACCTCATCCCGCCAATTTTGGTACAACACTGGCTCATTTGGCACATCCTGAGGTAAGACAAACTGCCTCAACACCTATGAGTACTAAAAGTACTCCACCTCCTCATATCTCCTCTCAACCAACCATTGTGTCTGCCTCACCCATCATAGATTCTCCTCATCACTCTCCCACATGGCTCCTCACCATAACCTCCATATCACTTGATCCAGATTTAACCTTACCCACATATCCCTATACCACTTGCTGGTATGCACCTCCCAACTCAGCTACACCTCCTCAGCCACTACCTATATCCTGGCATAAGGCTCATCCATATGCCATACCTAGCAAGATAACCCCTCTAGCTAAGCTACCCTAGAGTGCTCCCAAGCCCAACACTGAAGAAGGAAGTTGTATCCAATCCCCTTCCTCCCTCTTTGTCTCACCTCATATAGCTCCCAGTATAACTATGCCAATAATGTAGGAGCCCACATATACGTCCTTGGATCGGTGAGTAGGTCATTCACCAATCCTAATAGGTTCCAAGGGAACCTACACCCTATGCTATCAATAAGCACTATGTTCACTAACACAAACATGATCAAGATAGGGAGTGCATCCAACTCCTTAGGCTTGTACATGATCAAGTAGCATATACCTCCATCTCCCATCCTCACCTCCCACCATCACTTATGAAACATCTTCTTCATCTCCACTTTCTTATTGTGTCCTACTATCACCTTCCCCCCCTCCACTAGCACATTGAGAATGTGGTGTACATCCTCAAGGGTGATAGTAGCCTCCCTAGTTGTCAGCTGAAATGTCCCCCTGTCTTATTCCCATATCTCTATCAACTATGAGAGATACCCATCATCGGTCCTCACCACATCCAACCGAGACACTCCCTCCAAGAAAACCTCCCTCAAAATATCACAATCACCCTTCGTAAGCTTCTTCCTCATACCAGGAATGACAGGATAAAATTGATTTCAAGGCTCTATCTCCCTCAACTACAACAAAAAAAAACATTTTACATTAGTATAAATTGTAGAAAAAGAAATAACTTCAAAATTTTTGCACAAGAGAAAATTATTTTAAAAATTATCGAGGTAAATCATGCCTCAGCTCCACCAGTAGCATGCACTCCCTTCACCGCCATAGCTCCCATGTAAATTTCCACCAACCTCACTTCCCTCACCAATGCACTCCACTCCTTAGGCACATATTCATAAACTCTCAAACACACGAATGAGCCTCACAAATCTTCCCTACAAGCTATTTATAGTTGCATCTAGCACACTCAGGTGTAGTCTAGTGCCTGCAGTCTACAAGCACACATGGGTGCCTATAGGCACACCCAGGCACAACCAGACGCCTACAAAATACCACAAGTGCATCCAGGTTCCTGGTGCCAAAATGACATAAAGACAAAAGAAACCAAAACAGTAGCTTAGCCCCTCAAAATCTCACCAAATTTCACCCATACATCATTGTGAAAATAGGAATCATTTTGCGCACACATTTTTTGAATACAATGCACATTTGTAAAATACACAAATCAAGTTACAAAACACATCAAATGATTTCAATTTTTTACAAAACAAATACTCATATCCTCTACTCCATATTCTTCATCATTCCACAATTTTTTTGTGATAATTGGAGTTGATTTGACCATAAAATCAATAGTCTTCGTCCGAAAAATGTAAAATAAACAACTAAAAGCTCTCACATTTACAAATCAACTCTAACTTTGGCGACATCATCACATTCTTCCATAAATGTTATACCAATATCATAATCTACAATCATTTCTTCCAACACGTGTTAAAATTATAAGTAAATCTCATACATAGTGGTTTATTCTATATACTTGGCGATTGCAATGATTTGCATCCTTGTAATTTGGTAAGATGAATGAATTACAATAAGAACACTTGGTCATCATCATCATCATCACTTATATCCTTGCTCAAAATCACAATAATATTTGGTATTTCCTCATCTTTAGAGTGGAACATTGCCAAGAGAAATTTGCACAACTGTTGTCATTGATGGCCTAGTTCGTGGGGGTTAAAACATGGACACAACTCAAATTTCATTATTCAAAAATATCCTTAACACCTTTGAGATAGGAACTAGCTAGAATGATTGGTTCCAATTGTGGGAATTATTCAAGTAGTCACTAGCAGTACATCTAAGGTTGATTCCTTTTTTCTTTGCATCATCATTTTGCATATCAATGATGCCGAAAAGGCAAAATGTTCCAACAACATCGAATCACCCCAAACTTGGGGTAACAAAAATTTGATTATGATTTTCCCATGATAGGATACACCTTACATGATCATGACATATACATTTGACACAACCCCATTTCCACTGTTGGGGAAAAAATGGTATAATATTTTACATCATTCATATCTTCCACATCATATCATATCTTACATCATTCATATCGTCCACATCATATCACATTTTACACCACCCCCCTTCTCACCATTGGGGCAAAAATGGTACCACATCATTCATAATTTGCACAAATTTTTCAATTGGCTCGTGAGATTCATCCGTAATCTTAGTCACTAATTGAGGGGGTAAGCTACTTAAATTCCAAAATTCTTTTTTTTTTTTGTCTTCAACGTTATTGTTCAAAAATCCAACAAGAGAGAGAATCTGCTTCTATGCCCAAAGCCCAACCATATATCTCGTGTTTTTGTACCATATTGTGTTTCACACAACATGGTACAAAAAGGGGCATATGTAGACACCAAATTCTAGCCACTTATCCATCATCACCCTTTCTTGCCACTCAATTGGCCATTCCATAACTTTCCTACCATATAATGGCCCACTTTAGCATTTTATCGCCATTTTTTGACCCCTATTTAACTTATTTATATTTATTTTATACTATTTACATTTAAATATAATATTTTATATTATATTTTAATATATGTTTTATAAAATATATATTTATAAGACAAATTAACCCCAGTCATCCGATCTAATATAATATTAGTCATCCATATTCCTTAATCCATGTCACACCTAAAGTTTAATATTAGCCTTTGGATATGCTTTAATATTAGCCACACAA
Organism: Wollemia nobilis; assembly: GCA_028583015.1. Taxonomy (NCBI): domain Eukaryota; kingdom Viridiplantae; phylum Streptophyta; class Pinopsida; order Araucariales; family Araucariaceae; genus Wollemia; species Wollemia nobilis. The sequence continues at coordinate 15,893,165 of JAQPPZ010003374.1, forward strand.
TCAAAAGCATTAATCTAAAAGACTAGGCTTGATAATAAATAGGAGCATTCTCAATGCTCAACCCCTGAATCCTGGAAGACTTGAATGTTGGAGCTCTAATTTACTTGTGAGGCCTAACCTTGTTGAGAGATTGTTTCTTGTGAGTAGATTGTGCCCTAGCTTATCCTTCCCAAAAACCCTAGCTTGCCCTAGGATTTTTGGATTCCAACCACCTTCACATCCCATTTTTACCGCCACCATTGTCGTCCATCCGTTGAGCCCTTCAAATTCTCTCGATCTACTTCTGTATATTTAACCCTAATCTAAAGGTACAACCGAGAACCTACCTCATCCCACAGGTGTAGTCATGCACCTACCATATTCTGTAGGTGCAACATAGTGCCTACCATTCCTACAGCCACACACCATAATCTGCTGCATAATATCACCAAGTGTTTTCGGGGCACCCTGTCATCAATCTGCAGTAGATCAACAGAAAAACAAAGTATTTTGTGCATTTCATTATTCGGTGTTATTTAGATTCTACATATTTTATTCACTTAGATCTAGGGTTTTTAGTTAGCATTTTTGAGGGTTCACACTGTCGAACCCTCATTGTGTTTGCTAATGGCTTTATGTTTATAGTGTATGTAGGATCAGGTAGCATTCATAAAGAATTGTTGAGTAGTTGTTGAAGCTAGAGTGGCCCAATTACAGATAACCAGAATCCCACTCACATTGTTAGAAGCAAGATACATTGGAGACACTACTTGTTATATAGCTAGGGTTTCGAAGAACCATAGCATCTGTATTTACTGTATCAAAATAATTCCTTTAAATGGATTAATTGTAACAAAGGAGTTTCTCAACTCCCCATCCATTTATTGAATAAAATCATATCTTGTGCAATCTCTTGTTCATTGAAATTGTTTTACTTTTATATTTATTTTAGTGTCGTATTTTTGCTTCACAGATCCATAAAGTAATCCTTGTTATCCACTTCATTTAATGACTAACTTTGTACTTCCATTACCTTTTGGGGTTGTAATTTTTCTCCCATTACCTTGTGTAATGTTGGTATGGCTCCTAGAAAACTTACCACTTTAACCTTTATGGTTGTATTTAATATTTGTGTTGTCATTCTTTGCATTGGTGCTTTTTACTCCAATATGCTTGGCTTATTTAATTATTTTTGTTATGTTAACCTTATTTTTTTAGCTTTTTGTGCTTCTTCAATTACCTTATGTTCCACCTACCATATATCCTTCTCTTTGGTATATTTTGGGTAATTATATTTCTTGGTATGACTCTATCTCACGATAAATATATCTTTCTCTTTCTCTTTCTTTCTTGTTTGAGGTACATGAATGTCAAGAAAATTGGCATTCTATGAGTTTGTTGTACTTGTCTTCTTAGGATAGTTAATATCCATATGGTTACCTAGACCACACCATTGACATATATGTGTTGCATTATTCTACACTATCTCATTTGTTTGAGGATTTGGACAATTTTTTTCAAAATGTCCCCACTCTTAAAATTTTCAATACTATATGATTGGTCTACCTTCATAATCACATTATAACTTAATCTGACCTCCTTATCAATTGCTCTAATATGTCCTACATCCTCTATGATTATTTTTATATCCACCACTACTTTTACCTTGTCCATTCCATTAGGCATTCAATTTTTCCTCACTTCCTTATAATGTTAAAGTTTGGTTTCTTTTCCCTTTCAAGTTGAATTGATAATCTACCACTTCGTGTCCCAACACATCACATATATTATAGTATGCATTCCTAGGATAATTCACATTTGTATGCCCTTTGGTTTTTTAATTAGTACAACATATATCCTTTCAATCCATCCTAGTTTCTCCCTTGTATTCCATTAGCATTTTATTGAAATTTTTATTAAAGGATTGGATAGCATGCTTCACTTTGTCATCTACATCACTATCCAATTCTGCATTCTTAGAATGTCCCATAGTTCCTATTTCTATTTTCTTTGACTCACTTTCAAAGTTCTTTGCTTTTTATAAAGCTTCAACATATGTTGATGATGGAACTCCTTTCATCTTCTTTATATATTTTGGTAATAATATATCAATAAACCATATTCTAATGAGTCCATATATTGGTGGTGTTTGTATTTTGTTAGTAAATTTTTTTAGTCTTTGATTATATTCTTTGACATCTTCATATTTTCCTTGTTTAATAGCATATATTTTGGCTATAATCTATGTGTCATCTATGAAGGAATATAATTCATTAATAAATCCATCCTTCATTGTATTCCATACTCAAAAGGTTGGTGTATTTTCTCACTTTAGATACCATTCTATTGAGTCCATGTCATGTGGTGGAAAATAGTTGCAACCATTCATCTAGTTTTCTTACCCCATTTAATTTCCAAATGGTGGTACATGTGCAAATATACCTAAATGGATACTCCTTTCCTTTCCCTATAAAGGGTGGACATTTTTGTGTACATAATCTAGTAGCAATGTTAGCTATTTGTGGAGTTCTTGGAATTATTTCTTCCTCATCAATTAATGAGGATCCCATTAGAATTTTTGTTTGATCCCTTCCTATAGTAGATGGTTTATTTTGTTATTATTTGTTGGACATATCTATCCTTGGTACTTTATTTCCACTAAATAGTCATCTTCCTATTTTGTATATGTCCTCACTCTATGACCTCCTTCATTAACAAACACATTATAGTGCTAGTCTATCTTCTTGAGTTTTTGAATGTAGTTTCTCTAGTGCCTAACTCCCATCCTCCTCACCCCTTGGAAAATTTCCAACCACCTAATTAGGTGTCTCCATCCACTCTGACTATTGGTTGTTCCCTTTGTAATCCTTCCTCTGTACTCAACAATAGTGTTTCCTATCTTTCAATATCTCCTTTGTTTAAATTTTATACTTGTTCTACAACTAGTTTGTATATTTTTTATGTTATATTGCTCGCATTCCATCTTTGATCATTTTGTGTACTTCTTACTGATACTTTTCCTCTCCACAATCTTCATAAACTTGTATTTACGTTTCATCCCTATTTCCTCCACTCTACTTGTTCTAGACCCTCATCATTATCAACAATGGCAACAATACCAAATACAACACATGTGGTGGAATTCCCAATGAGCTGGGTGTGATGATAGATATAAGTTGATGTTTCACTATTATTATGTAACTATAACAACCATACAATTGTATTATCCTAATTGTACATCCCTTCAAATCATACAATGTGTAATTGTACAGTTACAAATCATACAATATATGATTGTATAGTTATAAATATATAATGACACTAAATTGTATGGTTACCAAAATGTGTAGTCTAACAAAAACATTGAACTAGCAATCAATTCGTCTCATCAATTATTCACCATAATCATTCAATTGACAATTAATATAATTCAACCAAATGTTCAATATTTTATCAATGTAATACTAAGGAAGGACTAACAATCTATAAGGTTTTAAAATCTATTTTACGGTTCATAAACCCTCAACTTGCAATCATCAATCATTAGCATCACAATCAATTTTATCCACATGTTTCTTAGATAAATACCCATTGCATGAGTATTATTGCAAAATATCACAAAATATGCATTACACTTGATACAATTATACTATAATTAAACTTGATTGTATGATTTTTAAGTAGGTCATTTAGCCATGAATTCTAACTTGTCAATGCATGCAATAGTAATCAAATTCCATTGATAACATAATCAATATAGAAATATCTTAATATCCACACATGCACAAATAAATCTGGTTCAAGGAAATTTACATTGTCATGGCTACTACATAAAACAATAATAAATTGTAAATAATGTACATATTTGACATACTCCAATATGATGCACATAAGTTGTATTCTAAACCATGAACACATCCTATGAATTATAATATGAGCCATCAACATCAACTCTAAACATTAACATGGAAATGAACAACCACACAATTTTATTGGGGGGGGCTTATAATACCTCTTTAGGCCATTCTTATGTGGTTCCTAAGAAAACACATTATTCACAACTATCACCTGATAACTATTTTTTTAACAATTTACTTATATTTCTAAGGTTTAATTTTATTTTTTATCAAATTACATTCCACATGAATTTTACGTAATTTTCTTAAGTTTCAATTTCATTTTACTTATATGTCATATAACCTTTTATGTACATTTAACTCAAAATTCCACAAAACTCCTTTGTACGATTTTATTTCTTCTTCATCTAGGAGGTAGATTTATTACCTACATAAATTATGTAAATGAGAGTGAGGATGCTTCAATCAAATTTTTCTTATCCTAGGATGCTTCAATGAACTTGTTCTTATCCTATGATAAGGTTGAAATAAATCTTTAAGAGACTTGATATCTTGATTCTAGATTCTATAACTATACAACAAGAAACAAAGAGTTGTTTGCTACTATCGATAAGAAATTTAAGACCAAGATCAAGCTTGGTGATAAAAATATTTTGGATGTGATAGAAAAAGGTATAATGGATGTTAATAGTAACATAAAATAAAAATTTATGATATTTATTATAGTCTTGATCTTAAGCATAATTTTTTGAGTGTTGGGATTCTTTATAAAAATAATTATTTATTTTGATGATAAACATTGTATCATATATGGCAATAACAATGGGTGTAAAGTTATCACTATCATTTCTATATCAAGTAATTAAATATTTCCTTTAATTTTTGGAGGTAGTGGCAAAAACATGTCAAATATTGTCATTGATGATAAGAATTGGTCGTGGCATTTTAGTTATGGCCACTTAAACTTTTAATTTTTGAATTTTTTGACTTATCAAATGTTGTTTTTTGGTTTTCCTAATGTTGAAGACCACAAAAAATATTATGAAGGTTGTTCCAAAGACTCACATGCTAGAGAAAGGTTTCCAAGAGGAAAAGTGTGCAGAGACCAACATCCATTTCAATTAGTTCATTCTGATATATGTGACCCAATGTAAACTAAAATGTTGGGTAATTCATCTTATTTATTACTTTTATCAATGATTTCTCAAGAAAGTGTTGGGTATATTTTTTATCAATAAAGATGAGGATTTAGATGTTTTTAATAGGTTTAAAGCCTTTGTAGAAAATGAAAGTGGATATAAAATTAAATGTATAGGGACTAACCATGGTGGTCAGTATTATTCAATGTATTCTATAAAATTTTGAGATAATAATATGATAAAGAGGCAATTGACAACTACCTACACACCTCAAAAAAATGGGGTAGATAAAATAAATAATTAAACTCCTATTGAGATGGAAATAAGTATGCTTCAAACACAATAATCTAGCAATTATTTTTATACTAATGTGGTTTCAATAGCACTATACATTCTTAATAGGAGTAACACAAATGCTCTGAGAATATGGCTCACTATGACTCATGGTATAAGAAGAAACCTAATGTTAATTATTTTAAAATTGTTAGTTGTTTAGACTATGTTCATGTTGTTGATAAGAAAAGAAAGAAGCTTGATCCAAAAATTGATCTTTGAATTTTTTTGGATATTGTGAAAATGGATAAGCTTATAGGCTTTACAATCGAAGGACTAGTAAAGTGATGGCTTCTAAAAATATTATTTTTTATGAAAGGGAGTATATGGTCATCAAAGAGTCCAAGTTGGTAATACCATAAATGTTGGTAAATATTGTATTGGTGGTGAATAACCCACTTGTGTATGTAATCCTCCATTAATTGTTTCAAATCATCATTCAAGTAGTTCTTAAAATACTCCCATGAATATTTATTCAAGTTATTCATCACCCATTATCAATCTTATAACGACTAGGAAGTGGAAGAGAAATATTCAAGCTTACCTACAAAGTCAAATTATTGATAGCAATTTTATAAGGACAATTACAAGATACCGAGCTCAAGCATTTGATCAAGTTATTTTAATGTTTCAAGGGCTACAAATATATGGACATGATAAGCAAGATCCTAAAGGTGAGTTAATTTGTTATGCTTTAATATCTCAAGCTAAGTTTGAAGCTTATTATTTTTAATAAGAAGAGATCAATTCTATTTAGAAGTATGACACTTAGGAGCTTGTGAAACTTCCCAATGGTAATAAATGTGTGGATTCCAAGTGTTTTTATAAGACCAAATATAATATTGATGGTAGTATTGAAATACTTATTGCTAAAGGATTCACACAAAAGTATGGAATTGATTATAAAGGAACATTTACACTTGTAGAAAAGCAACAAACAATCAAAATTGTTATTGCTTTGGTAGTGCAAAGGATATGGAGTTTCCATCACTTTGATATAAAAATGCAATGTTGAATGGTCACTTAGAGGGGGGAGTGTATGTACAACAACCACAAGGTTTTGAAGTTAAAGGAAAATAAGAGTGTGTTTACAAACTGAAGAAGGTCTTATATGGACTCAAGCAAACACCAAGTGATTGGAAAGCCTAGATATATGGATTCCAACATCAAAGTGGTTTTAAAAGGAGCAATAGTGAGCCTACCCTCTTCTCTAATAACAAATATAATGCTATTTTTATTGTATTTTTGTATGAAGATGATTTGATTTATATAAGAAACAACTCTAAAATAAACAATGAATTAGAAAATGCTATGGTGAATGAATTTGAAATGAATTTTTTTGGGTTGGGTATTACTTATTTGGAATGGAGGTTCATTGATGTCAAGGTGAAAAAAACATAGAGTACCATTTGAATTAAGCCTATGTAGAGCCAAGGAAGCACTATAAATAGTATGTACAAACTTATGTAGATCAATGACAAACAATCTTAGAGGACATACAAAAAATGAATGATCAATAAAAAAAAATTATTTAGGTAGGGTGGTGAACATTTATCAAAATAAATTAAATAATTTCTAATACAAAATGGTATAAGCAGGCAACTTACTACAATAAAATAGTATAGCATAATGAAGAAAATATTTTATTATGGAAATGGTATTTTGCATGCTTAAAGAAGCAAATCTTGGTCATCAATATTGGGTAGAGGCCATTAAAACTATAATATACATTCAAAATTAATCTTCCACAAAAATTCTTAGAAATATTACTCCTTTATAAAATTGGCTAGAACATAAATCTTTACTAGTGCACCTAAGAAGTTTTGGATGTAAAGCATACATACACATTCTAAAAAAACAATTATATACAAAAACATTATGTGGCATATTTCTTGGATACGATGATGCCTAAAAATAATATAAAATAATTGATCTAGTCACAAAAATAAATTTGTGAACAAAGAAGTGGTATTTGATAAAAAAAATACAAAGTAGATATTGAGAATCCAAAGGATAATACAATTTCTATCTTGTATATTACACTAGATAAAGAAGAATCTTGAGAAGAAGAATATAAAATATTTAATGAACTATTTGAAGACATAAAATTCATAGACTCGTCACAAAAGAGTCAAAATGATATATAAGCACTCTCAAATATTCAAAACTAGAAAGACTACTAAATATTACCACTACAAGACCTCAAACTTATAGTATGACAAGAGAAATAACAAACATGAGACTAACGAGCTCGACAATAGAACAAACATCAATACAATATGTAATAAGACAACTAGAATAGAAATCAATAATTGAATTAGAATATACAACACTAATAAATAATAAAACATGGGATTTAATTGATCTACCTGAAGGTAAAAAATAATAGTATGTAAATGGATTTACAATAAAAAATACAAGTAATATGGCTCTAATGATAAACATGAGACATGACTAGTTGTAAAATTTTATGTCCAAACACAAGGAATCAACTATGAAGAAACATTTACACCTATAACGAGAATGACTACTATTTATACAATTTGTGCACTAGTAGCTAAGTTTTGTTGGAAAATTCATAAAATGGATGCTAAGAGTGCATTGCTTAATGGTGATTTTAAAGAAGAAGTATACATGATTCAACTAGAAATATTTGTTGCTAAAGGACAAAAAAAAATATCTATAAATAAAGAAAACACTACAACTTGAAAAAATCCCCTAGAGCATGGTGTATTAAAATTAATAACCATCTATTATGACACAATTTTAAAATAAGTGCATGTTGGAAATTTTGAGTATATTTTTGTCATTGATGTCAAAGGTTGAAGGCCCAAGTTTAAGACCATGGTTCAAAAGAAAGCAAATGACTAAGGATTAAAAGAGATAATATTATAATATTTTAATATTATAATATTTAGGCCAAAAGGACTTATTAAAAGGAGTATTGAAAGTGCATTGGACAAAGGTCTCAAAAATAAATTTAATTGACAAAGGACTACAAGCAAAAATATTATTTAACACCAAGGTTAAATAATATAATAAATAATATTTAACACCAAGGTTAAATATTATATTAAAAATAAAATAAATTTGAATTATCAAAAGGCACCAAGAATTTGAATTTAAAAGGTGGCAAATAAAAGGTTGAGCCGACATCCAAGTAAGGCAAGCAAAAGGGCATAAAAAGGTTTAATTATTTGCATGGACAATTTTTTTTAATGAAGCAATAATCACATTCATTCGAGCATGTTGTGGAGGCATAGAATAAGATAATTCATTTTACGCTTTTTGAGGGCAGCAAAGAGATTAAGGAGGTAGTGCATGTTTTTGGTCCTACATAGATGTATAGCCCAAGTGGTAGTCAGGACTTGCAAAGAGCATGGTAGGCGGGAGGTTACGCGTTCGAATCACAACAATGGTTTTTATTTTGGTCGAGAGAAAAGACACCAAATGAAGTAGGTAAAAAGGAGTGTGTGCTCCTTGGTGATCGTGTGGGTGCCTAGCCCACGTGGTATCCACCCTAGTGCTAGGATGTAGTTTAGCAAGGAGACGCACGATTGAGTCACAGTGGCAGCACTTGAAGCAAGGTAAATTTTTTTGATTAAATTAAGGTATGCATAGTGCACGACTTAGGGAGATATAAGGGTTAAATTTTTATTGTTTGGTGTGCAATTTTCTAGGGAGACATAAGGTTGTAAGATTTGCATAATAATTACTGTGTGACATTTCTGATTTTGTGTTTAATTAAATTGAGATATATTATGAGGTTTAAGGTATATTGAAGTGGGATTTAATTTGTGATTTGCACTTAGGTTTTCTAGTTGCTAATATTAAAAATAACTTAGGATTAATAAGGTGTTAAATGGTTAAGTATTTTGTGTAGTCTTGAATTGTGAAAGAGAATTTGAGAGTAGTTGTTTAGTGATTAAAAACCTTGCTTTGAAAAATAAAAGGAGTGGTAAAACAATATTTTGTGCACTATTTTTGATGAAAGGTTTCTTATATGGATGGATGAAAAATATTGTGCTAACTATACTTTGAAGTGGCATAAATTAATAGAATAATTTTTTAGATAGGTTTTTGATATCTCATCTCCATCAAAAGCAAGCTAAGACATATGGTAACATTACTCCTTATTTGAGGCATTTGGTTGGGTATATATTGTGATTTCATAAGGAGGAGATATAAGGATTAAGTTCATATGCATTGTTGGAAATGTTTGAGCTAGTGTTTGTGCTACATTGATGAATGAAATGGAAACCATTTGTGCTAGAGTTTGAGATCTTCTTGTGCTTCATTTTTGAATGTTTTTGGAAACATTTGGGATAGATTTTGAGAACAAGTTGTGTTTTCATTGTTGAAAGAGATTTACAAATTTGTGCTAGAAATTATGAACTACTTGTACTAGGTTTGATGATAAGTTAAGTGCACCATTGTGAAACCTTTTGAGGATTGGTTTGATAAATATTTAAAGAAATTGTGAAAGTGTTTGAGATCAATATTATGAGGGAAATTTATGCATTGGTGTGGTTGATATTTGAGAGAAAATTTGCAATAAAACTAGACCAGTTTTGTGAAGCAAGTTATACACTATTTTGATTTGATGTGAAAGGATTTTATGAGAGATGTTAGGAGTAATCAATCTGAAGGGATGTTTTATTGATAAAAATGTGTTACATATATAGGCAGAAGGCCTATATTATAAACTGACAAGTGTCAGTATAAACTGACAAGTGTCAAATCAGAGGCATAGTGCACTTTAACTCTAACATTCCCCCTTAAAGTGCACTATCCTAACTAAAGAAAAAAACAAAGCAAGTCAACATTAGGTAACATTCCCCCTTAATGTTGACTTCTCGAAAACGACCTATCATCCTCACTTATTGCTGATTTGGTATAGGCTCGTGCTTTGTGCTCTTGGATCTCCAAATGTGAATTTTGCTAGATTAACTGTGTATACATATAGGTATGTTGCCTCAAGGTCAGCCACTTCCATGGGTCTGTTACCACTGGGTCAGCTGTCTGAGTGCCTCAGGGTCATCATGGGTGCCTCAGGGTCAGCCACTTCTGGGTCTATTGCCTCTGCAGGTCATCCTCAGAGGATGTTGCATCTCATAGGTCATTGACTAGATTCACCATAGATATCAAATCCTTCATTATGGTGAAATCAATCTAGAAGGTGTCGATGTCTGCAAAAAATGCACCTAATACAAAGAAAAAATGAGCCATATAAGAGTGTTGGTATCTGTCGAAAATGCACTCAATACAATAAAATGAACCATAGATCAAAATAGGAGAGAAGAAGAAAAGAAGAGAATCTTATGAAGTGTCTTCATCTGTAGTCTTTAGAAGTAGATCCAAAAAAAACCTCGGATAGAGTCTAGGGTGTCTTTGTCTGTAGTCCCTAGTATAAGTGTCCTTATGGTGACCATGTCATCCCACCAAAATGCATGGGTAACCAGCCGCTACATTTTCCAAGTGTATAGAAAAGATCACTAGGTACAAGGATCACATATGAAATTACCTTGGGAGTGTCGGGTACAACAGAAAGTGCACTCCAAGGTAGAAAAAAAATTGAGGCTAAAAAACTCAATTGAAACAGCCTCAAAATTACAATATGACACCTCCATTGTGTCCATCACGGAAAAACGTTTCCAACGACTATAAATACCCCTATATTCCACCATCAAAGGGGCCTTCATCATGTGGAAAAATCATCATGCTTTATCTAAGGCAGCAAAATAAACCTTAGGAATATCATATTCCTGGCATCGCACTGTGGCGGAATAATAAAAAAAGACTCAATTTTCCCTCACAGGAGAATTACATTTCCACTCTCTATGTGGATAAAGGCATTTTAAAAGAGTAGGTGACTGTAAAACATTTTGTGAATATCCATTTTCCATTTGAATTAATTGAAAATAATCAATTAATAAAATGCCCCCTCATTAAAATAAATGTCCACCCACTTTAAATAAAAACTAAATATAGCCTTCATTAAACAAACAACACAGACTTCTGAACCTCCTTCGCCATGTGTTTGAAGTAGGTTCCACTTTTGCATGGAAAAAAATATTACCACAATTGGTTTCTTCTACCAAACAGCCATGACCAATATATCTTCTTCTGACGTCGCCTCATCAGAATAAAGAAGCAAATCGAGGCCCCCATGATTACTGTGGCCATAGTACTGATCACCGCTCAAGCAGTATGATCTCCCTGATCTTCATGTTCCCGTCTATCAAAACTGTCACGCATGATGAAAATTTTGAAACAACCCTAGAATACTCCTCCATCAATGCTCGATACATCTTCACGACTAGAAAATTTGTGGCAGCCATAGTACCTGTGCACAATAACCCCACTCCAATCACCTTTAACATCTTCCATTTCTCCTCTTCCATAGCATTTTGCATCTCCATATTTTTAATGGAATCCCCTCACAATGACGATCTTTATCACAAATCTTCAATCAACGGGCGTCCAGATCACACTTTCGTCATAGATGCGGTGCCTCTTGCAGGGCTGGTGCGGTGCCTCTTGCGCTTCCAACAGATGCATTTCTATTTTTTCTTCCGCCTGTAGATGAAGAAGTGCGACCGCGCCTGCACTAATAAAAAATTCAATGAAACGAAATCCTGACCATAATTACCATCCTTAGCTCGATTCCCGGGTGGCCCACGATCGATTCGCACAGAGGGATGCAAATCAAAAAATATTTACAGGCAAAAAAACTTCACAAAAAATTGAGCTTCTAGCCCTCTAGCTATTGTGTGCTGTATTTTTATGAGAGCTTATCAGTAATATCAAGGGGGGTGTTCGTCTGCCACTGATCTCGTCTTTGAAACCTTAATATCTGTAACAGCAGTATTCGTTATCTACGGTGACACATACTCGTGCCACCTTCTCTAGCTGATACATGTACTCTCTATCCAATGGATAGAATTGAAACAAGTAGATAATAGACAACATGGCAGCACTGTGAAATAAGTACGACAAGCTTTCAGTAAATAGTTCATAATTGCATCTCCATGCCATATTTAGAGGCATCATAGGTGCAATCTAGTCATTGTTCAAAAACACAGGCGCGCCAACGTAGGAACGCCACATCTCCGCCAGTCTTTAAAAAACTACAAGAAATTGTTAAATAAAAAATAGCATGGACGCAATGCCCAAACAATGTGTCACAGTCCCTCCACGGTGGCCCTCGATCCATAAACACTACATTTTGAGGAATACAACCTTCACGTCTCCCAACCAGCCAGTGCCATGTGCCTTTAAAGTCTCGTAAGCCCACACACAGCAACTTCATTATGGGCAGAGGAAACAACACACAACATTACATGGCCGAATTGGCCAAAAAAAAAACAAGCGGTGCCACCGAACGCTCATTCTAGCTCCAAAAAATGCCTCTTTCAAAAATGGCCACAGTCACGGAATCAAAAAAAAGGAAATCAAATACATTCTTGAAAAAAATCAAAACAAGCGGCATCATCAATACATTCTTGAACAAAATCAAAACAAGCGGCGCCATCAATACATTCGACTGTCTAAACACGAACAAAATGAGAAACTGGATTGGTGTTGACTGGATTTTTCCCAAACTTGAAAAATCTTACCATCTGGTTTTTGATCCATCAAATGATGGAGAGCATACTCCCTCGGTAAAAAATAAAAAAAAAATAAGGAATAAAATAGGGGGGAGGGAGGATTTCCATGAGGGAAATCCCCCCTCAAGGGGTTTCACAGGGTAGGGAAAGCCTACTCTGATACCAAATGTTAGGATTAAAACTTGAAGGGAATGATTTTATTGATAAAAATGAGTTACATATATAGGCATAAGGCCTATATTCAACACATGACACTTGTCAAGAGAAACTAACAAGTGTCAAGGTGAAGGCATAGTGCACTTTAACTCTAACATTCCCCCTTAAAGTGCACTATCCTAACTAAAGAATAAACAAAACAAGTCAACATTAGGTAAGATAGGTGAAGGCATAGTGCACTTTAACTATAACATTCCCCCTTAAAGTGCACTATCCTAACTAAAGAAGAAACAAAACAAGTCAACATTAGGTAACATTCCCCCTTAATGTTGACTTCTCTAAAACAACCTATCATCCTCTCTTATTGTTGATTTGGTCTAGGCTTGTGCTCTTTGCGCTTGGCTCTCCAACTATGAATAATGCTAGATTCACTATGTATACATCTCGATCTGTTGCCTCAGGGTCAGTCACTTCCACGAGTCTGTTGCCACTGGGTCAATCATCTAAGTCCCTCGAGGTCATCATGGGTGCCTCAGGGTCAGCCACTTCTGGTTCTGTTGCCTCTCGTAGGTCATCCTCAGAGGATGTTGCCTCTCATAGGTCACTGAATAGAAATCTCTCTTTATGGTGAACTCAATATAGAAGGTGTCGGTCTCTGCAGAAAATGCACCTAATACAAATGAAAAATGAACCATATAAGAGTGTCGGTCTCTGTCGAAAATGCACTCAATACAATAAAATGAGCCATAGATCAAAATAGGAGGAGAGAAGAAGAAAATAAGAGAATCTTCTGAAGTGTCTTCATCTGTAGTCTTCAGAAGTAGAATAAAAAAAACCTTGGATAGAATCTAGGATGTCTTTTTCTATAGTCCCTAGTATAAGTGTCCTTATGGTGACCATGTCATCCCATTGAAATGCATGGGTAACCAGCCACTGCATTTGCCAAGTGTATAGAAAATATCACTAGGTACAAGGATCACATATGAAAGTACCTTTGGAGTGTCGGGTACAACCGAAAGTGCACTCCAAGGTAGAAAAATTTTGAGGCTAAAAAACTCAATTGAAACAACCTCAGAAGTACAAATGGACACTACCAATGTGTCCATCGTGGAAAGCCATTTCCAACGACTATAAATACCCCTATATTTCACCATCAAAGGGGCCTTCATCATAATGAAAAACAACATGCCTCTCCAAGACAACAACTAAAACCTCGCACTGTGGCGGCATCGCTCTTTGGCGGAATAAAAAAACATCATCACAATTTTCCTTTCTTGAGGAAATTACATGGGCCCACTTAGACCATCCTTGAAAAAAATACAGAGCCTTTCACTTCATGTAGGCATACATTAAAAAGTGGCCTTATTGTCGGCCATAAACACTGAAATAATAAACAGTTAATAAACCATGCCCCCTTTTCAAATTAAAATATTTATGCCCCCATGCTTTCAATTAATGGCCATCCTCATGGCCAAAAAATATAATAATGCCCCATTTATGTATATGCCCTTTCAGCAAGCATCTTCAAATAAAACAATAATCAACGGTCACTGGAAAAATTAACCATGCTTCCAACATGGACGTCCAACTGTAGCATTGGTGCTTTCGTCTCCACGTTGCGATACTATAATTTCACACATCACGAACATTTTAACATCACCACTAAAGATAAGTGTCATCTTCTTCACTATCTCGTTCATGGCCACAGTCTTTGACGTTGGTATGGGACGATGCAGCGAGTGATCCCTACTTCTAGCACGAAAAGTCCCTCTTCTCGGACCCATGGCTTCATCTTGAAAATTGTGCCCATCACCATGGATGGACGTCACATGACATATACTCATCAACCTGGTCTTCTCTCAACTACATAGAAAGACATCAATCCACATAAAAAATGAACAATTAATATCTGTCAATGACATTCTCTCAACTGCATCTTCCTCATTCCTCAATGCTGGGGAATTGATATTCGCCTTCGCCTCGATCATAGGCTTCAGCACGCACCCGATCATCAACTACATAGCAACCAAACGTGGAACTAACCATTACTAGCGCTCATCTATCACATAACATATTATTTTTAAAAAATCACTGCATAATCTGCGTAGTGCTCTATAACGTCCGTCATCGAGCAAAATAAAAAAAATACAATAGCTCCTCACTTCACGCTGCATAGCAACTATCTGGCGAACATTTTATGGGCATTGGCCAACTCATATTCAGCGTGGCCAAAACTCCACCTTGAAAAATTTAGAAATAGGATGTGCTACAAACCAAACACAAAAATAGGAAGCCTCTACACGGCTCTCTTCAGTTGTTCTACTGGTAGAAATTTGGTCACAAACGACAGGTCACAAGTGCACACCGTCCGCCATGGCCTCACTCAGGTTGTTAACAACAATGAATTATGTCTCTGCCAGCTCTTTGGGACCACCAAAAAAATATGTCTCTATTACAGCAACGGGCACGAAGCGGCTGAGATCTGCAGCAACTCCCTTCACATTTGCAATATCATAAAGATTCAAACCAGAAATCAAAGGAAACATATTAATTAATAGGGAAAGTGGTTGCCCAATCCCTCCAACTGCACCAAGAACGACGACTTTGTATGTTGCTGAAGCCTGAACCTGGTCAGCCTTCATTTTAATCTGTCTCTTCTCTATTGACCTTTGCTTGATAAAAGATGATCAAAGAACCGTATTCGTCTCGTTATTGAAGAGAGGTGCCTCGGAATCAAAATTCATACTAGCTTTCAGGCCACTAAAGCTCTTGAAAGAGTACTTGGTAGGAAATCTTACTGCAAAAGCATGCAGTTGTGATCCAGCCCCAACTATTCGATATTTAGAAATAGATGTCGCAGCTCCAAAGGCAGAAACTAAAGCCATTGACAAAGTTGTAGATGCCATTATGCTTTTCAACACCGTTTTCCAGTGAAAGATGTCGAAAAATCTAAATTCGAGCTCTGATCCTGTTGCTTGGAGATTGACTCCTCGTCTCCATCATTAAAATGCCTGCATTTCTTCTTACTTCTACATAGATAATCTGAATCCACTTCTTCGTCTGAGGGCACCCTACAATTCTTTCCAGTTTGGGAGCCATGATTTTTCAAAATTCTAGTTTCTGATCCATTGTAAACAATGGAGAGCATACTCCCTATTTTGAAAAAAATGGACGAAAAATGGAAAAAATGAAAATGGGGAAAAAATATGGGGGGAGGGAGGATTTCCATGAGGGAAATCCCCCCTCAAGCTCATAAGGCCAGAGAAATCCTGGAGCTCTGATACCAAATGTTAGGAGTAATCAATCTGAAGGGATGTTTTATTGATAAAAATGTGTTACATATATAGGCAGAAGGCCTATATTATAAACTGAAAAGTGTCAGTATAAATTGACAAGTGTCAAAACAAAGGCATAGTGCAATTTAACTCTAACAAGAGATAGAGAAAGAATTAATTAAATGCAATATTTATGAATGTGAAGAACATATTGGGTTTTTGATAGAGCATATCATTCTATGTATGTTCTAGAGGTTAAATAAATTTTAAGTGGGATATGTCTATTTGAAGAAAGTATTTCTGAAAGAGATTTAAGTTTTTTTTGTATGCAATATTTGGAAATATTTGAGTAGGTTCTATGAGTAGTATTGAAGGAATATTTGACAAAGTATTTTGAGAAGACTTGAAGTTATAATTGAGAAAGTATTTTTATAAGGCTTGAAGGTAGATTAAGAAGGCTTGGAGGTATATTTGGGTAAGTATTGTGAGAAGACTTGGAGCAGCTTTGAGGTAGATTTGAGCAAGTATTATGAGAAGAATTGAAATAGCTTTGAGGAATATTTGAGTAAGTCTTGTGAATACTTGAAATAGCATTGAGACAGATTTGTGGATAGAGTAAGAGTATATTTGTGCTAACCATTATGATGAGGTTTGGTGTAATTTTAAGATAGAGTTGAGAGTAGGATTTGAAGAAGACTAGAGCAGAGGGGAGAGAGTTCTCCCATGGAGAGAGATCCATGAACTAGATAAAAGGAAAAAGAGTTATCCTATGGAGAGAGATCCATGAACCAAAGCAAAGAAGAAATAGTTCTCCTATAGATAAATATCCATGAATCAGAGCAAAGGAAAAAGAGTTCTCCTATGAAGAGATATCCATGAACCAAAGCAAAGGAGAAAGAGTTCTCCTATGGAGAGAGATCCATGAATTAGAGAAAAGGGTAAAGAGTTATCCTATGGAGAGAGATCCATGAATTAGAGAAAAGGGTAAAGAGTTATCCTATGGAGAGAGATCCATGAACCAAAGAAAAGGGGAAAGAGTTCTCTTATGGAGAGAGATCCACGAACCAGAGCAAAGGGGATAGAGTTCTACTAAAGATCTCTAAAGATCAACTCATATATATTTTAACAAAATCACTTGGATAAAATAATTTTATGTTATTTCAAATCTATATTTGCACACCAAAAATATCAGAATAAAGACAAAGGATATTCATACCAAATAATGTAATATGGGGTTGTTGGATGTATTACATTATTTGATACCTTGGAAGATTAATGGAAGGACCATGTAAATAGTTTAGAGTTTTGTAAATATTTGGGTATATAGAAGGTGTCATGTAAGTATTGATTTATATAAGAGTTTGTCATTTAGTATGTGAAATAATTGGAATCTTTGTTCTTATGTGGATATGTAAGAGAATTATTATTGTGTGGTATTTCTCCCATGAGAAATATCGTGTTAGATCTCCCGTGTGTGTGAGGAGATAAAACGTTTGTGTAAGTAGAAAGGTCAAGGGTTTTTAAATATGAATATTTTCATATCCATGTTTGTATATAGTGAAGACAAAACAATGTAATCTAAGAAGCAGTGAGATAGTAATATGCGAGAACAAGCTTTGAAATACATTGTATTTGCATTGAGTTGATATCTCTCTCTCTCTCTCTCTCTCTCTCTTATATATATATATATATATATATATATATATATATATATATATATATCAATAAAATATTTTTTGAGAGTTTGTTATTTAATTGTGTGAACATTTTATTTTTATCCTATAGAAAATATTTTTGGATTGTGAACATGTGTTGTATGTGTAAATAAATAAATAAAATTAGAATGCTCTCGTTGTGTAATTTTTTAGAGATGCAAAAAATATTCTGTGCAAATTTTGCTTTAAAATATTTATGTTTTGCTAAGAAAAAGGGCTATAGTTTTCACAAATATTATAGTTTACATATGGTTTATGGTGTGAATATTCTATTTTCCCATTCCTTTACTCAAACCCAAGTATAAAAGTTAAAAATGGACTCATGGAATAGCACCTTGGTCTATAATGTGAAACTCATTATTTGGGATCAATTGTTCCAAAATATTTGTATGTTATTTGTAAATATTTAATTAGAAATAATTTTTTCTTATGCACATAAACATTGTCATGTGGGACATATTAATATTTCAAAAATATAGTTTTAGATAACTATACTTATTTTAAGAAATATGAACATGAACCTCACCTTTGAATGTCCACATTTTGAATCACTAGAACTCATGCCATTTAATTTTCAGTTTAATTATGTATATTTTTATTGTAATATTTACATGTATAGACATTATATAATTTAATATGGCCTTTGGCCCATTATTAATGTTATATAGTTTCAACATCATGATCTAAATTTTTATTTTAACCTTAGTTTTGTATTTACTTCTTCATATTAGATTTATTGTGTCAAAAAACTTAATTACACTAACACTTACACGAAAAAATCAATGCATTTATAATGAATTATTTTATTTCTAAAAGTAATATAAAACGTTGTGGAGGAATTAAAAATAACAATACCAAAAATAGTTTACTTTTTTCTTTTTACTAGAGAAAAAGAGGTTGTACTTGGGTCCCCCATCCTTGAAAAATGACAACTCTCTCCTTTAGATATTGAGAGTTTATAGACATATTCAATTCTTATTTCAATTGAGTTGCTATAGCTACATATCAACAAATTTTTCCATAAAATATCTAAATTCTTGATTTAGATTTTGTGGATCTTCTTTAATTTTCTTTGTAAATACAAATATTCTAAATTTTCGCATTCCTCTTCTAGACATTTTCCTACAATAGCCTTCACAAGACCAAAAATCCACCTCTACTATCTATGCACTATATCTTATTACAATAAATTATCCAAAACTTTGTACTACAATTTGTTTTACTATGTCTAGGCTACTAGTTTCCTTACTTAAGCATAAGTTTAACAACAATAATTGTAATAAATATTTTATATGAAAACATATTAATGCTATAAAATACAAAAAATATTACCAATGGGAAATACTATAGTAAATTTTAATCATTATTTTATTCAGGCAATTTATATTTTCCTGTCAACTTCAACTAAACTTACTACTTCCTCTAACCATGGAAAAGATAAATTTAACTTAATGATCCTCTATTTAAACCCTTCTATTGGCTAGCTTATCTACACATTTGTTCCATTCACTTAACAAATATTTAGACTTTAGTTTCTTCAAACTTTGTAGAAAGGTCTTGTATTTCCACAATGATCTCTTGTATGTTTCATTGAGCCTTTACTTTCCTCAAAATTACATTATTTCTATTAGTGAATTGTCTTCCATATATTTTTAACATTCCAAATTTTCCCGAGATTTAGCTTCATTATTTATATTAAATCCACTATTGAAAGTGTAATATGACAAAATTTCACCCCTATTTTTTCTATTATTCCTCTTCCTCTTATTGTTTATAAATTTCGTTTAGATGCTCCATCAAAATTCACTTTGACCAACTCCAGTTTTTGCTAGTTTCTACATTATATTATTTTTCGTCCTTTTTTTTATCCTATACCCAACATCATAGTTTCATTTGATAATTTAAATCCATCTATCAATAATATTTGCTTCAATATTAGGGATTGGTGAGTTGATAGGGTTGGTTTAGACACCTCTATGACTAAAAAAATCTTCCTTTTTATTACATCTAAATTGTTTTTATTTGCTTTGAATATTATTTTATCCCTTTCCAACCATGTAGTCCAAAGTATTGTATATTTGAGTGTATCCTAGATTCTTTTTAATGCCTTATTTTTAAAACTTCTTTTCCATTAATCTAACCATTATTCAATTCTACCATTCATCACTATGCATTTACCAAACATATTAATAATTCAATGTTATGATTACTAGACAGTTGATCAATGTACCAAGAGATGGTTTGTACTCTCCTCCTTCTTCTTAGATAGAAGACGCTGTGAGGGACCATGAAAACCCATTTTTATTTAGTTATCATACTAGTCATACAAACATTTTGACTTATGGAATGTTTGCACTATCCCAAATATATATTCATATTCTTGTGGTATTTCTATTTTTTTGGTGTTTTACATTATATATACTTCTTGTTCATTTTTTCCTAAGCTACTCAACTCCTAAATAATCTTATCTTTGTCTTCCCTTAGAATAATAATTGTTGTTATCTTTTTTCTCAACTACCTCCTAGCAACAATGTCTAGTATACTTGTAAAAATTTATTCTTTCCATTTGTATCTTCCTTATTGATCCTTGTACATAAATTTTGAAACCCTATCACCATATTTTTCTTGAAGTAATCTCATCCATGGTTTCAAAACTAAATCTATATTGAGTGTTTTTTTATCACACCAAGCATCCATCCAAATAGAAAATTTTCTCCACTTCCCATCACCCATATTAGATCTTTAATCACTAGATAAAATGATTTTTATAAATTCTTCCATAATGCAAAACCATTTGGAAGTGAGAATGTAGTAAATATTAAGCTTGAGTCATTGGGCTCTACACACATAAATAGAAAAATTCTTAGCCATTGTTTGTGACTCTCTTTCTACAATCTCCAAATTACTTTTCCCCTTAGAGCAATGTTTACAATTGTAATAACTCTTAAATTGAGACCTACCCTAGTTTTATTATCATACATCTTGCTTCATTTGAAAAAAGAAAATTTTCTATTATCATATAGTCATAAGCATAATTTTATTTATTGATAAAGGGTTTTGAAAAGGACCCAAAACATTTATACAAGACATACAAGGGAGATCCCTAACAGAATTAGAAACCCTAAAACATTACATGCCAAAAAGGAGGACCAAACATGGTAACCTCACAACAAAAAAAAACCAAAAAAAGAGAGGAAAACCCACAAAACTACCATGGGAAAAGGTGAGACAACCAACAAATGATAAAGGGAAAACCCACAAGCCAAAGAGATCATCCACAAAAAACATTACTTAGGAATATAATCCTCGTCATCGCTATCAATGGGGGCATCCTCCTCATATTTGGCCACCTTCTGAATCTTCATCTTATTGATAATTTTATCCACCCTCAACAACATCGACGTGGCCAAGGATACAATATCATCTAGATCAGTCACTGGGTCGATGCCATTCAAGGGCTAAACAAGGAACACACCATAGTACTAGGTAGTCAATGTATTTTGCATTTTGAAAGCTGGTGAGGAGAATTCAAGCAAAGTGGAAATTCCATAAGGAGAGACCAAAATATTTTTACCTTTCTTAGTAGATAACTTCACACAGGTTGAGCTCATGCTTAGATTTTATGCACCAATAGAGGAACCCAACATCAATTTTTTTATATCTACCTTGCTACAGGAGCCTACCTCAACATCAATGGGCCGGCCATCAGGATCATGATACAAAACAACCAAAGGAGAACCCGAGATGGTATTGGAATTGATATTCACCATGGGAAATCATTTTTTTTTAAATAAAGGGGTAAAAATTTATTGATAAAAAGTTTGGATTACAAAGTACAACTGAGCCCCCACCCAGGACTCAAATAAGCAACAAGATAGGCTAAATCACCAGACAAGGTCAACTCCCAAATAAAAAAAAAAAAAAAACAAAACACATTAAGTTTGAACATCCTTATGGATCAACTCCCGTAGGTGTTGAGAATCCCCAGACGGGAGACTCTCCCAGTTATCAATACTCTGAGTATCCAATAGCTCAGAAGCCCTTTTGGCCAGGTAATCAGCAACCCCATTCCATTCCCTTGGAATGTGCACAAAGGATATAAATTCAAACTCTTCACTCATTCTGAGAATCTGAATGGTCACAGAGGCCAACTGCCAATTAACATCCTCCACTCTTTTGCTATTTAAAATATTAACCAAAATTTGAGAGTCAGACTCACAAAGAATCCTACGCCAGCCAAGAGAAAACCCCCTTTGCAAGGCCTCAAGTATTGCCAGAGCTTCCATAAGATTGTTGGAGTGAACACCTTTATAAATGGAAAAGAAAAAATTGACCACGCCAGCAGAATCTCTCCCAACACCACCAATTCCAGCATGTCCAGGATTGCCCTTGGACGACCCATCAGTATTAATTTTTAAAACTCCTCTAGGGGGCAGTCTCCATCTACCCTCTCTCCTAACCTTCTTGCTAAGCTGAGGAATCCTACTAGGGCTAGAAGAATTCACACCAACCCCAAACAAACCAAGGGCCTCTCATACCTTCTACTACCTAGAGTCCAAATGGGGGTCCACATTACATTTACTATGGATAGTTTCTTGAACCATACACAAGATCCTTTGCTAGATTTGTTGAACAACCAAATGACTTCCCTCAAAAATGTGATGGTTTTGTTCGAGCCAAATCTACTAGATGATGCAGGAAGGGCCCAAATTCCAAGCCACTTGGAGGAAGGGGGCCTTGGCTGGAGGTCTACCTAGACTACTCCAAAACTCCACCAGGGAGAGCACATGAAAACAAGGATGGTTCCAGGAACTCCACCAATAGTGCCAAATGTCTTTGGCAAGGGAGCATTGGAAAAATAAATGATAAGATTCATCCTCATTCTTACCATAAAGGACACATAAAGAGGTACCCTAAAATCCCCTCTTCCTCAAGTTATTCCAAGTGAGGCATTTATTATGAGATACCAGCCAGAGAAAAAAGTTACATTTCGGCCAAGCAAATCTATTCCACACCTTTTTCCACCATGTGATAGGGAGACTCCCAAACTTTTGCTTATCAAGAACTTGATAACCATAGGCTACAGAGTAGGTTCCCTTGGGATTAGGGTTCCAAGCCAGAATGTCTTTATCCCTCAATGAAGAATAGTACCTCCCTACAATAATAAGAGCCAGCACATCTCTATCCTCAGCCAATCCCCCTTGGGACCATTCCTGCGGATCTTTCCATCTGTACATCTCCATATTTCCAAAATACTAGATTTTTTTAAAGTCCTCCACATGAGACTAGCCCGCTTCCAAGAAACAAATGCTTAGGGAATGTAACCTGGGATATTGAGTCAAGATAGGAGGGTGGCCATCCCAAGAATCCTCCCAAAAAAGAACATATGATCCTCGATTGCAAATCTAGAACAAACCCTGCTTAATTAAATTAGCTCATATTTTCAGAGTGTCCTAGATAACAGAACCTTTCCCAACCAAATCGGCTCTAGGGATATCTGCCTCAGAAATACCTCTCAAGTATTTATAAGATAATATTTTAGCCCAAATATGATCTTGAGAGGTACACCATCTCCAATAAAGTTTCACAGCCAAAGCCTACCCAGAAAGAGTTTTCTATCGCAACCCAAGGCCTCCCTCTTGAACTGGCCTACAAATGGAATCCCATCTAACCAAACTCCATTTAGATTGATCATGTTTGCCAAACCACAAAAACTATCTTGACAAAGCATCCATATCCTTGATGAAGCGAGGAGTTGTTTGCACAAAACATCTGTAAATAGGTAAAGCTTGAATAACAGATTTTAAAAGCAATACTCTACCTGCAGAGGATAACCATCTGATAGTCCAGTGATTTACCTTCCTTCTAAACTTATCAAGTATATATTACCAAGAAGATCTAGGCAGAGGATGAGATGAAATCGGGATACCAAGATAAATGAATGGGGGAGTCCTGACCTGGAATCTTAGAATGCGAGCAATCTTGGTTTGAATAAGAGGGGGGGTATTCAAGAAGAAAATAAAGGACTTGTCCTCATTAATCACCTATCCAGAAGCACCAATATATATGTCAAGAGACTGTCTAATGTTTCCAGCTTCCTTGATAGTGGCAACTCCCAACAAAGCAGTATCATCAACAAATTGAAGGTGGGAAAGAGGTGGCAAACTGTTATCCCACTTCTACCCCCGAATGAGACCATGCCCGACTCGAGACTTGAGTAATCCGCCCAACCCTTCTGCCATAATGATAAACAAATAAGGAGATAGAGGATATCCTTGCCTCAATCCCCTTGAGGCCTCAAATAGCTCCGATGTCTCGTTATTAACAAGAACAGAGAATGAGGAAGAAGAAATACAGCTCATCACCCATCTAATCCATTCCTCCTCAAAGTCAAAAGCAGCAAGAATTTTTTCAAGAAAGGACCATCTAACTCTATCATAGGCTTTTGCCATGTCCAACTTAATGAACATAGTTTTCTCCTTAGAAGTTTCCATTGATTGAATAGCTTCTGTAGCAATAACAACCCCATCCATGATTTGTCGGCCAGAAACAAACCCACCTTGCTCCTCAAATATGATTTTGCTCAACCATATCTTTAGCCTCTCAGCAATAATTTTTGTGATGATCTTATATACAACATTACAGAGAGCAATAGGCCTGAAAATATCCAGGGAATTCATTCCCTCTTTCTTGGGAATAATCACCACAAAGGTAGCATTTAGGGCCCTTAGCATCTATTTGTTCTTTTGGGACTCATGGACCACCTCCAAAAGGTCAAATTTGATTAAATCCAAAAATTATTGATAAAAATCAATCGGGAATCCATCCGGACCCGGGGCTTTCCCATTTTTCATCTTGAATACAACACTTTTCAGCTCCTCAATGGAAATTGGACCCATCAAGTGCTCATTCATCTCTCTAGAAACAATCGAGGGAATACAGTTTAGAATAAGTTTTTCTTCCTCATCATCTGAGAGGGCATCCTCCTTGAAGAGAGAGGAAAAATACCTCTTAGTCTCTTCTAAAATATCCCTAAAAGAAGAAAGCAGGGCACCCTGAGAATTAACAAGAGAGGTAATCAGGTTACCATTACGACGAGCCTTAATAGAGTTATAAAAGAAGGTTGTGTTCCTATCCCCTTACTGAAGCCAATCTACTCAATCTTTTTGTTTCCAAAAAATTTCTTCCCTCAGTTCCCATTCAATAAGGTATTTTACAGCCTCAGATTCCTCAACAAGAAGCTCCTTTGTGAGTCCCTGATCTCTAATATTCCTTGAGGCTTATTCCACCCTCCTAAGAGCTGCCAGCTTAGTCAAGGAAAGGTTTCCAAAATTTAGTCTATTCCATCTCTTCAATTTATGCTTAACAAATTGAAGCCGCTTCATAAAGGAGTAGATAGCGGTGCCATGAGGAGGTTTGCCATTAGTTCACCAGCCTCACATGAAATCATGAAGCTTAGGATCTCGTAGCCACATAAGTTGAAACTTAAATGAGGGATTCTTTTTTAGCCCTAACTCCAAAGAAAAGAGTTTGATAGGCCAATGATCAGATCCTCTACCCTCTAGAATCACATAACTAGTGCTTCTATTATTGCCAATCCAAAAACTAGAGATCAGAAACCTATCCAGTCTCTTTGAAATGGAATATTCCCCACATCTTCTATTATGCCAAGTAAATATCCCATTATCCATCTTGATGTCAACCAAGTTCAAGGCCCGGATATGAGCATTGAAGACAGAAGAAAAAGGCTCAAGACGATCAATCCCACCACGTTTTTCCTCTAGACAAGTGATAGAATTGAAGTCTCCAGCCAAAATCCATGGGTACAGGGGAGCCAGACTTCTCACAAAGCCAATGTGCTCCCATAAATTCACTTTACCATTGTAATCAATAGGAGCATACACGTTTGTAAGTAGGATGGTCTCACCAGATTCATTATCATGCCCGATCATCGAAATAGACCACCTGCTGGAAATCTAGGTAAGAGGAGAGATCTTAACTGGATCCCATAAATAAGCAAGGCCACCAGCATATCCGCATGCACCAATACCCTGACATTGCCCCTTTATCGACAACTTGGGAGCAATATTGAACAAACTATCAATAGCTAATTTAGTCTCCTGAATAAAAACCACATCCGAAGAATGAACACGAATCAAATAAAGAACAACTTTTTGTCTGGGGATGCTGTTCAACCCCCTTACATTCCATGAAAGTATAATCATTTTTGGGGGTTATAAAAATGGGAGTCCAATGTTCTCACCAAACCTAACTCTACCAAAGTCTCCCCCATTAACTTAATTTTATCCTAGTCTTTCTTTCGACCCACCTTCATATTCTTATCTGAAGCATTTTTTTAATTATTTTATGCTGCAATCCCAGCACCGTAGGAGTTTTACAGTCCATGGATTACTGCATCAGTGCCTGGGTAGGAGAGGGAATATCTAAATATGTGCCATTTTCTAAGATAACTTCACTTCCATGGCTAGGGCCAACCATATCACCTATACTCGGAACCAAAGCCCTTTGTTCTTCATTTAAACCCCCTATATTTGGTTCTCTTAGTTCCACCTCATGAAGACACAACTGATTTGGTCCTATTATATCTATAATAGGTAGCGATGTTTCAGGTATCTCCACGCACTAATCAAGATTCTCTAGAATTTCAAAATGGTTGAGCTGAGCATCTGGCTAGTTATCCTTAATGTCTCTTTTTGCCTTTCTTCCTTTGTTCTGAGGTTTTACCGTAACAAAGCCTTCCTTATCTTGGTCCCCCTCCTTTATCGGGGCTTTTCCTTTATCCATATTTTTTATAGCTCGAGAGGGCCCAGGATTTGAAGCCCCAGGTAGGACAAACTTAGGGCATTTTCTTTGTAAGTGGCCATATTCATGGCAAATTCGACAACAAAATGGAAGAGCTTCATAGTCAAGTTTTTGAACCCATGTGATTGATCCGAACTGTATTTCAATAGAATCTAGAATAGTATTGTTTAAATAAATTTCAACACAGATACGGGCAACAGATATTACCTTTTTATCTAGCGTCTATCGTGACGGCCCAACCAGCTTCCCAAGTAGAAGGGCAATCATATGTAAGATGTCATTTCTCCAAAATTCCAATGGGAGCCATGGAAGCCGAACCCACACCGGAACCCATGATGGCCGCTCCTCTGATGGGTTGAAACCCACATGCTAGGGTTTAAGAAAGAGTCCCGCTTAGTTACAGAAATAGGTACCTCCTTCAAATGCTTTGTTACGATCTGCAAGAAAAGAAAAAACCACCATAAAATAGCTTTTTGCACTCAGCATCACCTTCACATCACCTTCAGGGTTCCAAGTCTTCCTAACCCAAGCCTCCACAAAGGGAAGAGAAATTTGAATGCCCATAAATTTACCAATAAGCGCATGTTTGGTTAAATACTCCACATATTCTGCCACCGAGTCTGGTTGAACCACTAGAACCGGCCTGGCTTCACATCGTTCCAAACATCCATTATTCTTTAACAAGCGATTCTTGGCATGCAATGGGAAATCCTATTCCTTCCAATCATTTTTAAAAGAAATACCAGCCCTAGCATGCATGCTCTATGATGGACCTGATGCCATCACTACATTCCTCTAGTTGTTCATACCTCCTCCAGAAACTACTGCCATCCCCACAGAGCCCACCAGATAGGTCTCAAAAAAATTCCAGCAAAGCAGCTTTCCTCATCAAACCCTAGCAGCCATTTTCGACATTGCCAGATTTCTCTTTGCTGAAATCTTTAAATTTTTCCATGCAGATTAAAACACCTAATTCCTCACATACCACCATGGGATATCTTAGTTCAATGACCCTTTGATTAATATTTTGGTTGATGTAATTGTAAATGATAATATGTAACCCCTAGTGTTTCGAATATGTAGACTTCTCGTTACAGGTTTTGTTAATCAAAATATCCATGGACCAAAATAAATACTCCTATATATTTATGATTTTGACATACTCTAGGTAGTTGAGGAAGGCCATGTGGAAGCTCTATAGTGGTGAAGATAATTCATCGATTGTAAAGTACCACATCACTATAATGAGGGCTATATTCCACGATGGCAAGAGTTCCTCTCAAATGAAACCATTATCTTTTTATGTGAGGAACTTTCCTTTATATCTAAATAATATCAATTCACTTGCCATTAAATGTTTATCTTGATGTATGACCTCACCATCATTAGGTAGTTCTATAATTTTAGCCAAGAGATCAAATATGACCATGAAAGTGAGACCTCCAAGAGAAACAGTGTCATGATCCCATGATTGGATGAACTCCCTTAAAAAATTAGGGTTGTACCCTTGGAATTTCTTTTTGGTGTAAAAAATAGCATCGGGTGAGCAGGGGCACACGCAGTGGTTCCTGACCAACATTGAATAGCCACCTAGTCTTGGAGGGGTGAAAGTGGTTGGTCTCCAAATAAGGTCGTCTCCTGAGGTTCTATCTAACTACACCACAAAGGATAAATGGGTAAAAGGGAGAGAGAGAGAAATAAAATAAGGTCATAGCTAAAATTGATAAGGATGGAATACAACCACATCAAGATACACTCCATCATTGCTGGTGCAAACAACAACAAACCAACTAACAAATCAACCTGCCATGCCTATTACTTCTCCTTTGGCTCAACATATAGGGGTGAATTCTAGAACCAATGAGGAAGGTACGTGAAATCCAGATAGAAAAATTATAGTGCTCCCACCCGATTGGCTTTAGTAGAAATAAACCTCGACATCCAATGGTGAACACAAATTCTAGAACCACCTGATCAAACCCATAAAATATAGATAACAAAATTAAGTAGATTGACTTATATGAGCATAATAGAAATAAAAATTCACACAAAGGAAAAAAAGAAAGATATCGATAGATTGAGAGACCAAACAATAGTTCACTATTATTTACAAGTGACAGAGGATTACATATGAATTGTAAAGGCCACATATTCACCCTCTGGAATGGAAATCATTCCATTAATTATAGAAGAAATTACAATATAATTCAAACTACAACATTAATAGATTCAGGCAGGAAAATCACACTAGAGTGGTTGGAAAATCTACTGACGCTCTATCTAAATGGGAATGATAATTATTTAGAAGGATATTGGATACTTATGCAGAAATCTAGGTCCTAGATCACCCCGATAACCTCTTAAATATTGATCAACTCTACCCTTAAAATTATGAATGATCCATACATTAATTACCTCTAAAGCTATGCACTATTTAATCTTATCTTTGTGCTCATAGATAACCTGCATTGGGTAGATGAAGTCATTAATACTCACTCCTGAGGCTTCCCAAAGCTTCCACCCCATTGTATGGTGACCCTAGCTTTGGATAAAACTTTGGGTATACTTATCTTGCATCAGTATTCTAGTTCTTTTACTTACCATATTTTGATGTAATTGAAATATCGAGCTTTGGACCTTTTAATATTGTCTTTCCAAAGTTTCAT
The DNA here is from genome assembly GCA_028583015.1 of Wollemia nobilis. NCBI lineage: Eukaryota > Viridiplantae > Streptophyta > Pinopsida > Araucariales > Araucariaceae > Wollemia > Wollemia nobilis. Next base: position 15,922,719 of record JAQPPZ010003374.1, read on the forward strand.
CTAACTGCACGAATGGGAACTTAAGCCTGTGATCTCCTTACCCTGACCCAATTTTTGCATCCAAGAGTTTGTAGTTCCCAATTATCCATTCAGGTAGGGAAGATTTTTCGGATTATGCTTTCAAGTAAACCCTTGCCTATTTATCCGTCAATTCATTGAAATCTACTTTGGCCATTAATGCCTCAAAAATTGGTCAGCTCTAAAATTAAATCATCCTATAAATTAGGTGATAAGATATAAAATTTTATCCATATTTCTTCAATAAATTGAGAAGAACGTGCGACCTAATGATTTCCTCAACCATTGGGTTGTTCTACAAGGAATCAAGCTTGACGAGTGCCATAAAATCCTTCTTGTGGATAAAAACAATCACGTGCTCACCCAGACCCTAAAATAAAACCACCTAATCCAATTCATCTGATTAAATCCATATGATGTCTTTGTGAAACTAGAATAGCTACCAATTAAAGGATTGGTTACCATGGAATGGATGATGGCCATGCCATCACCTTTGGATTGAGCATTTGATTTGGGTAATTGATGAGAGATATTAGTCCTATAAAACCTCACCACATGAGCCTTACCTTTTCCAAGAATGATTAGATGAGTCGACCAAGCACTGGGTAAACAATAAGGTACAAAGGAGGAAATAAAATTTTGTCAAAGAATATTTTTGGAATTAACAGTAAATATTGAAATTGAAGCTTCAAGATGCCAAAGGAATATTGGGAGTGTGTACCAATGGAATAGCCTCTACTAGTGGAAATGACTCTATGGGAGAACACTTGTCTAACCATGGGTTTGGAAGAAGAACAATCGACCATTCACAAGGAGTTGATAATGGTAGTCATGGTTGACAATGAAAATAGAGTTACTGAAGTGGCACAAACTACTAGGAGTGGATCATTTTAAAATGTAACAAAAACCACCCATAGTGGTAATTACATGGAAGCCACACACTTTTCCACACATTCTCCAGGCATTGAGTGGATAAATAAAAATAATTTTTCCAAGGTACCCACCCATTCTGATGTTTAAAATACAAATCTGCCAGACCTTGGGCAGATACATATGCTTAATTTTACCATCAAAGTAGCACAAAAATAATATGTATAAAAAAATCCCAAAATAATTTAGATAGATACACTTTCTCATTAATCCCAAGGTACTCACACATGTAGCTCGGGTGGAAAGGGTGAAACCTACTAGGCAAATGGGGTGAACTATGAGTACTGCCATAGGTCTTGTGAGGATTAAACAAAGGATGATAAATCATTGGAGGGTTACATGTCCAAAAAGCACTAGGGAAAGTCTCTGGTCAAATTCCTAAGAAAATATAGCATCAGGAAAAAATTACCCATGATTTCGGTTAATTTTTTGCCTTCATGATACACATGCTAGATTGAAACATTCCTAAACTTGCGAAGGCTTAGAGTAGACTCATGAATCAATGAAGCAACATTCCATGGGGTCTTTGAGGTACCTTTGATGTAGTTGATGGTTTTAAGGGATTCACCTTAAATTATAAGGTTGTGGATGTGGAGCTCCTTTGTGGCCCAGATGCCCTAGTATACAAATTTGGCTTTTGCAAAATTATTTGAATGCACACCCAAGTTTTTAGCAAACGCAAGGATTATCCTCACATTTTCATCTTAGATGATTCCCTGAGAAATGGCCTTTTTGGGATTATCTTTGGCTGCCCCATAAAATTTTATATTAAGCCATCCTGGAGGGAGAGGAATCCAAATCACTAGGAACCTATCCACCCCAAGACAGGGTTGGTTAGCTGGTTCAAGGGATATGTTAAGGAAATTAGCCAACTTTAGCTCAAACTGAGATCTCGATCTATCATCGAAAGGAATCAGATTGGCATTTTTAGTAGCTCTAAATATGATCCTATAGAAAACTAATTATAAATCCCTGATAGTCTCATGAAAGGCTCTGTTGTTCCTTTCTAGCCACACCTACCAAAGAAAGTGAGGAAGAATGAAGGACCACCATGACTTGAGGTGGGTGAAAAGGAAAGGGTTGGGCCATTGATGAGAGTGGTCAACAATCAAGTTGGGAGTGACACAAAATAATTTAGCCAAGGAGAATAGTGAGTCTAGAACCCAAATATATAAGGTATAATCCATGAATATTTAGATAACCAATTCCCATTCACCCTGGCAAAGATGACACTAATTTGGAAGAACCATATCGTAGATCAAGAGATTATTTGTAGTGAGGATCCTATTTTGGACAACCGACCAAAATAAATGAGAAATTTTTGGGATAAGGTGCTTTAACCAAATATGAATGATAGTGAACCAATTCCTAGAGGATTAATCCAATGTGGAATAAGTGGATTTGACAAAGAACAACCCCGACTCACAATGTTGTGAGAAAAGAGTATCTTGGGTTGGGCGACTTGGAATTATTTTGAGATACAGTAAATTGGTAATGGATTGACTAGAAACTCTTTTATTATAATTACCTTGTATTTGGGGTAGGTATTTCCACATTGGAATGAGTAACTTCAAAGAGATGAAGTTGTTTACATTGCTCCTGAACATCCAATTTGAAATATATTTGAAGCTTCTTAAGTATCGATCATGAATTAGAGGTTGATTAGTTAACCATGAATCCTCCCAAAATATGATTTGAGAGCCATCATAGAGCCACCAACTAATTCCTTTCTACAATATGTGTTTGAATTGGTGTATGGATTTCTATAAAGCTGGACCATGAGGAGTAGGAATATCATCAAGTAGAGAGCCTCTCCTAAGATATTTTCTCTTTATGATGTCCACCCACTGAGCTGTAGAATTGGAAATAATTTTCCACCCTTGTTTGCATATCATAGCTAGGTTCATCTTGTGAATTTTACTGAACCCCAATATATCTTTATATTTTGTAAGGCATACTTTATCCCAAGCAATGAGAGATAACCTAAACTTATCCTTCAATCCAAACTAAAGGAAGCACTTTTGAAGTTGTTTGATTTTGTTGCACACAACTATAGGGGCATTGAACAAAGATAAAAAGTAAATGGGTATACTCTAGGGGTAGGACTGGACAAAAATGGATTTACCCGCACTATTGAATAGGGCACCTTTCCATCCTACAAGTTTCTTTATTATCCTCTGAATAACATAGTTCCACATGCTTTGAGCTAGGTTCCCTTGGAACAAGGGAAGGCCAAGATAAGTTGAAGGGAAATTGGATATGGTACACTCTAATATACGATAAATTTTAATATATCTTTGATTTAGAGTATTAATTAAGAAAATACTACTCTTAAGGTAATTAACCTTCTAACAAGTAGCTTGCTCATAATATCTCAAAATGGATTTGATCACTCTAGCCTCAAGAAAACTAGAATAGCTAGCCAGGATGGTGTCATCAAGAAAATACTAATGGGAAACTAGTTGAAGGCTAGAATAAGCTTTAATACCAAATATGGCATTATATAAACATGTTGCCTTGAGGGCCCTCCCTAAATAATCAGTAACAATAATAAATAGAAATAGATACATTGGATTGCCCTATCTAATTCCATGACTACTCCTAAAGTATCCATTTGTCGCCCCATTGACAAGGACTAAAAACCAAGTAGACAAAATGCAATATATGATTATGTGGACCCATTTAGGGTGGAAACAAAACCTAGTGAGGATAGCAAATATAAAGTCCCATGAAACCTTTTCAAAGGCTTTGTTGATATCTAACTTCAAAAATAAACCTAGTTGTTTGTTAGAAGTGATTAAATGGATTATATCATGAATAGTAATAACATTGTTAATGATAATGCTTCCTTGCACATGACCCCATTGGAATGGTTCTATAATGGATGGCATGATACACTTCATCCTATTAGCCATGGTTTTAGTAAGGATCTTGTAGAGAACATTGCATAGACTAATAGGATGATAATCGGACAAGGTGGAGCAATCATGAGACTTTGGGATGAGGGTCAGGAATGTGGAGTTGAGGTCCCTTGGAAAAAAATTGAATTATTTAATAGCCACAGAGATATCATCTCCAATGAATTCTTGGTAGGAAACCATCAAGGCTAGTGGCCTATCTGTCAACATGAAAAACAAGGCATCCTTAATTTCATCCTAAGATAAGGGTTGGAATAAGAATTCATTACCTTCCTGGGTCACCGACGAGGTAATATGTTGGAGTATTGAATCAAATATGAAGTCAGGGTCATATTGGGATGGCACAAGAATGTTGTTAGTAACGATCTCATCACCTTTACAAAGGGCTCTAATTATATTGGCACTTTTGTATCTTAGAGTGGTTGTGTGAAATAAATTAAAGTTAGTATATCCTTATTTGAGAAAAATGGCTCTATATATCTACCTATAAAAGGTCTCCTCTTTGTAAAGGGTGTTATAGAAATCGGCCAGTAGGTTCTTCTCCCTAATTTTTAGGTCATATTGATAGTTCTAGACTGAAAATGGTCTTCAATTTATTTGAATTGATTGAAAATAACATTTTTTCATTCAAAAATGTTACCAAAAACCTCTTTATTCCATACCTTCAGCTTAGACCTAACAAAATTAAGCTTCATAATCACCTGAAATAAGTAGAAACCATTGAAAGGTTGTTGCTACCATTCAAAATCCTTCAACCTAAAATTAGAGTGTTGTAGCCACATGGATTCAAATATAAAAGAAGGTTTGAAAATGGGGTTATGCTGAGAGACTTCAAGGAGAAGATTATTGTGATCTGCGGCAACCCATGGGAGGTACAAAAGAGAGGCATCACCAAATATAGAGATGGCTTCCTTAGAAATGAATAACCTATCTAGTTTGAGTTGAATAAGTCGATCTCCCTCTCTGTTTGGTCCATGTGAACAATGAGCCTTCTAATTTAACATCCATCAACTCATTGAAATTGATGAAGTCTAGAAACTGCTCATAGCATATAAATGTAATAGAGGTACCTCCAAGTTTATCAGTGGGGTAGAGGGGATTGTTAAAATCACTAGCCAACATCCACTCATTACAAGGAAAGGTACTCTTCATTTGGGAAAGGGCTACCCACATAGACGATCTCTTCGTGGGTATGTTAGGGGCATAAATATTATACATCACCCAACTCTTCTTTGACTATTTACAATAGAAAATTATATTTAAGACTCTTTAATTGAGGTATATTAACTATCTATCAACCTTGATAGGGTTCCAAAGGCACATAATCCCACCTAAAGCACCATGGACAGGACTTGCAACATACTTGCAACTTTTTTATAAGGGTTTGACTATAATTTTTGTATTCATGACATCCACCTTAGATTCCTGCATAATGAAAAATGAAACAACTCGTAGTTTCATTTCTCCATTGAGACCTCTCACATTCCATGAGAGGTCTTTCATTTGAAAAGTTTAGAAATAGTTATTTTCCTCCCTTTACCTTGGGAGATTTTGGATCTTTTACCTTCTTATTTTGACATTTCTTTTATGGAATATAGGGATGATAAAAATGTTTTTTGGATACCATTTGTTATCTCTTCTTCGAATCCTTTTTTCCTCTAATCAAATACTGAATGAATGACCTTTATTTTTATTGACTCTAACATCAACATGACACTTTTTTTGGTTCCTATTGTTGGAAATGGGAAGGTTGGAAGATTCACCCAAAATGGGAGAAGAAGGAAATTGGTAAGGTGATTTGATAGGTTTAGGAAACCGAGAAGGATATCCAACAAAACCAACAAATTTTTAGGGACTAAGGGGGAGGGTTTAAATGGGGTATGGGGATGGGTGGTCTACATTGAATGTATAACTCCTAATGGGATTATTAGGGGGAGATTTAGGAGGGACTTTAAAATGATCTAGGCTTGGAGATCCATTTGGGTAAATGATGTCCATAGGGCAGCATTCAATCACTCCCTAGTTTGCAATAGATGGGTCAGGATGGTCTAGTTTTTCAATGATAATTATTTTTGTAGGGGTAATCAAAGTAGGGGATTTAGATCTGGTAACTATCCCCTTCTTAGATAATACATAAAACTTATTGTAATTAGAAAATATTGATAATACGTGATGTCTTGGTTGGATAGGAGGTTTGGAGGAGGGTTCATGATTTGAGCTAACATCAATATGATTCCCTTTATCCAATTGGGCATCAATGCTATGGGGGAACTCACTCTGGTGGTGGTCCATGCCTCAAATTTTGTTGGCATTAGTATGAGCTACTCTAGTTTATTTTTTGCGCAGAGGGTATTGCCATTTAGGATGACCTTGTTTGTGGAATTTGATATAGGAACCAGCCTTAGTCATTGATTCCTTTTTTAGTAGAAGAAATTGTAATCTTATATGACCCTTCCTATGGAATTCAATATAGGAAGTAGGTTTATTATCATATTCAAAAGCTTACCTCCTTCCATAAGAACCATAATTTAGACTGATGAATGTGGGGAGTTATGAGTCCAAATTGACCATGATGTAGAAACAAGCATAGGCATTCGATACTGAGCTTTAGTAGCTAGGTCAAAGGCCATGATATATCCAATGGCATGTGCAATGCTATTGATGATACCTTCATCCCAAAACTAAAATGGTATATCAGGGTATATAACCCATATGATCATGATATTAATGCTCTGAGTCTCCAATTTAAATATGGGGTTCTAATGTTTGATGAAAATGGACCACCTACCAAAGAACCATGGCCCTTTAGTAAGGATGTGGCTTGTGTTGTTGGAGTTGTTCAGTAAAATAAGAAATAACCCCCTAAATAGAACAATTAAATCCATGTGGCCAACCAAATTCCATTTATTTAATGCCCACTGATGTATGGATTCAATATAAGGATGAGAGCTGATAAACTTCCTGATGAGGAAAAGAGAATTCCTGCTCAAAATGGAGGCCATTACATCTTCATGGAGGCTTATCTCCTTGAAGTATTCAAAAATGGTTCCAATATTCAAATAAGGACAATACTAACAAGGGAGGGAACCTCCTTTGACTTTCTCAACAAAGGAAACTTTTGGACCAGCCAGAGGCCCCAATTTGGGATCGTCCTCCACCACTTCCATGAGGGGCCTTGCCTAGTGATCATCTTGTGACACTTAAGCAAGGGGCCCATATGGGGGTTCTATAAGAAACCCAAAAGCATCGACATCTTCAAATTATACATCCTGACTGCTATCCAAATCATCACCACTTGATTCATCTAGACCAAACCCGTGACCACTAGGGGATCCTCCATTGATCATGCCTTGCTAAAATTTAAATTTCAAACACCTGTTATGTTGATATAATCCGCTCTCATTGCTTTCCCCTTCATAAGTAGAAAAATAACTACATAATATAGACCAAAATTTATTCTAATAATTTTGGCATAATATGCAAGGACATATAATATGTTGGAATGGATTTTAAGATTAATTTAATTAGCTACACTCTTCCTAATAATTATAATCATCCATCTTTCCATGCCTATATTTTATTCTAAACATTACTTATAACTTGATTTCATAATTCTATCCTAATTCTCCTCTTAAATAAGGGCATCTCTATATTTTTTGTTTGTAAATTTGCCTCCTCCATTTTAATTAACCTATATATCCTTGCTCTAATTCTATATGGATTGTTTAGGAAGTAAATTTCAGATATTCCTTGAATAAGATATTCAAATCCATAGCGTCATTTTCTCCTACCCTTCCAAAAAGGGGTATATCATATGTAAAATATTTATAGGTGATGTTGTTGATATTATTATTAATGTTAAGTCCAATTATTATCCCATATTTGTATGCCTTATTTAGGTCACTTTTCAATACCTTACAATAATAATTAATAGGTATGGGGACAAAGGACCTCCCTGTCTAAGACCCCTCTTGGCTTTAAATAATTTTGTTACTAGCCCACTAACCATAAATTAATATGATAATGTAGAGACGTAAGGTTTAATCCATATAACCTATTTTTTCCCAAATCAAAACATTTTAATAGTATAAAAAAATCCCATTTAACACTATAGACATGGGAATTTGACCCACCAAAATGGTTCAAACCTTCCTTATATCCCTAGTTAACCACCCAAACTTTCTGAGTGTAAATTTTGGGCCTTTTTGCCTTCTCCCTTTGCCTCTTTTTACTAGCTTTATCAAATTTGCATCCCATCCATACAGGGCATGCATTTTTCTTACCAAATTTGTACCCTATAAATACTAGGCACAAATTTAGCTTTTTAGGGGTTTTTCCCACTAAAACCCTAATCTTGTCGACCCATTTTGGGGTCGAATTTTCCCAAAGTGAAATTTCACTTTCTCACCCATTTTTGACCTCCAAAATTCTTATAAATAAGGGTTTGGATATCCTCATTTTGGTATAGAAGAGAACATCACTTCTTGAGATTCTAACTATTGACTCACTCATTTGTTCGTGCTCTCAAGTGGATTTCTACTACAAATTGATGTTTTGGTTGTTTTGTGCTTTGGTGATTGTTGCCCTTGGGTATTGAGTGGAGGATTCTTGATGATTGGATAGATCAACCATTTTGGAGTGCTTAATCCACCTCTTCATTGATTATTTTTTTCTCCATCAACTCATTAGATTTTTGTACTTGTTTTGGTAGCATTTTAAATCTATTTGAACCCCATTTTTCATTGTTCTAGGCCCCAAAAAGGTCATCTAAACCAAACACGTACCCCCTCAATATAGGGTGTGGATGTTGTCATTAAAATTCATAATCCCTAATTATAGGGTGTGGATTTGATAAAATGAGAGTTTTGGGGGCAAGTCCTGCACTTTAAAACCCTAATTTGCACCTTACATTTTGGCTTTATGTTGTGTCCATATTAACTACATTTTATTTCACTATTGTACATATGTTTTTCTATATTTTTGCATGTTACAAATGTCAAAGATAATTTTTATCTTAAACAATAAGCTAAAAGTACCAAGGGGGATTTACTGTTCCATGTCCAAGCTGAGCTATATAACGGCCTAAGTAGACCCCTAAACACTGCTCAAATTTTCTAGGGTTTTGTGAAGATATTTTGTAAGTTTGAAGCTACTGTATATTCAAGATGCAATATAAATATTGGATCAACCATCATATTAGATAATTCCCCTAATATATCTTTAGGTTGTTTATTTTTTACTTTCTATTGACTTTTGTGAAAAACCTAGATTAGAAATAAAAGAAAATGTTTGATTAAATATCTATGCATTTGAAAGAGCAAAAGCATATAGTGTGCATCTAGGGTATTTTTTGTGCATTCCCTTAGATCCTTTCTCAAAAGCTTCATTTTGCAATCTAGACTAGATATCATTGAATGAAATAATTATTATAGAGTTAGCCCTTGTCTTCTTGCATCTTATGTGTCTTGCATTATTTTTCCATTTTCATAGCTTAGTTTAGAAAGGACAAACATAGTTGTATTCTCAGTTAACACATTTAAGAACATTCCACCTCATAATTTAAGTAAGTTCTAAAACCATTCATGGTGAACCCTTCCTCATTACACTAAGTGTAGAGTTGTAATGGCTAGCACGGTCACATCGACTCCCAGTGGATCCAACTAAGAATTGTATGCAGTGCATGGTTTTATTCCTCTACATATTTGGTTAATACAATGTGAAAACACATCTTAGTGGCCAAGATAGAAAGCCTCTTAATTTTATTTTTATTTTGAAAACTTTAAACAAGACCACTAATTCTAATTTTTTAGACTATAAAATATTAAAAACATTGTAAAAACCCTCTTTTTTTGTCTTTGTTGGTATTTAGCTTTCTTCCTTTCTCACTTCATACTTCCTAACTCTCCTAATGACTTCCAACATTAGGAGTGGGTGAAGGATTTTTAGGCTTGATGAGATTTTCAAAGAGGATAATCAAATTGATAGATAAAATCATAATCTATAAAAAGAGGAAGATGAAGAGATTGAGAATAGTCTTGATCCTACTAAGGGATCCAATGGGAAATTTATATTTAAATATTTTGATCATGTTTGAAATTTCATCATAAGGATTCCTTCAATAAAGCTATGGAAGAGGAAGCCCAACTCAAGGAAGTTGGAATATCTCACCAAGATATTCATAACAACCCCTTGATAGAATCATTGAATCATAGAAATGCTATCCATTAACCAAATTATGCCACTACTATAACCACCAATGTTGGAGGGATTCCATAAGTACCTCCAACCAATAGTGTCACTCAAGATTATTTTCAATTTCCTCCTCAACCTGCTAATCTCAACATGTTTTCTTCTATCCTACAAACTATTATTTATCCTCTCCAAAAACATACCACATATTAGAGTAGTATCAATACCTCTAACATGGACCAAGTACCCTTCCAATAGCCTACCTACAGCCCTCCCTTAGATAATGTAGGGGCCTTGCATAAAAAAAATCCTAAAGTACAAAGTTTAACTAATATGGTGAAATAATTGGTTTTAATAGTGGATATGATCCAACCTTCTAGTTTCACATATAGCTATAAAGAAATGTGCAATCAGCCCCTAGAACCTATTGTTTCTACTAGAACCTACCCTTAGAATTTTTCCATACCATTTTTACCTATATATAAGGGATCAAAAGATCCAATTGAGCATTTAATAAGGTTTAGACCAACTTGCCATGATATCATATATGATGACATGTTATTGCTAAATTTTTTTCCTAAAAGTATTGGTGGTATGGCATTAGATTGGTATTATCAATTTCCCAATCATTCTTTGAGGAGATTTGAAGAAACAATTGAATTATTTATTCAAAAATTTGGTGCTTATGTTTAAAAAAGTGTAACCATGAAAGATGTCTATAATTTGAAGCAAGGTAAAGAGGAGAGTTTTTCATAATTCTTCTCTCATTGGAGTCTATTTGGATGCTTGAGATACACTTTACCTCCTCAATACATTATTGAAATTTTTATTGGAAATTTACAAGAACAACTATCTTATGCATTGGAGACAACAACTATCACATCTTTTGATCATGCAATTTAGTTAGCAAATAAAGTGGAACAAGATATTATCAGAAGAGGACACCTTAAAATAAAAGAAGATAAGACCACTAAAAATCAATATAAAACCAATTTTGTGGTGGGTGATGGTGTAACAGATAGTAGTCATGTTAATAGTATTGGTAACAACCTACAAAACATAATACTTGAAAAACCTCCACAAAGGAATTTCACAAGACTTAATATGCCTATGGAAGTGAACCTGAAGTAGCTTCTGGAAGCTAATATGATTGATTTGCCTTCCATAAGGTAACCTTATACTACAACTAATTGGAAAAAATCTTGTAATAAATTGAAACATGTGGTTTAGGACTTAATTGATGCAGAACATCTTGTTATAGAATATTCCCTCCCACCAAAGAACCAATATCCTACTCGATAGGTTCACACAACTAATAAAGACATGGGAATTCTCCGTGATAACTTACCTAAGCATGGACAACAAAAAACTAATCAAGTATCTTATCAGAATGTGCCACCTCCTTATGATAATATGGTTGGTATGATAGTAGTAACTTAATAACAATAAGTACATAATCAATAGACCTAATATTCTCAGCAAGATATGAGTTCTTCAGCCAATATTTCTCTTTTAGAACTTTTGCAAACTTCTCCAATCCATGCGGAAGCCTTGTTGGAACTTCTAAAAAACAATATATTCCTACAAGTATTTTACCTAGTGTTATGGCCAATATTGTAAGATCTCTTAGGATACATCATATCTCATTCTCGGATGATGATATTTCTTCCTTAGACTTATGTAGAGATTCTTCTCTCTACGTCATTGCACTTACTGATAAAATTATCAAGAGGGTTCTTATTGATAATGGTTATTCCCTTAATTTATGCACATATCAAATTTTCCAAAAATTTGGATCTAAAAAAGAATATCTAACTAAAATCAATGACATCATAAAAACATTCAACAACAAGTCCCAAGAAGCTTGCAACATCATATCCCTTCCCCTTAGGATTGGATCCAATATTTTAGATACATTTTTCTATGTGGTGTCTTGCTCCATATATTTTAATATTCTTCTTGGACATCCTTGGATACATGCAATGAAGGTCATCCCTTCTGCTTTTCATCAATGTTTAAAATTTGAATTTAAAAATAAATTTATCACAATTTTTTAAAATCCTTATCCATTCAAATATTGCTCACCAAATGAACAAGCTCAATTTGATTCATCATATTCCTCGTCTCACATAACTTAAAAATTTAATGTGAAAGAGGAATCAGAAATCAATGTCTCATCACAATATCAAGTCAATCATTCTCATCAAAAGCCTCTTCTAGATGAATCTCATCAAGGTTTATAGTGGAGTTTTGAGGATGAGGGTCCACCCTCTCCCTCTCTATTGGTTGCAACCCCAAAGTATTATGTTGAATATTAGGATGTCCCTTAGAATGAAATCCAATTTTATGGGTATGTCCCCTACGCTATGCAGGTTGAGTCTTCTAGTTATCACGAGGACTTTGGTTTTATGTCTCCCAAGGACCTTGAGAAACTAGGATTTATTCTTGCTCTACCTCCTATTAAGGATGAGTCATCCATTTGCATTCAAGAGACCATATATGTGAATATAGATTTTGATAAATCCCCTAGAATCCTTAATTTAGGTAAAACCCTATCCATGGATGAGTAGGATAAATTGACCAAATTGTTAAAATAATTCCAATATATTTTCTCTTGCATAATTTGGTAGTTCTCCCTAATGCCAAGCCTATTAAGAAGAAACTTAGGAAGATGCATTCTAAGTTCACTTTTTAGTCAAGGAGGAGATCAAAAAAATCCTTGATGTTAGTTTTATAAAGGCCATAGACTATTATAATTGAATCTCCAATATCGTTCTTGTGGCTAATAAGGGGGGGACAATTAGAATATGTATAGACTTTAGGAACATTAACTTAGCATAACCCAAGGACAATTTTCCCTTACTTATTAGAATAAATATTTTCTCTCTTAAGTTCTACCAGGATAGTATTACTTGAGTTACCACTCTTCCATGAGTTAGGTGAGCTCTCATTTTAGAATAGTTAATATTTTTTAAGTTGTTGTAATCCAACAACTAGCATTGATCAACTTTGCTATTTATCCAAAGTTGATCCCATGGAATAATCAATCAGTTCTTGATATTTCAGTAATAATTTGCATATCTAATCGATTATCTTTCAACACTATGTACAATGTTTTTCTACATGGTATCAGAGCAAGATAGGCATCATTCGATGATGCTCCACAACCATCGATATGAGCCCAAAGTGAGTAGTTCCTCATAATTATCGTAGGATTCTATTTGTTGCTTTCTAATGGATGAAATAAGGTTGATGTGAGAATCTAGATATTAAGCCAACAACATATGAAATATATTGGTGAGTATGAGTGAGGTATAATCCATGCATATCATTGGTTACAAAAATTCTGATTGGGTAGGTTTATTTTAAGACAGATGTTCCACTTCTGGCTATATTTTTTATCTTGGTTCTTCACCTATTGCTTGGTCGTACAAAAAACAACAAGCAGTAGCATTATCATCTACAAAAGAAAAATACACGAAAACAATTTTGGCCAGTCCAGAAGCTCTTTGGCTTCATCAGATAATAAAAGAATTTATTTTTTTTCATGACCAACCCATTACCATTTGGTATGACAATTAGAGCACAATTCATATTTCCTACAATCTAGTTGAGCATCAGCACACCAAGCACATTAATATTCACATGCACTTCATTTGGCAGCATATTCAGCAAGGGGATCTAAACTTGGAGTACATTCCCATAGAAAATTAAATTGCAGACATCTTCACCAAATCCTTTCCTTATTTGTGTTACATTTAGTTGCAAGAGAAACTTGGGATTAGGTAGTTGCTTTAGAAGGGTGCACAGAGGTTTTCACCTCTCTCTTCTTCTTATTGTTCTTTTTTCCTTGGAAGATGGTTGTTTCCCATGTATTTTTTTCACCATATCTCCTATATATAAGTACATTGTACATGAGTACCTCATCAAGCCTTGTTGCCGAGACTCATTTTTTTTATGTTCAATAGAGGACAATCTTCACCATCTGAAGACATGCCTCTTCTTATTATTCTTAAAATATGTTAGTTCATTGTTCATGAGTACCTCATCAGGCCTTGTTTCTAGGACTCATCACCTATTATTACATTCACCCCTAGTATCACTTAAGGAGGGATGTTAGAATAAATATTTGTTCTCTTAAGTTCTACTAGGATAGTCTTACTTGAGTTACCACTCTTCCATGAGTCAGGTGAACTCTCAGTTTAGAATTGTTTAGATTTGTTAAGTTGTTGTAATCCAATGGCTCACATTGATCAACTTTAATATTTATACAAAGTTGATCCCATGGAATAATAAATCAGTTCTTGATATTTTAGTAATGCTTTGCATATATAATAGATTGTCTTTCAACACTGTGTGCAAAATTTTTCTACATTACCCAACATAGATTAGATCATAGAATTCACTGCAAACTATGACATGTTGTTGCTCATGGATGTTTTCTTAGGATACAATCATATTATGATTTCCCCCTAAATATTATTCCAAGAAAACATTCATCACTCCATGGAGCACCTTCTATTGGAAAGTCATATTTTTTGGCTTGAAAAAGATTGGTGCCAGCTATCATTGGACTATGACTTATATTTTAAATGATATGATGTATTATATTCTCTAGGATTATGTGGATGATATTTTAGGTCACTCCATAGAACGAAAGGATTGTGTCCATGATTTAAGGTGGATATTTGAAATGCTTTAGAATTGCAAGGTTCATATTAAGCCTAATAAGTGTGTGTTTGGAGTCACATCTGGAAAGTTGTTAGGATTTTTTTTTCTAGGCAAGTTATTGAAATGGACCCTACTAATATAGTGTCTATCATTGATATGCTTCCTTCCTACACCTTTACCAAACTGCATATCCTACAAGGAAAGTTTCAGGCTATTTTTTAGTTCATTACTCAGTTAGTCGATAAGTGTCAATCCTTTCTTAAGCTTCTTAAGAAAGATGTTATCTTCCAATGGGATTATAAGTATTAGAAATATTTTGATTATCTCAATAAATATCTCACTTCCTCACCTATTTTAGTTCCTCATATGCTTGGTAAGAATTTGATGCTTTACATAGCATCCACTGCTCACACTTTGGGAGCCATGTTGGCTCAACACAATGATCAAAACAAAGAGAAAGCTATCTACTAAATCTTGGTTAGCTATGAAACCAAGTACACTCCCTTAGAGAAGCTTTGCCTTATCATAGTGTTTTATTCCTATATTCTAATGCACTACATGCTTAACCATAAGATATTGGTAGTTACAAAGTTTGAACCTTTGCACTATTTAATGTCTAAGCCTCACATTTTAGGTTGAGATGCTAAATGGGTGTTGACCCTTAGTGAGTTTGACTTGACCACCATAGGTTAAAATTATATCAAGGGTCAAGTAATCACTGATCAGTTAGCTTCTGCTCCCCTATAAACTACCCATACTTTGGTTATTGAGTTTCCTAATGAGTGCTTCAATGTCAAAGTTGAATATCTAGAAACCTAGAAATTTATTTTTATGGAACCCGATGCATGAAGGGCATTGGTGCTGAAGTCATTCTAGTCACCCCACAAAAATAACTCATCCCCTTTTCTTTAAAATTCTATTTCTCTACATTAACAACATTACAGAGTACGAAGCTTTAATCCTGGGCCTTAGAGCAAATTTAGCTCTATAGGTTAGGGTCCTTTCAGTATTTGGTGACTCTCAACTTATGGTCAATCATATTAACAATGTTTATCATACTCAAGATGATAAGCTAAAACCTTACAAGGAGATTGCCACCAAGATTTTATCTTCATTTTATTGGGTAACCATAGAGTCTATCCCTAGATCCTCAAACTACCATGTGGATGTCATGGTTGTTGTTGCATCCTTGTTCCCTTTGGAGTTGGAATATGATCAAGCATTGATTATCATTGGACAACTCTGGGAACCCACATCGCTTGGTTCTTATCTTGTTCCATTAGATTTTTTGACCATATAAGATTCACCATCTAAGCCATGGTATACCGACATATTTAATTTTCTTAAGGATGGTTCAACATCTAATGGTTTAGATCACAATTAGTGTAAGATTTTATATAAAATAGTGTGTCAATTCAGAATAATATATAATACTTTGTATTTACATTCTTTTGCAGGTATCCTCTTATGTTGTATTAAATTTGATGAAGCCTAACTTGTTCTGAGTGAGGATCGTGAAGGTTCATGTGGAGGTCATTTTAGTGGTAATGCTATTACCAAGAATCTCCTTCATATGGGGTACTATTGGTATTCCATAGATAAATATGTATGTGACCATGTTTGATACTATGATAAGTGTCAATTCCATGACTATCTTATCCATGCTCCTTCTCAAGACCTTCAGGTTATTTCTTCTCATTGGCCATTTTCCATGTGGGGATTGGACATTATAGGGAAGATTAAACCATGTCATATGGTGGTCATAATCTTATCATTATAATGACTTATTACTTCACTAAATGGGTTGAACCTATACCCTTGGCTACAATTATTGGAAATCAGGTTTCCATGTTCATCTTCAACTAGATCCTTTACAGGGTTGGAATTCCTTTAGTGACTTTTTTATATTGAAAATACTTTTAAGAACAATAATGTCCATAAAATTTGTGCTAAGTATAATATTTAGCACAGGTGGCCAACTTTGTATTACCCTCAGGGTAACAGATAAGTTGAAGAATCCCACAAGTCTTTGATCAAGATTTTGAAGAAGTTGGTTAGTAAGACTGGTTGCCACTGGTATACCCTACTTTATCCTACCTTGTGAATTTGTCGTACTAGTGTGCATACTCCCATAGGTGCCTCACCATATGTCTTGGTATATGGGTCTAAGGTAGTGTTTCCTTTTGAGCTCAAGGTTCCCTCATTGCACATCTTGTTGCAATATGCCTTGGTTGATGATTAGTATCATGTAGATTATTTGCACCAATTGGAGTTGTTGGATGAAAAACTCATTCATGCCTTAGATCATTTACAAGCCTATCAAAATAGTCTCAAGAAATATTACTTTAAGAAATTTTGCAACCATTCTTTTTAGGTTGGGGACCTTGTCCTCAAGGAGAACCAAAATAACACCAATGGTCATTCTGATATTAAATATAAGTTTCAACCCAATTGGTTAGAGCTCTTTGTTATAATGACCAGGTTTGGCTTAGGTGCCTATCGTTTAGCTTCTTTAGATGGTAAATAACTTAAATAAACAATAAACATAATGCATCTCAAAAGATATTATGCATGATCCATCATTTGTATCACATATTATATTTAGCATAGATCACACTACATTTGATTTTCTTACTCATACTACATGATTGTCTGTCATATTTTCCATGGTTGCTTGATATTCTATTCCACTTGCATTATTGTTTGTGCATGATTGCTTGATCATATAAATTCTTGGGGATTTTGAAACAATGGCAAGTTATGAAACCTAGTTAGGTCATAGCTCAAATGCATTGCACTCTCACTAGGGCTCTGATGCCTAACTAAGTCCCCAACCTAGGGCCCATGCATTTTCATCCCTTATTATCTTCTGTTATCTTATTTTCCCTGTTCTTCTTGTATTCCTTGACTTTGAAAGTTTTTACAACAACCATCAATTATCTCCAAATTCAAGGAATACAATTATCTTCTTGAAGTATCCTTGTCCTTTGCATGCTTTTCCTTTTTTTCATCAAGATAGGGATATATGTTCTTTGTTCATCATCTCTCTTATTTTTCACACTTCTTCCTTCTTAGACTTTCAATCATTAAGTAGTCCTCGTAGGATAGGTTAGAAACCACATGAATGTTAATACATCCACTGAATATCTTATGCACACCTCTTAACCATAGAAACCTCAATATGGGGCACACACACATTTCTTTTATCCTCATTCTTCTTCCTCTCTTTCCTTATGACATGTGCACACACTCACATTATGTTATGCTCAGATTTTTTGGTCCATTCACATTTTGCACATATCGCCCCCTATCAAGTAGTACTTGCTAATATATCATGCACACACAACACATCCCATATGGGATAGATTCATTGCTATACATGAGGAGAAACCTCCATATTTCCTATTTGCAAGCATACATCCTCGTAGGTATTATTTTTCCATATGTCCATCTTAGTGACCATTGCACCCATAGCGGGTCATGCTCAACATTTTTCCATATGTCTGTATTAGCAAGTACTACACCCATAGTGTTTTTACTTCACATATGACCATATTATTGAGCATAACACCCTACCTCCAAGGTTTTGACCATTTTGTTTCTTTAACCTCTTTTTGGAGATTTATTTCTTCTTCTTCTTCTTCTTCTTCTTCTTCTTCTTCTTATTCTTCTCCTTCTCCTTCTTCTTCTTCTTCTACTCTCCTATTTTCCTCTCCTTTATTTCTCTTTCTTATTTTAGTCATGCATTTTATATTAGGTAGATTGCATTTCACACATTAGTTAAAGGCATTAGTTAGATTCATGTTGTACCTAGTTACTATTATCAAGATTTTTATTTTTTGCTTGCTCTGTTTTCTCTTACTTTTCAATTTTTCTTTTCTTCCTTTACCTTTTTCTTGAGTTTCTTAAGGAATTCTAAATTCCTTATTAAACTTGAGGGGCATCTCACATTAGAGGCATTAATGGTAGTAATGTCTCACCTTGTGTGTAAAATTCTAAAGTATCTACTGTGATACCCCCTTTTTGCACCATCCCTTTGTCCAAACCTAGCCACATATTTTTGTGTTTGTTTTTTGTGCCCATAGGAGTCTACATATTTATTTGACACTTTTACTTTGCCATAAATGTATCAAAGAGGGGGCAAAATGTAGACATGGAAATTGGACCCACCAAAATGGTTCAAATCTTCCTTATATCCCTAGCTAGCCACCCAAACTTGCTAAGTGTAAATTTTAGGTATTTGTGCCTTCTCCCTTTGTCTTTTTTTCCTAGATTTACCAAATACACACCCCATCCATACAAGGAATGTATTTTGTGTAAAGTGCAATAAAATACCATACATCCAAGCAAAGGAAATACTAAAAGATAGCAATAACAATGAAACCACAAATATTAAGAACAAGATATGTATAAAATGAATGATGGTGCCATTTTATTAATAATAATATCCTTTCCTTTAAACGAGGTTACGATAAAATAATTCTTAGGGATGTGCTACCAATTTTTATACAATGACTTACAATAAATATCTTTCAGATGTAATACATAGGATCTTCTTCACACCCACAAACCGTCTTGAAGAAGGTTTCTCGTAACCATCACAAGGATTGATGATATTGAGTTCTTGTGCTCTTTCTTCCTCATAGAAAACCTATAGTATACACACAAGGAAAGAAAAATAATTAATAGCATGTGTGGATGCAATGATAAATGAATGCAATGAATGACCGAATCATGATAAATGCATACGTAAATTAAAACCTACTTATGCTAAAAAAATGAATAAACATATTTATAAAACTTATTATCAAAATAAATAGTAAAACAAACCTAAACCCTAGAGGTTGTCTCTATAGGGGATGGCCATACCTTAAGGTCGTATCTAAGTGAGACGGTTGTGAACCTATAAGTGATATTCAAGGCCAATTTAAGGGAACTTTAGGGTTCAATCTGGGGTGTATTTTCATCGAATTGGTGTGCTTTATGGAAATAGCTTGGTGGGTTCTATCAATAGCAGAAGCAGTATTATTGGATTACAAGGAGAATATGAATGTATATTCAATATTTGAAATGATCTGACACCATAAATTCTAGTAGTAAGAAGGTTTGAGGATTTGAAATAATAAATCCTTTAGATGTGAAAGCTTATGATGAAATTCTAGAAACACTTCATTTCTTAAAAAATAAATAAATATGTATGAATGTATGAGACTTAGCAATCAAATTTTTAGGGCATACAAGGGTTTAAAATTGGGAAGTGAGTGCCAATATACAAATTTCTTGACAAATATATAATAATAGCACAACCCTATGCATGAAAATTAAAGAGGTAGTTCACATTAAGAAAATTTAATGCCTATCTTCAAAATATCAATGCACATTGATTTTGTCATGCAAATGTTCTAATATAGGATCATGCACATGCTAAATTGCAATGCAAATTCATGCACGATGTTAGCTGGGAGTTTGAACTATGAGTTATGTCCTAATATTTTTTTAATATTGCTTCTAGTGTGATCGTTTCAAGGTGGGATGGCCCTAACTACGGATCGTTCCTTGGTAGGATGGTCTTTG
Organism: Wollemia nobilis; assembly: GCA_028583015.1. Taxonomy (NCBI): domain Eukaryota; kingdom Viridiplantae; phylum Streptophyta; class Pinopsida; order Araucariales; family Araucariaceae; genus Wollemia; species Wollemia nobilis. The sequence goes on from JAQPPZ010003374.1 coordinate 15,943,019, forward strand.
GAGGTCATCCCTTGGAGGGAAAAACATATATATAAATGGAAATGTCCCTTTTTTGAGTGTTAAAAAGAATTATTTAATCCCTAGGGATGCCCAAGGTGGGTCATATGGTCATCAAGGAGTCCATATAGGTATAATTCTCAATATTACATGTTTTAGGTGTCTACAATACCTTTTTGGGATGTGTTTGTGTTAGATGACCCAATTTCAAATTGAGGGTTGATGATGTTCATTGATATGATCAATGTTAGATACCTTAATATTGAAAAAAACATACATTTTTGAATTATTTCTTCTAAAAAGTTGAAGAAATTGGTTTTATTAAACCTTTCACCAAAGCATTAATGGCTTTAAGATACACTTGATCTTGGCACACTTTTTAGTCATGGGCAAACTCAGGGGTCTATAGGCCATATGCTTAGAGAATGCCAAGGATTTTTTTAAATAAATTTTTTGCTTGTTGTTTACCCCAAGCAAGAAGAGCATGATTGTCTTTAGCAATGATTCTTGAACAAACATAATTTGCATGATTGAGTATTTTTATTATTGACTTTATTTTGAATTGTTGATGTATGACTACCCCTCAAGCGATAAGTCAAAGAGGAAATGGAAAAATTATGAAAGAGATGAGTTGCTTGACCAAGATGATTTGATTTGGATTTTCTAGGACCATTACAAAAGTAAAAAGGGGATAATACCCTATTACAACCTTGATTGTGACCCATTTATTACTATTTTTGGTGAGTGATCTTATGGTAATTTACTCATCCTATTGAATTGTATGTACAACCAATAATTGCAATCGCTAGATGTCTAGAGTGAATGATCAGGAATCAAAAATATTGAATGCAATTTTATTAAATTTACAATCTTAAATAGGCATATGATATGCCAAATACAGAATGATAATAATCCTATCAAACTAAAAAATAGTTTGTCGACATTCTAAGTTTTCGATAAATAATAACAACTAAATGTTCTATACCTATTAATACCCATATCATCCCTCCCAACAATATAAGCATTGGAATTCAATTATTTTACAAGTGGAGAAGTTCCCCGAAAGAATGAATTCCTCTAAAGTGATCAATAAAATAAGAGAGATAGATGATGTCAATAGCCAAAAAAGAGATCACCACTACTCCATCAAAGGGAGCTACAATGAGAAAAACACATGCTCAAAAAAATATCCATTTAGGAATCCCTTGTGGGATCTCAAGATTTTTTGCCTATTAGGTCATCCTATAGCATGTAAGAGTCACTAATATGCCTAAAAGGGTCTTGTAAACATGTCTTTCAATCTTCTAATATCGAAATTCTTCACACAAATCATGCTGAACCATAAAAAGATCCTGTCAAGCAAGTATCTTGTAACTATAGTCGGTGGGGAAAGAGCATAGGAAAAGGCACAAAGCATGGGGATTAAAAACAAGCATAGAATAGATTTTTAGGTACCACCAAAATGCACTTCTTATTACAAAAGCATAATATTGAGAAAATAAGACTCCAAAGAGTCAAATATCTATGGTCTTTGGAGTTGCAGAAGTGATGTTGATGTGGTGCTACTAAAAAAATCACCAAGAGACAAGCCACTAAGGGAAAATACTACTCCAATGTATGGAGTACCCATGTGATTTCCATGATTACATAACAAGGGCAATTTGTCTTCTGAAGGAGAACATGAAGAACATAAGCTTATACTAAGAGAGGGGTGAACAGTATAAAATCATTTTTTACTTTTATTTTCTCAAAAAATATTATCCAATATATCAATGGTAATATCAGTAGCAATAATCAAATCAATTCATAAATAGCTACATACAATAGAGACACCAATTTAACGTGGTTAACCCAATGTGGGCTACTCCACGGAGAAAATATTTCACTAAAATTTTCTTAATAAATATCTTGGAAATCCTTCCCTATTACAATATTCATGGATCTCTATCCACAGGATACACCAATCACCTTTTCTGGTTTGTGGATATCTATCCATAGTATAACTCCTTCTCCTCTACTCTGTATGGTGATCCTCTTAGAAGACTACTACCTCCACTACACTGGCTTGTGGATCTCTCTCCATAGTGTGACTATAAACAAAATTTCATTCAATTAAATATTCAAACCATAGCTTATACACTTATATAGTCCAAATTGAAATGTAAATATGAAATGGAATGCGGATAATAAGAGATAAGTAATTTTCTAGAAGAAGGGGGATACGAATATAGGAAGGAGGAAAAATAGGGATAAGAGATAATTTGAAACAACTTCACACCAATGCTACCGATATTTCCCTACCAACAATCCTATGGTGAAACTAAAATCTAACATTCTCCCACTTAAAGTTGAGAGGGCTGACAATACAGTCTCTCAACTTTATATATTGAGATTTAGCCATGCCTTTGGTGAAGATCTCTACAATGTTCTCCAAAGTGCTGCAATGTTTAAGCTCAACAATCTGTTGATCCACCATGTCTCGGATGAAGTGATACTTCATATCAAAATATTTTTTTCTACTATGGTGGATAAGATTATATGCTAATTAAATGGCACTACTGTTATCACAGTATATTCTAGTAGGACCACTTTGCTATTCTCCAATATCATCCAGGACTTTTCTCAACCATAGGGCTTGAGTACTAGCATATGTGATGGCGATATACTCAGCCTCAGTAGATGACAATGCTACAACAATCTGCTTTTTGGAACTCCATGTAATTAGTCCTGATCCTAGACTAAAAAAGTTCCCTAATGTAGATTTCCTATCATCAATATTGCTACCCCAATCACTATCATTGAAGACAACTAACTTGACAACATTACATTTGTTGTAATGGATTCTAAAATTCAATGTACCCTTCACATATATTAGAATTCCTTTAGTTTCTTGCAAATGCAGCTCGAATGGATTAGCCATAAATATTGAGACAAGAGAAACAACATATTGAATGTCAGGTCTTATGTTGGTGACAAACATAAAACTCCCAACCATGCTTCTGTAAGTGGTTGTGTCAACCTTCGGTGCTCCATCATTCTTGCTTAATTGGATGCCATGTCCAATTGGAGTTGCAACTACTTTGCAATGCTCCATAGAAAATTTCTTGATCATATCCTAAGCATACTTGTGTTGACATATGAATATATCTTTATTTGTCTGATGAACTTCCATGCCTAGGAAGTAGTGCATTAATCCCAAATATTTTATCTCAAATTGTTTCATCATGGAGTGTTTGAACTCCATATTCATCTGATCATTACTACCCATAAATATGAGATCATCCACATATAAAAAAACTATGAGGATGTCTTTACCTTACTTTAGGTAGTAGAGATTTGGTTCATTTTTTGTTCGAGTGAACCCATATTCTTTGAAATAGCCATCAATGTGAGAGTACCATGCTCTTGGTTCTTTCTTGAGGCCATATAGTTTTTTTTTCAGTTTATAAACAAGGTGCTCCTTACCTTGTTCTTTAAAGCCTTGAGGTTGTTCAACATAAACCTCCTTAGTTAAGTACCCATTGAGAAAGGTACTTTTTACATCCATGTGTTGAATTTTCCATCCTTTGTGAGCAGCCAAGGAAAGTATTATTCTGATTGTCTCCTGTCTAGCTATAGGAGTAAAGGTCTCCTCATAATCAATGTCATATTTTTGTGTCAAGCCTTTTCCTACCAGTCTTTCAATTCTCCCATCAGCATTGAATTTGGTCTTGTAGACCCATTTACATCCAACACATTTCTTCCCTTTACAATGTTGTACTAACTCCCAAGTATCATTGTTTTTTATAGAGGTCATATCCTCTTTCATGGCATCCTACCATATCTTTTGAGTATAAGAATTCTCATATCTAGAATTTTCAAGCTATGCACTAGTAAATAAAGCATAATTGAATACATCTCCTTGAGGCTCTTTGGAGTCATCATCTCCATACAAACATAGATTTTCAAGTCGTTGTAAAACTGAACTCATTTCACTAGCTTGACTCCTAGTATATCTTCTCTAAATTTTTTTATCCAAAATCTGATAAGATGGATGATTTTGTAATGTTATCTTACCTATGGATGGAGAATCAATATCCATTGGTGAATAACTAACTGATCATTTTGGAGAATAACTTGGAGAAGTTGTTGAAAAACTTGAAGTAGCACTTTTTCTTGGGATTTAAGGGGGTGTGTCTTTGCATTTATTGGGTGATACCTGATGAATTTGTGAAGAACCTGCATCATGGGATTCATCATCAACAAAAATTCTTGGATGACCCCATTCTCCCCCTTCATCAAAATTCACATCCCTGGGAAAGATAATTTTATGGGTCTTCGAATTGTAGAGTCTATAGGCTTTGGTAGACTCACAATATCCTATAAAAATACATGCTTGACTCTTGGGATCAATATTTTTCCTTTTTTTCATTAGGAATGTGTGCATATGCTAAAGAACCAAAAATTCTAAAATTTTTTACATTTGGCTTATTTCCATACCATGCCTGGTAAGGAGTGATCCCATTTAAACTTGAAGTAGGACTCATATTTAGAATGTATACACTCGTTCTTATAGCATCAACCCAATACATATTACTTAGATGCTTTGTTTGAAGTATCAATCTAGCCATCTCTACAATGGTGTGATTTTTACTCTAAGCCACACCATTCTGTTGTGGAGTATAGGCAATGGTGAACTGCCTTTTTATCCCACTTTCTTTACAAAGTTGTAAAAAATATTTGGAAGAGTACTCTTATCCTTTATTTGTTCTAAGAAATTTTACATGATATCCACTTTGTTTCTCTACATCATTATTGAAATAAATGAAGCAATCAAAAGCTTCATCTTTGTGTTTCAAGAAATAAACGCAACACATTCTAGAGAAATCATCTATAAAAATGAGAAAATAAGAATTCTTACCAAGACTTTGTGTCTGCATTAGACCATAGATGTCCAAATGCACTAATTGTAGTAGATATCTGGCCCTCCATGCTTGTCCTCATGGAAACTTGGACCTGGTGTGCTTTCCCAAAGCACATCCTTCATAGATCTCCTTGTGATCCTGAATTTTAGGAAGTCTAGTCACCATCGCTTGAGAAGTCAACAATTTTCGGCTAGCAAAATTCAGGTGACCATATCTCAAGTGCCAAAGCACACTTGAATTTGCAATAGCAATATTTGCAAGTTGAGCTCCCCTTGGATGTCTAAACTTAAGGGGAAATAACCTATTTTTGGTCATAGGTACCTGCGTGATGACTCTATTACAATTATTCTTGTCAAATATTATACATTTTCCCTCATCAAAAACAATTTTATAATTCTTTTCCATCATTTTTCCAAAACATAACATATTATGTTGGATTTGAGGGGTGTAGTAGATATCATTCACCTTTTTGAGGCCTCCCTTCATTGGAACCTCCATGGCTCCAATGCCTTCAACTTGCAATGATTTATTGTCTCCCAACTTGATTTGGGATTTATAGGTAGAATCTATTGTAGCAAAGAGTTCTTATTTGCCACTCATATGGTTGGAACAACCAATATCCAAAATCCAAGTATCATTCAGATTTTGATCTGATTGCCCATAAGAAAGAAAGATATTAGAAGTCCCTTCTTCTTCACCAAAATGACCATACTGACTACTTTGATTGTTGCTTCCCTAAGAATATTTGGACCAACAGTCTTGAGTAAAGTGACCTAGTTTGCCACAATTGAAACAAACTTTTTTGGATTTATCACTTCCTCTTCCTCGACCTTGATTTCTACCTCTGCTTTGCTAACTACCTCTGCTTTGACTTCCACCTCTACTTGGAGTTCCTCCTCTTTGGATGCTCTTACATCTACCTCTTCCCTGACCTTTGCCTTGGCCTCTACCTTGTCCTTTTATAGCACCTTCCTAATATGTGAGGGCTTTATCATTGTCTCCATAAATGGTTTAAGAAGATTCTTGTAATCTCTCTTCATGTGAAAGTAATGAACCAATTAAAGCATAAAAGGATAGTGTATACATATCCTTTGATTATTCGATGGTTATTGCTATGTGATTCCATTTCAAAAGAAGTATTTTTAACACTTTATTCACAACCGTTTCTAGTTTGACTTCTTCTTCAAGTGTTACCATCTTGTCAATGACTGCTTTAACTCGAACATAGTAGTCACCAACTTTCTCATTTTCAATCATCTTGAGATTATCAAAATCTCATTTTAGTGTTTGAATCCTGACCTGCTTCACTTGATAACTTCCATGGAAACCATATTTTAAGGCATTCCATGCATATTGGGAAGTTATACAAGATGCAATTCTAGGGAAAATACTTTTATCCAATGCTGCTTGAAGATGAAAAAGAGTAAATGAATTGTTATTTTGTGCTTCCTTCTTTTCTTTCTTATCATCTGCACTTAATGTAGTCCAATCGAAGAGTTCTGGGTAACCCTCTTCTACTATGTCCCATGACACCTTACTTATGAGTAAGATCTTCATTTTGATAAACTAGTACTCATAATAATAACCATTAAATTTTGGAATGGGTAGATTAGCATTCGAGGCCATAGCTACTAACAAGAAACTAGAAATAAAATTTTATTTTTGTAGTACAATAAATTTCAAAGAAAAGCAATTACAAATTTAAATCAAGTCTAGCTTGATCTACTCTTTCACTTATGGCTTGCTCTTCTTTTTGAGGCTCTCCAAGCATTGGATTCCCAAAGTTGTTGGCGATCGAGTCTTTGTCATCATTGATGAGGATAATTTTAGGGGAAGTTGGCTCTAATATTTGAATGGAATCACTATTGTTGATCTATGGGTTTGTTGGTTCCTAGGGTGCAATTTCCACTGAATTTGACTCCTCAACTCGGTGTCCAAAGGAGTTGTCCTCAAATATGCCTCATAACCAGAATCGGGGTGTCTCTGATGAGCTATGATGATATTTTGTAACTATCTGAACACAACATGCAAACCGTATCTTTGAACTCTTTCATCAAATGATTCGGCGTTCTCTCTCAGTAAAAGAGAGCACAATGTATGATAGCACCCGATAGATCGTATCATGAATTTTTTCAATATAAAAATATTCCCCTTAGGGTCTGTGAAGTTACAAATGTTTACTCTTACAAATTTCACTCCTTTACAACCCCTAAGGCTATTATAAAAAATTTTCTAGCCTTGAACAGGGTTCCAAGTGGCAGCACCCCTCCGTCACAAGACGGGGAGTCCAAAATTTTTTGGAAGTGCTTAAAGGGTGCTCCAAAAGGCTTCCCAATGCTTTTTCAAGTCTCTTGGGTGTATTACATACATTTCCAAGTTTTAAAGCCCCATTTGGGTGTAATACATAACTTGCCTCTGAGGCAATATGATCATTTTTTTCAAAAGGTTTACTAAAAAATAAAGATATTTCAATATAGTTCTATTTAATAATTTCAACTTGCTTTTAAAAATCAAATTTTAAACAAAATATGACTTAAAAGCAATATAATATAAATTATTAAATAAAATATATTAAAAAACTTTAATAAATTAAATAAACCCTTAAAATAAAATTTACCTTTTTCCTTCTTATGCGAGTCGAACTCGTGACCTTTCCTAAAGCAGGGCTCCTCCTTGCCACCTCAGCTACCACTGTCGATGGCTACTAAAATCATGTGGAGTGATTTATTGTCTCCTCCATGGAGAGGAGACTAAAAAAAACTATTTTGTTTAATGTCGTCGGGTTTCGAACCTACGACCGGACGAAGGGGAAAACCTTAAGCCTGGATCCTCGAGCCAGTCGGGCTACAGTGCCTGACATGAAGGCTTAGGAGAATGTATTCTACTTAAATTCAAGCACAAACACCTTTTAAAAAGAAAAAAATGAATTATAATATCCCACATTCACGTAGAAAAGGGGATTTAGACGTTTAACAGATGAAATGCGTGGATATTGAATCGATTACCTTCAGGTAATTGTCCACATAATTTTGCTACTTCCTCAGCCAATAATCACCCTATGTTAATCCTCCTTGCCATGTTTGATTCTATGGCTTATTGCCACCTATCCTTGCTATTTATCTAGTGGTTGTCCACCACATGTCAAGTTTTCATCCTCGTCAACCAAAATCTAGTCTGCTCTGGCCCATGCCATGTGTTACCTGCCTAGTCTACCATGTGCCAGATCCTTAGTCTTCATCTACACTCTACCTCAATGTCTGTATCAGGTCTTTTGTGCTCCACCTTGGAGTCTATTTGAGGTCTACTATGCACTGCCTCGGGATCCATGCTCAGATCTAGATTCCATGTCCTATTCGACTACCTTGGGAACCATGCTTGGGTTTTGATCTATGGCCTCTCATCGATCTTAGGAGTCATGCTTTCCTTGGACCCTCCTCAATGGTAAACTACCCTCACAAGCTCACTGGATCTAATACCAGAATATGACTATAAATAAAATTTCATTCAATTAAAAATTCAAACCATAGCTTATACACTTATATAGTCCAAATTGAAACATAAATATGAAACAGAAGGCAAAGAAGAAGAGATAATGAATTTGTGAGAATAAAGGGGATATGAATATAGGAAGAAGGAGGAAAAATAGGAATAGGAGAGAATTTGAAACAACTTCCCACCAATGCTGTCGACATCTCCCTGTCGACAATCCTATGGTGAAACTAAACTCTAACACATAGAAGACTATGTTCTCACTACCCTGGCTAATGGATATATATCTACTAGATACTACTATTCTCTACTCCATCACATCCAAATATTGCTCTTAGCTCTACTCAATATCGATCTCAAATATGTACTAAACACAGTCCTTCAATATAGCACAAATATGCTCAATATCTATCTCAAATCTACACTAAACATAATCCTTTAGTCTAGCACAAATCTACTCAATATCTATATTAAATATGCATGAAATATATTCCTTAGCTCTAACACAAATCTACTTTATCTCTATCTCTAGTCTGATACAAATCTATCCTCAGGTCTACACAAAAATTTGTCTTCAAATATTTCATCAAGCCTTAACACAAAGCTTGAACAAATCAATCAATCAAATATGCTATTCAAGCCTTCTCAAATAATTACCTCAAATATTTTCAATAAGTCCTCTCAAGAACTTGTCCAATATACTCTCAAGTCTTCTCTAATACTTACCTCAAATCTATCCAACAAGTCCTCTCAAGAACTTGTCCAATATGCTCTCAAGAGTTACCTCAAATATGTCCAACAAGTGCTCACTAGAACTTGTCCAATTTGATTGTAATATTCTACAAAAGCTCACATAAATATGTCCTTAATATTTCATAAAATCTTACTCAACTATGTCCTTAAGTTCTCTCTAGGACTTACTCAAATTTTCTCACAAGATTCCACCAAAGCTTATTCAAATCAATTACAAAACTTGCATACAAAAACTCAACTCAATATATTTTAGAAAACTTCTTCAATCACTCATACAAGTTTCACTTAGAATCATGTTTAACCTCATAACATATAGATAATGGTTAGAGACTCAATATGTTTCACACTCACAAAACACAACTTAATATCTTTCAGAAAACCTCTTCAATCACACAAACAAATTTCACTCATAATTTTGTTTAACCACATAAACATATAGAGAATGGTAAGAGACTCAATATGTTTCACACTCACAAATCACTCTATCACTTTACAAACTCCTTTTCAAATTAAATTAGAAATAAGAATAATTTTTTTCACAAATATTGAACTATCACTCTAATTATCTCAATAAATAATACCCAATCAAACTTCACTCATCTATCCATTCAATGAAACACAACTTGCGTTCAAACCCTAACCAATTTTTTCACTATACTTCCAACAACTTACACTATGGAACTCAAACCTTGACTCAATATGATCCCAAACTCACATAACAATGATACTCATGATCTTTTAAAACCCTAATAAAACACATGAAAGCTTACTCAAATATTTCCAATAATGCTTATCAAAATATCTCACATAATAATGATACTCAATTTCACACTCAATTGCTCTCACAACCATTCTCCAACCATGTATATGAAAACTAACTCTACAATACTTATCAAACATACCTTTTCACTTCAAATTTACTCAATCCAACAATATTTCACTCACAAGGAAGATGTGCCCATACATTTTGTTTGGAGTTTTGACCTCTAAACCTGTCTCAATCATAATCAACCTCTTTGAAAATATCAAAAAAATATTCACTCAAATATTTCCCTCAATATCAATTCACCATTAAAAAAATTAACAAGACTCAAATACACCTTATTATCTCCAAACTTATCAAACACGGATTTTAATCACTCAGTTTCATTATAACCCCTTTCAAAAATTTAATGCATGAAATAATCCAGAATCCTACTTATGTCTCCCTACTCAAAAATTGCATTTCCAAAATAATTGACTTTATAAAACAAGATAATGCAATTTACTTTTAACCTTCAATAATACTATTTACCACATTTTGTCTAAGGTAAAAAATATTTTACCTTACCCTCATTTTAACTCCCTAGGTGCTCACTAAATCCAATACACCATGTTCTTAACTCACACCCACAATGCAAATTAAAACTATGCTCTTCAAATAGTGCTAACAAAAAAAAATTAAATTATGCACTTCAACTTAGTGCCACCAAGCAACCATAGACCATAGACCATAGACCATGTGCTTTTAATCAAAAATTAAATACCTCATGCACTCCTTGGTGGGACTCGATCCCTAGTCAAAATATCGCTTGCGCCCTAGCTGCGGCCAAGCTGCCACGTGAGCTAGGAACTCACATGAGAGGCAAAAGTGCTTTGAGCTCTTTGTATCTTCCTCCAGCATCAAAGCAAAAAAGTCTTTTTCCTTCACTGTCGCTGAGACTCGAACATAGCACCTCTGCATTCCCAATATCTTACACACCCAAGGCTTACCACTAGCCCAACCAAATGATTGGTGACAAGGTTTTATGCCTTGGTCACTTTGTCCTCCATGATTTCAGCTGCCAATAATAAATTAAAATCCTCTTTGTCTTGTAGGAAGGAAAATCCATATAAGAAGCAAGAATAAAGTCGAGATTTGCATAGTCTTGAATAAAAATGTACAATTTGATGAAATTTTACAAAGGGTAAATAAAATGTATAATTCGATATAAATTGTACAAGTGGAAAATAAGAATTTACAATTGGTGAAATTGTACAATTGGCAAGTAAAATGTACAATTGGTGAAATTGTACAATTGACAAGTAAAAATGTACAATGTACAATTTGGTATAAATTGTACAATTGACAAGCAAAACGTACAATTGGGTGGAATTGTACAATTAGAAAATTAAATAAAGAAATAATGCATGTAAAATTAAATGAAATGTGAAGACATGCAAATGAAATGTAATTTGATAAAAATTACATTAAACCTTAGCAAACATTAATTAAAGTTATTAATGTATGGGTAGTTGTAAATAATGAACTATCTCAGGAACCGCTTTGGAACAGCCTGGATAGCCATTATAAGCCCCCATTCGAATTTTTGGTGTTGTTGGTTGGTGTTGGTTGTAGTTCAACATTGTTGTTCATGTACGGTTCATGGATTGGGAAGCATGGAGTAATTTAATTATTGTTATGTAATATCGTACACTCCCTGTGTACAATTCTAGAATAATATAAATCCTTGTTTCAGTCAAATTTGGTTATGCATGTGTGTGGATTTGAGAGCAATCTCAATAAATGTATTTTTGGGGAATTTTTATTGATATTCCAAGTATTATGGAGACCAGATTTGTGGTAGAGTTGCATAACCAGAAAACGTACAACCATCCATGTGCTTTTATGGGAAATAGATGAATAGAGAGAAAATCATATTTATGGATGTTACCCATTATTGGAAATGATGTTTTTGGCAATAATAGGCAAATGGGTATTTTTCTAAGTCAAGTAATTTGGCAGAATAAGGGTTTTACCAAACCGTACAATGACATGACCAAACCGTACAAGGGTTTGTAATTCTGTAAATCTTATTATTTTTTGGCCTAAAATTGTACTTTTAAATATTTGTAAGGTAAATAAAGTGATTATTAAGTGATGGCATATTAGTGAGATTTTATCAATTCCCATATTCTTGGAGAAATAGTACAAGTGTTTAGTTATGATAGTACAACTGTATGTTTTGGGACTGTATAGTCTCCAGTTGTACATTTTAGGCATTGTACAATTAAGAATTGTACGGATTGACCAGATTAAGTGAAATTAATTGGAATCCATATTAAATATCTCTCATCACATCCCCCTTTGGGAATACTGCACTCCACTCATGCTACATTTAGCACCCATTGTCGTGTGGATCTGAACCAATTTTATCATTGTTGAGAATGATGAAGGGTCTGGAAGAGTAAGTAGTATGGAATAACATTGGGGTGGATGATAGATACAAGTCTGTGAAGACGAGATTGCAGAGAAGTAGATGACATTTAATTTGTCAAAGATATGGGAAAGTATGTTGTATTCCATTTCTACATCTTGGAGACTTGGTCTCTATGAATTGGGGGTATGCTTGATGACATGGAGTTGTGAGAAGAAATTTGCTTGGGATGATGCACAAAAAATACCATGGCATCCAGTCAAAGCCATAGATGTAGAAGATGAATTTTTTGATGTGGATGATAAACTACACAACGAGATGTGTATGGATGATGTGAAAATTGAGATGATGGTTATATTATAGAGGGTTTGTATAGTTTTAAAGTTGATAATTTTACAAAGGATTGACATTTACAAGCATTGCAAGGTTGTTCAGTTGATGTGCATCATCCAAAAAGAACCATGCGAATGGAGGAAAGAATTACATAGCCACATACGAAAAAGTAAAAAGTATGTGGTTATTGGCAAGAATCGTATGATGGTTGGGGGAAGTCATACAACCAAAGAAAGAAGTATACGATTGCTAGAGAAATCCATATAGAAAGAGGGAAAGTTGTATGATTGTTGGATAAATCATACAATGAGAAATTAAATTGTCCAATTGCCAATGAAATAGTACAATTGCAATGTAAACCATACAGTGAGAAAGTTAATTGTCCAATTGCCAATGAAATAGTATAGTTGCAAGGTAAAATGTACAATTTTCAGTTAAATAGTACAAGTACTTGTAACCATAAAAATGGGCTAATGAAGTATACAAATCAAGTTAAACCAAATTTGAGGAGAAATGTTGGTAAGAAATTGAAGGTTGGGAAAGAGTTTTTGATACCACAACAATTATCGATAGTGATGCACGATGGTGAGTGGTATGAGAGTTTGAAATTGGTGCCAATGGAAGATGACAAGTCCAATAGTATGTGAGAGGTAAGTTTGGAACTAGAAAATTTATAGATGGGTGTGCTTTATGGTGAGTAGAATAGGATTCTGACATCGAAGCAACTATAGGGTGGAATGCTATCTAATGAGAATAAAGGGAGTATAGCAGAAGAGCAATTGTAGGGTGATGTATGTAAGGCTACAAAAATCCAACCTATCAAACCGAAGGATAATTTGGGTATATCATGTAAATATCCATTGTTTCATGGAGAATCAATAGAAGATCCAGTTTGGCATTGGAAAGTTTGTTGCCTAATGTGGAAAGCAATTGGATAGACCAATGAGGCAGAATGGAGGTGGTTGTTTCCTACAACATTTTGTGGATATGTAATAGATTGTTATATGAAATTACTAGAAGAAAAGTACCATACATGGGTAGAATTACGTGATGCATTTGTAAAATAATTTTGGTTATATTATAAGCAGATGATATTCTTATTAAAATTTATAGAACAAAATAGGGTGACCATGGATCTTTTTGTTCTTATAATCGAAATATAAGTGGGTTGTTTGATCATTTTGAGAAAGACCAGTCCACGGCATTGAAGAGGATGTGGTTTGTAAATGGACTTCTTCCTATGTATCAAACAAAAATGAAGATTTTCCCTCCAAGCACATACCAAGAAGCTATAGATTATGCCTTGATTTGGGAAAGTGAGGCAAAAGCAGCATCAATGAAGTGGCATCATGTTAATGATGAGGAGAGTAGCTTAGAGGATGAAAGTGAATCTGACATTGAAGATAACTCAGACAATGAGAGTGTTGATTTTGGGTAGGAGAGTAGTCCCTTGTCCAAGTGTTGGAGTCAAGATGTCAAGGAAGAAAATGACTCCAAAGAAAAGAATGATGCATTGGATGATGATTGTAACTTAGAAAGTGCAAGCCCATCACCACAAGTATATGTAGCCCAAAATAATATTGTACAAAGGAAGGAGGTAAGTGGTGATGTGGGGTGTGAAAATCATCCCAAAAATAAAAGCAATAAAATACAATATGATAGTAAGGGTAGAACCATTGTACAATGTTGGCAATACCAATTGTGGGGATACTTTGCACATGACTATGACAGTAATACAAATTAGGATGAACTAGTGAGACATACAAAATTTAAAGCATTAGATACAAGTTCTAGACCTTTTCAAGGAATAAGGGAGGAGGAGGTGAACTTTATGAGCATGTTTAGAACTGAGGAAGTGAACTTGATTTCAATGGAGGAGGAAATTATTTTTGCTGACAAGGAAGAACAACATGCTGCCATAAAAGTGAACAAAGTGGAGAAGATTGTTATCCAAGATGAGTGTGTGCAATAAATTGTTACTTAAACAGAGAAGTTTTAAGTACCAATGGAGGGCACTAAGAAGTGTTGTTATGTAAGTGCGGGTAATGAAAGTACAGTCAATGGATAATTGGAAGATATTATTCAAGAGGAACAACCAATTGTACAATTGGAGGTAGTTTTTCAAGAGGAACAGTCAATTGTAAACATGGAGGATGTTGTTCAAATGGAACAATCACTTATAAAATTGGAATATGTTCAAATGGAGCAAAGTGTCATACAAGCAAACTTACCCAAAGAAGGATGGGATTGTAAGATTTTGCAAGAAATAACTATACAAAGGTTGGTTGAAATCATACAAATGATCCAAATCGTACAGTTAGTGAATGAAATCATACAAGTGATAGTGAGTGCACAATTGCAAGTGATAAATTGTACATTTTAGGGTGTTGTACGATTTGGATTGAACAATGGTATGATTTGGAAATCGTACATGTACAGTTTGTACAATATGAAATCATACATGTACAATCCGTACAAGATGAAATTGTACATGTACAGTTCATATAAGATGAAATCATACATGTACAGTCCATACAAGATGAAACTGTACATGTACAGTCTGTAAAAGATGAAATCATACATGTGCAATCCAAACAATATGAAATCGTACATGTGTAGTCTGTATAAGATGAAATTGAAGAACACAAGCTTATACTAAGATGGGGGATGAATAGTATAAGACCACTTTTTACTTTTCTTTCTTAGTAAATATTATGCAATGTATTAATAGCAATATCAACAAAATTAATCAAAGAAATACACAAATCATTGTACACAATAGAGACACAATTTAACATGGTTCACCCAATGTGGGCTCCTCCACAGATAAAATATTTCACTAAAATTTTCTCAATCAATATCTTGGTAATCCTTTCCTATTAGAATTTTAATGGAATTATTTCCAAAGGATACACCAATCCACTAATCAAGTTCATGGATATCTATCCATAGGAGAACTCCTTTCTCCTTAGCTCTGGTTGGTGATATTCTGGAAGAACGTTTGCCTCCAATGCACTACCTGATGGATATCTATCCACTGAGGACTCATGTACCCACTCAGAAGACCTTTTCTCACTACCCTGGCTAATAGATCTCTTTCCATTGGAGACTATCATCCTCTATACTTTATCACCTCCAAATCTTACTCTTAGCTTTGTCTTAAATCTGTACTAAACACAGTCCTTTGGTCTAGCATAAATTTTCTCAATCTTTGTTTTTGGTCTGACACAAATCTATCCTCAAATATGCACCAAACTCTATCCTCAAATATGTACTAAACATAGTCCTTCAATATAGCATAAATCTATCCTCAATCTCTATCCTCAAATATGCATTAAACACAGTCCTCCGATCTAGTACAAATATGTCCTCAAGCCTTAACTCAAATATTGAATCAATCAACTATGCCAGATCTTCCCCAAACCTTAACTCAAAACTTGAACAAATATATCAATCAACTCTACTCACAATTCTTCTCAAAGACTTATCTCAAATCTGCCTTGTAAGCTTTCACAAAAGTTCACACTAATCTGTCCACAAGTCCTCTCTAGAACTTGTCCAATCTACTCAATAATATTTGTTCTCAAATTTGTATTATAAGCTTCCACAAAATCTCACACAAATTTGTTCACAAGTCTTCTCAAAGACTTGCCTTAAATCTTCTCAACAATCTTTGCCCTCAAATTTGTATTGTAAGCTTCCACAAAAGCTAACACAAATCTGTTCACAAGTCTTCTCAAAGACTTACCTCAAATTAACTCAAAAAGTCCTCACTAGAACTTGTCCAATCTCACATAAACATATAGAGAATTTTTAGAGACTCAATATATTTCATACCACAATGCTCAATCACTTTCAATATTTCTTTTTACCATAGAAACATATAGAGAATTGTTAGAGACTCAATATGCTTCACATTCATGAACACTCAACCTCTTTCTCAAATCAACTTAGAATATAGAACAATTTGTTTCGCATAACTTGAACTATCGCTTCAACACATCCACTTGACTAGGCTAAACCAACTCTACTCAATCAATCACTCAATAAATTAATCCTTGCTCACAAAACCCAGTCCAAACATATGAACACTCGCTCACTTATTTCCAACAATGCTTATCAACCAATATCACATAAAAATTATAATCATGATCTTTGTAAACCCTAGTTCAAGATTATTCACAACTTCACATAACAATGATACTCATGATCCTTCACAAACCCTAGTTCAAGTTCTTCACTTAGCCAATTACTTCAACAACAATGCTTATCAAGCCAAGTTTATATCATTCACTTCTATTTCAGAAACCATCAATTCAGCAAAGATAACCTTAACCAAATTCTTTTCACTCCAACTTAGCATTCACAACATTCAACAATCACTCACTAGGAATATGTGTCCATACCTTTTTTTTTTGATGTAGAAGTGCCCTTAAAAACCTATCTCAATCACAATTTTATTCTTTGCCATGGTTAGATGAAAAAATATCACACTAAAACTCTCTCACAATATTCCTCAATTACAAAAATAATCAAACTCAAATACACCTTATTACTCCTTGAAATTAGCAATCATCAAATCACACATAAAAAATAATCACTCAAATGCCCCTTATAATCTCCAAATTTAATTAATCAATCTCCAAAAATTAACCTTTCAAAATAATATTTTCCTAAACCTTATAAATCCCCTTAAAACCTTATAAATTAAATAAATTAGGCAAAAATTAAACTTTAGGGCTTAAATTTAATTCCTCCAAAAAATCTAGCACCAAAACAAATGCATACCTTGTCTTTTACCCCAAAAGGGGGTTCGGCGGGTTTTGAACTGTCGTCTCCCAAGCGCCAAGTGCTTTGGTGCTTTTGTGCCCACCACGTGGGCTATAGGTGCCCATGAGAAGGAAGGGAAGCCTCCTTCCTTTTACCACGTTCTTTCACTATCGAATCTTTCAAAAAGCACACTCCCACGGATTCGAACCTCCACCACTCACTACCCCTAGTGCTTTGCTTTCACTGTAGTTTCCAACTACGCTACCTATGCTTGGTGACCAAGGCACCTTCCTCGGTGGGTGAAATTCCTCTGCCTACCTCTTGGCACTTTTAAAAACCAATGAAACCCTCTTGATTTTGCAGAATGATTTGCACGTTTTTGCATAACACCGAGATTAATTCAAAGGCATACATTCTTGGGCTAAGGTGGAGGAGTCCCTTTTTATACATGCTTTGACATTTGACTCCCACGTCGGCGCTCGATGGTCAAATTCAAAATTTGAATTTCAACTTTAATAACCCACCTTAGGGTTATTTAAAATAACCATAAATTAACATATAATTAATATTAAAATTAATTAATAATTAATTTAAATAACTTATAAGTTAAGTAAATTAATTAATAAATTAATTCATAATAAAATTACATTAATTAATTTATAATTTATTTAAACTTCCCTATATAATATTATAATGAAATATTATAATATTATTTGCTTGGGCTTCTTCTTTGCACTTTGGACCACATCTGTCTACCTAGAACCAGGTCCTGACCAATTGGAAGCATACTCTCGTTTCTGCACTGATTATGGAACTGCTTCTCCTTGCACTGCTCATTGAAACTGAATTTCGATATCAATGACCATTCACTCTTGACATCAATGACAACTCATCTACTAAAAATGTCCAAAAATCTCCCCCTTTGTAATTGATGGTAACCCAATTATCTTTTCAAATTCCTTAGCCTATTTATGTTATGCTCCCCTTGACTCAATGCTCTCTTATTAAATCAAATCTCTCCCCCTTACTCAAATCTCTCCCCATTTGACATCAATGGCAAAGGGTCACCTTTGGGGATCAGGGCTAAGAATGAGTCTCTTAGCTTTGCCCCTCCACCACATCCTCTTGAGGTGGTTAATTCTGGGGTGGGATTTTTTCTACTTCTAGCATGCATTGATCTTTACCTTTGTCCACTTTCCTTATTATCTGATCCTTTTGATTCCTCTAATTGTTCCTGTTCCTACTTGTCTCTGGAATTTTTAATCTACACCATTTTGTTGTTTGTCCATAATTATTGCACTTGTAACACTTAATATTGTTATTCCTTGTAGGTACAAATATCTTGGGATTTATTTTGGTGAAGCCATATCTATTCCTATCATGGACCCTTTAATTCATTGCATTATGACCAAACTGATTACATGAGTAGCAATAACCATGAAAATGTTGTATGTTTATGAAGTTCCCATTTTATTATCTTTCATGTGTCCTACATTGTGAGATTTTGTGTCCAAATTTGTGACATGAGAAACATCGTCCATTGAAGTTTCATTGCCTTGACCTCATTGGTCTCTTAGTCTCTTTTACCCTGTGCTAGTTCATGTTCCATCTATTTCTTATTTGTGCATTGTTTCTTTCCTTATTGAACTTTCTACTATCCAACTCATCTTCATAAGTCTCACTTTCTACTATTCAAAACCAATAATTGTTTTGTTTGTTGACCTTCTTTTTACCTTGATCATTT
This sequence comes from Wollemia nobilis, assembly GCA_028583015.1. Classification (NCBI taxonomy): domain Eukaryota; kingdom Viridiplantae; phylum Streptophyta; class Pinopsida; order Araucariales; family Araucariaceae; genus Wollemia; species Wollemia nobilis. The sequence goes on from JAQPPZ010003374.1 coordinate 15,962,185, forward strand.
TATCTACAATCTTTGAGCTCTTTTCAAACTTGTGTAGCTTATCCTTAGACTTCTATAATTCTTCCCTTAGTAGAGCTACTTCTTGTTCTAATATTTCACATTCTAATACCTTTGCTTCTAGCTTATCCTTGAATTTATGTGTCTTAGCCATTGACCTGTTTAGATCCTCTATAAGGTTTCCTCTCTTCATCACATTCTTGAAACTGAAGCTTAAGTTGGGAATTTTTATTTCTTACCTTATTCAATGTGTTAAGAACATAAATAACCTCTCCCTCAAGATCAATTTCTCATTTTTTCTATTCTTCCTCTATTTGTTAGCCTTTGAAAATATCTTCATTCTCTTCTGATTTATCTTCTATAGGATCACCTCCTCCTTCTTCTAGTGCGATTAGAATATTCTCTTCTAGTCTTTCAAGTGTTTCTTCATATTCATCATCACTAAAACTGAAACCATTCTTTGTACAAATATCTTCAAGATGTCCAAAATTACCACATCTAACACTTGAGAATTATTGGTGACTTTTTCTGAACGTCTTCTTTTTCTTCGATCAAAAATAGAACTTCATATTTATCATTATATGAGAAACTATTATCACTATCACTTGAGTACTTACTTGCATTTTCCGCATAGTAACTCCTCTTTTATCTTTAAAAGAACTTCTTTCCTTGTTTGCCTTGTCCATCCTTACCTTTCTTTTGGTACCTGTATTTATATGATTCCCTGTTCTTATGATCTTATTTTTCTTCATCATTGCTATTTATGGATTCTGGAAAATCAATTGCATAGTGACCATACTTTATACTTTTTGCCATAATTTGCTTCTTCATCACTAGATGACTCATTGCTTGAATCCGACTTCTTGACCTTTGTCTTCTTAGTAGATTTGAAGGCTGCTTCCTTCTGGATATTAGGTTCCTCTTTTGTTCTTATCTCAAAAGTTGTAATAATACCAAGTAATACATCTCTTGTAAAAATATCACCATATTTTGATTCCTCTATAGCAGAGATATTTTCACTAAACCCTTTTGGAAGAGATCTTAAGATCTTATCACAAACGTCAGATTCTTCAATCTCAAGTCCTAGTCCTTGCATGGTGTTAACCACCTCATCTACATGAAATAGATACACACTAAAGTTTTCCTCATAATTCATTCTCAAATATTCAAATTATCCTTTGAGATTTCACATTTTTTCCTTTTTGACACTTTTATCTCCTTCATATATGCTTTATAACTTATCCCAAATTGCTTTTGTTGATTTGCAATGCATAACTGTTATGAACTCTGTTCTATGCAAACCTCAAAAAATTGCATTCATTTCTTTTAAATTGTAATTATGTAGAAGCTTACCATATTTATTTGTAGGTGGAGTAGCTGGTGGTGTGTATCCATTTTCAATTGCTTCCCATTGATGCACCTTGTTGGAGCCATAACTTGTGAACCATACACCCATTGGCCTTGAAGTTTAACAGGTGATTCCATGTGCATGTTTTGCATCAGGTGAATATTTGATTGGACTGACTCTCCAAAAATCATGTTTTTGAGACCTAACTCCGATATCTAGTGTCCCAAAATTAGCTTTTAGAATAGGTTCTCGGGTTTTTTGGGTTTTTTTGCATGTTAGAAGTTTATTATATTTTGTTATACCTTAAGTTGAGAACTAATATTTTAAAGTAAGGTTTGTTATTGTAAGAGGGATGTGTGCACAAAATTTGGGCACAATCTAACTCATTTCTATTTTTAGCAATTTTTAGAAAAAAGATCTATTTTAGCATTTTTTTAGAAAAAGACGTTTTTAGGGTTTCTTTGGTTTTCAGTTGTTATATGATGGATTGTAATATTTTGGAGAAGGGGTGTGAATTCAAGAATGAGAAGAATATCAATTTGTAGGTTTCTTCCATTATATTGCATTTGTGTTATGTGATTGGAGTCCATTTTGTTGGTATCTTGTAGCTAAGTTCACATCATTTGGTATCAAAGTGGGTGTGATATCGCTAGTGAAGGGAATATGCCACCTAGAAGATATACCCAGATGAATAGGTAGATTAAGGATCTAAATGTAGAAATATCACAACTGAATGGTGTGATTGATCGCATGGGAGAGAGATGTCCTAGGGCACGTGCAAATAAAGGATTTGATGATGAAAACATACCTGAGAAATGTGGATCTGAGGTCCATGTAGAAGCAAAACCAGAGGACCCAGAGGAAGAAGGGTATGGTTTTAAAAATTGGTTGATACGAGCTCTAGAGGGGCTTAAGGGGAATCGATATGGGATCAATATTGAGGTTCCCGAGTATGCTGGTGGGTTGAAACCAGAGGAGTTGATCGATTGGATCAATAGCCTGGAAAAATATTTTGAATGGAATAACCTTGCTGAAGAGAAGAAGGTTAAGCTCGCATGCACAAAGTTGAAGGGACATGCATTGATTTGGTGGGATCATTTACATACTACAGGACAGAGGAATGGAAATGAAAATATCAGGGATTGGACAAAGATGAAGAAGTTATAGGAAAAAAATATACCTGTAGACTACTCTCAAACCCTATTTCATATATTTTATAATCTCTAACAAAAGGATCAAATAATCAAGGACTATACTAATTAATTCTACAAGCTATCCATTCGAGTGGAGCATAATGATACGAAGGACAAAAAGGTTTCTAGATATGTAAATGGCTTAAGTTTTGCTGTCCGAAATGAGATGAGCATGCATCACACTCTTACAGTGGAGGATGCATATCAAATGGCCCTTAAGGCAGAGGAGAAATTGAAAAGGGTTAATAGAAGAGGTAAGAAGGGATTCACATCCTCTTCAGGTTGAGGTCAAAATGGATCTAATTTTCTCAAGGGAGAAACCGTAATACCTGCTAAACAAGAAGAAGATGGATAGAATCTAAGAGGAAGAGGATACCAACGAGGTAGAGGTTACGGTGGTGGATGAAATGGGAATGATCTAAGAAGGTTGTATACCTATTATGGATGTGGTGAGGAGGGGCACAAAGCATTTGAGTGTCCCCAACCTGATATCCATGAAAGGGGTCAAGGAGGATAAGGAAGGGTCAATCTGGTCGAGATGGAAGAGTAGGATGAGTATGAAGTTGTTGTTGACATGGAGGAAGCACTTATGATAAGGAGGATGCTGATTGTTCCTAATAAAGAGAATGTGCATAGAAAAGCAAAAGGGAATACCATAGATGGTGATGATTTTGGGCTATGAAAAAACATATTTCGAATAATTTGTATATCAGGAGGGAAGGTATGTTAAATTGTTATTTATGGTGGTAGTTGTGAAAATATGGTTTCAAATGTCATGGTTGATAAAATGAACCTAGAATGCGAAAAGCATCATTATCCATATCACATATCATGGGTTAAGAAGGAGAATGAGGTAATAGTAGATCAGAGGTGTTTAATTAAATTTTCAATTGGGAGTACTTACAAGGATGAAGTGTGGTATGATGTGATCCCAATGGATGCATATCATATTCTATTGGGAAGACCTTGGCAGTACGGCAGGGCTACTAACCATAATGGGAGAAAGAATACTTACATATTTTGGAAGGACAATGTAAATGTAGTTCTTGTACCTCTGAATGTGGATGGGTCGAGTGAGAGCTTGTTGATGATGAAGGAGTTTCTTACAGAGATTAAGGATGTTAGCTTTTGTTATGCCTTAACAGCTAGGAAGCTAGAAACAAAAAAAGTTGTTATGCTGATAGTAGCAACTAAGTTGCTAAGTGAATATAAATATGTCACACTAGAGGAGTTACCAGATGGGCTACCACCAAAGAGGGATATCAAAAATTCCATGGATTTGATTACAGGATCAGTGCTCCCAAATCAGGTAGCTTATCAGTTGAACCTAACATAGAATGCATAATTGAGTAGGCAAGTGATAGAGTTGATAAAGAAAGGATTAGTTAGGGAGAGTATGAGTCCATGTGCAACTCCAACATTATTGAACCCAAATAAATATGGTGACTAGAGGATGTGTGGATATTAGATCCATAAAAAAAATCATAATAAAGTATCAATTTCCTATACTGAGAGTGGATGGATTGGCTGGAGCTAAATACTTCAGTAAAATTGATCTGTGAAGTGGCTACTACTAGATCAGAATTAGAGAAGGGTATGAATGGAGGACAACTTTTAAGACAAAATATGGGTTGTACAAGTGGATGGTGATGCCATTTGGGTTGTCTAATGCACCCAGTACATTTATGCGGTTAATGAATAGAGTACTGTAGGAATATAATGGTAAGTTTGTGGTTGTGTATTTTGATGATATTTTGATTTATAGTAAAAGTGAAGAGGAACATTTGTTACACATGAAATTAGTGTTAGATGTGCTCAGGAAGGAGAAATTGTATGTCAACCTAAAGAAATGTAGATTTCTTCAGGATAGTTTAGTGTTTTTAGGATTTGTAATCTCAAGAGATGGCATGAGGATGGATGACGAGAAAGTGAAGGTGATTTTGGAATGGCCTCTTCCACAAACTATAATAGAAGTAAGGAGCTTTCATGGCCTAGCTACCTTTTATATAAATTTCATCAGGAATTTTAGTAGTATAGCTTCCCCTATAACTGAGTGCACAAAGGGGAAAGAGTTTGTATGGACTATGGCAGCAACAAAGAGTTTTGAACTCTTGAAGAATAAGGTTTCGAAAGACCCTATTCTAGTGTTACCATATTTCAATAAGGTGTTTGAGGTTTATTGTGATGCCTCATTTGTTGGAATTGGTGGTGTCTTAAGTCAAGAGGGCTAACCTGTAGCATTTTTGGTGCGAAGCTGAATGATGCAAGGAGAAATTATTCTACATATGATGTGGAATTTTATGAAATTGCGCAGTCATTGTAATATTGGAGGCACTAATTACTCTCAAAGGAGTTTACTGATCATGAAGCATTGAGGTATGTCAACTCTCAGAAAAAGTTAGATAGTAGGCATGCCAAATGGGTTTCATTTTTGCAACTGTATATATTTATCTTGAAGCACAAATCTAGAAAACAAAATAAGGTTATTGATGCATTGAGTAAGAGAGTCATGTTGTTTACCACTATGGAGAATGAAGTGGTAGTATTTTATGGGATTAAATATCTATATGAATCTAATGCAGATTTTAGGAATATTGTGCAATAGTGTAAAAGTGTAGTAGAGGGTGAGTCTCGTACTATTTTTTAAGAGTATTTTTTATATAATGGTTACTTGTTTAAGGGTAATCGATTATGCATTCCCAATGGCTCTATGAGAGAGAAAATATTGATGGAATTACATAGTGGGGGTTTGGCTGGTCATTTGGGAGTAGCCAAAACTACCACTCTTGTAGAGGAGAAGTACTATTGGCTGAAAATGAAGAGAGACATAATCAGGTTTGTCTCTAGATGCAGAGTATATCAAATGGCTAAGGGCCATGTGCAAAATACAAGGTTGTATATGCCATTGCCAGTTCCTACAAGACTATGGACTGATATGAGTATGGATTTCATGTTGGGGTTGCCCAAGACATAAAGGGGTAAGAATTCAATTTTTGTTGTGGTAGACAGATTTTCAAAAATGCTGCATTTTATTTCTCACTAGAAAAATAATGATGCAACTAGGACTACAGTATTATTATTTGATGAGATTGTGTGGTTGCATGGTGTTCCAAAGACTATTACTTATGATTGGGATACTAAGTTCTTAAGTCACTTTTGGAGGACATTATGGAAGAAGTTGAATACCAGGTTGTAGTTCAGTAGTGCTTACCACCCAAATATCGATGGTAAAACAGAGGTAGTGAATAGAAGCTTGGGAAACCTCTTGCGGTGCATAGTTGGAGAAAAACCAAAATAATGGGATTTAACCTTATCACAAACCAAATTTACATACAATAGTTTAGTGAAGTGGTCGATAGGTAAATCTCCTTTCCAAATTATTTATGGTCAAAATCCTAGAGGTGTATTATATTTTTTTGAGTTACCAATTGGGGAACGAGTTAGTGATGATGCAAAAGCATTTGCTGAGCATATCCAGAAAGTGCAAGAGTCAGTGAGGGAAAAGTTACAGAGTAGTAATGCTCACTACAAAGAGTCTAATGACGCACACATAAGGGTGAAAGTGTTTGAAGAAGGTGATATGGTCATGGTTCATCTTAGGAAATAAATATTTCCTAAGGGGACGTATAACAAACTGAAACTTAAGAAAATTGGGCCATGTAGGATTTTGAAGAAGATCAATGATAATGGCTATAAAGTGAAGTTTCCCGATGAATTTAATATTTCACCCATTTTTAATGTTATTGATTTATTTTAGTAACTTGGTACTACCAAGGATGGTAAATTATAGGAGACAACAAATTGGGCATGACAGATGCCTAAGAAGAAAAAATATAGAGTTGCACAGGTGCTCGATAAGAATGTGAACACCACCAGACATGGGAGCTACAACAGATACCTGGTTCAGTGGGAAGGATTACCACAGTAAAATAACACTTGGATTTTAGATTTCAGAGCTAAAGAAAATTGATAACTAAAAGCTACAATATTTCAATTCAGTTGAACTCACAGGAGCTGAGTTTTTTTTCACCAAAGGAGAATGATGCACCTTGTCGAAGCCATAACTTGTGAATCGTTGGCATTGAAATTTAATAGGTGGTTATGCATGTGTGTTCTGCATAATTCGAATATTATATTGGCCTGAATCTTCAAAAATCATGTTTTTGGGACCTAACTTCGACATCTAGTGTCCCAAAATTAGCTTTTAGAATAGGTTCTCAGGTTTTTTGGGTTTTTTTACATGTTAGAAGTTTATTATATTTTGTTATATCTTAAGTTGAGAACTACTATTTTAAATTAAGGTTTTTTATTGTAAGAGGTATGTGTGCACCAAATTTGGGCACAATTCAACTCATTTCTTTTTTAGCATTTTTTAGAAAAAATATATTTTGTTAGCAATTTTTAGAAAAAGATGTTTTTAGGGTTTCTTTAGGGTTTCTTTGGTTTTCAGTTGCTATATGATGGATTGTAATATTTTTTAGAAGAGGTATAAATTAAGGAATGATAAGAATATCAATTTCTATGTTTCTTCAATTATATTGCATTTGTGTTATGTGATTTGAGTCCATTTTGTTGGTCTCTTGTAGCTGAGTTCACATCACCCATATTTCATTACCAAGTGCTATCATATGAATATTTATTCTCATACTCCAAAATATATAATCACTTTCATAAAAAAACTAGTGTTGAATTACCTAAGGATCCATTCTTATAATCCATTGTGTTCTTGAAATATTTTTCTTCAAGCTATTAAACTCTTCTTAAGGAACCCTCTGATACCATTTGAAAAAAACAAGCTTATAATAAGAGGTGGGTGAATAGTATAAGACCACTTTTTACTTTTCTTTCCCAATCAATATTATGCAATGTATAGATAGCAATATCAACAATAGTAATCAAAGCAATGTACAAATAACCATGCACAATAGAGACACCAATTTAATGTGGTTTACCCAATGTGGGCTACTCCATGGAGAAATATTTCACTAAAATTTTCTCAATAAATATCTTGGGAATCATTTCCTTATTATAATGTTTATGGACCTCTTTCCAAAGGAGACACCAATCCCCTAATCAAGTTTATGGATCTCTATCCATAAGAGAAATAATTTCACCTTAGCTATGGTTGGTGATCTTCTAGAACAAAAACTACCTCCATTGCATTGGCTAATGGATATCTATCCACTGAAGATACTTGTCCCCACTCAAAGACCTATCCTCGCTGCTCTGGATAATGGATATATATACTGGATACTGTCATCCTCTATACTCTATCACCTCTAAATCTTGCTCTTAGCTCTATCTCAAATCTATACTAAACATAGTCCTTCGGTCTAGCACAAATCTACTCAATATCTATTTCTAGTCTGGCACAAACCTATCCTCAAATATACACCAAATTCTACCATCAAATCTATACTAAACATAGTCCTTTGGTCTAGCATAAATTTATCCTTAATATCTATGCTCAAATATGCATTGTCCTAAAATATTTATCTTCAATACTTAACTCAAAGCTTGACTCAATCAACTTTGCTATATCTTCCCCAAACCTTAACTCAAAGTTTCAACAAACCAATAAATCAAATCTACTCACAAGTCTTCTCAAAGACTTGTCTCAAATCTGGATTGTAAGCTTCCACAAAATCTCACACTAATATATCCATAAGTCCTCTCTAGAACTTTTCCAATCTGCTCAACAATATTTGTCCTCAAATTTGTATTGTAAGCTTCTGCAAAAGCTCACAAAAATCTATTCACAAGTCTTCTCAAAGACTTGCCTTATCTGCTCAATAATATTTATCCTTAAATTTGTGTTGTAAGCTTCCACAAAAGCTCATACAAATATGTTCACAAGTCCTTTCAAAGAATTACCTCAAATTTTCTCAACAAGTCCTCACTAGAACTTGTCCAATATCACATAAACATATAGAGAATTATTAGAGACTTAGTATGTTTCATACCGCAATGCTCAATCACTTTCAATATTTCTTTTTACCATAGAAACATATAGAGAATTGTTAGAGACTCAATAAGCTTCACATTTACAAACACTCAACCTCTTTCTCCAATCAACTTAGAATATAGAACAATTTGTTTCATATAACTTGAACTATCGCTTCAACACATCCACTTGACTAGGCTCAACCAACTCTACTCAATCAATCACTCAATGAATTAATCCTTTCTCACAAACCCTAGTCCCAACATATTAACACTCACTCACTTATTTCCAACAATGCTTATCAACCAATATCAAATAATAATGATACTCATGATCTTTGCAAACCCTAGTTCAAGATAGTTCACAACTTCACATAACAATGATACTCATGATATTTTATAAACCCTATTTTGAGTTCTTCACTTATCCAATTACTTCAATAATAATGCTTATCAGGCCAAGTTTATATCATTCACTTCTATTTCAAAAACCATCAACTCAACAAACAAAACCTTAACCGAATCCTTTTCACTCCAACTTAGCATTCACAACATTCAACAATCACTCACTAGGAATATGTACCCATACCTTTTTATTTTATGTAGAAGTGCCCTTCAAAATTTGTCTCAATCACAATTTTCTTCTTTGCCAATTTCAATGGTTAGATGAAAAAATATCACACTAACACTCTCTCACAATATTCCTCAATTACAAAAATAATCAAACTCAAATACACCTTATTACTCCTTGAAATTAACAATAATCAAATCACATATAAAAAATAATCACTCAAATGCCCCTTATAATCTCCAAATTTAATTAATCAATCCCCAAAAATTAACCTTTCAAAATAATATTTTCCTAAACCTTATAACTCCTCTTAAAACCTTATAAATTAAATAAATTAGGCAAAAATTAAACTTTAGGGCTTAAATTTAATCTTTCTAAAAAATTCGATGCCAAAACAAATGCATACCTTGTCTTTTACCCCAAAAGGGGGTTCGGTGGGTTTCAAACCGCTGTCTCCCAAGTGCCAAGCGCTTTGGCACTTTTGTGCCCACCACGTGGGCTATAGGCACCCATGAGAAGGAAGGGAAGCCTCCTTCCTTTTACCACCTTCGTCCATCGTCGACTCTTCCAAAAAGCACACTCCCATGGATTCGAACCTTCGCCACTCACTGTCCCTAGCACTTTTCTTTCAACACGGTTGCCAACTACACTACTTGCACTTGGTGAGCAAGGCACCTTCATCGATGGGTGAAATTCCTCTACCTACCTCTTGGCACTTTTAAAAACCAATGAAACCCTCTTGATTTTGCAGAACGATTCACACATTTTCGCATAACACCGAGATTAATTCGAAGGCATATATACTTGGGCTAAGGTGGAGTCCCTTTTTATACATGCTTTGACATTTGACTCCCATGTCGGTGCTCGATGGTCTAATTCAAAATTTGAATTTTGAATTTAATAACTCACCTTAGGGTTATTTAAAATAACCATAAATTAACATATAATTAATATTAAAATTAATTAATAATTAATTTAAATAACTTATAAGTTAAGTAAATTAATTAATAAATTAATTTATAATTAATTTAAACTTTCCTATATAATATTATAAGGAAATATTATAATATTATTTTATTGGGCTTCTTCTTTGCACTTTGGACCACATCTATCTACCTGGAACTAGGTCTTGACCAACTGGAAGCGGACTCTCCCTTTTGTACTAATTGTGGAACTACTTCTCCTTGCACTGCTCACTGAAACTGACTTTCAATATCAATGACCATTCACTCCTGACATCAATGACAACTCATCTACTCAAAATATCCAACAGAAATCATAAATGTGTAGTCCGTACAAAATGAAATCATACAGGTACAATTCGTACAAGGTGAAATCATACAGGTATAGTTCATATATGGTAAAATCATACAAGTGCAATTCGTTCAAGGAGAAATCATGCAAAATAGAACAATACCATGTGAAAGTATACAAAGCAAAACCATACAAGAAAAATAATTTCCAAAAATGGTTAAGACGGTGTAGTTCGAGGCTAATATTGAGTCGTCTAGAACCTGAGAGAAGCAAAATGGAGTCGATGATGAGCTATTTAAGTGGGTTAAGAAACGTATCCCAAAGTATCAATAAAGAGAAAAACTTAGCTTGGATGCTATCCCTCGATCCTACAAGGGACACTATCCCTTGACCCTACAAGGGGGCTCCCACCCCCTTGATCCCTGTCACAGGTGGTGATGGGTGTTGTCTAGCATAGTGATGAGGTTTTTCATCTGGATCATGTTCATCATCAAGGTGATATTTGCCATTTTTATTAAGATGGTTATATTTATGATGTTGCTACAATTGATTTTATCACTTCTAGGGAACATTTTGAATATAATATATTATGAGAAGAAGCTAGCAATGATACCGGTTATTGAGGATCTTTGGAATAGAAGGAAGTGAAAGGAGCACGACAAGTGCTCACAGTACCTTGTGCAATGCTTCTATCTCCAATGTCCATATCCATGTGTCATCGAGGACATTGACCAATTTAGAGGGGATAGATGTACGCAGACAAATCCATATAAGAAGCAAGAATAAAGTCAGTATTTGCAAAGTCTTGAATAAAAATGTAAAATTTGATGAAATTTTACAAAGGGTAAGTAAAATGTACAATTCAATATAAATTGTACAAGTGGAAAATAAGAATGTACAATTGGTGAAATTGTACAATTGGAAAGAAGAATGTACAATTCGTGAAATTGTGCAATTAACAAGTAAAACCATACAATGTACAATTTGGTATAAATTGTACAATTGACAAGCAAAATGTACAATTCAGTGGAATTGTACAATTAGAAAATAAATTATTAAAATAAAGAAATAATGCATGTAAAATTACATAAAATGTGAAGACATGCAAATGAAATGTAATTTGATAAAAAATACATTAAAACATAGCAAAAATTAATTAAAGTTATTAATGTATGGGTAATTGTAAATAATAAACTATCTCAGGAACCGCTTTGGAATGGCCTGGATAGCCATTATAAGCCCCCATTCAAATTTTTGGTGTTGTTGGTTGGTGTTGGCTATTTGGTGGGTTGTAGTTCAACATTGTTGGTGGATTGCTATTGTTCATGGCTGCCCATTCATGTACAGTTCATGGATTGGGAAGCATGGAGTAATTTAAAACTGTTATGTAATGTTGTACACTCCTTGTGTACAATTTTGGAATAATATAAATCCTTATTTTAGTCAAATATGTTTATGCATGTGTGTGGATCTGAGAGTAATCTCAATAAATGTATTATTGGAGGATTTTTATTGATATTACAGGTATTATGGAGACCAGATCTGTGGTAGAGTTGCATAACCAAAAAAAATTACAACCATCCATGTGCTTTTATGGAAAATAGATGAATAGAGAGAAAATCATAATAATGGATGCTACCCATTATTAGAAATGATGTTTTTGTCAATAATAGGAAAATGGGTATTTTCTAAGTCAAGTGATTTGGTAGAATGAGGATTTTTACCAAACTGTACAATGACATGACCAAATCATACAAGGGTTTGTAATTTTGTACATCTGATGAGTTTTGGCCTAAAATTGTACTTTTAAAAATTTTGTGATTTCCAATTGAATCTTGGCAAAGTGAGTGAGATTTGATCAATTCTCAGATTCTTGGAGAAATAGTACAAGTGTTCAGTTATGACCGTACAACTATACGTTTTGGGACTGTACAATCTCTAGTTGTATGTTTTAGGTATTGTATATCTGTCGAATGTACGAATTGACCAAATTAAGTGCAATTATTTGGAATCCATATTAAATTTATCTCATCACATCCCCCTCAGGGAATAGTGCACTCCACTCGTGCTACATGTCCTTTGCTCACAGAATTTTTTGTATTCCACTTCCAATTCTTGCATGTGCATTAATATTCAGAGACTTACCTTTGTGAGGTAAGTGTTATGGTATTTATACCATATGCTTCTATCCTTCGAACTTTGGCAGGGGTTTTAATAATATTATTTTTATAAATTAATTTATAATATAAATATTATAAATTACCTTAGGCTTTAGTTCAACATTTAATATTATAATAAAAATATTCTAATATTGTTTCCATTGGGCCTAAGTATTTTTCTCTTTCACCCTTAGACCTTTTATAACCACATTTAATATTATAATTATAATATTATTTCCTTTAGGCCTTTTCTTCAGGGTATTTAACTGTCCTTATGACCAATCATGTGAAGCTCTTAAACCAAATATCTTGGGCTTAAAATATAAATATTTAACCCTTATTTTTCCAAGTCCTACACTGATTCGTGAAACTGACTCTTGACATCAATGACAACACAACTAACTCAAAATTTCCAGTAGAACATACTCCAAAAAGTCTCAAAATATGATGGTGGATTTAAGGAGTGTCGATTTCAACCGAGAATGCACTCCATATTACAATAATTTTGGGTATGAAAGAAGATTTTGTCATCCCAAACTTCAAAGCACCATAAGATCAATAAGACCTTTACAAAATATCAAAATTATAGTCCTATTGGAACTAGCTTGAAAAGAGCTTTCCAATGACTATGTGCAAGTCTATACTTACAAAAATATGTAACCTCAAAATTGAGAAAAATATCAAAGGTGTCTGCAACAATAAAATAAATAGGACAAGGCATTTTATAATGGAATATTCCCTCAATATTCTTCAAAATAACATATTATTACAAAAATATGTTTTCCAGCAATCAATTGCAATATTCAGTAGATGGTCAATAGTGTAGTATTCAGAAATTGCACCAATGATGGGATCTCTAGTGGCCACCACTGCAACTTCTTAGTGGTGCCCCGTGGGAGGTTCCCTGACCACTAGTTGGTGGCCAAATTAAAATGGAAGCCTTTTGATTCTTAATATGCTAAAGACACCTCCCACATCAATGTGGTATAAAAATATATGGAAACCTAAAACAATTCAACAAAAACTAATTGGCTTTCGTGCATGATGTAGATGAAATACAACCGGTAAAATTAGGTACTGTGATTTCTCAAATTTACCACATTTCCACTTATCTGCAGTTAGCATAATGTGTGATTATCTAATTTTATATCATTTGAACATATTTAACTTGCTCATACCACATTTTGATGTTGATCGATTAAGCCATGATTTTCATGATCATAACTGTGTAGGTGCAAACACTTTAATCATGACATATCTATCTAGAAAGGAGCCACACACTCGTTTCATGAGCCCAAAATTTGTAATATCCCCCATTAATAATATAATTGGGGGCCACATGCATCAATAATATTTACCATTTGTCTAAAAAATAAATAGGTTTTGATGCGGTAGGGTAGGGCGTACATCAAAAAAATGATAAAGAAACCATCAACGATGAAACCCAACATTTTTTTGTCTCTATTTGTTTCTTGCTAGGTCGTTTCCACTTCACATGGTAGTATATGTTTGAAGGTCGAAGGAGGGTAAATCCAAGAAATTCATAGATCTTGTAGGGCATTAACATGTGTATGATCCATTTTTTTGCCTCTCGATTCTCATATCACTTTGAAGGTATTTATGAAGGACTCCCAAACCTAGTGATTAATCCTAGTGATCTGATGTAATCCTAGATGAGGTTTTCACCATATTCATGGATCTAAATGAATTTTTTGTCAATGGAAAAGAACATAGTGATAATCGTGCATAGGTTTCAATGTTGGTTATGATCTAAAACTATGTAGGTTTGGTCCTTCAAGACACGTAGAGCACCATTGCAGCTAAGAAGTCTAGATCTTATCTTCCATCCAGAGAAAAAATTTGCACTAGTGAAACACCGACAACAATGTTACTATATTTAAAATAAAATCAGGATTTTAAAAACACATTTTCAATTCATGGAATGTAATTGCAGATAAGAGGAGAGGAGTAATTTCCACAAGGGAAATTCCCCCTCACAATTCAATATCCATGAAGCTCTGATACCAATGATCAGAAATAAAAAATATTGAATACAATTTTATTAAAATTACAATCTTAAATAGGCATACGAGATGCCAAGTACAAAATGATAATAATGCTAATAAACTAACAAATAGTTTGTTGATATTCTAAGTTATCAAAACATAATAACTAAATATGCTATGCTTATTAATACCCATATCAGTGAATCACTAGATACAAGAGTCACTCAAATTTTTATTATTTTTTTATTGAGTGGTCTTATGGTAATTTTCTCATCCTACCGAATTGCATGGATAACCAATGGCTACAATCGTCAGGTTTATATATTAAATCACTAGATACAATATTAACTCAAATTTTATGAATGAATGTGACCAAAGGGGTTAGGTGCCTTTGGAGACTTTTGTATTGATGTGACCAAAGGGGTTAAGTTATTTTAGGGCTTTTTGATTGAAATTGTGACCAAAAGGAAGGTAGGTTCTTGTGGAGCCTTCTGGATTGATTTGACCAAAGGGGTAAGTGCCTTTAGAGCCTTTTGAAATATGACCAAAGGTATTAGGCACCTTTGGAGCTTTTTGAATTGAGTTTTACCAAAGGAAATTGGGTACCTTTGGAGCTTTTTGATGGATATTATGACCAAATGAATTTAGGTTCCTTTTGGGCCTTTTAGATTGATTTGACCAAAGGGGTTAAGTTCTCTTTGGAGATTTTTTTCATTGTGACCAAAGGAAGTTAGGTTCCTTTGGAGATTTTTGGATTGATTTGACCAAAAGGGATTAAGTTCCTTTGGATATTTTTTTTGTCTCTTTTTTTGTTCTTTTATTTCTCTTATTTTTTTTTTACAAATTTGGCAATCATCTCGTGGTAGGACGGTCACATTAAATGAGATCGTCTAACCTTAGGACAGTCACACAAATTTGAAAATATAAAATCAAATTTAGCATTTTTATGATGTCACTTGCACAACTAGCAATTGGAGGAAAAGAGAGGCTAGGAGGAGGAGAAAAATTTTCAAAGTGAATTGCTATCAAAATGTTGATCGACCTCCATAATGGATCAAAACAAGACATCGAAGGTCGGAGGAGTCCAAAGGAGAAATATAAACACCATATTCTCTCCTTTGTTACCTTGCAAAATAAAATGAACCATACTAATTTAAGCCAAGAACAAACCTCACCAAAAACAATTAAGCCAAGGAATGCATCTTAGGCTAAGATGTAATGTAGTTTGTTTGTGTGCTTTGAATTTTTTTCTTTTGTTGGCTAGATTTGATTTAGGGCATACTAGATTTGATTTGAAATTGCCACAATTCATGGTCATATTAGGGTGAGATGGTCCTTCTTATGCTTTTGGGGTCTATCTCAGGGTGATACAACCATGGTTCAAAATCCAACAATCATAAAAATGACCATTGTAGAGGCTATATCGATCAGAGATGACATTTTTTGGAGATCATATCAGCTTGAGATAGCCTCACTATTTAGTGAATTTTTTACCTAATTTCCAAATTTTCCATGTGTCTTCAACTTGTTAGGGCATGTCATAGATATCCCATGTTCTATAAGATAGTGCATGATGCACTTGTCAATGAGGATTGGGATTGGCTTAAGGACATTGACCTTAAGAAAGTGGTGAGGTTGGAGGTTGTTAGCATAGATAAACCCTACTTGATAGCCTTATATATCATTTAAATAGCTATACCAACACTTTCCACCTAACGACAGGTGAGATGACGGTCACCCTGGAGGAAATCTACAAGATCCTATGCATCCCAATTGAAGGGTGCCCTATCACCTCTACTCACATCACTTACCAACATAGGGTGCTCCAGAGAGTATTCAAGGAGGATTGGGAGGTGGCACTATGAAGCTTTGGTAGTAGTGGAGTACTTTTCAAGATGTGGTACAAGGCAGAGGTCCTAACTATGAGTGCAATGACCCTCCTCATATAGATATTTGTAGATAAGCAAATTTTTAATAAACCTACCTTTACTTGTAAATTGTGGTACTTTTGATAGACACTATGAATGCAATACCATGTTCAAAGTCATAGAGGAAGGGAAACTACTCGACAAAAAAGGTAATAAGGGAATTGATGATTTACCTTGTGAGTACATGGATGCTCGTATACTCACATATCATGTAGATGCTATACTTGACTGAGTTTTGTGTTTGGTTTGAGTGGCGATGATAATGGGAGCCATCGATTATTTCAAAATGTATATAGTTTAAATTAAAAGAAAATAGATATAAAATAGGAATGCAAATAAGTGGATGTATGGATGGTTTAAAAAAATCTGAATCCAAGTGCATTATTATGGATGTTAATTACTTAAAGAGTAGTTAAATATTATATTTGAATTTTATTTTATATAAATTATTTGAGCTATATTTAAATGGTAGCAAATATGTAAAATTAAAGTAAATGATTTGGATAATTGTTGTGTGGAGTAGCAGTCAGCTTAACTGCATTGGTGCAAGGTGTTAGATGTCATAATTATTTTAACTGTCTTCATAATTGAGAATCGAGAAGGGAGGAAAAGTAAGTAAAATCAAATTTGTTAGACATAGTGGAAGACCGAATTGGTAGGAAACCGACTTCAAAGAGAAAAGGGAAAAAAATTGAATGTAAGTATTTTGCTCTATTTTTGGTTGGTTTTTTGGGAGTTGTTTTTAAAATAAAAGAAGAACTACATGAATATATAGGCGGTGGAATATATAGAAGTGTAGGATAGCTATTGGAAGGGATAATCACTACGAACGACTCCAAGTAGATAGTTCCCAGTAATTCCTTTTTTGCTTTTGGTTTTAAAGAGAAAGGATTATGTTTGAACTAGGAAGTTTACTTATTTTCCTATGTGAGAACGAAAAAGAAAGAACTATGTTGAATGTGCACCTATTTGAAGTTATTGATGGCCTTTGTGAATACTTCATAATTTCTTAAGTAGATATATGCTTTATCTTGGTTGTGAATAACATTGTTACACAAAAATTGGAAGATGTTTAAAGTGAACCATATGCATTAGTATTACAGTATGCAATGTGACTTCTGGTAAACAACTTCTAGTATGAATTTTGTATGTCGTAGAAACACATTCATGTAGTAAAGAGATAAAATTTTATCCCTTCATCCTAATAACTCATACCATCAAGGCAGAGAGTGATGTTTTAGTGGGTGGTGTGAAAAAGGCCAACAAGGGTGACAACAACCGAGTAGAGGACTGTAGTCACCGAGTTACATGTTTAATAATATGTTAGCACATTTACCTTCACACAATTATATTTTGATGAGATTTGTGGTACATATATGTACAAGACATCCCTAAAAAATTAATGTATGGAAAAAGTGTTGGGATGTCACCCTATTCAGTGTTAGAGTTTCTCCTTGTATATTTTAGAACTCAAACTCCAAATGTTATACCTATGAAGGATGCTCTTTCATAATGTAGCAAATAAATTCTAGAAATTTTGTTGAACCAACAAAACTATATTGTGTCTTTGTGTATCTATGAGAAGTGTATTCAAGTAAAAGTTATAGGTATGGGTTTGGATTAAAATATATTAAATCTATTGTACAAGTTCAGTAGAGGCTTACGAAAGCATGTACTTAGTTTCTATGTGAATTTTATGTAGGGGAAAATTAATATAATATTGGTAAATTAGTTCAATGGTTTAAATACTGTGTATGGTGGTTTAAGGAATGAGAACTCTTTTGTATTAATTAGTAATTTATGCATCCAATACTTATAAAATATAGTTAAACCATACTTTAGGTGTTGGTGTATATTATGCTAGCAAAACATCTTGACCTAGGTTTCCAGGCTCCCAAATTATGTTAAAGAAAATTGTTTGTAGCAAATGTTGCACTAGTAGAGTAGTGTAAACCTTGTTATCTTTTAAAAGAGACTTTTGTGTGTCTCATATGCAGAGCGGCTAAGTTAGAATAGTAAAATTCATGGAAAATTATATGAAAGCTTGTAAAAATTCATTCTAACACTTTGTTGTGTTAACCAATTTGTTGTTAGGATGTCATGAGTAAGTGACATGAAGGTTAGAATGGTTATTAGGTATCCTATTTGGTTAATTTATTTTAACATCATTGTATGGCTATGCATTGTGTTGGGACTAGTTTTCCTTTATTGGAATATCTATACCTTGAGCTATGTTATAAATCTCAAGTGAAAAGCATATATAATTCCATGGAATGAATTAATAACATTGGCTAAACTTTTTTTTTATATAAAACCCTTAGTGTGATGGGGGGTTGCTTTGCTGGAAGCAAAGATGAAATTAAATATAGGGGTATGTTTTTACATAGCAAATTTTATTAAAGTCTTTAATGTATTACATTTTATGGAAAAAATACTTAAAACCTGAATTCTATATGAATTTTAAAGATGAGAAAAGAAATGGGATTAATTTGATAGAAAAATCAAGATAGATGCATAGGAAAATTATGTTAAATATTGTTTTTTTCCTTAAGCCTAAAAAATATATTATAATTATAGAATGGAGGATATTGTTTGCATCATTTATTTTATTTAAAGTAATTATGTGTGTAATTATTTGGTATCTCCCTGAGAAACAGAAAGATTATTGAATTGGCTCTGGCGATTTGGCGGGAAAAACCTCTGAGCTGGTGTCGGGCATTGCTCTAGGGTTCCTGGTGTGCAGGTTCTACCAGGGACTGTGGTGGGTTGACAGTGTGTTTCGTTGAAGGTTCTTCCGCTGCCCCGGGAGGGCCCAATGGGGTCTCCTCCTGTTCCTCTCGCTGGGAGAAAGAGCTCTTATGCTGAGATGTTAAAAGAAAACCCTTCGTCTTCCTCTGATGAAGCCCAACGAAGTGCTTTTCAAACGTTACTCAAGAATGCTGGCAAGGGTGCATCTGCACATCGAGTTAATGGCTGCCTCCCGCAATCCGCTACCAGACCAAAGATTGTTATAGAACCAAAGCTGGTTGAAGACACAATCTCCTACCGTGCTCACCATGACCTGATTTGCAAATTCATGGGTATTCGTCCTACTCTGAACTTCCTGCACACCTGGGTTAGACAGAACTGGGAGCCACTAGGTGAGTACTCCTTATGGCCTATAAGTAATGGTTATTTCATTATTAGTTTCTCTTCTTTAGCAGATAGAAACAAAGCATTTGAATCAGAGAAGAGGAACCATGGCCCGGCAGGGTTATTTGTTCAACCGTGGAGAGTGGGTTTTGACCCTCGTATTGAACCTACGGCTGTCCCGGTCTGGATCCGGCTGTATGCCCTCCCGATGGAGTTTTGGGGTGAGCAGGTCCTAGAGATGATTGGTAATTCATTAGGCAGATTTCTAGGAGTCTCCAAAGATACTATAGAGGGAAACACAGTTGTCTTTGCTAGGATCTGTGTAGAAATGGATATTAGCCAGCCTCTACCAACCGAGGTGGAACTTGAGTTGACAGGGCTATCCTGGATACAACAGTTAGATTATGAGGCCCTACCTTTTAGATGCAGAGTCTGCCATAAGCACGGCCATTTGGCGAGGTTCTGCCCAAATATTCTGAGCACAAAAGTGGAGGCTCCGCTTGGAAATCCAAATCACCCCAGAGAGGGTAAGTTTACCCCTGTCCAAGAACCATCTAGTATTCCTCAGGGTTCTGATCTCCAGAAAGATGGTTTTGAACAACCGAAGCGAAGGAGAAATAAAAAGAAAAATTCCAAGGAGCAGGCACAACTTAAGCCAACCAATCGGTATGAAATCTTTAAATCCCTAGTGGATCAAGAGGACCAAGTTATGGAAGGAGTGGATGGGAATGTTGAGGATATTAACATCCACTCTCAGGCTTCCCCTTCATTTACTCCTGTCTTAGAACAGGTAATTGAACCCTCTGGGACAATGCAGCCAGAGAACTCAGGGGCATTGGTAATTCACTCCCCAGCACAGCCGGTTATTAAGGATGTCAATATGGGAAGTACAGAAAAGAACAGAGAAAGGCCTGCTCTTGGGATTACCCAGGTGGAAAAGAGGTCTAAAAATAGTAATTCCCAAGGAGCAGGCAGAAAATCCAATAAGGATCTACTAGCAGTACAAGGAGACAAGCTGATCAATGGAGGATCGGTGAGGCCAATTGAGTCTTATTGCTCTCAAGGTTCTCAATGATTATTCAATCCTGGAATGTTAGGGGTTTAAACAGAGAACCCATCAATCTGTTGTTCAAAGACTTTTAGGAAAATGTAAAACAGACTTTTTGCTCATCCAGGAGACAAAAATGTCTGTAGATCTTATGGGCAAGACTGTTAATAGAATATGGCGGGGTGCTGGGTATATGGATGTGGCTGCTCAAGGTGCCTCGGGGGGGATTGCTACTCTCTGGAACCCTCAGGAATGGACAGATTTAGAACATATAGCCTGGAGGGGTGTTCTCACATCTCTGTTTAGAAACAATGTCACAGCTGAACATGTTCTTATTACAAACTTCTATGGGGCTCAATGCTTTGATGGCCAGCGGCTCCAATGGAAAGTTGTACACAACATGAGGTCCTCCCGGGAAGTTTTTGACTGGATCATAGCTGGGGATTTTAATGCCAAATTGTCTGTTAGGGATCAGGAAGGTGGTGCCCCAGTTTTGGATCCAGGGGACCGGTTCTTGATTGCCCAAATCCAGGCCTTTAACCTGGTTGATATCAAAGGCCCCGGAACCTACTTTACTTGGACAAATAAGAGGAGAGAGCCACATAGCAGGAAGGTTAAGTTAGACCGGTTTTTGGTCTCTGAAGAGGCATTTATTAAATGGAATATTAAATTTCAGATTTTGGAAGGCCCAGTCTCAGACCACTTTCCCATTTTGTTGGAGGGAGGGACGATGACAGGGCAACACCACAAACCATTTAAATTTGAAAATTTTTGGCTGCAAAAGGAGGATCTCCGAAGGAAAATTCCACAGTGGTGGGAAGAAGGCCGCCTACCCTTTGGGACAGCAATGTTCAAATTCCACAAACAGCTTCATTTTGTCAAGTGTAAATTGAAACAGTGGAGACAAACTAATAAGTCGGACTTCCAGATCCAAAGGGCCCCCTTGATGGCTAGATGGGAAGAGGTGCAAAAACACTTCGGGGAAGGTACCATTACTGAGCACCTTAAAGCTGAGGATGATGCTCTGCGCAAAGCGGTTGAGGACATTGATAATCAAGAAGAAATTTACTGGAAACAGAGAGCAAGAATCACTTGGTTATTAGAAGGTGATAGAAATACAAAATTTTTCCACCGCTCAGCCTGTGCTAGGAGACAAATGCACAACATGGAAGTCCTTCAAGATGAGAATGGATACTCTTTTGATACTCTTCCTGGAATGCATTCCCACTCAATGGATTATTTCTCAAACCTTTTTAAGGAAAGTATGGAACAAGATGTGGAAGCTCAAAATGAAGTTATTAATGTCATACCTTCTATTATCTCTCACGAAGAGAATCAGACTCTTCTTAGACCCATTGACAGTGATGAACTAAAGAATGTGGTCTTTGGGATGAGCACTGGCAAATCGCCAGGTCCAGATGGCTTTCCTATTGAGTTTTTTCAGGCCTTCTGGGATACTCTGGAGAAGGATGTTTTGGCTATCGCAGAGGAGTCCAGAACTAATAAAAGAATGCTTAAGGCTCTCAACCACACCTTCATCACTTTAATTCCAAAAGGGGAGGGGGGGTTCATATCTCTGATTTCAGACCTATTGCCTTATGCAATGTAATATATAAAATAATCACGAAGATTATGGCTGAACGGCTAAAACCTCTTCTCCATAAAATAATTTCCTCTGAGCAAGGGGGTTTTGTTGAAGGAAGACAGATCTTGGATGAAGTGGTCCTTGCTCAGGAGGCAATCCATACAATGCAAACATCAGGCAACAAAGGAATGTTCATAAAGTTGGATATGTCTAAGGCTTATGATAGGGTGGAGTGGGGTTTCCTGGCAAAGATGCTGGCAGCCTTTGGCTTCTCTCAGGACTGGATTGACTGGGTCATGAGCTGTATCTCTACACCTTCTTTCTCTGTTCTAATCAAAGGGCTCCCCTCGACTCCTTTTGGAGCCTCTCGGGGTCTTCGTCAAGGAGACCCTTGCTCTCCTTACCTCTTCCTCATCTTAGCAGAAGGATTAGGCAGACTCTTTCTGAGAAGACGACATCTAGGTCTGATAACAGGTATTAAAGTGGGGGCGGAAGTTTTGACCCACTTACAGTTTGTGGATGACACAGGATTGGTTGGAGTGGCCAGCCTCAGGGAAGCACGTGGAATCAGAGATACTCTAAACATCTACCTTCGGGCCTCAAATCAAGTCATTAATGATAAAAAATCCAAAGTGGTTTTCTTCAATCTTGACCAAAGGTTACAGGAAAGAGTTACTGAGACCCTGGGATTTACTAGGACCTCTCTACCTGTTGTTTACTTGGGGGTTCCTCTGCATTTTAAAAAACTAAAAATTGATATCTGGAAGGATCTTTTGGATGGCATAAAAGATAAAATGAATCATTGGTCTCATAAGTGGTTAAGCTATGGAGGCCGACTAACTTACTTACAGTCAGTTATTCAGGCTATGCCAATATATAAATTCTCCATCCTGGCTGCCCCACATTCTATTTGGAATGAGCTTGACAAAATGGCTAGAAGTTTTTTATGGGAGGGTGCAAAAGGGGAGAAGAAATGGGCCTTGGTTGGCTGGGATAAGGTTACCCAGCCCAAGGATAAAGGAGGGTTGGGCCTGAGAAGCTCCAAGCTTAACAATAAAGCTTTGGCTGGTAAACTGTACTGGAGGTGGATTTCCCAACCAACATCCCTCTTTAGCAGAATTCTTTCTAGTAAATACCTGGGTCATGCTCATCCCAATGATCTGGGTCGCTTCCCTTTGGAGGGTAGTGGATCCTTAGTGTGGCAGGCTCTCAAGCTTGGAGCTCAAGTTATCAAAGATCAATTGTTTTGGAAAGTGGGGAGAGGGGAGAAGGCCCGTTTCTGGACTGACTCCTGGGATCAGCATCCTCCCATCATTGTTGTGTTTCCCGAATTGCAACCCATTAAATCAGCCATAGAAGACAAGGGCTGGATTCAAATTGAGAGTTATTTCAATA
Organism: Wollemia nobilis; assembly: GCA_028583015.1. Classification (NCBI taxonomy): domain Eukaryota; kingdom Viridiplantae; phylum Streptophyta; class Pinopsida; order Araucariales; family Araucariaceae; genus Wollemia; species Wollemia nobilis. Next base: position 15,985,744 of record JAQPPZ010003374.1, read on the forward strand.
CCAGCCAAATTGGGGAGTACAAGTTCAAAAAATTCAAGCGGTTGGAAGAGTGGCCAATTCCAATCCCACCGGAGCTGGCACCCATCTTGGAAAAAATTTTGACAGCTAGGTTTCTTACAGGGAGAGATGAGGAGGATGAACTTTCCTGGGGCTATGGGAACCTTGGGGTTTACACTGTGAAGGCGGGATTTGAATAGATTCTCCCAGAGCCCCCCCCACACTCTTTTCCGGTCCATGTTTGGAAGAAGATATGGCACCCCAAGGGCTGGCCGAAGGTGAACTTCTTTGCCTGGCAACTTATGCACAATGGAATTCTCACCTTTGACAATCTCAGACATAGAGGCATCATCGGTCCTTCTCAGTGTGTTTTATGCCGCAAGCATGAGGAAACTGTTGATCATTTGATGTTTGAATGCCCCTTCACCCGACAGATTTGGATGCGCTGGTTCTCCCACTTCAAAAGCCAGGCCAATAGTGATGTGACTAGGACCAATATTTGGGACAGATGGAAGAGAGGCAGATTTAAATCCAAAGCTCTTCGAATTGGTTGGGAGCTTGGCTTTCTTTTTATCTGGTGGCAGGTGTGGTTGGAGAGAAATGCCCGCATTTTCCATGAAACATTCTCTTCACTTGATGGAATATGGCAAGTCATATGGAGCAAAGTTGTGGAAATGGTTGCCATCTACGCTGAGGAGGAAAATCAGTCTGTTTCTGTGCCTTTGGTTGAGGGAGCTGTTGTTCCTGAAAGACAGGCTCATGATAGATGGCACCCTCCCCCAGCAGGCTGGATCAAAATTAATACTGATGGAGCTGCAAAAGGCAATCCGGGTAGCGCTGGAATTGGAGTTGTGTGCCGTGATCATGCTGGGTCCGTGCTTTACTGGGAACTGCAAGGTCTGGGTCATGCTACAAACAATGAAGCAGAAGCCTTGGCTGTTAAATTTGCTTCCATTTGGGCTGTCAAGCAGGGCCACAGGAAGATAATTCTTGAGTCCGACTCCCAAATTCTGGTGGGCGCTCTCGATTGCATGAGGAACTTTGATTTGAAATCCTGGAGGTTGCGGAGTCTAGTCTCTCAAATAAAGGAACTCTGGAAGGAATTAGATGATGTGGTTCCCATCTATGTGAGTAGAGATTTTAACAAGGCGGCCGATTTCCTTGCTAAGATGGGTGCTGAGAAGGAAGTTGGGATGCAGCTGCATAGTGATATGCCTGTGGAGGATGTTGTGATTAGGCAAGGCCTTGAATGCTACCTGTGATAATGTGTAAAGTTTTTGCTGCTAAGGAAGGTTTTTGTCATGATTTCGTGACCTGTAGCGGCGTCGTGGCCTCTTGCTGGAAGTTGTCGCGATATCGCGACAGGTTTCGCCTTTACGGCTTTCGATGGGAACTTGTCGCGATATCGCGACATGTCGTGATATCGTGACTTGGTGCGCTTTCGCTGCCCATGATACGAAGTTGTCACGATTTCGTGACCTTTTTTGCTGACGAGGCCTTCTATGGGAATTTGTCATGATTTCGCGACCTGCTGTGCCATCGCGGCCTGTGGATGGAAGCCGTCGCGATTTCGTGACGTTTTTGGCGAAGGGGTGACAAGGAAGAAAAATGTCACGATATCGCGACCTGTTTTTTTGTCGTAGCCTCCAGTTGGAATTTGTCACGATTTCGTGACCTGTTGCGCCATCGCGGCCTTTGGTTGCTTGCTGTCACGATTTCGCGACGTTTTCGGCGCAGGGGTGACAAGGAGGATTCTCGTCGCGATATCGTGACATTTTTGGTTAATTGGAGCAAAGGGCACATTCCGTCACGATTTCATGACATTTCTACTGTTTGGAAGCTGCATGGTAAAATCGTCGCGATATCGCGACAGTTTGGGCACTCTGGCGTCATCTGGATCACTTGTCACGATATCGCGACAATTTTAAAGACTGCTTGCAATGAGGAGAACTTGTCGCGATATCGCGACAGTTTTGACGATTGGGAGCTGAAAGGAAAATTCGTCGCGATTTCGCGACACTTTTGGCACATTGATGGCTTTGGTAAAAACTGTCGCGATATCGCGACACTTTTGCGGATTGGGAGTCAAGCTGAAAACTCGTCGCGATATCGCGACACTTTTGCTGGCTGGGTGCCTCGGAGAAATTACGTCACGATTTCGTGACCTTTTTGGAGATTTGATGCTTCTTGGAATTCTCGTCGCGATATCGCGACGCCTGTGATGATAGGGCAACGGAGGGAGTTGCTGTCGCGATTTCGTGACTTTTTTGGCGATCGGGCGCCAAGGGCTTTGTCCGTCATGATATCGCGACATGTCGTGATATCACGACATGTCGCGATTGCGCGACATGTCACGATTTCGTGACATGTCACATTTTTGCGGCTGATGGCGCTGTTGCGGTCGCGACGGGGTTGATTGCCGTGATTTCGTGACATGTCACGATTTTGCGACATGTCGCATTTTCGCGCCTTGTTGTCTTCTGTGCTCTGTGGTGGTTAGCGTTGCCTTTGTGCTCTCCGCCTGTTGTCTTGTTCTCTGCTGTTGGTTGGGATGAGTTTTCTCCCTTTTGTAACTGCCTTTTGTATTAATACAAGTTTTTCATTTTTTCAAAAAAAAATTATTTGGTATCTCCCAAAGCTTAGAGTTATTTATAGGTTTCCTCGAGAAGTTTTTATCTATGTGGAAACGTAAACCTAAATGGATGGGTTTGAAAAATATTGTTGGAAATATTACGAGGCATAAAAAAAAAAATTAGAATTGGTTGAGGATCCCTAAACTGACCATGAAATGGAGCATTGAGTAAAAAGAATGCTCAAAAAAATCACCCAAATATTGCTAAGGTGCAGGTAGGCACACAATAGCATTTAGAGCAATTGTAGACTAATTAAATTGGTCTAATAATATGACTAGGTCAATTCTGGTAATGTGGGGTGGTATGGGATGCTTTCTCTAGGTTGCATCTGGATTAGTACTATGATAGATCTTATGTATCTTTGACCTAGCTATTTAAGCCTCATTGTATAGTATGAGACATATGAACATGGGTCATAAAGAGCATGTGATATTAAGAACAAGGCCATTGTAATTTCATGGCTCTAACTAACTTAGATAAGAGGATAATCAGCAAGATATTGGGCATAAATACGTTATTTACCTTTCATTTAGTATAGAATATGGTCAACGAATAGTTGAAGGTTCGGAATGGTAAGGGGTAAGAAAGGAATAATTGACCCTCTAGTTGTTATGGACCCTAGAGGATAACCTCTATTTTGGATTGACCCGCATGCCAAAACATGAGAACGTTGAATGAGACAAGTCAATTCCACTAATGGCACATTTACGAGATATGGTCGATCTCATCCACTTGGGTGACTGGTCTGCAACAGTATTGAATACAAAAGTGGTGCAACATGTCTGTACTAAGTTAAGCTTATGCTAATAAATAATTGGGTGAAGGAAGTTTTCTAAGAACTCAAAGGTAAACACATGAGTAAAATTGTAGTATTAAAACAAAAAAATATTACAGTAATTTATTTATGAATTATTGTGAGGTACAACCAAGTGAGTAGATTTGGGTTTTTATATAGCTATGGGAGATACCAAAGAATTACACACCTAATTACTTCAATTAAATAAATGATGCAAACAATATCCTCTATTCTATAATTATAATATAGTTTCAAGGCTTAAGGGAAAGAACAAGTTTTAACATAATTACCTATGCATCTATCTTGAGTTCTTTCAGACATAAGCATAAGCATATTTATAGATAATTTTTATTTTCTATCAAATTAAACCCATTTATTTTCTCATATTTGAATTCATATAATATTCAGGTTTAAAATATTCTTTCCATAAAATGTAATACATCAAAGACTTCAATACAATTTGCTATGTAAAAACATACTCTCATATTTAATTCCATATTTTCTTCCAGCAAAGCAATCCCCATCATGCTAAGGGTTTTATATAAAATGCAAGTAGCCAATGTTATTAATTTATTTCATGGGATTCGGTATAATTTTTTCTTGAGAGTTATAACACAACTCAAGGTTTTAGATATTCCAATAAAGAAACTTTGGTCCCAACACAACACGTAGCCATATGGCAGTATTAAAATAAATTAACCAAATAGGATACCAAATAACAATTCTAACCTTCATGTCAGCTATTCATGATGTCTTGAAAACAAACTGGTTAATACAAAAAAGTATTAGAATGAATGTATACAAGGTTTGGTATAATTTTCTACACATTTTAGTATTCTATCTTAGCCCCTCTACATATAAATTTTTCAGAAGTATCTTTTAAAATATAAAAATATTTACGCTGCTCTCCCAACATAGCATTTGCTATAAACAATTATATTTAACATAATTTAGGATCATGCCAATCCAGGTTGAGGTGTTTTACCAGTATAATATTCACCAACACCTAAATTATGGTTTAATTATGTTTTATAAGTATTTAATGCATAAATTACTTATTAATACAAAAGAGTTCTCATTGCTTAAACCACCATACATAGTAATTAAACCATTAAACTAATTTATCAACATTATATTAATTTCCCATGCATGAAATTCACACAGAAAATAAGTACATGCTTTCACAAGCCTCTACTAAACTTGTATAATATATTTAAGATATTTTTTGTTGAAATGCGAACAATATTTCATTCATGAAGCAGCATTTAAATAATACAATTTGCAGCTTAAAATAAACCCGGAGGTTGTGGAACCACCCGAGGTAAAAATAGGGATTGTTATAGAAAATAACAATACACCTAAAATATAAACTAAATAATGAAATAAATCAGATATCTATATCATATGCTAACATCCCCCCTTATTACATTATTTATGTAATTGAATAACTACTAATATCCCCCATGATTACATCAGTTGGTAATACAAAGAGAGCTGCGAAATAATTCAAATTTGACACGTGCAAGTGCCTTAGTGAAAATGTCTACAACTTGAGCATTGGTGGGAATGTGCTAAAGCTGAATTTGGTGCCTTGGAACTTCGTCTCGAATGAAGTGACATTGTGTGTCAATGTGCTTGGTTCTTTCATGATGTACTGGATTCTTGACAAGATTCAAAACACCCATGTTGTCACAGAACAAGTGTATTGGAGATTTTGATGGAATACCCATACTTGTGAGGATGCGACGCAACCATATCACTTCACACACAGCTTCACGTGTGATGCAATATTCTACCTCTGTTGATGAAATAGCAACCACCTGTTGCTTCTTGTTGTGCCAAGAGATAGGACTAGATCCAAGATGAAACAAATATCCTGAAGTTGATTTATGGTCATCATATGATCCGGCATAGTCGGAGTCCATGTATCCTTGTAAGAAGAATTTGTTGTTCCTCTTATATTCTAGGCCATATTCCATTGTGCCATGGACATAGTGAAGAACGTGCTTTGCTGCTTTCCAGTGTGTAGTCTTAGGCTCCTGCATGAACCTCAAAAGATAGTTGATAGCAAAAATGATATCTGGTCTAGTGTTGGTCAGATATATGAGACTCCCAATCAAATGGTGATAGAGAGTACCATCTACCTGAGGTGAATCATCATATCACGATAACTAAATTCCTGTTTCCATCGGAGTAGACATTGGCTTGCAATCAGTCATGCAATATTTTTCCAATAGGGTCTTGGCATATTTTTTCTAAGACACTTTGATGGAGTGCTCCTTCTGGCTGACTTCCAGACCAAGACAATAATGGAGAAGTCCGAGATCTAACATCTCAAAATATTGACACAAGTCTCTTTTGACAGTAGAAATCATTGTTTTCGAACTCCCTGTAATGAGAAAATCATCAACATAGAGTACGAGCAACACTATTTCAGAACCTTGTTTCTTAAAATAGAGGTTTGCATCTGACAAACATCTCTTAAAACCATGCTGCAAAAGGTGATGATCCATTTTTATATACCAAGCCCGAGGGGCTTGTTTCAAACCATATAAGGATTTTACCAATCTGCAAACTTTCTACTATTGGCATTCCACTTCAAATCCTTATTTTTGAGTCATGTAGACTTCTTCTTGGATATCACCATTTAGAAAAGCACTCTTGACATCCATTTGGTGTACTTTCCACCCATATTGTGCTGCCATAGCACAAAGAACTCGAATGGTTGTCATCCGATCAATAGGTGCAAAAGTTTCCTCATAGTCAATGCCTTCTCTTTGAGCATAGCCTTTTGCGACAAGGCAGGCCTTATGCTTATATATTGTACCATCTACATTATACTTCACTTTATACACCCATATGCAGCCTATGGGCTTCTTTTTGTATCGCAGGTCGACAAGCTTCCAAGTTTTGTTTTTCATCAAAGACTTATACTCTGCATCCATAGAAGCCTTCCACTGAGGCTCACCAAGAGCAACTTGCACTGATGTGGGTTCAAGATCATCTATGGAAGACATAAATACCCTGTCACTATCAATATCCATATCTTATGTATCTCTCTCTGGATCTACAGAAAGTTCTTCAAAATATTGACACATGTCATCAACCCTAGTATTCTCTGTTGTAGCTTTCTCCTGTCGAGCCATGCTGTGAGTACGAGGCCTATCCAATGTCAAATTTGGTGGAGTGGATAGCTTAGAGTCTTTGATTGTATTTGTATACCACTTTGGATTCTTCTTCTGAGGTGTTGAAGAAGATGAAGATGAACCTCCAACTTTTGAGGAAGGAGATTTATCAATCTTAGGTTCCACAAGGTCTAGGTATACATTTGATGTGGGTTCTGATGTGAAAGCCTCATCAAAAACTACATCTCTACTGATGTGTATCTTCTTGGTTAAGGTATCAATCAAACGATAACCCTTAGAGTGCTCATCATACCCAAGAAGAATACACTTCAGTGTCTTCACATCTAGCTTCTTCCTTTTCTCTTTTGGTATGTGCATGAAAGCTTTACATCCAAAAATGCGTAGATGAGAAATGGAGGGTTTCCTACCACTCCATGATTCCTGTGGAGTCATTCCTTGTAGAGCCTTTTTGGGTGCCCTATTCAATAGATATACTGCTGTGGTGACAACTTCTCCCTAATATAGTTTCTCAATCCTAGCTCCTGTGAGCATGCAATGAACCATTTCCATGATGGAACGATTCCTCCTTTCAAAAACTCCATTTTTTCGAGGAGTATAAGCAGTAGTTAACTATTATGTGATCCCATTTTCTTTCAAGAACTCAGAGAATTATTTAGAGGTGAACTCCCCCCCTTGATCTGAGCGGAGGGTCTTGATAGAAGTCCCTGACTCCTTTTCAATAGATCTCTTGAATTGCTAAAAGAAGCCAAATGCTTCAGATTTTAGTTGAAGAAAGAATACCCACATCTTTCATGAGTAATCATCTACGAATAATTGAAAATACCTCTTTCCCCCAAAATTTTTGGGAGTTAAGGGACTGCACAGATCAGTGTGAATCAACTCCAAAGGTTTCTTTGCTCTTGTAGAGATTCTTTCAAAAGGCACTCTATCGTTGCTTTCTGCCTAGCGATCGAGCAAGCTGGTAAAGTGGTAGAAAGGGAAGGAAGACCTTTTACCATTTCATACTTACTTAACTCAAGTAAGTAACCGAACTCAAATGTCCATATCTCTTATGCCATAGGGAAGTTGCCTCCTTTGTAGAGACTGTCATGGCAACATGTGGAGTAGAGATAGCATCTAAGGCAAATAAGCCATGCTTATATGAAGCAGTGGCAATGTTCTTACCCCTCCTGGTAATAGAACAATGCTTCTTGCCTCCATCAACACTAAAGTGCACAACCATATCTTTGTCCAGAATCTAAGTGATTGAAAACAAATTATTTTCCAATCCTAGAACATAGAGAACTTTGTCAATATGACACTTGCCATCAAGAAGAGTGACTGAAATAGTACCTTCTCCTTGAACCTTGTAGGTTTTATCATCAAAAATAGTGATAGGTTTGCCCTCTTTGGCATCAAAAGACTCAAACCATGATTTGTCACTAGTCATGTGCTTACTGGCTCCAGAATCAACATACCAGATAGGATCCCTCTGCTTGGACACTGTGGTAGTCATGAGAACTTTGTGGGCTCTCTCAGAATCCGTGTCATATTCTTCAACAAAAACATTCACTTGTTGTTTGTTCTTTTGTGGTTTGTTTTGGCCTTTCTGTTTTGATTGTTTATTCTTATGCCAACATCTGTTTGTATCATGACCTTCTTTTTCATAGATCTTGCAATAGTGCTTTTTCTATTGAGGTTGTTGAGTTTGTTTCTGTTTTGAATCCTTTTGTGAATTTCATCCCTTCTAAAAATTACCCTTCTTATGGTTATGCCCTTTCTTGTTGATGTAGAGGGCAGTGTTAGAAGAATCATCTCGTTGTATTTGGCATGCCTCCTTCTCTTGAAGCATATTAACCAATTCTACAAAAGTAAATTTTTGTTGTGACACCTGAAGGGAAGTAATCAACACCCGATAAGAATCAGGTAAAGCTCTCAATACAATTGAGATAAGGAGCTTATCTTCAACTGGTTCTCCTAAAGAATTCAACTTTGCTTTCAATTCTGACACTCTACAAAGAAAAAATTCAACTGTCTCCCACTGCTTCATGCTTAGACTGTGTAATTGAGATTGAAGAAATAGAATAGTGGAATCATTCTTTCCATCATAGATAGTTTTAAGGGCATCCCATGCCTATTTACTATTTGCACAGTCAGCAATATGGGGCTGAACTTCATCAGCCACAGCAAGCAAAATGAGAACCTTTGCTTTGCTGTCTAGCTTGTCAAAGTCTCTTTGAGCAGTAGATGGAGCTATAGCACCAGCAACAGATGAAGGTCTTGTTGTTGCTCTAGATACAACATCCCATAAGTCATCCATGATGAGGATAGCATTCATCTAGTTTTTCCATGGTGTGTAATTCGGACCTTTCACCAACTGATGAGAATCAGTCATTAATTTTGTAGACATGGTGAAGGTTCCTTATAACACCAATTGGTCCCAATTTCGATATACTTTTTGCTAGGCCAATATACCGTATAAAATACCCGCCCTTACATGATGGAAACTATAGGTATTTAGAAAGATCAATAAAAATTCACCCGCCCTTACGTGAGGGAAACTATAGGTAATTTTTAGAGATCATACGATACGTTGAACTTAAGCAGTACTAAAAGGAAATAGTCTTGTTGATGGCACCTACCATAGAAAGTCTGCAATCCTCATGCGTGGGGCGTAACTTCCCCTAAACACTTTGGATTTTAGAACTTTCGTCAGGATTTACGCCTAAACACAAGAATTATTAGGGAATGGATGGAGTAAAAAAATGCAAAATGGCAAACTTATCTCTCCCCGATGATTTATAGAGAACAAGCTCAGACATTTTTGTAGCAGCTATATTAGGCGACGGATACAGTAGCGCAATCACGACAGCTTTACCTGTAAGTGCTGGCCAGAGGTATCACAAATACTGAACGCTGCAGTGCAATAAATTGCATGGACGAGTTTTAATTATTTTGGGGACTTAGGAGTGAATTTCATTTTAACTTTTAATGTTATAGTGCAAAAAATGAAATATGCAACATACAACATAAAAGTGCCCATATAAATAACCCATTAGGTGTCGGGCGCAGCCAAAAATGCACCTTTACAATAACGGCAAAAATTGCTTTTCAAAAAAAAAATTACTCACTTTCCCCTTGTAATTTTTGGAAAAAAATACCCCCGGAAAAAAAAATTCTTTAACAAAGCATTTTTTTAATAATTATTATATATTTTTAAAGTTAAAAAAAATAATTTTAATTTATATAGTTTTAAAAAACTATGAAAATATAAATTAAAATCAAATTTTAATTTATATAGTTTTAAAACTATAGAAAAATAAATTAAAATTAAAAATTAACTAAAAAATAATAATAATTAAAAAAAAAACTTTAGAATTTTTTTTTTTTTTTTACCTTTTTTTTTTTCAAGGGGGAGTCGACGGGATTGGAACCCTCGACCTGCGGGCTCCCTGAGCCTTACCGCACAGTCCACCACCAGGTGGACTAGCGGGCTGATCCGAAAGGATCAGGGACCCCCTCCTATTTGTGGAGGGTCCCTAGCCCTTTGCCTATGCGTGACTGCTTGGCCGCAAATTCCTCTATGGCTGCCTCCGCCAGGTGGCCGCAGCTGCCCCCTCCTCTACTGCTGGTCGTGGTGGCGTCTACAGCGTGCGACTGTAGCAGGTAGCCTATGGCTGGACAGCCCGTGGCTGCAGCAGGCGGTCGACGGTAGGACAGCCCATGACGGCTGCTGCTGTAGTTGGCCGTGGTGGCTGTTGTGGCCATGGCTACAGCTCATCACGCGCCGCGCATCGCACCGCACATGCGACGTAGGGGAGGGGAAGGGGGGAGGGGATGGTCGGTGGCACGTGGCGCGGCCACGTCGCGACGGGGGGGGTACGCGACCGCTGCACGTGATTAAAATCACGTCATGACGGGGGGGGCGCAGAGCACTCAATTTTTTTTTTTTAAATAAATCACGCGCAAGGAGGTGGGGAGGTGGACGCAAATTTTTATTTTTTTTTGAAAAATAAATCACGTGCGGGGAGGGTGTTCTGGGAAAATGTGGGAAAAATAAATACACAGGAGGTGCATAGCACAGGGGGAGGGGGTCTGAGAGTTTTTTTTTTTTAATACGTGCATAGCCAAACACGCATAGACTAGTGCTGGGCAATAAAAAAATTTCCAGACCAGTGCTAGAAAAAAAAAACAGACCTACAACTTTCCTTAAAAAAAAAATATCTCCCGACAAGACCAGCCAGCTTTCGCCTCCTCTCTCTCTCACCCTTCTGGCTCTGATGCCATGTTGAAATGCGAACAATATTTCATTCATGAAGTAGCATTTAAATAATACAATTTGCAGCTTAAAATAAACCCGGAGGTTGTGGAACCACCCAAGGTAAAAATAGGGATTGTTATAGAAAATAACAATATGCCTAAAATATAAACTAAATAATGAAATAAATCAGATATCTATATGATATGCTAACATTTTAATCCAAAATCATACTTATAAATTTTACTTGAATACACTGCTCATAGATATGGAAAGATACAATATAGTTTTGCTGGTTCAACAAACTTTCTAAAATTCATTTGCTACACTATAAAAGGATGCTTATAAAAATAACCCAAATATTGTTGATGTGTAGGTAGCCACACAATAGCATCTAGAGAAACTATAGACTGATATAATTGGTGGAATAATATGACTAGACCAGCTCTGGTAGCGAGGGGTGGTATGGGACATTTTCTCGAGGTTGCATCTGGATTAGTACTATGATAGATCTCATGTATCTTTAACCTAGTTGGTTAAGACTCATTATATGGTATGGGATATACCAATATGGGTCATAAAGAGCATGTGATATTAATACCAAGGCCAGTGTAGTGCCATGGCTCTAACTGAATTTGAGAAGAGGATAATAAGCTAGACACTGGGTATAAATATATTATTTCCCTTTCATTCAGTACAAGAACATGGTCGATGAATAGTCAAATGTTCGGAATGGTAAGGGATGGGGAAGCAAACATCCTCCCTCTAGGTGTTATGTGCCCTAGAGGATAACCCCTATCATGGATTGACCCCCATGCCAGAACATGAGAATGTTAAACAAGACAAGTCAATTCCACTAATGGCTCCTTTATGAAATATGGTCGATCTTGTCCACTTGGGTGATTGGTCTGCAATAGTCTTGAACCTAAAAGTGGTGTAACATACCTGTAATAAGTTAAGCTTATGCTAATAAATAATTGGGTGAAGGATGTTTGCTAAGAACTTGAAGGTAAACTTATGAGTAAAATTGTAGTATTAAAACAAAAAAAAATATTATAGTGATTTGTTTATGAATTATTGTGTGGTATAACCAAATAAGTAGATATGGGTTGTTACATATGGTATAAGAGCAAAAGTAGATATAAGTTGTGGACTATGATTATGAATTGGTTAATAGATTACCTCTTTCACCTATAGGTCAAATGATATAAATACTATGAGGTGGATCTTTAGGAAATCCTACGAGAGGCATGGAGGAAGAAACCACCAAAGGACCTACTAGGGGACCAAGGTCAGGATTAAGATGAGAAGGTCCTTAGAATGAAAGAAGGATGAAAAAATTGAATAAACCTCCTCCTAATGAACCTATTAGAGAAGGAAAAAAAATTCTAAAGTTGTTCAATTGTTGCAAACTCACATGGAACAATAAAGGAAGGAGATGGCCCAACAAAAAACCCATATTTCCTAGCAATAAAAATTTATTACCCAAAAAATATGGGTCATATAGGAATTAGCTAGGAAAAGAGACTTTGGATTAGGTAGGACTGAAGAAGTATCAAGATAACCTTAGGGATCCAGTATTGGAAGGGCCAATGTGAGTAAAGAGTTGGACAAGAACCTGAGAAAGGTCGTAATATCCAAATTCAATGGAAAAGGCGATGGTGATTCAACAAAAAACTAGCTAAGTGAACTAGAGTCATATTTCTCTCTAGTAGTTTTATCCTCTAAATATATGATTACTTTAGCAGTTATGAACATGATTGAGGTAGCCCTTGAGTGATGGAAATAATATAAGAAAGAGCATAGAATAGAACCTTCAAAACTCAAATGTGAGGAGTTTTCCAAAGAATTTAGGGATGGATTCCTGACAAAGCAATGTTACATAGAAAAAATGTTGGACATTTTGAGTAGATGAAGTTGTCATTGATGTCAAGGATGAATTATCATTGATGTCAAAAGGTTAAATGGATTAATGCAAAAGGTTGGTGGCAAAAGAGCTTCATAATGTTTATTTTTAAATATTATGTGAAGCACAAAATAAAAGGTTTTTATTAAAACCATGGTTGGGCAAAATAAAAGGTTTTTATTAAGACCATGGTTGGGAAAATAAAAAAGGCTTTCTAAAACCTAAGGAGGCTTTTATTTTAAAAAATCCCAATGGAGATTTAAATATTTAAATTTTTTTTTTGAATTTACATAGTGGAATCGGTAGCCGCCACGAATCCGGGCAGGTTGTCCGACTTTTTATGGCCACCATAGTATTTTGCATTGTCCACCCTAGAAGCCACCACATAGATATTCACGCAGTACACCCCTATAACCACCATGCCACAGTCATTTAAAACCTTTTACGCCACTGAAAGCACCAGGAAAGGGACAAGCATTCAGTCCGATGAGGCCCAAGATTTGAGCCTTGGACCTCCGCCCCCCTTGTGGGGTTTGGATGAACCAATTGGTCTACACCTTGGACCTAAATATTTCATTTATAATATTTAAATTCCTTTGAATGTTAAAAATTATAAATAAAATCAAAAAGGTTTTCTAAAACCTAAAGAGGCTTTTATTTTAAAATCCCAAAGGAGATTTAAATATTTAATTTATAATATTTAAATTCCTTTGAATTTAAATAATTATAAATAAATATATTTCGAAGTTAAAGTTGGTAGCGCCGACAACAACATTGTTTCTTCAACAATTTTTCCTCTCCGCTGACGTGTGCTACAAGGGAAGGCATATGTTATAAATACCATGGCCATTCCTAAGGTTTGGCATAAATTTTATTGCATCCGCCTTAAGCAAAAAAGCTCATGCAAATTTTGAAATGCATGCCTCCCAAATAGCATAGTGTGTGGTTTCATCGATGTCTAAAGAAGAGCCTAGGGCTCTTAAGGGTTTGAAGGAGTCAAAGCACACATTATGTTTTGAGGCTCCAAGTGGAGCACGTGGCTCACATGGTGTAGAAGTCGTGGCCAAGACATTGTGGGAGTATTGTGCCAAGTTTTGAGCCCCGCAGATTGTGAAAAGTGGTAATAATTTTTTGGAAATTATTTTAATTTGTTTTGCTAAGGTTTAGGAGGGATAAGGTGGAAGTTAAGTTGTGAAATTAACCTAAGTGTTGAGGAAATTATTTTTGATATATGAAGGGTTATTTTTGCTAAAGTAAAGGCTAGGGTAATTTTGTTTTACCTTAGAAAGTGAGAGATTGAATTATTGAATTATTTTATAAAGTGATTTATTTAACTAATGCAATATTAATTACGGAGTCATAAGTAGAGTTTGGATTATTTTTGAGATATATTTCTGAAAAGGGTTATGATAAAAATAAATTGTTAATATGTTCTTTTGATGAGTTGGATTTTTGGAAGAAGTATTTTGACTAAATATTTGTGGTGTTGAATATTATTTTAAGATGGAGTAATAAGGTGTAATTAAGTTTGATTATTTTTTTAATTGAGAATTATTTTGTGAAGAGGTTAGTGTGATATTTTATCATATAACTATTGAAATTGGCAAAAGAGAAAATTGTGATTGAGATTGGTTTTCTAAGGTCACTTCTACATCAAATAAAATGTATGGGCATATTCTTATTTGGTTGAAGTGATTGATTGAGGTTTTCTAAAAACAAGATTGGAGTGAAAAGGACTTTGTTAAGTTTTTCTTCTTGAGTGTGTTTTGAATAAATGCTTCAAATTTTTCTAGAATAGAAGTTAAGGAAAGTAACCTTGTTTTATAAGCATTGTTGTTGAAGTGATTGGTTGAGTGAAGAATTTGAACTAGGGTTTGCAAAGATCATGAGTATCATTGTTATGTGAAGTTTGCAAAAATCATGAGTATCATTGTTATGTGAGATTGCTTGATAAGCATGGTTGGAACATTTGAGTGAAATTTCATAATTTTGGAGTAGGTTTTATGAGCAAGGATTATTTCATTGAGTGATTGGTTGAGTAGAGTTGGTTGAGCCTAGTCAAGTGGATGTGTTGATGTGATATTCATGTTATGTGAAACAAATTGTTCTATATTCTGAATTGATTTGAGAAAGAGGTTGAGTGTTGATAAATATGAAACATATTTAGTGTCTAATATTTATCTATAGGTTTCTATGATAAAAGAGATATTGAAAGTGATTGAGAGTTTGTGAGTGTGAAGCATATTGAGTCTCTAACAATTCTCTATATGTTTCTATGATAAAAGAGAGATTGAAAGTGATTGAGAGTTTGTGAGTGTGAAGCATATTGAGTCTCTAACAATTCTCTATATGTTTCTATGGTAAAAAGAGAAATTGAAAGTAATTAAGCATTGTGGTGAATGTGAAGCATATTGAGTCTCTAACAATTCTCTTTATGTTTATATGAGATTGGACAAGTTCTAGTGAGGACTTGTTGAATAGATTTGAGGCAAGTCTTGAGAATACTTGTGGATAGATTTGTGTGAGCTTTTGTGGAAGCTTATAATATAGAGTTTGAGGATAGATATTATCGAGCATATTGGACAAGTTCTAGAGAGGAATTGTGGACATATTAGTGTAAGATTTTGTGGAATCTTACAAGGCAGATTTGAGATAAGTCTTTGAAAAGACTTGAGATTAGATTTGATTGATTGATTTGTTCAAACCTTGAGTTAAGAATTGGGGCAGATCCAGTAGATTTGATTTGTGATTGGATCAAGCTTTGTGTTAAGGCTTGAGGACATAGATTAAAGATAGATTTGTTCTAGACAGAAGGACTATGTTTAGTACAGATCAAAAGATAGAGATTGAGGATAGATCCATTAGCCAGGGTAGTGAGGATAGGTGTCTTCAGTGGATAGAGATCCATTAGCCAGTGGAGTGTTGGCATTAGTTCTTCTATAATATCACCAACCAGAGCTAAGGAGAAAGTATTTCTCCTATGGATAGAGATCCACGAACTTGATTAGGGTATTGGTGTCTCCTTTGGACAAAGGTCTATAAAAATTATAATAGGGAAAGGATTCCCAAGAGATTTAGTGAAATATTTTCTCTATGGAGTAGCCCACATTGGGTGAACCACATTAAATTGGTTGTCGATGATATATCTCTATGCCTCTCCATGGATTAATATATAGCCATTGTAGGATGAATCTTGGGTAACTTGAATATTCCTTTCCTTATGTCAAGTCTCATGACTCTTGGCTTCTCTACTTGACACTTTCATACACATGACTCTATCTTGTATGCACACTTGGACATGACTCTTCACATAACACTTCCTAATATAAAACTTGTGCACACTTACATATGAGACATTTGTACACATCTACACACATTACACTTGCACACACATCACTTGTGCATTTCCTGCACATTATTACATTACATAAAATATTTTCTCACACTCTAATGTAGGACACAACCCTAATCTAATATTTACAAGATGTACCAAGTGTTAGAATAAATATTTATTCTCTGAAGTTCTACTAGGATAGACTTACTTGAGTTACCACTCTTCCATGAGTCAGGTGAACTCTTAGTTTAAACTAGTTTAGATTTGTTGAGTTGTTGTAATCCAACGACTCTCAATGATCAACTTTTCTATTTATACAAAGTTGATCCATGGAATAAACAATCAGTTCTACTCTTCTCTTCATATTTTGTGTAATGCTTTACATGTCTATTTTTGGGAAATTCTAACATGGTTCCAGAGTATGATAGAATTTTCAAGCATTCTCTCTTGAAGGTTCTAGGATTTTGTTCATTGTAGCATTTTTGCGCATGGAGACGACGCCATTTCATAGATCTAGTTCCCTCCTCTTTTAAGATAGTTTTTGACTAGCTTGACTTGCTTGAAAAATTATAGAGTAGTCATATTTTTTTATCCTTTAATATTTTTTTTTGCTAAGTTCTTTTTGTTAACAAAAATTAGCATTTTTTTACTTCCTTGAGGTCAATTTCAGCAGAATATTAAAAAAAAATGATAGTCAATCTTCTTTAGAATTTTAATATTTTTAAATTGCTTTAGGCATGACGTCGACGCATAGGAATTTGTCTTCCTATTGCTATTTTATTTTTGGAAATCTTCTGTTTTATGCCGCAGGTTTGCCGCAGGTTGAGCGCTGCGTCAATAATGCAAGAGTTCCCGCTCCTTGGTTCCGATTGGCACTCCCCGCTTTGGTTGACGATCCCTCTTTCTGGTTGGCACTCTCATGCCAAAAATTTGATGCTCCTCACAATGCTTACTCCTCACACCCATTTTAAAATGTAGTAAAATTATTTCTTGCAACTCTCGGTTATCGATGTAAATTTTTATCCAAGATCCATCGCCAAAGCTTTAACCCGTGATACATTGGTAAAATTTCTCTAATTGTTGTTTACTTCTGATTATTCAGGACAAAACGAGTTTAATTTTAAATCTTACGTGTGTTACATTGGGTTCGACTCTTTGTCCATATCGAGAAGGTTGAGTTTA
This sequence comes from Wollemia nobilis, assembly GCA_028583015.1. Classification (NCBI taxonomy): domain Eukaryota; kingdom Viridiplantae; phylum Streptophyta; class Pinopsida; order Araucariales; family Araucariaceae; genus Wollemia; species Wollemia nobilis. The sequence continues at coordinate 16,002,975 of JAQPPZ010003374.1, forward strand.
TGATTATAACACTCTTACTGTATATTTTTTCAAACAATGCGATTTCATTTGAAGGGATATCAAATTGTGCATAATCGCCACATGTCCAGCTTCTCTCATTTATTTTTATAAAGCTTTCAAAGGTGTGTGCATCTATATATTTCCTCCCTTTCCATTGTTTTTTTGGCATAATTTCCATTGTTTTTTTGGCATAAGCTTTCAAAAATGCTTGTCTTCTACGAAGATTTAACTGTTTGCGCAGGAGGTTCTAGAGGAAAGGAGACTCCTAAATATTGATGTAAATTTTTGTGAGGGACCACTACAAATTTTTGCAATATGAGACTTTGTGCTCCCTTCAAAGCAGACGTCATTCGTGAGAGACTCTGGAAGTGTTAAATTCCTCATTGCACTCCCTTCTTCTACAGATTCCCCAGTGTTTTTAAATTTCGATCGATAGAAATTTCAGATGCGAATTTTGATCTGAGTTCATGAGCATCAGTCTGCTGTCCCATGATGTACTTTTATGGCTGCTAGTTTTGGCTCTGTGCATATTAAGTAAGGTCCAATATTTTTTCAGCTCACTCTCATTTAGCTACAATTTGATGTACGGCATCAAATATTTTTTTCGATCTTTTTTGGTGTTAAAGATCTCTTTTTTTGGGAGGTTTTCAGAGAATTATTGTAACAATTTTTGAGCTTCTATCGCTATTTTTTTCCTATTTCTATAAAGGCAATATATAGTGAAGAATATCCTTGTAAAAACCTAAATAAAAATAATTTTTATGGGGGGTCTTGGTGCATTCTTTCAGCACCATTTTGTTGCTTGGTTAAAGGGGGACTTCTTCATGTGTCATAAACTTTCTATCTTAGAGTCTCTCCTTATGCTGCAGTATTTCCATCTACTGCATTACTTTTGCTGCTATACTTCAAAGTGATACTTAGCATAGGTTACTACATTGGAATTGGACCCACTCTCTTAAAAATATTTAATGTTTCATGCTTGCACTTCTTTCAAGAATAATTCATACATATTGAAGCATTAAATTATAGATCTCACTCAAAAGCAACCACTCATAATCAAGAAGAGCAACAATTTTAGCCTATATCTTCAATTTAATCGTCTATGTTCCAAGTATCGATCTCCTTATTGACCTATAGTCACCCTCACATTAGTGCGGGTCATTAATAAGTTCAAGTATAAAGTTATGGCAGATTATTCTTACTTCCCCTGCCTATGTTTCACGTATCACTCTCCTAAATTTACTTATAGTTTTCCTCTTGTAAGGGCGGATAAATTGAAGAGTTTGGTATAAAGATCTAGTTTTTTTCTACCTTGTTCCATAAAATTTCTTGCTCTCTCTGCTTCAATGGAATATATCATTGAATAACCTACAATAGTTCTTGAAGTTAAAGGGGGGATTATTGGTTCTCTTCAATATTCTTTGGCAAAATGAATACAATTGATCCTCTCACCCCTCATAACTATCACACATGGAAGCCCAAAATATTAAATCTCATTTCTCAAAAAGGGCTCACACACTTACTAGAAGAGAAGCAGCCTAAATTTAAAAAAGACTATGAAAAATTTGATCATAAGGGAAAGATGTCTGAAAAATGGGTATTATAAGCACAAATGTTTATGGAAGCTTATGGTTTCACATTTCAGAATGTAAAACCCCATTTGCAAGTTGGGAAAAACTAAAGAAATTTTTTGGTAAAGTGGATCAAATGAGGTCAATGCAGCCAGAGGCAGAGTTAACAACATTATCTCCTGAAGATTCAGCAATATTGTTGACTTTCGCACCAAATTTAAAGAAGACCTCACTCATCTAAAAGGCAATGGCAAGGATAAAATAGACAAAGAATGCATCTATCTTATTCTTTATAAGTTAAATGGAGTGTTTCAAATTTTTGCTACCACCTTTTTGTCTACAAAATATGCACTTGATATAATTTTTAAAATACCCTCTTTTGAGGAGTTTTGTGATAGGCTAACTAGAGAGGAAACAAAAATTGCAAATTATGAGATCTCTCCCTCTTCATCAAAAGCATTAGTAGCATACACTTCCACTAAATAAAAATTCAAAAAGAAAGAAAGAGGCCCTATAACTTGTACACATTGCAAAAATAATGGACATTTTGTAAACAAATGTTGGAAAAGACTATAACAACTAGAGGTAGCAATCAAGGATCACAAAATAGACATCAAAAAGGAAATAGGGAAAGCCTTAAATGTTCAAGGCAAAAATATAAAAACTCCATCAAAATATTGGGTTCTAGATTCAGGGGCAACTCATCATATGACTTCTTCACATGAGTCATTCTCTTCAATCTCCTCAAGCTCAACTTGTAGCATATAATTTGGTGACTCATCCTTTATCTATGTCAAAGGAAAATGTGACATATCCATTGATGGTGGGTATATCAATAATTTTATCTATGTCCCAAACATAGATATAAATATCCTATCCATCTATCATATTTGTACTTCTTCAAAGGGAAAAATAGTTCTATTCCTAGAACCATCAAAATATAGCTTTCATAATTAATCTGTGATAGGGTCCTAAGAATTAGGGACTTTTTATTCAATCTGCTCTGGTTTGGTTATCGTATGACAACTAATGTCAATTTAAATCATTGCATTGAAATCTATGAGTGAGAATTCATCTTCAAGGTGAAGTTCACCAAGCGTTTCTTCCATCAAGTCAGCCTCCCTTAATTCTTCAGTCATCATGTTTGCTATGCCTGGAGACTTTTCTTCCTCTTCCAACTTCTCAATATGAAAATTTGATGGCTTTTCATTATATATGTGAATTATCTTTCCTTTAAATGGAATATCCAAATGCAATTAGTCCAAGGAAAGGTATCCTCCTAGTTTCCCTGTGACCTCCCTTGAAAGGCACATGTTGAAGTATGGCTCCAGGTCAACCACTACTACTTCTTGGATGATAGTAATTTACAGTATGCTATGTAGGACAATAGGAATATCTTTGATTACTCCCATAATTTTGATCGGAGTTCTGTCCAACTACAACACTCTAGGGCTACTTATTGTGTATTCCATTCCCATCACTTCGCATACTACCTTTGGCATGACAGTAGTTGCAACATTGTAATCGATCATACAATTGTGTACTATCCACACCTCCATTTAGAGTGACAAATAGAATGGGGGCAGCTTATTATTTTTGGTGACCGAAGTTGGTAGTGCTTGCACCAATGCCATTTGAGAAGGACTTTTATTTTGGTATTTAGCAGTCTTAAAAGATTCTTGCAACAGATCAACTTGTCCAGGAAACTATAGTGCATCATATAGGCTCACTTTTATAGGTATCTTCTTTATTTCTTCCATAATGTTATAATTTGATATGGTCGGAGCCTTTTCTTCTGTAACCTGCTCATACTTGTCCTAGTACTATTGAGTAGCTTCTACCCTTTGTCTCTTTTTCAACGATGGGTACTTGAGGTGCTCTTTGGCCTGCTCCTTTCGCTCATTTTGTGTTTGAGCAGTTGTTACGGGCTACGATGTAGATGCCTTCATTTGTGTCTTTTCTTGAGCTTGCTTAGGTAGTAAATATTTTAACATGATAGAATCCTATTGCTTAGTCATTGCACTAGGTGCTTTTGCTGGAGGTTGCCCCTTTTCATTTTGCATTTTTGGTTTCGTAGGCACCTTCAGGGGTTCAAGCTCAGTTGGATCTATAGTTACTAGCTTCTTTTCGAACCTCGTAAGAACCAAAACTTGTTCCAAGGATGGCATCATAAAATTATGATCAACCTCTCTGATCATGTTGACTTGTCCACCAACTGAAATTTCTACAAGCATTTGCACATAGTTCATATGCACCATGCAGGTTTCTTCTCCATGAGGATCGTTGCATGTTGAACACCAATATGCTCTTTTTTTCGTGCTAGTATCATCCTTTTCTAACACATTTTTGCTCCTCTTAGGGCCTCTACTAGCAGATGCTTGCTCTTGGGTATTCGGTGGAGTTTGAAATCTCCTTGACCAAAATTCAGCCTTGGATTACTTCTTCATTACTATTATAAGCTCATTTGATATTATCATTAAGACTGAGTTATTAGATTTCACCTCTTGTAATAATGTCATGAATGGATCAGGACTAGAAGATGTGGGGGTTGTTGATAAAGGTAGAGGACCTGATGAAGCAGGTAATGGTAATAGAACTGGTGGCATTGGCAATACTGGGAAAGGAACGGGTTCTGGAATTATGACACTATCAAAGCAAGCAATTATGGAAAACTTGGAGAAGGAAGTTGTGGGGTGGGAATAAGAGCAATTTGAGGTGGACCTGAGATCCATGAGGGAACTGAGTACATGGAAGGAATGGGTTGTGAAAATGCACTTGAATATAAATGCTATGGAAGATCAGGAAGGATAGGCATCATCATTTTTAGAGGAAGTTGCCTATGGCAATCAAGTCATATTTAGCTTTCTGAGCTTGCATATATAGATCAGGGAAGGTATTTACATTGGTTTGCCAATAGCCATGCCAATATCAGTGTTGAATACCTTGAGGTAATAGAATGTAGCTTGTTCATGCATGGTTTGTAATCCATTAGGAAATCTTTGACAGGTTTGGGTAAACATGATGTTGAAATCAACTATCTCCTCTTGCGAATATCTTTGGATCATTGAAAATTGATGTAGTAAAGAGTATGGGTTGGCTTGTTTGTGGAAATTTTTTATCAACAACTCTGCCAACTGATCCCATGAGGTAATAGTACCAGGTTGCAACGATTGGTACCAATACAACTTTTATCTCAACGACAATACCAGTAATTTTACCATTACATCTTTGTCCGTTATTCCATGGATCGTATCCAAATAAGCTACATCCTGAATATGTTCATAGGTAATTTTACCAGTGCCATCATAGGTCAGTAAAGCCTTCAAAGCTGCTTGAGGTATTGAATTTTGTGCTTGTAAATTCAAGGCCCCTAAGCTATTCCATGCTGGGAACTGCCTTTGTGGTTGTGGCTGCTGTGGTGGTGGGTTATGAGCCATGTGAATTGGTGTGTGAGGTGGAGCTCGAGGAACGCTATTGGCAATACTAACTTGACTTGTGGGAGAAAAAAATACACTGACTAGTCATGAGGGTGTGATGGATGATATATGGGATGTATAAGGTAATGATGATGTATAATGTAAAGTGGCTAATTGAGGATGATTCCCTAACCTTTGAATATCAAGATCGTAGAACTCAATGGGTTTTCAATATTTTTGGCTTTCAATCTTGTATTCATGATACAACTTTTGTTGTCCTCACATTTGTAGGTTTCTAGGTACAATCGAGTCGCTAGATGTTCTAACTATGCATCACGAAGGTGAACATAAAACCTTAATACTATCGAAAGTGGAACTTTCAGGGTCCCACCAGGTGTGCCAAAAACTGTTGGTCAAAAATTTACATAATAAAAAAAACTACGTTTGTGCACCCTAGACATAGCCAACATTGAATGACTAGAGGAAATAAATATCCTCTATGTCAATCTCTAAAAATGGTTGGCTCCCAAGATAAACCCTACACTGGTTGAAGACTAGATTTGTAGGAAAGAAATTAGAAATTGCATAAAGAAATAGGACATATGGCCACAGACCAAAGGTGTAGGATTTGGGTAGACTATCAGTAGAAATTTTACCCAAGAATGAAATAGCATATAAAAAAATAATGGTAGTAGAATTTACTTATAAACTTGCAATAACCACCTCCAAATAAACACTCCAGCACTCACTTCCTCATTAGCAACATTTAAATTCAGATACAAAAATCAAATCTAACATCAAATAAGGCACCTGCATATGAAATAGAAGTGCATGAACATAGAAGGAAATTTCACACAAGATCACGTATAAATTCAAAATCCTGGTGTCTTCTATTGATGTAGATAACTTGGAGAGTTTTATCGCAAAGTGTCTAACCTCCTCTTACAATGAGAATTCAATAGTATTTATAGAGGATTTTATATCTTTCATTAAATGCATATGGAGACAAAATGATTGTAGATCAGGAACCATAGTGAGGAAATTCCTCCTTGGAAATTTTCAAAGCTTGTTGTCTTGAAACAAAAATCTAGTTTACAAGGAAAATTCTTCATGAAATCTACACTTCTGTATTCGATGCACATAAAATGAAGATACATTTGATGCCTTGAAAATGCACTCTTACTTAAAAAATAATGAAAATATTCTTGCATTTTAAATACATCTTTCTTCTTTGCTTGGGATTCATGATTTGAGTTACTCCTTACCTCCATTATTTAATGTTACCTATTATCTACTTTGGGTGCCTTTGGAAATCTGGATATTAATGGTGAATACTCTTTTCATTGACTACCTTCATGCTTTGAGCATGGTGAAAATAATTCCTTTTTTTCGTAGCAAAAATACTTAACAACCATGGCACTTACCTTTTAAAATCATGTTCACCCCCAAAAGGGGTGCCAAAGACCATTGCCCTCCCTTTGGGGTGAATGCGATGTTGACTATTCAACATCACCACAACCCATTCAATGCATTCGTTCAACCTTCGCACCCTACTAGCTCTTTCATGTGACTTTGTTCCTAGGAGGATGTTCACCCATGGGACGGGTGAATGGGGTGTTCGCCCCTTAACCTAGACGAACGCGATGTTGACCATTCAGTCACACACGCCATTGAATTTCCTTATTTTACCACTCGTCAAGCTTTTATATTATGTTCACCCCAAAGTGGGGCGAACGCATTCTATCGTTGAAATAATCTCTTAAAAATGGGTGGGTGCACGTTAAATCCAATATAGAAAGACGTTCACCCCAAAGTGGAACGAAAAAATTCTTCGCCCCAAATTTGGGATGAATGCACTTTTTCAAAACTTCTCCTCAGGTATTTTCACTTCTTTCAATTCTTTTTCCATTTTTAATGTTTTTTCCTTTTTCCTTTGGCTATGTGCAGGGCCGAACACATTTCCAATTTTTAGTGAGCTTTTGAATGACACAACTTGAAATTTCAATGTCGTTTTCAACTTCTCCCTTAAAACATTCATCACTTCCAAACTAAAAGAGTATATATACAAATAAAATAGAAAGCTGAAACAACTGCAACATATAAAATCGGACCCAAAATATTGTATTAGGAATAATGTATGTTTTCATATTACAATCAAAATGCTCCATTAAAAAAAAATCAAAATTCCAATTTTGCAAAGTGTAAAACTGCCAACAGAAATCATGTAAAGCTTTGAAATTACAAAATTCCTTTTAAAATGTGAACTTTATGTGTAATTTTAGAATTTTGAATTTCCTTTTAAAATAAAAGCGAAATTTCTCAGAATAAGAATTTAAAGCTTAATATTGGAATATATGTATCTCTTTTTTGAATTTTAATTTATTTGTATTATTTTATTTTATTTGATGAAGTTAAAAAAAATGAAAAAGGATACGGTTAGAGAAGTAAATGAAATAAAGCAAGTCATTGTAACTGTGAAATTTCACATCAACCCCGTAACATTAATTTCCTGCATCAAACCAGCATTAATGTGATCCATATTCATTCAATCCAACATTCAATGAGGTGTAATATTCTAAGGAAAAAAGTGCAATGTATTAAAAATAATAGATGAGTCTACCCTTAACATTCATAAAAAATCACTAAATTTCTAATATATTGGCAACAATTTTTTTTTTAAGATCAACTACATATGCATAATACCATGCTTAAATGGCTTCCAATGGTGAAATGGTGCAGTCCAACAACTTGGGAGGAGAAATGTCTTCCACATCAATCCAGTTTCCAACATGCACTTCCTGCAAAAATTGTTCAACCCTATTTCCAGAGTTCGAATGGATATTTAAATTTTTTGAAGAAAACTCTTCATTTCATTTCCCCCCCTTGGCTTGGCTTCGAAACATTTTACCTTCTCCAACTCTTGGTTTTCACGTTTCCTCCTCTTAAGTCTCGTTAAATATCATTTTCTTCCTTTGGCTCATGATGCTTCCTTTGACCTAGATTCATAACACCTCCTTTGTAACCGCCGACTATTATTTATTTGCATTAGTCCATACGTATATTCAATTTAATGAAAAATAATCACAACTTTCCATTTATTAGTTTGTAATTGACATGCTTTCCTTTGACGTCTCCAATTTTTTTCACACTTTTCCCTTATAGTTTTTTGAGAAACGTGGATGAGATATTTTTATGCCTTACCCCCTATACAAGTAATTTTCCAAATAATAAATTGAGCACACTTATGCATCCTATATTTGTGCTTAGACTTTGGCATTGGCATTTTAATTTTGGATACACTTTTTAGAACATGCAATGCTTTAGATTTTGTAGAATAGTCTTTTCTTATGTAACTATGCATTCTATAGGGACTTGTTATCCTCACCATGATCCTGTGCCAAGTCTCCTACTGGTTATCCCGTATGCTCCATTCGCCACCATGCTTGGAGGCAAGATACGTTTGAGTACATGCTCCATAATTGAATGTTTCATTGGATGAGTAATGGATCCTCTAAATTTGATGACTCAATGAAATGCCATGTAGGTATACGAAACCTACCCTATTGCCTTGTTAGTATCGACCCTTGCTGTGATACACTATCAAACATAGGGCCTTCTGTTGTCACACACATGGCATGCTCTGCAATGCTGGAATTTGACTCCAGATGTATCATTACCCTGCTTGAACCTCCTACCTATCATTTGGATAGATTCCTACAATCTTCAATACACCTATAGCTCCCATACTCTTCCTAAGCTAAAAGGTATATTCCAAATCAATGGGTTTACTGAAACATATAGTGAATATGTATTGTACCTTTCATTCGTGCTTCTAGCAAGCACGTATTTTGTTACTATGCATACTGGAAAATCTTATCAAGGGAACTAAACAATTTTTTTCCTTTTAATACACTGTGTAGTGAGGTATGTTTTGGATTTGTCCAAAAGGTACACGATCTCTTGTGTATTTTCCTAGTTACCCTTGTAACCTCTTACAACAACCTCTTTACTCCTAGTTTCTTCCACCTACTTTGGATTGCATGTTATCTTCTTAAACATTTGATATTTATGCATGCACCTATTTATACTCTGTGTTTATATTTTAGAGTTAAAAACTAACATAATTAGAACACATCATTTTGTGATCCATAACAAATACATCTCTTCTTCGAATGCACATAGGCATAGTCATCACTCAACCTATAACTCGTGCTATACATCCTCGAGCAATAAATCTCATCATTAACAAAATTTACATGGCACTGTGATGTTGTTGAAGGCTATCAGACATGATGCCACCACCGTAGCTTCATCATGCTCCTATGGTATACTGAACTCTCATCTATCTCATTCGCTATCTTCATGTCATCTATTGAATTGTCCCACATGCACTCGATAATGACTCCAAAAGTATTTATAATCTTCAACATGCCTAGAGTCATACAAATTAGCTAAGCCTCTTGGTAGCCACATTGGAACTCATGCAATGAAACGTGCCCTACTATCCTTCGAAACCTAGGCTATTGATCGCTTTGATCGCATTCCAATGCTATTTTTTTTGGTCTGGATCAACCTCCACCTCGCAAATAGTGGACATTGTGCTTTTGCGTTCCAACCTGAAAGTATCAACAACAAAACTATCAAAATTAACCTTATCAAAACTATCAAATTTAACCTTATCGAACCCCACATGTAAAAAGATAATGTAAAAAAAATATGCCAGTTCAAATTCAAAATCTAAACCACCATTAACTCAAAAATCTAAACAACCATTAATTCAAAAATATAAACCGCCAAAACGTAGGGGAAAATTAAAATAAAAGGATTTTTTTTTTGCTTTATTATTATTATTATTATTATTATTTACTTTATTATTATATTATTATTCCTTAATATAAAAGGAACATTAAAGCGTAAAAAAATGAAACACTTTTTTTTGTATTAATGCATGGGTAATGACTAGGTTGTATTTCGAAATAATTTAATATTAAAAATATTAAATTAATCCTGAACCAAAAATCAAACCTGGTAGATAAATAATAGGAGAATGCCCCACATGGTCAAGCAAGAGTGACACTAATCATAATGATATCAGGCACAACAATACCCTTTATTGAGACCATGGAAAACTCCAAAAAAATACTCAGTGCACACCAAATCTTTCAATAACATAAAAAATAATGTGGGTCCCTAATTTTTGGGCTATGTTTTGTGACAGTAACAACAAGTGTCACCCATCAGTTGTGCAATACTTCAGCTAGATTATCTATTTTTGACATTTTATAATAATCTCACCCTTATCACAAAGCATTAAATGATATTATTTGTTCAATTGAACTTGAAACCCATGAAACCAATGCATTTGTAAATTTCATTGGGAATATACCTTGATGCATGCAACCTTCGATTAGATTCCATGACCATGATATTATCGATCTTGTGGACGAGGGAGACGATTCTCAATTACATATCCAATAAACCATCAATAACATCACTTACAAGCGTGTCCTCGTTCATACCGGTTCTTCCATCAACATCATATCTATCGTTGCCCTTCATCACCTTCACATTCCACCTAATTATTTTGCTACACCTTCACTTGACCTTTGAGCTTTTGATGGTTCCATGCATCCCACAATAGGCTCCATTGTTTTTCCCATATGAGTAGGTGTATAAACTATGTCTACCTTATTCCATGTCATTCAAGGTGAGAAGCAATACAATATCTTGCTTGGACAACCATGGATCCATGATATGCAATTTTTTCCATATACCTTGCATCATTGTCTCAAATACATACATAACAGACTAGGCCATTGAATTCTTGTCAATGATGATCCTTTCAAATTTTGTAACATTGCAGATCTTCCACCAAGACCTTCATAATCCTCTACCTGAGTCATTCCTATTCCTTCACATCATCAAGAAGAAGCATCCACTTCCACTCCACCATATACCTCATCCTCACATCCTTCACCTGGGATGCACACACATTATTCTACATCTACTCCCCACATGCCATAATATTCTTCTATGTATCCCTCTCTTGATTTTGTATCTTTCTTACCACCTTCTTCATGGCCTCATACTCTCACCCATATTCTTCTACGAATCCCCCTCTCTCTTCCACACCTTTCTTGCCACCTTCTTTGTGGCCTCCTACTCTCTCTCACTCATATTCTTCTATGGTTTCTCCTACTTCCATACCTTTTTCACCACCTTATTCATGGCCTCTCGCTCCTTCTCACCTGTATTCATATATAGATCCTCCTATCCTTCCTACTCCTAATACACCCCTACTATCATTCCACCCTTGACCTCGATATTTCACTTCATCTCACAACATGAATCCTACTCGCTTTGCATTGTAGTTTCCATATGCTACTCATCCTATCTCTTCCACCATAGTTGAATGTCATGATTGGGAACAATGATCCTCCCATTTAGATGCCCAACTATTCCAATATCATCATGCCACCATACCTACACCTGAGGTGTAGGTAGATCAAACACCATAGGTCAATTAAATCCACATAGCCCCACCCAATTAAGGGTTTTTGGGGATGATTAATATTATGACAAGGAATAGGAGGTATCCTAATCAAGCTACACCACCTGTAGCTCTAACAAACGTTATTTCTACGTCATAGCCTTTACCACCAACAAATATTATCCAAGGTTCCCCACCACACCCGGTGGTTATGATTAGAAGTAGGTTTACTCAAAGTCTAAGGATGACATCGACAAGACTCTCCATTTATGAGCTCATATAATAATCACAACCACATAGAGAAGCTCTAATGGAGATTTTGAAAATAGTTGAATTGCAACCCCAAGATACCAACTCTTTTAATAATTTTGTGGGGTACATTCAACATTGCAAGGAGCCTATCATTACATTTTATGATCACGAGATAAATACAACTTCCACTACTAGGCCTAATCCTCCACTGCACATCATTGCCAGTGTGAATCAAAATACCATGGATGAGGGACATGAAGTGTGTCCCATTCATATTGCATTAGTATCTTAAGTATATACATGAAGGGCAAGTTCATGTGGTTCATGCAAATCTTGAGCCCTTCAAGCATTGAAATGTGGTGCACCACTCGCAAGAGTCTACCTTGCCATCCACTCATTTGAAAACCAGACCTAATGACCCATCAAGAGTTTAGATCCAGTACCACAGTTAGCCATTGAACCATCACCATATCCACCATTCTCATTATTTTCTCTCGATATCCCTTCTTCATCCTCATATATTTCGAGTAAGAAAGTGTTGAAGGAGCCAATAGAGGAGATCCCACCATCCATTTCCACCATTTTAGTAGAAGATGCTCCATTTCCTATGGATGAGGAAGAATCATCTATTGCTATAAAAGAGTCATATCAAACCACAATCTCATCATCCATCCCACCGTAGGTCATGGTTCATTTGGTCAATTTTGGACTCACTAAGTATCTTGTGCAAAATTTTATATTCACTCCACTCATCAAGTTCGTGTAGGACACAGGCAAGCCTTGCTTTCCATCACTACCCATTGGTACCATTGTGCCCATGGGGGTGCCCCTGAACCAAATGAACTTTGTTTATGGGGTTTCGATGATTCTACAAGTTCGTCCCCTATGGAGGATGACAATTACGATCCATTTTTAGGGAATATCAATTATCTATCTGTAGACACCTAAAACACGTCATTTTTGGGAGACTACTCATATGGGCACCTTTGCAGACCATATGAATGATATTGAATCTTTCGAATGCTAAGTAGTGATTCTAATCACTCATTTAGGTACTCTAGACTTATTCAACCTTAGCCATTGATGACATCAACATCTAAGATCTTATCTACAGTTGACAACTGCGACTAGGGTCCTAGTCATGTTGAGCAACAACGACTAGTCCTGTAACAAACTCGAGCTACTGGAGCTGAGAAAAATCGGTTGTAACTGATATCAAGTGATTTTGGATGAGGAATATTTTGGATGTTTCCTCTCAACTGCTTAGGCCAACAACTTCTTGATCTTGGCTTCCTTGAGAAGCCAAGATTAGGATTTGTGGAGTCTATTAATAGATCCCTCAAAGAGGCAATATAATCTCAATTTCATTGTAGTGAAGCCCTACCAACCTGGAGAGTGAATTGCAACCTTTGAAGAGTATGGAGATGCTGCCCAATTATAGTTTGATATCTACTTTTGCAACAATAGAGCTTCCAAAAGATTGAGAAGCAAACCTTACCATTCCACACCAATCTGACATGGATTCAAGTAAAATCAATCTCAAATCTTTGTCCAGACACAAAAGTGACCCTTGAACATTAATCATATGAAGGATTTAAGCATCTACAACCTTGGTTTCAAGGGAAATAATACTTTTCCCGTGGTTTTGGCTATCGATAGTTGCCCACAGGCTTAGTTGTGGCTATCAACCATGACTAACAGATTCGGCTGCTCTCAACACCCATGGCTAGTGTTTTATGAGCTTAATACTTCAATTTAGTAGTAGATTTAATTTGCTTAATATTCATTTAGGTTAATCTAGCATAAATTAGTCTTATTTCAAGTATTTTCATGGTCAATTAGCAGTTTCATAGGTAGTTTTACCTTCATTTAAGCTATTCATGCTTTCTTTCATAAGCTTTTATAGATTAGTTTCATCTATGCTTAATACTTTAGATCATATGCAAGTTTAGGTTTCTTTACATGTTTCAAGTCATGCTTTGTGCTTATTTTTCAATCTTGTAGGCAATATTATGCATATTTACACATGTTTATGTTTTCTTTAAGTATTTGCTTCATTTCTTGCATCTTCTTGGACAATAGCCTCATCATGAGAGGTTTCATATGCTTTTGATGTGCTTTGTTGTTTGCTTTCATGCAGGTGACATATATTTCTAAGGATTCAAAGCTATCCAAGATCATTCCTCTTGACAATAGAGAAGGAGGCATCCTAGTAAGCCCTCATGCAAAGTTGGTGGAGACCTAAAGAGCATTTAGAGTACATCAACCCCATTTAGGGGATCAAAATAATTGTAAACATTGTATCAAATTTGGTATCCCCAAGAGGGATGGATATGTAACACATTTTACCATTGATTAATACAAAGGAGGTATTCTTTATTGCAAATTTGGTTATACATATTCTTTGCTTTCAATTTGATTTCATGTTGCAATTAGTATAGATGTACACTTTTTAAGCCTTTCTACAGTGGCAATCACAGTGGAAACCCCATATTTTTTGTTGCTTATACTGATTTCCTGTATTTTTTATGTGCAGGTACTAGCCGCATTTAAAAGTAGCAATGCATAGTCTCAACTGCGGTTAACAACGACGACTAGCATCCTAGCCACGCTGAGCAACAACGGCTAGCAGAAAACTAGGAAAAGATAGTAAGCAACCTATCTCTTCATCCGATGAGGATTTATAGGTAGGTTTCTTCTTATGTATTTTTATTATTCTATGTTTTTATTTGCATTCTAGGCTTTAATTAGGCCACATAGAAAAATTTATAAGGGAAATTAGGGTAGGATTTTTAGCTACTATTTTATCTAGTGACCAAGACTACTACCTGTTTTACAGAACAACGGTTACTGGGTTAAACTATTTATTAGGGTTTGTTTGCTTTGGGCCTGTCCAAAGGCAAATATCATCTTAATTTTTGTATTGCATTCTATGAAATCAAAGAACATCTAGACTTACATTTTTCTAAAAATAGAACGCTATTTTCTAGACATGTAGGAAAAGAATCATGAATGTTTTTTGATGCATTTTTCATTTACACAAAATTAAAAGGAACCCACACATACCATGACTCAAAGTAAACATCAGTGGCGTTGGGCTCTCACATCCAACCCGTTGATCAAGACCAATAATAGAAGTCATTACCACTCGGTTGGCTCGTATGATGTTGTACTATCGAGACCCGTAAGTGGCCAAGGCCAACCCAAGAACTATCCTATCCATAGAAAATCACATGCACTCCTCTTTGAAGGGTGTATAGCTAACTATGGTGTGTTGGGTGAGGGTTGGTAGTACCTATGCTACCTCGTCGAGTATGGATTTCACTCCCATATTCTAGCATGTGTGAGTATATAGGTGAAAACCTTTGAAAAATTGAGTATAACATCAACTTTTGAGAAACACGATAAGAGCTTGAAGTATATTTGTAACAAATCAAAACACACTAAATAGGTTTTAGGACACACATCTAATTCTTAAAAGAGATAATCATATTGTCTACTTTGTGTGTTTCTTAATTGTTTAGGTAATCAACATAAGAGCTTTAATCAAGGACCAAACCCTAATTTAAAAAAAAAAAAAAATTGTGAAGACCATCCACAACTATACCTTCGTCTCTTAGAGGAAGACCATTTGTGGATGATTGATCAAAATCATTATTTTTATCTCATTTTATTTAGAAAGACTTCCTTTCAGTCCTCTAGTATTCAATGTAATGACTTTTATCAATAATAGGGGTTAAAAATATTGGTAAGTATCATAACCTTGTCTTTATCAATTAATTTTTGATCTTCCTTTGCCATGTGATTTTGGTTGGACTTTATTCCCGCCTTCTAATTAATTTCCACCTTTATATTTTTACTAGGTTCTTAGTTCACCCCTATAGCTTTTGATGCCTATGTATAGGGTACCAATGCATTATTGGTGGTACCCCATGGGACACCCATGTGGTTAGGGCTTTGGGCTTTCCTTCGGGAGACCTAGGTTCAAACCACTATGGGGTGTGTGTGTATGTTAATGAGCTTGTGTACAACAAAAAAAAAGTACTTTTTCTATTTATTTTGTTTTTTTCTTTGTTATTTATTTGATAGTTCATTGTTATTTGATTTCATTCTCCCTTGTTACTACTTTGTCCTATCATGTTTTCTCCATTGATATTTTGACTTCTTGCATATTTTTTTCTCCTTGTACTTCCTCAAACTGTGTTTCTAGAATCTTTGTTTCAGCTCCATCTTCTTCTTCATCTGGGAAGTCATCTATGGTTAAGCTTTGAAACATGTTTGTGGAAAACACTTCTTTCTCCTTAGTTACATGTTTTCTTTGTGTATTTTCTTTTTGGTATTTGGAATTAATTTCTTAAAAAGTTTTACTTAAATGCAAAAAACAATACTAAGATTAACAACAATCAAAGATTGAATGTTTTATATTTCTTTTATATTACAACCAAAAAACTATATATATATATATATATATATATATATATATATATATATATATATATGATTTAACATAAATTTTAATATCCAAATAATTAGTTTTAAATTTAAATATATCATACATTCTTTCAAAAAAAATTATAAAATTAATTATTTATGATGTTGGAGTAATTATCGCACCTCGTGGACTTGATTTAGTGGACTAACTGTCCTATGAGGTGTTCAAATACAAAAATTGTATTGAACACTAACACCTCGAGGTTTTGGTGTAATGACAACTCTATAGTGGTATCAAAGCCTCACCCCAATATCAAATCCCCCTAGTCACGTCATAGAGGGGATGTTGGACTAACCGCCACACCTCGTAGATCTAACTTAATGAACTAACCGTCATTCTAAGTCCTAAGACTAACCATTATCCGAGGTGTTTAAATACAAAGATTGTATCGGACACTAACACCTCAAGATTTTGGTGTAACGACAACTCTACATATAATGCATCCAAAATCTTAATTTTATATATATATATATATATATATATATATATATATATATATATATATTTATTTATTTATTATTTCTTTGAAAATACTAATCACCTCAAGGTTTTGGTGTAATGACAACTCTACATATAATGCATCCAAAATCTTAATTATATATATATTTATTTATTTATTATTTCTTTGAAAATACTAATCCAAATAACAATTATAGATAAAATACAAATTTTAAGAGAGAATATATTTAAACTCCTTAAACCGACTTTTTATTATTATTAGAGCACATGAGATCGTAGGTATGATTAAAATAAAAATATTAGAGGACATTGTACGCAAAAGATTGTAATTTAAACTAAAATATTAGACAATAATTTTGAGATGATTGTCATGTGAGCAACGTTGTCAGCGTGCTGCTACAGTTCTCTATAACGGACAATTAGAAGACCACTAAATTGTTCTGGTAATCATAGCCGGCTTGAGCACTAATAAAAATATTTGCTTGCTTAACCACTAATAAAAATATTTGCTTGCTTAACCACTAAATTAGATATGATAATCATAGCTGGCTTGACCACTTATAAAAATATTTGCCTGCTTGACCGATAATTAACTATGATAATCACGGCTGGCTTGACTTTGACCACTAATTAATTATGATAATCATAGCCGGCTCGACCTCAGATAAAAATATTTGCAAGCTTGACCACTAATTAATTATGGTAACCAGATCCGGCTTGCACACTAATTAAAAATATTTGCCTGCTTGACCTTACCATAATTAATTATGGTCAAGTAAAATTTAATTGCTGAGCACAACGCGAGACAAATTTTCCATTGTTTACATCGAGCTCTAATTTGCACAATAATTGGTGGAGTCAAATTGATTTTAAATATAAAAACGATGAACCGATGGATTGATTCAACAACTGCATAAATAATGAAAACATTGCAGTCATTGAAACACTTAAAATACATAACCGCGTCCTAATCAATTATTTTAATAATATACGCGATAAAACTCTCGCCAAGAAAACCAACAGAACATAAAAGTCAATTATTTACTATGAAGCTGCGTCCATCAGTAAACGGCTGTCAATAGAACGTTAGTTTGATTTAGTCCAACTTTGTAAACTGCTTAAAAATAACGTTGTAATAGCTTTTTAATCTTGATTTAACCTTTGTTTTTTATAGTTATTTTTGTTGGTTGTATTTTTAAAAATTCAATATTGATAGGTGATTATTGATCTTATAAATCTGTTTAAAATAATGTTTTCTTCTTTTTTTTCATTTTTCAAAATAATTCATCTTTTACTATATGAGATCCTAGTTTTAGTGCCTACTACTCTAAAGACCTATTATTATTCAAAGGGAAATAACTCATCTTATTCGGGTTTACCTATCCCAAGTATTTATTACTTTAAAACTCTATTGAATAAAGAAGATAATCACCAAGGTAATGGTTGAGGGGTTAAAACTTATCCTAGACAACATTATCTCCTCAAAACAAGGAGGTTTTATAGAGGGGAGATAGATCTTGGATGGTGTGGTTCTATCTCAAGAGGCAATCCACTCAATGCAAAAATTTGGTAATAGAGGAATGTTCATAAAATTGGATATGTCAAAGGATTATGATAGGGTGGAGTAGAGCTTGTTGTCAAGGATGATGGCATCCTTTGGAGTCTCTCAGGATTGGATAGAGTAGTTCATGAACTATGTCTCTACTCCAACATACTCAGTGTTAATCAACGGTCCTCCGTCACAACCATTTGGACACCTTAGAGGCCTTCATTAGGGAGATGTTTGTTCTCCTTATTTTTTTCTCATATTGGTTGAAGTCTTGAGAAGACTTATCTTGAGGAGAAAACAGGTTTTGCTCATAAGTATCAAGGTGGGTGAGGTTTTGACTCACCTACAGTTTGTGGATAACACAGGATTGATGGGAGTGACCAACCTCAAAAAGGCAAGGATGATCAGAGATACTCATAATGTTTAACTTCGGGCCACAAACCAAGTCATCAACTTTAAGAAATCCAAAGTGGTCTTCTTCATTCTTGATCGAAGGCTTCAAGACAAAATTCTAGATATTTTGGGATTCATGAGGACTTCTCTTCCAGTGGTCTATTTGGCAGTCCCTCTACATTTTAAAAACTGAAGATAGTTGTCTAGAGAAACCTTTTGGATTGTATCAAAGAAAGAATTAACCATTGATCTCCAAATGGTTAAGCTTTTGGGGTAGAATAACTCTTTTGCAATCAATCATTCAGGCCATGCCAATTTACAAAACTTTTATCATTATTGTTCCACATACCATATGGAAATATTTGGACAAGATGGCCAAAAGAAATTTACAGGGAGGAGAAAAAGAGAGAGGAAATGGACGTTAGTAGGCTAGGAGAAAGTATGTTAGCACAAGGTGAAAGGAGGTTAAAGCCTAAGGAGATCAAAGCTAATTAATAAAGCTTTAATTGAAGAACTTTACTGGAAGTAGATCTCCTAACCAACTTCTTTATTCAGTAGAGTTTTAACTAGTAAATACTTTATTCAATAGAGTTTTAACTAGTAAATACTTGGGATAGGTAAACCCGAAAAAGATGAATTGTTTCCTTTTGGATAGTAATGAGTCCTTAAAATGGTAGGCACTAAAGCTAAGATTTCATGTAGTGAAAGATGAATTATTTTAAAAAATGGAGAGAGGAAAAAAAACATGATTTTGGACAGATTAACGAGATTAATAATCACCTATTATTTTTAAATTTTTAAAAATACAACCAATAAAAATAACTATGAAAAACAAAGATTGAATCACAATTGAAAGTTATTAACACTAATCGCTTATTTTTAAGCAGCTTGGACTAAATCAAACTAACGTTCTATTGACAGCCGTCTACTGATGGACGCAGCTTCATAGTAAATAATTGACTTTTAGGTTCTGTTGATTTTCTTGGCCGGAGTTTTATCGCGTATATTATTATAATAATTGATTAAGACGCGGTTACGTATTTTATGTGTTTCAATGACTGCAATGTTTTTATTATTTATGCAGTTGTTGAATCAATCAATCCATCGATTCATCGTTTATGGCAAGGTTAAGCCGGTAAATATTTTTTTTATTATTGTGCAAGCCGGACCTGGTTACCATAATTAATTAGTGGTCAAGCTGGCAAATATTTTTATGCCTTGCTATGATTATCATAATAAAATTAGTGGTAAAAGTCAAGCCTCCCATGATTATCATAGTTAATTATCGGTCAAGCAGGTAAATATTTTTGTAAGTGGTCACGCCAGCTATGATTATCATAAGTAATTTAGTGGAAAAGCAAATATTTTTATTAGTGGTTAAGCCGGCTATGATTACCGGAACAAATTAGTGGTCTTTTAATTGTCCGTTTTAGAGAACTGTAACAGGCTGGCAACGTTGCTCACATGACAATCATCTCAAAATTATTTTCTAATATTAGTTAAAATTACAATCTTTTGTGTACAATGTCCTCTAATATTTTTCTTTTTATTTTAATCATACCTACGATCTCATGTGCTCTAATAATAATAAAAAATCGTTTTTTAGTAGGAGTTTAAAACATCTTTATATAGAAAATGTTTTGTCTCTTAAATATTGTATTTTAACTATAATTATTATTTGGATTAGTATTTTTAAGGAAATAATACTTATAAATATATATATATATATATATATATATATATATATATATATATATATATATATATATATATATATATATATATTTAAGATTTTGGATGCCAGAAGAATTATATGTAGAGTTGTCGTTACACCAAAATCTTAATATGTTAGTGTCCGACACAGTCTTTGTATTTTAACACCTTAGATAGTGGTTACTTTTAGGACTTAGGGTGGCGATTAGTCCACTAAGTCAAATTCACGAGGTGTGGCGATTAGTCCAACACCTTCTCTGTGATGTGACTAGGGGGATTTGATCTTAGGTGAGGCTCTGATACCACTATAGAGTTGTTATTACACCAAAACCTCAAGGTGTTAGTGTTTGATACAATCTTTGTATTTGAACACCTCATAGGATGGTTAGTCCACTAAATCAAATCCATGAGGTGCGATAATTACTCCAACATTATAAATAATTAATTTTATATTTTTTTTTGAAAGAATGTATGATATATTTAAATAAAAAACTAATTATTTGGATATTAAAATCTAGGTTAAATCATATATATGCATATATATTTTTTATTTTTGTGTTTTTTTTTGTTGTAATATAAAATAAATATTAAAAA
Source organism: Wollemia nobilis (assembly GCA_028583015.1). Classification (NCBI taxonomy): domain Eukaryota; kingdom Viridiplantae; phylum Streptophyta; class Pinopsida; order Araucariales; family Araucariaceae; genus Wollemia; species Wollemia nobilis. The sequence goes on from JAQPPZ010003374.1 coordinate 16,023,904, forward strand.
TTCGATCTTCGAGTGTTGTTAATCTTAGTATTGTTTTTTGCATTTAAGTAAAAATTTTAAGAAATTAATTCCAAATACCAAAGAAAAATCACACAAAGAAAACATGTAACTAAGGAGAAAGAAGTGCTTTCCACAAACATGTTTCAAATCTTAACCATAGATGACTTCCCAGATGAAGAAGAATATGGAGCTGAACCAGAGATTCTAGAAACACAATTTGAGGAAGTACAAGGAGAAACAAATATGCAAGAAGTCAAAATATCAATGGAGAAAACATTGATGGGATAAAGCAATAGCAAGGGAGAACGAAATCAAATAACAATGAACTATCAAAGAAAGAACAAAGAAGAAAAAAAAAAAGGTACTTCTTTAGATGGAACCACCAATAATGCATTGGTACCCTATACATAGGCATCAAAAGCTACGGGGGTGAACCAAGAACGTAGTAAAAATATAAAGGTGGAAATAAATTAGAAGGTGGGAAGAAAGTCCAACCAACATCACATGGTGAAGGAAGGTCAAAAATTAATTGAGAAAGACAAGGTTATGACACTTACCCATATTTTAACTCATGCTATTGATAAAATTCATTACATTGAATACTAGAGGACTAAAAGGAAGTCCTTCTAAACAATATGAGATAAAAAGAATGATTTAGATAAATCATTCACAAATGGTCTTCCTAAAAAAAAGAACTTTGTGAAGTAAATTGCTATTTTTTGATTCTGCATCTAGAAAAATGAAAAACGTGTAAATCGGAGCTATAATGAAAAAGTTATGTTGGTTTTATGATTACTCTATTTTCGAGTGATTTTTAAGCCAAAAATAGGGAAAAACTGCACTAAAACAGTCATAAATAGCCCTAGACAACCCCAAAATTTGTCAAATTTATTTTGTTGTCTTAGTTAGCCCCTTGTGCACCCCTCATACCATTTTTTATTTTTGGCAATGCATTTTCACAAAATTCCTCAAATTGGTCATTTTCCCACGAGCCTCGGTTGGCCAAATATTCCAAAAATACAAATTTTAACCTGAAGGTCACTTTTTGGAGTCATAGCCCATTGTGATCAGCTCGTTGCATGGATCATTTTTGTATATAACACCTACAACATTTTTGAAATTCAAAATTTTCTTCAATGTGGGTTTCTTTCATGGTTTGCCTAGTCAGCACATCATGACAACTACGCATAGCCGAGATCAATCACAATCTAGCAATGTAGAAAAATTATGGAGAGGCCCTAAAAGCCTTCGATATTCTCTTGAGGATTTCACCTTTCTCGCATGACATCTTGATAGTCGTCACACCCACTATTCTCTTGAGAATCTCATCATTCCCGCACAACACCCTAATAGTCATCGCGAAGCCAATTCCTCACATAAAGGATCTACTCATCGAGGTGATAAGGTTACCACATACATGACAAGAACTAACACAACTATAACCCCCCATAGGAGGATGGAAATCCATCGGTCTTGCAAAACAGACCGATCATATTAGGAACCTAGGCCTCACACAGTTTAGAGAGAGTAGCTACTCCAAGATCAATTGGAGGACCTACACATTGAGCATGAGCATTTAGAGCAAGAATACGTGTAAGATAAAATATTGCACCACCATAGATGGGATGACCTCAAACAATGTGAAGAAAGGATTTTCTAATAGAAGTTACATGAAGAACAATCATGTAGGGTAACTCCTGAAAAGAGATCCACACCTAGAACTCATAGGCAACAAATCAACGCAAGACACCCTACACATCATAAAGAGTTGCCTTCTAGGCAGGTAGATAGTCGTTCTTGTAGACAAAAAGATAAATATCTTGTTATTTATGAACAACAAATAGGCATATTCAATTATCCCTTGCCTAATCATGAGGCTAAGGAAGATCAAAAGGAGAATGCGAACAAGGTGTATATAAACCCACCTAAAGAGGGTGGTATCAGTATGATAAATATCATGACGAGAAGCATGGATTTCCCTAGCCAATATACATCACTATTGATTCTAGTCAATGCTCGACATTCATCATAGTCCTCATAGCAATTGAAGCCTATTCTACCATATGAGGAGCTTGTGATTACTTTTAATAAATAGGAAATTAAACCAACCCCTATTGACGAACCTGATATATCATTTCACATTATAGCAAGCATTAATCAGATTTCATACAAGAGAGTTTTTATTGATACTGGTTCATCCATCAATATCATCACTACCACTGCATTAAAACATCTCAACATTTTGCCTTCCCACATTAGAGCATCTACCTTCACTCTGCAAGCCTTTAACAATGTTGTATCTCCCACAATAGGCACAATAGTCCTCCCCATTGAGGTGGGATAAAATACTATACCTACATTGTGATACATTTTAGAGGGTTCAAGATAGTACAACATACTGCTTGAAAGGTCATGGATGAGAGCCATAGAATGTGTACCATCCATAATACATCAGTGCAATAAGTACATTCATGCAAATAAGATCCATGTAGTTCAGGCTGATAGATATCACTTTAAGTATTATAAATCAGTGGATCATTCACAGGATCCTATTGTGTCACCCACACATTTGAACACTAAACCTAATGATGTTATCTAGAGTCCAGATAAAACGCCACATTTTGCTATGAAGTTACCTTCACAACTGCAATAACCTTTGGTTTATCCCATTAAGCTTATATATTTGATTTCTCTAAGAAAGGAGAACTCGACTAAAACAACCATAGAGATGCTCACAACTATCTCAAACATGTCATTAGAATATTTTATTACTCCTATAAAAGGGGAAGAACCCATTGTGGTTACGGATAGATCAAAATATATCATACCATATTCATCCACCACATCACAGGTCATAGTTCATTCAGACAAAATTGAATTTATAGAACATATAGAGGTAAAAATTATGTTTACGTATATCATTGAGTCCATTGAGGATTTAGATCAAACTCTTGGCAAGTTGCTACCCTTTGATCCCATCCTTGATTATTCACCTGAGCATGAGGAAATATCAATTGTTGCAATTAAAATAGAACAACCTCAACAAGTTGAGGAGCCACCCACAACTCATCCAAATGCTAAAGTACCTTACAAGTTTGTGGGGATGGTTAAAATTAATTCAGAAGACCGAGTGACTCTAAAGCAAATAAAACAATATATGGTGTAATCAGAGGTTGCTTCCACATCGAAGGGGCCAAAACCATTGAAATTAGTCACCCTTGACTCATTTATCATGGTGCTTGCCAAATAGCAAGAATAGGTTTTTCCCCCATATCATACTGGGGGTACTCAGGCTCGCAAGGTTCAAGAATATAGTTTAAAACAAAAGTATGAACTTGATAGCCAAGTAGAGCATGTGGATGCCACTAACGAAGTGGATCATCATGAGGCGTCCACATCATATCAAATGAAGAAAATGGATAATTTACATATACCTGTGGGTTCTGTAGCCCCCACTCCTGCACCTCATTCAATCAATGATGATATTCCAAGCGCACCGCTAGAAATACACATGAAAGCCTTATTCGTATTAGAGCATATGCAAAATCACCAACAAAATGAGGTATTGCAATATATCTTGATCCAGATTGAGATCCAGGAACTACAAAAGCAACTCCCATTTTAGGTCAAACCGCCTCATGTGCAGCCATAGGAAAATCCTCAACCAGATTAAGTGCTAGATCAGTCGCTCCAGCAACCTAGCAAGTATCCCCCATTGATCGAGCTTGCGGTATCATTGTTCAATCAATTATGCACCATAAACACCATCACCATGCTTGAGGTTCCCCTATTAAATATAAATCATTCAAAACCCCAAGGGTATGAGGAGGAGTTACACTAATTATTTCATAGACCAAATGGACATTACATTCATGCATGTCAAGGTTTAGGAGCCACAATACACAACATGCTTGAAAACAAGCAAGTGCAGGTTGTCAATCGATAAATAAGCATTGTTAGTAATCCATCCTTGGTACTAAAAAAACAAGAAGAGCACCCTAAGCTAGTACTTGACATACCGAGGGTTCAATATAATCATCAAAATAAGCCAACATAGGATTAGTACCCAAAAAAATGACAACACATCTGGACTCATTTAAATGAGTCCATGTCTAACAATTTTTAGAAGCTGCAGGAAGCTAATGTCATAACTTTACCTACTATAAACCCTTTAGACCCAAATAGAGTCAAAACTAAGGGTTATAGGGAGGATCACTTTTACCTCTATCATCGAATAGAGGGCCACGAAATTTATAATTGTCATGGGTTCAGAAATGTGGTCTAGAATCTTATTAATAATAATGTTTTATCCATAGATGGGTCACCCATAGTGTCTCAACCTATCTCATATCAAGCCACATCATCCTAGCTAAGATCCCAAGGTCATTCGCAACCTCGTAGGCCTAGTCAACCAACTCACCGAGTAGTCACATTTTATATGACTACCACAATCCTATTTCAAAAGCTTTACAATGTAAATGCATTCATATTACCAGAGGTTAAACAAAAAGCACCTAAGCCTGGATCACCTGGTGAAAGCCTCTATTGTGTCTATCATCGTATACAAGGGCATGACATTCATGGCTGCTTTGCATTCAAGAAAGTGGTCCAGGGTCTATTACAACGAGATCAGCTCTACACAAAAATTTCATTCATTTCATATCATTAGGACAATGGCACCTTGCAGAGGTCCACACCCCAACTAGGAGATTTGATTTCTATTACTCTTCCTAGGTAGGCTAATTACATTACAGTAGACAACATGCACACTGGGGGTCCTCAAGGTAGCATACCTTCCCCACAATCCATGTCAAGGTCAATGAACCAAAGTGAGGATTCTAAGGGTATCACACCTTCCTCACTTTCATTGAATGGCATACACACTGGGGTTACCTAAGGTAGCATACCTTCCCCCTTAAAAATAATAAAATCCAAAAAAAAATCATAAATCATTAAAAAAAAATCAAAAATTAAAAAATTATTGAAAAATATATAATAAAAAATAATTAAAAACACAAAATCCAAAAAAATCAAAAAGCAATAAAATCCAAAAACATTACAAAACATCAAAAATACAAAAACATTTACATTTTGCAATGCATTTTTAGTTTTGTATATGCATTCATTCAATTGAATTGCATTAGGATAGGTTGTGTTACAATCTTACAAATGACATCGTGTTTGTATATTGATCATGCATCTAGACATCATCATCATCCATCACCCTTGTGAGTAATTATGTTTTTCAACACAACCCCTCCTGTTGCTATAAGGAATATACTAGGGTTTTCTAGTCATTTAGACATACCTACTGGTCTTCTCAGATTTTGTAGAAAGCTATCTTTGCTTTTGTAGATGAGGTCTATTTTTTATAGCACCTAGCATATATTAGAATCCCATCACATTTTAAACATTAACAACCCAAGTCTAGACAAGGAAATACGAACACTATAAAGTGGTCCTAGTCACCTTCAGCGAAAGGTTTTTACTTGCTCATCTTGTGATGCGCATGGTCTAGAGTGTTGATCATTGGAAAAAGGACAAGATCCCTCCTAACCATAAATCCCTTTCTTTCACAAAAAATAAGAAAAATTTCAAAATCAAATTAAAATCCCTTGCTTGAAAAAAAAAAACAATCCAAAAAAATAGTGATTTTCATCACTAAACATGAGAAAGTATCCCAATAAATGCGAATAAAAGAAGGGGGTGAAGAGCTTGAATCCCTAGAATGGTCACAACTCAAAGACATTGGGTGATACCCAATACAACAATGGGCTAAATGAATCCCGCCTAACAGTGGGTAGTTATAAGTAATTTACAAATGAGCTAGCTTTAGGTGGACTATATTATGTAGTAGTCTAGTCCAACTGCGTCCAAACTTTGGATCATGGTGAACATTTGGTGATCCTCATTAAAACAATTGGCTAAATTAATCCTGCATGGCAATGAGGTAGTCTTACATCTTATCTAATATATTCATTTGCACAAACAAGGATAATGAATATCTTGGTCTTCATAAAAAAAGCTTTTGTCTTTCAGGAGTCATGTATAGTCATTATACAACTTTTTATTAATCGACTAGGGTGTTTGAGTCTCATGGAAAACTTCAAAAATCCCTTATAGCAACATATCATCTCATCAATCAATCATCAAATTTTATTTATGAGGTTTTGTTTATTAATCTATGTTCATGAAATAGGATAGATACTAGATAAATATCAACAATGATTTTTAGACAGCCACTAACTATTTTGTGCATATATTTTAATTTACAAAATCTTATAGAGAAAGAAATACATCTCACATCATCGCATCTCACATTTAGATGCTTAAATTATTAATTCTTATAATAAGATTTACCTTTTACATTAATAATTTTTATACATTCTGTGGTGTCATCCATTAGTTTGTAAACACATATTAGATTCATTCCTTATGTTTTAACTAATTAAAGCATACAAGTTCATTTGCATTAGATCATCCTAATATAATTAATGCATTATATTAAATATCATCTATCATATCATATCACATAGATTTAATGCATAAACAATTGAAACAAATTAAACATGCATTTAACATTCACCACCGCATCCATATATGCATACACCATAGTGCATCTATACATCTAGATCAAAACATCTAATCATACATCTTTCATCTAGCTAGTGCATGTCATCAGTACATCGCATCCATATAGAATAGTTACATCACCATCTAGGCATTGCATCAACAAACCCAACAACAATAAATGCACACATTTTCTCACCATAAGGAACTTCAAAATTGACAATAACAAATATCCGTCGGTCAAGAAGTCTCATATATCACAAAATCACAAAACAAAAATCAAATAACAACAAAATATCAATTAAGCCTCGTATCCATTTATTTACCCTATACACTTTGCGGTTGCAGTGACTTGTGCTCCATGCAATCAAGCAAGATGAGTAACTTACCATAAGGTAATTTGAGTTAAATCATCATAAATCACAAAACTAACAAAAAAATCAAATAATTTTTTTCAAATATGCTTCATATCCAATTATTTATTCTATACACTTGGTAGTTGTTGTGACTTGCGCTCCATGCAATCTAGCAAGATGAGTAAATTACCATAAGGCCATTTGAGGAAAATTATTCATGAACAAATTGAAATGTCTTCACCTCAATCCCTAAGAAATCCATGGTTGCTGGAATGCTCATGGGAATGAGGTATTCATTTCCTTTCTTCTATGAAATCTCATCATAAAAACAATCAAATAACAACAAAATCTCAATTGAGCTTTGTATCAAGTTATTTATAGTATATACTTGGTGGTTGTAGAGACTTGCACTTCATGCAATCCAGAAAGATGAGTAAATTAACATAAGACCTTTTAGAGTAAATTATTCATGGATAAATTGAAATGTATTCACTTCAATCCCTAAGAAGGCCATGGCAGCTGGACTGCTCAATGGGAATGAGCTATGAATTTTACATCTTCTATGATATTTTTTAGCTTATCATCGAACATAGTGATTCAACACAAGATTAAATGGAATTGCTATCATCTTGATTCTCTAAGAAGGCCATTGTGGCTAGACTGCTCCACAAGATAGAGATGTACAGTTACAATTAATGGTTGAAATCACAACTATAATAGTACCTGCCATATAACAAAATGCAAAAGTCTTAAATCATCGAAATTAGTCATCTTGGTGAAGTGACTCGTCACTTTAATCACCTATAAATTTGTTATGCGGCCTAATTAAATCCTATACTAGGTTTGCCTTTTTTACTATACATATTAGCTACCAACTTTTCTTTATGAACTATGTTAGTCCAAAAAAATAAAGAAAATAAGGAATAAATTATTTATTATATCGATCGCATCCTAATTAGCTATTAGCTTAAGTATGCATACATTTATAAGCTTTGCCTAGCAATGGTATTCACCACTAAGAAGTTAAACCATTACATGCTCAATCAAACAATGTATATCGTGTCTAAGGAAATTCTTTATAGTACATGATGAGTCAAATGTACCATAATATCCATACCACAAAGTGGATCATGTTGTTGATAGAATTTGACCTCAAATTCATAATTCAAAATTGTACTAAAGGTCAAGTAATTGCTGATCAACTAGTAGAGGCTCCTCTTTAGTTCAATCAACCTATTACAATCGAGTTGCCTAATGATGTTATTTTTACATTATCAGACTCAGCAAAACTAGAAGAACCTAAAAATAAAGCTAATATGACATGGTTCACAATGTGAGAAAGGGTGAGGTGCGGGAATCATATTTTTCACACCACAAGGGGCTCCTATACCCCTTTCATTTAAACTTGATTTTATGTGAACCAATAATAATGTTGAATATGAGGCCCTCCATTTGGGCCTTCAAGCAACTATCACCATGAAAATCAAGAAGCTAAATATCTTTGGTGATTCCTTACTAATTTTAAACCAATTCAAGGGAATATACCAATGCAAGTATCCAATATTACAGTCATACAAAGCCCTTGTGGAGAAGATATTGACTAAATTGGAATGGTATAATATCGAGGTAGTTCCTCGTACATATAATTGTTTTGCGGATACAAGGGATTCCTTAGGATGCTTAATTTTGTAGAACCATTTGGATGATATTATAATCATTCATGTCAAAATGCTTTCACAATCAATAATTTCGCATGAAGCTTCAAAAAATGAAAAATTTGTCCACATGATTTAGATTGAGTCGTATCAAGAATGATTCTTTCGCATACATGAATTTTTAAAAAATACTTCCTATGGGTATTTGATCCCAACTAGTCCTTTTGATAAAAACACAATTATTTATCTTAAGGTTCTCTCCCAATCAACATCCATGCGGGATGAATCTCAAAATGAGAAAAAAGTTCATTTAGTCGATACTCAACAATATCAATATTGGTTCGCTCAACTCAAAGATTTCCTAAATCTTGGTAATATCTCTTCGGAATTATCGCATGCCACAAAATGAACATTCAAACAAAAAGCAATAAAATATGTCTTGTTAGGAGATATTTTATATTGTCGAGGCTACGACAGTCTTCTCCTTTGTTGTCTAGATCCCCAAGAAACTGCTTGGGTGGTTTTACAAGATCACGATGGTACTTATAGTGGCAATTTTAGTGGTATGGCTATCGCTAAGCACATCCTTTTAATGGGCTATTATTGACCTACTATGGAGAAATATGTTTTCCCTTATGTCAAGAAGTGCATGAAATGTTAGCATCATGCTAATATTTTGCACATACCTTCTCAGGCTCTAAAATCAATTCATTTGGTATGAACTTTTTCATAGTGGGATTTTTATTTAATTGGGAAAATCTCACCCCTAACTTTGGGTCATCACACTTTTATCTTAAAATCCATAGAGTATTTCACCAAGTGGATGGAAGCTATCCCTCTTACCACTATGATTGGACCAAGAATTGTAGAGTTCATACTCCATTATATCTTATGTTGTTTTGGTATTCCATATAATATTATCTCGAATAATGGGCCTCCATTAAAGAATAAATATGTGAAATATTTAACCGCAAAGTATAACATTCAACATAATTTTTATATGCCCTATTATCTACAATCCAATGGGAAAGCATAGGAATCAAACAAAACAATCATTATCATTATTAAAAATACTATCAAATATAATCACAAATATTGGCATCTTCAATTGCCTCTTGCATTATGGGCTTACAAAAATAGCATTAGGATGCCCACTAGGGCAACTCCTTTCTTGATAGTATATGACACTAAGGCCATTATACCCTTGGAATTGGAAATTTCTTCATTGCATGTATCACTCCAAGATTTCATCGATGATGATACTGCATGACAAGCTCACCTTGATCAATTGACCATTCTTGATGAATGATGCATTAATGCTCTCAAGCACCTCCACATTTATTAAGATAACCTTAAGTGAGATTATGATATGAAATTCCATATTAGGTACTTTAAAGTTAGGGATCTTGTGCTTAAATAAAATTAGCAGAACTCCAACTTGTCGTTGCACTTCTAAGATAATTTTTCTATAAAGTGTTTAGGCTCATTTATCATCACGTAGAAGATAGGGCCTAGGAATTATATGTTAGCGTCTCTTAAGGGTGTTGAGGAACCTAAACCTCTCAACATTCTCCACTTTCTAGCATTCTATGCATGACATACAATGCATATACAAAAAAATAAAAATAAATAAAAATTTGTAAAAAAATAAAAAAAATAACAAAACACAAAAACATTATATTTTCATTTTCATTGCATTCCACCATGCATTTCATGTTGTTGTATTTGATTACTTGCATTAGGTATGTTCTTTCATTGCATTAGGACCACGCCTGTATTCTTGTCATCTTCCCTAATCAACGTTCTCCATCATCATCATTTGTGGATTTTCTTATGAGCTTTTGCTTATTAAGGGGTCTTCATAAGATAGGGTAGATACCGGATGAATATAAGCAATGTTTTTTAGATGGCCACTAACTATTTTATGCACACCTTTTAGTTTACAAAATATCATAGGGAAAACCCCCACATTCCACATCTCATTATGAGACTCATTCCCCTTTATGAGTAACTGTGTTTTTCAACACAACCAGTAAGTTACTATAGGGTGTTCACTAGGGTTTTTGGTAATTCAACCATTCCTAGTTTTCTTTTTAGATTTTGTAGAAATATATCTTGATTTTTGAAGGTAGGGTCTTGCTTTGATAGCACCTTGCATAGCTCAAAATACCAAAAACTAATTTGCACATTCAAAACCAAGTTTGAACAAGGAAGGATGAAGCTACAAATTAGTCCTTGCCCCTTTAGCGGAAGTTTTCCCTTGCTCATCCTATTATACGCATGGTATAGGATGCTGAGAATTAACAAAAGGACAAGCCCCCCTATCCAAACCAATAAAATCCCTTGATCCTCATAAAATATGAGAAATTATCCAAAAAAAAAAATGTTTTTCACAAATATGCAAATAAATCCCATTGCTCCTCATCAAAAAATAACATGTATCCTATATAATCAAAAGAAAATAAGGGGGTAATGATCTTGAATCCTTGGAATATTTACTTATTTGAAATTTGTGGTATGATATCCATTATGTAATGGGTCTAATTAAACCCTCCTAGAAATGGAGTAGTCTTATGCATGGTAACATGTCTATCACATTAGTGATCTTCTTTTGTACAGACCAATGCCAACTTGTGAATGAGCTAGTTTTTGGTGGCTTGTATTACCTAGTAGTCTAGTCCAACCACATAAAAAAATAGGATAATTATGACCATGAGGTGATCCTAATTACAATAATGGTTTGCATGAAACCCACTTGGAAATGGGATAGTATTATGCATTACTAATAAAAATCACTATGCACACATAAGGATAGTGAGTATCTGGATCTTCCTAGCAGAATTTTGTCTTTTAGAGTCTTGTGTAGTAAGTATACATATTTTAACTGGTCAACTAAGGTATTTGAGTCTCATGAAACCATGTTGCTTCCCCATAACATCTTACTAGCCATCCATCCATCATCTACATTTTCATCATAGTACATATGGTTTGTTTTCAAATATATGACTATTGAGAAAAGGTTAACAATCTAATTAATGACTTTTATACATTTTGTAGTGCTTACAATTAGGTTGTTTTGCATCTTAGATTCATTCATTATGTTTTAGCATATAAACATAAAAATAAAATTTTGCATCATCATGTCATTAGTACATAATATACATGCATATATCAAGGTATACATCTATGCATCCATACTAAATTATCTATGCATACATCCATCATCCACAAATTGCATTCATAAAGTGCATCCATGCATAAATTTAAAAACATGCAATAAACACATGATAGGCCATAATCAAAATCATATCATATATATATATATATGTTTGTGTGTGTGTGTGTGATAGAATCTGATACATCATGATACAAAATGCATGCAAGCTATAATAGAGTGGGTCCTTAGACCTCATACCCAAAAAGAGAATAACCCATGAGTCTAATTCAAGTAGGGCCTGCACCCTAGATTCACCATCCCCTTGGCCACATCTTTGTGAGCCCCTCATGATCTATTGGTTGCTGACCTTTTAGACCTAGTCGTAGACTTAGGAGTCTGTAGCCTCATAGATGGCTATCCAAACTCACTGTATCAACTTTGTTGGGATCCTCCTACTGATGGATGATTTGGTAGGTGACTTCCAAGTTTCTCTACATGATCCTCCAAGTCTTGGATGTACATGCAATATACCTAACGTTGAGAACGATATTTTATTAGTAGTGTTTGTAGTCTATCCACCTTAGCCTATAGCCTAGTTGCATCAACCATGGCCTATCCACCTGTCCCATATCCCATAGCCAATATTATTACTTATACCTAAAGAGCATCCTATTATCCTATTAGGCCTATCACCTATTTTTGTAGAGCATCTCACTCTACTATCACCCTATCCAACACCTCCTATGAGCTCTACAGTTGTGCTCATAGAGTATCCTCCTCAAAGAATCCCCTAAACTACTACGTCCCCCTGGCTAGTTGGCTTTGTAATAGTGAAACAGTAGTATCTCGATATACCAAATATTTTTGTAGAGCCTAAATATACCCCCTTAGATATGATCCCTAATCCTCTAGATCCTCACCACACCTACCTTATTTTTGTGGCTCATGACCTCTCTCAAATATTTGACCCCACTTCCCCTCTATCTAATGATGCAGTCATTGCTCACCATCACCCTCCTTAACATCCTCCTCGATGTCCTCCCCAATATCCTAAACTATCGCTACTCCAACCTATCCACCCATAGGTCTACCTTCCTACCATATATGATTCACCCACTAGATATCATACTTTGTAGTAGTATCTGGATAATTTACCCCTAGATCTACTAGTAGCTGATCCACCTCATCTCCCACTAGCTCTAGTCATGACCACTCAAGCTGAGTATTATCCCCTCAATAATAGTAAAATATGGGCTCGCTAGGTACCTCTTGTTGAACCCTAAACTATCAAAAAACATGATAGTAATGGAAGTACTCCCGCTCTGTGTCATGGCACCCAACCACCCATTGTCCATGTCTAATACACATCAAATGCTTAGGAACCTCTATCCATGGTGATAAATTCCTATATGGTCACCATACCACCTACTCTAGCCTCAATCTATCCAAAGACTCGATGTAATGAGTGATCTTACCTGAGTAGAGATGACTCTGACCCTCCTCCTAGTCTCACCTCCACTGCATCCCATATCCAATATCATAGTCTACCATTTGTATTCGTGATGCCCAAGGAAGCCCATCTATTCTATCCATCCTAATGTGTTCCCACCCCCAAAACTATAATAGGAATCTACAATCCAGTCTACATCACCCTCGTTATCAAATCTTATAGAGCTCATCATACAAATGAACCAATAGTGTAGTCCCACAGGCCATAATAAATGGCTCCTCCACTAACTCTTGGACCAACTCGATTAGGTTACATGGTAACCTTGCTCTTGAAGAGTTAGGCATAAAAATATTTGACATAAGTGATATAAGCACTACATGCCTTACTGTATCAACCCAAATCTACTAATTTGGTTATACCACACAATAATTCATAAATAAACCGTTGTAATATATATATATATTTTAATACTACAATTTTACTCATAACTTTACCTTCAAGTTATTAGAAAACTTTCTTCATACAATTATTTATTAGCATAAGCTTAACTTAGTACAAATACGTTACACCACTTTTGGGTTCAAAACTAATGTAGACCAGTCACCCAAGTGGATGAGACCAATCATATCTTGTAAAGGTGTCATTAGTGGAATTAACTTGTCTCATTTAAAGTCCTCATGTTATGGAACGAGGTTCAATCCATGGTAGGGGTTATTCTCTAGGCCTATAACAACTAGAGGATGGACACTTGCTTCCCTATCCATTACCATTTCAAACCTTTGATTATTCATCGACCATATTCTTGTACTGAATGAAAGGGAAATAGTGTATTAGTTGATCATCCTCTTCTCATAGTCAGTTAGAGCCATGCCACTACATTGGCCTTGGTATAAATCTTACATGCTCTTTATGACCCATATTTGTATGTTTCATACCATACAACAAGGCTTAAACAGCTAGGTCAAAGATACATGGGATCTATCATAGTACTAATCCAGATGCAACCTAGAGAAGGCATCCCATATTGCCCCTCATTACTAGACTTGACCTAGCTGTATTATTTGACCAATTCTATCAATCTACAATTTATTTAGATGTTTTTGTGTGCCTACCTGTACCTCAATAATATTTAGTTGATTTTTTTGAGCATCATTTTCACTCAATGCTCTATTTCATGGTCAATTTAGGGCTCCTCAACCAATTCTAAATATTTTGTTTTCATGCCCTGCTAATATTTCCAATAAGATTTTTTCAACCCATCCATTTAGGTTTAAGTTCCACATAGATAAAAAATTCTCAAGGAAACCTATAAATACCTCTAACCTTTGGTAGATACCAAAGAATTACACACATAATTACTTTAAATAAAATAAATTATGCAAAAAATATCCTCCATTCTATAATTATAATATAGTTTTGAGTCTTAAGAAAAAAAACAAGTTTTAACATAATTTACCTATGCATCTATCTTGAGTTCTTTCAAACATAAGCACAAGCATATCTATAGACCCATTTTATATTTTATCAAATTAAACCCATTTTTTTCTCATCTTTTGACTTAATATAGAATTTGGGTTTAAATTATTCTTTCCATAAAATGCAATACATCAAAGACTTTAATAAAATTTGCTATGTAAAAACATACCCCTATATTTAATTCCATATTTTCTACCAGCAAAGCAACCCCCCATCACGCTAAGGTTTTTATATAAAATACAAGTTTAGCCAATATTATTAATTCATTCCATGGGATTCGGTATGATTTTTTCTTGAGAGTTATAACACAACTCAAGGTATTAGACATTCCAATAAAGGAACGTTGGTCCCAACACAACACATAGCCATACAATGGTATTAAAATAAATTAACCAAATAGGATACCCAATAACCATTCTGACCTTCATGCCAGCTACTCATTATGTCTTAACAACAAACTGGTTAACACAACAAAGTTTTAGAATAAATATTTACAAGGTTTGGTATAATTTTATACATATTTTATTATTCTATCCAATCCCCTCTACATACAAGATACACAAAACTCTCTTTTAAAAGATAACAAGGTTTACACTACTCTCCCAGTGCAACATTTGCTATAAACAATTTTTTTAACATAATTTGTGAGCCTGGAAACCCAGGTCAAGATGCTTTACCAGCATAATATACACCAAAACCTAAAGTATGGTTTAATTTAGTTTTATAAGTATTGTATTTATAACTTACTAATTATTACAAAATAGTTCTCATTGCTTAAACCATCATACATAGTAATTAAACCATTGAACTAATTTATCAACATTATATTAATTTTTCCCTGCACAAAATTCACATGAAAACTAAGTACATGATTTTGCAAGCCTCTACTAAACTTGTATAACATATTTAAGACATTTTAATCCAAACTCATACCTATAAATTTTACTTTAATATACCGCTCATATATATGGAAAGACACAATATAGTTTTATTGGTTCAACAAACTTTCCATAATCTTTTTGCTACACTATAAAAGAAAATTCTTCATAGGTATGTTATTTGGAGTTTCAATTCTAAAATATACAAGGAGGAACTCTAACACCAGATAGGGTGACACCCCAAAAAATTTTCCATACATCACAATGACTACACTCAAGCATACATCAATTGTTCAGACACCTCCTGTA
Organism: Wollemia nobilis; assembly: GCA_028583015.1. Taxonomy (NCBI): domain Eukaryota; kingdom Viridiplantae; phylum Streptophyta; class Pinopsida; order Araucariales; family Araucariaceae; genus Wollemia; species Wollemia nobilis. Next base: position 16,039,755 of record JAQPPZ010003374.1, read on the forward strand.
TATATATGTACCAAAAATCTCATCAGAATACAATTGTGTGAAGGTAAATGTGCTAACATATTATTAAACATGTAACTTGGTGGCTACAGTCCTCCACTCAGCTACTATCACCCTATTTGGCCTTTTTCACATGGCCCATTGAAACTTCACTCTCTTCCTTGATGTTATGAGGTATTTGTTAGAGTTAAAGTGCACTATGCCTTCACCTTGACACTTGTCAGTTTCTCTTGACAAGTCTCATGTGTTGAATATAGGCCTTCTGCCTATATATGTAACTCATTTTTATCAATAAAATCATTCCATTCAAGTTTCATTGGTATCAGATCCAAGAGCACAGAGCACGAGCCTAGACCAAATCAACAATAAGCGAGGATGATAGGTTGTTTTCGAGAAGTCAACATTAAGGGGGAATGTTACCTAATGATGACTTGCTTTGTTTTTTTCTTTAGTTAGGATAGTGCACTTTAAGGGGGAATGTTAGAGTTAAAGTGCACTATGCCTCTATTTTGACACTTGTCAGTTTATACTGACACTTGTCAGTTTATAATATAGGCCTTCTGCCTATATATGTAACACATTTTTATCAATAAAACATCCCTTCAGATTGATTAATCCTAACAGTATTAGGATGAATGCATCAGATTTTGGTTCTTCACTACATGAATGTATTTCTACTACATACAACATGCATACTCATAGATATTTACCAGAAGTCATGCTGCATACTATAATAGCAATGCATGTGGTTCGCTTTAAACATCTTCCCATTTTTGGGTAATAGTAATATTCACAACCAAGAAAAATTATATATCTAATTAAGAAATTATGAAGCATTTACACAGGTCATCAATAAATTCAAAAAGGTGCACATTCAACATAGTTCTTCCATTTCATTCTCACAAAGGAAAAAAAGCAAACTTACCAGTCCAAACATAATCCTTTCTATTTAAAACCAAAATCAAACAAAGGTAAATTACTGTGAACGATCTACCTAGAGTCATTTGTAGTGCTTCCTTCCGATAGCTATTTGGCAGCTCCAGATCTTCCATCGTCTATCTGTTCACGTAGTTCTTTTATTTTAAAAACAACTCCCAAAACAAACAAAAAAAATAGAATAAAAGACCTCCATTCAATTTTTTTTCCTTTTCTCTTTGAAGTCAATTTCCTCCCAATTTGGTATTCCACTACGTCTAACAAATTTGCTTTTACTTACTTTTCCTACCTTCTCGGTCATCGATTATGAAGAGGGTTAAAATCATTATGACATCTAACACCTTGTGCCAATGCAGTTAAGCTGACCGCTACTCCACACCACGATTATCCAAAACATTTACTTTAATTTTACATGTTTTCTACCATTTAAATATAGCTCAAATCATTTATATAAAAGAAAATTCAAATATAATATTTACCTAATATTTAAGTAATTGACATCCATAATAATGCACTTGCATTCAGACTTCTTTACACCATTCATACATCCACTTATTTGCATTCCTATTTTATATCTATTTTCTTTTAATTTAAAGTATATGCATTTTGAAATAACCAATGGCTCCCATCATCATCACCACTCAAAAAAAATACAAAATTTAGTCAAACATGACATCTACATGATATGCAAGTATGCAAACATCCATGTACTCATGATCTAAATCATTATTTACCTTATTACCTTTTTCATCGACTAACTTCCCTTCCTTGACGACTTTGAACATGGTCCTGCATTCACATTGGCAGTACCACAATTCACAAGAAAATATGGGATTATTACCAATTTTATTATCTACAAATATTTGTGTGAGGAGGATCGTTACATCCTCCCCCACTTAGGACAAACACAGTCCATGTGTTTCATGCAAAATTAAACAAGAAATATCTTGCATAAGGATTTAATAAATGGCAAAGTAATAAAATAAATTCATTATTTCTATTTCACATATAATATCTTATTCATCATATTCATCATAGAATCACAATTACTCTTATTTTGCATATATCTAAATAATATAACATGTCATATTGTATTTATTCAAAACATATAGTATCACATGTACAAAATCACTTTGCTTAAGAAACACAAACCAGATACAAGCTAACTCAAACCAACATAATCTACTCTACTTAGTATCTAGTCACATATCTGTTTGAAAATATACATGTATAATTAAATCACATAATGTTTTTCAAAAAGTATAAATCTACTCAAATACATAGGGAAACTATCACTGCATATATACCACGTTCTCCCATGTGGTGTTTCTATCTAAGTAGTGGTCCCACTAGATTTGACATTGCTCTATATTCCTCTTCCTCAGGTTCTTGGTTATAAAACCAAGTGTGAATACCTCAAAGTTAAATTTTGAGTGGGTCAATCATCTACAATTTAGACACATCCAAGACATGAGTGGGATCAAAAATATATTTTCTAAAGTGGGACACATAGAAGACATTATGAATTTTGGACAACCTTGGTGGTAGAGCAAGTCTGAAACCAATAAGTCTTATCTTGGCAATAATTTCAAATGGACCTACATATATGGAGTTTAGTTTAGAAGATTTTATAGAGATTTTAGTTGGTTTTAACCTTAAAAATAGCCTATCTCCCAGAAAATATTCCCTCGATGTCCTTTCTAGGTTCGTATAGTTTTTCTGGCGATCTGCAGCCTCTTTCAGCTTCTGCTAAATTCTTTTTTATTGTTCTTCCATTTCTTTTATTATTTTCGGTTTGATCATAACCCGATCCTTCAGATTATTCAAATATGTAACAATCCTAATAGTGATGTCGGATCCTCAAAGGTCATGTACATTCATTATTTGATTTATCTATTTATAATAGAATCATTCACTGAATATTATTATAAATCATCAAATAATAATTATTTTCTATTGCATATATTGCAATAGACTTGCCCTCTCTAAGTGTCTATGATATCTACCCTCTCTAAGTGGCTTGATTCATTTGGATTATTTAATTGAGGAAGTTGTAACACTTCAAGTGGTATTAGAGCTATTCTTCCTGTTAAACTGCACCAATTTCAAACAAGGAATTTTTTTGAATACCTGCAACATCGAGAAGTTCTTTTTTTTACTCATGCAATATAATTTTTGAATAGGAAAAATTATAAATTATTTACGTTGTCATAAATGTATCAGACATACTCATAGTGAAGGTTTTGTCTCCAACAACAATTTATTAAAAAAATTTATCTCTGTCATCCGAAATCTAGTCGTCCGGGGTTGATTGTTTCAGCTGGTGTTCATTGAAAATGTAGCACATATAAGAAAAATACGTTGACAAATAACATATTGTGCCTTTGTAAAATAAAATTTTCTTTTTTTAATATTTTTGTAGCATAATTAAATATCGCACCTGAAATGCGAAGCATACCCATTTATCAAAGGAATATTTTTTAATCAAATAATTCACTGTTATGCAATCACCAAGGCACAAAGGAGTATTTTTAAATCAATTTCAAAGCACCTCATAGGCATATGGAGGATTTTCATGACTAATAGCAGGAAATTCATTCAATTTCAAAGCACCTCATAGGCGAATGGAGGATTTCTAGGACTGATAGTAGGAAATTCATTCACATATTTCTAAGGTTATTTCGTGCAATCAAATTGCAGCGAAGAAGTTACTAACAGTCAAATAATGCTCCAAAATATATTATTAAAACACTTCTACATTTAAAACCAATGAATATTACACCCCTTTGTAGTACAACTGCAGCAGTGGAATTTGAGTAGAACAATCCAACCTCCAACATTATTGCAGATGAACCCAACGATCTTTGGCCTTTCAATTGTAGCACTTATAGTATTAGCCGATGTAATATCAGTCTGTTTCATAGCATAACAATTACAACATTCAAGGCATTTGAAAAAATTAAAAAAATTGTGTAAGGTATAAAATTAACCTATAGTATCATAAGAATTAACTACTTCCACCTGTCCATCATTAAAAAAAAAACCTAATTAATCAGCCAACAAATGTGTGACATCTGGTCTCTGGGGGGTTAATACAGGAAGGATTCCTGGTTTTTAACTATGGCTTTATTTGGTTTTCCTTAAGCATGTTAATATTTGGCAAAGACATTTGTGACTATAATCAAACTTGCTTCAGTTTTATCTGAATGCATAGGAGGGTAATCGATTAACCATTGTGGACCAAGGAATTTTTTTGCACTTTGTTTACTTTGCTTGAAAACAAGGGAAATTTCCAAATTTTGCGAACCCTAAAATTTCCACCAATAAGAATGCACCAATTATCCAAAGTAGATAACACCAATCGCATTTGGTAGAAGAAGCAAATTCAGCTTCAAGGGATTTATTTTGTTTACACGAAATAAAATAAAAACACAACAACGTGGTTCTAGATTTATGAAGCAATTCAATGCTTGCATCATTCCAAAGAAATCAAGTTGTAGGTGATTCAGGAGCAATAAATAATTCCAACAATAAAGCTATTGGGAGGTTACAGTCAGTGTCGTTTGTCCCTAACATCGAATTTCTAATATTTTAGACGATACCCATGGTTTCAGACTAAAAATTTATTCCTAAACTCCAAGGTGCATAAGAGAAATCGTGACCACTTCACGGTGATTACATTGTCCATATTTAAATTTGCCAGATTTCATGCATTTTGGAATATGACCAACCCTAGTAGTTCAACCCAATAAAATTTATCGGATTTCGTTTATATTATTGAATTAAGGTGTGCACCCATTTTATAATTTTCGTAAAAAAATATGGAAGGCAATGTCTTCGTAAAATTTGCTAAAGAAATTCGTTCCATTAGCAATATTTAATCACCAATAAATTAATGCTTTCCAATAAATAATCATCGGAGCTTTTCAATGAAGTATCCATTGAATAAAATTCATGATGATTGAATAAAATTGAGGGGAATTCAAATTTCTAGCCGTTAGAAGACAAAGTGAAAGAAACTAGCAATCGCGAAAGAAACTATCTGTTGGAATCTCAAACTAGCTGTTGAAGCAAAATACAGGAGCAATTTTGACGATAATTTTTTTCAGCAATTTTGGTGACAATTTTTGTGATAGTTTTTTGAAAATGACACAAGCAATACGACCATCCAGAGTACACTACCTTCACAGTGGCCAAATTCAAAAATTCTTAATTAAATGGCAAGGACTTCCAGAAGAAGATGCTACAAGGGAGACAAAGATATTTGTCCAGTTTTTTCCAACTTTGAGGACAAAGCTTTTGAGGAAGGGAGCCATGTAACGATCCTAATAGTGATGTCAGCTCCTCAAAGGTCATGTACATTCATTATTTGGTTTATATATATATATATATATATATATATATATATATATATATATATATATATATATATATATATATATATATATATATATATTTTTTTTTTGGTGGTGGCCACAAGGGGTAAACAGACTGTGACCACGAGGGAACCATTACATAACATATCCGCAACATGTGAGGCGAGAGAATTGAACCTGGGCCTCTCAGCAACTAGAGAGGTTTAACTACCCACTTGCTCTCCAACTATAATAGAATCATTCACTAAATATTATTATCAATCATCAAATAATAATTATTTCCTATTGCATATATTGCAAGAGACCTGCCCTCTCTAAGTGGCTACGAGATCTACCCTCTCTAAGTGGCTTGATTCATTCGAATTATTTAATTGAGGAAGTTGTAATGCTTCAAAATACAAGGGAATTTGACACCTCCTTCCATATAGGGATTTGAAAGGTGCCATACCTAGTGATGCATGATAACTATTATTATATGTGAACTCCACTAGGTATAAGTAGTCTTCCCACTTTGTATGTTGATCCATGCAGTACATTCTTAACATATCTTCCAATACTTGGTTTACTCTTTTAGTTTGCCCATCAGTCTCAGGGTGATAAGCAGTTTTAATATTCAATTTGGTTTCCAATACCTCATGCATTGCCTACCAAAATTTAGAGGTAAAACGAGAGTCTCTATCAAAGATTATGACCTCTGGAAAATTGTGCAGTCTTACCACTTCCCTGGCAAACTTACTTGCTACTGTAGGAGCATCATCTTGCACATTGCTTGGTATAAAATGTGCTACCTTGGTTAGCTTATCCACTATTACCAAGATTGTGTCATGCCTAAACCTTGTTTTAGGCAATCCCACTATAAAATCCATTGATACCACTTGCCATTTTTGCGTAGGTATCTCATGTGGGTATAGCTTTCCAACTGGATGTAGATGTTCTGCTTTCACTTTTTGACACTCTAAACATCTAGCCACATAGTTAGTGATATATTTTTTCATACCTAGCCAAAAATAAGTTTTCCTCAAATTCTCACGCATTTTTGTCCCTCTCGGATGCACCGAATAAGGTGTATTATGTGCTTCCTTAAGGATTGTTTCCTTCAACCCTCTTGAGCTTGGAACTACCAATCTATTCTTATAAAATAGTAGATCATCTCTGATCACAAAGTCTATAACCTTTCCAGGTTCTTGCTCAATCTGAACCTTACAAGATTGGCAAAATTCATCCTTTGCTTGCAATACTTTAATTTGGTCTAACAGATCATATTGATATTTTGTCATTGTAGTCATGCACCCTCTCCTACTTAGAGCATCTGCTACCTTATTCTCCTTACCCTTAATATACTCAATGCACAAATCATACTCAACTAAAAATTCCATCCAACATCTTTGTCTAGCATTCAATAAGGGTTGAGTGAATATGTACCTCAAACTCTGATGATCTATTTTCAATTCAAATGGTTTTCCCAATAAATAATATCTCCAAATTTTTAGGGCATGAACAACCACTACCAACTCCAAATCATGAGTGGCGTAATTTACCTCATGTCTCTTAAGCTTCTTAGACTCATAGGTAATAACTGCATCATCTTGGGTCAAAACTCCCCCTAACCCTTCAATTGATGCATTCGTGCACACTGTAAACTGCTTATTAGGATCAGGTAATTACAAGATCAGTGCAGTTATCAAATAGTTTTTCAAAACTTGAAAAGCTTCTTCACATTGTTCTGTCCACTTAAAGGCTTTACCTTTTCTTTGGAGATTTGTAATAGGTTGGGAAATTCTTGAAAATCCTTTGACGAATCACCTATAATACCTTGCAATACCCATAAAACTTCGCACCTCTGTCACATTAGTAGGTGTTGGCCAATCAATTATTGCTTCAATTTTCTTGGGATCTACTACAATCCCTTTTATGGAGATAATATGTCCCAAATATTGTACTTGCAGAGTGTAAAACTCACATTTTGATAACTTTCCATAAAGTCGATTCTTTCTCAGAATCCCAAGTATAATTCTCATATGTTGATCATGTTCCTCCTTGTTCTTGGAATAGATCAATATATCATCCAAAAATATGAGCACAAACTGGTCCAATTGCTCTCTAAAAATGCTATTCATGAGATTCATGAATGCAACTGGGGCATTAGTCAACCCAAAAGGTAGAACAATAAATTCAAAATATCCATACCTTGTTCTAAATATTGTTTTAGAAGTGTCTTCTTCTCGTATTCGCAACTGATGATAGCCAGATCTCAAGTCTATCTTTGAGAAGATGGTTGCTCCTCTCAATTGGTCAAACAAATCATCAATTCTAGGTAACAAATACCTATTTTTGATAGTTACCTTATTCAACATTCGATAATCGATGCACATCCTCAAGGTACCATCTTTTTTCTTAACAAACATAATAGGAGCTCCCCAAGGCGACACACTTGGCTTGATTAGCCCTTTTTCCAGAAAATATTGAAGTTGCATTTTGAGCTCTTGTAGCTCTATAGGAGTCATCCTATATGGTGCCCTTGCAATAGGCGTTGCTCTAGGTAGCAACTCAATTGAAAAATCAAATTCCCTCTAAGGAGGTAATCCAGGTAGATCCTTAGGAAACACATCCTTAAATTCTTCCAGCACTAGATGCTTTTGGAAGAGATCAGATTCCATTTTTGTCTCTTCTTTCTTATTCATCTTAACTATGAAGACCATCCCCTTCTTCCTAATAACTTTCTTTATCTACATTGCAGATAGTAAATGTGGTTTAACTTCACTTTGACCACAACAAATCCTAACCCTTTGATTAGATTCATCCATAAATTCTACCCATCTCTCTTCAAAATTTAGAAGAGCCTTATGCACCTTCAACCAATCAACTCCTAGAATGATATCAAACGCATGCAAAGGTGCCACATACATATGCCAATTAGTTTTTCCTTATGGTAAAGTAATGTGGGGATCAAACAGACATTGGTTAACTTGGTAGGTTTTCCCTGACCCATACTCTACCTTCCAACCATTGGCCAAAAATCCAGGTCTAACAAATATGTCCCTCACTAACTTAGTAGATATAAAGTTGTCAGTTGAACCACTATCTATCAAAATTTGCACATTCTTGCAAAAAAATTCCATTTAATAAGAAAGGGGTAATTTGACCATCAAGTTTAGAGTTACCTGTGGCTACAAAGATCCTGTGAGCTACTTCAACTGGAGCTTTCTAACATTGATCAACTCTATGGGGATATTTACTGGCATAATGAGCTCCTTGACATACATAACATCCATTTGGTGGAGCTCTATTTGATCTATTACTATTTTTATTTCTATCTAGAGATGCAGTTTCTTTGGACCTATCTTGTCCTACTGGTTTTTGATCCTATCTTTTGGTAAATTCTTTACCATCCCGCTTGAACTTACCACCCTGGTAGTTAGGTTTATTTTTTCCACTTTGCCTACTTTGCTCTCCCCCTTTGGGTTTCTTATTTTGATCTTTCTCCCATATCATAAACCCAACACTTTTTCGCTTTCTGAGTTCATATTTTTCTTTCTCAGACAACTTTTGATAGTTAAAATATGCCTTTCTAGTTTCTTGATTGGCTTCCTCTTTTCTTGCCAAATCAAAGGCAATAGGCAAGTTATCAGGGTTGTGCATATTTACCACCATCATGATTCTAGGATGTAATCCTAGAATGAATTTTTGAGTCTTCATTTCTTCATTACTTTCATATTGAGATGCATATTTCAATAACTGAATGAACTTTTGGTGGTATTCATGCACTGACACATTTTCCTAATGTAAATTAGAAAATTCCCCAAATTTCTCCATATAATATTGCTTAGTCAGGAATCTATCCCTAAATTCTTTGGCAAAATCCTCCCATTTGAGGTTTGAAGCTTCTATTCTATGCCCTTTCTTATATGATTTCCACCAATCAAGGGCTACCTCAGTCATGTTCATAACTGCTAAAGCAATCTTAGATTCAGAGGATAAAACTACTAGAGAAAAATATGACTCTAGTTCACTTAGCCAATTTTCCATTGAATCACCATCACCTTTTCCATTGAATTTGGATATTACAACCTTTATTAGGTTCTTGTCCAACTCTTTACTCACCTTGGCCCTTCCAACACTGGATCCCTTAGGTTCTCTTGATACTTCCTCAGTCCTGCCTAATCCAATGTCTCTTTTCCTAGCTAATTCCTCTATGACCCTTTGTTGTTGGGTAATAAATTCTTGTTGCTGGGCCATATGGATTTTCTGTTGGGCCATCTCCTCCCTTTGTTGTTCCATGTGAGTTTGCAACAATTGAACAACTTTAGCAAGATTTTCCCCTTCTCTAACAGGTTCATTAGGAGGAGGTTCATTCAATTGTTTCATCCTTCTTTCACACTGAGGGCCTTCTCATCTTAATCCTGACCTTGGTCCCCTAGTAGGTCCTTCGATGGTTTCTTCCTCCCTGCCTCCCATAGGATTTCCTGAAGATCCACCTCATAGCATTCGTGCCATTTGACCTGTAGGTGAAAGAGGTAATCTATTAGTTTAATACAAATTCATAATCAGAGTCCACAACTCAGATCTACTTTTGCTCTGATACCATATGTAACAACCCAAATCTACTCACTTGGTTGTACCACACAATAATTCATAAACAAATCACTATATATTTTTTGTTTTAATACTATAATTTTACTCATAAGTTTACCTTCAAGTTCTTAGCAAACTTGCTTCACCCAATTATTTATTAGCATAAGCTTAATTTAGTACAGGTATGTTACACCACTTTTGGGTTCAATACTACTACAGACCAATCACCCAAGTGGACGAGATCAACCATATCCCATAAAGGTGCCATTAGTGGAATTGACTTGTCTCATTTAACGTCCTCATGTTCTGGCATGAGGGTCAATCCACGATAGGGGTTATCCTCTAGGGCCCATAACACCTAGAGGGTGGACACTTGCTTCCCTATCCCTTACCATTCCGAACCTTCGACTATTCATCGACCATGTTCTTACACTGAATGAAAGGGAAATAGCATATTTATACCCAGTGTCTAGCTGATTATCCTCTTCTCGAAGTCAGTTAGAGCCATGCCAATACACTGGCCTTGGTCTTAATCTCACATGCTCTTTATGACCCATGTTTGTATGTCCCATACCATACAACGAGGCTTAACCAACTAGGTCAAAGATACATGAGATCTATCATAGTACTAATCTAGATGCAACCTGGAGAAGGCATCCCATACCGCCCCTCATTACCAGACTTGACCTAGTCATATTATTCGACCAATTCTATCAGTCTATAATTGCTCTAGATGTTGTTGAACCAGCAAAACTATATGAGTAGTGTATTCAAGTAAAATTTATAAGTATGATTTTGTATTAAAACATCTTAAATCTATTATACAAGTTCAATAGAAGCTTGTGAAAGCATGTACTTAGTTTTCATTTTAATTTCATGTAGGGGAATTTAATATAATATTGATAAATTAGTTTAATGGTTTAATTATTGTGTATGGTGGTTTAAGCAATGAGAAATATTTTGTATTAATTAATAATTTATGCATTCAATACTTAAGAAATATAATTAAACCATACTTTAGGTGTTGGTGAATATTATGCTGGAAAAATGTCTCGACTTGGATTGCCAGGCTCCTAAATTATGTTAAAGAAAATTGTTTATAGCAAATGCTATGCTGGGAGAGTAGTGTAAATATTGTTATCTTTGAAAATTGACTTATGAAAATTTTGTATGTAGAGGGGCTAAGCTAGAATAGTAAAATGCATGGAAAATTATACCAAACCTTATATACATTCATTCTAAGACTTTGTTGTGTTAACCAGTTTTTTGTAAAGACATCATGAATAGCTGACATGAATATTAGAATGATTATTTGGTATCCTATTTGGTTAATTTTTTTTAATACCACCATATGGATACGTGTTGTGTTGGGACCAAAGTTCCTTTATTGGAATATCTAAAACCTTGAGCCATGTTATAACTCTCAAGAAAAAAGTATACCGAATTCCATGGAATAAATTAATAACATTGGTTAAACTTGTATTTTATATAAAACCCTTAGCGTGATTGGGGTTGCTTTGGTAGTAGAAAATATGGAATTAAATATAAAGGTATATTTTTACATAGCAAATTGTTTTAAAGTCTTTTATGTATTACATTTTATGGAAGGAACACTTTAAACTTGAATATTATATGAATTTAAAATATGAGAAAATAAATGGGTTTAATTTGATAGAAAATAAAAAGGGGTCTATTGATATGCTTGTGCTTATGTTTGAAAGAACTCAAGATAGATGCATAGGGAATTATGTTAAAACTTGTTCTTTCCCTTAAGCCTTGAAACTATATTATAATTATAGAATGGAGGATATTGTTTGCATATTTTATTTAATTGAAGTAATTAGGTGTATAATTATTTGATATCTCCAAAATCTATGTACCAACCCAAATCTACTCATTTGGTTGTACCACACAATAATTCATAAACAAATCACTATAATATTTTCTTTTATTAATACTACATTTTTACTCATAAGTTTACCTTCAATTTCTTAGTAATTTTCCTTCACCCAATTATTTATTACCATAATCTTAACTTAGTATAGGTATGTTACACCACTTTTAGATTCAAGACTATTGCATACCAGTCAGCCAAGTGGACGATAACGAACATATCTCGTAAAGATTCCATTAGTGGAATTGACTTGTCTCATTTAACATCCTCATGTTCTAGAATGAGGGTCAATCCATGGCATGGGTTATCCTCTAGGGACTATAACACCTAGAGTGTGTATGCTTGCTTCCCTATCCCTTACCAATATAAATTTTCAACTATTCATTAACCATGTTCATGTACTGAATGAAAATAAAATATCATATTTATGTCCATTGTCTAGTTTATTATCCTCTTATCAGAGTCAATTAAAGCCATGCCAATACACTGGCCTTGGTCTTAACATCACATGCTCTATATGACCCATGTTCATATGTCCCATAACATACAACGAGGCTTAACAAGCTAGATCAAAGATACATGGGATCTATCATAGTACTAATCCTTATGCAACCTTCATAAGGCATCCCATACCACCCATCGTTACCATACTTGACCTAGTCATATTATTTGACCAATTCTGTCAATCTACCATTTCTATAGATGTTTTTGTGTACCTACCGGTACCTCAAAAATCTTGGGTGATTTTTCCAAGCATCCTTTTCACTCAATGCCCAATTTCATGGTCATTTTAGGGCTCCTCAACCAATTCTAAATGTTTTGTTTTCATGCCCTGCAAATATTTCCAATAAGATTTTTCCAACCCATCCATTTAGGTTTAAGTTTCTACATAGATAAAAACTTCTCAAGGAAACCTATAAACAAATCTAAGCTTTGGGAGATGCCAAATATTTACACACATAATTAATTTAAATAAAATAAGTGATGCAAACAATATCATCCATTCTATAGTTATAATATAGTTTTGAGGCTTAAGGGAAAGAACAAGTTTTAACATAATTCCCAATGCATCTATGTTGAGTTCTTTAAAACATAAGCACAAGCATATCTATAGACCCTTTTTACTTTCTATCAAATTAAACCCATTTCTTTTCTTATTTTTTAACTTCATATATAATTCAAGTTTAAAGTATTTTTTCCATAAAATGTAATACATAAAATACTTTAATACAATTTGCTATGTAAAAACATACTCCTATATTTAATTCCATATTTACTCCCAGCAAAGCAACCCCCCATCACACTAAGGCTTTTATATAAAATACAAGTTTAGCCAATGTTATTTTATTCATTCCATGGGATTTGGTATGCTTTCCGCTTGAGAGTTATAAAATAGCTCAAGGTATTAGAAATTCCAATAAAGGAATGATGGTCCCAACACAACACATAGCCATATGGTGGTATTAAAATAAACTAACCAAATAGGATACCCAATAACCATTATGACCTTCATGTCAGCTACTCATGACGTCTTTACAGTAAAGTGGTTAACACAAAAAAGTCTTAGAATGAATGTTTTACAAAGTTTGGTATAATTTTCCATGCCTTTTACTATTCTAACTTAGCTCCTCTACATACGAAATATGCATGTCTTATTTAAAATATAAAAAGGTTTATGCTTCTCTCCTAGCGTAGAATTTGCTATAAGTAATTTTCTTTAACATAATTTTGGAGCCTAGAAACCCATATCGAGATGTTTTACCTACATAATAGATACCAAAAACTAAAGTATGACTCTTTTTTATAAGTATTGGATGCATAAATTACTAATTAATACAAAGAGTTCTCATTGCTTAAACCACCATACACAATAATTAAACCATTGAACTAATGTATCAACATTATATTAATTTTCCCTTGCACTAAATTCACATGGAATCTAATTACATGATTTCGCAATCCTCTACTAAACTTGTATAATAGATTTAAGATGTTAAAATCCAAACTGATACCTATAACTTTTACTTGAATACACTACTCATAGATATGGAAAGACACAATATAGTTTTACTAGTTCAACAAACTTTTTAGAATTTGTTTGCTAAATTATAAAAGAGCATCATTCATAGGTATAAAATTTGGAGTTTGAGTTTTTAAATATACAAGGAGAAACTCTAACACCAGATAGGGTGATACCCCAACACTTTTGCCACACATCAGAATGGCTACAACTCAATCATACATTATTTGTTTGGGCACGTCCTATACACATATGCACCATAACTCTCACCAAAATATAATTGTGTGAAGGTAAATATGCTAACATATTATTAAATATACAACTCAATGACTACATTCCTCTACTCGGTTGCAATCACCCTCGTTGGCATTTTTCACACCGCCTGCTGAAACTTCACTCTCTACCTTGACAATATGAGGTATTAGGATGAAGGGATCATATTTTAGCTCTTTACTACATGAATGCATTTCTATTACATACAACATTCATACTCGAAGATTTTTACCACAAGTTACACTACATACTATAATACTAATGCATATGGTTCACTTTAAACATCTTTCCATTTTTGGTAACAGTGTTATTCACAACCAAGATAAAGCAAATATCTAATTAAGAAATTATGAAGTATTCACACAGGCCATAAAAAACTTCAAACAGGTTCACATTGAACATAGTTCTTCCTTTTTCATTCTCACATAGAAAAACAAGTAAACTTCCCAGTTCAAACATAATCCTTTCTATTTAAAGCCAAAAGCAAACAAGGAATTACTTTGAACTATCTACTTGGAGTCCTTCGTAGTGCTTATCCCTTCCAATAGCTATCCGACACTTCTAGATCTTCCATCGCCTATATATTCATGCAATTCTTATTTTCTTAAAAAAAAAACTCCCAAAAGAACAACCAAAAATAGAGCAAAAGACCTCCATTCAATTTTTTTCTCTTTTCTCTTTGAATTCGGTTTCCTCCCAATTTGGTCTTCCACTACGTCTAAAAAATTTGCTTTTATTTACTTTTCCTCCCTTCTTGATTCTCGATTATGAAGAGGTTTAAAATAGTTATGACATCTAACACCTTGCGCCAATGCAGTTAAGCTAACTGCTACTCCACACTACGATTATCCAAATCATTTACTTTAATTTTACATGTTTGCTACCATTTAAATATAGCTCAAATAATTTATATAAAAGAAAATTCAAATATAATATTTACCTAATATTTAAGTAATTGACATCCATAATAATGCACTTGCATTTATACTTCTTTAAACCATGCATACATCCACTTATTTGCATTCCTATTTTATATCTATTTTCTTTTAATTTAAACTATATGCATTTTGAAATAACCAGTGGATTCCATAATAATCAGCACTCAAACCAAACACAAAACTTAGTCAGACATGACATCTACATGATATGAAAGTATGCAAGCGTCCATGTACTCATGAGCTGAATTATCATTTTCCTTATTACCTTTTTCATCGACTAACTTCCCTTGATGACTTTGAACCTGGTCTTGCATTCACAGTAGCTAGCAGTACCACAATTCACAAGAAAATGTAGGGTTATTACCAATTTTATTATCTACAAATATCTATGTGATGAGGGCCGTTACATCCTCCCCTACTTAGGACAAACATAGGCCCTATATTTCATGCAAAATTAAACAAGAAATATCTTGCATAAGGATTTAATAAATGACAAAGTAATCAAATAAATTCATTATTTTTATTTCACATATAATACCTTATTCATCATCTTCATCATAGAATCACAATTACTCTTATTTGGAATATATCTAAATCATATAACATTTCATTATTTTTATTTCACATATAATACCTTATTCATCATCTTCATCATAGAATCACAATTACTCTTATTTGGAATATATCTAAATCATATAACATTTCATATTGTTTTATTCAAAATATATAGTATCACATGTACAAAATCACTTTGTGTAACAAACACAAACCACATACAAGATACTGTACTGAGTAACTCAAACCAACATAATCTAATCTACTCAGTATCCAGTCACATATATGTTTGCAAATATATATATCATCAAATACATAATTTTTTTTCAAAAAGTATAAATCTACTCAAATATATAAGGAAACTTCTACTCCATATATACCATGTTCTCCCACATGATGTTTATGTTTGAGTAGTGGTCCCACTGGATTTGACATTGCTCTATATTCCTCTTCCTCGGGTTCTTGGTTATAAAACCAAGTGCGAATACCTCAAAATTAAATTTTGAGTGGGTCGATCATCTGCAATTTAGACACATCCAAGACATGAGTGGGATGAGAAATATATTTTCTAAAGAGGAACACATAGAAGACATTGTAAATTTTTGACAACCTTGGTGGTAGAGCAAGTCTATAACCAACAGGGCTTATCCTGGCCACAATTTCAAATGGACCTACATATCTGGAGTTCAGTTTGGAAAATTTTATAGAGATTTTAGCTATTTTTACAATTAATATTAGTCTCTCTCCCACAAAATATTCCCTTGATATCCTTTTTAGGTCCGTATAGCTTTTTTGGTGATTTGCAGCCTCTTTCAACTTTTGCTAAATTCTTTTCAATTGTTCTTCTATTTATTTTATTATTTCTAGTTCGATCACAACCCGATCCTTCGAATTATCCCAATACAAAAAAATTTGACACCTCCTTCCATGTAGGGATTTGAAAGGTGCCATACCTAGTGATATATGATAACTATTATTATATGCGAACTCCACTAGGTATAAGTAGTCTTCCCACTTTGTATGTTGATCCATGCAGTACATTCTTAACATATATTCCAATACCTGGTTTACTCTTTCAGTCTTCCCATCAGTCTCAGGATGATAAGAAGTGCTAGTATTAAATTTGGTTCTCAATACCTCATGTATTTCCTATAAAAATTTAGAGGTATAACAAGAATCTCTATCAAATATTATGACCTCTTGCCATTTCCCTGGTAAAATTATTTTCTACTGCAGGAGCATCATCTTGCACATTTCTTTGTATAAAATGTGCTACCTTGGTTAGCTTATCCACTATTACCAATATTGTATCTTGCCAAAACCTTTTTTTTAGGTAATCCCACTATAAAATCTATTGATACCACTTGCCATTTTTGCATAGGTAGCTCATGTGGGTATAGCTTTCCAGCTGGATGTAAATATTCTGCTTTCACTTTTTGAAACTCTAAACATCTAGCCACATAGTGATATTTTTTTCATACCTAGCAAAAAATAAATTTTCCTAGAATTCTTTCATATTTTTGTCCCTCTTGTATGCATCGAATAAGGTGTATTATGTACTTCCTTAAGGATTGTTTCCTTAAACCCTCCTAAGTTTGGAACTACCATTCTATTCTTAGAAAATAGTAGATCATATCTGATCACAAAGTCTGTATCCTTTCCAAGTTCTTACTCAATATGAACCTTACATGATTGGCATAATTCATCCTTTACTTACAATAATTTAATTTGGTCTAACGGATCATATTGACATTTTGTCATTGCATTAATGCACCCTCTTCTACTTAGAGCATCTACTACCTTATTCTCCTTAACCTTATTATACTCAATGCCAAAATTATACTCAACTAAAAATTCCATCCAACATCTTTGTTTAGCATTCAATAAGGGTTGAGTGAATATATACCTCAAATTCTGATGATCTATTTTCAATTCAAATGGTTTTCCTAATAAATAATATCTTCAAATTTTTAGGGTATGAACAACCACTGCCAACTCCAAATCATGAGTGGCATAATTTACCTTATGTCTCTTAAGCTTCCTAGACTCATAAGCAATAACTACATCATCTTGGGTCAAAACTCCCCCTAACCCTTCAATTGATTCATCTGTGCACATTGTAAACTGCTTATCAAGATCAGATAATTACAAGATCGATGCAGTTATTAAACAGTTTTTTAAAACTTGAAAATCTTCTTCACATTGTTTTGTCCACTTAAAGGATTTAACTTTTCTTTGGATATTTATAATAGGTTGGTCAATTCTTGAAAATCCTTTTACGATTCACCTATAATACCTTGCAATACCTATAAAAAATCACATCTCTATCATATTAGTAGGTGTTGGCCAATTAATTATTACTTCAATCTAGGATCTACTGCAATTCCTTTTGCGGAGACCATATGTCAAAAATACTGTACTTGCAAAGTGTAAAAATCATATTTTGATAACTTTGCATAAAGCCCAATATTTATCAGAATCCCTAGTACAATTCTCATATATTGATCATGTTCCTCCTTGATCTTGGAATAGATCAATATATAATCCAAAAATACAAGCACAAACTAGTCTAGTTGCTCTCTAAAAATGCTTTTCATGAGATTCATGAATGCAGCTGGGGCATTTGTCAACCCAAAAGGTAGAAATTTAAATTCAAAATATCCATATGTTCTAAATGTTGTTTTAGAAATGAATTCCTCTCGTATTCACAACTAATGATAGCCATATCTCAAGTCTATCTTTGAGAATATGGTTTCTCCTCTCAATTGGTCAAACAAATCATCAAATCTAGGTAACAAATATCTATTTTTGATATTTACCTTATTCAACATTTGATAATCGATGCACATCCTCAAGGTATCATTTTTTTTCTTAACAAATAGATTAGGATCTCCCCAAGGTGACACACTTGGCTTGATTAGCCATTTTTCTAGCAAATCTTGAAGTTGCATTTTGAGCTCTTATAGCTCTATAGAATTGTCCTATATGGTGCCTTTGCAATAGGCATTGCTTTGGGTAGCAAATAAATTGAAAAATCAAATTCCTTCTGAGGAGGTAATCCAGGCAGATCCTCAGGAAACACATCCCTAAACTCTTCCAGTACTGAATGTTTTATGAAGATATGAGATTTTTTTTTGTCTCTTCTTTCTTAATAACTTCATTTATCTGCATTACCGATAGTAAATTTGGTTTAAATTCCCTTTGACCACAACAAATCCTATCCCTTTTATTAGATTCATCCATAAATTCTACCCATATCTCTTCAAAATTTGAAATAACCATATGCACCTTCAACCAATCAACTCCTAGAATTATTGAACACATAAAAAAGTGCCACATACAGATGCCAATTAGTTTTTTCTTGTGGTAAAGTAATGTGGAGGTCAAACAGACATTGGTTAACTTGAAAGTTTTGCCCTGACCCATACTCTATCTTCCAACCATTGGCCAAAAATATAGGTCTAACAGATATTTCCCTTACTTAGTAGATATAAAGCTGCTAGTTGAACCATTGTCTATCAAAATTTGTACATTTTTACCAAAAAATATTCCATTTAATAATAAAGGGGTAATTTGACCATCAACTTTAGAGTTACTTGTGGCTACAAAGATCCTATAAGCTACTTCAATTGGAGCTTTTTGATGTGGATTAGCTCTATGGGGACATTTAATGGTATAATGAGCTCCTTGACATACATAACATCCATTTAGTGGAGCTCTATTTTATCTATTACTATTTTCATTTTTTTCTAGAAATGCAGTTTCATTGGACCTATCTTGTCTTACTTGTTTTTGATCCTATATTTTGGTAAATTATTTACCATCCTGCTTGAACTTACCATCTAGAAATTCATATTTTTTACACTTTGCATTCTTTACCATCCTGATTGAACTTACCACTTTGCATACTGTTGATATTGCTATCTATATATCGCATAATATTGATTGGGAAAGAAAAGTAAAAAGTGATATTATACTGTTCACCTCCCCTCTCAATATAAGCTTAGTTCTTTAATTGGTATCAGAGCGGGTTCCTTTGAAATATTTTAATAGCTTGAAGAAAAATATTTTAATAACACAATGGATTCTAAGAATGAGTCTTCATATAATTCAATACCAATATATGATGGAAGCAATTATATATTTTGGAGTATGAGAATGAAGATTCACCTGATGGCACTTGGCAATGAAATATGGGAAGTAGTTAAAAATGGATACACACCACCAGCTAATCCACCTATATATAAATATGGTAAGCTTATACAACATTATAATTCAAAATAAATGAATGCAATTTTTAGATGCTTGCATAGAACAAATTTCATAATGGTTATGCATTTCAAATCAACAAAAGCAATTTGGAATAAGTTACAAAGCAAATATGAAGGAAATAAAAGTGTCAAAATGGCAAAGATACGAAATATCAAGGGACAATTTGAGGATTTAAAAATGAAGTATGAGAAAAAAATTAGTACTTATCTACTTCGGATAGATGAGGTTGTTAACGCCATGTAAGGACTTGGACTTGAGATTGAAGAATCTGATATTTGTGATAAGATATTAAGATCTCTTCCAAAAATATTTAGTGAAAAGATCTCTGCTATAGAGGAATCAAAATATGGTGATCTTTTGACAAGAGATATGTTACTTGGTATTCTTACAACTTTTGAGTTAATAACAAAAGAGGAACCTAATATCTAGAAGGAAGCAACCTTCAAATCTACTAAGAAGACAAAGAACGTCAGATTCAAGCAATGAGTCATCCAGTGATGAAGAAGCAAATTATGGTAGAAGTAATAAGGATTCAAGAAGATTTAAATATGCAAAATCTATTATATGTTTCAATTGTGGAAAGTATGGTCACTATGCAACTTATTGTCAAGAAGCCATAAATAGCAATGATGAAGAAAAACATGATCATAAGAACAATGAATCAGAAAAATACAGGTACCAAAAGAAAGGTAAGGATGGACAAGGCAGACAAGGGAAGAATTTCTTTCAAATACAAATTATAATCTACTACGCAGACAAGGCAACTAAATACTCAATTGATAATGACAATAGTTTCTCAAATAATGATAAATATGAAGTCCTATTTCTGATAGAAGAAAAAAAAGAAGTTAAGAAAAGGTCATCAATAATTATCAAGTATTATATGTGGTAATTTTAGACATCTTGAAGATAGTTGTACAAATAATTGTTTCAATTTTAGTGATGATGAATATGAGGATTCACTTGAAGGACCAGAAGAGAATATTATAATGGCACTAGAAGAAGAAGGAGATGATCCTATAGGAGACAAGTCAGAAAAGAATGAAGATGTTCTCAAAGGTAAACAAATAGAGGAAGAATAAAAAAAAGAAGTTTATCTTGAGGGAGAGCTTATTTATGCTCTTAACACTTTAAATAAGCTAAGAAAGCAAAACTCCCAACTTGAGCTTCAGTTTCAAGAATGTGATGAATAGAGAGTAAAGCTTATAGAGGATCTAGAAAATTCAATGGCTAAGACAAAGAAGTTCAAGGATAAGTTAGAAGAAAAGGTCTTAGAATGTGAAAGGTTAGAACAAGAAGCAGCTCTACTAAGGGAAGAAGTAAATAAGTCTAAGGACAAGCTACACAAGTTTGGAAGAAGTTCAAATAATTTGGATAAGATTATCAAGTCACAAAAGCCTACATCAAGAAAAACAAGTCTTGGTTTTGAACAAGCTCAAAATAAATAAGAAGAAAATTCAACCTCAAGTTCTGAAGAAGAAGAAAATTTAGAAGAAGATAGTGTAAGAGAAATTGAGACTTCTGAGGATGATTTGGACATCATAAATTTCAACAAGGAAAGAAACAATGCACAAAGGAGAAACATATGGAATAAGAACTAACATACGGTAAGAGAGACTAAGAGACCAATGAGGTCATGATAAGGAAACTTCAATGGATGATGTTTCTCATGTCATATATTTAGGCACAAGGCTTCATAATTTAGGACACGTGAAATATAGGAATATGGGAATTTCAAAATCAGGTAGCCTTTTCATGGGTATTGCTACTCATGTAATCAATTTGGTCATAAGGCAATGAATTGCAGGCTTCATGATAGAAACATATATGACTTCACTAGAAGAAATCTCAAGATATTTGTACCTACAAGAAATAACAATACTAAGTGTTACACGTGCAATAATGATGGACATACAACAAAGTGGTGTAGATCATATATTCCAAAACCGAGCATGAGCAAAAACAAGAATAGGAATATGGACATGAATAGGAATAGGAACATGGATATGAATAGGAACAATCAAAGGAATCATAAGGATCAGATGAGAAGGCAATAGGACAAAGGTAAATACCAGTGCTTTCTAGGAGTAGAAATACTCCCACTCCATAATTAACCACCACAAGAGGAGGTGGGGGAGGGGCTAAGATAAGAGACTCATTCTTAGCCCCGAGCCCAAATGTGACCCTTTGCCATTGATGTCAAAGGGGGAGAGATTTAAGTAAGGGAGAGAGATTTAAGTAAGGGGGAGAGATTTGATTTAAGAAGAGAGCATTGAGTCAGGGGGATCAGTTTCCCAGGGGGAGTAGGACAGAAACAGGTTAAGAAAAATTGAAAAGATAATTGGGTTGCCATCAATGACAAAGGGGGAGATTGTTGGACATTTTAAGAAGATGAAGTTGTCATTGATGTCAAGGATGAATTGTCATTGATGTCAAAAGGTTAAATGCAGTAATGCAAATGGTTGGTGGCAAAAGAGCTTCATAATGTTTATTTTTAAATATTATGTGAAGCACAAAATAAAATATTTTTATTAAAACGTTTTTATTAAAACCATGGTTGGCCAAAATAAAAGGTTTTTATTAAAACCATGGTTGGGCAAATAAAAAAGGTTTTCTAAAACCTAAGGAGGCTTTTATTTTAAAAAAGCCCAAAGGAGATTTAAATATTTAATTTATAATATTTAAATTCCTTTGAATTTAAATAATTATAAATAAAATCAAAAAGGTTTTCTAAAACCTAAGGAGGCTTTTATTTTAAAATCCCAAAATATATTTAAATATTTAATTTATAATATTTAAATTCCTTTGAATTTAAATAATTGTAAATAAATATATCTCTAAGGTAAAGTTGGTAGCGCCAACGATAGAATTGTTTCTCCGATGAATTTTCCTCTCCACAAACGTGTGTAACAAGGGAAGGCATATGGTATAAATACCATAGCCAATCCTAAGGTTTGGCATCGATTTTATTGCATCTTCCTTAAGCAAAAAAATCTCGTGCAAATTTTGACATGTGTGCCTCCTAAATAGCACAGTGTGTGGTTTCACCGGCATCAAAGGAAGAGCCAAAGGATCTTAAGGGTTTGAAGGAGTCAAAGCACACGTTGTGCTTTGAGGCTCCAAGTGGAGTACGTGGCTCACACAGTGTGGAAGCTACATCCAAGGCATTTTGGGAGTATTGTGCCAATATTCGAGCCTCGCGGATTGCGAAAAGTGGCAATAATTTTTTGAAAATTATTTTATTTTTTTTTGTAAGGTTTAGGAGGGATAAGGTGGAAGTAAAGTTGTGAAATTAACCTAAGTGTTGATGAAATATTTTTTGATATATGAAGGGTTATTTTTGCTAAAGCAAAAGCTAGGGTAATTTTTTTTTACCTTAGAAAAGTGAGAAATTTGCTTATTGATAAAGTTATTTATTTAATTAATGCAATATTAAGTAGGGAGTCATAAGTAGATTTTGAATTATTTTTTAGATATATTTCTGAAAAAGGTTATGATAAAATTGAATTGTTAAGACGTTCTTTTGATGAGTTAGAGTTTTGTAAGAAGTGTTTTGATTAAATATTTGTGGTGTTGGATATTATTTTAAGATGGAGTAATAAGGTGTAATTAAGTTTGATTATTTTTGTAATTGAGAATTATTTTGTGAAGAGGTTAGTGTGATATTTTATCATCTAACTATTGAAATTGGCAAAAGAGAAAATTGTGATTGAGACAGGTTTTCTAAGGTCACTTCTACATCAAATAAAAGGTATGGGCATATTCTTATTTGGTTGAAGTGATTGATTGAGGTTTTCTAAAAATAATATTGGAGTGAAAAAGACTTTGTTAAGTTTTCCTTGTTGAGTGTGTTTTGAATTAATGCTTCAAGGTTTTCTAGAATAGAGGTTAAGGAAAGTAACCTTATTTTATAAGCATTGTTGTTGAAGTGATTGGTTGAGTGAAGAACTTGAAATAGGGTTTGTAAAGATCATGAGTATCATTGTTATGTGAAGTTTGCAAAGATCATGAGTATCATTATTATGTGAGATTGGTTGATAAGCATTGTTGGAACATTTGAGTAAAATTTCATAAGTTTGTACTAGGGTTTGTGAGCAAGGATTGTTTCATTGAGTGATTGGTTGAGTAGAGTTGGTTGAGCCTAGTCAAGTGGATGTTTTGATGTGATAGTTCATGTTCTATGAAACAAATTGTTCTATATTTTGAATTGATTTGAGAAATAAGTTGAGTGTTGATGAATATGAAACATATTAAGTCTCTAACAATTCTCTATATATTTCTATGATAAAAGAGAGATTGAAAGTGATTGAGAGTTTGTGAGTGTGAAGCATATTGAGTCTCTAACAATTCTCTATATGTTTCTATGGTAAAAATATAAATTGAAAGTAATTAAGCATTATGGTGAATGTGAAGCATATTGAGTCTCTAACAATTCTCTTTATATTTCTATGAGATGGGACAATTTCTAGTGAGGAATTTTTGAATAGATATGAGGTAAGTCTTGAGAAGACTTTTGGACAGATTTGTGTGAGCTTTTGTGGAAGCTTACAATACATATTTTGAGGACAAAGATTGTCGAGAAGATTAGAAAAGTTCTAGTGAGGACTTATTGAGAAGATTGGACAAGTTATAGAGAGGACTTGTGGATAGATTAGTGTGAAATTTTATGGAAGCTTACAAGGCATATTTGAGATAAGTCTTTGAGAAGAGTTGAGAGAAAATTTGATTGATTAATTTTTTCAAACCTTGAGTTAAGATTTAGGGTAGATCCAACAGAGTTGATTTGTAATTGGATAAAGCTTTGTGTTAAGGCTTGAGGATAGATATTAACGACATATTTGTTCTAGACCGAAGGATTATGTTTAGTGCAGATCAAAGGAAAAATATTGAGGACATATTTGTGCTAGACTGAAGGACTATGTTTAGTACATATTTGAGGATATAATTTGGTGTATATTTAAGGACAGGTTTGTGCCAGACCAGAGATAGATATTGAGCATACTTGTGCTAGACTAAAGTACTATGTTTAGTGTAGATTTGAGATAGAACTTAGAGCAAGATTTGGAGGTGACATAGTATAGAGGACGATAGTCTCTATTGTATAGAGATACATTAGCTAATGTAGTGGAAGCAATAGTTCTTTTAGAAGATCACTAGTCAAAGCTAAGAAGAAAGGAGTTCTCCTATGGATAGAGATCAATGAACTTGATTAGGGGATTGGTTTCTACTTTGGATAGAGGTCCATAAACATTGTAATAGGGAAATAATTCCCAAGAGATTTATTGAGAAAATTTTAGTGAAATATTTTCTTCGTGGAGTAGCCCACATTGGGTGAACCACGTTAAATTGGTCTCTATTGTGTGTGTTGATTTGTGCATTGCTTTGATTTCTACTGTTGATATTTCTATATATACATTGCATAATATTTGTTGGGAAATAAAAGTAAAAAGTGGTCTTATACTATTCACCCCCCTCTTAGTATAAGCTTCTGTTCTTCAAAAAATTGGGGATTTTTTTAAATACATGAGGAAAATGTGGCAGTGCATGAATACCACCAAAAGTTTATTCAGTTATTGAAATATGCATATCAATATAAAAGTAATGAAGAAATGAAGATTAAAAAATTCATTCTAAGATTACATCTTAGAATCATGATGGTGGTAAATATGCACAACCCTGATAACTTGCTTACTGCCTTTTATTCGAAAAGAAAAGAGGAATCCAATCAAGAAACTAGAAAGGCATATTTTAACTATAAAAAGTTGTCTAATAAATAAAAAAGAACTCAAAAAGAAAAAAGTTTTTAGGTATATGATATGGGAGAAATATAAAATAAGAAACCCAAAGGGGGAGGGCAAAGTATGCAAAGTGGAAAAGATAAAGTCTTTCAGGAGATAGGAACAAAAGCAAGATAAGTCTATTGTTGCGATAGGCTTCTAGGTAAGTTTGAAGACCCCTGTAGGCTTGATATAGTTTTATGGTTATCTATTTTTTTGACTCTGTAACCTAATGTATAGGGATAAGGGTTAGTTTTGGCCCAAGTTTTGGTTTCAATATTTTTCTCAAGTCAAAGGTTTGGGTTCTTCCCCATTTACAAGTAAAGGGGCCTTAAAAGTCACCAAGAATGTGGGGCAGATAATTTAGCCTCCTTGGCATGAATTGGATTTGATAAATCCCTATCCTAGCTAAGAAGCAAAGTCATGTATTGGATGGGTTATGCGAAAGGCAAAAATTTTTCTCATGAAAATATCATCCACCCTATCTAAATCACTGCCCAAGACCTGGAGGTAAGATCCTATGAGCGAACAAGTGCAAATCATAGGGAGTTATTGGAAACCCCCACCCTAGCCAGGTTAGGAGTTTGGAAGAGAAGAAAGAGTAAAGCTATTCCAAAAATCTCACCCCATCTTGAGTGGGTGGTTCAAATAATTGTAAGGGAAAGTTCATTCATAAGGACCCTCCCTAGCTTAGAAAGCTATTTTGAAAGCTCCCAAGGATGGACATATACCGAAATACCGTCCAAATGAAGTTATATGGGTGGAGTTTAAGTTGTCACCCACTAGAAAGCCTCATAACATCCTATCCATGGCTAGTACTTGATAAATAAAGGAGATGAGTGATCAGAGATAGTGCTAACCTAGGTTTCAGGCTTATATCTAGGACAACATCATGCATATTTAATGTAGGTTATTATCCTTCAAGAGATATTCCAAAGCTCCACATTGGAACCCAAGAATAGTGTTTCCCACCAATACATTGTAGTCAAAATAAGGCAAGTTATATGTGAAATTAATGCTCAACCACCACAGCTAGGGCTATAAGTTCAAAAAGTACAACATCACCAATGGAGACAAAACCAGGGAGAGGAGATGCAATTAATGAAGACCATTCGATGACATATTATTTCCCTTGAAGGGTATCATCAAATGTAGTAAGATATCAGGAATATGATTACTTGTCGCCCGAGTGGTACATTGTACATTAATGAAGTTGTCCAATGGAGGAAGAGGAGGAAATATCTCTTGCCTATAAATAAGAAAATGGAACCGATCTAGAGGGTCAGCTTTGAGCCATTACAATTTGTATGTAATACTAGAAACATATTAATATAAGTAGAGCATTGTTTGGCCTTCCAACCATTTCATGTATGTATGTATTTTCATGTTTGTGCTTTTTTGCTAAAATTGGTAAATGAATTAGTTGTGATTCTACAATCTGAATTTTAACTGTTGATTTATCGATTCTAGAATTTACAAGCATGTGATGGATGTTAATAATGAAAGCTGAAATATATTGGTTCGTCTGTTAGATGGTTTGTATATGTGAATGTATTTTTTCCTATGTCTTGCATATATCTTGATGCAGCTAATTTTCCCCTTTTAATTCAATCATGTTAGCTTAGTTTTATTTTCTTTCTTGTTTTCCCTAAGCTCCATCGAAATAGTTATCAAGTCATAAGGAACCGACCTTCTCCAAATATTGGTTGTAGGGTTTCACCATCCTGTGACTTCTCAATGTTGATCTAGTCTACAAGGTGCACAATCCTTCCATTAGGTGTATATTACTGACCAACAAAGACATTAATATGCAACCTTCTCCTTGCAACTTTTAAACTATAATATGGTGCTTAATGAAACTTACTAAAAAACTGAATAACTAAATTTCAAATAATGAACCTTTTGCACCAAATTTTCTTAACTTCAATGAACTCTAAATATGATGAATAAATTGGTGATTTGAATTCATAAAAATGCTACCTTGTAATTGATGAAATCGTAGCTCTTCCTTATTTTCCAAAATAGCTCTTTAGCTCACCTATTTGCAGCTTTGAAACCCTCTAACATGCTACTCAAAAATTGTAGCTTGATGGTTTTAATTTTCCTTTAGAATGTATTCTGTAAGTATAAAACTTAGCAACTTAGAAATTCTGCCCTTTTACAGTCACTTTCTCCTTCGAAATTTTGTCAATGAATCTCTTCAAATTTGGTAGGAAAATCCTCCAAATTACAACTGAGATTTATCTCCTAGAGACCTTCTATCTTTTGTTGTAAATTTAGCAACCTTATTTCTCCAAAATAATCTTCAAGCCTTCAATGGCAACCCCAAATATCTCATATTTTGTGGCTTCTCTATCTCCTTTCTCCTTCAATCTTCTTATCAAATATTAGCTTCAATATTGGTCTCTCCTATGGCCTTCACTGAAATCTAGTGAGACTTTCCTAGCCTTCTCCTTCCTCCTCCTTGAGACCTCTTCTCTAGGGTATTTAATATCATAGCTTATCTGGTCTTCTCAATGAGACTTTTATTCAATATTCAACTACATAAGTTTTTGCAATGATATCTCCTTCTTGGATATCTAAAATCTATTGCTTCTAGAATCTAGAATAGGACCTTTGCTAGTCCTTCTTCAAACTCCTATATTTCTAAACTAGAATTTCTTCAATGGGACCTCTTATGGGTCTCTTCAACTTCTTGAGTTATTTTCTCCTACTAATTCAATATGAAATCTACAGTCTTCAATATTCAATGGAGATCCATCAACCTCCAATATTCTCCTAGAATCTTCTCTGGAGTCTCTTATTCCTTCAATGGGGTCTTCTTTCTAGGACATCCTCCTTGATTTACAGTTTTCAATCTTCAATGGAAATCACCAACCTCTAATATTCTCCTAGATTCTTATTTGGAGTCTCTTCTTCTTCAATTTGCAATAAGGCTCCTCTAGCCTTTTTCTCTCTTCTACAATTTGTAGGTCTGCAATCTCACGATGGGATATTTTTCTTAGGTCTCCAATTATTCGATCTTCTATTTGTTGCTTCAAATACTAGATTTATTCCAAAGAAGATATTCTTCCTAGAACTTTGTAGGAATCTTCTCGATTTTATTTGAATCTCCTTTTCCTACAACAAATTATTTGGAATTTAATGAAAGAAACTCTAAATATAGATATAATCAATCTTCACTAGTTGATTTGTCAATCTAGTGGAATTAATGTTGAGTCCTAGTCTTCACGAGTTTTTTTGAAACCATCTGTAAAGACTCTAGCCAAATGCAATTTTCAAAAATTCTAAAAATGATATTTTTGATCTCCTCTCAATCTCTCTTGTGGATATCCCTATTTCCTATTTGATCTATCGTGGCTCTAATACCACTGTTAGCTTTTGGTGATGTCTATTAATAGAAATACAAGCACAAGATGTAAAATATGCAGGCTATGATAACTATATGATAATGACACTAAAATATGTAATAAAATAAGAGAATAGACTTCTGCAATAACTCGATAAAATACCATTAATGAAAGCTCATGAAAATAGTATAATGCAATATAATGGAGGACTTGAACACTCCAAAATTTTAAATGAAGAACTACATTGTACCTACTCACTACTATAATCTACCTCTCTATAGTAACATTTTCTCTCTCTCTCTCTCACTCTATACCTTAAAGGTCTATATATAGGAAGATATATGTTTTGGCCTTTACTCTATCCATGAATCTTCATATACCTATCATATAACTCATGTACATGTGGACTACATGCACATTTACATCATAGCATATTCTAACACTTGTGCATTTATTACATTGCATGAAGTAACTCAAACCTTACTCTAAAGTAAAATTCTACTCTAATTATGTACCCAAGGTGGTACATTAGCATGTATCAAATAATGTAATATATTATAACACATAGTAGCTCATGAAGATATACATTCAATAACTTCAAGAAAAGAGAAAGCGATGATCTTAAATCTTGATACTAGTAAAGCTTATGATAGGTTTAACTAGGATTTTCTTTTTATAGTATTAAAATGTTTGGTTTTGGGAAGAAATGGGTTAGATGGATTAAAGCTTGTGTCTCTATAGTTTCATATTCAGTGTTGGTCAATGGGTTAGTAATAGAATATTTTAAATCTAAGAGAGGTCTTAGATAGAGAGATCTTCTATCACCATATTTGTTCATATTTATGGTTAAGTTTTTAGGTAGGTTGGAGAAGGCTAATGAATATGGGCTTATAAGTGGGCATAAGGCTAGTAATAACCTTGAAAACATCACCGATCAACAATTTGTAGATTATACAACCATTTTAGGAGGGCAAGGATAAATGAGACTAGAGTTTTGAATAACTTATAAAAGGAATACAAAAGAGCATCAAGGCAAAAAGTTAATAGGAAAAAAATCCAAAATTTACTTCCTAAACACTCTAGCTAAAATCAAAGCAGGTATATGCAGGTTACTTCAAATGGAGGAGGCAAATTTACCAACAACTTATCTAGGGATGCCCTTATTTGAGGGGAGAATGAGGATAGAATTATGGAATTCAATTATAAGTAAATTTTAGAATAAAATACCGATATGGAAAGGTATATGGTTATCATTAGTAGGAAGAGTGTAGCTAATTAAATTAGTCTTACAAGCCATTCCAACTTATTATATGTCATTGTATACTATACCAAAATCAATAGAAAAATGTTTAATCTATATTATATGATCATTTTTGTGGTTAGGATTACATGATAAAAGGAAATTTCCTTTAGTGAAATGGAGCAAGGTGTGTGATGATAAAATGAGGAGAGGTCTAAGTTTCAGAGTTCTTATAGATATAAAACTTATATCTTAGGTGAAAGTAATCTAGATAATGTACAAAGAGAGTCAAAGACAATGGGAAAAAAATCTTCTAAGTATATTGAGCCCAATTACCCAAGCTTAATATTGACTGAATTCTCTCTACCAAATGCTTCTACACTTTAAAATGGTTTAAGAAAATTTATAGATCTAGTGATTAAAGTTTTAATATGGGTGGTGGAAACTGGAGAAAAAAATTCTATTTGGATGGATACTTTGTGTGATAAAAACCACTCAATCTAGATCCATTTTTGAAACCTTGAATGAGATTACATCAATATGAATATGGTGATAGGGTTCTAAACATTTTGTACAAGGATCAGGAAGTAAGATACAGTGGAAAGAATATTTTTTACAAGTATACAAGATATTGATGCTAGGAGGCAATTGAGTAGAAAGATAACAATTATGATTATTCGAAGGGGAGCCAAGGATAAATTGGTTTGGGAGTTGAATAGCTCAGGAGAATACACAACAAGAAGTGAATATAATGTAAAGCACCAATAAAATAGGAATATCACAAGAATATGGAGAGATATTTAGGATAGCCCAAGAATTCCTAATATCAATATATTTGTTTGGCTAGTAGGTCATAGAAGAATTTTATCCTAGGATAACCTTATGAAAAGGGGTTTTCATGACCCCTCTCAATGTGCTCTTTGTAAAAAGGAGGAGGAGAGTATAGACCATCTCTTGGTATATTGCTCCATAGTCTCTAGAAACTATGGCAATGGATTCTTAATATGTCTGGTAAGTGCATGGTAATTAATAGTAAAATTGAAGAATGGTTAAAGTTATGGCAAAGCACTTTTAAAATTGATGCTTTACAAATAATTTAAGATATATCAAAATATAAAATATTTTGAACTATATGGCTAGAAAGGAATGGACCCTTAAATATGTCCATCTATTGATTGTTGGCTGCGAGAGGGTTGTCGATTTGATGTTCATTCTCATCAAGCATATCCTATATTTTATTCTTAAATGTGTAACATGAATGAATGTCATGACTATTTTATTGATTATAAGGATAGCACATGTCCTCTTGATACCACTTAGATTTGGGCTTATTAAGATCCAATGTGTGGATATTTGGAATTTTTATGGTATTTTCCTCACATAATCAATTAAAGAGTGACACCAAAGACTCAGGCAATGGCATATAATTGTGAGGTAGTTGACATTGTTGCTTTTGCCCCTAATTATATTAAGATTTATTTTACTATGAATGATGGGGCTAGGCCTAATAATTTATTTGTTGTATCGTATGTTGCTTTACAGGCCCTGGAACATTAAATGCAACTTGATTAACCATTGAGGTATTCTGTTGAGTACGGTTACCCTTTGGGTTTTTGTTCCATTTTTTATTTCAAAGTTTTATTTCCCCTTCCTAAGCCTTAATATCCTCTATAACCTTAGCCTGAGCTAGGAATTCCTTAAATGTATGATATTGTTGGAGTTGTAAAAGCAATGAAATATATTTTGAATAACTGCTTGTGAATAAATGAGTTATCTATGTCATATGCAAGGTAAATTATAACTTTGAAATTATTTCTCACCTCCTAATATCGTAGTCAAAAACTAGTTCATAATCATATTGGTTAAGATTATATAAATCATTCATGGTTGCTTTCTTATTATTTAGCATTCCAAGAATGAATTTGCAATCTATTCAAAGCTATGAATATTGTGCCTTGGTAGATGATTATACCACTCTAGGCTTGGTCTCGAGAGCATTACCAAGAAGGTTCTTAGCAACAAGGCATCGTCATACTGAAGTTGAGAGTAAAGGTTCATGAAACTAGTGACATGCTCCCATGCATTGTCAACTCCTTAAAACTTATCTAACTTGGGTATTTCAGAATGCTCCATATATGGAGGAGATTGGACTGAAGTATGGAGCAGTTGATTACAAATTTGACTTAGTGTGGGTTTCTTGTAACTCATTCCTAAAGCTTATTTTTCCAATGATCTAATGCGCTCAATGAGAACCTTGTAAGCTTCAGATAAAATGATCTCATACCCTCACATTTGCCCTCGAGGAGGGGGAGGTGGAAGATGTCTAGTGGGGTGAGGTGGTTGATTGTGGTCATCAACCAAATCCTCATAAAGCGACTCGAGATACCCCTAATCTTGATACCCTGACCCTAAGTCTTCATAGACCTCATGCTTCTGTTGAGCATTGTTGGGTTGACGTTGTTGGGGCCTATGGTATTTTATGGGGTGCATGATGAGGATATTATGATTGGGTCTAGGAATTAGTTTTTGGTGGTGTACAAGGTGCTTTTGATGGATCTACTACCTATAGGTACCTAGTGTAGGAACCACATCATACATGGATTTTTGCAATCTCTCTTGATATAGCCTTTCCTGATACAACCTATGATCTTGTAGCCTCTACTGACTCCTGATATTTCTCATCCAAGTGTTATTTATCCAACCATAACTGGTTCAATAATGCTTTTTTATCAACATTATTCCTAAGGACCTAATCTAGATAGTCAACAATGTGGGACCGATTGACCTTTGTATTAATACAAAAGAACTTGACCTACTCTACAACCCTAGAGGTGTTGGCTATATATTTTTCATAATAAATAGAAGCCATGTTGACCTGGTATTTGGGATTATATGTAATATTGACATACTCAAGCGATGCAAAGGCAAAACATGCTTTCACTGAATACTCTACTTGAGAAGTAGTAGGATAATTAAAATATCCCTCCTCCTCATTTATAAGGATTGTATGAGTTGGCATGGTTTTATAAGTAGGACAATGAGTATCGTACCTATATAAATGGGTATATTGCTTACGCATCCATGGGTAGTCAAGTAGAGTGGCTTTATCATCTAACCTTGTCCATGGAGTGTACTCTTGATCATGCTCTAACTGGTGTATAGAGTGAGTCAAAATGTAAACTTGTGGTACCGACCTACTAAGACCCTCTCTGTGCTAAAGGTTTTGTCTATGATAAGTAAAAAAAGTATCTTGACTATGGAGGTCATCACTTTGATCATACCAAGGATCAATAGATGTGTCCTAAATGAGGATTTCCTCTAGGTAAAACTTTCTATAAAAACTAGAATGCCATTTGGAAATGGTCATATCCTCTAGACTAATGTGAAGTCATTCCATGCCTCCTTGAAAAATTTCTATGGCACTAGCTCTTGATCAAGCGGCGTCGTGTGTGGTTACCATGGTCTTGATTAAACAAACAACAAAGAAACACACAAGCAAATAATGTTATTATCTCATTTAAATTTTAAGTGTGAGTCCCTATACTGTTTGAGTGTATTTTGATGTTGAAAACCCTTATTCCTATGAAACTAAGGGTAAACAAAATAGAAAAATACTAAAAGGTAGTTAGAGCACACCCCCCTATTGGGGAATGTAACTCAAATGATAAAAAGTGGCTTCCTATTTTATATTGGCTCAAGGTAATCTTATGGGAATAAATTACCTCTTGAAGGAGCCACACTATCTAATGTCTTGGTATCGTCAATGCCTCACTTTCCCTTAACCCTCATGTTTAAGGCATGGAAAATAACGACAGTTGCATCCACTAATTATTTAAAGAGCCCTATGGTAAAAGAGATTTCCTAAACTTCCTACTCTAGGTGTACCCAAGAGTAGGAGACTTCTTGGTGATGAATTCTAGGAAGCCACTCACTTTTGACCACTAAGTTGTTAGGGTGTGAGCCAATGGATGGAGATGAAGCCCACCATCACTAGTCTCGATTAATGGTTGGTGATGAAATCTAACTCGTTAATGTTTAAAGTGAAACATGGTGTGTGGGATTATTTTTATTTATGCAAAAGAAAGTAAAATCACAAAGTAGTCCATGCTCTTTGACTAATGCATAAAAATAACATTTAAAATTCAGATTTCTAAGTAATGGGTGTTTAATTTTTAGAAACCTATAATATGTATAACCCTACATGAGTAGCCTATGGACAGGTAAAAAGCAATCAGACCAAAAACCAACAAAAAAGTGAACATATCACACATAGATGATTTTAGATAGGGGCTATACTACACAAATATGGTAACCTACAGGGGATCATCTCACAAAGAGATAGTTGCTGATATGGGCCATCAAAACCAGAG
This sequence comes from Wollemia nobilis, assembly GCA_028583015.1. Lineage (NCBI taxonomy): Eukaryota > Viridiplantae > Streptophyta > Pinopsida > Araucariales > Araucariaceae > Wollemia > Wollemia nobilis. Next base: position 16,074,325 of record JAQPPZ010003374.1, read on the forward strand.
ACAATCACAAACAGAGACCCAAAACTTATGATTTCTATACCTAAATATCTACAACTTAATTTTTTTTGCAATTTTACTTATAAACATAAAGAGATAGAACAAACGTACTCACCTTGAAAGCCTACATTTGACGAAGATCCAACTTTTTGCTTTTCTACTTTTTGATATGAGGTCATTTTTATAAGGGATAATTATCAAACAAAGACTATCTCAAGGTCATATGATCATCAAACAAGGGTCGTCTCTATGATATATGGCCAGGCCTACAACCTGCAACTAGAAAAACAAATTGTAATTAGCAGAATGAATAACAATCAAGGACTATGTCCCACCATGATCGCCACTGAAGTGCAAAAAAATACCATACATCCAAGCAAAGGAAATACTGAAAGATAGAAATAACAATGAAACCACAAATATTAAGAACAATATATGTATAAAATGAATGATGGTGCCCTTTTATTAATAATAATATCCATTCCTTTCAATGAGGTTACAATAAAAATCCCTCTTAGGGATGTTACCGATCTTGATACAATGATTTACAATAAATATATTTCAGATGTAATGCACAAGATCTTATTCACACCCGCAAACCATCTTGAAGTGGGTTTCTCATAACTACTACAAGGGTTGATGATATTTAGTTCTTGTGTTATTCCTTCCTCATATAAAACCTATAGTCTACACACAAGGAAAGCAAAACAATTAGTAGCATGTGTAGATGTAATGATAAATGAAAGCAATGAATGACTAAAACATGATAAATGCATACGTAAATTAAAACCTACTTATGCTAAAACAATTAATACAAATACTACTAAAACTTACTATGCAAAGAAATAGTAAAAAAAAATCTAAACCCTAGAGGCCATCTCTATATGGGATGGTCATACCTGCGGGTTGTCTCTAAGCGAGTCGACCGCAAACCTGTAAGTGATTTCTGAGGTCGATACAAGGGTGACTCAGGGTTTTATCTAGGGTTTCTTATAATTAGATTGGTGCACTTTGTGGAAGTGTATTGGTGGGTTCTGTCAGTAGTAGAAGCAATAATATTGTATCATGAGGAGAATACAAATGTAGCTTAAATCTCTAAAATGATCCAATGTCATAACTTCCAACAGCAAGAAGGTTTGAGGATTTGAAATTATGAATCCTTCAGATGCGAAAGCTTAAGATTAAAATTTTGTAGCACTTCATTTCTTGAATATTTGAGGACTCTATATGAATGTATGAACTTAGAAATCAAATTTGTAGGGTAGACAAGGCTTTAAAATTAGGGGGTGAGTGTCAATATATATATTTCTCAACAAAAATCTAATAATAACACAACTCTATGCATGAAAAATCAACGATGTAGTTCAAATTAATAAAAGAAAATTCTTATCTTCAAAATTTCAATGCAAATTTATTTTATCATGCAAATGTTCTAATCTAGGCTCATGCACATATTGAATTATGGTGTAAATTCATGCACAAGATTAACTAGAAGTTTTGACTACCAGTTATATCCTACTCATTTTTAATATTTCTTTTGGTGTGACCATATAGATATGGTATGACCTTTATTGGGGGTTGTACCTTGGTAGGACGACCTCTATAGGCCATGCCTTGAAGGGACGACTAGAATTATAAAGGGAAAAGTCCCTTGTTTGATTGGTGAAAACCATTGTTTAAGCCCTAGGGCTGCCCAAGGTGGGTCATATGGTCTTCAAGGAGTCCATATAGGTAGTCTCCTCAATATAACATGTTTTAGGTGTCCACATGGCTTACCAAATCCATGCACTATAATTACTATGCAAGGATTTGGCTTTTTAGGATTTTTTCTTACTAAAACCCCTACCTGGTCGGCCCATTTTGGGGTTGGCTTTGCCCAAAGTGAAATTTCACTTATCACCTATTTTTTCCTTCAAAACCTCTCATAAGCAATGGTTTATACCCTATCATTTTTCTATACAATATAACATCATTTCTTGATATTCTAAATGTTGAATTGCTCATTTGTTAATGCTTTTAAGTGGATTTCTACTGCAAATAATTGTATTGGTTGTTTTGTGCTTTGGTGATCACTATCCTTGGAGATTGAGTGTAGGAGTCTTGATGATTGTATATATAAACATTTTTTTATTGCTTCATACCCCTCTTAATTTCTTCTTACTTTCTCTATCAACTCATCAAGTTTTGTACTTGTTTTGGTAGCATTTTAACTTTATTTTTTGATATTTTGCATCCTATTTTTTGTTGTTATGGGCACCAAAAATGGCATCAGAACCAAATACATCCCCCATCCATACATGGTGCATATTTGGTCAACTATATCCATGATCCCTAATTACAAGTTTTGTATTTGGTAAAATTATGGTTTTGGGGGTAAGTCTTGCACTTTAAAACCCTAATTTACACCCTGCATTTTGGCTTTTGGTTGTGTCCATCTTAATTGTATTTCATTTATTTATTGTACATATATTTTTCTATTTTTGTGCATGTTCCAAAGGTAAAATATCATTTTTATTTTGAATGGTTGGCTAAAAGGACCAAGGGGGTTTGATTGCTACACCTCCAAGCTTAGCTATATAATGACCTAAGTAGGCCCCCAAACGCTGATAAAAGTTTCTAGGGTTTTTTGAAGCTATTTTGTAGGTTTGAAGCTATTAGATATTCAAGATACATTATAAATATTGGATCAACCACCGAATGAGATAAGTTACCTAATATATATTTAGGTTGTTTTTTGTTTTCTTTCTACCCATTTTTTTGAAAAACCTAGATTAGAAATAAAGGATAATATTTGATTAAATTTCTAGAAATTTAAAAGAGAAAAAACATATATTATGCATCTAGGGTTTTCTTTGTGCATTTCCTTAGACCCTTGCTTAAAATATTCTTTTTTTAATCTATATTAGATATCATTGAATCAAATAATTATTCTAGGATTAACTTTTAGCTTCTTGCATCTTATGTGTCTTGCATTGTTTTTCATTTTCATAGTTTAGTTTAGAAAGGCCAAACATAGGTGTAAGATCAATTAAAATATTTAAACAAATTCCATCCCATACTTGGAGTGAGTCCTAAAACCATTCCTAGTTAACCCTTCCCCCTTACATCGATCGTAAAGTTATAGCAGCCACTACTATCACCTCATATCCCAATGGATCCAATCGAGAATCGTATGCGGTGCATGGTTTTCTCCCTCTATAAACCCTATCATAGACTTTATTCATATCAATTTTTATGTTAATTTTTGTCTTTTCTATAATTTACTAAATGCATTAATTCATGAGCTATTATGATCCTATCTAGATCCTATATCCCTTTCACAAATCCTCCTTTTTCTTCTTAAATACTTTTGTCTAATAGTGGTCTTAACCAATTTTCCATCACTTTGAAGACTCCTATATTCCTTTATATATAAATTATTCAAAGCATTATATCTTTTGATATAACCCAAATTGTTTGCAATGCCTCACTTTTAAAAGTGCTCTTATATTGTTTTAACCACTCTTTAAATCTACTATTCATCACCATGAATTTACCAAACATATTAGGAATCCATTACCATAGTTCCCATACTATTAAACAATGTACCAAGATATGGTCTATGCTCTCCTTTTTACATATAATACATTATGAGGGGTCTGTTGGAGAAATTTTTTGCATGCTTCGATATTTGTCATGCTATAGAATTTTTTAAATTTCAATCACCATTGTGGACTCTAGTTGATCCACCTCTTTAACTTGAGAAAGAATTATCCTAAGGCTTTAGACACATAAAGTAAGGTAAGGAAACCCTAGAGGTGAACTTATAATACAACATACACACTCAAGCTCATCTAGATTGCAATAAATTTTAAAATATTAGTTGAGAAAGATTCACAAAAACCCTTTAATAATGTTTTTATCAGTAGATCGATGCCTTATCCATGACCAAATATAGCAAGACTTCAAACACTTGCTACAAGATAAAAATAAAGGGAGAAGATAATTTTGAGTCGATCACATTTATTCAAATAATGCAACAAAAGTAATTAAATATGCTAGTGAAATAAAGTACCATTTACACATTCAAATGATGTAACATGTAAATGAGACAACAAACATAATTAAACAAAGAATTTCCCAAAGGAGGAAGTATGTTTGTATTGATATGAAAAATTCTCACTATAGAAATAATATTAGCAAACTAGGCACCTCCTTAGCATGGCTTGCACCATAATGAAGAAGAATAAGATATGGATAGACAAGACACAAAAGGGAAATACAACTAACAAGGGAAGGATACTCTAGTATACTTCTCTACAGAATTTAGCTATGCAAAACTTGATAATTTATTTTTTTGTTAAAACTTCTATTTATAGCTTGATGATGACCTATTCTAATATGAATACCTCCATCTAGTCTATACACTCACATGCATCTATTACAAATTCTATTTATAGCTTGATTATGGCATTATTATAATTTTCCTAATATTTAAAACAGGATATTGGCCCATAACTATTATAACTACCTCCATTTAGACTATGCCATTGATTCCCTTTACGTGCATGAGTCATTTCATTCTAATTTATATCTCTATAATTCAACATTTCTCAATATTATATTTGGACCATCAATTTTTTATATAAAACTTAGCCTTTGATTATTCTTGACCCTTCTTGCTAATAATTGTGAGATGTTTATCTTTGAACTTGGAGCCATATGGGTCATATATCTTCTTTTGAATTTTAATACCCATCTATCCTAATCAACCTCTTCTTTGTTCATTGAATTCCATAAATAAATCATAACCACCCATATGAATCATGAAAAATGATATGGACCACTTTTTTTCCCTCCTCAAAACTTTGAATAGTCATTGATCCTAGTCCAAAAGTCTACATGGTCTATGTCACTTGTATTTTTCTCAATAAGGGTACAAGACCTTTGTCATTTTTATTCCATGGTTCAACTCCTTTGTCATTTCCATCATGCACTACAAACCATATATTTCATGCAATGCATCCAAGCCATAGATCTTATGGAGATTCTCTCAAATCTTAACAAAATGTAGGCCATCCATCTTCCACCACATTTTACTGGACTAATTTTATCTATTTCCTTTGAGTAACATGGTCCATCCATCTAGTGCCAAGTTGATCATGGACCATATATTTTGGGAATGCTTTTGATAAACCTGACACTAGCAATTTTGTTCTCATTCATCAATGATTCTAGACCATTCATATGCTCTGACAAGATAACCATGGACCACACACTCTCTAAAAATGTTAGACTAAAAACTTTTTATCCATCTATATGGATGCATTTTGACTATCTATATCCTAACATTAAAGCAATGTGAGTTGTAGATCTATATTTTCAGATTGACCAACTATGGATGACTAGCCCCTAAAGGGTTTTCAACTCTAACTCGACGGACCATAAGTCTTCTCATTGATCAATGCACATTGGGAATTTAGCCCTAAGTTGTACACATGATATTATGATTTTGGAGGTCATAATGAATATGAAAAATGAGGTCCTTAATGCATACAAGTCATTTATTTCAGTTGATATAGTGTAATGTAGGTCACCCATTTTGTTGCTTTCACTTTGTCTTGGACCTTTTTCTTTCATGCAATGTGAACTATTGATCTAGAAGAGCCTCTTATGGACCATTTATCATGTAGGTATTTTGCACACCATGGATTTGATGTTGTGCATGTGGGCCATAGATTTTAAGGAATATGCATGGATTTTAACCTTTATATTCTTTTGTTATTATTTATCAATAAACGTGTGTCATCCATATTCATACTCAAAACTATGCAAACCGTCATCTTGGATACACTTCAAATCAAAAAAATAGTGGAGTATAGGTGGCTCCTTCATAGATTGATGTGAATCATAGATCTAGGGTAGTTCTCTACAAACCATTCATTCTAGTAAACTTTTAGACAAGGCTCAATGGGGTACACATGATCATTGTTTAATTGGTTGACCAAGTTGTTGATAACTTTTGATAGATTATATTTCTTTGAATATCCTGGGATGATTATAGATGATCCATATCAATAGAATAAAAATAGCTCTTAGACCTATTGGAATCAACCATTGTGAGAGGGGAGTAATTCTAATGGTTATAAGTTTCTCTAGGACATCAAGGTGAAGGTAGACCATTAATTTTAAGTAGAGGTGAATAATTTTTAAGGTGCTAGGTGTGTTTGACAAGTTAAATGAAGGGGGAATTAAAGGTCAAGGATTTTGGATGGCTTGGATCTTTCCAATATTCTTGGAGCACCCATAGGTCACTTATTCTATTGAAATATAGCTGGTATTTAAGAAATATTATACCATTACTTTATAGATGGGATTATTGGATGATCGAGATTATTTTGAATTTATGGGTTAACATGAGCCATAGGATATGAAGAGAGATTCATGGATTTTAATAGAAGAGAGGGGGATAAAAAGTCACAAAACATAGACTTTGACTTGAAGACTTATATGAAGGTAAGGTAAAAACCTTGGATAAATTTTGAAAAATAATATAGCATCCTCCTCATATTTATATCTTTAAATAAATAATCCTAAAAATTGAATCTAGACTTATTAAGAAACATAAGAGCTAGTCTATGGAGTAATAAAATATGCTTTTTTATAGAATTAAACCTTTGAAGACCATGGAAAAATAGAGAATCTAGACTTAACCTAGAATAAAATAACAATATGAAGTAGATTAATGAACCCATAGAATATTTAAAAGTTTGAAACTAGGAGTATGTAGGTTGGATTTTTCAAGGATCCAATATTGGCTCCAATTGTAGGACAAGTGGCGAAGATGCAATTTGAGGCACCTCAAAACTCCAAGCTCTCTATTTTCTTATGTCCACCTTATTTTCCCATTTTTCTTGATCATGTCATTTATTGGATTAACAATTTGAGAAAATTTGAGAACAAATCTCCTAACAATGTTTATTTTAGAGAAGAATGATCTAACTCCTTTTAAATTTTTAGGAGGAGGAATTTTAGCAATTGCTTATATTATTTGTGGGTCAATGTTAATTCCTTCCTTTGAAACAACATGTCCAAGTAGTTTGCCCTATGTAGCTCCAAATACATATTTTATAGGATTAAAAGATATGCCAAATTTTTTACATATATCAAACACTTGGGTTAGGTGTGTAAAATGATCCTAATAATTTATCAAAAATACTGTAAAGACTGCTTGGCCTCTTGGCTGTCCATTCTATGGGATGTTTTTTTTTACCATATTCTATTATTTTATATGGGCACAAGCTACTCTGCATGGTGCTTGCATGATTAGTTTTTGTCTTTGTTAGTTCTATTTTGCGTCTTTCTTTTCTGATGGCCATAATATTAGGCTTCCATAGTTTAGTTTGGTTGTATTCTAATGGAAGAGTAGGTCTTGGCCCATTTTTTTGTCAGTTTAAACTTTTAGGGCTTGGCCTTTGTCCAGTTGGTCAGTGGACCCTATTTTGCAAAATGGTTTTGGGTCAACCAGTTAAAACCCGGTGTTAATTATAATATTCTCTTACTTACCAAAAAAACAAAATATACTACTATTATCTCAAACATTAATCCCTTAAATGCAAAATCCATGGCTCATTGAAATATTTTCCCTACATTAATCAATCCAATTAACATCTTGAGATATTCAAATGTTCCCCATGGTGCTGTGAAATTTTTGTGTCTGTCTTCTAGATATACTATAATCTTATTATAAGCTGAAAAGCCATCCAATAAAGATATTCTTAATGCCCTAACAACTGCTTGAAGCAACTACTTTGATTTATGAAGTAGATAGTTATATTTTAGCACCTACTCAAATTTTTGAAATCAATGCAAAGCTTGATGTCACCATTATTTTTTCTAACTAGGACTACATTAGTTATCTAGGAAGAAAATATTATTTTTTTGAAGATCTTTGTATCTAGTAGTTTTTGTACTTCTTTCTGCATAATTGGATGCAAAGTAGGATTAAAATTCCTTTTTTTCTACCTAAAATATTTGGCATCTTTCTAAAGAGATATTTATATGAATCATAAATTTTGTATTAAACATCCTTATATATTTTCTAGGAAAAATATCTTTGTTCTCTTTTAATAATATGATATATTATTATTTCTCATTTTTGGATAGATATTTTTTAATATTTATAAACTTGGTATCTTCCTCTATCCCAATATTAACATCATCTACTTTAGACTCTTGGAAGAGTGGTTTGTATGCTCTATCAAAGTCATCAAATAGACTCTCTAAAGAAACCAACCCCCTAGGGATCCTACTATTATTTAGATATATGATCTTTTTAGGTTCTCAAATTACATCCTTCAACTCTACTTCATCATTTTCATCACATATGATATCAAAGAACTCATTTTGTAAGGTCATAAAATTGTGAATGTGTATATCATCATGAAAATTTTGTAAATATACCACATTATCAAGGACAAATGACTTATAAACATATATGGTTGGGAACCTATTCATAAATAAAATATCTATTTTAAGGCTATCAACTCTAGAAGCATTTATTACAAGTATATTTGCATTGTGATGTTATGCTTTGGGAATGCATTACAGATCAAAAGCTAAGAATCAATCTATTTCATCCAACACTACTTGCTTATATTGATTTAATCTAGGGTGCTTTATTTGGTACTTTATTTTTATTTTTTTTATTATTATCTTAGCATCCTCTAGCTTTCCTAAGCCCTAATAATAAATCTTCATACTCTACAATATCTTTTTTTCAAGAAAATTCCAATATGTATGGTATATCAAGATAGTTTCCATTAATATCTATCAACATTACCTCAACCTCTACTCTTGCCTAAGACTTTGCTCCATCAAAGGTCATTTTCCATAACTCAAAATCCAAAACCCTATTAGTATTTGCATGCACTTCAGCCTTCAATTTTTTATTCATATTCTCAACATTAGGTACATTCAATAAGAAAGGTAAATGCCAAATAGAGTAAACCCCCATATATTTATCATCACAAAAATCCATGATATTAACCATATTATCATTAGGATCTTGAAATTCTATTGAATATCTATTAAAGGGTTCTCTTTTCCAGATGAATTTTTCTTTGCCCTACATTGGGATAGTGACATATGACCAATCTAATTGAATGGTACCACCTAGTTGATGAGCCCAATGCCTAGAGATTAGGATAGAAAAGAAAGGGTCTATATCTACAACTACAACATCCATTACCATACCTTTCTTAGTATATTGCTTAATATGGACAAGAATACCAATAAATGTACTTACACAAGGTACTATCCTATTATCCTTTATAGAAATAAGGGGTGCTCATTTTGACAAGTCAAGCATAACTATTCAGCTACTTGGAATTATATTCATGGAAGCACCACTATAAATCATATAGTTATGAATAACATATTGATACCTATAGCCTTATGTGTACCTTAGGGATATGTAGAAGGGTTTAATTGAATATAGGGCTCTGACTGCATTATTTTCAAGGCTTATGGGACTTTTAAGTTGACTTTCTAACTAATCAGTTAACTTGAATGCTCTACATAATTAATGTTGATAATTTGGGATGGTCATTAATTCCCCAAAATTTATGTTAACCTTTAGTTCGGTGAGATCTATACCCACATAAAACTAGATTATTTTCCCAAAATTTTGATTAAACAGACAATCTTGTTATTTTTAAATAATTTATTTCTAAATCAAACTCTTTAGGGATAGCTTGTTGTTTCATCTGATTGACCTTTTTTTTGTGAAAGTACCCCTATGGTTTTCTATTCTTGGGTAGTTTTATTTTTGTTGATTTGATCACTATTTTATTCATAGGTCCCTTATTTATTTTGTCCTCTACTATTATGTTCCTTAGATTTATAGCATGAATTTATTCTAAAGACTCAACTTCTCCTGGTATAGGTATAAGCTTCCTTTGTTTCAACCTATCAAATCTCATATCGATAGGCTTATCTAATATTTGTGCCTCTCCAAAGACTAGGGCTCTTTGTTCATGATTATGGGTGCATAGGTTCAAGTGTTTTTCAAATTCCACTTATTCGACCTCATCCTCTTGAGTTCAGTATAAATTAATTATAATATCTTCTTCAAATTTAGAATTTAAATCAACATTAGAATGCATACTCAAATAAATACCACAACCAGTAGAGTTATGTGGTGTATCACAAGTAGCAAAATATAAAGGATGATTTGATGTTATATTGTTGGATGGAATTGGGCTTGATACAAAATTGAGGTCGTTTTCCACTTCTTTATTTTTCCAATTTCCATTATGATTTCTATCATCATTTCCATTATTGATCCAATATTTATTAAAATTCCTTCTAAAGGGAGGCCTATTTTCTCCTTGTTGCCTATTATCATCATGTGAAGTTTCAACAATACTTTCTTTACCTCTTCCAATCTAAGATAATATGTTGTTGAAGGTGGTAAACATTTTACTCAATTGATTAGCTATTTTATTCATACGATCTTACTCTATTTTCTTTGGAGCAAAGAACTCATCTCTCTTATGCTTTCTTTTAGGATGGCCAGGCTATAGAGAGTATGCTTTCATATTTCCACTGTAAATCATATTTCTCTCTATTTAAATGGACCGATCCATGCATGCATTGATGGTGGTTTTTGCTTGATATCTTAACTCAAATAAAATATCTAATGAAAGCATATTGTAAAAATAGATAGATTTATTATCATTTATCCTTAAACCTATAGGAATTTTATTACTAATTTTAAAAAATCTCTTGTTGAAGTCCTCTAGCAACTCATTTTATTTCTTTTTCATGGTATCTAGCTTTGTCAATAATGACTATTAATTCTTATTTTAATTGTTATTTCTAAGGAAAACCTCTTCTATGGTTAGACAATTATTGATAGTACCAGCCTCAAGATGATTTAACCATTCACACACATCTTTTTCTAAATTTTGAAGGAATAATCAAAGGAATTCATCTTCGTCATCTACCTCAAGACTATCCAAGGCATACAAAAAAATCTTTGATATGGTCTTCACCAGTCACAAAGTTGTTTCCTTAGAACGTAGGTAAGTTTCTATGAGATTTACCAGTAGGGGATTTATATTTTGAAGCTATTGGAATGGTCTATATCTATTGATTCTTAAATTATTTACATTCTAGTTTGGTGGTGGATTTGTAGTTGCCATATTTACTATGGGGGTAATAAAATTAGAGTTTGTAGTAACACTTAGGGAAGGAATAGTTCTAGAATTAACAGAAGTTGAATTCTAACTATTACCAGAAGTAGAATTCAAAGATACAAATAAATTTCTATGAGACTAGAAAAGTACCTCTAAATTTTATAGTTCTTGATAAAGAACTTTGTTGATTTTTCTTGTGGACACTAGATCAAGCTCTTCTTCCTTTATTTAGTTTTTGAATTTAGAGTTGTCAGCATAAATGTGTAGGAAAAAATATCACTCTATGGCCAATATTGCTTGGCCTTAATTAGTCTCAATGTCAAATAATATTGTCTCACTCAAGGGATTGAAAGAGAATTATGGTTTAAAATGGATAAGAGAATTCTACTTATTGATAAAATCCATGACTATTAGATTTTGAATTTTAAATATTTGAAATGAAAAAGAAAATGGAAAAATTCAAAAGAAACAAATGTAGTCTTCCTTTGAAATGACACCAACACTTTTTGGAGAAACTGTTTGCACCCTTGGAGATTTATCATGCTATAGATTTTTTTAATTCCAATAAACACTATGGACTCTGGCGGATCCACCTCTTTAAATTGAGAAAAAATTATCCTAAGACTTAAGACAGACCGAGTAAGGTAACAAAACCCTAGAGGTGAACTTATAATACAACATACATGTTCATGCTCATTTTAATTGCAATAAAATATAAAATATCACTTGACCAAGATTCACAAAAACTCTTCAATAATGCTTCTATCAATAGATAAATGTCTTATCCATTAAAAATTGTAGCAAGACTTTAAACACTTGATATGATATAGAAATAAAGGTAAGAAGATAAAACTCAATCAATCACATTCATTCAAATAATGCAACAAAATTAATTGAACATGCTAGTGAAAGAAACTTCCAATTACATATTTAAATGATGTAACATGCAAATGAGACAATAAATATAATTGAACATAAAACTGACCAAAGGAGGAAGTAAGATTGTATTCATATGAATATTCTCACAATACAAATGGAATTTCATTCAAATGATGTAACAAAACTCCATCACTCTTCATTCAAATAATGCAACAAATAGCTTCCTTGATTTTGGTCTTAGCCACTGGGAATAATATTAGAAAAATGGGCACCTTATTAATAAGACCTGCATAACAATGGAGAAGAATAAAGGATGACTAGACAAGATAAAAAAATAAGAATACAACTAACAATGGAAGGACACTCTAGTATACCTCTCTATAGAATTTGGCTATGAAAATCTTGATGATTCTTCTACTTTTGTAGCTCCTAGTTATATTTTGAAGATGATCCATTCTATTATGAATGCATACATTTAGTCTATGCACTCAATTTCATCTACTACGATTTCTATTTATAGCTTGATGATGGCCTTATTATAATTGTCCTCATATTTAAAACTTGATAATGACCCATAAATATTGTAACTACCTCCATTTAGTTTATGTCATTGATTCCCTTTATGTGCCTAATTTGTCTCATTCTAATTTAGATCCTTGGTATTCATTGTTTCTCAAGATTATATTCAAACCATCAAATTTTCATATAAACCATAGCCTTTTATTAATCTCGATCCTGCCTACCAGTAATTGTGAGATGTCTATATTTGACCTTGGAGCCATACAATCCATAGATATTTTGAATTTTTGTGTCCATTAGTCCTAATCAACCTCTCCTCCATTCATTGAATTCCATTGACAAATCATAGCCACCCATATGAATCATGAAAAATGATGTGGACTACTCATTTTCCCTTCTTACAAACTTATATAATTGTTAATCCTAGCCCTGATGATCCTAGACTATCCATTTAGTCTATATGGTCTATGTGACTTTTATTTTTCTCCATCAAGGTACAAGAACTTTTTTTTTCATTCCATGGTCCAACTCCTTTATCATTTCCACCATGCACTACAGACCATATATCTAATGCAATGCATGAGGGATATAGATTTTGTGGAGATTCTCTTAAATATTAATGCAATGTGGGTCATCCATATTCTAGGATATTTTATTGACCTACTTTTGTCTATATTTTTAGAAACATGGACCTTCCATATAGTCCTAGGTTGATCATAGTTCGTAGAATCTAGGAGTGATTATAACAAACCTAACACTGGCATTTTTTTTCTCATTCATCAATGATTCTAGATCATCCATCTACTCTAACAAGATAACCATGGACCGCACATTATTTTATAATGTCAGACTAAAATAATTTTATCCATATATACAGATGCATATTGACCATCCATATCCCAATATTAAAGTAGTGGAGGCCATAGATCTATCATGTCATATTAGTCAACTACAGACAAAAATCCTCTAAATATTTTTCAACTCTAACTTGGTGGACCATAGGTCTTCTTGTCGATCAATGCACACTATGGATTTTTACCTAAGTTACACATATGATAATATATCTTAGGTGGTCATGATGAATATGAAAAATGAGTTCTTAAATACATATTGGTCATTGATTTTAGCCAATGTGGCACAATGCAAACCACTTATTTTCTTGCTTTGAATTTAGATTGGATCATTTTTCTTCATGCAATTTAGACCGTTGATCTAGGAGTGCCTCCTATCAACCATTGATAATGTGGGGCTTCTACATACTATTCATTCTAGTAACACATCCTACAAACCATATACTAGGAGCACTTTTCTAGGAACCATTTATTTGGAGAGGCCTCTAAAAATCATTGATCATATTTTGATTGATTTTGGACCATTATTATTTTTATTGAATAGTTAATTGTGATGATCGGTTTTTTAAAGGGCTAACAATTTTGGCTTTTGTGGACCATGGATATGATGTGGTGCATGCAAACCATATATTTTTGAGAAATATGCATGGATTTTAAGCTTTATGTTCTTCTATTTTTATTTATATATAAACACACATCATCCATCTTCATCCTTGGAGCTTTGTGAACCATTCATCTTGGAAACACTTCAAATCAAAAACTTAGTGGGGTACATGTGGACCCTTCATAGATTGAGGCTAACCATACATATAGGAGTGCTCTCTATGAATAATTCATTCTAGTAGACTTATGGACAAGGCTTGGTGGGATACACATGGTCATTTTTCAATTGGTTGACCAAGATGATTTTTTATGGCTTATAAAATCAATGATCTAGGGATGACTACAGATGGTCCATATAAAGAGAATAAAAATTATTCTTAGACCTAATAACACCAAGCATTATGAGAGGAGAGAAATTTTAATGGATACAATTTTCTCTAGGACTTTGGTATGAATGTGAAAAATTAATTTTTAGCAAAGGTGAATAATTTTTAAGGCATTGGGCATGTTTGACAAGTCAAATGAAGGGGGAATTAATGGTCAGATGTTTTTTATGGCTCAAATATTCCTAGGATTCTTTTAGCACCTATGAGCCACTTATTCCAATGAAATATCCATGACTTTATGGAAGGGATTATTATATGCTTGATATTGTTTTGAATTCATGGGTTGATGCAAACCATAGGAGATGAAGGGATTTGCATTGATTTTAATGAAAGGGAGGAAGGTCATGTGGGAAAAAACATAAAATTTGACTTGCATACTTATATGGATGCAATTACTAAAGTAAGATAAAAACCTTAGACAAAATTTGAAAAATAATACAACATCCTCCTTGGACATACACCTTTAAATAAATAATACTAAACATTGGACCTATACTTATTAAGAAACATAAAAGCTAGTCTATGGACTAATAAAATATACATTTTTAAATAATTAAACCTTTTAATACCATGGACCAATAGAGAATCTAGACTTAACCTAGAACAAAGCCACAATATGAAGTATATTCATGAACCCATGGGATATTTGAAAGTTTGAAACTAGGGGCACCTAGGTTGGATTTTTGACGATCCAATAGGGATATGAAAAAAATTTCATAAAGTTATCCTAGGAAAAAAAATTCCTATGACCTACTAGCCCATAAAAATTTTGACTCTTGGAATGTTCAGGCTATCACAAATATCTCTCCATATTCTTGTGGTATTCATTTTTTTGGTGTTATACATTATATTTGCTTCTTTCTATGTCTTCTCATGATATATTCAACTCCAAAATCAACTTATCCTTGGATCCCCTTAGAGTAATCATTGTTAAATTTTTTCTCAACTACTTCCTAGCAACAATGTATGATATACTTTTAAAAAATATCTTCTCTTCATTTTTATTTTCCTTCATAATCCTTGTACATAATATTTGAAACACTATCACCATATATATTGAAGTAACATCATCCATGTTTTCATCTGAATTTAGTGGTTTTTTATCACGCAAAGTATCCATCCAAATAGATCTTTTGTATCTAGTTTCCACCACCCATATTAAACCTTTAATCACTAGATCAATTGATTTTTTTAAACCATTCCATAATGTAGAACCATATGGTAATGATAATGTAGTAAATATTAATCATGGTTCATTGGGATCAACATACATAGAAGAATTCTTGCCCATTGTATTTTTTTTTTTTTGATTGGTAGAAAGGGTTTTGAAAGGTCCCTGAACCTTGTACAAGAGAGATTACAATAAATCCATATCGACTGAGGTGGTCCAAGAAGAAAGGAATAGAGAGCTGGAAAACCTCCACACTAGGGAAGGTGTCACGAAATAGCGACCAAAATGGTGATGTCGCGAAATCGCGACCAGTTGCGCCGATGAAGCCAAAGGAAGAAAGGAAGTCACAAAATCGTGACAAGAAGTGCCATCGGAGCCGAAGAAGGGAATAAGTCACGATATCGTGACATGTTGCAAAGTGTCGCGATATCGTGACAAGTTGCAGGGTTGGAGCAGGACGAGAAGAAGAGTCACAAAATTGTGACAAGAAAAAGGAGTTGCGAAATCGCTACAAGAAGTGAGAACACTGCCGAAGAGAAAAGGTGTCATGAAATCACGACAAGAATGAAGACTGCAGCCCAAAAAGAAAATGAGTCCCGAAATCGCGACGAAAGTGGAAGCCTGCTGCCAAGAAGAAAAAGTGTCGTGAAATCGCAACAAAAAGGAAGACTGCCGTTGGAGAGAAAAAATGTCGTGATATCGCGACAAAATGGAAGACCGTCGTTGGAGAGAAAAAAGGTCGCGATATCGCGACAGACTGGAAGACCGCCGTTGGAGAGAGAAAATGTGTCGCAATATCGTGACATGAAACAAGAAAGTGTCTGAAGGCCAAAAGTGTCATGATATCACGACAAGTTTGCACAAAGCACCTAGAGAGAAAAAGTGTCACGATATCGTGACAAAATGGAAGACCGCCATTGGAGAGAAAAAATGTCAAGATATCGCGACAAAAAGGAAGATCGTCGTTGGAGAGAAAATGTCTTGCATTCATTGAAGATGGAAACAAGGGCCCAGGGAGGCACAGAGGTTCCTTTGAGCCAGTTGATGCAATGCAATGAGTCTCCTTCTATGATGAGTTTATTAATAGTCAAGCCTTCCAAGAGAATCAAGCTTTGGAGCAAGGCCCGAGCCTCGGCCATACTGTTAGACTAAATTCCTAAGTTCTAAGCAAAGGCCAAAATTATTTCTTCTCTATGATTTCTGAGAATTCCACCTCTGCCAGCTGCTCCAGGGTTGCCTTTGGCTATGCCATCGAAGTTAAGCTTGTGCCACCTAGAAGGAGGTAAGACCCACTTGATTACAGACCTATCAATAGAAGTGCGGGGTGTTGCAAAAAAATTGAGAAGATTGAAATGATTTGTTAGATCCAATTCAAGTCCAGGAGGGGGGGTTTGGACGATGATACAAGAGAGGCATTTTCTGCAGCAAGGGCCAAGATTTTGGCAACAACAATCTTCTTATCCTTGACAAGGTTTTGGAAAATTCTGGCATTTCTCTCGAGCCAAATCTACCATAGGAAAATGTGAAGGCAAGCTTGCCACATGAATTTGAGTTGACTGCTTTTGAAATGCCGGGGCCACTATTGAAAAAGGAGGGGAATGGAATGAGGGAGGGCTACGGAGATGGAAAAAGTGTTGAAAACCTGGTTGAGCACTGAAAGGGAGAAGGTACATTCTAGAAAAACATGCTCAGTAGACTCACAGGCGTTTTTACACAGGATGCACCAATTGGGGATGAGAAGCCCTCTGTTTATCATATTGTCAGTGGTGAGGATTCTGTTTTGGATGGCCAACAAATAGAAGAATTTGACCTTGGGAATGATCTTGGGAACCCAGACTAGATTAGAGGAGTCATGGCCATCATTGGGAGATTCTTGGATGTAGTAGGCAGATTTAACAGTAAACTGCCCTGAATCTTCAAGGTTCCAGACCATGGAGTCTTCTTTGTGAGAGCTGGGGATTATGCAGCTCCTCAGTAAGTTTTGAAGCCGCCTAAGCACCTCAATGATATGTCTAGGCCCATTCAGATCCAGGTGTTTCCATTCGGGTCTTGTAATACCTGGGTTAAAGAAATGACACACCTTATCTCCAAAGGTGGCTTTGATCATCATCTTGAGCATAGCAAGATGAGGATCTTGGCTGAGAGGTTTGTCACGGATCCAAGGGTCATCCCAGAAATGAATGGTCAATCCATTTCCAAGACACCACCTTAAGCCTTCCATGATGATCTTCCTTGTTTTAGTGACACCATTCTAGAAATGAGATCCGCTAGGAAGGTTGTGCTCTCCAAGAAAGGGAACCTGATGAAGGTACTTAGCTTTGATGATGTCAATCCAGGTGGCTTTTTCATTGATGGTAAGTCTCCAGGACTGCTTGGCAATGAGATCCATTTTCATCCGCTTGATGTCCCTAAAGCCGAGACCTCCATCCTTTTTCTTGGAACAAACCTTGTCCCAGGCAACAAGGGAAAATTTGTTCTTGTTTTCGTTTCCCGCCCAAAGGAATCTACGTTGAATTTGCTCAATTATTTGGTAGATGAAAGATGGAGCTTTGAATATAGATAAGAAAAAAATAGGAATACTTTGCAGGCAAGCCTGGACCAGAGTGGCTTTGGCTGCTTGACTGAGCAATGAACTTTTCCAGCCTGCAAGTTTCTTGTTGAGACAATCTAGAACAGGGTTCCACATAGCCGAGACCGATTTGCCATGGAAAAGCGGTAATCCGAGATAAGTAGTTGGAAGGCTCCCAATGATACACCCAAGGATCTCAGCAATCCTATTTTTCCTGTGGATGGGAGTATTGAGGAAGTATAGCTTGCTTTTGTGGTAATTGACTTTCTGGCCAGCCGCCTCTTCATAAGAGTCAAGGATGCTCTTAAAGATTTTTGCTGCGGGGAAAGAAGCATGAGAGGAAAGAATAGTATCATCCATAAACTGTTGATGGGAAATGGCCTTGGTAGTTTAGTCAGGTTTGATCCTAGAGATGAGTCCACTATTGCAGGCAGTAGTAAGGGTTCTTCCAAGAGTTTCATCCAAAATGATGAAGAGGAAGGGTGACAGGGGGTCCCCTTGCCGAATGCCTTTAAAACTTGGAAAGAATCAAGCAGGTGAACCATTGATAAGAATAGTGAACCAAGTAGTAGAGATACATTCTTGAACCATCTTAACCCATTCTATGTGAAACCCAAACTTCTCAAGGACCTTGAACAAGAATTTCCATGAAACCCGATCAAAATCCTTGCTCATGTCAAGCTTAAGGAACATACTGGGTTTTTTGTTTTTAGATGCCGAATGAGCCAACTCGTGGACAATTATCATTCCATAAGCAATGAATCTACCTTTGACCGAGCTGCCTTGGCACTGGTTGATGATGGAGGGAAGGATGTCTTTCAGCCTGTTTGCCATAACTTTGGTGATAAGTTTGTAGATGACACTACAGAGACTTCTAGGTCTGAAGTCGCAGAGGGAAGCACGATAATTAGACTTGGGATTAAAACAATGAAGGTGGAATTGGCTTCTCTCGACATATTTTTGGCTCTCTGGAAGAATTTAACCATAGCAACAACATCAGGGCCCACGATATCCCAAAAGTGTTGAAAAAACTGGGGTGGAAAGCCATCAGGAACAGGGGCCTTATTAGGTTCCATTGCAAACAGAGCATCTTTGATCTCCTCTTTAGTGTAGGATTGGAGCAGTTTCTCATTATCATCATTAGACACCATCATTGGAATGTTCTAAAGCAGAGAACTTGTTGTGCGGGGGTGTCAGTCAACACTTGGACCTAAGATTTCCTAGAAGTGATGCATAGCTTCATGTCTGATGGCATGGATATCAGAGACAATGGTACCATCATCCTTGGTCAACTCTGAGATTTTATTTGAACCTCCGTGGCGCAAGGTGGAAGCATGGAAAAACTTCGTGTTGGTGTCTCCTTCTTTGAGCTAGAGGCTTCTGGATTTTTTTCTCCAGTAGGACTCTTCCTTAGCCAAAACAATGTGAAGGTTTGAAAGGAGGCATTTTTCTTCCATGAAAGTTTCAACCCTCTGATCCCCTCCCTGAATAAGATTTTCCACCCTTTTGAGCTCATCCAGCAGAATATTTTTTTCACTAAAAAGGTTGCTGAAAACCTCCCTATTCCAACATTTCAGCTTGAGTTTGACTGCTTTGAGTTTGAGGAATAGATTCAAGAGAGGGTTTGGACAAAGGTTTTTCTACCACCATTTTCGAATACACTGACCTAAATCTGGATGAGTGAGCCACATCTTTTCAAACCTGAAAGGGGATTTAAAGGTTTTCTGGGGTCGGGAACAATCCATAATTATAGGGTTGTGATTAGATCCAATTTTTGGGTGGCTATGTAGCCTGACATCGCCAAAAATAGGAATGAGTTCTTTGGAAAAGAGAAATTTGTCAAGCCAAATTTGGATGTGATGAATGCCCTCTCGTCTATTGCTCCATGTATAGTTGGATCCTTGGAGCAATAAGTCCATAAGCTCATTGAGGTTGACAAAATCGCTGAAATCTTCAATGCAACGGCTAGTGATCGGATTGCCTCCTTACTTGTCAAACAGGTGAAATGGAGTATTGAAGTCATCACAGAACATCCAAGGAAAGTCAGGAAAGTTGTTACGCATTGCGGTAATGTTATCCCACAACAATCTTCTGTTGATAGGATTGTTTGGTCCATAGACATTGGTGGCAATCCATTGAAGGTTGGTGACTTTATTAGTGAACAAAATGTTGATGGTTCTGTCAGAGACTGAAAGGACTCTCCCCTCAATAGTTGTCGGATCCCACAAACAAAGGAGACCCTCGGATGCCCATGAGGAGGGGCAAAGGGCAAAATTGCTATTTTTCTAGATTATCTTGCAAACTTGATTGTTGTTGTTCTCATCCAGTTTAGATTCTTGAAGAAACATGATATTTGGTTTTAGGTTTTTTCTCACCGACTTGACAGTCCTATGTTTGGCAGTTACGTTGAGGCCTCTGACATTCCAGGAGACAAACTTCATCGATTTGACTTGGTATTTGCTTTGCGACCTCTACCTCTCCGTTGAGACGGAGTAAGTTTAGGTCTAACCTCATCCAAATATTGATGGATGGGTTGTTCGGAAGTAGGGCCCAAGGAGGTAGGCACAGATCCATCAGTCACTTCAATCTCAGCTGCTTTGGCAAGATTTTCTGCATTGGACGGTCTTCCCCTTCTCTACTCTTTGTTGACATCAGCTTTGGGGGCAGGAATGGGAGATTTCAGAGGGCTAGAATATTGAAGAATGTCGGCGGTGTTGGTCCCAAGAACAGGCCTATGGGGGGATGGAGAGCGGGGAGACTGGCATAGGGCAACAGACTCAGGGGAGAGGGTAAGAGGACGGTTCTAAGTCAAGGGAATGGGTGGGAAGGGAAGAGGAAGGTGAGAGGGACCATAATCTGAGGGTGAGTTTAGAGAGGTCATTGTAGCCTTACCCTTGGACAAGGGATATTGAATCGCAGTGGGTGTGGATGAGATGATTGGATCTATGGGAAGGTCATCGGAGATGTCCTCATTAGTTGGAAGATTATTTAGAGGAGCAAAATTATTGGAATGAGAAGGCAGAGCACTTATGTTGTTGGGAGAAGATGTTTTAGGGGGGCCTACAGAACGGCCACGGCCCCTGCCAGGAGCCTTTTTTTGAACGTTGGGAATCTAGGAATCCTTCTTCCTACCAGAATTGCTGGGGATATCTTTTTTTTGGGAAGGGCATTGAGAAGCCAAGTGACCCTGAGTGTTGCACTCCAAACAAAAAGCGGGCTTATTCTCGTACTCAACTCCTTGACACCTTCTAAAGCTTTCGATGTTGATGTCGATGCAGGTAGGTAGAACCGAATCCAGATTAGCCATGACACAGACATGAGCATAGATCATTCTAGTTCTTGCTCTGGTAGTAGGGTCGATGGCAACTAAATCTTCAATCGGTTGAGTGATGCCTTTGAGAGCATCATTATAGAATAACTATGGGGGAAGCCCATGGAGTTTGATCCAAATTGGAGCGATGTTGATAGACTGAGTTTCAGGGTCGAAATATTCCCCCCATCTCTGTAGAAATAGGCTTCGACAACCAAAAAACCAAGGTCCACCAATGAGAATGTGTTGGGTGTCGAGGGCATTGTTTAGTCTTATCATAAAGAACCCCCTAGGAAAGGCCACGAGATCCATGCTTCCAGACAACCACCATTTGGAAAGGGCCCATTCGTGGATAGTTTCCATATCAGGTCGGGCACCGACAAATGACAAATTTCCCAACCAGAGAGAGGGACTTTTGAAAGATTAGTGGCTCCATAGCCTCACTTGGAAATGAAACTTGAGTGCCCGAAACAGAGAAGGGCAAAGGAGTTTGAAAAGAGAAAGCTCCAGTCGAGGTCCTGACTTTATTCGCAAAGGACAAAGACCAAGGTCGTGCTTTGGAAGGAGAGGAGGTAGAAACCCTACTGTTACGAGATGCCATTTTCACCACGTCGTTAGGGTCTTCACCATGACAAAAGCTGAGTGGGCCTACAGTAGGCCCAACACCAGCTGCAGGGCCCGAGGACAAAGTTGCCAAACCAGCAATCTCCATCGACCCTCCAATCCCATCATTTCCATCGCCATCATCTACAGACGCTCCCGCTCTCGTTCCCGCTCTCATTCCTGCTCATGACATTTTAACCTTACACTTTGAATCCCCACATGTGACTCTTTGTACAATATCTAAATTACTTTTCCCCTTAGAGCTACATTCGCATCCATAATAAATCTTAAACCAAGACCTCCCCTAGTTTTATCATCACACACCTTGATTCACTTCACTAAAGGAGATTTGTTTGTATAATTTAATCCTTCCTATTAAAATGACTGCACAATATAGATTAAAATTTATTATACCAATTCTAGCATAATATACAAGGACATATAATATGTTGGTATAGCTTATAAAACTAGTTTAATTACCTATAATTTTCCTTCTAGAGATAACCATCTATGTTTATATATTGATAGTATCTAAAACTTACTTATAACTAGATTCCATAATTCTATACTCACTTTCCCCTCAAATAAGGGCATCCCTAAATATGTTTCTAGTAAATTTTCCTTCTCCATTTGATGTAACCTGCATACTCTGGTATGATTCTAACTAGAGTGTTTAGGAAATAAAATTTATTTTTTGTCCTATTAACTTTCTTTTATGATGCTCTTCCATACTAATTTAATAATTTATTCAAATATCTAGCCTTATTTTTCCCTTCCCTCTGGAAAAAGGTTGTATCATTTAGAAATTATTTATAGGTGATATTTTCAATGTTATTACTATCCTCATATCTACTTATTAGTTCATCTTTGCATGACTTCTTCAAGTTCCTTCCCAATACCTCTTTCATAATAATGAATGGATATGATGATAGGGGTTCTCCCTATCTAAGACCCCTCTTGGATTTAAATGATTATGTTACTATCCCATTGACCAACACTAAATATCATACTATAGATACACAAAATTTAATCCATTTAATTCATTTATTCCTAAATCTAAACTTATCTAATACTATAAAAATAAAATCCCATTTAATCCTATCATATGATTTTTTTATATAATGTTTTAAAATCATTGATATTTATTTTCTAGAAGTTTTTAAATGCATTACTTAATGAACTACTATGATCCCATCCAAAACATATCTCTCTTTCACAAATCCTGCTTGCTATTTTGAAATAATTTCATCTATTAATGGTCATAATCAATTTACCATAACCTTGGATAGTATCTTATATTCCATTTACATTATCTTATGGTCCTAAATGAATCAAACAATTTTGTATCCTTGTTTTTTGGAATCAAAGTAAGATATGTTGCATTTATTTTACAAGGTATGTATTTTTTTAGCCTAGATTATTCCATTTCCACCAATAAATAATCCTTCAATAACCTAGTTATGTTTACATCCCATTAATACTTGGGGATTTATCCTTATTAAAATATAAAAGAGGTGAATGAAATTGTTTCATAGTAATTGGCTCTATTTGTTTGATATTGTCTTCATTATTATACATGAAGGTACTTCTTGTAGTATTTTATCATTAAGAACTTCAATCCAATTTTATCCTAGAATACTATTGTAAATAAATCTTACCTCCTTTCTATTTTTTCTTTGGTCTTCAATTTAAACCTCTTCTATTAATTTAATTCTACTAATTCTAGATGTTGATATTTGGACTATTTTTTTATGAGGGTAAAAAGGGGATTTAGGGTCCCAAACTTGTACATAAAATTGTGTAAGATAGTACAATATGATATAACAACCTTACAAAATGCTATCATTCTCTTACTACTATAGTTGAACGTTATAATATTGCATATTGATGAGGATTGATGTATGATCTTTCATATGACCCCTCTAGTAGTTCCTAGCTTAGGTTTGCTTAGTTTATTTCTAGCAAATTCATATTGTAAGTGAGTCTCTTTCTCACATGCACTTGTGGGCACTAGTTGTCTACTAGTTGTCTTTTAGAGTGTTAGTTAGCAAGTGTGAACTCAAAGTAGGAAGTGTGTGCTTCAAGTTAGCTAAAATGGATCTTCTAGTTAGCAATCTTAACTTAGAAGTTTACGTGCATTCTTCTTTGCACCTTTGTAGCTTTTGGGTTAAGCGTGTGAATCAAATCCATGATTTCATGGGTTGGTTATGTATTTTGGGCCATTAGTGCCTATATAATGATTTGTAAATAATAGAACTCTTAGTTGGATTTTCATCCTTTTCATTGGTATCAGAGCCTAGTTCATGTTTGCACTAGGGCTTGTGAGGTGAGAGGATAGGAGATAGGATTATTATGAGAAACGTTTTCTCATTGAGGACTAGGTTTAAGCCCAAAGGGAGCTTGAAAACCATTCGGAGAAGGAAGTTCCTTCGCCGACAAACCCCTCGTTCCAACTTCTTGCTTATGCTTAAAAAGTATAGGAAGAGTTTGCCCCAAAGTTCTTCGTATACCGATCCTTGGAAGGGATTGGATCGTAGCTACGGTCCAATTAGGATTAGGGAGCCTTTTGACCCTGCTGCCCCCCCCATTTTTGAGTATTGAAGAGCTTCAGGAGGACTCCAAAGCTAGGTCGTGTGTCGACTTAGATCTGGGTGCCTTTCAAACGCTGGTCGTGTGTCGACCGGATCTTGAAAGGAGAGCTACTGGTGGGAGCTGGTTGCTCACATTTGCATAATTTCAAGCTTTTTAAATTTTGGATTAACCCCCCTGGTTAATTTATAAATTTTTTATATATTGTGTTAAAAAGGCTTTGAAATTTTATTAATATATTATTTTGATAATATATTATTGTAGATGGCTGCATTTAGTTCTATATTGTAAAAAAAAAATATATATATATATATAGATCCATCAAATTATTTTTTTAATTTTTTTTGAAGCCTCGGTCGGCCTCGACTGTCTTTGGCAGCCTCGGCCAGACCTCGGCCGCGTTCGATAGGCGGCGGCGGTCGGCGCTACCCGACAGCACCCGGCCGCACGTTCGCGGTAGGGCCCCGGAGCCGACGGCCCTCTTGCCGACGCCACCTCGCCGTGGCTGTCCAATGACAATGCTGCGGCATACAGCCAACGCGTCGGCTGACAGCGTCAGTTGATGCCTGACATTTATGTCGAGCGTGACGACTGTGCCATCACAGCCGACGACATTGTGTCGGGCCTTCCGCCGCGCTGTCTGCTGGCGAGACCGATCTGCCGCTGACACACTGTCGAGCGTGAGAGAGCTAGGCGCACGGCCGATCGTTGCGCCAATAGGCCCGGACTGCCAAGCGACGGCCGCCAGCGCTTAGGGCCTGACGTCCTGTCGGTGGTAGTCGGACTTAGGTCCGACTACGCGATCCGAGCGGCCGACAACTTGCTTGCCGCGCCGTCAAGCGGACAACAACCTGCTGCCGCATCTGACAGGTCGGCAGAATTCTGCCAGACCTGCCGCGGTTGGCAGGTTTATCTGCTGTCCGGCCTGCGGCGGTCAACCCAGCCGCACGGCTGAGGGCTGACGCCTACGTAGAGGTGCAGGATCCAGTCGGCAGTAATCATTTTTGCACGCCAGGTCTGTAGTTAGGCACTGAATTTTGTGCCTCGGGAAGCGTGCAGAGGACAAATTGGGGGCATACAAATTTTTTTTTTTTCATGCAGTTCAGTTTTGTCCAGTTCCACAGCAGAATAAGGGTAACTTTATTGTAAAAATTTTAAATTTTTACTATTTTAAAGTGCATGTTAAAATTTTATTTTATTAATTTAATTTTTAATGACTTAATTAAATTCTTTAATCTTTTGATTAATTGCAATTTAATTTTTTAAGTTATTTTTAAATTAATAAATTTTAAATTTTGCACTTTATATTAGTTTAAGAATTTCAAAATTTATGCCTTAGGAGTAAATTTTCAATTTTAAGCAGCACTCCATTGTAACAAGGAAATTTGCATTTTTGCTTCCTTGATTTAGTGCTTTCTTAAACTTTACTTCTGGCTTATACCCGAGAACACATGGCCTCTGACTTGGCTGCCCAAGTGGCAGAATTGGCCCATGTTGTAAACACTTTGGCAGATAAGGCAAATGACACTACAATGGCAGAAGTCCTTGGCAACCTTGCCATGAAGGTAAATGACATTTCTTTGCATAATACCTCCACTTCTGCTCATGATTCACGTTTGAGAGTTCGTTGTGAAGTCCCATTGTATGATGGATCCAGGAACCCTGATGTCTTGAATAGTTGGATTCTTGACAT
This sequence comes from Wollemia nobilis, assembly GCA_028583015.1. Lineage (NCBI taxonomy): Eukaryota > Viridiplantae > Streptophyta > Pinopsida > Araucariales > Araucariaceae > Wollemia > Wollemia nobilis. The sequence continues at coordinate 16,100,675 of JAQPPZ010003374.1, forward strand.
GAGTTCTTGGTTTGCTTTTTCTCAACTTTCAGAAGATGATGTAGTGCCTTATGCTAAGCTTAAACTTTCTGGCTTAGCCAAAGTACTTGTGGAACGAAAACGAGGGCAAGAACTCTCTACTTGGGAGGACCTTGTACAATGTCTTAAAACCAATTTCTATCCTTCAAATTATTCTAGGGAATTGGTTATTAAATGGTTTCGTTTTCGCCAAAGTACTAATATGTCTGTACAAGAATATATTTTCCAGTTTAACAGATTCAGAATACTTGTAAATGTGGAAGATGATATTTCAGGTTTGATTCTCAAGTTTCAAAGTGGCTTGTTAGAACATTTGTACAGGGAACTAATGTTTGTTTCTATGGAAACATTGGATCAAGTTTTCAACCAGGCGCAGCTTGCGGAGGACAAGTTCAAGGCGCAATCACAGGCATTCCGCACACTTGTTACTCAAGTGGTTGGAAACTCATCAAAAGGGAATAATTCTTTCTCACAAAAGAAGAATTTTGCTCAAAAGAAGAATGTGTCTTCTCCATCTCCTTCTTCTCCTTCCCCTTCCGCTTCTACTCCTTCTTCTTCTTCTTCTAAATCTTCATCTTCTTCTTCTAAGAAATTCTGCAATTATTGTAAGAAGAAAGGGCATGAGAAAGCTGATTGCTTTAAGCTCAAAAAGAAGAGTTTAGTGATTACTACTCAAGAGGAGGATGCTTCCAAGGGTCCCCTTGAGTCGGTAGGAGAGAGTAGAGTATATACGGAATTACGAGGTAAGCTTAATGAAGTTACCTTAGTAAATGTAAGTTCTTCGAGATGGGGCTCGTGATGCTTTGTTCATCACTCGAGCCCACTTACTTCACAACTTTGCAACTGATTGTATAGTGGACAATGGCTCGCAGAAAAATCTAATTGCGAGGTCCATTGTCGAGCGTTTGAAGTTACCTATGGAGCCTCATCCTCAACCTTATTCTTTGGGTTGGAAGGATAGTGGAAGAGGCTCAGAAATCACTCACACTTGCACTTTAAAATTTGCACTTGGCCCACATTTCATAGATCAAGTCACTTGTGATGTGACTCCTATGGATTGTTGTGGGATTTTGCTTGGACAACCTTTTCGGTATGATAGGAGAGCTGTTTATGATGCTTTTAAAAGAACCTACACACTTCAAAAATATGGTAAGGTCTTTCTCATTAAGAGCACCAACACTCCTAATATCATTCTAAGTTCCAAGCAAACGAAAAGAGTAATTAAGAAAGGTGGTGATGTTGCTCTAATTTTCATTCGCTCTCAAAACACTTCTACATCTACATCCATTACAAAGCAACACTCTTCAATGGATAAAATATTGCAAAGTTATTCACACATATTTCAGGAGCCAAAGTCTCTTCCTCCAATTCGCACAATTAATCACAGCATTGAAATAATTCCAGGTTCTTCTCTTCCTAATGCTCCCATGTATAGACAATCTATTTTGCAAAATGAAGAAATAAAAAAGCAAATAGAAGATTTGTTGTCTAAGGGTTTCATTAAGGAAAGTACTTCCGCTTGTGCATCACCTATTTTGTTAGTTCTTAAGAAAGATGGCACTTGGAGATTATGCATTGATTTTCGTGCATTGAACAGAATTTCTGTGAAGAATAGATATCCCTTACCCCGCATTGATGATTTATTAGATCAGCTTCAAGGAGCTAAGTTCTTTTCAAAAATAGATCTCAAAAGTGGATATCATCAAGTGCGTATCCAAGCTGAGGATACATGGAAGACAGACTTTCAAGACGAAGATGGGCCTCTTTGAATGGTTGGTCATGCCCTTCGGTCTTACTAATGCTCCTGCAACCTTCATGAGGTTGATGAATGATGTATTTCGTGAAGTCCTTGACAAATTTGTCATTATATATCTTGATGATATATTGATTTTCTCAAAAACTTGGGAGGAACACCTTAGGCATATCCAACAAACCCTTGATCTTCTTGCGAAGAATCAATTATATGCCAACTCTTCCAAGTGTTCTTTTGGCAATACTTCAGTTTCCTACCTTGGCTATGTGATTAGTGAGAGTGGAATTCAGGTAGATCCCCTTAAAGTTGATGTTTTGCTTAAGTGGTCCCCTCCTACAACTCTCACTGAGTTAAGGAGTTTCCTAGGACTTGCGAACTTTTATCGCAAGTTCATTCCTCAATATTCCACCCTTGCGGCTCCATTGCATTATCTCACTAAGTCCAAAACTCCATTTCATTGGGAGAAAAGCCAAGAAGTTGCCTTTGAGAAACTCAAAAAGAAATTGTGTACAACACCGGTGTTAACTTTACCTGACCTTTCTCAACCTTTTGAGATTGAAACAGATGCCTCTAAAGTTGCCTTAGGAGCTGTGCTCAAACAGAATGGTCATCCAGTTGCTTATCATTCAGAAACCTTTTCTACTGCTAAGTTGAACTATTCTACATATGACAAGGAGTTGTATGCTTTAGTTCAAGCCATTAAGTACTGGAGACACTATCTTTTGGGAAAAGATACAGTAGTACACACTGATCATATGCCTCTCAAGTTTTTACAATCTCAAAGTAAAATTGAAGAATCAAGACATATGAAGTGGGCCTCTTACCTCCAACAATTTCACTTGGTGATCAAGTACAAAAAGGGGAAGAGTAATACAGATTGCTTGATTGTTTGAGTAGGCCTCCAGCCGCTCTTGCCTTAACAGTCATGTCCACTTCACACTTGGGATTTCAGACTTGGCCTAATCAGTATTCTCAGGATCCTGATTTTGGAAAAATATTTGAGCAAGTGAGTAAGCCTTCTTCTTCCAATTTGCGTCCTTTCCAAGATTTCTACATCAAAGAAGGACTTCTCTACAAATTGGACAAGGTTTGTGTTCCTTGTGAACCTCGAGTGTCGCTTCTTAAGGAAGCTCATTCTACACTTTATGGTGGTCACTTTGGGAAGCATAAAACACTTCATCATTTGCAACGATTTTTCTATTGGCCAAAAATGCGAGAGGGATGTGTTGAGATTTCTCAAGCGAGTGTGCGGTTTGTTGTCGCTCAAAACCAGCTAATAGAAAGTTTGGCTTAGGCATGCCTTTGCCCATTCCTTCTCGTCCTTGGGAAAGCATTTCCATGGACTTGGTTAGTGGTTTTCCTATGACAAGTGCGCCAACATGATTGTGTGTTCGTGGTGGTTGACAGATTCAACAAAATGGCTAAGTTCATTCCATGCCGAAAGACCAGTTCTGCATCAGACTTAGCTCAATTTTTCTTTGATAGCATTTGGCGTTCCTTTGGTCTACCTACCAGCATTATCTCGGATCGTGATTCACGCTTTGTGGGTCACTTTTGGCATTCTTTGTGGAAGATTTTGGGAGTTTCCCTTAACTTTTCTATCGCCTATCATCCGCAGTCCGATGGGCAGACTGAAGTGGTAAACCGTACACTTGTGCAAAGTTTGCGAATCTATCATCACGCTTCACCAGCAAAGTGGGACTTGAGTCTCACGCATATTGAACATGCCTATAATAGGGCCCTACACTCTTCTACAGGTCATTCACCCTTTGAAGTTTGTATGGGATTTCAGCCCTTGGCACCTTATGAGTTACCTTTATCTTTGCCTTCTCCTGTCACTTCACATCTTCAGAAGGAGCAAGACAAGGCACACTCATTTGTTCAACACTTGCACAATCTTCAATCAAAGGTGGTTGAGATTTTGCAAAAGACACAACAGATGACGAGAAAAAGGCCATGGATCGACATCGAATTCCTCATCCTTTTCAGGTTGGTGATAAAGTTTGGTTGCATCTTGACAAGCGACGTTTCACTGATAAGACTCATAGCAAAATCAAACCAATTCGCTATGGGCCTTACACTATTCTTCAGCAGGTGTCCGAGAATGCTTTTCGCCTTGATCTTCCCGCACACTTGGGAATTCATGACGTCGTCAATGTGGATCTCTTGAAGTTGTACTTTGACTCTACATTGGAGACTGCACCAGCTATCAGTCATCCTGTGGACGTGGTTCCTGAAGCACAGTTACCATTGGATGCAGATCAGATCTATGACACGAAGACTCGGCAGACTCGTCAGGGGTCTACCACCTCATATCTTGTGGCTCGACGAGGACAGCTGCCACATCAGGCTCGTTGGATTTCTTTTCATCAGATGTCCCGTGACTTTCCTATTCTTTTGAAAGCATTGGAGTCCAATGCTTCTATTGTGGGGAGGCATGATGAGGATTGATGTATGATCTTTCATATGACCCCTCTAGTAGTTCCTAGCTTAGGTTTGCTTAGTTTATTTCTAGCAAATTGATATTGTAAGTGAGTCTCTTTCTCACATGCACTTGTGGGCACTAGTTGTCTACTAGTTGTCTTTTAGAGTGTTAGTTAGCAAGTGTGAACTCAAAGTAGGAAGTGTGTGCTTCAAGTTAGCTAAAATGGATCTTCTAGTTAGCAATCTTAACTTAGAAGTTTACGTGCATTCTTCTTTGCACCTTTGTAGCTTTTGGGTTAAGCGTGTGAATCAAATCCATGATTTCATGGGTTGGTTATGTATTTTGGGCCATTAGTGCCTATATAATGATTTGTAAATAATAGAACTCTTAGTTGGATTTTCATCCTTTTCACATATCAACAAAACAACTTCTAAAACATTATAGATTAGTAGATCACTTCCAAAAAAAATTTTAGCTACCACCCAATCATAATAAAACAATAGTCTAGAACCATTGGGGTTGCTACAGAGTTCATAGATGATGGGTATTTTTATTGTTTTCTTCTATAGCATAGGTCCTTCCTCCTTCAGAATGGCAAGATCTAAGAATGCATTTTCACTTCAAGATCCTGAGGTAATATTTAGTTGTAACACATTTTGTATGATTTTCATTTTTATAAAATTGACTATCACTAATTATTTCATAATTAGCCTCAATAATACTATCTAAGGTGCTAGTATTTTCTATTGAACTAAATATATGGTCTTTAGTAACCATTTGTCTTTTATCAATGATTTGATTTGAATTCTCCTTTTGGGGTTGAGTCTTTTATGAGAATTTTTTGCTAGATAATTGGCACAGTTGGAGGATGAGCTTATTTCTTATGAACTAGGATATTTGAAGGTTTAGTATCATTTGTATGTAGGGTATTCTTATCCGCCAAGGAGGAATCAGAGCATGATAAAATGACATATCAAGGAAAGTGGCCATATTGTTGACAAGTGGCCATATTATTTACAACCATAAGATCTCAGGGAAAAGTTTTCATATTGAATATTTTGGATATATTTCCATTTACTTAAGGAGATAGTAATGGATTGAGGCTAAGGAACTAAAACATCCATTCAAATAGTCAATCTTGCTTTATTAAGAGAAATAAATATCTCTGATAAAATAAATCTAGAAAAATAGTACTTGCAAAATCAAAATAAGAAGATAGTATATACACACATAACACAATATTTATCTTGGAAAACCTTAACCAGGAAAAACCAACATATTATTATCTTCTTATTACATAAACTTGACCATCTCCAATACAATGATGTTTCTCTTCTTTCTATCTCCAAACCCTAATGCATGTGTGATATATAACAAAGGCACATGCATGAATATTACAATATCAATATCATGGGAAAAAAAGCATGGCTTTAAATATAGTAACCCAAAAAAGCCCATATGGGTCTAAAAATAACTTAAAAAACCCTAACCCTAAAATTTTGACCAAGGGCTACTACCCCTAGACCCCTAATTTTTGGAGGGCTACCAACCTTGAACCCCTGTTTGAGGCCTAACCCAGCCTTGAACCTTGACGAGTATAGGTACAGAGTGTCTAGTATATTTTAGTATTAACCCCACCAGAATAACATGGAAACTATTCAACATATTTCCAACATTTTACTCATTTTTATTTGACTAGACAAATTTTCCTCTATTTGGGTATCTATATACTGTAATGCATCAATGGTGTTACCAATTCTACCAAATATCTTCTCCCCAAAACTCTAGAGGGAGAGAAAATAGATTTACCTAGACTAGGAATCCATCAAATTCTATAAGGGGGTTGAAACTATATGTCCAAGGTCATATATAGACACCCCTTTGTTTGAAAACTAGTTATATATATATATATATATATATATATATATATATATATATATATATATATATATATATAATATATTACCCTATCTCTATTTTCTAAATTAGAAAAGGAAACAAAAAATAAATTTTTGGGTAGCAAAGTTACTTGGAATTTATTGGACCACCAAAGTTTAATGTATCATTTGAGCTCCTCCAAGCTTGGTATTTTGCCCCTGAGTTTACAGATAACTACTTGGGCTTCATGATAAATCATATCCAACCAAAATTCATCTTCCAAAATCTTGATAGAGGGAAAAATTTCTTCAAAAAGCTCCATATACAAACCCAAATATTCCTAAGAGACATTTCTTCTAGTTGAAGAGGCTTTCTCATAGACTTAATAGTGACTAATATCCTCTTAAGTACAATGAGCGGGCTATGAACAACCCTCTTTCTACAATGCTTGGCTGCACCTAGGGTTTGCACCCCTTTTGCTCTATTCCATCCTCATTTCCCAAGTAGGCTAAAAACAACCATCTTCCTACAATGCTTGAATGCACCTAGGGTTTGCTTGACTGCACCTAGGGTTTGCACCTCTTTCACTTTACTCCATCCTCATAAAATTATTGATATCTATTCTATTACCATCATATGAAAAGACATTTTGTTTTTATCTCATTTTAACCAAGTTTCTCTTGATTTTAATCTCCCAAATTTGTGTTCCTTACTCAAAATATTATGGTATTCACTAAGAAACTCTCTTTTCTCTAGGATTGGATTATTGTTCTCACCTTTTGAAATTTTACAAGTTTCTCTTTTAGTTCTTCTTTCTTCTAAAAAAAAATTTAAAATTGTTCTTGTTTAATTATTTTAATATAGATGTCATTAATTTAATTTGTTTTTGAAGTGTATACAAAACCACAATTCTTGAATAATTCCATATCTATGCTATAATATCAACAAATTCAGGATGGTCTTCCCATATCTACTCATATTTAAAGTATGATATTTTTTTGAATTAACTCTTATTGGCTAGTGATCTAAATCAATCACTATCATGGTATTAATTTTAGCACAATTCCCTTTATTTATCTAATGATATGAGAATATGCATCTATCTAATTTTTATCTTATTATGTTCTAGTTAATCCTATTGTTGGTCTATGTATAGCTATCCACTTTAAACTGAACCTCCCATATTGGTTTGAATAAAAGTTGAGAAATGTTTCATACTTTGGGTTATTTTCCTATACCAATAATACTTATCAATGATATATTTTTATATTTTTTAATTAATATTGGTATTGATAGATTTAATATTTTTAATAAGATATATGGGGATTTTATTGGGTATTTTTCCCACCAATATAAGAAAGCAAAATATTTTTTGCATGGAGAACTTTGGTATAATCAACTTTCCTTTCAATAAAATATACCTTTACCTACATTTGTATCAAATATATTCTTCATTTCCTTTCTATCAAAGATATCCATTAGAATACATAAACTATTATGTTTTCAATCAATTTTTTATATCATTTTTATTACTAGATAAAATATCATTGGACCAACTATCATCTAAGATTTAATTGTTGCTAAAATGAAGACCAACATTGTGATTGGCTAAACTATTTGCAACACTATTTTTATATCTTTAGATTTTTTAGCATTTTCAGCATACTATTTCTCATAAAAATTGATGAATATCATAAATAATGCTACTATTGATCTAGCCACCATATCAATTTTTATTTATAGTATTATGAATAACTTTTGGAACTTCTTGAATTGAAATATGTTTCCATCAAATTTTTTATTGGTTATATGGAGTTGAAATAGGACCCACCTCTATTATTGTTAGCAAAATAATCCAAGTATCATAGGTCAACATTTCCCAGGATCATATAATCACATTAACACCAATATTGCACAAAAAAAAAAACTTTATATATAATAAAATTCTTCATAAAAAAAATATCTTAGAAAAATTGTTATATTGCATAGAGCTTTGTCACATAAATAACCTTACATAAGAATCCTCAATACTCTTGACTTTTTATCTCCTCAAACTCACATGAGATGCAACCTTTCATATGCCATTATTGCATTATGATAACGTATATCATAATTACATAACTTTCTACTTCGAATCTTTGTTATATATTACATCATTTGGCTATGTTATATTACTTTAGGAGGAAATTATCTAGTTACTTCATGCAATGTAATAAATGCACAAGTGCCAATGTGTAAGCTGCATATGTGTAAGTTGTCCCTTGTACAACTAGGTAGAGTTTTGTCTAAGGAATCCATATTCCTATATAAAGAGCCTCATATCTCTACTTGAATGTATCACTTCTATTCATTCAATAATATGTTCTATTTCTTTGATCTTTATATTTTGTTGTAATTGAATGTTGTTAAAGTCATAAGTGGTATCATAGCTATGGTCATTTCTAGATAGGAATAAGGAAAGTCATTACTATGGGTTTTGTAAAACATACACACCTTTGGACCTACCACTTTTAAATTCCATTGTTTTGGGCTACTCCACGAAGAAAATATTCCTTATAAATTTTTCTCAAATAAAATCTCTTAGGAATCCTTTCCCTACAATGTTTATGGATCTCTATCCAAATAAGACAACAATCCCCTTAATCAAGTTTGTGTATCTCTATCCATAGGAGAACTCCTTTCTTATTTTCTCTAGATGATGATCTTCTAGAATTGTTACCCCCACTACACTAGCTAATGGATCTCTATCCACTGAAGACACATGTTCTCACTGCCCTAGCTAATGAATCTCTATCCACTGGATACTATCATCCTCTATACTCTATCACCTCCAAAGATATATCTCAAATTTGTACTAAATACAGTCCTTTAGTCTAGCACAAATCTATCATCAATCTCTGTATTTGATCTGGTACAAACCTATTCTCAAATCTGTACCAAATTCTATCCTCAAATTTGTCCTCAATATCTGTCCTCAAATCTATCCTCAAATCTGTATTGTAAGTTTCCACAAAAGCTCACACAAATTTGTCCACAAGTCTTCTCAAAGACTTGCCTCAAATCTGCTCAACAAGTCCACACTAGAACTTGTCCAATATCATAAAACATAAAGAGAATTGTTAGAGACTCAATATGCTTTACATTTATCACAAAGCTCAATCACTTTCAATCACTCTCTTAGAAACATATAGAGAATTTTTAGAGACTCAATATGCTTCACATTCACCTCAATACTCAATCACTTTCACTCACTCAATTTAGAATATAGAACAATTTGTTTCATAGAACTTGAACAATCACTTTAACACATTCACTTGACTAGGTTCAACCAACTTTACTCAACCAATCACTCAATGAAATAATATTTTCTCATAAACCCTAGTCTAAGCATGTGAACAGTCACTCAAATATTTCGAACAATGCTTATCAACAAATCTCACATAACAATGATACTTATGTTCTTTTCAAACCCTATTTCAAGTTCTTCACTCAACCATCCACTTTAACAACAATGCTTATAAAACAAGGTTTTATCAACAACTCTTTATTCCAAAAAACCTTGAAGTACTAATTCAAAACACACTCAACAAGAAAAATCTTAACTAAATCATTTTCACTCCAACTTAGTATTCACAACACTCAATAATCACTCACTAGGAAGAATATTCCCATACCTTTTGTTTGATGTAGAAGTGCCCTTGGAAAAACTGTCTAAATCACAATTACCTTCTTTCCAATTTTAATGATTAGATGATAAAAATCTCTCTTAACACTTTCTCAAATATTCCTTAGACACAAAAATACTCAAAACTCAATTATGCCTTATTGCTCCTACTTGTAATTAACATTCATAAAATCATGCACAAAAATAATTACTTGGATACACCTTATAATCTCCAACTTAAAATAATATCTAACACCACAAAAACCTCAATCAATATTTAAAACACCTTTATTTCATTTTCAAACCCTAAACAAATAATACCCAAAATTTTATTATGCTTCAACCTTATAACTCCCTAAAAACCTAACATACCAAATAAAATATGCAAAAAATAATTTTTAATACCTCAAAAACTTCTACAAAAATTCTGGCACTAAAACTTAATGCATACCTTGTTATCCCCCAAAAGAGTTTTGGTGTGATTCGATCCACCGTCTCCCCAAGCACAAAGCACCTTAGCACTTTGGAGCCCATCGTGTGGGCTAGAGGTGTCCACATGAAGGAAGGTGAACTTCCTTCCCTTTCAACCTTGCTTTGTCGTGTTTTCCAACACAAAATAAAATGATCCTCCATGGGGATTCAAACCTGTATTTGTCACTACCCTCACGTCTTGCCACTACCGTAGTTTCCAACTATGCTACTAGTGGTTGGTGACCAAGGCTCCCTCCTTGGTGGATGAAATGATTTTGTCTCCTCTAAACACTTTTTAAAAATTAAAAACTTTTCGTTTTGCACCACGATTCGCATGAAATGTGCATAGCATAGGATTTAATTCAAAAGCATTGGGGATTTTGGTAAGGTGGGTAATCCCCATTTTATACACATGATAAATGTTCTTCCCACGTTGACACTATAAATTTGAATTTGAATTCATTTTAATAACCCTCCTTAGGGTTAGTTAAAAAAGAATATAAATTAACTTATAACTAATATCAAAATTAATTAATAATTAATTTAAATAACTTAAGTTAAGTAAATTAAATTATAAATTAATTTATAATAAAAATTATATTAATTAATTTATAATTAATTTAAAACTTATCTTTATAATATTATAAAAAATATTATAATATTATTCACTTGGGCTTCTTCTTTTACACTTTGGACCACATCTGACTTCTTGAACCTGGGTCTTGATCAACTAAAACTTGAGAACCTAAAACTGATGTCACCCATTGAAACTGCCATTGATTGGTACTGAAAGCTTGACATCAATGAACACTCACTCTTGACATCAAGGACAACTTATCTACTCAAAATGTCCAATAGTAGATTCATTAATTGGATTACTTATCAAATTTGTTGAAGCACCTTAATATGGATTAAATTTTCAAAAATAAGAATTGAATTACAGTATTTAAAAGTGTAAAAAAGAAGAATGTTCCTTTAAGGTTCATTTGTGCTTTAGAAGTTGATTAGATTTTAGTATTTCAACTATCTATCAACAACTTATCATCTACTTTGGAACTCAAAAGAAGACTAGCTCCTACTAGCTTGCTTATAAGGAAATTGTAGAATAATTCTTGAATATTTATTTCATATTATTTTTGATTAGTTGTAGCAAATTGATTAAGTGCATTACTTTTGATATTTGATTGGAGTGATAAGGTGAAATTGATAGTGCATTAAAATTAAAATATTATTAGATTCATTTGCACTATTATATTGATCTCAAAAAGATTATTATTTGTGTTTGTGAGAAGGCACAAAAATAGAAATTGTCAAAAAGTCTAAATATACTATTAGCACACAAAAATCTGCAACGTTTAGTGGATAAAAGAAGCCACCAAATCAGCTCAAATCCTCCATGCATTGGAGAAGAAAGTGGCCACAAAATATCAGAAAAGAAATCCTCAAATAGAGACTTGGTGAGTCTCTAATTCAAAGCACAATAAGGTTTTTGAAACAAAGATATTATGCAAGAGTAAAAAGAATGGAGTTTCTATCAAGTGGTTGCAATCTTAGGTACATTTGAAAATTACCCAAGAAAAGATAAGGTGTCTAATCAAAGAGACAACCTCAAAATCCCTACATTGCATTCAAAATTTTTCCATAAAAATAGAAATTTATATTCAATTGGAGATAGTTGATAGGAAAATTGCACTTTGTGTTACCTTATAGGGAGATGTTGGACCTATTTATTAATAATTTGCAAGAGCGACTATCTTACAAATTATCAACTGCTACCTTGACCACCTTCGATCAGGCTATAGACCTAGCCCGAAGAGTGGAAGATGCTCTCATTAGGAGAGGCCAGCTTAAAAAGAGAGACGATGAGAAAACGTCCAAAAATAAATATAAGAATAAACAAGTTGTGGGTGATGGAGTTACCGATACCAGAAATATTGCTAATGTTAATGTTGCAAAGACAGTGGAGAATTTTGTACTGAAACCTCCTGATAGACCTCCTCGAGAATTTACTAGGTTAAATCAATATTTATCAACTATTCTACCGTAATTATTAGAATGAGGTTTGATTCAATTACCAAATATTCAGGAAGTTGATCCAACTATACCCGAATACAGAGCATATTTACACTATGACTTCCATAGAGGACCTGGACACACTACTAACTCTTGTAAAATATTAAAACATAAAATACAGGACTTGATTGATAACAATGAGATGGAGGTGCAAGCCTTTCAACCTAAGCAAAATCCTTCTAATAATGTTCAAAATAACACCCCAAAAAACCATAATCATAATGCCAATCAGTCATTGGACATATTTCAACATCCCTTATCAAAACATGGTAAGGAGGTGGCTAATCAAATTGAACATCATAATGTCCCTCATCCTGCCCGATATGTAGGAACTATTAGTGGGCATTTACCTATTCATGATCTAGAAATATTTGACACAACTTTATCTGTGGTTACAACCAGGCCTCTATATAATATTCAGATACCTGATCTTAGTGATACAAAATACGAGACTGAGAGTGATATGGAAATCACATCAAATCAATCAAATAGTTCTAATGATGAATCAAATCCTATTCACCCTATCACAAGTTATATGGTTCCAGAAGAACCATTTCCAATAAGAGTCACTACTAGACCCTCATATCATCAATTACTTTCTAATGAGCTAGCTACAAATGCTAGACCAAGACCCATTCATCATCCATAGAATAATATTGTGGGTACCATCGGAGCTGTTACTAGACAACAGGCTCAAAATTCTCAACAATATCAAATTCAGAATGGTGGATCAGCTCCATTTGTTTTGAAGGTTCCTAATAAAGAGAATCATTCACCTAATGTTCAACCTAAACCTCCTTATAATATTAATGAACAATTATCAAATATTACAGCTAGAATTTCTCTTTTGGACCTTTTAAGATCTCTTATGCATAGAGATGAATTAATGCTCACATTGATCCAGATGATGGTACCACAAAACATTCAACCTGAAGCCATGGCCAATACTATAATAACTCGTGAAGTTGATTGTATTGAATTCCAAGATAGAGACATACCGCAACATAGTTTACATAAAGATAACCCCCTGTATATTACTGCCTTAGTTGAAGATGTAGCAGTCAAACGAGTCTTGATTGATAATGGTTCATATTTAAATATCTACACTTTTGACTTCTACCAAAGATTTGGGTTTAGAAGTTATGAAATGAAAAGAACTGATATGATCATAAAATATTTTAATGACGAAACACAAGAAATGTATGGAGTTATTACCATTCCATTGCAGGTTGGTCCAAGAACCTTGGATATGACTGTGTTTATTGTACATTGCCTTGCATCATACAATATACTCTTGGGTTGTCCTTGGATCAATGCGATGCGAGTTGTTCCCTCAACTTTACATCAATGTGTTAAGTTCAAATTTAAGAATTAGTTGGTTACCATTCATGGTGATCCAAGACCCTTTGATATGTGTGCTTTGGCAGAACGTATTGGAGTTCAATTTTTCCCCGCTCTGTCATCCACACATCCTAATTATCATTATCCATCTAAATATGTGAAACTCACACCCACAACATCATCTACTTCTTCTCCATAAATTGCACCTTCACATATAGCTCAACCATCTTCTAAACAAACCACATTAGGACCTAAGAAATATCCTAATCCCATAGCTAATGTCTCTTGTTCTACTCCTATAACTTCCATACCTATAATAGACCCATCTATCGACACCTCTACACTGTCTACATCCATCAAATTCATATTTTATGCATTAGAAGACGTAGGGAATGTTCCTTCTACCTCTTATTCTCTTACTGACGATCTCTTACCCGATCTATCTAAAATTCTCATATCAGAAGAAACGAATGCTTCTATGCAAGATTCCATTATTTTAAATAATTTGCCACCATATCCTCATACCTTAGGCCTCCCACAGCCTATGGGCAGTATTTACCAAGTTGGGAGCTATGCCTTTATTTATAAGGGCTATGACTGGGGTAGAATACCCAAAAACATCATAAATCATTATGATGGATATGCTTGATGTTATTTTACTAATGAGTATATTAAATCCAAACCTATAATGCTTAAATTAGGATATAAAGGGAAAGGTTTGGGACATTTCTAGAATGGTATGAAAGAACCTTTTTAGGTAGAAGTGTGGCCCACCCGATGTGGTGTGGGCCTATTTTCTAGTAAGGATCAACCATTCCCATTTGAGGATGATGACCATCTTATATGTTACCAAGATTTTTTAGATGAATGCGATGCTTTGCATTTAATGAATAAGACATTCACATGTAATATGCTATATATAGCTTATCTTGAGATGATCTCTGAATCTGACAATGAGTTGGAGGGAGATATATTTCATGATGTCTCCGTTAAGGATTTATTACATAAGCGATTTTATTTTGATGGCTCTATACCTAGTATAGTCCAGCTTGAGGCCACGACTCCTCAAGATGAATTCTTCCAAGCTAACCTTGGAATAATCACAAGAATTGGGTGTTTCACCTACCCCACCTAATTTTGAGAGAGATCTACATATGAAAGTATAAAATTTCATAAAAATTAACATTGGAACCGAGGATAACCCTCACATAATCAACATTGGATCAAAATTGAGTCAAGAAAAATAGGATAAATACATTGCATTTCTTAAAGAATATGAAGATATCTTTGCTTGGACATATGAAGATATTCCAGGTTTAGACCCTTCTGTAGTTATGCATCACCTAGTAGTACATCCAGATGCTAAACCTGTTAAACAAAAGCTTAGAAAAATGCATCCTAAAGTGGCCTTACTAGTTAAAGGGGAATTCAAAAAACTCTTGAATGTTATTTTTATACAAGCCATTGATTATGCTGAATGGATCTCGAATGTAGTTCCAGTAACTAAGAAAGAAGCTACTAGGATTAGGGTGTGTACAGACTTTAGATATATTAATGTCGCATGTCCTAAAGATGATTTTCCCCTTCCCAATATGGATAAAAATCATTGATTTTACTACTAGGAGTGGAATGATATCCTTAATGGATGGATTTTTTGGTTATAATCAGATCAGGATAGCTCCTAAAGATCATGCTAAAACAACCTTTATTTCCCCTTGGGGGAATTTCTATTGGAAAGTGATGTCATTCGGTTTGAAGAATGCAGGTGCAACCTATCAATGTGCCATGACTTATATCTTTCATTATATGATGCATGATATACTACATGATTATGTAGATGACATTATAGCACATTATACTGAAGAAGATGACCATTTAGATGACTTGAGGAAAGTATTTGATCGGTTAAGGGAATATCTTATCCGATTGAATCCAGCCAAATGTATATTCATAGTTAAGTTAGGTAAATTATTGGGGGTTATATTTTCTTTACGTGGCATAGAAATTGACCCTCTCAAGATTACGACTATCACTGATATGCTCGCACCTACAAAAATATCTGAACTACGAAGTCTACAAGGTAAGCTTCAAGCTATCCATCGCTTCATTGATAAGTTGGTGGATAAAACTGGACCCTTTCTTAAGATTCTTAAGAAGGATGTCTCTTTCCATTGGGACGATGAATGTAAGGAAGCATTTGAACTCCTAAAACAATATCTTCTTAACCCACCTGTAATTTCACCACCTAAACCTGATCACCCATTTATCTTGTATATTTTTGCTTCAGATCTTGCTTTAGGAGCTATGTTAGCCCAACTTGATGATGATAAAAGAGAGCGTGCTAATTATTACATTAGAAAAACATTAATTAGTTATGAAACCCACTACACAACATTAGAGAAGTTATGTCTAGTAGTCATATTTTCTACATAGAAATTACGCTATTATATGCTTAGTCAGAAAACATAAGTTATTGCTAAATCTGATCCCTTGTGTTATCTCATAAGTCAACCTTATTTATCAGGTCACAAAACGAAGTGTGTTCTTGCTCTAAGTGAGTTTGAACTCACGTTTATAGGAAAAAAGTCTGTTAAGGGTCAAATCATAGTAGATCAATTAGTTGTTGCACCCTTAGAGTCCATCCATCCCCTCATCATTGAGTTTCCTGACGAATGCCTTAACCTAGAGGTAGATCATCCAGAGCAATGGTTCTTATACTTTGACAGATCCAGATGTATGAGTGGGGCTGGTGCAGGTATTATTTTGATATCTCCATAGAAACATCTCATACCTCTATCCTTTAAATTAACGTTTCCTGTACTAATAACACTACTAAATATGAGGCTCTAAATCCTTGGATTACGAGATGCCCTGACACTAAAAATTAAAAATCTATTAGTTTTTAGTGATTATCAACTTGTTATAAATCAAATTAATGATGTTTATCAGACCATATATGATAAATTGTGCCCATATAAAGCATATGAATTACAATTAATATCTTTATTTGATCAAGTTACCTTGGAAGCTATTCCTAGAACTAGTAATCATGCGGCTGACACTATGGCCGCAGCTGCATCTCTTTTACCCTTGGAGTTAGATGATGAATATGCTACCATAATTATTCATCGACTTTAGGAACCCATTTCAACCAAAACATGCTTGAAACCTTTGGACGTGTTTCTAATCAACGAAACTATTCCTGAACTTTGGTACACTGACATCCTCAATTTTATTCAAAATGGGACCTTCTCTGAAGGTTTTAATAGAAACCAGTGCCAATTATTACGTAGACGAGCAAGTCGCTTTGTAATAATTGGCAATACGTTATATAGGAGATCTTTTGAATGTATCCTATTAAGATTTTTGAATCTAGAAGAGTCTATATCAGCTTTGAGTGAAGCCCACAATGGATCTTGTGGAGGACACTTTAGTGGTAGCACCATTGCTAAGAAGCTCCTTAGGATAGGATATTTTTGGCCTACCATGGAGAATGATGCACATGATTACGTGTGCCATTGTGACAAGTGCCAGAAACATGCTGACCTTGTCCATGTGCCTGCATAAGAACTATAGGCTATTTCATCTCCTTGGCCCTTTTCAAAATGGGGCTTAGACATCATTGGAAAAATCAATCCTATGTCATCTGATGGACATAAATTCATCTGCCATCGAGTATTTTACAAAGTGGGTCGAAGCTATGCCCTTAGCTTCTTGCACTGGAACACAAGTTTCCAAGTTTATTCTTAATCAAATTATTTGTAGGTTTGGAATTCCTGCAAATCTCATCTTGGATAATGGAACTTGTTTCAAAAACAAAGATGTAAATAAACTATGTCAAAAATATAAAATTCAACATTGTTGGTCCACTTCTTATTATCCTTAGGGTAATGGCCAAGCAGAAGCATCTAATAAAACATTAATTAAAATACTTAAGATACTGTTCAATAAATCTGGTCATGATCGGCACATTCAATTATATCCTGCTTTGTGGGCTTATCAAAATAGCATTCGTACTCCCACGAGCACTTCACATTATGTTTTGGTTTATGGCACTAAAGTTGTTTTTCCCTTTGAACTAGAAGTTCCTTCTTTGGCTCTGCTACTTCAATATATTGAAGTAGGAGATGAATATTGTGCTGGCAGATTTAGTTAGCTAGAACTCCTAGATGAGAAGCGCATTAATGCTTTGTAGCATCTTCGTGCCTACCAGAACAAGCTCAAATGAGCATATTTCAAGAAAGTTCATAATCGATCGTTTGAGATCGATGACCTCATCTTAAAAAAATAAAAAATAAATACTAATGCAACTAAAGACCTTAAAGACAAATTCGAGCCTAACTGGCTTGGGCCATATATTATCACTACTAAATTTGGATCAGGAGCATATAGATTAGCTACCTTATATGGCAAAGATCTTAAATAACCTATGAACATTATGCATCTTAAGAGATATTATGCATAAATCTGGTAATTTCGTCACTGTATATATTATACATATTATCTCATATTAGTAATTAATAAAAAAATTTCAAAAACTGTAATATTATGTATTCTCTCAAATCATAAATTAATATTAAAATATAAAAAAATCAAAATCATCAAAATCCTCAAAAACATTTTCTATTTTGCACCTGTCAATTCTTGAAGCATTGCAGTTATATTTTCAATTATTTTGGATAAATTAGCATTTATCTGGAATCCCTCAATTTCACACTCACATGAATAAATATCTTGATCTTATTTGGTATGATTATTAATCTCTCTTATATTGAAGTCCATAGTTAAATTAAATAAAGTTTTGAGCATAGAGAACTGATCTTGTTATTTACTTGAACCAAGTACACCTTTTCACATTAAAATGATTTCATTGCAAATTCAAAGTGATGCTACATAGTAGAAGTGGTTTCTTGAGTGAAAATTTTCCCCTGCTATCCTATCATGCACATGGTCTAGAATCTTTGAGAATTGACAAAAGGACAATCTCACCCCTGCCTAGAATAAAAATCCCTTGCTCTACAACCAATCCAAGCAAGTATCCCTAGTATAGGAAGAAACTGAAAAAGAAAAAGAAAATCAAGAAAAATCATGAGAAAAAGAGAAAATTATTCAAAAGCATTATCATTTTGTACCATCTCAACAATATTTCAACATTATCTTAGTGGCAAGCAAAATAAATAAATAAATATATATATATATATAGAAAAAGAAAAGAAAATAAAAAGGAAAAAGCAATAAATCCTTCCCCCCCCATTTGAAAAAAAAGAAGGGTGAATGAGCTTGAATCCCTGGAATTCTCAATTATTCGAAAATCATGAGGTAATCCCCATAACAAGTGGTTTTTTCCCAACCTGCTTGGCCTTGGGTAACTCCTAGCGTGGTGATATGTCTATCACACTAGCGACCTTCTTTTGTATAGACCTATGTCCGCTCATGGATTAGCTAGCTCTTGATGACCCGACTTACATAGTAGTCTGGTACGGTTACATGCATATAAATCATGGTCAACGAACACTCATTTGGTTAATTCAAATTACTTGTATCAAATTATCTTCCTCAAAATTGGTAAATGAACAATACAATTACACACACATTTATGTTTGAGAGATTTTGTATCATTATGATAGATCAAGATCGGCAATGAACTCACATATGCACATGGGGTTCCTTAAAAATCTAAATTTTTTCTTTGAGATAATTTAAAATATTTATGCAAATCTTTTGGAATAATTTACTTTTTTTTTACTTGAGAATATCTGCTTAGCATAAAATCAATTAAATACATTTTTTTCAAAAATCCAAAATTTTCTTGCAAAACATGTTCAAAAGCTAGCAATAAAGTCACATTTATATTTTCAACTTTCGTGACGATGGTATAGTTCCAAAACCTAAATTGGAATTTTATGCCTAATGCAAGTCCTCATTTATATATATATTTTTTATCTCAAAATCAAAAATCAACTATGCAATAAAACTATTATATCAATTTCTCCTTTGGATTTCGCGATGATGGTGTAAGTCTATAGCTAAAATTCTATTCCTAGTGCAAACCATCGTTCTAATTTTATTTCCTATTTATTTAATCCATAAAAGCATATGGCTTAAATCATTATGTTACACAATTGTGCTTTAAAAAGAACGAAAATTTTTCTATTTCATTTCATTATGTCAACATTCATTTTTGCGATGATGGTATAATTCCTAGGGAATTGTTCAAATTTCTATCATACTTAGAAAATTTATGCCTAGCAAAAATCATATTTTTTCATGCATAATACTTTCATGGAAATCTGAAAACAAATCATCGCTATCAACATTTTTCATCATCACAACACAAAGTCTTAAGAAAGTCTCTTAAGCACCCTTTTACTTTTAGCAATATTTCTGTCATACCGGGATTAGCTTAATGACCTAGCGAGCGGCGACTCCATGAAATGGTCATGTAACAACGACAATGTCCTTTGAAATCATTGTTAGAAGTCACTTTATTTTCATCAAAACACATCACAACAACCAGTTTGTTTACATTAGATTATTTCATTTAATTTTATCACATGACATAAAATTATAATATTTTCAACGACATAATTACATGAATATTCAATCAACAATTAAAATATTAAAGCATCGTAAAACATATGCACAAGTCATATCATAAAATAACATCATATATATATATCAATAAGTATATACATCATACCAAAACATATTGGTATGCCACAATATATACCCTGGCATACTCAATCATCTCAAAAATAGTCTATGTACAATATACATATAGCCTCGAGAAGACCTCGAGCTCTCAGCCTCATCTCCTCTCCCACCCTGAGGTGGAGGAGGCGATCCCATCGAAGCTCGTCCTGTGTCATGGGTCCTTGATGTCGATCGTGATGATGTCCTCGACGACCCCAAACTGATCGGCTTTGCAATTTCAACTGGCAGTTGTATCCTATGGTCCTCTTGAACCAGCTAGTAGTACACTCCTTGATAGAACATGGTCTAAGCAACCGACTGCACCAGCTCCAAAATGCTCATCCCTCTACTTCGAGTCATGAGTTGTGTAGCCTCATCCTATAGACTCTGCACCTGAGCTCGTATGCAGGCATTATCGACCCAGAGAACTACCATCTCGCTGCTTTCCCCCACCTCGACATCCTTACCCCTATCAAGCGATGGTGGCCTATCCCTCTGATGATAAGGGAGTCTCTCTCTCTTCTCCTCCATCCTCTCTAGCTATTGTTGTCTCTTCAGAGCCTATGGTACTCTCTGACATCTCTCTTGAGGAGACCATCACTAATCCCTCCCTCTACGACTCCTCATTGCATCGATGGCAGCCTAGCACTGCCTCTCCATTCGTTACACTACAACGTGCATCAGACCCTATGCCCTTGTCATCCGAGGAGGGCGGATGCCTGCATACCAGACATCATACCCATTTGCTACCCTAGCATCATCCCCATCCACTAGATGAATGGGGGCATCATCAACATCCTGACTCCAGAATCACTACATGTCTAGAGCTCCACTCTTTGTGGTGTTATCCCGCACAGTATGGGAGTACTCATAATCCCTAAGAGAAGGGATCCCTATTGTAGACCGAACTACCTAAAAACTTAGTCATAGCGGTGGAACTCTACCTCTCCCCACTCTATCCTCAACCATATGACTCGTCTGATGTGAGCCAACTCCTGTCTGTCCTATGCCCACCCTGGATGCTCCCTCCATGGTCTCCAGGAGATCCGATCTAGGGTTAGGTCATCCAGCAATGTCTCGGATGTCGGCAGATCTATCCACTGCTGTGACCCTCTCTAGACCCACCAATAGAAAACCCAGGGTCTCTCCCGATCAACTCCTATCAGTGGAAGCCCTACCGGCCTGTGCATCACAATGTGCTCCTAGAACCAAACCTATAGGAGCAATGTTAGCACCAAAAATTGACCTCCATTGTATACGACCCCGTAAAGGATCCTATACAACCAGCACAATACAAAGCTACCCCAAGAAAACCTATATATGTGGTATCTCATGTCACAGACCACATCTGAGAGTAGCCATGGTAATCTGCATTTGCTTTGGTGCCATATAAGAAGGCCACCCACCACCCCTACCAAAACCTGAGCCAACCGAGACTCCCCAGGCATCTGCCTCAATGCCTCGATGTTCACTCTACCCTTCTCTAGGGCGAAGCTTGGGTCACCGCACAATATCATCATAGCATGGCCCTGATTGGCCGAAGGGGTCATGAATTGACCATGTATGGGGATCCTCAAGATCCTCCATAAATCCTCTAGAGTGGGAGTCATCTCCCATGTCGATAGCCAAAATTAGGACGACTCCAGATACCATATCTCTGCTAGGGTTGTTAATAGCCCCATGTCTATAGGAAGTTGTGGCATCTCTGCCACATGTTGCAGTCCTACCTCTACCAGTCTGTCTCACTCGACCTGATAGAGCGTGGCTAAGTCATCTCTGAGACCTCCGTATTTCCACTCCCAACTCTTTAGTAATCCCCTCTACAAAATAAATAATAAAACAACAAAAATCATTAGTACATAATCATTAAAAAAATTAATTAAAATTAAATCATCCCATAAAAATTGATATCGCCCATTATTGGATGATATCATACCAAATTTAGATAAAATTGTCTCTAAAATAGGACGAAATCGTCTCCGTTCTTCAATTTGGGGATGGCCCCTTATTGGAATGGATCACCCCTATTTCTCCAATTTCGTCTAAGGACAAAATCGGTGGCGATATAGGGACGATTTCAATTAAATTGTGATGATTTTTTCCTGATGTCGTCGACGGCATAAAAACAGCCATGACACCCAAAAATAATTAAAATTCAAATAAAAAAAATCAAGTAACTCAAGATAAAAATATAGTACACTAGGTTTAGATCCTTACCCGCAACTCCGCTGGATCTCTATCGATCTGTGTATCGTCTCCACCATTTTGCCTACAGAGCTCTGAAATAGTGAAAGTGAACAGTAACAATGAATTAGGGTTTTGCCCTATTTTTCTTATTTTTATTCAAAATAACATTTTTTTAATTTTTTCTTTTTCGTGCTTTTACCTCAAACGTTTTATTTGGGTAAAAACTCGGAGGGGGCACCATAGTAAACAGTCGTACGATTCGACCTAGAATCATCATCTAAAAAATAGAATAAATTTTTGCTTTCTCATAAAGCGTAAAGAACTCGTCTTTAACACATTTTCTTCAAAAAATTTGCTAAAGAGGGGGCAAAATGTAGCACCCTAAAATTGGTGCAATTAAACCATCAATAAAAAGTAAAAATTTGAATTTTAACCTCGAAACTACCCATTAACCACTCACCTCATTTTTCATGCCATTTTTATAAGTTGTTTTGACCGTTGGATGATATCGTTGTCGATCTAATGATATTTTCCCAAATCGGACGAATTTGTCTGGAACAGAACATCTAGACGATTTCGTCCCAAAACCAAATTTTTATAATTAGTTTATGTTTCAACGACCTCTCCAACTTGTGTAGAAGCATGTCTATGTGGTTGGATATTCCCACATTGAGGATCTCCCAGATTGGGATGATCCCCAACCTCCTAACCTCCCCCTAATCCTATATAAACTGGGATGTTTCTAGTTTATCCCCCTGATTCCCTGATCCCTTGATTCCCTGGTTACCTTATTCCCTACCAGCTCTCCCTGAATCCTTGCAAGATTTTATATTTGTGTTTTCAAGTTTTTGTGTTGTAGTATTTCACTGTGTTTCAGTCGGAGATAGCTCAGATCTTCGTAGGTGATTCAACCATAATTTCAGATGATCCTGTCAAGATCGGCGACGATCTCGTACGATTGTAGATGATCTTAATTGCAATCCAACTTGGGGGTAATCAAAGTACCAATTTTACATTTTCTACCTCGTTTCTTTAGTTATTAGTGCATTAGATTAATTTACTTCTATTTTGCATCTTAGAGTTCACCTCACTTAGCATAATTGCATGATAAGATTCAAAATAAGTTATCAAAACATTGCATCTCATTCAATTTGATATCTGGATTTTTTATTTAAGCATCTACACTCTCATGTCTATCACTTTGCATCATTCTTGCAATAGTATTTTTGGTTTTTGGTGTCTATTTTCTTGATTTTAGGTTTCTGACGAATTCGTCAGGTCACTGACGATCTTGGGTGATCTCAGACGATCGACTATGATTTGGGATGATTATGTACAATTACAAATGATCATGTCATATCCGGGATGACTTGGACTCCTAAAATCTTTAGAATCTTCATCATACATGAGAAATCAAGTGTACTCTTCTCCATTTAACATTTTCTCTATATTTAATCGCATTTATGATTCATTTATGTTTGTTGTCTTCATATAAATCAGAATTTTCATATAGAATAGCTTAACTTCATTTTGGCCAACCTAAGAATCTGAATGATTGAACATAAAATGAAAAAATCAAACCCATTCTCAACCTAGACATGGAAAATACCACTCAAAGTTTCCTGGTGAACCCCACCATCCGTCAAAAATTCACCTTTATACCCCTCCCTCGAGAGGCATGACCTTCAAAGGGCCTCTCCGTTCGAGGTATTGTTCCATCCTTTTCACATCCCCCTTTCGGGCACGGATCCTTTAGCCTAAAGGTAAGGGTGCAAAAAATTTGGGCGATACAACATGAACAGTAATAGGAATAGGAATAGGAACATGAATATGAATAGGAACAGTAACATGAATATGAACATGAACAAGAATAGGAACATGAACAGGAACAAGAACATGAATATGAATAGGAACATGAGCATGGATATGAATAGGAATAGGAACAAGGATATGAACAGGAATAGGAATATGGACATGGAAAGTGGTTGTATGCTAGTTTCAATATGATCATAGCACAAGGAGCTACTCAAAGGGCTCATTCTCCTCACATCTTGTATGGTCGAACCTACAAAAGACAAGGGGAAAAATCAAAGATAGAAATAGCATCATTCGAGAGAAACATTATTTACAAAAGGAGGATGTATAACAAGTAAGAAAGGTAGAAATATTAAAGCACCATTGGAGTGTTTATTACTCTGCATCCGTTGTCTAAAAATCGATGCTCAAGCCTCCAAATAATTTCTCCACATCCCAACTAAAAAACACTACAAGTGAACAAAATAAGAGTTGGGGATTTTTAGAGTTAAAAGGATATCCAAAGGGCTTATTGAACCAGTGATATATATGATGTCCATTCATGAGAAGAAAGTGATATTTGTCACTAAAGGTAAACCCTAATGCTCATCAAGTGAGCACTCATCTTCAATAAAGGAGTTACATGAATAGGCTGGTGCATTGAGTGTAGGGGATATACTTATCCATTGGGATACCAAACGTTCTGCTAAAGAAAGTAACATCAATACATTAATTGAAGGGAGATAAGTGATTCTTTGGCATATTCTACTCCTTAAGTGCTCAAAGGAAAACGAATGTGCCACATGACACTTCAGACAAGAATCTTCTCCATTTTAAGGATGTCAATGATCAAGCACAAGGAGTAATCTTCATTTCCACATGTATCATGTCACTGCCTACATGCATAGGGCTGATTTGTAGCATGAAAATAATGTGGTAGAGCCTTTAATGCTCTAGTCAAGTGAGGTCAAAGGTAGAGTCTAAATGGTGCCATATTTGGAATGCTATACACAAGGATAAACTCCAAGCGATTCCATTAGAGGGTATATTCAAAGCATTCAAAGCATTTGTTGGAAATTTTGAGTTCCTAAGTCAAAGTTGTCATTGATGTCACCAGATGAAGTCATCATTAATTTCAAGGACTTCATCAAGAAATAAATTTGTCAAGGTTGTTAATTGATATCCAAGAAGAAGGCCAAAGGTCAAAAGAATCAGTGCAAAAGTTAAAAGAAAAAAGGGCTCCATAATATCTTAATAGTATATGGAAGCATAAGTTAAAAGGATTTTCATAAAATCTCAACGAGGCTTGCGCAAAGTTAAAAAGGAGATATAATATTTTTTATAAATTATTTAAATTCAATGAGAATTTAAATTTTATAAATAAATATTATTTACACCATGGTATGTAATGATAATGAAGTAATAAACTCAAAAGGATATAATATTATAATATTTGTTATTATAATATTAAGTGATATGGTTAAAAGCCCAAAGTAAAATATTTATAATATTCATTATAATATTTTACAATACCCAAAGATGGATTTAGAGTTAAAAAATTTCAAAGCGCCTTTATCAAGGTCTTAACCTTCGTCGATGTTACATGGTGGTGAAAGCATTCGAAGCGCCAACATTTTACAAGCATGGAGAAAATTAATATATATCCCTATGCTCAAAGAGCATTAAACTTTATCCTTGCTCGATTTATTATTATTTGGATGCCAAGTGAAAGAAGGGCTAGTGAGAATTTTGTAAATTTCGTGTGTGATGAACAGTTAAAAATAGAAAGCATAGATAGTTCGAAGACCAACTGGGCAGCTTGGCCTAGTGGCGAGTGGGAAGGTGTGAAAGCATTTTTTGGCAAGAGAGCCAGTGTTCGAAATGTAATAGTGTGCTTGGCAATAATGTTGGTTGAATGTGCCAAAGGCACACATTTTTGCAAAGGGCAATAAGGGAGGCACGACTTGAAGCACATGGTGCTTCGTTAGTCTCAAATGAGCACGTAGCTTATGTGGTTTTTGAAGCCATGACTAAGGTGTTCATCACGGAAATTTTTGAAGGTTCAAATCCCATCAAATGCGAGGTAAATATTTTGAATTAAATTTTTATTATTTGCCCAAGTTGGGAGGTATAAGGGTTTTTAGTGGAATTATTTAGAAAGGTTGCTTATTGGATAGTGGTGGTAGTTGAAAATTATAACTTGGAGTAATGAGGTTTTTGGTTTTAATTTTTAATAAAGTATTAAATTACTATATTGGCATATTGGAGGATTAAGACTTTTGAGTATTGTTTTAATTTTAATAAGGGGTTTTTGTGTTAAAGAAGATTATTGTGAAGGTGTTGAATATTATTTAAGTTGGAGTGATAAGGTGTAATTTTGATATCATTTTGTATTGTGTTTTTTTGAGTAAATTATTATCTTCTAACCCTTATTGAGATTGGCAAAGAAGTAATTGTGAGTGTGGTAGATTTGTGAGATCAACTCCTTGTCAAGAAAAAAGGTATGGGCAAATTCTTCCTTGGTTGAGTTGATTGATTGGCTTTCTAGAAAATAAAGTTTGGAGTGAAAAGGATTTGATTAGGGTTTCCTTTTTGAAAGTTTTTGAGTTAATGCTTCAAGGTTTTCTGGAATTAAGTGTTGTGATTAAAACCTTGTTTTATAAGCATTTTTGTTTAAGCAATTGGTTGTGTGAAGAACTTGAGTTAGGGTTTTGAAAATAACATGAGTATCATTGTTATGTGAATATTGATTTATATGCATTGTTGTTGAAGTAAGTTG
Source organism: Wollemia nobilis (assembly GCA_028583015.1). NCBI lineage: Eukaryota > Viridiplantae > Streptophyta > Pinopsida > Araucariales > Araucariaceae > Wollemia > Wollemia nobilis. Next base: position 16,127,751 of record JAQPPZ010003374.1, read on the forward strand.
TTGTGCAAAGAACTTGAACTAGGGCTTGAAAATAAATGAGTATCATTGTTATGTGGAGATTGATTTATATGCATTGTTGTTGAAGTGAGTTGTTGTACAAAGAACTTGAACTAGGGCTTGAAAATAACATGAGTATCATTGTTATGTGAGATTTGTTGTAGAGCATTTTTGGAAAAAATTGAGTTGGTGTTTACATGCTTGTACTAGGGTTTGTGAGCAAGGGTTGTTTTTTGAGTAATTGGTTGAGTAGAGTTGATTGAGCCTAGTCAAAAGGATGTATGAAGTGATTTTTTAAGTTCCATAAAGCAAATTATTTTATATTTTTATTTTATTTGAGAAAGTGTTTGAGCATTTATTTGAAACATATTGGATCTCTAACAATTCACTTTATGTTTCTACAAGATTGGACAAGTTCTGAGTGAGCTTGTTGAGCATATTTGAATAAGTTATGTGTGGACTTATTGAGCAAATTGAATAAGTTCTATACAGGCTTATTGATTATATTGGACAAATTTTGTGAGGATTTGGAAAGCAGATTTGAGCAAGTTCTGTGTGGACTTGTTGAGCATATTTGAGCAAGTTCTGAGTTGACTTGTTGCATAGATTTGAAAAAGTTATGTGTGGACTTGTTGAGCATATTTAAGCAAGTTCTATGTGGACTTGTTGAGTATATTTGAGCAATTTCTATGTGGACTTGTTGAGCATATTTGAGAAAGTTTTGAGTGGACTTGTTGAGTAGATTTGAGAAGGTTCTGAGTGGACCTGTTGAGCATATTTGAGCAAGTTTTGAGTGGAATTGTTGAGTATATTTTTGCTAGACCTAATGGACTATGTTTAGTGCAAATTTGAGACAAAGCTTTGGAGGAGATAGAGCAGAGAGGATAGTAGTCTCCAGTGGATAGATATCCATCAACAAGGGTAGTTAGGACAAGTATTCTGAGTGGGGATACGAGTATTCAGTGGAGAGATATCCACAAGCCGCTATAGTGGGTAGTAGTCTTCTAAAGGATCACCATCCAGAGTAGAGGAGAAGGAGTTCTCTCTAGTGGATAGAGATCCATGAACTTGATTTAGGATATTGTTGTCTCCATTGGAAAAATATCTATAAACATTGTAATTGGGAAGTATTCCCAAGATATTGATTGAGAAAATTTTAGTGAAATGCTTTCTTTATGGAGTAGCCCACATTGGGTGAACCACGTAAATTATGGTGTCTCTATTATGTGTGGTGATTTGTGCATTGCTTTGATTACTACTATTGATATTGCTATCTACACATTGCTTAATATTTATTTGGAAAGAAAATTAAAAAGTGATCTTATATTGTTCACCCCTCTCTTAGTATAAGCTTGTGTTCTTCAATTGGTATCAGAGCGAGTTCCTTCTGAAGAGGTTAACAACTTGAAGGAAAGGCTAACAAGAACACAATGGATTCTAAGGAAGTATCCTCAAATAATTAAATACCAATGTTTTATGGAAGTGACTATATGTATTGGAGTATGATGATGAAGATCTACCTGATGGCACTTGGCAATAAAATTTGGTAATCAGTGGAATTTAGATACGATCCCTTAATAAATCCTCCTACATATAAGGAAGGTAAGCTTCTATAACACTATATTTCAAAATAAATGAATGCACTTGTGAGATGTTTGCATAGAACAGAGTCTATGAAAGTTATGCGTTATCAAACTGTAAAAGAGATGTGGGATAAATTGCAAAATATATATGAAGGAGATAAAAGTGTCGAGAAAGCAAAGAGTCAAAATCTCAAAAGACAACTTGAAGAATTAAGAATTAATGAAGAGAAAAATAATAGTGCTGACCTAATTTTAATTTATGAGGTTGTTAATAATATGTGAGGACTTGGTATGAATATTGATGAATATGATGTTTGTGATAAAGTCTTAAGATATCTTCTAAATAGATTCAGTGAACAGGTTTCTGTTATAGAAGTATCAATAGATGGTGATATTTTGACAAGAGATAAGTTGCTTGGTATGCTCACAATATTTGAGATAAGAACACAAGATCCTATGTCCCAGAAGGAAGCAACATTCAAAGAAACCAATAAGACAAATGGTAAGAAGTTAGAATCAAGCAATGACTCATCTAGTAATGAAGAATCTAACTATTGTAGAATAGATAAGGACTATAGAAGATCCAGATATCTAAGATCTATTAAGTGTTCCAGTTGTGGAGAGTATGGACATTTTGCAATAGATTTTCAAGAACATAAGAAAAACAATGGTGAAGAAAAATAGGTTCACAGGTATAGGGATTTACAAGCATAATAAGAAAAGCAAGGATGGACAAAGCATACAAGGAAATAAGTTCTTTCAAAGTAAAATAGAAGCTACTATGCATATAATGCAAGTAAGTATTCAAGTGATAGTGATGCTAGTTTTTTAATAATGATAGAGATAATGTCCTATTTATGATTGAAGAAAATGAACCATTTAAGACTCCAGTTGTTCTCAAGTTTTTTAGATGTGGTAAATTTGGACATCTTGAATATGATTGTACAAGGGATGGTTATAGTTTCAGTGATGATGAATATGAGAATGCACTTGAAGGACTAGATGAAAATATTCTAATGACTTTAGAAGAAGAAGTAAGTGATCCTATAGAAGATAAGCCAAAAGAAAATAGATATGTGGACAAAGGCAAACAAATAGAGGAATATTCAGAAAAGGATGGTTATGATCTCAAGGGATAACTTATCTATGCCCTTGACACGGTAAAGAAGGTAAAAAAGAAACACTCTAAAATTGAAATTCAGTTTAGGAATGTGATGAAGAGATGAGATTGTTTATACATGATTTAGAAAAATCAAAGGCTAAGGCAAAAATGTTCAAAGATAAGTTAGAAGCAAAGATCTTGGAATGTGAGAAGTTAGCACAAGAAGTGGCACTACTAAGATAAGATTTAGAAGACTCCAAGGTCAATATGAAATGGTTCAAAAATAGCTCAAAGAACTCGGATAAGTTCATCAAGACACAAAAGACTACATCAATAAAAATAGGTCTTGGATTAGAACAGGTTTAAAATAAATGGGAAGGAGAGTCAAATTCAAGTTTTGGAGGAGAAAAAACTTTATATGAAGATACTTCAGAAAAATATAGCATATAATATAGTGAGACATCTGAGGATGATTTGGAAAATAGAGAGTTCAACAAAAACAGGAACAATGCACAAAGAAGATACATATGGAACAACAATCAGAACATGTCAAGAGATACTACGAGACCAATGAGGTCAAGACAAGGAAGCCTCAATGGAATATGCTTCTCATATCATAGATCTGGGCACATGGCTTCACAATGCAAGACACATGAAAGGTAGGAATATGGGAACAAATAGATTTTTCATGGGTATTTCTACTAATGTAATTAGTTTGGTCACAAGGCAATAAATTGTAGGATTCATGATAGAAGAAGATATGGCTTCACTAGGATAAATCCTAAGACATTTGCACCTCCAATTAATAATAAAATGAAGTGTTATAAGTGCAATAATGATGGTCACAGAACAAAGTGGTGTAGATCAAACATCCCAAAAATAGGTATGAACATGAATAGGAACAGGAACAGGAACATGAATATGAATAGGAACAATAACATGGATATGAACATGAACAAGAATATAAACATGAATATGAACAGGAACATGAGCATGGATATAAATAGGAACATGAACAAGGATATGATTATGGATATGGAAAATAATCAAAGGAATCAGAAGAATCAGATAAGAAGGAAAGATGATAAAGCTAAAGAATAATGCCTTCTAGTATTATAAATACTCCCACCCCAGAATTAACCACCTCAAAAGGATGTGGGGAAGGGGATAAGCTAAGAGTTTCATTCTTAGCCCCGATCCCCAAAGGCGACCCTTTTCCATTGATGTCAAATGGGAAGAGATTTTAGTAATAGGGAGAGACTTGATACTTGAAGAGAGCATTGAGCCAGGGAGATCAATGTCACAGGGAGAGCAAAATAGAAGAAGAAGTCCAAATTTTGGTAAAACAGTTTTGGGTTGCCATAAATGACAAAGGGGGAGATTGCTGGAAATTTTGAGTCCCTAATTCAAAGTTGTCATTGATGTCACCATATGAATTCATCATTAATGTAAAGGACTTCATCAAGAAATAAAGTTGTCAAGGTTGTTATTTGATATCCAGGAAGAAGGCCAAAGGTCAAAATAATCAGTGCAAAAGTTCAAATAAAAAAGGGCTCCATAATATCTTAACAGTATATGGAAGCATAAGTTTATCTCAAGGAGGCTTGTGCAAAGTTAAAAAGGAGATATAATATTTTTAAAAAATTATTTAAATTCAATGAGAATTTAAAATTTTTAAAGCACCATGGTATGCAATGAGAATGAAGTATTAAACTCAAAAGGATATAATAATATAATATTTTTTATTATATTATTAAGTCATATGGTTAAAATCCCAAAGTAAAATATTTATAATATTCATTATAATATTTTACAATACCCAAATATAGGTTTGGAGTAAAAAATATTCAAAGCACCTTTATCAAGGTCTTAACCTTCATCGACGTTACATGGTGGTGAAGGCATTCGAAGCACCGATGTTTTAAAACCTTGTTTTATAAGCATTGTTGTTGAAGCTATTGGTTGTGTGAAGAACTTGAGTTAGGATTTTGAAAAGAACATGAGTATCATTGTTATGTGAATATTGATTTATATGCATTGTTTTTGAAGTGAGTTGTTGTGCAAAGAACTTGAACTAGGGTTTGAAAAGAACATGAGTATCATTGTTATGTGAATATTGATTTATATGCATTGTTGTTGAAGTGAGTTGTGCAAAGAACTTGAACTAGGGTTTGAAAAGAACATGAGTATCATTTTTATGTGAGATTTGTTGTAGAGCATTGTTGGAAATATTTTGAGTTTGTGCTTACATGCTTGGACTAGGGTTTCTGAAAAAGGGTTGTTTGTTGAGTAATTGGTTGAGTAGATTTCATTGAGCCTATTCAAGTGGATGTATGAAGTGATTGTTCAAGTTCCATAAAACAAACTATTCTATATTCTAATTTGAGTTGAGAAAGTGTTTGAGCATTAAGTTGAAACATATTGGGTCTCTAACAATTCACTTTATGTTTCTATGATATTGGACAAGTTTTGAGTGAGCTTGTTGAGCATATTTGAATAAGTTCTATGTGGACTTATTGAGAAGATTGAATAAGTTCTATGTGGACTTATTGAGCAGATTGGACAAGTTTTATGTGGACTTGTTGAGCATATTTGAGCAAGTTCTGTGTGGACTTGTTGAGCAGATTTGAGCAAGTTCTGAGTGGACTTGTTGAGTAGATTTGAGCAAGTTCTATGTGGACTTGTTGAGCATATTTAAGCAAGTTATGTGTGGACTTTTTGAGTATATTTGATAAAGTTCTATGTGGACTTGTTGAGAATATTTGAGCAAGTTCTAAGTGGACTTGTTAAGCAAATTTAAGAAGGTTATGAGTGGACCTATTGAGAATATTTGAACAAGTTCTGAGTGGAATTGTTGAGTAGATTTGTGCTAGACTGAATGGACTGTGTTAAGTGCAGATTTGAGATAGAGCTTTGTAGGTGATAGAGTAGAGAGGCTAGTAGTCTCCAGTGGATAGAGATATATTAGCTAGGGTAGTGAGGATAGGTCTTTTGAGTGGGGACAAGAGTTTTTAGTGGAGAGAGTATCTAGTGCAGTGGAGGTAGTAGTCTTCTAGAGGATTACCATCCAGAATAGAGGAGAAGGAGTTCTCTAGTGGATAGAGATCCATAAACTTTATTTAGGGCATTGGTGTCTCATTTGGATAGAGGTCCATAAATATTATAATTGGGAAGGATTCCCAAGATATTGATTGAGAAAATTTTAGTGAAATATTTTCTCCGTGGAGTATCCCACATAGGGTAAACTATGTAAATTGTGGTGTCTCTATTGTGTGTGGTGATTTGTGCATATCTTTGATTACTACTACTGATATTGCTATCTACACATTACTTAATATTGATTTGGAAAGAAAATTATAAATCGGTCTTATACTATTCAATCCCCCTCTCAGTATAATCTTGTGTTCTTCAGCATCGACATCAACATTTCCACCCTAACCCATTTGAAATTATCATCGATTATTCTTGAAAATATGTAAGGTTCATTCTCATTATTATGTGCTTTCTTTCCTTTGGAGTTATAAGGTTAAAATTTAAGGAATTGTAACATATTGAAAGCCATACATCTAAGGGAATATTTTATAAAATCAATATAATATTTGCAATATAAAACCTAGAAGTAATAAGGGTTTCTACTAGAATAAATCTTAAATACTTGTAAATATTATTGTGGTTTAATTTTTCAAAAAATTAGGGAGTTATAAGAATTACTACATCAAATTAATTTATTGGAAATTAGATACACTTAAATATATTTCCAAAGGGATATTAAAAAGAGAGGTTTATCATAGAATTTTAAAAGTTGAAAATTTATAAAATTATTATCTCAATATTCTCAAAAGGAGACAAGATATTCAACATTAAAACCTCTTTAAATTATGGAAAAAGTGCTTAGTTGAATAGGAGCAATAAGGAATAATAGAAGTTGATTTTGGTATTTACAAAACTTTACAAAATCAACCAAACATTGAACTTCAAATTACAATAGCACTATCCAAAACATACTTGGGAGACAAGGTATTTCATAAATCTTGATAAAAATAGTATCATGGATTATTGGTATATAGATTCAGGTGCAAGTAAGCATATGATAGGAAACATACATTGGTTCAAATATCTGAAGAAGATAAATGAAAAACTAGTTGCCATAGCAGATACAAAAACATATGAAGTAAAAGGAATTGGAAATATTCTAGTAAATCTTAAGGATGGAAGAGGTGTGATCAAAAATGTATTGTCTATTCTAGGGTTAAAGTACTAATATTATTTTTTTCTCTCAACTTATGTATCAAGACTTAACCATTGAGTTCAAGGTTCTCACTAGTAGAAATAAATATCACATTTCTAGATAGGGAAGAATGATAGCATCAGGATCATATAAAAATGGTCTATTCTTCCTAGACACTGCTATTCACTCAACTCTTTTTTTCAATGCTTTAGAACTATGGCACAAACTACTAGGACATACCAGTGAAACATCAATGAGAGAATTATTTACATATCAAATGGTAGAAGGTCTACCCAACTTATCTCTAGAAACTAATGCATGTCAAGAGTGCCTAGCAGGAAAACAACATAGAATTCCTTTCAAAATTCATCAACATAGAGCAAAACAACCTCTAGAAATAATATATACATATTTATGTGGACCAATGAAAGTTTATAGTGTTGTAGGACATAAATACTTTCAATTATTTGTTGATGATAACACTAGAAAAATGTGGGTGTCTTTCATAAAGTACAAGTTAGAAGCATTTAGTCACTTCAAATAGTTCAAACTTCAAGTGGAAAAAGAATCAAGGAAGACCATAAAAGCACTTCACTCAGATACAGGAGGATAATTTATTTCCAAATAATTTGACTCATTTCTTGAAGAAAATGGAATTAATATATAGCTTACTACAGCATATTCACCTCAGTATAATGGAATTGCAGAAAGAATAAATAGATAAATAATGGAAATGGTAAGATGTATGTTAAAATAAGCACACCTTGATCACAAATATTGGGCAGAAGTAGTACAAACAATAGTATACATGCAAAACAAACTACCAGCAAGGGTAATCAAGCATATTACACCATAAGAATCATGATAAGGATACAATCCCAACATATAAAAGCTAAAGGTCTTCGGATGCAAAGCATATATGCATTTTTCAAAACAAAAGAGGACTAAACTAGATGATAAAACTATGACAAGGATATTTTTTGGCTATGATAACAAATCTACAGGATACAAAATACTAGATCCATCTACAAATAAAATATACATCAGTAGAGATGTGATATTTGATGAAAAATCTAAGATTGATGCAGATAAATCCAATGGTGACACAAAATTCCTCATAAATCTATCTGAAGAAGACATAATGAGTATAGAATCAGAATCATAATCTAAATAACAAGATAAATAAGCATCTACAATATTGCCTATAAAATAACCAATATGGCTCAAATACACTCTCAGAGAATCAAATCTATAAAGAATGCCAATTATTACTTCTACAGAACCTCAAAATTGCAACATGACTAGAATAAATAGAGGAATGCTATGTAACTCAGTAGAACCAACATCAAATTCTCAAGCACTGAAAGACTCAGACTGGAAAGCAGCTATGGAATCTGAATATGCATCACTAAAAAATAATAAGACATGGAATCTAGTAAATATACCTCCAAGAAATAAAATAGTGATATGCAAGTGGATTTACAAAATCAAATATAAATCATATGGGACACTTGATAAATACAAATTTTGACTATTAGAAAAATTATATACTCATACAAAGGGAATTTATTATGAAGAAACATTTGCACCAATAGCTTGAATGACTACTACTTGAACAATTTTTGCACTAGTTGCATATCAAGGGTGGAAACTTCATCATATGGATGTGAACAGTGCATTCCTTTAGAAAAATTCTATATGGCAAACCTAAAGGCTTTGTTATTTAAGGACAAGAAAACAAGGTATGCAAATTGAATAAATATCTGTATGGCTTGAAACAAGAACCCAAAGCATGGAATATAAAGATCAATAAATCATCTACTACATCATGATTTCAAAATGAGTTTGTCATATCCCAGTCTATATACCAAGAAAATTGGAAATGATATTTTGATCCTCATAGTATATGTTGATGACATAGTGATTATTGGAAGTTCAAAGATGTTAATAAGTGATATCAAAAAGGATATTGAAAAGGCATTTGAAATGATAGATCTAGTATTAATGAACTACTACCTTGGTTTAGAAATTTATCAAGGAAAATATAAAATAGTTATCACTCAATAAAAATATGTAAAATCTCTTCTTGAAAAGTATAGAATGACAAAGTGCAATCCTAAATATACACCAATGGAACAAGGGATTCAACTATACAAAAATGATAAAACACCATTGTTTTCAGCTACAATGTATCGTCACTTGATTGGAAGTATTCTTTACTTAATAAACAGTTGACCAAACATAGCATTTACAGTAAATTATCTTTCATGGTTTATGCAAGAACCAAGGAAAAGTCATTGGAAAGCTACAAAATGAATATTACAATATATCAAGAAGACTAAAGACTATGGATTGACTTATATTATGGATTTCAAATATTTTTATCTAAATGGATACTCAAATTTAGATTATGCTAGATCTATTTATGATAGGAAATATACCTCTATGTTTTCTATCTCATATTAGGTCCTATATCTTGGTACAACAAGAAATTGAATACAGTAGAACAATCATAAACCGAAGTAGAGTATCGAGCAACAAGAGACACAACTTGTGAATCTCTATGGTTACAATACATATTATCTAACATGAGAATCAAATGAACTTCCACTATGATATTTTGTGATAATAAAGAAGTACTAAATCTGATCAAGAATCCAATTACACATGAAAGAACAAAACATATTGAAGCACAATGTCATTTTATCAAGGAATATTTTGAGAACAAGCGTATCATCCTCAAGTATGTTCCTATAGAAGATCAGTTGGAAGACATCTTTACAAAGGCACTTATAAGAATCAAGTTTCAAATATTCAAAGATCATCTATGTGATTCAAGAGAACTTCGTACCAAATAATGTAATACAGGGGGGTGTTAGAACATATTACAATATTTGGCTATATTAGATTACTTTAGGGGAAATTTATCTAGTTACTTCATGCAATGTAATAAATGCATAAGTGTCAATGTGCAAGTTGTATATGTGCAAGTTATCCCTTGTACAACTAGGTAGAGTGTTGGCTAAGGAATCCATCTTCCAATATAAAGAGCCTCATATCTCTACTTGAATGTATCACTTCTATTCTTTCAATAAGATGTTCTATCGATTTGATCTCTGTATTTTGTTGTAATTGAATGTTTCTAAAGCCATCAATATTGACATATCACACATGAATCTCCACTTACATACATGACACCTTTCACTTGATTACATGATATACAAACAATCTTCACAACTTCACACATACTAAATATGAAACTCTCATCCTAATCTAAATGTTTACAATAGTACTCAAGGTACCAAAGAATGTAATAACTCCAACATCCCCCTATATTACATAATTTGGTATGAATATATTTTTCTATGCGAAGATGACTGAAATATATTATATATGTTTTATCCATGTGCTTTTCTAAATATTTCCATAAGTTGATCTTTTGTAGGAACATATTTTATTTGAATATGATGGTCCAAAACATGATCTCTAATAAAGTTACATTGAACTTCAATGTGTTTTGTTCTTTTATGAATCATAATTTCTTTTATTAAATTTTGAACCCCTTGATTATCATAGTTTAGTATTTTAGGAGTCTTTTTTATTCCCATATTTCATAGAATGTATTGTAACTAGAGTGCTTCACATACTACATCTCTTATTGCATGATACTTTTCTTTTATTGATGAGAGGACTACTATATGTTGTTTCTTATTGTACCATGAAATAGTTCCTAATCTAAGATGGAATTCATAGTTTGATTTTGATTTTATGTCATCTATAGATCCAACACAGTCAAAATATAAATATCCGTGTAAGTAGAAATTATCATTTCTTTTGCATTTTAAACCATATTATGTGGTCTTGTTGATATATTGAATTATTCTCTTTGAATATTTCCAATGAATTTCTATAGGATCTTGCATGAATCTAGAGAGATAATTCATAGAAAAAAATAGGTCTAGTATTTGTTATATAGAAGACTCAAAATTAATTGTCAATACAAAGTAGTAGAAACTTGTGGTGACTCATCATATATTGATAATTGTAGCCCTTTTTCCATTGGAGTTAATGAATCTTATATTTTTTCATTTTATAAATTTTAAGTAATGATTTTCATACTTTTTTTTATCAATAAGAAAGAAGATTGCTATTAGTGTAAGGGTCTTAATAGGGTCCCCAAAACCTTAAGATATCTGAAATGGAACTAGATTACATTAGGCTTATTAGCCACCTTAACAAAGTCTATTGCAAAAAGTAAACATCTCAAAAAACCAAAAATATAGGTTCAAAACATAGGGAGGATGATCCCATCCTTGAGGTCGATCCCATCCCATGGAAGGAGCCTATAGATTAGACCTAGCCTTTAGTTGTTGTCATGGATGGTATGAGTCTCTTCTGAATAATTGAAAATTATGTTGAGCTATGAACATGCAGCCTCCAAAGTGTTCTCCACCTGTTGGACTATTTCAGCAACCATAGTGAGGGTGGCCATAGAGCTTGTCAAGTGGCCGAGGATCGTAGAATAAAAGATATTCTTGTTAATTATAACATTCAATGTTCTTAGAGAGCTTATGCTATCGATCTTCATGTTTGCCTAATATGGATTTTTTGCAACCTCATTGGATTTATCAAGGGATGAATCGTAGGTTTTATATAGCTCAGTGGATTTAGCTGGGGAGGCCGACTTAGCTTTGAGTTTCTTGAGCCATGGAGAGGCTCTAGTGATGGAAGGGCCCTGGTTCAAGAGGATTTTGGATGAGGAGAATTTGACCGCTCTTGATTTAATATCGAAAACCTCTAGGGCTTCAATTTTGATCACAAGAGTAATAGGGGTATGGAAATCAGGGTTTGAGTCATCACTAGGGACCTCTTGAATATTAGTTTGAATGTTGGATATACCTATAGACTTGGTAGGGGTTGGGCAGAGGGGGTGGTATGAGGGCAATGGGTTAGACTACATAGGGACATATGGCTGGGAGGCTGGGGGGGACTAGTTGAGAGGGGCTAGGGATAGAGGTCCCTTGAGAGGAAGGGCCAAGGGAAGCATGTAGAGGAGAGCTATGGGGGAAGGGGAGTAGCGGTACTAGGGGCTACGGGGGGGTGAGGGGTGGAGGGATGATGGAAATGAGGGTATTTCTACCAAAGGTATCTAATGCATGCTTGTAAAGGATATAATGGAGGCCCTGGTGTATGGCATAATGGGCTTTACCAAATAGGATATTAGTAACAAATAATTTGATGGAGTGAAACAAATAGTCGGGGATGTTAATTTTACGATTGCCATGGAAATGGTTAAGGAATGCAATGTGAAATCTCCTAAGGGTACAATCAATTTTATCTACTATAAAAAATTGGAGAATAGGGATCATGACACGATCCTAGGGAGTGAAGAGTTTGGTTCTATCCACACCCCCATCAGTAGTAAGAAGGTATTTACCGTTGTTAGGGAATAACTGTAGTTTTAATGCCATAGAATACTTGTCTCTTCGAATACTCCTCCCATCCATGGGTAATCCTGTCACCTCTACAAGAAACTAAATGTCAATGGTGAACTCAAGACAATGCACAGTGACTTGTCCATCATTCCATGTGTTGAAAATGGCATGCATGATATCATCTTCATTACTAGTAAAAGTTTTTAGGAATGGGATGCAAGGTTGAAGGATATCCTCGACCATAGGGTTAATATTTAGAGTGGAAAGCTCGAGAATAACCATATGTGAATTAACACTAGGGATTATGGACTCAAAGTGAATAGTATGTGGGTGAGGCTTGATGGACTAGAAATGTTTTGAACACCATATTAAAAAAATGATTCAACCGTCACACATGCCAAGGATATTGAAGGTAGAGGTTCATTAGGATGTCGCAAGGTGTGAATAGTGGTATTTCATGAAATTCATGACCATAAATGTTGCCTAAGTACTACAAAGGGAAATAATTGCGGTGAGGCAGTGAGTGTCACTGGCACAAATAGTAATCATGGTATGGGGATTGAAAACATTTGAGAAATATTTTCCACAGTGATTTTTTGAGGTGGTGCAAATAAGAATGGTTTTGGGATCACACACATGATTGAAATGACATGTAAGAAAGGTCATAGTTTGATAGCTATCATGAGGTTGGATGAAAATTATTTTATGATTAAGCTTACAAGGGTAAATTCACATGATCAAGATGGAATGAGGCACATTGGATCTGGAACTAGGGGTAATGTGGATATTGGAACCCAAATTGGCATTGAAAATGGTTGAAGGTGGATGATTGGTGGATAGCGAAGGAAATGAGTATGATGGTAATTAGGGTACATGAGGGCTAGTGAAAGAAAAAGGATACCTAGGCAGTTAATGGTGGGTCAACAAGAATGACACTTGGATGGTGAGGGAGGTAAAACGTGAGAAATGACACCATCCTGGAGGTCCAAGACTCAAGATGAAGGCCGAGGATTAGGGATGGGGAGGATGATCCCTAGAAACAACTTCAAGAAGTTTTGGAGGAAAATCATTATGCCAGACAATGAGGGATCCCTATGAGTGGCCAAGATTGACCAGCATATCAGTAGCAACATTGGCTTCTATGAAAACATGTTGCACAATTTTCTTTGAGTGGCTGAGAAGGAGTTGTCTTTCTTTAGAGATGTTTTTTCTTAATCTCCAGCTGGGGTTTTTGCTATTTTTGATATAATTGATGATGTTTGGTGAATCTCCTTTGATTACTAACTTGCATTGTGATTGACTTGTGATTATTAGTCCTCCATGGAGAGCTTTAGATTCCACAGTGTGATTAGTGAGGACGCCAAGGTTCTCAGCATATGCCAGGATTAAGTCCCTTGCATGGTTTCTTACAATTCCACCACCACCAGTGGGTCAGGGGTTACCTCTTGAAGAGCCATAAAAATTTAGCTTAAACCATCCAATTGGGAGTAGGGTCCATTTGGATTTGGATCTATTGTTGGGATGAAGGGGTGGGATGATGGGATCCATGGAAAGGCAGAGTGAGGTGGAAATGGAGACTTCGATCTTGGTGGTGGGGGGTCTAGAACAAGGACATAGAGAAATATTTTCAATGATGAAGTTGATGATCCTGATGAAGATCATGGGAGGATCCTTAGGAAATATCAAGAATGCACAATTATTATGTTCAAGCCAAATTTTCCATAGGAAATGGTGGAGACACATTGACCATAAGGTTTTGATTTTAGGGTTCTTGAAGGGGTTGGAACATTGGTTGAAAGGGTCACAGAGGGTGCATGGATGTGTCCAGATAATGTGGAAGGTGGTGAATAAAAAAATCAAATTATTTCACTAAATGGACACCCGAGGAAGATGTGATTAACAGATTCCCACTCATTCAAATAAATATAGCAATGATTGGGAAGTTGAAGCCCATGACTAATGAGATTATCCATTGTGAGTATTCTATTTTGGATGGCTAACCAGAAGAAGAAACCAACTTTGGGTACAAGGTTCTTCAACCATATGAATTTGATAAGGATGGTACACTCTGAAGGTTCAATTAATAGTAAGCATATTTGACCATGAAATCTCCTTCATCGCACTCTCTCCAAATGTGATTTTGCATATTTTTTCTAAGTTACTATGATATTATTTTCTTTTTGACAAATTTCTAGACCAAGACAATAGTGTAGAAGTACCAAATTCATCAATTTAAAATCCTTTTCTAGATCATTTTTAGCATCATATATCAATTTTTTTTAGCTTCTTGTGATTACTATACCATTATCATATACCACAAGAACTATTATCTCTAATCCAACCCTTTTTGTATAAATATTTGAATCTAGTGCACTTCTATTAAAATTATGTCTTAGTAGTTGGTCATTAATTTTAAGGTACCACACTCTAGGGGTTTGTTTTAATCCATATAATATTTTTTTTATTTGAATTTTTTTTCTCCTATCTCTTGATGATAAATCCTTCTGATAGAATCATTTATACTTCCTTTTCAACGTCACCATTAAGAAATACTATCTTAAAATCCATCTGATGTATTTTTTTACCAAGTGTTGCTAATGCACAAATTAAAAGAATAGTGGTCATTTTTGTTGTAGGGATGAATTTTTCTTCATAGTCAGTTCATTTTGTTTGAGTATAAATTTTTTCAACTAGTTGTAACTTTTATTTTTTAAGAGAACCATATACCTTTTATTTTATTTTGTAGACCCATTTACATGCAATTGTTTTTTTTTTTTGGTAGATCAACTAAATACCATATTTTCTTCTTCATTAGTGCTACATATTCTGATTACATGGATATTTTACTTTTTGGTTTTCTAATGGTGGCTTGTGTAGTTGTAGTTTCTATTACTAAACTCATTAACCCCATATTTTTTCTTTTCATACTCTGAGTTTGAGGTCTTGTAGTAGTAATATTATGCAATTGTTCTAGCTATGAGTCCCTAAATGTATTAATACACCATTTTTCCTCTTTTATTTGTGGTAGAATTATTAATTCTGAGTATTCAACTAGTTCATTAAATATTTCTAAATTTTATTCTTCACTTGAAGATTCTTATTTATCTATTGAAATATCTAGAATATGATTTATATTGGTCTTTGTAAATTCAACAAGGGTTTTGTTTCCTTTGTCAAAAATCACATCTCCTCTCACATAGATTTTATTTATGATTGGATCAATTATTTTATATCCTTTTGAATCATAATCATAGCCAAAAAATATTCCACACATGGTTTTTCATGTAATTTTATTCTCTTTTTCTTTGGAATGTGCATGTATGCTTTACATCCAAAAATTCTTAGATGTTCTACTAAAGGTTTTCATCTTGGACAAGTTTCTTTAGGAGTAATATTTTAAAGTATTCTTGTGGGTGATCTATTTTGTATATTTCCTACAATTTTAATAGCTTCTACCAAATTTTGATGACCAATATTTGCTTATGTCGGCATACAACATACCATTTCCACAATGGAGTGATTCCTTATTTATACTATACCATTTTGTTTAGGTGAATAAGTTGTGGTGATTTTCCTTTTTATACTATTTAGTATTAGAAATGATTCAAATTATTTTGATAAGAATTCACCACCCTTATCTAAGTGAAGATTCTTGATTGATATTTCAGTTTTTATGTCTACTACTTGCTTAGATTGTTTGAAACATGTAAAATTTTTAGATTTTAGTTTCAAGAAGTATACCCACATTTTCCTAGAATAGTCATTAAAAAATAGCTAAAAATATCTATGTAGTCCAAGACTATCATCCATCGGTTCACATAAATATATGTACATTATTTATAGTGGTTCTTGATCTCTATGTAAACTTAACTCAAAAGTTTTTCTATGTTGTTTTCCTACTAGGAATTCTAGTCAATTTGTAGACTGACATGTTAATTTAGTTAAACTTACCACCATTTGATATCTATTTATTTTATTTAAACATGAAAAACTTATATTACATAGCCATTTATGACAAATATCTCTAATTTCTAATGTTCTTACTGATAGAACAATATTTGATAGGCTATTAAGAGAAAATAGAACATTTGTGAAGGATGTAGTGGTTATGATATTTTCTTGTTTGGCAATGATGCATTTCTTTTTGTTTCCATATTTTTGAATTCAACCACTAGATTTTGATTTATCATATGACATACTAAAATTAGGTTAGTGATTAGACCTATCACATATAACACATTTTTAATCATGCATTCTCCATTAGATAAGCTAATTAATAAATGTATTACACATTTGACCTCATATGTCCTATCATCTACTCTAGTAATGGGTTTCTCACATTTTTCTTGAAAAAACCATTATTTATTTCTAGTCATATGTCTACTTGCCCCTGAGTCAATATACCTATGATTTCTAGCTAAATTTGTGTAATATCCTTCTTTAATTATTATCATATTTTCCATTGTAAACAAAACTTCTTTAATATATCAATTTCAATTCTTCAAATTCAATTCATTTTTTCACTTCTTATAGCTACATTTCAATTAATTCCTCTTTGAAAATTCAATATCAATATTTATTTAATTAATTTTCAAATAATATTTCATATATTCAATTTCATTTCATTTTCTTAAAACTCCCAATGAATTCATTCCTTTTTAAATTATTTATTTTGCCCAAATTTGTTCCTTTAATTAATAATATCTTCTAACTCCAAAAATCTCAAACAATAAAATATATCCTTAAAATAAATAATTTTCCCTCAATAATTATTAATTCAATAATTTTACCTTAGTATGACACCACATCAACTTCCCAAATTATATTCCTATTTGATCGGTTTAGGGAATTTGAGAGATGATTACACAAAATACTCATGTTTTGGGTTTTCTTTTGAGTAATGTACCAAGCATTACATCTATCGCATATCCTATATCCCAAGGCATACCATGTTAGGAGTAGCCAAGAATATTTTTACAAGTTAATAGTAAAATTAAAAGTACAATATTATGATGAAATCCTAGGTTGGATCATGAAAATCTCACTAGATTCAATATATTTGCTCCAGGAGAAAAATACACTAGTAAGTTCTTTTATTTCTCATTGGAACTTACATTTTTGTTGAATTATTTTATTTTTGACCAAATTGATGCCCTAATTTTAGAATATTTTCAAGGATTTTCAAAAACATTGTTTATCTTCTACAATTTTTTTCAAAAAGTTCATTTCCTTTTCTCTTTTGGTATTTTGTGTCCAATAGTAGTAGAAATGATAGAACAAACTACTTGGGTTGCTATGAATGATTAAATAAAAGGTTAAATATATTTTTATAGACCACTAGTGTCAATGAAATTAATGGAATGCTTTTGTGTATAGAAAATATGCATTAGCCTATTCACAAAGTTACTAAAATGGTTTGACAACTTTTTTTTCCATGGCTAGTTGTGTTTGAAAAAAGGTTGTGTAGTGAAAGCCATAGATGATATGGAAAATCCAATATTATTTTTGGATTATTTGCAAACTATTAGGGGAGTCCTTAATTTAACACTTTTTCCTAATTGGCCTCTAGGAACTATTTTTCTTGCTTTTAAATTTCTATTAATATCCTTCCAAAAGGAAAAAATAAATCTAAATTAGGGAATATTTCTAGGAATATTTCATGAAGGGGTAAGTATGAAAAAATCATTTGTGCATGCAAGATTTAGTGTGATGTACATTGTCATCATACACATAATGGCAAAGGAAGATATTTTGCAAAGAGGATAAGCTTAATAAGGTGCATTGCCTTATACTACCTTTAAGGTACCTCTATATTAGTGGCTAGTAGAGGCTTGGTTAATGTGCTTCACTACCAAAAACCTTTTATAATGAGTGATGATGTTATCCAAGATAGATATGACATGACAATATTGGATGATGTGGCACCCAATGACATATCTATTTCTTTGTACATTTTTGTTAATGTGGTAATTGATGTGGCATTTAATGATATGGTGAGAAACACTAATGATGTTATAGTCTATATAATCTATAATAATTATGTATTAATTTACAAGTAACATGTGTGGGTGATGGCATGGCTCATATAATAGATATAAATGTATACAATTAATTTGGTAGGTGATGTGGTAGCTAAGGTGGTAGTTGATGTGGGTGGGATCAATATGTCATTTGCTATGGTAGGTAGACTGCTAGTTGGTACATAAAAAAAGTGTTTGACCAGTAATATTTCACCATATCATCAAATTCAATGAAGGTATAGTCACAAAACCAACACCATGCTTGAAAAAGCATAAAATTTAAGGACATATTAGAGATATAGTTGTCATATTTTTAGTTTACAAGTTGAAGAATAAATCAAAACACAAGTAGTATTAAGGTCTAGTTTTCTAGTACCCTATGCAATGGCCTACATAGTATATTGGTGGTATTCCCTTAATAGTGATAAGTAGCATGTTCCAATTTATCGATATATTATCAAATTAGTACATAGTTTGAACCCCTTATCAACTCAAGAAATGATACATGACAACCTCCCATTCATTATAGGTATTACTATTTCACATGGAAGTGTCGATCTCATTCATTATAGGTATTTATTTTTCAAGCAATTATGCATGGTAGCCAAACCTATGGGTTCCATACATTTTACATATAGAAGTGTTAAGCCCAATTTTACAAATCGTATAGTTCTCTAAGATCTTTGTGTTGGTAGTATTATCTCTAGTCATAATTGCACATAATTTTTTGTATATTATTAAAATAGTTATGGATTAACATGTGCTCTTTTTGGATGGTCTAAGCTATGTGACCTAAAAAATTAAGATATCTATAGTTGATTCTATATATTTTAAATACACCCATGTTAGCAACACCACAAATCCCAATTGATTCTATATATTTTAAATAGGTTGGAGGCTAATATTTCTACTTTTATTGTGGAATTTTTTCATATAGTTGATGAGTATATTATTCATTTAAAAATGCAAGAAGATATCTATAATGTTAGAAGAATACATAAGGTAATAGGAGAAACCCATCAAGTTGTGGATAGGGAGAAGAAAATTTGACTTCTCAATGTATTATTTATAAATATTTTAGAGATATATGAGATAGATGTTGTGGTTTGAGATGCTTCAATTCTACTTTATTTTTCTCTTACACCACAAAATAATGAGATATTCAAGTACTTCCTACATCATCATGATATAATACAAGTAATAAGGGCAATTTTTCATTAATTAGGCTCATCCAAAGGTCAAAGTGACAAGAAGACACAATAAAATGAAATGTATCTAAATAAGCCCTTTTTAGGTCCAATATATGAGTATTTTAAGAAGAAAGGACAAAAAGCATGATTTTTCCATATTTGTATTAATAATCTTGAGGAAGTAGCAAATAAGGGGGTGTTGATGCTACTATTTTATATGTAAAAAGTGAGGATAATTTTTATGGAGAGACATCCTTGACACACGTAGCTATTCATTTAGCTTATTAGACATCTAGTTTTTTTTATGAGTGGAGTATAATTTTAGTGGCAACAAGGCACTTGAAAAAGTACAAACATCACCTATAAGGGTACAACATTGGATATTCTTCTTTTCATGAGATACTTCATGTTCCTAATGTTATCTCTAATATTCTAACTAGTTATTGCACTATCCATACAAATACAAAAGTAAAATTCTAGCCTAAATATAGGGTAATTAAGGATATAGATGATGGATTTAAAATTGTTGTTTTTTCTTATCATGATGAGTTAGACCAAATATATAGTTTAGGAGAATCACTAAATCCTTTTGTTTCTTCTCCCTATAATAAATATAGTATGGATATGGTTGCACATGTAGATTATGAGAGTTAGATATAGCACCATAGGCTTGGGTATTATAACAATAAAACTAAACCATCCAAAAGAGAGTAATTTTTTTAATCACAAGTAAGGTTCACAAAGAATTCCCAATAATATTTCATTATTAATAATGCATAACCACATTTGAGATAATTTCACTACAAATGACTCTCAAGTGGATAAAATAGACCAACATATTATAAATTATGGGGTTAAATTTTCTAAACCTCCATGGTTAAAATAGACACCTTCAGTGGTTTCCCCACGTTCCTTCCACTCTCCCTGAGTATAAATAAATTTAATCATAATATATGAATAATCTATTTTTAGTCCATCAAAAATGGGGTGCCATTTCCATAGTTCTACATAATTCTATCTATGTAGAACTAATTTGTGTGATGCCTTAAAACCTAGTTATCACACTTCCATGATGAGTTAAATGGAATACCTCATTTTTAATTACCACACCTCTACGATGGGCTAATTAAAGTTATTATCACTCCATGTGACAATAAACATGATTACCCTATCCTACCAATTTAATATAATCATCACTAGATTATTTATAAATGATTTTTCCAAAATTCATGATGGAAACCCTAACCCATGCTTCTCTACATAGAACGCCTTAAAAACCTCACTATTTTTGGGGTACATCCACACTAGATTTCTTATGGTGTATTATCCACGAACATATATATGTTGCATCCCCCACAACATTCTCTATGTTTGGTAACATCTTGACTCAAGGGTTCTATTAAGACTTAAAGTTTCACCCAAGGAGAAACCCCCCCTAAAAACATGAAAGTCAATAAAATAAAAGAACCGTGATCTCTCTTATATTCAAACACATATTACACTTAACAAGTTTAACTATAAAGTAGAAGAATAAAACATAAAAATCTTCTACTTTCCTTTAGTAAGGAAATAAGCATTTCATGGTACAAATAAGATTTATCTCAAGACATTAAAAATTCTTACCATAAAATATTATCAAGCAACTATCATAAAATTCCACTTTCTCTCCTAGATAAACATAATATCCATTACATAATTTCATAAATATAATCTATTCTATTGTCATACATTACACATTAACCTTTATTATTCCACAAAATATATCATTTTTATCTAATGTTCATTTTTAGATTTTTATAAGCATATCCATAATCATTAATTAGTACGTCATATCTCAAGTTTTAAAATAAATATTCCATGTAAGATATGTTATTTCCAATATCCATTTCCATAATTATGTCTTCATATTTTCATAACCTATGAATAATACTGATTTGGAGTAATATTTTTCACAAGAGAACCATCATACGCTTTATGAAATCCATACTTTAATTTGGCTTCATATCTGATTTCTCCATTTTCTCCAAGGTAGTTTGATGAAGATGAAATGGATTAAGAAAACTCATCTATTTGTGATAGCAACTTAATATGCAATACAATTAATTCCATTCCATGCATTCCATACATCCATTCCATATAATAGGCTCCTGAGAGAAGCCCATACTTCTCTTGTGAATGGACTAAGGATCTATTCTTTAGGAAATAACCAATTAAAGTTCATGCCTCAAAACAACCATTCATTATGCTATACTTTTGATAAATAAAACAATGATAAAACAATGTCTGCAAGAACCTCTTATCTATGAAAATGCAACAACAATCTAAGTTTTATTAATAACCCTTTTTACCATGAAAAAGCAACAACAATCTAAGGTTTTTCAACAACCCTTTTAACCAAGAAAATGAAGCATTGATATAATACTTTCCAACAAACCTTTTAACCAATAAAGTGTAGCATCAATAAAAAAATTTCCAATAGCCCTTTTTAACCAAGAAAAATCAGCATCAATCAAAGGTTTTCAAATAGCCCTTTTAACCAAGAAAAAACAACAATAATCAAAGATTTTCCAAAAACAATTTTAACCAAGAAAATGCAGCATCAATCATGGGTTTCCCAACAACCCTTTTAACCAAGAAAATGTAGCATCAAATAAGGGTTTGCAAAAAACCCTTTTAACCAAGATGATGCAAAATCAATATAAGATTTTACAACAACCCTTTTTGCCAAGAAAGTGCAACATCAAACAAGGGTTTTCTAAAATTCCTTTTAACCAAGAAAAAACAACATCAATAAAAGGTTTTCCAATAGCCATTAATACATGAAAATGTAGTGATAATATAAGAATTTTAATCCAAGAAAATACATTGATAATCTAGGAATTTTAACAACCCTTTTAGCCATAAAAAAGCAACATCAATCAAATGTTTTCCAACAACCTTTAATCCATGAAAATGCAATGATAATCTAAACATTTTAATCCAAGAAAATGCAATGATAATATAAGCATTATAAAAAACCTTTTAACCATGAAAAAGTAGCATAAATCAAAGATTTTCCAATAGCCTTTAATCCATGAAAATGTAGTGATAATGTAAGCATATTAACCCAATAAAACACAATGATAATTTGAGCATTTTAATAGCACTTTAAACCATGAAAAAAGAAACATAAATAAATGGTTTTCCAATAGCCTTTAATCCATGAAAATGAGTGATAATCTAGGCATTTTAATCTAAGAAAATGAAGTGAAAATATGAGCATTTTAGCATCCCTTTAACCTAAGAAAGAACAACCCTTTAAAAAATGAAAAAGAAACAACAACCTAAGGTATTCAACAAAATTTAATCCCATCAAAAGCAACACTATTTTAGGATTATTCAAAATCATATAAACCCCTATAAATGTAGGTAATTCAAGATTTTTTTACAACATATAATCCCCAATAAAATGTGGTAGTATTTAAGATTTTTTAATAGCATCCAAACCCATAGAAATGTAGCACTATTTATGATTTATTCAATAACATCTAAACCCCTAGAAATGAAAAATCATTCAATAGTTTTCAACAACATATAATCCCCAATAAAATGCAATAGTATTTAAGATTATTCAATAACATCTAAACCCCTAGAAATATAGCAGCATTCATGATTTTTTGACAACACATAATTCCCAATAAAGTGCAACACTATTTAAGATTATTCAATGGCATCTAAACCCCCAAAAATATAGCAACATTCAATAGTTTTCAATAATTTATAATCCCCATTAAAATATAACAGTATGTAAGACTATTCAATAGCATCTAAACCCTTAGAAATGCAACATCATTCAAGAGTTTGTAACAACATATAATCCCTAATAAATTGCAACACTATTCAAGATTATTCAATAACATTTAAACCCCTAGAAATGCAGCAATATTCAAGAGTTTTTAATAGCATATAATCCCCAATAAAATGCAGCACTATTTAATATTATTCAATAGCATCTAATCCCCTAGTAATGCAAATAATTCAAGAGTTTTTAACAACATATGATCCCCAATAAAGTGCAAGACTATTTCAGAATATTAAATAGAATCTAAATCCTTAGAAATACAAAGCATTCAAGAGTTTTTAATAGCATATAATCCCTAATAAAGTGTAGCACTATTTAATATTTTTCAATAGCATCTAAATCCCTAGAAATGTAAAGCATGAAGAACACAAGCTTATACTAAGAGGGGGAGTGAACAGTATAAGACCACTTTTTACTTTTCTTTTCCAATCAATATTATACAATGTAAATATAGTAATATCAACAATAGTAATCAAATAAATGCATAAATAACCACACACAATAGAGACACCAATTTAATGTTGTTCACCCAATGTGGGCTACTCCACGGAGAAAATATTTCACTAAAATTTTCTCAATCAATCTCTTGGGAATCCTTTCCCTATTACAATGTTTATGGACCTTTGTCCAAAGGATACACCAATCCCCTAATCAATTTTGTGGATATCTATCCATAGGATAACTCCTTTCTCCTTAGCTCTGGTTGGTGATCTTCTAGAAGAACTATTGTCCCCACTACTCTAGCTAATGGATCTCTATCCACTGAAGATACCTATCCTCACTGCCCTAGATAATGGATCTCTATCCACTGGATACTATCATCCTCTATACTTTTTCACCTCCAAAGCTTACTCTCAGATCTATCTAAAATCTACACTAAATATATTCCTTCGGTATAGCACAAATATGCTCAATATCTATCTCTGGTCTAGTAAAAATTTATCCTCAAATCTACACCAAAATCTGTCCTCAAATCTACACTAAACATAGTCATTCGTTCTAGCACAAATATGTCCTCAATATATGTCCTTTGATATACACTAAACTCAGTCCTTCGGTCTAGCACAAATATATCTTCAATCTCTATCCTTTGATCTGTATTAAACACAATCCTTCGGTCTAGCACAAATTTGTCCTCAAGCCTTAACACAAAGCTTGAATTAATCTCAAATAAAATTTGCTAGATCTACCCCAAACATTAATCCAAGGTTTGAACAAACATATCTATCAACTCTGCTCTCAAGTCTTCTCAAATACTTGTCTCAAACCTGTCTTGTAAGCTTCCAAAAAAGCTCACACTAATTTTTCCACAAGTCCTCTCTAGAACTTATCCAATCTGCTCAACAAGTCCTCACTATAACTTGTCCAAATATGCTCAACAATCTCTATCCTCAAACTATATTGTAAGCTTCCATAAAAGATCACACAAATATTTCCACAAGTCTTCTCTAAGAGTTGTCTCAAATATGCTCAATAAATCCTTACTAGAACTTGTCCAACCTCATAGAAACATAAAGAGAATTGTTAGAGACTCAATATGCTTCACATTCACCAAAATACTCAATTACTTTCAATTTCTCTTTTTACAATAGAAACATATAGAGAATTGTTAGAGACTCAATATACTTCACACTCACAAACTCTCAATCACTTTAAATCTCTCTTTTATCACATAAAAATATAGATAATTGTTAGATACTCAATATGTTTCACATTCATCAACACTCAACCTATTTCTCAAATCAATTAAGAATATAGAACAATTTGTTTTACAAAACTTGAACTATCACATCAACACATCCACTTGACTAAGCTCAACCAACTCTACTCAATCACTCACTCAATGAATTAATCCTTACTCACAAACCCTAGTCCAAACTTATGAAATTCACTCAAATGTTTCAACAATACTTATCAACCAATCTCACATAACAATGATACTCATGATCCTAGTTCAAGTTCTTCACTCAACCAATCACTTAAACAACAATGCTTATAAAACAATATTCACATAACAACAATACTCATGATATTTCCAAACCCTAGTTCAAGTTCTTCACTCAACCAATCACTTCAAAAATAATTCTTATCAAACAGGGTTAATTTCCTTAACCCCTATTTCAGAAAACCTTAAAGCATTCATTCAAAACACACTCAACAAGGAAAACTTAACAAAATTATTTTTACTCCAATATTTTTTTATAAAACCTCAATCAATCATTTAAACTCAATAATAATATGCCCATACCTTTTATTTGATGTAGAAGTGACCTTAGAAAACATATATCAATCACAATTTTCTCTTTTACCAATTTTAATAGTTAGATGATAAAATATCACACTAACCTCTTCACAAAATAATCCTCAATTACATAAATTAATCAAACTTAATTACACCTTATTTCTCCTTCTTAAAATAATATCCAACACCACAAATATTCAATCAAGACACTTCTTCCAAAACTCTAACTCATCAAAATAACATCTTAACAATTCAAATAAATAATTACCCTTTTAAGAAAAATATCTCAAAAATAATCCAAACTCTACTTATGACTCCCTACTTAATATTGCATTAATTAAATAAATCACTTTATAAAATAATGCAATAAGTCAATCTATCACTTTTCTAAGGTAATTTTTTTTTTACTTCATCAACAATTAACCCTTCATATTTCAAAACAATATTTCCTTAACACACAACCTAACTTCCACCTTATCCCTCCTTAAACCTTAGCAAATAAAATTAAAATAATTTCCAAAAATTACTGTTACCACTTTTCGCAACCCATGGGGCTCAAAACTTGGCGCAATACTCCCACAACCCTTTGTTCGTGGCTTCAATGTCATGTGAGCCACGTGCTTCTTGGAGCCTCAAAGCACAATGTGTGCTTTGACTCCTTAAAACCCTTAAGAGCCATTGGCTCTTCCTTCGACGTTGATGGAAACCCACTGTACTATTCGGGAGGCACATGTTTAAAAATAACACGAGCTTTTTCACTTAATGTGGATGCAATTCAAAAAGGATGCCAAACCTTAGGAGTGACTATGGTATTTATACCATATGCCTTCCTTGTCACACACGTCGACAGAGAGGAAATTTGTCAGGAAAACAATGTTGCATCGGTGCTTCCAACTTTACCTTCTAACTATATTTATTTATTATTATTTAATTTTAAAATAATTTAAATATTATAAATTAAATATTTATATATCCTTTGAGCTTTTTAAAATAAAAGTCTCCTTAGGTTTTAGAAAACCTTTTTTATTTTACTTACAATTATTTAAATTCAAAAGAATATAAATATTATAAATTAAATATCTAAATCTTCTTTGGGACTCTTTAAAAATAAAAGCCTCCTTAGGTTTTAGAAAACCTTTTTTATTTTCCCAACCATGGTTTTAATAAAAACCTTTTATTTTGCCCAACCATGGTTTTAATAAAACATTTTATTTTGTGCTTCACATAATATTTAAAAATAAATATTATGAAGCTCTTTTGCCACCATCCTTTTGCATTAATCATTTTGACCTTTTGACATCAATTATAATTCATCCTTGATATCAATGACAACTACTCAAAGTGTCCATCCTTGATATCAATGACAACTTCATCTACTCAAAGTGTCCAACAATCTCCCCCTTTGTCATTGATGGAAATCCAATTATCTTTTCAAATTTTCTTAAATCAAGACTCTCTCTCTTACTTAAATCTCTACCCCTTTGATATCAATGGCAAAGGGTCACCTTTGGTACTTAGGGCTAAGAATGAGTTTCTTAGCTTAGCCCCTCTCCCACCTCCTCTTGACGTGGTTAATTCTAGGGTGGTAGTATTTCTATTCCTAGCAAGCACTGGTATTTACCTTTGTCCTCTTTCCTTCTCATATAATCCTTCTGATTCCTTTGACTATTCCTATTCATATCCATGTTCCTATTCCTATTCGTATTCCTATTTTTGTTCATGTCCATATTCTTGTTCTTGTTCATGTTCCTGTTTATGCTTGATTCTGAAATGTTTGCTCTACACCACTTTGTTGTATTTCCAACATTATTGCACTTATAACACTTAATGTTATTATTCCTTGGAGGTACAAATGCCTTGGGATTTCTTCTGGTGAATCCATATCTATTCCTATCATGGACCCTAAAATTCATTGCCTTGTGACCAGACTGATTACAGGAGTAGCAATACCCATGAAATAACTACTTGTTCTTTAAGTTTCCATATTCTTGTCTTTCATGTATCCTACATTGTGAAGCCTTGTGCCCAAATATGTGACATGAGAAACATCATCCATTGAAGTTTCCTTGTCTTGGCCTCATTGGTCTCTTAGTATTTCTTACCCTATTTTGGTTCATGTTCCATCTATTTCTTCTTTGTGCATTGTTTCTTTCCTTGTTGAACATTTTGTTGTCCAAATCATCCTCGAAAGTCTCACTTTATCTTACACTATCTTCTTCTGAAGTTTCTTCTTCTATAGAACTTGAGGTTGACTTTTCTTCTTATTTCTTTTGAGCCTATTCAAAACCAAGACTTGTTTTTCTTGATGTAGGGTTTTGTGACTTGATAATCTTATCCAAATTTTTTGAACTTCTTCCAAACTTGTGTAGCTTTTCCTTAGCATTATCTACTTCTTCTCTTAGTAGGGCTACTTCTTGTTCTAACTTTTCACATTATAAGACCTTTGCTTATAACTAATCTTTGAACTTATTTATTTTATCCATTGAATTGTTTAGATCATCTATAAGATTTCCTATCTCTTCATCACATTTATGAAACTGAATCTCAAGTTGGGAGTTTTGCTTTCTTACCTTATTTAAAGTTTTAAGATCATAAATAAACTCTCCCTCAAGATCAACTTCTTTTTTTTATTCTTCCTCTATTTGTTTGTCTTTGATAACATCTTAATTCTTTTCTGAATTGTCTTCTATAGGATCACCTCCTTCTTCTTCAGTGCCATTAGAATATTATCTTTTGATTCTTCAAGTGCATCCTCATATTCATCATCACTAAAACTGGAATCATTCTTTGTACAACTATCTTCAATTTGTCCAAAATTACCACATCTAAAACACTTGTGAATTATTGGTGACCTTTTCTTAACCCCTTATTTTTCTTCTATTAGAAATAAGACTTCATATTTATCATTATCTAAGAAACTATTATCACTATCACTTGAGTACTTACTTATCTTTTCTGCATAGTAGATCTTATTTTATCTTTGAAATAACTTCTTCCCTTGTATGCCTTGTCCATTCTTACCTTTCTTTTGGTACCTATATTTTTTTGATTCCCTATTCCTATGATCCTATTTTTCTTCATCATTGTTATTTTTAGCTTCTTGACAATCAGTTGCATAGTGACCATACTTTCCACAATTAAAACATCTAATATATTTTGAATCTTTAAATTTTCTTGAATCCTTATTCCTTCTACCATAATTTGCTTCTTCATCACTGGATGACTCATTGCTTGAATTTGACTTCTTGCCCTTTGTCTTATTAGTAGATTTGAATGTTGCTTCCTTCTAGAGATTAGGTTCCTCTTTTGTTCTTAACTCAAAAGTTGTAAGAATACAAAGTAACATATATCTTGTCAAAATATCATCATATTTTGATTCCCCTATAGTAGAGATCTTTTCACTAAACCTTTTTGGAAGAGATCTTAAGATCTTATCACAAATATCAGATTCTTCAATCTCAAGTCCAAGTCCTTACATGGCGTTAACAAATTCATCTACCTGAAGTAGATAAGTACTAATATTTTCCTCATCTTTCATTTTTAAATCTTCAAATTGTCCCTTGAGATTTCGTATCTTTGCCTTCTTGACACTTTTATCTCCTTCATATATGATTTGTAACTTATCCCAAATTCCTTTTGCATATTTACAATGCATAACCTTTATGAACTATGTTCTATGGAAACCTCTATAAATTGCATTTATTGCTTTTGAATTGTAATGTTGTATAAGCTTACCTTCATTATATGTAGTTGGATCAACTGGTGGTATGTATCAATTTTCAACTGCTTTCCAAATTTCATTTCCAAGTGCCTTCAGGTGAATCTTCATTATCAAAATCCAAAATATATAATCACTTCCATAAAGTATTGGTGTTGAATTATATGAGGACCCATTCTTAGAATCCATTGTGTTTTTGAAAGTTTTTTTTAAGATATTTTAAACTCTTCCAAAGTAACCCACTCTGATACAAATTGAAAAACACAATCTTATACTCAGAGAGGGGGTGAACAGTATAAGACCACTTTTTACTTTTCTTTTCCAATAAATATTATGCAATGTAAATATAGCAATATCAATAGTAGTAATCAAAGCAATGCACAAATCACCACACACAATAGAGACACCAATTTAATGTGGTTCACCCAATGTGGGCTACTCCATGGAGAAAATATTTCACTAAAATTTTGTCAATCAATCTCTTGGGAATCCTTTCCCTATTACAATATTTATGGACCTCTGTACAAAGGAGATACCAATCCCCTAATCAATTTCATGGATATCTATCCATAGGATAACTCCTTTCTCCTTAGCTCTGGCTATTGCAAATGTGAAGAGGGTTAAGGCCTAGAAATAACTGGTTTTTCTAGGCTCAGTGTGAAAACAATGGTGCTTGTCGGCAGAATATTTTTGTCGATAGGATATTTTTTTAATTTTCCCCTCCACGTTGTTTGTTCCCCTTATTCCTCCACTTCTTCTGCCTCTTCTCCCTCCTATATTCCCACTACTTATCCCTTCATTTCTTCCCTTATCCCTCCATTCTCACCGACTTCCTCCCCTTATATACTATATATATATGTAGGGCATTCGAAGGTGTAGCAATGAAATAAATTTAATTTTTTGTTTGCTTGCCTAATTTTTACTGTGACTCCATATTCCACCACAAAATGGTATCAGAGCGTCAGGTGGCCACTGACGGGTGCAGGCGGAGGCCGCACAAGGGCACGAATCTCAAGGCAGTATGACAAG
This sequence comes from Wollemia nobilis, assembly GCA_028583015.1. Taxonomy (NCBI): domain Eukaryota; kingdom Viridiplantae; phylum Streptophyta; class Pinopsida; order Araucariales; family Araucariaceae; genus Wollemia; species Wollemia nobilis. The sequence goes on from JAQPPZ010003374.1 coordinate 16,158,136, forward strand.
TGAGCTGGCAAGCAACACGTGGCACAATGGACACGTGGCGGAGACACTAGAGGTGACATGTGGCGAGGAGCTGGCAGAGTGGACCCAGGTGGAAGGTGACATGTTTGGGCATGATTGGCGATGAGCTAACAAGGAGGTCGCCACATGGCAGTTGTTGGTTCATCAGTTTGAGGGGTAAAATTATTGGTTGATGATTTCTTGAAGGCAATCGTTGAATAACGTGCATTTTCATGTTATTAAACGCCTCTTGCATCTCCCTCCCATTGCATGTGGGATAAAGGGTTTTGCAATTTAAAAAAAAATTGTCATCGCATGATTATAAATAGCGCAGGCTTGTTAACCGTTCTCATCCGAGCGCCCAGCGGGGTTGGTTAAGTCGGCTTGCTTGCAGAGGAGAAGACCCGGGTTCGAAACCCGTCGGGTTCAAAAAGAAAGCTTTTAAATTTTTTTTTATTTGCGCCATGCTGAAAGGGTTAAGAAGGCAGAGGACGAGTGTTGGTTCGAAGAGGGCCACGTGGTGCAGCGGCTAGAATGCCCGGTTAGACAGCGGAGGTCAGTGGTTCGAGTCTCACAGCAGGATAAAAAGATTTTTTAAATTTTAAGTTTTTCATTTAATTTTTTTATTAAAAGCCTTTTATTAAAGTTTAATTTAATAATTAATATTTGCTTTTTAAATTATTTAAAAATTGTTTTTTATAATTTTTAAAAGCATCATTTATTATTAAATTAAAGTTTTTTAAAGGGGCTTTATAAAAATTTAATTGTAAACTTTAGAGAAATTGTGGCACATTGTAAATCGCCCAAGGGGCTTGAAAAGCTTGATTTTTTAGAAAACTTTAAAAGGGGCCATCTTTGTAAAAAATAGGAGCATAAAAGTGTCGGGAAGCCTTCCAGAGCGCTCGTTTAGCACTTCCAGAAAATTTTGGACTCGCGTGCCACCTTGGAACCCCGTTCAAGGCTAAATATTTGTTTTGTAATAGCCTCAGCGGCTATAAAAGGGTGAAAATTTTAATCTTAGTGGCTCTAATGAAGTTGTTTTTTGCATTGATGAGTAGATGATCAGATCAACCGGATGCTATCATGCCCTTTGTTCTCTTTTACAAAGAGAGAATGCTGAATGGTTTGACAAAAAAATTTGGAGATACGGTTTGCATACAATTTTCAACCAATTACAAAATGCGGTCATAGCCCACCAAAGGAAGCTCGATTCTGGATACGAGGCTGACTCAGAGGACAATATATTCGGGAAAAGAATAGAAGAGTCCGAGATGGTTGAAGTCATACCTGAAGGAAAATCAAGTGATAGTTATACCCTTGTAGTGCCTAAAGTAGAATCAAGTGAGAGCTATACACCACACTGTCCTGATCCAGAATCAGTAGGAGAAGAAGAAGAAAAAGAAGAAGAGGAAGAGGAAGAAGGGGAAGAAGAACCAGAAGAAGAAGAAGCACTAGAATTCATTGTGATCAGTGATGACAAAGCATACACAATTTTGGGCATCCAATTTGGAGATGCCAAATACAAGAAGAACGACAAATCGAGTGAGAGAATTAAAAAGGCTAGATTTGATTTGAACTTGTGATCTACTTTGACCTTTGTTATTACTTATATCAATTCAAATCAAAGTTTAATTTCAAGTATAAATGGCCTCCAACACTAGTCTCCCAATCCCTGAGTTCAATGGTGGTGATTACGAATATTGGTAAATTAAAATGAAAACTTTGTTATTAGGCAAAGGTTTATGGGATATAGTTGAAGAGGGTTACACAAAACCCTCCCATTTCGAATGGGCAGCATTAAGTGTTGCTGATAGGAAAGCTAGAAAAGAAGCCCAAAAAAATAATTCCTCTGCCCTGTACTATTTACAAGCAACCCTAGATAAAAGTATCTTTCCTAGAATAGCATCCTGTGTCACAGCTCAAGATGCTTGGAAAGTTTTGAAGGAAAGCTTTCAAGGTAGTGATCAAATAAAATAGGTTAGACTTCAAACACTGAAGAGAGATTTTGAAAATCTCATAATGCAGGAAAATGAGAAAGTAGGAGACTATTGCATGCGGGTTAAAGCAGTAGTAGATAAAATGGTCACTCTAGGTGAAGATATTAAGCCTGAAGTTATGGTGAAGAAAGTGTTGCGAACACTTCTTCCAAAGTGGAATCATGTAGCAATCATTATTGAAGAGTCAAAAGATTTGACCACTCTTTCTTTTGAAGCACTAATTGGTTCTCTTCTTTCACATGAAGAAATATTGCAGGACACTCCTTCCACCAACCATGGAGGAGATGATAAAGCCTTCGCTTCACAAGAAGGAAGAGGTAGAGGTCGTGGCAGAGGTCAACACAGAGGAAGAGGCAGGAATAGTCCACGAGGTGGAACTCCAAGCAGAGGAGGATCTTCAAATAGAGGTGGAGGTCAGAATAGAGGTGGACAATAGAATAGAGGAAAGCATCCAGGCCAAGGAAAAGGAAGTGATAAGTCGAAGCAAGTTTGCTACAATTGTGGAAAACCTAGCCATTATGCTCGTGACTGTTGGTCAAAGCCTTCACAAGGGAGCAACAACAGCTAGAGTAGTCAGTATGGCAATTTTGGAGAAGAGGAAGAGACCACAAATCTCTTTCTCTCATATGGCCAGTCAGATCAGAACCTGAATGACACCTGGATTTTGGACACTGGGTGTTCAAATCATATGAGTGGCAAAGAAGAACTCTTTGCTACCCTGGATTCCTCCTACAAATCATAGCATCAAGTTGGGAGACAACAAGTCATTGGAAGTTGAAGGCATTGGAGCCATGGCGGTTCCAACTAAAGAAGGCGTTAGGCAAGTAAGTGATATCTATTACACACCCCATCTCCAACACAATATTTTAAGTGTTGGTCAAATGTTAGAAAAGAACTACAAGTTGCTTTTTGATGAGGGTAAATGCACCATTTTTGATAAAAATAATAGTAATAGAATCATTACACAAGTGCCAATGACAAAGAACAGGCTATTCCCTCTAAAGTTTGGTCAGCCAGGGGGAGATCAATTAGCAAATGTTGCTATTTCAAATCCAAGTGTGTTGTGGCACTTGAGATACGGTCATTTGAATTCAGCTAGTTTGAAGATGTTAACTTCTCAAGCGATGGTGACCGGACTTCCTAAATTTCAGGACAATAAGGAATTTTGCGAAGGTTGTGCCTTGGGCAAGCACGCTAGGTCCAAATTTCCTCATGGGCAAGCATGGCGGGCCAGTTATCCACTCCAACTAGTGCATTCGGACATCTGTGGTCCAATGCAGACCAAGAGCATTGGTAACAACTCTTACTTTCTTCTTTTCATTGATGATTTTTCAAGAATGTGTTGGATATATTTTTTGAAGCATAAAGATGAAGCATTTGATTGCTTCATAGATTTTAAAACAAGAGTTGAAAATGAGAGTGGATATTTTGTTAAGTGTCTTAGATCAGATAAAGGAGGAGAATACTCCTCTAATGAATTTTTGAATTTTTGTAAAGAACATGGAATAAAGAGGCAGTTCACTGCTGCCTACACTCCACAACAAAATGGTGTAGCTGAGAGAAATAATCGCACCATTGTAGAAATGGCAAGATCTATGCTTCAGATGAAGCATTTGAGCAATATGTATTGGGCAGATGCAGCCAGGACCAGTGTGTATATTTTGAATAGGAGCCCTACTTCAAGTTTGAAAGGGAAAACTCCTTACCAAGCATGGTATGGTAAGAAACCAAATGTCAAGCATTTCAGAGTGTTTGGTTCATTGGCTTACTCTCACATTCCTGATGAGCAGAGGAAGAAGCTCGATCCTAAGAGTCAAGCATGCATTTTTGTAGGGTACTGTGAGACCACAAAAGCTTACAGACTCTACAATCCCAGGACTCGAAAGATTGTGGTTTCCAGGGATGTGATTTTTGATGAAGGGGGAGAATGGGGTAAGCCCCAAATATTCAGTGATGATGAATCCAATGATGCAGTTTCTAAACAGGTGCAACAACAGTCACCACAGAAAGGTAAGAAGTCTCCTCCCACAAGCCCAAGTTCATCTTCCAGTTCAACTTTTTCACCAAGTCCTTCTCCACAGAAGTCAGTAAGTTCTTCACCGATGGATATTGATTCTCCATCCAGAGGTAAGAGAACTCTCCAGCATCATCCATCTTATCAGATGTTGGATAAAAATTTTCAAAGAAGGTATACTAGAAGTCAAGCTAGTGAGATGAGTTCTGTTTTACAAAGACTTGAAAATCTGCATTTGTATGGAGATGACGACTCCCAAGAACCCCGGGGAGATGTAGTCAACTATGCTTTGTTGGCTAGTGCATAGCTTGAACCTTCTAGTTATGAGAAGGCATGTACTCAGAAAATATGGCAAGATGCAATGAAAGAGGAGATAACCTCTATAAAAAACAATGACACTTGGGAGTTGGTAAAGCTTCCTAAAGGCAAGAAATGTGTTGGATGCAAATGGGTTTTCAAGACCAAATTCAATGCTGATGGAAGCATTGAAAGGCACAAAGCAAGATTGGTTGCAAAAGGATTTACACAGAAGTATGGTATTGATTATGAGGAGACATTTGCTCCTGTAGCCAGACAAGAGACAATCAGATCAGTTCTTGCTTTAGCTACTCACAAAGGTTGGAAAATTCAACACATGGATGTGAAGAGTGCCTTTCTCAATGGGTACTTGATAGAGGAAGTGTATGTTGAGCAACCTCAAGGATTTCAAGAGCAAGGTAAGGAGCACCTTGTTTACAGACTGAAAAAGGCACTCTATGGCCTCAAGCAGGCACCACGAGCTTGGTACTCATGCATTGATGGGTACTTCAAATATTTTGGGTTCACCAGAAGCAGAAATGAACCCACCCTTTACTATCTGAAGCAAGGTAATGACATCCTCATAGTTTGCTTGTATGTGGATGATCTCATATTCATGGGTAGTAATGAAAAAGTGAATATGGAGTTCAAGCGCTCCATGATGAAGCAATTTGAGATGAAGGATCTCGGCTTAATGCACTATTTCCTTGGAATGGAGGTTCATCAATCAGATACAGGGATCTTCATCTGTCAACATAAGTATGCTCGGGACATGATCAAGAAGTTTGCTATGGAACATTGCAAACCAGTTGCAACTCCAGTTGGACATGGGATCCAATTAAGCAAAGATGATGGAGCACCAAAAGTTGACGTGACCACTTTCAGAAGCATGGTTGGGAGTTTGATGTTTCTCGCCAACACCAGACCTGATATTTAGTATGTTGTTTCTCTTGTCTCTCGATTTATGAATAGCCCATATGAGCTGCATTTGCAGGCAGCTAAGAGAATTCTCAGATATGTGAAGGGTACATTGGATTTTGGAATCCAGTACCATAAATGTAACACTATCAAGCTTGTAGGCTTTAGTGATAGTGATTGGGGCAGCAACATTGATGATAGAAAATCAACTTCAGGAAACTATTTTAGTCTGGGATCAGGACTAATAACTTGGAGTTCCAAAAAGCAAACTGTGGTAGCTTTGTCTTCTACAGAATATGAGTATATAGCAGTCACCTATGCTAGTACTCAAGCCTTGTGGCTAAGAAAGGTGCTGGAAGAGATTGGAGAACAACAAAGTGGTCCGACTAGAATCTACTGCGACAACATCAGTGCCATTCAGTTGGCATATAATCCAATCCACCATAGCAGAACAAAACATTTTGATATGAAGTATCACTTCATCCGAGACATGGTGGAGCAAGAGATTGTTGAGCTTAAATTTTGCCGCACTTTGGAGAACATCGCAGACATCTTTACCAAAGCGATGGCTAAAGCTCAATTTATAAAGCTGAGAGACTGTATTGTCAGTCCTCTCAACTTTAAGGGGGAGAATGTTGCAAATGTGAAGAGGGTTAAGGCCTAGAAATAACTGGTTTTTCTAGGCTCAGTGTGAAAACAATGGTGCTTGTCGACAGAATATTTTTGTCGGCAGGATATTTTTTAATTTTCCCCTCCACGTTGTTTGTTCCCCTTATTCCTCCACTTCTTCTGCCTCTTCTCCCTCCTATATTCCCGCTACTTATCCCTCTGTTTCTTCCCTTATCCCTCCATTCTCATCGACTTCCTCCCCTTATATACTATATATATATGTAGGGCATTCGAAGGTGTTGCAATGAAATAATTTTAATTTTTTTGTTTGCTTGCCTAATTTTTACTGTGACTCCATATTTCACCACACTAGCTAGTGATATTCCAGAAGAACTGTTACCCCCACTACTCTATCTAATGGATATCTATCCACTAAAGACACCTATCCTTACTACCCTAGCTAATGGGTCTCTATACACTGGATACTATCATCCTCTATACTTTTTCACCTCCAAAGCTTGCTCTCAGCTCTATCTCAAATCTACACTAAACATAGTCCTTCGATCTAGCATAAATATACTTAATATTTGTCTCTGGTGTGGTAAAAACATGTCCTCAAATATGAACCAAACTTTGTTCTTAAATCTACACTAAACACAGTCCTTCAGTCTAGCACAAATCTATCCTCAATACATGTCCTCTAATTGGCACTAAAATCAATCCTTTAGTCTAGCACACATTTATCCTTTGATCTGCACTAAACACAGTCCTCACTAGAACTTGTCCAATCTCATAGAAACATAAAGAGAATTGTTAGAGACTCAATATGCTTCACATTCACCACAATACTCAATTACTTTCAATTTCTCTTTCTACCATGGAAACATATAGAGAATTGTTAGAGACTCAATATGCTTCACACTCACAAACTCTCAATCACTTTCAATATCTCTTTTATCACAGAAACATATAGAGAATTGTTAGAGACTCAATATGTTTCACATTCATCAACACTCAACCTCTTTCTCAAATCAATTCAGAATATAGAACAATTTGTTTCACAAAACTTGAACTATCACATCAACACATCCACTTGACTAGGCTCAACCAACTCTACTCAATCACTCACTCAATGAATTAATCCTTGCTCACAAAACCTAGTCCAAACTTATGAACTTCACTCAAATGTTCCAACAATGCTTATCAACCAATCTCACATAACAATGATACTCATGATCTTTGTAAACCCTAGTTCAAGTTCTTCACTCAACCAATCACTTCAACAACAATGCTTATAAAACAATCTTCACATAACAATGATACTCATGATCTTTGCAAACCCTAGTTCAAGTTCTTCACTCAACCAATCACTTCAACAACAATGCTTATCAAACAAGGTTACTTTCCTTAACCTCTATTCCAGAAAACCTTGAAGCATTAATTCAAAACACACTCAACAAGGAAAACTTAACAAAGTCCTTTTCACTCCAATCTTGTTTTTAGAAAACCTCAATCAATCATTTCAACCAAAGAAGAATATGCCCATACCTTTTATTTGATGTAGAAGTGACCTTAGAAAACCTGTCTCAATCACAATTTTCTCTTTTGCCAATTTCAATAGTTAGATGATAAAATATCACACTAACCTCTTCACAAAATAATCCTCAATTACAGAAATTAATCAAACTTAATTACACCTTATTTCTCCTTCTTAAAATAATATCCAACACCACAAATCTTCAATCAAAACACTTCTTCCAAAACTCTAACTCATCAAAAGAACATCTTAACAATTCAATTTCATCATAACCCTTTTCAGAAAAATATCTCAAAAATAATCCAAACTCTACTTATGACTCCCTACTTAATATTGCATTAATTAAATAAATCACTTTATAAAATAATGCAATAAGTCAATCTCTCACTTTTCTAAGGTAAAATAATTTTACTTTAGCAACAATTAACCCTTCATATATCAAAACAATATTTCCTCAACACACAACCTAACTTCCACCTTATCCCTCCTTAAACCTTAGCAAAGCAAATTAAAATAATTTTCAAAAACTTAATGTTACCACTTTTCACAATCCACGGGGGCTCGAAACTTGGTGCAATACTCCCACAACGCCTTGGTTGGGGCTTCCATGTTGTGTGAGCCACGTGCTCCACTTGGAGCCTCAAAGCACAACGTGTGCTTTGACTCCTTCAAACCCTTAAGAGCCCTTGGCTCTTCCTTCGATGTCGATGGAAACACACTGTGCTATTCGGGAGGCACACATTTAAAAATCACACGAGCTTTTTTGCTTAAGGTGGATGCAATTTGAAAAGGATGCCAAACCTTAGGAATGGCTATGGTATTTATACCATATGCCTTCCTTGTCACACACGTCGACGGAGAGGAAATTCGTTGGGGAAACAATGTTGCGTCGGCGCTTCCAACTTTACCTTCTAAATATATTTATTTATAATTATTTAAATTCAAAAGAATTTAAATATTATAAATTAAATATTTAAATCTCCTTTGGGCTTTTTAAAATAAAAGCCTCCTTAGGTTTTAGAAAACCTTTTTGATTTTACTTATAATTATTTAAATTCAAAAGAATTTAAATATTATAAATTAAATATTTAAATCTTCTTTGGGCCTTTTTAAAATAAAAGCCTCCTTAGGTTTTAGAAAACATTTTTGATTTGCCCAACCATGGTTTTAATAAAAACCTTTTATTTTGCCCAACCATGGTTTTAATAAAACCTTTTATTTTGTGCTTCACATAATATTTAAAAATAAACATTATGAAGCTCTTTTGCCACCATCCTTTTGCATTACTCCTTTTGACCTTTTGACATCAATGACAATTCATCCTTGACATCAATGACAACTTCATCTACTCAAAATGTCCAACAATCTCCCCCTTTGTCATTGATGGCAACCCAATTATCTTTTCAAATTTTCTTAACCTATTTTTATCCTGCTCCCCCTGGGAAAATGCTCCCCCTAAGTCAATGTTCTCTTCTTAAATCAAACTCTCTCCCCCTTTGACATCAATGGCAAAGGGTCACCTTTGGGGCTCGGGGCTAAGAATGAGTCTCTTAGCTTAGCCCCTCCCCCACCTCCTCTTGAGGTGGTTAATTCTGGGGTGGGAGTATTTCTACTCCCAAAAAGCATTGGTCTTTACCTTTGTCCTCTTTCCTTCTCATCTGATCCTTCTGATTCCTTTGACTATTCCTGTTCATATCCATGTTCCTATTCCTGTCCGTATTCCTATTTCTGTTCATGTCCATATTCCTATTCATGTTCCTGTTCCTATTCATGCTTGATTCTGGAATGTCTGCTCTACACCACTTTGTTGTATGTCCATCATTATTGCACTTATAACACTTAATGTTATTATTCCTTGTAGGTGCAAATACCTTGGGATTTCTTCTGGTGAAGCCATATCTATTCCTGTCATGGACCCTGCAATTCATTGCCTTGTGACCAAACTGATTACATGAGTAGCAATACCCATGGAAATAACTGCATGTTCTTGAAGTTTCCATATTCCTGTCTTTCATGTGTCCTGCATTCTGAAGCCTTGTGCCCAAATCTATGACATGAGAAACATCATCCATTGAAGTTTCCTTGTCTTGACCTCATTGGTCTCTTAGTCTCTCTTACCCTATTCTGGTTCTTGTTCCATCTATTTCTCCTTTGTGCATTGTTTCTTTCCTTGTTGAACTTTCTATTGTCCAACTCATCCTCAGAAGTCTCACTTTCTCTTACACTATCTTCTTCTGAAGTTTCTTCTTCTTCAGAACTTGAGGTTGACTTTTCTTCTTATTTCTTTTGAGCCTGTTCAAAACCAAGACCTATTTTGCTTGATGTAGGCTTTTGTGACTTGATAATCTTATCCAAATTCTTTGAACTTCTTCCAAACTTGTGTAGCTTGTCCTTAGACTTCTCTACTTCTTCCCTTAGTAGGGCTACTTATTGTTCTAACTTTTCACATTCTAAGACCTTTGCTTCTAACTTATCCTTGAACTTCTTTGTCTTAGCCATTGACTTGTTTAGATCCTCTATAAGCTTTCCTCTCTCTTCATCACATTCTTGAAACTGAATCTCAAGTTGGGAGTTTTGCTTTCTTACCTTCTTTAAAGTTTTAAGAGCATAAATAAGCTCTCCCTCAAGATCAACTCCTCCTTTTTTGATTCTTCCTCTATTTGTTTGCCTTTGAGAACATCTTCATTATTTTTTGACTTGTCTTCTATAGGATCACCTCCTTCTTCTTCTAGTGCCATTAGAATATTCTCTTTTGGTTCTTCAAGTGCATCCTCATATTCATCATCACTAAAACTGAAACCATTCTTTGTACAACTATCTTCAAGATGTCCAAAATTACCACATCTAAAACACTTGAGAATTATTGGTGACCTTTTCTTAACCTCTTCTTTTTCTTCTATCAGAAATAGGACTTCATCTTTATCATTATCTGAGAAACTATTATCACTATCACTTGAGTACTTACTTGCCTTGTCTGCATAGTAGCTCTTCTTTTGTATTTGAAAGAACTTCTTCCCTTGTCTGCCTTGTCCATCCTTACCTTTCTTTTGGTACCTATATTTTTTTGATTCCCTATTCTTATGATCCTATTTTTCTTCATCATTGTTATTTTTAGCTTCTTGACAATCAGTTGCATAGTGACCATACTTTCCACAATTGAAACATCTAACATATTTTGCATCTTTAAATCTTCTTGAATCCTTATTCCTTCTGCCATAATTTGCTTCTTCATCACTGGATGACTCATTGCTTGAATCTGACTTCTTGCCCTTTGTCTTCTTAGTAGCTTTGAATGCTGCTTCCTTCCAGAGATTAGGTTCCTCTTTTGTTCTTAACTCAAAAGTTGTAAGAATACCAAGTAACATATCTCTTGTCAAAATATCACCATATTTTGATTCCTCTATAGCAGAGATATTTTCACTAAACCTTTTTGGAAGAGATCTTAAGATCTTATCACAAATATTAGATTCTTCAATCTCAAGTCCAAGTCCTTGCATGGCGTTAACAACTTCATCTACCCAAAGTAGATAAGTACTAATGTTTTCCTCATCCTTCATTTTTAAATCTTCAAATTGTCCCTTGAGATTTCGTATCTTTGCCTTCTTGACACTTTTATCTCCTTCATATATGCTTTGTAACTTATCCCAAATTCCTTTTGCATCTTTACAATGCATAACCTTTATGAACTTTATTCTATGCAAACCTCTCAAAATTGCATTCATTGCTTTTGAATTGTAATGTTGTAGAATCTTACCTTCCTTATCTGTAGGTGGATCAACTGGTGGTATGTATCCATTTTCAATTACTTCCCAAATTTCATTACCAAGTGCCTTCAAGTGAATCTTCATTCTCATACTCCAAAATATATAATCACTTCCATCAAATATTGGTGTTGAATTATCTGAGGACCCATTCTTAGAATCCATTGTGTTCTTGAAAGCTTTTCCTTCAAGCTGTTAAACTCTTTCGAAGGAACCCGCTCTGATACCAATTGAAGAACACAAGCTTATATTGAGAGGGGGGTGAACAGTATAAGACCACTTTTTACTTTTCTTTCCCAATCAATATTATGCAATGTAAAGATAGCAATATCAATAGTAGTAATCAAAGCAATGCACAAATCACCACACACAATAGAGACACCAATTTAACGTGGTTCACCCAATGTGGGCTACTCCACGGAGAAAATATTTCACTAAAATTTTCTCAATCAATCTCTTGGGAATCCTTTCCCTATTACAATGTTTATGGACCTCTATCCAAAGGAGACACCAATCCCCTAATCAAGTTCATGGATCTCTCTCCATAGGAGAACTCCTTTCTCCTTAGCTCTGGCTAGTGATCTTCTAGAAGAACTATTGCCCCCACTACTCTGGCTAATGGATCTCTATCCACTGAAGACACCTATCCTCACTACCCTAGCTAATGGATCTCTATCCACTAGAGACTATCATCCTCTATACTCTATCACCTCCAAAGCTTGCTCTCAACTCTATCTCAAATCTACACTAAACATAGTCCTTCGATCTAGCACAAATCTGCTCAATATTTATCTCTAGTCCAGCACAAACCTATCCTCAAATATGCACCAAACTCTATCCTCAAATCTACACTAAACAAAGTCCTTAAATCTAGCACAAATCTATCCTCAATATCTATCCTCTAATCTATACTAAACATAATCCTTCAATCTAGCACAAATCTATCCTCAACTTATCCTTGATCTATACTAAACATAGTCCTTCGATCTAGCACAAATCTATCCTCAATCTCTATCCTCAAGCCTTAACACAAAGCTTGATCCAATCATAAATCAACACTACTAGATCTACCCCAAACCTTAACTCAAGGTTTGAACAAATCAATCAATCAACTCTACTCTCAAGTCTTCTCAAAGACTTATCTCAAATCTACCTTGTAAGCTTCCACAAAAGCTCACACTAATCTATCCACAAGTCCTCTCTAGAACTTGTCCAATATGCTCAACAAGTCCTCACTAGAACTTGTCCAATCTGCTCAACAATATCTATCCTCAAACTGTATTGTAAGCTTCCACAAAAGCTCACACAAATCTATCCACAAGTCTTCTCAAAGACTTACCTCAAATCTGCTCAACAAGTCCTCACTAGAACTTGTCCAATCTCATAGAAACATAAAGAGAATTGTTAGAGACTCAATATGCTTCACATTCACCACAATACTCAATTACTTTCAATTTCTCTTTTTACCATGGAAACATATAGAGAATTGTTAGAGACTCAATATGCTTCACACTCACAAACTCTCAATCACTTTCAATCTCTCTTTTATCACAGAAACATATAGAGAATTGTTAGAGACTCAATATGTTTCACATTCATCAACACTCAACCTCTTTCTCAAATCAATTCAAAATATAGAACAATTTGTTTCACAAAACTTGAACTATCACATCAACACATCCACTTGACTAGGCTCAACCAACTCTACTCAATCACTCACTCAATGAATTAATCCTTGCTCACAAACCCTAGTCCAAACTTATGAACTTCACTCAAATGTTCCAACAATGCTTATCAACCAATCTCACATAACAATGATACTCATGATCTTTGTAAACCCTAGTTCAAGTTCTTCACTCAACCAATCACTTCAACAACAATGCTTATAAAACAATCTTCACATAACAATGATACTCATGATCTTTGCAAACCCTAGTTCAAGTTCTTCACTCAACCAATCACTTCAACAACAATGCTTATCAAACAAGGTTACTTTCCTTAACCTCTATTTCAAAAAACCTTGAAGCATTAATTCAAAACACACTCAACAAGGAAAACTTAACAAAGTCCTTTTCACTCCAATATTGTTTTCAGAAAACCTCAATCAATCACTTCAACCAAAGAAGAATATGCCCATACCTTTTATTTGATGTAGAAGTGACCTTAGAAAACCTGTCTCAATCACAATTTTCTCTTTTGCCAATTTCAATAGTTAGATGATAAAATATCACACTAACCTCTTCACAAAATAATCCTCAATTACAAAAATTAATCAAACTTAATTACACCTTATTTCTCCTTCTTAAAATAATATCCAACACCACAAATATTCAATCAAAACACTTCTTCCAAAACTCTAACTCATCAAAAGAACATCTTAACAATTCAATTTCATCATAACCCTTTTCAGAAAAATATCTCAAAAATAATCCAAACTCTACTTATGACTCCCTACTTAATATTGCATTAATTAAATAAATCACTTTATAAAATAATGCAATAAGTCAATCTCTCACTTTTCTAAGGTAAAACAATTTTACTTTAGCAACAATTAACCCTTCATATATCAAAACAATATTTCCTCAACACACAACCTAACTTCCACCTTATCCCTCCTTAAACCTTAGCAAAGCAAATTAAAATAATTTCCAAAAATTAATGTTACCACTTTTCGCAATCCACGGGGCTCGAAACTTGGTGCAATACTCCCACAACGCCTTGGCCATGGCTTCCATGCCGTGTGAGCCACGTGCTCCACTTGGAGCCTCAAAGCACAACGTGTGCTTTGACTCCTTCAAACCCTTAAGAGCCCTTGGCTCTTCCTTCGATGCCGGTGGAACCACACACTACGCTATTCGGGAGGCACACATTTAAAAATCGCACGAGCTTTTTTGTCTTAAGGTGGATGCAATTTAAAAAGGATGCCAAACCTTAGGAATGGCTATGGTATTTATACCATATGCCTTCCTTGTCACACACGTCGGCGGAGAGGAAATTCGTCGGGGAAACAATGTTGCGTCGATGCTTCCAACTTTGCCTTCTAACTATATTTATTTATAATTATTTAAATTCAAAAGAATTTAAATATTATAAATTAAATATTTAAATCTCCTTTGGGATTTTTAAAATAAAAGCCTCCTTAGGTTTTAGAAAACCTTTTTGATTTTACTTATAATTATTTAAATTCAAAAGAATTTAAATATTATAAATTAAATATTTAAATCTTCTTTGGGCCTTTTTAAAATAAAAGCCTCCTTAGGTTTTAGAAAACCTTTTTGATTTGCCCAACCATGGTTTTAATAAAAACCTTTTATTTTTCCCAACCATGGTTTTAATAAAACCTTTTATTTTGTGCTTCACATAATATTTAAAAATAAACATTATGAAGCTCTTTTGCCACCATCCTTTTGCATTACTCCTTTTGACCTTTTGACATCAATGACAATTCATCCTTGACATCAATGACAACTTCATCTACTCAAAATGTCCAACAAAGCATTCAAGAGATTTTAAAACCATATAATCCCTAATAAAGTGCAACACTATTTAATGTTATTGAATAGCATATAAACCCCTATAAATGCAGTGGTCAACCAATATTCTTTACAACTCTTCCCTTCGTGCTTACTATCATGTCCTCCTCTCACTCTCTTCACTTTTCCCTTGCTATCTCCCTATCTCTTAGCAAATAAAACACCAAATATAGGATTACTCGTTCTCCCTATTAGGCAAATCATCCAAGCTCCAAAATAAATGTTCCCTTATTTTCTATGCCCTTATCTCCGCCATAAAAGCATACACCATCATTTCCACTAATTTCTGGCTTTTCTTTTAATAAGAAAATCCCTAAAAGATTTTAATGTTTTTATTAAAAATAACACCCATGTCACATTCTCTTTTTCTATTTTCTTTAATATAGAAGGTTCCCTCTTTTACAAAGTATTAAAGGTGTTAATCATGATTTCACCTTTATTTACAATATAGCATTATTTTGTTTTTCAATACCTTTTCGAAGAGAACTTAAGAAATATAATAATTGAGTAAATCACATACTCATATAATTTAACCCAAAAATACATTATTATCTAAGGTAATGTTTAACCTAAATTTAGATTCCAACTTAATATTTTTTCCAAATTTAATTTTAAAACATGATTTTAAGAAAAATATAATAATTTAATTAATATACTTAATTAAATTAATTAATACCCTTAATTTAATTTAAAAATATCATATTAATATTTATCATCAATATAGATATTGAATAGTTTTAGGTATTAATAGTATCTCTATGACTATCCATACATTTCTATTTAAATTCATTTTGTCAAACATACAAACAAACATTCCTATAATCATTGTACATAAAACCATGCATATTACCATCTATTTTCCTTGAGTAAGAGGTTTTTATGATAACCTTAGCATTATCACATTTCTCCTAAGGAGGGCTCCTTTGCCCAAGCAAGCTCCTTGCCCATGGTATAATTCAACCAATCACAAATCATGAAATGCAACTATATGAGGGTACTTAGTTACCCTAGAGTTGTCTATGAGCATGTCATCAACCATAATGTCCTTTTTTAGGTCTCTTATTGTAGATTAAAGATACAACGCCAAACATAAATAAAGAAATCACAATAAAGGAATGCAGAACAGTTGTACAAAATGAATGATTTTTATTAATCAATGAAGTTTAGAAACTCCTTTTAAGTACAACGGGGCACTGTAACCCTTTTCGTGATACAAAGTTACAATTTGTGCTAGGGTTCTCCGAAAACCTAGGCGGCACAATGTGGTGGCGTCTCCGAAGAATGTATCCTTAACCTCAACAGAATGAGTGGGCTTCGTTGTATCCTTTGGCTCGGACCACTCCAGCTTAAGCAGCTGCTATCAACAAATCAGATCTACCACTAGAATCCTGCACACATTAAAATTATCAAAGAGTTAGAAACTAATAAGAGGGCTCCACTGTGTGAGCCCTCAGAAACAGTCTAAAACCCTAGATTTATGAAATAAAAATAAACATAATGCAGAATTCAACAGCAGATTAATACATAAAGAAAGATTACTTGCTTTAGACGAATCTATACCTTTTCCTGTTAACGCGGCGAGACCAGGCGATGGCGATGGATGCGACGAAAGGTTTTAGTTCAAACTTAGGGTCGTAGAAGACTTAGAAGACTCAGGATTAACAGCAATAGCCAACTCCAGACTTAGATAGTTAAGATAAGTAGGTTTAGCCGAAGAGATAGATAGGGTTTGAGCCATCAAGGTGACTCAATTTATAATCTACTCTTAGGGCACACTTTAGGGTTTTAACGACACTTTGAACGTGTGGTTAAGATTAAAGTGGATCCAAGGGTAGAGAATAAATCTAGGTTGTGAAATGGATTAAGATGGATGGACGGATGAGATTAAATGAAGGATGGACGGCTCAGATTAAATCACTTAAACTTTATTTATATATATATTAAAATATTAAAAAATATATATATATATATTAATTTAAATAAATTTGGGGATGAAAAATGGCGGGAAAAGTGAAATTGGGCCAAATAATGGTGGGAAAGTGTGGATTTGGGCCAAATAATGGCGGGAAGGATGGATGAATGACACGTGGTCGGCAGGAAGGTATAGATGACTTAAAAGTGGCTGGATTTTGGTGTCTACAGATGCCCCTTTTTGAGTTGCTTTGTGTGAAGACACAATGTAGCACAAAAACTTAAGACACCTAAAAAGCTGGATCAGACGCAACTCTCTCTCAAGACTAAAGCACAACTTTGAAGACCAAAGAATAAAAGAATATTTAAAAATTTTCAGCTTACCCCCTCAATTGGCGAGCGAGAATGGTTCTCACAAGCCAATTGGAAGAAATTCGGAAGATAATGAACCGTTTTTGCCCCAACGGTGAAAAAAAGGGTTGGTGCATGCACCATCTGTTTATGTCCCAACAGAAAAGGGGTTGGTGTACAAACCAGAAAAGAATATGATTGAAGACGATATGAGTGATGTGAAAGATGGACCGTTTTCTGCCCCAACGGTTATAAAGGGATTTTTGCCAAGCTGTAAATTCCATGATCATGTAAGATGAATTCCACTATAGGAAAATTAGAAATTGATAACGGATGCCCCAACTCCTGTGTGTGAATCCATATTGTTGATGAAATTGCCTTGTTGGTGCCATTGATATGCAGAGATGAAAGATGCATGAAAGAGTCCAGAACTCAGAGATGCTCCTAGTGACTGTATGGATAATTCCTCGGGTCGGAACCAATCAACCTAGGTAGCCACAATCTCTAGCAAGACTTAAAATAATGACGATATGAAAGATTGTCCATGTTTATGGCCCCATGAACTAGGCCATCAATGACAACTGTTGAGCAAATTAATCTTGGTATGAGGTCACTTGAAAAGTAGAATACCCAAAATTGATTTCCAATTTTCAAACAGTGAAATAATTGATGATGATAAATGGTAAGTGTCCTTATGGTGGTTTAATCCTCTTACCGAATTGCATGGATTCAAATCGCTACAATCGCCAAGGTGATAGAATATACCACTAGATACGAGGTTTACTTTAATTTTATTTGGCAAAAATATGCATGATGAAAGAAGAATGAAATTGATGATAGATCAAAAGAATTGATGAATGTGGTTAATTTTGTGAAGGTTTTGAATATTTTTAACTCAATTTGTAAAACAATGATGAATGATGCGCTTTTTGAGAGAAATGACAAAATTTGTGTCCAAAGTTGTTGTAACCTTCACAAAATGTTTTATTATGATAAGAAGAATGGATGAATGCAATTTGATGAAATTTGGAGGAGGTAAGCTTCAATTTTGTAAGTTTTGTTCCTTTATTCAATACTGACACCAAACGCCGATCTACGTTTGTGGTTGGCAGAGATGCCCGTCGGTGTTTAGGTGCTCTGCAGACATAGGACTGCGTCTGAATCTACCATGAAATGCCCTACTACGTTTCAGGGCACCAAAATCAGCTATTTAAACAGTTTCAGCGAGAATTTCGCTCATTTGTGCGTTCGAGCTTAAGAGAAGTGCGTCTGAGGGAGTGGAGTGAAGTGGAGTGAAAGGTTGTGTGGGAGAGTGAAGCACGCGGGAGCTATGGCGGAGATGGGAGCGGACGCGCCAGTGCAGCCAGTTGAGGTATTTGTTCATTTAAGCAAGTACTTATTATGTGTTTTTTTTTTTTTTCGAAAAAATTTGTAACAAATTTTTGTTTTGTTGTTTTGCAGCTTAGGGTGTTAGAGGCACGACACCGATTCTCCCCTATCATTTTGGGGATGAGGAGGTCATTGTCCCAGGCAGACTGGGAGATATTGGATGCAGTGGGGCTAGCGGAGGCAGCCCGATTGGAGGTAGTTCGGGCGGATGAGGGGTACCTCTAGGCACACCACTAGGTCTAGGGCTCCTACTAGGTCTCAGGGGTCCTCTTTTGATGGTTAGCTTAGTGCTTAGATGCACTCTTTATGAGCCTTGGTGCTCTATTGTATATTGTAGCCTTTTGGCATTCATTGTATAGTTTGACCTTTATACATATATATATACATGGCTTTTTATTTATTTGGTGTTTTACTCTCTTTTGTGTGAATGCTTATGTTTTTGTGATGCATGTTTTTATATGTTTTAATGTTTTTGATGCATATGTGATGGAATGGAATGCAAACTTATAGATGATTAATGCGAGAATAAGTAAATGAAATATGCACTAAGAAGCACTCATACTTTTAGATAGTTAGATTTAGCGAATTGTTATCATAATTGTTTAATCAGGGGCACCGAACTTGGTGGCTTGTGAATGGATGACGTATGGAATGACATGAATATGGAAGAAGATATGGAGGGTGATATGGAGGTTGATATGGAAGACTGTTTTACAAAGACTCAAACATGCTAGTGGTATCAAACAAACTTACTAACACTGCCTAATTCAAATAGGACCAAATGTGTGTGCATGCGAGTTCATTAACAAAATCAGAAGCATGGTAGTGACTCTAGGCAATCAAAAACCTGTGTGTGTGCAAGTGTGTTCATTAACCTCATCTTGCATAAATTAGGTAACCCTGTTATGGAGAAGACCCCGAAGCTAGTTTGTCCGTATGAGCATTGAGAGGTCTCTTTTTGAGGAGAGACATGTCGCCATGCAATGAGTATACTCCACTGCCAGTCAAGCGTCTATAGCCCCGATGAAGGTTAACTCCATAGTCCATGTTGTTTTTGACCTTTGTAAGCATTTGGAATGACTACCTATCCTTCTGACTGGACAAGTAGTATGATCCTTACAACTTATTTGGGATCAGTGGTGTGTGAAAAATGTTCATTTCCTTAGAGCTTTGGGGAATCAGATTCTCAACCGAAGTATGATGAGAATTTTACCCTATCCTTACTACTCTGTTTATATTTATATTTTGTGATTGCTTGTGATAGTGGTAAGAACCACTGTTTTATGGACTATGTTTGCATGATAGGACAAACGAGGATTACCCTTTTCACTTCAAGGCACAACCCAAGGATGGTGTTATCTCTCTTTGACACAAGATGTTTTTAAGATGTGAAAATGTGATAGGTTCAAGACCGCTTTTGAAATCATTTCCCAATACTCAAGATTTTATTTAGTGTAATTTGTGATATGGCCCTAGAGAACTTTGACATGCATTTCAAAGTTTTCTTAAAACACTAGGAATGGCTGAGTGACTGAAAACATTTTGGCAATGTAAATATGTGCAAATGGAAAATGGGTGTACGAATGACAATTCGGTTTGATGGATTTTTATGAAGGTGCCCCTGATTAAGGCAACATGAATTTTGCTTGACCAAATTTTATATCCAAAAGATAGAATGGTCTCTAACATGATATGCAACTATGGCTGAAAATGAAATGTTATGGTTTTGAATGAGATGTATGCACATGAAATGCAATGTTTTTGAATGAGATGTATGCAACTAGCAATGAAATGCAAATTCTTTTTATTTTATTTTTTTTTTTTTGTTGTACAAGCCATGTATATACGTACATATAAAATTCAAACTATGCGTAGAATGCCCTCAAGTGTATAACATTAAGTGGTTCGGGTTCTTCCTCTCCCTCTAAACTGGCAAGTCTATAAGTTCCATTACCCACTCTTTCAGTGACCATATATGGACTTAACCAATTAGCCGCGAATTTATCTCGAAGATGCGGCAATGCATTGGTGTTTTGTTGATTCTCTTTAAGGACAAGATCCCCTACTTGAAATTCTCTTAGATGAACTTTGGCATTGTAAGCACGTTTCAATCGGTCTTGATAAACTCGCAAATGCTCTAAAGCATTGATTTGTTTTTCATCTATGAGTGTGAGTTGATCAAGACATGCTTTTCTAGCAGTATCATCATCGATAAATTCCTGCAACACAATGTGATGCCTAAACAATGTGTCCTCAAGCGTCATCGTCATCTCTCTAATCGGGAGCTGGAACGTCCCCCGATCTGGATCCCACCTCTCGGCCAAAGCCGAGAGGTACCCCTCATCCGCCCGAACTACCTCCAACCGGGCTGCCTCCGCTAGCCCCACTGCATCCAATATCTCCCAGTCTGCCTGGGACAATGACCTCCTCTTCCCCAAAATGATAGGGGAGAATCGGTGTCATGCGTCTAAAACCCTAAGCTGCAAAATAACAAAACAAAAATTTGTTACAAATTTTTTCGAAAAAAAAAAAAACACATAATAAGTACTTGCTTAAATGAACAAATACCTCAGCTGGCTGCACTGGCGCGTCCGCTCCCATCTCCGCCATAGCTCCCGCGTGCTTCACTCTCCCACACAACCTTCACTCCACTTCACTCCACTCCCTCAGACGCACTTCTCTTAAGCTCGAACGCACAAATGAGCGAAATTCTCGCTGAAACTGTTTAAATAGCTTATTTTGGCACCCTGAAATGCAGTAGGGCATTTCATGGTGGATTCAGACGTAGTCCTACATCTGCAAAGCACCTAAACACCGATGGGCATCTCTGCCAACCACAAACGTAGACCGACGTTTGGTGTCAATATTGAATAAAGGAACAAAACTTACAAAATTGAAGCTTACCTCCTCCAAATTTCATCAAATTGCATTCATCAATTCTTCTTATCATAATAAAACATTTTGTGAAGGTTACAACAGTTTTGGACACAAATTTTTTCATTTCTCTCAAAAAGCGCATCATTCATCATTGTTTTACAAATTGAGTTAAAAATATTCAAAACCTTCACAAAATTAACCACATTCATCAATTCTTCTGATCTATCATCAATTTCATTCTTCTTTCAACATGTATATTTTTGCCAAATCAAATTAAAGTAAACCTCGTATCTAGTGGTATATTCTATCACCTTGGCGATTGCAGGGATTTGAATCCATGCAATTCGGTAAGAGGATTAAACCACCATAAGGACACTTACCATTTATCGTCATCAATTATTTCACTGTTTGAAAATTAGAAATCAATTTTGGATATTCTACTTTTCAAGTGACCTCATACCAAGATTAATTTGCTCAACAGTTGTCATTGATGGCCTAGTTCATGGGGCCTTAAACATGGACAATCTTTCATATCGTCATTATTTTAAGTCTTGCTAGAGATTGTGGCTACCTAGGTTGATTGGTTCCGACCCGAGGAATTATCCATACGAGTCACTAGGAGCATCTCCGAGTTCTGGACTCTTTCATGCATCTTTCATCTCTGCATATCAATGGTGCCAATAAGGCAATTTCATCAACAGTATGGATTCACACACAGGAGTTGGGGCATCTGTTATCAATTTCTAATTTTCCTATAGTGGAATTCATATTACATGATTATGGAATTTACAGTTTGGCAAAAATCCCTTTATAACCGTTGGGGCAGAAAACGGTCCATCTTTCACATCACTCATATCGTCTTCAATCATATTCTTTTCTGGTTTGTACACCAACCCCTTTTCTATTGGGACATAAACAGATGGTGCATGCACCAACCCTTTTTTTCACCGTTGGGGCAAAAACGGTTCATTATCTTTCAAATTTCTTTCAATTGGCTTGTGAGAACCATTCTCGCTCTCCAATTGAGGGGGTAAGCTGAAAAATTTTAAACATTCTTTTATTCTTTGGTCTTCAAAGTTGTGCTTTAGCCTTGAGAGAGAGTTGCGTCTGATCCAACTTTTCAGGTGTCTTAAGTTTTTGTGCTACATTGTGTCTTCACACAAAGCAGCTCAAAAAGGGGCATCTGTAGACACCAAAATCTAGCCACTTGTAAGTCATCTATACCTTCCTGCCAGCCACGTGTCAGTCATCCATCCTTCCCGCCATTATTTGGCCCAAATCCACACTTTCCCACCATTATTTGGCCCAATTTCACTTTTCTCGCCATTTTTCATCCCCAAATTTATTTAAATTAATATTTATATATATATTTTAATATTTTAATATATTTTAATATATATATAAATAAAGTTTAAGTGATTTAATCTGAGCCGTCCATCCTTCATTTAATCTCATCCGTCCATCCATCTTAATCCGTTTCACAACCTAGATTTATTCTCTACCCTTGGATCCACTTTAATCTTAGCCACACGTTCAAAGTGTCATTAAAACCCTAAAGTGTGCCCTAAGAGTAGATTATAAATTGAGTCACCTTGATGGCTCAAACCCTATCTATCTCTTCGGCTAAACCTACTTATCTTCCCTATCTAAGTTTGGAGTTGGCTATTGTTGTTAATCCTGAGTCTTCTGAGTCTTCTACGGCCCTAAGTCTGAACTAAACCCTTTCACCGCATCCATCACCGCCGCCTGGTCTCGTCGCGTTAACAGGAAAAGGTATAGATTCGTCTAAAGCAAGTAATCTTTCTTTATGTATTAATTTTATGTTGAATTCTACATTCTGTTTATTTTTATTTCATAAATCTAGGGTTTTAGACTATTTATGAGGGCTCACATAGTGGAGCCCTCTTATTAGTTTCTAACTCTTTGATAATTTTAATGTGTGCAGGATTCTAGTGGTAGATCTGATTTTTTGATAGCAGCTGCTTAAGCTGGAGTGGTCCAAGCCAAAGGATACAACGGAGCCCACTCATTCTGTTGAGGTTAAAGATACATTCTTCGGAGACGCCACCACATTGTGCCAGCTAGGGTTTCGGAGAACCCTAGCACAAATTGTAACTTTGTATCACAAAAAGGGTTACAGGCCCTGTTGTACTTAAAAGGAGTTTCTAAACTCTATTGATTAATAAAAATCATTCATTTTGTACAACTGTTTTGCATTCCTTTATTGTGATTTCTTTATTTCTGTTTGGCGTTGTATCTTTAATCTACAAATCTGTAGACACAAAAATCCAGCCACTTGTAAGTCATCTATACCTTCCTGCCATCCACGTGTCAGTCATCCATCCTTCCCACCATTATTTGGCCCAAATCCACACTTTCCCACCATTATTTTGCCCAATTTCACTTTTCCCACCATTTTTCATCCCCAATTTTATTTAAATTAATATTTATATATATTTTTTAATATTTTAATATATTTTAATATATATATAAATAAAGTTTAAGTGATTTAATCTGAGTCGTCCATCCTTCATTTAATCTCATCCGTCCATCCATATTAATCCGTTTCACAACCTAGATTTATTCTCTACCCTTGGATCCACTTTAATCTTAGCCACACGTTCAAAGTGTCGTTAAAACCCTAAAGTGTGCCCTAAGAGTAGATTATAAATTGAGTCACCTTGATGGCTCAAATCCTATCTATCTCTTCGGCTAAACCTACTTATCTTCCCTATCTAAGTCTAGAGTTGGCCATTGTTGTTAATCCTGAGTCTTCTGAGTCTTCTACGGCCCTAAGTCTGAACTAAACCCTTTCGTCGCATCCATCACCGCCGCCTGGTCTCGCCGCATTAATAGAAAAAGTTATAGATTCGTCTAAATCAAGTAATATTTCTTTATGTATTAATCTGCTATTGAATTCTGCATTCTATGTATTTTTATTTCATAAATCTAGGGTTTTAGACTGTTTTTGAGGGCTCACACAGTGGAGCCCTCTTATTAGTTTCTAACTCTTTGATAATTTTAATGTGTGCAGGATTCTAGTGGTAGATCTGATTTGTTGATAGCAGCTGCTTAAGCTGGAGTTGTCCAAGCCAAAGGATACAATGAAGCCCACTCATTCTGTTGAGGTTAAGGATACATTCTTCGGAGTGGCGGAGGGGGTGGTTCACCTCGTTCTTGTGGAAGAAGCAAGTGAAAGATGGCCTCTTGGAGAGGGAACAATTGGAGATAAAACTCGTCTTGTTCAGTGAGGGGAACAATGGGCGCCGACTCTTCTTCAGATTCATCACCATTTGACATGACGTCAAATTCTTCATAGGCTTCATCTTCGGATTCGTCGGGGTGGAGGATTTCTTCTTCGAAATTAAGATTAATGCTTTGAAAAGCTTGTTCAAAAGAAGAAAGGGATGGAAGTGGTTGGTAGCCCAGACCAAAACGCTCAGTGGGTCTCTGGTATGGCATATCGATGCGTTCAATTACCCCTTGCTCGTATCGACCTAGGCCAAATTGCTGCCAATTATGTTTGTGGAAATAGCGAGAGGGAAAACCCTCCATCCTTTCGATATTGGTAGGGACTGGATGCTTGGGTTCTGGTATGGTGGTAGGACTAGAAGATGACTCTATTCCCCCATATACAAAATTAATGGAATTTGGCATAGAACCCATGTTATAAACCGATCCAATGGATAAATTTTGGTCATGTGGACGACCAAAATCTTTAACTGTTTGCACATTGAACGGTGTGATGTGGACATCTTGGATGGCATACTCACCAATACCTGCATCAGTGAGATGGACCTTGACTTGGGAGGGAGATGGACTAGATGATGGAATAGAAGAATGTGGGATAGAAGAATTGGAAGGATTTGGTTGGGTTGATGCTTCATCGACTTGTGAAACATCGGTGGTGATGGTTGGGAAGATGGAGGAATAATAGGTGATGTTGAAGAAGGTGTAGAAGAAGGGGGTAATGACATGGAAAGAGATGATTGGTCATGGCCACATGTGCATGTGGTCACTGATGAAGAAGAAGGAAGATTAGGAGATGAAGAAAGTGGTGAATGAGATGGAATAGCAGAAGAGGAAGATGGTTGCGATATGATGGGTAGCTCCTCAGGAATGGGAGCTTTAGAAGAAGATGGTATAGAAGAAGTAGATGGGGTCAAGAAAATATGAGTGGATGGCAACACAATCTCATAAGGATTTGAGACATAGTTGCAATGTTTGAAGGGTTCAATGTCAGTAGGTACACAATGAACCTGTCCCTCATATACATACTTTAGACATTGATGCAGTATAGAAGGGACACATCTCATCTCCCTAAGCCAAGGCCGTCCAAGCAATACATTGTATGCCATGGACCCTTCCAAGATGTGAAACAAGGTATGCAAAGTTTGGGCCCCTACCTCAATGGGCAAGATAACCGTGCCAACCGTGGAAGATAAAGCATCATTGAATGCTTTAAGAGTAAAAGTCGACTTGGTGATAAGGGATGGCGACAACTCTAGATTACTCAACGCCGATGTTGTAATGATATTGATTGAGGAACCGGTGTCAATTAAGACTCTCTTGAATGGCTTGTGATCGATCTTGGCCATGATATGCAGTGGAGGATCTATACTTTCTATTGACAAAGGTTTGATTTCAAAATCATAGAAAGTGATGGAGGGCTCCATGCATGTTTGAATACTCCCCACAAAGTTGTTGAAGGCATTAGTATCTTGAGTTTGAAGCTCGATTGACTTTAATATTTCCATTAATGCCTCTCTATGCGGGGGGATTTTTGAATGAGGTCATAGATCGATAACTTGGCAGAAGCCATTTTTAAAGTGGTAGTTAATCGGCTACTCAATGACATGATGGGTCGTTGGCATTGAGTAGAATGATTTAGCGGTTGTTGAGAAGTACTAGCATGTCGTTGGGTCACTTTTACCTGAGGTGGATTGGGGGTTTGTACAGGTGGCTGTGGTTCAGCCTGATTTGGTTGGTTCACCCTTTGACCCCGGGTTACTACGTTAATAGTACCCACAAAACCTTGGTATTGTTGTACATGGTTGACTTGATTAGGAGGAGTTACCTGAGTTACTCCCCCTGAAGTTGTTGGAGCTTCCTCCCGATGTGGAAGGGGTGTTTGAAATACACCAAGATTTTGATTTTGTTGGGCTAAGGGGCTATCCAATTTAATGGCTCCAATCTCAATAAGATCTTGGATCACATGTTTGAAAGCTGTACAATTATTGATATCGTGTCCATTTTGCCTATGATAAGGACAAAATAGGTACTCCTTGTAATACTTCCCCCTTCTAGATGGTTCTAAAGGTTTAAACTCAGGTAAAGTTAATTGATTTGTGCTATATAACTTGTTGAATATGACCGCATATGGTTCATCTAAAGGTGTGAACTGTCGCTTGGGACGATTTGTTTGCCAAGGTCGAGTTTCCATGGTTGGCCCAGTATTGTGAGCTGGTTGAGGAGGGGCGGGTACCGCATGATAAGCAATTGGTTGCGGTTGACTTTGCATTACTTGTTGTTGTTGAGCCATTACGGGCTGGCTCGCCACCACTTGATTAACTTGGTTAACATTTGAGGCTGTACTAGCTTTGTGCTTGTTTGTTTTGGCCATAATTATTATTTCGTTGTTGGCCCTTTTGTTGCCATTCTTTTCTACGGGGTTTTAAAACACCCTCTTGGACTTTAATGTCTTCTATGATACTTGCTTGGGCCAAAGCCTCTTCAATTGTTGTAATTGGAGTAACCAAGAGATAGGTTTTAGACAACTCCGGGTGAACATTTTGGTTAACTCCTCCATTGGTAGGGAGAATGGCAATTTATTAATGATAGCCCTCCAACGGTTTCCAAAGTCATAAACAGTCTCATCGTCATGTTGCTTGAGCTTGTATAAGTCGGACAATGAGACTTTCCTTTGTACATTTAGGGAGAATCATTCTAAAAATAGATTAATCAATTGCTCGTAAGCATAAATGCTATGGTGAGGTAAATGATTGTACCATTGTACAGCATCTCCTCCTAATGTCTGAGGAAAAGTTCTGAGCATAAGAGCGTCATTATTTTGGATTCTAAAGCAGGCATGCATGAATGAGCTCACATGTTCGTGAGGATCCTCAGTTCCTCGAAATTTGTCAAACTTCGGTAATGTGAAATCAATCGGATATGGCGGTGAAGGTACCGAAGGATGAATTGGTTGATTGATCAACGACCTTAGCGTAGGTTTCTGACTAGATGAGCCAGGCATGTTGAGCATAAGGTTGTCAATCTTTTGTTGCATAGCATGGAGTCGAGAATCTTCATGAAAATTTTGATTCGTTTGATGATTATGATGATGCAATGGAGGAGTGGAAAAATGATGAGATGGGATGAAATTGCCTGGATTAGGCGGTGTGGAATGGACAGGTTGTTGGTATGGATGATACCGGAAAGAAGGTGATTGGGGTGAATGATGAGCTGGGTGGGTTGGGAGAAAGGTGGGGTAGGAATGGACACCACCGAAGATTGGGGTACCCAGGTGGGGCTGAGCTATGAAAAGGCTGCTGGGTAGAAATTGGTTGGGGTGTAGGATTTACTACGACAGGTGGTTGGGCATTTTGTTGTTGTTGTTGCTTGAAGCAACTTGTCGAAGTACTCCCTAACCTTATTAATCTCTAACCCAAGGGAGGTGGGATGATTGGATGAAGGTGGAGGGCGGCTGCCATGGTAGTCACGGGAGGCTGCATAGCGGGGGCAATGAAGGTGGCTGAAGTAGGCGGTACACAGGAAGAAACGATGAGCTGTGCCCCGGGTAGGGTGAAACCATAAATGGTTTGGGAAGAAGAGGGTTGAAATTGGTCATGGCTAGAGGAGGTTCCACCGGCCTCATAGAGAGAATTGGTGTACACCGGGGTAAATGGAGGAGAAAGTGGTCGGGAAGACACTACATTTGTCTCCAAAGGAGGACAATTGAGCATATGGGAAGATGTTGGAGATGAAGTCGGCTGAGCAGATACAACATTAGCCTCAAAAAAAGGGTTAGTGTAGACCTGAGTGAAACCAGCGGGTATGGTTGATGCAATATCCTGTTGAAAAATAGAATCTTGCATAGGGGAATCTTGGATTGGCTCAAGGATATAACCAGTGCCATCTCTTAAGTGAGTTTGCACTTGGGCCATATCAATGTGGGTAATATGACAGGAATTGTCTTCCTCCATGGGCATGGCCATGCGATAGACGGTAGAAGGACGTGAAAGACACTGCGAGCGAACCTGCACTGAAATTCACTAGGATAAGTGGTCATGTTGGTGGTGGGGATGTTACGTGAATTATTCATTTGATTATTTAGATTTAACACTTTAGATTGATTCCTTGTTAAGACCATAACGCAATAAATCTAAACAAATTCAAAAAAGAAGAATGCAAAACTTGAATGATAAATTTACACTAAAGAAATTATCAGAAAACAGTCACAACCTAGGTTTCAACCAATGTGTCTTACCTGCGGTTAATTACTTATTTTCTGATCTTAATCTGTAGTAAATTTTAAGTGTCCGGTTTATGAGTTTTGCATGTGATCTAATCTTGAATTATTCACAAAAAAAAGGTAAAAACTATGGCTAGGAAAGGACAACGAGATTCTTATTGGTGATGAAATCCAGCAAGTTTGCTCGGGGGTGACCTATGGTGTACGAGGGAGAAGTTTAATGGATGGAGATGAATTCCACCGTCACTAAACTTCAAGCAATACACAGTGATGAAATCCGGATATTCTTGTTTTAAATGCAATATGAAATGCAGTGAATTTTATTTTAAGTGTTTTAGTTGTCTAATGTATACATACAAAGCTATAAATCAAAAGTTCTAATGATCTAAGCAAGAGGCCACTGAAAATATGCCATTTCCTCTGAAGAAGTGGAGTACACCGTTTAAAACCCCCTACCTACCAATGATATCAGATATCAAAGGAGCAACCGGAAGGTTCGTCCACTTCTCTGCCTGGAATCACCCAATGGCGGGAGTACTATTGACATCCAATCAATAGTCCTACTTAGATAACTAAAACGGATAATTCGTAGCTATTCTAATATGCGGCTAGGTATGCAATTTTTTTTTTTATGCAAGCAACAACCAATAATGCAATGCAGAAAAATGTAACTAAAAATGTAACAAAAAAAATGTATATACGACTTAAGCTGTTCTTTTCCAGATTACTTAGTTTTTGTTCATTTTAAAGCAATGATACGAAAAAGAAACAGAATACGACGAGAAAAACCAAAAACGTAAAAAGTACGAGTTTAACAAAGAAAAAAAAAATGCACTTACTCGGAAGCCTACGCTTTTTCTGTAAAACTGCCTTCAAACGCCCAAGGGAGTCTGCGCAGGCTGAAACGCACCTCTGCGTTTCGGATCGGACTTCCAGACGCCGCTCTGCGTCTGCTGCATTTTTTGCAAACTCCTCAGAAACCCTAGTTCGCTGGAACAGCGAATTTCACGATTTTCGAAACCTGCAAAATAAAACAAAAACAGGAATAGATCAGTAAAGCAAGTATTAAAAACATGAAACCCTAGGGGGTCCCACCGTGATCGCCATTTGTAGATTAAAGATACAACGCCAAACAGAAATAAAGAAATCACAATAAAGGAATGCAAACGAGTTGTACAAAATGAATGATTTTTATTAATCAATGGAGTTTAGAAACTCCTTTTAAGTACAACGGGGCACTGTAACCCTTTTCGTGATACAAAGTTACAATTTGTGCTAGGGTTCTCCGAAACCCTAGGCTGGCACAATGTGGTGGCGTCTCCGAAGAATGTATCCTTAACCTCAACAGAATGAGTGGGCTTCGTTGTATCCTTTGGCTCGGACCACTCCAGCTTAAGCAGTTGCTATCAACAAATCAGATCTACCACTAGAATCCTGCACACATTAAAATTATCAAAGAGTTAGAAACTAATAAGAGGGCTCCATTGTGTGAGCCCTCAGAAACGATCTAAAACCCTAGATTTATGAAATAAAAATAAACAGAATGCAGAATTCAACGAGATTAATACATAAAGAAATATTACTTGCTTTAGACGAATCTATACCTTTTCCTGTTAACGCGGCGAGACCAGGCGGCGGCGATGGATGCGGCGAAAGGGTTTAGTTCAGACTTAGGGCCGTAGAAGACTCAGAAGACTCAGGATTAACAGCAATAGCCAACTCCAGGACTTAGATAGGGAAGATAAGTAGGTTTAGCCGAAGAGATAGATAGGGTTTGAGCCATCAAGGTGACTCAATTTATAATCTACTCTTAGGGCACACTTTAGGGTTTTAACGACACTTTGAACGTGTGGCTAAGATTAAAGTGGATCCAAGGGTAGAGAATAAATCTAGGTTGTGAAACGGATTAAGATGGATGGACGGATGAGATTAAATGAAGGATGGACGGCTCAGATTAAATCACTTAAACTTTATTTATATATATATTAAAATATATTAAAATATTAAAATATATATATAAATATTAATTTAAATAAATTTGGGGATGAAAAATGGCGGGAAAAGTGAAATTGGGCCAAATAATGGTGGGAAAGTGTGGATTTGGGCCAAATAATGGCGGGAAGGATGGATGACTGACATGTGGCTGGCAGGAAGGTATAGATGACTTACAAGTGGCTGGATTTTGGTGTCTACACTTATTTTTATGGTTGTTCCATACCAATCCACCCATGAGAGTACTTGGTCATACAATCATAAATTTCATCAACAATACCATATTCTAATTATAATATTGTAGATGATATAAATACACACCATAAAAGCATGTAAATGAAAAATAATAAATTGTGTTTAGATTGCTCTTTGAATATTTTATTGTAATATGTAACCTCATAGGGGTTATACAATAATGTAAGGGATCTATTCTATTTTTACAAACAATAATGGCACCTTCATCCATTTGTTGTTATAACAAGTGTGTAGGTGGGTTTGTGGTGATCGCCACTTCAGTGAATGTGTTGGTGTTATGTATGGCATCTCAGCAACTAGGTATGCACTTGCATCTATAGAACCTATGGTCAGATGTTGTCTGGTGTTGACCATCAGGGGTTTGACATATCTATGTATAGAGCATCTAGGGTCTGAACGATTGATATTCACAATCATTCAAGGTCAAATGATCGTGCGATAGGGCTTGTTGCAGTAGTAGGGATCTGGATTTGTGGAATCGAGTAGCTTCAAGGCACTATCTAGATCTAGTTTGCACCTAGGTACCTATGCACAAGATAAATACAACTTATTATAAGTATCTATTGGGACTCCCAAAGTAAGGCTTGGATCCAATAAATATAAAAGTAGATGTAATGAAATAGAAGGTAAGAATCATGTGAATGAGATTAAAATAGATTTTGTTTTGTACCTTTTGCAGGTTGTTATTATTGTTGATGTTGTTTATGTTGCATTGCATTGCATTGTATGTCATGATACTATCATGGTTGCACCATGATATATTGGGAATATTATCCACATGTAGGAATTTGATCGTTCAAGGTTCTGATGACCATGGGTCGAGATCGTTCAAGGTTGGATGATCATGATCTATGGTATCTGAGAATTGTCAGGAGGTAGATCAAGGTCTGTAGAGCTTGCATTATTGGAATTTGATATAGGATAGGGATAACAAAGAGTGAAATCTTGGGTGGTTGAATTTTGTGAATGCTCAGAGTTTTGTCAATACTTTGATACTATTTCCATCCTCATGCTCTAGAAAGGATAAGAGGTTTAATTTATAAATTTCTCAAAGAGAAGGGATAAGGAGGTGGCTTAGCTAATTAACTACTATAAGAGTCTTCTCATTGCATTAATTTTTTAATGGGGAGTGCATGCAGATAAGATCACCTTGTAATTTTTACCAATTATGGAATATGTGTCCAAATTTGTGATGTGTGCATTCTTTGGATTTCTCACCCAATGTGCATGAATAGTTAAATGATTGTGCATGATAAAATGAATATTCATATATTTTTATTTTAATGTGCAATTTTATGCATATTAAGTTAATTGATTTTGTTAACTAAGTGTCCATGTAAAATATTCCTTGTGTGGATGGAGGTGCAACTACCAGTAACTCATGTTCACTTTTGAAAAGGGGTTTCCTTGTGTGCAATCAAAATGGATGATGGGAGGTGGAATTACAATTAAAATTGATGAAATGGAAGGGTGAATGTGCCCATAGGGAGGGGTAAATGGTTGTGCAACCTAGGCATTAATTAATTAATTATTTAATGATTTAATTAATTAATTAATCAATACTTAGGTAATTGAATGTTTATTTAATATTAATTATATTTAATTAATATTAAATGTACTAATTAATTATGATTAATTAATTAGTTTTTATTACACTAGATTTGGGTCTCTACAGATGTCCCTTTTTGTATTGTATTATGTGAAAACACAATGCAATACAAAAATAAATGACACATTTGTATGATGGATGAAATATGTGATGACTCTTGTACTTTATGAGGTTTCATATGTTATTACCCCAATTTTAGATCAATGTGGAATACCCTAGTGATGAAGGTGATAAATGTCTTTGAATATTGTCTTGAAAATTTGATGAGTACCTTGGTTTTTTGGCAAACAAACTAGTCAAATGGAAAGTGTTCTCTTGATGATATAATCACTTTGTCTTATGGAAAGTGTCTTTGCCACCATGATTATAGTTGAAGGCTTGTGAACCCCTATAGGTCTTGACCTGTCACATTGCCATGTTGATTTGATTAAATTTTCTATATTTAGACCCAATAGAGTAGGTTGTATGATTAGTAATAGACAAGGCTTGTGGACAAACATTAAGTCCAAAATGAGTGCATGCATATTTATTGTATTTGAGGTAAAGTGTTGGTAATTTCTACCCCCTAAAGCATCGAGTTAATGAAATACAATAGGAATGATGATGATAAGATGATTGACCTAATAGAGATGATGAATTGATGCCATTTTCTGTTGATGGTGGATAGTTGGTTTTGAAATTTTTCTTGTTAGTTTTTTTGGGTTTTTTTCTTTTTTTTTGAAAATAATATTATTATTTGGTATGATTACAAAATTGATATCGTCTAAGAGGGTTATGACATGAACATCTCTAACGGTCACATGTTGCAGGCTATAAATAGCCAATTGCAACTTGCAAGGGCTCATTGTTATTGTCACTAACAATAAATAAGAGGAGAGTGGGGTGTACGATGGAGAAATTGACTAGAGATCTTACCGATTTGCATGGGGAGTGAGGATGATAAAAATAGTTGGTGGAGCGGTTGGTTGTGTGGGACCGGTAAGTAACAAACATCCCTTTTATTATTTTCAAGTTAGATAAAATGAGCCTTTTTGTATTTTTGTGACCGTTCAAGGTAAGAAAATTATTTATGTAGGTTTTCTAGACCTCGGATGGTTAGTTTATTTATGTGAATACCTTATCAAATATTTATATATATATATATATCTTTGTGCTAATGACTTATTGCGATGTGTTTGCATATGCAATAGATATTGCTTAGACTGAGGCATCATTTTAAGAAGGTGTTTTACAAGGCTCGATGTCGGTTGACAAAGGAAGACTAGAAGTGGTTAGACATGATTGAGTTGAAGTATACAAATAGACCGAATAATGTGTATGCAGGTCATGAATACTTGATCACATTGGTGGATAGGTGGGATCCTCACACTTGCACATTTCATCTACCAATAGGGGATATCACTATCACTCTTAAGGATATATATTGGATTTTCTAAATACTTATGGAGGGTGAGAGGATTGATACCATACTTACACATCAGAGGGAGGCTCTAATTCAATAAGTTTATATGGACCACTATAAAATGATCAATATGGATAGTGGATTTGTAGACATAGATAACCACTTTCGGCTATGATAGATCATAGCTAGAGATGCCATTCTAATGATTTTGATATCCAATTTCATACTACCAGGCTCATCATGTGTATATTTCCTATGGAACCTACTAGGGTTGGTCCAATATTTGATTGAGGAGCCCAAGGATATGGTACATGCTCCTTGATTTTTGGCATAGACATACTAGGAGCTGTATGAGATACAATGTAGGAACAATTCATATTTAGGTTGTAGTTTACTACTGTATATTTGGGTGTGAGACACATCACTATTGATCACCCCATAGGTTTTCCATGCTTGACCCAATAGGATTTGGGATATGAGCTACCTTATGC
Source organism: Wollemia nobilis (assembly GCA_028583015.1). Taxonomy (NCBI): domain Eukaryota; kingdom Viridiplantae; phylum Streptophyta; class Pinopsida; order Araucariales; family Araucariaceae; genus Wollemia; species Wollemia nobilis. The sequence continues at coordinate 16,192,547 of JAQPPZ010003374.1, forward strand.
CATGATATGGAGTAAGGACTGGGAGAATGGCAAGAGACACCCATTTTCTAGGATTTAGCTACATTATGATGAGATATTTGTAAGGTTGCAACCTAGTCAAGTATTATGGAGGCCATGGATTGGTGGGCCTACTTGGCCAGAGGACAATAGGTACATGGTGAGGGTGCAATGATAGATATGGGTGGAGGGGTGCCACAATACATAGTATGAGCTCTTCTAGTATGCTTGTAGTATGCCTACATACTACGGTAGTCTGGGTTACCCCAAGGTGTTCTTCCATGACCTATGGTATACAGATGATGGTATAAGGAGTCTATAGTAGACCCCAAGTATGATCCTATGGGGGAAAATCAAGACATAGTGGTGGCTCTAGCAGAGTTGGATGATTTGGGGATGATGCCAAAGTATAAAATTTAGATTGGCATATAGGCTTTCCAACCTAGGATAGAGGGTGTTATAGTAGGTGGTAGAGAGTAGTTTCCTCAAGAGCCAATAAAGTGATGGATTTGGTATCAAATGAATCTAGGAGTTGTACCACCATGGGAGGTAGGGAAGGTAGTTGTATAGGGGAGCTTTAGTGAGTAAGGGTCAGTGGACGTAGTGAATAAATGATAGAGTACATGGATTTGACTAAATAGGTATAGGTGTTGGAGAGGTAGAAGGCTAAGCTTGAGACATTGATAGCCTAGGAGTAGAGCTAGTGGGATGAGAAGCACCAAATGTGGCACAGTTGGGAGGAGGGGTAGGATAGACTATGAGCACAGGTTTAGAGATTATAGGATGAGAGGATAAAATTTATCAAGGAGAGGGATCAATCCTTGATGTATAGGGCATAGAGTGTAGTAGATAAAAATGCTCTATGGATGGAGGGATGTACTATGAGTTGAGTGATATACTCTACAAGCAGCATAGTCCCAAGGAGTTGGGGTAGATATACCACAACTATGATACTCACCTGCTTGGAATGAGAGAGTGATTGAGTGGATCAAGAATGATATCAAAAAAGAGTGCTAGAGAATTCCTTTTACCATATATGTCTTTATCCTTTTCTTCATATTATCAGTATTGGAGGAGTGGAGCATTAGAAGATCCTTCAGTAGCCCCACCGATACCTTGATTTGTAGAGCGATTGACCTTGTAGGCTTCAATAGCAGGGACATATCAGAGAGAGATTCATCACCAATGGAGTAGTAGTGGGTAGGCTTGATGATATCAAACCAAGGGTAGTGGTGATAGTTGTGGGGTTAATAGTGATATGTGGGTGTCAAGCCCTATATTATCCTTGTATGTTTTTGTGATTATGAAGAGGAGTTGTATAGCTCTCACATATGTAGCCTACAAATGAGACTTCATGGTGTATTTTATTTATGATGATATATATGATGCATCTTTTATTCATGTGATGTTTGTTGTTATGTGTTTACAATTTGATGTAATGTGTTATTCAATTGTTGATGCAATGAATGTATGTAATGTTTGATGAATGCAATGATGGTATGCATAGATTTTTATTATCCTTAAAAAATGCTTAGACATGTATCATTATTCATGAAATTAATCAATTAATAAAGGGTGTCAACCCAATAATACTAACATACATGTAGAATGGATGTAAGTGAATTCAATGTAAGGTTTTTTAGGCAATGTACTACTTATGGAGGTTAGGATGAAATGACTTGTTCTTTCACTTGTCTTAGGGAAGATTAATCTGAAAGTACTTCTAGGAAGCTCAAAAACCCTAGTGTTATCAATAAAACTCATCTACTAATCAAGTAGGCACTTGAGAAGACTAAGACCAACCAAGTTATTCAAGTTTTACAAAGACCAACTTTGGGTGAGGTTAGACTCGTTATTTGTGACTTATTCCAATAAGATATATCATCCAAGAGTAGACATAAATCTATAAAAATGAAGGTTACTAATTTTATAGATGTATCCTCACACATAAGGCAACTCCACTACCGATCAGGTATCTATAGCCTATTGTTGGTGATGGATATTACCCCATGGTTGTCAAAAACTAAGAATTATAGGGATTAAATCTCTTTGCCCTTTTCTTGATTTTTTGTTTGGGGATACTTTATCATTTTGTGGAAGAGCAAGGGATTTTTTATTTTTTACGTTCAAGGGCTTATTCATTTTGTGGAAGAACAAGGGGATTTTTGCTTTGTGATACTTTTTAGGACAATTGCTCATTTTATGGAAGAGCAAGGGGATTTTTGTTTTTTGTGGGAGGGAGGGAGAGCATGTACTTTTGTCAATTCTTATATTTTTATACCATGCACATAATAGGATGAGTAGGAGAAACAATTCTTTTTATGGTGATAGCAACTCATAATTTTTCTTTCCTAGACACCAAAATGTGATTTAATGTGTGATACTTGTGTGTGGTCATAGAGAAAATTTTGCATTACCAGGAAGACATTTAGCACTCAAAGACTAATGATGTTCAAAGTAGGCTAAATGAGACATTAGGTTTGGATGAAAAAGAAAAAGTACCTGAAGATTTGTCAAACCATAGACTTTGGAAAGATAAACTATCAAAGGGTTTCTTCTTTCTGTTATATTTTTTTTTAAGGTTAATGAGGGGTGAATGATTGATTTATTTGAAATACCTATAATGAGGGAAAATACAAGATAGATACCATAAGGAAGACGCCCTTGGTTAATGTGATAAAATAAATTCTAACAAAAAATAAAGGCATGCATCAAATTATAACTAAATTTTTATTGGTGATGCAATGATGAATTTTTATTGCTTGGTTATTTTTGATGATTTTTATTTTTTTTGTTGTGTAATTTATTTTTGTATTGTTTTTGAATTTTGATTGATTTTTTTTTTTTTTTTGCAAGTCTAGATATGAGCTAGGTATAGAAGACACACAAATGAAGGATATTGATGGGTTCAAGTTCCTCAATTCCCTCAAGGGTGGCAAGTTTATAGGTTCCTATTCCAAATGTTTGCATTACAATGAAGGGACAAAGCCAATTAACCATAAATTTGTCACGTGAGGTGAAAATCTAAAATTTTGCTAATTCTCTTTGAAAACCAAATAACCTACTCAAAATTTGTGAGGATGCACTTTTTTATTGTAGGCACATTTGACCCTTTCTTGATATATGGGAGGATGCTCTAGTGCATTGATTTGACATTCATCTAGGAGATTCAATTGGTCAAGATGCACTTGTTGTGTGGTGTCATTATCAATGAATTCTTGCAATGATATATGCAATGATAGGATTTCAATATCAAGATACATGATTGCTTTAGCAACATAAACTAGTGAAAATGATGTTGCCTTGGTTGGCATATGAATGTCATGCAATAAGCCCATAATTCCAAGGGGATTTGTAGATGTAAATATTTATTATTTTCTCTTGATATTAGATGGAACCCCTCAATACTTAGTCCATCTACTCAATGTTGGCAAGGTCATGGGTGCAATCATAACCATAGGCCGATTTTGCACCAACAATTTTTGGCATGCCAGTGGGACCAAAATCCCATAATATTTTATAAGGTTCGATGTTTGTCTTTGTTCTGTTTAGATCTAAATCAAATCACCTGGTGACTCCATCCAAAGGTATAGACCCAAGAAATACCTTATCTATTTGTCTGGTTAAAAATCACAAATGTTTACATATATGATAACCAGATCTAAAGCAAGAAACTCCGAAGAGCCCATTGAGTTCTTCGAGTTACACCTTGGTAGCCTTAGGGTTCATCCAATTTTATCTGCTAGATCAAACCCACCTGCTACCAATATTACCACCCTTGTACCTACTATTTTTCCTAACCCCATTATCAGTATATCTTCAAGTACAACTATCAATAGTTCTACAGTACAAGCAAGCATAGTAGCTACAATGGTTGCTCCTCCTCCAACTTATCTCACATGGAATCACATGGGTCCGTTGAACCTGATGGCTCAAAATCTGATCCCTACTATAGCTTTGAAAGTGTTGCCTTCATACGATGGGACAGGCAAGATGGCTTATGAGCATTGTTTAGATGTTGCCTCTTTGGTAGCCATATACAACATCACTCAAGAAGATGTAATGATCAGATTGTTGGTCATTTCCTTGAAAGGAAAAATGCTCTATTGGTACAGAGCACTTCCTATTCAATCTATTACAAGTTGGGCTGAACTCACTGGCAAGTTGGTAGATGAATTTAATCAACATGCAGATCCTTTCTCCCTACTCAGTTAGTTTACCATCATTCGAAAGCATCCTCAAGAAGAAATAGTTGATTTCAACATCCGATTCAGTCGCACTTGGGAAAGGGTGCCTAACAGATTGAGGCCTACCAGCGAACAAGTTGTGTATTATTATTTGAGAGCTTTCGACTCTGATATTAGTATGATCATACGACAATCTCGAGTATTCACCTTCCCTGATATTTTTTAAGAAGCATCTAAAGTAGAGAAAGATCTCATTGCCACTGGAAGGTTTCCACCAAAAGCGGTGATGCCGATTTTCCTAGATATTCCCCAAGCTTTCGGTGCTAGCTCCTCAAGTTCTTCTCATTATCCAAGCATAGACCTTCCAAAATGGAGTGGGAAACCATCTATTCCAGCAATACAAATGCCTCAAAATTTCCTAGCATTACCTCCTATTCCTGTAGTTCCTGCATTACTTGCACCACCTGCTCAGTCAGCTCAAGAATCTCAGCTTTTCATCTTACTAGACATGCAATCAACAATGAAAAGTTTGACTAATGAGATCATGTCAATGAAAATAAGGGAAGCTGAAAGAAGTTTTCAACCGAGAAGATTTCCCCAAGTAACAAGAGACACAACTTCATCAAGCAATAAGGGTCAGGAGAGGTCGAGTGTAGTTTATGCAAATGATGATGAAGAATCTGTAGCTCCTCCTACAAATTTTGATTATTGGTGCACTACATGCAATGACCCACATGGGGAAAGTTCATGTATGATCCATCAACACTATGTACAAAAGGTAGCTATTGAAAAGGTAGAGAAAACTTTGAAAGGACACGTGAGCATGATCAGAGAAATGAACCATAATTTCATGATGCCTTCAGTTGAACAAGTTGTAGTCCTAACAAGATCAGGTAAAAAACCTCTGCAAGTAGATCCTCAAGAACTCCAACCTCTTAGTTTTCCCTTAGTCCCTAAGGCTCTACCTAAAAGGGATATCTCCTATGAAAAGAAATCTCAAGTCCCTACCCAGAGCACTGGGTCAGAAGTACATAAAGAGTCTATCTCACAAAAGGAGGCCGAGACTCAAGAATAGGCTAAGGAGAGGTTGAGATTTCCTTCTCTGACTAAAATATAGAGAACAGAAGCAACTCAAGGATACAAAAGTAGATATGATACCTTTTCTAAGGAAAGAGAGAGGAATGTTGACTCATATTCTTTTAACATAGTAGAAGAGATGAAGAAGACTCCCTCAAAAGCAAGCATGTATGATGCCCTATAGTTTCCTGGTCAAATTGATCTCTTGCAAGAATATTTAAGGTCAATAAAAAACAAAGGTAGGAATCCATCCTACTCAAATACAGTTCAGATCAACCTAACATCTACTACTAGAAAAAATAGACCACCTCCCTTTTATCTATCTCTTCAAATGGAAGGGTGGGTTGTACATAATTGCATGATAGACTCAGGTGTTGCTACCATAGTAATACCAAAAGTAGTGTGTGATATTATGGGAATGGAGTACACTAGAAGCAACCCAGGAGTTCTGTAGTTGGATGGCACTCCAGTCAAGACTATAGGGGTAATCAAAGACATCCCTATAAAGCTTCATAGAATGCCTCAAATTGTAGTCATACAAGAAGTGGTAGTAGTGGATTTAGCACCATACTTTGGCATGTGTTTATCCAGAGAGTTCATGGCCAAGATAGGAGGATATCTATCTTTAGACTACTCACATTTGGAAATACCTTTTAAAGGTAGAAGGATCAAGATATTTAATGAAAAACCATCTACCTTTCACATAGAAAAGATAGAAGAGGTCGGTACTGTAAGTATGATGATAGAAGAAATGGAAGACCTCGATCTAATGGAAGAGACCTTGGAGGAGCTTCAAACAGAAGACCAGTTCTCTCTGAAGAATTTCAATGCCATGGTAGAAACCGAGATGGGAAGTTATTCCATTATAAAACAAAAAAACAAGTGGCTCCTGCTCCCAAAGAAGATAAGCCTACCAGTCAGCTCTGGAAGCTTTTCTTTGATGGAGCTAGATGCAAGAACAGAGCTAGTGCCGGTATAGTCTTAATATCCCCCATAGGCAAAGAGAGAATTTTCTCTTACAGGCTGACGTGGAGTTGCACTAATAATGTAGCAGAGTACGAAGCACTTTATCTGGGTCTGAGAAAGGCTAAAAAACTGGGAGTTAAGCAGTTACAAATTTATGGAGATTCAGAACTCATCGTGAATCAAATCACGAAAAAATGTACAAGTAAACAACATTACCTAAAGGTATACAGAAATAAGGTGTGGGACCTTTTAGAAGCCTTTGAGGCTCTAAATATTAAGTCTATCCCTAGAGAACAAAACACCCACACTGATTTGTTGGCGTCTGTAGGAGCAAACTTCTGCCCCATCAACAACGTCATTCAGAAGTCTAAGATGGTGAGACTCATATATAGACCCTCTATGCCAGATAAAAATATTTTCTAGCAAGTTTTTGAAAATGATGAGCAAATATTAGATTTTTTAATCTATGAAATGAATTGCTCAAGTGGTAGAATGCTAGAAGATGAAGAAGAAGAAGGACTAATTCAATTGAAGAATAATCATATTCCAAAGGGACTGATCACCCTTGAGAGTATTTTTGACAACAATGACAGAGTAGTAGGCCATAAAATAAAGGTTGATAAACCGGTATAAAGAAGTTCAACTAGAACCGGGAAAAGTGATCAAGGTTGGAGTTAATTGTACAGTAGAAGAGTTAAACCAGATCAGGGAATTGTGCAAGAAATTTCTAGATATTATTGCTTGGGTGTACAATGATCTCAAAGTGTACAGGAAAGAGACTATACAACATACCATTGAGTTAGAGGAAGGTGCTAAACCTTTCAGGAAAAAGCAAAGGCCTATGAACCCAAAGATAGAAGCATTGATGAAGCAAGAGTTGTTAAAACTCCTTCAAGCTAAGATAGTATACCCTATTAAACACTCTACCTGGGTAGCTAATCTAGTCCCAGTTAGGAAGAAAAATGGGGACATTAGGTTATGCATCGATTTTAGGAATCTGAACAAGGCTTCACTCAAGGATCATTACCCACTTCCATAGATAGACCATATTTTACACATAGTAGTAGGAGCAGAGAGATTCTCCTTATTGGATGGTTTCTCTGGTTACAATCAGGTATGGGTTAGAGATGAAGATCAATATAAAACTACCTTCACCACCAAGTGGGGAACATTCACCTATCAAAGGATGCCTTTTGGGTTGTCCAATGCAGGAGCAACCTTCCAAAGGGCAATGGATGTAGCCTTCGGAGAACTTGCTAACAAGGTCATAGTCATCTACTTAGATGATATGACAATTTTTTCTCATCATAAAGAAGATCATATAGAACACCTTGAGAGGGTATTTGAAAAATGCAAAGAATTTGGGATATCTTTGAACCCAAAGAAATCCATATTTGTTATAGAAGAAGGTATTCTACTTGGTCATGTCATCTCAAAATTTGGATTGGCCATAGATCCTGATAGAGTAAAAGCACTCCTAGAACTCCCCTTGCCAACAAACAAGAAAGGCTTGCAATATTTCTTTGGATAGATAAATTTTGTACACAAGTTTATCACAGATTTTGCACAAATTGTCAAACCAATGATAGAACTGCTAAAGAAGGATGCTCCATTCAAATGGATAGATCCAAGGAAATATGCTTTTAAAAAGATAAAAGAGGAAATAACTCAAGCACCTATGCTTGTTAACCCTGATTACTCCAAAAACTTCATCTTATATGTTGTTGGGGAGCAAGAAAGCTATGTTGCGGTTCTCACCCAGAAGGGAGCTGACAATGAAGAAAGGCCTATAGCTTTTCTAAGTGCCACCATGCATGATCATGAGGAAAGATATAATTTTATTGAGAAACAAGTATATGTCATCATGAAGTCTCTAAATAAGTTCAAGCACTTCCTATCACAAAGCAAAATCATTGTCTATGTGATTCATCCTGATGTCAAGAATTTTATAATACAAGGAGAACTTGGTGAAAAGAGAGTTGGTTGGGTGACAAAAATACAAGAATATGATGTAGAGATACACCCAACCAAAATAGTAAGGGGTAGGGCCCTATGCCAAGAGTTGGCTAAGTAGGCTTCAAATGATCATGTGGCTCACCAAAGCATAATGTTGAATGCAGAATCAGATCAAAATCTAGAGAATACTGACTAGATTGATGATCTCGTGGAGTATTTTCAGACTAGAAGATGTCTTGATAATCTGAATGCTTCACAGAGAAGAAGGTACAGAACCCAAGCATTGAGATACACCCTTTTATCAGAAGGGTTATACAAGAAAAAATATAGATGGCGTACTACTAAAATGCATAAGGGAAGATCAAAAACAAAAGGTGTTGAAAGAATTTCATGGAGGTTTGTCTAGGGGACACTATTCAGGAAGAACTACTACATTAAAAATACTCAGAGCAGGTTGCTATTGGCCTTCTATTTTCTCTGATACTTTCAAAATAACCAAGAGTTGTGAGGAATGCCAGAGATATGTAGGGAGGAACAGAAATGCCCCTATGCCTCTAAAATCTATCCAAGTTGAAGAACCTTTCCAATAGTGGGGGTTAGATTTTATTGGGGTAATAGAGCCAAATTCATCAGCTGGCCACAAGTATATACTTACTACCACAGATTATTTTACTAAGTGGGTTGAAGCAATTCCCACTAAGAAAGTTGATCAAGAAGTCGTTATTGAGTTTGTAGAAAGCTTGATTACAAGGTTTGGTATACCAGATTCACTAGTTACAGATAATGGATCAACCTTCATTGGTGCTAAGATGATTGAATTTACTGGTAGATACGGTATATAATTGAAGACCTCCTCCAACTACTATCCACAAGGGAATGGCCTAGCAGAATCTACAAATAAGAATCTTCTCAGAATTCTGAAGAGAACTCTGAAAGATAACAAGAGGAGTTGGCACTCCTTGATAAACCAAGCACTATGGGCTGATAGGATTTCAATTAAGAAATCCATTGATACATCACCCTATTCCTTGGTCTATGGCAAAGAGGCTATTCTGCCCATACACATGGAGATACCAGCTTTAAAGTTACTCAATCAGATTGATGTTGAAGGAAGTCAACCAATGGAGGCTAGGTTGATGCAGCTCTTACAGCTAGAAGAACAGAGGGAGCAGGCTTATAATCACCACCAGAAACATGTGACTGACACAAAAGGGTGGTTTGATAAAAAGACTACCTTTAAAAAATTTAAAGTTGGAGACTCGGTTTTAAAATGGAATGAGAGAAAGGCCAAGCCAGGGCAACGCCAAAAATTTGATGTCTTTTGGGAAGGTCCCTTTGAGATAATTGCTGAGAAGCAATTTAATTCATTTCAGCTAAAAGATCAATGAGGTGTAATTCAACCCATAACAGTGAATGCTTTTCACTTAAAACTCTACTTCGAATAAACAAAGAGAATTTCCTGTATATTATGTATATTATATAGTATTTTGTAAATATTTCAAAATTTTTAGCTTGTAATAGTTTTTGTCACAATTTCATGACCATCCAAGGTCAACCAACAGCAAAAGGAAAAAATAAAAAAAAAAAGGTAAAAGTGCCATTTTATCAGGATGTAACGGTTCAAATTCAAAATCTACCACGTAGCCTTCCAATGATTGGTGGGAAGGGACTCCTTTCATGGATGATCGAGACCTTGAAGAGCGTAATTTCTCATTTAATGTAGCGGTCAATGATTGGCCAGAGAATTTAGCATGCGGGAAAGTGGTAGAGACAATGCCTAAGAAGATTCAAGAAATATGAGTTCACCAACCGTAGTTAATGCAATCCATGCATGATCTTTCAAATCAATGTAAAAAACCCTAATTCACTATCGAATGAATTTCTCTACTACAACTTACTTTCTATTTTTGTTCTCAGCTTGAACCCAGTACAAACAATCTCTGTGAGTGTTTTCCTATGGCTCCAAAGAAGAATACCTAGAAGGTAACAATGGTAACATCATCTTATGTTTCCCTAGTAGTGAGATGTGAAGATGAAGTAGGCGAGAAATTCGTCGATAGGGATGCCAGAATTGGTGATACTATTGTAACATGGAAACCCCTAGAGAAAATTTGGAGAGATATCGAGGAGAGAATGGCTACAGGTATCACTGCATCTTCTCCTACTACTTTCACCTTCAATGCTCTACTCTACTGGTATGTGTATATTCCCGTTCATCCCTATCCCGAATTGATTAAAGCTATTGCTAGTTTTTATGACACCAAAGAAAGGACTATTAAGAACTCCCAGGGCAGAACCCTTTTCACCCTGAGCCCTGATGCTTTCATTGCTGCTTTTGCCACCGGTCATGTGCCCGCTCTTGAGCCAAAAGCTTTTGACCCTGCAGACCAAGCAAAATATTTTATTCCCTCTGAGAAGATCAAAAATTTCCTAGGAATGCAATTAAAGAAACCACCTACTGGAGGGACTATGCCCGAAACCCCCATTCCTCTGATGGATTTCAAAAATCTAGAGCTATTTTCCATTTTAGCTATGGTGGTGGGCCTGAAGATCGATGAAAAGGTTTATGGGTGGCAGATTGCCTTGGTCAATTGCCTATCAAACCCTAAAAATTATGATTCTTCAGTTATGGATGGGAGCATCAGGCCCCTATTTTTTGACTGGTCGGGATACATTTTTCATCAAATTCATGAAGGTTTATCTTCAATGAAAAGGGTTCTTAGTCTTCTTTCAAATTCTCTTCATATTTAGTATGGGTTTTCTTTTATTTTATGGCTCAAGAGCTAGCTTTCATTTCTGTAAATGATAAAGATGAGAAAGGGAGAACATTGCCCGTATATGAATGGACTAATATTTTATATAAGACAGAATCATATTATGATTTCAACAGAGAATTTATGGGGCCAGCCCTAAATATTATGTATGGAGAAATAAGAAGGTTAAACCCAAAGGCTATAAAAGTTTTGCAGAACAAACATGCAGAGGAGGGTGACTGGTTCATCCTCACTCAAGGGGTTGTTATTAGACTATATGGGTTTACTAGAAAACCCTTTTTGCTTCCACATTATGTCACTGATAGATTATTTGCTTTAGAATATGTTAGACAAACGGAACAAATAAATTTTAGATACGGTACAGGGATAGGTAAAACTAGTACCTGTACGATGCCATTCTAGTTTGAAGGTATTATTATTTCAAAGAAAGGGCAACATGAACAAATTGCTCAAGCTCTAAGGGAATTGGGGCTGATAGAAATGCCACAATGATGGAGGTATGACCCCATCAACAGATTTATAGAGAGGCAAGCGATTCTGAACAAAACCCCTATAAAAAACTACCACATGTCCCCTAGGAAGGACATTGAAGATTGCAGAAATAATATCGAAGATGAGGCATTAGAATGGCATGTAGAGAGAATGCAACCACTACCTCCATGGCATAATTTTTATGAGCATGTGGTTGATTATGACCCCAAGAACAATCCCAAGCACATCTTGGATGATAAAACTATCAATAAGATGCAGAAGAAAGGGGTGGAATGGATAGTAGGAAAAATCCATGAATGGTGGATGATGAGGGTCCAAACTAATATGATTGACTCAAGGTGGCCCGTTAACAATGATCTTGAATTTTTAGTTCGTTATGACCATTATCAAGCTACCTGGTCAAGAAATTTCACCAAAAAAGTACCCCGAGCATCAATGGTAGCAAAGAAGTAAGCCCTAAAGCTACTAAAAAATAGAAAGCAGACCAGAGTAAAGGCAAGAAAGTTGCAGTTGAGCAACAAAAATCCCATGCACAGACAAGGCTTAGGTCATCCAAAAAGAGGTCCATTGAAACCATATTCATAGAAGAACAGAGAAAAATATATGGAAAAGCAACTCAGATGATGGCGAAGATGGGTTACGATGGCAAGGGACTAGGAAAATATGGGCAAGGAATCATAGAACCCTTGCAAGCAGAGAAGAGAGGAAAACATCTGGCACTCGATGTTGACCCATCAAAAGGTAGAGCCACATTTTCAAAAGTCCCAAAATTTATTCCCCTTCCCCTTAGATACTGAATCAGATGAAGTACCCATTGTCAACAAGAAGAGGAAGCTAAAATATATAGCTAGGGACCAACAAAGGAATAGTCAAGAAGTTGAAATAATGACAAGTAGAGATCAACAACAAGAAACTATTGAACATGTTGAAATCACCAAAGAAAGTGAGCAACTCACTCAGAATATGAGAGATGATGTTTCAAATATTGAAATAGCTAGAAATGACAATGTGCAGGAAGAAGCTCAGAATGAAGTAGTTGATAATAGCACCTACTTTACTCAAGAAGGACTAAACATAGTCATTTCTAAAAATATGATTGTTAAAAAAAATTGTTGAGCATAACAGGAACCAACATGGGGAGATTCCCCTAAATGTTGAAATAATAGACCTAGAAGAAGACACATATGTTGAAGAGAAATATGGTGGAAGAGGAGAAGTGACCAAATCTCCCCAACAAGATGAAGTTGAAAATTCTACTACAGACGAGATTAATGAAGATCACATGGTAGAAGATGAAAACCAACATGTACTCCCAATGGGATCAGGTATGACTTCTCTATTCTCTCATTCTTCTCTTCCTACTCATTCCCAAGTTAAATCTCCTTCCATTTCTATTCCAAAGAAAGATATAATGTTTCCTTTGAAACAACGGTTTCTTTCTCCAGAACCAACATCATCTTCACAGATTCAATCTGAAGTTGGTCAATCTCCAGAGTTACTTACTCACCCTATAGTTTCCCCTTTGGATGGAAGTACCACATTGGTCTCAACCCCATTTCTCCCTAGTGCATGCATCCCAACTATGAGGTCCACCTCCTCTACAGTTACTGAAAGTCATCCGAATTTTTCCAAATTGAAATATCTAAAGAAGGCAAACAAAAATACCTTAGATTGGTGGGCATCCCACTCTATTGAAGCTTCTAAAGCTCCAACCCACACATAAGAAATGATAGCACTTGACCCCACCACTATGCAGTGGTAGAAGCTGAAGTTGACCCCGAAAGTAAAGAAGCCTGAGGGTGACATAATGATAGAAGACTATCAAGCAGAGAGTGTAACCGAAGACATTACTCAACTCCATATGCAAGATGAATGGGGAATGGCTCAGGCTCACCTGGGAACTATTTACTTACATGGAGAATATTTTAAATAAAAATTCATCAAAGAGTAGGAAGCCAGAAAAGAGTGTGAATCTACCTTGCAGGAACAGAAACTGGTGGAGAAAGCCTTGAAACTAGAGGCTAAAATATGGGAGGATAGATTCAGTGAAGCTGCGAGTGAGGCAGCCAAATATAAAGAAGAACTTGAGAAAGTGACTGAACAAATTCAATCCCTGAATCTACAAGTACAAGAACTTCAACAACAAGTCTAAGAAAAGCAGAATGAAGCACATGGCCTATCAAAAGAAAAGGCCAAAGCAGTAAGGAAGGAAATGTTTGAAGATATCTTGCTGCTTAGTCTGAGAACAAGGCCTATGTTGATATATTTGGCCAAAGTAAAGGAAGTGCTTGAAGTAGTCGGAGATGAGTTAAAAGCTTTAGTAAGATTTTTATAGGTGATATCAGTTGCTGCAATGAAAATTCAAGTCTTGTCTGATAATATGCCCGAGAACATCGCTGCCAAGATCCGAAGTGAAGCCTGGTCTCAGGCTAAAATTGTAGCTCAAAGTTTCTTCAGAAGATTTAAACTTGTAAACCAAGGGGTAAAACTCCTCCAGGAGTTAGAAGCTGAAGCTAAGGGACTAGTAAAGCATTTAAACCTAGCAAAAAAATGTGGACTTCCATATCTTTGGGATGAAAATTCAAATGTTCTAAGTGAAGATGCACTCACAACATCCCTAAGATCTTTTATTGATGATGAATCCAAAATAGAAGGCTGGGAAGAGCCCGTAGAAGAAGCACATGTGTTTGCTATGGTCCAAAATCTCACACAGATTAAGTCCTATTTATAGGAGCTAATTTTGAGGTACAAGATAGTATCTCATGATAAAGTGGAAGAATTGCAGTATATATATCAGTTGTTCATGGAATCATCAGAACCTGATGATGAAGCTTGGAAGCAAGTCTACCTCACTTACAATGAAGTTATCAAGATGATAGAAACATAGAAAAAGTCCAAGCAAACTGATCAGAATCAGCTGACAGAAGGTGGGACCAGTGGCCGACCATGAAGAGTTTCACAAAAATTTGAATTACTGAGATTTTAATGTAACAATAGTAAAGTATACATAAGTTCGTAAGAGGTATTTTGAAAGGTAATGCTTTACTTATTTAAGTAATTCTTTTCTGATTTTCCAAAACTTCCTCTTCCATATTGTTTTGACTTCATTTCCCAATGGATGAAGGTCCTGGATTCTAATATTTTTTCTAGAAAAATTCCTTGGAAGGTACAAAGAATGTTAGTCTAAAAAGACTACCCTAAAGATAGTGAAGATTTTGAGGCTTGAACTAGTTTCCCATTTTTGTGAAGTAAGCAGCGAAAAAGACTAAGGCGAGAAATGTCATGATTTCATGACATGTTGAAGTTTCATGAGCTCAAAGCAAGAAAAGAGCCAAGGTACAAAGATGTCATGATTTCATGACATGTCGAAGTTTCACAAAAACCAACAAGATGTCATGATTTCATGACATGTCAAATTTCAACTCAAAGAAGAAAGAGCCAAGGCACAAAGATGTCATGATTTTGTGACATGTCAAAGTTTCATGAGTTCAAAGCGAGAAAAGAGCCAAGGCACAAAGATGTCATGATTTCATGACATGTCAAATTTCTAAAAAAAAAATAATTCATTCAAACATGTCAAATTTCATGGGCTCAAAGGAAAGAAGAAGGTCAAGACCTCAGAATGTCATGATTTCACGACATTACAGAATTTCATGGAACAGAGATAGAAATAGAAATAGAAGAACCTACCTTCAGAGGAACGTGTCGACAACCGATGGTAGACAGTGATTAAAGCATCAAATCTTAAACTCCTACCATTGGTGATTTGATTCTCTGATTGAACCAATAAGAAGCCATGCAAAACATACTGGTGCATTTTGCAGCGCATTTGTTGTAACTGATTTTGTGTCAGAATTTGTTAGCTGTCAAAAGATGCTTGTCGTAGAGTATATATAATAGGGAGCGCACCCTGAATAAGGGTCGGCTCTTAGATATTTATAGGATTGGATGTATGTACTCTGGATTTAAGCAATAATATATGCTTCTATTGGCTTCTGGTTCATTGTGTGCAAGTGTATGTATAAACATTTGATGCTTCTATTTACATTACTAAGTTATACGTTGTATTTGTTCTATTATCTGGACTCATGCATGATATAAATAGTATTGTTGGAGTTAAATATTTGATACATGCATGTGTTAGATTAACATCTAAACCACATTAAGGAACTATGATTTCTGCATGAAGGTATAGAAAATGCTTAGACCGTGAAGTTATATGCATTTATCTTTGTTGTTGTTTAATCTGCACCACGAGAAAAGTTCTAGCTGCGACTATATTTCCCTTTCTTTCAGTAAATATTTCTCCCATTTTCTCATAAAAACCACCAAGGAACCAGCCTTCTCTGGATATTAGATGGAACCCCTCAATACTTAGTCCGTCTACTCAATGTTGGCAAGGTCGTGGGCGCAATCATAACCATAGGCCGATTTTGCACCAACAAGACCCCATTGTGAAAAGGCCACAAATCTTGAATTGGTTGTAATGCGTGTGATGGTACATGGGTTATATTATTTTTATGTTGATATTTTTGGCATTTCTTGACATATGCACAACAATATCATTCTATGGTGAGCCAATAATAACCCATGCACAAGATGCACTTTTCAATGACCATCCAACTAAAATTGCCACCACAAGTACCATCATGGGCTTGAGAGATTATCAATTTTGATAAATGTGTTGCTATCAAATGGATTCTACAAAATGAGAGATATAAGAGAGGTCATTGTGTTGATAAACCAATTAGATGATCGAGGCACATTATCAATTTTGTACTAGTAAAAGTACTTGAGTAGTTTATCGATAATCAATTTATACTACTACAAAACTAGGTCTCTACACTGATAGATTTCTTTGACTTTTTTAACAATAAGTTTAGAATCACTAAAAATTTTGAGTCACTTGATACCTAATGTGATAGTAGTCTAGAGTCCTATAATTAGGGCTTCATATTTTACATTGTTATTGGTACAGGGGAAGTTAAGTTTGAATGAAATGGAAATAGGAGCCCTTTGGGGTGTGAAGAACACAACTCCAACACCTCCCCCTTGTTCACATTTGGAACCATCAAAGAAGAGGACAACATCAACATCTTATTATGTCTCGACAAATTCTTTCTGATCAACTATGTTGAATAAATAATTGTCAAGTAGCTTAATTATGAGTAGTGTGTCCTTTTGTAGCACAACTTCAACAAGCTAATCCACAATCACCTAACATTTTATGGATTTCTAACTAATGAATTAAAGATTTAATTTTTTAAAAGCATTATCTATTTGGATGTCCTACTATTCATACATGACTCATCATATAGTGCAAAGTGGCAATGGCATATGTAGTATGACCAATCATGTAGTGCTAAAGTTTCTTAGTTTAAATACAACTGCTAAGTATAACTTTTCAATATAGGCATACCTAGCTTCATAACTTATGAATATGAAACTTATGTAATATATATCCTACTTTTTTTTGCTTCATTCTTTTGTGCTAGCATAGTTCCCAATACAAAATCTATGGTGGATATGTACATATAGAATGGAACTCCTGGTCGAGTTGGTGTCAACATAGGTGGTGATGCAAGATATTATTTTATGGAATACAAATAATCTTGAAACTCTTTATTCCATTCAAAATTTATCCCCTTTTTCAATAAATGATTGAAAACTTGTATTTTTTTGATAATTTTTCTATAAAGTGACAAATCACTTGTATCTTGCCTTGCAAGCTATGTAATTTTTTGGGATTTTTAGGGGGCAACATCTTGAGGGTGGCTTTAAATTTTTTTGGGTCGACTTCGATTCCTAGTTTAGATACTATGAACCCTAAGAGTTTTTCTAATGTGACACCAAAGACACACTTCTTCGGGTTAAGTCTAACATTATTCTCAAGTAATCACTTGAAAACTTGATGTAAAAGATTGATATGTTCACCACAAAGATTCTCTTTAGTGAAAATATCATCTACATAATCTTTGACAATTTTGTGTATTTGATCATGAAATTTGTAAGTCATGGCATGTTGATATGTATTGCCTACATTCTTAAGTTCAAATGGCATGACTTTATAGCAAAATGTCCCCCAAGGTATCATGCAAGTCATTTTGTGTTGGTACTTAGAAATTATACAAATATGATTGTATCCTAAAAATATTATCCATTAAGGAGAGCATTTCATGGCCACTAGTAGAATACACGAGTTTATGAATATTTGAAAATGGAAAGTCATCCTTGGGACACACTTTGTTTAGGTTACAAAAATTGGTGCAAATGTGTATCTCATCATTAGGCTTGTTAATGGGTACCATATTTGAGACCCATTCTAGGTAGCCTATGGGTTGAATGAAATCCACATCTAATAATTTTTACAATTCTTCTTTAACCATAATAGCTATGGTAGGATGGAGCTTCTGTAGAATTTACTTTAAAGGTTTTGTGTCAGGTCTCAAGATGATATTAAGAACCACTAAATTAGAGTCTAGTCCTAGCATGTCTTTGTATGACCATGCAAATAGTGTGATTGTGCTTAGTAAGAAAAACAACAAACTCTTCATGTTCTATTAAGGAAAGGCTCTTTCCAAGTTTGATGACTTGTGGGTTGTTAGAATTTGCACTAATTTTGATAATATTGGTCTCTTCAACGAGCATGTGGGAACCCTCATTTGATTGGTGAGGAGTGGATATGAGGTGAATGTTGTCCACTGGATTTTTAAAATGGGTGAATCAATGTTACTTGCATTGACATGATGAAAAGTGATTGATGAGGGTGATGGGGCTGGTGGCATGTAGACATTGGCTTGATGAAGCAGTTGTTTGTATGGAAGAAATCATTGGGGTATGGTATGGAGGAGATGCTCTCGAAGTCAATTAGACTTGGATCAGTGTGGATGGGGTTTGATATATTATTTGGATTGAATAGGGGTGTAAATAGATCAACAATGACCATGTTTATTTATGGAAAGGAGGGGTCTAGATGGTTTGGGGTGAAGTCCTTAAGACATGCTCGTGAGGTAGAAGTTGGTCTAATATTGGTGGACGTGGGTTCGATTGGCTTGGTGGTAGTAGAAGTGATAGATGGTATGGCGTGATTATACGCTCTAATAGAAGGAGAATGAGAAAATGGGAAGTGACATAGAAAATAGGTGTAGGTAAATATTATGATCATATTAAAAATCCATGAGGGGGATGATGGGGGAAGAGTCTTCTTCAGAGCTATAGGAAGCAATTGAAAGTGTTTCAAATAGATCATCTATGTCATTTTTTAAGGTTTTAAGTGGTATGGTATGGATGGTGGAAACTTGGAAAGAGCCTTGATTATGATGACGATATTCATTATCACTATCCTCCTTAGGATCAAAGGTGAAACATTAAAAATATTTCTCAAGGAGGTAAAATGATTGATGGCGGCAATACCCTAATCCAAACTTCTAATTAGGGAGTTGATGATGTGGTTTGATAGGATTACGAGTTCCCTATTTATGGTTATCTAGATAAAATAATCTCTAATAGCAACATCAAAAGTATTTTAATGCAAATAAGGGATTAATTAATAAAGTAATATCACCAAAAAATGGTTATTTGAGTTGCTCCTCATGGGGTACATCAGAGGAAGTAGTCACTCTGGAATACATACAATTTGTTGAATAGGATGTGGGATCCATGGGAATAATGGTGCCTATGCATGGGTCACAAAAATCTCTAAATGATTTGATGATGGGAGGTGTAAATGTGATTTTGTGCACTACGTACTCACCTATTATAAGATTCATTATGCAAACTATTATTTGTTTTGATTGGGAAGAAAATGTAAGGAAAGTTCCTTCATTCTCTTCCAATTGAGGTACTATTATTGATGAGACTCAAGAGTTGTTCAACGTGGATCAAGCCATAATGGATGGATTTGATGGAGGTGGTGGTTTGGGCTACATGGAGGGTAAACATCTAGGGGTGTTGTGATGTAAGAAGAATTGGTGGATGGTGGAAGGGAAGTTGTGATAGCTTGCTCAACATTGGATGGGATTACCAAGTTCTAGCATTGTGGTAGACAATGTGCTTCAAGACTTTGATGTATAATAAGGTGTGGAGGTTGTGGGTGATGGTGATGTGGTAGTGACTTGGGACACTTTTTATGGAGGTAGGGTGTGAATGGGTGTGGTTGGTGAAATATATGGGTGGAGTGTGGGGGTAAAATGGAAGACCTTGCATAGACAAGGGTTGGCTAGGATGTGGAGGATTTTGCCAAGTATGGTTAAGCTAAATGGAAGTACCTATGGGTAATTGGGATTGTAAGAAGTAGTCAAGGTAGTGTAGTGATTTGAATGGAATGGGATGAATGAAAACTATGGATGCACAAGTGGGTTGCATATTAATGATGAATGAGGCAAAGTGGGATGAGGTACCACTAACTGAGGTCCTATTTTAGGTAATATTGGGGTGAGGTATAGGTGTGTTAATGGTAGGGGAGGCTCATATGGGTTGGAAACCATGTTGCAATACTTGAAAGGTTCCTCGTCAGTGGGGATGCAATGCATGTGAACCTCATGAACATATTTAATATAATAGTGTAATGTTGAGGGGATGCATCATGTATCTTGAATCCATGGTCTTATAATAAATGCATTATATTACATCTCTCATTCAAGGATGTGGTATAGTGTATGGTTGGTTTTTGTACCTATTGAATAGGTAAAAAAAACATACCAAATATTGATCATAATTTATCATTGAGGGCCCATAGAGTGAATGTGGATGCAACTATATGTGGAGGTGTTAGGTTTTAATGTTAAAGTGTAGTGGATGTGAAGATGTTTATGGATGAGATAGTATTGATCAATGTAGAGGAGGAACACCACCCTATCGCGTATGATTCTCAAGGCTGGATCCACAAAGAGAGAGAAGCCTTGAGGTAAACCATAGGGGCTATGTTCTCTCTACATTCAATTTAAAAGGGGGAAAATAGTTCACTAGGAATGACTTTAACAACTCGCTCCAAGTCCACAAGATTTTAGGACTGTTTGATATATTCGATTCAAGACAATTACCTATGTTTGACCTTTCTAGATCTATACTATGAAATATAAATGATAAGCAAAAATACATATTGCAAGAATACAAGAGCTAACCCTACAATTATTATTTATTTTAATGCTTTTCTAAACCTAGGGTTTTAATATAGAAAACCTTTAAGCAAGGTCTCAAGAGGAGATGTACAAGTAGTATTAACCTTAAGTGCACACTATATGTTGTTTATCCTTTATATGCCTAGAAATTAATTAAATGTATTTTTTTAAAATCATATCTAGGGTTTTGTAACATAAATAACAAACACCCAACAAATAGCCTAAATACTAATTAGGGCACTTATCTTATCCGGTGGTTGATCCTTGCTTTTATCCTTTTTCCAACGATGTCAACAATTCCTATTCCTACAATATAACTTAGAAAACACTTGAAAATATGATTAGATTTAGGGGGCCTACTTAGGCAACTATATTATAATACTTGGAGGCACAACATTCAATCCCCCTAGGCAACTATATGATTAGATTTAGCTGACCTTTGAAAACAAAAGAAAAAATTGACCTTTGGAATATGAACAAGCATAACAAAATATAGTAGAGCAAAATGATAAAATAGAGTACAAAATGCCTTAATGTGACATATATACACCATATAACATATATCTAGGGTTTGGGAGTAGCATATTTTCCACAAACATAGTCTATGTTGAATTTTGAAAACAGATGCAAAATTTGACCTTTGGAACATGAACAAGCATAATAGAATATAGCATAACAAAATGATAAAATAGAGTAGCGAATGACCTAATGTGGCCTATATACAACATATAACATAGATATAGGGTTTTGGGGTACCATTTTACCCCCAAATGTGGTATATGTGAAATCATGCCCCGTATGGAGCGACCACGATTTTGTAGATTGACAAAATTGCACCTTAGTATGATCGAGGACGATTTCGTAGAAGAAGAGATAAAACTCTAAAAGTGTAAATTAATAGTGCACAATAGTAAATAAGCTTATATGCAAAAAAAAAGAGTGAAAAAAACATGGTGGTAGCAAAAAAGTAGATCCAAGGAGGCATACCTCCAAGTAGCATAAATCCTCCTTCAGGCTTAAACACTTGTCCACAAAGAGTAGAGACACACAATCCAATGCAGCAAAAAATAAAGCTTCAATAGATCACACTTCACACTTGCGAGTTAGCTTTCTTGTGTAATAAGAAGAAGAGGACCTCAAGAAATTAGAGCTTTGATCAAGAATTATTGTTATTGAGAAATAAACTTCAAGACCTCCTTTTATAGTGGATTTGAAAGAAGAATGGACAAGAAAAACTAAGAACAACTGATCTTAAAAATATCAAATTTGAAAATTAAGGTTTTCTTAAGAGAAAACCCTAAAATACAAAATCGTGCCCCATAAAAATGGATCGTGATTTCACACTAGCTAGATACCTATGCAATTATAATGCATTTTATAGGATCAAATGAAGTCAAAATGGATCATATTATATACATTTGGAAAGATATTTTAGATCCTGATATAATGGTATAGGATTTAGGATAAATTGAGAAGATTTGGTAGGGGAAAATTTGGTTTAAAATGACCCTACTTTTCCAAGGAAAAAACAAGGGATCTAAGGAAAATTACTCACCTTAGTGGGTCAATTTTTCATGTCTACATTTTGCCCCCTCTTTGATGTATTTAAGGCTAAGTAAATGCATCAAATAAAAATGTAGACTTTTATGGGAAAAAAGACAAAAAACATAGATAAGGTGTAGCCAAGTTTGGACAAAGAGGTGGTGGAAAATGGGTATCATAATGAATATTCTAGAATTTTACACAAAAGGTGAGAAATTACTACCATTAATGCCTCTATAGCTAGGGTTCCCCCTTGAGTTTCTAAAGGAATGAGAATTCCTTAAGAAACTCGAAAAGGCTAAGGAAATAAAAGAAACTCAAAAAGCATAACAAGTAATCAAACAAAGCAAAGATCATTGGGTACAACATGAATCTAATGCAACTAGCATGAAATGGATGGATGAATAGAAGAAAGGGAAAAAAAAGAAGAAAGGAAGAGAAAATAAGAACAAGAAAAATAAGAAGAACATATCCCAAGAAAGTCAACAATAGAAAGCAAGAGAAACTGATCAAAAACCCTTAATAAAGGGTTTTATACCAAAAATGATGGTCCATATGTGGAGTGAAAACCCACTATGGATGTAGTACTCACTAATATGGATAGATGGGCAAAATATGGAGAGTAACCCACTATGGGTTATTGCTCAAATGATCAAATGATGGAGTGTAACCTGATATGGATAATTGATCGCTAGTGATTGCTATGGGGTGATTACCCACTAGTATTTATGCTAACACCTACTAAAATGGTTAAGGAGCTTATCCTATAATGGGGTGTTGAGCTTGCTAAGTCAAATGAAGCGTAACCCGGTAGGGGTGATATACTATTGTTGATGATGTATGATGTATTAGCAAGTACTACCCAATAGGGGTGTGTAAGAATATGTATATAGAACAAGTCATATGGGTATAACATAATGTGAGTGTGTGCATGTGCTAGAAGAAATAAGAGGAATAAAATGAGGAGCAAAAAATTGTGGATGTGTGACCCCAGCTTGAATATTCATCTATTGAAAATTCAAGAGGGAGGAAATATGCAAACAAAGGAGAGAAGAATGTATATCCTTATCTGAACAAAGAAGACAAAGGATAAATATGTAAAATACAAGGACATGCAAAAAGAGGATTGTATTCCTTGAATTTGGAGAAAAATTATGGTCATTGTAAAACTTTCAAAGTAAAGGAACACATGAAAAAGAGATAAGAGAAGAAAAGAGCAAAGGAAGATGAGAAGAGAGGAATGAAGAACACAAGCTTATACTGAGAGGGGGGGGTGAACAGTATAAGACCTATTTTTACTTTTTCCTTTATACTTCAAAACAATAAAGCAATATACCCAAAGCAATATCAAAGCAATGCACAATATCATCCACAAAGTGACACCAATTTTAATGTGGTTCACCCAAAATGGTTGGGCTATGTCCAAAAAACTTTTCTCTAAAAGTTATCTCAAAGTTCTTTGGTAATCCTTCCCAATTACAATGTTTATGAGCCTCGGCCCAAAGGAGATACCTTCCACCAATCAGAATTTATGAGCCTCTACTCAAAGGAGATACCTTCCCCTCAATCTAAATTTATGAGCCTCTGCTCAAAGGAGATACCTTCCCCTTAATCTAAATTTATGAGCCTTTGCTCAAAGGAGATACCTTCCCCTCTGCTCTGAATTTATGAGCCTCTGCTCAAAGGAGATACCTTCCCCTCTGCTCTGGAAATGACCCCTCAGAAGATCAACTGCCTCTACCTCCTGTCCTCAATGCTTAGCCTAAGAGACCTACGCCTTCTATGATCACATCCACAGCAGCTCAAAAACCTATACCAAACACAGTCAGTCGGTCTAGTACAAGTCTTCCTCTGTCTGTCAGATCTATCCAACACTTGAAAAAATCAATCCTCTACACACAAGCCTTCTCAAAGACTTGCCAAATTTGTCCTCAGGTTCTTCTCAAAGAACTAGTGCTCCTCTGTCCTCAAGTTCTCTGATAGAACTATCAAAACTCAGCTCACAAGTCCTCTACTAGGACCTGTCCAAATCTGCTCACAAGTCCCCACCCGAACCTATCCAAAACTGCTCACAAGTCCTCACCAAAACCTGTCCAAAACTGCTCACAAGTCCCCACCGGAACCTATCCAAAACCTACTCACAAGTCCCCACCGGAACCTGTCCAAAACCTGCTCACAAGTCCCACTGGAACCTGTCCAAAACCTCAGCAAGCTCACCAAGAAAAAATTTCTTAGTAGGAAATCACAAGGTGAATTTTTAGAGACCCAATGTGATATGTCAAACTCATAGAAGCATAAATATAATTGTTAGAGACTCAATATGTTCTATACTCAACTCCCAATCTCAAAAATCAACTCAAATCAACTCAGCTCAAACTCAATCTCAAATCTGAAAACTCAACTCAAACTCAATCTCAAATCTGAAAAACTCAACTCAAACTCAATATCAAATTTGAAAACTCAACTCAATATATGAAATGGATAGGGTAGAATGCTTTCTTTCAAGAACATGAAACTCCAACAATTTCCAACTATGCAAATAATCACATAACAATGACACTCATGTTCTTTTCGCCATCAATTAGGGCTTCAACAACAATGCTGATCAAACAAGGTTCAATCAACACCATTCAGCTCAAAATACAACCTTGAAGCATTTCACAATCAACATTAGAAAAGGAAACAAGTAGAACTCCTTTTCTCTCCAATATTGTTTGAACAAAAGCATCCACCAACTCAACTCATAATAGCACACACAAATTTTCAAATCATCAACAAAGGAGTAAGCCCAACACTTTAACCAAGTAAAGAATAGCTTGATTATTACCAATTTAATGAAAGCAAATGTCAATCTCAAAGCTGCCCACTTAATGTTTCACAACTTCACACAAGAAGCAATTAACCTTAAAACATCATGCTTTCATTTCCATAAACAACCAAAAGCACTCTCAACATTATAAGAAATATTTAACCCTTATACACCTTATTTCTCCCTTATAGTCTTATCACAAATAAAATTTATCTCTCATAAGAATGCAATAAGAAATTTCAACAACATCTTCAAAAAGAATCTTTTATCAAAATACAAACAAGCTTTAAACTTCTTATAACTCCTAAGCTGTTTTTCCCTCTAACAAACTTCCTCCATCCACAAAAACACTTAGCAAAAATTAATTTCAAAAATACCTTAGCCACATCAAAAATAGCTATGGAGAAATTTGCACACGAATTCTAACACCACCTGCTGCATCCACTTCATGACAAAAAACCCTTTCACGATATTCGAATGCGGAACCTCCCGTTCGGGTAGCGCGCCAACAGCCTAGCCGCTATCGGTGCACCAAAGGCACCCGGTGAGGTTTAAACCTCACGCTGTTAACCTTGATCCTTCTGCATAGGGATAAAATGAAACCACAGTCCCTTCCTTTCCTCTGCCATGACACGATGACAATAAAATTTACAACGGATTCAAAAAATGGTGAGTGTAGTCAAACGAATAGCAGATCCATGAAAAATAGCGAAGACACAGTCGAATTTACAATGAGCAACACCTTTCAAAATTTGGATGGGATAATTCTTTGTTTTCGTTGAGGGATATTTATATGCAATTTACCATAAGCTCTTCGGTGTCAGCGAGGAGTTTAACACATCCGCGGAGGTCTTGGCTAGCACCCACTATGTTAAAACATTTGCGCCATGGATTAGGAGAACCCATTGCAAATAATAATTTATTTATTTAAAAATAATTAAATGGAACCTTAACAAGGTTTTTAATTATTTAAATAAATACTTCCTCTTGGACCCAAATGCATTAAACCAATGCATCCACCTGTAATCTCTAAACCTGCCAACTTGGGGTTTGCAAAAGACCTTTGAAACTGTCATGCCATAACCTTCATCAAAACAAATTATTTGACATCAAATCAAATTCCTTCAAGAGCTTCTTGACATCAATGACAACTTATACACTTGAGCAAAGGCAATGTACCCAAAGTACCCAAAATTTCCAACAATATCCCCCTTTGTCATTGTTGGCAAACCTTTACTAAAAACACTTCTCAAGAGCCAAAACTAAAACCAACTATGCTAACAACTGAGAAACTATGCCCACAACTGAGAATCTTCCTTTGAAGTTTTGATCCCCCTGACTTGAAGCTTTCCTCTTCACTTTGAAGTTCTCCCCCTTACTCATATCTCTCCCCCTTTGTCATTAATGGCAAAGGGCCACCTTTGGGGCTCGGGACTAAGAATGAGCCTCTTAGCTTAGTCCCTCCCCCACCTCCTAATGAGGTGATTAATTTTGGGGTGGGAGTAAAACTCCCATTAGGCACTGATCATCATTAGCATCTATAACTTCATTTTTAGGCCTTCTCTTGAAATATTTGTCCATATTCTTGTTCTTGTCATTGTTCTTGTTCTTGTTCTCATCCCTGTTCTTGTCCATGTCTTGATCCTTGTACCTGATCATGCCACTGTTCCTGTTCTTGTATTCTAGAATTTTAGCTCTACACTATTTGATTATGTGACCTTCATTGTTGCACTTGAAACACTTGACGATGTTGTTTCTCAGAGGTAAACCTAATATTTGAATCCACCTATTCTGACCAAACCTATTCTGGCCAAACCTGTTCTGGCCAAACCTATTCTGACCAGACCTGTTCTGACCAAACCTATTCTGACCAAACCTATTTTGATCAAACCTATTCCTGTTATTTACCTTGCAATAGACTGCCTTGTGCCCAAACTATTGACAAGAGTAGCAATACCCTTGAAATAAACTAGCACTTCTGAAACTGTCATTTACCTTCTTCACTTGAGCCATGCAATGTGAAGCCATGTGACCAAACCTGTGACAAGCAAAACATCTACCTTGAAACTTTCCTTTATTTGACCTCTTGGGTCCTGAAAACTTCTTCTTCTCATTCTGAATTATGTTTTCTATTTTTGTGCATCTATCATTCAAGGACTCCTTTTCTGAAGTACTTTCCTCATCAAAACTCTCTTCCTTTTGGAGTCTCTTACTAGACTCTCCAACTTGTTCTTTATGTGGCTTAACAAAACCAAGGCCTGTTTTATCTGTTGTCTTTCTTTGACCCTTATCATTTTTGGAGCTATCTTGAAACCTGTAAAGCTTATCCTTGTACTCTTTAGTTTCCTCTTTCAAAGAAGCCATTTTCTGTTCTAACTCACTATACTCAAGAACCTTAGACTCTAACCCATCCTCGAGTTCTTGTGTCTTAGCTATAGAGAAGTCAAGACTTTCTATAAGATCATCTCTCTCCATACAACATTCATCTAACTTATCCTTGAGTCTAGCATTCTTCTTTCTTTCCTTTTTAAAAGCACTAAGAGCACTAATAAATTCACCTTCAAGATCTACTTCACCTTCCTCTATATTTTCCTCTATTTGTTTGCTTTTTGAATCATCAAAGCCTTTTTCAGATTTCTTATCACTAGAGGTGCTACCCTTTTCAAAAACCGTACATGCATCTTCCTTATAGTTTTTTGAAGCATCCTCATACATACTAGAAACCAAATCATTATTTGTGCAATCCTCCTCAAGGTGACCAAAATTTCCACATCTAAGACATTTCATGATAATGAATCTATGTTTCGGTTCTTCCTATTTTTTTGATATGAACAACATCTCATTTTCATTATCACTTGAAGAACTTTCACTATCACTACTAGAACGCTTACCTGCTTTGTCTAGGTAGAAACTCTTCTTGTTCTTGTGAGAATACCTCTTTCCTTGATTGTTGTGCTCATCTTTGATCTTCCTGTGATGCTTGTGCTTTTTAGAATCCTTGCTCTTAGAATCCTGTTTATCTTCATCACTTTCATTCTTGGGAACAGTACATTTAGTAGCATAATGACCAAAATTTCCACAATTGAAACATCTTATATTTTTCTCGCTTTTGTGTTTTCTAGAGAACTTGTCTTTCTTGTTGTAATATGCCTCTTCATCACTAGAAGACTCATCACTATCTTGAAGTTGTTTACCCTTGGATTCCTTGGTAGCCTTGAAAGTTGCCTCTTTCTTGACATCAACCTTCACTTGAGTTCTCAACTCAAATGCTGCAAGTATACTATGGAGCTCATACTTTTTCAACTTATCCAAATATTTAGCTTCCTCAATAGTAGAAATCTTTTCACTAAATCTATTAGGAAGAGATCTTAAAATCTTATCACAAACATCATTTTTAGCAAGCTCAAGACCTAAGTCTTTCATGGAGTTAACAACCTCATCCATACGAAGCATGTAGTCACTAATATTTTCATCATCATTCATCTTGAGTTGTTCAAACATACCTTTGAAGTGTCTTAACTTGGCTTTTTTGACATTTGTATCACCTGTATGAACCACCTTCAACTGTTTCCACATTTCACTAGCTGTATTGCAGTGAATCACTTTGGTGAGATCTACTTTCTATAAGCCTTTTAGGATTACATTCATTGCTTTTGAATTGCTATGATGTATGAGCCTTTCTTCTTTAGTATTAGGACCATGTACAGGAATAGTGTACTCATCTTCAATCACTTCCCATACCTCATTACCAAGTGCCATTAGATGAACCTTCATCCTTGCACTCCAAAGACCAAAATCTAACCCATCAAGAATAGGTGCTACATTGCCACTTGAATGATCCATTGTGTTCTTTACTAGCTATTTCTTCAAGTTGTTAAACTTTTCGAAGGCACCTGCTCTGATATCAATTGAAGAACACAAGCTTATATTGAGAGAGGGGGGTGAACAATATAAGACCTCTTTTTACTTTTTCCTTTATACTTCAAAATAGTAAAGCAATATACCCAAAGCAATATCAAATAAATTCACAATATCATCCACAAAGTGACACCAATTTTAACGTGGTTCACCCAGAATGGCTGGGCTACGTCCAAAAAACTTTTCTCTAAAAGTTATCTCAAAGTTATTTGGGAATCCTTCCCAATTACAATGTTTATGAGCCTCAACCCAAAGGAGATACCTTCCCCCAATTAGAATTTATGAGCCTTTGCTCAAAGGAGATACCTTCCCCTCAATCTGAATTTATGAGCCTCTGCTCAAAGGAGATACCTTCCCCTCAATCTGAATTTATGAGCCTCTGCTCAAAGGAGATACCTTCCCCTCTGCTCTGAATTTATGAGCCTCTGTTCAAAGGAGATACCTTCCCCTCTGCTCTGAATTTATGAGCCTCTGCTCAAAGGAGATACCTTCCCCTCTGCTCTGGAAATGATCCCTCAGAAGATCAACTGCCTCTACCTCTTGCCAGCACGTGGAGCTCCTTTCCATCGAAGACCTCCTATCCTCAATGCTTAGCCTAAAAGACCTCTGCCTTCTATGATCACATCCATAGCAGCTCAACAACTTGTACCAAACACAGTCAGTCGGTCTAGTACAAGTCTTCCTCTGTCTATTAGATATGTCCAATACTTGAACAAATCAATCCTCTGCACATAAGCCTTCTCAAAGACTTGCCAAATCTATCCTCAGGTTCTTCTCAAAGAACCAGTGCTCCTCTATCCTTAAGTTATCTGATAGAACTATCAAAACTCAGCTCACAAGTCCTCTGCTAGGACTTGTCCAAATCTTCTCACAAGTCCCCATGCAAACCTATCCAAATCTGCTCACAAGTCCCCACTAGAACCTGTCCAAAACTTCTCACAAGTCCCCACCAAAACCTGTCCTAAACTTGCTCACAAGTCCCCACCGAAACCTGTCCAAAACCTGCTCATAAGTCCCCACTGGAACCTATCCAAAACCTCAGCAAGCTCACCAAGAAAAAATTTCTTAGTAGGAAATCACAAGGTGAATTGTTAGATACCCAATGTGATTTGTCAAAATCATAGAAGCATAAAGAGAATTGTTAGAGACTCAATATGTTCTATACTCAACTCCCAATCTCAAAACTCAACTCAAATCAACTCAGCTCAAACTCAATCTCAAATCTAAAAACTCAACTCAAACTCAATCTCAAATCTAAAAAACTCAACTCAAACTCAATCTCAAATCTGAAAACTCAACTCAATATCTGAAATGGATAGGATAGAATGCTTTCTTTCAAGAACATGAAACTCCAAAAATTGCCAACTATGCAAAGAATCACATAACAATGACACTCATGTTATTTTCACAATCAATTAGGGCTTCAACAACAATGCTCATCAAAAAAGGTTCAATCAACACCATTCAGCTCAAAATACAACCTTGAAGCATTTCACAATCAACATTAGAAAAGGAAACAAGTAGAACTCCTTTTCTCTCCAATATTGTTTGAACAAAAGCATCCACCAACTCAACTCATAATAGCACACACAACTTTTCAAATCATCAACAAAGGAGTAAGCCCAACACTTTAACCAAGTAAAGAATAGCTTGATTATTACCAATTTAATGAAAGCAAATGTCAATCTCAAATCTTCCCACTTAATGTTTCACAACTTCACACAAGAAGCAATTAACCTTAAAACATCATGCTTTCATTTCCATAAACAACCAAAAGCACTCTCAACATTACAAGAAAGATTTAACCCTTATACACCTTATTTCTCCCTTATAGTATTATCACAAATAAAATTTATCTCTCATAAGAATGCAATAAGAAATTTCAACAACATCTTCAAAAAGAATCTTTTATCAAAATACAAACAAGCTTTAAACTCCTTATAACTCCTAAGCTTTTTTCCCTCTAACAAACTTCCTCCATCCGCAAAAACACTTAGCAAAAATTAATTTCAAAAATACCTTAGCCACATCAAAAATTGCTATGGAGAAATTTGTGCACGAATTCTAACACCACCTGCTGCATCCACTTCACGATGAAAAACCCTTTTGTGATATTCAAACGTGAAACCTCACGTTCGGGTAGCGCGCTAATAGCCTAGCTGCTACTGGTGCGCCAAAGGCACCCGGTGAGGTTTAAACCTCACCCTGTTAACCTTGATCCTTCTGCACAGGGATAAAATGAAACCATAGTACCTTCATTTCCTCTGCCATGACACGATGACAATAAACTTTATAGCAGATTCGACAAACGGTGAGTGCAGACAAACGAACAACATATCCACAAAAAACAACGAAGACAGTCGAATTTACAGCGAGCAACACCTTTCAAAATTTGGATGGGATAATTATTTGTTTTCATTGAGGGAGATTTATATGCAATTTACCATAAGCTCTTTGACGTCGGTTAGGAGTTTAACATGTTGGTAGAGGTCTTGGCTAGCACCCACTGTGTTAAAAAATTTACACCATGGATTAGGAGAACCCATTGCAAATAATAATTTATTTATTTAAAAATAATTAAATGGAACCTTAACAAGGTTTTTAATTATTTAAATAAATACTTCCTCTTAGACCCAAATGCATTAAACCAATGCATCCACCGTAATCTCTAAACTCGCCAACTTGGGGTTTGCAAAAGACCTTTGAAACTGTCATGCCGTAACCTTCATCAAAACAAATTATTTGACATCAAATCAAATTCCTTCAAGAGCTTCTTGACATCAATGACAACTTATACACTTGAGAAAAGGCAATGTACCCAAAGTACCCAAAATTGCTAACATGGAAGGTATGAAAATGCATGGGCCCTAGGTTGGGACTTTGCTAGGCATAAATGCCCTAGTGAGAATGCAATGCATGTGATATATGACCTAATTAGGTATCATCACATGCCATTTTCATGAATCCCTAGAAACCACATGAACAAGCAGTCATGAGCAAGCAGTGATGCAATTATGACAAGCAAAAATGCAAGAGAAATAGAATGTCAAAAAACCATGCAAAATATGACATGCAATCATGCAATATGAGCAATAAAATAGGTATGATGTAATGATAATGAAAATGCACACCTAATTAATGTTTAATTTTATTTTATTTTATGTTAAACAAGAAATAAGAATGCTAGTCAACGCATCCTAATTGTGTCTCCTATCTTAACAAAAATAGCAGGCATACAAGGGACTACTTCATCGAAGAAAAATCTATAAGGTAAGACATCTCGATGATTATATTCATAGAGAGGCTCCTTCATAGTTTTTTCTTTGGTATCCATAACACAATAATCTATACATTATCCAACACAACCATTATTCTTAGCATAAGGAGGATAAATCCCTAAATTTGCAATATCTCTATGAGAGGTGAAAAAATTACCATTAGAACACAAAATTTATCATATTATAAAACAAGATGCTAGAGGGATAAGGGGGATCCTCATACTCATTACTCTGATCCAAACCTTTATGAGATATATCCAGAAGAGGTTCTTGAAGAAACCAATTGTCTTGATCCCATGATGAATTGATTAGAGGTTCCTCAATCTCTTTTAGATTGTTGAATTGCTCAGATTTTTGAGATGAGGAACTTGGAAAAATAGATGATGAAATTGAGACTAAACTGAGCTTGTTCAACCATCGAATAATATTTGAATGGGTGAGGGTCTCCTGAAATGGTGATAACTTGATCCCTAAATTCAAACTTCAAACATTGATGAAAAATAGAAGGGACAACCTTCATCGCATGGATCCAAGGATGTCTATTAAGTAGATTAAATGATGCAGGGTAAGGTACCACATAGAATAATGTATCATAGATCTTAGGTCCAACTTTAATGGGGGAGGTATAATACCACAAGTTTCTTGGGACTCGTTGTTGAATGTTTTGATGATTGCATTGGATTCAGTTAAATCTTAATATTTTAATCCAAACTTTTGGATAAATTGATATGTGCATAAATTGAGGGAAGAACCATTATCAATCATAAACCTCTTGATAAAAGTATCCACAATAAATGTGATGATGTAAATATAATAATTTTCTTTCAAGTTTGAGGAAGAAATATCGTCATTCGAGAATGTGAGATGATGTGTCCCAAGATAACTTACAACATTGGCCATATCACTAGGGGAAATATCTAGCAGGATAGATTGTTGTTTTAGAACATTTATCAAGGCTTCTCCATGAGTAGGAGAATCTTGCAAAAGTTCTAAGAGGAAAATATTTTTCTAAAAACCTCATCTCCTATTGAGATTCTTGGATATATCAATTCTGCACATGCTATTTTGAAGTAGTTGTTATCATACCAACTATATCATAATGATGTGGTACATTTTTATAATATACTTGATTATCTACCTACTTATTATGATTCGGTAATGGATTCTTGAATATTCCCATATCTTGATTTGTTGTTGAAGCTTGCTAAATAGGAGGCTGATTATTGGATGATTGAGAGCTCCCTATATCAATACATCCTGCATCAATCAAATCCTATACCACATTTTTTAAATTCTTACAAGAATTTATCCAATTTCCTTCCACTCTCTGATATGCACAATGTTGTCCTACCTTATACCAATTAGATATAGTCTTAGTTATAAAGTTTGAGTTCATATTCAAATTCGACACCCTTGAAGTTCAAAAAAAAAATTGACATGTTTAAAAATCCAAAATAAAATTCAACATAAAATTCAATTATTATAAATGCATATATTTTTGTCGGATGGCTACATGAGTTCTTCCATTGATTACATTTAATTGAACCAAGGGAGGCTTTTTCCAATCGCAACACCTGGCATAACAATGTGGTCTCATATGGCATTCCACACAATGAATTTCAGGTTGGGGGAGCCTATACAGATATAGCCGGTGACACTACTATTGAGGGAGGTGGTCTTGTTTCTCTCACATGGCAAGGAAAGGAAGAGCATCAACATTCTCCTTGGTCTTCCTCCTCCTACCATGGACCACTTCAAGGAGTATGTACAATGAGTATATATCATATGCCTTGAAATCGACTGTAGTTGTGCTATATATTATGAGTTTTCTCTCTAAAATATCTTTATGGTGGACCTCTTTAACGTTTAGTTTTTTTCTACCAAATTTAATGAGGTTTATTCACTTAATTTATTCGTTAAATTTTTGAGTTCGATGAATTTTGAATTTTATATAAAAAAATCGATGAATTTGGTAACTAAGTCTATAGTATATGGTTACCTTATGGGAGGCAATTCAATTGCATTGGCTTCCAAAAGTTGCTTTAGGACTTCTTCCATGAGTATTCCAAGTCTTGTGAAATTCCTTTATGGATGTTTTTGAAGTATTATATTTTTTAGGTTGTTAACAATATTACTAATAGGTCTACTATCCATTGCACCACCACCTAGCACATCCTTATTCCTATATTGTAACTTAATGGTTTTATATTATTTCACTTTGAGTTGTTCTCTTCTGATAAGAGCTTGTTCTACTTTCATTTCTAGCTTAAATCCTTGATTAAAATATGTGATAATTATTATTTCTAATGCATAGGATAACCATTCTTCAAAAATTCTAATAAATATTTCCAACATATCTTGAGGAGGTAAATTATATATTAAGCGTCCACCTAAAATTCTCCAATAAGATATAAATTCTAAAAAACTCTCTTATTTACCTATTTCAAATTATAAACATCTTTCATGGTCACATCCTTTTCAATATAAGTACTAAACTATTGAACAAATAACTTGTTGGCATTTTTGCCACATTGTTTTTGTTGTTACTGTTAATGTAAAGAATGCATAAGTTGTAGAGATATTAACTCCTATGTTGTTCCTTCAAGCATTTTGAAAGGGCAAATGTAAAAATCTCTGCAATTTTTTGTGTTGGAGCTAAGAATAGGAAACTGTCGCGATATCGCGACATGTCACGTTTTCGCGGTCAAGACAGTCAACGGAAGCACTAAAATGAAAACGTCGCGATATCGCGACATGTCACGTTTTGACAACTTGCAAAGGCAACAAAGCAACATGATGAGAAAATGTCGCGATATCGCGACAAAAATCAAAAAAAAAAAAAATGGAGAAATTGTCGCGATATCGTGACAGAAAAGTGAACAAGGAGCAAAATGTAGAAAACGTCGCGATATCGTGACATGTCGCGTTATCACGGTAAGGTTGAAAGAAAAGCATAAGGCATGAAAGACGTCGCGATTTCACGACATTTTTGAAGATGAGGCCAAGCAAGAGGAAGACGTCGCGATATCGCGACAGAAAGCGGCAACACTAGAGAAAGCAAGGAAATGTCACGATTTCACGACATATTGGGCAGGAAGGGCAAAGTGCGGAAAAATGTCATGATTTTGCGACATGTCGTGTTTTCACGGCCTAAAAGCATCAAAGTGCAAGAATACAAAAAGTGTCGCGATTTCATGACATATTGTGGAGAAAAGGCTAAATAGAGAAAGATGTCACGATTTCACGACATGTTCCGTTTTCGCGAGGCAAAGGCGGCAATGAAGGAGAACACAAGAAATGTCACGATTTCGTGACATGTCTTGTTTTCGCGATGTGAAAGCGCGGAAAGAACAAAATGGTACGGAATGTCATGATTTCGTGACATGTTCCATTTTCGCTACTTGCAAGAGGATGAAGGCCAAGGAAGAGAAAATTGTCACGATTTCGTGACATGTTGCAGTTTCGCGGGTATACAGAAGAAAAGGACACAGAAGGAAGAAGATGTCACGATTTCGCGACATGGTGAAGTTTTCGTGACTTGGAGTAGTGAAGAAGGCAGGTGAAGGAAAATGTCACGATTTCATGACATGTTGAGGAAAGAAGTCCAAACAAAGGAGAGTGTCATGATTTCGTGACATATCAGGAAGACAAAGCCGAACGAGTAGAAGATGTCACGATTTCGTGACATGTCGCATTTTCGCGACTGGTGGAGCAACAAGGTAAAAGTGTCGCGATATCGTGACATGTCATATTTTCGTGACATGTCACATTTTCGTGACCAAAGCAATAACAAAGGCTCGATACAGTTCTGTTGCATTTTTTCTTCAAGATTGCATAGGAGAACGTGCAGAGGAGATAAGGATCAATTAAAAGCTCTCCAACGGTTTTTAGATCATGGTCAAAGAAGCGGTTCCAAGATTAAATGTTGTTGATTACCGAGGTGTGCAAGATGGAAGAACCTGAGGCAATTTTTGATGTCGCCAGAATTAAAGATGCCTCCAATATTCAAAGTTCCTGTTCGTGATCTCTTAAACAACTTTCAGCTTCCCTTGATAACGGTCATTTGATGAAGAGATATGGGCCCTCATTTCTATTTCATTCTCAGTTGTAATCCATTAAAAGCAGGGACTATCATTTCTCCGAGGCAGATTAAGGGGATTGTTTCTTTGAAATCTACTTCATATATTAAATGTTGTAATATGAAAGGAAGAGGACGGACCTCTATAAATACCAATGTAAAACTCAAGCAAAAGGAGGAGGATCTTGTTGCAAAAATTGAAATAGAAATCCTAGATGCAATTGCTTCCATTCTTAGTGTCTTTTGGAGTTGGTGATCTAATTTGTTGTGTATGTTTGGCTTTTCGTGTGATTTACTTCTGTGTAGTCCAGTGTAATATCAGTTGAATTTTGCTATGTTGAATTTAGCTGTATTGGCATTTGAATGTTTGAAGTTTATTTGGAAGCGAACTCATGGCTAATGCGTGATCCAATTTTTGTATACGTATTCTAAGAGTTAGTTGCTGCTTAACTTTAGGATCTAGTTGAAGTTATTACTGTTTGAGGTTGTTCTCCCCATCAACGATCGACTTCAGCCATATTTACATCCCTTTCCGTTATTTCCCATTTCTTTCTGCATTATTTCCCATTTCTTTCTTGCATCTCTAGTCTTGAAACCAGTTTAGATTAGTGTGGGAACCAACCCTCTCTAGAGATTGGCCCGGGAGACATCTCTTTTTCTTGGCCTTTCAATGTTGGCCAAGTCTAGGGCACATATACATATAAAATCCTTTCCTGTGGCAGATTTGTGACCAACAATTTTTGGCACGCCCGGTGGGACAGACTGTTTCTGTCTCTGAAAGATCCACAATCGGTGGGACAAGCATTATTTCAAATTGACACCTAGAGGAATCAAGATTTTGATGAACTGTCTTGACCTCAAAGCGGAGATTGTAAGTTCATCTGGTGACTCTGTTGAAGGTGATTGTACCTAGAAATTTCTAATTGTGAAGCTGGTGAAAATCGTTGCTTCATGATCACGAGATCAAGTGCCAAAGAATCGAAAGATCCAGTCAAATTCTTTGAGATTGATGTTCAGAACTGGAGGGAGCGCCCAAGATTGGTAAGTCCTATGAATCCATCATTTGTTGTTTCATCGTAGGCTGTAGGTCAGTTTGTGCCATCCTCGACTCCTCCCAGTATTGCTACGAGCTTGCTGCATCTAGATCCAATAGTCCAAATGGCCCAGCATCCTCCACCAAGGAAGTTCTCGGCATGGAATGGTTCGGGAGCTTTGAACCTACTGGCACAAAATCCAGTTCCTCAAGCTACTTTGAAAGCTTTGCCAACCTATGATGGTATTGGTAAGACTTCTTATGAGCATATTAATGATGTAGCCTCTTTGGCAGCCATCCATGACATAACAGATGAAGATGTAATGATTAAATTGTTGGTGTTATCATTGAGAGGTAAATTGTTGTATTGGTACCGAACGTTGCCACCAGGCACTATTACATCATGGGATCAATTAGGAGAATTGTTAGTCAAAAATTTTCATGAACAAGCTGATCCATACTCCTTATTGTATCAATTTAATGTAATTCAAAGGCACCCACAGGAAGAGATAGCTGACTTCAATGTCAGATTTACCAGAAGCTGGCAGAGAATTCCTGATGGTCTTCGACCTGCTGATGAGCTAGCTACATTTTATTACCTCAGAGCCTTTAACATAGACATCGGTTGGGCTGTCTAGCAGTCCAACGTGACTACATTTCCAGAACTATTTGAACAAGCACAAAAGGCGGAAGCTGACTTGATTGCCATAGGTAGGCTTCCACCAAAGGTAACAATGCCCATCTTACCTAATCTTCCTAAGTATTTGTACTCTGGTTTATTTTCATAGCCTATGCCTTCCATGTATCCTATTCCCTCATGGAGCTCAAGTGCGCCTCAGATCGCACCCATTCCAGTTCCCCAGCTCCCTGCTCCAACTATTCCATAGTTGCCTGCATCGAGCATTCCTCGATTACCAATGCCCACTTCATTCCCAGCATTGCCTGCACCGCTAGCACCTCTACCTCTACCAGCACCTCTTGCGCCCTCAAATCTTGATCCTTTTGCAACCCTATTACAAGAGGTACAATCTGCTAATTCAGCTATAAGAGCGATGGGAAATAAGATTACGATCATTGAAAGAAAGCAGGCCGAGAGAGATTTCCAACCCAAGAGATTTCAACCTTCGTCGATCACGAGAGAACAAGCGGCTTCAACAAGCAAGGTGCCAAAAAAGAACCTAACTGTGCTGACAAATGAGGAAGCTAGCCCTACAGAAAGAACATATTGGTGCTCTACATGTAATGATCCACACGGAGAAGACACTTGTATGGTTCATCTGAACTATGTGCAAACATTGGCTGCAAGCTCTTCTGGAGGACAAGTTAATATGATTTCTGAGGTAGATCATAATTTTATGGTTCCATCTGAAGAACAAGTCTCAGTTCTCACGAGAACTGGGAAGAAGTCAGTCATTGTAGATCCAACAGAAATGGAACCATTAAGGGTACCGACTGATCCGAAGATGTAGAATGAAAGGAAACAAGTACAAGTGAAAGCTCCTATTTCAGTATCGAAGCCAGATCCACCTATTTCGTTAAAAGATCTTTTGCCACCATGAGCAAAGGAAATATTGCAAGAAAAAGCCTCAGCTTCATAGGCAAGAGCTGAAACAGAAGACAGAGCCAGAGAAAAGCTCAAGTACCCATCTTTGACTAAAATGTGAGGGTAGAAGCTACCCAGCAGTATCGGAGCAAATATGAGGACACTAGTGAAAAGAGGGAGTCTGGTGCATCTGCTTACAACATTGTTGAAGAATTGAAGAAGGTTTCGACCAAGGTTAGTCTTTATGATGCATTACAATTACCTGGGCAAGTTGATCTGCTACAAGAATCCTTGAAGTCTGTGAAAGATAATGAGAAGAATCCTACCCAGACGATTTTTGCTCAAACATTAACTTCTTTAGCCACTAGGAAAAATAGACCACCCCCATTTTACTTGTCACTCAGAATGGAGGGTTGGATTGTGCACAATTGCATGATTGATTCTGGTGCTGCGACAACTGTCATGCCAAAGGCGGTTTGTGAAGTCATGGGTATGGAGTATACAAGAAGTAGCCCTGGTGTCTTGCAGTTGGATGGGACTCCCATGAAAATAGTGGGTGTAATCAAGGATGTTCCTATGGTTCTACATAGTATGCCTCAGATTACAGTGATTCAAGAGATAGTTGTGGTCGATCTAGAACCGTATTTCAGTATGTGTTTGTCGAGAGAATTCACTGCCAAGCTAGGAGGTTACCTTTCTCTGGATTATTCCCACTTGGAGATTCCTTTCAAAGGAAGAAGAGTCCAGATCTATAATAAGAAGCCTTCTATTTTTCATGTAGAGAAGATGGAAGAAGAAGAAAGATCCAAACATTCTGTTCACATGATCACTGAAGAATTGAAGGATCCTGATTTGATGGATGAAGTCTTGGAAAAGCTTCACTTGGAGGATGAGTTTTCAATGCTTGATTTTAATGCCATGGTGGAAACTGAGATTGGGTGTTATTCGATTCTCAAGACTGAAAAGGCTCAAGAACAGAATGATGGAAGTCAAGATCCGCTTTTGTTTGATGAAGCACAATGCAGAAATGGCACTGGCACTGGGGCTATTCTAGTATTACCTTCTTGTACTTTGACCTGGAGCTGCATAGATAATACCGCAGAGGATGAAGCTTTATGCTTAGGTTTCAAGATGGCTGAGACACTTGGAGTGCAATAGTCACAAATATTTGATGACTCCGAGCTGATTATCACTCAGGAGACCACTGAGTGTCTGTCCAAAGTCTGGGATCCAGGAGATCATAGAGCCATGCTTGGGTACGTGTCTCTCCCGAGAGTTCACAGCTAACTCAGGGTTACCTTGTAAAAAAAAACAAAAAAAAAAAAAAAAAAGAGAAAAAAAAATGTTTTTCCACTTCGGCTCTTTTTGCACGCGAGCCCGCAGGTATGTTTATTTCTCTTTATTTTTCTTTCTCCCTTCCCAGCAGATAGTGGCTTCCTTCTACTTCTTTCTTCCACTTCCCTCTATTCCATTCCCTTCCTCTTCTACCCCTTCTTCTTCTGCAAATAATCAAGCCACTACTATTGTTTCTACTCCCCTCTCTGATGTCCCCTTTCCTTCACTTTCCTTTCTTCTAATTCTTTGTCTTTTGAGTACTTTTTCACAGCCACACTTCCCACCACCTCCTTCATTCCATTCACTTCTATTTTCATTCTCTGTTTTCATCGAATCCCCACAGCTGATAGCGCAGTAGCACCCTATTGTTGTATCTACCGCTTCCATCCCTCCATATTTCTCCATTCACCATTCCCATTCCATGGCCTACGCATCCGCCGGTCATCCATTCCATTCATTTCCATTTTGTAACACAGGTGCTTTTTCACTACTGCCCTGGAGATCCTTGCACAACACCTGGTGATTACCCAGCTCAACCGAGCTAGGCAAAATGCAGTCGTTCAAGAAATAAAGGAAGTTCTGTTCTTCCACAAATTTCTGTTGAAGGTCCTATTTTTGAGAGCCGAGTACCAGCAAGAGATTGTTGCAGTAGTTCGCCGACGCGTCCAACATCAACCAACATTCACTTCCTGCTCCTCCAGCTTCTTGA
The DNA here is from genome assembly GCA_028583015.1 of Wollemia nobilis. Taxonomy (NCBI): domain Eukaryota; kingdom Viridiplantae; phylum Streptophyta; class Pinopsida; order Araucariales; family Araucariaceae; genus Wollemia; species Wollemia nobilis. Next base: position 16,233,360 of record JAQPPZ010003374.1, read on the forward strand.
CTCTGTTTCCCAATGGATTAAGGCCTGAGATTCGTGCATACAACAGAACTGTATACCCCGTGAGCCGCCAAGAATGTTGGCATTTTTGCCACATTGTTTTTGTTGTTACTGTTAATGTAAAGAATGCATAAGTTGTAGAGATATTAACTCCTCTGTTGTTCCTTCAAGCATTTTGAAAGGGCAAATGTAAAAATCTCTGCAAGTTTTTGTGTTGGAGCTAAGCACAAGAAACTGTCGTGATATCGCGACATGTCGCGTTTTCGTGGTCAAGACAGTCAACGGAAGCACTAAAATGAAATCGTCGCGATATCGCGACATGTCGCATTTTCGTGACTTGCAAAGGCAACAAAGCAACATGATGAGAAAACGCGAAACCAAAAAAAAAAAAAAAAAAAAAAAAAAAAGAGAAATTGTCGCGATATCGCGACAGAAAAGTGAACAAGGAGCAAAATGTAGAAAACGTCGCGATATCGCGACATGTCGCGTTATCGCGGCAAGGTTGAAAGAAAAGCATAAGGCATGAAAGACGTCGCGATTTCGCGACATTTTTGAAGATGAGGCCAAGCAAGAGGAAGACGTCGCGATATCACGACAGAAAGCGGCAACACTAGAGAAAGCAAGGAAATGTCACGATTTCGTGACATATTGGGCAGGAAGGGCAAAGTGCAAAAAAATGTCACGATTTCGTGACATGTCGTGTTTTTGCGGCCTAAAAGCATCAAAGTGCAAGAATACAGAAAGTGTCACGATTTCGCGACATATTGTGGAGAAAAGGCTAAATAGAGAAAGATGTCACGATTTCGTGACATGTTCCATTTTCGCGAGGCAAAGGCGGCAATGAAGGAGAACACAAGAAATGTCGCGATTTCGCGACATGTCTTGTTTTCACGATGTGAAAGCGCGGAAAGAACAAAATGGTACGGAATGTCATGATTTCGTGACATGTTCCATTTTCGCTACTTGCAAGAGGATGAAGGCCAAGGAAGAGAAAATTGTCGTGATTTCACGACATGTTGCAGTTTCGCGAGTATACAGAAGAAAAGGACACAGAAGGAAGAAGATGTCACGATTTCGCGACATGGTGAAGTTTTCGTGACTTGGAGTAGTGAAGAAGGCAGGTGAAGGAAAATGTCACGATTTCGTGACATGTTGAGGAAAGAAGTCCAAACAAAGGAGAGTGTCACGATTTCATGACATATCAGGAAGACAAAGCCAAACGAGTAGAAGATGTCACGATTTCGTGACATGTCACATTTTCGCGACTGGTGGCGGAGAGAGAAAGCAGCAAGGTAAAAGTGTCACGATTTCGTGACATGTCGCATTTTCGCGACCTATCACATTTTCGTGACCAAAGCAATAACAAAGGCTCGATACAGTTCTGTTGCATTTTTTCTTTAGGATTGCATAGGAGAACGTGCAGAGGAGATAAGGATCAATTAAAATCTCTCCAACGATTTTTAGATCGTGGTCAAAGAAGCGGTTCCAAGATTAAATGCTGCTGATTACCGAGGTGTGCAAGATGGAAGAACCTGAGGTAGTTTTTGATGTCGCTAGAATTAAAGATGCCTCCAATATTCAAAGTTCCTGTTCGTGATCTCTTAAACAACTTTCAGCTTCCCTTGATAATGGTCATTTGATGAAGAGATATGGGCCCTCGTTTCTGTTTCATTCTCAGTTGTAATCCATTAAAAGCAAGGACTGTCATTTCTCCGAGGCAGATTAAGGGGATTGTTTCTTCGAAATCTGCTTCATATATTAAATGTTGTAATATGAAAGGAAGAGGACGGACCTCTATAAATACCAATGTAAAACTCAAGCAAAAGGAGGAGGATCTTGTTGCAAAAATTGAAATAGAAATCCTAGATGCAATTGCTTCCATTCTTAGTGTCTTTTGGAGTTGGTGATCTAATTTGTTGTGTATGTTTGGCTTTTTGTGTGATTTACTTCTGTGTAGTCCAGTGTAATATCAATTGAATTCTACTATGTTGAATTTAGCTATATTGGCATTTGAATGTTTGAAGTTTATTTGGAAGCGAACTCATGGCTAATGCGTGATCCAGTTTCTGTGTACGTATTCTAAGAGTCAGTTGCTGCTTAACTTTAGGATCTAGTTGAAATTATTACTGTTCGAGGTTGTTCTCCCCATCAACGATCGGCTTCGGCCATATTTACATCCCTTTCCATTATTTCCCATTTCTTTTCGCATTATTTCCCATTTCTTTCCTGCATCTCTAGTCTTGAAACCAGTTTAGATTAGTGTGGGAACCAGCCCTCTCTGGAGATTGGCTCGGGAGACATCTCTTTTTCTTGGCCTTTCAATGTTGGCCAAGTCTAGGGCGCATATACATATAAAATCCTTTCCTATGGCAGATTTGTGACCAACATAACTCTATTGTTTATTCAAAATTCCTTAGAGAATAATTGGGTAACCGGTAGTACCACTTCGATGTCATGCCACCAATCCTCTCAGGGGACATCTTTAAAAATAACATATCATCATAGATGAGATCGTGACACACTTGTTCTAAATCCTCTTAGATGTTCAAATCAATCTTTAGTTTCCTTATATAGGCAAAATTGACATGGTAAAATACTTAGGATAAGGTCTAGAAGCAACCATAGGATCCAATCATTGATTGCACATCTCTTTATAACTATAAGTGAAATTGAAATGCTAAATCATATCCACTTTTGAAACTAATTATTTTTCCATGTTTGCCAAACTTTACACCTCTGGATTATTGTTGTGCAATACACCTAGTTTCCCTAAGGGAGGGGTATAAATAGGTTGTTAAAAATATACTTGGCACATGTTGGAAGCATTGATAATATTGTGATATGTGATACCTTGCTGGAGAGGAAAACTAACAATTGGTGGAAAAAAAGTAGGAATATTGAGATTAGTATATTGAGGAGGAAATTGAAAATAATATTGAGTGATACTACTGGTTGGAGGAACTTGTGGACTCCTTCCAACATTGGTGGTTATAGTAGTGGCATAGGTTGGTTGATGGATAGGATTACCATGATTCAAATATTCAATCAAAGGGTTAGTATGAACGTTTCTAGGAGATACTGTTGGAGGAAGAGTCTCACATCTTTCGAGTTGAGCTTCCCATTCAATAGTTTGAAGAAAATATGCCTTATGGTGTTTTATAAAACCCTGAAAATTATCAAATGATTTAAATATGAGCCTACCATGAGGATACTTAATAGGATCATCATTTTCCAAGCCCTATTTTATCTTTAGATTAGGATTCTCCTTGTCAATATGATCATCCTTTTGAGGATTCATATCAAATTCTGAAAGCTTTTGCTTAGTCCTAAGGTTTGGAGCCATAGGATTAAGAGAAATAACAAGGGAGAAAAAGATATCTAGAAATAATGAAAGCCACACAAAAGGTATTTTTTAAAGTATTTTCATGTTCTAACTCTATGCAAACAAATTAGTGGTCTTATTAAAGTTTTAAAAGAAAAATGAGGTGTTCACGTTAGGTTCACCAAATATGTAGAGGAAAACCACCCTATCATGTATGATTCTCAATGTTGGATCCATAATGAGAGAGAAGCCTTGAAATGAAATGTAGGGGCTATGTTGTTCTCTACAGTCAGTGTAAAATGAGGGAAAGGGTTCACTAGTAATAGCTTTAGGGACTCGCTCCAAGTCCACAAGATTTCAAGAATGTTTGATATATTCGATTCAAGATAATCACCTATGTTTGGCCTTTCTAGATCTATGCTATAAAATATAAAAGACAATGCAAAAATACATAATGCAAGAATACAAGAGCTAACCCTAGAATTATTATTTCTTTGAATGCTTTTCTAACCATAGGGTTTCAATATAGAAAACCTTTAAGCAAGGGCTCAAGAGGAGATGCACAAATAGTATTAACTCAAAGTGCATACTATATGTTGTTTATACTTTAAATACCTATAAATGAATTAAATATATTTCTTTTAAATCAGATCTAGGGTTTTGTAAAAAAAATAACAAACAACCAATAAACAACCTAAAGACTAATTAGGATACTTACCTTATCCAGTGGTTGATCCTTGCTTTTTATCTTTTTATCTAGCGATGTCAACAATTCTAGTTCCTGCAAGATAATTTAACAAACACTTGAAAATATAATTAGTATTAGGGGGACTGCTTAGTCCATTGTATGATAATACTTGGAGGCACAACAATCAAGCCCCCTAGGTCCTTTTAGCTAACCTTTGAAAATAGAAGAAAAAGTTGACCTTTGGAAGATGAACAAGCATAACAAAATATAGTAGAGTAGAATGATAAAATAGAGTACAAAATGCCTTAATGTGACCTATATACACCATATAACATAGATATAGGGTATGGGGGTAGCATATTGCCCCTAAAAATAGTCTATGCAAAATCATACCCCATATAGAACGACTACAATTTCATAGATAGGTGAAATCATGCCTTGGTATGATCGAGCGTGATTTCGTAGAAGAAGAGATAAAACTCTAGAAAGTGTAAATTAATAGTGCACAATAGTAAATAAGCTAATATGCAAAAACAAATGAGTGAAAAAAACCTGGTGGTAGCAAAAAAGTAGATCCAAGGAGGGAGACCTCCAAGTAGCAGAATTCCTTCTTAGGGCTTCAAAACGTGTCCACTAAGAGTAGCAAAACACAATCCAATGCAGTAGAAAAAAAAACTTCAATAGATCACACTTCACACTTACGATTTAGCTTGCTTGAAGAAGAAGAAGAAGAAGAAGACCTCAAGAAAATAGAGCTTTGATCAAGAATTGTTGTTATTGAGAAATGAACTTCAAACCCTCCTTTGATAGTGGATTTTAAAGAAGAATGGGCAGGAAAAACTAAGAACAACCGACCTCAAAAATATAAACTTTGAAAATTAGGGTTTTCTTAAGAGAAAACCCTAAAATGAAAATTGTGCCCCATAAAAAAGGATCGTGATTTTACACTAGCTAGACCCCTATGCAATTTTAATGCATTTTGTAGGGTCAAACAAAGTCAAAATGGGTCATATCATATACTGATGGAAATATATTTTTGAGTCCAATATAATGGTATAAGATTTAGGAGAAATGGAGATAATTTGGTAGGGAGAAATTTGGCTCAAATATAATCCTACTTTTCCAAGGAGAAAACAAGGGATCTAGGGAAAATTATTCACCTTAGTGGGTCAATTTTCTTTGCCTACAATCAAAACTTACTTGAAGGTCTTATTGTTTATATGAGCTACGATGTGCAACGGAGGATCCAGTATCTCTATTGGTAGAGTTTTTATTTCATAGTCATAGAAGATAATGGATGGACCCATGCTTGTTTTGATGTTACCCATAAAGTTTTTCAAGGCATTTGGATCTTGTGTTTGAACTTCAATGGATTTTAGAATTTCCATCAATACCTCATGATGTGGGGGTGATTGTTAGATGAGCTCATAAATAATTTTTTTTTTCAATGCCATTTTGAGGCTTTGGGTGAGGTATTTGGTTAATGATATTATGGGGCATAGAGCTTGTTGCATGGTATACACTATTGGAGGTGGTAATGTAGAAGATGGGGGTAAATTGGTGGTAGTACTTAGTTGAAGTGATCATTCAGGGTAGCATTGGTTGTGAGTAAGAATATGTATCATCCCTACAGAGTTTGTGTGTTGTAGCACATTATTAATATGGTTCACCTGGTTGGGTGGCATTGTGGAAACTGCTAGTGCAATGTATGGTTGGTTGTGTATTGGTAAAGGGTCCTAGTAGATGCCAAGGTTTTAATTTTGCATAGCCAAAGGATTATCAATGGTAATAGCCTCATTCTCGACAAGATCTTGAACCATATTTTTAATGTGATGCAGTCATTGATATCAGGATCCTTCTACCTATGGTAAACATAATATTGATATACTTTGTAAGACCTTGGTTTAAGCCTATTCAGGTCTTATATTTTTATTTCTAGTAATATTATTGCTTGCACCTCATAGAGCTTTTGAAATATGGTTGCATAAGGCTCTGGAAGTGGTGTGTAATTGTGAGGGAGTCTAGTAGGATGCCTAGTGCAGTTGACTACTTATGGTTGATTTTTAAGTTGTGGGGAAGGCAATGTGGCCTATTATATGGGATTTTTGGATGGATGTTGAATCTGTGGGGGTTGTTGAGGTGGTGGTTGATGTTGTTGTTGATTGAAACTACTTGAGGTGCTCAATATCACCTGATTAACTTGGTTAGTCTTGGAATAATTTTTGGAGGTGCCTTTAGAGTTTTTGTTCTATCATTATTTCTTATTGAGTTTTATCTCTCCTTGAGTTTTGATATCTTTGATTATATTATCTTGTGTGAGAGCTTCCTCGAGTGTTTGATATTGTTGGTGTAATAATAGTGATATCAGTTTTGAACAACTCCTTATGAACATTTGAGTAAGTTATATGATTGGAAGAGGAAATGATCACTATGTTATCATAGCTCTCCATAAAGCACCATATTCTAATGCAAGATCATCGTCAAATTGATAAATATTGTATAAGTTTGCTAATGTTATTCTCTTCTTAACATTTAGATAGAAGCATTCCAGAAAGAGGTTGGCCAATTGCTCAAAGTTATAGAGGCTATGTCTAGGCAAATTGTTATACTAGTTCAAAGCTCCTATCCCAAGGTATAACAGGAAGGTGCAAATCATGAAAGGATTAATATCATTGAGGAGATAACATATTTTGATGAAATTGCTCATATGTTCTTGAAGATCCTCATTTCCCTTGAATATCTCAAATTTTGGTATTTTGAATAAAGGAGGATATGGTGGTGATGGAACTGATGGATGGATAGGGAAGTTTTATAGTTGGTTGAGTGTTGGTTTTTGTGCCTTATCTTGGCCACCTGCATTTATAAATTGTGGATCTGATTAGCCAACCATTGAAATGGGTCTGAAGTGGCTTGGAGGGCTACATTAGATGTTCCAACTTGAAATATCGATTATGGGTATTGTGGATGTTGGGTGAACTATTGATGAGTGTATGTGTTGGATGATGGATGTTGTTTGAAAGGTTGTTGATGTGTAATATGTGGTTGTATTTTATGTTGATATTGAATGGGTAGTTGTTGATATCATCGTTGAATTATCTATTGATATGGAATTATTTGATGTTGATGGTGTTTTTGAGCAATCTACTGATGTTGAATGATTATTATTGATGATGTTGGGGTGTGGATGGTTGTTGTTGTTGGTAGTACTATTGTGGTGGTGGTTTTTGGTAGTACTCTTGTAGTGGAGGTTGTTATTGATGTGGCATGGGTGGAGGCTTTTTTCAATAGTACTATTACGATGGTGGTTGTTGGTAGTACTATTGTGATGGTGATTACTGGTAGTACTATTGCGATGGTGATTACTAGTGTTATTATGGAGAGGGTTGTTGGTATTACTATAGAGGAGGTTTTTAATTATAGACCTTAGCATCGGGTGGCTATTGGATGGTAGTCAATGAAGTTTTATAGTATTTCAAGAGGGGCATGGGTTGGCTTAGTGGTGGCTAGGAATAACTACTGAAGGGATCATGTGATTGCAATGGTGTTAATACCTAAATGGTAGGTAGTCTAGTTTCCCATGGTGGAGAGTGCACAAAGAAGATATCTTGCATAGATATGAAGTGTGTGGGGTTTTATCCTTATGGTGATAGCTGAGGTAAATGGTATAAGGTGGGCTAAGTAGATGTGGGTAAATGAGATGTCACATTAACATGGGAATAAGGATGTTGGTTTGGTTTTACCAACATGGAGTCTGAATTGGTTTGGTAATCATATCCTTCAAGTGGAAATAATTCTATAAACATGCCAAATTGAGGATTAGGATCAGCAATACGGGTTGCATGTGTGTAAACCAGCTATTAGGGTATGGGGATATTGACCTAGGTGGTATGGTTAATGATGGTAGGGATGGATGAAGTGAATCTATTGGAGGAAAAGGTCCACCTTGGAGGGCCATTGTAGCATCAATTTCAATGAAGGTGGCACGACCTAAGGACCTAGGGTCCCCAAACTAGTAGTATTAGGTTCTATGGCAGAGACATGATGGTATGTGGTGCCAAAGTTTTGTAACCCAGGCGATGTGGAAGGATTTTTTTGAATGTAGTTGGCCAAGCTTCCTGGGGTGGTTGGGAGGATGCCTCCTATTAATTGAAGGAGTGATGTATGGATGGGAGGCTATACCTAATAGGTCCATGGATGCTTAGTCTGCAGCTTGAGCTTGGGCTTGACTGTGAGTCAAGACCATAAGTTGGGGAAAATGGAGGAATGTGAATGTGATGGTATGATGGTGTGGTGGATTTTTGTGAACCTTTTTTTTAATTTTTCTCTTTTTATATCTATATAAACAAACAAACAAATCGAATAACAATTTTTAATTTTTTCATTTTAATGTGCTAATATTTTATTCGATGTGCTTGCAATATATTTGAAACTTTTTTTTATTTGTGTTATGTTTTTGCATTTTTTTTTATTTTTATGTGTTTTGATGCAACTTAGCCTAGAACTACTGATGGCATTATGAAATGAAAACTAACCGAGTGTGTCGATGTTCATTTCCTTGATGAGAAGTGGCACAACAACAACTAAAATGAATTCCTATGTGGATAAATGCAACTGATGGTAATCTAATGGGGATTAATTAACCTCTTGAAAAATGCCATGTTGTCTAAGTCCTACTACTAATCTACCTAGACTTTCGTTTCACCCTCGAGTGGGCTCAAACAATAGCAACAACTATGGGTCCACTGATTATTAAACCCAATGGAAAGGGATGTCTAACCTAACCCACCTAATATATCCTCAATAATGGGGGATTCCCAGGTGATAAAGGCTAAGAGACCACTTGTGGGGACCTTAATGGTTGCTAAGGTCTAAGCCAACAAATGGAGATAATTTTTTTTGTCATTGGTCTTGATCAACAATTGGTTATGATGTCCAACTCATCGATATTTACCAAAAGCGTGTAGTGTGTGAATTTTTATTATATTTTTATATTTTTTGTTTATTTTATTTCTATCTAAAATGCCTAATGTAATCTCTTTTAATGTAAGGAAATAAAATCTAATATGTTATTTTTCTTTTTTCACACAACTGCAGCTACACTATTAAAACAAAAAATCATCCTAACATGTTATGTAATCCTAAAGCAAATAGCAATAACTATATAACTTAATAAAAACCAAAGAAATATAATTTTAAATAATATAACTACAACTATAAATAAATATGACTCAGAACAGTAAGAAATTGCTATCCCTACCTATGATCCTATGTTATGTTGAAGACCATAGGTAGGTGATGACTATGTACTATGACCATCTGGGGTCGGATAGTTTCTATCTGAGACCGCATCTAGCCAGTTGGTTGCAATCCAAGATTGTTTGAGATCATACAATTATCTCTATGAACGTTTTGCAACCTATAAAACTTGAAAACATAGCAATTATCAAAGACTAGTAAATTGTAATATCAAAATATAAAATATAGCATAAAATAGTAACAAATTTAAATTATTGCATAAATCAAAGCATAGGAAAAGGTCCCACCATGATTGCCATCTTGTAGATGACAAAAGTACGCACCACAAAAACATGTAAATGAAATATAATAAATTGTATTTAGATTTCTCCTTGTCTGATTGATTATAATATGTGCCCTTGTAGGGGTTATACAATAATGTAATAGATTGATTCCATTTTTGCAAAAAACTATGGTGCCATATCCTTTCATTGCTACAACAAGTGTATAGGTAGGTTTGTGGTGACCACAACTTCATTGAATGTGTTGGTGTCATGTATGGTGTCTCTACAGCTATATTTCATGTATGGTGACAACCATCATGGGTCTAATATTTGTGTCTGGACCATCTAGACTTCAAACAACTGATATTCATGATCATCTATGGTCATATAGCCATGTAACAGGGCCTATTATGGTTGTGGGGATCTAGGTTTATGGAATCAATCAAATTCAGGGTATTTTCTAGATCTGGTTTACACCTAGGTACCTACGCACAAGAGAAATACAACTCATTAAAAGTACCTATCAAACCTCCCAAAGTGAGGCCTAGATCCAATAAATATAAAAGCAGATGCAATGAAATTTAAGGTAGTAATCATGTGAATAAAATAAAAATAAATTTTTCTTTTTACCTTCTATGGATTTTTGTTGATGATGATAATAATTTTATTTGTTTTGCATTGCATTTTACGTCATGTTGCTATCATCACTGAACCATTCTATGTCAGGAAGCTTCTATGCAAATAGGAAGTCGATCGTTTGAGGCTTTGATGATCATAGGTCAAGTTTTTTTGGGATTGGATGGTCATGATCGATGGCATTCAAGAGCTATCAAGAGGCGGATCAGAGCTTGTGTAGCCTACATGATTATGGTTCAACATGGTATGGAGATGGCAGATAGTGAAAGCTTGGATGGTTGAATGCTATGAATGCTTAGAGTTTCAATAGTTCTAAAATACTATTTTCATTCTCATGCTATAAAAATGAGGAGAGATTAAATTATAGATTTCTTAGAGAGAAGGGATAAGGAGATGGCTTAGCCAGTTAACTGTTGTAACTAAGAGTCTTCTCCTTACATTGATTTTATCACAAGGAGTGCATGTACATAAGCTCACCTTGTAATTTTCACCAATTATGGAATGCGCACGAAAATTAATGATGTGTACATTTTTTGGATTTCTCACCCAATGTGCACGAATAGTTAACTAATTGTGCATGATAAAGTGGATATGCATATCTTTTTATTTTAATGTGCAATGTTATGTATATTAGATTAACAAATTTTGTTAACTAAGTGTGGATATTAAATCCTTGTGTGGATGGAGGTGCAACTTCCAGTAACTTGAGTTTACTTTTAAGAAAGGGATTTTTGTTAACTAGGTGTGCATGTGAAATCTTCCTTGTGCGAATGAAGGTGCAACTTCTAGTAACTCGAGTTCACTTTTGAGAAAGGGGTTTCCTTGAATGCAATCGGGTGAGACTATAAGTGAAATGGATGACATGGAAGGGTGAATGTGCCCACAAGAAGGAGGTAAATGGTTGTGCAACCCAAACATTAATTTATTAATTATTTAATAAATTAATTAATACTTAGGAAATTGAATGTTTATTTAATATTAATTAGATTTAATTAATATTAAATGTACTAATTAATTAGTATTTATTATGCTATATTTTGGTGTCTACAAATATAATCAAAGTATAAAATGTAAATAACCACTTATCTTGATAACATAACAAAATATTAAGCATTGAAAATCTACACATCAATACTTAATCAATATCAATGATAAGTCCAACCAAGGATGATCGTGACATACTCCCCCACTTGGACTAAAAATAGTCCCTTGTGTTTTCTATAACAAGCAAAATAATTCCATGCCAAAAATTTGGAAGAATTCCACACTTCTTCCAATTAGACCTCATCCATGCATTAAATAATTTTGAGCACCTAATAATTATGCAAAGCAATTCCTATGAAACTTTGGAATAAACTAATATGTCTTCCAATTAATATTCATCCATGCAATAAAAAACTATATGCATGTAATACCTATGCATATTATTTGCATGAAAGGTTTGGAAGAATTCTATACTTCTTCCATTTAAGCCTTAATATATAATGCCTAACTAGACTTGGATTTCTAGAAGATCCTCTTCTTCCCTTGCTTAACTTAGGTGTCATTTCTCTTGGCCACACAATGAAGCTGAGTTAATTTAAAATTTTCTTTAAATTGTATTTATCATTCACCTAATAATGATCATGGTCACACTTGTATCCCTATAAGGTTTCATCTTGATTATGACCATTATCACTTCCTTAGTAATGGTCTTGGTCATGCCTGCCTTACCACAAGGTGCCATCTTAGTTATGACAATTATCACTCCACTAACAATGATCTTTGCCATGATTTACTTATTGCAAGGTACCATTTCTAGTAAGATATTACAATATTATCACTCACCTAATAATCATCATGGTCACACTTGCTCCCTAAAAGGTGTCATTTTCTCTATCCATAAGAGATTTGTATTAGGTTTGCAATTTCTCCAAGATTGCACTTCTAACTTCTAGTTAGTTTCATCATCCTCATGAACTAACATAGAGCATTATCATTCACATAATAATGTTAATGGTCATACATTCTCTATGCAATGTGCCACTCCTAATAAGAGACTACACTCATTAGGATTTGTATTCCTTGGTTTGACTGATCCTAGGCTCATCCTAGGCACATTCCAAGGAATCTTCTAGTCCTACAACCTAGAGCTCTAATACCAATGGTAAAAATCAAAATAAACCATCTCAAAGAGAGAATTTTTTTTATTTAATCACAAGTAAGATTCACAAATAAGTCCCAATAATATTTCATTATTAATAAGGCATAACCACATTTGAGATATTATTATTGTAAATGAATCTCAAATGGACATGATAGGCCAACATTTCATAAATTCTAAGTTAACATTTTTAAACCTCCATGGTTATAATAGACACCTTCAATTATTTCCCCACATTCCTTACACTTTTCCCAAGTATAAAATAATTTAACCATAATGTAGGGATGTCATTTTCCTAGTTCTACATAAGTCTATCTATGCAGAACTAATTGGAGTGATATCTTAAAGCCTAGATATCACACCTCCATGATGAGTTAAATTGAAGCTCTCATTCCTAATAACCACACCTCCTTGGTGGGATAATTAAGGCTATTATTACTCCACATGATAATAAACATGATTAACCAATCCTTCCTATTCAAGATAATCATCACTATATTATTTGTGAATGATTTTTCCAACCTTCTCAATGAAAACACTAATCCATGCTTCTCCATATAGAATTCCTCAAAAACTTCATCATTTTTGGGGTACAACCATACCTCATCGCTTAGGGTGTATTCTCCACAAACACCTGTATGTCACACCCCTAAAATATTCTCAATGTTTTGGATAATCTAGACTCAAGGCTGCTAGTAAGACTTAATGTTTCACCCAAGGGAAGCCCCCCATTTAAACCTATGAGTCAATAAAATAAAATAACCTTGATCTCTCTCTTATATCCAAACACATATTATGCCTAACAAGTTTAACTAGAAAGTAGAACAATAAAACATAAATAAAACTCTACTTTTCTTAGCAAGGAAATAATCATTTAAGGGAGGTTTAACTCAATGTCTAACTCACTAATTAAGTGAATAAATCTATAGAAGATGTGGTAACTCAATAAAAGTTTTTTTTTCAAATATTAAGCTTTAATGATCACCCAATATGTAATCAATACAAGGCATAAGAAGCCAATTTTAGGTTATGGTCACTACAGTTGACCCCCAAGTGGATAGGAATGACCAAATCCTATAAAATATGTCAATTAGTGGTATTTCCTTCCTCTCCATCATACCTGGTAGGAGCTCATAGGACTCATAGGACCATGGATTAGGAATTATCCTCTAAAGCTTATAATACTTAGAGGGAGGATGCACTTCCCCAATCTCAATATGTTATATTAAAGTGGAATCCTAATTTTAATTAATATTGTTAGTTATCAAGATAACAAGTAATATTATATAGCACTAAATTCCTTAGTGCTTAGTTGATATCCATATTCCTAGAATAATTTTCTTGAATTGTGGGAACAACTAAGGCCATATCATTCACCCTGATACTGATCATGGTCTCTCTTATCAAAGCTATGAATAATATGATAAATTATCCCATAACAACCATCAAGGAATTATCTAGCCTCATGTTCTCATGTTTCCTACTAGACCCTTGCTATTCATAAATTTAATCAAGGAGCCACCACTGTACTTATCACTCAATGGCCTAGTAGAATGTCCCATACCACCCCACCTTACATAACTTGTCCTGACATATTTTGCTAGAAACGACCATTCTCAAATCATAGTTGATTACATGCACGTAATACAACTGGTATTGGCCATTTTGATTTCATTGGTTGATCACTTTCCTCATGATCCAACCATAATTAGATAGGTTTCACTTCAAGATCGATAAGGTATCTCCAATTAGAAGTGGCTTAAATCCTATCTTATCTCATGAGAAACATTATTTTAAGATGAGAAACATTGGGAGATTTAATTTAAATAAACTTAGAATTCTTCAATTACTAAAGAAATTATATAAAAGGTTAGCCAATAGTTCCTTCATTCCTAAACTCTTTTTACTCATTTGTCTTAAGAAGTCTACATAATTTGTAAATATTATGGTAACATCTCAATCTCTTCATTCTTAAACTCTAACTTGAATTTTGGATTCCTCTATTAGTTTGACCATGCTTTAATATTTTATATTTGTAAATAAAATGCTAGAAATGAACCACTTTTTTTCAATTAAGGCAGGTGTTTTATACACATGCATTTCAATATTGTTTCTTACTAAAGGTCTAAGTTTATTTCTCTCTAAACACAACAAGTAGAAAAAGAATCATCATTCACATTTGAGCATCTAGAAAAAATATCTTTTCAAAATGATAATTTTTCCTTTTCTATTAAGGGAATATTAAAAGACAATTGCAAAGCAAATGCTTCGTAATAAATAAAATAAGATGAATATTTTCTATTAAAAGAAGATAATTGCAAAGTAACTACAAAAATTAATATTTTAACATCTATTGAAAAGGAGTTTATATATATATATTTCCAAAGGGATAAAAAAAATCTTTTCCATTACCTAAACCATTGCTAAAAACACCTGTTGCTAATCAAAAACTCTAAAGTAAATTAGTAAGTGACGCTTTTACATAACAAGCAAAAAAATAATTACAAGGTGTGTTCAGCCATTTTAGATTACATGAGGTAAGAAGACAACATCTTATTCAAAGTGCACACAAGGAGTAATTTGGGTTCATTAACTAATAACTTGAAACATAGGAGAAGCCATATGCATTTTTTTCTGAAAAACCCAATGCTAATGTTTCTTCTGCATATGTCAACAAAGTATACAATAATGATATCATCATATTAGAGTGGCTCTTATGAAGGAAAGCAGGCATTTGTACAAGTTGGATGACACTTTAATCAACATTACAAGTAACCCCGAATGTATATATTTTTCCTTCTATTTAAATATTTATTCCATTTAGAAGATGGATATCCTTAATATGTTTAAGACTTCTCTAAAAGTTGTTTTCAAGGGTATGATAAATAAAAATGTCTAAATGGGAGCTAATAAAATGGAACACACAATCATTTATCAAGACATGATGCATTCAAGGTAAAGTCATTTTGGTATACATCTAGACACATTTAAGCAAAAACAAAATAAGGATAAATGGGACAATTTCAACTTCCAATAGTTTATAGTAATTCACTCCAGTATTAATTAATCAACTTCGAAACATTTAAAAATCAACCCCAGTAATCTATTTCTTGTAAGACCATTCAAGCAATAAATAATATTTCCAATGGATTCAAGAGCCATTCCAAAAACATTTTAATCTTTCAACTTAAATATGTTTTAAATTAATCATTTTTTTTGCTAATTAGCCAACACTCAAGTCAAGGAATGAAACTGAATAAAATTAAATCAATCAACTTAGAGAATTTTAAAACAATTATTCAACTCTGGTAATCAAGCAATATGCAAAGTAAAATTGAACATATTTAAATAATCAACTTAGGGAATTTTAAAACAATTAATCAACTATAGTAATCAAGCAATAAATAGAGCAAAATTGGACACATTTACACAATCAACTTCGATAAAAATTATCCAACTTCGATAATCAAGCAATATGCAAATTAGGGAACCAAGCATGAGATTTTCCAACCTGCTTTGGATGACCAATCCTACTAAGAAATAATAAATAAATCTAGCGAGCATGACTAGTAATACTAGAAACTGATCTACATTTTTAAGAGAATAATTGAGGGCACCGTGAGAACAAGGAAAAAATGTCAAGAGGAAAAGAAAAAAATACCAACAAAAAGATACTTCCAAACCAACATCAACATTCAATATAACTAGTCTGAAGGATAGTATGAAACTATTGCAATAACCTTTATAACCATTTAATTAAATATGTCTACACATAGGTTACTGCACAAGGAAATTAAACAAAACAATAGCATGCTTCATCATTTATTCATGCTATATCTCTATATAAATATAAGAAATATAAAATAAATATAAAAGAACAAAACCAAATGGACATGAAATGACCTGGTTTTGTGATATCTGACTACTTTTCTTCTACTATCATCATTTTCTCCCTCCTTCGATCTCTTCTCTCTCCCCTTATTTTCATTCTTTCCTTAGTTTTATAAGTTTTTTGGAATATTTTATTCCTACGAATGGATTTACATGTGAGATGCCAGATCTTCATATCATCTATTTACCAAGTGGCAATTTAATTTAAAGAAGGGTTTTACATACCATAAGTTTCTTTTTCTTTATAAAAAGTTTTATTTAAATTCTTTATTATTAATTAAGTATATTTATATAATATATTTTTAATTATTTGTTCAAAATAATATTCAAATTACTTAAGGTTGAATAAGTGCATGCATCAACAATTACAGCGATATGAATGCATCAATGTGAGGGCTATATTTGCCCTTGGGCCACCAATGAATATTTTTAAAATATTGTCAAGCAATTGTCATAAACTTCCAATTTCTCTCTTAGGCAAACACAATATCCATTACATCCTTCCATAAATATAATATATTATATTGTTATGCATTACACATTAACCTTTCTCATTCCACAAAATTTATCATTTTTATCTAACATTCATTTAAATATTTATAAGAATATCCATAACCATTAATTACTACATCTTATCTCAAGTTTTAAAATAAAACTTCCATGTAAGACACCATAGTTATATCTCCATATTTTCATAACCTATGAATAATACTGATTTGGAGTAATATTTCTCACAAGAGAACCATCATATAATTTATGAAATCCATCCTTTACTTTGGCTTCATATATGATTTATCCTTCTTTTTCTAGCACATTTTGATGAAGATGAAAGGGATAAGGATAGCTCATGTATTTGTGAATACAACTTAACATGCAATACAATGAATTCCATTCTATTCATGCCATGCATCCATTTCATACAATAGGCTCCCAAGATAAACCCATACTTCTCTCATGAATGGACTATACATCGATTATTTAATAAATAACCAATTAAAGTTCATGCTTCAAAACAACCATTCATTATGTTACACTTTTGAAAAATAAAAACAATGATAAAACAATACATGCAATAGTCTTTTATCCTTGAAAATGTAGCAACAATCTAAGTTTTTTTAACAACCCTTTTAACCATGAAAAAGCAGCAATAATCTAAAGTTTTTAATAGAATATAATCCCCAGTAAAGTACAACACTATTTAAAATTATTCAATAGCATCTAAACCCCTAGAAATGCAGCAACATTTAATAGTTTTCAACAACATATAATTGCCAATAAAATGCAGTAGTATTTAATATTATTCAATAGCATCTAAAACCCTAAAAATACAATAAAATTCAAGAGTTTTTAATAGCATTTATTCCTAAATAAAGTGCAACACTATTTAATATTATTCAATAGCAT
Source organism: Wollemia nobilis (assembly GCA_028583015.1). Classification (NCBI taxonomy): domain Eukaryota; kingdom Viridiplantae; phylum Streptophyta; class Pinopsida; order Araucariales; family Araucariaceae; genus Wollemia; species Wollemia nobilis. The sequence continues at coordinate 16,250,960 of JAQPPZ010003374.1, forward strand.
CTAAACCCCTATAAATGCAACAACACTCAAGAGTTTTCAACAACATATAATCCCAAATAAATACAATAGTATTTAAGATTATTCAATAACATCTAAAGCCCTAGAAATGCAACAATTTTCATGAGTTTTTAACAACATATAATCCGTAATAAATTGAAGCACTATTCAATATTATTCAATAGCATCTAAACCCCTAGAAATGTAGTAGCATTCATGAGTTTTTAATAACATATAATCCCCAATAAAATGTAGCACTATTTATAATTATTCAATAGTATCTAAACCCCTAGAAATAGAGAGCATTCAAGATTTTTTAATATCATATATTCCCAAATAAAGTGTAACACTATTTAAGATTATTCAATAGCATCTAAACTCCTAGAAATGTATATCATTCAAGAGTTTTTCTTAGCATATAAACCCCATTAAAGTGTAGCACAATTTAGAAATTTTTAATAACATCTAAATTCGTAGAAAATAGTTTTTAAGAGTATATAATCCCCAATAAAGTGTAGTATTATTTAAGATTATTCAATAACATATAAACCCCTAAAAATGTAGTAGTCAACCAACCTCATTTCCAGCTCTCACCTCAATGCTTCCTATCTGCTCCTCCTCTCACTCTCTTCACTTTGCCCCTACTCTCTCCTTGCCTCTCAGCTAAATAAAACCCAAATATAAGATTACTATTTTTCCCTACAATGCGAATCATCCAGTCTTAAAAATAAATGCTCCTTCCTTTTCCACTAATGTTGGCCCTTATCTCCACCATAAAAGCATGCACCATTGTTTCCACTAATTTTGGATTTTTCTTTTAATAAGAAGAAAATCCCTAAGATATTTTAATTATTTTATTAAAAAGAACACCCATGTCACATTCCATTTTTATATTTTCTTTTATCTATGTTATTTAATATAAAAGGTTCCCTATTTTACAAAGTATTAAAGGTGTTAGTAATGATTTCACCTTTATTTAGAATATGGTATTGGTTTACTTTTCAATACATTTTCAAAGAGAACTTAAGAAACATAATAATTGAGTAAATCACCTACTCAATTAATTTAACCCAAAAAGCATTTATTACCCAAGGTAATGTTTTATCTAAATTTAGCTTCCAATTTAAGATTTTTTCTAAAGTTAATGTTAAAACATTATTTTAATAAAAACTAATAATTTAATGAATCTGCTTAATTAAATTAATTAATCCCATTAATTAATTTAATTAGTATATCATACTAATATTTACCATCAATAGAGATATTGAATAGTTTTAGGTATTAATAGTATCTCTATGACTATCCATACCTTTCTAGTTAAATTATTTTGCCAAACATATAAACAAACATTCCTATAATCAGTGTACATCAAACCATGCATATTACCATTTATTTTCCTCGAGTAATAGATTTTTACGATAACCATAGCATTATCACCTATCTACTAAGGAGGGATTATTTGCCCAAGCAAGCTCCTTACTTGTGGGATAATTCAACTAATCTAAATTAATGAAGTGCAACTATATGAGGGTACTTATTTACTCTAGATTTTTCGATGAGCATGTCATCAACCATCATTTCTCTTTTTAGGTCTCTCATTTTTTATGGTTATCCTATACCAATCCACCCATGAGAGTACTTGGTCATACAACCATAAATTTTGTTAGTAGTACCATATTCTAAGCATAATATAATAAAAGTATAAAATGTAAATAACCACTTGTCTTGACAACATAACAAAAGATTAAGCATTGAAAATCCATACATCAATATCAATGACAAGTCTTCCCAAGAAGGGTCATGATAAGTATCTTGGTATTGGTGAGGTAAATGAGTCATTGTCAAATGGTCATTGGAATTTTATGTATTGTCCCTCAAAGTGGTGCATGAAAGGGATGCATTCTTCAGATTCATCGTAGACACAAATTTCCAAAAGGGTCTATAATATGGATGACTCACCCCTTAGATATCATACACAGTGATGTTTGTGGATATATGGGTACACCATCCCTTTCTAGAAATAGGTATTTCCTTAATTTTTATTTATTGGTAAGAGGGGTTTTGAAAGGTTCTCCTAACCTTTTACAAAAAAAATCTAGTTAGGAAAAATGCTCCCAACCATATGAAACAAAAATGAAGCTCCTTCTTAAAAATAGCTAAGAAGAAAGACAAAAACAAACACAGAAACCCTCACAAGGATAAAATAGGAAGCCCCAATGGGTAATAAGAGATATATGAGTGAAAGAGAAGTTCCATGCAAGACACCATAAGTCCAATCATCGACCAATCCTAAGAAAAAATTGTAGTCAAGGTGTGAGAAACATTTTTGGTGGTACTTCTCACAAGGTTGTAAATGTCTATAGAAAAAAAGATGTTTCAATCCTTCCAAATTTTTGTGCCACACCTCTCATGATGGATAGTAACTGTTTCACCATCGAATTCCTGCAAGCTCACATGAAAACAAAAATGAAATAGAAAGTTACCCTGGGAACTCACAATCATATTTCATCCACCAAAAGAGATCAGTATCAATGATTCCTGAATTTGATCTGGAGTAAATTCTTCTCACGTGTTTGGGTAAGATAAGAGATGGCTCCATTTTTTCATCCATCATGTAAAAAAAATCCTATAAGAGGTTTTCATTGAATATGGTGTAGTTAAAATGCTTCCATGTATGGCTCACAAATATATTCTCCATGTTGGGCCACAAGCTCCACATGCCCCAAATATTGAAGCCACACATGAGAGTGTATGCTGAAAATAGATCCTATAAACTTATAAAAACTCCATAGATTGATGAAACCTCCAATGATGTATCCTAAAAATGCTATCCAATCTAAGCTGGATTTCCATACCATGGAGAAGATGTGGCTACCCAAGAAATCCAAATTTTGAGAAAACTCACAAAAGAGATATATGTGTGGGATTTCAATTTACCATGGGGGAGGATAAATTTCATTCCAAATGGTGAGGTTAGGCAAATAAACCCCCAAGTTAGATATAAAGTCATTGGCTTGGTTTCCTTCCCTGAAGACATGTTGGATGATGACATTAGGGTAGGGTTATGTATAGTGGCTAATATTAGGATTTTCAAAATTTGGAATTGGCTAATATTTGGGACCCTTGACCATGGCCCATTAGCCAAAACGTTTTGGGTGAAATTTTTTTTTGGGTTGATTCACCCAAATTTTATAATAATTTGACCATTTTAAGTTTAAATTTCCAACATTGCCCCTAATAATAGTGAACCTTCTACATGTGTTTGGACACTATTTACCTGTATTTAAAATTTGATTCACCAAATTTTTATAAATATATTTTGGGGCTGACCCCTTATGCGTAACCCTACATTAGGGAAAGATTTAAAAAAAAAACTTTGCCTCAAAGATTAAATTGGAGATATTCCAAGAAGTTTACTGGGTGCCTACAATGCTTCTAATAATATTTATAGAGTCACCTTCGATAATAAGGTTAGGGTAATTTATTTTGGATAGGATATATAGACCTTGGAAGAGAGCTCAAGCTTCAAAAAATGGTTGGTTTGGATGCCAAAATTTTCTACAAAGGCCAACAATATTTTCCTTGTATAATATTGAAATATACCTCCTACTCCAGCTGGTCTTGGGTTTCCCTTGGTACCACCATCAAAATTATACCTGATCCATCCCAAGGGTGGAGGAGACCACTTGATAAGTGAGCGATCAACCATAGAAGAGGGAGAATAAATATTATATGAATGGAGATTGAGGGACTTGGCTAACTAAGCTTCACTTAGGAACTCTGACCACCTAGTGCCCTAAATAATAGAGAGATTTTTAGTTGTTGCATGGATAATTCTAGAAATAACATATTTGGGATCATGTATGGAGTTATTGAAGTATATGGAATTTCATTCATGCCAAAATTCCCATAAAAAATGAGGGAGACAGAAGGTCCAAAAGGTTTTGACATGAAACATTTTAAAGGGATTAGGTGACTATAAACAAAGGTCATTCAGATAAAAGGGAGGAACCCAAGCAATACCCATAAAGCAACATAATGAGAAAATAACTTTGATGGAGAAAGGATAGGAGAGGAAAATATTTTGGGTGGATTTGCACTCCTGACTGCAAAGGTAACATCAATTAGGAATGGGGAGCCCTTGAATCTAGATATTTGGAATGGAGAGAATTTCATCCTAAACAACAAGCCAAAAGAAGAAACATACTGTGGGAATGAGGTTCTTGTTCCAAATGATCTTATAAGGGAACCATGGTTGATAATAGGTGAATTTGATAGAGAGAAACTTGTTTTCACTAGGAGCCCACATGAGCTTATCTTCAACTGAGCATTTGGTAATAACATAGATATGCAAAATGTTAGAAAAACAAGATTAGTTATTTTTTGGTCCTCATTCAAATTACCATAAGGAATGGTTTTCCAACACTTCCTATCAACATCAATGAAATTGCACACCTGTGTACCAAAAAACATGTCAGTCATAGATTTGAAGCAAATCATATCAATATGGTTCTGAAGAGAACTATTACCTAACCACTTGTCCTCCCAAAATAGTATCTTCTAGCCATCACCAAGTTTGCAATGGATTCCTTTGTTGATCATCTCCCTCATACAAAATATGGAATTCTAAGTGGTAGAACCTTGAATAGGAAGGATCATCCAAAAAAATCGTTGAAGCTAGAGGTATTTAGTCTTGACGATATCAACCCATAGTGACTTTTAATTTTTAAGGATCCACCATACTTACTTGGAAATGAGGACTAGGTTCATCTATCTAACCTTCCTAATCTCAGTACCACCATATTCTTTCTTGGAGTAGACCTGGTCCCACACAACTAAATCGAATCTCTATTTATGTTATGAACCTGACCATAGAAAATTCCTTTGGAGTTATTCAATCTTGTTATAAACTTCAACTAAAATGTGCAAGATGGGAAAAAATAAAATAGGGATACTCTGGATAGTATCTTTGACTAAGGTGGATCTTCTTGCTTGACTAAGGAGCCCTCCTTTCCATACTACTAATTTTTTGTGAATTCTCTTAATGAGTGGAAACCAAAGAGTGGAAAACCAAGTTAGGTAGTAAGAAGGTAAACAATGGTACAACTAAGGACATTAGCTATGTTGATTTACCATCTAGGGGGCGTACTGAGAAAATACAATTTACTTTTGGAGAAGTTGACTTTTTGGCCAGCAAAAGACTCAAAGGAGAGAAGAATGGGCTCAATGATTTTGGCTTGGGGAACAGAGGTATGAGTGGCAAAAATAGTGTTATCTAAAAACTACTAGTGGGATATGGTAATGAGAAATAAGGTAGGTTTAGTGCTAGAGATTATACTTTGGAATAGGAAGACCACAGAGTTCTCCCTAGGGCTTTCGCTACAATGATAAACAAAAAAGGGGACAAAGGGTCACCCTATCTCAGACCTTTTGTGCTTAGGAAATAACCAGTAGCAAAGCCATTAATTAAGATATAGAAGCTAGCTCTTGAGATGCATGCCTTTACTAGGTTGATCCAATCAATATAGAAATTAAATTTGGACAAGACTGAGAAGAGGGAACTCCAAGACACTCTATCAAAATCCTTGTTCATGTCCAATTTAAGGAAAAGGTCATATTTATGGATTGTAATTATGCTATTAGTAATTAACCTCCCTGGAATAAAAATACCTTGATAAGAATCAATGATGAAAGGGAGAATAGGTTTCAACCTCGTGGTAATAAATTTGGTGAGGATTTTATAAAAAACATTGCACATAATGATTGGGTAGAAATCAAATAATAATTTGGCATTATTAGAAATATTCTTAGTCTGATAACAAGGGTCAGAAATGTGGAGTTTACATATTTAGGAATATTCTTAGTCTGCTACATTTATTGGATGGATAAAATGATGTCAAGCCCCACAATGTCCCAATAATTTTGAAATAAAATTAGAGGAAAACCATCTGGGCATGGAGCCTTACCACCTTGTATTGAAAAAATTGTGGTATGGATTTCCTCAACAAAAAATGGTTTAATCAAATAATTGTTATGCTCATAGGATACCAACCTAAGGATATTTTTCAAGAGGGTCTCTAATGTTTACATATTGCACTCCATACTAGGTCCAAGCAGATCTTTGAAGAAATTCACTACCTAATTTTTTATATCTGTATTTTTTGAAATAACGATCTAATCAGCTTTGATGACTTCCTTGATCTTGTTAGAGTCATTGTGCCTCATCGTGATGGTATGGAAAAATTTAGTATTAGTGTCTCTATTTCAACCAGGTAAATCTTGACTTCTACTTCCAAAAAACTTCTTCACTTTTAAGAATATTATGGTATTTAGACAGAAGCTTCCTTTTAGCCTCAATAATATTTGCATCCAATTCTCCCTATTGGGAAAAAAGATCAATGTTTGTGAGCTAGGATTGGATATTATATTTTCTAGAAAAAATATTACAAAAAATATCGTTGTTCCACTTCTTAAGTTGTTCTTTCACAAACCAGAGCTTATTGCTGAACCAAGAGGCTAGGGACCCAAAAAAACTACAAGACCACCAATTTGCAATGAGTGCCTTGAGATCTGAATCCTGAAGGCACATAGTATAAAACATGAAAAGGTATCTAAATGAGGAGACCTAGAATAAAAAATCAAGGAGAAGGGGATTGTTATCAGATCCTATTCGGGGTAGAGAATGAAGGATAACATATCTAAAGGAACAAATGTCATTTATGGATTTTAGGAATCTATCAAACCTTATTTGAATAAGTTGGTCACCCTATCTATGATTACTCTAGTGAATTTTGGACCTATGAGGTGGATGCCCATGAGTTCATTCTCATCCACAAAAGAAGAAAAATCTTTATAGGAATTAACTATTATTTTAGATCCTCCTTTCTTATCAGTGGGGAATAAGAGAGAATTAAAATCTCCAGCCAACATCCAAACCTCATTGGAAAAAATCTCTCTCATCTGACTAATATTATTACAAAGATAAAATATCCCATATGAGGAGTTTGGAGCATAAATATTTGATAAAACCCATTGACAATGGTAGTCCTTACTAAAGAAAAAGATGTCCATGTAGTTTTTTGCCATAGATAGGAGTATGCCTTCAATAAAATTTGGATCCCACAAGTATAATAGCCCTCCAAAGGCTCCATTGGTAGGGCTTATGAGGAATTCATATTTTTTCCATTTGTATTTGGATATACGTGAAGCATTTTGGGTATGTAATTTGAATTCTTGCAAGAGGAAAAAGGTTGGTTTTAGGTATTTCCTCATGAATTAACCAAAAATTGTTTGTTGTGTCCATTGAGGCCTCTCACATTCTATGAGGTGATCTTCATTTGAAAATTCTTTAAGATATTTTTTCTGTGTTGTGAAGAGGGGAATTTGGATCGGGTATAATTTTCAAGTGGGTCAGAAAGAAGGTTTAGCTTGGAGGAGAGACTCAAAGTGATTTGAGTTGTATTGCCAATGTCCTCAGAATATTTATTATTTCTTATAAGTTGATAGGAAGGACAACCTTATTTCTTATCTAAACCAAAATTAGCACAAAGCATTTTTTTATTTTTTGTGAAGGGGGGACTTGGGAAAAAAATATTGCTGGCAAGATTTTTCCATGGTGAAGGGCTGAGAAGACCTTTAGCGAAAGGAGCGTTCTATTGAGGAGGGCTTTGAGGACCAACATTATCAATAGAAGGAATAACCTTAGGAAAATATAGAGAAGAAAAAAGACTACAAATAGAAGCCAGAGGGCATACCTTAAAGGAGGATGATATATCAACTTGACCTAGGGAAACATATTGGAGAGCTTGATCTACAAATAATGGTGCATTCAGAGGATCCCCCACCAAATTTTTAGCAATGGATGGTAAATATTGGACCAAATCATTCAAAGCCTCCTATAATGGACCTTGATAAGGAATATCCTAATTTGAAACAACTTCAGTACTAGGAGGGGGCCTAGAACCTACCAAAGAATAAGATTTAGATCGATTGTAGAAATATTGTTGCTACCAAAACCTTTCTCCTAAAGGTTTTTTTGTGGAAGGCACCTTAGAAACCTTAAACATTCAACACTAAGAGCTGAGGTGACCTTACTTGGAGCATCTAGAAGATAATTTTGGCTTGTTCTCATATTTTATGACCTGAGTCCTAGAGATCTCATCTAAAATAAGCTTAATAGAAGGAAGAGAGGGATCGAGGTTAGCATTGATACACATGTGAGTATCAACCATGAAGGTGTTGGCTTTGGTAGGTGAATCAATATCGATGAACTGACCAATATCCCATAAAATCTCTTGTAAAATATATTTATCCTAGAAATGGAGAGGAAGACCTGGAAGGCAAACCCAGATTAGTTTTAGGTTCATACTTTGAGTCTCTAGATCAAAATCCATGCTCCATTTCCTAAGAAAATTTTCTCTTTGATTATAGAACCATGGTCCACTTGATAGGATTCTGCTTGAATCAATGGGATTATTTATATGGCTGAGAAAAAACCCTTTAGGAAAAGCAACCAGATCCATGGATCCTTGAGGGAACCAATAGGTAATGGCCCATTTATGGATCGACTCCATGTCAAGGCGAGGCCCTAAAAATTTTCCCATAAGAGAATGAGAATATTGGTCCATGAGGGAGGATACAAGCTCCGATGGAATTTAGAGGGCACCTTGATAAGGGCATAGATCAACCTTGGGGTGAGGAAGAGGCCCAAAAGAAATGAAATTTTTTAAAAGGGCTGCAAAGGAGTGAGAAGAAGAAACATGATTAGATCCATTTTGACCTTATGATTTGTCAACAACTAAAGTTAGATTTCTCCCTCCACCTTGCTTTAAGAGATCCCACCTCCATTAGGAATCATAGGTTTTCTTCTGACACATACACACCATAACCTGTGATTACCTTGATACTATCCAAAGTCATAGATCTACCTCTAATAGAAAGCAAATGTCCCATAACCACTAAGAAATACCAAAAATGAAGGTACTTTTCCATTGGAGTGAAGAGCACTACCATTCACACTAAGAGGTCTTACTTTGACACTCTCGAGAGGGGTGCCAAAAAATGATTTCTGATCTGATATCTCCATGCTATCAGCCAGCTCATGGTGGATCATAGGATGGAAGCCATGGATTGCACTCACCACATCATCATCACTTATTTTCACCATCACTCTCTATGTGTCATCACCATCACCATCGCTTGCACTCACCATTGCACTATGATTCTTGTCAAATATTTTTTTCGCAAAACACTCTCACACCATTGATTTTTTTTTTACAGAAACCCTTTGATGTTTCTACTCAATTTTTTTTTGCAAAACCCTTCCATAAGACCCTTTGATGTCGATGCTCATATTTTTCCACAGAAACCCTCTTACACTGTTATTCAAATTTTTCCACAAAACCCTTGAATGTTGCTACTTAGATTTTCCACAAAACCCTTGAATGCTAATACTCATATTTTTCCACATAAATCCTCTAGTGCTACTCAAATTTTTTCCATGAAAATCCTCTTACGTTGTTGCTCAATTTTTTCCACAAAAACCTTTGATGCCATTGCTTAGATTTTTATTTAGATCAACTATTGATTATTTCAAAATTTTCCACAAAAATCCTCTTACACCACTGCTCAGTTTTTTCCACAAAACCCTTTGATGTTGCTACTTAGATTTTTCCATACAAACTCTCTTATTCTTCTATTCAATTTTTTCCACAAAGCCCTTAGATGTTGCTACTAAGATATTTTCCTCAGAATCCCTTTGAAACTACTACTCAAATATTTTCCATATAAATCCTCTTACATTGCTGCTCAATTTTTTTTCACAAAATTCTCTTACACTATTGCCATTTTTTTTCACAAAACCCTCAGATGCCACTGCTCAAATTTTTTCTACAAAAACCCTCTGATTTTGTTTCTTAATTTTTTTCCATGGAAATACTCTTACGTTGCTGCTCAATTTTTTCCACAAAATTCTCTTACGTTATTGCTCATTTTTTTCCATAAAAGCCTCATATTTCGCTACTCAGATATTTTCCATAGAAGCCCTCCGATGTTTTTTCTCAAATTGTTTCCACACCGGTATTTCCTTATTTTAATTGATAACTTCTCTATACTATTTACACTAAGGATGATGTATTTGAAAGCTTAAATTCTGTTAAGGCTCTTATATAAAATCAAATAGATAGAAGAATCAAATATCTTATATTATATTGGGGAGATGAGTACATGAGCAATGCCTCTCATGATTATTTAACTTTTCAAGTGATATCATATAAAAGGACTATTCACAATACTTGTCAACAAAATGGTGTTTTTGAAAGAAATAATAGGGTAATCATAGAGATGAAATAGTGTATGGTTAATGCAAAGGTAATGGAGCACAATCTCTAGGATGTGGCTCTTACTTGTGCAACATAAAATATTAATAGGGTTCCCACTAAAGTTTTTCAAGGTACGACACCTCTTGAGAGGTTGACAAGAGATAAGCCTAATGTGTCTCAATATTGTATCTATGGATCTTCAATGTGGGCCAAATACCTAAATATATTTAGTAGGAGAAGGCTTAAAATATTCAAATATGCAATATTTGTAGGGTATTTGGATTACTATAAGGTATTCTTCCTTTAAGATCTATAAATTCTTGAACTTTTGATTCAAATAAATATCAGTTTTAATGAGGTTTTTCTAAGTGATTCTTCCACTTCACCACCAGAGTTTTTAGTTGATGACTCTTTTGAACCTTTTGAATTATTTAGATTTATATATTTAATTAAATATTTTTGTAGGATCTATTTACATTAGAATATCTTCTTCATCTTCACCTTTTATTGGAGGTCCATCACCTATAGATCTAATCCCTAAACAAGCAACACCACCTATAAAATATTCTTTTCTAAATTTAGGGTATCTTAAGTAGGACACTCTAGTTCAAAGTGATTTAGCTTTGCATAATGAGTCAAGTGGTGATTTTGAGTTGGATTCTTTAATTTTTATTTATGATGTTGTTTTTCATTGATTGCACATGTTTCATACTTATTTTATCCAACAAATAAGTTGGTTAAGATACTTATTAAGTATGGTTAGACTATTCTATGTCTATAGTGACATTCAAGGGCTTATTATTGAGAATTAATATTGAAGTTTTACCATTATTAGTATCCTTTTATATATTCTTAGGCTAATGGAAACTAGAGTGGGATAATGTTAAGCTTGTAGCATATGTGTCCTTGTGTTGGCATTTTTGCCACATTGTTTTTGTTGTTACTGTTAATGTAAAGAATGCATAAGTTGTAGAGATATTAACTCCTCTATTGTTCCTTCAAGCATTTTGAAAGGACAAATGTAAAAATCTCTGCAAGTTTTTGTGTTGGAGCTAAGCATAGAAAAATGTCACGATATCACGACATGTCGCGTTTTCGCGATCAAGACAGTCAATTGCAGCAAGGGGGTAAAACTGTCGCAATATCATGACATGTTGGAGTTTCACGGTCAACGCAATCAATGGAAGCACTAAAATGAAAATGTCATGATATCATGACATGTCACGTTTTCATGACTTGCAAAGGCAACAAAGACGCCTCCAATATTCAAAGTTCCTGTTCGTGATCTCTTAAACAACTTTTAGATTCCCTTGATAATGGTCATTTGATGAAGAGATATGGGCCCTCGTTTCTGTTTCATTCTCAGTTGTAATCCATTAAAAGCAGGGACTGTCATTTCTTCAAGGCAAATTAAGGGGATTGTTTCTTTGAAATCTGCTTCATATATTAAATGTTGTAATATGAAAGGAAGAGGACAGACCTCTATAAATACCAATGTAAAACTCAAGAAAAAAGAAGAGGATCTTGTTGCAAAAATTGAAATAGAAATCTTAGATGCAATTGCTTCCATTCTTAGTGTCTTTTGGAGTTGGTGATCTAATTTGTTGTTCATGTTTGACTTTTTGTGTGATTTACTTCTGTGTAGTCTAGTGTAATATCAGTTGAATTATGCTATGTTGAATTTAGTTGTATTGGCATTTGAATGTTTGAAGTTTATTTGGAAGCGAACTCATGGCTAATGTGTGATCCAGTTTCTATGTACGTATTCTAAGAGTCAGTTGCTACTTAGCTTTAGGATCTAGTTGAAGTTATTACTGTTCGAGGTTGTTCTCCCCATCAACGATCGGCTTCGGCCATATTTACATCCCTTTCCATTATTTCTCATTTCTTTCCGCATTATTTCCCATTTCTTTCCTGCATCTCTAGTCTTGAAACCATTTTAGACTAGTGTGGGAACCAACCCTCTCTGGATATTGGCCCAGGAGACATCTCTTTTTCTTGGACTTTCAATGTTGGCCAAGTCTAGGGTGCATATACATATAAAATCCTTTCCTGTGGAAAATTTGTGACCAACAATTTTTGGCACGCCTGTTAGGAAGGACTGTCTTTACCCACCTGTACCAACATTTTTTGGCACACCCGGTGGGACAGACTATTTTTGTCTCTAAAATATCCACAATCGATGGGACAAGTATTATTCCAAGTTGACAAACCCACCTGTGCCAACAGTTTTTGGCACGCCTGATGGGACGGACTGTCTTTACCCACCTGTACCAACAATTTTTGGCATGCCCGATGGGACAGACTATTTTTGTCTTTAAAAGATCCACAATCGGTGGGACAAGCATTATTTCAAATTGACACCCAAAGGAATCAAGATTTTGATGAACTATCTTGACCTCAAAGCGGAGATTGTAAGTTCATCTGGTGACTCTGCTGAAGGTGATTGTACCAAAAAATTTCTAATTGTGAAGCTGGTGAAAATCTTTGCTTCATGATCACGATATCAAGTGCCAAAGAATTGAAAGATCCAGTCGAATTCTTCGATATTGATGTTCAAAACTGGAGGGAGCGCTCAATATTGGTAAGTCTTGTGAATCCATCATTTGCTATTTCATCGTAGGCTATAGGTCATTTTGTACCATCCCTGACTCCTCCCAGTACTGCTACGAGCTTGCTACATCCAAATCCAGTAGTCCAAATGGCCCAGCATCCTCCACCAAGGAAGTTCTCGACATGGAATGGTTCGGGAGCTTTGAACTTATTGGCACAAAATCTAGTTCCTCAAGCTACTTTGAAAGCTTTGTTGACCTATGATGGTACTGGTAAGACTGCTTATGAGCATATTAATGATGTAGCCTCTTTGGCAGCCATCCATGACATAACAGATGAAGATGTAATGATTAAATTGTTGGTGTTATCACTGAGAGGTAAATTGTTGTATTGGTACCGAACATTGCCACCAGGCACTATTACATCATGGGATCAATTAGGAGAATTGTTAGTCAAAAATTTTCATGAACAAGCTGATCCATACTCCTTATTGTATCAATTTAATGTAATTCAAAGGCACTTGCAGGAAGATATAGCTGACTTCAATGTCAGATTTACCAGAAGCTGGTAGATAATTCCTGATGGTCTTCGGCCTGCTGATGATCTAGATACATTTTATTACCTCAGAGCGTTTAACACAGATATTGGTTGGGTTGTTCGATAGTCCAACGTGACTACATTTCTAGAAATGTTCGAACAAGCACAAAATGCATAAGCTAATTTGATTGCCATAGGTAGGCTTCCACCAAAGGTAACAATGCCCATCTTACCTGATCTTCCTAAGCATTTGTACTCTGGTTCGTTTTCACAGCCTATGCCTTCCATGTATCATATTCCCTCATGGAGCTCAAGTGTGCCTCAGATCGCACCCATTCCAGTTCCCCAGCTCCCTACTCCCACTTCATTCCCAGCATTGCTTGCACTGCTAGCACCTCTACCTCTACCAGCACCTCCTGCGCCCTCAAATCTTGATCCTTTTGCAATCCTATTACAAGAGGTACAATCTGCTAATTCAGCTATAAGAGTGATGGGAAATAAGATTATGATCATTGCAAGAAAGCAGGTCGAGAGAGATTTCCAACCCATGAGATTTCAACCTCCTTCGATCATGAGAGAACAAGTGGCTTCAATAAGCAAGGTGCCAAAAAAGAACCTAACTGTGCTGACAAATGAGGAAGCTGGCCCTACAGAAAGAACATATTGGTGCTCTACATGTAATGATCCACACGGAGAAGACACTTGTATGGTTCATCTGAACTATGTGCAAACATTGGCTGCAAGCTCTTCTGGAGGACAAGTTAATATGATTACTGAGGTGGATCATAATTTTATGGTTCCATTTGAATAACAAGTTTCAGTTCTCACGAGAACCGGGAAGAATCCAGTCGCTATAGATCCAGCAGAAATGGAACCTTTGAGGGTACCAAATGATCCGAAGGTGCAAAATGAAAGGAAGCAAGTACAAGTGAAAGCTCTTATTTTAGTACCAAAGCAAGATCCACCTATTCTATTAAAAGATCTTTTGCCACCATGAGCAAAGGAAAAGTTGCAAGAAAAAGCATCAGCTTCGTAGGCGAGAGCTGAAACAGAGGAACGAGCCAAAGAAAAGCTCAAGTACCCGTATTTGACTAAGAGGCTGAAGGTAGAAACCACTCAGCAATATTGGAGCAAATATGAAGACATTAATGAAGAGAGGGAATCTGGTGCATCTGCTTACAATATTGTTGAAGAATTGAAGAAGGTTCCGGCCAAGGTTAGTCTCTATGATGCATTACAATTACCTGGGAAAGTTGATCTTCTACAAGAATCCTTGAAGTCTATGAAAGATAATGAGAATAATCCTACCCAAACGATTTTTTCTCAAACATTAACTTCTTTAGCCACTGGGAAAAATAGACCAGCCCCATTTTACTTGTCACTCAGAATGGAGGGTTGGATTGTGCACAACTACATGATTGATTCTGGTGCTATGACAACTGTCATGCCAAATGCAGTTTGTGAAGTCATGGGTATGGAATATACAAGAATCAGCCCTGGTGTCTTGTAGTTGGACGAGACTCTTGTGAAAATAGTGGGTGTAATTAAGGATGTTCCTATTGCTCTGCATAGTATGCCTCAGATTACAGTAATTCAGGATATAGTTGTGGTCGATTTGGAACCATATTTTAGTATGTTTTTGTCAAGAGAATTCATTGCCAAGTTGGGAGGCTACCTTTCTCTAGATTATTCTCACTTGGAGGTTCCTTTCAAAGGAAGAAGAGTTCGGATCTATAATAATAAGCCTTCTACTTTTCATGTAGAGAAGATGGAAGAAGAAGAAAGATCCAAAAATTCTGTTCACATGATCACTGAAGAATTGAAGGATCCTGATTTGATGGATGAAGTCCTGGAAAAGCTTCACTTGGAGGATGAGTTTTCAATGCTTGATTTTAATGCCATGGTGGAAACTGAGATTGGTTGTTATTCTATTCTCAAGACTAAAAAGGCTCAAGAATAGAATGATGGAAGTCAAGATCCGCTTTTATTTGATGAAGCACAATGCAAAAATGGCACTGGCACTGTAGTTGTTCTAGTATTACCTTCTTGTACTTTGACTTGGAGTTGCACAGATAATACCACAGAGGATGAGGCTTTGTTCTTAGGTTTCAAGACGGCTGAGACACTTGGAACGCGACGGTTGCAAATCTTTGGTGACTCTGAGTGGATTATCAATCAGGAGACTAATGAGTGCCTGTTCAAAGTCTGGGATCCAGGAGATCATAGAGCCATGTTTGGGTACGTGCCTCTCCTGAGAGTTCACAGCTAATTCGGGAGTTACCTTGTACATATATAAGAAAAAATATATATATCTTTCTTTGTTTCCCTTTTCCTTCCCAGCAGTTAGTTGCTTTCTTCTACTTCTTTTTCCACTTCCTCATATGCATTCCCTTCCTCTCTTGTTCCTTCTTCTTCTGCAATTCTTACTACTTCTTCTTCTGCACATAGTCAAGCCACTACTGTTGTTTCTACTTCCCTCTCTGATGTCCCCTTTTCTTCACTTTCCTTTCTTCTAATTCTTTGTCTCTTTGAGCACTTTTCCATAGCCACACTTCCCACCACCTCCTTCATTTCATCCACTTCCATTTCATTATCTATTTTATAGCATCCCAGTAGCTGGAAGCACAGTAGCACTCTGTTGTTATCTCTACTATTTCTACTCCTTCATCTTCCATCCTTTCACCATTCATCATTCCCGTTCTATGGCCTGCACATCTGTTGGCCATCATTCTAGTTCAGGTGCTTTTTCACTACTGCCTTGGATATCTTTTCACAGCACTTGGATATTACCCAGCTCAACCGAGCTAGGCAAAGTGTAGTAGTTCTAAAGAAATAAAGGAAGTTCTGTTCTTCCTTAAATTTTTGTTGAAGGTACTATTTTAAGTGTCGAGTACCAGCAAGAGATTGTTGCAGTAGTTCATTGACGCGTCCAGCATCAACCAGCATTCACTTTCTGCTCCTCCAGCTTCTTGACTCTGTTTCCCAATGGATTAAGGCCTAAGATTCATGCATACAGTAGAACTGTATACCCCGTGAGCCACAAAGAATGTTGGAATTTTTGCCACATTGTTTTTGTTGTTACTATTAATGTAAAGAATGCATAAGTTGTAGAGATATTAACTCGTCTATTGTTCCTTCAAGCATTTTGAAAGGGCAAATGCAAAAATATCTACAAGTTTTTGTGTTGGAGCTAAGCATAGAAAAATGTCATGATATCGCGACATGTCACATTTTCACGGTCAAGATAGTCAACGACAGCAAGGGGGTAAAACTATTATGATATCACGACATGTTGGAGTTTCACGGTCAACATAGTCAACGAAAGCACTAAAATGAAAATGTCGCGATATCCCGACATGTCGTGTTTTCATGACTTGCAAAGGCAACAAAGTGACATGATGAAAAAATGTCGCGATATCACGACAAAAATTAGTAAAGAAGAGCAATGGAGAAACTGTCGTGATATCGTGACAGAAAAGTGAACAAGGAGCAAAATGTAGAAAATGTCACGATATCGCGACATGTCGCGTTATCGCGGCAAGGTTGAAAGAAAAACATAAGGCATGAAAGACATCACAATTTTGCGACATTTTTAGAAATGAAGCTAAGTAAAAGAAACTTGTCACGATATCACGACAGGAAGCGGCAACAATAGAGAAAGCAAGAAAATGTCACGATTTCATGACATATTGGACAGGAAGGGCAAAGTACGAATAATTGTTGTGATTTTGTGACATGTCGCGTTTTCACGAGGCGAAAGCAAGGAGGCGGCCAGATTGTACGAAATGTCACGATTTCACGACATGTCAAATTTTTGCGGCCTAAAAGCATCAAAGTGCAAGAAGACAGAAAGTGTCACGATTTCACGACATATTGTGGAGAAAAGGCCAAATGGAAAAACATGTCGTGATTTCACATGTTCTGTTTTCGCGAGGCAAAGGCAAAAATAAGGATAACATAGAAGCCTATTGCGATTTCGCGACATATTGAAGATGAAAGAATCAAATGAAAAAAACATCACGATATCGTGACATGTCTCATTTTCATGACCTGTCATGTTTTCGCGGGTAAGAAGAAGCCAAAGCAGAGGTGAATGTCGCGATTTCGTGACATATCATAGAGAAGAGCCAAAAGAAAAGATGTCAAGATTTCGCGACATGTCATGTTTTCGGGACTGGTGGCAGAGAGAGAAGGCAGCAAGGTAAAAGTGTCGCGATATCACGACATGTGGCATTTTCATGACCTATCTCATTTTCGTGATCGAAGCAACAACAAAGGCCCGATATAGTTCAGTTTGCATTTTTCTTCAAGATTGCATAGGAGAACATGTAGAGCAGATAAGGATCAAGTAAAAGCTCTCCAACTATTTTTGATATTGTGGTCAAAGAAGTGGTTCCAATATTAAATGTTGTTGTTTACCGATGTGCGCAAGATGGAAGAACCTGAGGTAGTTTGTGATGCTGCCAGAATTAAATATGCCTCCAATATACAAAGCTCATGTTCATGATCTCTTAACAACTTTTAGCTTCCCTTGATAACGGTCATTTGATGAAGAGATATGGGCCCTTGTTTCTATTTCATTCTTGGTTGTAATCCATTGAAAACAGGGACTGTCATTTCTCCGAGGTAGATTAAGGGGATTGTTTCTTTGAAATCTGTTTCATGTATTAAATGCTATAATACGAAAGGAAGAGGATGGACCTCTATAAATACCAATGTAAAACTCAAGCAAAGGGAGGAGGATCTTGTTGCAAAAATTGAAATAGAAATCCTAGATGCAATTGCTTCCATTCTTAGTGTCTTCTGGAGTTGGTAATCTGATTTGTTGTGTATGTTTGGATTTCTATGTGATTTACTTCTATGTATTCCAGTGTAATATTAGTTGAATTCCACTGTGTTGAATTTGGTTGTACTGGCATTTGAATGTTTGAAATTTATTTGGAAGCGAACTCATGGCTAATGCGTGATCCAGTTTCTGTGTACGTATTCTAAGAGTCAGTTGTTGCTTAGCTTTAGGATCTAGTTGAATTTATTACTGTTCGAGGTTGTTCTCTCCATCAACGATCAGCTTCGGTCATATTTACATCCCTTTCCATTATTTCCCATTTCTTTTCGCATTATTTCCCATTTCTTTCCTGCATCTCTAGTCTTGAAACCAGTTTATATTTGTGTGGGAACCAGCCCTCTCTGGAGATTGGCCCAGGAGACATCTCTTTTTCTTGGCATTTCAATTTTGGCCATGTCTAGGGTGCATATACATATAAAATCCTTTCCTGTGGTAGATTTGTGGCCAACACCTTGATAAAGAAATAATACATCGAAGCGTATTCCTCTTATGGAAGGGAAGAATATGGTTGGATGGAAATGGGTGTAAAAGACTACGTACACTTCAAATGGTCAAGTAGATAAGTACAAGATATGCCTTATTTATAAGGTATTCTATCAATATGAGGGAGTTGATTATTTGAAGATATTTTTCTCTAGTTTCTAAGATATATTCTATCAGAATGATTCTTTTATAACAATTAATTTTTTATGGAAGGTACATCAAATGGGACTAAATATTTCCTTTCTACATAATTATTTTTATAAGGAAATCTATATATCGTATCCACTTGGTTTTATGCTTAACTACCCGACTCCTTTGGTTTGTCAATTAATCAGTAATTGTATGGTCATAAATAGGTATTGTTAGAAATTTAGCTTTGAATGACCTTTAAATTGGATATGATAAGTATTTATATAAAATAATTTTCCAAATTTAGCCTAACCACCATCCATGTGAGGATGGTAACTACTTAGACATAAGGTCCTTGTGAGTGGTAGTTTATAACTACCCTCATTCTTATTTTCTTTATGAATGGTAGTTCATAGCTCCCCTTAACTAATGTATCATACAATAATGGGTAGTTGGTTACTACCATAATCTATGATGGAATAATTATTAGCATTCCACCCTTATTACATCATAGCTGAGAATTCCTTGGAGAGATTTTTGAATGCTTTCAAATTTGATTTTTCCGTGTATCTTGATGAAGATGTCTATTCCTGCTTTAAATTTTGGTTTGGATTCTTGCTTTGACTCCATGTTTTTGGAACAAAGTAGAAATTCCCCCTCATAATCAACATGATCCAAATATATTTTTTGTATAGTATTGAACATTGGGAATATTTAGTCTTTCTTCCCCACTCAATGTGAATTCTATACAAATTTAAGGAAGACTGGGTACTATCGATCATGCACTCCAAAATAAACTTATTACAAGTAAAATATGTGCCTCTAAATTTTTTATGTTTAGGATCAGTTGTTGATGATATCAAATACTTTCCTTCCATGTGGGTTTGGCATCAAATTTTATCTTGAGAAATGTATTCTACTATAATGAGGTCAATAACTTCTTGCCTTATCTTTCGCATCTTGGCCTCATTCATTTTATTAAGTGATTACTTAGGGTAATACATATATTTGTGCTTATTTTTATGTGTTCCTAATGAACATAGTTTTATTGTAGGTATTCTTGATCCTTCTTGCTATCCTCAATGTTTAAAACATTTTGATTGCATATTATAGATGAGGAAGAATTGAATTCTGAATGTATCTCTTCAATTTCAAAATGCTCCATTTGGGTTTGTTTGATTGACTAAATTTTCTACTAACTATCTAGTGATTTTAGATGATTGACTAATGTAAATTTGATAATAATATTGATATAATTGGCACCTACAAGCATTAGCTAAATCTCATCTCAAGTATTTCATCTATTTCCTCTGCAATAATTTCTAAGTTTTCAATATACCTTTATGGGTACAAATAATGAAAATTTCCTCTATTATTGTTGTTCTTTCTTTTGTTTTACTTTGATTAATCCTATCATACATTACTCTAGGTTCCATTTTGTCAAAGTTAAAATATTTTTTCTAATTCTATACCATATTCTATAACATTGGGTTTGTTATGGATAAGACATACCTTGGATCTCTATTGTTTGTCAAATGTTAGAAAATATTATTACATTATTTAGGTAGTGTATATGTCATACTTATAGTAGTTATAACCACTATTAAATAAAGGTTATTATTAACACCCTAATGTATTAAAAAATGCATATGCTAATGGAATAAATTAGTTCGATCTCAATAGTGTTATTAGAGTAGGATGGTCTTGCTTGACCTATGAGGAGGAATTACCTCTTTGGAAATTCTCCCCTTCCTATTGTGGTGGTGGAATATCTCACTCCTAAAATGTGGTATAAGTTGCACACTTGGTAATATCTATATAAAATGAGTGCTACAACAACTTGAATCTAATAATGCAAAGTTGTTAGGATCTGGTGTCATTAAGTTGTTTTTTTGGTGAGTTATGAACCAACCAATGAGAAGAGAGGTACTCTCATATTCTATGCATACTACTAGGTCCTCCAATTAGCCAAGAAAATTTCGAACACATCCATATTGATGAGGTCACAAGGGAATTACATTCCTACTATCATGGCCATACATGTCATGTCCTCATCAGGAATCCCAAGTAGTGGAGGACACAACTCATAATGATAGAGCCCACTAGTAATTTTTTATTGGGATATTTCATGCAAAATAATCATAGACATGGACCCTCATGGAGTAGTGTGAGTCTTGCATTACTATCTAGACTCTACTTTCAACCAGAGCACACTCATTCTTGTGAGATCTATGGCAAGGATTTTTGATAGGACATGAATGTTTGCATGCACATGTGATCCCATGGAGACCAACATAAAACATAGGAAGCTCTCATGGTGAAGGTAAATTTTACAACTAATGAGGTGCATATCCAACATCTCTTTGACAAAAAATGCAAGTCAAAATTTAGCCTGAGGATTTCATCATATCTTTGTTTCAATCGATGATAGCTAAAGAAGTTGCATAGTGATAAATCCATAAGACCTATGAGACTACCAAGTGGCATGATATAATTGGACCCTATATAAAACAACATATTATAGGAGTCCTAACATGGTAATTTTCATAGACCTCTAGATCCATGAATACCATATCTTTTGAATGCATCTCCTACATTTGACATTACATCTAAATGAAGGGTCTCTAAATATGAGTGAGATCTAAAAGATAGAGGCTTCACCACCATTCCAATAAACCTAGTATAGTGCATGATATCATGTAGTAACAACTTTCTCACCTTTGATCATGTAGAAACATAAGTGCAACAATTCCATTATAGGCAAACAATGCCCAAGAACCACCAATGCTATTTCTATGTGATGTTACGATGGAAACGTTCATCACTAAATATATGGGCTAGATTAAATTGGCCTTGGGTGACATGGATGTGTCCATGTTTGAATTTGAATGGAAATATTTAGCCCCTCCATGTTATAAATTCCAACACTGGTGTTCCTCAGCCAAGTGTATCAAATAAAACAACATAAAACTTGACATGACATGCACCACTCACACATGTTGTAGATGAGCTAGAAAATAAATTTTATGTTAGAGATACCTCCCTATGGGATATTGACCTTGTAAAATCATCTGCATATTGGTATATGTGGATAAGCCCATTCTATGCAACCGTGGACTATTAAAAATGTCGATGGAGAATCGATACCTTGGAGAAATCAAGGAAGTTTGCATGGGACGACTAGCTATTACAACCAATTATCATTCACCCATGACGTAAAATTTACTTCAAGGTTTTGTGGGCACTATGTAAAATCACCAATGGTAGTACCACCTCATTGAAGTACCCCTACATGATCTCCAACATGATGGCTAAGTACAAGCACTAGCCTAATTTTACTTTTGTGATGTGACAAATTATTGACAAAGGAAATTTAATCCATGAAGAATGAATCCCAAGCATGGATGCAAAGTTTGAAGGAGGATTATTGGGTCATAAATGTGCATGAACAATGAAGAACATAAAATATACCCTATAAAAATAGGCTGGACTTTTATGCAATGTCTATGTGTCATGGAGGAGCATGGTGTCCAGTATCACGAGGAGGACCGTACCGCACACCATACACATCAACACCAAATTCCCTCTACATACCATGGAGGTATATTAATTTATTTTTAAAAAATAATTGGCATTATTTCCTTTAAAAAATTGGAGGCCATGATTCCTAGAATCAAGGTCTGACTACCCGTGAAAATAGGGTGCACAAAGTGGTTACAAAGACCACTTTTCACTTGAATTTTGTCAACATGTTTTTTTAATGTGCCATGAAAGCCTAATATTTATTTTTTGTATTATTAGATGCAAGTAAAAAGGTGGATGACCCAAGTAAGCCCATTTGTAGCATGGGAGAGATATTTTTACACATGCCCATGTAAAAAATTTAAACATGTAATATTTTTAAACCATTAAAATATTCCAAAGAATATTTTTGGAATATTCCTTTGGGAGGGAAATTATAAAAAAATTGTAATATTTCAAATTAATTTCGTTGGAGGGAAAAATCATCTCAATATTATTTTTTCTATGAGATGTTTTCTTGTAAATCAAGGTAAATTATGCTTCTTGAGAATAGCCTTGTTTGTACTCATTGGAAATAATTTTTTAAGCACTATCTACTGGACAAAAAAATAGTTTTGTAAAATTATAATATGACTTGTTTGTGCTCCAATTTTCCTAGAAGAAGGATAAACAACTTGTGAGCATGACCATGTAAACTAGCAATGCATCATACATCACCTGAAGACTAGAGAAATCCAAACACTTCAAAATAACCCTTTCCAATTTTCTACTTTGGAATTTTATTAAGGCTTATTATGTTAGCAATTTGCTGTAATAAGAGGTTCATTCTCAGTCTTATCTGATACTCCTTCAAAACAAAATAAGTGAACCTCATAAGGACACTTGTAATGACTCAAAAAATCTTGTATAAATGTGCATTTGTGATAGAGAACATCTTGAGTTCAACATAAAGGTGTATACTCATGACAACAAAGTGAACCTTATAAGTAGTAATCTACTCTACTACACCTAGTAGTTGCAGTGACTCATTATCCATACAATCCAGTAGGATGAGAATATTACAATAAGGACACTCATAGTTGTTGAAACAAAGTGAGGAAAAACCCGCTTATACTTAAGTACTTTAAGCATAACTGATTTTATTAGATGCAAAGGATGACCCAAAGGTAGACATAGAGGCAAAAAACCTAGAGGTAGACCTAGAGTAAAAATGACCCAAAGATAGAACCAGAGGTGAAATACCTAGAGGTAAACCAAGAGGTGGATCTAGAGGTATTTACCTAAGTAAGAGCATTGAACAACATGAGCTAGAGCAACTCAACCAAGAAGCAAAGAGCCAAGAGCTAAAACCTACACCTATATTTTATTGTTCTCTCTACATTAAGGGGGGATAGTAATATATGTTATCCCAAATAATGTAATAAAGGGGGATGTTAGAAAATATTATTACATTATTTAGGTAGTGTATATATCGTAGTTATAGCAGTTATAACTACTACTAAAATAAGATTATTTTAAACACCTTGATATATTTAAGTGTACATATGTTAATGGAATACATTAGATTTCATCCCAACATAAAATTCAACCTTCAAATTGTAGTCAAGTAATTGATTGATGGAGATTAAATTCTTAGTGAGTCCTGTGATATATAATACTCTTGCTAAATTTCATGCATGATATCCAAGTCTTGATCCAATATCTTCTATTCCTATGATATCATAAGATGTATCATCACCTAGAGAGATATTATATTTTTGGAACAATTTATAGTCCAAATCCAATTCTTTTGACTAGTCATGTAATTGGTTGCTTTAGAATCAATATACCAAGCATCATTGGGTTGACTTAATTGAGCATGAGTAGTAAACATGTACTCTTCTTCTTCTCATATATTTATATTTATATAACATTGTTGTGCTACTGGAGTGTTGGTATTCAACTTGGATATTTGTATATTTTAGGCTTATTCTATGGATAATATGTAGCTTTAGAGGAAGTAATATTGAGGAATGGATTATGCCAACATTCATTTACTTCATACCCAATTTTAGTACTTAATTCATATGTTATTTGCATGCATGAGTTATTATTTGATATTGAAAAATCCTCTCCTATATGGTTCCTTCCTTTTTTAATTTTAGATAAGTACTTGTTATTATTTTTGAGCTATCTGAGAGATCTCTACTTTTTGAATATGATTCACTAACTTCTCAAATATTAGTGTCTATTCTATAACATTCAATGCAGTCATAAATATATTGTACTATGAATAAAAATACATAAAAATTATGGTGACTAATGTGTCATATGACATTTTTTCTCCCAAATCTTGAATTGGAGGTCATAGCTTAGCAACTTACCCTAGAAATGGTTCAATAGTTTTTTAATTTATCTTCTTCAAACAATGGAGCTAGTTTTTTAGGAATAAAATTTGATTCTTGTTCTTTACTTCAAAAATTATTTATGATTTTTCCCATGCATCTTTGGATATGGTCATATCTCTAATATATTCTTGGACCTCATATTCTACTCCGAACATGATGATGAGTCTTTCCTTTTTGTTTGCCTTGTCAAACTTTTCTTGATCTTCTCCTTCTATAGTAGGATAGGTAATGCTTCCATCTACTACTTATCAAACTTCATCAAACTCATGTTGTATCATGAATTTTGTCTTCCAAAAATCCCTTCAATAATTGGAAAACTAACAACAAAAAATTGTGTGCTTCACTAGCCATAATAAACTTTTACAAAATATGAATTTTCTTTCTTTTTTTTAATCTACTTCAAAATACTTTTTCTATATGACTATACTTAGATTTCAAAAAATACTTCAAATATTATGATAAAATAGTGTCTCATTTAATAGATGGAATGTTTCCTCCTTGGAATATTTCCTTCTAAAATATTTTATTTTCTTCTTTTAAATATTTAAAAGAATAATTCATTTTTTATTAATCCTTTAATTAATAGATACTTCAATACTTTGTACCTTTTTTTCATGACCCTCCTCTAGACAACCTTTTCAAATAAAAATATTTATTAATTTATGCGTAATAATTAATGAAAAATTTTGTGTTTTTATAAGAATTTGATGAAAATTAATATGGTACTAATAGACCTGTCCCTATTCCAAGAATATACACCTTCGTAAGTGGCTAGAAAGTTGATGGCTTATATAGTTAAATGACCTGACATGTGTTATCTAATTTTAGATCTAGCTTATCCTTGTTATTTGATATATCATTTCCATACTTGCATGTTGAATGATATTACATTAACACTTCTAACATGCTTAATGAAGGAACTATGTTAGGAAGGTTTATATTTCTTCATTAAAATAAAAATGAAAAAAACAAAGGAAAGAAAGAAAAGATAAATTAAGTGCTCAAATTTAGAATAAATGAAAAAATGACATAGCTGAGAACGTCTCCACCAATTTTCATATCATTTGGAGCAACACAGATCCTAGCGCAGCCCTATGTGTGAACGATATATTTGGCAAGCGGCTATGCGAGGGTTTCATCTGGGTTGAGTGCAAGCAGCTCCAGAGGTTGGTTTTTAGGGCCTTCGGGCCCTAGTGGCCAATATTTTTGTGGTTTATGCTCAATATTTTAGCAGGAAATGTTGCAGGGGATACAAGATGGGTTAGAAATTTGTCTTTCAATAGATCATACTGTGAACTTGAGTGACAACGGCTTCCAATTTTCTGCTCAAAAGAAAAGTGAAAACCATACCTTTCCACGGCGTCTAGGGCAAGGATTAAAGAGATCTCGAAACAAGTTTCAAGAAGTTGATCAAAAAATGGCTCATATCTCAAATGAATCTGGTGCTAAGGTGCACCCACAAAATAATTCTACTGTGAAAACCCCTGTCAAGGGTAAGAATTTTGAAGACTCAGTCCCAAAAATGAATTTTAGGGATGCCCTTCATGGTGGACAGCCTCAGCCCAATGCTAATATCAATATTAGGGCTTCCCATAAACCTCTAAGAATGCCTAAGATTGATCCCAGGAAAACAGAGTCGGGATGTCTTAAAGCAGCTAATGGAACTCCTATTGTTAAGCTTGATATGGGGAACATTCAGAGTGGCATTGAAGATTTGGAAAAAAGAGGACTAATTTGTCAGTTCGTGGGTTTTCGTCCGAGTCTATCTGCTTTCAAAGTCTAGGCTGCAAAAAGCTGGAAAACTAAAGGTGAGTTACAAATCTCTATTTATCCAAATGGTTATTTTCTTGTTTTATTTGCTAATAATGAAGATAGAGAGAAAACTTTTCAAGGGGGTCCTTGGTTTTTTGGAAGGGTAGGGCTTTTCATGAAGCCTTGGCATACTAAATTTAAAGCCGAAGAAGAGATGCCTTCTATAGCTCCCGTGTGGGTTAGACTCTTTGGCCTCCCTATTGAATTTTGGAATCCTACTATTTTTTCTTCAATTGGAAACTCTTTAGGAACTTTTATGATGATTGATGATTGTACTCAAAATTTTGAACATATTATTTATGCTCGAATTTGTGTTTTAATGGATTTTGACAAACCCCTTCCTAAAAATATCACATTACAATTTGGGGAAGACACTTGGGAGCAAGTAGTGGACTATGAGAACATTCCTTTTCATTGTAGAATTTGCCATGAATATGGTCATTTGGCCAGTGCTTGCCCAAATAAAATTCCTGATCAAAAGAAAGAAGATATAAACTCGGCAGGTTTCCAAATACCTAAGAAGAAGAACACTCAGAAAAAAATAGTTATGAAGGATCAATCAAAGTCATTTGCTAATATGTTTGAAATACTTTCCACAAATGATGTCCCAAGTGAGGAAGAGGAAATAATGGAAACTGAAATCTTAGAAACACAATTTAAATATGAAGGGAAGAACTCGAGAGACAAACCAACAAATCAAAGGTTTTCAACGAGAAAAAAAGGAGAAAATTTACACAAGAAAAACAATATTTCAAATGTCAAAACTTCAAATAATGCTAGTCCCAATATAGACTCCATTGAACCATCTAGTAAAATTTTGGCAGTGTATGAGCATTCTTCAAGGTTAGAAGCCATCTCAGATTCAATTGGAATAAGTCAAGAAATAGGGAAAAAAAATTGAAGATGGATTCCAATCAAAAAATAGGTCGCAAGACCAATCAATATCATATGGTAAAAGAAGGTGAAAAGCTTGTAGAGGAAGGTAAGATTAATGCCCTTCCCAAATTTTTTAGCCCTGGTATTAATGAAGATCATCACTTGGAATATTAGAGGACTCAAAGGGAGTCTTTCAAAACAAAATGAAATTAGAAGAATGATTCAAATAAATCATCCACATCTTGTTTTCCTTCAAGAAACAAAGATGTCAATGGAGGATATGGACTTAATTGCCGGTAAAATTTGGCCAGCTGGAAAAGTGGTTTCCCTCGGTTCCCAAGGGACTTCGGGTGGCATTGCTTGTCTTTGGGACCCAAAAGAGGTAGTTATTCACCATATGGTTGGCGGTTGGGGTTTGTTGGCTATAGCTATTCAAAGTAGACATTCCAACCAGATTATGCTCTGCATTATTGTTTATGCCCCGACTTCTTTAGAGGAAAAAAGAAGACAGTGGAAGGATATTACTCATATTATCTCTCATTTTCCTAAAGCTTGGATCTTGATCGGAGGAGATTTCAATACCATCCTCTCTCTGGATGAGAAAAGGGGGGAAATAGAAATTTGGACAAAAGCACCGACCTCATGAGCGAATATATTGCAAACCTCCATCTTGTGGATATCCAACCGAGATAATGGCCTTATGACTTGGTCTAACAGAAGGCAAGGCTTAGCTTGTATAATGGAGAGATTGGATAGGTTTTTGCTCTCTGAAAATTTCTTAATCCATGGTCACATTCCTAAAGTGAAGACTCTTAATAATGTTGGTTCGGATCATTGGCCGATCATGGTGGAAATGTGGAAAACCAATGTGAGTTTCTCTCCTTTTCATTTTCAATTAATGTGGCTCAGAGACATTTCCTTCAGACCTCGTGTGCAACAATGGTGGAAGGAAGGTAAACCTAGGCATGGGACTAAGATGTTCTATTTTGCCAAAAGGCTGCAATACATTAAATCCAAAATCAAGACTTGGAACTAGAAAGAGTTTGGGGATGTTCATAAAAAAAAACATGAAGTTATTGCTCATCTTGAAAATTTGAATAAGAAAATCCGTTTAGATGGCCTCACGAGAGAAGAGAAGTGCGAGATGAAATTAAACTCACAACTCAGTTAGAGGAATGGGAAAAAAGAGAAGAAATCTTATGGAAGCAAAAATCTAGAATTCAATGGCTCAAAGAAGGAGATCGAAACACAAATTTCTTTCACAAATCTCTTCTAGCTCGAAGATCTCACAACTTTATTTCTTCCTTAACTTCAGATACTTGAGATGTTGTTTATACTTGGGATGGCATGAACTCTATTGTTGTTGATTACTTTTCCAATATTTTTGTTGCTACTCCTCTTGACTCGGCTTCTCAACAAAATGTTCTTCAAGCAATCCCTTCTCTTATCACTTCTGAGGAGAACTCTATTTTGACTGCTCCTGTTACTATCAATGAGCTTCAACAAGTAGTTTTTAAAATGCAAAAATGGAAAACCCCAGGTCCTGATGGTTTTCCTATTGAGTTCTACCAAGAGTTCTGGGATATCCTTCATGTTGATTTATTAGAGGTGGTGGAAGAAGCCAGGGAAAGCTAAAGAAATTTTGAAGGTTATCAATAAAACTTATATTACTCTTGTTCCAAAAGCTCAAGAGGTTGATCATATCTCAGCTTTTAGACCTATTGCTTTATGTAATGTTCTTCTCAAAATCATTACTAAAATCATGGCGAGAAAGGTTGAAGCCTCTTTTGCATAAGATTATTTCCCCAGAGCAAGGGGGATATGTGGAAGGACGTCAAATAGTAGATGAGATAGTTCTTGCTCGGGAAGCCATCCATTCCATGGATATGCAAAATTCTCCTTCTATGTTCATTCGGTTAGACTTATCCAAAGCTTATGACAGAGTGGATTGGCACTTCCTTATCAAAGTTTTGAGGCAATTTGGTTTCTCTAAGGATTGGATGGATTGGATTATGGGATGTATCTCTTTAGTTTCCTACTTAGTTCTTATCAATGGCAGGCCTTCTCAGTCTTTCCCAGCTTCCAGAGGTATTAGGCAAGGTGACCCGCTATCCCCTTATTTATTCATCATTCTTGTTGAATGCTTGGGTAGGACTATAACCAAAAAGAGGGAAAACAAAACCCTTGAGGGAGTTACCATTGCTCATGGAGCTAGACCTATCTCTCATCTTCAATTTGTGGATGACTCTACTCTTTTAGGTAAAGCTACAGTTAAGGAAGCTTCTAATATTAAGCAAATAATTAGCTGTTTTTCTAAGGCTACTGGGCAGTTGATCAATGAAGATAAATCTAAAGTTATTTTCTTTCAACTGCTCTGCTAGACGAGGAATCCATGGTCTTGGATAAATTAAGATATAAGAAGACCTCTCTTCCAATCACTTATTTAGGTATTCCCATAAATATTCAAAGGCAGAAAAATAAATATTGGAATTGGTTGTTGGACAAAGTCAAGAAGAAAATTGGAAAGTGGACCAACAAGTGGCTTTCTTCTGGGGGTAGAATCACCTTGGTAAAATCAGTCCTTCAAGCTATTCCTATTTATGTTTCTTCCGTTTTGAATATCCCAAAGGCTGTTCTTCGAGAATTGGATCAAATCAGTCATCGTTTCCTTTGGAGTGGTACTAAGGAGAAAAGAAAATGGGCCTTGGTGAAATGGGATACTTTATGTCTTCCTAAGAGTGAAGGGGGGTTAGGATTCCGGTCTTCAATTAATAACAACAAAGCTTTAGCTGCTAAATTATATTGGAGGATGTTGCATAACCCCAATGCTCTTTGGGCCAATAATCTCCGTGCTAAATATGTTGAGAACAAAAGTCCTGAAGACCTTGTTCGCTATCAACTTCCTACCAAAGGTTCTCCCATTTTAGCAGTTCTTAAGACTGGTGAGGATTTGATAAAGAAAAAATTATTTTGGATCATTCATAATGGTCAACATGCAAATTTTTGGATAGATTCTTGGGATGGTCACAAGCCTTTGATAACTCAGTTTCCCGATTGGAGGCCTTTGATGGAGGAGCTTCACCGAGCTAATTGGATAAAGGTGGCTAATTAATGTCGGTACCATACTGGTAATTCAAAGGTTGGTAGATATTGGATCCCTATTGAGGACTGGCCTATTCAAATCCCAGAAAGGCAAAGACAAGATATCCAAGGCATCCTTCATATGAGATCCCTCTCTTGGTCCCATGAAAAAGATTGTTTTGGATGGAACAACACTACTAAGGGTGAGTATTCCGTTGCTCAAGGTTATTTGACCTTATGCCATAATAATCCCAACCATTCTTCTGACATATTTTCTCAATTGTGGGCTCAAAAGCTTTGGCCTAAGGTGAGGTTCTTTAATTGGCTTTTATTGCATCGTAGGGTGCTTACTTGGTGAGCAACTTATGAAGCGTGGTTTTCATGGCCCTTTTAGATGTGAAATGTGTGAAGAGAATGTAGAAAATATCAACCATATTTTTATTGAGTGTACTTTAGCCTCTGAGCTATGGAGGAGAATGGCCACTTTACTTGGCTTACAGTGGTCCAATTTTTTTACTTTTGAACAACTTTGGAGGGATTGGCCTAATCAAGAGGGTGTTGATCATTTTATTAGGCGAGTAGTTTGGATGGGTTCTACCATTCTTCTTTGGAATATTTGGAATGAAAGGAACAACCAAATTTTTAATCAAGATAGGAAGGATATTCACTATATTTGGCAAAAGACCATAGCCAACTTAGTTGAATCGAGTCCATCAACTCCTTAATCACCCTCAAAACTCCCACCAAATATGGGATCAAGTGATGCAAAGATTGAAGATTAAACCTTCTAAGGGCAACCAACTTAAAGGGAATGTGAGTATTAGTAAGATGGATAGGACTAGAAATTGGCAACCTCCTCCTAAGGATTTTGGAAAAGTCAATGCTGATGGACCCTCTAGAGGGAACCCTGGAAAAGCCGGTGTGGGAGGAATTGGTAGACTTTCGGATGGCTCCCTGGTTTTTACTTTTGTTGAGAATTTGGGTATTCTTTCCAATAACCTTGCTGAGGGGTATGGTATCCTCGGAGGCCTTCAGGAGGCTACTAAGGTTGGATGGGAAAAGGTGTTAGTTGAGTCTGACTCTCAACTTATGATTAATCTCTTGAAGACTCCTTCTAAGAATCATAAGGTGGATTGGAGAATAAAAAGAATTATTGAGAAGATTCAGTTAATCCAGATGGGATTTTTGAAAGTTGATTACAGTCATGTGGTCAGAGATCAAAACAAGAGTGTTGATGCTTTAGCTAATTGGGCTTTGGACAAAGGTGATCTTACTTGTTATGGCCACCCTCCTATATGGTGGGCTTCTCAAATTAGGGAAGCTCTTCTTTCTATCATTTCTTTGGATGGCTCCAGTTTTGAAGGTACCTAGTTTCTTCTTGTTTTTTTTTTTTGCTTCTCTTTGGTTCATTCAGTTTTTTTAGTTCCCTAGCTCATTCTATTCTTTATTTTGTTTCCTCTGTTGATTCTTGCCTTAATAGTCTTCTGGTCTAGATAGGTCATTGTTTTGTTCATTTTTTTTTTTTTCTTTTTTCTTCTTTGTTTTTTTTTGTTTAGTTTTTTAAGGTGGGTGGGTTCTTTTGTTTTGTTTTGTTTTGTTTTTGTGTTCTTTGTGTTGTTTTTCGTTGTTCTTGTGTTTTTGTTGTTTTGTTTTTTGTTTTTTGTTATTGTTTTTTTATGTTTTATTCTTGTTCTTGGGTTTATCTTTGTTTGTGTTATTTCGTGTTTTTATGTGTGAGTGTCTTCTATGTTTTTTGTTTTTGTTTATTGTCTTTTGTTGGTTGTTTTTATTTTTATTTTTATTTTATTTATTTTATTTTTTAGGTTTTGGTTGTGTTTATTTTTCATGTTTTTTTTGGGTTATGTCTTTGTAGTGTTATGTTGTTTTTGTCTTGTTTGTGTTTTGTTATGTGGTTCTTGTGTTTTTCTATGTGGTTTGTGTTGTGGTTTCTTTTTTCTTATTGTGCGTGTTTGGTTGTGCTTTTGTTTTTGACACACTCAAGGAGCATGTTTTTTATTTTATTTTATTATTTTTGTTGTTATTTACTTATTTTTAAATTGGTTTTGTGTGTTTGTTTGCTCCTTGAGTATGTCAAAGGTGGTAGGCCAAGTCCGAGTCCTGGGCATTTTTGGTGGAATGGATACCCCTGCCTCCTTGGGTCTTACCCGAAAGTGGCATCCCTTTTGGGATGTTTTCCACAAATAAAAAAATAATAATAATAATGACATATCTTTTGCTTCGAATTGGAAAATAAACCCAACTTAGCAAAATATAATAGCGGACAGTTGTGAGTTAATTATTTCGAGCGGATTCTCGTTGAGATTTCTTCAAAACCATTAAGAAAGAGAAAGAAGAAGGGGAGAATTGGTTTTTGTATTTGGGATGCAATCAAAGAATTTGTGGAACAGAGAGGACATTTGAAAATTCATCTTGGAAGAATGAAGGTTCAAAAAAGGATCTATACACCAATTAGAACTTGAGTCTTCTCTAGAATAAGCTTCTTCTAGCAATATAAGGTACTTATTTCTATAAATTTTTTGAATATGGTGTTTTAGTTTTGTAATATGGAACTGAAATTATTGTTTTTATTTTGTCATGTATCTAAAGAATGCTTGAATAGAGTAAAACATCGAGATACTTCCATTATTATAATAAATTTATCCTTTTAGAAAATTTAGCTCTATTGATGTGAGTGCTCGATAGAAAGAACGTAGGGCTTGGAGTTGGTTAATATTTAATTTGCTCATTGCCATGTTTTATGATTGGATGTATCTCTATGCAAAATCCAGTATTTGTCTTATCTTTGTGAATTTTGTCCATAAGCTCTATAAACCAGGGATACTACAGTGATGCTTGTTGTCTCCAACCTGTAGCAAGATTTCCAACTAGAAATATGGCACACAATTGAGCTGAGTGTGACCTATTCGAGTTTCTTATGTGCACTCAAATAAAACACTCATTGTATAGTGCAATGTTTTCCTCACACAAATACAAAGAGATAAAAATAAATAAAGTGAAAAAACCTAATGTTTTATGTGATTTTATCTTGAGGAATAGAATTCATAAAGTGGTGCTTGATTAGAACCTTCATGACTACCCACGTGGTACTTTTTGGAGCATAGATGTTCATTAAACCCTAAGGAGGGGAAAGGATTATGCAATTTGAAATCCCACACTTAAGGTGGAAATGCACTTGAACATCTAAAGTACCCTTTAGCCCAGAGTTACACTCGACTACCTATGGCAGTAATCATGGGCCCTTTGCAAAGGCCCATCTAAGCCCTACTTAAGCCATGTGGTGGGTGCAGTTAATAAGAAGTGGGCTTGTAGGTGGTTTGGTGAATGTTGTTTGTGACCATTAATTAAGTGTGACCACCTTAGGAATTAAATAATATTTTTAATTAAATAGCTAAGGTTTATGTGTTTGGAGTAGTAAAGTTATCGTGATATGGTGAAAAAGGGAAATGTTTGTCATTGAATTAGTAGCCAATGTTTTATGGGTTAGGAAGAAATAACTTAGGAAAACAAAAGATAACTCCTTTAGGTAAGATAAATAAGTATTCTGTCATTTGAATTTGAACTAAATTATATAAATATATAACCCTTGGATTAAGCATAATAAAGATAAATTGAGCTATTAAAGGACATTATTTTATAGATTTGATATTCTTTAGATTAAATATGAACCATATGAGTGGGACATGATATGGATATTCTATTTAAGTTAATGTGGTAAAAAGGATGAACCTAAAGATGGTTACTTCATTAGTAGAATTAGCTTCTAAAAGTTGGTTTCTTAAATGGCTTAAGAATTTTGTTAAATCCTTATTAGAGAGTAAAGGGATCCTTTTGGAATATTAATTTAAAAAAAAAAAAAATCAAAAGGAGACTTTATTTTAGTCTTGATAGGCTAGATATTTAAAAGATGCTTCTTTCTTTAGAAATATTATGTTATGGGTTTAGGAATGGTTTATTGATATTTTGTAGACTTTGCAAAAGATCTAATTTATTATTTGATTATGAAAAACATGGTTTGACTTACTGTATGGAATCCTAACTATGTTCAAGATCAAATATGTAACCATTTATGCTGAATTTTGGTAATCGCTATGAAATGAGAAAATAATTATCTTAAAAATGGATTGGGCATGGGGAGGTCCAATAAAAGGGAAGGAACTTATAGGGGTTCCAAAAACAATCCTATGTAATAAATTACCCATGGAATATACTCCTCAATATTAGTAGATGAAAGAATGAATGAAGTTTAATGTGTGGAAACTATGGGGTTCCCATGCTCTTGTAAAAGAAGAATTTATTAATTATCATAATAGGAGGGTATAATAATTAAGAATAATTTTATACAACATATTGATACAATGGAAAAAATAAATATTGTAATCTTTTTTGTAAATTGGCTAATATATTGGCAATGAACATAAATATGGATATTTTAAGGTTGGGTTTTCTTCCAAAAAATGTTCCTAGGATACATGATGTGTCTTTTGTGCACCTTTTTTGGAATTATTATGAAAATATTATTAGTATTTAATGATCCATTTTTATGCATTATAAGTAAAGAAGAAATGGATTTGCTTATTATGATTTAATGCAAAGTAACTTTGTTATATGTTTAGTAATCATTTATTTTATACAAGAAAGCATGGAATATGCAATTATGTTTCTTAAATATGAACGAATGATATATAAAGGGTGAAATTATTTTGGATACCTTAGGTTATGAGGATTACTCTAGTTGATTTGTTAATCTAGTGGAATGAATGTTGAGTCCTAGTATTCACGAGTTTTTTGTAACTTTGTGGGAAAATGCAATCTTAAAATTTTTGGAACTGAGATTTTCTTCTCTCCTATCAATATCTCTTGTGGTTCTCCCTATTTCTATCTAGATCTAGTGTATGCTTTGATACCACTGTTAGATTTTGATGAAGTATGTTATGGGGGATAACAATCACAAGATGTAGAAAGATAATGAATTTCAGTAAAGACACTAAAATATGCTATTAATGGAACTCAAAAAAATAAGAAATTGAATACAATAGATAGAAACCTTACCGATATATGTGTATCAGAAGTATTATTAAAAAAAAATATAGAAACCTACTCTACTAGTGCATGCAATAAGCAATGCACTCTCACATCCTGATCACTTGCTATGAGACCCTTTATATAGGAAGATGTATTCCTTGGAAAAAACTCTACCTAATTGTACAAGAGGACATATTACACATTTACAACTTGCACATTGACACTTCTACATTTATTACATTACTTGAAGTAACTATCTAACTTCCCTCTAAATTAATATCCTACTCTAGCTATGTACCAAAGGTGGTACATTTTAATGACCCAAATGATGTAATATACTCTAAAAATAACAAACAATACCATGATATTAATTGATAGTAGATATTACATGTTAATTGGGTCAGTGTGCCACATTTTGAGCTTAACACACTCAACCCTCCTAGGGATGCATTCCATAATTAAAAATTGACATGTCATCTTAATCTTAGACCTAGCTCCACAATCTGGTATCCTCTACTCTACCGACTAAAGGTGGTCCTAGTGGGGATATGTTCATGTATTGCATCAATATTCATGATCTAGACCATGATAAACTTTGTGTTCGATGGTACAACATTGGAGGCACCCTCTACTCTACCAAAACTACCTAAAAATATATCATTCGGTAGAAGGTCTTCCTCTATATCGATACCTCTAGCCTATCCTTTTTCCTCTACAAACACTCTTATAGAATATGGATCCCTTTTCTTGGTTGGTTTTTCATCGTGATAGCCATCCACTCTACTCGAGCCTACTACTACTCCTACTCTAGCCATCCCATCTACCATTAAGTGGAGAGTGTCTCACTCTATTAGGGCCTAACATAGCTGTGTGGAGAATTTCTATCTCCCCTACATAGAAACCATATTTTTTGTTAGTCCCTCCACCTTCCTTGCTATATCCCTCTAACCCATGATCTCTCTAGGTCCCTCAACCTCCCTTTATAGGTCCCTCTAACCCATGATCTCACTAAGTTCTTCTTGTGTCATAGTGGGACACATCTTACTATCCCCCCTACCCCTATGTCAATGAGAGTGATGGTCATATTCATGGTCATCACCATCTGTATCCTAAATTGTATCCTTGCCTACCTAGGAGGCTCTAGCCTCCTCTATCATCACTCTACTATGCTTCAATTTACCTTATGAAGTACCAACTACATTGATCGACCTATGACATGGTGCCTCTACACTAGCACCAATGGAGATATCCTCAAGCACATAATACCCCTATACCATCTCCTATATCCAAGGGCTACTCCAACATCATCCACTTTGGGGTAAACATAGAGGGTATTTTCCAAGTCCTCCTCTAAAAACCTAGCCCCATTAAGGTCCCCTTCGATTTATGGTGAATCCCTCCTCACCCACCTAAACCAGTAGTCACTCAAGTCTAATATCTTTGAGAGAATATTGAACTATTACCTCACCCAATCAAACTGATAAATATCCAACTCATCCTTATCTATGGTGATCCGTTGAACCAACCTAATCCAATATAGTTCCTCTACATCCTCATCCCATATAGGGTGTAGATGCCACAACTACCATATGATCTAGTGATCCCATAGCTCATCTATTTCTTATCTCTCCAATGGTAGAATACCTATGTATGACCTCTATGTACACTCAAATTCTTGAGATCTCCTATATCCTACTATCTGCTCTAGGTCAAGTAGTGGCCCTAGTAGTGCATTTGGCCTCCTAATTGCTATGTCCTTCTATCACCACACTTGGAGCAATGTTGTACATACTAATCGTGTATGTCATTTGTACATGACATTATATAATATCCTATTAAAATAGGCCAACACATACAACCCCCATGCAAACCTTGGTTGTTGGTCTTGCATGTCTTCTACTACTCCCACCAATACCCATGGTAGGTGTTGTCGACTAGTATGGCACACTAGTAATACCACCACCACTCCACAGATCATGATAATCAATGCCTCAATCCTATGTCGATGTGGCATGTCATCAACATGAAACCTGCTCCTACATCTCATGTGATAAGTCATTGATAAATATTTGTGCTACCACTTGAGGCATTTTTGCCCTATTACTGTGCTACCACCCGAGGCATTTGTGCCCTATTAACTATATTTTCGCTAATGTATATCCTCAATATATGCCACAAATCCTCCAATGTGATGGTCATCTCTCCCATTGATATCCAAAATATGGATAATTTTGGATACCACCTCTTTGCTAGTATCGTTAGTAGTACTCTATCTACTTCTACTCGAGGCATTTTTTCCAAATGTAGTAACCCCATTGCCTCTAATGTGCATCTCTCTCCTAGCATGAGTTATTGTAGTGCCTCCTATAGGATGCTTGTTTTCCAGTACTTAATATTGAGCACATCATGTTGCAATAACAAAACAACAAAATATTTCATTAATTTCATCATTCAAATAATAAAAAAGTAAAAACATATAATAAGACAAAATTCCACATCAAGAGCACCTTAAGCAACTTTTCTTTCTTCTTCTTCTTCTTCTCTCTCTCTTTAGGGCATGAATTCACAAATATGTGCCAAGGCTGGCTGGATTTGAAAGTGATTTTTGAATCTGTGCTTGGATCCTTGCACAACGATTCCATATTGAAATGCTAAAAATTTAAAGAAAATGGTTTAAAAATCTAAAAATTTGCAAGTAAACCTTAATTTTCAACAGGGTTTTGGTTTTTATCCATGCCTGCTCTACTACTCTGTCGATCACACCTCTCATAATAGTTGCTCAGTGTGTGGTATGTGCCATTATTTTGTTTTTTCTAGAGCCCCTTTTTCTTTTCTTCATGTGGTGAAAATTAATTAGGGTTTTCACACCCTTTTACATTT
Organism: Wollemia nobilis; assembly: GCA_028583015.1. Lineage (NCBI taxonomy): Eukaryota > Viridiplantae > Streptophyta > Pinopsida > Araucariales > Araucariaceae > Wollemia > Wollemia nobilis. The sequence goes on from JAQPPZ010003374.1 coordinate 16,289,425, forward strand.
TATTCTCCTTTTTATTTTTTTCTCTCTCATATTTCTTCCCTTTGGGAATGTTTTTTTCTTTTTTTCAATGTTTTCTGCTCTATTTTCTTCTAATTTAGTTGTTTCAAGTTTCTTTAGGAATTTTGCATTCCTTTCAAAACTCAAGGGGGTGTCTTAGCCTAAGAGGCATTAATGTCCCTAATGCCTTTTATTTCATGTAAAAAATATTAAAGTATCTATAATGGCATTATTTTTGTACCATCCCTTTCTTTTAAATTTGCCTCACCTTTTTTCCTTGCATTTGTTATTTTTCACCCATAGGTGTCTACATCTTTCTTTGACGCAATTATGAATCCATAACTGCATCAAAGAGGAGGAAAAATGTAGACATGGAAAATTGACCCACCCAAATGAGTCATTTTCTTTAGAATAATTTAGGAGGCTCTCAAAATTTCTAAGTGGAAGTTTGAACTCTTTTTGCTTGTGTTTTGCTTTGTTTTTTTAACCTTGACCAAATTTGCACCCAATAAATTATGGGGCATGGATTCAGCAAATTTATGTGTTTTCTCTTAAAAGGTCTAAATTTTGGGCTGACGTTTTGTAGCACCGGATTGGCCAAGGTTAACTTATGTTTTTCTGCATTTTAGCCCTCCCAACCCTCTATAAATAAAGGTATTAGATCCCCTTTTATCTAAAGAGCTAGTAAGAGAGAAAATACACACGAAATTTTTTTCTTTTGGTGTAATATTGATCTGAGCAAGGTTTGGGTAGTCTTCACTTCTATTGTTGTTACGGTGTCTTGCGTTTGGTGTACTTCCTGTGATTTGCAAGTGGAGGAGCCTTGATGACAAACTTGTCATCTTAAATAAAGAGAGGTATTTTTTCATTACTCTTGCTTCTTCTACAAGCTCATTGGGTTGTATTTTGAATTCATTATCATGATAATCATTTTTCTCTTTGTTATAGATACATTTTTGCATCTGGATTTCTATTTTAAGCCTCTTTATGTGAATCCATGTCTTGTCTGCTATAGGGTTCATATTCGACAAAACCTTATTTTCACCTATGGTCCATTATGTTATTTTTTTTCTTTTTTTATCGAATCCATGCCCGGTAATTTACAAGATGTAGATTTGGTTTAGATGGATTTTGGGACAATCATTTGTCTCCAAAACCTAGTGTTTTGGCTTGCATATCTATTTTGCACTATGTGTCTTTGGTTATCACTTTGTTTTAGCTTCTATCATTTGTTTTGCTTGCATTCAAATCATATTAGCTTGGGGATAACCATTATATCCCTAAAACTCTATATTTCTAATTACATGGTAGTTTAGCATTGTAGTCATTCTATTTACATATGGTTCAGTTTTTTATGTTGTCATACCTTGATGTGTTTATTCCAAAGGTAAAATATCATTTCATTTTTTACTGGTCAACTAAAAGGACCAAGGGGGATTGACTACTATGCCTCCAAGCTCATTCATATAGTTATCTAAGTAGACCCCCAAACATTGATCAAATTTTCTAGAGTTTTGTGAAGTTTCTTTTTATAGAGTTTGAAGCTATTTGAATACCCTGGATGTAAGTTAAAGCTAGGATCAATTGTCAAATTAGATAAGTAGCCATAATAAGCTTTTATATTTTTTTCACCTTATTGTTTGTCTTGGATTGTTCATTCACTTTTCTTATTTTATGTTTTAGAAAAGCCAAATATAGGTGTTTACTCAATATACACATTAAACATTCCATCCTTGGACTTGGAGTGAGCCCTTAAACCATTCCTAGTGAACTATTCGATACCCAAGCACCTCAAGTGTAGAGAATATAACACACCCTTGTCGTCACCTTAGCTCCTAGCATATCTAGTCGAGAATCGTACGTGATAGGGAAGTTTCCCCCTCTATAGGATCCATTTTTTGAAAAGTAAAAATGAAGCCTGTAGATATTTTATAAATTTCAAGACTTTGAAAAAATTATGTGCATTTTATTATAATTTTAAGGACTATTAGAGTAGAAGAATATGATTCTAAAGGTTTCAATTTATGTTATGCTAATAATGGAATCAAATGGTCACTCACAAAAACATGCAAGTCATAATAAAATGAAGTCGATAAGTGATAAAATTATACTCTTATAGAAATAGCAAGGTCGATGTTGTAATCAAATCAATAAAGGAATGAATTTAGGGTTGAATTAGTATCTATAATAGTGTATATTCAAAATCATATCCCAACATTAAAAATAAGAAAATGCAAAATAAAATAAGCATAGTTTGGTAGAAGATAGAGTGTATCATATTTTAAAGTCTTTGGTGTATTAATATGTGTACATGTTTTAAATGATAAATGAAATAAGCTAGATGAAAAAAGTGAAGAATATAAGTTCTATAATTCAAAGTCCAAAATAGTGTTTACCTCAAGGGATTTTAATATTCCATGAATAAGGAGGACAACAAAAAGATATGCAACACAAAAACGAAAAATTTATAGGTGTAGAATATTAGAATAATATCATTCCACCCTCTAGTAATTCTAGTACTAACTTCACTTCAAGTGGTAGTTAAAGTTAACCACCAAATGGATCCTCATCAAATGCAACTCAAACACCAACTCCAAGTACCCCAACAAAAATAAGAAGTCTCAAATAAATTTGTATAATGATTAGAAATCAAGAAGGTCTATTGATCAATTTTAATTTACATTTTCAAGTTCAAATTTTATCCAAGTGTTATGAATATGCATCAAAATAAAATATTTGGTGCAAAGGAATGGAAGCCTAAATGAGAGCAATTGAGAATAATTAAACTTTAGAGCTAGTTGAGCTTCCAAAGGACTAATAGATGACATGAATTAAATGGATATATAATAATAAGTACAATATTTAAGGAACAATTAAGAGGCATAAAATAGGGCTAATTTACTAAGGTTGTGTAAAAGTCTATTGAATATACTATGAGGAAAACTTTCCACTAGTTGCTAAATTAGACAAAATAATGATAGTTTTGGTAGCTCACAAGTGGGAAATTCATCAAATGGATGCTAAGTCAACATTATTCAGTGGATTCATTGAACAAGAAGTTTATGCCTAATAAACACCAAGATTTTAAGTTAGAGGAAAAGAATATTTTATCTATAGATTGAAGAAACCACTATATGGATTGAAACAAGCTTGTAGAGCTTGGTATGTAGAAATCGATAATTATATCCAATTACATGGATTTTTTAGAAGCTAAAAAATATAAAATTTATATGTGAAAAATGAATTTGATCATATTTCAATTATTGATATTTATGTGGATGATTTAATTTTTATTAGTAACAATTCCAATATAATATAATAATGTAAGCATATATGACAAAAAATGATTGACCTTCGATTATTACAATAATTTCTATGCATGGAGATATATAAATCACATGTTGCTATTTGTATTTATCAATCTATGTATACCTAAGATATATTGAGGCTATTTAAAAATTATCAAGTGCAACAATGTGGTCATCCTTGTGGTATAAAGTGAATAGTTGAGCAAAGAATATGAGAGAAGGATTATTGATAAGATGTGGTTTCAAAGGATGGTTGGTAGTCTTATAGCTACTAGACTAAATTGATCTTTTGCAATAAATATTGTTTCCAAGTTTATGTCAAGTCCACATTTAATATATCAAAGGTACAATGAAATGTGGAATTATCTAGTTAATAGCTAAAATTTTGGATCTTATTGGATATTTAGATTTAAATTGAGTCAGTTCAATAGATGATCAAAACTTAATTTCAATATATTTATTTAATATTTGATCATTTTCTTATTGAATGAATCTTGAAGAAGCAACATATATTTTTCCTTTATTAGAAGCTAAATTTATAGCATCTAAATCAACAATTTTCAAGTAGTACGGAGACTAAACCCTATGCTTTGTATAGAGACTAGGCATATAGATAGTCATTACTACTTCATTTTAGATTTTGTTAAGGAAAGACATATATTCAACTGGTAGATATTTGTACAAAACCACTTTGAGGAGAAAAATTCACTTCATATCATAGACATGTTGGTGCAAAATCTACCTTTTGTTACGTTTGCGCCCAAGACTTTGCCAACATTGAAAGACCGGGTTCAAAATAGAGTTTACCCGGTTCAATCTCTAGAGGAGGTTGGTTCCTTGCTTTATTTTAGGAAAAGGGGGAGAGTAAAATGCATAAAGAGAGGGAAATATAGCTATTTCTAAGAATTTTTAGATGGTGCAGATTAGATAACAACAAAGAAACATCTACAACCTTTTATAGATAAGCATTCTTTGAACCATCAAATTAGAATAACTAGTCCTCTAGTGCAGATTTAATCAAACATAAGCTTATTGGAAATGTTAATTTTAGAGCTAGCTGAAATTTAAACGCAGAAATTTAGAATGAGAATTAAGGTGGTTTCTATTCAACGTAACTTATATAACAATCAACAATCCATACATACTTGATAATAACACAAGTGAGCCAAAAACTAGAATGAGTAGTCTTTATTTACTTTCAGAAGTCTGTGTACATTGCCTTGTAAACATCCAAGAGCCGACCATTTGTTTTTGGTCACTCATCTATATATATATATTACATAATAAAAAAACTAAAATTTGTTACAACAATATACCCATAGGCTCATTTTGGTAAATAGGCAATTAAGAGAGTATGGGATCTTCAACTGCATATGGTTGGGATATTCTTGTTATTGTATATCCACCTTTATCTTCTTGGAGACATCATGGTCCTAATTTTTTTCCACCTCTTTGCTTTTGGTCTTTCGATACGTGAAATTAGGACATGTCACGAAATCATGACATTTTTTGTGGAGGTGGCTTGTGGGCACCAAAATATTGTGATATCATGATGTTTTCTCTAACTTGGCTTCTGAGCTCCAAAATATCGTGAGATCGTGACATTTTTTCTAGCTTGGTTTTTGAGCTCCAAAATATTATAATATCACGACATTTTCTATAACTTGGCTTCTAATATCCAAAATGTCGTGATATCGCGATGTTTTCTCTAACTTGTATTTTGAGCTCCAAAATATCATGATATTGTGATGTTTTCTTTAACTTGGCTTCTAAGCTCCAAAATGTTGCAAGATCATGACATTTTCTCAAACTTAGCTTCTGATCTCCAAAATGTTGTGATATTGCGATGTTTTCTCTGACTTGTCTCCTAAGCTTCAAAATATCGCGATTTCGCAATGTTTTCTTTGACTTGGCCCTTGAGCTTCACAATGTCATGATGTCATGATATTTTCTTTGACTTGACTCCTAAGCTCCAAAATGTTGTGATATCATGATTTTTTCTCTGAATTACCTCCTGAGCTTCAAAATATCATGATGTTTCTTCTACACTTCAAAAAATTTTGAGAAGACATCTCCTTACTCCCCTTGATGTAGTCATTTTGACCTACATTATTGGTGCCTCCTGGGGGAATTCTGCCAGTTGAATATTAGAATCTAGAGCCTTTATCCATTGGGGAATGGAGTAAAAAAAACAACAAAAAAATAAAGAGAGAAAGGGGAGTGATACCGAGCAAAAAATGTGTTTCTTTCTCTGTATGATCATTCATCAGGAGTGTCTTCCTCTATTGATTTCTTTGTGTCTTCTTGCTCAGGTGTCGTTGTACTGCTTGTTGAAGTTTTCTTAGCCTTTTCATGTTTTTATTTTTCCTGGACAACTTCATTGTAAGTGGCACAAGCCCTTTTCCAAGTCTCTTCATCTGGGTCTGAAGTCTCCATGAAAGTTACATACAAATACTCTAATTCTTCTACTTTGTCAAAAGATAGAACTTTTGACCTCATGTATAACTCATGCAAACAGGAGTTAATATGGGTGAGGTCTTGAGCCATACTAAATATTTATTCTTCTTGGACTACCTCTTCCCAGCTGTCTATTTTTTATTCATCATCTACGAAATCCTTCCAAGAATCTTTCAACTCATCCTCCCCTAAACATTTTGAATATTTATCCCAAAAGCTCAACATTCCATAGTTCTCTACTGTGCTTATATGTTTCAAAATTCCTTTGGCTTTTGCCTTGAGTTCCCGTATTATTTTAGCACTCTCTATCACCAGTTTATGCCTTTTGAAGAAACTTTTGGTAGCTATTTTGGCTTGGGACCATTTTTCATCTTGGGCCCTGTATCCAAATTTTCCTTGCATGCTTTTTGCTAGAACCTGGATCTTTGTGGCTATAGATAGCCTTGTTTTCAGGAAGTTAATAGATGCAGTGAATTCATCTTCCACTCGACCCAAGGTCTCCTTAATCTTGGCCAAGTATAATAACATAGGCATTGCTTTCAGGCCTATCTTTTGGATATCATTAAACATTTCTTTTCTGACCACCTTGGCTTTTTCCTTGGAAATTTTGTTGGTTTTGCCGGTGCCATCCTAGATCTTCTTCTGAAGGTCTTCTACCTGCTTATTCAATGCCTGGATTTGTTCAATAGCTTTATTTGCTTCTTCCTTATATGGTACCACTTCATTGAACATTTGTTCCCATTTCTTTGCCTCATTTTTCAATGCCTTTTCAATTGTCTTTTGCTCATTTAAGGCTTCTTCTAAATGCTTCCTTGCCTACTTAGTTCTGAGGTATTTCTCCTTGTAATACTCAGAATTTAAGTATATAGTCCCCATGTGAGCTTGGGATTTTTCCCACTCATATTCCATAGGTAGTTGAGTGATATCTTCGATGATTATCTCAGCTTGATAATATTTCAAGGTCATTTCCCCTTCAGGATTTTGAACCAGTGGTGTCATCTTCATAGTCGAACGTTGCATATTGATAGGATCTAGGGCTATTCCTTCCCTAGAGTGAGCTATGTCCTTGGAACTTTGAGCATTGTGTGACTTCAACCAAGCTAAAGCATTTAGGGTTGCTTTCTTCAATTTTTTTAGCTTAGCAATGGTAGGGTGACTTTCAGAAGAGGAGGCAGGAATAGATTGGAAGTTGGGGAAGTTGGTGGTATAGGGGAAAGGAATGGTGGCTATTGAGGCATCCACATTTGGTTGTTCTGTGAGTGTATATAGGGGTGCAGTTGAGGATGCTTTTGGGTCAGGTTGGGTTGATGATGGCAATGGTGGAGGTTGTTGATTAGAAGGAGAAGAAGCATCATCTTGATCTATAGAATGGGAAGGGGAATTTCTCTAAGGATGAGAAGAAGAAGAAGATGTGGTAAGGTTGATAGGAGATATACCTGATACCTTTTGTGGGCTTGAGCCTCTAGTATCTAGTACATTCTTAGTGGGGACCAGATCTTCAGTAGAGGTATCTGCTATATTTTGCAGGCTTGTATCTCCAGTATCTAATGCATATTTGGTAGGGACTATTTCTTCAACAGGGGCTTCCTCGATAGGAATAGACTCTTCAACTATTTTATCCAACTCTTGGTTGCTGGTCTCTTACTGTCCAGAGAGTTGTTCTATATTTTCCCCACATTTCCTTCCTGGTCCCCTGTCTCAAGGTCAACGTGTGTTTCTTTTTGCCTTCTTTTCTTTTGTTTCCTTATTTCTACAGACTCTTCTTTTCTCTTTCTTTGGATGAGAGCAACATCACTATCATATTTTATGTCTGATGGGGAAGGGGGATGAATTTTTGAGCCACTTTTTTGGGACTTTCATTTGTTCAACAACAATTTTTTTCCTTTACCTTGGCTAACTCCAACCTTCTCAACGATGAGCAAAACCGATATGCCATTGATACCTGGCAGGACTTTATCTACTAGAGTCTTAGACCATGTGGCATGATATTTGTCATATCTATCATAAAATTTAGTATCAAATTTTATTCCATATCTAGAGTGCATTTCGATCTGGCACCTCATCTACCACCAAGCTAGGATTTTTGCATGTGTCCAGTATTTTCCTTTTTTCTTCATCCTTTTAATGACATTTTCATCTAACTTGTGGCTCGGATCAACTTCGGGGTTCTAGTCCATCAAATGCTCATAGAAGTCATGCCATGGGGCCAATGGTTGCATTTGTTCGATATGTCATTCTAGTGCTTCATCTTCCTCATTGTTTCTACCCTGTTTGTCAATCTATCTTTTTGATGAATGAAATTATTTGAAAGGAGTCTGGTTGAGGGAAGCCTATTTTTGTGCAAATATGTCAATGGGGTCATACTTCCATTTTTGTGGAAATTCTATTAACTTTAGGCTTTTTAGAGCTCGAGTGATTCGCTCATGGTCTCCCCTTTTCACTATAGTGACTCCTTCAAACTGGAAAGGCATAAGACATGTGCCGGTTTTACCAATTCCTATGCCAAATTTACAGTTTATATATTTGGTTTGTCAAACATACTCCAGAGTGAACAATCACTCAGTGACATAGTATGGAAGTAAGAAAGGTTTCCCTATGAAGCCGTATAGTTGGATGACTACTCCCTACATCAAAATAAACCAATATCCCTCTTTCGCATGAGTGTGTTGTAGAGTATCCACATATTCTAAGGAATTATCTGTATTGTGCCATACATAATTCACAAGGTAGGGCCTAGGAATTCTATGTTAAAGTAGTAGTATGACTCTGCTTTTGAGAGTACTATCGTCCATTCATATACAGATAAACTATTTCCTTCTTTATCTTTGTTGGTTGTGGAAATGAACTCTAGATTCTTTGATTGAAAGAAAAATAAAATCCATATTAGGTAGGAAGAAAACCTAAAAGCTTTTGGAGAACCCCTCTGTATTTTGAATAGGCTCGTGTGTATCTACTGAGCTAGGTATGCTTTTCGGTCAAAGAAAATTGGCACTATATTTTTATCTACATGTGAAACATCATAGAATTTAGGGTTCGACATACATTACGCCACTACAATCTGCCATTCATAGACTTGTAGGTCATATTCTAACCCTACCACCATAGCCAGCATGGAGAAAATCTCCTTATTTTTTAATTTAGATAGGGAAATCGATGATTCTAGTAGGGTTCCCTCGGGAGGGGGTTCTGACATATGTTCCTACAGAAATAACTTTATATTGAGAGTAGGGGTATAGTGCTTGGTTGATGTAATTGGATCAAATGGGATGGTATTTACAATGGGCCTTCTATCACCACTGAATATGACCCTAATTGCATCAACATCTAGGGTAAATATGACCTCGCCCCTAGAATTCCTAACAATTCTATGCTTTACATCATAAAAAGTTGCCATAGCTCTGACTAATTCAGGGCAAGGATGAATAGGGGTGCAAATATACCAGGAAAGTAGAGAGTGATAGGAGAATGTACTCAAAGAGGATGGCATGATGTGCTTTGCTACCTTGGCTTCCACATCTTTGCAAATTTTCTCTGGATTTTTCCATGTTATTATGGTATTAGTGATGTGGGAATCCGGGTCTGTGAAACCACCCTCACTTTTCTCAGCTTTGCATTTTTCTTTAGCAGCTAGGGGAGATGTTATCATGGTTGCTTGCTATGATTCTACCACACACAAAACCTTGAAAGGAACTTCAAAGAAGCTCACAAAACCTGGGAAAATTTAGGGAACACCGTGAGTAGAGGAAAAATTTTAGAAGATCGAAAGGTGAAGAAAAAGAGCTTATATGGCATAAGTAGATGTGCATGCATGTGTTAGGGTGCCATGCATTAATTACGATTGGTGGTACATATTCTTTGACTAATTTTGAATGTTTTTTGGATGCTTTGTTTCGTGTGCCACCTTCAAAGAAACCAACCACCATGCATCGTCATTTCATTGGGGCCAATGGCATCGTGTCACCTCTGCTCTGGGCCAATAACTTCACATTACCTCTTCTCTAAGCTAATAACTTCGTACGATGGTACTTTGAGAGGCGCGCATTCAAAATTTTGAGAAAACTAAGTTTCCCACCAAAAGGCATGATTGTTTGACTTTGGTCTTCGGACGACCAAAATGTCGTGAGATCGCGACAATTCTCCTTGAAGAGGATTACGAATTTCAAAATATCATTATGTCATGACATTTTTTCTTGAAGAGGCTGTCAAACACTAAAATGTTGCAAGATCACTATAATTTTCCTTGAAGAGGCTGTCGAACGCCAAAATGTCATGATATCACGACAATTTTCCTTGAAGAGGCTATCGAACGCCAAAATATCATGAGATCACGATAATTTTTCTTGAAGAGGCTACCAAATGCCAAAATATTGCAAGATCATGATAATTTTCCTTCAAGAGGCCTTAGAAAGAAATGAAACAACATATTTACATATGATACATGTGAAGCAAAGAGAAACATCCTACTTATAGTACAACTTCATATGGAAGCCATTGACAGGGATGGGTTGGACCTGGCCTTGTTCATTTCTTAATTGGAAGGAGTTCTATTTGTTTTTCCTCTATTACCTCAAAAGGTCCTTCCTAGAATGCATCAAATTTCTTATGGTTTCCAGGTTTTGCTTTCTTTTCATTCCACCTTAGAACCAAGTCTCCTACCTTGAAATTCCTAAGGGTAGCCTTCTTGTCAAACCATTTCTTCGTGGTGACCATATGTTTTTGATAATGATCATAGGCTTGTTATTTCTGTTCTTCTAATTATAGGAGTTGAATCAACCTATTTTCCATCGACTCTACTTCCTCTGTGCCAGTTTGATTGAGCAAATTTAAAGCGGCATTTCTATGTGTATCGAGAGGACTACTTCCTTACCATAGACTAATGAATAGGGAGAGGTGTTGATAGACTTCTTGATAGTGATCCTATCAGCCCATAACACTTGGTTTATCAGAGAGTGCCAACTTATCTTGTTGTCCTTAAAAGTTCGCTTTAATATTTGAAGTAAGTTTTTATTTGTTGATTCGGCTAATCCATTTCCCTATGGATAATAATTTGAGGATGTCTTCAAGTAGATCCCATATTTACATGTAAAATCAATAATTTTTGCACCTATGAAATATGTATCATTTTTTGTGACTAATGCATCTAGGATACCAAACCTTGTGATCAAACTCTCAACAAATTCCATCACAACTTCCTGGTCCACTTTCTTAGTGGGTACTGCCTCAACCCACTTGGTAAAATAATCCATAGTGGTTAGGATGTATTTATGTCTAGTGGATGAGTTGGGTTCTATTACTTTGATGAAATCTAAACCCCATTTTTGAAAAGGTTCTTCAACCTAAATGGATTTCAAAGGTATTGAAGCATTTCTATTTCTCCCAACATACCTCTGGAACTTCTCACAATTTCTGGTCACTTTAAAAGTATCTAAGAAAATGGTTGGCCAATAGCACCTAGTCCTGATAATTTTTAAAGTAGTGGTTCTCCCTGAGTAGTGTCCTCCTGATAGACCTCCATGGAATTCATCCAAGATATTTTGATTTTGATCATATTTTATACACCAAAGCAATACCCCATCCAAATTATTTTTTTACAATCCTTCAGGCAATAAGGTGTACTTCAAAACCTGGATCGTGTATCTCCTTCTCTACAAATAATTTAAACTTTTTGGGCATTTTCTAGTCTAGAAGTATCTGGTCAATTCATCGGCCTAGTCAGACTCATCCAGGGGTTGGTCATCCCCTAGGGACTGTTTCTTGAGTTTGGTAGGCCACATATTCTGATGAGGCTTATTTTGCAAGTTCATGAAATAATCTCTACCCCTCACTAGCTTTGTTGGATGGATCTCAACACCATACTCTTGTGTCTTTGATACCCAACCAACTCTTTTCTCACCAAGTTTCCCTTGTATGATGAGATTTCTAGCATCGGGTTGGACCAATACACAATGGTCCTACCCTATGAAAGGAAATGCCTAAAATTTTTTAAGGACTTCATTATTGCATAAACTTGCTTTTCTATGAAGTTGTACTTTTCTTCATGTTCCTACATGGTCTGACTTACGAATTCTATAGGCCTCTCTTCATTGTAAGGCCATTTTAAGTACTATAGTGTAGCTCTCTTGCTCGCCTATAGCATACAAGAGGAAACCTTTGGAATATTCTATATTTACTAAGACAGGTGCTTGGGTTATTTATTCCTTTATCCATTTGAAAACCTTATTTCGTAAGTCCATCCACTTGAATTCAACATCCTTTTTTAACAACTTGGACATAGGTTTGATAATTTGTGCAAAATATGCTATGAATTTGCGTACAAAGTTGATCTACCCGAAGAAGGATTACAAGCCTTTTTTGTTCAGGGGTAGAGGAAGTTCTAACAATTCTTTCACTCTGTTATGATCTATAGCCATCCCGACCTTAGAAATGATGTTACCTAGTAAAATTCCTTCTTCTACAACAAAAATAGATTTCATTGGATTTAATGAGATGTTGAACTCCCCGCACTTTTCAAAAATGCTTTTGAGATGGTCAATGTGATCCTCCTTGTGATGAGAGAACACTATCATATCATCTAGGTATATCACTATAATTTTGTTAATGAGTTCTCCAAAAGCTGTTAGAGTTAAAGTGCACTATGCCTTCACCTTGACACTTGTCAGTTTCTCTTGAAAAGTGTCATGTGTTGAATATAGGTTTATATGCCTATATATTGTAACCATTTGTATTAATAAAACAATCCCATAAGTTTTAGTCCCATCATTTGGTATCAGAGCGGGCTTTCTCTGCCCTGTGAAACCTCTTGAGGGGGGATTTCCCTCCCCCATGATTTTTTTTCTTCCCAATTTTTTTTAAGATTTTTTTACCAAGGGAGTATGCTCTCCATCATTTGATGGATCAGAAACCAGATGGTAAAAATAAAGTTTTTTAGTTTCAGGTTATCGTACAGTATGCTCACGCCCCCCCCTCGCTCTAGTTCTCCTCCATCACCGTCGAGGGAGTCTTTGTGTTCTTTAAATTCTCTCTAAGCGGTCTTATGCTAATGTTTGATTCTATTCACCTACGGTCTTCTCAAAAGAATCTTGAAACACCCTATCAAAATCAAAGAGCCTTCGATTTTCTCACTAAAAGAGAGGGAGATTTTTTTTCTGGAGGTGGGATTGCTTGCTTCGATTTGATCGGCGACATCAATCTTGGATCCGCATTGTTGAATATTGGGATGGACCAAGTCCGATCCAGCTAAAGACGGTGGTGGATGACCATTGAAGCACCCGTGGGCCAGCCGTGAAAATGAAACAGCACTCTGCACTCTGAAACACCACTGCATTTTTTTGTGTAAAAATGGCGTTCCATACCCACGGTGCACGTTTTTCCACAGGGAAGCCTGAAGCGGACATGATATTTTTATTTATTTCATGTGATGTTTTTTCACTAACGTGTGATGGAGGTACATGTCTGCATCTGGTGTGGAAATATTAGCTGGTCGAGATTAGTTTGGAGAATTGTCTGCAGTCAACAGAAAAATAGTGGACGAAGGTAGAGCCACATGATCTGTGGTCAGTGGGCATACCAGACAATGCTAGGTGCAGGAAAGCCTTAAAAACCTCTGCGTGGGGCTTCAGGATCTTGGGCGTGCACATTTTGGTGTGATTCAGTGTGTCCTTCACATTTCATCCACGTGGGACAGCGACGACGCTCCGATGGTATGGCTCGAGGACGACCTCAATAATGCGAGCCTTGTAAGGTGGGGGAGCATTCAAGAATTGCATCTCATCGCCCGTACTTTTTGCTAGGAATGGCATGGTTTTTTAGTAGGAAGTTGGCCATAAACCCTTCCTCCCCAGTGTCCTAGGGTTTTGTGAGGACAATTTCGCTGCTCCACAGTCTGAAGACCGCAAATGTGAGCGACGCGGATGTAGGTGGGCTGAGGAGGTTTTATTCCAATGTCGAGGCTTTCGGGCCGAGGGCTGCTGCGCCGGCCCCGACGAAAGCAGAAAGGAGAAGAATTGGCATTGGTAGCAGTAGTGGCCGTTATTGTGGCCATCTCATTGATGAAATTTTCTAGAAAGGATTTGATCTTGGGCGGCCAGGGCTTGCCCGAGCTGGTAGGACAGGGAACTTCTTTCCCTCCTCGAGCATCGTGAACATCCCGTCGATGAGACTGTGGATGTACATATTGGCATATCTATTTATAGGGACTGTGGATATCATCAAATTCACATTTTGAAATTTTTGAAACGTGGATTGAACTGCAATTCCAATAGATAAAACAAGCGATGGTGCAATGCACAGTACTTCAGCAACTGCAAGCACTTTATCAACGTCCATCTGGCTTTCGATGCCTGTCATGGAGGCGGACTCGAACCCATGACCATCATCAAAACTGTCTTTTACAACCTTGTGGCACCATTTGTTATACTGAGCTGCTTTCCAGTTACAAGCATGGATAAATATCGATTTGCCTTTGGATGACATATAGCAGAATTACAGGAGGGATGATACTCATGAAGATTTAGTTAAAATTTTTAAATGAATGACCTGATTTGTAGATCACCATCGAGATTGACGATGGAGGCGATGGCCATCGAGATTGACGGCACCGTCGAGGGCCAACAGCTCTTCGATGCCAAGCGTCACTTCTGGGGATGTCACGTCTGCCATGCTGAGGTGGTCTGTGGTCTGTGCACTTGGAGCTGGATGCGTCGCCCAACTGAAAACGAATCCCATACTTAGACAGGTGGAGGATATGTTCAGTTAAATGGCAAAGACGGTGCCAACAATGCCCATGATGGAGAAGTTTAGTTTCAGTCAGCGTTGAAAGCCGCCAGCAAGATTTACAATATTATAAGTTTTAAAAGGCCCACAATCATCGTTTATTAAAAGTATGTGGGGATTAATATTTACAATGTGGGGGCCATTGCTAAAAAGGGACCATTTTTCAATTGTATGGGGTTTTTTATTTAAAATAATTATGGTGAGCATACTTTTTTTTTAAAAGTAAGAGGGGCATTTATTTTAATTGGGAAGTGTCCATGTGTATTTGCCGCCTAGATGGACTTAGGGGACAGTTTTTTTTAATGGGCCAATCATTTGTTTTCACATGGAAGTGGAAGTGGAAGGCCCTCATGGCCTCTTATTGTATTTTTTAGAGAGATGATGGCCCTAAATGGCCCATGTAATTCCCCTGTGAGGGAAATTGATGCTATTTTTTCCTGCCTGAGAGCGATGCCGCCATTGAGCGATGTTGTCTATTTTCTGCCTTAGATAGGCATGATGTTTTTTCCACATGATGAAGGCCCCTTTGATGGTGGAATATAGGGGTATTTATAGTCATTGGAAACATTTTTCCACAACGGACACAATGGTGGTGTCATATTGTAATTTTGAGGTTGTTTCAATTGAGTTTTTTAGCCTCAAATTTTTTATACCTTGGAGTGCACTCTCGGTTGTACCCGACACTCCCAAGGTAATTTTATATGTGATCCTTGTACCTAGTGATCTTTTCTATACACTTGGCGAATACAGCGGCTGGTTACCCATGCATTTCGATGGGATGACATGGTCACCATAAGGACACTTATACTAGGGACTACAGACAAAGACACCCTAGACTCTATCCAAGGCTTTTTTTGGATCTACTTCTGAAGACTACAGACGAAGACACTTCAGAATATTCTCTTCTTTTCTTCTTCTCTCCTCCTATTTGGATCTATGGCTCATTTATTGTATTGAGTGCATTTTCTGTAGAGACCGACACTCTTATATGGCTCGTTTTTCCTTTGTATTAGGTGCATTTTTGGCAGAGACCGACACCTTCTAGATTGAGTTCACCATGAGGAGGGATTTCATACTCATGGTGGATCTAGTTAGTGACCTACGAGAGGCAACATCCTCTGAGGATGACCTACAGAAGCAACAGACCCAGAAGTGGCTGACCCTGAGGCACCCATGATGACACTAAGGCACTTAGACAACTAACCCAGTGGTAACAGACCCGTGGAAGTGGCTGACCCTGAGGCAACAGACCAAGATGTATACACAATGAATCTAGCATTATTCATAGTTGGAGAGCCAAGCGCAAAGAGCAGAGCCTAGAATAAATAAGCAATAAGAGAGGATGATAGGTTGTTTTTAGAGAAATCAACATTAAGGGGGAATGTTACCTAATGTTGACTTGTTTTGTTTCTTCTTTAGTTAGGATAGTGCACTTGGGAATGTTAGAGTTAAAGTGCACTATGTATTTACCTTGACACTTGTCAGTTTCTCTTGACAAGTGTCATGTGTTGAATATAGGCTTATATGCCTATATATTGTAACCATTTGTATCAATAAAACAATCCCATAAGTTTCAGTCCCATCAAAATCCACATCCATTGCTCTTTGAAAAGTTGCCCCAGTATTGGATAATTCAAAAGGCATCCTCTGGTAAGCGAATGTCCTCCACTTGGTGGTGAATGCAATTTTGAACTGATCTTCATCCTTGATCCATACCTGATTGTACCTAGAAAACCCATCCAGGAGTGAGAATATTTTTGCTCCTACTATAGTATGCGGAGTCTAGTCTATTTGTGGGAGAGGGTAATGATCTTTCAGTGAAGCTTTTTTTAGGTTTCATAAGTCGACACACAATCTAATGTCTCCATTATTTTTTCTAATTGGAATCAAGTTAGCTACCCAAGTGGAATGCTTGATTGGGTAGATAATCTTAGCCTCGAGCAACTTCAGTAGTTCCTACTTCATTAGAGCTTCAATCTTGGGATTTATTGGTCTTTGTTTTTGTCAAAATGATTTTGCACCTTCTTCAAGTTTTATTGTATGTTGGATGGTCTCTTTAGAGTAGACTTTAAGGTCACCATAAGTATAGGCTATGATGTTAGGGAATTTTTTACATAATCCTTGAATTTGTTCTAATTCTTCTTTTGTAGTGTTTACTCCCACTTTAATAGACTTATTTTATTCCATTTGGACCTCCTTGTATATGTGTTTGTCAACTTTCACTTTATGGTCAATTGACTTGTCATTGTTATCAAACAAGATTTCGACAGTGATCAATCCTTTTCGGATATGGTTGTTTTTCAATTTGATCATGCATGTATCTTCCTCATATTTAGACACTCTATTATTTGAGTAGTTCATCTCATGGACAAGAAATTCCACTATATATTCATCATTTTTGAATACCTACCAAAAGGTATCTCTATATGGTATGGAAGACCTGTAGATCAGTCTAACTGTCTTAGACTTTTGGATGACGTTGTTGATAGGGAAATATTTTACACCTACTAAAACCAACAAATTTGCATGAGTGTTCTTTTCTCTAGGAATTGCTTTGAGGTTTAAATATTAAAAATATTCTAGCAAGTCTCAAAAAAATTTCCTATAAGCTTTAAGATGATGTTGCTTACTCACACCATTTCTCAGTGACTTGATTCACTATTAATTCATAATATCAAACAATATGAAGTTGTTTAATACCCAACTTCTCAGCTTTCTTAAGGCCTAAGTAGAGTGCTTAATATTCTACTACATTGTCAGTGTAGCTCTAGGTTAATCGATTAAAAAAAACCTTCTCTTCACCTGTTGGAGAGATTAAAACAATACCTACTCTGGCTCCATTTTTGCATCTAGAACCATTGAAAAAAAGTTTTCATAGTTGATTGGTAGATGGGTCTACCTGATGGAGAGAAGTGGGGTTGCTTTTCTTAGGATTTACAATTGAGTAGCTTCAATATCTGTTTCAATCTTGGCAATGAAGTATTGGAGAGAGAATTGGTCTTCTTCTTGCAGTACATTTATAGATTCCTCCATCAAGTTTAAGTCTTAAGTCTTCCAGTTATTCGGTCAACATGTTTACTGTAGTGGCATGTTTCCCTTCTTATTCAATTTTTTTGATATGAAAGGTTGAAGGTTTATCATTGAATGTATTTACTATTTTACCCTTGAATGGGATTTCTAAATGCGAGTAATCCAATGATAGATATCCTCCTATTTTTGTGGTGAATTCTCTAGAGAGACACATACCAAAATAAGGTTCTAGGTCCACTACCACTACTTGTATGACTATGAGTTGAGGCAATCTGTGAAGAACTATTGGGATATTTTTGATTACCCCTATGGTTTTAATAGGGGTTTCATCTAGTTTTAAGATACCAGGGTTGCTCCTTGTATATTCCATCTCCATGATGTTGCATACGGCTTTGGGTATCACAATGGTTGCAGCTCTTGATGTAATTATGTACCACCCATACTTCCATATGCAAATACATATAGAAGGGAGGAAGTTTGTTCTTTTCTATAGTGGAAGTCAGGCTAGCCTGTGAAGAATTCAACTAATCTGGGATTTTATTCTTGTTTTTCATAGATCTCAAGGATTTCTATAATAAATAAATCTATCCTAGAAACTACAGAGCTTCATACATAGTTTATTTGGAGGGATTTTTCTTCATATCTTTGAATATGTTGAATGGGAGAGCTTCGACACTTTTCTCTTTCACAAATGTGTTGTACTTATTTCTATATTCCTGAGTAGCATCTATCCTTTGAAACTTAGTCAATGAGGGGTATCTCAATTTATCTCTTGTCTATTATTGCATCTCCACTTCCTTCTGCAAGGATGTTTCTTTACATGCTTCTACTTATTTTTGACCTGAACTTTCCCATAGGAGGTTCTTCTCTCAATTGGGTTTCTCAAAGATGAAGACACCTTCAAGGGATTAAGCTCATGGAGGTCCACCTGCAAAGGTTTCTTTCCTGATCTGGTCAGAACAACCACTTGTTCAAAAAAGGGCATCATGAGATTCTGATTTTCTTCTCTAATCATATTAATCTATTTCTTGAGGGTTTTCTTAGCCTTCTCAATAACTATCTTCTAGATATGATGTTGATTAATCATATATAAGTTTTTATCATGTGGATCATTACATGTAGAACACCAAAATTTAGACTCTGTTAAAGTGTTAGTGAGTTCACTATCTTCATTGGCATAAACCACATTTGATTTATCATGATTTCTATCGCTCATGGAGGCTTGGTCCCTTGTTACCTATGGAAATATTCTTGGTTGGAAATTCCCTTCTGCTTCTCTTATTTCCATTAAGGTCATCTTATTCGTCAGAGTTTTCAACATTGATTATTTATCTTGTAGAGTTGTAAGTTGAGGATCTAGAGTAAATGAAATTGATGCCATAGGAAGTGGAGGGATGACAAGAAGCATTGGAGGAGCAAGAGATTCCTGTATCATTGGGATAGTAGGTTTCCCAATCCATTTAGAGAGGATTACATTAGAAGTGGAAGTGGGAGCTGGGAAAGTAATATTGGATGCTTGCAACAGATCCAAGAAGATAGGCATTATCATATTTGCAGGGAACCTTCCAATAGTTATTAGATCTCTTTTCGCTTTCAGGGCTTCTTGGAAAATATTTGGTAAAATAAATACTTGGGATTACTTGATATCCATACTTATGTCTAATTTAAAATCCCCCAAGTAATAATACATTGATTTTTCATATGTCGGCCTTAATCCATCAGGTACTCTCTACCAATTTTGATTGAATTTGATATTGAAGTCGACTATTTCCTCTTGAGGGTGCTTTTGAATGATGGAAAACTGATTTAGCAGGGAAAATGGGTCAGCATTTTAATTGAACTCTTCTACTAATTTATTGGTAAGCTAGGCCTAGGTGGATATGGTCTTGTTGTCGAGGGTTGTATACTAGTAGAGTATTTTCTATTTCAAGGAAATAACTAACAATCTTATCATAACATTTTTCTTAGTTATGTTATGTATCGATGTGAGTGTAGCTATATATTGACAGTGTTCATAGGCCATATTCTTAGTACCATCATACTGGGGTAATGCCTTTAAGGTCACTACTGGAATCGAGTGCTAAGTTGTTAGATTCAGGGGGGCTGTATGGTTCCACAAAGGGTAAGGCAAATTTGGATGATTTACGACCATTGCAGCTATGGTCATGCCTGATATTATAGGAATATGGGTACCTAGAATTAACGTTCCACTAGAAGTAGTACTAGGGATGGTTGTAGGGGAAATATTTGAGTATCCTGTATTGAAAGTAGATGAATAAGTGGTTCTAACAACTAATATTGGATTAGCTCTAAGGCTACCAAGGTGTAACTCGAATAACTTGATGGGCTCTTTAGAATTTTTTACCTTAGATCTAGTTACCATATAAAAATGATATTCAATAAGAAATTAGATAAGGATTTTCTTAGGGTTTCTCTCTTGGATGGAGTCACTAGGTGATTCATAAAAAAAGAATAGGACAAAGATAATCATTGGAACTTTGGTCTGTATATATAGTGGGATTATGTCCCACCGGGCATGCCAAAAACTATTGGTGCAAATTTTGCATTTGGTTACGTTTGCACACAAGAATTTGCCAACATTGAAATACCAGGTTAAAAATAGAGTTTACTCGATTCAATATCCAGAGGAGGATGGTTCCTTGCTTTATTTTAGGAAAAGGTGGGGATAGTAAGATGCATAAATAGAGGGAAATATAGCTATTATAAATAATGTTTAGATGGTACAGATTAGATAATAGCAAATAAAAATCTACAACCTTTTACATATTAGTATTCTTTGAACCATAAAATTAGAATAACTAGTCCTCTGGTGCAGATTTAATCAAATATAAGCTTATTGGAAATGTTAATTTTAGAGCTAGTTGAACTTTAAACGCAGAAATTCAAAATGAGAATTAAAGCAGTTTCTATTCAATGTAAGTTATACAATAATAAAAAATACTATATATATATATATATATATATATATATATATATCTTTTACATAACAAAAACTAAAAGTTGTTACAACAACATGTTCGTAGGCTCATTCTGGTAAATAGGTAGTTAAGATAATATGAGATCTTGTTATTGTATGTTTATCTTTATCTTCTTGGAGACATCATGGCCCAGTTGTTTTCCACCTCTTTACTTTTGGTCTGTCGGTCCACGAAACCATGACACGTCATGAAATCGTGACATTTTTCATGGAGGTGGCTTGTGGGCACCAAAATATTGTGATATCATGATGTTTTCTCTAACTTGGCTTATGAGCTCCAAAATATCGTGAGATCACGATGTTTTTTCTAACTTGGCTTCTAAGCTCTAAAATATTGTGAGATTGTGAAGTTTTCTATAACTTGGCTTCTGAGCTCCAAAATGTCGTGAGATCATGACGTTTTCTATAACTTGGCTTCTGAGCTCCAAAATATTACAATATCGTGATGTTTTCTCTAACTTGGCTTCTAAGCTCCAAAATGTTGCGAGATCGTGAAATTTTCTCTAACTTGGCTCCTAAGCTCCAAAATATTGCAAGATCACGATGTTTTCTCTAACTTGGCTTCTGAGCTCCAAAATATCATGATATCGTAATGTTTTCTTGACTTGTTTCTTGAGATTCAAAATATCGTGATGTCACGATGTTTTCTCTGAATTGGATCCTGAGCTTCAAAATATCATGATGTCATGATGTTTTCTCTAACTTGGGTCTTGAGCTCCAAAATTTCGTGATATTATGACATTTTCTCTAACTTTCCTCCTAAGCTTCAAAAAGTTGTGATGTCATGACGTTTCTTCTACACTTAGCAAAATTTTGAGAAGACATATCCTTACTTTCCTTGATGTAGTCATTTTGACCTACAAGACAATTAGGAGTTTGACCATTACGCATTAAGAGGGAGAATGCTAAGAATAATATTTAATATAAAATATTTTAAAAGCATGTTAAAATGGTGTAAGTTATCAAATGGCATTATCTCAACTAGTTAAAATTCTCAACTTTCAAGGGTAAAACCTAGATTTAAATCTTGTTGAGCAATAAATGGATAAGATCCAAGCTACATTATATGATGCTGAGTAATATGGGTGGGGCCCATTTCAATCCCATGTAGCCAATTTTTTTAATAATAGTACAATCTATTTATATTTTTTTATAAAAAAAGGAAGAAAGATAAAATACAATAGTTGTGAAAATTGAAAAGGAAGATAATGACATAAATAAATGGGAACCAGATATAAAAAAATCTTGTTATTCTTAGCATGTAGGATGCCTATATATTGGGTGTTAGGCCCCAATTGTCTTTTTATATGGTAATGGTAGTGGTACTAGCAGATATGGTAATTCTAGGAATGGAACTAGAGAAGGTAGTTATGGAATGGAAGGAGTAGGCAGTTGCAGGACAAAAACTATCGAGGTTTGAGATGAAATTGGATTCCATGAAGGGACCGGATACATGGGGGACATTGGTAAAGGCTAAGAATATGCATTGGAATATAAATGTTGTGGGATATCAGGAAAGATAGAAATTGTCATCTTTGGTTGGAGTTTATCAATAATAATTAAATCAGATTCAACCTTTTGTATGGTGTAGTACAAGGTCAAGAATGTATCAATGTTGGACTGATGTATGGCCATGCTAATGTCAAAATTGAAGGCTCGGAGGTAATAAAATATGGCTTGTTCAAGAGTCGATCGAAGACCATTAGGGACTCTCTACCAAGTTTGAGCAAACCTAACATTGAATTCAACAATTTCCTCCTATGGATGTCATTGAATATTAGTAAATTGATGCAACAAAGAAAAAAGGATTCACTTGCTCATTGAAGCCTTTTATCATTAACTTAGCCAACTAGTCCCATGTGGTAATAGTGACAGGTGGTAAGGATCGATACCAATAAAGCAGCTTCTCTCTGAGAGAGAACACAAGCATTATGACCATGACATATTCATCTGTGATACTATGAATAGTTACCAAAAAATACATGTCTTGAACTTGCTCATAAGCTATTTTTCTCGTACCATCATAAGTAGGCAAGGCCTTTAATGCTACTAGCTGGATCAGGTTCTGAGCTTGTATATTCAAAGCTCTAGAATGATTTCATGCTGGAAACTATTGTGGTGGTGGTGTATTTTGAGCCATTTAGACTAGAGGATTTTCTCATGGAGTAAAGCTAGTGGCAATACTAGAGGTACTTGAAGAAACAAAAAATACACCAGCTACCTGTGAAGATATTAATATTGATGAGATAGTCAAAGTGACTAATCTAGGATGTTATCCTAATACTTGGGTGTCAAGTGTAAAGAACTCAATGGGATTTTCTAAATTTTTGGCCTTTGATCTTGTGATCATGAAGTAAAGCTTTCACCAACTTCATTTTTTGAGGCTTCTGGGTAAAAATGAGTCACCATATGTTCTAATAAAATAGTAAAATACAAACATAAAAACTTAATACTACTTAAAGTGGAAATTTTAGGGTCCCACCAGGTGTGCCAAAAATTGTTGGTCATGAATCTTCCCAAGTATACAAATATCCATAAAGGGTTGGTTCCATTTCTAATCTAAATATCGGTATAAATTTTAGGAAGAGAAATTAATATAAAGAGATGGGAAATATGGTTGTAGACCAAAAAAAGAGAGCAAAGATAAACTAATAGCTAAATAACAAAATCAAGTTTGAACCAACATTTAACAGAAAGAACAACATAAAAACCAATCACAGATTGCACATATGACTTCCAATTAACATTTCAACATCCACTTCTTCATTGATAATTAAATTCAAAAGCTGAATTTAATCTATCTAACAAAGGCATGAATATAACAAAAATGATAGGCAAAAAGCAATCACATACACAACTGATCCAGGAACTAAAGCTAAAAGTCTTTCAATTGATACAGATATTTAAACTCAAAGAGTTTGTTAGCAGAATGTTCCTCCCTTTCTTACATCATGTTTTCTAGTTTTTATAGAGGATTTTGCCTCAAAATTTAAATGCTCATTAAACAAAAATTATGGGAAATGATAGATTGTTTGGTCATAATTCTCTCCTCAGTAGCAGCAATGAACCAATCTGGTGGTACCTTAGGAAGCAACGAGTAATTTTAAGATATTGCATATCAGGATCTGTTGTGGCCATTCCACAACTGGCCCCAAACTTGGGGACCCACCTTTAATTTTTGGATTTTTTTTTGAATTTTAGTTTCTTTGCATGATAATTTTAACATGCTGGTGTGTTGACTAGTGTCTCCTTTTGGTTTCTTTTAAGTTTTCTAGTGTGTTGGTTAGGTTCTTTTTTATTTTTCATTATTTTATTATTTTGATTAGTTTTAATGTAATGAATTAAACCAATTCAAACATTTTAAATTAATTAAATCAAATTTAAAATTAAAAAGGGAGATAAAATAAGTAAAATTTAAATAAAGAAAGAAAATAAAATAAAAATAGAAGAAAAACTAAAAAACAAAAAAAAAAACAAATAAGAATAAAAATATATAATATAAAAACAAAATGAATAAAAAAAATTAAAAAAAATACCATTTCTTTTTCTCATGGCACACTAATATTTCTTTACATATTGGTTTGGTATTAATTTCTATGTTGACTTTATGATTTTATTAAAGTTAGTTTGAATTAATGCTTTATATTGATGTTGGCAGGTTTCTAAATAAAAGAAAGACATTATTTAATTCATTGCTGGCAAAAAAAGCGTTATGGAAGAAGCGTTTCATTTGGAAGATACTTACCAATTTATTATTGGCAAAAAATATTATGAAAGGAGCGTTTCAATTGGAAGATATTGACCAATTTATTATTGGCAAAAATAAAGCATTATGGAAGAAGCATTTTATTTAGAAGATATTGACCAATTTATTATTGGCAAAAATCATTATGGAAGAAGCGTTTCATTTGGAAGACATCATAGTTGCAAAGAAGTTACGTGATTAAGCCAAAGGAAAAGGGGGGAAAATGAAATGAAGAGTTTCTTTTAGGGTTGGAAAGCTTTAAAAATCCATGGAAGCAAAGGAAATAGGGGGCTAGGAAATTTTGGAATCAAGAGAGGAGGAAAGATTGGAAGGTTTCTTCTGTTGTAAACAACTCTGGTGCACCATTGTATGCAGTTTTGGTTTATTTTTTGAACACAAATCTGAAATATTATTGCTTCATTCTTCACTTTGTGCATTGATTTTATTCTAATGTTGTTTATGCGTTTAGTCGGTAGCAACATTGGATATTTTTAATGCATTTTATTCCTCAGACTCTCGCCATAATCAGAATCTAGATTGAGTTTAATGCTGGTCTAATCTGGTTATGTTTCTTGTGTTCAGGAACTAACATTTTCTGCAGGTGAACTAGTGTGTTTGCTTCAGTTTTCTTTGGTCTTTTTTCCATTCTGGTCCACTTTTCCATAATTTTAATCAAGCATTTTTTTTTTTTTTTTTTTTTTTTTTTTTTTTTTTTTTTATTTTTTTTGATTTCTTTTTCATTCTTTCCTTTTTGTTATTTATTTTCTTTTTTACCATTAAAAAACCAAAAAAAAAAAACAAAAATTCAAATTCAAAAAAAAAAAAAAAACAACCCAACTTTCGTCAATTTTTTCTAATAAATTGATTTAAAAAACACCAAATCTTCATTAAATATTTTAGATAAGAAAACGATTACTAACGCCAAATCTACACTAAATATTTTAGATAAAAGGAACCCATTAACACCAAAGTGCTGACTCCAAAATCACATTAAAATCCAAGATAATAATTCGATTACTTGGGGGAGTGGGTTTGATTTTAATAAATAAAAGGGAAGTGAAATACTTTATTGCTCCCTAATCTTTATTTCATTTCTACACCAAAAGGGAACTCTAGCCCTCTAATAAAATACATCTACGACATTGAAAGAAAATAAAGTAAAACTTGTTCAGGCCCCTTGTTAACAACTGCTTGCTAATCTCTGATTTATTCTAGCTTTCTTATTAATCCATCACGTAGGTGCGCAAGCAATATCAAAGAACCTTGGAGAAACTCAGGTTTCTTTACAAGAGAGGATTTCATGCTAAATCCTAAATGTGAGGGTAATTTTACAATTGGGTAAAATTATCACTCAACATTTCTGGCGCTAGAAGGAGGGCATGAATTGGTTTACTTTATTTTATTTATGCTAAGCAATTCATGGTGGTTTTAAATGCTATATTGTTCATGGTTACTCAAGAGTTTTAATTGCTAAATATTTCAAGTTCATTTGACTAGCATCTTTGGCATCCTTTAGCACTCAACACTTTGGGAGCTAGAAGGATTTGAATTGATTTATTTTATTGCCATTTAGATGCTTAATTGTTCATGTTACTTGAAGGATTTATTTTAAAACATTGGTCTTGACTAACGAGGTTTTGTTTCCATATGATTACTTTCATTGATTCTAACATTCTCTATTTTTTATGATGCATTAATGCTAATATGTTGCAAATTTGAGAATGTTCTTCAATTTCATGGTTTAATGGATTCATATCTCTTGGTTGATGCTAACATTATGTTTCATATGTTAGGTATTTAAAAATTGTTAGTCATTTTAGGCATCTTTACAAAGATATTTTTATTTGACTAACAAATTGGTTCTGAAGTTATTCTTTGAGTTTCACTAATGGTGACATTTGAGGAGCAAGTGGTATATTTAAGAGAAAGTATGGTATCGGTGTTAGGGAAGTATTATGAGTGTTATCCTATGTTTGGAATACCCTATCAAATCCCTGAAATGGTATTGGAGTTTCTACGATAGTTTAATCAAGATGAGACATTAGGATACATACAAAAATTGCATATCTACAAGAGCATATTATTTCAATGGCAAATTTACCATGAGGATATTGCTTGTAGATTATTCTCATACATTTTGGATGATAGATCATTCTTTTTGTATGGCTAATTACCCATGGAGGTTAGGACTTCTTGGGTCCAACTAGAAGCAACCTATCTTTATCATTTTGGTAATCAAGTTGACTTAGATATGTTGCAAAATCAATTTACCTCTATTCGTAAAGAGCCTAATGAATCCTTGAGTCAATTCAATGGGAGATTTCGTGAGTTGTACTCTCAAATATGGGAAAGTTTTGACATACAAGAAGAAGAAGCTATTAAAGTATACATGGGAGCCATACCCCCCACACTTGCTACACTTATTGAGGAAAATCTTGATGACTCATCTTTTCCTAGAATCTATGAGGTTGCAATAATGGTAGAACAAGGGCAAGTGGAGGCACAACATGTTCCCATGAAATATTATTCTTCTAGAGTTAGTGATTCCAACCTACACCAACCATCCAAAGTAGCACCCTTGAATCAAATGATGCCTAAGGTGAACAATCAATGGGTTGAGGTTGAATGTCCAAATTTCACAACCACCCTAGATATCATCCAAGAGGAAGAGCAAGTGCCAAAACCAATACCCACCAATGAGGATTGTGTAGATATGGGTCCATCCTTAGAAATGCATGAGTATTCATATAATGGAGGTGTCCTAGATCTAACTAGCTTTGAGATATGTGATAGGACAAGACCTTCCATAGAATTGAATAAAGTGGTTGAAAGTGAAGTGGAAAGAGAATCAATAAATGAATTTGAAGATGTAACACAATTTCACCACTTGTGCTTGGAAAACACTTTGAATGAGATTGTTGAAACTGATGGCCAAGAAAATCCACACCTTCCAAATTGTGATGAAATTGAATTTTGGGTTACAAATGCGGATTGTGATCTTGCAAACTTGAATACAAAGGATAGCCCACTTTTGGAAATAATTGAATCATCTAAGGAAGGTAAAGGTGAATTTTATGAGAAACACATTGATGAATTGGAATATGTTGAAGAAGTGGTCGAGCATCACCACGTGATTTTGGAAGATGATTATTATGATTCTTGGAAGAAGTGGGAAGAATACGCTCACTCCAAACCTTCTAATGAAACTTTTGTGTCAATTGATATGTAGGATAATACTATTGCTTTCTTGCATGAGGATATTACAAGTCCTGTACAACATGAGAATGTTTCGGAAGAAGGGTTGGAATCTCATCAAGTGCTAGAAAATGACAATGATCCTATTACCATGGATAAAGGAGAAAAAGAGTTGATAGATGAAGATGAAGATCATGCCAAAGATACAATAGAGTTTCATCCCATGGACTTAGATGACAATTTTTATAATGGTTGGGGTAGATATGAAGAATCATTCATTGTTCACACCCCTATTGATGAAATTTCTATTGATATGCAGGATGTCAAAAACACTATCTCACATGAAGATCTTGTAATTCATGCACAATCACAAAATGGCATGCCACTTACAAAAATTGAAAAGGCTCATAAGTTCGATCATGGTGAATATGAGTTTGTTGAAGATCTTTTTGAAATAGAAGAGGAAGAAAGGATAAATGTTTCCTATGATTCAATTGTTTGGGATCAGGAAGAATTAAAGCCTCCTCTTTCATATTGGAATACTGAAAACTTGGGTACCAATTCACATGATTATCTTGAATATTTTGAGGAAGAAATACCATGGATGGTTAACAAGGAATTGGAATTTTCTACTCATCCAAAAGAAAACATTGCTCTATTTGATCAACAAAAGTTATGTTTTGAAAAGGATGGACATGCTTTTGATTGGGTTTCTAATTTTGACATTTTTGATGAACAGGTAATCAATGAAGATGAAAGACCACAAGAAGATGATGAAGGTAAATACCAAGAGGAAATCACAAAGGTTCATCAAGTCTTGGTAAATGAAAGTGCACAAAAGGTAGAATCTCACCTTTTATGTTCAACCATGCGAACTTCAGGTGAAAGCTTACCTAATCATTCATTGGATTCAAATGTTATGTATGATGAAATGCCATTAGAGGGGAATGAAGAACTAGAGTTGATTTTTACTCACACCTCTAATAAAATTGCTTTGTTAAATGAGAGAGAACTTGATATGCTTGAATTATTGAATCAAATCCATCAACATTTGATAATGGAATCTAGGATAAAAACCTATAACGATATTCATTTAATAGATATCCTAGATTCTTGCAAATTTTTGTGTAAGTTTGATTGGCCTAAAAACATGCAAAATGATGTGGTTTCAAAATTTTTAGAAATAGGCTCCTACTTGCAAGGCCTCATTTTTGAAAAGGAAAGCCTAATTCTAAAGCATGAATCAAATTGTGAAATTTGCATTCTAAGTAATAGACAAGAAAGAATTGAAGATCAATTATTGTCTAATCAATTTGATGATTTGAAACTCCACTATGGGATTACTAATGGAACTAAATTAAATTGGTGGGGTGAGAGAGGCAAGATGAAGATTGTTGTATTGTGTGGCCTAATCTTACTGTCATTGGATTCTTGCAAAACTTGGCGTGTGTATCATGTTGTATGTCTCTTGAAATGTGCTAATCATGTTTGGGATCCAGGGAAGTGATGGCTCAAAATTTTACATCCTTTTGTACCATATGTATATTTTTGTACATAGTTTTGGTTTTTGTGCTTTTGGTTTGACAAGTTGTGTGTTTTATTTCTTGTTAGTTTGCATTAGATTAGAGTTTGGTTTGAGTTTTGGGTTTTGTATTTTGGGTTGTTCCCTTGTTTTGAGGTGATGTTTCATGGTCACCAACTAATGGCCTCTTGCTCATTTTTGTGTTTCCTTGGTTAAGTAGGGGAATGCCTAATCTAAAATGGATGAACCTGATGAAAAGGGAGATGAATTATTGTGTGAATATGCTCAGGTGTCGGGAACAAAATGGTGGAAGATAGAGCAATGAAATATTTTGCTAAAGCTCCACATGTAACACACATAATTAAAGGGCACCTATTGGGATTTTGAAGGATGGAATCATTTTGGTGAACTTATTAAGACTAAATCATACAAGGCTCAAATTTAAGTACCATATGGATATTTGCAAAATTTCTTTATAAAAAATACACAAGCTATGCAAAGATTGATCAAATCTATCACCTAGTTTGGATAAACTCCACCGGGGCTATAGATGCCTGACTGGTAGTGGGGCTCTATCTATACGAATCTTGATATATATATATATATAAGAAAAAAAGAGCATTGAAAATCTTGATCAAATCAGTCACCTAGTTCAAAAAATCTCCACCGGGGCTATGGACGCTTGACTAGTAGTGGGGCTTTGTCTGAACAAATTATGCTCAAAAGAAATTATACAACACCTCATTCAAAAATAAAAATTCTGAGCAACACTTTATAGCCTAAAGGTAAACCGGGTGATGGAATCTGGAAGATCTCCAAGGGTGCAAAATGAATCACTTTAGCACACACTGAGCTGAAGCAGGTGGATTAGTTGTATCCTATTCGAAGTTGTTTATTCCCATCTTCTAAGGATATTGCTAAATAATATTTATTTCACTGATCTTTTTTGTGTTCCTATTTCATATTGGGTTCTTCACCCAAAATGCTCAGGAGCATTTCCTAGTAGAGTCGCCATTTGTTGTGGCCATTCCACAACTAGCCCCAAACTTGGGGATCCACCTTTAATTTTTGGAATGTTTGTTGAATTTTAGTTTCTTTGCGTGATAATTTTGATAGGCTGGTGTGTTGACTAGTGTCTCCTTTTGGTTCCTTTTAAGTTGTCTAGTGTGTTGGTTAGGTTCTTTCTTATTTTTCATTATTTTATTGTTTTGTTTAGTTTTAATGTTTTGAATTAAACCAATTCAAACATTTGAAATTAATTAAATCAAATTTAAAATTAAAAAGGGATAGAAAATAAGTAAAATTTAAATAAATAGAAAAAAGAAAATAAAAATAGAAGAAAAACTAAAAAACAAAAAAAAAGCAAATAAGAATAAAAAATATATAATATAAAAATAAAATGAATAAAATAAAACAAAAGAATAGCATTTCTTTTTCTCATGGCACACTAATATTTCTTTACATATTGGTTTGGTATTAATTTCTATGTTGAATTTATGATTTTATTAAAGTTAGTTGGAATTAATGCTTTATATTAATGTTTTGTAGGTTTCTAAATAAAAGAAAGACATTATCTAATTCATTGCTGGCAAAAACAGCGTCATGGAAGAAGTGTTTCATTTGGAAGATACTTACCAATTTATTATTGGCAAAAAGCATTATGAAAGGAGTGTTTCAATTGGAATATATTCACCAATTTATTATTGACAAAAAGAATTATGGAAGAAGCATTTCATTTAGAAGATATTGAACAATTTATTATTGGCAAAAAAATCATTATGGAATAAATGTTTCATTTCAAAGACATTGCAGTTACAAAGAAGTTATGTGATTAAGCCGAAGGAAAAGAGAGGAAAATGAAATGAAGAGTTTCTTTTAGGGTTGGAAAGCTTTAAAAAGCCATGGAAGCAAAGGAAATAGGGGGCTAGAAAATTTTGGAATTTGGAGAGGAGGAAAGATTGCAAGGTTTCTTTTGTTGTAAACAATGTTGGTTCACCCTTATATGCAATTCTGGTTTATTTTCTGAACACAAATCTGAAATATTCTTGCTTCATTCTTCACTTTGTGCATTGAATTTATTCAAATGTTGTTTATGCATTTAGTCAGTAGCAATATTAGATACTTTGAATGCATTTTGTTCCTCAGACTCTCGCCATAATCAGAATCTAGATTGAGTTTATTGCTGGTCTAATCTGGTTATGTTTCTTGTGTTCAAGGACTAACATTTTATGTAGGTGAACTGGTGTGTTTGCTTCAGTTTTCTTTGGTCTTTCATTTCATTTTGGTCCATTTTTTCCAAAAAAATTGTTAAGTATTTTTATTTTGTTATCTTCCTTTCATTCTGGTCCTTTATATAGAATTAATTGCTTAAGATTTTATTTTCAAGTTGTTATATCTTATATTATGGTCCTTACTCCAGAATTTGTGTTAACACATCAAATTGTATTTTATTCTGGTCCTTGCTCCAGAATTTTAGCTTAAGCAAGTTATTTCAATTTTTATTTAGATTCTGGTCATTTCCAGAATTTCTTTCTTTCATTTTTAGTTTTTCTGGTTCATTTCCTAACGAGCATTTTGGACTAATTTTATTTTTCACTAAAATTTGGATAAAATAAACCTACTAACGCCAAATTCTCACTAAAGTTCTTATATAAAATCCACCCACTAACGCCAAACTACTAATGCCAAATTTTCATTAAGGATTTCAGATAAAATGGATCTACTAACACCAAATATTCATTGAATATTTCAGATAATAAAACAATTACTAACATTAAATTTGCACTAAGTATTTTAGATAAAAGGAACCCATTAACACCAAAGTTTTGAATCCAAGTCACATTAAAATCCAACATAATAATTCGATGACCTTGGGTAAGTGGGTTTGATTTTTATAAATAAAAGAGAAGTGAAATACTTTGTTGCTCTTTAATCTTCATTTTAATTCTACACCAAAAGAAAACTCTAGCCCTCTAATCAAAAAAATACTAAAGTAAAACTTGTTCAGACCGCTTGTTAATAAATGCTTGCTAATCTCTGATTTATTCTAGCTTTCTTATTAATCCATCACGTAGGTGCACAAGCAATATCAAATAACCTTGGAGAAACTTAGGTTTCTTTACAAGAGAGGATTTCATGCTAAATCCTAAATGTGAGGGTAATTTTACAATTGGGTAAATTTTTCACTCAACAGGATCTAGCTGAAATCATCAACAAAATTCATTTTCATGACGATGCCTTGAAAATAGTAGGATCACCCCAAAGTCAATAATGGACAACATTTAATTGAGCAATCTTCTAGTTATCTATTGAACCTAATATTTATTAGTAGTAATTTCAAAAAATTTACCCCTTTTCATCCCAAAAATTGAATTTGCTAGTCTTGGAATTCCCTCCATACTGATATTTGCTCAAAAGCACCCTTGACCATGGTTTCACCTAGAGAAAATGGAGTAAACTGATTTCGCCAAGGTGAAGCTTGAAAAGGGCATTCACCAAGGTGCAGCATGCAAAGAATTTGATTTTGTAAGGTTATAACGCATCATGATTTTTTGCCCAAGACAACACCCTATGCTTAGAAAATGCATCAAATGTTGTTGTTGCTTATACCAAGCAGTGCACGAAAAGGAGTTTTGTTCATTCTTTGTGCGAATTAGAAGTCTCACCACTGTGAGGTGTGAAAGTGAATTTAACCCAGGAACTACACTCAATATGAGGGGCGAAATGGATTGTCTCTTTTGGAAAGAAAATTTTGTTGTCCAGGGTGATTTTGCCAAAAAATTGGACATAAAGAGAATTTTGCCAGTGCAGGGTACGAACTGGAATTTCGTTGCAAAAGGAAGAAAAAGGGAATTTTGCTCCAACTTGGGGAAAAAATGAATTTCATTGTGACTTTGCTCAAAGATTATTTTTGTTGTGATTTTACTTGGAGATGAATTTTGTCATGCCTAGGGGTGAAAATGAATTTCGCTCTAGCTGGGGGTGAAATTGCCTAGAATATGATTTCACTGGCAAAATTCATTTCATACTTAGAAAAAATTTTGACAAAATTTGAATGTGGCAAAAACGAAAACCTGACCATAATTTTCGCTCAAAACCAAGAGATGTTTTTATTGGTTAAAGCATTGAAAGAGGGATTTATACCAGCGAAAATGCTAAAACAAATCGATGAAAGAATAAAAAAGTTAAAGATACCAGCGATAATGCACAATTTATATTTTATACTTAGAAGATTTTACAAAAAATTTCTAGTGTGGTAAAATTGCCAACAAGGCTTCAATCTTCAATGGAGATCATCAATATCCAATTTGGACTCTTCTTTAGAGTCACTTCTTTCTTGAATCAGCTAAAAGGCTCATATGGCCCTCTCTTCTATAATGTGTAGATCTAAAATAGGGCTTCTCTTAGTTTCTTGAAATCTCCTTTTCCTGCAATAAGATATAAGTATGATGAATCTAAATCTATTAGTGATGAATTATCACTAGTTGATTTGTCAATCTAGTGGAATGAATATTAAGTTCTAGTCTTCATGAGTTTTCTAGAAGTCTGTGAGAAGACTCTAGCCAAATGAAATCCTAAAACTTCTAGAACTGATATTTTATTCTCTCTCAATCTCTCTGGTGGCTCTCTCTATTCCTATCTAGATCTACCATGTGCTTTGATACCACTATTAGCTTCTAATGAAGTATGCTATTGGAGATAGCAATCATAATATGCAGAAAGATAATGAAGTTTGGGAAAGATACTAAAATATACTATTAATGGAACTCACAAAAATAAGGAACTAAATACAATAGATAGAAACCTACTCTACTAGTGCATACAATAAGCAATGCAATCTCACATCCTAATCACTTGCTATGAGACCCTTTATATAGGAAGATGGATTCCTTGGCCAACACTCTACCTAGTTGTACAAGAGGATACCTTGCACATTTACAACTTGCACATTGACACTTGTGAATTTATTACATTACTTGAAGTAACTATCTAACTTACCCCTAAAGTAATCTCCTACTCTAGCTATGTACCAAAGGTGGTACATTTACATAACCCAAATTATGTAATATACTCTAACAATAATAAACAGTGCCATGATATTAATTGATAGTAGAGAGTTCATGTTAATTGGGCTAGTGTGCCATAGTATGAGCTTGATGCACTTGACCCTCCCTAGGGATGCATTCCATAATTAAATTTGGCATGCCATCTAATCCTAGTCCTAGCTTCACAACCCTATCTCCTCTACTCTACCTATTGAATATGGTCCTAGTGGGGATATGTTCATGGACTGCATCATTTTTCATGATCTAGACCATGATCAAATTTATTTTCTATGGGATGACAGTGGAGGCACCCTCTTCTCTACAAAAATTACCTAAAAATACATCATCTGGTAGAAGGTCTCCCTCTATATTGATGCCTCCAACCTCTCCTTTTCCATATACAACTACTCTTATAGAAGATGGATCCCCTTTCTTGGTTGGTTGTTCATCATGATAGTCACCCCCTCTACTCGAGCATACTGCTACTCCTACTCTATCTAGTCCATATCCCCCTTGAGTGGAAAGTGTCTCGCTCTATCAAGACCTAGCATAGCTATGCATGGAGAATTTCTATCTCCCCTACATAGCAACCACCTTATTTGGTAGTCCCTCTACATTCCTTTCTAGATTCCTCTAACCCATGATCTTGCTAGGTCCTGCTTGTGTCATAGTGGGACACATCCTACTATCCCCCTACCCCTATATCAAAGAGAGTGATAGTCAACCTCATGATCATCACCATATCCACCCTACATTGTATCCTTTCCTATTTAGGAGGCTCTAGCCTCATCTATCATCACTCCACTATACATCAATTAACCTCCTAAAGTTCCAGCTACATCGATTAACCCATGATATGATACCTCTACACTGGCACCAATGGGTAGATACTCGGGTGCATAATACCCCTATACCATATCCTATATCCTAGGGCTACTCCAGCATCATCCACTTTGGAATCGACAGAGAGGGGATTGTCCAAGTCCTCTACAAACCTAGCCACATTAAGTCCCCTTCAACTCCTTATGGATCCCTCCTCATCCACCTAAACCAATAGTCACCAAGGTCTAATATCTCTTAGATAATATTTAACTATTACCTCACCCAATCAAATTTATAAAGTTCCAACTCATCCTTATCTATGGTGATCCACCAAACCTGCCTAATCCAATCTAGCTCCTCCTACATCCTCATCTCATCTAGGGTGTAGACACCATAACCACCATATGATCTAGTGATCTTGTAGCTCATCTATTACTTATCTCTCCAATGATAGAATACCCATGTATGGCCTCTATGTATACTCAAATTTTTGAGACCACCTATATCCTACTAGCCACTCTAGGTCAAGTAGTGGCCCTAGTAGTGTAGTTGGCCTCCTAATCACTATGTGCTTCTAGAACCACACCTAGAGCAATATCATACATACTAATCATGTATGCCATTTGTACATGACATTATACAATATCATATACAAATAGGCTATCACATACAACCCCCATGTGAACCTTGGTTGTTTGTCTTACATGTCTACTACTAATCCTGTAAATACCCATGGTAGGTATTTTGACTAATATGGCACACTAGCAATATCACCATCGCTCCATAGATCATGATCATCAGTGTTCCAATCCTATGTCGATGTGGCATGTCATCAACATGAAACATGCTCCTACATCTCATGTGATAAGTCACCCATCAATATTTGTGCTACTACCTGAGGTACTTGTACCCTATTAACTATCCTCCCCTTGATGGAGATCCTCATGATATGCCACAAGTCCTCTAATGTGATGGTAATATCTCTCACTAATACCCATAATATGGATAATTTTGGGTACCATATCTCTCTTAGTATCATTAGTAGTACTCTATATGATTCTACTTGAGGTATTTTTACTAACTATAATAGGCCCACTTCCTCTAGAGTGCATCTATCTCCTAGAATGAGTAGTTGTAGTACCTCATCTAGGGTTCTTGGTTGCCACTCCTTACTCTCAAGAATATCGTGTAGCAATAACAAAACAACAAATTTTTTCATTAATTTCATCATTAAAATATATATATATATATATAAATACAAAATTCCACATCAAAAGCACCTTAAGCAGCTTTTCTTTATTATTCCTCTCTCTCTCTCTAGGGCACAAATTCACAAATATGTGTTAAGACTCACAGGATTTGCAAGTGATTGTCGAATCTGTGCTTGGATCCTTGCATGAAGATTCCATCTTGAAACACTAAAAATTTAAATAAATGGATTAAAAATCCAAAAAAATGTAAGTAAACCCTAATTTCTAGTTGGATTTTGGCTCTTATCCATGCCTTCTTTACTGCTGTGTTGGTATCACCTTTTGTAATAGTTTCTTAGTGTGTGGGAAGTGTTATTCTTCTATAAACTCTAAAGCCCATTTTTATTTTCTTTGTGTGGTGAAAATTAATTAGGGTTTTCACCCTGTTTTATTTTTTATTCTCCTTTTTATCTTTTCTCTCTCCTCTTTCTTCCCTTTGGGTACTCTTTTCTTTTTCTTCATTGTTTGTTGTTCTATTTTCTTCTAAGTTAGTTGTTTCAATTTTCCTTAGGAATTTTGCATTCCTTTCAAAACTTGAGAAGGTATCTTAGCCTAAGAGGAATTAATGTCCCTAATGCCTTGTTTTGCATGCAAAAAATATTAAAGTATCTAGAATGACATCATTTTTGCACCATCCCTTTATTTTAAACTTACCTCACCTTTTCTCCTTTCATTTTTTATTTTTCACCTATAGGTGTCTACATCTTTCTTTGACACATTTATTAGGCCATAAATGCATCAAAGAGGGGGCAAAATGTAGACATGGAAAATTGACCCATCCAAATGAGTCATTTTCCTTAGAATACCTTAGGAGGATCTCAAAATTGCTAAGTGGAAGTTTGAATCCTTTTTGCTTTTTTTTTTACCTTGACTAAATTTACACCAAAATTAATTATGGGACATGGATTTGGCAAATTTAGGATTTTTCTCTTAAAAGTTCTGAATTTTAGGCCAACCTTTTATGGCATCGGCTTGGCCAAGGTTAACTTTTATCTTCCTACCTTTTAGCCCTCCTAACCCTCTATAAATAAAAGTATTAGATCCCCTTTCTCCTAGAGAGCTAGTGAGAGAAAGTACACACAAAAAAAATCATTTTCATCTAATCTTGATTTGAGCAAGCTTTTGGTAATATTCACTTCTATTGTTGTTCTGGTATCTTTCTTTTGGTGTGCTTCTTACGATTTGCAAGTGGAGGAGCCTTGATGACAAACTTGTCATCTTGAAGAAGGAGATATCTTCTTCCATCACTCTTGCTTCTTCTACAAGCTCATCGGGTTGTCTTTTGCATCCATTATCTGGTTAATCATTTTGCTCTTTGTTATAGCTACATTTTCACATCTGGTTTCCTATTTTAAGTCTCATTATGTGAATCCATGTTCCGTCTACTACAAGGCACATATTTTATGAAAACCTTATTTTCACCTATGGTGCATTCTGTTGTTTTTTTTTCTTTGTTTACCGAATCCATGCTCAAAAATTTACAAGATGTAGATTTGGTCTACATAGGCTTTGGGGCAACCATTTGTCCCTAAACCCTAGTGTTTTGACTTGCATATCTATTTTACACTATGTGTCTTTTGTTATCACTTTGTTTTAGCTTTTGTTATTTTGTTTTACTTGCATTTAAATCATATTAGCTTTATATCCCTAAAACCCTATATTTCTAATTGCATGCTATTTTAGCGTTGTGGTCATTCTATTTACATCTGGTTTAGTATTTTATGTTATCATATCTTGATGTGTTTATTCCAAAGGTCAAATATAGTTTCATTTTTGAATGGTCAGCTAAAAGGACCAAAGGGGGCTTGACTACTATGCCTCCAATATTATTAATATAGTGACCTAAGTAAACCCCCAAATATTGATCAAATTTTCTAGAGTTTTGTGAAGCTATTTTATAGGTTTTTAAGCTATTTGGATACCTTGAATGTAAGTTAAAGCTAGGATTAATTGTCAAATTAGATAAGTAGCCCTAATAATCTTTTAGGTTGTTCGTTCACATTCTTGTTTGTCTTGGATTGTTCTTTTACTTTTATTAGTTTATGTTTTAGAAAGGCCAAATATAGGTGTTTACTCAATATACACATTAAAAATTCCATCTCTGGATTTGGAGTGATCCCTTAAACCATTCCTAGTGAACTCTTCGATCCCCAAGCCCCTCGAGTATAGAGAATATAACACATCATGTAGTCACCTCTACTCCTAGCATATCTAGTCAAGAATCGTATATGAAAGGGAAGTTTTTTCCCTCTATAGGATCCATTTTTTGAAAAGTAAAAATGAACCATGTAGATGTTTTCTAAATTTCAAGACTTTGAAAAAATTGTGTGCATTTTATTATAACTTTAAATACTGATAGAGTAGGAGAATATGATTCTAAAGGTTTCAATATATATTATGCTAATAATGGAATAAAAAGTTTGCTTACAAAAGCATGCAAACCACAATAAAATGAAGTCGATAAGTGATAAATTTATACTCTTATAGAAATATCTAGATCGATATTGTAATCAAACCAATCAGGAAATGAATTTAGGGTTGAAGTAGTATCTATAATAATGTATATTCACAATCATATCCCAACATTAACAATAAGAAAATGTAAAATAAAAGAAGTATAGTTTGGTAGAAGATAGATTGTGTCATATTTTAATGTCTTTGGTGTATTGATATGTGTACATGTTTTAAATAATAAATGAAATAATCTTATATGCAAAAAGTGAAGAATATAAGTTTTAGAATTAAAATTCCAAATAATGATTACATCAAGGGATTTTAATATTCCATGAATAAAGAGGACAACAAAAAGATATGCAACACAAAAACAAAAAAATTATGGGTGTAGGATATTAAAATAACATCATTCCATCCTCTAGTAATTCTAGTACTAACCTCACTTCAAGTGGTAGTTAAAGTTAACCACCAAATGGATCCTCCTCAAATGCAACTCAAACACCAACTCCAAGTAACCCAACAAAGATAAGAAGTCTCAAATAAATTTATATGATGATTAGCAATAAAGAAGATCTAATAATCAATTTTGATTTATATTTTCAAGTTCAAAATTATCCAATTTGTTATGAATATGCATCAAAAAAATATATTTGGTGTAAAGGAATGTAAGCCTAAATGAGAGCAATTGAGAAGAATTAAACTTTAGAGCTAACATTCCAAAGGACAAATAGGTGACATAAATTAACTGGATATACAATAATAAGTACAAGAGTCAAGGCACAATTAAGAGGTATAAAACAAGGCTAATTTCCTAAGGTTGTGTAAAATTCAATTAAATATACTATGAGGAAAACTTTCCACTAGTTGCTAAATTAGACAAAATAATGATAGCTTTGTTAGCTCACAACAAGTGGTAAATTCATCAAATGGATGCTAAGTCAAAATTCTTCAATGGATTCATTGAACAAGAATTTTATGCCCAATAAAAACCAATATTTAAAGTTAAATGAAAATAATATTTTATCTATAGATTGAATAAACCACTATATGGATTGAAACAAGCTCGTAGAGCTTGGTAGGTAGGAATTGATAGTTATATCCAATTACATGGATTTTATAGAAGATAAAAAATATAAAATTTATATGTGAAGAAAGTAGTTGATAATATTTCAATTATTGATCTTTATGTGGATGATTTAATTTTTATAGGTAACATTTGCAATATAATACAATAATGTAATCATATATGACAAAAATGATTGACCTTGGATTATTACACTAATTTCTATGCATGGAGATATATCAATCATATGTTGCTATATATATTTATCAATATATGTGAAGTAGGAAAAAATGGTGCACCAAATTATGATAAACAATATGTGTATCTATGTCCTATTGCTTATGAGCATCAAACGGAAACATGCAAGTAATATGGAAAAGACATCAAATAACAAGAAATGAGGCAAGGTAAATTGCTTTCTTATTAATAAAATGGATCAAATCTAGGTTACAAAATGTCCCCTTTGAGGGCTCAAATTATTGATACAACTTTTACAAATCGGGTGCCCAAGGATCAAAATCCTTCAAGTAACTCGGGTGCACATCCAGTGTCTTTCCTCGTACCCACAATCGAAGTGGGCGGGCCAAGGTTGCCACTGCTTGTATCTTAGATCTTGATGTCCTATGCTCCTTCCTAATGTGTTGTAGAGACCTGCACCTACACACAAGGAAACCAAAAGCGTCAAATAGCAAGTGCGTATGATGTAAAACATGCAATCCCCACAGGCACTAAAAGACTAGTAATGGGCATATGCATAGATATTATATCAAATCAACTCCAAATGACTTGAAATTGTAGAGGGATGTAAAATAAAATGTTTTGGAAATATATCACCAAAAATTGCACCAAAATTGAGTCCGATGGTGCCTCGTAATTGCGATGATCATTCACAACCTACAAAACCCAAAGCAAACAATTTCCACCCCTACATATATCCAAAACACATGAAAATTGGGAAGAATGCATAAAATAACATTTTAAGAAAACCCATATGATCAGATTTGCAAAATCAGTGACAGTTTAGGTGTTTCTCCAGATGACCACCGTAGACCTGCGTGAGACCCTACAAAACACTAAAATTGTGATATCTCGGCCAATATAACTCAGAATGACATGAAATTTGAACTGCAGCATAATATGAACATGTAGAAAATAAATAATTAAAAATAGTCAAAAAATTGTTGATAGATTTCTATTCATCATAGGGTGGGACGAATAGGACTGTCACAAATTGGGGGGCACCGGGGGTGGGACGCCCATCGATTCTGCCTAAATTTTACCACCAATTCCATTGGGGATTGATGAAAAACACTATGGGGGGTATTGTCATCAAATTTGGTGAGGAAATTCACTCATATGGTTCGGTTATGTGACAAATTGTGCCTACTAGTTCACTTGCAAACCTCCTTCGCTAGGTAGAGATTTCGAGGTAAAAATGGGCACAAAAGGTGAAAGGAAATCTTAGCAGCACTCCGTTGCTTTATCCTAAAACTCCTCTCCTTTTCCTTGTGTGTAAAATGCATCCACTTTATAGCCTAAGGAGGCTCATGTGCAAAAGGGCATGCAAGGGCATGCGTGGCAAGAGGTGCCACTTGGCCACCAGGGTGGCATGCATTGGAGGGGGAAGAGAATCTCCCAATTTGGCCTCATTCATGGAGCATGTCATAAATATGTTGTATGCTCTAACTTGTGGGTGAGAATAGGTAGGAATATAACCATTACTAGGTGCCATTTGTCCAGATTTGACTTTTTGTTGGTCAAACCTGCTATTCACTCCAGGGTGGGATGAATAGGATCTGTATTCATCCTAGGGTGGGATGAATAGAAATAGGGTGTCAAAAAGGTCTCAAAAGTGGCCTGAAACCTTCCAAAACCTTGCACAAAGTGGTTAGAACCATTGTATACCTCTTGAGGGCTGCCCTAGGGGCCTAGGTATGTCATTTTAGTCGTTACTTTTGGTAGCATAATCGGATTGACCAGATTTTAGTGTCTACAGATGCCCCTTTTTGGGATGCATTGTGTGCAGCACAACATCGAGCAAAAATAGATGACTAAAATATTCAATGATTAGGGTTACTCAATAACCTAACCAACTTTAGATGCCCCAATCCTGGAAAGAGCATGTGTTCTTGAATCCTTGCTTTCGACGAGCTAAGGAACTTGCTTTATCTTGGTTGTCATTCAGTCATGATGTAGGGGTTCCCAATGTTACACATGCTTACTAGATGCCAAGAATTTTGATTTGATATTTTGTGCTTGTTTGCTACCCCAAGAAGGAGCGTGATTGTCTTTGTCAATGATTCGTTGAACGAATGCAATTTGCATGATTGAGTGTGTGCTTGTTGATTTTGAACTGAGTATGACTACCCCCTCAAGCGATGAGTCGATGAGGGAATGACTCATGAGAAAAGTGACGAGTCGCTTGACCCAGATGACTTTTGTTAAGGTTACCTTCAGTTGTATCCATTGAAAAATGGCACAGTTTTGAAAGGATTTTGATGATGCTATGGAGGTTTCTTGGAAGCAAAGAGTTGAAAACTTCATTCCCGTGGGGCGGTCCAGCCACAATGGCCTTCTTGGGGAGTGAAGTAGTAACTTTTCCATGCATCCATGAGAAGTTTGCATTCCATATTGACCCTGAATGAATTCCATCAGATTTGACTTGTTTTTGGTGGGTTTTTGGACCCGTTTTGGTGCTTTTTAAGTTGTTTTAACCTACAAATTTTGTATTCATCCTAGGGTGGGATGAATGCAAATTTGGTATTCATCCCAGGGTGGGATGAATGGCCAAAAGTGTGTTCATCCCACCCTAGGATGAATAGAACTACCGCAAGCCTATATAAACCTCAAATGTGAGTTTTGGGCTCATTATTGCATGTTTTCTTTGGTGATTTGAGAGGTGAGGAAGAGGAGAGTTATTTTTCTGTAGTGAAGCACTATCGAAATCACCCTATGACCACCATGAGTCAGCAAGCAGAGGCATCCTAGCAAATTGCAATTTTGTTTTGTTGTTATTTGATTTGTTTATAATAGATAATTAACCCTAATTTAACTGGAATACATCATATTTTTAAATTGTTTTGTTTTTGAGGTATATCACATTACCAGATAGGTAATTAAACCTAATGTAGATGTAATATACTAGAATTTTTGTTTTTTGTATTTTTTTTAGGCACATCACATTACGGGATAGGTAATGAAACCTAATGTAAAGGGAATATGCCAAATTTTTAATTTTTGTATTTTGTTTATGTTTTTGTGCAATTAGATTGCTTTAATAGATTAGTTGTGCATTTATTTTTGTTTTTATGTTTGGGCCTTTTGGAGGCCATCTTGGAGCATGGTGAATGCCTGCTTATTACTTTACCTATTTTTTTTTGTTTTATTTTTGTTTTATTTTTACCAGGTGGTGAAGAGTCGGTACCGCACATTGAAGCTCTTCGAGACCACCCGAGATGCCTTGACTGAGGCTGACTAGGAGTGGCTTGATGCCATGGGGCTCAAGCAGGTTACCCGATTGGAGCCTATGATAGGTGATCGAGCCTATTTGACCACTCTTATTAGCCTATGGGACTCATGCACCAACACCTTCCACCTACCCATGGGGGAGATGATGGTGATGCTAGAGGACATCTACCAGATTCTATGGATTTTGATAGAGGGGTGACCGATCCACTCTACGCACCATGACCGGAGAGGTGTAGTGCTGATGAGGTACTTTGGTGAGGATGCGGATGCGATGGAGTTAGACTACTAGAATGGAGGGATATTGGTGGGGTTCTGGCATGAGGAGGGGGTGTTGGGGGTGAGGCATGCACTACTGATGACCCTCATCTCTAATATGCTCCTCCCTGATTCCTCAAGAGCTAGGTTCCCTTGGAACCTGTTGGAGCTAGTGTACGCCCTGGAGGGGTGCACCAAGGAGGAGCCTC
Source organism: Wollemia nobilis (assembly GCA_028583015.1). Classification (NCBI taxonomy): domain Eukaryota; kingdom Viridiplantae; phylum Streptophyta; class Pinopsida; order Araucariales; family Araucariaceae; genus Wollemia; species Wollemia nobilis. The sequence goes on from JAQPPZ010003374.1 coordinate 16,333,015, forward strand.
TAGTGATGGCTTGGGGGTCTACCCTACTGGCACAACTCTACGATGAGTTGTACGAGATCCACTACCATCGATGGAAGGGCTTAGGATGTAGCTTCTTGTTGTAGTGTTGGGGGTGGCAGCACATAGTTATGGGGCGACCACATGGACTATCATGGATGACCCGGGTGTAGCTAGCAGATAGGGAGATAGGATATGGTATCCTATGGTAGAGGGCATAGGAGAGAGGGTAGAGTCATCATCATGCAGGTGATGTGGAGCACTATATCGATGCATTCTCATGACTAGTGCCAGGGTAGGTGATATGGTGATCGTACAGGGACTATCCAGATTGGGTGGATGTTGGAGAGCAGCTCCGATGGGTGAGGTGAGGTAGATGGTTGATCATGAGGCATGGGACCGAGTGGGAGTACTTCCATTTTTCTTGGGTTATGTGATAGTTTGGGCTATGATAGGGGTTTCCCAGGGAGCCAGTAGTATATCGATATCATGGGGATGAGAGGACACTAGACTAGCTGATAGTGGAGGATGTGGGAGAGGAGGTGGATCCCATAGTAGATGTTCCTAATATGGATGATATTGGGACTACAGAGGAGTATGAATCATGGTGGGTGATGCACTAGTGGTGAGGTATAGGGGCCCTAGGGGGTGAGGTGGCTAGGGCAGCAGATGAGGTGATGGAGGATGTCCTAGAGGATGACCAGGTAGAGGTGGGTGAGCCACATGGGCATCACCACGAGATGAGTAGGTAGATCTCCTAGACTTGGGATATCAAGTTGTGGGGACACAGATGTAGTAGGGTCCATAGGGTGATCGATATCTGGAGTTACAGGTTGAGCTGAGTAGGGTCAGATAGGAGAGGGATCTCCTTCGGGTGCAGACATAGGAGGACCAGGCTGAGATATCCTCCCTATGGGCATAACTGAGAGCATAGGGTCCTAGGTAGGAGGGATCCAACATTGGGGAGGTAGAGAGGCTACGGGTAGAGGTGCTACAACTGTAGTCAATGGTGGAGATGTACCAGGCATAGGGGAAATAGAGGTAGGCTTATGTGGATCGGTTGGAGATGGAGGTAGTGCACCTTGGAGGGCATCTTCCTGATGATGGGGAGACCAGTGGATCACACCAGACTCGATAGAGTGAGACAGTGTAGTCTTCTTCTAGGTGGAGGACTGACAGGGCTGGTGGCAGTAGGCATAGGGGATCACAATGGACCCAGACTATAGGTGGTAGTGTGAGTCGTAGCATCGGTCCTACATGACCATGGTGATGGAGACTCTTGGGATTATTTTTGGGGTTTGGCTTTTTGGTATTGGTGAGGTTTGAGGACCCACTTTATTGTAGCCCATGGGCATTTTTGGAAACTATGATGTATATTTTTACCCCATATATATATATATGAAATTTTGTTATGGTCATCATATGTCTCCATTATTATTTATGAGATGGATGCAATGTATGTATGTGATTTATGATGGTATGTTAAATGCTAATGATGGATGTAGATGGATATTATTATGTGATTTGTTGTAGTATTGATGGATGTTGTACCATGTATGCATATGTATGCTTTTATGATGTGATGGCATATTGATGGATGTTTATTATGGATGCATATGTTTTAATGTGGTGTAATTTGATGCTATGTATATGAGTGGATGTACAATGAGATGGATGACTTGAGTGCTTTGATATGATGAACTATGATGGATGATTTGACACACTATGTTAACACCATATACTATAACAAAATGCATTACTTCCTTCTTTGTATTTTTATTTTTGTACTATTTTTGTGTAATGGATATATGGAAATGTATTATTGCAATGTGATAAAATGGAATAAATGAAATGAGATGTTAGAGAATGTAGATGAGGTTTTCCTGAGACTCAAACACTCTAGCTAACTTGATCAAAGGTTGTATACTGACTATGCAAGACTTTTTGACAAGGTATGAATCTGCTAGGATGACCAAGATACTTCATATCCCTATGTGTGCAAGTGAGTTCATTCATGTGAGATGCATAAAGATACCACCATTTCCAGATAGGCTATCCACCAAACCTATAATGAGGATCACCCTATGAATGTCACAATCCTAGGTTTTGTACTTAGTAGGATTAGACCACTAGGTAGTATAGGCTACCAAAAGCTAGCTCATCCACATGCAAACATTGGTCTGCACACACGCCAAAAGCTAATGTGATAGACATATCATCATGCATAAGGATACCACCATTGTCGGATAGGCTATCCACCAAACCCGGAATGAGGATCACCTTATGGCTTTTCAAATGCTGAGAATTCTAGGGATTCAAGCTCAAGCTCCCTTCTTTTCTTCAATTTTATTGGGATACTTGCTCATGTGTAGTGATTATAATCACTATTTATTTTGTATTTTGTTTTCTTTGAGCAAGGGATTTGGGGAGTGGTGATAACCACTATTTATTTTACTTTTGATTCTTTTGCTTTTTGTGGGATTTTTTTTAACTTTTGATTTTGATTTTGATCTTTTGGATTTTTTATTTTTTTGAACTTTTGGGATTTTGATTTTTTTTGAACTTTTGGGATTTTGGGAATTGGGATTTTTGATAGTGGTGAAAACCACTATTTATTTTGGGGAATTGGGTAGGGAAGAGCTTGTCCTTTTGCCAATTCTCAGCATTCTTGAACCATTCACACAAGGGGATGAGCAGGATAACCTTTTCACTTAAAGCAACCTAGACCACTTCATGGGTTTCATATTTCCTTGCGCAAAACTTGGATTTATTAATGTGTAAATGTGTTGGGATTTGTTGTATACAAGGTATAATCTAAGCAAGACTCTACCTCCTAAAAATCATGATAGCTTTCTACAAAATCTGAAAAGAAAACTAGAGATGAGTGAGTGACCGAAAACCCATTAAGACATTCTAGAACAAATGACTATGTGACGTGGGACAAACACTATTATGACCAATGTAAAATGTAGGTGAACATGATAAGTGGAAAAATGGAATGATGTGGATAATGATTTTGACATAATTATTTTCTTTTTTTTTTTTTGGACTGATGAAGGATGTACAGTCTTAGTGCTAGACACGTATGAGCAACTCTATAATGCAAAGTGCAATAATGAGTATGCCTAATGCAGATGATTTTGAGAATGCAATGAGATGCGATGTAATGAAATGCAATATGATATTTTTGTGTTTTTGTTGTTTTGATGATGTTTGAAGATGCAATGTGATGCAATATTTTTGTATTTTTGATTGATATATATGATGTTTTTTATTTTTGATGATGTTGAAGATGCAATGCGATGCAATATTTTTTATTGATATATATGTACATGTGACCAATGGGCTTATTGGGGGCCATTGGGGCATTTGGGGTGACCAAAGGGCTTATGGGTGCCTTTGGGGCTTTTGAGGTGACCTAGACAGTCATAGACCACCTAGGAGCATTTTAGGTTGACCAAGTGGGTTATAGACACCCTTGGAGCATTTTGGGGTGACCTAGATGGTCATAGACCACCTAGGAGCATTTTAGGTTGACCAAGTGGGTTATAGACACCCTTGGAGCATTTTTGGATGACCTAGATGATCATAACCCCAAACCATACCAACATAACCACCTAGGAGCATTTTAGGTTGACCAAGCAGGTTATAGACACCCTTGGAGCATTTTGGGGTGACCTAAATGTCATAGACCACCTAGGAGCATTTTAGGTTGACCAAGTGGTAGACACCCTTGGATCATTTTGGGGTAGACGGTCATAGACCACCTAGGAGCATTTTAGGTTGACCAAGCGGGTTATAGACACCCTTGGAGCATTTTGGGGTGACCTAGATGGTTATAGACCACCTAGGAGCATTTTAGGTTGACCAAGCGGGTTATAGACACCCTTGGAGCATTTTGGGGTGACCTAGATGGTTATAGACCGCCTAGGAGCATTTTAGGTTGAGCCACAACACTCTAGGCATGGAAAGGCCACAAATGAAGGATGTTCAAGGGTTCAAGATCCTTGACTCCTTCAAGGGAGGCTAGGCGGTAAGTTTTAGGTCCGATATGACTAGTAATGACAAAAGGACCTAACCAGTTTACCATAAACTTATCCCTCAGATGGGGCGAAAAATTAGAATTATGTTGGTTTTATTTCAGAATGAGGTCACCAACCTAAAAATCTCTAAGATGGACTTTCATATTGTAGGCTCTCTTAAGTCACTCTTGATAGATGCGTAAGTGCTCAAGAGCATTAACGCGATGTTCATCAAGCAACGTAAGCTGATCTAGGTGAGCCTGTCATGCGGTGTCATCATCGATGAACTCCTGCATGGATATGCGCAATGATGGGATTTCTAGCTCTAGAGGTATGACTGCCTCGGTGCCATACACTAGTGAAAATGGAGTAGCCCTAGTGGGCATCCGAATGCTAGTGCGATAGGCCCATAGAGCAAGGGGTATTTGCGTGTGCCAATCGGTGTGATTCTCTTTAACAGTTTTCTTGAGAATGGCAATCAATATTTTGTTGGAAGCCTCTGCTTGCCCATTTGCTTGTGGATAGTAGGGCATCAAAAAGCTATGTTGGATGTTATACTTAGCTGTCAAAGCATGCACATATTTATTCTTAAATGATGTCCCATTATCCAAAATGATCTTGGATGGAATACCAAAATGACAAATGATATTGTGCAATATGAACTCCACGATGCGAGGTCTAGTCATAGTGGTAAGGGGGATCGCTTCCACCCACTTTGTAAAATACTCAGTAGCCATAATGATAAATGTGTGATAGCTCGAGGATGTGAGGGAGATTTTCTTGATTAAATCCAACCCCCATTGCAAAAATGGCCAAGCCGATTGGATCGGTTGTAAGGCTTGAGAAGGTACATGTGTCAAGTTAGCATGGTGTTGACACTTTATGCACTTCTTCACATATGCACAACAATCTTACTCTAAAGTTGGCCAATAATAGCCCATGCGAAGAATGCACTTTGTGATGGCCATGCCGCTGAAATGGCCACCGCATGTACCATCGTGTGCTTGGGCAATTGCCCAAGCTGACTCTTGATGCTCTAAGAAACGAAGGAGAATTCCTTCATAGCTTCGATGATACAGAATGTCTCCTAGCAAGACATATTTTATCACCTTTCATTTGAATGTTCTTTTAGCAATGTGCGACAATCCAGGAGGGAGATTACCCAGCTTTAGATACTCCCTGACTTGTGTGGACCAATCCTATTGTGAGGAAGCCTCGAGCGCATGAACTACCTATCCCTCTTGAAATTCATCCCGAGAAAATGTTGAGTGGGAAATAACTTGTAAGAATAGTATCGTACTACTATCAAAAGGGGCTTGAGGGAACAAAGTCCCCCAATCGGCATGATTCAAGCATTCATGAATGTGCGAGAATCTCTCTTGATGAGGTTCAATTTGAATCAAGTGGACTTTCGATGTGGCTTGAGTGTTCTCATGCTCAACCATAGACTGTGAGAGCATTTTGACCTGAATGGTTGTCATCTCATCAATAGGGTTCTACGGGATCAAGGACCCTAGGGAGGCCATCGTATCCACAAAATGATTAGATGATCGAGGGAGTGCCTCGATGTCATACCATTCAAACTTTACCAAGAATTTATCCACAAGGGCTTTGTAGGCTTGTAGAACTAGGCACTTGCATTGGTAGATCCCTTTGACCTGGTTAACAATGAGCAAGGAGTCATCAAAAATATTAAGCTTGGTGATTTTCATGGTGATAGCCATTTGAAGACCTATGAGCAGGGCTTCGTACTCGACATTGTTGTTGGTGCATGAGAAATCGAGTTTAAATGATAGGGGTATGGGAGCCCCATGCAGTGTGAAAAACATGATCCCTATGCCACCCCCTTGCTCGCATTTGGAGCCATCAAAAAATAGAGTCATCTCTACCTATGGCTCAGGCTCATCAGAATCAAGTGATTCTGATATTTGGAAGACTCCATCATCGGGAAGCTCCATGCTAAGAGGTTGATCATCCTAGAGAGGAGCCTCTACGAGTTGATCGATGATGACCTGACCCTTAATTGATTTTTGTCCAATAAATTCTAGGTCAAACTCCATCAACAACATGATCCATTTCATCGTGCGACTATTATGATAAGTGTGGCTCATCATGTATCACAATGGATTCTCTTTAGATACAACATACGTGGTATGGCTAAGCATGTAATGTCATAGCTTCTTAGTGGTAAAAACCACCGCTAGGCATAACTTCTCAATGTATGCGTACTTGATCTCATAACTGACTAGGGTGTGGTTGAGATAGTAAGTAGCATGTTCCTTATGTAGTTCATTATTTTGGGCTAACATGGCACCCAATGCAATCTCAGTGGCTGAGATGTATAAGCGGAATGGCACTCCTGGTCTAGGTGGGGCCAATACTGGTGATGAATCCAGGTACTACTTTATTGCATCAAAGGCCTCCTGACACTCGTCATCCCAATGGAATGTGACCCCCTTGTGCAATAACTTGTTCATGGGTCGACACTTGTCCGACAATTGCACTATGAAGCATTTGATGGATGCGATCTTGCCCTGCAGACTCCAAAGTTGCTTGATGGTAGTCAGGGGAGGCATCTCGAGGATGGCCTTGACCTTGTTGGGGTCCACTTCGATGCCTCATTTAGAAACTATAAATCCCAAGAGTTTTCCAGATGTGATATCGAAGATGCACTTCTTGGGGTTCAGTCTCACGTTATGCTCAATAAGGTGATCGAGGACTTTGCGTAGGACATCGAGATGCTCATGGCATAACAAAGATTTAGCCAATAAGTCATCCATGTAATCTTCCAAAATCTTATGCATGTAGTCATGGAAGATGTATGTCATGGCATGTTGGTAGGTGGCATCGATATTTTTAAGGCCAAAGGGCATGACCTTATAGCAAAATGTTCCCCAAGGCATTGTGAACGTCATTTTGAGCTGGTCCTCTAGGTTGATACGAATCTGATTGTACCCAGAGAAACCATCCATAAGGGATAACATTTCATGGCCCGCTATGGCATCTACCAGGGCGTCGATGCTCGAAAAAGGAAAATCATCCTTAGGACTCACTTTGTTTAGGTCTCAAAAATTGGTGCAAATGTGAATCCTCCCATCAAGCTTCTTGATGGGAACCATGTTGGACAACCATGGTGGATAGTCTATAGAAATGATGAACCTAGCATCCAACAACTTTTGTAGCTCATCTTTGACCATCAAGGCCACTATTGGATGCATCTTTCTCAGCTTTTGCTTGACAGGCTTGGCCTTGGGGTCAAGCATCAGATTGTGGGTGACTAGATTTGGATCCAATCCTGGCATGTCTTTGTAAGACCATGCAAAAGTTGCCTTCTTCTCTATGAGAAGGGCTATGTAATCAGCTTGCTCTTTAGGGGATAGACTTTCCCCTAGCTTGATACATTGTGGAATCTCGGGATCTGAGCCGATATCTTTGTCAATCATAGGCTCGATTGACATATGCGACCCCTCCTCCAACTGGTGGGGGGTAGGGATCAAATGGATGTCATCAGCTAGATTTAGATCATCAATGGGAACCTCGGGTTCCTCCTCAGCATGGAAGACATCATGAGTTGGCCCTGGAGAGAAATGAAATGGTTGTAGCATCTCATCGCAAGGCCAGTACTCAAAGGGCAAGGGGTTTGAATCTCCCCGATCAAAGTCAATTACCCCCAAGTCGAGGTGCAATGGCTCCAATGGGTTATTCAGATCTCGCAAGGGCTCAAACAGATCTATGGAAATCATATTTATGGATGGATGATTTCCCCTATGTGGTTGGTGGTGTTCATGGACATCAAGATGTCGCAAGACCTGAGGAGGTGGCTACGGAGGTGGTGGAATGACCGGAGGTGGTCGGTGTGGCTACGGGTGAGCCTGCTCTTCTAAAGGTAGAAGTTATCGCCAGATGGGGTGGTGTAATGGGAACATTCTTAGATAGAACTCATCCTCATCATCCATAGGGATGACCCATGGGCCTTCCCCATCTAAACTACTAGATTCAATGGGTGCTACCTCATAATCCGACTCATCATCGATGGTCCACTCATAAGGAGACCCCTGATCTTCTTCCTCACTATCATGGGGAAGGGTGCATGAACCTTCACCTCTCTCGTAAGATCGAATATCATCATGAGGTGGTTCATCATCTCCCAAGGGCATAGGGAAGTAGTCCCCTAATGAGTAGACATGATTGGGGTTGGTAAAAGGATCTCATGCAAGCTCATCTCTAAAGTTTAGAGTCATGCACTCCAAGTTATCTATGAGGACGTCTAAGGACAAAGGTTTGTTGAGTCCCAAGCTAGACTTGTCATAAGGCATTTGATATTATGGTTGGTAAGGGATTCGAGTGCCTTGCTCATACAGGCCTAACCCAAAACCATGCCAATTGCAAAGGTCAAGGTACTTCAGGGTGAAGTTAGGGTTAGACAAGTAGTTAATGTCTTCCAAGAAGGGCTCTTCATCTTCCTCCTACTACTGATAAGGTTTGATGCCATAGTCAAGGCCCCCATAGATAAAATTCATTTGATTAGGGGGGAGGCCAAGAGGTATGATAGTGCCTATGGGAAGATAGGGTCGACCCATGTCTTGCATCGAATCTATAGTAGGGGTAGTTGTAACATTCCTAACCATGTACTCTCCCAATCTGATGGAAGCTAGGTGCACTATGACCTGAGGCTACGGATAGAAGAGGGATGAGAGTGAGACCTGATCTGATTCATCATTTGTCTCATGTGGTAGCTCCTCATCATCTGGGCTAGGTATCTCCTCTATGGAGATGGTGGATATGGTTGGTTGGACCTCATCAATAGGTCGCTTCCTTAGGTTCCTAGGCAAAGGATCCATAGGTGCAATGGGCATCTGAGGGGGTGTCGATGATGAGGATGGTATGACATGCGATGGTGATGGAGTCAAACCTTGGCTAGATTTATTTGGTTGGAAATCCAGATGGGTTGATGGTAAGGTTGACTTAGGGAGCTGCTGCACCATATTGCAATACTTGAAGGGCTCTAGGTCTGTAGGGATGACATGAACTTGCCCTTCATGAGTGTACTTGAGGCACTGGTGAGCGATGGAAGGGACACACTTCATGTCCCTGATCCATGGTCTGCCTAACAAGATATTGTACGCCATCTCACCCTCCAAGATGTGGCACAACATCGGGATGATCTTTTCCCCTACCTGAATAGGTAGGATGATCATACCAACCATTGAGCATATGGCATCATTGAATGCTCGGAGGGTGTAGGTAGATGCGACAATGTGGGATGTTGGGAGCTTCAAGTGCTTGAGAGCTGTTGTAGTGATGATGTTGCTAGAAGACCCAATGTCTATCAACACTCTCTTGTATGGTGTTCCATTCACACATGCGATGATGTGCAAAGGGGGATCTACCATATCATTTGGAACCGGTTTAAGCTCATCTTCTCGAAAGGTAATCATCGATTCTATGCATTGCTGCACATGCCCCACGAAGTTGTTGAAGGAGTTGGACTCCTGGGGTGGAAGCTCGATTGCCTTAAGGATCTCCATCAAGGCTTCTCTATGAGGAGGTGATTGTTGGATGAGCTCATAGATGGAGATCTAGGATAGATGTCATTCTTAAGCTCTGAGTGAGCTTACTCTTAATTGTGACCATAGGCCTAGGTGGGAGGCTCGGCCTAGGAGGTGGTAAAGGCTACGACATCGAAGGAACATCACTCTGAGCCATGGGTGGTGCAATTGGACTTGGGTACCACCTATTCCTCATTACAATGTTGATCATGCTGACATACCCTTACTTAGGGGGGCATGGTGTACCTCATTCACCTAGGGCACAGGTGTGGCCTACTCTGCATGGGTGGGCAAAGGGTCTTTAAAGACCTCCATCTATTGGTTGTTTGGCATGATAGGGTTGTCCACCTGAAGGGCATTCCTATCGATCATGTCCTGCACCAAGTGCTTGAACTTGTAGCACATTTGCACATCATGCCCATTTTGCCTATGAAACTTGCAATATAGGTCTTCTATGTATCCTTTGGGCTTCGGTGCATTTGGGTCGATGGGTCAACTCTTAGGTAGGTGGATTGCATTGGCCGCTAAGAGGCACTCAAACAATGAGTCCATAGACTCTACAATGGGTGTGAACTATCACTTGGGGTGACATTGTTGATTTTGCCCTTGATTATTCTGGTTGTCCTTGGCATAGTTCCCAGGAGTGGCCTGATAATTAGGCTTTTGAGGTGGCATGGCTTGCATTGGCCCTGGGACACTAATGGCAACCTGATTCACTATTGTTGGCTTAGGTTGCACTAGGGTGCTTTTAGCATTCTTGTTCCACTCCTTCTTGTGAGGCTTCACAATCTCGCCCTCTTGAATCTTGATTTCTTCGATGATCCTAGCCTATGCTAGGGCATCTTCAAGAGTCGCATACTATTGTAGTTGCAACAACAAGGAGATCGACTTTAGGTAGCTCTTGGAAAACATCTGAGTCAACTCCGACATGGGGAGAAGATAAGGTAGCTTGGTGAGTAGGGCTCACCACCTATTGCCATAGTTTGTTATTGACTCATCGTCATACTGTTTCAACCTAGCTAGATCGGCCAACATCACCTTCCTCTTGGTATTGAAGGTGAAGCATTCTAGGAATGCATCTGCAAGTTGGTCCAAGTTGTGGATGCTATGCTTAGGGAGTTGGTAAAACCATTTTGAGGTTGGGCCAGAGAGGGTAGTCATGAATATCTACAATAACAAAGCATCATCATCATGAATGCCAAAGCATTGACCCAAGAATTTGGTGACATGTTCCTATACATCTTCCTCTCCCTTAAACGTAGCCAATTGAGGTAACTTAAATTGCTCTAGATAGGGAGGCGCAAGCATCGAAGGATGGATGGGTTGACTACGCAACTAGTGCATAGTGGGCTTTTGAGATCCAGACCCAGAGGTCTTGTTCTCTACTAACTCTAGGTGCTCTAGCAATGCTTTATATGGGCCTGAGGATTTAATCTCCTCATCTTTGCTCACATCCTATGGTGGAGGTCTAGGATCCTCCAACCTATTATGGGGTGGTGGCATGTCACCCCCTACCTTGGTAAGGCATCTCCAAATATTCTACCTCCAGCTCATGCTCAGTGTAGGCCCCATAGGGCGTTTCTTGAGCCGGTCTATAAAGAGGGGTATCTTCCCATTGTGGGCACCCCATGTTTGGCCTAGGAGGCAAGTCCTGATCTGGCCTAGGAGGTCATGGAGGTAACATTGGATAAGGCCTAGGAGACCTATCTCGAATGAGTGTGGGTTGCCTCGGGTGGACTTCCTATCTATGTGTCTTAGGGGTAGGAACCCTCTCTCGTAAAGTCTTCTAGAATAGCTCATTGGTCTATCATTCGATTCTTTCTTTCTCAAGCTGATGCAAGTGGTCTAGTTGTTCCTTGTCTTGCTAAAGTTATTTGAATTGAGCTTGGTGCTCTACATATCTTGCAACTTCCTACTTGACTTGTTTCATAGTGTGGGGCCTAGGAGGCCTATGAGTCTCACCTTGAGGTCGACCTCATTCAATATAATCAATGATATCTATCAAGTGCTTCCCTCGATCAAGGGCCATCACATTGACTTGAGGTTCGGGTTGAAGCATATGCTCATTATACTCAGTGGGCACAGAGGCACATCGTGCATGTGCAAAATACTACTCTTGAGGAAAATTTAGGATTTCCTCATGCCTTCCTTCATGGATGAGGAAGGGCAAGGCGGAGTTGGCTCACCCCGAGCGATGAGTATCATACCCATCAAGTTGCCTATGTTGTTGTACCCTATCAAGGCGATGTGTAGGCAAGGTCATATCAACCTACTCTACCCAGTGTGTGAAGTCATGCTCTAGCCTATGAATAGGTATGTCAACCCTAACAGGTACATGGATGCGTGGCACCACTCTATCTACTAGCACCTCAATGCACTATTGCCTTTCATCAAAGAAGGCATGTGATGTATCTAAATACTAGGAACACTCTCCCAAGTAAAGTTCATCACCCCTCGAGGTGTCCCGCATAGGGCTCCCTCATAGGTGTGGCTCATGCCTCACTATCTTGGGGCTAGGGTGAGTAGAGGCTCACCAGGGAGGTATGACCAGGTCCCTGGGGCTATAGCGGAGATGACTCATGTCTCCTAGTCCACTCTCCATAGCTTCCACCTGTGATTGGGCTTGGCTATGGGTGCACACCATTGTAACTCTCTACCAAACCCTGAGTGATTATCTTCTTTACAAATTCTTAATGAAATAGTAAACATGAAAAGGAAACACTCAATAAGATAGATGATTATCTCTTTTAAGTTTTAGATGTGAATCCCTAAACTATTTTGTGTGTTTCAGATGTGTTGTTTGTAAAGAATGACCTTGTGTCGCATGTTTGAAATCTTATTGGATGATAATCTTATGTTTAATTGGATTTCACCTGTATACTCATAGCTCGACAACCTGGCTATGAACTCCAGGTCATGTTATCCCACCTATAATGTGTGGTAATGAAGTCCACACATGGCCAGGGAGCATAAGTCCTACCAGTTCCTCACCCAGTTCACCCGTAGTCTATGATATACCTCTTCGAAGAGAGATACATGCTATAACCCACGGGCTATGATGGATCTTGGAACCAACCTTGGAAAAGAATAAGGTTCATGGGATTTGAGACAATGGGTGGAGATGAAAGCCACCTCGTTGAACTCTACTAGTGGATGGTGATGAAATCCACCTCACTAGCGTTTAAGTGAATCATGGTGTGTGTGGTTCTTTTTAAGTCAAATAAAGTAAGCAAAGAAGCATTCGATGATCATTCACTAAATGCATGCAAAAGGTGCATTTTACTTTCATAAATTTAGTATAAAAAGAACTCACAAATGTATCTAGAAATGCAAAACCCTAAATGTTAGCCTACCCATTGGGTAGGCTACAAGCAAGCAAACCATAGAGATGCATTCCTACTTTAAATTTCTTTTGATTTTTCTCCTTTTATATGTTTTTTTTATTTTGTGTTTAATAAAAAGGAAAACTAACTTTTAACCTTTCTAAACAAGCAAAATATGTGAGAAAAACCAAATAAAAATAGTTTTTGAAAGTGCAAAACAGAGATGGAAGATTCAAATGCCTACCTCATCACTACCAAAACTTGCTATTTCTAGAATTCTGCTTAGAAATATCTCTAGTTTCTATTCACTCTAGGGTGGGATGAATAGAAGGTCTACATTCATTCCAGGGTGGGATGAATTTGCATTCATCCCAGGGTGGCATGAATAGCAAGTCAGAGTTCATTTCAGTCTAGAACGAATAGCACCTACAACATAAAAAGATGAAAAATGAGCTCCAAAATTCACCTAAAGCAAAAGGGACTAGGTCCCACCATGATCACCACTGAAGTAGGAAAAAATAGTGCACCAAATTATGATAAAAAATATGTGTATCTATGTCCTATTGCTTATGAGCATCAAACGGAAACATGCAAGTAATATGGAAAAGACATCAAATAACAAGAAATGAGGCGAGGTAAATTGCTTTATTATTAATAAAATGGATCAAATCTAGGTTACAAAATGTCCCCTTTGAGGGCTCAAATTATTGATACAACTATTTACAAATCGGGTGCCCAAGGATCAAAATCCTTCAAGTAACTCGGGTGCACATCCAGTGTCTTTCCTCGTACCCACAATCGAAGTGGGTGGGCCAAGGTTTCCACCACTTGTATATTTGATATTGATGTCCTATGATCCTTCCTAATGCACTGTAGATACCTACACCTACACACAAGGAAACCAAAAGCATCAAATAGCAAGTGTGTATGATGTAAAACATGCAATCCCCACAGGCACTAAAAGACTAGTAATGGGCATATGCATAGATATTATATCAAATCAACTCCAAATGACTTGAAATTGTAGAGGGATGTAAAATAAAAGGTTTTGGGAAGATATCACCAAAAATTGCACCAAAATTGAGTCCGATGGTGCCTCGTAATTGCGATGACCGTTCACAACCTACAAAACCCAAAGCAACCAATTTTTGCCCCTACATATATCCAAAACACATGAAAATTGGGTAGAATGCATAAAATAACATTTTAAGAAAACCCATATGATCATATTTGCAAAATAAGTGACATTTTAGGTGTTTCTCTAGATGACCACCGTAGACCTGCGTGAGACCCTGCAAAACACTAAAATTGTGATATCTCGGCCAATATAACTCAGAATGACATGAAATTTGAACTATAGCATAATATGAACATGTAGAAAATAAATAATTAAAAATAGTTAAAAAATTATTGACATATTTCTATTCATCATAGGGTGGGACGAATAGGACTATCACAAATTGGGGGCGCCCGGGGTGGGACGCCCACCGATTCTGCCTAAATTTTACCACCAATTCCACTAGGGATTGATGAAAAACACTATGGGGGGTATTTTCATCAAATTTGGTGAGGAAATTCACTCATATGGTTCAGTTATGTGACAAATTGCGCCTACTAGTTCACTCGCAAACCTCCTTCGCTAGGTAGAGATTTCGAGGTAAAAATGGGCACAAAAGGTGAAAGGAAATCTTAGCAGCACTCCGTTGCTTTGTCCTAAAACTCCTCTCCTTTTCTTGTGTGGAAAATACATCCACTTTATAGCCTAAGGAGGCTCATGGGTCAAAAGGCATGCAAGGGCATGCAGGGCAAGAGGCGCCACTTGGCCACCGGGTTGGCATGCATTGGAGGGGGAAGAGAATCTCCCAATTTGGCCTCATTCATGGAGCATGTCATAATTTTGCTACGTGCTCTGACTTATGGGTGAGAATAGGTAGGAATATGATCGTTACCAAGCACCATTTGTCCAGATTTGACTTTTTTTGGTCAAACCTGCTATTCGTCCCACCCTGGGATGAATGCTGCTATTCACTCCAGGGTGGGATGAATAGGATCTGTATTCATCCCAGGGTGGGATGAATAGAAACAGGGTGCCAAAAAGGTCTCAAAAGTGGCCTGAAACCTTCCAAAACCTTGCACAGAGTGGTTAGAACCACTGTATACCTGTGGAGGGCTGCCCTAGGGGCCTAGGTATGTCATTTTAGTCGTTACTTTCAGTAGCATAATCGGATTGACCAGATTTTAGTGTCTACACTATGTATACATAAGATATATTGAGGGTATTTGAGAATGGTCAATTGCAATAAGGTGGCCATCCTTGTAGCATAAAGTGAATAATTGAGCAAATAAGGTGAGAGAAGGATTATTGATAAGATGTGGTTTCAAAGGATGGTTGGTAATCTTATAGCTACTAGACTAAATTAATATTTTGTAATAAATTTTGTTTCCATGTTTATGTAAAGTCCACTTAAAACTTGTATGAAAGTAGTAAAAAGGATTCTTCAATATATCAAAGGTACAATGAATTGTGGTATTAGCTAGTTAATAGCTAAAATATTGGAGCTTATTGGATATTTAGATTTAAATTGGACCAGTTCAATAGATGATCAAAACTTAATTTCAATATATTGATTTAATATTGATCATTTCCTTATTGTATGGATCTTGAAGAAGAAACATAGATTTTTCCTTTTCATAATAGAGGCTAAATCTATAGCATCTAAGTCAACAAGTTGTCAAGTAGTATGGAGACTAAACCCTATTCTTTGTATAGAGACTAGGCATATAAATAGCCATTGCTACTTAATTTTAGATTTAGTTAAGGAAGGACACACTAGTAGATATTTGTACAAAAGCACTTTGAGGAGAAAAATTCACTTCATCTCATAGACAATTAGGAGTTTGACCATTATACATTAAGAGGGAGAATGTTAAGAACAATATTTTATGTAAAATAATTTAAAAACATGTTAAAATGGTGTAAGTTATCAAATGACATTATCTCAACTAGTTAAAGTTCTCAACTTTCAAGAGAAAAACCTAGGTTTAAATATTTTTTAGCAATACATGGATAAGATCCAAGCTACATTATATGATGTTGAGTATTATGGGTGGGGCCCATTTCAATCCCATATAGCCATTTTTTAAAAAAATAGTACAAAATATCTATATATTTTTATAAAAAAAGGAAGAAAGAGAAAAGACAAAAGTTGTGAAAATAGAAAAGCAAGATAACAATAGAAACAAAAGGGAACCAATATAAAAAAATCTTGTTATTCTTAGCATGTAGGATGCCTATATATTGGTTGTTAGGCCCCAATTGTATTTTGATTTAATGGATGTCATTAACATAAAAGAGTTGTATTCAATGGAAGGAGTTGCAATTCAAATTAAATTTTCAAGTGTTTGTTCTACAACATTTATTTTTTAAATGTGTTTTCTAGAAATCTATTTCATAAAATTGTAGGAAATTATAACATATTTTTTTGATATATGATTTATAACTCTTCTCCTCCTAATTACATTATTCATAACTCTAAAATATGGATAGTATATACTATAAAAATCTGAAATTCATTAAGAAAAATGTTTATTATTCTATATTTTTAATAAGATTGATTTATTAACTATCAAATATTTGTTAAAAACTAGTATATCTTTGATACATGTACGAGATGGAAGAATTTGAAGAAGCATAAAAATAAAATAAGTTATTTAATTTTGATGTAGATATCACATAGTTGTCATTGTATGAAAGTATAAATTTAATATAGTTAATGCCTACATGTTGAATATTTAAATTATGTCATAATTCAAAGATGAGTATCATAAAGAATTTTATTCAAAATACCAAAGCCTACATTCACCAAAAGTAAGGATACAAACATAAAATATAATAAGTTAATCTATATCTACAAACGTAAAATAGATCAATCTAGACTCTACTATAAATTATTCACTAAATTCATGTTTTAAAGAAAAACCTTAATTTAATGAATAAACCAATTTAAAAATCTATCCAAATGGTAGGAAAGTTCAAACTCAAAGCATCCATTCTAAATATACAAATAAAACAATTTAATTCATACGTTTTTATGAAATTAACCCCATAATTATTATTTTGTTCTATTTATTTACCATTCTACATATATGATTAAGTTAACAATAGTAAATAATGAGATCATCTTTTTCACATTCTTCCAAAAATATATATATATATAAGATTATTCAATTATAAATATAGATGTTTATTTTTATATTAAATTTTTTATTTTAAGATTTATAAAATTTATAAATTAAATAAATTTTTGTTTTAAATTTACATGATGAATCAGTAACGAGCCCACATTTATGACCTGCTAGTTTTTCTAATAAAAAACTCGGACCCAGTCGGCTCACGGCGAGTTTCTCGGAGAGAAGCAAGGGCCCAGGCCGATGGAGAGAAAAGACAGGGGAAGCAGGGGAAAGGCGGGGGCGGAGGCAGAAGCACGGGATTTTAACAAATTTTAGGCTGATTTTGAAAATATCATATAGTATTTATACGAACAACATACGAAAGCCATTCCAAATTGAAAACGACAACAAAATATTCGTTGAAGACGTCAGATTTTACACCTATATCCGTGTACAGCTATGGCAATGCTTGTGTGTTTACATTGACGTCAGATTTTACACGTTTGACGTCTGATTTTCTTTGTCACCGTGTTTTCCCCGCCAAAATATAAACTAGACGTCTCCGCAGTCTTCTAGATAAAGAGAAGTCTCGCAGTCTTCTAGATAAAATAAAGTTAATAAAATCGGATTATGAAAAAGCTTTGGAATGAATTATTTAAGTAAAAGCTTATTACTGCACCTGTTCTCCAGATTCTAGACCCAGAAGGGAGTTTTTCAGTCTGCAGTCAGTTTTCTTTAGAAGGTACCCACAAGGGAATTTTTCATTCTGCAGTCAGTCTTCTTTAGAAGGTTTGGGAGGAGTTTTATTCCATGATGAATCAATCCTAGTAGGAGTCAAAGAAACTTTACATCTCCACAATCTAAAAGTTTATAAGTTTTTGTATAGTTAGTTGACAAACATTAACAGTTATCATCAAATTAATTTATATTATGATTTAAAACTTACACTTAAAATAAAATAAAATTCTAACCACTACATCATTTTTATAAACTAAATCTAGGAAATTATAACAATCACAAATCCACAATCTTATAACAGAAATCATTGGTTTGAACACAAAATTCAAATGAAAAGACTTGGTTCGATGGAATTCCATGCCCTCAATGATTTTTAGTTGAGACGTGACAGTGGTCAAAGTTGCCTCCTTGCTAGTGGGCCATGGTTGCACTGAGCACTTCTCTGATTTTCTTTGTCACCATGTTTTCCCCGGCAAAAAATCTCTCACAACTCTTCGTAGTCTTCTAAATAAAATGAAGTCGATGTGACAAGTGCAAAGGCGCTTTTGAATTTCTTAAGCAGGAGTTTACTACTGCACCTGTTCTCGAGATTCTAGACCCACAATGGAATTTTTCAGTCTGGAGATTCTAGACCCACAATGGAATTTTTCAGTCTGGAGTGAGGAGTTTTATCCCACGATGAATCACAATAAGCTTTTAAGTTTTCTGTCTTTAGTGAAGTTAGTAGGTAATTATCATCTAGTTTGTTTGTGCTATGATTTAAATTTTGTATTTTTTAAAAAAATCTCAAAACTTTAAACTTTACTCTTAGTAAGTTTGTTTATGCTATAATTTAAATTTTGTATTTTAAAAAAAAAATCAAAACTTTAATTATTATATCATCTTTATAAACTAAATTTACAAAATTATAACAATCACAAATCTACAATCTTACAACATAAATCATTGGTTTAGACACAAAACTCAAAAGAAGAGACTTGGTTCCCAGTTTATATATGAGATGGAATTCCATGTTGTCAAAGAGGGAAGGTGAATTTTAGTTGAGACGTGAGAGTGGTCTAGGTTGCCGCCTCCTCGACTTGAAAGTGAGTAAAAGTAAATGGTATACAGAGGAAAATGATTTTCAGTCATCAAATTGTTTTATATTCATTTTATCTATGTTATAATTATTTTAGTATAACTAAATTTTTATTAATTTATTTAATTTAAATTTTATATTTATTTTTTATTTTTATTTTTTAAAAAGATAAGTGTAAGTGATGAATTAAATAATTAAATTTATAAATTTATTATTTCAAATACATATTAAGTATATTAGTCCATGCTTCAACTTCAACACAATGACCACCTATTGTGGTTATCGAGGCATGGATGTATACTCATTATATACAGCATACGATTTTAGGAGTTTAGGAAGCATTGACATGACTTTAAGGACAACATTTAAGGTCTTTTTACCAAGGCCAACTCTTTGTTTAGGTGTTTTCTTAGTACATATTTTCTTAGGTCTTGTTTGGAAAAAGGGAAGAGAGAAAAATATTAAAGAAAACAATAAACCTAACTAGCCTATACTAAGGGTGGTGATGCATCAAGAATAATGAATGATATTTATGCATTGATGGGATTAATAAACACATGAATCACTCTTGTCAATTTTGACATTACGCTACATAGAAATTTTTTATGGATTTTTATTGTAATGTGGCAAAATATATTAATATTATGATACAATATTTTGATCGATATAATATGTTGTAGTTTATATTTTATTTTTCCTTATTTGTTTTCATGCATCCTTTTTTGGCTTGAAAATAATGGGTGTTTTAAGGGAAAAAATGGTTGGGAGAACTGATTGGTGACTTCGGTAAAAATCACCCATAAATAGTTGCAGAAAATGGTGCTCAAAGATTAAGTGCATAAATTATGGGAGCTTCACCAAAAGGGAAAATCGCATTCGCCTCAAACATTGGGTGAAAGGCTTGTTCGCCTCACTTCGGGGCGAACGTAAAAGAAAAGGTGAATGATAAACTTTGGCAAACACATTCACCCCAATTGAGGGGTGAAATTCCTTTGCACCCCTCATTGGGGTGAAAGAAGAAATTTAAAAAATGAAGTTTTGAAGTTGGCTAAGTGTTGAAGTCACTCGAAGTCAAAATGTAGAAAGAATCACATTCACCCCAAAGTCGGGGTGAAAGCTTCGTTCACCCCACTTCGGGGTGAATGTCCTCAAAAAGTCAAAGAGATGCGCTTGACTGACGCCTTGGTTAGATGAAGACATATTCGACGGAGGTCCTTTGAAACACCTTGAGTTATAATGAACTTAGCACCAAAGTCAACAACTTTTTAAGAAAAGGGTGTGTTTCCCCCAAAGTTGGGGTGAAAGCTTCATTCGCCCAAAATTGGGGTGAACGTCATTAAGAGCAAACTATTGAAAAGTCAACAACACATTCGCCCCAGTTGAGGGGTGAAAGCTCCATTCGCCTCTCCTGGGGGTGAACGCGCTATGGATGGTGAAGTGGGTGAAAGTCACGAAGTTCGGAGTGACTTTGAATAGTCAACTTCACGTTCACCCCAAGAGGAGGGTGACGGCTCCTTTCACCTCTTTTGGGGGTGAATGTATATTTTAAATAGAACAAGGCAGTTGTTAGAGGTGCTTTCACTTGGGAGAAAAAGGATGATTGTTATCATGATCAGGAAGGGAATACAATCCATTAAATTGATAAAGGCACCCTCTCCACCAATGAACGCGATTGAAAGAGTAAATATGCATTCACTTATTGCTAAGTTCGAGCGAATTTTGTTGTCAATGACATCAAAGAATTTCAAGAGTGCCCAAGACAGGTGAATGGAGGGCATTGAATGATTGGGGCAAGGAGCAATTCAGATTGTGGATCTCGAGCAAAGGGAGAAGCAGTATTAAAAGCACCAGGTGATTTTCATGATTTCCAAGCAGAAGCATATTTTTGAGGATGGCGAACGTATCAAGTCAATGACCAAGCCTTGCAGTTTTCCATGCATCAACACCTAGAGATGTTGATTTTTGGGAGGAATTTTCTTAAAATCTGGATTCCTATCTCAAAAGGATGAATGTTTAGTATTTTTGAGAAGGAATTTTCTCACTATGGTTCCTGATCTATAAACATTTTGTCTTTATGTGCATTTAATGAAAGAGGCGAAATCCTCTATAAATACTAAGCATTCCGATGTAATAAAGGAGGTTAGACATTCTGTAGAAAAACTATTCAAGTTCTTTGCATCAATAGAAGATACTTGGCTTCTGAATTTGCAAGCGATCTTTGTGTGTGATTTCCTTCTATTTTATGCATTTCTATTTTATGCTCATATTCATTGTCTGCTGTTAAGTTTAAATTTTGCATCTAAGTTTGAACATTGCTAGTGAGGGAGTGAGTTCTAGAATGCGATCTTGGAGGTTATCTCTATAAGGTTGTAAGTAAATCTTGCTGCCTTATTTTATTACATGTTGCTTCAATGCTTGGGTGGAATTCCTATTGCTAGTCTGTCCCCAATCCTACACCTTCGGCTTGTGGCCATATTTCCCATTCCTTTCCATTATTTCAAATTTCTTTCCTATAACTCTAGTCTCAAACCAGTGTAGGATTTAGTAAGGGAGCCAACCCTCTCTGGATATTGGCACGGAGGACATTTCTTTCCTTCGACATTTCAATGTTGGCCATGTCTAGGGTGCACAAACACATGTTTGTATAATTAGGTAGATATTTGACCAACAATTTTTGGCATGCCCGATGGGACCCCAAAAGTTCCACTTTCAATAGTATTGAGGTTTGATGTTCACCTTTGTGATGTATAGTTAGAACATATGGTGACTCAATTATACCCAGAAGCCTCCAAACATGAAGGTAGTGAAAGTTGTGCTTCATGATTACAAGATTGAAGGCCAAAAATCTTAAAGATCCCATTGAGTTTTATGAACTTGATACCAAAATATTAGGTGAACACCCTAGGTTAGTTCCTTCACCTTACACGTCATCCACAACATCCTCATAGATAGATGGTGTATTTTTTATTTCTTCAAGTCCAGCTAGTACTGCTACTAGCATCCCACCTCCACAACCTCATACACCGATTCAAATGGCTCAGAACCCACCACCACAACAGCCACAACCACCAAGGTAGTTCCCAACATGGAATAGCTCAGGAGCCTTAAATTTACAAGCACAAAATCCAGTCCCTCAAGCAGCTTTGAAGGCTTTGCCTACCTATGATGGTACTGGTAAGACCGCTTATGAGCATATTTAGGATATGGCTTCTTTGGCAACAATCCATGGTATCATGGATGAAGACATTATGGTAAGGTTACTAGTTTTATCTCTTAGAGGAAAGATGTTATACTGGTATCGATCATTGTCACCCGCTACTATCGCCACATGGGATCAGTTGGCAGAATTACTAATCAAAAATTTTCATGAGCAAGCTGATCCATTCTCCTTATTGCATCAATTTACAATGATCCAAAGACATACACAAGAGGAGATAGTGGACTTCAACATCAAATTTACCTGAAGCTAGCAAAGAGTTCCTGATGGTCTTCAACCCACGCATGAACAAGCTATATTTTACTATCTCAGAGCATTTAACTTCGACATTGGCATGGCTATTTGGTAGGCCAATGTGAATACATTCCTAGATCTATACACGCAAGCACAAAAGGTCGAATCAGACTTGATCACCATAGGTAAGCTTCCTCCAAAAGTGACCATGCCCATCCTACCTGACCTTCCACAACACTTATATTCTAGTGCGTTCTCATAGCCTATGCCTTCAATGTACCCGGTTCCCTCATGGAGCTTGAGTCCACCTCAAGTCACTCCGATTCCTATCCCACAACTTCCTACTCCAAGATTTTCACAATTACCCGCACCAATAACACCATAGTTTCCAACATCTGTTCCTTTCCCAACATTACCAGTGCCACCTATTCCACTACCGTTTCCTGCCCCATCAGTACCTCTACCTTTATCGGCACCTCCTGCACCCTCGAATCCTGATCCTTATATGAAGTTGTTACAAGAAGTGCAATCTATTAATTCGGTCATAAGGACGATGTCAAATGAAATCACCGTAGTAAGGAAGAAACAAGTAGAAGCTGATTTTTGGTCAAGGAGATTTCAAACACCATCGATTACCCGAGAGCAAGCAACCACTAGCAAGGGCCCTAAAAGGAACACAATTGTGTTGACAAATGAAGAAACCAGTACATCAGAGAGAGCATACTGGTGCTCCACCTGTAATGATCCTCATGGAGAAGACACGTGTATGGTGCATTTGAACTATGTATAGACTTTAGCAAAAATTTCTACTGGCAAAAAAGTTAATATGATAATGGAGGCTGATCATAATTTGATGGTCCCATATTTGGAGTAAGTTTCAATTCTTACAAGGGCCGAAAAGAAGCCAATGACTATAGATCCAACGAAAATGGAACCTCTGAAAGTCCCCACTGAGCAGAAGGTACAGAATGAAAAAGTGCAATCACCGAGGAAAGCATCTAGTGTGATAGCGAAGCAATAGGATTCTATCCTATTGAAATATCTACTACCCAAGCAAGCTCAAGAGAAGATGAAGGCATCAACTTCATAGCCTGTAATTACTCAAGTGCAATTGGAAGTGAAAGAGCAAGCCAAAGAATACCTCAAGTATCCATCATTGACAAAGAGACAAAGGGTAGAGGCTACTCAACAATACCGAAATAAGTATGAGTAGGTTGTAGAAGAAAAGGTTCCTAGTACTTCCAATTATAACATTGTGGAAGATGAAGAAGATACCGATAAAAGTGAGCTTATACGATGCACTGCAGTTACCAGGGCAAGTTGACCTATTGCAGGAGTCTCTCAAGACTACAAAAGACCAAAAGAAAAGTCATTCCTAGACTGTGCTAGCATAGACCTTACCTACCTTAACTACCGATAAGAATAGACCATCCCCATTCTATTTGTCTCTCAGGATGGAAGGGTGGGTAGTGCATAATTGTATGATTGACTTCGATGTCGCAACTACTGTCATGCCAAAGGCAGTATGCGAAGTCATGGGAATGGAATACACAAGAAGTAGTCCAAGAGTATTATAGTTGGATGGGACCCTAGTCAAGATAGTGGGAGTAATCAAGGATATTCCTATTGTTCTACATAGCATGCCGTAAATCACTATTATTCAAGAAGTAGTGGTGGTTGACTTGGAACCATACTTCAGCATGTGTCTCTCGAGGGAATTCACAATGAAGTTAGGAGGATACCTTTCCTTGGATTATTCGCATCTGGAGATACCATACAAGGGAAGAAGAATCCACATTTATAATGAAAATCCATCCACTTTCCATATAGAAAAATTGGAAGAGGAAGAAAAATCCATAGGTGCAGTCAACATGATGACTGAAGAATTACAAGAAGCTGATTTGATGGAAGAAGCGCTTGGTGAGCTCCACCTTGAAGATGAATTCTCACTCATGGATTTCAATGCGATGGTCAAAACTGACATCGGTTGTTACACTATAACCAAACCTGAGCATATTGAAGAAAAATTCCCTAATTCCCTAGACCCTATTGCAAATCAATTATGGAAGTTGTATTTTGATGGTGCAAGGTGCAAGAATGGCGCAGGGGCTGGTATTGTTCTTGTTTCTCCTACTGGGTTGTAGAAGACCTATTCGTATAGATTAACTTGGAGTTGCACGAATAATGCCACCGAATATGAAGCATTGTGTCTTGGTTTGAAAAAGGCTGAAAAGTTGGGCATAAAATAACTACAAATCTTTGGAGATTTTGAGCTCATTGTCAACCAGACTACAAACAAGTGTGTGTCAAAGCAACACTACTTGAAGGCCTACCATAACAAAGTATGGGACTTTTTTGAGTCATTTATAGCCTTGAACATCCAGGCAATTTCATGGGAGCAGAATAAACATGCAGATATTTTAGCTTCCCTTGGTGCTAATTACTCTCCCGTGGAGCAAGTAGTCAGGAAACCCAAGACTGTTAGGGTAATTTATAGACCCTCAGTCCCTGATAAGAATATCTATTGGCAAGTGTTCGACAACGATGAGAAAATAGTCAATTTTTGATTAAGGAAGCTGCGAGTGCAGATGATAGAGTACTTGTCAAAGAGGAAATGGAAGGAATGATTCAGCTGAAGAATAATCACATTCCCAGGGGGCTGATTTTGCTGGAAAGTCTATTTGACCAAAATGATAGGGTTGAGAAGCATAAAATCAAGGTAGATGTGAAGGAATATAAGGAGTTGCAGCTGGAGCCTGAGAAGATCATCAAAATCAGAACCGATTGTACTTCAATAGAATTGGAAGATATCAAGAGCCTGTGTTATGAATTTCTCGATATCATTGCATGGAGCTATCATGATTTGAAGGGATATGACAAGAATATAATCCAGCATACCATTGAACTATAGGAGGGAGTAAAACCTTTTCGACAGAAACAACGGCCTATCAATCCCAAAATTGAGGTGCTCATGAAGGCAAAACTATTAAAAATGTTGGAGGTAAAAATAATATATCCAATTAAGCACTCAACATGGGTGGCGAACCTAGTGCTAGTTTAGAAGAAGAATGGAGATATTCGTCTGTGCGTAGATTTTTAGAATCTGAATCAAGCATCATTAAAATATCACTACCCCCTATCATAGATTGATAAAATCCTCCATGTAGTTACTGGAAAACATATATTTTTGTTTCTAGATGGTTTCTTCGATTATAACCAGATTTGGGTAAAATATGAGGACCAACACAAAACAACGTTCACTACCAAGTGGGGCACATTCACCTATCAAAGAATGTCGTTCGGTCTTTCAAACGTTGGCACCACATTCCATAGAGCTATGGATATTGCTTTTGGTGAGTTATTGAATAGATTTATTGTGATTTACCTTGATGATATGACCATGTTTTTGCATCGCAGAGAAGAGCACATTTCTCATTTGAGGTAGGTGTTCAAAAAATGTTAGGAGTTTGGGATTTCCATTAACCCGAAAAAGTCCATATTCGCTGTCAAAGAGGGGAAATTGTTAGGTCATGTGATCTCACAAGAAGGACTAGTTGATTGATCCCACAAGGGCTGAAGCACTCTTGAAACTACCACTACCAGTTAACAAAAAGGACCTGCAGTCATTCTTTGGCCAGATAAATTTCATTCGAAAGTTCATAGCTGATTTTTCTCAGGTAGTAAAACCCATGATCGAGCTCCTGAAAAAGAATGCATATTTCAAATGGACCGAGGAGAGGAGACAATATTTTCGGGAAATCAAGGAAAGAATCACTCAAGTGCTAGTATTAATTAACCCAGATTATTCAAAAGACTTCATTCTCTATGCAGTAGGTGAACAAGAGAGTTATGTCATCGTTCTCACGTAGAAACAAGAAGACGAAGATGAAAAGTTGATTGCCTTTTTGAGCCAAGTTATTGCGCCACACCAGGAGAAGTATAATTTCATTGAAAAATAGGTGTATGCAATGATGAAATCCCTGAAGAAATTTTGGTACTTTGTCTCACAGAGCAAAACAATCATTTATGTTATACACCCATATTTCAGAAACTTCATTCTTCAAGGGGAATTAGGCGATAAAAGAGCGGGTTGGATCTCAAATATTCAAGAGTATGATGTGGAGATCCAACCAACTAAGCTAATCCATGGATGAGCTCTTTGTCAAGAATTAGCCAAAAGTGCAACATCCGAATCATTGGCTATAGTACAAAAAGAGGATATCTATGAAAGCATTTGTGCAAATCGTGCTATAGGTGATCGTGACTGGATAGAGGACCTTGTCGAATTATTTACCTCAAGGAAATATCCATCACATCTTGATGCTTCACAACATCAGAGGTTCAGGCTGCAAGCACTTAGATACATCTTATTGCCAAGTGGATTGTTTCATAAGAATATAGACGGAGTGCTCCTTAGGTGTGTGAAGGGGTCAAAAAAGGAGAAAATATTGGAAGAGTTTCATTCTGGTCTATCCGGTGGCCATTATGTAAGAAGACCTATGGCCTTGAAGATCATTTGAGCTGGCTACTTTTGGCCTACCCTTTTTGTAGATGCACATAGGGTGAGCCAAAACTATGATAGTTTTCAGCGGTATGTTGGCAGGACTAGGAAAGGATCATTGCCCCTACACCCGATTCAAGTGGAAGTGCCATTTTAGCAATGGGGTTTGGACTTCATTGGAGTCATAGACCCTCACTCATCAGCTGAGCATAAATACATCCTAACTACAATAGATTATTTCACTAGGTGGGCAGAGGCCATCCCTACCAAAAAAGTAGATCAAGCTATGGTCATCTCTTTCCTTGAGGGATTGATCACCCATTTTGGTGTTCTAGATGCTATTGTAACGGATAATGGGACTCCATTTATTGGGGTGAAGATCACCGAATTTGCAAGAAGATATGGGATCTATCTCAAGACATCTTCTAATTACTATCCGTAAGGAAACGGGTTGGCCGAATCCACAAATAAGAATTTATTGTGGATCTTGAAGAGAACGCTAGGAAACAACAAGAGAAGTTGGCACTTATTGTTGAATCAGGATTTATGGGTAGATTGGATATCAGTGAAGAAGTCTATTAAAGCCTCTCCTTACTCCCTCATGTATGGTAAAGAAGTAGTCCTACCCACTCACATCGAGCTTCCAGTGCTCCAGACATTGTAGATGTTCCAAGGAGAAGATGATGAGTTTGATCCTATGAGTGCAAGGATGGCTCGATTGCTATAGTTGGAAGAGGAAAGAGAGAAGGCATATGAAGCTTTCATTGAACATACAAAAATGATGCAGGAAGTGGTTTGGTAGGAAGATGACAGAGCGCAAGTTTCAGGTGGGAGATTTAGTCCTCAAATGGAACGAGAACAAAGCCAAGCCGGGAAAGCATCACAAGTTTGATGTAATCTGGGAAGGTCCATTTTAGATTGTTGTAGTAAATTCAGTGAATGCTTACCACCTTCAAGATATGGATGGTTGGGATCTCCCGATTCTAGTTAACGACCTTCATCTGAAGGCCTATTTTCAATGATTTGGTAAAAAGAGGTACAACTTTGTAAATATGTACAGATTTCCTTTTCAGTATTTTATTTGCTTTATAAAATAATATAAAAAAAAAAAAGAACAAGAAAAAGAACAAGAAAAAGAAAAATGAGAAATGCTCTTTTTGAAAATCAGTTTCGCCCCAATATTCCCTTCGAAATTCCTTGTTGTGTTGAAAGAGTTTGGCAGGTTTTAGAAATTCCAAAAGGATGGCATTACAAAGCCCCTAGGTAAGAAGGAGCCTTCGAGAAAACATTTTTGCGTCCAAAGGCACACAGTGAAAGCACAAGGCCTTTTCACCCCATTCCAAAACATAAGACGACAACTACATGAAGAGGCACTTTCACCCTAGGGAAGGGGTGAAAACCCCATTTGCCTCCCTTTGAGGGTGAACATACGAGGAAGAACGAAAGCGCCAAGTCAACGCTATGAAAGCATTCAAAAGAGCTTTCACCCCAAATGAGGGGTGAAACTCCTGTTCGCCCCTCAATGGGGCGAAAATAGTTATTAAAGGTCAAAGTCGGATATGGTCAAAAGGGGCGTTCGCTTCTCGTTGGGGTGAAGGTATTTTTATAATATTTAAAATGTTAAATCGTAAGCACCCATATCATTTGATTTAAAATAAAGTATGGTTTATGATAACAAAGGCACCACGACAGTTTAAAAAAGAAGAATTATCAACTATGTTTTCACCCTATAAGAGAGTGAAGCTCCCATTCATTCACTCAGCAAAATTCTAGGAGCATGGGGGTGTGACCTAAAAATAAAAAAATAAAAGAAAAAGCAAGAGTTTTAAAAAAAAAAGAAGGAAAGCAAGGATTAAAATTTTGCATATATATAAAAAAAAAAAATAAATAAAAATAAAGATAAAATAAAAAATCTTCAATCTTTTTAAGACGCTTTTTCTAAATATGGCACGAAAAGAGAGGCGAAGAGTTGTTTTAAAATGAAATGAAGTTCGCCACGAAGTCAATCAAACAGGTTGAAGGTATTTTTGGAGCGAAAGGGAAAGAAGACAAGTGCGCCTCAAGGATGCTTTCACCCCATTGTTTTTTTAGAGCACCTTGATTTCGTAAGCATAATCAAAATTTCAAAAGTGCTCTACCAGAGCGATTTCACCCTCTAACGCGTGGCAAATATTGAGAAGTGTGCATGCAAGCTAAGGTGCATTTCTGAGGCATTTAATTTAAAACGTGCACTCGGATTTGTGTTGGAGGGAGATTTGAGGGTTCCGAGGAGCAAAATCCCACACCATTGAAAGAAGAAGCGCTTATTGGTTTGTAGGTGGCAAGGTTATTATCCCAAGGAAGCTTTAATAGCTAGGGCATATTTTTTGATGAAACCACGTGGTAAGGAGGGCACACTTTCCAAGGATGATCTTACGATGAATAATAGTTGATACCATTAGAACATCGAGAACAATATCGGGTGGGTGAAACAAAGTGCATGTTCTTCCAAAATCACCCGAGGAAAATTTGATATTTACTACGGTGGTTGGAAGGGAGCTCTATATAAAGGAACAAGTAAAAGCTTCGTAGTTTAATTTTTAAAATTTTGTTGTCCTTATGTTTTTGAAAGCTTTTATTGAAAATATTATAGAGAGAATTTAGGGTAGCCACCAGAGGGATATAATGGGAAAGAGAAGCAAAGAGGCGCACGAGGCTACAGAGCCCAAGAAGTCTAGAAAGAAAGAAGGTGGGTCAAAGTCCAAGAAGGCCCAAAGAAACAAGAATGTGGATTTGGACCCGTACTCTGACACTATGGCAGAGATCGGAGACTGTGTGATTACCAACAAGGGCATGGAGAAACTATGACAAGATGTGGAGTTCACGGTAAAACAAGGATTAATAGTAGAAAGCCCTTTAACTATGTCATTCCACATGCAATTATCTTGGTATTTGTGTATGCCCATACACCCTTGTTCGGAGCTGGTGAAGATAATTGCTCGATTTTATAATCCGGTTACCAGGATGGTGCATACGGCAAATAGAGAACCACTTTTTTCTATTTCCATTGATGAAGTGCAAGAAGCATTTGCCTGCGGGTTGAAACCTCCTTCATATGTGATTAGCAAGAAGCTATATACCAATGAGTAGGAGGACAAATATGTATCTACCGTAATGATGCATCAATTCATGGAGATGAAGTTAATTAAAGAGCCTTAACTAGGGTAGCTACCGAACTTGCCAAAGTTGCTTACAAAGTTCAAAAGCCTAGACATTTACTCGATGTTAGCATGGGTTTCTAGTTTACCAATAGATTCTATAGTTCATAAGTGGCAAGTGGCCCTAGCACAGTGCATATGCCAGGTGGAGTTTTATGCTCCATTAGCCATGAGGTAGGGCACCAATCCGATTTACTTCGATTGGGCTGATTTTATATCTCAAAAACTGCATTTTTAGCTGGAGAGGTTGCATACTGGAGAGGAAACATCATTCAAGCATACCTCCTTTCTGGTCTGGTATTTATTTTTCCATCTACACCAATATTTTTCATTCATCACAGTAAGGCAAATGGATGAGAAATATGAGCTTCTACCAGTGTATATGTGGACTTCCGCTCTATCGAGCAGGGAGTCATTTTATAGTTTTAACCATTTTTTTCTAGGGCCTGCAATAGATCTGCTTTGTGGTGCATGTGAAAGAGTGCCACGGGAGATGAGAGAAGAAGTGGCTATGGCCAAAAAGGGTGATATATTTTTGTTAACTCAAGGTGTGGTCGTAAGAATCTATGGCTTCACGGGTAAGCCATTCCTGCTCCCATACTTTACCACCGAACACGTTTTTGCCATGGAGGTGGTGCACCAAATATACTATGCTAATGATGTGTATGGAGTAGGGTATGACAAGAGGATGACTTGCAATATGCCTTTCAATTTTGGAAGTATAGAGGTGAACCAAGTTGGGCAAAACAGGCTACTCACAGTGGCACTCCAAGACCTAGGGTTGATAGAACTACCACAATGGTGGAGATATGACCCATTGGGAAACTTTTTGGAAATAATCAAGGCCAAGACCTTCCATTATTTTCCACGTCACGACATTCAAGAGAGGTGTAATAATTTTGATGGGTGAGACTTAGAGTGGCACATTAAAAATATGATGTCGCTCCCACCCTGGCATGACTTCTATGAATCGAAGGCTAAGTACAATCTGATAGCGTACAAAAATTAGATTCCTCCACCCAAACTTTTTATTTAGGTAAAAGAAAGCCAGCCCCTATGGACTGAGGAAAAAATTATGAACTGGTGGATAATGCGGGTCCATAGAGGAAAAATTACGTCTCCTTATGGGTTGAAAATGGATGAGGCATTTTTGGAGGCCTACGATGAATATTTCAAATGCCTATCAACCCATTGCTTTTACCAAGATTTTACCCAAAAATTTCCAACATTCTGACAATGGTGAGAGCGCGACCAAGGGAAAGTACCCAAAATTTGAGGAGGAAACACTTGAGGAGGAAGAACAATAGTATGTGTTTCAACGGAGGTCGCAATGGGC
Organism: Wollemia nobilis; assembly: GCA_028583015.1. Classification (NCBI taxonomy): domain Eukaryota; kingdom Viridiplantae; phylum Streptophyta; class Pinopsida; order Araucariales; family Araucariaceae; genus Wollemia; species Wollemia nobilis. The sequence continues at coordinate 16,364,377 of JAQPPZ010003374.1, forward strand.
GAAGCGTAAAGTTGATGAGGCACCCTTAGTGGAAAATCAAATTGTTTGAGATGCACCTCCATTCTCAAAAGTAGTGAAGAAGCCAAGAACTAGTGCTACTTCCTCATCTACTACTATAATTTTGATCATTGCAATTCCCACAGTTATAGTTGTTTCAGTGACTGTTAATTCCCCTTTGTTGGTGAAAAATGCTTCGATGACGGTCGCCCAAATATTTTTGATAATTTATGAGCACTCATAGGATCAGCAGGTAAATAACATGTAGGAGGAGATCATTAACATTGAGGAGGAAGAGGAGAAGAGATAGGAAGAAATTATTTCGTAGCCACTTCCATCACCAGAACACACGGTGCCTACGCTCGAAGGTATGTCTTCCTTTCCCCCTCCTTCGAAGCATGTAGTGGACTGTCAATTTATTTCTATCAGTTTCTCCCCATTTTAGTATGCCCTCCATGTCCATTTCGGTCTCCTCTTCTTCGATTTCATAGGTCGCTACTGCTCCTACTTCTATTCCCCTTTCTTCAGCCTCCCTTTCTTTTAGTTCATTCGCATCAGGGTCAAACCCATTTTTGCGCCCTTCCCCTTCCATTGCTACTACCACTTTTGTTGAGGCTATAAGTACACAAGCTCCTCCTAGAGTGAGCGTAACTACAGCTGAACCTGATTCCTCCACCCACTCCATTGTTTTGGTCCCTCCCCTCCTAGCCATATCTTTCACTTCCTTTGAGCCTGACCACTCACAAATTTTGATACCTTTCACACCATTTTTGGAGTTGCAAGTACTACCCAAGGTTGAGGTGGCACCAAAGCAGCTTGACACAGAGAAAATCAATTGGGTGCACCTCAGTTCATCATAGTGGTTGAAAATCCATAGGTGGAAAGAAGCGTTTGCTCCTCAAATCGACCGCTCAAGAAGGTCACTTTTGATCTGGTTGCCATGGAAGTTCATACAACCAAGATCACTCCCTTGGTCCAGAAGCCACAAGGAGAAATGACGCCGAGCGATTATTCTTGTGAGACTATAATAGAGGACCTGACCAAGATTGATCCCATAGAGAAAATGGGCAATATACAGGTTGATATGAGTTCGGTATACTTGCATGACGAATATTATAAGCAGAGATATTTTGACAATGAAAATAAAATTATCAAACTTGAAAATGCCTTGGCTGCAAGTAGAGTGCAACAAGAGAAGACTGCCATGGAGAATGAATACTTGCATCAGTAGGTTGGAGTGCATATAAAAGAAAGGGATGCAATGAGGTTGGAGATGCAAGCACTCAGAATGCAACTGGAGGCCATACATAATCAACTGGCTGAAAAAGCCACATAGGCTATGGGCTTCTCCTCAAAAACAATCAAAGAGGCTCACCTTCGCTCGGTCCAGAGTTGCAAAAAGTTGGTAGCCAAAGTAGTGCAGGTTTTGCATTATCTCTAGGTAGCCCAAATATAGATTCATATGGGTCAACAATTGATTGACACCACAGAGGAGATGCTAGAATCCCACATGGAAATGGCTATAAAAATCCAAGCTTTGGCTCAATCTAGCATGCACATTCACCCCTTAAGTGAGATGGATCACGCTTGGTCTACCACCAAGGTCACATTGTGAAGCTATTTTTAGAGAATGGACCTGGTGAGAGAAGGTAGGAATATCCTTAATGACATAGAGCGGGAGCATACTATTTCCATGATTCATTTTGATGCTCTCATTGATATGGGTTTTCCAGTTTTTACTGATGACTGGGGTGAACCTCTATCGAAAGAACAATTGGAAGTAGCCTAGAAGAATTTTGTGGAGGACACCTCAAATATTGATACATGGGAGGAGCCCATCACAGAAGAACAAGTGCTACCACTTATGAAGAAGTTTACCCACATGGAGCTATCATTGTTTGAGCTAGCCCAGTGAGTGAAGCACCTTAGTCTGGAGGATGTCCAAAAACTTCGATATGTGTATGAGTTGCTAAGTACCCCTTGCTTATTTACTACACATGATTAGGAGGAGGTAGTCACAGTCTTTGAGATTACATATAAAATCTTGAAAGAGCAGGAGGAATGAGCTGCAGTAGAGAAGTCCGTGATAGAAAAAGTAGCAAAAGAAGTAGAATGGATAGAAGTACTCCGAGTAGCAGCAGAGGCTAAAGTTACTGAGAAAGTAGAAAAGTAGGCGTAGAAAATGCTTCCACATCAAGAGCGCCAACTAAAGCTGCTAGTAAAAAGACCCACTAAAATCCCAATGGATAAAGGCCTGGGATCGTTTGCATCCATGCGAGCAAGATACCTCGTGAGCCACTAGAAATATTGGTAATTTTGACATTACGCCACATAAATTTTTGATGGATTTTTTATTGTAATGCGGAAAAATATATTAATATTATGATACAGTATTTTGACCGATATAATATGTTGCAATTTATATTTTATTTTTCCTTCTTTGTTTTCATGCATCCTTTTTTGGCTTGAAAATAATGGGTGTTTTAAGGGAAAAAATGGTTGGGAGAACTGATTGGTGACTTTGGTAAAAATTGCCCATAAATAGTTGTAGAAAATGGTGCTCAAATATTAAGTGCATAAATTATGGGAGCTTTTTCTAAAGGGAAAATCGCATTCACCTCAAACATTGGGTGAACGGCTCATTTGCCTCACTTTGGGGAGAACGTAAAAGAAAAGGTGAATGACAAAGTCCTTTGCACCCCTCATTGCGATGAAAGAAGAAATTTAAAAAATGAATTTTTGAAGTTGGCTGAGTGTTGAAGTCACCCAAAGTCAAAATGCAGAAAGAATCGTGTTCACCCTGAAGTCAGGACGAAAGCTTTGTTCATCCCACTTTGGGATGAACATCCTCAAAAGGTCGAAGAGATGCACCTGACTGACACCTTGGTTAGATGAAGACATATTCGGTGGAGGTTCTTTGAAACACCTTGAGTTATAATGAACTTAGCACCAAAGTCGACAAATTTTTAAGAGAAGGTTGCATTCACCCCAAAGTTGGGGTGAAAGATTTGTTTGCCCAAATTTGGGGTGAAATATTCATCTGCCCAAAATTGGTGCGAACATCATTAAGAGTAAACTATTAAAAATTTAATGCGTTCACCCCAGTTGAGGGGTGAAAGCTCCATTCGCCTCTTTCGAGGGCGAACGCACTATGGATGGTGAAGTGGGCGAAAGTCACAAATTTTAGAGTGACTTTGAATAGTCAACTTCGCGTTCACCCCAAGAGGAGGGTGATGGCTCCTTTCGCCTCTTTTGGGGGTGAACATAGATTTTAAATAGAACAAGGTAGTTGTTAGAGGTGCTTTCACCTAGGAGCAAAAGGATGATTGTTGTCATGATCAGGAAGGGAATACAATCCATTTAATTAATAAAGGTGCCTTCTCCACCAATGAACATGTTTTAAAGAGTAAATATGTGTTCGCTTGTTGCTAAGTTTGTTGGCAATTTTGGGTACATTGTTTTTTTGCTCAAGTGATGATGTTGTCATTGATGTCAAGAAGCGAAAAGGTTTTTTTGTGAAAACCAAGGCAGACAAAATAAAATGTTTTATTTAAAACCATGGACAACAAATTTGAAATGGGTTTTTCTTAAAACCCAAGCTGGCTCTTCGTTTTGTTGAAAAATGTGCCCCAGTGATGAAGATATTTAATTTTAAATATCTAGTTTAAATTTTATTTATTTAAAATTTAAATTAATATTTTAAAATTAAATTAAAGTATTTTCCAAATGCCGACGTGTGTGGTAATGCACCATAGTGCATATAAAATGAGGCAATGGAACTCATTAAGTGTGGAAAATATGAATTCGATTTTTGATCGACGAGCATTTCTCTATTTCGTCTTCGAAGCCCCGGTGCCAGCGAAGGAGGTAGACATTCATCATTGTATATAAGTTTTAATTATTCGATGAGAAGGTGACGTTGTGGATAAGGCATTTTTCGTATTCGAAATCGAACAGGGCACGCTCGCAGAAGTTTGGAGAAATCAATAAAGTTTTTTTTTTAAAACCAGTGATAGATGCGATCGAAATATTTCGAAAAAACGATGATACATTTCGCGTGGATCGACGATTTAAAATTGTAGTTTCTCCCTACAACACGGTAATGACAAGTGCCTCATGATGATTGGTAGGAAATCAAATATGTTGTAAAAAGGACAGCGTTCAAATTTTTATTAAGAATACCACGTATTCTGATTCAAACCGATAGATAGCCGAAGCGGCAGTTTTAGTTGAGCGAAGTCATGTTGAAGGAGGTGCATGGTTCGAAGCTTATCGGTGTCATCTTGGAGAGTTTTCTTTTGGCTCTGGAAATTGAAAGGTATGCTCTAATAATTATTAAACCTTTGATATAATTATAATTCAGGAGATATAAGGGATGTATTATTAAAAGATGTTTGTTGTACATGAAATTTATTAATGAAATACATGTGTTGAGAACTTAGAGGTACCTGTTGTTCTTGGTTAACAATTTGGGAGTTATAAGGTTATGCAATGTTGTGATTTATTTTACTTTTATGGTATAAGTGGTTTTGGGAGTTATAAGGTTATGCAATGTTGTGATTTATTTTATTTTATGGTACAAGTGGTTTTAGGAGAGATAAGGAATGCTGTGATGGTGGCAAATTTCCAAAGGGGTTCCTTCACTTCAATAAGGTATGAGCACATTCTTCTTATGAGTATGATTGGTGTATGTTTTCCTGAAATAAGTTTGGAGTGAAAAGGTATTCAACAAGGTTTCCTTTGGTTGGGTATAAGTCCTAGTTTTTGGTTTGTTGAAGACTACTTATGCATTGTTATCATTGATGAGAGTTTTGGTGAATGCATATTTCTGGTTTGGGGTAGTGGAAGCATTGTGCACTAGGGTTTATGGTTGTGAGTCTTGATACTTTCTTTGAGTTGGTGAAACCTTTGGATGGTTGTGTTGAGGTTGATGATTGAGTTCCTTCCATAGAGGTTGGTTGATCAAGTTATTGCTTTTACTTGATACATGATATTGGGCTTACTCCATTGAGTTGATTTGAACAAGTTATTCTTTGCATTTGGTGATATTGTGTGGGTGGATGTTTTGTTCAAATATCTTTGGAGGGAAAAGGATTTCTACTTGTTTCCTTTTCTAGTGATGATTGGTTGAATACTTCAAGGTTAATGTTGAGTTGAATGATGTTGGTTAAACCTTGTCTTTGAGCATTGTTGTTGAAGCCCTAATTGGTTGAGAAAAGATATTGGTTATTGGAAAGAACATGAGTATCATTGTTATATGACATATTTCTTGGTTGGCAATTGTTGGGTTGTGTTTCATGTTCTTGAGAAAAGCATACTACATCTATCTTATTCTGTTGAGATTGAGATTGAGTTGAGATTGAGATTGGGAGTTAAGTATAAAACATATTGAGTCTCTAACAATTCTCTTTATGCTTCTATGAGGTTGATGAATCACATTGGGTCTCTAACAATTCTCTTTGTGGGTTCACGCCAAGCAATTTTTTCTTGATGAACTTGTGAGCAGGTTTTGGACAGGTTCCATTGAGAACTTGTGAGCAGATTTGGACAGGTCCTAGCAGAGGACTTGTGAAGCTGAGTTTGATAGTTTTATCAGAGAACTTGAGGATAGAGGTGCATTGGTTCTATGAGAAGAACCTGAGGACAGATTTATGCCAGACCGAAGGACTGTGTTTGGTGCATATCAAAGACAGAGGACGTGGACATTTGTGCTAGACCGAAGGACTGTGTTTAGTGCAAATTCAAGGACCAGCTTTGAGGTGATAGAGTTGAGGACAGAGGTCTCCAACTAGAGCAGGGAAGACAGGTGTCTTCTGTGGATAGAGTTCCATTTGCTAAGGGTAGCGGAGGCAGAGGTCTTCTAGAGGATCACCAACCAGAGCAGAGGTAGGGGAAGGTATCTCCTTTTAGCAGAGGCTCATAAATTTAGATTGGGGGAAGGTTTCTCCTTTGAGCCAAGGCTCATAAACATTGTAATTGGGAAGGTTTCCCAAAGAACTTTGAGATAACTTTTAGAGAAAAGTTTTGTGGATGAACCATGTGAATTGTTGTGTCACTTTGTGGATGGTTTTGTGCATTGTTTTGATATTGCTTTGGATATATTGCTTTACTATTTTGAAGTATAAAATAAAAAGTAAAAAGTGGTATTATACTGTTCACCCCCCCCTCTCAGTATAAGCTTGTGTTCTTCAAAGTTCGGGTGAATTTTGCTATCAATGATGTCAAATAATATCAAGAGCTCCCAAGAAACGTGAATGAAGGACATTGAATGATTGGGGAAAGGAGCAATTCATACTGTGGATATCGAGCAAAGAGAGTAGCAATATTAAAAGCACCAGGTAATTTTCATGATTTCCAAGTAGAAGCATATTTTTGAGGATGGAAAACGTATCAAGTCAATGAACAAGCCTTGTAGTTTTCCATGCACCGACACCCAGAGATGTTAATTTCTAGGAGGAATTTCCTTAAAAGCTATATCATTGTCTCAAAAGGATGAATGTTCAGTATTTTTGAGAAGGAATTTTCTCACTGTGGTTCCTAATATGTAAACATTTTGTCTTTATGTGCATTTAATGAAAGAGGTGAAATCCTCTATAAATACTAAGCATTCCGATGTAATAAGGAGGTTAGACATTCTGCAAAAAAAAATTTCAATTTCTATGCATTAATAGAAGATACTTGGCTTCTGAATTTGCAAACAATATTTGTGTGTGATTTCCTTCTATTTTATTCATTTCTATTTTATGCTCATATTCATTATCTGCTGACAAGTTTGAATTTTGCATCTAAATTTGAACATTGCTAGTGAGAGAGTGAGTTCTGGAATGTGATCCTAGAGGTCATCTCTACAAGGTTGTAAGTAAATTCTGCTACCTTATTTTATTACATGTTTCTTAAATGATTGAGCGGAATTCCTACTGTTAGTCTGTCCCTAATCCTACACCTTCATACTGTGGCCATATTTCCCATTTCTTCTGTTATTTTAAATTTCTTTTATGCAACTCTAGTATTAACCAGTGTAGGATTTAGTAAGGGAGCTAGCCCTCTTTCGAGATTGGCATGGAGGACATTCCTTTCCTTTGGCCTTTCAATTTTGGCCATGTCTAGGGTGCACAAATGCATGTTTGTATAATTAGGTAGATATTTTACTGGAAGTAGAGAGGGTTACGACAGAAAAAGCAACGAAAGAAGTAGAATGGGTAAAAGTACTATGAATAGAAGCAAAAGCTGAAGCCGCTAAGAAAGCAAAAAAGCAAATGTGGAAAAATGCTTCCACATCAGGAGCACTAGCTAAAGCTACCAATAAAAAGACTCACTAAAATCCCAATGGATAAATACCTAGGATCATTTGCATCCATGCGAGCTGGATACCCCATGAGCCACCAGAAATGTTGGCAATTTTGATATTACGCCATAGAAATTTTTGATTGATTTTTTATTGTAGTGTGGAAAAATATATAAATATTATGATACAATATTTTGACCAATATAATATGTTGTAGTTTATATTTTATTTTTCCTTATTTGTTTTCATGCATCCTTTTTGGCTTAAAAATAATGGGTGTTTTAAGGGAAAAAATGGCTGGGAGAACTGATTAATGACTTTGGTAAAAATTGCCCATAAATAGTTGTATAAAATGGTGCTCAAAGATTAAGTGCATAAAATTATGGTAGCTTCATAGAAAGGGAAAATCGCATTCACCTCAAACATTGGGAAAAAGGTTCGTTCACCTCACTTTGAGGTGAACGTAAAAGAAAATTTGAATGACAAACTTCGGCAAACACGTTCACCCCAATTGAGGAGTGAAATTCCTTTGCACCCCTCATTGGGGTGAAAGAAGAAATTTAAAAAATGAATTTTTGACATTGGCTAAGTTTTGAAGTTTCCCAAAGTCAAAATGCAAAAATAATCATGATCGCGCCAAAGTCAGGATGAAATCTTCATTCACACTACTTTGGGATGAACATCCTCAAAAGGTCGAAGAGATGCACCTGAATGACACATTGGTTAGATGAAGATATATTCGGCAGAGGTCCTTTGAAATGCCTTGATTTATAATGAAGTTAACACCAAAATCAAAAACTTTTTAAGAAAAGGGTGCGTTCGCCCAAAATTGGGGCGAACGTCATTGAGAGCAAACTGTTGAAAAGTCAACAATGCGTTTACCTTGATTGAGGGGTAAAATATTCATTCACCTCTCACAAGGGTGAATGCGCTATGGATGGTGAAGTGGGCAAAAGTCACAAAGTTCAGAGCGACTTTGAATAGTCAACTTCACATTTGCCCCAAGAGGAGGGTGACGACTCCTTTCGCCTCTTTTGGAGATAAACGTAGATTTTAAAGAGAACAAGGCAATTGTTAGAGGTGCTTTCACCTAGGAGCAAAAGAATGATTGTTTTCATGATTAGGAAGGGAATACAATCCATTTAATTTATAAATATGCTCTCTCCACCAAAGAATGTGTTTGAAATAGTATATATTCATTCGCTTATTGCTAAGTTCGAGTGAATTTTGTTGTTAATGACATCAAAGAATATCAAGAGCACCTAAGACAGGTGAATGGTGGGAATTGAATGATTGGGGCAAGTTGAAATTCAGATTATGGATCTCGATCAAAGGGAGCAGTAGTATTAAAATAACTAGGTGATTTTCATAATTTTCAAGTAGAAGCATATTTTTGAGGATGGCGAGCGTATCAAGTCAACTACCAAGCATTGTAGTTTTCCATGCACCGACACACATAGATGTTTATTTCCTGGAAGAATTTCATTAAAATCTAGATTTCTATCTCGAAAGGATGAATGTTTAGTATTTACAAGAAGGAATTTTCTCGTTGAGGTTCCTGATCTGTAAACATTTTGACTTTATGTGCATTTAATGAAAGAGGTGAAATCCTTTATAAATACTAATCATTTTGATGTAATAAGGGGGTTAGACATTATGTAGAATTTTTTTTCAAGTTCTCTGCATCAATAGAAGATACTTGGCTTCTAAATTTGCAAACGATATTTGCATGTGATTTTCTTCTATTTTATGCATTTCTATTTTATGCTCATATTCATTGTCTGCTGATAAGTTTAAATTCTACATCTGAATTTGAACATTGTTGGTGAGAGAGTGAGTTCTAGAATGCGATCCTGGAGGTCACCTCTGCAAGGTTGTAAGTAAATTTTGCTACCTTATTTTATTACATGTTGCTTAAATGCTTGAGTGGAATTATTACTGTTAGTTTATCCCCAATCCTACACCTTCGGCATGTGGCCATTATTTCCATTTCTTTCCTACAACTCTAGTATTAACCAGTGTAGGATTTAGTAAGGGAGCCAACCCTCTCTAGAGATTGGTACAAAGGGCATTCCTTTCCTTCAGCATTTCGATGTTGGCCATGTCTAGGGTGCACAAATGCATGTTTTTATAATTAGATAGATATTTTACCAAAAATCACCAATGTTGAAAAAGTGAATACATCTCATTATCATGTATACATTCTTTCTTATGAAGTTCACACAAGGAAGGGATAAATATTAGTCACGAGGTTCACATGAAAATTTACATACACAAAAAATGAGGTAGAAGGTAAATAGTTATAGATCCTATCTATCTATATATCTATCTATCTATATATATATCTATAGATAGGTAGATACAAATAAATAGATAGACAGATATGTTAAAAATATAGTGAAATTTATCAAGCCATAACTACATCAAAGAGGGGGTAAAATATAGACATGGAAAATTGACCCACCCAAATGAGTCATATTTCTTAGAATCCCTTAGGAGGCTCTAAAAATTGCTAAGTGGAAAATTGAACCCCTTTTGCTAGTTTTTTGCTTTATTTTTTTAACCTTGACCAAATTTGAACCCAATAAATTATGGGGCATGGATTCGGTAAATTTAAGTTTTTCTCTAAAAAGGTCTATATTTTGGGTTGAAATTTTATGGCATTAGCTTGGATAAGGCTAAATTTTGTTTTCCCACATTTTAGCCCTCCCAAACCTCTAAAAATAAAGGAATTACATCCCTTTTTTCATAGAGAACTAATAAGAGTGAAAGTACACATGGAAAAAAATTCTTTTGATGGAATCTTGATCAGAGCAAGCTTTTGGTAATATTCACTTATACTATTGTTTTTGTGTCTTGCTTTTTATGTTCTTCTTGTGATTTACAAGTGGAGAAGCCTTGATGATAAACTTGTCATCTTGAATAAGGAGAGGCCTTATGCCATTACTCTTTCTTCTTCTACATGTTCACCAGGTTATATTTTGCATTCATTATCCTTTAAATTATTTTGCTCTTTTTTATAGCTACATTTTTGCATCTGGTTTTCTATTTTAAGCCTGCTTATGTGAATCCTTGTCTTGTCTGCTATAGGTCACAAATTCAAAAAAAACCTTGTTTACACCTATGGTGCATTTTGTTGCTTTTTTCTTTGTTTATCGAATCCATACCCAGTAATTGACAAGATGCATATTTGGTCTAGATAGGCTTTGGAGCAACCTTTTATCCCCAAATCCTAATGTTTTAGGTTGCATATCTATTTTGCATTGTGACTCTTTTGTTATTGCTCTATTTTAGCTTCTATAATTTTGTGTTTCTTGGATTTAAATCATATTAGATTTGGGGAAACAATTATATCTCTAAAACCTTAGATTTCTAATTGCATACTAGTTTAGCATTGTGGTCATTCTATTTGCATCTGGTTCAACATTTTATGTTGTCATATCATGATGCTTTTATTTCAAAGGTCAAATATTATTTCATTTTTTAATGGTTAGCTAAAAGGACCAAGGGGGATTGACTACTATACATCCAAGCTTATTCATATAGTTGCCTAAGTAGATCCCCAAATACTGGTCAAATTTTCTAGAGATTTGTGAAGTTGTTTTATAGGCTTTGAAGCTATTTGGATGCCTTGGATGTAAGTTAAATATAGGATCATTTATAAAATTAGATAAATACCCCTAATAATCTTTTATATTGTTTGTTCACATTCTTGTTTGTCTTGAATTATTATTTCATTTTCTTAGATTATGTTTTAGAAATGATAAATACAGTTGTTTCCTCAATATACACATTAAACATTTCATCCCTAGACTTGGAGTGAGCTCTTAAACCATTCCTATTGAACACTTAAATCCCCAAGACCCTCAAGTTTAGAGAATATAACACACCCCATCGCCACCTTGGCTCCTAGTAGATCTAGTCAAGAATCATACATGACAGGGAAGTTTTCCTCCTCTATAGGATCTATTTTTTGAAAAGTAAAAATGAAGCATGTAGATGTTTTCTAAATTTCAAGACTTGAAAAAAATTGTGTGTATTTTATTATAACTTTAAGGACTGATAGAGCAGGAGAATATGATTCCAAAAGTTTAAATATATATTATGCTAATAATGGAATCAAAAGGTCGTTCACAAAAATATGCAAACCATAATAAAATGAAGTCGATAAGTGATAAAATTATACTCTTATAGAAATAACAAGATCAATGTTGTAATCAAACCAATCAAGCAATCAAATTAGGGTTGAATAAGTATCTATAATAGTGTGTATTCACAATCAAATACCAACATTAACAATAAGAAAATGCAAAATAAAAGAAGCATAGTTTGGTAGAAGATAGAGTGTATCATATTTTAAAGTATTTGGTGTATTGATATGTGTACATGTTTTAAATAAAAATGAAAGAACCTAGATGTAAAAAGTGAATAATATAAGTTCTAGAAATGAAAGTCCAAAATAGTGATTAAATCAAGGAATTTTAACATTCCATAAATAAGGAGGACAACAAAAATATATGCAATACAAAAACAAAAAATTTATGGATGTAGAATATTAAATAACATTATTCCACCCTCTAGTAATTCTAGCACTAACCTCACTTCAAGTGATAGTTAAATTTAACCACCAAATGGATCCTCATCAAATGCAACTCAAACACCAACTACAAGTACCCCATTAAATATAATAAGTCTCAAATAAATTTATATGATGATTAGCAATCAAGAAGATCTATTGATCAATTTTAATTTATATTTTCAACTTCAAATTTATCCAAGTTGTTATTAATATGCATCAAAATAAAATATTTTATGTAAAGGAATGGAAGCCTAAATGAGAGCAATTCAGAAGAATTAAAATTTAGAGCTAGTTGAGCTTCCAAAGGATAAATATGTGACATGAATTAAACAGATATACAATAATAAGTACAAGATTCAAGTTACAATTAAGAGGCATAAAATAGGGTTAATTTGTGTAAAATTCTATTGAATATACTATGAGGAAAACTTTCCATTAGTTTCTAAATTAGACAAAATAATGATAGCTTTGGTAGCTCACAACAAGTGGTAAATTCATAAAATGGATGCTAAGTCAACATTCTTCAGTGGATTCATTGACCAAGATGTTTATGCCCAATAAATACCAAGATTTGAGGTTAAAGGAAAAGAATATTTATATATATATATATTGAAGAAATCACTATATGGATTGAAACAAGCTTGTAGAGCTTTGTATGTAGGAATTGATAGTTATATCCAATTAAATGGATTTTCTAGAAGCTAAAAAATATAAAATTTATATGTGAAGAAGGAAGTTGATCATATTTCAATTATTGATATTTATGTGGATGATTTAATTTTTATAGGTAGTGGTTCCCAAATAATACAATAATGTAAGTATTTATGACAAAAAAATATTGAAATTGGATTATTACACTAATTTCTATGCATCGAGATATATCAATCACATGTTTCTATATGTGTTTATCAATCTATGTATACCTAATACATATTGAGGCTATTTCAGAATGGTCAAGTGCAATAAGGTGGCCATCCTTGTGGTATAAAGTGAATAGTTGAGCAAAGAAGATGACAAAAGGATTATTGATAAGATGTGGTTTCAAAGGATGGTTGGTAGTCTTATAGCTACTAGACTAATTTTATATTTTGCAATAAATCTTGTTTTCACGTTTATGTCAAGTCCACATGAAACTTGTATGAAAGTAGCAAAAAGGATTTTTTAATAAATCAAAGGTACAATGAATTGTGGCATTAGCCAGTTAATAGCTAAAATTTTGGAGTTTATTGGATATTTAGATTTAAATTGGGTTAGTTCAATAGATGATCAAAACTTAATTTCAATATATTGATTTAATATTGATCATTTCCTTATTGTATGGATCTTGAAAAAACAACATAGAGTTTTCCTTTTTATAAGAGGCTAAATCTATAGAATCTAAGTCAACAATTTGTCAAGTAGTATGGAGACTAAACACTATGCTTTGTATAGAGACTAGAAATATATATAGTCATTTCTACTTCATTTTAGATTTAATTAAGGAAGAATAGTAGATATTTGTATAAAAGCACTTTGAGGAGAAAAATTCACTTCATCTCATAGATAATTAGGAGTTTGACCATTATACATTAAGAGGGAGAATGCTAAGAACAATACTTAATGTAAAATAATTTAAAAATATGTTAAAATGGTGTAAGTTATCAAATGACATTATCTCAACTAGTTAAAGTTCTCAAATTTCAAGGGCAAAACCTAGGTTTAAATATTATTGAGCAGTACATGGATAAGATCCAAACTACATTATACATTGATGAGCAATATGGGTGGGACCCATTTCAATACCATATAGCCAATTTTTCAAAAATAGTACAATCTCTTTATATATTTCTATAAAAAAAAAAAAAAAAGAGAAAAGACAATAATTGTGAACATAGAAAAGGAAGATAATGATAGAAAAAAAGGGGGACCAAATAAAATATATATATATATTGTTATTCATAGCATGTACAATGCTTATATATTGGGTGTTAGGTCCCAATTGTAGTTTGATTTAATGGATGTCATTAACTTAAAAGAGTTGTATTGAGTGGAAGGAGTTGCAATTCAAATTAGTTTTTCAAGTGTTTGTTCTAGAACATTTATTTTTTAAATGTGTTTTATAGATATATATTTCATTAAGTTGTAGGAAATTATAGCATATATTTTTGTTAAATTATTTATAAATCTTCTCCTCCTAATTATATTATTCATAACTCGAGTATTGCACCAAATCTAGGGACCACATTTATGGGACTGCACTAATTATAGCCTCTGGATATCCATGTAGGCAATGGAGAGACCTTCCACTTACTATTTGAACACATAAAACCAAGTTTGCAAGTTAAAATCCTTCACAAGTTTCTCTTTCTTACATAGGTAATCCGTATACACAAACCCAAACGTGATTCTAAACGGTACTACTGTGTAAATTTTAGATATGGATCATATGAGGGGATGGGAAGGTGAGCCATAGGACCATTTCTTGGGACACGTAGATCAAATCCCATCATAAAAGATCTAGTTAGTAAACCAAAACATGTGGATTAGTACAATTAAAGTTTTATAATACTGATTCTTTCCTTCATAAATGGTAATCAAAGCATCCCAAGCTTCTTTACCAAATTTGGCATCACAAATATGAGGCTAGATCTCATTTGTAGTAGCAAGCAGAATAAATATGAGACATCTTCTATACTTCTTATCAAAGGCATCTTGATCTGCCCCTGTTGTTGTAGGACATTTTGTAGTTCCAATCACTACATCCCATAATTATTCAACCTGAAGGATAGCTCTCATCTTTATCTTCCATGGTGCAAAATTAGAACCTTTGAGCAACTGTGAATCTGATAGATATTCATGAACAGTGGTCATTGTGAAGGTTCCTTATAACACTAAATGGTCCCTCTTTCTTTATACTTGCAAAGAGTACGTGAAAGGGAATTCAATCAAATTTATGGCACCTACCTCAAAATGTAATGTTCCTTTTTATAGGCAGTCAGTGTGCAGAGAATATTAGCCTATACATGAGCTCCTGTAGGCTAAATCGGATGTAGGGGAGCCTTTAAAAATATCAAAAATTTTGACATAACCCAGAGAGCTTTTGATTGACTATCATTTGGGCTCGTTTGGAGGTTGTTTGATGATATTTCTATTTTTAAAAGTGGACTTTTTTAGGGTTTCGATCAATGGGTTAGCTACAATATTACACTTCGACGAATTGGGTATCCATAACTATTCACATTTTTTCATTCTGACAAATGGAGGTCCAGTATTTTAATGGCCGATGTTAATTTCATTATGTGACATATTATTTATAATATCTATAAAGTTTGTACTTTATATTATAAATGGTCACTTATAATGTTGTAAAAAGGGGCCACTTTATAAAATAACTTTAAGTGGTTGAACCTAGTGCACAAGGGGGCCTGTTGAGGGAAAATAAGAGAAAATTAGAAATTAAATTATTTTTTGTGCACAAACCCAATTTTGCCTTAATTTGGGAGAACCCTAAAAGGAAATATTAAAAAGGCTTTTAGGAGATCATTTGGATTATTGTATGGATTATTTTTTCTTCCTTCCCTCTAGGTTTTGGAGAACTCTCTAGCAGAGACATTGCAAATATTCTAGAGCTTGTGAGAGTCGATAAACTCTTACAAGGACATTGACTTCGAGGTTGAAATATTACCCTTAGGCCAATAAATGGTATTTCCATACAGGGAATACATTCAAACTTAATTATTCAGTCTTATGTAGTTGGGGTTTCCACACAAGGACACACAACTTTATACACGAGAATATCTGGAACGAGACACCACATAGAGTTCCAATATGAAGGGCTGAGCCTTCATATTTATCTATACAGAGATCATATCAGATAGGATTTACAGAGGTATTTATTTTATTGTGTGATTTAATGTGACTAGAATTGAAATCATTGTAATTGTTGTGCCCTAGTATAGTATTTGAAATAAAAAAACAAAATACCTCTATATTTCTGGATTGTCTGTGTTTTCACACAAATTGTATCAGAAAAATAAAAATATTAAAAATTAGACCGGGGGAGGGTCATTACACAAAACCCTTCTGAAGAAGGTTGATGACTTGGAGGAGTTTAAGCCAAACAATAAAAAATAATTAGGGTATGAAATGGAGTGAATATCAAAACAAGTTTTCCCTATTTCTTCCTGATGATTTATAGAGAATAATAGCTCAGATGTCATTTTTGTAACTATATTAGGTGTTAGATACAATATTCCAAGCATGACAACATCATCTGTAAGTGTGGACCAGAGGTAACGCATATACTGAACATTGTTGTGTAATAAATTACACAAATAGGTGTAAAATTTTGGGGTCTTTTCTATGCTTTGTATATTTTACTTTATGATTGAAATGCAAAAAAATAGGAAATTTAAATGCAAAAACAATCACAAGTGCCCACAAATTTAAACACTTAGGTGTCGATGGCCACCGATAATGCACCTATTACAATGCCAGTTTTGTTACAAATATGATATTCAAATTCAAATTTTCTTTTCAAATCAACAATTTTCTTCCCCCTTTGTGTTAGAATTTTGTAAAAGAAAATGCTTTTGATCCCCCCTTTGTGTTGCAAAATAAAAAAGGACAAAACAAATTGAGATATACCCGTTTAAAGTTTTATGAAGTGCAAATAGTGACTTATCCCTCCATGAGAGAAAAAAAATGCACAAGGTGTTCCTCCTATTTTAGTGGAAATAAAAATTTGATATGGAAAATAATGAAAAGAATCCTTATCCCTCCAAAAAAAACTTGTTTATAAAAAAATATGCCACTTTTCAAAATATGGAAAACCTTAAGGCATATAAAAAATACCTCTTCTTCTTTTGGAATTCGATGGGGTTGGAACCCCCGACCTTGATCTCCCTAGCACCTAGCGTTGGTTGCTAGAACAATACGGCTAGATAGACTGGTAAGAGGACAGAGGCACAAAATGTCTTTTATACCATGTAGAATGTGAACCAAACAAAAAAAATTGTGCTTGGTATTGCAGGGAATTTGACCCCACAACCGCTTGGAGTCAATCCTTATCATGGATAACCTTGCCATTTTGGCTACAACAACTGATGAGGAGTGTAAACAACCATCACCACCTTGCCCAAGCACCCCCGGCTCTGATACCATATTGACAATGCAATCAACAACATTGAATTGATTTGAGAATCAATTAAATATAGTGTTAAGGTGGTTGATGAACTACCAAATAACCACCTATCAAACTGACTTGGAGAGCACACTACTCAAGCCATGTAGTGGGTGCAATGAATAAGAAGTGGTATCGTAGGTGGTTTGGTGAATGTTGTTTGTGACAATTAATTGATTGTGATCACATTAGGAAGTAAATAATCCTTTTGATTAAATAGCTAAGGTATATGTGGTTGGGAGTAGTAAAGTTATTGTGATATGGTGATAAAGGAAATTTTTTTCCATTGAATTAGTAGTCAATGTTTTGATGGGTTAAGAAGAAATAACTTAGGAAAATAAAAGATAACTCCTTTAGGTAAGATAAAAGAGTATTCAGAATTTGAATTTGAACTAAGGTTTATAAAGAGATAACCCTTGGATTAAGCATAATAAAGATAAATTGAGCTATTAAAGGATATTATTTTATAGATTTGATATTATTTATATTATAAGATGAACCATATGAGTGAGACATGATATGGATATTTTATTAAAGTTAATGTGGTAAAAAAAATGAACCTAAATATGGTTACTTCATTAATAGAATTAGCTTCTAAAATTTGATTTATTAAATGGCTTAATAATCTTGTTAAATCCTTATTAAAGAGTAAAGGGATCCTTTTGGGAAATTAATTTTAAAAAAATGAATTAAAGAGGACTTTATTTTAGTCTTGATAGGTTAGATATTTAAAAGATGTTTCTTTCTTTAGAAATATTATGTTATGGATTTTGGAATTGTTTATTGATGTTTTGTAGACTTTGCAAAAGATCTAATTTATTATTTGATTATGAAAAATATGGTTTGACTTACTGTATGGAATCCTAACTATGTTCAAGATCAAATATGTAACCATTTATGCTGAAATTTGGTAACCTCTATGAAATGAGAAAATAATTATCTTAATAAGGGGTTGGGCATGGGGAGGCCCAATAAAAGGGAAGGAACCTATGGGGGTTCCACAAATAATCCTATGTAAGAAATTAGCTAGGGAATAGACTCCCGAGTATTAGTAGATGAAAGAATGAATGAAGTTTAATGTATGGGAACTATGGGGTTCCCATGCTCTTGTAAAAGAATAATTTATCAATGATTGTAATAGGAGGGTCTAATAATTAATAATAATATTATGCAAAATATTGGCACAATGACAAAAAGAAATATTGTAATCCTTTTCATAAATTGTCTAATAGACTCGAAATGAAAATAAAGATGGATATTTTAAGGTTGGGTTTTCTTCCAAAAAATGGTTCCTAGGATACATGATGTGCCTTTTGTGCACCTTTTTTGGAATTTTTATGAAAATATTATTAGTATTTAATGATCTCTTGTTATGCATTGTAAGTAAAGAAGAAATGGATTTTCTTATTATGCTTTAATGGAAAGTAACTTTGTTAGATGTCTAGTAATCATTTATTTTCTATAATAAACCATGGAATATGCAATTGTGTTTCTTATATATATGAATGAATGATATATAAAGTATTAACTTATTTTGAATAACTTGGGGTATGGGGATTACTCTTTGTGGGGTTATAATATAGACCCTAATGTTAGGAGTGGAACTTGCCAACCGATGTGTTGTTGTTTCTTGTTCCTCAATGCTTCCCTTAGGAAAAATATCCAACTCAATGATGATTCGATGGGTACTTTTATTATGGTTCTATGTAGCTACATTATAGCTACCAACCTATCCATGATATATCTTTGTAATGCCTCTTTATTTTTTGTTGCATCTACCTTCCTTTTATTGTAATGAGTTGTATTCCTTAGTTTTATCTTCTGCATTGGTAAATGATGGATTTCCACTTGTTATGCTATCCTCCTTATGTGGATCTGAGTTGGATAATGAGTTGGTTTTCCAAAATAGCTCCTCTGCTCACCAAATCTTAGCTTAATAAATCCTCTATCTTGTTTCTTGAAACTATAGTAATTTTTGTAACAAGGCTTTCCCAATGCTCATTAGACAAAAATAATGGCAAATTATAGATTAGTCGATCATAATTCTCTCCTTGATAGTAACAACGAACCAATATGGTGGTGCCTTGGGAAGCAACAAATAACTTTGGTAGATTGCATATCAAGATCTACCCAGAATCATCAACGAAATTCATCTTCATGGCAGTGCCTTGAAAATAGTAGGATCACCCTAGAGTCAAGAATGTATGACATGTAATTAAGCAATATCCGGGTTATCTATTAAACTTGATATTTATTAGAAATAATTCCAAAAACTTTACCCCTTTTCACCCTAAAAATTGAATTCACTGGTCTTGGAATTCCCTCCATATTGATCTTTGCTCAAAAGTTCCTTTGACCATGGTTTCACTTGGATAAAATGGAGTAAAATAATTTTGCCAAGGTGAATCCCGAAAAGGGCTTTCACCAAGGTGTAGCATGCAAATAATTTGATTTCTCTAGGTTATAGCGCATCATGATTTTTCACCCAAGACAGCATCCCATGCTTAGAAAATGCATTAAGTGTTATTGTTGCTTCTACCAAGCAGCACACAAAAAGGAGTTTCATTCATTCTTCATGCAAATCAGGAGTTTCACCACTGTGATGTGTGAAAGGGAATTTCTCCTAGGAATTGTGCTCAATATGAGAGATGAAATGGAATGTCATTTCTGAAAAGGGAGTTTCACTATCCAAGGTGATTTCGTCAGAAAATAGATGAAATGATAATTTTACCAGTGCAGGGTGCAAACTGGAATTTTGTTGTGAAATAAAGCGAAAAGGAATTTCACTCTAACTTGGGGTGAAAATTAATTTCACTGTGACTTTTCTCGAAGATGATTTTCACTACGATTTTACCTGGAGATGAATTTCACTACGCCTGGGGGTGAAAATGATTTTTTCTCTACCTAGGTATGAAACTGCCCGAAAGATGATTTCACTGGTGAAATTCAGTTTATACTTAGGAAATTTTTTGATAAAATTTGAATGTGGCAAAAATGGACACCTAACCATATTTTTCACTCAAAACCAAGTGATATTTTCATTGGTGAAAGCATTGAAAGAGGGATTTATACTAGGCAAAAATGCTAAAACAAATTAGCGAAAGCATAAAAAAGTTAAAGAGTCCAATAATAATGCACAATTTATATTTCATACTTAAAACTTTTTACAAAAAAGTTCAAGTGTGGAAAAATTGCAAAAAATTTTAGTAGCTCACAAGGTATTTAGCTTTCCTGAATGCAATCGACCCCAGGACCTTTATCCATTGGGCTCAAATTTTTCACCATCAACTGCATCTGATTCTCTATTGCTTGGACCAGTCTATTTCTGCTCTTTGAGATGCAAAGTTGTAGCTTCATACACCATGACAACTTCAGCCCAAGCATCAATATTGATTACCTCATAAGTCTGGAGCATATCTATAATGTACCAAAAAGTCTCAACTTGATCCAGATTGATATAGTTGGTCCTCTGGATGAGCTCCAGCAATATCGACTTGATGCAGGTGAGTTTCCTCATCCATGGCAACACATGCTCTTAGGTGATGGGCTCTTTCCAATCATCAATATTTGAAGCATCATATGCTAAAATAGCCCATACCACATCTAGGTCTTTATTTTACAAAATATTCCCTTGATCATCGATGAAACTGGATAAACCATTGGCTGCTATCATATCAAATAGACCAACAAAATACGTCACTCTTGCTCAAATTTATCTAGTAGCTTTTAGGATTCTTTAACCAGATACAACTTGGAGAAATAGTTGTGTAGTGTGATCTTGGCATCTACCCAAATGCAGGCTATTTTACTCATTGGGTAGAATCTAAGATCCATTTGAGCCATTGCCTGGATCTTCATTGCCATCTCCAGTTTTTTTTTGAGGTTCTCTTCTGAATACTCCACTACATGTAAGCCATGTGAAATGATCGTCTACACCTCCTAAAGGAACATGAGATCCAATGTTGCTTTTGTCACCATTTTTGAATAATCAATCCGCAATATGATTACGAGCCTCCTTAAATTTCTCCTTCATGAGGGTTATTGATTGTGTCACCTTTTTTGTCAACTAATCCTATATATTTTGGAGTTGATCCTTCAAGTCCTAGATCTATTGGTGTGCTTCCTGCTGTGCTGCTTGATGTTGGTTGGCTTCCTACTTATATCCCTTATTTTTTCCATCTAGACCCATCACTTTCTACTGCCATTGCTAAGATTCAAACTGTGTAGTATCCATTTGGGCTTTCTGTGCAATCAAAAACTCTTCTAACTCTACTATCTTTGCTTTAGCATGGAAGAAATGATCCTTGAAATGCTCATCGTGTAAATAGATCAAACTCATATCCACTTGTATATTACCCATTTTCTCAATCATATCAATTTTTTTGAGGTCCTCGATGATGACCTGATATGAATAATCATTGGGTGTCATCTCTCCTTGGGATTTTTGAACCTGAGGGACCATATTCATAGTGAGATCCTCCATAGCCTCTGAATCAAAATTCACATTCTTCACTACCTTAGTTGGGGCTTATACATCCTTTCGCTTGTGAATTTTCAACAAATATGAGGAACTTTGTCGTACTCTACTAATATTCTCTACCATTGGATGCTCTGATAACAACTCTATATCTAAAGCCAATGGTTTCTATACTATACAAATTGGGAAAATGGGAAGAGGACATGTTGAGGGTTTGACTCAATAGAGGTAGTGTAAGTGGAAGGTGCTACAATTACACTTACCCTAGGAGGGGCTTGTGTACTTATAGTGGCGATGGTATTGATAGGGATGGAAGATGGAATGGAGGACAATGGAAGAGAAAATGGATTCGAAGCATATGTGAATGAACTAAAACAAATAGAAATAGAGGGAATGGAGGAAACCAAGGGAGTGTTGTTGACCTACGATTGTGAAGTAGAAATGAGAGCTAAAGATATGGGTACAGTGAGGTGAAGCGAAAGTAGAAACTACAAGTGAGGGAGCCATGGTCACCATGTGTCGATGATTGAGAGAAGAAGAAATAAAATACATACCTATAGACTCTAACATCATTTGAGATGACGATGAAGGCTATTGCACTACTGGATCTTTCTCTTCCTATGCTTTCCCTTCTTCTACTTCTAGATCTACCAACATCACCATATGGCCTGATTGTTCTTGCTAAGCCAAAGAGGGTGCCTCCTTAAGTAAATGATACTGATAAAAAGCACAAATCACACACACAAAATATTCAATAATTCAGAACTACTGAATGCATTGCAAAATGGGCTATTAATAGTCAAGTACATCTTAGTTTGCAGATAAGATCAAAGCTATCAAATCCTTATCCAAACTATTAAATTGGAAATAAACTGTGTGCATATTATCTTATCTGATAAAAATATAGAAATAAATATTATAAATATGAATCCCTATCATTCCTCCCCACCATAAGAGCATTGGTATCCAATGCATGCAAAAGGGAAGGAAAATCTCATCTGGCTGTAAGGAATCTACCATTTTTTATTTTAATTGTTTTATTTATTTATTTATTTATTTTTTATCATTGTAGATAGAATACAACAAAGAGTAGGTGAATATCATGGTGAATATATGATTGGGGAGTATAGGTAGAAAGTAAATATATCACAGCACTAGGGTAATGTTTACCTGGTTTAGGAATGCACATGAAAAGAAAGTACGGGCAGGAAAAAGAACAAAGATCCATTGAAAACTGCATAGGAAAACTACATAGGAAAATTGTGGGAGGTGGCCATGGTGGGGTACGTTTTGGTTGAGGAGCACACAAAGTAGAGCCATAATAAAATAGAAACAACATAGAGTAGTTAGAGAGGATGCTAGAGCTATAGAAATGTTGAGGTCCATATTTTATGTTGTTGATGAAGGCAAGTGATGGCAACAACATCAACGAGGAGATAGGATCACAAAGAGGTTGTCATGGCTATAGATCTAATGGACCACAAAGAATAAATTGGGGCAGCATGGAAACCATAAGCTCCTCTTTTGATTCATTGTAAGATAGATCAATAATTTGCATCTTGTCAGCTTCAACTTCATGGGCTTCATTAGGAGAGTCCTAAAAAAAATATGTACTTTTCAAATCTACAACAAACAAACCTATAATATTATCAGGTAAAATAACAAAATGATTTTCATCAATTTCTCCTTCAACCAAAAGAATTTATTTTTATTTTTCAACAACTTCCTCCTTTTCGTTAGGAAGAACTTCATCTTCAGCAGATGTCATTTCTTCTGCTAATATGGCAACACGAATGGACTCAATATCCGTCAAGAGTGCTTTGGCTCTTTGAGAGATCTCTTTGAGGGAGAGACTCTTTTTAGGCAACATGGTGCCTTAAACAGATAGATAGAAAATGAGCAGGAATGACTGCTCTGATACCAAACTGATATGGATAAAAAGCACAAATCACACACACAAAAGATTCAATAATTTAGAACTGATGAATGCATTGCAAAATGGGCTATTAATAGCCAAGTACATCTTAGTTTGTAGATAATATCAAAGCTGTCAAATCCTTATCCAAACTATTAAATTGGAAATAAACTATGTGTGCATATTATCTTATCTGATACAAATATATAAATAAATATTATACATATGAATCCCTATCAGTAAATAAAATGGATTTGTGCTGAGAGCAAAAATTGCATCACTTCTGGGCTTCTTTACCATATTGGGGAAAGGTAACCTTATACCCATGCTCTTTTTTCTAATTGAAATTTTTTACTTGGGTGGTGGTTGTTCCTCTTTTTCTTCAATAATTATCCTCTCTTTGACTAACACCTTATTTGCTTTTACCACATCTTCTTCCTTTTTAGGACTTTGGATACTATGATGCACCAAGTTAATGAAAGAGATAGGTTGGTACTTATCACAATGATCGTCATAAATTAGCGAAAATGCTTTATCCATAACCAACGGGTAATGTAACCCGAGCTTCCCTTGATGAACCCTCATGACCCACTAGTTGGTGATCTTCTCATCTGACCATTTCAAGCAATTTTGCTTTCATTTGATTGAACAAATCATGAGGAGGAACCTGCTCTGGATGATTCACGGGATCATACTCGACCTCCATTTCATAGAAATCATGCCAAGGAGGGAGAAACATCATATTTTCAACATGCCACCCATGGTCGCGCCCCTTGGGATTGCTCCTTTTGTTGCAATATCTCTTCTCTCTAGTAGCAATGAAAATTCTTGGCCTTGATAAACCTCCCAAAAATATCCAAAAGGTTATATTGCCATCGTTGGGGAAGCTCAATCAACCCATGGTCGTACAATGTTTTAGCTATTAACTCATTGTACCTACACTAAGTCACTTTAGCATTGCCAAACTGAAAGGGCATGGCACATGTAGCTTTTTTTCCCCTACCTAACCCATACGTGTCATTCACAAAATCACTCTGCAAGGCTACCTCCAATGCAAAAAGATACTTCATGGTAAAATATGGCAATAGAAAAGGTTTACCCGTAAATCTAAAAAATCCTAATGATAACTCCTTGCGTCAGCAAAAACACGTCACCTTTCTCTCCCTTAACAATTGCCTCCTTCATTTCTTTTGGCACTCTATCGCACACACCGTAAATAAGCTCAAGGGTGAGCCCCAAAAACATTCGGTTAAAATTATAATAGGACTCCTTTTTTGAAAAATTCTGAGTCCATGCATAAACTGGCAATGTTCTGCCTACTTCATCTATCTTCTTTACTACTACAAAGGTGAAATGAGGATGCATGTAATAAAATAAATACCATACTAGAAAATAATAGTGCCTGAAGGTGACGTCTTCCTCACTCTGCACCTTCTGCAGTTGAGTGTGCATTCTTCGAGCTACAAAATCTACCCAATCAAAGAAAATTGGATTTGTGGTTGTTGTCATGGCAGTCGGGGCATAAAATTCAACCTATGAAATACACTGTGTAAGTGATGCTTGCCACTTATGCACTATGGAATCTAAGGGTAGTCCAACAACCCATGCCAACATTGAATATAAGTCTGGGCTCTTGAAATATCTCAATGGCATCAGAAAATCTAGAAATTCCCCAAACCGTGGTGTCTCTAGCAACTGATTTTCTATGAACTTCTACATAGGTACTGTAGACTGGTATCTCTCCTCCTACTCTGAAATATTGAGCTTCTTAAACATGATGATAGAAGGAGGTCTTGCACCATAAGTGAAAGCGTCCCTAACTGAGCTAGCTAAAATACTGAATAGCCTATCTCCATTGGTATTTCAAATAGATCTTATATAAGGATCATAAAACTATGCAATCATCCATACTAGCTCAGGATATGAATGCACCAGCGTACACAAATACCAAAAAATATGGGATTAAAATACCATGGTGCGCAAAATTTTAGAAGATACCTTCTGAAGAGTGAACTCGATGTCCTACCACAATTTCTCCACGCCTTTGTTCGTGATTGTACAATCATCGATTTATGCCAAGTGGTCATAGTAAGGTGCCAGTTCTACTTCTTCATCCTCCTCTCTAGCTTTTTGCTACCTCTTCTCTGGGTCAGTATTCTTTTGAGCCTTCTCTCTCTTGGCCTCTATGGTCTTCTTTCCCATATTCAACTTTCTTTGAGCAGACAACAAATAATTTCACACCTTGGAGTAGAAGCAATTCACAGCACTTTACACACAGGAGCTTTGCATTTTTTTGATTCTTCAGCTAAAGTGTTCACCCTTTTATAATTTTCCAATCATACCTACCGAATTTAATGCCTACGGTGCACCTGCTAAATTTGGGGGCATGTCATGCTTTCCAATGATTCAACAGTTTCACCCATATCTTTTTTGAGCATCGTGATTGGTTGTTTTACCTTCCTTTTTTGTTTTTCCTTCTTGGGGGTGCAACCTATCATTAATGGTTAGTTTGAAAAAATGTGATTCATCACTTTTTCACTTTGAACTGCATGATGGGTGCTTGTTTCACTGAAGTGGAGTGCTAAAAATAGATTTCGTTGATTTCACTAGCGAAATTCCATGTGTTCTAGGAGTTTTCTAAAAAACAAGGCAAAAAAGTATTTCACTCTCTAAAATCCTGAAAATAGCTTTCGCTAGTTTGTCCACCAGAAAAGCATGTGATTAGAGCTACCAACTTGAGTTTCACTCCGAAAATCCTTGTCTTGGGCAAAATCCCTCTTTCCTTTTTTATCTTTCCTTCAAGTGTTTTTCTTTCTTTTTTCTTCTTTTCATGCATCGTTTTCACCAACTTGAGCGCCAAGCTTTAAAAATAGGTATTATTTTAACTCCATTCTCCTGAAAAAGCAAAACCCTTTTAAAGCATGCATGCTTTCTACCAAAAAAATGCTTTTGAGGTGAAGTCTCCAACTTGGGCACCCAAAAAAGGAAGCGAGGAGGATTTTCACTGAAAATGATTTTCGTTAGTGAAAATACTTTCGCCCAATGAAAAGGAATTTTACACTTTGTATTTTCATATCTTTTTTTTTTGAAAAGGAGGGGCGAAGAAGGTTTTCATTGGCGAAAAGGATTTTTTCTAGTGAAAACACTTCTACTCAGCGAAAGTGATTTTCGCTTCCCTTTTTTAGAGTAAAACATAAAAATCAAAATGACAAAATATATACATATTTACATTCTTGATCCCAAATTTTTTACTGATAGTAGGCCTTCAAATGAAGACCATTCACTGGGATTGGCAACACACGTCCATCCATATCCTACAAATAATATGAGTTGAATTGATTCACACTAGAAATCTGAAATGGGCCCTCCCAAATTACCTCAAACTTGTGATGTTTGCTTGGCTTCGCCTTGTTCTCATTCCATTTTAACACAAGATCACCAACCTTAAATGCCTTCTCTGAAGTCTTCTTGCTAAACCAATTTTTTGTTATCTGAGCATGCTCCATGAAAGTATTATATGCTTTCTCCCTTTCTTCTTCCAACCATAATAGTTGATCCAACCTTGTGCTCATGGGATCAAATTCATCATCTTCATCATCAAGCAATTGCAAATATTGAAGAGCTGACAACTCAATGTGAATGGGCAAGACTGCTTCCTTACCATACACCAAAGAATAGGGGGACGTCTTGATAGAATTTTTAATTGAGATGTGATCAGCCCATAAAGCTTGGTTCAAGAGCAAATGCCAACTTCGCTTGTTGTCACCAAGAGTCCTCTTCAAAATCCTAAGCAGATTCTTGTTCGTAGATTCGGCCAAACCATTCCCCTATGGATAGTAATTTGATGAAGTTTTCAAATAAATATCATACTTACCTACAAACTCACTGATTTTGGCATCGATGAATGGAGTTTTATTGTCTGTTACAATTGCATCTGGTATGCCAAAGCGAGTGATCAATCCTTCAAGGAAAGTGATGACTACCTCCTGGTCTACCTTCTTAGTTGGGACTACTTCGACCCATCGGGTGAAATAATCAGTTGCAGTCAGAATGTATTTATGTCCGAAAGATGAATTAGGATCAATGACTCCAATAAAATCTAAACCCCATTATTGAAATGGTGCTTCTACTTGGATCGGGTGAAGAGGCAAAGATGCATTTATGCTCCTACTAATATACCTTTGGCATTTATCACAACTTTTATTGACCTTAAATGCATCTAAAAAAAGGTGGGCCAGAAATAACCTACTTTGATAATTTTTAATGCCATGGGTCTTCCCGCATAGTGGCCTCCTAACAATCTAGAATGAAACTCTTCCAGGATTTTCTACTTTTTTGACTCTTTGACACATCTAAGAAGCACTCCATCAATATTCTTATGAAACAACCCACTTGGCAACATAACATACCTAAGGGCCTATAGTCTAAACCTTCTTCTTTGTGAAGCATTGAGATGTGAAGGACACTTTCCTGAATTGAAGTATTCGACAAGGTCCTCTGTCCAATCATGGTCAACTAAGGAATGATTAGCAAGATTACTTTCACTTATTGAATCTTCATACTGGTAAACCATTGATTTGGGAGCAATGCTCTTCGCAAGCTCTTGACATAATGCTCGACCATGAACCAGCTTGGTTGGTCAGATTTTGATATCATATTCTTGGATTTTAGAAACCCAACCGACCCTCTTGTCTCCAAGTTCACCCTAGATAATAAAACTTCGAACATCTAGATGAACAACATAAACAATTATTTTACTTTACAAAACAAAATACCAAAACTTCTTCAGGGACTTCATCATTGCATACACTTGCTTCTCTATGAAATTGTACTTTTCCTCATGTGGTTGAATAACTTGGCTTAAAAATGTGATTGGTCACTCATTTCCATCATCTCCCTTCTATGTAAGGACAATTGTGTAACTCTCTTGTTCACCAACAACATAAAGGATAAAATCCTTTGAATAGTCAAGGTTTATCAAAATAGGGGCTTGAGCAATTCTTTCCTTGATTTCCCTGAATGCTTGCTTCCTTTGCTCAGTCCATTTGAACTCAACATCTTTCTTCAAGAGTTCAGTCATTGGTTTCACAACTTGGGCAAAATCTATAATAAAATTTTAAACAAAATTAATCTGACCAAAAAATGATTGCAAACCTTTCTTGTTAGCTGGTAATGGAAGCTTCAAAAGAGCCTCAGCTCTAGCTGGATCAATAACTAAACCCTTTTTTGAGATTACATGGCCCAGGAGCTTTCCCTCCTTCACCATAAAGATAGACTTCTTCGGGTTGATGGATATTCTAAACTCTTGGTATTTTTCAAACACTTGTCTTAAATGTAAGTTGTGCTCCTCCCTGTTATGAGAGAAGATAATCATATCATCCAAATAAATAACAATGACTCGATTTAATAACTCATCGAAAGCCACATCCATCACTCTCTGAAAGGTTGCTCCAGCGTTCGAGAGACCAAAAGGTATTCGTTGATAAGAAAATGTACCCCATTTTGTGGTGAATGTCATTTTGTATTGATCTTCATCCTTGACCCATATCTGATTGTAGCCAGAGAATCCATCTAACAGAGAAAATCTTTGAGCTCCTACAACTATGTGAAGAATCTGATCAATCTGTGGCAAAGGATAATGATCCTTTAGAGAAGCTTGATTTAAATTTTGGAAATCAACACATAGGCGAATATCTCCATTCTTTTTTCATACAGGGACCAAATTAGCTACCCAGGTAGAATGCTTGATTGGGTAAATAATTTTAGCTTCCAATATTTTCAATAGTTCAGCTTTCATTAGAACTTCAATTTTGGGATTGATTGGTCTTTGTTTCTGCCTGAAGGGTTTCACTCCTTCTTGTAGTTCAATAGTATGTTGGATCACATTCTTGTCGTAACCTTTGAGGTCCTGGTAACTCCAGGCAACAATGTCTAGAAATTCATGGTATAGCTCCTTGATTTGCTCAAGTTCTTCTAGAGTGCAATCAGTTCCAACCTTGATTGACTTTTTAGGTTCCAACTATAGCTCAGTGTACTCTTTCTCATCTACTTTGATCTTATGTTTTTTAGCTCTATCATTCTGATCAAAGAGACTTTCAAGCGAAATCAATCCTTTTGGGATATGATTATTTCTTAACTAGATCAGTCCCTCAGATTCTTCTTCATCAAGTGTTCTTCCTTCCACACTACTAGCTTCTTTTATCAAGAAGTTCATGATCTGCTCATCACTTTCAAACACTTGCCAATAAATATTCTTATCAAGAACTGAAGGCCTGTAAACCAACCTCACGATCTTTGGTTTCTTCACCATGTGCTCAACTGGAGAAAAGTTGGTGCCAAGGGATGCCAAAAGATAAGCATGTTTATTTTATTCTCATGAAATCGCTTGGATGTTTAATGTCATGTAAGCTTCAAATAAATCCCAAACTTTGTTGTGATATACCTTCAAATAGTGCTGCTTGGAGACACACTTGTTAGTCACTTGATTGACAATCAACTCTGAATCTCCAAAAATCTGGAGTTGTTTGATCCCAAGTTTCTCTACTTTCTTCAAACCTAAGCACAATGCTTCATACTCAACAACATTATTGGTACAACTCCAGGTCAACTGATATGAATATATCTTCTGTATTCTAGAAGGGGAGATGAGAATAATTCCAGCTCCTACACCATTTTTGCATCTTGCACCATCAAAGTAGAGCTTCCACAACTGATCTATGAGATAGGATCTTGATCATCAGATACCTTCACTTCAGCATTTTTAGGCTTAGTAATGGAGTAACAACCAATCTCAGTTTCCATCATTGCATTAAAATCATTCATTGAAAATTCATCTTCTATATGAAGCTCATCCAGAGCTTCTTCCATTAAATCCAATTCTTCTAGTTCTTCAATCACCATATTGATAGAATCCATGGACTTTTCTTCTTCCTCGATCCTCTCTACATGAAATGTGGAAGGCTTCTCATTGTAGATTTAGATTATTTTTCCTTTGAAAGGAACTTCCAGGTGAGAGTAATCCAAGGAGAGATAACCTCCCAATTTGGCAGTAAACTCTCTTGAGAGGCACATACTGAAATATGGCTCTAGGTCAACTACAACCACCTCTTGGATCACAGTGATTTGAGGTATCTTATGTAGGACAATGGGGATATCTTTGATGACACCTACTATTCTTACAGGAGTACCATCCAACTACAAAACTCCTGGGCTACTCCTGGTATACTCCATACCCATAACGTCACAAACCACCTTTGGCATGATAGTCATCGTAGCACCAGAGTCAATCATGCAATTATGCATAATCCAACCCTCCATCCTAAGAGACAAATAAAATGGTGGTGGTCTATTATTTCCAGTAGCCAAAGTTGTAAGTATCTGAGCTAACACAGTCTGGGTGGGATTCTTCTTTTTATCTTTAATAAACTTCAAATATTCTTGCAACAAATCAACCTGTCTAGGCAATTGCAATGCATCATAGAGACTAACCTTGGTAGGAATCTTCTTTAGTTCTTCAACAATGTTGTACATGGATGAACTGGACTCCCTTCCTTCATTAGCAACCTCATACTTGCTTCGATATTGCTGTATGGCTTCCACCCTCTGACGCTTGGTCAAATATGGGTATTTAAGGTATTCTTTTGCTTGTTCCTTCATCTCAGCTTGCGCTTGTGAAGTTGATGCCTTCGCTTGAGAGATTCTTTCTTTCACTTGTGTGGGCAAGAGATATTTTAAAAGAATAGGTTCTTCTAACTTAGATGCTGAGCTAGGTGCCTTCACCTATGCTTGTATCTTTTCATTCTACACCTTCGGATCAGTAGGTACCTTCAATAGCTCCATCTCAGCTAGGTCTACTATAACTAGATTTTTTCTAGCTCTCATAAGAACTGAAACTTGTTCTATGGAAGGGACCATAAAATTATGATTGACTTCTCTAATCATATTGATATGACCATCGAAAGAGTTGTCTACCAATGTTTGCACATAGTTCAGATGAACCATACAAGTTTCTTCACCATGCGGATCATTGCAGGTAGAACACCAATATATTTTATCTGATGGGCCAACTTCTTCATTTGTCAACATGGTTGGATTCCTTTCAGGCATCTTACTGGTTGAAGTTGCTTGCTCTCTGGTGATTGGTGGAGGTTGAAATCTCCTAGGCTAGAAATCTCTCTCAGCTTACATTTTCTTAATAGTTGTGATCTCATTGCTCATCGCTCTCATTGTTGAGTTCATTGATTGCATCTCTTGCAGCAACTTCTCTTGAGGATCAGGATTTGAGGGTGTTAGAGGAGCTGGTAATGGTAGTGGTACTAGTGGAGATGGTAATTCTAGGAATGGAACTAGAGTGGGTAGTTATGGAATGGAAGGAGTAGGTAGTTGTGGGATAAAAACTATCAAGGTTTGAGATGAACTTGGATTCCATGAAGGGACCGGATACATGGGGGACATTGGTAAAGACTGAGAAGATGCATTGGAATATAAATGTTGTGGGAGATCAAGGAAGATAGGCATCATCATCTTTGATGGGAGCTTACCAATAGTAATTAAATCAGCTTCAACCTTTTGTATGGTAGAGTACAAGGCTAGAAATGTATCAACGTTGGACTGATGGATGGCCATGCTAATATCAAAATTGAAGGCTCGGAGATAATAAAATGTAGCTTGTTTAAGAGTCGATCGAAGACCATCAGGGACTCTCTACCAAGTTTGAGCGAACCTAACATTGAAGTCAATGATTTCCTCCTATGGATGCCTTTGAATATTAGTAAATTGATGCAACAAGGAAAAAGGATCCACTTGTTCATTGAAGCCTTTTATCATTAACTCAACCAACTGGTCCCATGTGGTAATAGTGGTAGGTGGTAAGGACTAGTACCAATAAAGCAACTTCCCTCTAAGAGAGAGCACGAGTAATCTGACCATGACATCTTCATCTGTGATGCTATGAATAGTTGCCAAAGAAGCCACATCTTGAACATGCTCATAAGCTATTTTTCTTATACCATCGTAAGTAGGCAAAGCCTTCAATGCTACTAGTGGGATTAGGTTTTGAGCTTGTAGATTCAAAGCTCTAGAATGATTCCATGCTAGAAACTATCATGGTGGTGGTGGATTTTGGGCCATTTGGACTAGAGGATTTGCTCGAGGAGGAAAGCTAGTGGCAGTACTAGAGGGACTTGAAGGAATGAAAAATACACCAACTACCTATGAAGATATTACGATTGATGGGATAGTCGGAGTGACTAATCTAGGATGCTCTCCTAAGACTTGGGTGTCAAGCTCAAAGAACTCAATAAGATTTTCTAAATTTTTGGCCTTCGATCTTGTGATCATGAAGTAAAGCTTTCACCAACTTCATGTTCGAAGGCTTCTAGGTAAAACTGAGTCACCAAATATTCTAATCAAATAGTAAAATATGAACATCAAACCTTAATACTACTTAAGGTGGAACTTTCAGGGTCCCACTAGGCATGCCAAAAATTGTTGGTCATAAATATTCCTAAGTATAAAAATATGCACCCTAGACCCAACCAACATTGAAAGGTCGAAGGAAAGAGATGTCCTTTAAGCCAATCTCTAGAGAGGGTTGGTTCCCTTACTAATCTAAAAATTGGTATAAATCTTAGGGAGAGAAATTAACAGAAAGAGATGGGAAATATGGTTGTAAGCCAGAAAAATAGAGTGAGGATGAACTAACAACTAAATAACCAAATCAAGTTTTAACCAACATTTAACAGAAAGAACAACATAGGAACCAATCACAGATTGCAAATATGACTTCCAATTAACATTTCAACATTCACTTCTTCATCAAAAATTAAATTCAAATGCAGAATTCAATCTATCTAACAAAGGCATGAATATAACAGAAATGATAGGCATAAAGCAATCACATACACAACTGATCCAGGAACCAGAGTCCAAAAGTCTTTCAATTGATGCAGAAATTTAAACTCAAAGAGTTTTTTAGCAGAATGTTCCTCCCTTTCTTACATCAAGTTTTCTAGTTTTTATAGAGGATTTCACCTCAAAAATAAAATGCTCATTAAACAAAGATTGGTCGGTCATAATTCTCTCCTCAATAGCAGCAATGAACCAATCTGGTGGCACCTTGGGAAGCAACGAGCAATTTTGAGAGATTGCATATCGGGATCTAGCCGAAATCATCAACAAAATTCATCTTCATGACATTGTCTTGAAAATAGTAGGATCACCCTAGAGTCAAGAATGGATAGTATTTAATTAAACAATATTCTGGTTATTTGTTGAACCTTATCTTTATTAGCAGCAATTTCAAAAGCTTTACCCCTTATCACCCCAAAAATTGAATTCGTTAGTCTTGGAATTCCCTCCATACTGATCTTTGCTCAAAAGCACCTTTGACCATGGTTTCACTTGGAGAAAATGGAGTAAAATGATTTCACCAAGGTGAAGCTTGAAAAGGGAATTTGCCAAGGTGTAGCACATGAATAATATGATTTCGTAAGGTTATAACGCATCATGAGTTTTTACCCAATACAACACCCCATGCTTTAAAAATGCATCAAGTGTTGTTGCTGCTTATACCAAGAAGTGCATGAAAAGGAGTTTCATTCATTCTTTGCGTGAATTAGGAGTCTCACCACTATGAGGTGTGAAATGGATTTTTTTCCAAGAACGACACTCAAGATGAGGGGCAAAATGGAATGTCGCTTCTGAAAAGGAAATTTTGCTTTCTGGGATGATTTCACCAAAAATTTGGGCATAAAGGGAATTTTTCCAATGTAGGGTTCTAACTGGAATTTCTTTGGAAAAGGAATAAAAAGGGAATTTCACTCCAACTTGGGGAAAAAAATGAATTTCACTATGACTTTGCTCAAATATGATTTTCGTTGTGATTTCACTTAGAGATGAATTTTGCCGCCCCTAGGGGTGAAAATGAATTTCACTCTGGATGGGGGTGAAATTGCCTAGAGGATGATTTTGTTGGCAAAATTCATTTCATACTTGGGAAAAATTTTAACAAAATTTGAATGTGGCAAAAACGGACACCTGACCACCATTTTCGCTCAAAACTAAGAGATATTTTTGCTAGTGAAAGCATTGAAAGAGGGATTTATACCAATGAAAATGCTAAAAAAAATCATTGAAAGCATCAAAAAGTTAAAGAGACCAACGATAATGCACAATTTATATTTTATACTTAGAACATTTTACAAAAAAAATCTAGTGTGGTAAAATTGCCAACACGGCTTTGATATTCAATGGAGATCATCAATATCCAATTTGGACTCTTCTTTAGAGTCACTTCTTTCTTGAATCAACTACAAATATCCTATGGCCCTCTCTTCTGTAATGTGTAGATCCGCAATAGGACTTCCCTTAGTTTCTTGAAATCTCCTTTTCCTACAATAAGGTATTAGTTGATGAATCTAAATCTATCAGTGATGAATATTCACTAATTGATTTGTCAATCTAGTGGAAGGAATATTGAGTTCTAGTCTACATGAGTTTTCTAGAACTCTATGAGAAGACTCTAGCCAAATGCAATCTCAAAACTTATAGAACTGAGATTTTCATCTCTCTCAATATCTCTTGTGGCTCTCCCTATTCTTATCTAGATATACCATGTGCTTTGATACCACTATTAGCTTTTGATGAAGTATGCTATGGGAGATAGCAATCACAAGATGCAAAAATATAATGAAGTTCAGGAAAGATACTAAAATATACTATTAATGGAACTTACAAAAATAAGGAATTAAATACAATAGATAGAAACCTACTCTACCAATGCATACAATAAGCAATGCACTCTCACATCTTGATCACTTGCTATGATACCCTTTATATAGGAAGATGAATTCCTTGGCCAAAAATCTACCTAGATGTACAAGAGGACACCTTGCACATTTACAACATGCACATTGACACTTGTGCATTTATTACATTACTTGAAGTAACTATCTAACTTCCCCCTAAAGTAATCTCCTACTCTAGCTATGTACCAAAGGTGGTACATTTACATGATCCAAATGATGTAATATACTCTAACAATAACAAATAGTGCCATGATATTAATCGATAGCAAAGAGTACATGTTAATTATATCAGTGTGCCACAATCTAAGCTTGATGTACTTAACCCTCCTTAGGGATGCATTCCATAATTAAAAACTGTCATGTCATCATAATCCTAGCCCTAGTTCCACAACCCTGTCTCCTCTACTCTACCTATTGAATATGGTCCTAGTGGAGATATGTTCATGGATTGCATCATTTTTTATGATCTAGATCATGATCAACTTTGTGTCCTATGGGAGGAAAGTGGAGGCACCCTCTACTCTACAAAAATTACCTAAAAATGCATCATCTAGTATAAGGTCTCCCTCTATATCGATACCTCCAACCTCCCCTTTGCCCTCTACAACTACACTTATAGAATATAGATCCCCTTTCTTGGTTGGTTGTTCATCGTGATAGTCACCCCCTCTACTCGAGCCTAATGCTACTCCTACTCTAGCTAGCCCATATCCCCATTGAGTGGAGAGTGTATCACTCTATCAGGGCCTAGCATAGCTATGCATGGAGAATTTATATCCCCCCTACATAGAAACCACCTTATTTGGTAGTCCCTCCATATTTCTTGTTAGATGCCTCTAACCCATGATATTACTAGGTCCTGCTTGTATCATAGTGGGACACATCCTACTATCCCCCTACCCCTATGTCAAAGAGAGTGATGTTCATCCTCATGATCATCACCATATCTACCCTAACTTGTATCATTTCCTACATAGGAGGCTTTAGCATCCTCTATCATCACTCCACTATGCATCATTTTACCTCCTAAAGTTCTAGCTACATCAATTAACCCATGATATGATGCCTCTACACTAGCATCAATTGGGAGATACTTGGGTGCATAATAGCCCTATACCATCCCCTATATCCTAGGGCTACTGCAACATCATCCACTTTAGAATCATCATAGAGGGGATTGTCCAAGTCTTCCTCTACAAACCTAGCCATATTAAGGTCCCCTTCGACTCCTGATGGATCCCTCCTCACCCACCTAAACCAATAGTCACCAAGGTTCAATATATCTTAGAGAATATTGAACTATTACCTCACCCAATCAAACTGATAAATCTCCAACTCATCCTTATCTATGGTGATCCACCAAACTTGCCTAATACAATATAGCTCCTCTACATCCTCATCCCATCTAGGGTGTAGACACCACAACCACCATATGATCTAGTGATCTCGTAGCTCATCTATTACTTATTTCTCTAATGATATAATACCTATGTATGGCCTCTATGTACACTTAGATTCTTGAGACCACCTATATCCTACTAGCCACTCTAGGTTGAGTAGTGGCCCTAGTAGTGTATTTGATCTCCTAATCACTATGTGCTTCTAGCACCACACCTAGAGCAATATCATACATACTAATCATGTATATCATTTGTACATGACATTATACAATATCATATACAAATAGGCTAGTACATACAACCCCCATGTGAACCTTGGTTGTTTGTTTTACATGTCTACTACTAATCCTATAAATACCCATGGTTGGTATTGTCAACTAGTATGGTACACTAGCAATCTCACCACTGCTGCACAGATCATGATCATCAATGCCCCAATCCTATGTCGAGGTGGCATATCATCAACATGAAACCTGCTCCTCCATCTCATATGATAAGTCACCCATCAATATTTGTGCTACTACCTGAGGTACTTGTACCCTATTAACTATCCTCCCCCTGATGGAGATCATTAGGATATGCCACAAGTCCTAATATCATGGTCATCTCTCTCACTAATACCCAGAATATGGATAATTTTGGGTACCATCTCTCTCTTACTATCATTAGTAGTACTCTATCTGCTTCTACCTGAGGTATTTTTGCTAACTGTAATAGATCCACTACCTCTAGTGTGCATCTCTCTCCTGGCATGAGTTGTTGTAGTACCTTTTCTAGAGTGCTTGGTTGCCACTCCTTACTGTCGAGCATATTGTGCGACAATAACAAAACAATAAAAGTTTTCATTAATTTCATCATTAAAAAAACATATAAAAATACATAATTCCACATAAAGAGTAGCTTAATAAGCTTTTCTTTCTTATTCCTCTCTCTCTCTAGGGAAAAAATTCACAAATGTGTCAAGACTCGCAGGATCTACAAGTGATTGTTGAATTTGTGCTTGGATCCTTGCACGAAGATTCCATCTTGAAATGCTAAAAATTTAAAGAAAATGGATTAAAAATCCAAAAATTTGTAAGCAAACCCTAATTTCTAGTTGGATTTTGGTTCTTATCCATGCCTGCTCTACTGTTGTGTTGGTCTCACATCTCGTAATATTTTCTTAGTGTGTGGGAAGTGTCATTCTTCTATAAACTCTAAAGCCCATTTTTATTTTCTTCGTGTGGTGAAAATTAATTAGGATTTTCACCCCCTTTTGCTTTTTATTCTCCATTTTATTTTTTCTCTCTCATCCTTCTTCCCTTTGGGTATGCTTTTATTTTTCTTCATTGTTTGCTGCTCTATTTTATTCTAAGTTGGTTGTTTCAAGTTTCCTTAGGAATTTTGCATTCCTTTCAAAACTCGAGGAGGTATCTTAGCCTAAGAGGCATTAATTTCCCTAATGCCTTTTTTTGCATGCAAAAAAATATTAAAGTATCTACAATGGCATCATTTTTGCACCATCCCTTTCTTTTAAACTTGCCTCACCTTTTTTCCTTTCATTTGTTATTTTTCACCTATAAGTGTCTACATCTTTCTTTGACACATTTATTAGGCCATATCTGCATCAAAGAGAGGGCAAAATATAGATATGGAAAATTGACCCACCCAAATGAGTCATTTTCCTTAGAATCCCTTAGGAGGATCTCAAAATTTCTAAGTGGAAGTTTGAATCTTTTTTGCTTTTTTTTTTACCTTGACTAAATTTACACCAAAATTAATTATGGGACATGGATTTGGCAAATTTAGGATTTTTCTCTTAAAAGTTCTGAATTTTAGGCCAACCTTTTATGGCATCGGCTTGGCCAAGGTTAACTTTTATCTTCCTACCTTTTAGCCCTCCTAACCCTCTATAACTAAAAGTATTAGATCCCCTTTCTCCTAGAGAGCTAGTGAGAGAAACTTGATGACAAGTGGAGGAGCCTTGATGACAAACTTGTCATCTTGAAGAAGCAGATATCTTCTTTCATTACTCTTGCTTCTTCTACAAGATCATTAGGTTGTCTTTTGTATTCATTATCATGTTAATCATTTTGCTCTTTGTTGTAGCTACATTTTCACATCTGGTTTTATATTTTAAGTCTCATTATGTGAATCCATGTCCCGTCTACTACAAGGCATGCATTTGATGAAAAACTTGTTTTCACCTATGGTGCATTCTGTTGCTTTTTTCTTTGTTTACCAAATCCATGCTCAAAACTTTACAAGATGTAGATTTGGTCTAGATAGGCTTTGGGGCAACCCTTTGTCCCTAATCCGTAGTGTTTTGATCTGCATATCTATTTTGCACTGTCTCTTTAGTTATCACTATGTTTTAGCTTTTATTATTTTGTTTTACTTGCATTTAAATCATATTAGCTTTATATCCCTAAAATTCTAGATTTCTAATTGCATGCTAGTTTAGCATTGTGGTCATTCTATTTACATATGGTTTAATATTTTATGTTGTCATATCTTGATGTGTTTATTCCAAAGGTCAAAGATCGTTTCATTTTTGAATGGTCAGCTAAAATTACCAAAGGGGGCTTGACTACTATGCCTCCAAACTTATTCATATAGTGGCCTAAGTAAACCCCCAAATATTGATCAAATTTTCTAGAGTTTTGTGAAGTTGTTTTATAGGTTTTGAAGCTATTTGGATACCTTGAATGTAAGTTAAATCTAGGATCAATTGTCAAATTAGATAAGTAGCCCTAATAATATTTTAGGTTGTTTGTTCACATTCTTGTTTGTCTTGGATGATTCTTTCACTTTTATTAGTTTATGTTTTATAAAGGCCAAATATAGGTGTTTACTCAATATACACATTAAACATTCCATCTCTGGACTTGGAGTGATACCTTAAACCATTTCTAGTGAACTCTTCGATAGCCAAGCCCCTCGAGTGTAGAGAATATAACACATCCCATGGTCACCTTGGCTCCTAACATATCTAGTCAATAATCGTATGTGACAAGGAAGTTTTTTCCCTCTATAGGATCCATTTTTTGAAAAGTAAAAATGAACCATGTAGATGTTTTCTAAATTTCAAGACTTTGAAAAAATTGTGTGTATTTTATTATAACTTTAAAGACTGATAGAGTAGGAGAATATGATTCTAAATGTTTCAATATATATTATTCTAATAATGGAATCAAAATGTCACTCAAAAAAGCATGCAAACCACAATAAAATGAAGCCGATAAGTGATAAAATTATACTCTTATAGAAATATCAAGATCTATATTGTAATCAAACCAATCAAGCAATGAATTTAGGGTTGAAGTAGTATCTATAATAATGTATATTCACAATCATATCCCAACATTAACAATAAGAGAATGTAAAATAAAAGAAGCATAGTTTGGTAGAAGATAGAGTGTATCATATTTCAAAGTCTTTGGTGTATTGATATGTGTACATGTTTTAAATAATAAATGAAAGAATATTACATGTAAAAAGTGAAGAATATAAGTTTTAGAATTCAAATTCCAAAATAATGATTACATCGAGGGATTTTAATATTCCATGAATAAGGAGGACAACAAAAAGATATGCAACACAAAAAAAAAAATTATGGGTGTAGAATATTAAAATAACATCATTCCACCCTCTAGTAATTCTAGTACTAACCTCACTTTAAGTGGTAGTTAAATTTAACCACCAAATGGATCCTCCTCAAATGCAACTCAAACACCAACTCCAAGTAACCCAACAAAGATAAGAAGTCTCAAATAAATTTATATGATGATTAGCAATCAAGAAGATCTATTAATCAATTTTGATTTATATTTTCAATTTCAAATTTATCCAATTTGTTATGAATATGCATCAAAATAAAATATTTGGTGTAAAGGAAAGGAAGCCTAAATGAGAAAAATTGATAAGAATTAAACTTTAGAGCTAAGCTTCCAAAGGACAAATAGGTGACATGAATTAACTTGATATACAATAATAAGTACACGAGTCAAGGCACAAATAAGAGGTATAAAACAAGGCTAATTTCCTAAGGTTGTGTACAATTCAATTAAATATACTATGAGGAAAACTTTCCACTAGTTGCTAAATTAGAAAAAATAATGATAGCTTTGGTAGCTCACAACAAGTGGTAAATTCATAAAATGGATGCTAAGTCAACATTCTTCATTGGATTAATTGAACAAGAAGTTTATGCCCAATAAACACCAAGATTTTAAAGTTAAATGAAAATAATATTTTATCTATAGATTGAAGAAACCACTATATGGGTTGAAACAAGCTCGTAGAGATTGGTATGTAGGAATTGATAGTTATATCCAATTACATAGATTTTCTAGAAGCCAAAAAATATATAATTTATATGTGAAGAAGGTAGTTGATCATATTTCAATTATTGATCTTTATGTGGATGATTTAATTTTAATAGGTAACAATTCCAATATAATACATTCATGTAAGCATATATGAAAAAAATGATTGACCTTGGATTATTACACTAATTTCTATGCATGGAGATATATCAATCACATGTTGCTATCTGTATTTATCAATATATGTATACATAATATATATTGAGGCTATTTGAGAATGGTCAATTGCAATAAGGTGGTCATCCTTGTGGCATAAAGTGAATATTTGAGAAAAGAAGGTAAGAGAAGGATTATTGATAAGATGTGGTTTCAAAGGATGGTTGGTAGTCTTATAGCTACTAGACTAAATTAATCTTTTGCAATAAATCTTGTTTCCATGTTTATTTCAAGTCCACATGAAACTTGTATGAAAGTAGTAAAAAGTATTCTTCAATATATCAAAGGTACAATGAATTGTGGTATTAGCTAGTTAATAGCTAAAATTTTGGAGCTTATTGGATATTTAGATTTAAATTGGACCAGTTCAATAGATGATCAAAACTTAATTTCAATATATTGATTTAATACTGATCATTTCCTTATTGTATGGATCTTGAAGAAGAAACATAGATTTTTCCTTTTCATAATAGAGGCTAAATCTATAGCATCTAAGTCAACAAGTTGTCAAGTAGTATGGAGACTAAACCCTATGCTTTGTATAGAGACTAGGCATATAGATAGTCATTGCTACTTCATTTTAGATTTAATTAAGGAAAAGGAAGGACAAACTAGTAGATATTTGTACAAAAGTACTTTGAGGGGAAAAAATCGCTTCATCTCATTGACAATTAGGAGTTTGACCTTTATTCATTAAGAGGGAGAATGTTAAGAACAATACTTTATGTAAAATAATTTAAAAACATGTTAAAATGGTGTAAGTTATCAAATGACATTATCTCAACTAGTTAAAGTTCTCAACTTTCAAGGGCAAAACCTAGGTTTAAATACTTTTGAGCAATACATGGATAAGATCAAAGCTACATTATATGATGTTGAGTAATATGAGTGGGGCCCATTTCAATCCCATATAGCCAATTTTTTAAAAAATAATACAATCTATTTATATATTTGTATATAAAAAAAATAAGAAGAAAGAGAATAGATTATAGTTGTGAAAATAGAAAAGGAATATAATGATAGAAACAAAGGGGAACCAAATATAAAAAAATATTGTTATTCTTAGCATGCTAGATGCCTATATATTGGGTGTTAGGCCCTACTTGTATTTTGATTTAATGGATGTCATTAACATAAAAAAGTTGTATTCAATTGAAGGAGTTGCAATTCAAATTGAATTTTCAAGTGTTTGTTCTAGAACATTTATTTTTTAAATGTGTTTTCTAGAAATCTATTTCTTAAAATTGTAGGAAATTATAGCATATTTCTTTGTTATATGATTTATAACTCTTCTCCTCCTAATTACATTATTCATAACTCTAAAATATGGATAGTATATGCTATAAAAATCTGAAATACATTAATAAAAAATGTTTATTATTCAATATTTTTAATAATATTGATTTATTAACTATCAAATATTTGCTAAAAATTAGTATATCTTTGATACATGTATGAGATGGAAGAATTTGAATAAGCATAGGAATAAAATAAGCTATTTAGTTTTTTATTTTTATGTAGATATCACATAGTTGTCATTGCATGTAAGTATAAATTTAGTATAGTTAATGCCTACATGTTAAATATTTAGATTATGTCATAATTGAAGGATGAATATCATAAAGGATTTTATTCAAAATACCAAAGCCTACATTTACCAAATGTAAGGATACAAACATAAAATATAATAAGTTAATCTATATCTACAAACATAAAATAGATCAATCTACACTCTACTATAAGTTATTCACTAAATACATGTTTCAAAGAAACACCTCAATTCAATAAATAAACCAATTTAAAAATCTATCCAATGATAAGGAACTCAAAGCATCCATTTTAAATATACAAATAAAACAATTTAATTCAAAAGTTGCTATGAATTTAACCCATAATTATTTTTTGTTATAGTTATTTACCATTCTACATATATGATTGAGTTAACTTGAGTTAACAATAGTAAATAATGAGATCACCATTTTCACATTCTTTATAAGATTATTCAATATAAATATAGATGTTTATATGGAGATCGATGCAAGGGAGCGTACGGTGAAATATGGAGATCGTACGGTGAAATATTTTGTCCTCCCTCTTCAGCGAGTCTTCCACTGCCACAATTCCGCCAACACGCAAACTGATGAACTCCAAGTGCTCAAAACACAAAGGCCCTGCAACTGCAACTACGATTTATACACAGACTCACTCAAATTCAGTACCAAAAAACAGACACCCTCACACAAAAACAAAAAAGAAATTTCTCCACACCCAGAAACAAAAACTTCATTAAAGACATAATTGATAGACCTCGCAATGCTTTTGATCCTTAAGACATTACCCTTAATGAGACACCAATTGGACACCACGTGTGTGCAGCTACGCAACTACTCATACGCGGCGCTTATCTCCGTGTATGTGGGATGCCTTCACAAGTAGTTGGGGGTGCATTTAATGCATTAACATGGGAAGACGAATTCGTTTTCTAAGTCAACGGACACGGGATTTAGCAACCTAATATTGTTGTGACTTATTTTTTTTAATTTCTTGATGATTTTTTTCACAAGTTTTTGCCGAGTTTAAATCGCCATAATTAGGCTCCCTATTGGTTACACTTTTTAATAACCTGTAAGCGCAGTTCAAATCAGAGTTTAAATCACATGAATTTTTTATCTACTGTCTCGTTGTTGATTGGTAGTATATTCTTCCAGTTGTGTCTAACCCTCACTTACGGATTTAGTATATATTATTACATTTGTTAAAGCTCACATTTTTTTTTTGTTAAATATGAATTTGAACTTAAATTTTTTCTTGACCAATCAAACCTTTACTAATCTCATATACAAACATATGATCCAAAGCTAAATGGTATGCTGGTACGCAAGCAGAAGACCACTCATACATGCCACGATCACAGTCCTAAAATAAACCTGACGAGTATACAAATATTCATTTAATGTAATCAAACACACATGACTGAAAGATAAATGGTACGCAAGCACAAGACAACTCATACATGCCACGATCACGGTCGTAAAACAAACCAGACGAGAAGTTTTTGGTGGCACTGGCCACCTGTGAGGGTATGTGTGCTGCGACCAAGATTATATGGAACTCATCCACGAATGGATTGATCCATTCTTCTCAATAGATGACGGAAATGAAATATCCGGAAGAGGAGCTTTGTTGTCGAGTATTTGAACCACATGTCTGATGCCCAGTATTTCTTTTGTCTACTTGTTACAACAAACCATTTCCAATTTTAGCACTTTTTCCATCTCATCCTTAAAAAATTCACAACCGAGCTTCGAATCGGCAGCATCCATGAGTCTGCCCTCGGCATGCAGTTCTCGCACTCAATCCACTGTTGTCGTTATCGTGGTATCTTTATCTGTTCACCAGATTAGAGCTTTTTTTTTTTTTTTCGCTGCTATTTGCTGTCATCCTTATCCCGTGGAGGATAAAAGTGAATAAAAGGAAAGTGTTTGAGAAGATACTCTCCAGCGATTACTCTGCTTTATTTCTTGCTTTAGTTTTTTTGTTTTTTACCACCATTGGTGAAGATTGGTTTTTCTGCTTTTTACCACTGCTAGTGAAGATTAGTTTTTCTGCTTTTTAGCACTGCTGGTGAAGATTAAAACGTTGGGCAGAGAGGTCTATAAATTAAGTGTAATCTGTATGCAT
The DNA here is from genome assembly GCA_028583015.1 of Wollemia nobilis. Lineage (NCBI taxonomy): Eukaryota > Viridiplantae > Streptophyta > Pinopsida > Araucariales > Araucariaceae > Wollemia > Wollemia nobilis. The sequence continues at coordinate 16,409,202 of JAQPPZ010003374.1, forward strand.
GATATACAAAAGTGATAACAAGAGATGAGGCTCTGTTTTGACAGAGAATTGTAATATGTAATCGTTGATTTGTCTTCTCAAGAAATGATCTAATCTTTTATGGACGTAGGCACAATTGTCGAACCACAGTATTTGTTGTGTCATCTTGTTTATGAATTCTCTTATCTTATTATTATTGTAGTGTATATTTTCTGTGTCTGGTTAATTTTCATTGCAGAGTATATTTCATTCTTCATTTACTTTCCAAAGACCCAACAACTGGTATTAGAGCCATCTTGGTTCACTTGTGTGTGGATCAAAGATGGAGGCAAACACCTCTACTCGGATAGTTAGCTTAGATGGCAACAACTGGTTAATATGGAAAGCCAATATAGAAGATATTTTCTATTCAAGGGACCTCAACCTGCCGATTGAAGTAGACCAGAAGCCATACGACATATTCGTTGAGGATTGAACAAAGATGGACTGAAAAGCAACTTCTTTCATCCGTCAATGGTTGGATGATATTGTGTTTCACCATGTGGCGATAGAAACCAGTGCAAACCCTTTATGGAAGAAACTGCATGACCTGTATGAGAGAAAGACATCCGAAAACAAGGCATTTTTTATTAGAAAGATGGTAAACTTGAAGTTTAAAGAAAATGGGTCAGTTGCAGAGCACCTAAATGAGATGCAGAGCATTGTAAATCAGATAGCAGCTATGAATATGGTGTTGGATGATGAATTGCAAGCACTATTGTTGCTAAGCTCACTGTCAGATAGCTGGGAGACTCTTGTTGTATCCCTAAGCAACTCGGAACCCAATGGAGTTGTTACCATGAGTCAAGTTACAGGCAGTTTGTTGAATGAAGAAGTGAGGAGAAAATCCTCAAATTCCTCCCACTCATAGGCATTGGTTGCTGAAGAACGGGGAAGACCAAGGAACCGAGGAGATAATAATCGAGGCAAATCAAAAGGGAGATCCAAATCAAGAAAATGAATAACCTACTACTACTGCAAGAAGCTCGGGCACATGAAGAGGGAGTGCAAGAAGCTTAAAAGGGATCAAAATGAAGGGAAATCTGGTGATGAAAATAAAGAACATCAAGAAACCACTACAGTTGCATCTAGTGATGTCCTAATATTCTTAACATGTGGTGAAGACTGTATTAGTGCAACATGTGAAGATTCAAACTGGGTGGTTGACTCAGGAGCATCCTTCCATGCCACTTCACATAGTAATTTCTTTATCACGTACAAGTCATGAGACTTTGGTTCGGTAAGAATGGGAAATAATAGAGTGTTTAAAATTGGTGGAATGGGTGATGTTTGCATCACAACCAATGTTGGTTATAAGCTGGTCCTTAAGGATGTGAGGCATGTTCCAGATCTTAGGTTGAATCTCATCTCAACTGGAAATCTTGATGATGAAGGGTATGAGACACAATTTGGCAATGGATTATGGAAGCTAAAAAAGGGCTCTTTGGTTATGGCAAGAGGAAAGAAGTGTTGCTCTTTCTATAGGACCGAAACCCAGTTATCCAAATGCGAGCTGAACACTATTTTTGATGAATCTCTATCTGGTCTGTGGCATCGGTGACTTGGTCACATAAGTGAAAAAGGTTTGGAGACTTTGGTGAAGAGGAATTCTCTTCCAAATCTCAAAGGTACGTCATTGGCTCCATGTGATCATTGTTTAGTAGGAAAACATCATAGAGTTTCTTTTTCACATGCTAAGGCCAAACAAAAAATTGAGATTCTTGATCTAGTTTATTCTGATATATGTGGCCCTATGAGCATGAAAACTCTTGGTGGTGCTTTGTACTTTGTTACTTTTATTGATGATACATCCAGGAAAGTTTGGAGCTTTACCATGTAGAGCAAAGATCAAGTGTTTGAAATATTTCAAAGGTTTCATGTTATGGTTGAAAGGCAGGCCTCCAAGTCCTTGAAATTACTTCATACAGATAATGGTGGAGAGTACACCTCAAATATATTTGAGGAATATTGTGCAAAGCATGGGATAAGACATGAGAAAATCGTCCCTTACACACCACAACATAATGGTGTTGCAGAAAGGATGAACCGCACCATAATTGAAAATATTAGAAGCATGCTTTCTTCAATTAAGTTATCAAAGGAGTTTTGGGGTGAAGCCATGAGTACAACTTGCTATTTGATAAATTTATCACCTTCAGCTCCATTGGAATGCGATGTGCAAGAAAGAGTGTGGACCAGAAAGGAGATATCTTATTTACATTTGAAAGTCTTTGGATGCAAGGCTTTCATACATGTACATAAGAAGAAGCGAAGCAAGCTAGATGACAAAGCAATCCAATGTATATTTCTGGGTTATGGAGGTGATGAGTTTGGGTACAGGTTATGGGATCCTAAGGCCAAGAAGTTGCATAGAAGCCGAGATGTGGTTTTTCATGAAAACAAAACATATTCTGATTTTGACAAAGAAGAACAACCAAAGAGAGTTGTATGAGCTACCAGAAACACAATATCCTTTACCCATCCATGAAAATGAAGGGCAACAAGATCAAGATGAATAAGCTCAAGTTTGGGGTGATGAGGATCAACAATCAGATGATGATGATGCACATGGTAATGATGATGTGCATGGTGATGTTGAGCAAGGGGAGCAGCCTCCTCAAGAAGAACCACCTATGTTGAGAAGGTCACAAAGGGAAAGGAAAACCTCAACAAAATATCCTTCATTAGAGTATATCACACTCACTGAAAGTGGTGAACCAGAATGCTTTAAAGAAGCTATGATGCATGAGCAGAAAGAACAATGGAAGAAATCTATGCAAGAAGAACTTAAGTCCTTGCATAAGAACAAAACTTATGATTTAGTTGAGCTACCAAAAGGGCGAAAATCCTTAAAGAACAAGTGGGTGTTTAGGCTAAAAAATTATATGAGATATAAGGTAAGGTTGGTAGTGAAAGGTTTCGGGCAGAAAAAGGGTGTTGATTTTGATGAAAGTTTTTCTCCTCTTGTGAAGATGCCTTCTATTCGTACTGTCCTAGGCCTAGCTGCTAGTCTAGACTTAGAGATTGAACAATTGGATGTCAAAACAACTTTATTACATGGATATCTAAAATAAGAACTATATATGGAGTAGCCGAAAGGTTTCCTAGTAAAGGGCAAGGAGCACATGGTATGCAAGTTGAAGAAGAGCTTATATGGGTTAAAACAAGCACCAAGACAATGGTATAAAAAGTTTGAATCTTTTATGATGAATCAAGGCTTCATTAGAACCACTGTAGACCAATGTGTTTACTTCAAAAAATATTCAAAGTCTTCCTTAATTATTCTTTTGTTGTATGTTGATGATATGCTTATCGTTGGTCAAGATGCTAATCTGATTGACATATTGAAGAAGGAGTTGAGCAAGGTCTTTGAAATGAAGGACCTAGGGGCTGCAAACCAGATTTTGGGTATGACAATCAAGCGTGATAGAAGGAACAAGAAGATATGGCTATCACAAGAAAAGTACATTGAGAAGGTACTTGAAAGATTTAATATGAAAAATTCCAAACTTGTGAGTACGCCATTAGCTAGTCACTTCAAGTTGGCTGTCAAGTCATTTCCAACCAGCAATTAGGAAAAGAAAGAAACGGAAAATATCCCCTATGCATCAGTTGTAGGGATCTTAATGTATGCTACAGTGTGCACAAGGCCCGACATAGCAAATGCTACTAGTGTAGTTAGCAGATATCTTGCAAATCTAGGCAAGCAACATTAGGAAGTTGTAAAATGGATCCTAAGGTATCTAAGAGGCATCTCTAAATTTTGCCTATGTTTTGGAAACTCACCACCTATGGTGGAAGGCTATACAGATGCAGATATGGCAAGAGATTTTGATAGAATAAAGTCTACTTCTGGTTACTTGTTTACTTTTGCAGGAGGAGCCATCTCTTGGCAATCAAGGCTGCAAAAATGTGTTGCACTTTCGACTATAGAGGCAAAGTACATTGCTGCCATAGAAGCCTGTAAGGAGATACTATGGTTGAAACATTTTCTTATGCAGTTGGGTTTGCAATAAAAGGAGTACGTTATTAAGTGTGACAGTCAAAGCGCCATTGATCTGAGTAAGAATGCTACATTCCACTACAGAACCAAGCACATTGATGTGCGGTATCATTAGATTAGAGATGTCCTTGAAAATGGTTTAGTGAAGATTAACAAAATTCATACTGATCGAAATTCGTCAGACATGATGATGAATACAATGCCAAAAGAAAAGCATAAATTATGTAAAGCTTTGGTAGACATGAATTCCGTATAAGCATCGAGTATGGGGGAGCCCTCCTCATGGATCTAGAGGGGGAGATTGTTGTCGTTATCCATGGGTCCAGCCAATGATGTGGTATCCTTATTTGTTCACTAGATAAGAGTTTTTTTTGTGCTGTTATTTGTTGTCATCCTTATCCCATGGAGGATAAAAGTGGATAAGAGGAAAGTTTTCGAGAAGATACTCTCCAACAATTACTCTAATTAATTTCCTGCTTTAGTTTTTTTGCTTTTTACCACCATTGGTGAATATTAGTTTTTCTACTTTTTACCACTGTTGGTGAATATTAGTTTTTCTACTTTTTACCACTACTGGTGAAGATTGGCTTTTCTATATTTTACCACCATTGGTGAAGATTAAAACGTTGGGTAGAGAGGTCTATAATTTAAGTGCAATCTATATGCGTGATATACAAGAGTGATAACAAGAGATGAGACTCTATTTTGATAGAGAGTTGTAATATGTAATCGTTGTTTTGTCTTCTCAATAAAGGATCTAATATTTTGTGGACGTAGGCACAATTGCCAAACCATAGTATTTGTTATGTCATCTTGTTTATGAATTCTCTTATCTTATTATTGTTGTAGTGTATGTTTTTTGTGTCTGGTTAATTTTCATTATAGAGTATATTTCATTCTTCATTTGATTTCCAAAGACCCAACATCCACCAAAACTATTTACGCCTCATCGATAGAGAGATCCATAGGCTTTCTTCTGCATGCAACCTCCAACATAAAAATACCAAAGCTATACATGTCCGAGAAGGGCGTTACCTTACCTATATGAACCAGCTCAGGTGGAATGTATCCCGATGTTCCCACAACATATGTTGTACGTGGGTTTTCATTATGCTCATACAATCAAGCCAGACTGAAGTCCCCCAACTTGGCGTTAAGATTTGCATCCAACAAAACGTTGCTGGCCTTGATGTCCCTATGAACCACTATCTTCTCCCATTTCTCGTGAAGGTACAACAATCTTGCAGCAATATCTTTCAAAATTTTGTACATTTGAGGCCATGCCAACACTTTCCTTAGATTCCCAAATATCATCTTATCCAGGCTTCCATTCAGTATGTAGTCGTAGACTATGAACAACTGTGTTCCTCGTATGTAATAGCCCCCTGATTTGGACAATATTCTGGTGTTGGAGACGATCGAGACTTGAGATCTCCGCTACAAATTCCTTCACCCCTTTGTTGGTCTCTATGAGAATGCTCTTCATTGCAACGAGGACACCGTTGGATGGAAGAACTCCTTTGTAGACCTAGCCGAAACCTCTGCAACCTAAAACCTGGTCCTTCTAGAACCTCTTGGTGGCAATAAAGAGATCATTATAGTTGAATCTTTGTGGCCAATAATCCACCTCCCATTCATAAACAAAATTTGTATCCCTCTTTCTTTTGCACATTACAAGTGCTGCTATGACGACGAGCATGGGGAGAAGAACGAAAACTGTTGTGACAAAAACCCTTAATCACGATCTGGAAGACTTGGATTTGGAAATTTTATGTGCAAATTAGGCATCCCAAAATTTTTAAATCTAAGTCTCAAATACCTAAAGCCTTACGGATCCACTAGTAAACCACCATTTTATTTCAATATCAACACCTTTTTGCACTAAGACGTGTGCAACTTTCAAAGTCATAGATTTGATTCTCTTCTTAAAAATTTAAAAAAGGTGGTGTAGGACACAAGGTAGATTACGTAATCAGGAACACAATCAAGATTCTCAAAATGACAATTTCTTTCCATATTTTCATGGACTCATCTTCAACAAGATGAATTATTTTCCACCTGACAAATGTTTGATTAAAAAATTTGTATATTTTTTTTTCCAATAAAAAAATAAAAAAATAAATCAGTTAAAAATAATATTATTTTTAAACTAATTTAAAAGATGTGGAATTATTTTCCTTACAAATAATTTACTAAAGTTATTTATACAAAAGAAAGAATAACCATGTAAAGTAAAGATATATAAATCTATATAAAATAAGCAATACTATCATCAATGGTAAGAATGGAAAGAAAAGCTTACTTGGTTCGCTCAGATTACCAAATGGGAGAATATCCATAGCAAGTGAAGTTGTACGAATAAAACAAATAACAGATTTCATTTTATACAGCAAAAAAAAAAACAAATAATTGGTAACATCACTGGATGTTGTTGAAACCATTTAAAAAGACACTACAATATTTATTCAGAAAATGTTGAATCTTTATTCAAAGACACTATAATTGGTAAATCATTGGATGTTGTTGGATGCCTTTGTTGTCGATAACCTATCTAGATCACAAGGGATATGATGAATATGATAGAAATTCTATTGCTATGTGGATGTGTGTAACAACCCCAATTGTTACTTCTTATTCACATAATTTTTTTTTTAATGCCTATCTTCATATGGCAAAAGACCTAATCATGCTCTAGGATAGACATATTTCATTTGGATTATAACTTTCAAGGCAAATAACTTCAAGAACTATAGAGACTTGATTAAAGTCTCTTCAAGTAGAAGTGATCAGCTCCTATGAAACCCTCATACCCCTCTTGGTATGAGTACGCTGGCCAAGCGTTAGGTTTCATCCTCATAAAAGGGGAAAATCACCAAATGCTCCACCCAGACCAAATGAATGACTTGAAGATGAAGAACCACACCCATGGTAAACCATCACATATAAAATAACCACACCAATGGTTATTCATAAATCTTAGCTCTGATCCATCATATTTAAAAGAAAGTTCTAAGACAACCGTATCACTATCGTGATATGAATCCATGGAATATTTTTTTTAACATGATTACATATCTTTAAGCCTCTTGGAGTTTATTGGTACACACTCCATTTGGGCAACCCTCTTTACTTGTTCATATTGAGTTTATTACCAATAAGGACTTCTCTTGTCCCATAAGGGTGTTCCCTCCCTTTATATACATCTAATTCTTAGCTTAAAATGTAGGGTCTATCTTGGTTTATAGTTCAGGGTCATTTGCCTTGTTGAGAGTTCCATTCCACAATTAATCCATCTTGAGAGCATTAAATTCATGAAGCAAGATTCATTACATTTTATCCTTAAGTTTGAAGCACTATAAGTTTGAAGTACTATATGAGACTTCTTCTTAGACAAGGTTTGTGTTCCATTCAAGAATAAGGATATAAAGCATAAATCCAATTATCCCCTTAATATTTGGTTTCTATAACATGAATATGAACGGTGTTGCATATGGAAAGGTGCATCATTCATAAATAATTATCCCACAATATTATCACATTGAAGTAAACATCCATCCTTCACATAAGATTATTATTTGAGCAACTTTATTTAAATTATCAACATAATAGAATTTGAGTCTACACTTCTAGCATCCATACATATTTATCCTACTAAAAATTTAGCATATATTACAGGGCATAAATCATTCTATTTAAAATATAAATACAACATCTACAAGATATAATAAAGAAATCCACAAAGTAAAGTGACAAAAGATTTATCTTGGGAAATCCTGACCAAAAAAACCTTTTATGGTTACCTTTTAAACTTGTTTTGATGTATAAGGTTGTGGGATCCCTTTCAATTTTTTTTTTGAATAATATCAAAAATATATATATATAAATGTATATTTTCATTAAGCATGCAATCATTTAAAATAAATTATATATTTTTATATTTTAAAAAATTATAAAATAAAGAAAATGTTAATAAAGAAAAATATTATAAATAATATTATATCATCAAATTAAATTAATTATACGATTTAAATTTTTTTGATTGATAAAATTACTTAATAATGAACATGAACTTGCGTGTTACATGTGAGAACCCGTAAAACTCGCGGAACAGGAGGCTTGCGAGTTCGGGTTGACTCGCGGCGAGTTAATCGCTCGTTATTCGCCGAGTACTGGTACAGAGAGAAGCAGGGGCCGAGGCAGGGGAAAGACAGGGAGGCAGGGGAAAGAAGGCTTGCGAGTTTTTCTAATAAAAAAACTGGGGTTGAGTAACTCGGCCACTCGCAGCGAGTTAATCGCTCGCTATTCGCCAAGTACTCCTCGAGGCTTGTACGGAGAGAGGCAGGAGCAGAGGCAGGGGAGGCAAAGACAAGGGAACAGGGGAGGCAGGGGAAAGGGGCGGATGCCAATGGAGGGGAGATCGTCCAAGACAAGGGAACAGGGGAGGCAGGGGAAAGGGGCGGATGCCAATGGAGGGGAGATCGTCCAGTGAAATATTTTGTCTTTCTCCGTATTTAACGAGTCTTCCACTGCCATAGTTCCGCCAACACACAAACTGATGAATATGAACTCCAAGTGCTCAAAATACAAAGGCCCTGCAGCAGCTGCAACCACGATTTATACACAATTTCAAAATCAGCAGAGATAAAAAGTAATAAAAACACAAAACAAAAAGGAGATTTCTCTCTCCACAACCAGAAACAAAAATTTCATTAAAGTCATAATTGATTGGACCTCACAATCCTTCAGATCCTTAAGACACTGAACACATCTGTGCTCTCCACATCGAGAAACAGAAATTTCATTAAAATAATTGATTGGTCCTCGCAATGCTTCAGATCCTTAAGACATTACCCTTAATGAATCATTGAACACATCTGTGCGCAGCCACTCATACACGGTGCTTATCTCCGTCTCTACGAATGCTGGGCTCGTTCGTTAATGTTATATAGCGTGCTTATCTCCATCTCTGCGAATGCCTTGCTTTACGAATATTTAGTTGGGGCTGAATTTAATGCATTGGGATGGGAAGACGATTCGAAGGGCCTGAGATTAGAAATGCCAATTTCTATGAGGTTGAGATTAGAAAGGTACGAGGGGTTCAAATTAGAAAGGTGCCACATTATGCATAAATGCTAATTTCTATCGAGGCCGCTGCCGTCCCCATGCCAATGGGCGTTCGCGGCGATTTATTTCCTTATATCTATTTTCGAATGTTCCGCAAGCTAAAATGGGTAAACGGTGATCTTATGTGTCTCCTTCCAATTAAGTACACGGGATCAACAGCAGCCTAATGTTGTTGTGACTTAGGTTAAAAAATATTTGTTTGTTTATTTTTTTAATTTCTTGATGTTTTTTTGCCGAAATTAGCCTCCCGAGTTTCTCGATATTCCAAACTCATTTTTAAGACTTATTTGGAAGGAGCTGTGTCTATATTAGCCAACAATACTGGAGGGACAGGGCCACAAGATGTAGCTCCATCGGCGAAACAAAAATCAAAATGTTTTATCCACTACGTTGCCAGATATGGAAATGTGAATCGGTTCTTTATTGATTACAGTGGACATCAGAGGAAAAAAAACAAACATCATCAAGCTTTATAAAACAAAAAGAGACGCGTCAAACCTGTGTTTACTATGTGAAACAAAATTCTGCCGCTACAGCTATGCATATTTCCCTTTGTTTACATAAGGGGTTGGTTAGAAACAAAATTCTGATGCATATACATTTGTTTTGGATTACATAAGAGAGTTGATTACATCTTTTAGTAACTGGTAAGCAAATAGGACTCATACATGCCACGATCACGGTTGTAAAACAAACCAGACGAGAAGTTTTAGGTGGCACGGGGCACCTGTGAGGGTATGTGTGCTGCGACGAAGATTATACGGAACTCATCCACGAATTGATTGATCCATTATTCTCAATAGAAGACGGAAATGAAATATCCGGAAGAGGAGCTTTGTCGTCGAGTATTTGAACCACATGTCTCATGCCCAGTCTTTCTTCCGCCTCCTCGTTACAACACACCATTCCCAATTTTAGCACTTTTTCCATCTCATCCTGAACAAATTCACAACCGAGCTTTGGATCGGCGGCATCCATGAGTCTGCCCTCGGCATGCAGTTCTCGCACCCAATCCACCAAAACTGTTTGCTCCTCAGCGACAGAGAGATCCACAGGCTTTCTTCCGCACGCAACCTCCAACATCAAAATACCAAAGCTATACACGTCCGAGAGGGGCGTTGCCTTACCTGTATGGACCAGCTCAGGCGGAATGTATCCCGGCGTTCCCACAACATAAGTCGTACGCGGGTTTTCATTATGTTCATACAATCGAGCCAGACCGAAGTCCCCCAACTTGGCGTTAAGATCTGCGTCCAACAAAACGTTGCTGGCCTTGATGTCCCTGTGAACCACTATCTTCTCCCATTCCTCATGAAGGTACAGCAATCCTGCAGCCACGTCTTTCAGAATTCTGTACCTTTGAGGCCATGCCAGGACTCTCCTCAGATTCCCAAATATCATCTTGTCCAGGCTTCCATTCGGCATGTAGTCGTAAACTATGAACAACTGTGTTCCCCGTCTGCAATAGCCCCTGATTTGAACAAGATTCCGGTGCTGGAGACGGCCGAGACTTGAGATCTCCGCTACGAATTCCTTCACCCCTTCGTTAGTCTCTCTGAGAATGCTCTTCACTGCAACGGGGACACCGCTGGATGGAAGAACTCCTTTGTAGACCTGGCCGAAACCTCCGCAACCTAAAACCTGCTCCTTCTGGAACCCCTTGGTGGCAATAAAGAGATCATTATAGTTGAATCTCTGTGGCCAATATTCCAGCTCCCATTCTTCAACAAAATCCCTATCCCTCTTTCTTTTCCACATTACAAGTGCTGCTATGACGACGAGCACTGGGAGAAGAACGGAAACAGTTGTGACAAAAACCCTTAATCGCGATCTGGAAGACTTGGATTTGGGAATTTTCTGTGCAAGAGAGGGGAGACGAGATGTATTGAGGAAAGGCGCGACCCCACCTGTGGCGAAGCTCCAAGCGAGGATGCAATGTTTTGCATCAGCGAGTTGAGTTGCTCCAGAAAAACCCACGTACATTTCTTTTTCAAAAATGGTGGATAGACTCAAATTTTTCAGAGATATGAGTGGTTTCTGTGGGCGAAGAGAACCGGCTGGTGCAATAGAAACATTGAGGTGGTCCTGATGATGATCGTAATCAATCCAAGCTTGAATATTCTGCCCACTGCTAAGATCGATATCTCTGAACTGGTTCATCCCAATCCAGAAACCTGCACTTTTAGCGTCTACAGAGGTGAGGTCGTTGATATCCACGCCAACGTGATTCTCGTTGATATCTTGGAACTCCTCGTTTTGTACGGTGTCGAACTCGACAGCGAATAGATGATTATAAGGTTGTCCTTTGCTCGAAGAATTGAGCAAACCAAGGAACTGACTTGGGAAAGCTCTCATGGGAGACCTGTGAGGGGTCATCAAAAAGGCCAGTCCATGCCCGTTTACGGTTCTCGAGGAACTGCGGACGATGGTGAAAACAAAAGTGGTGCTAAAAGAGGTGGTTTCATTTATGAACGCTTTACCTCTCATACGCACAGGCTGTGGATATAAAGCCCTGCCAAAATGTGGATATGAAGCCCTGCCCAAAAGTTGTCCTGATTGATGGGTAAGGCAGATGGCAGGGGACTGGAATGAAGCATTAGAGATCAAAGTGAGGTCGGTTGAGGCCTTGAACGGGTTGAAGATGAAGGAGGTTTTGGCTTGTGCCGTGAACAGCACAGTGAAGCTAAGCAGAACTGACAGAATGGCAGGCATGTCTGCCATGATTTTGCTTCCTGTAAGATGAGGAGCCAAGTCAACTTTTTCTTTTAATTCTTTTCTTGCTAATCGTTTGAAATAGAAAGGAAGATGTGAACGCCAATATGAAGCCCATCAAGGATAGGGACATAAAAAACTGATTGGCCTGAAAACAAGAAGTCAATCAGTCACTTAAATGCAAATATTTTAAAGCCCATGAAAAACGAAGATAATTTTTTAAAACCGGTGACCGTGATGTCGTAGTTTTTCATGTGAACATCAACCAAGTATATACTTCCGCAAGGACCAACAAACTGCAGACACGTAAAAAAAATACGAGAAGAGAGGGATGCTTGAAAATTTATTTTCGGATTTTAACAAATTTTAGGCTGATTTTGAAAATATCATATAGTATTTATACGAACAACATACGAAAGCCATTCCAAATTGAAAACGACAACAAAATATTCGTTGAAGACGTCAGATTTTACACCTATATCCGTGTACAGCTATGGCAATGCTTGTGTGTTTATATTGACGTCAGATTTTACACGTTTGACGTCTGATTTTCTTTGTCACCTTGTTTTCCCGGCCAAAATATAAACTCTACGTCTCCGCAGTCTTCTAAGTCATCTAGATAAAGAGAAGTCTGTGACTCTCCTCTGTCTTCTAAATAAAATAAAGTCAATAAAATCGTACTATGAGGAAGTTTTTGAATGAATTATTTAAGCAAAACGCTTACTACTATACCTGTTCTCCAGATTCTAGACCCACAAGGGAATTTTTCAGTCTGCAGTCACTCTTTAGAAGGTTTGGGAGGAATTTTATTTCATAATGAATCAATCCTAGCATACGAGTCAAAGAAACTTTACATCTCCACAATAAGTTTCTAGGTTTTTGTATTCTTAGTGAATTTAATAGAATTTAAGATAGTTGATAAACACTTAATAATTATTAATTTATTTATATTATAGTTTAAAATTTATATTTAAAAAAAAAAAAATCAAAATTTTAATTACTATGTCATCTTTATAAACTAAATCCAAAAAATTATAACAATCACAAATCTACAGAAATCATTGGTTTGAACACAAAACTGAAATGAAAAGACTTGGTTCGATGGAATTCCATGTTCTCACAGAGGAAAGATGATTTTTAGTTGAGACGTGACAGTGGTCAAAGTTGCCTCCTTGCCAGTGGGTCATGGTTGCACTGAGCACTTCTCTGATTTTCTTTGTCACCGTGTTTTCCCCTGCAAAACATCTCTCACAACTCTCCGTAGTCTTCTAAATATCTGATTTTCTTTGTCACCGTGTTTTCCCCGGCAAAACATCTCTCACAACTCTCCGTAGTCTTCTAAATATAATGAAGTCAATAAGATGTGACAAGTGCAAAGCCGCTTTTGAATTTCTTAAGCAGAAGTTTACTACTGCACCTGTTCTCGAGATTCTAGATCCACAATGGAATTTTTCAGTCTGCAGTGAGGAGTTTTATCCGACGATGAATCACAATGAGTTTCTAAGTTTTCTGTCTTTTAGTGAAGTTAGTAGGTAATTATCATCTGGTTTATTTATAAATTTTACATTTTCAAAAAAAAACCAAAACTTTAATTACTATATCATTTTTATAAACTAAATTTACAAAATTATAACAATCACAAATCTACAACCTAATTGATTTAAACACAAAACTCAAAATAAAAGACTTGGTTCCCAGTTTATATATGAGATGGAATTCCATGTTCTCAAAGAGGGGAGGTGAATTTTAGTTGAGACGTGAGAGTGGTCTAGGTTGCCAACTCCTCGACTTGAAAGTGAGTAAAAGTAAATGGCATTAAAAGGAAAATCATTTTCAATCATCAAATTGTTTTATATTCATTTTATCTTTTTAATATGCTATAATTATTTTAGTATAACTAATCTTTTATTAATTTATTTAATTCAAATTTTATTTTTATTTTTATATTTTTAAGAAGATAGGTGTAAGTGATGAATTTAATAATTTAATTTATAAATTTATTATTTTAAATACATATTAAGTATATTAGTCCATGCTTCAACTTCAGCACTTTGACCACCTATTGTGGTTATCGAGGCATCGATGTATACTTATTATATAGAGCATACAATTTTAGGAGTTTAGAAAGCATGGACATGACTTTGAGGATAACATTTAAGGTTTTTTTACCAAGGCCAACTCCTTGTTTAGGTGTTTGCTTAGCACATAGTTTATCAGGTCTTGTTTGAAAAAAAGGAAAGAAAGAAAAATAGTAAAGAAAACAATAAACCTAACTAGCCTTTACTAAAGGTGGTGTAGCATCTTAAATTTGATCCATTTGCATGAGAACATAAAAAATTGTAAAAACATCATATTTGCATTTATTACCGCAGAATTTGTTCTTCATTGATGAGAGCGTACTACAATCAGCGAAATCGTAATATGACCTTCAAAATCGTAGCATTAATTCTGTCTTACGATCCTTGCGATCATCGTACGATATTTTAGATCTTAATACGATCTTGCCCTGAAATAGAAAATTTAAAATTGGAAAATGACAAATTTAGTTTAATGATTTTTAACCCCGACTGTGTAACTACGTGGAAAATAAGAGATCAGATCCATTTGGTCTTGCTCAGCTTAGAAGGAGTTGCAACAAATTCAACCTCCTCCCTATTCTGGATGCTCTTCCCAGCTTATTTAACCAAACCCCCTGATTCTGAATTTCTCTTGGCTCCTTGCACTTTAGAAAACTTTGCATACTTTTGTATCCTATCTCTAGTTATTTTATTATTTGTTTGCAGGATTGGAGGACTTTGTTGCAGATAAAAGGTTACGATATTGCGATCGTAGTACAAATTTACGAGTTTGGGATGCGATCACGCACAGAAGGCTACTATCTCGCCTGCAGTTGGCTTGGGGGAAACCTCAAGCTTTGGTTTGCATATTATGCTATTCATTCAATTGATCTACATAGCATTTTGAATTATTTATCACATAAAGCATTAAATTTAATCATTTGCATTCCCAAAGTTCATGTAATTTCATATAATTGCATATTTCATATATTGCAATAGATTAATTCATAAATGCATATCATTATAGTTATTTAAGTGTATTCATTTAATCCTAGTTAAGCCTACAATCATAAGTAAATCTCTAGATTTTCTATTTTATATCCTTTATCCATGAATCTGTTGTTGTCTATCAAAATCGGATCTATTTGTCCTTGTTCGTAATACGATCTTGTAGGTTCACAGTATGATTTTGACCTACTACTTATGATCTAGACTGCATACAAAAATTAGAATCTTCATCAGACATCCGAATATAGGTAAGAGTTTAAAACATTTTTTTAGTACTGCTTTTTTTCTTGCATTTTGTTTTCTACTGTTTTGTTGTCTGCATTTGAATTAAAATTGCATATAGGCTACAATAATTGCATATTGGCCAAACTTAGGTGTATGCGCGATTTGATCAAAACAAACACATCAAAACAAATCCCAAAACTAGGCTCAAAAACTACCACAAAATGTTTCTTGGTGAACCGAACCCATTCATCAAAAAATCACCATAACAGGGTATGAAATCAAGTACCTCTCCTCTGAGGCGTAGACCATTATTCTCTCATTCCCCTCTAAGACGCAGATCCATGAGCCTTGAGGAAATGAGTGCGAGAATTTTTGGGCTACATTCTTTGGTGAAACCAACATGAAACACATAAATACCATTTTGATTTATAAAAAAAATCAAAGTCATTAGTTACACAATTGCGTATCATCATAGATGGTAGATTACATCAAAAGAAGAGCCATTATATTTAATGTTAGTACATCATTGTCAATCCAAGAAATCTCTTCAATAGTTGGTAGAACTAACTTAACATCTCAAGAACATTGGAATGAACTTGATAGAATATTAGATATTACAGAAGCCAAAAAATCTAAACTTAAACAAATCATAAGGTTTAATCTATCTAGAATCCTAGATCCTGATAGATTACCCTTTTATAATGATATTAGAAAATCTTGTGAGAGATGGTTAGCATATAAGAGAAATTTTATTTCCCCAAACCTATATTCTTTTGAATACTATCTTGAGAATGCAATACTAGTACACAAGTTCTTATATCATGTAGAGGATCAAGAATTTGTCTTAGAATATCTCAAGGAACCATATTATATTAATTAGGTATATATATAAAATATATACCCCAGAATTTGAACGCATATATAAAACATATATTTGCAAAAACCTAATCTATCAAAATGCCTAGAATTTTAAGAAATAGTAAACAAATAGAAGACGAGTTTATGCAAGAACCACCTCAGGAAGAGTCCGCTCAAGGTGATCCTGATAGACCAATTGTTGAAGATTATGTAACTTCAAAATCAGATGAGGAAGACATAAATTAAGAATAAGAAGGACAATATAATATTAAACCTCAAATGGATGAGGAATTTGTACTCCCACTGGCGCTTCACCTTTTGTTTGGTTTATGGTGCCGAAGTAGTTTTTCCATTTGAATTAGAAGTTCCTTATTTAGCTCTTCTACTTCAATATGTCGAAGTAGGAGATGAATTTTGCGCTAATAAACATAGTCAGCTATAACTTCTAGACAAAAAATGCATTCATGCTTTAGAGTACCTTCATGCCTATCAAGAAAAACTTAAAAGAGCATATTCAAAGAAAGTTTATAATCAATATTTTGAAATTGGTGATCTGGTCTTAAAAGAAAATAAAAAAAATACTAATGCAAGAAAATATTTTAAAGGAAAATTCCAACCAAATTGGCTTGGACCATATATCATCACTACTAAATCTGGATAAGGTGCATATAGATTGGCTACCTTGGATGGAAAATATCTCAAGGAACCCATGAATATTATGCATCTAAAAAGATATTATGGATAAAACCAAAAAAGTATCATCACTGTACATAGTTGTAAATAATTTTCTCATGCATTTTAATATATTATCAAAAACAACCAAAAAATTATAAAATTTGAAAATCTACAAGAACATATATTCCAAAGCATTATTAGATCATTATCTCTGTATCTATTATTTGCTAAGATTGCAAATTATATTTTAGTTTACTTCAGATAAATTCACAAGTTATCTTGAACCACACACTAAAATTCACATATTTAATAAATTTTGATTTCGTTGTTTTGATTATAAATCTCTCTTGTACCAAAGAACACTATTACTTCATTAAATAATTTTGAGTTTTGAGAATGATCTTGCTACTTTTTGAACCAAGAACACACTTTTACATCTTAAAATGATTTGTTGCAAATTTGAAAGTGATACTACATAGTAAGTCTTAATACCTTAAGAAAAAAGTTTCCCTTGCTATCCCATCATGTGCATGGCCTAGAATACTGAGAAATTGGAAAAAAGACAAGCTCCTCCCTACCCGAATAAAATCCCTTGCTCTACGTCTAATATGAGCAAGTGTCTCAAAAAGAAAAAAAAAAAAAAGGAAAAAGAAAAAGAGAAAATACAAGAAAAATGTTCCAAAGCAATACAATCCCCTTGTTCAGAAATAAATAATAAATCCCTACCCTATAAATGTGAAGAAAAGAAGGGCGTATTGAACTTGAATTCCTGAAATTTTTCAGTTATTCAAAAACCATGAGGTAAACCCCATAACAGGTGATTTGTGCCCAACTTGCTTGACATTGGGTAATTCCTTTCACATGGCGATATTTTTGTCACATTAGTAACCTTTCTTTTGTATAGACCAATATTTGCATTTGGATTAGCTAGATTTTGATAATTTTATTTACATAGTAGTTTAGTACCAATGCATGCACAAAATCATGGTTAATGAACATTTCATGTACAAACACATTAGTTCATTCAAGATTGCTTTATCATTAACTCACTCAAAATCGGTAAATTAACTTCACAAAGCACACATATTTATTACTTGAGAGATTTTGTATCATCATAACAATCAAAACAAATAATGAATTCACCATTTCACATGGGTTCTAGATAAATTTGAATTTGTCTTTGAAATAAGTTAAAATATTTCTTTGGAATTTTTTTAGATAATTGATTTCAATCCTTTGCATTAGTTATTACAAATTTTTTTATCATCATAGCACAATATGTTTTGCAAAATTAAACATAATTATCATGCATTTCATTTTCACGATGATGGTATAGTTCCTAAGTAACTATTTCTCTTCAAATTTCACACTTAGGAATTTTATGCCTAGCGCAAGTCATCTTTCTAATTTTTCATGCCCAAAATTAGTCCATATATTTTCATAAAAATTACATAATCTTTTTGGAACATGTGACACAATGATTTATCTTACATTACTTTGCATTTTAAAAGAACAAATAATTTCATATCATCATGCATTTCATTTTGATTTTCGCGATGATGGTATAATTCCTAAGTAATTAGTTCATATAATTTCACACTTAGGAATTCTATGCTTAGCGTAAATCATCTTTCAAATTTTTCATGCTTAAATTCATACATTTTCACAACATCTATCAAACATCTTGTCCCAAAACAACATCAAACATCTTCTTTTCATCATAAAAGCCTTAAGATTATTCTTAAGCATACAACCATTTTTTAGCAATATCAAAATATTCCTCACAAATAGGATTAGCTTCATGAATTAGCGAATCTTGAACTCCACCAACAATCACATAACAACACAACATCCTTCGAGGTCTATTACTAAATCTATAAAAATTTATCATCACTCCAAAACACATTTTCAAAAGTCAAACCATCTTTATTTTTATGTTATTTAAGCATGATTAATAACATCTCATAAACACCAAAACATGACCATCCAAAATTAAAATGCAAAGTAATCAAAACAAAATACATGAAGTCACATAGAGACAAAAGATCCATATATATATATATATATATATCAAAAATCCATATACAAAAATAAAGTTAGACTGATATGCCACAATCCTCAAAAATTGGCATACTCAGTCAAATACACCATACAAATATACAAATATCTAGGATCACTCTTTAGAAGCCCTAGAGCTCTGTGCATCATCTTCTCTACAAGGGGGTGAAGGTGGTGGTCACATCTCCCATGTCTTCGTATTAGTCCTAGAGGAATTCACCCTAGATATAGAGTGGGATGACAACCCAGAGCGAATCGGTGTCGCGATATCTACAAGCAAAGGTTGTCTCTGCTCTATAGGTACTACTATAAAATACAAGGTCCAATAAAATTTTATATGTTGTACCACTCGTAGAATCTCATCTCCTATCCGACTCTACTTAGATAAACCTATCTGAGTTAGTGTCACAACCCCAAATCTCTATCCCTCTTGAGCCCTAGACTCTGCTAGCTCCTCCTCTAGAGTCTGAATCCTGTTGCATAGACCCGCATCCTAAGCTCTAGCTTGCACTATGTTTACCTCTAGAGACTCTATCATAATATTCTGGAGGGCATTATCCCTCTGTAGCCTAAAAAACTCAACTCGTAAAGTAGCCATCTCACTGATCTCTCCCTCCTCTAATACCCTCTTGCCCTTCCTGGGTGAGTAAGGTCTCTCCTACCAATGAGTAGATGCTCCTCCCTCCTACTAGGGTAATACTCTCCTCTCATGTCTATCCTGGTGGATCCATCACCTCTGAGATATGTGTCTAAGTGCGAGGACCTGGTCTCATTGAAGAAGCCTGTGTAGCTGAATGCTCCTATTGACTAGCTACATGACGTTGTCTGAAAACCTGATCAGCTACCTACCTCATTGCGCTCCTCCATGGTGTCAACTAGGCAGGATAGATACTAGCATAAAACTATCGATATCTGTCAGTAATCCTAACGTCATCTCTAGCCATTGTCTCTACTAGAGCATCATCAAGCTCAGGGTCCAAAAACTAAGCCAAGTTGGGAGCCCCATTGAAGGTGGTAAGGTCTCGAGTAGATCTAGTAAAAGTGATATTCCTATGATGAGGAATATCCTGTCAGAACCCAAACTGGCATTGCACCCGATCAACACGGTGCAACTCTACCTCTCCCTCATGCATCTATACCTAAATGGTCTTCCTGACACGGTCCAACTCAAATGCATCTTCCCCCCATCCTGGTAGTCCTCTCCAAGACCACCTAATTTCATATGGTAATAGTTCATCTAGGAGTCACCTTGCTCGACTAAGGTTAACCCATCTCCCACGTACTTCCTGTAAAGGCCAATAGAATACCCTAGACCTACCATCCTCTACAACTGACTCATAGTTTGCTGCTCGAACTAGAGGAAGCCCTATAGGCTCCTAGATAGCTATGTGCTCCCAACACCACACCTAAATAAAAGAAGTCAATATCAATCCCTTCCCACCCTTGTAGACTACTCTGTGCAAAAATCGATACAGTCTACATAGAAGGAAGGAACCCCAAGTAAAGTAGATATTCTGATCCCTCATATCGTAGACTACCTCTGCTAATGTCCATGTTAATTGTACCCCACTAGGATGACATAAAATCAAGCCCCCCACAACACCACTCAATAGCACAATCAATCGAGAAACTCCCTTAGTCCTACCAAGTCTCTCAAGAGGAACTCCACCTTTCCTCAGCAAAAAGTTGGGATCTCCTATCAACCTCCTCATCACCTGGCCTTGGTTGCCAAATGCAACTATACATGCACCCCTCAGTGGTAGTCTCAAAATCTGCCACACAACCTCCAAGGTAGGAGTCATTTCTCCTATAGGTAAACGGAAACAAGATGACTTCGAATACCATATATCTACTAAGGCTGTCAGTAGCCTCATATCTGTCATAATCTGTGGCATCTGTGCCAAGTGTTTGAGACCCACTACCTCTAGGCAGGTCAACTCTAGGTCTTAAAGGGCATCCAAATCTACATGGAGAGTAGCATGTCTCTGTTCCCTATTCTTTAGTTATTCCAACTGTTAAAATTAAATACAAAATAACAAAATATTAGTAACCAGATTGAAAATTATTTAATAGTATAAAAAATAGGTAATATCATATCGGTTTTGCAATATCGTATCGATTTTATGATATCGCTAACATCAATACGATATTGACAAAATCATATCGATTTCTTCAATATCATATGATACAATATTGCAAAAATCGTTACAATTTTACAAAAATTATTACGATTTCGCAATTAGGGCTACGCGATGACATTCGTACCCTAATAATCTAAATTTAATCAAAAATCAAACTAAAAACATGCAAAATCTAAGATAAATAAGTAAGACATTCATACCCGGAGTGCCCGTCTCCAGCCCGGACCAATTCGGCGCGATGTGTAACTCCTGCCATAATTTCTCTAGAGCTCTAACTCATGAAAAGGTAAAAAGCAAATGAGTTACTTTTTCATTTTACTTTTCTTATTTATTTCATCTTACTCCTAATTTTTGAGTTTTTACCCAAACGTCAATTTTGGTATAAAAACTCGAAGGGGGTACCATAAGCATCATATTTCGAAACAACTTGCATAAAAAATTAAAATCGTTAATGAAAATTGCAATAAATTTTTACTTTCTCGTAAAGCATGTCCCACTTTTCTTTAACATAATTTTCTTTGGAAACTACGCTAAAGAAGGGGTAAAATGTAGCACCTTAAATTTGACCCATTTACATGAGAACATAAAAATTTGTAAAAATATCATATTTGCATTTATTACCATAGAATTTGTGCTTCATTGACGAGATCGTACTACGATCAGTGAAATCGTAGTACGACCTCCGAAATTGTAGCACTATTTTTGTCTTACGATAATTTCGATCGTCGTATGATATTGCAGATCGTAATACGATCTTGCACTGAAACATAAAATTTAAAATTGGAAAACAAAAAAATTAGTTTAACGTTTTTTAACCCCGACTATGTAATTGCACAAAAAATAGGAGATCAAATATGTTGTCTTGCTTATCTTAGAAGGAGTTGCAACAAATTCAACCTCCTCCCTATTCTGGATGCTCCTCCCAACTTATTTAACCAAACCCCCTACTTCTGAATTTCCCCTAGCTCCTTGCACTTTAGAAAACTTTGCATAATTTTGCATCCTAGCTCTGGTTATTTCATTATTTTCTTGCAGGATCGGAGGACTTTGTTGTAGATCGAAGGTTACAATATTACGATTATAGTACGACTTTGTGATTTCGGGATACGATCATGCGCATAAGGCTGCAATCTTGCCTACAGTTGGCTTGGGGGTAACCTCAAGCTTTGTTTTACATATTCTGCTATTCATTTAGTTGATCTACATTGCATTTAGCATTTTTGATCACATAAAGCATTAGATTTAATCATTTGCATTCATGGAGTTCACCTAATTTCATATAATTGCATATTTCATATATTGCAATATATTAGTTCATCAATGCATATCATTATAGTTATTTAAGTGTACTCATTTAATCCTAGTTAAGCTTTCAATCATAAGTAAATATCTAGATTTTTTATTTTATATCCTCTATCCATGAATCTACTGTTATCTGTAAAAATTAGATTTGTTTGTCTCTATTCGTAATACGATCCTGCAGATTCGTAGTATGATTCTGACCTACTATGTACGATCTGGACTGCATACAAAAATCAGAATCTTCATTAGACATTCAGATATAGGTAAGAGTTTAAAACTATGTTTTTAGTACTGCATTGTATTTTACATTATATTTTCTACTATTTTGTTGTCTGCATTTAAATTAAACTTGCATATAGGCTAGATTAATTGCATATTGGCAAAAATTAGGTGTATACGTGATTTGATCAAAACAAACACATCAAAACAAATCCCAAACCTAGGCTCGAAAACTGCCATAAACTATTTCTTGGTGAACCGAACCCATTCATCAAAAAATCACTATACGAGGGTACGAATTCAAGTACCTCTCCTCTGAGGTGTAGACTATTCATTCTATGATTCCCCTCTAAGGCGTGGATCCATCAGCCTTGAGGAAAGGAGTGCGAGAATTTTTGGGCTACAGGTGGTGATGCACCAAGAATAATGAATGATCTCTATGCATTGATGGGATTAATAAACACATGAATCACTGTTGGCAATTTTGACATTACACCACATAGAATTTTTTGATAGATTTTTTATTGTAATGCGGTAAAATATATTAATATTATGATACAATATTTTGACTGATATAATATGTTGCAGTTTATATTTTATTTTTCCTTCTTTGTTTTCATTCATCCTTTTTTGGCTTGAAAATAATGGGTCTTAAGGGAAAAAATGGTTGGGAGAACTGATTGGTGACTTCGGTAAAAATCGCCCATAAATAGTTGAAAAAAATGGTGCTAAAAGTTAAGTGCATAAAATTATGGGAGCTTCACCGAAAGGGAAAATTGCATTCGCCTCAAACATTGGATGAAAGGCTCGTTCACCTCACTTCGGGGCAAATGTAAAATAAAAGGTGAATGATAAAATTTGGAAAACGCATTCGCCCCAATTGAGGAATGAAATTCCTTTGCGCCCCTTGTTGGGATGAAAGAAGAAATAAAAAAAATGAAGTTTTGAAGTCGCCCGAGGTCAAAATGTAGAAAGAATCGCGTTCACCTCAAAGTCAGGGTGAAAGCATCGTTCGCCCCACTTTGGGGTGAACGTCCTCAAAAAGTCAAATGTATGCACTCGACTGACGCCGTGGTTAGAGCAAGACATATTTGATGAAGGGCCTTTCAAACACCTTGAGTTATAATGAACTTAGCACCAAAGTAGATAACTTTTTAAGAAAAGGGTGCGTTCACCCCAAAGTTGGGGTGAAAGCTTCATTTGCCTAAAATTGGGGCAAACGTCATTAAGAGCAAACTATTAAAAAGTCAACAACGCATTCATCCTGGTTGAGGGGCGAAAGCTCCATTCGCCTCTCCCAGGGGTGAACGCGCTATGGATGGTGAAGTGGGAGAAAGTCACGAAGTTCAAAGTGTCTTTGAATAGTCAACTTTGTGTTTGCCCGAAGAGGAGGGTGTAGGATCCTTTCGCCTCTTTTAGGGGTGAACATAGATTTTAAATAGAACAAGGCAGTTGTTAGAGGTGCTTTCACTTGGGAGAAAAATTATGATTGCTATCATGATCAGGAAGGGAATACAATCCATTTAATTGATAAAAGCACCCTCTTCACCAATTAACGCATTTGAAAGAGTAAATATGCATTCACTTATTACTAAGTTTGAGAAAATTTTGTTGTCAATGATATCAAATAATATCAAGAGTGCCCAAGACAGGCGAATGTAGGACATTGAATGATTGGGGCAAGGAGCAATTCAGATTGTGGATATTGAGCAAAGGGAGCAGTAGTATTAAAAGCACCAAGAAATTTTCATGATTTCCAAGCAGAAGCATATTTTTGAGGATGGTGAAATTATCAAGTCAGCAACCAAGCCTCGCATTTTTCCATGCACCAACACCCAGAGATGTTGATTTCTAGGAGGAATTTCCTTAAAAGCTGGATCACTATCTCAAAAGGATGAATGTTCAGTATTTTCAAGAAGGAATTTTTGCGTTGTGGTTCCTGATTTGTAAATATTTTATCTTTATGTGCATTTAATGAATGAGGTAAAATCATATATAAATACTAAGCATTTTGATGTAATAAGGAGGTTAGACATTCTACAAAAAATATTTTCAATTTCTTTGCATCAATAGAAGATATTTGGCTTCTGAATTTGCAAATGATCTTTGTGTGTGATTTTCTTCTATTTTATGCTCATATTCATTGTCTGCTAATAAGTTTAAATTATGCATCTAAATTTAAACATTTTTAGTGAGAGAGTGAGTTCTGGAATGCGATCCTGGAGGTCGTCTCTACAAAGGTCGTAAGTAAATTTTACTACCTTCTTTTATTACATGCTACTTAAATGCTTGAGTGGAATTCCTACTATTAGTCTGTCCCTAATCCTACACCTTCGGCATGTGGCCATATTTCTCATTTATTTCTGTTATTTTAAATTTCTTTCTTGCAACTCTAGTCTTAACCATTATAGGATTTAGTAAGGGAGACAACCCTCTTTGGACATTGACACGGAGGACATTCCTTTCCTTCATCCTTTTAATGTTGGCCATGTCTAGGGTGCACAAATGCATGTTTGTATAATTAGACAAATATTTGACCAACAATTTTTGGCATGCCTGATGGGACCCCGAAAGTACCACTATCAACAATATTGAGTTTTGATGTTCACCTTTGTGTTGTATAGTTAGAACATCTCACAACTCAATTATACCCAAAAAGCCTCAATTGTGCTTCATGATTACAATATCGAAGACCAAAATTCTTAAAGATCCCATTGAGTTTTACGAACTTGATACCGAAATATTAGGTGAACACCCCAGGTTAGTTCCTTCACCTTACACATCATCTGTAATATCCTCATAGATAGTTGATATATTTTTTGTTTCATCAAGTCCATCTAGTACTTCTACAAACATCCCACCTCCACAACCTCATACACTAGTTCAAATGGCTCAAAACCCACCACCATAACAACCACAACCACCAAGGCAGTTTCCAACATGGAATATCTTAGGAACGTTAAATTTACAAGCACAAAATCCAATCCCTCAAGTAGCTTTAAAGGCTTTGCCTACCTATGATGGTACTGGTAAGACCGCTTATGAGAATATTCAAGACGTGGCTTCTTTGGCAACTATCCACGATATCACAAATAAAGACATTATGGTAAGGTTGCTAGTGTTGTGACTTAGAGGAAAGTTGTTGTACTAGTACTGATATTTACCACCCGCCACTATAACCACATGGGATCAGTTGGTGAAATTATTGATCAAGAATTTTCATGAGAAAGCTGACCCATTCTCCTTACTGCATCAATTTATGATGAACCAAAGACATCCACAAGAGGAGATAGTCGACTTCAACGTTAGATTTTATCGAAGCTGGAAAAGAGTTCCTGATGGTATTTGGCCTACGCATGAGCAAGCTACATTTTACTACCTGAGAGCATTCAATTTTTATATTGGTATGGTTGTCCTAAAAGCTAATGTAAATGCATTTCCAAATTTGTACACGCAAGCACAAAAGACCGAAGTAGACTTGATCATCATAGGTAAGCTTCCTCCAAAGGTCACTATACCTATCCTTCTTGATCTTCCACAAAATTTGTATTCAGGTGCATTTTTGCAGCCCATGCCCTCTATGTACCTAGTTCCCTCATGGAGCTCAGGTCCACCTCAAGTTGTTCCAATTCTTGTCCCACAATTTCTTGCTCCAAGATTTTCGTAATTACCTACACCAGTAACACCATAGTTTCTAGCATTCGTTCCTTTCCCAGTGTTACTAGCACCACCAGTTCCACTACTGTTGCTTGCCACATCAGTGCATCTACTTTTATTGGCACCACCTGCACCCTTGAATCTTGATCCTTATATGAAGTTGTTACAAGAGGTGTAATCGATTAATTCAGCCATAAATATGATGTCAAATGAAATCACTGTAGTAAGGAAGAAACAAGTAGAAGCTGATTTTCAGTCAAGGAGATTTCAAACACCACCGATTACCCGAGCGCAAGCAACCACTAGCAAGGACCCTGAAAGGAACACAATTGTGTTGACAAATTAAGAAACTAGTTCATCAAAGAGAGCATACTGGTGCTCCACCTGTAATGATCCTCATGGAGAAGACACATGTATGGTACATTTGAATTATGTATAGAATTTAGTAGAAATTTCTACTAATGGACAAGTTAATATGATAATGGAGGCTGATCATAATTTGATGGTCCCATATTTGGAGCAAGTTTTAGTTCTTACAAGGGCCAAAAAGAAGCCAATGACTATAGATCCAACAAAATTGGAACCTCTAAAAGTCTCCAATGAGTAGAAGGCATAGAATGAAAAAGCTCAATCACCAGCGAAATTATCTAGTGTGACAACGAAGCAATATTATTATGTCTTGTTGAAAGATCTACTACCCAAGCAAGCTCAAGAGAAGACAAAGGAATCAACTTCATAGCCTGCAATTACTCAAGAGAAAAATGAAGCGAAAGAGCAATCTAAAGAATACCTCAAGTATTCATCGTTGACAAAGAGACAAAGGGTGGAGGCTACTCATCAATATTAAAATAAGTATGAGTAGGTGGTAGAAGAAAAGGTTCTTGGTACTTCTAATTATAACATTGTGGAAGAGATGAAGAAGATACCAGTAAAAGTGAGCTTATATGATGCACTATAGTTACCAAAAAATGTGACCTGTTGCAGGAGTCTCTCAAGAGTAAAAAATACCAAAAGAAAATTCATTCCCAAAATGTTCTAGCACAAACCTTACCTACCTCAATCATCGATAAGAATAGACCACCCTCCATTCTATCTGTCTCTCAGGCTAGAAGTGTGGGTAGTGCATAATTGTATGATTGACTTCGGTGCCGCAACTACTATCATGCCAAAGGTAGTATGAAAAGTCATGATAATGGAGTACACAAGAAGTAGTCTAGGAGTGTTTTTTTTGGATAGGATCCTAGTCAAGACAATGGGAGTAATAAGATATTCTTATTGTTCTACATAGTATGCTGCAGATCAATGTTATTCAAGAACTAGTGGTGGTTGACTTGGAACCATACTTCAGCATGTATATCTCAAGGGAATTCATGGTGAAGTTAGGAGGATACCTTTCCTTGGATTTTTAGATACCATACAAGGGAAGAAGAATTTGCATTTATAATTAAAATCCATCCATTTTCCATATAGAAAAATTGGAAGAGGAAGAAAAATATACAAGTGTAGTCAACATGATGAACGAAGAATTCCAAGAATCTGATTTGATGGAAGAAACGCTTGGTAAGCTCCGTCTTGAAGATGAATTCTCACTCATGGATTTCAATACAATGGTCAAAACTAAAATTGGTTGTTACACTATAACCAAACCTAAGAAGATTGAAGAAAAAGTTCCTGATTCCCTAGACCCTGTCATAGATTAGTTTGGAAGCTGTATTTTGATGGCATAAGGTATAAAAATGACACAAGGGCTAGTATTATTCTTATTTCTCATACTAGGTTGTAGAAGACCTATTCGTATAGATTAACTTAGAGTTGCATGAATAATGCTATCGAATATGAAGCATTGTGTCTAGGTTTGAAGAAGGTTGAAAAATTTGGCATAAAACAACAATAAATATTTGGAGATTCTGAGCTTATTGTCAACCAGACTACAATCAAGTGTGTGTCAAAGAAGCACTACTTGAAGGCCTATCGTAATAAGGTATGGTATTTGTTTGAGTCCTTTATAGCCTTGAACATCTAGGAAATTTCACAGGAGCAAAACAAACATGCAGATATTTTAGCTTCCCTTGGTGCTAATTACTCTCCCATGGAGCAAGTAGTTAGGAAACCCAAGACTATCAGGGTAATTTATAGACCCTCAGTCCCTAATAAGAATCTCTATTGACAAGTGTTCAACAACAATGATAAGATAGTCAATTTTTTTACTAAGGAAGTTGCGAGTGCAGAGGATAGAGTCCTTGTCAAAGAGGAAATGGAAGAAATGATTCAGCTGAAGAATAATCACATTCATAGGGGGACTAATTTTACTAGAAAGTTTGTTTGACCAAAATGATAGGGTTGAGAAGCATAAAATCAAGGTAGATGTGAAGGAATATAAGGAGTTGCAACTGAAGCCTAAGACGATCATCAAAATTGGAACTGATTGTAATTCAGTAGAATTGGAAGATATCAAGATCTTACGAATTTCTTGATATCATTGCATGGAGGTATCATGATTTGAAAGGATATAACAAGAATATAATCCAACATAACATTGAATTACAGGAGGGAGTAAAACCTTTTTGACAAAAAATGACCTATCAATCCCAAAATTGAGGTGCTCATGAAGGCATAACTGTTAAATATGCTGGAAGCAAAAATAATATATCCAATTAAGCATTAAAAATGGGTGGCGAAGCTAGTGCTAGTTTGGAAGAAGAATGGAGATATCTGTTTGTGCATAGATTTTCAAAATCTAAATCAGCCATCATTAAAATATCACTACCCCCTATCGTAGATTGATCAAATCCTTCATGTAGTTTCTGGAGCACAGATATTTTTGTTGCTAGATGGTTTCTTCAGTTATAACCAGATCTGGATAAAAAATGAGGACCAACACAAAATGATGTTCACTACCAAGTGGGGCATGTTCGCCTATCAAAGAATGTCATTCGGTATTTCAAAAACTGGAACCACATTCTAGAGAGCTATGAATATTACTTTTGGTGAGTTATTAAATAGAGTTATTATGATTTATCTTGATGATATGACCGTGTTTTTGCATCTTAGAGAAGAGCATGTTTTTCATTTGAGGTAGGTGTTCAAAAAATATCGAGAGTTTGGGATTTCTATTAACCTAAAAAAGTCCATATTCACTGTCAAAGAGGGGAAATTGTTAGGTCATGTGATCTCGCAAGAAGGACTGTTGATTGATCCCACATGGGCTGAAGCACTCTTAAAACTACCATTACTAGTTAACAAGAAGGACCTGCAGTCATTCTTCAGCCATATTAATTTCAATCAAAAGTTCATAGCTAATTTTGCTCGGGTAGTAAAACCCATGACCAAGATCCTAAAAAAGAATGCAGATTTCAAATGACTAAAGAGAGGAGACAAGCTTTTCAGGAAATCAAGGAAAGAATCACACAAGCACCAATTGTTGGCAATTTTGGGTTTGAGATCCTAGCTTCTTGTCTATGAGTTGTCATTGATGTCAAAAGGAAATGACATTAATGTTAAGAGGATGTGTTGGCTTCAAAGGTGGAAGATTCCAAGAGAATATTTTTAAGAGAATCCGGAGAGATTCCATTGGCAATGGTTTTTATTAAAACCAATGGAGGTTCTCTTTATTATTTATTTAATTATTATTTAAAACCCTTCAAGGTTTTAATTAATTAATTATTTAATTAATTAAGGGAGAAATTATTTTTAATTTATTAAAAATAATTTAAGGGTTTTTAAACCCTTTAGAAAGCAAATTTTGATTAAATTCGAAATTAGTTTTCTTTTCAGCCGACGTGTTCTAAAGTCCACGTATGGACTGTAAATATGAGAAGGTTCCTAGGGTTAAACTCTCTTGGAAAATCGAAGGCAATTAATTGGTTTGGCTGTGATCGAATGTTCTGTTTACGCTGTGAAAGAGGAGAGCTCATGGTTTGAAAATTTTTCGGAAAGCTTGATCGTTTATGTGGAAGGAAGTTCATATTGGACTTCGTAAGCCCCTTTGTGGGCTAGTGGCAGGGAAGGATGCATTTGGGCCTTGCGTAGGCGGAGGTCTACGTTTCGATCCCCGTGGAGGGAGCTGTGCATGGATTAGTCACGTTTTTATTAAAACGTGTTTTGTGCCGTGAATTTCGGATTCTTCAAGGGCAGCCAATATAAGTTTGAGGGTTGTGTGTGGTGACAACTTTAAGGATCAATTTTCTTCTACTCCAAAAAGGTATGGGCACACTTTCCTTATGAGTATGATTGGTGTATTTTTTCTGAAATAAGGTTGGAGTGAAAAGGTTTTCAACTAGGTTTCCTTTGGTTGGGTGTAAATCCTATTTTCTGGTTTGTTGAAGACTTCTTATGCATTGTTATCCTTGATGAGAGTTTTGGTGAATGCATAATTCTGGTTTGAGGTAGTGGAAGCATTGTGCACTAGGGTTTATGTTTGTGAGTCTTGCTACTTGCATTGAGTTGGTGGAACCCTTGGTTGGTTGTTTTGAGTTTGATGGTTGAGTTGCTTCCATAGAGGTTGTTTGATCAAGTTATTGCTTTACTTGATTCATGATATTGGGCTTACTCCATTGAGTTGATTTGAGCAAGTTATTATTTACATTTGGTGATATTATGTTGGTGGCTGTTTTGTTCAAATATCTTTGGAGGGAAAAGGATTTCTACTTGTTTCCTTTTTCTTGTGATGATTGGTTGAATGCTTCAAGGTTGATGTTGAGTTGAGTGGTGTTGGTTGACTAAACCTTGTTTGATGAGCATTGTTTTTGAAACCCTAATTGATGATGAAAATAACATGAGTATCATTGTTATGTGATTCTTTGCATAGTTGGCAATTGTTGGGGTTTCATGTTCTTGAAAGAAAACATTCTATCCTATCCATTTCAGATATTGAGTTGAGTTTTCAGATTTGAGATTGAGATTGAGCTGAGTTGATTTGAGTTGAGTTTTGAGATTGGGATTTGAGTATAGAACATATTGAGTCTCTAACAATTCTCTTTATGCTTCTATGAGTTTGACAAATCACATTGGGTCTCTAACAATTCACTTTGTGATTTCCTACTAAGAAAGTTTTTCTTGGTGAGTTTGCTGAGTTTTTGGATAGGTTCTAGTGGGGACTTGTGAGCAGTTTTGGACAGGTTTCGGTGGGGACTTGTAAGCAATTTTTGGACAGGTTCCGGTGGGGACTTGTGAGCAGATTTGGACAGGTCCTAGCAGAGGACTTGTGAGCTGAGTTTGATAGTTCTATCAGAGAACTTGAGGATAGAGGTGCATTGGTTCTATGAGAAGAACCCGAGGACAATTGGAAAGTCTTTGAGAAGGCTTGTATGTAGAGGATTGATTTGTTCAAGAGTTGGATAGATCTGACAGATAGAGGAAGACTTGTACTAGACCGACCGACTGTGTTTGGTACAGGTTGCTGAGCTACTGTGGACGTGATCATAGAAGGTAGAGGTCTCTTAGGCTAAGCATTGAGGACAGGAGGTCTTCGATGGAAAGGAGTTCCACGTGCTGGCAAGAGGTAGAGGCAATTGATCTTTTGAGGGATCATTTCTAGAGTAGAGGGGAAGGTATCTCCTTTGAGCAGAGGCTCATAAATTCTGATTGGGGGAAGGTATCTCCTTTGGGCCGAGGCTCATAAACATTGTAATTGGGAAGGATTCCAAAAGAACTTTGAGATAACTTTTAGAGAAAAGTTTTGTGGACATAGCCCAACCATTCTGGGTGAACCACGTTAAAATTGGTGTCACTTTGTGGATGATATTGTGCATTGCTTTGATATTGCTTTGGGTATATTGCTTTACTATTTTGAAGTATAAAGTAAAAAGTAAAAAGAGGTCTTATACTGTTCACCCCCCCTTCTCAGTATAAGCTTGTGTTCTTCAATTGGTATTAGAGTAGGTGCCTTCGAAAAGTTTAACAGCTTGAAGGAAAAGCTAGTAAAGAACACAATGGATTATTCAAGTGGAAATGTAGCACCTATTCTTGATGGGTCATATTTTGGTCTTTGGAGTGCAAGGATGAAGGTTCATCTAATGGCACTTGGTAATGAGGTATGGGAAGTGATTGAAGATGAGAACACTATTCCTGAACATGGTCCTAATACTAAAGAAGAAAGGCTCCTACATCATAGCAATTCAAAAGCAATGAATGCAATACTGAAAGGCTTACAGAAATCAGATCTCACCAAAGTGATTCACCGCAAGACAGACTAGTGAAATGTGGAATCGATTGAAGGTGGTTCATACAAGTGATACAAATGTCAAAAAGGCCAAGTTGAGACACTTCAAAGGTATGTTTGAACAACTCAAGATGAATGATGATGAAAATATTAGTGACTACATGCTTCGTATGGATGAGGTTGTTAACTCCATGAAAGACTTAGGTCTTGAGCTTGCTAAAAATGATGTTTGTGATAAGATTTTAATATCTCTTCCTAATAGATTTAGTGAAAAGATTTTTTCTATTGAGGAAGCTAAAGATTTGGATAAGTTGAAAAATGATGAGCTCCATAGTATACTTGCAGCATTTGAGTTGAGAACTCAAGTGAAGGTTGATGTCAAGAAAGAGGCAGCTTTCAAGGCTACCAAGGAATCCAAGGGTAAACAACTTCAAGATAGTGATGAGTCTTCTAGAGATGAAGAGGCATATTACAACAAGAAAGGCAAGTTCTCTAGAAAGCACAAAAGTATGAAAAATATAAGATGTTTCAATTGTGAAAATTTTGGTCATTATGCTATTGACTGTACTATTCCCAAGAATTAAAGTGATGAAGATAAATAGGATTCTAAGAGCAAGGATTCTAAAAAGCACAAGCATCACAGGAAAAACAAAGATGAACACAACAATCAAGGAAAGAGGTATTCTCACAAGCACAAGAAGATTTTCTACCTAGACAAAGCAAGTAAGTGTTCTAGTAGTGATAGTGAAAGTTCTTCAAGTGATAATGAAAATGAGATGTTGTTCATATCAAGAAAAGAGGAAGAACTAAAACATAGATTCATTATCATGAAATGTCTTAGATGTGGAAATTTTGGTCACCTTGAGGATGATTGCACAAATAATGATTTGGTTTCTAGTATGTATGAGGATGCTTCAGAAAACTATAAGGAAGATGCATGTATGGTCTTTGAAAAGGGTAGCACCTCTAGTGATAAGAAATCTAAAAAAGGCTTCGATGATTCAAAAAGCAAACAAATAAAGGATCTTGAAAGTGAACTTATTAGTGCTATTAGTGCTTTGAAAAATGAAAGAAAGAAGAATGCTAGACTCAAGGATAAGTTAGATGAATGTTGTATGGAGAGAGATGATCTTATAGAAAGTCTTCATTTCTCTATAGTTAAGACACAAGAACTCAAGGATGAGTTAGAGTCTAAGGTTCTTGAGTATAGTGAGTTAGAATAGAAAATGGCTTCTTTGAAAGAGGAAACTAAAGAGTACAAGGATAAGCTTTATAGGTTTCAAGATAGATCCAAAAAGGTTAAGTCACTCATCAAAGGTCAAAGAAAGACAACAGATAAAACAGGCCTTGGTTTTGTTAAGCCACACAAGGAACAAGTTGGAGAGTCTAGTAAGAGACTCCAAAAGGAAGAGAGTTCTGATGAGGAAAGTATTTCAGAAAAGGAGTCCTTGAGTGATAGATGCACAAAAATAGAAAAATGGGAGAAATTTTATAGGACCTAGAAGGTCATTTATAGGAAAGTTTAATGGCAGATGTTTTGCTTGTCACAGGTTTGGTCACATGGTTTCACATTGCATGACTCAAGTAAGGAAGGTAAATGACAGTTTTAGAGGTGGTAATTTCTTTCAAGGGTATTGCTACTCTTGTAAACAGTTTGGGCATAAGGCAATTTTTTGCAAGGATAATAATAGGAACAGGGTTAGTTGGAACAGGTGGATTCAAAGAACAGGTATGCCTAAAAGAAATAACATTGTTACTTGTTATAAGTGCAACAATGAAGGTCACACAGCTAGACAATGTAGAGCTAAACTTCCAAGGTACAGGAACATAAATAGTGGTATGAATAGGTCCAAGGATCAAGGCATGGATAAAAATAGGAATGATAACAGGAACAGGAACAGTGATAGGAACAGGAACAGGAATATGGTCAAGGAGAACAAGAGAAGACATGGTAAGGCAGCTATAGACACCGATGATGATCAGTGCCTGTTGGGAGTTTTACTCCCACCCCAAAATTAAACACCTCAACAGGAGGTGGGGGAGGGACTAAGCTAAGAGGCTCATTATTATTCCCAAGCCCCAAAGGTGACCCTTTGCCATTGATGACAAAGGGGGAGAGATATGAGTAAGGGGGAGAGCCTCAAGACAGGGGGAGCTGATTTCTTTATAGCAATGTTGATTTCAAGTATTGTCGAGAAGCATGGTTTGCCATCAATGACAAAGGGGGAGATTATTGGCAATTTTGGGTTTGAGATCCTAGCTTCTTGTCTATGAGTTGTCATTGATGTCAAAAGGAAATGACATTAATGTTAAGAGGATGTGTTGGCTTCAAAGGTGGAAGATTCCAAGAGAATATTTTTAAGAGAATCCGAGAGAGATTCCATTGGCAATGGTTTTTATTAAAACCAATGGAGGTTCTCTTTATTATTTATTTAATTATTATTTAAAACCCTTCAAGGTTTTAATTAATTAATTATTTAATTAATTAAGGGAGAAATTATTTTTAATTTATTAAAAATACTTTAAGGGTTTTTAAACCCTTTAGAAAGCAAATTTTGATTAAATTCAAAATTACTTTTCTTTGCAGTTGACGTGTTCTAAAGTCCACGTATGGACTATAAATATGAGAAGGTTCCTAAGGTTAAACTCTCTTGGAAAATCAAAGGCAATTAATTGGTTTGGCTGCGATCGAATGTTCTGTTTATGCTGTGAAAGAGGAGAGCTCGTCATTTGAAAAGCTTTTAGAAAGCTTGACCGTTTATGTGGAAGGAAGTCTGTCTTGGACTTCGTAATCCACTTTGTGGGCTAGTGGCAGCGAAGGCTACGTTTGGGCCTTATGTAGGCAGAGGTCTGCATTTCGATCCCCATGGAGGGAGCTGTGCATGGATTAGTCACGTTTTTATTAAAACGTGTTTTGTGCCACAAATTTTGGATTCTTCAAGGGTAGCCAATATAAGTTTGAGGGTTGTGTGTGGTGATAGCTTTAAGGATCAATTTTCTTCTACTCCAAAAAGGTATGGGCACATTTTCCTTATGAGTATGATTGGTGTATGTTTTCTAAAATAAGGTTGGAGTGAAAATGTTTTCAACTAGGTTTCCTTTGGTTGGGTGTAAATCCTATTTTCTGGTTTATTGAAGACTTCTTATGCATTGTTATCCTTGATGAGAGTTTTGGTGAATGCATAATTCTGGTTTGAGGTAGTGGAAGCATTGTGCACTAGGGTTTGTGTTTGTGAGTCTTGCTACTTGCATTGAGTTGGTGGAACCCTTGGTTGGTTGTTTTGAGTTTGATGGTTGAGTTGCTTCCATAGAGGTTGTTTGATCAAGTTATTGCTTTACTTGATTCATGATATTGGGCTTACTCCATTGAGTTGATTTGAGCAAGTTATTCTTTACATTTGGTGATATTGTGTTGGTGGCTATTTTGTTCAAATATATTTGGAGGGAAAATGATTTCTACTTGTTTCCTTTTTCTTATGATGATTGGTTGAATGCTTCAAGGTTGATGTTGAGTAGAGTGGTGTTGGTTGACTAAACCTTGTTTGATGAGCATTGTTGTTGAAACCCTAATTGATGATGAAAAGAACATGAGTATCAGCGTTATGTGATTCTTTGCATAGTTGGCAATTGTTGGGGTTTCATGTTCTTGAAAGAAAACATTCTATCCTATCCATTTCAGATATTGAGTTGAGTTTTTAGATCTGAGATTGATATTGAGCTGAGTTGATTTGTGTTGAGTTTTGAGATTGGGATTTGAGTATAGAACATATTGAGTCTCTAACAATTCTCTTTATGCTTCTATGAGTTTGACAAATCACATCGGGTCTCTAACAATTCACTTTGTGATTTCCTACTAAGAAATTTTTTCTTTGTGAGCTTGCTGAGTTTTTGTACAGGTTCCAGTGGGGACTTGTGAGCAGTTTTGGACAAGTTTCGGTGGGGACTTGTGAGCAGTTTTGGACAGGTTTCGGTGGGGACTTGTGAGAAGATTTGGACAGGTCCTAGTAGAGGACTTGTGAGCTAAGTTTGATAGTTCTATCAGAGAACTTGAGGATAGAGGTGCATTGGTTCTATGAGAAGAACCCGAGGACAGTTAGCAAGTCTTTGAGAAGGCTTGTATGCAGAGGATTGATTTGTTCAAGAGTTGGACAGATCTGACAGATAGAGGAAGACTTGCACTAGACCGACTGACTATGTTTGGTACAGGTTTTTGAGCTGCTATGGACGTGATCATAAAAGGCAAAGGTCTCTTAGGCTAAGCATTAAGGATAGGAGGTCTTCGGTGGAAAGGAGTTCCACGTGCTGGCAAGAGGTAAAGGCAGTTGATCTTCTGAGGGATCATTTCTAGAGCAGAGGGGAAGGTATCTCCTTTGAGCAGAGGCTCATAAATTTTTATTGGGGGAAGGTATCTCCTTTGGGCCGAGGCTCATAAACATTGTAATTGGGAAGGATTCCAAAATAACTTTGAGATTACTTATAGAGAAAAGTTTTGTGGACGTAGCCCAGCCATTCTGGGTGAACCACGTTAAAATTGGTGTCACTTTGTGGATGATATTGTGCATTTTTTTGATATTGCTTTGGGTATATTGCTTTACTGTTTTGAAGTATAAAGGAAAAAGTAAAAAAAGGTCTTATACTATTCACCCCCCCTCTCAGTATAAGCTTGTGTTCTTCACCAATATTAATTAATTCAAATTATTCAAAATACTTCATTCTCTATGCAGTAGGTGAATAGGAGTGTTATGTCATCGTTCTCACGTAGAAACAAGAAGATGAAGATGAAAAACCGATTACATTTTTGAGTCAATTTATTGTGCCACACTAGGATAAGTATAATTTTATTGAAAATTATGTGTATGCAGTGATGAAATACCTAAAGAAATTCTAGAAATTTGTCTCACAGAGCAAAAAAATCATTTAAGTTATACACCCAGATGTTAGAAACTTCATTATTCAAGGAGAATTAGGTGACAAAAGAGTGGGTTGGGTCTCAAATATTAAAGAGTATGATGTGGAGATCTGACCAACTAAGCCAATTCATGGACGATATCTTTACCAAGAATTTTCCAAAAGCACGATGTCTGAACCATTGGCTACAGTATAGAAAGCAAATATCTACAAAAGAATTTGTGTACATTGTGTTATAGGCGATCATGACTGGATAAAGTATCTTATTGAATTATTTACCTCAAGGAAATATCCATCACATATTTATTCTTCACAACATTGAATATTCAAGCTACAAGCGCTTAAATACATCCTTTTTCCAAATGGATTATTTCATAAGAACATAGACGAGATACTCCTCAGGTGTGTGAAGGAGGCAGAGAAACAAAAGATATTGGAAGAGTTTCATTTTGGTCTATCTATGGCCATTATGTGAGAAGACATATGGCCTTGAAGATCATTCGATTTGGCTACTTATGGCCTACCCTTTTTGTAGATGCACACAAGGTGAGTCAAAATTATGATAGCTTTCAACGGTATGTTGGAAGGACTAGGAAAGCTTAATTACCCCTACACCCGATTCAAGTGGAAGCACCATTTTGGTAATGGGATTTGGACTCCATTGGAGTCATAGAACCTCACTCGTTAGTTGAGCATGAATATATCCTAACTGTAACAGATTATTTCACTATGTGGGAAGAGGCCATCCTTACCAAAAAAGTAGATCAAGCTACGGTCATATCTTTCCTTGAGTGATTGATCACCCGTTTTGGTGTTCTAGATGCTATTGTAAATGGATAATGAGACTCCATTTATTAGGGTGAAGATCACCAAATTTGCAAGCAAATATGGGATCTATATCAAGACATATTCTAATTACTATTCGTAAAGAAACGAGTTGGCCAAATCCACAAATAAGAATTTATTGTGGATCTTGAAGAGAAATCTAGGAAACAACAAGAGAAATTGGCACTTATTGTTGAATCAGACTTTGTGGTCATATTGGATATCAGTGAAGAAGTCTTAAAGCCTCTCCTTACTCCATCATGTATGGGAAAGAAGTAGTTCTACCCACTCACATTAAGCTTCCAGTGCTCCAGACATTGAAGATGTTCCAAGGAGAAGATGATGAGTTTGATCCTGTGAGCGTATGGATGGCTCAGTTGCTATAGTTGGAAGAGGAAAGAGAGAAGGCATACAAAGCTTTCATAGAACATACAAATATTACATAGAAGTAGATTTATAGGAAGACAACAGAGCGCAAGTTTCAGGTGGGAGATTTAGTCCTCAAAAGGAATGAGAACAAAGCTAAGTCTGGAAAGCATCACAAGTTCAATGTAATCTAGGAAGGTCCATTTCAAATTGCTACAATAAATTCGGCGAATGCTTACCACATTCAAGATATGGATGGTTGGGATATCCCGATTCTGGTTAACAACCTTCATCTAAAGGCCTATTTTTAATGATTTAATAAAAAGAGGTACAACTTTGTAAATATGTACAGATTCCTTTTCAGTATTTTATTTGCTTTATAAAATAATATAAAAAAAAGAAGAAACAAAAAAGGAACAAGAAAAATAAAAATGAGAAATGCTCTTTTTGAAAATCAGTTTCGCCCCAAGATTCCCTTTGAAATTCCTTGTTCTGTTGAAATAGTTTGGTAGGTTTTAGAAATTCTAAAAGGATGGTATTACAAAGCCCCTAGGTAAAATAAGGAGCCTTCAAGAAAACATTTTTTGCATCCATAGGCACACAGTGAAAGCACAAGTCCTTTTCGCCACATTCCCAAATACAAGACGACAACTACATGAAGAGGCGCTTTCACCCCAAGGAAGGGGTGAAAACCCCATTTACCTTCCTTTGGATGTGAAAATACGAGGAAGAACGAGAGCACCAAGTCAACGCTATAAAAGCAGTCAAAAGAGTTTTCACCCCAAATGAGGGGTGAAACTCTTGTTCGTCCCTCAACGGGGTGAAAACAGTTATTAAAGGTCAAATTCGGAGATGGTCAAAAGGGGTTTTCGCTTCTCGTTGGGGCGAAGATATTTTTATAATATTTAAAATGTTAAATTGAAGCACCCATATCATTTGATTTAAAATAAAGTATGGTTTATGATAACAAAGGCGCCATGACAGTTAAAAAATAATAATTGTCAACTATGTTTTCACCCTATAAGAGAGTGAAGCTCCCATTCATTCGCTCAATAAATTTCTAGGAGCATGGGGGCACGACCTTTAAAAATAAAAATAATAATAAAATAAAAAGCAAGAGTTAAAAAAAAAAAAAAATGAAAGCAAGGATTAAAATTTTGCATATATATATATATATATCTAAATAAAAATAAGACTGATGAAATAAAAAAGCATCAGTCTTTTTAAGATGTTTTTTCTAAATATGGCACGAAAAAAAAAGGGGGTGAAGAGTTGTTTTAAAATGAAATGAAGTTCGACACAAAGTCAATCAAACAGGTTGAAATAATTTTCAGAGAGAAAGGGAAAGAAGACAAGTGCACCTCAAGGACGCTTTTGCCCCCATTGTTTTTCAGAGCGCCTTGATTTCATAAGCATAATTAAAATTTCAAAAGCTCTCTACCAGAGCAATTTCACCCTCTGACACATAGTGAATCTTGAAAAATGTGCATGCAAGCTAAGGTGCATTTCTGAGGCATTTAATTTAAAACGTGCGCTCGGGTTTGCGTTGGAGGGAGATTTGAGGGTTTCGAGGAGCAAAATCCCATACCATCAAAAGAAGAAGCCCTTATTGGTTTCTAGGTGGTAAGGTTATTATTCCAAGGAAGATTTAATATCCAAGGCACATTTTTTGATGAAACCACTCGGTAAGGAGGACACACTTTCTAAGGATGATCTTGTAGAAAATAATAGTTGATATCGTTAGAACATCGAGAATAGTACCGAGCAGGTGAAACAAAGTGCATATTCTTCTTAAATCACCCCAAAAAAAATTGGTATTTACTACGGTGGTTGGAAGGGAGATCTATATAAAGGAATAGGTAAAATATTCGTAGTTTAATTTTTTAAATTTTATTGTTGTTATGTTTTCGAAAGCTTTTGTTGTAGAGATTAGAAAGAGAATTCAGGGTAGCCACCAGAGGGATATAATGGGAAAGAGAAGCAAAGAGGCACAAGAGGCTACGAAGCCCAAGAATTTCAAAAAGAAAGTAGAAGGTGGGTCAAAGTCCAAGAAGACCCAAAGAAATGAGAATGTGGAATTGGACCTGTAATCTAAAACTATAGCAGAAATCAGAGACTGTGTGATTACTAACAAGGGCATGGAGAAACTATGACAAGATGTGGAGTTTGTGGTAAAACAATGATTAACAGCTAAGAGCCCTTTAACTATGTCATTCCATGCATAGTTATCTTGGTATTTGTATATGCCCATACAACCTTGTTCGAAGGTGGTGAAGATAATTGCTCGATTTTATAATTTGGTTACCAAAATGGTGCGTACGATAAATAGAGAACCACTTTTTTCTATTTTTGCTAATGAAGTGCGAGAAGCATTTGCCTACAGGTTGAAACCTCCTTCATATGTGATCAGTAAGAAGCTACATACCAATGAGTAGGAGGACATATACGTATCTACCATGATGATGCATCGATTCATGGAGATGTAGTTAATTAAAGAGCCATAGCTAGGGAAGCTATTGAACTTACCAAAGTTGCATACAAAGTTTAAAAGCCCAAAAATTTACTTGATGTTATAGTGGGTTACTGGTTTATCGATATATTCTACAGTTCATAAGTGGCAAGTAGACCTAGCACAGTGCATATTCCTGATGGATTTTTATGCTCCATCAGCCATGAGGGAGGGCACCAATCTGATTTACTTTGATTGGGCAGATTTTATATCTCAGAAACTACATTTTTATAATCCAGGATGGTGCGTACGGTAAATAGAGAACCATTTTTTTCTATTTCTGCTAATGAAGTGCGAGAAGCATTTGCCTGTGGGTGAAACCTCCTTCATATGTGATCAGTAAGAAGCTACATACCAATGAGTAGGAGGACATATATGTATCTACCATGATGATGCATCGATTCATGGAGATGTAGTTAATTAAAGAGCCATAGCTAGGGCAGCTACCGAACTTACAAAAATTGCTTACAAAGTTTAAAAGCCCAGAAATTTACTCGATGTTAGCATGGGTTATTGTTTACCGATATATTCTATAGTTCATAAGTGGTAAGTTGACTTGGCACAATGTATATTCCTAGTGGATTTTTATGCTCCATCAGCCATGAGGGAGGGCACCAATCTGATTTACTTCGATTGGGCCGATTTTATATCTCAAAAACTACATTTTTAGCTGGATAGGTTACATGCTGGAGAGGAATTTTTGGTCTGGTATTTATTTTTCCATCTACACTAGTATTTTTCATTCATTGCGATAAGGCAAATGGATGAGAAATATGAGCTTCTACCAGTGTATATGTGGCCTTCCACTCTATCGAGCAGGGAGTCATTTTATAGTTTTAACCATTTGTTTCTAGAGCCTACAATAGAGCTTCTTTGTGGTGCATGTGAAAGAGTATCATGGGAGATGAGAGAAGAAGTGGCTATGGCAAAAATGAGTGACCTATTTTTTTTAAGTCAAGTCGTGGTCGTAATAATCTATGGCTTCATAGGTAAGCCATTGTTGCTCCCTTATTTTACCACCAAACACGTTTTCACCATGGAGGTGGTGCACTAAAAAAATTACACTAATGATGTGTATGGATTAGGGCACGATAAGAGGATGACTTGCAATATGCCTTTCAAGTTTGGTAGTATAGAAGTAAACCAGGTCAAACAGAATAGGCTACTTACAGTGGCAGTCCAAGACTTGGGGTTGATAGAGTTGCCACAACGATGGAGATATGATCCATTGGGGAAATTTTTGAAAATAATCAAGGCCAAGACCTTCCATTTTTTTCCATGACCTGACATTCAGGAGAGGTGTAATAATTTTGATAGGTGTGACTTAGAGTGGCACATTGAAAATATGATGTCGCTCCCACCCTGGCACACCTTCTACAAATCGAAGGCCTAGTACAATCCTGTAGTGTACAAAAATCATATTTCTCCGATCAAACTTTTTAGTCGGGCAAAAGAAATCCAGCCCCTATGGAGTAAGGAAAAAGTTATGAACTGGTGGATAATGCGGGTCCACAGAGGAAAAATTATGTCTCCCTATGGATTGAAAATGGATGAGGCATTTTCAAAGGCCTATGATAAATATGTCAATTATCAACCCATCGCTTTTGCCAAGTATTTACCCCAAATGTTTCAAAATTATTATAGTGGTGATAGTGCGGCCAAGGGAAAGCACCCAATAGTTGAGGACAAAACTCTTGAGGAAGAAGAACAGTAGTATTTTTTTCAAAGGAGGTCATAGTGGGCGAAGCATAAAGTTGATGAGGCAACCTTGGTGGAAAATAAAACTATCTAAGATGCACATCCTTTCTCGAAAGCAACAAAAAATCCAAGGATCAATGCTACTTCCTCATATACTACTACAATTTTGATCATTGTAGTTCCCATAGTTACAGTTGTTTTGGTGACTGTTAATTCCCCTCCATTGGTGATAGATGCTCCAATGACGATCACCCAAATATTTTTGATAATTTATAAACAATCAGAGGACTAGTACGTGAAGAACCTGTAGGAGGAGATCGTTATTGTTGAAGAGGAAGCGAAGAAGTGATAGGAAGAAATTATTTTGTAGCTGCTTCCATCACCGAAACACACGGTGCCTGCGCTTGAAGGTATGTCTTCCTTTACACATACTTCTTTAAAACATGAAATGACTATCAGTTTATTTCCATTAGTTTCTACATTAGTCTCTCCCCCTTTCGGTAGCCCTCCGTGTCTATTTTGCTCTTTTCTTCCATTTCATAGGTCACTACTACTCCTCTAATTCCTCTTTCTTCGGCCTCCCTTTCTTTCATTTCATTCACGTCAAGGCCAAAACCATTTTATGCCCTTCCCATTTCATTGCTACTATCACTTTTGTTGAGGTTATAAGTACACAAGCTCCTCCCAGAGTGAGCGTAACTACAATTGAACTTAGTTCCTCCACCCATTTTGCTATTTTGGTACCTCCCTTCCTAGTCATCTCTTCCACTTCCTTTTAGCCTGACTGATCACAAATTTTGATACCTTTCACACAATTTCTGGAGTTGCAAGTACTACCCAAGGTTGATATGGAACCGAAACATCTTGACGTAGAGAAAATCAATCGGACGCACCTTAGTTTGTCATAGTGGTTGAAAAGTTGTAGGTGAAAAGAAGCACTGGCTCGAACTCAACCGCTCAAGGTCACTTTTGATCTGATTGCCATGGAAGTTCATACAACCAAGATCACTCCCCTGGTCCAAAATCCACAAGGATAAATGATGTTGATCAATTATGCTTGTGCGACTGTAATAGAGGACCTGACCAGGATTGATCCCACAAAGAAAATGGGTAATATATAGGTTGATATGATTTTGGTATACTTGCATGGAGAATATTATAAGTAGAGGTATTTTGACAATGAAAATAAAATTATCGAACTTGAAAGTCCCTTGGCCACAAGTAGAGCACAAAAGGAGAAGACTGCCATGGAGAATGAATACTTGCATCAGCAGGTTGGAGTGCATCGAAAAGAAAGGGATGCAGTAAGTTTGGAGATGCAAGCACTCAGAATGCAACTAGAGGCTATACAAAATCAACTAGATGAAAAATCCACATAGGCTATGGGATTCTCCCTAAAAATAATCAAAGAGGCTCACCTTCTCTTGGCACAGAGTTACAAAAAGTTGGCAGCCAAAGTAGTGCAGGTTTTGCATTATCTCTAGGCAGTTCGAATACATATTCATATGGGTCAGCAGTTGATTGACATGACAGAGAAGATGCTAGAATCCCACATAGAAATGGCTATAAAAATCCAAGCTTTGGCTCAATCTAGCATGCACATTCACCCCTTAAGTGAGATGGATCACGCTTGGTCTACCACCAAGGTCACATTGGGAAGCTATTTTTAGAGAATGGATCTGATGAGAGAAGGTAGGAATATCCTTAATGACATAGAATGAGAGCATATTTTTTCCATGATTCATTTTGTCACTCTCATTGATATGGATTTTCTAGTTTTTACTGATGACTGGGGTGAACTTGTTGGGAAATGAAACTGATGAGATATTTTATTGATACAAAAGGTTACAATATATAGGCATAAGCCTATATGACAAGTGTCAATGATGATGACAAGTGTCAAAAAGTAGGTAGGCATAGTGCACATTAGAATACATTAATTCTAACATTCCACCGAAATGCATGGGTAAGCAGTCGCTGCATCCGCCAAGTCTATAGAAAAGGTGACTAGGTACAAGGATCACATACAAAATACCTTGGGAGTGTTGGGTTCCACCGAGAGTGCACTCCAAGGTACAAAAATTTTGAGGCTAAAAAACTTAAATGAAACAACCTCAAAATTATAAATGGACA
The DNA here is from genome assembly GCA_028583015.1 of Wollemia nobilis. Taxonomy (NCBI): domain Eukaryota; kingdom Viridiplantae; phylum Streptophyta; class Pinopsida; order Araucariales; family Araucariaceae; genus Wollemia; species Wollemia nobilis. The sequence continues at coordinate 16,453,858 of JAQPPZ010003374.1, forward strand.
CCACCATTGTGTCCATCATGGAAAAAACTTTCCAATGACTAAATATCCCTATGTTTCACTATCAATGGGGCCTTCAAGTTGCAGAAAAATAATATACCTCTCTTGACTGGAAAAAGAAAAACATTACTCTCTGGCGGAAATAAAACATCATCATAATGGACCATCTAAACCTTCCACTCTATGTTGAAAAACATTAAAAAAAATTACTAATAAGGCCATATTGTCGACCTCTCTCACTCCCAAGTCTTACATAACAAGCCCCAATAAAGTGGCCCCTCCAATTTATAAAAGGTACCCTTTTATATATACAAAATAAAATTAAATAATGGGCACTTCAAAAATAGACCAACTAAAATGGTTGTCATTCAACAAAAAAACACAATTTCAAACTCTTTGACATCAACAAGAATTATGGGTCATCAATGAAATGAATATTTTACCACTATTATTTCCAAACACATCAACGACGCTAGTTACGCTCCAACTCTTGCCTCCATCATTGGTAACACAACTTGAAATAGATTACAGTGATGAAAAAACATGTCATCCATGAAAACTAAATTACAAGTTAATAATGCCACAACAAATGGCTGCCATTGAAAAATATTTGTGTCGCTCCTCCTTGAACATGACATCCACGGTAGCTTCATCAAAAAACACATAAACGTCTGTCATATTTTAAAAAATAGTTGGTACCATCAGACCACTATAGCTTACTAACAGGTTTTACTGGGCCACTCGGTTGAAGATGGCGGTATCCGAACTCTTTACCAAATAGTCATCTTCGTAGAAACAGTTATCGATAGAAAAAATTACTACCCACATCATTATTTTGCTCAAAATATTTTTCATAAATATGCCCTCTTTGACCATTTGCATCTTATCTACTGGATCCATCAGCATAGGGATAGCATCACAAACTAAACTTAAAAAACAAACTTCCACTCTGATGGCCATTACGTAATCAACATCATATTTTATGGTTGAAAGCACAGAAAAACCACGTTTGAGAGAACTTCTTTGGGAGAAAATTACATGGGCCATTTTGCCATATCTCACATCATATGCACATCGTCGCTCCTTCTCAGGGATCAAAACTCCATTCTAAGTCTGCACCTTCATATTTGCAACAAATGTTCATCCCGTCCAATGCTCGCCAAACATAGCCATATTAAAAATATAAATCACACAATTTGTAAAATTTTACTTAACAACACGTGAATCCGTCACATCATCGTGCAGTGGAGTCACATAAAATAGCACACGAACAGATCTACAGCCCATAGGAACTTCTATTAATGGTCTGTCGATGTGTCTCGCTTGATCGAGGATTGTGGCTTTTGCATACATGTCAGATCAATAGGTCCCGCGCATTGCCAAAAAATTAAATTTCCTCAAGACAACTTCTTCTCTCACCTCAACTTTAGATCCTGAAATATTGACTATCTATAATATTCCTTAATTTTGGATGCATAGGGGGTTATTCACCATGATATCCTCCATGACCATGTGACCTCCATCAAGTCTATGGTCCCCTGGAGGTTCTTCATTGTTGCTTCAACAAAACTCCTTCGACATCGAGCTCCTTCCCAAGCTGTAGTGGGTGTATTTGTTCGAGGAACTAATACATCGTTGAACAGGATATTTAAATGGAAAAATAAATTACTCATTGAAGGCTATGTGTCAGGCATCTTTCATCATGACGGTGGATAACGTACTGTGTCAAAATATCTCCTTCTCTAGCAAAGGACGACTCCTCCGATGGCTCCTCCATTGGTCTTGTCATAACAGATCGGGCTTGCAATATCCATAGCATAGCCAATGCCTGCAGTAGTATCACCATCATTTTCTCTCATACGTAGGCATGAGATACAAAAAAACATCCAACACCTCACTGTGCCATTTTTCAATCTGGTGTAGGAAGTCAGGTGCCATATTGAGAGCGGATCAACTCCCATCGATTCTAGTCACTTCCACACATGCAACCTCTATTTGGATGAGCAGAACTTCTGGTCCATGACTATAGTGTCAAACTCCCTCCAAATATCTTGATACTACTATTAATGCTATATGTGCATGCAAAAATTAGAAACTTCACCATTAATCACATAGAAACTATATGTTTAATGCCCACTCAGCAGTGACAGCAGGATTCTAAATCGGAACCTTCGACCGGTAAATAAGCATTAGTTTGAACTCGTTCATCCAAGGTTAACATTCAAATTCATCACCTAATTCTTTGGATGCGGCTGCAGAACAACTGGATGAAATTATGTTAAAATTATTGCCAACACGTCGTTCCCGCACGTCTAACTCATTCAAAATCGAAAACTTGCACATATATACTGCCACACGGGGTTGGAAATTGAGGATAGATGTGTGATCTAGAATGACGATTGCACACATCTCATAGCGTACACCACACCCTTCAGTGTAATGGAAATACACATGATAATAACTATGGCACAAGAACCAGTGGAAGGCTGCCTCCCTTTCTCCATGATATTTGCCATGACTATAAGTGTAATCATGGTTATTCCGTATTGAACGAAGCCTTATTAAACCATTTAAATATCATTTACTGTTGCACAATTAACCTCTTGAGTGTACGTGAGCTTCACAAGGCCCACTAGCCAAGGCGACATCAGGCTCGTTTTTAGGGGTTGCCACTTCGACTGGTATACAACCATAGTGTATTCTTTGTTGCATGGCTCCTACTATGGATGTACTTTCGCAACGTGGTTCTCCTCCATGCAAGCATCACAGATGCAGCTTCTGCTAGAATGAAAACAAGTTCACATTACAATAGCCTTTCTACAATAGTCTACCAATGACCTTCAAAATAAAAAAATGGTGTTAATGGCTGGTCCGAGAATGTGGTTAACTGTAAAAAATGGTGTTGCAATTACTGACTAGATTTCTCATCCCCTTTTTGAACTAGATAGGCCTGAGGGGAGAGGATACTCTCTAAACTAGTATAAGCTACACCACCAAATGGGAGAGGGGGGGCTAAAAAAAATAGTGGAGGAAAAGCCTGCTCTGATACCAAATGTTGGGAAATGAAACTGATGAGATATTTTATTGATACAAAATGTTACAATATATAGGCATAAGCCTATATGACAAGTGTCAATGATGATGACAAGTGTCAAAAAGTAGGTAGGCATAGTGCACATTAGAATACATTAATTCTACCAAAACCTCTATCGAAAGAACAATTGGAAGCGGCCTGAAAGAAGTTTGTGGAGGACACCTTGGAGATTGATATATGGGAGGAGCCCATCATAGAATAAAAAGTGCTACCACCTATGAATAAGTTTACCTGCATGGAGCTATCATTGTTTGAGCTAGCCCATAGGGTAAAGCACCTTAGTCTGGAGGATGTCTAGAACCTACGGTATGTGTATGAGTCGCTGAGTACCCCTTGCTTATTTACTACACATACTTTGGGGGAGGTAGTTGTAGTCTATGATATTACCTACAAAATCTTGAAAGAGAAGGAGTAATGAGCCGTAGTAGATAAGGTCGCAGTAGAAAAGTAGAAAAAGAAGCAGAATGGGCGGAAGTACTCTGAGTAGCAGCAAAGGCTGAAGCTGCTGAGAAAGTAGAAAAGTAGGTGCAAAAAAATGCTTCCACATCAGAAGTGCCAGCTAAAGCTGCAAGTAAAAGGGCTCACTAAAATCCCAATGGATAAAGGCATGGGATAATTTGCATCCATGTGAGCTAGATACCCCATGAGCCACCAAAAATATTGGTAATTTTGACATTATGCCACATAGAAATTTTTGTTGGATTTTTTATCGTAATGCGGTAAAATATATTAATATTATGATACATTATTTTGAACGATATAATATGTTGTAGTTTATATTTTATTTTTCCTTCTTTGTTTTCATGCATCCTTTTTTGGCTTGAAAATAATGGATGTTTTAAGGGAAAAAATAGCTAGGAGAACTGATTTATGACTTCGGTAAAAATCGCCCATAAATAGTTGCTGAAAATGGTGCTCAAAGATTAAGTGCATAAAATTATATGGGAGCTTTGTCGAAAGGGAAAATCACATTCACCTCAAAAATTGGGCGAAAGGCTCATTCACCTCACTTTGGGATGAATGTAAAAGAAAAGGTTAATGACAAACTTTGGAAAATGCGTTCACCCCAATTGAGGGGTAAAAGTCCTTTGCATCCCTCGTTGGGGCGAAAGAAGAAATTAAAAAAAAGAAGTTTTGAAGTTGGCTAAGTGTTGAAGTCACCCGAAATCAAAATGCAAAAAGTATCGTGTTTGCCTCGAAGTCGGGGAAAAATCTTCGTTCGCCCCACTTTGGGATGAACGTCCTCAAAATGTCAAAGAGATGTGTCCGACTAATGACTTGGTTATACGAAGACATATTCGATAGAGGTCCTTTGAAACACCTTGAGTTATAATAAACTTAGCACCAAAGTCGACAACTTTTAAGAAAAGGGTGCATTCACCCCAAAGTTGGGGTGAAAGCTTCATTCACCCAAATTTGGGGTGAAAGCTTTGTTTACCCAAAATTGGGGTGAACATCATTAAGAGCAAATTGTTGAAAATTTAACAGCGCGTTCACCCCGATTGAGGGGTGAAATCTCCATTCACCTCTCCCGAGGGCGAATGCGCTATGGATGGTGAAGTGGGTGAAAGCCACAAAGTTCAGAGCGACTTTGAATAGTCAAATTTGCATTCACCCCAAGAGGAGGGTGATGGCTCCTTTCGCCTCTTTTGGGGGTGAACGTAGATTTTAAAGAGAACAAGGTAGTTGTTAGAGGTGCTTTCGCTTGGGAGCAAAACGATGATTGTTATTATGATTAGAAAGGGAATACAATCCAATTAATTAATAAAGGTCCCCTCTCCACAAATGAATATTTTTGAAAGAGTAAGTATGCATTCGCTTATGTCTAAGTTCGAGCAAATTTTTCTATCAATGACATCAAATATTATCAAGAGCTCCCAAGATAGGTGAATGGACGACATTGAATGATTGGGGCAAGGAGCAATTCAGATTATGGATCTCGAGCAAATGGAGCAACAGTATTAAAAGCACCAGACAATTGTCATGATTTCCAAGCATAAGCATATTTTTGAGGATGGAAAACGTATCAAGTCAACGACCAAGCCTTGTAGTTTTCCATGCACCGAAACCCAAGATGATGATTTCTTGGAGGAATTTACTTAAAATTTGGATCACTGTCTCAAAAGGATGAATGTTCAGTATTTTTGAGAAGGAATTTTCTTGCTATGGTTACTGATCTGTAAAATTTTTGTCTTTATGTGCATTTAATGAAAGAGGCAAAATCCTCTATAAATACTAAACATTCCGATGTAATAAGGAGGTTAGACATTCTGCAGAAAAAATTTTCAAGTTCTCTGCATCAATAGAATATACTTGCATTCTGAATTTGCAATAATCTTTTTGTGTGATTTCATTTTATTTTATGCATTTCTATTTTATGCTCATATTCATTGTCTACTGATAAGTTTAATTCCGCATCTGAATTTGAATATTGCTGGTGAGAGAGTGAGTTCTCGAATGCAATCCTGGAGGTCATCTCTACAAGGTTGTAAGTAAATTTCACTGCCTTATTTTATTACATGATGCTTAAATGCTTGAGTGAAATTCCTACTATTAGTTTGTCCCCAATCCTACTCCTTTGACCTATGTCCATATTTCCCATTTATTTCTATTATTTTAAATTTCTTTTTTGCAACTCTAGTCTTAACCAGTGTAGGATTTAGTAAGGGAGCTAGACCTCTCTGGAGATTGGCATGGAGGACATTCATTTCCTTTAGCCTTTCATTGTTGGCCATGTCTAGGGTGCACAAATTCATTTTTGTATAATTAGGAAGATATTTTACTGTAAGTAGAGAGGGTTACGACAGAAAAAGTAGCGGAAGAAACATAATGGGCAGAAGTACTCTGAGTAGCAATAGAGTTGAAGTCATTGAGAAAGTAGAAAATCAGGTGTAAAAAATGCTTCCACATCAGCAGCACCAGCTAAAGATGCTAGTAAAAATACTCACTAAAATTCCAATGGATAAAGGCCTAGGATCATTTAAATCCATGCAAGTTGGATACCCTGTGAGCCACTAGAAATATTGGCAATTTTGACATTATGCCACATAAATTTTTGATGGATTTTTATTGTAATGCGGAAGAATATATTAATATTATGATATAGTTTTTTGACCAATATAATATGTTGTAGTTTATATTTTTCTTTTCCTTATTTGTTTTCATGCATCCTTTTTTCGCTTGAAAATAATGGGTTTTTTAAGGAAAAAATGGCTGGGAGAACTGATTGGTGAATTCGGTAAAAATCACCCATGAATAGTTGCAAAAATGGTGCTAAAATATTAAGTGCATAAAATTATGGGAGCTTCATCGAAAGGGAAAATTGCATTCACCTCAAACATTGGGTGAAAGGTTCATTCACCTCACTTCAGGGCGAACATAAAAGAAAATTTGAATGACAAACTTTGCATCCCTCGTTGGGGTGAAAGAAGATATTTAAAAAAAAAAAATTATGTTGGCTAAGTGTTGAAGTTTCCCAAACTCAAAATGCAAAAAGAATCGCGTTCACCCCAAATTCGGGGTGAAAGCTTCGTTCATCCCACTTTGGGATGAACATCCTCAAAATATCGAAGAGACACGCCTGAATGACACCTTGGTTAGATGAAGACATATTTGGCGTAGGTCGTTTGAAACGACTTGAGTTATAATGAACTTAGCACCAAAATTGGAAACTTTTTAAGAAAAGGGTGCGTTCGCCCAAAATTGGGGTGAACATCATTAAGAGCAAACTGTTGAAAAGTCAACAATGTGTTTGCCCTGAGTGAGCGGTGAAAGCTCCATTCGCCTCTCCTAGGGGCGAACACACTATGGATGGTGAAGTGGGTGAAAGTCATGAATTTTGGAGTGACTTTGAATAGTCAACTTCGTGTTCGTTCCAAGAGGAGGGCAACGGCTCCTTTTGCCTCTTTTGGGGTAAACATAAATTTTAAAGAGAATAAGGTAGTTTTTAGAGGCGCTTTCATCTAGGAGAAAAATGATGATTGATATCATGATCAGAAAGGGAATACAATCTATTTAATTTATTAATGTGCCCTCTCCATCAATGAATGCATTTGAAAGAGTAAATATGCATTCGCTTATTGCTAAGTTCGGGCGAATTTTGCTGTCAATGACATCAAAGAATATCAAGAGCACCCAAGACAAGCGAATGGAGGGCATTGAATTATTGGGGCAAGGAGCAATTTATATTATGGATCTCGAGTAAAGGGAGCAGTAGTATTTAAAGCATCAGGTGATTTTCATGATTTCCAAGTAGAAGCGTATTTTCGAGGATGGCGAACGTATCAAGTCAACAACCAAGCCTTGCAGTTTTCCATGCACCGACACCCAGAGATGTTGATTTCCTAGAGGAATTTCCTTAAAAGTTGGATCGTTGTCTCAAAAGGATGAATGTTTAGTATTTTAGAGAAGGAATTTTCTTGATGTGCTTTTGGATCTATAAACATTTTGTCTTTATGTGCATTTAATGAAAGAGGCAAAATCCTCTATAAATACTAAGCATTTCGATGTAATAAGGGGGTTAAACATTTTTTAGAAAAAACTTTTCAAGTTCTCTGAATGAATAGAAGATACTTGGCTTCTGAATTTGCAAATGATCTTTGTGTGTGATTTCCTTCTATTTTATGCTCATATTCATTGTCTCTTGATAAGTTTAAATTTTGCATCTGAATTTGAACATTGTTGGTGAGAGAGTGAGTTCTAGAATGCAATCCTAGAGGTCATATATGTAAGGTTGTAAGTAAATTTCATTGTCTTATTTTATTACATGCTACTTAAATGCTTGAGTGGAATTCTTGTTGTTAGTTTATCCCCAATCCTACACCTTTGGCATGTGGCCATATTTCCCATTTTTTTTTCCTGTAACTCTAGTCTTAACCAGTGTAGGATTTAGTAAGGGAGCTAGCCCTCTCTAGAAATTTGTACGGAGGACATTCCTTTCCTTCAACATTTCAATGTTGGTCATGTCTAGGGTGCACAAACACATGTTTGTATAATTAGATAGATATTTTACCAACAATCACCAAAGTTAAAAAAGTGAATACATTCTTTTTTATGAAGTTCACACAAGGAAGGGATAAATACTAGTCACAAGGTTAACATACATATTTACATACACAAAAAATAAGGTAGAATGTAAATAGTCATAGATCCTAGCTATCTATATATCTATCTATCTATCTACACATAGGTAGATACAAATAAATAGATAGATAGATATGTTAAAAAATATAGTGAAATTTATCAAGCCATAACTACATCAAAGAGGGCAAAATATAGACATGGAAAATTGATCCACCCAAATGAGTCATTTTTCTTAGAATCCCTTAGGAGGCTCTCGAAATTGCTAATTGGAAGTTTGAACCCCTTTTTCTAGTTTTTTGCTTTATTTTTTTAATCTTGACCAAATTTGCACCCAAGAAATTATGGGGCCTGGATTCGGTAAATTTAATTTTTTTCTCTTAAAAGGTCTAAATTTTGGGTTGACATTTTATGGCATTGGTTTGGATAAGGCTAAAAAAAAATTTCCCGTATTTTAGCCCTCCCAACCTTCTATAAATAAAGGAATTACATCTCCTTTTTCATAGAGAACTAGCAAGAGTGAAAGTACACATGGAAAAAATTTCTTTTGGTGCAATCTTGATCAGAGCAAGTTGTTGGTAATATTCACTTCTACTATTGTTTTGGTGTCTTGGTTTTGATATGATTCTTGTAATTTACAAGTGGAGGAACCTTGACTACAAACTTATCATATTGAAGAAGGATAGGTCTTCTGTAATTACTCTTGCTTCTTCTACAAGCTCATCAGGTTATCTTTTGCATTCATTATCTTTTAAATCATTTTGCTCTTTGTTATAGCTAAATTTTTGCATCTGGTTTTCTATTTTAATCCTCCTTATATGAATCCATGTCCCTTCTACTATAGGGTACAAATTAAAAAAAAAACCTTGTTTACACCTATGGTGCATTTTGTTGCTTTTTTTCTTTGTTTACCAAATCCATACCCAGTTATTGACAAGATGCATATTTGGTCTAGTTAGACTTTTGGGCAACCATTTGTCCCTAAAACCTAGTGTTTTAGGTTGCATATCTATTTTGCATTGTGTCTCTTTGGTTATCGCTTTGTTTTAGCTTCTATAATTTTGTGTTGATTGGATTTAAATCATATTAGCTTGGGAGAAACCGTTATATCCCTAAAACCTTAGATTTCTAATTGCATGTTAGTTTAGTATTGTGGTCATTCTATTTGCATCTACTTCAACATTTTATGTTTTCATATCTTAATGTGTTTATTTAAAAGGTCAAATATTATTTCATTTTTGAATGGTCAGCTAAAAGGACCAAGGGGGCTTGACTACTATACCTCCAAGCTCATTCATATAGTTGCCTATGTAAAACCCCAAACATTGATCAAATTTTCTAGAGTTTTGTGAAGTTTTTTTATAGGCTTTGAAGCTATTTGGATGCCTTGGATGTAAATTAAAGCTAGGATCATTTATCAAATTAGATAATACCCCTAATAAGATTTTAGTTTTTTTTTTTCACCTTCTTGCTTGTCTTGAATTATTCTTTCATTTTCTTAAATTATGTTTTAGAAAGGTTAAATACGGTTGTTTCCTAAATATACACATTAAACATTCCATCTCTAGACTTGGAGTGAGCTCCTAAACCATTCCTATTGAACTCTTAAATCCCCAAGACCCTCAAGTGTAGAGAATATAACACACCCCCATGGCCACCTTGGCTCCTAGTAGATCTAGTCAAGAATCATACATGACAGGGAAGTTTTCCTCCTCTATAGGATCTATTTTTTGAAAAGTAAAAATGAAGCATGTAGATGTTTTCTAAATTTCAAGACTTGAAAAAATTGTGTGCATTTTATTATAACTTTAAGGATTGATAGAGCAGGATAATATGATTCTAAAGGTTTCAATATATTTTAAGCTAATAATGGAATCAAAAGGTCATTCACAAAAATATGCAGACCACAATAAAATGAAATCGATAAGTGATAAAGTTATACTCTTATAGAAATAGCAAGATCGATGTTGTAATAAAACCAATCAAGCAATGAATTTAGGGTTGAAGAAGTATCTATAATAGTGCATATTCACAATCAAATACCAACATTAACAATAAGAAAATGCAAAATAAAATAAGCATAGTTTGGTAGAAGATAGATTGTATCATATTTTAAAGTCTTTGGTGTATTGATATGTGCAAATGTTTTAAATAAAAATTAAAGAAGCTAGATGTAAAATGTGAAGAATATAAGTTCTAGAAATGAAAGTCAAAAATAGTGATTAAATCGAGGGATTTTAACATTCCATAAATAAGGAGGACAACCAAAATATATGCAATATAAAAACCAAAAATATATGGATGTAGAATATTAAATAACATTATTCCACCCTCTAGTAATTCTAGCACTAACCTCACTTCAAGTGATAGTTAAAGTTAACCACCAAATGGATCCTCATCAAATGCAACTCAAACACCAACTACAAGTATCCCATTAAATATAATAAGTCTCATATAAATTTATATGATGACTAGAAATCAAGAAGATTTATTGATCAATTTTGATTTATATTTTCAAGTTCAAATTTATCCAAGTTGTTATGAATACGCATCAAAATAAAATATTTGATGTAAAGGAATGGAAACCTAAATGAGAGCAATTTAGAAGAATTAAAATTTAGAGCTAGTTGAGTTTCCAAAGGATAAATATGTGACATGAATTAAACGGATATACAATAATAAGTACAATATTCAAGGTACAATTAAGAGGCATAAAACAAGGCTAATTTTCTAAGGTTGTGTAAAAATCTATTGAATATACTCTGAGGAAAACTTTCCATTAGTTGCTAAATTAGACAAAATAATGATAGCTTTGGTAGCTCACAACAAGTGGTAAAATCATAAAATGGATGCTAAGTCAACATTCTTCAATGGATTCATTGAATAAGATGTTTATGCCAAATAAACACCAAGATTTGAGGTTAAAGGAAAATAATATTTTATCTATATATTGAGGAAATCACTATATGGATTGAAACAAGCTCATAGATCTTGGTAGTTAATTGAATGATATATGAAGTATAAAATTATTTTGAATAACTTGGGGTATGTGGATTACTATTTGTGGGGTTATATTAAAAGAATTCCAACCTAGATAGACCCTAAGGTTAGGAGTGGAACTTGCCAACTGATGTGTTGTTGTTTCTTGTTCCTCAATGCTTCTCTTAGGCAAAAGATCCAACTCAATTATGGTTTTATGGGTGCTTTTATGATGGTTCTATGCAGCTACATTATAGATACCAACCTATCCATTATATAGCTTGGTAATGCCTCTTTCTTGTTTGTTGCATCTACCTTCCTTTCATTGTAATGAGTTGTCTTCCTTAGTGTTATTTTTTGCATTGGTAAATGATGAATTTCCACTTGTTACGCTATCCTCATTATCTAAGCTGGATAATGAGTTCCTTGTGTTGGCTTTGACTTTGTAGATATACGCTACTATGGATGATCAATAAAGTATTGCAAATGGTGCCTTTAGACACCTAAAAGTGATTCTTATGAGCCCAATGTTGGCTCAAATTTTATACCCAAAGTTTGCACCTATATTCAATGATTCATCTGATTGTGGATGTAGGATCCTTTTTGTCTTAGTGTCCTTGAGACACTTTGTTTTCAGCACTAGACACAATGTAAATTTACACATGTAATACACCAAATATCTAATACTTTGATGGTATCCTTTTGAAGCTTTATAGATTCTATTATGGATTGGTTATCTTCTCAAATCAATCAAGATTTTGAATCTCCTTTAGTAGCTTCACCTTGTTACAATATGTTGTCGGCACACACCAATGTCTCTAGACACTTTGATATGAAATAAATTTGTGCTCTATTTTTTCACAAAGTAATGCACTTAATAAGCTTTAAGAGTAACTAGTATAGTGTACTAATTCTCACCTTAGATTAATCCTTAATGCACCAATAATATATCCAATCTGAATGTACTTAAAGATAACTAGAATAGTGCAATAGTAATATTACCTTTTCTGTCCTTTAATATAATTTGTAAGATACACTAATAACTCTCAAATGCACTATAATATTCTGCAATCTTCACTTAATAGTAATGCAATAGGAAGATGATATTTTTATTTTTATCAAAATATATCTAACTCCTATTTAATGTGCAGGTTTAATCTTAAAAGAAACTATCTTTTGTACTCCCTTGAAGATTATAATATGCAATATTCTCTTTGCAACTTTAAGAATCTAATATGGCGTTGAATGGAACTTGATAACGAACCAGGTTAAATTTCAACTAATAAACCTAATTGCACCCAATTTTCTTACCTTTAATGGCTTCTAAATATGTTTTAGATCTTGGTGATTTGATTCACTAATTTGCTAACTTGAACTATAGTAGATGATTTCAACTTCTCCTTTAGGATGTAGCCTGGAATACAAAATTTCGCATCTTCTAGTTGGTTGTCCAAAATAGCTCCTCTACTCACCAATTCGTAGCTTAAGGAATCCTCTATATTTTTGCTTGAAACTATAGTATTTTTTGTAACAAGGCTTTTATAATGCTCATTAAACAAAAATAATGGCAAATTATAGATTAGTCGATCATAATTCTATCCTCGATAGTAACAACGAACCAATATGGTAGTGCCTTGGAAAGCAACAAGCAACTTTGGGATATTGAATATTAGGACCTATCCAGAATCATCAACAAAATTCACCTTCATGGTGGTGCCTTGAAAATAGTAGGATCATACCAGATTAAAGAATGGATGACATTTAATTAAGCAATATCCTGATTATCTATCAAACTTGATATGTATTACCAGCAATTCTAGAAACTTTACCCCTTTTCACCCTAAAAATTGAATTCGCTGGTATTGGAATTCCCTCCATACTGATCTTTGCTCAAAAGTGCCTTTGATCATGGTTTCACCTTGAGAAAATGGAGTAAACTAATTTTGCCAAGGTGAAGCCTGGAAAGGGCTTTAGCTAAGGCATAGCATGCAAATAAGTTGATTTATCTAGGTTATAGCGCATCATGATTTTTCATCCAAGACAACATCCCATGCTTAGAAAATACATCAAGTGTTGTTGCTTCTACCAAGCAGTGTACAAAAAGGAGTTTCATTCATTTTTCACACTAATCAGGAGTTTCACCACTGCGATGTGTGAAAGGGAATTTCACCTAGGAACTGTGCTCATGATGAGGGGAAAAATGGAATGTCATTTTTGAAAAGAGAATTTCACTGTCCAGGGTGATTTCACTAGAAAATAAATGAAAAGGGAATTTTACCAGTGCAGGGTGCAAACTGAAATTTCATTGTGAAATAAAATGAAAGGGAATTTTACTCCAACTTGGGGTGAAAATGAATTTCACTATGACTTTTCATGAAGATGATTTTTGCTATGATTTTACCTGGAGATGGATTTCACTGTGCCTGGGGGTGAAAATAATTTTTTCTCTACTTGGGGTTGAAACTGCCCAAAATATGATTTCGCTTGTGAAATTTATTTTATACTTAGGCAAAATTTTGATAAAATTTGAATGTGGTAAAAATGGACACCCAAACATCATTTTTGCTCAAAACCAAGTGATATTTTCACTGGTGAAAGCATTGAAAGAGTGATTTATACCAGCAAAAATACTAAGACAAATTAGCGAAAGCATAAAAAATTAAAGAGACCAGCAATAAAGTACAATTTATATTTCATACTTAGAATTTTTTACAAAAATATTCTAGTGTGGAAAATTTGCAAACACTTCTAGTAGCTCACTGGGTATTTAGCTCACCTAAATGCAATCGACCCCAGGACCTTTATCCTTTGGACTTAGATTTTTCACCATCAACTACATCTAATTATCTGTTGCTTGCACCAATCTCTTTCTACTCTTTGAGATGTGAAGTTGTAGCTTCATACACCGTGATAGCTTCATCCCAAGCATCAATATTGATTACCTCATGATTCTAGAGCATATCTACAATGTACCAAAAAGTCTCAACCTGCTCTAGGTCAATATATTTGGTCCTCTCGATGAGCTCCAGTAATATCGACTCGATGAGGGTGATTTTCCTCATCCATGGCAACACATGCTCTTCGATGATGGGCTCTTTCCAATCATCAATATTTGAAGCATCATCTGCTAAAATAGCCCATACCACATCTAGGTCTTTATTTTCTATAATATTCCCTTGATCATCAATGAAACTGGAGAAACCATTGGCTGCTATTGTATCAAAATAGACCAAAAAATACATTGCTCTTGCTCAAATGTATCTAGTAGCTTTTAGGATTATTTAACTAGATTCAACTTGGAGAAATAACTATGCAGTGTGATCTTGGAATTTACCAAAACGTAGGCTATTTTACTCATTGGTCAGAATCTGAGATCCATTTGAGTCATTGCCTGGATCTTCATTGCCATCTCTAGTTTTTGTTTGAGGTTCTCTTCTTAATACTCCACTACATGGAAGCCATGCAAAACGATCGTCTGCACCTCCTGAAGGAACATGAGAACCAATGTTTCTTTTGTCACCATTTTTGAACAATCAATCAGAAAATGATAGTGAGTCTCCTTAACTTTCTCCTTCATGAGGGTTATTGATTGTGTCACCTTTTTTGTCAACTAATCCTGTAGATTATGGAGTTTATCCTTCAAGGCCTAGATCTGTTGGTATGCTTCCTGCTTTGCTGCTTGATGTTGGTTAGCCGCTTGCTTATAACCATCAATGTTTTCCTCTAGAATTATCATTTTCTACTGCCATTTCTAAGATTCAAACTGCATAGTATCTAGTTGGGTTTTTTGTGTGATCAAAGCATCTTCTAACTCTACTATATTTGCTTCAGCCTAGAAGAAATGATCCTTGAAATGCTCATAGTGCAAATATATCGAACTCATCTCCACCTGTATATTACCCATTTTCTCAATCATATCAATTTTTGTGAGGTCCTCGATGATGAACTGATATGAATAATCACTGGATGCCATATCTCCTTGGGATTTTTGAACCTGAGGGACCATCTTCATAGTGAGTGCCTCCATAGCCTCCGGATCAAAAGTCACCTTCTTCACTTCCTTAGCTGGGGCTTATACACCCTTTCACTTGTGGATTTTCAATAAACACGAGGAACATTTTCATACTTTGATACTATTCTCTACCATTGGATGCTTCGATAGCAGCTCTATATCTGAAGCCAATGGTTCCTATACTGCAAAAATTGGGAAAAAGGGAAGAGGGCATGTTGAGGGTTTGACTCAATAGAGGTAGTGGAAGTGGAAGGTGCTACAATTAAAATTACTCTAGGAGGGGCTTGTGTACTTATAGTGGCGATGGGATTGATAGGGATGGAAGACAGAATAGATGACAATGGAAGAGAAAATGGATTCAGAGCATATGCGAATGAACTGAAAGAAAGAGAAATGGAGGAAATGGAGGAAATTGAGGGAGCACTGGTGACCTACGATTGTGAAGTGAAAAGGAGAGCTAAAGCGATGGGTACGATGAATGGAGGTGAAGTGAAAGTAGAAATTGCATGTGGGGGAGCCATGATCACCATGTGCTAGTCATTGAGAGAAGAAGAAAAAAATACGTACCTACAGGCTTTGACACCATTTGAGATGACGATGAAGGTTGTTGCACTACTGGATCTTTCTCTTCCTATGTTTTCTCTTATTCTACTTCCAGATCTACCAACATCACCATATGGCCTGACTATTCTTGCTGAGCCAAAGAGGGTGCATCCTTAAGTAAATGATACAGATAAAAAGCACAAATCACACACACAAAAGATTCAATAATTTAGAACTGTTGAATGCATTACAAAATGGGTTATTAATAGCCAAGTACATCTTAGTTTGGAGATAATATCAAAACTGTCAATTCCTTATCCATACTATTAAATTGGAAATAAACTACATGTGCATATTATCTTATCTGATACAAATATAGAAACAAATATTATACATATGAATCCCTATCATTCCTCCCCACCATAGGAGCATTGGGCTCCAATGCATGCAAAAGGGAAGGAAAATATCATCTGGTTGTAAGGAATCTACCATTTTTTTATTTTAATTGTTTTATTTATTTATTTATTTATTTTTTATCATTGCAGATAGAATAAGCAAAGAGCGGGTGAATATCATGGTGAATATACGATTGGGGAGTATAGGTAGAGGGGAAAATATATTGCAACACTAGGGGAATTTTTACCTGGTTTAGGCATGCACACAAAAAGAAAGTACGGGCAGTAAAAAGAACAAAGATCCACCGAAAATTACACATAAAAATTGCATAGGAAAACTACACAGGAAAATTATGGGAGACGATTATCCATTCTAAATATGAAAATAAAATAAGTTAATTCATACATTTTTATGAAATTGACCCCATAATTATTCTTTTTTTCTAGTTATTTATTGTAGCACCCTAAAATTGGCGCAGTTAAACCCTTAGTAAAAAGATAAAAATTTGAATTTTAACCCCGAAACCGCTCGTTAACCGCTCCCCCCATTTTTTGTGCCATTTTTAGGAGTTGTTTTGACCGTTGGACGATATCGTCGCCGATCAGACGAAATCGTCCCAGATCGGACGAATTCGTCTGGAACAGAACGTCCAGACGATTTCGTCCCAAAACCAAATTTTCATAATTAGCTTCTGTTTCAACAACCTCTCCAACTTGGGCAGAAGCGTGTCTGTGCGGTTGGAGATTCCTCCGTTGGAGATCTCCCAGATTGGGATGATCCCCAACCTCCTAACCTCCCCCTAATCCTATATAAACTGGGATTTTCTTAGTTTATCCCCTTGCCTGGCTTTTCTCCTGACTCTCTCCCTGGTTGATTTTCCCTGCCATTTAGCTTTACTGTGTTAAGACGTCCTATCTACCATTGTTTGCACTCGTAGTTTTAAGTTTTCATTGCAGGTTTTCACTGTGCTTCAGTTGGAGGAAGCTCGGATCGTCGTAGGCGATTCCACACGATTTTGGACGATCCTGTCGTAGATCGGCGATGATCTCGTACGATTGGAGGTGATCTCGACTGCAGTTCAGATTGGGGGCAATTAGAGCCCTGAGTTTGCATTTCTCATCTTCCCTCCTTATTTTATTATGCATTAGCTTGATTATTTTGATTCTGCATCCTGGAGTTCACCTCATTTAGCATAAATGCATGATAAAGTTAAAATAAGTTATTAAAACAATGCATTTCCTTTAATATGCTATCTAGATTTATCAATTAAGCATTTATACTCTCATTTCTATCATTTTGCATTATTCTTGCAGTTGCATTTTTGGTTTTTGGTGTCTGTTTCTGTGATTGCAGGTTTCTGACGAATTCGTCTGACGAATTCGTCAGATCGACGATGATCTTGTCTGATTTTAGATGATCGACTATGATCTGGGATGATTCTATACAATTGCAGATGATCCTATCATATTCGGGATGATCTGGACTCCTACAAGCTTCAGAATCTTCATCAGACATCCGAAATCAGGTGCATTCTTTCTCATTTAACATATTCCTTACATTTAGGATTCATTCATGCTTTATGTATTCATATAAATTGGCATTTTCATATAGAATAGCTTAGATTCATTTTGGCCAACCTAGGAATATGAATGATTGAGTATAAAATGAACACATCAAACCCATTCTCAACCTAGGCATGGAAACTGCCACTCAAAGTTTCCTGGTGAACCCCACCATCCATCAAAAATTCACCCTTATACCCCTCCCCGAGAGGCGCGACCTTCAAAGGGCCTCTCAGTCCGAGGTATTGTCCCATCCTTCTCGCATCCCCCTTTCGGGCATGGATCCTATAGCCTGAAGGTAAGGGCACAAAAAATTTGGGTCAGTACATTTTGGTGAACCCGACGTGAAACTAAAAGCCTTTTGAAAACCAAAAAAAAAAAATTATTATTAAGTAACATCTAGAATCATTAGACAAACAATTAAAGTCGCATGTCATATTTAGATGGTAGATTATAATAAAAGACGAGTTGTCACCATAAATGTTGAAAATCAATTAACAGCCATAGAGATTACTTCTGTACTTAGAGTACCTCAAATAAATAGGGTCCAACCTTTGTGGGATGAACTTGATAGGAGATTGGGTATCATTGAATCTAGATCTGCAGAACTTAGGCAAATTAAGAGGTTTGTCCTAGATAGAATCCTGGATCCCGATCAGGTGACTTTGTACCATGAACTTCAGAGAGCTTGCCATAGGTGGTTAGCAGATAAAAGAGCACTTGTGTCTTCAGAATTGTACACCTTTGAGGAATACCTTGAGAACGTAGTTGTAGTACATAAGTTTCTATCTCATATAGAGGATCAAGAAGTCATTCTTATGGATAGAAAAATATGGAATAGAGTTCCTAGAGCTGTGTTATATCGAGAGTATTGCCATGAACTTTATCTTTACAAGTTCGAGTATGAAGTAGATCATATTACCATAGCACACTTTGTCAAATTTTTGAAAAACCATTTCCAATTTGAAGAGGAGCATTTCATGACTCCTGATGAACTTGATCCTATTAATGATATCCATAAACTATTTATAGAAAACTAAGTCATTCTTTTTACTATCGTTATTCTTTTTGCAACTAGAATGCTATTTGTTATCTTTATAATAATATTATAAAACAAAAAAAAAAAAACATTTCCCTTTTAAGTATTATAGTAGGTATATAATTAAAATATATACCTCTCAAACCTATCGCATATATATATATATATATATATATATATATATATATATATATATATATATATATATTTTTGAAATCTAAGTTTAAGCACAATGCCTAGACTTAGGAATGGAAAACAGACTGAAGAAGAAGAAGATTGGTTAGGAAAACCATTAAATAACCTAGATATCCTTCCTGAAGACCAAGTTCAGGAAGAAGAAACCCTAGACCAGCAAGAAGAAGAGCTTGTTGTAAGAAATGAACAAGAAGAAAATGTTAGAGAGGAAGGATCCTCATCCCCTAAAATGTCTCCGGGAGGAGCCGTCACTTTTGAAAACATGGAACAATTTTGGAAGTTCATTAATACTAATATTGGTGTTCTTAATAGAGCAGTCCATATGGACAAGGATCGAATTAGTGACACTCAAGCAACTCTAGAAGACGTATTTCACACACGCACTAATCCCTTGTCCTTTATTGATCAAGAGAGTGATCAAGCTGGACCATCCAATTTGGATATGGCCGCTATAATCCAGAACATGCAACAACAACAGGTTACCCAACCATCTAAAGTGCTTGTTAGCAAGCCTAGGGTTATTCCTGCACAAAAGAAACCATCATTTACTTCTCTATTTCGCCAAGCTATTGATCAACATACTTCAAATCAACAAAAGCCCAAAACAAAACCAAACACCAATTACCAACAATATGGGATACAACATAATACTATTACAAATCCCCTTCATAATGCTCTTCCTACCAACACTTTGCATAATAGCAATATAGCATCTAATCCTTATGTCACACCGTCATACACTCACAAATCCCATACTTATGTCCCACCGAACCAATATGGTGGACAAACTAGTAATCTTGAAGCCATGGTGAAACAGTTAGTTTCCCGCATGGATCAGATAGATCCCTACCATCCCTCGTACAATTATCGAGAGATGTGTAGTCAACCTCTAGATCCTATAGTTGTAGCACAACCATATCCTAAACATTTTCCTATGCCTGTCCTGCCCATATATAAAGGAACGGAAGATCCTATAGAGCATCTTCGTATGTTTAGGATAGCATGTCATGATATATCACATGATGACTTATTATTGCTAAAAATGTTCCCAAAAATTTTAGGAGGAATGGCATTAGAGTGGTATTATCAATTACCCACTAATTCTTTGAGGAATTTCGAAGAAACAGTCGAGTCTTTTGTTCATCAATTTAGTGCCTACATCGAAAGGCATGTGACCATTAAAGACTTGTACAACTTAAAACAAGACAAAGATGAATGCTTTGCTGATTTCCTAGCTAGGTGGAGACAATTGATAGGAAAATTGCACTTTGTGTTACCTTATAGAGAGATGTTGGACATCTTTATTAATAATTTGCAAGAGCAACTATCTTACGAATTATCAACTGCTACCTTGACCACCTTCGATCAGGCTATAGACTTAGCCAGACGAGTGGAAGATGCTCTCATTAGGAGAGGTCAGCTTAAAAAGAAAGACGATGAGAAAACATCCAGAAATCAATATAAGAATAAACAAGTTGTGGGTGATGGAGTCACTGATAGTAGAAATATTGCTACTGTTAATGTTGCGAAGACAACGGAGAAGTTTATACTGAAACCTCCCGATAAACCTCCTCGAGAATTTACTAGGTTAAATCAACCTTTATCAACCATTCTACCACAATTATTAGAACGAGGTTTGATTCAATTACCAAATATCCAGGAACCTGATCCAACTATACCCGGATACAGAGCAGATTTACATTGTGACTTCCATAGAGGACCTGGACACACTACCAACTCTTGTAAAATATTAAAACATAAAATACAGGACTTAATTGATAACAATGAGATGGAGGTGCAAGCCTTTCAACCTAAGCAAAATCCTCCTAATAATGCTCAAAAGAACATCCCCCAAAACCAGAATCAGAATGCCAATCAGTCATTGGACATATTTCAACATCCTTTACCAAAACATGGCAAGGAAGTGGCTAATCAAATTGAACATCATAATGTTCCCCCTCCTACCCGATATGTAGGGACTATTAGTGGGCATTTACCTGTTCATGATTTGAAAGCCTTTGACACAACTTTATCCATAGTTACAACCAAGCCTCTATATAATATGCAGATATCTGATCTTAGTGATACAGAATATGAGACTGAGAGTGATATGGAAATCACATCAAATCAATCGAATAGCTCTGAAGATGAATCAGATCCTATTCTCCCTATCACAAGTTATATGGTTCCAGAAGAACCATTTCCAAGAAGAGTCACTACTAGACCATCGTCTCACCAATTCCTTTCTAATGAGCAAGCCATAAATGCTAGACCAAGACCCATTCATCATCCGTAGAATAATATTGTGGGTACCATCGGAGCTGTTACTAGACAACAGGCTCAAAACTCTCAACAAGATCAAATGCAGAATGATGGATCAGCTCCATTTGTTTTGAAGGTTCCTAATAAAGGGAATCAGGCACCTAATGTTCAACCTAAACCTCCTTATAATATTAATGAGCAACTATCAAATATTACAGCTAGAATTTCTCTTTTGGACCTTTTAAGATCTTCTCCTACACATAGAGATGAATTAATGCTCACATTAAGCCAGATGATGGTACCACAAGACATTCAACCCGAAGCCATGGCCAATACTATAATAACTCGTGAAGTTGATTGTATTGACTTTCGAGATAGAGACATACCGCAACATAGTTTACATAAGGATAACCCCTTATATATTACTGCCTTAATTGGAGATGTAGCAGTTAAACGAGTCTTGATTGATAATGGTTCATCTTTAAACATCTGCACTTTTGACTTCTACCAAATATTTGGGTTTAGAAGTGAGGAAATGAAAAGAAGCTGATATGATCATAAAAGCCTTCAATGACGAAACACAAGAAACGTGTGGAGTTATTACCATCCCATTGCAGGTTGGTCCGAGAACCTTGGATACGACCGTGTTTATTGTACATTGCCCTGCATCATACAATATACTCTTGGGTCACCCTTGGATCAACGCGATGCGAGCCGTTCCCTCAACTTTACATCAATGTGTTAAATTCGAATTTAAGAATCAGTTGGTTACCATTCATGGTGATCCTAGACCCTTTGATATGTGTGCTTTGGCAGAACCTGTTGGAGTTCAATTTTGCCCTGCTCTGTCATCCACACATCCTAATTCTCATTATCCATCTAAACGTGTGAAACACATACCCACAACGTCATCTACTTCTTCTCCATCAGTTCCACCCCTACATACAACTCAACCATCCTCTAAACAAACCACATTAGGACCTCAGAAACATCCTAATCCCACAACCGATGCCTCTTGTTCTACTCCTATAACTTCTATACCTATAATAGACCCATCCATCGACATCTCTACAACATCTACATCCACCAAAGGCATAGTTTCCGCATCAGAAGATGTAGGAAATGTTCCTTCTACCTCTTATGCTCTTATTGATGAGCTCTTACCCGATTTATCTAAAATTCTTATATCAGAGAAAACGAATGCTTCTATGCAAGATTCCCTTATTTTAAATAATTTGCCACCATCTCCTCATACCTTGGGCCTCCCACAACCTATGGGAAGTATTTACCAAGTCGGGAGCTGTGCTTTTATTTATAAGGGATATGACGAGGGTAGAATACCCAGAAACATCAAGACTCATTATGATGGATATGCTCGATGTTATTTTACTAATGAGTATATTAAAGCCAAATCTATAATGCTTAAATTGGGATATAAAGGGAAAGGTTTAGGACCTTTCCAAAATGGTATGAAAGAACCTTTTGAGGTAGAACCGTGGCCCGCCCGATGTGGTGTGGGCCTATTTCCTAGTAAAGGTCAGCCCTTCCCATTTGAGGATGATGACCATCTCATATCTTATCAAGATTATTTAGATGAACGTGATGCTTTGCATTTAACGGATAAGCCATTCACATGTAATATGCTATCTATAGCTTACCCTGAGATGATCGTTGAATCCGACGATGAGTTGGAGGGAGATATCTTCCATGATGTCTCCATTGAGGAATTATTACATAATGAATTTTATTTTGATGGCTCTATACCTAGTATAGCCCAGCTTGAGGCCACGACTCCTCAAGATGAATTATCCAAGCTAACCTTGGCAGAATTACAGGAATTGGGTGTCTCACCCGCCCCACCTAATTTTGAGAAAGATCTACACATGGAAGTAGAAAATGTCATAAAAACTAACATTGGAACCGAGGATAATCCTCACATAATCAACATTGGATCAGAATTGAGTCAAGAAAAATAGGATAAATACATTGCATTTCTTAAAGAATATGAAGATGTCTTTGCTTGGACATATGAAGATATGCCGGTTCTAGACCCTTCTGTAGTTATGCATCACCTAGTAGTCCATCCGGATGCTAAACCTGTTAAACAGAAACTTAGAAAAATGCATCCTAAAGTGGCCTTACTAGTCAAAGGGGAGTTAGAAAAACTCCTGAATGTTATTTTTATACAAGCCATTGATTATGTTGAATGGATCTCGAATGTAGTTCCAGTAACTAAGAAAGAAGCTACCAAAGTTAGGGTTTGCACAGACTTTAGAGATATTAATGTTGCATGCCCTAAAGATGATTTTCCTCTTCCCAATATGGATCAGATCATTGATTTTACTGCTGGGAGTGGAATGATATCCTTAATGGATGGATTTTTTGGTTATAATCAGATCAGGATAGCTCCTGAAGATCAGGCTAAAACAACCTTTATTACCCCTTGGGGGACCTTTTGTTGGAAAGTGATGCCATTTGGTTTGAAGAATGCAGGTGCAACCTATCAACGAGCCATGACTTATATCTTTCATGATATGATGCATGATATACTACATGATTATGTAGATGACATTATAGCTCGTTCTATTAACGAAGATGACCATTTAGATGACTTGAGAAAAGTATTTGATCGGTTAAGGGAATATCTTATCCGATTGAATCCAACCAAATGTATATTCGGAGTTAAGTCCGGTAAATTATTGGGGGTTATAGTTTCTTTACGTGGCATCAAAATTGACCCTCTCAAGATTGCGGCTATCACTGATATGCCCATGCCCACAAATATATCTGAATTACGAAGTTTACAAGGTAAGCTTCAAGCTATCCATCGCTTCATCGATAAGCTGGCGGATAAAACCGGACCCTTTCTTAAGCTTCTTAAGAAGGATGTCTCTTTCCATTGGGACAACGAATGTCAGGAAGCATTTGAACTCCTCAAACAATATCTTCTTAACCCGCCTGTGCTTTCACCACCTAGACCTGATCGCCCATTTATCTTGTATATTTTGGCTTCAGATTTTGCCTTAGGAGCTATGTTAGCTCAACTGGATGATGAGAAAAGAGAGCGTGCCAATTATTACATTAGCAGAACATTAATCAGTTATGAAACCCGCTACACAACATTAGAAAAGTTATGTCTAGCAGTCATATTTTCTACACAAAAACTATGCCACTATATGCTCAGTCAGAAAACGTATGTTATTGCTAAATTCGATCCTTTGCGGTATCTTATGAGTCGACCTTATTTATCTGGTCGCACAACAAAGTGGGTTCTTGCTCTAAGCGAGTTTGAACTCATGTTTATAGGACAAAAGTCTGTTAAGGGTCAAATCATAGCAGATCAATTAGCTGCTACACCCTTAGAGTCTACCCATCCCCTCATCATTGAGTTTCTTGACGAATGCCTTAAACTAGAGGCAGACCATCCAGAGCAATGGTCCTTATACTTTGATGGAGCCCGATGCATGAGTGGGGCTGGTGCAGGTATTATTCTAATATCTCCATAGAAACATCTTATACCTCTGTCCTTTAAATTAACGTTTGCTTGTACTAATAATACTGCTGAATATGAAGCTCTAATCCTTGGCTTGCGAGCTGCCTTGGCACTGAAAATTAAAAATCTATTAGTTTTCGATGATTCTCAACTTGTTATAAATCAAATTAATGATGTTTATCAGACCAGAGATGATAAATTGTGCCCATATAAAGCATATGTATTACAATTAATATCTTTATTTGATCAAGTTACCTTGGAAGCTATTCCTAGAACTAATAATCGTGCGGTTGACGCTATGGTTGCAGTTGCATCTCTTTTACCCTTGGAGTTAGATGACGAATATGCTACCATCATTATTCATCGACTCCAGGAACCCGCTTCAAATAAATCATGCTTAGAACCTTTGGATGTGTTTCTAATCAATGAAACTACTCCTGAACTTTGGTACACTGATATATTCAATTTTCTTCAAAATGGGACCTTCCCTGAAGGTTTTAATAGAAACCAGCATCGGTTATTACGTAGACGAGCAAGTCGCTTCGTAATAATTGGCAATACATTATATAGGAGATCTTTTGAAGGTATCCTACTGAGATGTTTGAATCTAGAAGAATCTAGATCAGCTTTAAGTGAAGCCCACGATGGATCTTGTGGGGGACACTTTAGTGGTAGCGCCATTGCTAAGAAGCTCCTTAGGATAGGATATTTTTGGCCTACCATGGAGAATGATGCACATGATTACGTGCGCCATTGTGACAAGTGCCAGAAACATGCTGACCTTGTCCATGCGCCTGCACAAGAACTACAGGCTATTTCATCTCCTTGGCCCTTTTCAAAATGGGGCTTAGACATCATTGGAAAAATCAATCCTGTGTCATCTGATGGACACAAATTCATCATAACCGCCATCGAGTATTTCACGAAGTGGGTTGAAGCTATGCCCTTAGCTTCTTGCACTAGAACCCAAGTTTCCAAATTTATTTTTAATCAAATTATTTGTAGGTTCGGAATTCCTGCAAATCTCATCTCGGATAATGGAACTTGTTTCAAAAATAAAGATGTCAAGAAATTATGTCAAAAATATAAAATTCAACATCGTTGGTCCACTCCCTATTATCCTCAGGGTAATGGCCAAGCAGAAGCATCTAATAAAACATTAATTAAAATCCTCAAAATACTGGTCAATAAATCTGGCCGAGATTGGCACATTCAATTATATCCTGCTTTGTGGGCTTATCGAACCAGCGTTCGTACTCCCACGGGCACTTCACCTTTTGTTTTGGTTTATGGCACTGAAGCTGTCTTTCCCTTTGAATTAGAAGTTCCTTCTTTGGCTCTACTACTTCAAGATTCTGAAGTAGGAGATGAATATCATGCTGGCAGATTTAGTCAGTTGGAAATCCTAGATGAGAAGCGCATCAATGCTTTGGAACATCTTCGAGCCTACCAGAACAAGCTTAAACGAGCATACCTCAAGAAAGTTCATCATCGATCCTTTGAGATCGGTGACCTTGTCTTAAAAGAAAATAAAAAAATACTAATGCAACTAAAGACCTTAAAGGTAAATTTGAACCTAACTGGCTTGGGCCATATATCATCACTGCTAAATTTGGATCGGGAGCATACAGATTAGCTACCTTAGATGGTAAAGATCTTAAAGAACCTATGAACATTATGCATCTTAAGCGCTATTATGCGTAATTCTGGTAATTTCATCATTGTATATATTGTACATCTTGTCTCATTTTAGTAAATTCATATAAAAATTTCAAAAACAATCATATTGTGTATCGTCTCAATTCATAAATCAAAATCAAAATATAAAAATATAACAAACATCAAAATCATCAAAATCTTCAAAAAACATTTTCTACTTTTGCACCTGTAAATTCTTGAAGTATTGCATTTATATTTTCAATTATTTTGGATAAATTAGCATTTATTTGGAATCCCACACTTTCACACTCACATGAATAAATATCTTGATTTTATTTGGTATGATTATTAATCTCTCTTATATCAAAGTCCACAGTTGAATTAAATAAAGTTTTGAGCATAGAGAATTGATCTTGTTATTTACTTGAACCAAGTATATCTTTTCACATTAAAATGATTTCATTGCAAATTCAATATGATGCTACATAGTAGAAGTGGTTTCTTGAGCGAAAAGTTTCCCCTGCTATCCTATCATGCACATGGTCTAGAATCTTTGAGAATTGACAAAAGGACAAGCTCACCCCTGCCCAGAATAAAAATCCCTTGCTCTACAGACCAATCCGAGCAAGTATCCCTAGTATAGGAAGAAAAAGAAAAGTCAAAGAAAATGAGAAAAAGAAAAATATCATTTTGTACCATCGCAACAATATTTCAGCATTATCTCAGTTCCAAGCAAAAATACAAAAAAAAAAAGAAGAGAAAGAAAAGAAAAAGCAAAAAGCAATAAAATCCCTTTCCCTACCCCTTGAAAAGAAAAGAAGGGTGAATGAGCTTGAATCCCTGGAATTCTCAATTATTCGAAAACCGTGAGGTAAGCCCCATAACAAGTGGTTTGTGCCCAACCCGCTTGGCCTTGGGTAACTCCTAGCGTGGTGATATGTCTATCACATTAGCGACCTTCTTTTGTATAGACCTATGTCTGCTTATGGATCAGCTAGCTCTTGATGACCCGACTTACATAGTAGTCTCATACGGTTACATGCATATAAATCATGGTCAACGAACACTTATTTGGTTAATTCAAATTACTTGTATCAAATTATCTTGCTCAAAATTGGTAAATGAACAATACAATTGCACACACATTTGTATTTGAGAGATTTTGTATCATTATGATAACTCAAGATCGGCAACGAACTCACATATGCACATGAGGGTTCCTTATAAATCTACATTTTGTCTTTGAGATAATTTAAAATATTTATGCAAATATTTTGGAATAATTTCATCTTCTTATTTGAGGACATCTGTTTAGTATAAAAATAATTAAATACTTTTTTTCAAAATCCAAAATTTTCTTTCAAAACATGTTCAAAAATCTAGCAATAAAGTCACGTTTATATATACTTTCGACTTCCGCAACGATGGTATAGTTCCTAAAACCTAAACTGGAATTTTATGCCTAGCGCAAGTCCTCATCTTATATATTTTCTATTTATCTCAAAATCAAAAATCAATTATGCAAATTATTTTTGGATTTCGTGATGATGGTATAAGTCTATACCTATAATTCTATGCCTAGCGCAAACCATTGTTCTAATTTTATTTCCCATTTATTTAATTCATAAAAACATATGGCTTACATCATTATGTTACACAATTGTGCTTTAAAAAGAACGAACACCTTTTTCTATTTCATTTCATTATGTCAACATTCAATTTTGCAACGATGGTATAATTCCTAGGGAATTGTTCAAAATATTATCACACTTAGGAATTTTATGCCTAGCAAAAATCATATTTTTAATATTTCATGCATAATATTTTCATGAAAATCTGAAAACAAATCATCACCATCATCATTTTTCATCATCACAACACAAAGTCTTAAGACAGTCTCTTAAGCACTCTTTTACTTTTAGCAATATTTCTATATTGGGATTAGCTTGACGACCTAGCGAGCGGCGACTCCATGAAATGGTCTATAACAATGACAATGTCCTTTGAAATTATTGTTAGAAGTCCCTTTATTTTTCATCAAATCACACCACAAACAACCAATTTGTTTACATCAGATTATTTCATTTAAATTTTACAACATGACATAAAATTATACTATTCCCAACGACATAATTACATGAATACTCAATCAACAATTCAAAATTTAAAGCATCATAAAACATATGGACAAGTCATATCACAAAAAGATCATATATATATATCAAAATTATGTACATCATATCAAAACTGGATTGGTATGCCATAATCTATACCCTGGCATACTCAATCCTCTCAAATATACAGTCTATAGTCAAAAGCAGCTAGTCTCGAGAAGCCCTCGAGCTCTCAGCCTCATCTCCTCTCCCACCCTGGCATGGAGGAGGTGGTCCCATCGAGGTCCGTGCTGTATCATGGGTCCTCGATGTCGATCGTGAGGATGTCCTCGATGATCCCATCATGATCGGCTCCGCAATGGGGGTTGGCAGTGGTATCCTCTGGTTCTCTAGAACCATATGATAGTACAATCCCTGGTAGAACATGGTCTGAGCAATAGCCCATGCCAGATCCTGAGTGCTCGCCCCTCCGCTCCGAGCCCTGAGTCATGTAGCCTCATCCTGTAGTGTCTGCACCTGAGCCGAAGGTGGGCATTCTCAGCCCGGAGAGCCACCATCTCGTTGCTCTCCCCCACCTCGACACCCTTGCCCTTATCGGGCGATGGTGGCCTATCCCTCTGCTGAGAAGGGAGTCCCTCTTCCCTCCTCTCTGGCTATTACGGTCTCTCCAGAGCCCGTGGCACTCTTCGACATCTCTCCTGAGGAGACCATCACTGCTCCCTCCCTCTGTGACCCCTCGCTGCATCGATGGTAGCCTGGCACCACCTCCCCATCCGTCGCACCACAGCGTGCATCGGACCCTATGCCCTCATCATTCGAGGAGGGTGGATGCCTGCATACCAAGCATCATATCCATCTATGACCCCAGCGTCATCCCCATCCATCGGCTGAATGGGGGCATCATCCACATCCTGACTCTAGAATCGTTGCATATCTAGAGCCCCGCTCAGTGTAGTATTATCTCGGATAGTCCAGGAGTACTCGTAGTCTCTGAGAGAAGGGATCCCCTGTTGTAGACCGAACTACCTCAAAACTTGGTCATAGCGGTGGAGCTCTACCTCTCCCCACTCCATCCTCAGCCAGAAGACTCACCTGATGTGAGCCAACTCCTGTCCATCCTCTCCCCACCCTGGATGCTCTCTCCATGGCCTCCAGGTGATCTGGTCAGGGATGAGGTCATCTAGCAACCTTCGGGACATCGATAGATCTATCCGCCATTGTGACCCTCTCTAGAGCCACCAATAGAAAACCTGGGGTCTCTCCCGATCAACCCCTATCAGTGGAAGCCCTACCGGCCTCCGCACCGCAATGTGCTCCCAGCACCAAACCTATAGTAGCGATGTCAGTACTAGACATCGACCTCCCTTGTATACGACCCCGTACAGGATCCTATACAAGTGGCATAGTACAAAGCTGCCCCAAGCAAACCTATAGCCATGGTCTCTCATATCGCACACCACATCTGAGAGCAGCCACGATAACCTGCATCCACTCTAGTGGCATAGCAGTAGGCCACCCACTACCCCTACCAAAACTTGAGTCAATCGAGATGCCCCAGGCATCTGCCTCAATGTCTCGATGTTCACTCCGCCCTTCTCCAGGGTGAAGCTAGGGTCTCCGCACAGTCGCATCATGGCATGGCCCTGATTGGCCATAGGAGTCATAAACCACCCATGTATGGGGATCCTCAAGATCCTCCATACATCCTCTAGAGTGGGAGCCATCTCCCCTATCGGTAGCGAAAGTAGGATGACCCCGGATACCACCTCTCTGCTAGGGCTGTCAATAGCCCCATGTCTATAGGTATTTGTGGCATCTCTGCCACATGTTGTAGCCCAACCTCCGCTAGTCGGTCTCGCTTCGCCTGGTCGAGTGTGGCTACATCATCTCTGAGTCCCCCATATTTCCACTCCTAAATTTTTAGTAATCCCCTCTACAAAATAAACAATAAAACAACAAAAATCATTAATAGATAATCATTAAAATCAGTTAAATCAATTTCATCTTATAAAAAAAATGATATCATCCATTATTGGATGATATCGTACTAAATTAAGTCAAATCATCCTTGGTAGGATGAAATCGTCTTTGATTTCTCAACTTGGGGATCGCCCCTATTTCGTCGATTTCGCCCCTAGACGAAATCGGCGATCTAGGGACGATTTCGATGAAATTGGGACGATTTCATCCCGACATCATCGACGGCCTAAAAACGGCCATGATACCCCAAAAATAGTCAAAATTCAAATTAAAAATCACACAAATCAAATTAAAAACATAATATGTCAAGTTTAGATCCTTACCCGCAACCCGCGTCGGACCTCTATCGATCTGTGTGTCATTTCCACCATTTTGCTTGTAGAGCTCTGAAGCAGCAAAAGTGAACAGTAACAATGAATTAGGGTTTTACCCTATTTTTTTAATTTTATTTAAAAAACAACATTTTTTTAAATTTTGCTTTTCTACGCTTTTACCTCAAACGTTCGATTTGGGTAAAAACACGGAGGGGGCACCATAGCAAGCAGTTGTACGATTCGACCTAGAATCGTCGTCTAAAAAATGGAATAAATTTTTGCTTTCTCGTAAAGCGGGAAGAACTCATCTTTAACGCATTTTCTTCAAAAAATTCGCTAAAGAGGGGGCAAAATGTAGCACCCTAAAATTGGCGCAGTTAAACCCTTAGTAAAAAGATAAAAATTTGAATTTTAACCCCGAAACCACCCGTTAACCGCTCCCCCATTTTTCGTGCCATTTTTAGGAGTTGTTTTGACCGTTGGACGATATCATCGCCGATCAGACGAAATCATCCCAGATCGGACGAATTCATCTAGAATAGAACGTCCAGACGATTTCATCCCAAAACCAAATTTTCATAATTAGCTTCTATTTCAATAGCCTCTCCAACTTGGGCAGAAGCGTGTCTGCGTAGTTGGAGATTCCTCCGTTGGAGATCTCCCAGATTGGGATGATCCCCAACCTCCTAACCTCCCCCTAATCCTATATAAACTAGGATTTTCTCAGTTTATCCCCCTGCCTGGCTCTTCTCCTGACTCTCTCCCTGGTTGATTTTCCCTACCATTTAGCTTTACTGTGTTAAGACATCCTATCTACCATTGTTTGCACTCGTAGTTTTAAGTTTTCATTGCAGGTTTTCACTGTGCTTCAGTTGGAGGAAGCTCGGATCGTCGCAGGCGATTCCACATGATTTCGGACGATCCTATCGTAGATCGGCGATGATCTCGTACGATTGGAGGTGATCTCGATTACAGTTCAGATTGGGGGCAATCAGAGCCCTGAGTTTGCATTTCTCATCTTCCTTCCTTATTTTATTATGCATTAGCTTGATTATTTTCATTCTGCATCCTAGAGTTCACCTCATTTTAGCATAAATGCATGATAAAGTTAAAATAAATTATTAAAACAATGCATTTCCTTTAATCTGCTATCTAGATTTATCAATTAAGCATTTATACTCTCATTTCTATCATTTTGCATTATTCTTGCAGTTGCATTTTTGGTTTTTGGTGTCTATTTCTATGATTGCAGGTTTCTAACGAATTCGTTAGATCGATGATGATCTTGTCTGATTTCAGATGATCGACTATGATCTGGGATGATTCTATACAATTGTAGATGATCCTATCATATTCGGGATGATCTGGACTCCTACAAGCTTCAGAATCTTCATCAGACATCCGAAATCAGGTGCATTCTTTCTCATTTAACATATTCCTTACATTTAGGATTCATTCATGCTTTCTGTATTCATATAAATCGGCATTTTCATATAGAATAGCTTAGATTCATTTTGGCCAACCTAGGAATATGAATGATTGAGTATAAAATGAACACATCAAACCCATTCTCAACCTAGGCATGGAAACTGCCACTCAAAGTTTCCTGGTGAACCCCACCATCCGTCAAAAATTCACCCTTATACCCCTCCCCCGAGAGGCGCGACCTTCAAAGGGCCTCTCAGTCCGAGGTATTGTCCCATCCTTCTCGCATCCCCCTTTCGGGCATGGATCCTATAGCCTGAAGGTAAGGGCGCAAAAAATTTGGGTCGATACATTTACCATTCTACATATATGAATAAGTTAACAATAGTAATGAGATCACCTTTTCACATCCTTTCTAAAAAATTATAAGATTATTCAATTATAAATATAGATGTTTATTTTCATATTACATCTTTTATTTTAAAATTTTAAAAAATTATAAAATAAATAATTTTTTTTAAAAATTTATATGATGGAATCCGTAACTACCTCAGACTGAATCCGCCCACGACCAGTTACTCGGAGAGAAGCAAGGGCCCAGGCCGGTGGAGGGGAAAGACAGGGGAGGCAGGGGCGGAGGCAGATGCATGGAATCGTACGGTGAAACATAGAGATCGTACGGTGAAATATTTTGCCATCCCTCTTCAGCGAGTCTTTCCCTGCCGTAATTTCGCCAACACGCAAACTTATTTATATGAACTCCAAGTGCTCAAAACACAAAGGCCCTGCAACAGCTGCAACCACGATTTATACACAGACTCACTCAAAATCAGCACAAACAAAAAAAGCACAAACCCTCACACAAAAACAAAAAGGAAATTTCTCCACACCCACAAACAGAAACTTCATTAAAGCCATAATTGATTGGACCTCGCAATGCTTCAGATCCTTAAGACATTACCCTTAATGAGACACCAATTGTGCGCAACTATGCAACGACTCATAAGCGGTGCTTATCTCCGCCTTTACATATGCCGGGCTCGTTCGTTAATGCTATATAGCGTGTCAAATGCCACGGCCCGCTTTACAAATCAAGTAATTGAGGGTGCATTTAATGCATTGGGATGGGAAGAAGAATCCGTTTTCTAAGTCAAAGGATTCGAAGGGCCCATGCTGAGGCTAGAAAGTGCCACATTATACCTAAATGAGGCCGAGGTCGACATTATGCGTAAATGCTAATTTCCATCGAGTATGAGCGGCTAAGATTAGAAAGGTGCAACATTATGCGTAAATGCTAATTTCCATCGAGCCTCTATCGAGGCCGCTGCCCTCCCATGCCAATGGGCGTTAGCGGCAATTTATTTCCTTATATCTATTTCCAAATGTTCCGCAAGCTAAAATGGGTAAACGGTGATATTATGTGTCTCCTTCCAATGCCAAGGACACGGGATCGACACGAGATTGAGCAGCCTAATGTTGTTGTGACTTATTTTTTTTAAATTTCTCGATGTTTTTTTTCCCTGAGTTTTTGTCGAGTTTATCGCGAATTGTCGAGAACTCTCGAAAATTAGGCTCCGGGCGAGTTGCGAGTTTCGAAACACTGCTTTATAAATCAATCTAAACGAATATGTCGATTATGTTTATTTTTTTCTTTTTGTTGTTGATGCGTAGTATATTTATACAGTTGGTGTTGACCACCCGTGGTGGGTTGTAGGTGGTTTAAAGAGCATTTAAAGGATAGTAATAATTATTACATTCGAAAATCCAGCACGAATTACTACATCTGTTAAAGTTGATAACATTTCTAACAATCAAAATATTCGACGGATAGGAAAATGTTACGCTGGTACGCAAGCACAAGACGACTCATACATGCCACGATAACAGTCGTAAAACAAACCAGACGAGTATACAAATATTCATAAAATCTAATCAAACACAAAACACATGACTGAAAGGTAAATGGTACGCAAGCACAAGACGACAAATACATGCCACGATCACGGTCGTAAAACAAACCAGACGAGAACTGTTCGGTGGCACGGGGCATCTGTGAGGGTATGTGTGCTGCGACCAAGATTATATGGAACTCATCCACGAATGGATTGATCCATTCTTCTCAATAGAAGACGGAAATGAAATATCTGGAAGAGGAGCTTTGTCGTCGAGTATTTGAACCACATGTCTCATGCCCAGTCTTTCTTCCGCCTCCTCGTTACAACAAACCATTCCCAATTTTAGCACTTTTTCCATCTCATCCTCAACAAATTCACAACCGAGCTTCCGATCGGCGGCATCCATGAGTCTGCCCTCGGCATGCAGTTCTCGCACCCAATCCACCAAAACTGTTTGCGCCTCATCGACAGAGAGATCCACAGGCTTTCTTCCGCACGCAACCTCCAACATCAAAATACCAAAGCTATACACGTCCGAGAGGGGCGTTGCCTTACCTGTATGAACCAGCTCAGGCGGAATGTATCCCAGCGTTCCCACAACACAAGTCGTACGTGGGTTTTCATTATGTTCATACAATCGAGCCAGACCGAAGTCCCCCAACTTGGCGTTAAGATCTGCGTCCAACAAAACGTTGCTGGCCTTGATGTCCCTGTGAACCACTATCTTCTCCCATTCCTCGTGAAGGTACAGCAATCCTGCAGCCACGTCTTTCAGAATTCTGTACCTTTGAGGCCATGACAGCACTCTCCTTAGATTCCCAAATATCATCTTGTCCAGGCTTCCATTCGGCATGTAGTCGTAAACTATGAATAACTGTGTTCCTCGTCTGCAATAGCCCCTGATTTGGACAAGATTCCGGTGCTGGAGACGGCCGAGACTTGAGATCTCCGCTACAAATTCCTTCACCCCTTCGTTGGTCTCTCTGAGAATGCTCTTCACTGCAACGGGGACACCGTTGGATGGAAGAACTCCTTTGTAGACCTGGCCGAAACCTCCGCAACCTAAAACCTGCTCCTTCTGGAACCCCTTGGTGGCAATAAAGAGATCTTTATAGTTGAATCTCTGTGGCCAATACTCCAGCTCCCACTCTTCAACAAAATCTGTATCCCTCTTTCTTTTCCACATTACAAGTGCTGCTATGGCGACGAGCATTGGGAGAAGAACGGAAACTGTTGTGACAAAAACCCTTAATCGCGATCTGGAAGACTTGGATTTGGGAATTTTCTGTGCAAGAGAGGGGAGACGAGATGTATCAAGGACAGGCGCGACCCCATCTGTGGCGAAGCTCCAAGCGAGGATACAGTGTTTTGCATCAGCGAGTTGAGTTCCTGCAGAAAAACCCACGTACATTTCTTTTTCAAAAATGGTGGATAGACTCAAATTTTTCAGAGATATGAGTGGTTTCTGTGGGCGAAGAGAACCGGCTGGTGCAATAGAAACATTGAGGTGGTCCTGATGATGATCGTAATCAATCCAAGCTTGAATGTTCTGCCCACTGCTAAGATCGACTTCTCGGAACTCCTTCATGCCAATCCAGAAACCTGCACTTTCAGCGTCTACAGAGGTGAGGTCGTTGATATCCACGCCAACGTGATTTTCGTTGATGTCTTGGAACTCCTCGTTTTGTACGGTGTCGAACTCGACAGCGAATAGATGATTATAAGGTTGTCCTTTGCTTGAAGAATTGAGCAAACCAAGGAACTGACTTGGGAAAGCTCCCATGGGAGACCTGTGAGGGGTCATCAAAAAGGCCAGTCCATGCCCGTTTACGGTTCTTGAGGAACTGCGGACGATGGTGAAAACAAAAGTGGTGCTAAAAGAGGTGGTTTCATTTATGGACGCTTTACCTCTCATACGCACAGGCTGTGGATATAAAGCCCTGCCAAAATGTGGATATAAAGCCCTGCCCAAAAGTTGTCCTGATTGATGGGTAAGGCAGATGGCAGGGGACTGGAATGAAGCATTAGAAATCAAAGTGAGGTCGGTTGAGGCCTTGAACGGGTTGAAGATGAAGGAGGTTTTGGCCTGTGCAGTAAACAGCACATTGAAGCTAAGCAGAACTGACAGAATGGCAGGCATGTCTGCCATGAATTTGTTTTACACAAAAACCTTAAGGTGAGGAGCCAACATCGATTTTTTCTTTTTAATTCTTTTCTTGCTAATCGTTTGAAATAACAAGGAAGATGTGAACGCCAATATGAAACCCAGTAAAAGGATAGGGAAATAAAAAACGATTGACCTGAAAATTGCGGCGAACTTCACGTTTGACTGAACGCTTCTTTGTCACCGTGTTTTGCCCGGCAAAATTTGTACGAATAAAACAAATAACGGATTTCATTTTATATAGGGAAAACAAATAATTGGTAACATCATTTGATACTGTTTTTATAAATTTTAATATTATTATTATTTTTTAGATATATTAAAATTGGTAACACTTTTTAATATTATTATTATTTTGGATGGTATAAACTTTAAGAATGTTTCGATGCATATTATTGTTTTTTAATAAGAAAATTGGATGTTACATCTGTAAATTTTAATGCTACCATCCAACCTATCTTATACTATAATTTAAACCTTAAACTTCTCAAAAAAAAAAAAAAAAAAAAAAAAAAAAAAAAATTAAAATCCTAACCACTACACCATTTTTACAAAATAAATTCACAACGATCACAAATCCATAATCTTGTAAAAGGAATGAACAAAACTCAAAAGAAAGAGAGGAAAGGTTGTCTCCTTCTCGACCAAGTGAGTAAAAGTGAATGGTAAACAGAGGAAAAAAGCTCCAAGGAGGGGCAGCATGGATGCCCAACCAGACCAGACATTGACAAATTTGGCAGCAGCAACAGTGCTCTCTTGCATCACATTTGTGAGGTAGGTGACCAAATTGTAAGCAATCCCATAGTACGTCAACCTCTCCGCAATTTCCACACCAATGATGAAGAGGGATGCAGTCCACCCCCCAGTGAGGAGCCTGCTGACAGGCCTGCCCTTGAGGTCTGTGGATCCATCCCCAACTATGTTATTGTTGGTGATCTTCAACAGAGGGGATTCAGGCGAGGGAACCTCCTCCATTGCTAATTTGTGGGGGTGTGCCTGTCAGGTTTCCTTCTTTCCTAGGATTTTATTATTTTTTTAAAAAGTGATGTTGGCTACTAATATATATATATATTTTTTATATCAGGTGAATTTGTAATTTATTTTTAACAGTTGGGTAAGGGGTTAGATATTATTTTTAGGTTTTTGTCTTCAAACACAAGTTAAATCATTGAAGCTGTTTTTACAATCTTTGTTTTTCTTTGGTAAACACTATGGTCAAACTGATGCTCATTTAATGGACTCAAGTCAAACTATTACCTTTGCCCAAATTAAACATACCCCAAAAATTTTGAACCTAAGATAAATACCTAAAGTCTTACCAATCCACTAAATGAACATTCTACCACTAATAAACCACCATTTTATTTCAATGTCAAACACCTTTCTGCACTAAGACGTGCGCAGCTTCAGAGTCGTAGATTTGATTCTCTTTCTTAAAAATTTAAAAAAGATGGCGTAGGACACAAGGTAGATTACATAATAATCAGGAACACAATCAAGATTCTCAAAATGATAATTTCTTTCCATCTTTTCACGGACTCATCTTCAACGGGACGAATTATTTTCCACCCGGCAAATGTTTGATTAAAAAATTTATATATATATTTTTTCAATAAAAAAATAAAAAAATTAAATTAGTTGAAAATAATATTATTTTTAAGTTAATTTTAAAAGATGATGTAGGATTATTCTCTTTACAAATAATCTACTACAGTTATTTATATAGAAGAAAGAATAACCATATAAAGTAAAGATATATAAATCTATATACAATAAGCAATATTATTATCAATGGTAAGAATGAAAAGAAAAGCTTACTTGGTTTGCTGAGGTTACCAGATGGGAGGATATCCATAGCAAGTGAAGTTGTACGAATAAAACAAATAACAGATTTCATTTTATACAGAAAAAAAATAATAATAATAATTAGTAATATTATTGGATGCTGTTGAAACCATTTAAAAAGACACTACAATCTTTATTCAAAAAATGATGAATCTTTATTCAAAGACACTATAATTGGTAGCATCATTAGATGTTGTTGGATGCATTCGTTGTCGATAACTTGTCTAGATCACAAGGGATATGATGAATATGATAGAAACTCTATTGATATGTGGATGTGATGGATGTATGATGGATGCTATGAATCTGAGATGATTTCAGCAGAGTTTATGTAAGCTAAAGTTGGGGATCTCTAAAATGGTGAAAATGACCTTCTACTTATAGACTTGGCCAAGGCTAGGGGAGGGGCTGAGGTGTCCCTTATGAGGTGTGTATGATGAGATATCCACCTAATAGGTGTCCTTTGAGGTGTCTTGGCTCATAAATGAGATTGGGTGAGAGAATCTCTCACCCATATACAAGTCATAATGACTTGGAGGAAAGTCTCCATTTGGCATTTATTGAAATCAAATTGGAAATATCTCTCAATTTGAAATTACCTTTTTGGTGCAAAAGTCTTCATTTCTCATTTATTGCCCAAGAGAGTGTGATATGGAGGAAATATCTGGGTGAGAGGTGGCAAGGCTAGGCTAGGCTAGACTAGGTGAGGTGGAAAGGCTGGGCTAGTCAAAGTAGACTAGGTGAGGTGGAGGGTTAGAATTAAGCATGATTAACCTAATTAACCATAGGATTCAACCATAAAGCAAGTTTTGACTAAAGTTGTTGACTTTTTTCCCATAAAGTATTTTTTTGGTCATGGTGGAGAATTCATACTTGGTTGAGTTGTGGATGAGGTCACATGAGGACCTATAGTTAAGCATAGGAAGGGGCTTAGCTAGCCCAAGAGGGCTAAAGGTGATGAATAATGAATTTAATAAATGACTAGTGGAATAAAGCTAGTTTATGTAATTTTCAATGGTTTTGCAGATTGATTGATCATGAAGATGAGTTGCGGGACAATGTGCGACTTTTGGGTGTCTACATTTTGCTCCTTTTTGTATTGGATTGTGTGGAGACACAATTTAGTACAAAAATTGATGATGTGAATTGATGAGATGATTTGGAAGGCGAAGAATCTCGTGATTTCATGGAATGTGAATGAGTGTGAGAGATGCATTGATAAAAAGAGAAGAAGATGATTTGTGATTGAATACAACACTTTTAAGTATTACAATGATTGCTTTTGAGGGAAGGCATGAGATTGCCTCGTATTGTGATCAATGTGGGATGTTCGAATTGTGGAAGGAACAAAAGCCTTTGTTCATTTTTGCTTTTGATTGATTGATGAACTCTTTTGACAACATTTGAAAAACCACTAGAGCCATAGGGTAGAACTTTCAAGAGCTTCATTCGAGAGTGGTCTTACAATTGCAACTATGAAGAAGGGAATCTATGAGTTGTCTTCAGTCAGAGGTGTTTTGAGGTTTTTCAAACATTGTTTTGCTTTGGGTTGAAATTTTAGTCTTGAGAAAATCGTTAGCAAAAAAATTCTTAGACATTTGTTGTATCTATGATTGGATGTTTTTGGTTGTTTGATCATGTGTAAGACAACTTTTGATGTGTTTAGATAATTACCCCCTCAAACGATGAATTGACGATAGAGAAGATAAAAATTGACAATGAAACAATTGATAATGATAAAGAGACTGAAGAAATGTGATGGAAGATGTAGAAAAACAAAGAATTTGGGAAAAAATGATAAATTGATTGTGAAAATGATGAAGTTTAACCTACAAAAAAAATTTGCACATCGAGGTGTGAACGAAAATGTTTGCACAAGGGCATCCAATTTTTTCGTTCGTACGTGTGGGTGCGAACCTGCAAAAAATAGGTATAAATAATGAAAAATGGTGCACGCATAACTTCATTTTTTATCACGTGAAGGAGGGAGAATATTAGAAGCAGAGCACTATCATATTTTCAGATGGAGGTGGAGCGATGACGAGCAGACAGGCAAGCACGAGTGCGGGCGAAGATGTTCTAGAGGTAAGTGGACTATGCTTACCTTGAAATGTGTGTAATTTTAAATGCAAAAGAGCATTTAATGCGTGTATGTGTACGTTAGAATGTATGCATGTATAAAAAAATGTTGTTGTGAGTGAATGGGTTGTGTGAATGCATGTTCTAATGGAAATATGTGCACTATGTGTTGAATTGCCCAAACGGGTATCCCCATATGTGATTTATTTTTCCATTGACTTTATGACCTCGAGAAGTGTATGTGGAAAGATGTGATTGTTTGGGTCTTTTTATGCATGCGTGAGAAAATACTTTTTGTACAGTCTTGCTATTGGGGCAAATGGGTACCCAGATCTATGTTTAATTGACCCGTTTGACCTCTCATTGATTATCTTATTTTACGTGTGGTGGCTTGTTGGGGTTTGCATGTTGTTTGTGTGTAATTTACGTTTTTGATGTCGTATGTGCATGTTGGGACAAAACCAATGGGTCAGTTCATCCTTGTAGCCAAATGGGTATTCAAAAATACCTGGTGTTCAAATTTTGCATGGGGGCGTGTGAACAGTCATGTTCAAACAGGGTCGTGCACTGATACATGTGAATGTTTTTTTTTAATGTGTGTGAGATTGAATGTGTGAGATATGAACATGTGGGTTTGAAGTGGAATGGGTGGACTTATTAACATG
The DNA here is from genome assembly GCA_028583015.1 of Wollemia nobilis. Classification (NCBI taxonomy): domain Eukaryota; kingdom Viridiplantae; phylum Streptophyta; class Pinopsida; order Araucariales; family Araucariaceae; genus Wollemia; species Wollemia nobilis. The sequence goes on from JAQPPZ010003374.1 coordinate 16,494,649, forward strand.
TGATTTTTAAAATGTAATGTATGGAATTATTGACGTGTGATTATTGAAATGTAATGTAGGTGAAGAAGATATTTGTGCAACATCGATTATGGAAGCTAAGAAAGAAGCTGCAGGATGTATGGTGTACGGATGATGGGTGATGGATGCTAGTAGTTGAATTGTATGGAGTTTGGAATATGCATGAGGTGCACATAAATCATGCTTATGTGTCCACGTTGTGCGAGAGGTGGGATCCGAATAGGAACATATTCCATCTCCTGACAAGGGAGGATGTATACCGCATCTATCGACTACCGATAGAGGGTATTACAATGATGACAAGGGAGCGAGATGCACAGGATGGTATTATATAAAGGGCTCTTGGAGAGATATGGGCCAGTGTGGAGCTGAAGGGTGGGGTGGACTATGTGCAGTGTTGGATGGACAAGATGTTTTATAACCACCATGCCATGGCGATGCTTATGATTGTGAGCCGTGCCTTACTGGATACTTAAGGGGTGATATTATCCTAGAATATGATGGGGATGGTATGCGATATGGCAGAGTGGAACATAGTGTATGCATGGGCTCCAACATTATTAGCGTAGGTCTATAGAGAGTTGCATGGAGTGGTTAGGACAAAGCGGACATGTATTAGTTTCAGTCCCCTATTATAGGTGTGGGCATGGGAGCATATTACGGTATTGTGACCATCCTTGCTACCACACAATGCACATACATTGTATGGTCGTGATGTGCCTTTTCCAATGCGATTGAGGACATATATGGAGAGGAAGATTAAGATGGAGCGAGAGGGTAATTTTATGCATTACCATGTTCAACTAGGGGAGCTAAAAATTACTGATATTAGATAGAGGCCATGGCGAGGAGCACCTAGTTGGGAGGAGGATGCGATGCATATTATCTACATTAGGTGGGGGTGTGGATGGTGGGCAAGTATGAGTGACAGATAGAGTATATTCCATTCTTGCGGGTGATGCGGTGGTTTAGGTTACAATAAGGGCGACCTGATCTGTGAGTTGTGATTTACATGGTGGCAGGTGATACAGGGCTAAAGCCAGTAGTACCACCATTAGAATTGTATCTAGATAAATCGATTGTTGTTTTGGATGTGGATAATGTTGGACATTTTGAGCTTAGTTAGTTGTCATTGATGTCAAGGTGAAAAAGTCGTCATTGATGCCAAAGTGAACAAATGGAGCCATCATCAACACCATGGAGCACACCATTATTAACACCAGGAACAAAGCAAAGAGTTGGAGAATAAGTTGGTAAAATAATATTTTATGAGGGTTTTTCGTAAACCCATGGTGGAAAATTAAATGATTTTTTATTAAAATCATTATAAGGATATAAAAGCATCCTTACACATTGTGATGGCAGTGAAGGTTTAATTAAACCCATGGTGGCAGAATATTTTAAATCAAATCAGTGGAGTACAAGTTGCAGGTTTAAATTTACCCCATGGAAGACTTTAATTTTATTAAAGTCAAAGGTTTTAAAATATAATTTATAAAATTTAAATTCTATTGAATTTAAATAATTTATAAATTATATAAAGGTTTAAATTAGCGTCGACGTCATCAAAAATTAAGGAGCACCGACGTCTAAATTCGAATGGTGTTTTGTGTATAAATTAATGCCCAAAGGGGCATTTGAAACTTACCCCTCGATGAATTAACTCCCATGCAAAAAGGTTGAAGGTATTTCATGCATCGTGAATGTTGAGGAAGAAGACAAAGAGCTTTGTCTTATTACTGTCAGGGAAGAAAACAAAAAGAGGACAATGCATGATTTGAGTCACATAGGACACGTTGGTTCATTGGTGGCACATGCCTTGCGAAGGCGTTGGGAAAGGAAGCGCCCACGTTCGATTCTCGTGGACGTGCCAAGGAAGGTCTTTTTGTTCGCATTCGATTCGAGCGCCAAGAATAAGAGAAAGAGCACGAAGTGCTCGTTGGTTCTAAAATGTGTGCCTAGCGCACGCGGTGGTCAAGCCCACGGCTAGAGCGCTTGGGGAGGCAGAGATCGTGGGATCGAATCCCACTAGTGGCAAAGGTAATTTTTTATTTAAATTTTGCCTAAGGTTTTCTTAAAAGGGTCATTTGGAGTTATAAGGGTTTGTGAAGATTTATTTTTAATTAATTTGTGTTTGGAGTTATAAGGGTTTGTGAAGGATTATTTTTATTGAAAATTGATTTGTGCTACTTGGAGTTAAAAGGGTTTTTGAAAGATTGTTTTGTTGAGAAGGGATTTATGTTATTAAGGTTTTTAAAGAAAGAGGATTTGATTCTTGCCAAAGTTCTTCTTGTCATTTATTGATTAAAGAGGTTTTGAGTTATTTTGGTGGATGTTGAATTTATTTTTAGTTGGGAGTTTATAAGGTGTGATTGGATAAATACTTTATGTATGTTGATGGTTGTTTTTGAAAGGTGGAGTGATAAGGTGTAATTGAGTATTTATATTATTTTTGTGAGAAAGATTTATCTTCTAACCTCTTGAGATTGGCATAGAAGTTTGTGTGATTGTGGCAGATTTATGAGATCCCTTCATCTTCAATAAAAAGGTATGAGCACATTCTTCCATAGTTGAGTTGATTGATTGGTTTTCTGGAAAATAAGTTTGGAGTGAAAAGGACTTGATTAGGGTTTCCTTTTCGAGAGTGATTGAGTTAATGCTTCAAGGTTTTCTGGAATAAAGAGTTGTTAAAACCTTGTTTGATAAGCATTGTTGTTGAAGCCATTGGTTGTGTGAAGAACTTGAGCTAGGGTTTGAAAAGAACATGAGTATCATTGTTATGTGAAGATTGTTTTATGAGCATTGTTGTTGAAGTGAGTTGTTGTGCAAAGAACTTGAACTAGGGTTTGAAAAGAACATGAGTATCATTGTTATATGAGATTTATTGTTGAGCATTGTTGGAAATATTTTGAGTTGGTGATTACATGCTTGGACTAGGGTTTGTGAGAAAGGGTTGTTTCTTTGAAGTGATTGGTTGAGTAGAGTTGGTTGAGCCTAGTCAAGTGGTTGTGTGGAGTGATTGTTCAAGTTCCTTAAAACAAACTATTCTATATTCTGATTTGAATTGAGAAAGTGATTGAGCATTGAGTGTAGAACATATTGAGTCTCTAACAATTCTCTTTATGCTTCTATGAGATTGGACAAGTTTTGAGTGGACTTGTTGAGCAGATTTGGACAAGTTCTAAGTGAGCTTGTTGAGCAGATTTGAACAAGTTTTGAGTGGACTTGTTGAGCAGATTTGAGCAAGTTCTGAGTGGACTTGTTGAGCAGATTTGAGCAAGTTTTGAGTGGACCTATTGAGCAGATTTGAGCAAGTTCTAAGTGGACCTGTTGAGCAGATTTGAGCAGGTTCTAAGTGGACCTATTGAGCAAATTTGAGCAAGTTTTGAGTGGACTTGTTGAGAAAATTTGAGCAAGTTTTGAGTGGACCTGTTGAGCAGATTTGAGCAAGTTCTGAGTGGACTTGTTGAGCAAATTTGTGCTAGACCGAATGGACTATGTTTAGTGTAGATTTGAGATAGATCTTTGGAGGTGATAGAGCAGAGAGGATAGTAGTCTCCAGTGGATAGAGATCCATCAGCCAAGGTAGTGAGGATAGGTCTTCTAAGTGGGGACAAGAGTCTTCAGTGGAGAGAGATCCACAAGCCAGTGTAGTGGAGGCAGTAGTCTTCTAGAGGATCACCAACCAAAGCAGAGGAGAAGGAGTTCTCCTATGGATAGAGATCCATAAACCAGATTTAGGGGATCAACATCTCCTTTGGATAGAGGTCCATAAACATTGTAATAGGGAAAGGATTCCCAAGAGATTATTTGAGAAATATTTAGAAGAAATATTTTCTCCATGGAGGTAGCCATATTTGGGTGAACCATGTTAAATTGGTGTCTCTACTATGTGTGTGATTTGTGCATTGCTTTGATTACTATTATTGATATTGCTATCTATACATTGCATAATATTGATTTGGAAAGAAAAGTAAAAAGTGCTCTTATACTATTCACCCCCCTCTCAGTATAAGCTTGTGTTCTTCAATTGGTATCAGAGTGGGTGCCTTCATAAGAGTTTAACAACTTGAAGGAAAAGCTAACAAGAACACAATGGATCCTAAGGAGGTGTCCTCAAATAATTTAGCACCAATATTTGATGGAAGTGACTATATGTATTGGAGTATGATGATGAGGATCTACCTAATGGCACTTGGCAATGAAGTTTGGGATGCAGTGGAATTTGGATATGATCCAACAGTCAATCCTCCTACAGATAAGGAAGGTAAGCTTCTACAACACTATAATTCAAAAGCAATGAATGCACTTGTGAGAGGTTTGCGTAGAACAGAGTCTATGAAAGTTATGCATTGTAGAACTGCAAAAGAAATGTGGGATAAATTGCAAGGTATATATGAGGGAGATAAAAGTGTCAAGAAAGCAAAGATACGAAATCTCAAAGGACAATTTGAAACATTGAGAATGAATGATGAGGAAAATATCAGTGCTTATCTAATTCAAATTGATGAGGTTGTTAATGATATGCAAGGACTTGGAATGAAGATTGATGAATCAGATGTTTGTGATAAAGTCTTAAGAACTCTTCCAAAAATATTTAGTGAATAAGTTTCTGCTATAGAAGTATCAATGGATGGTGATTCTTTGACAAGAGATAAGTTGCTTGGTATGCTTACAACTTTTGAGATAAGAACAAAAGATCCTATTCCCTAGAAGGAAGCAACATTCAAAGCAATCAAGAAAACAAAGGGTAAGAAGTCAGAATCAAGCAGTGAGTCATCCAGTGATGAAGAAGCTAATTATGGTAGAAGAGATAAAGATTCTAGAAGATCCAGAGATCTAAGATCTATTAAGTGTTTCAATTGTGGAAAGTTTGGATATTTTGCAATATATTATCGAGAACCAAAGAACAACAATGGTGAAGAAAAATAGGATCATAGGTACAGGGAATCAGAAAGATATAGGCAGGATAAGCATCAGAAGAAAAACAAGGATGGACAAAGCAGACAAGGAAAGAAGTTCTTTCAAAGACAAAAGAGGAGCTACTATGCGGATAATGCAAGTAAGTACTCAAGTGATAGTGATGCTAGTTTTTCAGACAATGATAGAGATGAAGTCCTATTTATGATTGAAGAAAAAGAACCAGTTAAGAAAACTCTAGTAATTCTCAAGTGTTTTAGATGTGGTAACTTTGGACATCTTGAAGATGATTGTACAAGGGATGGTTATAGTTTTAGTGATGATGAGTATGAGAATGCACTTGAAGGACCAGATGAAAATCTTCTAATGGCATTAGAAGAAGAAGTAAGTGATCCTATAGAAGACAAGCCAAAAGAGAGTAAAGATGTGGACAAAGGTAAACAAATAGAGGATTATTCAGAAGAGAATGGTTATGATCTCAAGGGAGAACTTATCTATGCCCTTGACATGGTAAAGAAGGTAAGAAAGCAACACTCTAAACTTGAAATTCAGTTTCAAGAATGTGATGAAGAGAGAAGATTGCTCATAGAGGATTTAGAAAAATCAAAGGCTAAGGCAAAGAAGTTCAAAGATAAGTTAGAAGCAAAGATCTTGGAATGTGAGAAGTTAGCACAAGAAGTGGCACTACTAAAAGAATATTTAGAGGACTCCAAGATCAAGATGAAAGGATTTAAAAATAGCTCAAAGAACTTGGATAAGTTCATCAAGACACAAAAGACTACATCAAGCAAAATAGGTCTTGGATTTGAACAGGATCAAAAGAAATGGGAAGGAGAGTCAACTTCAAGTTTTGGAGGAGAAGAAACTTCAGATGAAGATACTTCAGAAGAAGACAGTGTAAAAGAAAGTGAGACATCAGAGGATGGTTTGGGCAATAAAGGATTCAACAAAGATAGGAACAATGCACAAAGAAGATACAGATGGAACAACAATCAGAATAGGAGACCAATGAGGTCAAGACAAGGAAACTTCAATGGAAGATGCTTTTCATGTCACAGGTTTGGGCACATGGCTTCACAATGCAGGACACATGAAAGATAGGAATATGGGAACATACAACCTTTTCATGGGTATTGCTACTCATGTAATCAGTTTGGTCACAAGGCAATGAATTGCAGAGTTCATGATAGAAGAGGATATGGCTTCACTAGGAGAAATCCTAAGATATTTGCACCTCCAAGGAATAATAACATTAAGTGTTATAAGTGCAATAATAATGGCCACACAACAAAGTGGTGTAGAGCAGATATTCTAAAAATAAGTATGAACAAGAACATGAACATGAATATGAACAGGAACAAGAACAAGAACATGGATATGAACAAGAATAGGAACATGGATGTGAATAGGAATAGGAATAGGAATAGGAATGATGACATGGATAGGAACATGGACACGGATAGAAATAGTCAGAGGAATCAAAAAAATTAGATAAGAAGAAAAGAGGATAAAGGTAAAGAACAATGCTTTCTGGGAGTAGAAATACTCCCACCCTGAAATTAACCACCTTAACAGAAGGTGGGGGAGGGGCTAAGCTAAGAGGCTTATTCTTAGCCCCGAGCCCCAAAGGTGACCCTTTTCCATTGATGTCAAAGGGGGAGAGATTTGAGTAAGGGGGAGATATTTGGTATTTGAGAGAGCATTGAGACAGGGGGAGCAATGCCCCAGGGGGAGCAGAACAAAGGAAAGGTCAAGTTTTTAGTTAAAATAATTTGGGTTGCCATCAATGACAAAGGGGGATATTGTTGGACATTTTGAGCTCAGTTAGTTGTCATTGATGTCAAGGTGAAAAAGTCATCATTGATGCCAAAGTGAACAAATGGAGCCATCATCAACACCATGGAGCACACCATTATTAACACCAGGAACAAAGCAAAGAGTTGAAGAATAAGTTGGAAAAATAATATTCAGTGAAGGTTTAATTAAACCCATGGTGGTAGAATATTTTAAATCAAATCAATGGAGTACAAGTTGCAGGTTTAAATTTACCCCATGGAAGACTTTAATTTTATTAAAGTCAAAGGTTTTAAAATATAATTTATAAAATTTAAATTCTATTGAATTTAAATAATTTATAAATTATATAAAGGTTTAAATTAACGCCGACGTCATCAAAATTAAGGAGCGCCGACGTCTAAATTCGAATGGTGTTTTGTGTATAAATTAATGCCCAAAGGAGCATTTGAAACTTACCCCTCGATGAATTAACTCCCATGCAAAAAGGTTGAAGGTATTTCATGCATCATGAACATTGAGGAAGAAGACAAAGAGCTTTGTCTTATTACTATTGAGGAAGAAAAAAAAAGAGGACAGTGCATGATTTGAGTCACATAGGACACGTTGGTTCATTGGTGGCACACGCCTTGCGAAGGCATTGGGAAAGGAAGTGCCCATGTTCGATTCTCATGGACGTGCCAAGGAAGGTCTTTTTGTTCGCATTCGATTCGAGTGCCAGGAATAAGAGAAAGAGCATGAAGTGCTCGTTGGTTCTAAAATGTGTGCCTAGCGCACATGGTGGTCAAGCCCATGGCTAGAGCGCTTGGGGAGGCAGAGATCGTGGGATCGAATCCCACTAGTGGCAAAGGTAATTTTTTATTTAAATTTTGCCTAAGGTTTTCTTAAAAGGGTCATTTGGAGTTATAAGGGTTTGTGTAGATTTATTTGTGTTTGGAGTTATAAGGGTTTGTAAAGATTTATTTTTAATTAATTTGTGTTTGGAGTTATAAGGGTTTGTGAAGGATTATTTTTATTGAAAATTGATTTGTGCTACTTGGAGTTAAAAGGGTTTTTGAAATATTGTTTTGTTGAGAAGGGATTTATGTTATTAAGGTTTTTAAAGAAAGAGGATTTGATTCTTGCCAAAGTTCTTCTTGTCATTTATTGATTAAAGAGGTTTTGAGTTATTTTGGTGGATGTTGAATTTATTTTTAGTTGGGAGTTTATAAGGTGTGATTGGATAAATACTTTATGTATGTTGATGGTTGTTTTTGAAAGGTGGAGTGATAAGGTGTAATTGAGTATTTATATTATTTTTGTGAGAAATATTTATCTTCTAACCTCTTGAGATTGGCATAGAAGTTTGTGTGATTGTGGTAGATTTATGAGATCCCTTCATCTTCAATAAAAAGGTATGAGCACATTCTTCCATAGTTGAGTTGATTGATTGGTTTTCTGGAAAATAAGTTTGGAGTGAAAAGGACTTGATTAGGGTTTCCTTTTCGAGAGTGATTGAGTTAATGCTTCAAGGTTTTCTGGAATAAAGAGTTGTTGTTAAAACCTTGTTTGATAAGCATTGTTGTTGAAGCCATTGGTTGTGTGAAGAACTTGAGCTAGGGTTTGAAAAGAACATGAGTATCATTGTTATGTGAAGATTGTTTTATGAGCATTGTTGTTGAAGTGAGTTGTTGTGCAAAGAACTTGAACTAGGGTTTGAAAAGAACATGAGTATCATTGTTATGTGAGATTTATTGTTGAGCATTGTTGGAAATATTTTGAGTTGGTGATTACATGCTTGGACTAGGGTTTGTGAGAAAGGGTTGTTTCTTTGAAGTGATTGGTTGAGTAGAGTTGGTTGAGCCTAGTCAAGTGGTTGTGTGGAGTGATTGTTCAAGTTCCTTAAAACAAACTATTCTATATTCTGATTTGAATTGAGAAAGTGATTGAGCATTGAGTGTAGAACATATTGAGTCTCTAACAATTCTCTTTATGCTTCTATGAGATTGGACAAGTTTTGAGTGGACTTGTTAAGCAAATTTGGACAAGTTCTGAGTGAGCTTGTTGAGCATATTTGAGCAAGTTCTAAGTGGACTTGTTGAGCAGATTTGAGCAAGTTTTGAGTGGACTTGTTGAGCATATTTGAGCAAGTTCTGAGTGGACCTATTGAGCAGATTTGAGCAAGTTCTGAGTGGACTTGTTGAGCAGATTTGAGCAAGTTCTGAGTGGACCTATTGAGCAAATTTGAGCAAGTTCTGAGTGGACTTGTTGAGAAGATTTGAGCAGGTTCTGAGTGGACCTGTTGAGCATATTTGAGCAAGTTTTGAGTGGACTTGTTGAGAAGATTTGTGCTAGATCGAATGGACTATGTTTAGTGTAGATTTGAGATAGATCTTTGGAGGTGATAGAGTAGAGAGGATAGTAGTCTCCAGTGGATAGAGATCCATCAGCCAGGGTAGTGAGGACAGGTCTTCTGAGTGGGGACAAGAGTCTTCAGTGGAGAGAGATCCACAAGCCAGTGTAGTGGAGGCAGTAGTCTTCTAGAGGATCACCAGCCAAAGCAGAGGAGAAGGAGTTCTCCTATGGATAGAGATCCATGAACCAGATTTAGGGGATCAACATCTCCTTTGGATAGAGGTCCATAAACATTGTAATAGGGAAAGGATTCCCAAGAGATTATTTGAGAAATATTTAGAAGAAATATTTTCTCCGTGGAGGTAGCCATATTTGGGTGAACCATGTTAAATTGGTGTCTCTACTGTGTGTGTGATTTGTGCATTGCTTTGATTACTGCTATTGATATTGCTATCTATACATTGCATAATATTGATTTGGAAAGAAAAGTAAAAAGTGCTCTTATACTGTTCACCCCCCTCTCAGTATAAGCTTGTGTTCTTCAAATAATTTTGGGACCACTACAGAGTATGATGTGTGGTGGTCGAGGCAACGATGAGATCTTGTAGTGGGGGTGATCGATGGGTGGGGTGAGGCAGCAAGTGCACTACCAGAAGGGCTAAGAGAAATATCATTAGGGTGTGTGGGATCACCCAAGGCATCAAGATCATCCCAACATGGAGGATCATAAAGAGTACCAGGATCACTAGAGCCTGGTGAGGAGGAGAAGGAGCTAGATTAATTAATCCAGTGTGTGTAGACATGATGAGATGAGCTAGATAGATGGGTGAGTTATTATACTATGAGACAACCGAAGGGGAGTGAGGGAGTGGCAACTAAGAACACAATGATGATATACAAGGCACCCATGGTGGAGGAGAGTGGAGGGATGGAGGAGACTATGAGATTGGATGAGGATGTCGTGGCATCACCTCCAACACTTGATTTGATTATTGGGCTATAGGAGATGATATTAGTATAGGAGGAGGCGAGAAAAATATGAGAGGAGGTATTGGAGTTGGAGGAGCTCACTAAGATGCACCTATATTGGGTGATAGATCACTCAGTAATAGAGGATTGAATTAGAATGGTGAAGAGGCTAGAGATAGCCTTAAGAGAGTGAGATGAGGTGAGAGCCAGGGTGGAGTAATTAGTCATCGAAAGAGAGGATATTATGGGGAGTAGGATTCAACTTGGGTGGAGAGGGATGAGATGATCGAGTCAACTAAGTGATTGCAACATATGTTGGATGAGGCAAGGGAAAAGGAAGAGGTTGATAAGGCCAATTGATGGTAGAGTGTGGATTTGTGGTAGCATGTGAGTTATATGATGGCTATCGAAAGGTGGGTGACTACAGAGATCCAGGACTTGGGAGTGACAGTGCCACTTCTAGATCAATCATAGGCAGAGGCAAAAATCTTGCGAGTTGAGGTGGAGCATTGATAGGAAAACATGGGATTGATGGCAACCAATGTGAAAGAGGTTGTGAGGTGGTAGTAACCAAGGGTTCCTAGCACAATAATTTAATAAATGAGAAATAAAAACACTAAAATAGAATCACTTTTAGATATGAATCACCTTTTGCATTGATTTGGGAAATCCCTCCAATGGGTCTAAATAATATATGTTTTATATTTTATGGATACCTAGAATGATAGAATTGTATAATATCTTATACTAATTCTAGGGTTATGAGTGAAAAATCACAATGCTTACCTAACCCTAATATTATAATATAATAATTAATTATTATATTATTTATTATTCTAACCATAGGATATGAAATATATTATTATATTATTATTAATAATTAGGGTTAGGATAGGATCCTAACATTCCACCCCTCTTGGAAATAACTTTGTCCTCAAAGAAAAAACTTGAGAAATTAGCATCAGGTGGGATGGATGGCCTTCATAGGTCTACTCCAAATTTAATAGATATGGTTCACAGTTTGAATCTTATGGAAATGTAGTGAGATTTGTTGATATCAAGATTGCCAAATAATTATTTTAACCTTTAAGATTTATAATCCTAGGGTCAAAATTATCCAATTTGAAAGTAGCCCACAATAATGTAATTATTTTTACAATTAGACAACTCCAATTAGCCTTGCATAAATCCCTAGGTTAGTAATAAGGTCCACACTTAATCTTTAGCCATTGAATTTTGGACGTAGAACACTAACCTCATACGTAAACAAGTTATTATCCCTTATTTCTTGTGACATCTGGAAAAGGTCATTTACGTGAAAGGTACTGTAGCCTATCATGACCCTCTTTGTTTAAGATGAGCTCAATAATTCTCCCATAATCTTCACATGCAAATAATACCCTTTATTTAGTTTGGTTTTATTTCAATATATATATAGTACAGTTCGGTAGGTGGCAACCTTCATTCTTATTACGACACTCCAAGGATGTCACTAAGGGAAACAAACATAAAGTTAGTTGAACTGGGTGGACCTTTTCTTTAGTGCATATGATGCATACCACTCCAAGTAAGTGAATAATCTGTTCAACCTGTTCAATGAATATAATATCATAATATCTTGAGAGTTGTTGGGAGCTATTATTCACATTTGTTATTTGTATGTTGTTCCTTTGAATATAGTGGTTACTTCACTACTTTAGATGCCATAATGATTATGATTCTACAAGCGCTCAATATTTGAAACTCCACCAACATCTTCAACATATTGAACTTAAAAATTTATAGCTCTTGTTGAAATGATATCATATTGTTTTAATCGCTCATGAAATATCTAGTGAAATAGCCAGAACAAACATTACTGAGGAACCCATGTGATGGATATATATTGAAAGAGAATTTGATGCAATTGATATAGTACCACAAGACTATCAATCCACTTTCATGTAAGGATAATATGAAACTATTTTATGAACAAGGAAAATTTTAGCGATTGTTGAGGGGCCTATCAAGACATTTGAGGGTTTCTACAAAATAGGAGTTATTTTATCCCATACCATGCACCAAATATTCTAAAGATAGCATAGGCAATGATATTAACCTGAGCAACATTTCTAGAGAAGAGCACTGGTTGATCATAGTGTAAAGAGCCCTTTCAAGAAGCAAGATATTTTTTGTTACATCATAGTAGAAGGAACACACAATGCAGAGCTTGACAGTAGGATGAAGTAGCTGGTACGAGACTACCAATAGTAATGTGAATCACTAGACAGTGTACACTAGTTTTTTTTTTTTGTACAATAATCTGCAGTGATGTTGTCAACAACATCTACAAATATATTTTTTGACTTTCATACTTAGCAATCATCAAAAGTAGCATTTCAATTATGTTGTTGAGGATGTTGTTAGGGACCTGGTGCTGAATTTTAATCTCATTTTCTAGATGATTCATTATGAATAGTATACGAGATACCTTTTCACTGTTAATACACTGTCAATGCTCTTGTGCGAGAGGTGCTATCTAGATTTTCAATGTATATGAGGAGGATCGATTTGTAGTCGCAAAACCTAACGTGAAATCATTGGGCCTTTCACCTTAATTGCAGGCAAAAGTAGTATTCCACATTTTATTCCATGACTGGATACATCTCACTGTATTTATTCATGGTATGTTTTGTACCCCACATATCTCTTTGATTTATCATTTTTCAGTTAATAACTTGGATATATAATCTCATTTTCCATACAGACTCAAAAATGGATAAATATTGACAGTGAAAGGTGCACCATTATCATTTAGAAACTTGATAATTTGTAGCATAAGATCACAAAATTTTGGCCTGAAATCACTAGCTAATGGAACCGGGTTGGTGTTAGGGAAATTGTACACATCTACAGTTAGGGGCACCATTACCTTTATTTCTCCTAATCTAGCACTATGGAGAGCTCACTAGATATTTCCAAGTGCAAAAAGAGTAACATTTAAAAAAGTTCCATTATAAGCCACTAGGAAAGGATCATTTCCCACTGTAATATACTTGACTAAAGATCTGCTGAAGTGTGTTTGCCATCAATGATGAACACATACTTGGAAAAAAATTCATTGAAGGGTACACAATAACCATATTCAGGAGAATATGTTACATGTAAACAACATTTTTATTCCCATTTAAACAAATAGGCATTTCCAATTTCATAATAGCCAAAAGTAAATGCCTAGTTAAGTATCAAATATAGTTTTGTACTTTGATCTAGAATATATCTTAGTCTTGCAACTGTTATTTTCAATATATGTGTTTATAAAATTGTTCCCAAACTTGATGCTAACCTTTAAAATTCATTCGTGTACGTCTATTTACAAAATTTCTTGTGTCATATGCAAATACAACTGCTTCTGACTTAGTATTTGATATATGCAATATTGTTCAGAGATTGTATAACATGTGTTGCATAAAAATTTATCTGTGATTCAATTTTGGGTCTAATAGGGTGATATGGCTTTTACTTATTTACTTTTATAAGTTATAACATGTACCTCTAACCTTCTTTATAGTGGTATGTGGTTATTTAGGAATATTTTGCCTAGTGTTGTATGACAGTAGGACTTTTAAAGGTTTGAATAGTTTAGGGAATGTTAAGAGAATGTGGACATGCCATCTCAACTCAACATCCCAAATGGGACAAAATTAATACCCTCAAGTTGTAGGACCTTTCAAATCTTAAGTCAATATAGACATAAAGAATGAAAATTTCAATACATTAAGCTTTGTTATTTTAGTTCTTGGTTTGTGTCATGTACTTTAGTATCTTTGCTTTCGTTGTGCTTGACTGTCGTAGGGTCATTTTATATCATCCAATACATAAATATAAATCAAACTACCATGTTTTATGTTCTTTTCAAGTAATAGTAGTTAAATCCACCTATCGAAAGGACCAAGCATCAAGAAGACAATCACACAATTATTGTTTTTCACTCATCAGCAATAATTCCATCATAGGAATATGCCACTGGAAATAATATTGGTAATGCACAAATGGCTTTGTGTATGATCCTGTAGCTCTTGGTTCATCTTTAAAATATGCAAGACACAGGATAATAATAATAATGAATTAATTTATGATCATAAACAAAAATAAATAAATTTCTAAAAAATATGTAGAAAAACAAGTATGGTTCAAATAGGAGGAATGAAGTCGTGCTCTCAGGTACAGTGGAAGTGAGATACGAATAGAGTGGGTGGGGTATGTAATTTCATAATGAGCCTAAGAATTACTTTTTCTAAACTCATAAAACTACAATAGGACTTGAAAATTGAATGACACATTGAACCATATTAGGAAGTAGTTATCTAATATAGTAGTTGTGCATCAACGTGAAAAGTAATACCACTATCCTTTATCCTCTCTTTTTTCATCCAGATGTACATCCCTTTGATACCAACCATTGTAATCAACAAATCATCAATCATAAAGAGTTCCTAAAGTGATGGAGCAAATACTTGAATAGCCTTGTTGATGTCCTCATTGAATGTGTCAAGACTGCTACTTTTACTCCCTATACGTTGTCCATTAGCTTTGATATCTAGATCCAGTTGACCAATCAAAAATAGCCTTTCCATATTTTAATTTGGGGTATCAGTATAGTAAACACCTTTGTATGAGACTTGGAGAGACCAGCATGATTCACAGACTTTGCAAAATGTGAAGAATGAGAATTAGCATGAACATGTGAATCCAAGCTAACATTCTGAAGCAACTTTGTAAAATCACTTGCTACTTCTAAAAAGATAAAACTCTCCCAATATTTCCTCCATTTTCTTGCTTAATTTTGATCCATATCGTTCAGGAATGTCTCTCTGTGTATTCTCTTCAATTGCAGATTGTGTGTTAACCTTGTCTTGGATTGCGGTCCTTTTTCTTTTGGGTTAGATCTAAATTTTGTAGAATAGACTCATTTAGAATTAAATTTCTAAATGTTTGCAATCCAGTGGGAAAACATAATTTAGTTCTGAAGAATCTGTTTGATAAACAACAATGATTCTGATATTTTTAAGGAATGCAAGTTACACTAAAATATGGAAGATATTTTAGTAGTCAAAGGAAGTGTCTTGAAACTTGTTATAGCAAATTTCAATTGTTTTTCTATGAATGGGTGAGTATATTTATTAAGCACAACAGATCCACTCTTGCTACTATTTTTTGATCGTGGGAGGAGGCCAAGGCGGAGGGCACACTTGCAAAAAAAAATTAAACTTTTTATCATGAGTAGGACATCCTGATAAAATCATTTTTATCAAATCTATGCCATTATGTGCAGTGTTTTCCTAGACTAGAGTGGATTTATGGTTTTCAAGTGGATGGTTACCATACTACAAGAGAAATTTGAGATGTGAATGTACACAGATTGTGGCTTTATGAAGAGTTGCTTGTTCAATGAGATTCATGTTTTGGAAAATCTGACCGTTATCTGGGGTAGCATCTTCCAGCAAGTGAATGTGCTCCTCCTTGCTAAAGGGAACCAAAAACTCTTTTATTTCTTCTACATGGGACTTGTACTTGGTTTTATCTTTTTCGCTCACCTCAGATTTTTTGTTTTCTTTTTCTAGAAAATGAGCATTTTGGACTTGATTTTTATCCCATGGATTTTCCTTAGTTGGAGTCATTTTGATAATTTCATCATTTTTATTTAATTATGCATTTTTAGGGTTTAATATAATTTCTTCTTTTTTCTCTGGAAGTACATTATGTACTTTTTGAAAATTTATGGCTTTGGGTTCTTCCGCAAATTGTTTTCTAGGGTTTTCATTTTCATTTGCAACTTCTTCTACTTCCACTTCCATTAGATCCTCACTAAACTTATTAATAATGTTTTCTATAATATTTTTGAAATGTTGCACACTAAAAATATTTTCTAAATGTTTCCAGTGTGGTTTCCCCAATTCCCAAAATTCTTCCCTTAATTTTTGAGCTTCTTTTTGAACTTCTTGGTCCCATATGGTTGGATCCATAAGGCTCTAATACCATATGGTAGGAACCAAGGGTTCCTAGCACAATAATTTAATAAATGAGAAATAAATAACACTAAAATAAATAGAATCACTTTTAGATATGAATCACCTTTTGCATTGGTTTGGGAAATCCCTCCAATGGGTCTAAATAATATATGTTTTTATATTTCATGGATACCTCGAATGATAGAATTGTATAATGTCTTATACCCATTCTAGGATTATGAGTGAAAAGTCGCAATGCTTACCTAACCCTAATATTATAATATAATAATTAATTTATAATTAATTATTATATTATTTATTATTCTAACTATAGGATATGAAATATATTATTATATTATTATTAATAATTAGGTTTATGATAGGATCCTAACACAAGGAGATCCCAATGCGAGGGTGAGTTGATTGTGCATATATTAACGATATTGGCATACTCAGAGTTATGCTCGATATCTCAGAGTTAGTCTTGATGGAGCCAACAAAGTACACCCTTAGTAGTAGGAAGGATCCAGCAGATGGTAGTGCTAGAAGCCTCATAGGTAGTGGGAGTGATGCTAAGGTGAGGAAAGAAGCACCAGTGACATAGGATATGGATGATGTATTGATAGAGCGAGGTGTCATAGAGTAGATGAAAGCAGTGGAGGAGAGTGGAGAGACTCCTACGGAGTAGTGCATATGATGTAGCTATGGGGTGGTGGCTATCCATAATTTTTGTGTGATGAGTATATACATGAGATGTACATGTAATGAAGTACCCGTAAGGGTACACACTTTGTTGTAGCCTAGTGGAATTTTGATATATATATATATATATATATATACATGATATTTGGTGGTGTTATATCATATTGCATGTATTTGTGTGTTTGTTTCTACTTTATTGTGTATGTACTTGAAAGATATAATTGTGTTAATATAACATGGATGTGTGAATGGATAGACATGTAGAAGTGTGTGATATGAATGATAACATGTATGTAGATAAATGTATGAATATATAAGAAATTTGGTATTATTTATATTAGAATAATCATAAATGATATAATGAGTATGAGAGTGAATGATCGAGTAACATATAAGGCATTGCAAGACAAGAAAACATGTAATGGATGATATGAAAATGGAGTGTAAATTCTTATGTAAATGTATGCATGTGTTGGGGCAGTATGTATTGGAGGAGACATTACAATTTAATTATGCTATGAATGATTATGCAGATGGATGCAAACAGTACTAAAGAAGGCACTTGTATTATTGTAAAACAAGTAGTGGTGTGATCTGTTCTATTAATTCAAAGATGTCGGATGTGAGAAGTTATTTGAAAAGGTTTGAGAACGACAGTGGGATCAATCAAATCCATTGAATAACTAAGAATGTTTTTGTGAAGATCTTAGATTTTTGACTAATAATAACCCATGCATGGATCAATGTATGCAAAGTATTGTTTAGTTAAATATTTTGAGAGAGGGTGGGTTTGACTAATTTTTAACTTAGCCTGTAAGCTAGCTCACCCACAAGAATGCAGTGGTTTGTACAAAATAAGGTCGCTAATGTGAAAAACATGTCACCACTTGTAAGGCATACTCAATTGCCATTCAAGCATTTATAGCTCTAATGGAGATCTACTTCGTTATTTCAATATGGACTTGAGGACCTCATGGATTCAAGGTGTGGGATAATACTCTTTTTCTGTGCTCTTTCTTTTCTCTTTTGATGGATTTGTAATACTCATTTTTGTTAGTGAATTTTATTTTCTACTCATTTTCCTTTTATTTTGATCTTGTCCTTTTGTCAATCCTAAGGTTTTATTTAGATCACGCAAATGATAGGATGAGCAAGGTGAATTTCACGAGGCAATCAATATACATACAGTAGAGCCTATCCTATTTTTAAAATTTGATTAATGTGTAAGATGTGCAATTTGATCCATGAAATAGCTCAAATAAGCCAAGGGAAGCTTTGAAGTGCTTTAGAAACTACCAAATTTAGATGGTGGTTGATTCACATAACTGTTTATGATCGAATATCCAGTCTCATAAAAATAGGAATGGACATGAAAACCTACACGCTAGTGAGTGTGTGTTTAATTGTTCAAATATGGTATCTACAATGAATATGTATAGAGGTGGATATGAGCATAAATTATCTTTGTGTAAATATGTGGGGGGAATGGGAAATGCATATATGATGATAATGCAACGAGAAAAAATGAAGGTATGATAATGTATGAGGATGCAACAATCAATGTAGTGCATGATGTGGTGTAGCGATGTATGGAAGATGCAAAAGCTATGCATGGTTTCCCAGGATAATATTTGATGGAATGGAACGATGAAAAGAGTGAAGATGGATATGTAAGAGTGGAAATAAGAAGAAGGAAAATGAAATAGGAAAAGGAGAGGGAAGAAATAAAACTAATCAAAGGTATGTAGCCGCTCGAAGCATGACCATACAATAGTGACAAGTATCAAGAAGAAAGGGAAAGGAGAAAGAAAAGAAGGAAATGGGAAGGAATAAAACTAATCAAAGGTATGTAGCTACTTGAAGCGTGACCATACAATAGTGACAAGTAATAAGAACAAAGGGAAATGAAAGGTATGTAGTCACTCGAAGTGTGAACATACAACATTCATTAAATAGGAAAGGGAGAAAAGAAGAGAAGAAATGAAACAAAGAAAAATTAGATAATGCAATATGACGAACGTCATAAAATGACCATTTTGTTTTTATTATTTTTTATTTATTTTTTGTGAAACCATGATGGCATGTACAAAGAATGATGAGATTTAATGCCAACTGGTATGCATAAAATGCTTGAATATGAATAATAATAATGGAATAAAGATCAACAAGACCTTCCAATGTGGCAAGTCGATATGCCCTAGAACCAAATTTGTGGGTAATAATATAGGGACCAAGCCAATTTGGTATAAATTTATCACAAAGGTGCTACGGTTGGCCAGTAATCTGTTGGTTCTATTTAAGGACCAAGTCTCCAACATAAAACTCACATTTATGCACCTTAGAATTATAGGCACGTCGGATATGGTCTTGATAGACATGCATGTGCTCTATGGCATGGATTCAACATTCATCCAAGAGAGTTAGTTGGTCTAGTATGGCTTGACGAGCAGTGTCATCATCAATGAATTCTTGCATAGAGACTCGTAGTGATGGAATTTTGAGCTCCAAGGGCATGATGGCCTCAACACCATAAACAAGGGAAAATGGAGTTGCTCTAGTTGGAGTACGAATGCTTGTGTGATAGGTCCATAAGACCAAGGACATTTTATTGTGCCAATTGCGATGGGATTCTACAACGATCTTTCGAAGAATGACATAATTTTTTTTATTTATAGCTTTATCCTGGTCACTACCCTACGGGTAGTATGGGGTGGATAATCTATGTTCAATATTGAATTTATCACATAATGCATGAAGTTTCTTGTTCTTGAATAATGTACCATTATAAAAAATGATCTTTGATGGAATTCTAAAGTGACAAATGATATGTTGAGTGATAAAGTCAACAATTTTTGGACTAGTTGTTTGGAAAAGAGGGATGGATTCAATCCATTTTGTGAAATATTTGGTGGTAGTGATGATGAGTTTGTGATTGTTGGATGAGGCAGGGGTGATTTTATTGATAGTATCCAAACCCTATTGAGAAAACATCCACATTGATTGTATAGGTTGAAGCGCCTAATATGAAAAATATGTGAGATTGATATGGTGTTGAAATTTGTCACACTTCTTGACATATTTACAATAGCCATGTTCCATGTTGTGCCAATAATAACCCATTCATAGAATACATTTTGTAATAGCCATGCCATTGAAGTGGCCACCACAAATGCCATTGTGAGCCTCTTGAACAATGCATTGGGTCTCATGTGGTTCTAGATAGTGCAAAATAATATCATCATGACTGTGCTTGTAGAGAATATCTCCCAGTAATGTGTAATAGATGGCTCATTACTTAAAAGCTCCTTTGTGAGTATGATGTAGATCCGAAGGAAGGATACCAAGTTTGATGTAATATTTGACCTGGTAAAACCATGGGTCATGAGATTCTACTTCTATAATGTGGATACTGTTATCATGAGAAGGTGGAGAAGTGAAGATGGTGGAATGGTAGAGGGTGTGAATGGACATGTGAGTTTTGTCAAAATGTGGATTTTTTGTAATGAGTAAACCCATCGAGGCCATTGTATCAGTAAAATGATTGGTGGAACATGGAGTAGCAGTAATGTTGTACCACTCAAATTGGGTGAGTAATATTTTAGCCATGTGTTTATACTTTTGAAGGATAGGACATCGACATTGCCATTATCCCTTAATTTGATTGACAATGAGAAGGGAGTCGCCAAAGATGTTGAGGCACCGAATGTGCATGGAAATTGCTTGTTTGAGGCTGAGGATAAGAGCTTCGTATTCAACATTATTGTTAGTGCATAAAAGCCTAATTTGAAAGAAAAGGAGAGTGGCTCCCCCTATGGTGTAAATAAGACTATACCTGCACCCCCCATGTTCATAGTGAGAGTTGTCTAATAAGAGGGTGAGGTGGGCATTTGAATCAGGTTCTACATGTGCATCAAATTCGGTAGTATGGAACACAAAGTCATCAAGAATCTAAATGAGAATTGGTGTGTTGGTAGGTAAAGGTACTTCAGCTAACTAATCAACAATAACTTAGACTTTAATGGACTTTTGACTAATGAATTCAAGATCAAATTCTATGAGGAGCATAATCCATTTGGTCATGCAACTATTATGATGACTCTTACCCATCATGTAATGGAGTGGATTGTCTTGAGCAATGACATAAGTGGTGTGATTGATCATGTAATATCACAACCTTTACTTTGCAAAGAAAATGACAGGGTAAAGATTTTTCATGTAATCATACTGTGTCTCTTAACTAACCAATGTATGATTGATATAGTATATGGCCTGTTCATGGTTCATCTCATTTTTTTGGGCAAGCAATATGCCAAATGAAAAATAAATAGTGGATATGTATAGGTGGAATGGATGACTAGGATGAGGTGGCAAAAGAACTAGTGGAGATGTGAGGTAAGACTTGATCGCATTGAAAGCAACTTGATATTGATTGTCCCATTTGAAAGGGACATCCTTTTGAAGGATATTATTGAACGACTGACACTTGTCCAAGAGTTGGATGATGAATCACCGAATGGATTGTATTTTACCTTGCAAGATATGTGGCTATTTGATATTTGAAGGATGAGGCATATCTATGATAGCTTGAAATTTTTGAGGATCAACCTTGATGTTGCATTGTGAGATAATAAAACCTAAGATATTGCCTGAGGTGACATCAAAGAGACATTTTTTATATTCAATTGTATGTTGTGTTCCAAGAGGTGATCAAATATTTGATGAAGATCCTCAAAATGTTGATCACGTGTCTTGGATTTTGTGATAAGATCATCGACATAATATTCAATAGTTTTGTGCATAAGATCATGGAAGATATAGGTCATCGTGTGTTGATAGGTTTCCCCAAAATTTTTATACCAAAGGACATGACCTTGTAACAAAATGTCCCCCAAGGGGTTGTGAAAGATATTTTGTGTTGGTCATTTGGGTTAACCCAAATTTGATTGTAGCCAAAAAAGTCATCTATGAGAGCATTTTGTGGCCCGCTGTGGCATTTATTAGTGTATCGATATTAGGGAATGGAAAATTGTCCTTAAGACACACTTTGTTAAGATCCCTAAAATCAGTACATATACGAATACCCCCCTTGGATTTTTCAATGGGAACCATGTTGGAAACCCACTCAGGGTAATCGATTGTTTGTATGAACTCAACATCGAGAAGCTTCTATAATTCTTCTTTGACCATGAGGTAAAAAGTGGGATGCATTCAGTGAAATTTTTTCCTGATATATTTAGCATTATCATACAATATCAAGTTGTGGACCACTAAGGATGGATCAAGGCCAGACATGTCTATGTAGGACCATGCAAAAAAATTTATGTACTCACAAAGGAAAGCCATAAAAAGAGCATGTTCATATAGAGAGATACTAGCATAAAGTTTTACAATTTGGGGATGGTCGAGGTCACCACTAATGTCAACATCAATGGTGTCCTCAAAAAGCATGCGAGAACCATCATGGATTTGAGTGAGAGTTGGTATGAGGTTGAGATAATCGATGGCTTTAGGAAGTTGGAATTCATAATCTAGATAAACATTATTATGATGGATCCAAGGGAGGTGTGGTGGAATGGAAGTTAAAGGTGCGTTGGTGAATTGCAACAACTGATGTGATGGGAGGAAATCATTGGGTGATGTTGTGGAGGAAATATTATCAAAGTCAAAAAAAATTGTAATGGGTTGCAGAATGTAGTTAGGATGATGTGGATAGCGAAGTGGCACATATAAGTCGATAAAAATTATGTTGATGGAAATGCTTGAAGTTGTGGAAGAAGGGGAATCAAAAGGTAAAAAATTAGAGGAGGAAGATGATGGTTCAAGAAATAGCTGGTTAAGGCCAGACAATAAAACCATAGGCAGGAAATGGGAATACGAGTGTGAGCATTGAGGAGGTTTCTGATTGTGAAAAGGTATGAATGGGATGGGTGATGGAGGTGAAGGAGGTTCCTAGACTGGTACATATGTATCAAGTGGTAAGTTGATGAAATGATCAATGAGGTATTAGATTATAAAAGGTGTAGTATCCACATGTGATAAAGATAAATGGAAGGAGGGTGGGATGTCAACCATAGATTGAGGAGATGAACAATCGATGGGAAAATTAAGCTCAATTTTACCATTAGAAAGAACCTCAAAGGGGTCAATATAGAGATGATGAAGATCATCCTCAAGGGTGTTGATGGTGGTAATATGGTAACCAATTATAGATCTATCATTAGGTAGTCGTAAATAAGTGATAAGGGTGTGATAACCTTGTTCATATCTTTCAAGTTCGAAGTCATGCCAGTTGTAACCACAAAGGTAGTGATAGGTAAAATTTGTATTTGATATGTAATCAAGACTACTATAAAATTTTGTTTAGGGTGATGGAGGTGTTGGAGGCTCCACATATGATTCAAGTCCCCCATATATAAATTTTGTGGAATTATTAGGTGGTCCAAGAGGAACAACGATCCCAATAGTCATGGGCACATCGTGAGGTTGATCTAAGTCGCAAGTGGATTGGATTGTGGGGGATATTACCCAAGCATTTCCTATGTCATACTCATTGGAACTAGGTGTGGTCATGAGTATAGATACATGATGAGGGCGATGATGCTCAGGTTAGGGAAAGGACCCTAGTGTGGTGAATATGGAAATGGTATGGATATAGTCAAAGATGAAGGTGGATAGGATGAAGTAGTGGGATCTTATTGAGCCTATTGGTCATTAATTTGAGTGGTGCACTATGTCCACTCATAGTATTCAACAGGTGTTCTAGTAATGAGATGATTAGCATGGGTGAATTGATATGTAGGAAGAGAAGTTGTGGTTGGTGTGGAGGGGTGACATGAGAGCATTATGAGTGGGGTATGAAGTGATGGGTATGTGTATATGGAGTGGTAAGGATGAGAGGTGTGGTATAAGAGGAAGCATGTGATGGTATGGTAGAAAAAGTGAATGGGGGTAATGGAAAATGGAAAGAAGATGGAGTAGAATATGATGAAGGGAGGTGTGAAGACCTAGAAGTGGTATGATAACCGATAGCTAAGGGTGGATGTGATGAAGATTAGGGTATGCCACTCAAATTGGGTGTGGTATGCGAAAGTGAAGGATATAGAAAGGTGATATCAAGGGAATTTTGTGGAGTAGGAGCAAATTGTGTATATGAAAAGGGTGGACCAGGTGGGAGAGTGATAATATTAAAAAATTTGAATGGGTTATTATCAATAGATATGCAGTGAACTAATCCATTGTGAACGTATTTGATACAACGATGGATCATGGAAGGGACACATTGCATATCCCAAATCAATCCTCAGACCAACATTCGTTGGTCACACCAAGAACAAAAATTAATATCCCTAATAAATAACATTTGGTGATTACACCTCAAAATACCTTATATTAATTCAATATTTATAAACAATTAGAGGAAGTACCTGCAAATATATCCCTCTTAGAAATACTAAAAACATCACCTACTCATAGGAAAATATTGTTGAAACTCTTAAGTGAACAAGTTCCTCAAGACTTATCTCCAAATAGTATTACTAACATGACTGGACTAGTTGGAGTAAACAACGCTATCTTAGCCTTTCATGAGGAAGATACTCTTCTCAAAACCATATCAAGGTATTCCTATATTTACATCATAACTCAAATAGGTGATAAATATATCAAGAGAGTCTTAGTAGAAAATAGGCCAGCCTTGACTGTATGCAATGTCAAATTTCTATAAATTTTTGAATTAACATAAAATGACTTGCAAAATTTAGACCTCATCATTAGGACCTTTGACAACGAAGAATGAGAAGTGACCAGTACCATCACTCTGCCTATCAAAGTAGGGCCTCACATCCTAAACATCCTCTTCTATGTCATATCATGTGATGCAACATATAACATGCTCCTTAGAAGACCTTGCATACATGCCATGAGGATAGTGCCTTATACCTTATTTCAATATCCCAAATATGATTATCAAGGTAGGATCATCCATGTTCTTGGAGATCCATAATATTTTTCTATGTGCAACTCAATCAACCTTTAAAAAATCAATCTCTTTCATTCTATACAATTAGCTAAATCAACCAATCAACCAAAATCATATAAAGGAAAGGAAATATTAGAGGAAAATCTCATAAACTTAGAGGACACTCCTCAATCATCCTATTCCAATAAAAAAATCAACTTAATTCATCAAAAGTCAAATCCTTTTGCAAAATTAGTAAGCATGTTTCTATATCCTCATGATATAGACATACCCAATAGAAAAGGACTTAAAATCTAAATATAATCTTGTACTTTTATACATGGAGGAACAACCCTTGATGAAAAGATCCTTGAACAAAACCTCATGCCTAGTGAACAAACATATTCTATGTGCTTTATGCCACCTTCATTTTCCATAGCTAAAAAATGCTTTCTAACATGGGTTATCAAGGTAAATCTCTAGGTCATGATGAAAAGGGTATTAAAGAACCCCTAGAAGATGAACCATGGCCAGTATGATGTGGGATCAAATTCATCCCCAGTAAAAGTGAACCTTCTCCTATATCAGAAGAAGACAATAGGGATAATTATCCTAAGTCAATACTTAGCTCCTAATGGGGTGATAAGGATGAAGAGAAAATTTTATCACTCAATGAAACACCCCATAAAACCATATGATTTGGTAGAATCAATATGCTATAATTGATTCATCCATAATCAATAGCAACCAAAGAAAATATTGAAGAATCTTTGGACAATCACCATGTAGAAGAATCTCTTAAAAACATCTTCAATTTAGATGCAACTTAGCCTTATTATTTGGAACAAACATACATATATACAAAAGAACTCAAAGAACTAGGGATAATAGATAACCCTCTTCATTTCGAAGATGACTCACAAGCCTTAACTGAAAAAAACCTAGAATTCAACATAGGAATAGATTAGGACCCTCACCTTATAAAGCTTGGAAAGGTCTTAACCCAAGAAGAGCAAATAGAATACACCAACCTACTAAAGTAAATTTTTGACATATTTGCTTAGGAATACGATGACATGCTAGGACTCGACCCTTCACTAGTATTCCATAATTTGGTAGTGTATCTTAATCCCAAACCCGTTCAATAGAAATTAAGAAATATAAATCTAAGAGTCGCTCTTTTAGTAAAAAATAAATTACAAAAAATCTTATATGTTAGCTTCATAAAGGCTATATATTATTCGCATTAGATATCTAACATCATTCCTATTGCTAATAAGGAAGGCTCTATTCGAATTTCCATCAACTTTAGGGATATAAAAAATGCTTATCCAAAAGAGATTTCCCCCTACCAAACATAGATATTATAGTGGACTTCACTATAGGGTCTGAGATGTTGTCCTTAATGGATGGATCCTCAGGCTACAACCAAATTAAGATAACACCAAAATATTAATCTAAAAAGGCTTTTACTACCCCTTGGGGAACCTTATACTATCAGGTCATGCCATTTGACCTCAAAAATGTAGGAGCAATGTATCAAAGAGCCATGACATATATATTTCATGATCTTATGCATAAAAATCTAGAAGAATACATAGATGACATCTTGGGTTGATATTAGAAAATACAAAACCACGTTCGAGATACCAAATGCATATTTGAAATATTATGAGATTATAGAGTTAGGCTAAAACCCAAAAAAAATATTTGGGGTAACATCAAGAAAAATATTGGGATTCATATTATCCTACCATGGAATTTAAATAGATACCTCCAAAATTGTGGCAATAACAAACATGCTGTCACCTACAAACCTAACTAAATTACGAATCCTACAAGGAAAATTATAAGCTATCCATAGATTCATATCACAATTTGCATACAAATGTCAACATTTATCCAAATTGTTGAAGAAAGGAGTGAAATTTGAATGGGATGAAGGATGTCAAAATGCCTTCAAAAATTTGAAAACTTACCTCTTGACACCATTGGTTTTGGTACCACCAAACATGAATTAGCCATTATTGTTATACATAACTACTACCAAACATGCTCTTGGAGCTTTACTAGCCCAATATGATGAACACCATTAAGAAAGAGCAATATACTATATTAGTAGAACCTTAGTAAACTATGAAACTCGCTACACGCCACTAGAGAATATTTGTCTAACAGTTATCTTCTCATCTCTCAAATTAAGGCACTATATGCTTAGTCAAAAAACCTACATATTAGCAAGGGTAGATCCATTATGCTACCTTATGTCGTAACCTTATCTATTAGGTAGGACTGTGAAATGGGTCATAGCCCTTAGTAAATTTGATATAGAATTTGTAAACAAAAAAGCACTAAAGGGGTAAGTCATAGCTGATCAATTGGTCGCATTCCCTTTAGAATAAAAAAATCCCATAAGCATATCATTTTCAAATGAAATAATATTTTTAATAAAATCCCAAGAGCCTGAAACTTGGGTCTTATATTTTGATTGAGCTAGATGCACAAAAGGCATAGGGGAAGAAATTGACCTAGTCACTCCACAACATCAACTTGTCTCACCATCCTTTAAGATTTGTTTCTCATGTACTAATAATACAATAGAGAATGAAGCTCTCAACCTAGGTCTTAGGACTGTAACAAAACTAAACATTGAAAACTTAACAATATATGGTGATTCACAATTAGTCATCAACCAAGTGAACAATACCTATCAAACCAAATATGAGAAATTAAAATTGTAAAAATATATTGTAGACATGATGAAAACTTGATTCAACCATATTACCATAGAAGCCATACCATGGTCTAGAAACCATCATGCTGATGCAATGGCTACGGAAGCATCTCTCATACCCTTATAATTGGAATATTAATAAACTTCTATTATCATAATTTCAATCAACGAATATTCCACAATCGAATCATGCCTACAACCTCTTAACATATATAATATCAAAACATATATACCTCAAGAACCTTGGTATTAGGAAATATTTAAATTCCTCAAAGAAGGAACATTCCCTGAGGGTTCTAACTCTAAAAAATGAATATAATTTAAGTTAAAATATTGCAAGTATGTCATCATTGGAGATATTTTATATCTATTCTCATTTTAAGGCATACTCCTTAGATGTGTAAATACAAATGAAGCCCAAGCTGTCATAAAATAATCCCATGATGGAACATGTGGTAAATATTTTAGCAAACTATCCATAGCCAATAAGCTCCTTAGGATGGGCTATTATTGGACCTCTATGGAAAAGGATACCCACAACTATGTAAAGAAATGTGACAAGTGTCAACAACATGATAACCCTGTTCACGCTCCTTCTCAAGAACTCTAACCAATCATGTCACCTTGGCTATTCTCTTCTTAGGGAGTGGACATCATAGGTAAGATCAACCCTCAATCGTTTTATGGACACAATTTCATCACCACCACTACAAAATATTTTACTAAATGGTTTGAGGTAATGACCCTATCCACTGTAGTAGGCATTCAAGTATCTAAATTCATTCTAAATCAAATCATCAATTGATATGGTACACCTTCTACCATAATTGCAGATAATGGCATCCCTTTTAAAAATAATTACCAAAATATGCACCAAATATAAAACTCAAAAAATATTTTCCATGCTATACTATCCATAAGAAAATGGACAAGTGGAATCCTCCAACAAAATGTTAATCAAAATCCTTAAGAAGCTTGTGAACAAAAATGATCGAGACTGGCACTTGCAACTCTACCCCACCTTATGGGTATATTGCACAAGTGTGTGTACATCCATAGGAGCAACACCATCCACCTTGGTTTAGGGTACTAAAGTAGTATTCCCCTTTGAAATTGAGATACCCTCTCTAAGAGTCTTGTTACAAGACTCTTCAGTAGAATATGAATATCATTCAATTCGCTTACAAAATTAGAACTTCTAGAGTAAAAACACGTCAATGCTCTAGAAAATATTAGAACATACCACAAAAAACTTTGACGTGCCTACAATAAGAAGGTACATCCAAGATCCTTTGAGGTTGGGGACCTAGTCCTTTTTTTGTTTGTGGAAAATACCCCAAGTAGATGCCACTTTTGGGTAATTCCTAAGGAGGCATGGGTATCTATTCCACTAAAAATATCTAGGGCTCAAACCTAGCCTACCCCCTTTTGCACACTCAACGAGCATGCCTAAAACAACAAAAAAAATAACAAACAAACACAAAAAATACAACATCAAAAAACAAAGATAAACAAACAAACAAACAAACAAAAAACCACACAAAAAACACAAAAAAAACACAAAACAAACAAAAACAACATAAAAACATAAAAGAAACAAAGAACTAAAAAAATAAATAAATAAAAATAAAATAAAATAAAAAATAACAACAAAACACATAAGAAAACCATAAAAACAACAAACAACACACAAACACTTAAAAAAAAACAAAAAAATGAAAAACACCAAAAAAAAGAAACTTAAAAAAACAACAAAAACAAAAAAAAAAGAACAAAAACAAAACAGTACAAAAAAAAAAACACACACCCCTTGAAAAACTAAAAAAAGAGAAAAAAAAAACACAACTACGACCTTTCTAGGCCAAAAGACTTTTAAGGCAATATTCAATAGAGGAAACATAAGAAAGATATGTCTAAGCTAGGGAACTAAAATACCTTGACCAAACCAAAGAGAAGCAAAATCAAAGCAAAAAGGAACTAGGTAACTCTAGTACTAGAGCCATCCAAAGAAAGGATAAAAAGTAGAGCTTCCCTTATTTGTGAAGCCTGCCATATGGAAGGGTGGTCGTAGCAAGTAGTATCACCTTTGTCCAATGTCCAATTAGCTAAAGCATCAACACTCCTATTTTGTTCTCTGACCACATGATTGTAATCAACTTTCAAAAATCCCATATGGATTAATTGAATCTTCTCAATAATTATTTTTATTCGCCAATCAACCTTATGATTCTTAGAAGGAGTCTTTAGAAGATTAATCTTGATTTGAGAGTCATATTCAACCATATTTGCCCATCCAACCTTAGAAGCCTCTTGAAGGCCTCTAAGGATATCATACTCCTCAGCAAGGTTATTGGAAAGGATACTCCAAATTCTTAGCAAAAGTGAAAACCAGGGAGCCATCTGAAAGTCTACCAATTCCTCTTGCACTAGCTTTTATAGGGTTCTCCCTAGAGGCTCCATCGATATTGACTTTTCCATAATTCTTAAGATGAGGTTGCCAATTCCTTGTTCTTTCCATATTGTAGTTACTCACATTCCCTTTAAGCTGGTTGCCCTTAGAAGAGTTAATCTTCAATATTTGCATCACTTGATCCCATATTTTGTGGGATTTTTGGGAGTGATTAAGGAGTTGTTGGACTGATTCAAATAAGTTGGCAATGGTTTTTTACCATATATAGTTAATATCCTTTATTTCTTGATTGAAAATCTAGCTACTCCTTTTATTCCATATTTTCCAAGGTAGAATGGTAGAACCCATCCAAATTAACTGCCTAATAAAATTATCAACACCCTCCTATTTAGGCCAATCCCTCCAAATTTGTTCAACAATAGATAAATTTGACCATTGCAAGCCAAGTAATATGGCCATTCTCCTCCATAGCTCAGATGCTAAGGTACACTCAATAAAAATATGGCTAAGAGTTTCCACATTATCTCCACATATTTTGCATCTAAAAGGGCCATGAAAACCATGTTTCATAAGTTGCTCACCAATTAGCACCCTACAATGCAATAAAAGCCAAGTAAAGAACCTCACCTTAGGCTAGAGATTTTGAACCCACAACTAAGAAAATATGTCATAATAATAGTTGGGATTATTATGGCATAAGGACAAATAACCTTGAGCAAATAAATACTCACCCTTAGTAGTGTTGTTCAATTTAGAATAATATTTATCATGGGAACAATATCTTCAGGAGTTTTGTTCTCAACATATGTAGCACAGAGATTATTGTCCCAAAGAGCATTGGGGTTATGTAAAATTCTTCAATACAATTTAGTAGCTAAAGATTTGTTTTTATTAATAGCAAACCAAAATCCTAATCCCATTCATTCTTAGGAAGACATAAAGTCTCCCATTTTACCAAGGCCCATTTTATTTTCTCCTTAGTACCACTCTAGAGGAACTGATGATTAATTTGATCCAATTCTCGAAGAATAGTATTTGGGATATTTAACACGGTAGAAACATAAATAGGTATAGCTTAAAGGATATATTTTACCAAGGTAATTATACCCCAAAAGAAAACCACCTATTGGTCCTCTTTCCAATTTTTTTCTTAACCCTGTCCAACAACCAATTCCAATCCTTATTTTTTTGTCTTTGAGTATTGATAGAGATGCCTAAATAAGTGATCGAAAGGGAGGTCTTCTTATATATTAATTTATCAAAGACCATGGATTCCTGTCTGGTAGAGTAGTGAAAGAAAATGGTTTTAGAATTGTCTTCATTGATCAATTCCCTGATAGCCTTAGAAAAACAACTAATGATTTGATTAATTTAAGAAGCTTCCTTAATCGTAGCTTTACCTAACAAAGTAGAATCATAAAAAAATTGAAGATGAGATATAGCCCTAGCTCCATGAGCAATGGTAACTCCCTCAAGGGTTTTCTTGTCTCTATTTTTGGTTATTTTCCTACCCAAGCATTCAACAAGAATGATGAGAACAATAAGGGGAGAGAGGATCACCTTGCCTAAAACGTCTAGAAGTTGAGAACAATTGTGAAGGCTTGCCATTGATAAGAACTGAGTAGGATACTAAAGAGATATAAACCATAATCCAGTCCATCCAATCTTGAGAGAAACCAAATTGCCTCAAAACTTTGATAAGGAAGTGCCAATCCACTCTATCATAAGCTTTGGATAAGTTTAAAAAAATGAACATAGAAGAAATTTTTTTGCATTTCCATGGAATGGATGGCTTCCTGAGCAAGAACTATCTCATCCAATATTTGACACTCTTAAACATAAACTTGTTGTTCATGGGAAATAATTTTATGCAAAAGAGGCTTCAATATTTCTACCATGATCTTGAAAAATACAAAAGTTACCATTTGATCAAACATAATACAAAACATGCAAATGCTCATAATATTGTTCTTTATTCATTAAAATGATTCCATGGGTTACAAAGAGGATTATCCCAAATCCTTTTTATGAATATCAAATATCTAATAAATCCTTTTGAGATTCCTCGATGTAGGTGGGCTTCATGCGTATGTGGGCCACCAGTAGTGTTGATGTTGATGCTTCTCCTTTTTCACCTGTTTTGTGACCTGAAAAAGAGGGTTAGTGTGTTTGGGGGCTTGCCTTAGTCAGGTCCCATATTGATAAAATACAATAAATACATGAAGGAAAATTATGCTAAAATGTGATAAAAACTGCATAGAACATCATGAAAACATTAAATAAAGCATAATTGATAGATTTATTGAGAAAAACTTGTTGTAGGGTCAACTCGCAGGTCAGGGGGAAAATTGGAAGTCAAATTCACCGGACATGGGGCAAGTTGAGTTATAGGTGCTTCTTATTGGAGATCCTTGTCTGGATGGGCTTCTGAGATGGTGTTATGCTTTCTACACAGTGCAGATATGTCATATTATACTTTTGGTCAAATTTTTGCAGAGTTTCTATATGTTAGCTAAAAGGGGAGAGATCGATTAATGAATGATTTGGTCCTCTATTTATAGAAGAAACCAAGGTGTAGGGGGTGTGGTTAGGTGTACTAAATCCTAGGGTCAAGTCCTATTGTGGTCAGGTTAGGGTTTGTGAGGTGGCATATCTAGTCATCCTCTCATATGCCCTAAGAGAAATATCCTATCCTCACACATGTGTGAGCAAGGATTAGGATTAACTAGGGTTGGTTGATCCCTAGGTTAGATGAGGGTTGAGTTAGGGTTTCCTAGGAAATATCCTAACTAATTTGGTACACACATGTGTGAAGGAATAATTAGTACTAATTTGGGTTTAGAATCCTAATTAACCTTTTTAATTCATAAAGTGCACTTAAATGAAGTGACTTTACAATTAGAAATTCAATTAATTTAATTAAGGGTTTTGGGAACTAATAGTCCTATGGGGTCCTAATTAGGTGTGGGAAAAGGGATTAGGTTGCCTTAGGGAACTTATAGGCATACTCCTAATATATAGAAGACATTTGGTTCATGAATTATGTAGTTATGTAGGATTTCATACATATAGACCAGTGAAATGACCTACATAGGTATACAAAGGTCTATGATAATCTAGAGTGGTCTACGTTGGTCTAGAGTGGTCTACAGTGGTCTACAATGGTCTACACTAGTCTACTATAGCCTAGAGGGGTTTAAGATGGTCTATGCAAATCCACAAGTGTTCGAATAGATCTATAAGTATGTAGAGGTAGACATGTGTGACTTTTGGGTTCTACATTTGCCCCTTTTTGTACTATACTATGTGGAACACAGTTTAATACAAAAATATGATAGGAGAAAGTAGAAGATGAAGGAAAAAAATGGAGAATGAAATTGAATCAAAGGTATGTAGTTGTTCAAAGCGTGACCATATAACATTGATCAAGAATCCGAGGAGAGAAGAGAGAAAGAAAGGATAAAGAAGAAAGAAGAAGAAGAGAAAGAAAGAAAGGGGGGAAAGAAGAAGAGGGGGAGAGGAGAGAAAAAAAATGGAAAATGCATATGATGAATGCAAATGGATGATTGTGGATGCAATGGATGATTTTTCCAATTTAGTACAATATTCATGATATCATACTTGGTTGTTTGTGAGGGCAAATTATGACTGCTTTGCTTTTTTGAGCAATGCAGAATGGTCCAAATATGAATAGAACAAATGTTTATCTCCAATTTTTGCTTATGATTGATTTATGAATACATGGTGACACTTGTAAAACCATTTGAGTTGGGGAAAACTGAATTACTCAAATGTACCATTCAGTATATGGTCAAGGCCACTTTACCTGAATGCCGGAGTGACATATTTGATGATGCGGATAGATTATTCAAATGTACCATTCAGTATGCAATTAGGGCCACTTTACTTGAATGTTAGAGTGGCATCTCTGATATTGTGCATATTTCTCATGACTTAACAAACATCTGATTGAGATTGAAATTATTATCATAAGATAATATTCAACAAAAAAAATTGTAGGTAGATGTGATATCCATGATTTGGATGTTTGATTGTTTGGTTGCATGCAAAGCGGATTTTGGATATGAATACCCCCTCAAACAAGGAATCAACAATGAGGTGAATGAAATATGGTGATATGATGATGAATTGATTGATAGAAGAAAATGCATGATAATATTGATTAAACTCTAGATGGACAAGAGGATGGGAAGATTTCCTAGGGTTTGGGATGAAATTTTGATGATTTTGGGGTCCATAGGTGCAATTCATAGGTTAGGGAGCGAATTGAACCTGAATTCGTAGGCCAAGGAGTGAATTTGACCTAAATTGTAGGGCAAGGACGAATTAGGGTTTTAGGTATATTTAAGCCTTTTTTAAAGCATGGGGGGTTATTTTCATGGTAACAGATTTCAAGAGTGAGTAGTGAGCAACGATTGGCAACACAGAGCTCTTATCGTTGATGGATTTGGGTGCAAGAATGATGAGGGGATAGACTAGTCTGGTAGCCGATGTGGAGATCCACTAGTAAGTGTTCATTACTTGTTTTGTTTTGTAAGTTTATTTTTGGAAAAGTGTGAAATGGGGGAGGGTAGGTTTTTACATTATTTTTAAAATGCATATTAATTTTAACTAAAATTGGAATACAAAGTGTTAAACAAGCCAAATGGGTACCCAAAAGTGTAATCAATTTTTAGGTTTGACCTGTTTGTGCATTAGTTTGACCGATTAATAGGTAGTGTAGCTGCATAGTTTGAATTTGCTTTTTTGGAGCCACTGGGTACTATTTTTGAAATGTGATTGAATTTTATCCGCAATGGGTATCCAAATGTGTGATTGTGTTTGTATTTTGCCTTTGTTTGGCATGTTATTTGAATGTGAGTTTTTGTGATGTAAATTGATTAAATTTGACTGTGAATTTTACAACCATTGATATTTTCATCGTAAAAGGACAACATGGGTATTCAAAAGTGTAATTTTTTTTCATGTGTTATGGAATTTGGCGTATGTTTAAATTACGTGCCATGATGTAAGTGTGGATGAATTTAAAATTGGTTATTGGGAGCCTGATATGCACTATTTTTGACATTTGTTTGAACTTTCACCATGAAATGGCAAAATGGGTATCTGAATATGTGACTGTGTTTGCATTTTGTTGTGTTATGTGGATTGTGCATATTTTAATATCTCAAAATATGTGACAAATTAAATGAATTAATTTGTAAGTATGACATGTGTGTGAGAAGATTAATATTTGTTTATTTCGATTATTTGAATAGAATTGTATATGGAACTAATATGAATTTTGTTATGTTTGTTTATGTATGAACAGGTGAAGAATATCAAGTCGTGACATCATGTGCATATGATGAGGGTTGAGTTGGATAATATTATGAAGGGTAAGGAATATCAAGAGTGACTGTATGTAGTGTGGTTAAGAGGAGTGTGGGAGTGTAAGATTATTCACACTAATAGAGTGTACATATCAACATTATGTGAGAGGTGGGACCTAGATCGGAATACCTTCACTTTCCTACAGATGAGATGATGATCACCTTGGAAGATGTGTACAAGATCTACAAGTTGCCCATTGACGGTGTTTCAATGATGGCAATAGTAGATGATAGACAAGCAGTTGTGATGGAGTGTGCATTTGGGGACAAGTTGAGGGAGGTAGATACTAAGAAGATGGACTACGAGTATCTTTTGTGTTAGAAGATGTTGTCCAAGCATCAGTGCACAACGATGGTGATAATTTCCACTTATGCTTTGCTAGATACTTCTAGGGTGTTGTTTACCTAGAATATGTTGGATGTGGTATGTGATATCATGGAGCGTAATGTTGTATTTGTATGGGAACTTGCATTATTGGCCTATGTGTACAAGGAGCTACATGATGTAGTGCATGCTGGGAGGAAGGGGTTGAGCTGGACTTCTTTGCTATAGGTGTGGGCATGGGAGCACATAGTCTTAGAGCGACCATCATTGTTGCCTTATAAGGATCACATTGATGGATAGATGCAATTACCATATGCATTGAAGTGGATGACAGATGAGGAAAAGGGGATGAAAAGGCCACATGAGGGTGATCCTCTATTTTGGAGGGTGAGGTTTGGAGAGTTGGTGCCTAGTATCATCAAGTGGAGGCCTTGGAGGAATGGGGTTATTGAGGATAACTTAGGTTTATCCACTTAAGCCTAAGTTTATTATTATTATTATATTTATTTACAATTTTTGCACTTTGTATTCATGTGAGGCATAGTATGCCCATGTTGGAAATAGGTTGGTTAGCTTGTTTGGATGTGTTTTTAGCTATTAGAGATCTCCCTTGTCCTCTAGTAGTTAGTTGTCATCCTAGGTTAGCATTTAGTTAACCATTAGTTAAGTGGTTGGCCATGAGTTGTAAAATATTGCAACCACTTAACCACGTAAGGTTCCTATGTATCAATATATATACTTGCATTATGGATGAATAAAATAGCTTCACATATTTGATTCTATATCATTGGTAATCAGAGCCAAGGATATTTTTTTTAGGAAGGAGGACTCATTTGCCACTTCACTGCTAGATCCTAAGTACAAAATTAAGTGAAGATGAGGTGAAAAAGGGTAGAAATTACCCCTACACTAGGTGTTAAGTGTCAGTTACACCAGTTAGAAGCCAAATTGTGGCCAAGAGGTGGATATTGTAGATCTGCCCAAGGTTTTGCCGAAGAATTATCTAAAATAGGTAAATTGTAACTCAAGTTGGAGCCCAATAGATATTGCAGAAAGAACTGTGATCTCAAGTTGAGCCATTTCATATTTTGTATGAAAATATATTTATAAAATATTAATATTCTTTTATTAAAAAAATAAAAAATAAAAAAGGGCATGCAAATCATAGATTTTGCACCTATTGAAGTGGTGGGCCACCCAATTTAAGTGTGCCAGGCACATGGATTCGATAACTGACACCCACCAGCAACCACATCGATGACCATCGTAGTGGTCGACCATCGGTCGACACTAGCTACTAGCGTTTGGTAGCCTTTCAGTAGTAATCGATGACCATAACCATTGAGGGATTAGCCCCTAGCCACCATGCCAGTACTACCAACCAACCACTAGTCATATACTGATGTCAACACCCACGGTCTACTGTAGTCATGCCTCGATAATTAGCGACGATGATGATCGATACTAGCATCGACGATGATTGACACCAACTGCAACCTGCTTCTTAGGCCACCTCCAAGCTGAGCCCTGACTTATCGATATTGCATTGATCTCAGGAAGAGATCATAGACCTCCACTCAAGTTTCAATGAGCACTGTAATTTTAGGTGCAATCCCCGACAAAGTCTTATTTTTTTGGTTCAAGTTTCAGTTTTTTCGACAAGGAGACAATTTTCAATGAGAAAATTACACTAATTACTAAGGTGCAAATTTAATTTAATTTTTTGGCAACTATAATTCTGGAAACTTGAGAAATTTTCCAGTGTGGTTGTTTTTTAGCATCGCAGGTGGCTGACGTGAAGCATAGGGTTCATCAAAATTTTGGAAGGGACCATTTTTCCCATATTTTCTGTGGGGGGGGCGACCTGGGGTTTATTAGTGCTCCCATGCAAGTAAGGTGGTAACCACCTCACGGTGGTCACCTTTCCACGCTCGTGTACAACAGGAAACGCCTAGTTGTGCGATGCATGGCCATCGAGGCCGTTGAACAGTTTTACTGCTAGCTTATACCATGTATCTGCCTGTTAACCTGCCCGTTACCCAGTTGATTGGGGCCGAAAACCAATTTTTTGGTGAGAAAGACTGTTTGGTAGGAAATTAAAAAAAAAATGAAATTCAAAAATTGGCGGGAAAACCTGAGGAGGACAAATTCAAAATTTTAAAATTGGCGCCAAACTTTTAAAGGTGATAAATTTTCAGTTTTGCTCTGATTTCAGCAAAGCATCTTTTTGCAAATTTTTAGCAGATTGTTAATATTTTGCCTCGTAACCTAAATTGTGCATGTAAAGGGCTAAAATTTCATCATTTTTAGTGCACTTTTTGTAATTGCAAAATTGAAGTTCATTTTGTAAAAGCACTAAAATAGCCCTAATTTTTGTAATTTGGAAGGAAAAATTGTTGTAAAATCTAGGAATTTTCTGCATAGGAAAACTGCCAAATTCCTAAACCTAGATTAAGTTCCTGCAAGACCATTTTGTAATCCTCCTAGTTTGGCATACACTCAAAACCAAATGGCTCATGACCTCAGAACCAATATGGAAAACCTCACCAAAGTAGTAGATATTTTGGCAAAGAAGGTGAGAGAAATTGTTGTGCAATTTAATCCTGGTGAACTCAAAATACACCATAATCATGTAAACAAAGCAAAATATGAGGTAAGTTATATGATGGATCTAGATATCCAGATGTCTTATCTGCATGGATATTGGATATGCAAACTTGGTTTGCTTATGCTGAAATTCTACAGGATGAACAAGCTGCATTTGCTACACTAAAACTCACAAGTTTAGCAAAAGTTCTCATTGTAGAAATATAGGGCCATAATGCCACAATGACTTGGAAAGAATTAAATCAAATTCTAAAAAATACATTCTTTCCACCAAACTACCAAAGTGACCTCACTACCAAGTGGTATAGATTGAGGTAAACCTATTCCAATTCAATAGGTTAAGGATATTCCTTGGTGTGAAATATTCAGAAGGATATTTGATTAATAAATTCACTCATGGCTTGCAAGATCAAATTTTTAGGGAAATCAAATTCAATATTTTCCTCACCTTGGATGTGGCATTCAATCATGCCATTCTTGCATAGGAGAAAGTTGGTGCATATCACAAATCTCGTTCATCACAAGAGGGCTCTTCCAAAGGTGGGAATCAACATCAACAAAATGTGAAGAACAATTCTCATTCTTCCTCTCATTCTTCTTCTCCTCCCACTTCTCCTAAATCATATTTGTCTTCCTTTCATGCTAAAGTATTCTTCTTCTTCATTGTATTGTGAATTTTGTAAAAAACATGGACATGTAAAACCCAAATGCTATACTTTTGAGAAGTTTAATAATAAGAAATCCCTATTTATATGGCCTACACATGAGGAACCACAAGATGGTCCCATTTTGGCTACCGGGACAAAAGAAGAATATCCTGCTTTAAAGGGTAAACTAAACAAAGTTACCCTTATGTCAAATATATTTGCTCAAGGGGGGCGTGACCATTTTTTTGTCACTAGAGCCCACCTTACACATGATTACTATGTTGATTGTATCATTGATAATGGATCGCAAAAAAACCTCATTGTGAAGTCCATTGTGGAGAAGTTGAAACTTCCCATAAAACCACATCACCAACCTTATGTACTTCAATGAAAATATGTCGACTTCACATCCAACATCACCCATACTTACACATTGAATTTTTATTTTGGTGATAAGTTGGTGGACAAATTTAGGTGTGATGTCATAGATATGGATTTTTGTGGACTCTTGCTAGGTAAACCCTATCAATTTTATAGGAATGTTATTTATCATGCTAAAAATAACACCTACATATTGGAGTTGCATGGTAAAAACTACTTGACACAAAGCAATACACCTACTTCCAATTTGATGTTGGGCTATAGGAAAGTAAGGAAACCATTAAGTCAAGCACTCAGTTTAGCTCCTACTAGAATTTGTCCCAAAAAAAATGAAGAACAAACACCACCTAAAGAACATGCAAAGGAAGAAGTCTCACTCTTACATAATAAACAATCACAAGAGTAGGTGGTTAAGGAACCCACCATTCTCACTCATGAAGAATATGCCATTGATTCCATTGGTATAATTTTGGGTACACCTACAGCTATTGAAACACTTGTTCCATAGAAGTTACCTTTGGCTTTGCTAACTCCCACAATTGCACACATGGAGGAGCAAGCTAAGGTTACTTCCTTCACTGAGAACAGACAAATCCTACTAGGAAAGATACCACAGGACTTGTAGGAGACTCTATAGGGAGTGGTGCTTAAGCATCACAATCCTCACTCACCACAGGTTGGAGGTAGAGTTTGGGTTCCTTTGGATGAGCTTCGCTTTCCAGAGACACCATTTCAAGACCCTCTTTTGGTACCTGATCCTGTTTTTAGCCCTATAACAGTAGTGGCACATGATCATCAGATTTCACTTATTTCAGATAGATTTTTTGAGATGAACACTCAACACACTGGATAGGGTTATTCCACTTCATACCGTGTTGCTCATCGTGGTCACTTTCCACACATGGCTTGCTAGATTCCTCACCATGAGATGGCCCATGACTTTCCACATTTTTTGAGAGCATTGGGGTCCAATGCTTATATGGTTGGGAGGAGTGTTGAGGATAACTTAGGCTTATCCCCATAAGCCTAAGTTAATTATTATTATTATATTTATTTCCTATTTTTGCACTTTGTATTCATGTGAGGCATAGTATGCCCATGTTGGAAATATGTTGTTAGCTTGTTTGGATGTGTTGTTAGCTTTTAGAGATATCCCTTATCCTCTAGAAGTTAGTTGTCATCCTAGGTTAGCATTTATTTACCATTAGTTAAGTGGTTGGCCATGAGTGGCAAATTGTTGCAACCACTTAACCACATAAGGTTCCTATGTATCACTATATATACTTGCATTATGGATGAATAAAATAGCTTCACATATTTGATTCTATATCAGGGGTGGTATGGTAGAAGGATGATGAGTAGCTAGGTGATATCCATCAAGGGATATAGTTTGTGGGATGATATACTCAGTAGGATGAGTTCTTCTAGTTTAGTCGAGTGATACAGTAGTTTAGGCTACAATAGGATATTATAGAGATGCATGTTGTGTTATATAGGCTGAAGAACACAAGCTTATACTGAGAGGGGGGTGAACAGTATAAGACCACTTTTTACTTTTCTTTTCAAATCAATATTATGCAGTGTATAGATAGCAGTATCAATAGCAGTAATCAAAGCAATGCACAAAACACCATACACAATAGAGACACAAATTTAACGTGGTTCACCCAATGTGGGCTACCTCCACAGAGAAAATATTTCTTCTAAATATTTCTCAAATAATATTTTGGGAATCCTTCCCAATTACAATGTTTATGGACCTCTGTCCAAAGGAGATGTTGATCCCCTAAATCTGGTTTGTGGATCTCTATCCATAGGAGAACTCCTTCTCCTCTGCTCTGGTTGGTGATCCTCTAGAAGACACTGCCTCCACTGCACTGACTGTGGATCTCTCTCCACTTGAAGACTCTTGTCCTCACTCAGAAGACCTATCCTCAATGTCCTGGCTGATGGATCTCTATCCACTGGAGACTCTGTCCTCTCTGCTCTATCACCTCCAAAGCTCTATCTCAATAGGTCTACACTAACCTTCTCAAATCTGCTCAATAGGTCCACTCAAAACCTGCTCAAATATCTCAATAGGTCCACTCAGAACCTACTCAAATATGCTCAACAGGTCCACTCAGAACCTGCTCAAATCTTCTCAATAGGTCCACTCAGAACCTGCTCAAATATTCTCAACAGGTCCACTCAGAACCTACTCAAATATTCTCAATAGGTCCACTCAGAACCTGCTCAAATATCTCAATAGGTCCACTCAGAACCCTCAAATCTACTCAATAGGTCCACTTAGAACCTACTCAAATCTACTCAATAGGTCCACACAGAACTTGTCCAAATCTCTCAACAGGTCCACACAAAACCTGTCTCAAATATGCTCACATAGTTCCACATAGAACTTGTCCAAATATGCTCAATAAGTCCTCTCTAGGACTTGCTCAAATCTGCATTGCAAGCTTCCACAAAAGCTCACACAAAAATAGTCCACAAGCCTTCTCAAAGACTTACCTCAAATCAGCTTAACAAGTCCACACAGAACTTGTCCAATCTCATAGAATCATAAAGAGAATTGTTAGAGACTCAATATGTTCTATACTCAATGCTCAATCACTTTCTCAACTCAATCTCATAGAAGCATAAAGAGAATTTAGAGACTCAACTCAATCTCATAGAAGCATAAAGAGAATTGTTAGAGACTCAATATGTTCTATACTCAATGCTCAATCTCAACTCAATCTCATAGAAGCATAAAGAGAATTGTTAGAGACTCAATATGTTCTATTCTCAAAGCTCAATCTCAACTCAAATCAGAATATAGAATAGTTTGTTTTATGGAACTTGAACAACCACTTACATGCATCCACTTGACTAGGCTCAATCAACTCTACTCAACCAATCACTTCAAGAAACAACCCTTTCTCACAAACCCTAGTCCAAGCATATATCACCCAACTCAAAATATTTCCAACAATGCTCAACAACAAATCTCACATAACAATGATACTCATGTTCTTTTCTAACTCAAGTTCAAGTTCTTTGCATAACCCATTGGCTTCAACAACAATGCTAATAAAACAAGGTTTTAATCACAACTCTCAATTCAAAAAACTTTTAAGCATTAACTCAATGTACTTCACTCAACCAATGGTCTAAACAACAATGCTTATCAAACAAGGTTTAATCACAACTCTCAATCCAGAAAACCTTGAAGCATTAACTCAACCACTTTCGAAAAGGAAACCCTAATCAAATCCTTTTCACTCCAAACTTAATTTTCAATCAAGCCAATCACCTAACTCAACAAAGAAGAATTTTACCCATACCTTTTCTTGAAGAGTAGTTGCCCTTACAAATCTGCCACACTCACAATTACTTCTTTGACAAACTCAATAAGGGTTAGAGGATAATTTTTATATCACAAAAATAATATCACAATTACACCTTATCACTCCAACTTAAACAATAAGCAATATCCTCACAATAATCACAAAACCCTTTATTCAAAATAACATACAACCCACAAAGTCTTAACCTTTCAATATTCCACAATAGCAAAATTTAAGACTTGAAAATAAAAATAGAATTCTCCTTATAACTCCTAATGGTATTTCTCAACTACCAACCTTTATCACAATGCAAAGACTTCAACCACCAAATACCTTATACCTCCAACTTAGGCATTAATAAAATAAAACATAAAAATGTACCTTTGCCTTTGGAGAGTTTTGAACTCTCAACGCAGCCCACACAAACGTCTTTGCCCATGGCGCAAACCACCACACGAGCTACAAGCTCATTGGGAAGGAAGAAGCACCACGTGCTTCAACACCCCTTCCTTGCCTTGCAAAACGTATGCGCCTAACGATTGGCGCCTTCAACACGTCCACCAAAAGCTTCCATGGGATTCGAACACTATCCACCATGCACACCAAAATGTAAGCTTGCAGCCCACTTGCCACTAGGCCAAGGTGCCTTGTTGGCTTCCAACTAATCAACGTGCTTGCTTTTGTTTCCTTTCGCCATCAAGTCAAACACGAATTTCGCAATTCTATCTCACGAGCTCTGCATTTAATTCGTATGCTTTCTCTTTCCAATTCGAGCAAGGATAATTCAGAAATCAACTTTGGG
Source organism: Wollemia nobilis (assembly GCA_028583015.1). Taxonomy (NCBI): domain Eukaryota; kingdom Viridiplantae; phylum Streptophyta; class Pinopsida; order Araucariales; family Araucariaceae; genus Wollemia; species Wollemia nobilis. The sequence continues at coordinate 16,537,958 of JAQPPZ010003374.1, forward strand.
CATGGTATTTATATGCATTTCCATTAAATCAAAAATGTTGGCGCTTCCCTTTGGCTTCTATGACATCGGCGGAAATAAACTTTGCCTTGTTTAAAACTTTAAATCCAACCTTTGGATTTATTAAAATATTCTTTGGTCTTAAACCTTTAAACCCAACCTTTGGGTTTATTAAAATATTTTTAGACTTTATAAACCCACTTTTGCAATATAAAATATTGTAATGAAAATTACAAATATTTTATTTTGGGTTTTCACCATGGCACTTCTAACCATTATAATATTTCACCTTTGATAAAGTACCTTTTAATATTTATTTATAAAATTTAAATTCATCCTGAATTTAAATAATTTATAAAATAAATATTATAACTCCTTTTTAACTTCTGTCTTTTGCACTGTTTCACTCGAACTTCTGCCTTCTTGTTGAATATCAAATGACCATATTTGTCACCTTTATTTCCTGCTAAAATATTTGGTATTAATGATGACTCCATCTGGTGGCATCAATGGTGACATCAATGACAACTTTGACTTAGGGACTAAAAATGTCCAACAATCTCCCCTTTGTCATTGATGGCAACCCATATCCTTTTACTGAAACCTGACCTTTCTTTTTCTTCTGCTCCCCTGGGACATTGCTCCCCCTGGCTCAATGCTCTCTCAAATATCAAATCTCTCCCCATATCAAATCTCTCCCCAATATACACAAATCTCTCCCCCTTTGACATCAATGGCAAAGGGTCACCTTTGGGGCTCGGGGCTAAGAATGAGCCTCTTAGCTTAGCCCCTCCCCCACCTCCACATGAGGTGGTTAATTCTGGGGTGGGAGTATTTCTACTCCCCGAAAGCACTATTCTTTACCTTTATCTTTTTCCCTTCTTTTCTAAGTTTTTTGAATCCTCTGACTGTTTCTTTCCAAGTCATCATCCATGTTCCTGTCATCATTCATGTTCCTGTTCCTATTCTTGTTCTCATCCATGTTCTTGTTCCTATTCTCATCCATGTTCCTATTCATGTTCTTGTTCCTGTTCTCATCCATGCTCCTGTTCCTATTCATATTCCTTTTCCTGTTCATATTCCTATTTTTATTCATATTCATGTTCTTGTTCATGCCTATTTCTAGAATATTTTCTCTACACCATCTTGTTGTGTGACCATCATTATTGCACTTATAACACTTAATGTTATTATTCCTTGGAGGTGCAACTGTCTTAGGATTTCTCCTAGTGAAGCCATATCCTCTTCTATCATGAATCTTGCAATTCATTGCCTTGTGACCAAACTCATTACATGAGTAGCAATACCCTTGGAAAAGTTATCCTTTTCCATATTCCTATCTTTCATGTGTCCTGCACTGTGAAGCCATGTGCCCAAACCTGTGACATGAAAAACATCTTCCATTGAAGCTTCCTTGTCTTGACCTCATTGGTCTCCTATTCTGATTGTTGTTCCATCTGTATCTTCTCTGTGCATTGTTCCTATCTTTGTTGAACTCTTTGTTGTCCAACTCATCCTCTGATGTCTCACTCCCACTTACACTATCTTCTTCTGATGTATCTTCTTCTGAAGTTTCTTCTTCTTCAAGACTTGAAGTAGACTCTTCTTCCCTTTTCTTTTGAACCTGTTTAGAACCAAGACCTATCTTGTTTGTTGCTCTTCTTTGTATCTTGACTATTTTATCCACACTCTTTGCATTGTTTACATACTTGTATAGCTTATTCTTGGAGTCCTCTAAATCTTCCTTTAGTAGAGCCACTTCTTGTGCTAACTTTTCACATTCCAAGATCTTTGCTTCTAACTTATCTTTGAACTTGCTTGCCTTAGCCTTTGATTTTTCTAAATCCTCTATGAGCAATAATATTTCTTCATCACATTCTTGAAACTGACTTTCAAGCTTAGAGTGTTGCTTTCTTACCTTCTTTACTGTGTCAAGGGCATAGATAAGTTCTCCCTTGAGATCATAACCATTCTCTACTGAATAATCCTCTATTTGTTTACCTTTGTCCATATCATTTCTTTCTTTTGGCTTGTCTTCTATAGGATCACTCACTTCTTCTTCTAATGCCATTAGAATATTTTCATCTGGTCTATCAAGTGCATCTTCAAAATCATCATCACTAAAACTATAACCATCCCTTGTACAATCATCTTCAAGATGTCCAAATTTACCACATCTAAAACACTTGAGAATAACTGGAGTCCTTTTCTTAACTGGATCTTTCTCTTCAACCATAAATAGGACTTCATCTCTATCATTGTCTGAAAAACTAGCATCACTATCATTTGAGTACTTACTTGCATTATCCGCATAGTAGCTTCTCTTTTGCCTTTGGAAGAACTTCTTTCCTTGTCTATTTTGTCCATCCTTGCTTTTCTTCTGGTACCTGTGTCTTTTTGATTCCCTGTACCTGTGATCCTATTTTTCTTCATCATTGTTGCTCTTTGGCTCTTTGCACTCTGTTGCATAATGTCCATACTTTCCACAATTAAAACACTTAACAGATCTTAGATCTATGGGTCTTCTGGAACCTTTATCTCTTCTACCATAATTTGCTTCTTCATCACTAGAAGACTCACTGCTTGATTCTGACTTCTTACCCTTTATCTTTTTGTTCACTTTGAATGCAGCTTCTTTCGGAGGAATAGGATCTTTTGTTCTTATCTCAAAAGTTGTAAGCATGCCAAGCAAAGAATTTCTTGTTAGACTATCACTATCAATTGATGTTTCTATAGCAGAGACCTTTTCACTATACCTTTTTGGAAGAGTTCTCAAGATCTTATCACAAGCATCAGATTCATCAATCTTCATTCCAAGACCTTTCATCTCATGTATAAGTTCATCAACCTTGCTGAGATAGTCATGAATATTTTCATCATCCCGCATTCTTAGGTTCTCAAATTCTCCTTTGAGATTTTTGATCTTAGCTTTCCTAACACTTTTATCTCCTTCATATATGGTATGCAATAGTTCCCACATATCTTTTGTTGTTTTACAATCCATAACCTTCATAGATTTTGATCTACGCAATCCTTTTATAATTGCATTCATAGCTCTTGAATTTGCATGCATTAGAAGCTTACCTTCCTTATCTGTAGGAGGATTGACTGTTGAATCATATCCAAATTCCACTGCATCCCAAACTTCATTGCCAAGTGCCATCAGGTGAAATCTCATCAGCACACACCAATACAAGAAGTCACTTCCATCAAATACTGGTACTGCATTATTGATGGACCCATCCTTTTGATCCTTTTGATCCATTGTGTTCTTAGACCACTTTTCCTTCAAGCTATCAAACTCTTCTGAAGGAACCCACTCTGATACCAATTGAAGAACACAAGCTTATACTGAGAGGGGGGTGAACAGTATAAGACCACTTTTTACTTTTCTTTTCAAATCAATATTATGCAGTGTATAGATAGTAGTATCAATAGTAATAATCAAAGCAATGCATAAAACACCATACACAATAGAGACACAGATTTAACGTGGTTCACCCAATGTGGGCTACCTCCACAGAGAAAATATTTCTTCTAAATATTTCTCAAATAATATTTTGGGAATCCTTCCCAATTACAATGTTTATGGACCTCTATCCAAAGGAGATGTTGATCCCCTAAATCTGGTTTGTGGATCTCTATCCATAGGAGAACTCCTTCTCCTCTACTCTGGATGGTGATCCTCTAGAAGACACTACCTCCACTACACTGACTGTGGATCTCTCTCCACTTGAAGACTCTTGTCCTCACTCAGAAGACCTATCCTCAATGTCCTGGCTGATGGATCTCTATCCACTAGAGACTCTGTCCTCTCTACTCTATCACCTCCAAAGCTCTATCTCAAAGATTTACTAAACACAATATTCTCAATAGGTTCACTCAGAACCTTCTCAAATATACTCAATAGGTCCACTCAGAACCTGCTCAAATCTGCTCAATAGGTCCACTCAAAACCTGCTCAAATCTGCTCAATAGGTCCACTCAGAACCTACTCAAATCTCTCAATAGGTCCACTCAAAACCTACTCAAATCTGCTCAATAGGTCCACTCAAACTTGCTCAAATCTACTCAACAAGTCCACTCAGAACCTACTCAAATATGCTCAATAGGTCCACTCATAACCTACTCAAATCTGCTCAACAGGTCCACTCAGAACTTGCTCAATTATTCTCAATAGGTCCACTCAGAACCTGCTCAAATCTGCTCAACAAGCTCACACAGAACTTGTCCAAATATGCTCAATAAGTCCTCTCTAGGACTTGCTCAAATATGCATTGCAAGCTTCCACAAAAGCTCACACAAAAATAGTCCACAAGCCTTCTCAAAGACTTACCTCAAATCAGCTTAACAAGTCCACACAGAACTTGTCCAATCTCATAGAATCATAAAGAGAATTGTTAGAGACTCAATATGTTCTATACTCAATGCTCAATCACTTTCTCAACTCAATCTCATAGAAGCATAAAGAGAATTGTTAGAGACTCAATATGTTCTATACTCAAATCTCAATTCTCAACTCAATCTCATAGAAGCATAAAGAGAATTGTTAGAGACTCAATATGTTCTATTACTCAAAGCTCACACAAATCTCAAGAAGCATAAAGAGAATTGTTAGAGACTCAATATGTTCTATTCTCAAAGCTCAATCTCAACTCAAATCAGAATATAGAATAGTTTGTTTTATGGAACTTGAACAACCACTTCATGCATCCACTTGACTAGGCTCAATCAACTCTACTCAACCAATCACTTCAAGGAACAACCCTTTCTCACAAACCCTAGTCCAAGCATGTATCTCCCAACTCAAAATGTTTCCAACAATGCTCAACAACAAATCTCACATAACAATGATACTCATGTTCTTTTCTAACTCAAGTTCAAGTTCTTTGCATAACCCATTGGCTTCAACAACAATGCTAATAAAACAAGGTTTTAATCACAACTCTCAATTCAGAAAACCTTGAAGAATAATTAACATTAACTCAATGTACTTCACTCAACCAATGGTCTAAACAATAATGCTTATCAAACAAGGTTTAATCACAACTCTCAATCTAGAAAACCTTGAAGCATTAACTCAACCACTTTCGAAAAGGAAACCCTAATCAAATCCTTTTCACTCCAAACTTAATTTTCAATCAAGCCAATCACCTAACTCAACAAAGAAGAATTTTTCCCATACCTTTTCTTGAAGAGTAGTTGCCCTTACAAATCTGCCACACTCACAATTACTTCTTTGACAAACTCAATAAGGGTTAGAGGATAATTTTTATATCACAAAAATAATATCACAATTACACCTTATCACTCCAACTTAAACAATAAGCAATATCCTCACAATAATCACAAAACCCTTTATTCAAAATAACATACAACCCACAAAGTCTTAACCTTTCAATATTCCACAATAGCAAAATTTAAGACTTGAAAATAAAAATAAAATTCTCCTTATAACTCCTAATGGTATTTCTCAACTACCAACCTTTATCACAATGCAAAGACTTCAACCACCAAATACCTTATACCTCCAACTTAGGCATTAATAAAATAAAACATAAAAATGTACCTTTGCCTTTGGAGAGTTTTGAACTCTCAACGCAGCCCACACAAACGTCTTTGCCCATGGTGCAAACCACCACACGAGCTACAAGCTCATTGGGAAGGAAGAAGCACCACGTGCTTCAACACCCCTTCCTTGCCTTGCAAAATGTATGCGCCTAACGATTGGCACCTTCAACACGTCCACCAAAAGCTTCCGTGGGATTCAAACACTATCCACCATGCACACCAAAACGTAAGCTTGCAGCCCACTTGCCACTAGGCCAAGGTGCCTTGTTGGCTTCCAACTAATCAACGCGCTTGCTTTTGTTTCCTTTCGCCATCAAGTCAAACACGAATTTCGCAATTCTATCTCACGAGCTCTGCATTTAATTCGTATGCTTTCTCTTTCCAATTCGAGCAAGGATAATTCGGAAATCAACTTTGGGCATGGTATTTATATGCATTTCCACTAAATCAAAAATGTCGGCGCTTCCCTTTGGCTTCTATGACGTCGGCGGAAATAAACTTTGCCTTGTTTAAAACTTTAAATCCAACCTTTGGATTTATTAAAATATTCTTTGGTCTTAAACCTTTAAACCCAACCTTTGGGTTTATTAAGATATTTTTAGACTTTATAAACCCACTTTTGCAATATAAAATATTGTAATGAAAATTACAAATATTTTATTTTGGGTTTTCACCATGGCACTTCTAACCATTATAATATTTCACCTTTGATAAAGTACCTTTTAATATTTATTTATAAAATTTAAATTCATCCTGAATTTAAATAATTTATAAAATAAATATTATAACTCCTTTTTTTTTTTTTGAAAAAATTGAAAAAAACTTGTATTAAAACAAATATCAGTTACAATTGGGAATAGACACTTCCCAGTCGAAAACAAAGAAAGCACATGATTACAAGAGAAGAGCAAGAATTGCAATGGAGCCAAATCTCTTGAACCAATAACAAGCTAGCTGAGGGAGCTGATTGGTCTGTTACAACAACTTGTCGCGAAGTTGCGCCGCTTTCACCGACTTCACCTTTGGCCACGAAAAAACTACAAGTCACGATATCGTGACACACAACTCCTTTGACCACAAAAAGTCAACCTGTCGCGAAATCGTGACATATCATGAAATCACGACAACAAACCTCCCTAGGCCGTGATGAAGCAACATGTTGCAAAATTGTGACACCTTTCCACCCTTGGCCGCGATGGAGCATCATGTCACGAAATCATGACAACTTTCCTCTTGTGGCCGCGACAAAGCAACATGTCGCGAAATCGTGACACCTTTCCACCTTTGGCCGCGACGAAGGAACATGTCGCGAAATCGTGACAACTTTCCTCTCTTGGCCGTGAAAAATCTATTATAACTCCTTTTAACTTTTGTATTTTGCACTATTTCACTCGAACTTCTACTTTCTTGTTGAATATAAAATGACCATCTTTGTCACATTTATTTCCTACTGAAATATTTGGTATTAATGATGCCTCCATCTGGTGGCATCAATGATGACATTAATGACAACTTTGACTTAGGGACTCAAAATGTCCAACATAGGTAATGAGATGATAGAGGGAAGAAGCCTATGGTATTACCATGGACTAGTGAGAGGTATCCATCGATGGTGATTCTAGATGTCGATTATTCAGGAACACTAGCAAAGTACGATGCCTGGTGGGTGACTTAGAGTTAGGAGATAGGTGTTGGGGTGATTGATCGATGGATACAACCTAGTGGTGGGGTACCTATGATAGAGGGGTTGGCAGTGAGAGGTACTTGATCCAGGTCACAAGATAGAGTTGGAGGTGATACAGAGATACTTCTTTTATAGTCTAGGAGATGATTGGGTGGTGCATCTAGTGCATTTATGGAGAAGGTGGAGGAGGCACCAATGAGTAGTGGAACAAAACCTATGGAGAGGTAGTGACCATGAAGGAGACGAGTCAGGATGTGGGTAGATATGTAGGTTTTAATGATACCATTGATCTAGAATATCTTGGTTATATGAAAGAGGTTCCTATTGAGGAGCAAGATATGCAGGATACGAAGGAGGAGGTGTTGATGCTACGGGAATGAGTACATCAGTTTGAGGGAGAGATCTAGGTGAGCGAGAGAGGTCAAGTAGTAGAACTAGAGGATTTTGAGGATAGGATGATAGCCTTGGATATTTCTAGTGATTTTGAGCAATGTATATAGGAAATATTGACCCATTAAGATGAGTTATTTTTCTCAAAAACCCTTAGTTTTCCCTCTTAAAAAACTAAGGTTATCTTAAAGAGAATTTTTACCCTACAAAATCATCACAATTCTTATTAAATTTTATACCATTGGATAGGGCTCAAAAATAGCTTTCCAACGGTATATTATATGTCCAATTTCGACATCGTTTGACCCCTCAAACTACAAAAACACTATGTACATGTCTAGTTGTCATGGAATTCATGGGAAAATGTGCATCTAACTTTATAAAATTTATTTGATTTTGGCTCCAATACCATTTCAAAGGAAGGCATATTTCCCATTGATTTGCTAGCCCTAATTTGGGTCAACAAATAATTTATATTAGTAATTTTCTAATCTAATTAAAACTGCTCAACAAATTCCCAGATTGGTTATCTCATGGGAATGATAAATATATGCGCTCCATCTCCCAAGCAAAGAGGAGAAAAGAAGTAGAGAGAGATAATGAGGGAGAAAGAAGCAGAGATATTTCAAGGGGGAGAGAAGCAGAGAGAGATCGTGGGAATGAATAAGGAAGAGGAATTGAGAAATTAAGGGCAATGATAGTGCTGAATTGAGAGATGTTTATGGATTAATAATTTTCTATTGCAGGTAAATATCTAGAACAAGTTTTCTCTTCCCTTTTCTTTTGCAGGTTGAATGCTTGAATCTGATTGAAGAATATTATCGATAATTTTCATTACTTTTAATTATCAATAATCAAAACCCGTGATACCCCCATTGTAAGCAAGTTTTTCTTTTCTTCTAATTATCCTGAAAATCATCATTTTTACAATCGTATTTTATATTTTATTTATTTCTCTTAAAACATAATATGACATTTGGGTTGAATTTTATCTAATAAAATCACCTTTTTTTTTCATAAATTTTATACCTTTGGATAGGGCTCGAAAAGAGCTTTCCAACGATATATAATTTGCCCCATTTTGATGTTGTTTTGACCTCTAAAATGCTAACAAACCATACGTAGGTCTAATTATCACGAATTCGTATGGATCTAATAAATTTATATAAATATAAATATGGGGGTAAATATTTGACTTTAAGTTAGGCATTTATTTATTTTAGATCAAGTAGGATATAGTTGAAACCATTTGGTTTTACTAGCTTTATTAATTGTTGTATCATTTATCAGTTATCACTCGGATATATATTTTGATTTATTTATAATCACCAATTATTATCATCCTTATATAATTGTTGGGAAAGAACCAAGAATATCCATTTGCTCTAATGATTAAAAGGAAGCCTAAGGCCATTTTTATGGGATCTGTGGCTTCTAATTATTAGTATCAAGTGCTTTTTCTATCAAGTTGCAGGTTTACAGGTCCAAATTGGTAAATTTGATAGATAAATTATAGATCCACTTAAATCGAACATCCGAACCAGGTAAGGATCTAAATATAATTCTTCTTGGCTCCTTCATACTATAGATTCATATTTCTCTATTTTTATAAACATTTGCATAAAAAAAAATAAAGAAAAAGAAAAAAAATAAAAGAACATAGATTTAATTACATCATATTTTGCATTTAATCACATTAGTTGAAAATCTCAAAAGAAAAAGGTCAAAATACAAACTTAGTTGCATCATTTTACATCAATCATATTAGTTAAAAGACTCAAAAGAAAAATATCAAAAACATAGACTTTGTTGCATCAATCATATTAGTTTGAAAGAAAAATATAAAAGGACAAAAAGAAAAACATGTTAGCATAAACTCCATCTTTCATTTTCAATCATTGCATCAAAGTTAGATTTACAATACTTTCTAGATAGACTTGTATGTCATTTGTTCTCAAGGAAAGAGAAATTGCATTTAGTATAGAATAGTTGCATTTTTTCCAAAACTAGGTGATTGTGAGCAAATATAAAAAGAACACATCAAACAAACTCCAAAACCTAGGCATGGAAACGACCACAAAATGTTTCCTGGTGAACCCACCCAATTCATCAAAAAATCACCAAAGAAGGCATGATCTTAAGTGTCTCTCTCTGAGGTGTAGACCTATCATTCTCCCATTCCCCTTCGAGGCGTGGATCCATTAGCCTAGAGGAAAGGAGTGCGAGAATTTTAGAGCTACATTCTTTGGTGAACCCGACGTGAAAAACATAGGCATATTTATGATTTATAAAACACAAAAAAACATAAAAATTACAAAAAAATATAAAAACAAAACAAAAACCAAACAAGATCATTAGTCAAATTTATACATTTTCATTCCATAGATGTTAAATTTCAACATAGGAAGAGCTGTAAGTATAGATGTTAAAACAAAATGCCTAGAATATTAAGAAGTGGTAAGCAATTAGAATCTGATTACATGGAAGAACAAGATCAAGAAAATTATGATGATAGAGTTCAAATAGAAGATGATAAAATTTCAGAACCAGATGAAGAAAACAACAATAAAGAAGAAGTAGGCTATACTATGCCTCATATGGATGATAAAGGTAATCTCAGTTTTAAGTCTATGCAACATTTCACTAGATTTCTAAAAGATAATATAGATGTCATTAATCATGTCATACAGACAAAAGGTCAACTCCCTATGGGAGATTATTCAATGGAGGTCGCTATAGAAGCTGCTCTCTAGTTAAATGGAAATCCATTAAAATATATGAATAAAGGTCAAGATCAAGTTGGTACATCTCAAAATGTGAATCAAAATCTAAATCAAAACATAGAAAAACCACCACCAACAACAAATCCAAATTCTAAACAAAATCAAAATTCTCCTACTTCTCAAGCTCCTAATCAACAAATAGCCACATCACAAAAGGCTAAGAAAATTCAAAATACCAATCATCATCAACAAAAAGTTCAACAAAACACAATCCCATATAAGCTCCATAATATTGTTCCTACACATGCTTTACACAATAGTGTTTCAATTGGAAATCCTTACACAACAACACCAACTTATCATCAAAGATACAACAACATGGTACAACAAAATCAATTTGGTGGACAACCACAGGGACTTGAAGCCATGATTAAACAATTAGCTTCACGTCTAGATCAAATAGATCCCTACCATCCCTCATACAGTTATAGAGAGATGTGTAGTCAACCCTTGGATCCTATTGTGGTTGCCCAACCATACCCAAAACATTTCCCTATGCCTGTCCTCCCGATATATAAAGGAATCGAAGATCCTATTGAGCATCTTCACATGTTTAGGACAACATGTCATGATATATCTCATGATGACTTGTTGTTGCTAAAAATATTTCCTAAAAGTCTTGGAGGCATGGCTCTAGAATGGTATTATCAACTACCTACAAATTATTTAAGGAACTTTGAAGAGACAATGGAGATGTTTGTCCACCAATTTAGTGCCTATATAGAGAGGCATGTGACCATTAAGGATTTATACAATTTGAAACAAGGTAAATATGAGAGTTTTGCTGAATTCTTGACTAAGTGGAGACAACTCTTAGGCAAATTACATTTTGCATTACCTCATCATGAGATGTTGGACATATTCATTGGTAATTTACAAGAACAACTATCTTATGAGCTTTCTACTGCTACAATAACCTCCTTTGATCAAGCCATTGATCTAGCTAGGAGGGTAGAAGATGCCCTCATTAGAAGAGGACAATTTAAGAAGAAATATGAGGACAAAACTTCTAAGAACCAATATAAGAATAAACAAGTAGTAGGTGATGGAGTTACTGATAGCAGAAACACCTCAAATGTTAACCTTGCTGAAACTGTAAAGAAATTTGTATTGAAAATTCTTGATAAGCCACCAAGAGAATTCACAAGATTAAATCAACCCTTAACTATGATTTTACCTCAATTATTGGAACAAGGCTTGATACGGTTACCTGAGGTAAGACAACCAGATACCACTACAGCTGGATATAGGGCTGATTTACATTGTAATTTTCACCAAGTAGATGGACATTCTACCAATTCTTGTAAAAGATTAAAACATATGATACAAGATTTGATTGATAAAGGTAAAATGGAAGTACAACAATTTCCTTCAAATAATAATACTCAAAACAATACCCAAAAACAACCAACCCAAAATGCTAATCAAAACTTAGATATTTTTCAACATCCTTTACCCAACCATGGTAAAGAAACTGTGAATCAATTAGAACATCATAATGTCCCTCATCCAACTAGATATGTGGGAACCATTAGTAGTCTCTTGCCATATCAAAATATTCAAACCCCTTATGTGCCTACTTTATCCACAATTACAACTAGGCCAATCATATATACAAAAAGTGACACAAAAAGTGAAACATAAAGTGAAATGGACATCACCTCAAATAATTCAAATAGTTTTGAAGATGAGTCAGATCAAATTCTTCCCATCATAGATTTATTAGTTCCAGAAGAACCATTCCCTAGAAGAATGACCACTCGACCTTCATCTCAACAAACACTTTCAAATGAACAAGCAGTAAATGATAGACCCCACTTTGGTCACTTACAAAACAATAATATTGTGGGTACTATTGGAGCCATCACTAGACAACAAGATCAAAATCAAAATTCCCAATCACAAACTCAAACAACTAATCAAGACATGGGGATCTCTCAAAAACCCCTATTCAATCATCAACAATAGGAAACCAATCAAATATTACATCCTAATGTGTCCCATTACAATGATATCACTAATAATGTAACAAAAACTACAAGTGAGCAACCTCAAGCTCAATCAAATCAATTTGATAAACAAGAAATAAATTCTTCATCCAACCAACCTTCAAGATCTCTCTTGGTTTTGAAGAATAATCCAAAAGAGGATACAAGCATAGAAAACCCATATTTAATGTTGAAGTCTCAACCTAAAGTCTCCCTCAATATTCAACAACAATGGGACAATCATCCACATAAGATATCTCTTTTGGAACTTTTGCGAACCTCTCCTATTCATAGGGAATATTTGTTCTTTATTCTCTCTTTCTTTATCGTCACTACAACAAGTTCTCTATTCTTTTCCTCTTTATCATCATTGCCATTTTTTTTTATCACATTTTATCCTTCATTCTCTCTTTCATTATCGTTATCACATCAAGTTCTCTATTCTTTTCCTCTTTATTATCATCATTGTCTTCTATCCATCACTTTTCTTCATCTACATCTACTTATCATTCTTCATCACAACAATCTCAACTATCAACCAATCAACTTCAATCACCTACACCACAACCAAATTATCCTTCAAAACCTCCTTTGATTTTGAAGCCACCTTAGACATGCTATGCTCAAATCACCTTGTATAGTGTATATAGATCACAAATTCCATCATTAAAACATCAAAAACAACCAAAAAAATCAAAAAAGCATGAAAATTTCTCAAAAATATTTCAAAATTATTGTTAAGTCATCATTTTGCATTGTTATTTGTTGTTATCTTCCAAGATTCAAGTTATATTTTATTTTATTTTAGATAAATTCAAAAGTTATCTTGAACCATGCACTTAATTTACATCTTTAATGATTTTGATTTTGTCACTTTGATTATAAATCTCTCTTGTATTAAAAAGCACTATTACTTCACTAAATAAAATTTTGAGTTTTGGGAACTGATCTTGCTACTTTTGAACCAAGAACACATTCTCACATCTTAAAAATGATTTGTTGCAAATTCGAAAATGATACTACATAGTAGTCTTAGTTCCTTAAGCGAAAAGTTTCCCTTGCTATCCTATTATGCGCATGGTCTAGAATACTGAGAATTGGCAAAAGGACAAGCTCCCCCTACCCGAATAAAATCCCTTGCTCTACGTCTAATCTGAGCAAGTATCCCGAAAATAAAAATCAAAATAAAAATAGAAAGAAAAGAAAAGAAAAGGAAAAGTAGTTCCACTACAAAAGCAATAAAATCCCCTTGTTCAAAAATGGACAAGAAATCCCTACTCCAAAAATTAGAAGAAAATAAGGGGGTAGTGAGCTTGAATCCCTGGAATTCCTCAGTTATTTGAAAGCCATGAGGTAAGCCCCATAACAGGTGGTTTGTGCCCAACCCGCTTGACCTTGGGTAATCCCTTTCATGTGGTGACATGTCTGTCACATTAGCGACCTTCTTTTGTACAGACCAATGTCCGCTTGTGGATTAGCTAGCTTTTGGTAACTTGACTTACATAGTAGTTCGGTACAATGGCATGCACAAAATCATGGTTAATGAACATTTCACTTGCACACACATTGGTTCATAAAAGTTTGCTTGTATCACTACCTTACTCAAAATTGGTAAATCAATTTCACAAGCACACACATTTGATCCTTGAGAGATTTTGTATCATTATGACAAATCAAGATGGATAATGAACTCACTCATCACACACTGGTTCTTGATAAATTTGACTTTGTCCTTGAAATAATTTAAAATATTTCTTTGAAATTTGTTAGAAAACATTAGTTTATAACTATTCACATTAATCTATATCACTTCATTTTTTGCAATTACATACAATATATATATTGTCTTCAAAATTCTCCAACATGTGACACAATGATTTATTTTCAAAATACAACTTGCATTTTCAAAATCATATATAATCATGCATTGCATTTTGACTTCGCGATGATGGTATAATTCCTAGTAATTATTTTTCTCAAATTTCACACTAGGGATTCTATGCCTAGCGCAAGTCATCCTTCCCAATTTTTCATGCTTAAATCACTTTATATCCCTCACAAAAATGATCTTTATCAACCTATTTTCTCAAAATCAATTTCTTTTACAATCGACATCCCCTTTCATCATCATAAGCCTCAAGGTCACTCTTGAGCCCACAATATTTTTGGTATTAGCAATACAAAACTTCCTCACAATAGGATCCACTTCATGACCCAACGAGCATCGATCTCCACCAACGGTCATATAACAACACAACATCCTTTGAGGTTCATTGTTAATCCATCTATTTTATCACCACACAAAAACATCTTTTGTCTTTCAAAAACACTTTACAAAATCATTTTCTTTTATGTTAAGCATGATAAAAAAGTTCAAAAATAAAAGCATGATTATAAGAAATTACATAATACAACCATCATAAGCAAGTGCAATAAATCATCCAATAAATCAAATCATTCAATGATGCATAGACAAAATAAAGATCAATATATATATATCAATATATAAGTACAAAATGAAGTCAACTGGTATGCCACAATCTCCAAAATCGGTATACTCAGTCACTAGGGGGTATTACCTAAAATGAAGTAGTAAAATGAAAATAAGTTAGGTTTTACCCTAATTCTTCATTTTATTCACTTTTACCCTAATATAGAATTTGGTGCAAAAACTCGAGGGGGCATCCTAGTCAGTAAATTAGTAATTATTTTTCTAAAACATCAATTTCCCATGAACTATTCATTCTAAACCATCTACTCCTTTTTGCCCATGTCAATCATAATCACTTCTACTCAAGTGTCTACACTTTTCTTTGATGCATTTATTGTTCATAAATACACCAAAGAGGGGGCAAAATGTAGACAGGAAAAATTGACCCATTAAGATGAGTCATTTTTCTCAAAAACCCTTAGTTTTCCCTCTTAAAAAACTAAGGTTATCTTCAAGAGAATTTTTACCCTATCAAATCATCACAATTCTTCTCAAATTTTATACCATTGGATAGGGCTCAAAAATATCTTTCCAACGGTATATTATATGTCCAATTTTGACATCGTTTGACCCCTCAAACTGCAAAAACACTATGTACATGTCTAGCTATCATGGAATTCGTGGGAAAATGCACATCTAACTTTATAAAATTTATTTGATTTTGGCTCCAAGACCATTTCAACGGAAGGCATCTTTCCTGTTGATTTTCTAGCCCTAATTTGGGTCAACAAATAATTTAGATTAGTAATTTTCTAATCTAATTAAAACTGCTCAACAAATTCCCAGATTGGTTATCTCACAGGAATGATAAATATATGTGCTCCATCTCCCAAGCGAAAGGAGAAAATAAGTAGAGAGAGAAAAAGGGAGAAAGAAGTAGAGAGAGATCGAGGGGGAGATAAGTAGAGAGATATCATGGGAATGAATAAGGGAGAGGAATTGAGAAATTAAGGGCAATGACAGTGTTGAATTGAGAGATGTTTATGGATTAATAATTTTTTGTTGCAGGTAAATATCCAGAACAAGTTTTCTCTTCCCTTTTATTTTGTAGGTTGAATGCTTGAAGTTGATTGAAGAATATTATTGATCATTTTCATTGCTTTTAATTATCAATAATCAAAACCCATGATACCCCCATTGTAAGCAAGTTTTTCTTTTCTTCTAATTATCCTGAAAATCATCATTTTTACAATCGTATTTTATATTTTATTTATTTCTCTTAAAATGTAATATGACCTTCAGGTTGAATTTTATCTAAGAAAATCACCTCTATTTTTCATAAATTTTATACCGTTGGATAGGGCTCAAAAAGATCTTTCCAACGATATATAATTTACCCCATTTTGATGTTGTTTTGACCTCTAAAATGCTAACAAACCATACATAGGTCTAATTATCACGAATTCATACGGATCTAATAAATTTATATAAATATAAATATGGGGGCAAATATTTGAATTTAAGTTAGGCATTTCTTTTTTTTAGATCAAGTAGGATATAGTTGAAACCATTTGGTTTTACTAGCTTTATTAATTTTTGTATCATTTATCACTCGGATATAGATTTTGATTTATTTATAATCACCAATTATTATCATCCTTTTATATATAATTGTTGGGAAAGAACCAAGAAGATCCATTCACTCTAATGATTAAAAGGAAACCTAAGGCCATTTTTATGGGATCTGTGGCTTCTAATTATTAGTATCAAGTGCTTTTTCTATCAAGTTGTAGGTTTATAGGTCCAAATTGGCAAATTTGATAGATCAATTATAGATCCACTTAAATCAAACATCCAAACCAGGTAAGGATCTAAATCTAATTCTTCTTGGCTCCTTCATACTATAGATTCATATTTCTCTATTTTTATAAATATTTGCATAAAAAAAAGAAAGAAAAAGAAAAAAACAAAAGAACATAGATTTAATTACATCATATTTTGCATTTAATCACATTAGTTGAAAAACTCAAAAGAAAAGGTCAAAATACAAACTTAGTTGCATCGTTTTACATCAATCATATTAGTTAAAAGACTCAAAAGAAAAATACCAAAAGCATAGACTTTGTTGCATCAATCATATTAGTTTGAAAGAAAAATATAAAAGGACAAAAAGAAAAACAACATGTTAGCATAAACTCGATATTTCACTTTCAATCATTGCATCAAAGTTAGATTTACAATGCTTTCTAGATAGACTTGTATGCCATTTGTTCTCAAGGAAAGAGAAATTGCATTTAGTATAGAATAGTTGCATTTTGGCCAAACTAGGTGATTGTGAGCAAATATAAAAAGAACACATCAAACAAACTCCAAAACCTAGGCATGGAAACGACCATAAAATTTTTCCTGGTGAACCCACCCAATTCGTCAAAAAATCACCAAAGAAGGCATGATCTTAAGTGTCTCTCTTCGAGGTGTAGACCTACTATTCTCCCTTTTCCCTTCGAGGTATGGATCCATTAGCCTGGAGGAAAGGAGTGCAAGAAGAGCTACAAGAGTAAGGTCTTCGAGTTGTGAGATTTTAAGCGGTGCAAGAGGCTCGAAGCTATAGGGGTAAGGTATGCCGAGATGATGGAGGAGATGGAGTAGCTAAGGGTGAAGATGCACAGGAAATAGTTTGTGGTAGAGGCCCAGGATGCAAATATTATGGAGTTGCATGTTGAGGTGGAAAGACAATAATAGGTGTGAGAGGAGGTTGAGTGAGCCAGGGTGATAGGGGAGGTACCTGTAGATGTGGTTACCTTGAAGGTAGAGATAGAGCGGTTGCAAAAGGGTAGTGAGAATGTGGGATGGTAGTTGGATGATAAGGTAATAATGTGAGCAAAGTGTGAGTTTATCTTACTGATGCATGGTATTCCACTCCCTAATATTGGTTGGGTGTGATCACGATTGAGATCATAATCTTGAGTACTGATACATTCTCAACAGAGTCATCAAAGTACAACTTTGGTGGCTCAAAGGGGTATGGGGATAGAGGCACATGATGTGTTTTAGGGAGTAGGTGTTGCTACTAATTTTGAGAGGGTGTTATCTCCTACAAGAGTTCAGGTATCTGGGACAGGGGTGGAGTCTAGTAGAGCTACATTAGCATGTATGGTGGTGCAGGACAGGGTTCATTGCAAGGGGAGTGGAGAGACTCCTAGTGATAGTTAGAGTTTATGGTTGCGCTCTTGAGAGTCTATGATTTTTTTAGCCTATGAGCATTTTGGATGATGGATAGTGGGCATGGTTCCATTTTGTAGCCTACAAGTATTTTTGATGGATTATATATATACACACATTTTGGTTATGGCTATTATATATACATGTGTTATGATTTTGATTTGAATGTGTTTAAATTTCTTTTGCATAGATAACATAGTATAATTTGTGAGTAAATGTATAATGAATGAATATTTTTGTATGTGGTAGTGTGTAGTAAAATGATTACACTGTAGCATAAATATATTGTATAGAGATATGAAGAAGTGTATATTGGATGCAATGCTATGAGGTGTAACACAAGTTTGATAATGTATGTTAGAATTTTGGTAGATGCATGTAACATAGATGCGATGATGCAATATCAATAAATGCATGTAGGGTAAATGCAATAATGAAATGTTTGATAACTCTATGTAAATAGATGCACTTATGCATGTATGGGAGGAATGAAATGCACAAAGGACGTACTTTTATTGTGGCATAGACTAATGTGAATGTGATCCATTCCATAATATCAGGGATGTAGGATGGTATAAGACATATGTAATAACCTTGACGATCATAGTTATAGTAATAAAATCTCATACAAAAACTGTGCAAGCGTTGGCAACAACTCATAACTAATATGAATGGTTCAAAGTCTATCATGGACCAGTGTGTGTAAATGAGTGAGGTTCATTTATCCATTTTGAGAGAGGTAGGATTAACCCATTGTAAACATATCCAAACTAGCTAGCTCATCCACAAGCACGTAGTGATCTGTACAAAAGAAGGTCGCCAATGTGACAGATGTGTCACCACTTGTAAAACTATTTCACTGGTAGGCAGACACTTTGGACCTATAGCTAGTGATGGAAATCATCCCATGATATTATGTTGAATCTAAGGACCAAACGCGATGAAGCATAACATTGGTGTGTCTTGGAGGCTTTTCCTTTTTTTTTCTACCCCTCATTTTTTTTTCTTTTTGTGGTACTTTTTTTTTTGTAATATGGGTATTGGATTTTATTTTCTACTTGTTTATCTGCTTTTTTATTATGATTATCTCTTTGTTTATCCCTAGGTCATATTTTGACCAATCAAATGATATGATGAGCAAGAGAAATAATTTGCTATATGGTGATATCTACGCAAGGTGTTATCTTCCCTAGACTCAAAATCTACTTAAGTGTGTAACCTGTGTGAATGATCCATGAGAGAAGTTGAACCAAACTAAAAGAACTATAAGGAGTGTATAAAACCCTAGAGATGATATTTGATTGACTATACTATTGAATGATAAAAAATAAACAAGATACCTATATACACCTTAATCCTAAAAATGAGGAATGGACATCCAAGTGGTGATGCTAACAAGTGCATATATTATTCTTGTTGACGATGTATTTTTTTTTGGAAAGAATACACAAACATGAAATGAAATTGTAATGAAAGATGAATGGATATATGTAATGGATGTAATGTAACCGATGCAACTCGAATAATGAAATATCTATAAGAAGAATATTATGAAATGTAGCGAAGTAATATTGAAACACATATTTACAAATGAGTATATGATGTGATGATGACTAAGATGAGAAGTTGTGATAATGGTTGCCCCAGCATGTGGGGTGTGTGTGTAGTAGGAAAATACAATGTAAATAGTGGGAATGCATGTGATAATGATAAAAAGAGGAATAGTTTGAAGGTGGAAACTACAGATGGAAGAAATAAGAATTGATAACCAAAAATATAATGGGGTTACCAGAGGAAAATGGGGGTGATAAGAAAGAAACTAGATCAATGTAGGTATGTAGTCACTCAAAGCGTGACCATACAACTACGTGAGGAAGAAAGAAGAAGAAAAGGAAAGAAAGAAGAGATAGGATGAAAATAAACTAATGATGAGCAAAGTTACGAGGTTTAGGTCGTCAACGAGGAGGTGAGGCGACGATGCTGCTAGGGCTCTAATGATTTGTATAGTTTGACATGTGATGGATATAGCATGATAGAGATATGATAGATTTACATGGTGGCAAAGTACGAGGAATGATATGACATGGAGGAATCTGGAGTTGGTTGGAAGTTTATGGGATGCAGTAGCCAAGCAACATGTTATGTACCAAAGTTTTGAATGTACGACACATATCGATGTCATGCCCTGGCTGACGGTGGTATATACAAATTTTGTTCTCTTAATAATTTCACGGTTTAGTATGGGACGAGTTGATAGGTTGTATTTTGGGTAATATAAGTAGGACTTGGTAAAGCATCTGATGAAACACTTAGGATAATGACGTGGATGGGAGAGGCATGGAATAGATATAAAGCTCTGAGGGAGGTGAGCAGGAAGTAAATGAAGTGAGGTTAAATGGTGGAGGTATGAATCAAGAATTAGATGCGGGTTAGATTTGAGAATGAGAAATAGACTTAGAATAAGGTGAATATACACAGGCCATGGTGGACTAGTGATTAGAGGTGTGGAAGTAGTAATGAATTAAGTGTAGCTTGAGAGCCTCGAGACGAGAGAGGATATGCTGGATATCAAAATGTGGGGTGATGGGATTGGAGAAGGTGGAGAGCGAGAATCCAATGTATAAGGAGGAGTATGACATGGGTGTGAATATGGATTTGTATGAGAGGATGAAGGGGTGAGTGAAATGACTCTACATATTATGGGGTTGGATGAAGTGGAATACCTCAAAGCTGAGAAGGTAGCATCTAAAGGATGGGTGGTGTAGGAGATGACTATGGGTAACAATGTATATGGGATGGAGGTACACATGTAGAAGCATCTTGAGAGGAATGCAAATGAAAGGCTTGGCCATAGGGGGACATCTCACTAGAAAGTGGGGGAGGTAAGCATGAAGGATGCATGAGGTGATATGTGTATCCTTTGTTGGGGGGATGATAAAATACTAACGAGTGATGATTATGGTAAGGGTTCCTTGTATCATCATATGAAGGTAGAGGAGACCCTTGTGTGTGAGAATGGAGGTTTTCCTCCTTGTATCCAAAGGATGATAGGGAGACATGACTGTATTTTGAGTGAGGTGAATAAGATGAGTCTCTATGGCATGGTGAATAACATTAGGGTCGAGTGTGGTGGATCAAATGGGATGATGGTGAGACTATAGAATATGTATAGAGTCTGGTGGCTTGTCTAGGTCAGCTGGTGTAATTGGGACTGGAGGTAGTGTGGGAATATCTTGCATGGTGATGGAATGAGATGCTGATAGTATGTATGTATGGTCACGTCTCTCTGCTGAAGACTTAGCAGTGGATGATGTGAATACTACCAAAAGAAACAGATACCAACAATATATAAATGATATAAAAAGCAAAGGTGTGTCTGTTGTGTAACAAAAAATAAAGACAGTGTGTGTATTGTGATATGCATAGTGAGTGATGTGTGTGTATATAGCACTATGTATAATTTGTGGTGGTGAATACCTATGTGGGCTAAGCATTGAACATACGAAGGTGAAGGATATTGATGGGTTCAGGCTCAGTAAGACCTTTGATATTAACCAAGCGATATACATCTGAACTGAATTTGTGTGTGACAATGAATGGGCCCAACCAGTTTGGGGTAAACTTGTATCATTGTTGGTGGGTTTGACTTGTGATTTGTTGGCTCTATTTGAGAACTAGGTCACTAATTTGAAATTTGCATTCATGTACCTTAATTTTGTAGGCACGATGAAGGTGGTCTTTATAGACGTGTGTGCTCGATGGTGTGAATGCAGTATTCATCAAGGAGTGTTAGCTGATCGAGATGAGATTGATGAGTGTGAAAGCAACACAAAAGAATGGCATACCGATATGATGCAAACAAAAGTAGATGCAAATGCTAAGTCCTACGAATGCGACAAGCAATGCATGAAGGGAATGATGCATAAATGAGATGTGAGCAAAACAAAAGTGGGGCCTCCTTTATTGATATTGCTTTTAATTTGATTACAATACGTCCCCCATCTAGGGCTCAAAATTTTTGATACAGTTTTTTACATCAATGGATGCCCAAAAGAAGCCGCGCTTCCAAGATCGAATGGTACTCTTTCAGGGTCTTCCGCGTGCCCACATTCAAAGTGGGTGGGCCAAAATTTTTTTCCGCTTGTGTCCAAATGTTCATCGTTCCTTGCTACATCTCTAGTATTCTTGGTGGTGAGATCCTACACATAGAAAGACAACAAATCGTTAATAGCATATGCGTATTTAAAAAAAACTTGCAATCCCCAGGGCCTCCAGCGGGCGCTTGTGGGATATCAGTGATAATATTGATAAATCAATTACAAAATGATATATAGATGTAAAGGACAACTTCTATAATTGGTATCACCTAATTTTGCATCGAAGCGGCGTCGAACGGCCCCGTTATGCTCATTTGCCCATCGGGGGCCTCTCCAAGGTGAGTGCTCCAATGTCCCACCTACGCTCATCCAAATCACTTGAAACTCATGGGTTAGGAATTATATGTGATTTTAACTACCCAGATGCTCATAATCTACCTATCCTACCCAGATTCTCCTGTATGTGATAGGGACACCCTACGAGTTAGTTAATGCATAAAATAATGAAACGACCATCAAATCATGTTAGAATGAGTTCAAAATTAAAAAAAGGCATTAGGATATCATCTGGGACATATTGCAAAAATAAAAGTAAGGAAATAATGCATAAATTTCTAATCACTTCGGGGTGGGATGCTAGGGACTGTCACAAAACTTGTAAAAAGTGACCTTGCAAATGTCCTACCCAGAGACCTCCAAAACTTTTGCAAACTTGTGGTTAGGCTAAAAATAACATTTTGAGATGACCCAGAAGGTCATATTTGGCAGATTCTTCCCAGGTAATCCTGTATTAGAAGGCACTCTCTGTAGGTTAGTAGACACATAAAATGACAGAAACTAGGTTAAATCATGTCAGAAAGCAATGAAACTTGGATAACAGCATAAGTACATGAAATATAAAAGCATGCAAAAAGAAAAGTAGCAAAACCATGCATAGATTTCTAATTTCTCTAGGGTGGGGCGATTAGGACTGCAGCAGTTTGGGGGGCACCCGGGGGTGGGACGCCCATCGTTTAGGACCTAGTTTTGACACCAATCCAAGTGGGATGGGTCCAAAACTTCCTAGGGGGTTGTGTCAATGAGTTTGGGGTGGTATTGTGGCTGATTACTTAGGTTTTGGGTCTGGATTACATTCCTAGTGTTCACCCGATAACCTCTCTTCTAGAAGAGAGAGATTAGGGATGTAGGAAGCACAAAGAGGAATGGGGGTATAGTTTGGCAGCACTTCGTTGCTCCAAATGCTCTAGCTATGTTCTCCTTTTGGGGTGAGGAGGCTCACCTTTTTATAGACCTAAGGGTCTCATTTGAATGTGCATGCAAGGGCATCACTTGGCTCACTGGCCTTTTTTGGGGATAGAATATTCCTCCCTGATTTAGGGCCTCCTTGATTGAGGTCTCCATGATTAGGGTAGGCTTGACTGAAGTCTCTCTCTGATTTGAAACCATCCCTCGCAATTGCATGCCTTGAAGGTGGAGTTGGGTGGCAGATCTGGGCTGCCATTTGTCAAGGATTGACTTTTTTCCAATCAACCTACTAATCGTCCCATCCTGGAGCAATTGCTGCTAATCATCCCAGGGTGGGACGAATAGGGAGAAAAGTTCTTAAAAGGTACAAAATTGACCTCTGACCTTCCAAAACTGATTTGGGAGTGGTTAGGACCACTGTTTAACCTCTGGAGGCTACCCTAGGGGGTATGTATGCCAATTCTATTAGTGCTTGTAGTCACATAATAGGATTGGTGTTGTTTTGGTGTCTATAGATGCCCCTTTTTGGGATGCGCTGTGTGTGGTGCAGTGCTGAGCAAAAATAGATGACCAAAGCACTTAATTATTAGGGTTTCTCAGTAATCTAACCAAATTTTGATGCCCTAAGTATGGAAAGGGCACGTATTCTTGAATCCTTTCTTCTGACGAGCTAAGGAGCTTAACTCAAGTGTAACCTCTTTCAGTGAGGTGTACTTGATCTTAGAAATTGTTCAGACATGAATAGGAAAAGGGCACAATATTTTGTCTGAGGAACCTTTTATTCATGCTTCCAGAATGCCAAGTGTTTTTTTAGCTTGTGATTATTGCTTTTTTGTTACCCCAAGCAGGAGCGTGATTGTATTTGTCAATGATTCTTTGAATGCATGCCATTTTCTTGATTGGGTGTGTATTTGTTGATTGGTGACTAAGTGTGACTACCCCCTCAAGCAACAAATCGATGAGGGAATGACCAAAAATGAGAAAAGCAACGAGTCGCTTGACCCAAGATGATGTTTGTAAGGGTGCCTTCAGTTGTTTTCGTTGAATGCTTATTGTAGTTTTCCAACCATCGGACCTGTTTTTGGTGGGTTTTGACCCTTTTTTTTTATGCCTATTGGGGTAGAAATTATCAAAAATCCTCCTTCCCGTGGAGCGGTCCGACTATGCTAGCCTTATTAGGGAGTAGGATAGTGATTATTTGTGACCCTAATGGCAATTTTTCATGCCATGAATGTCAAGTGCAAAGGCACCTTTGTTCGGTAGATTTATTGCTATTTTTGGTGCATTTTTTGGATGCAGTTTTTGTTGCTTTATTTCTTGCTCTATAATCGTCCCAGGGTGGGACGAATACTAATTTTGTAATCATCCCAGGGTAGGATGAGCGCTAACTAGAGCGCTCATCCAAGGGTGGAATGACTACAGGCCTAACAGCCTATATAAGGACCAAAACTAGTTTTTGGGCTCATTTGCAATAATTTTTTCTTGGCGATTTGGAGCAGTGAGGAGGAGTGCGAGTGTGCATAGCGGAGTGATGCCCAAATTTTGTGGACATCATGAGTGCAAGAACCAGATATTCGAGTGGAGGAGCCAAGGCGATACTAGTATGATGTTCCTTCTCTTTGCGTATTATTCGTAGTTTTTATATGAAGTTTAAAACTCACATATAAAAGTTTGCTCACTTTATTTTGTTTTTAAGGTTCTAAAAACCTATTTTTTTTTTTTGTGTGCATTGTTTTGATTTTATTAATATATTAGGTTACAATAACCCATGTTTTTGTGCTCTATTATTTTGTTGTTAATTTTCATAGATAAGGTCAAAACCCTAGTACACAATGTTATATGTACTTTTTTTTTGTTTGTATTTAGGTTTAAAACCCAAAACATTTGCATTTTATTTTGTTGTTTTTGTTCATATTAAGGTTGAAACCCTAATATATTTTGTTTCATGTTTGTTTTTGCCATATTAACGTTGAAACCGTAATATATATTTTTTGTTTTTTTTTGTTTTGTTTTCTGATTAAGGTAGGAACCCTAATATGATTTTTGTTGTTTTTGTTTTGTCGATTGTATAGTTATTTTCATGTATGATGTTGTACAATTTTATTCTAATTTATCTGGACTTTCGTTGTACATTTATTTGATTGTACTCCTTATGCTGTACTTTTTTTGTACAATTGTAAATTGTAGTCTGTACTTCTGCTATACAAATTTATTTTAATGTTTTTGTTTGTATTAAGGTTGAAACCCTAATATATTTTTTCGTTTTATTGTGTTGTTTTTGTTCATATTAAGGTTGAAACCCTAATATGTTTTGGTTTGTTTTATTGTGTTGTTTTTGTTCATATTAAGGTTGAAACCCTAATATGTTTTGTTTTGTTTTATTGTGTTGTTTCAAGTTGTGAAGAGTCAGTAACACCAGTCGACTATTTTCTCTGATGCTCGGGATGCCCTGACAGTTGTGGATTGGGAGTGGCTTGATGACCTTGGGCTCAAGCACGTGATGCGTCTGGAGACTATGGTGGGGGATCAGGCATATTTAACTACCTTGATCAATCTTTGGGATCCCTGCACCAACACTTTTCATCTCCCAATAGGGGAGATGACTGTTACTCTGGAGGACATGTATCATATTCTACAGATTTTGATAGATGGACTGCCTATTAGGACGACCCACCGTGACCAATGGACAGTGGTATTGACACGATGTTTTGGTCTAGCGATGGAGAGGGGGGTGGAGAGGGTTATGGAGAGGGTAGAGGTTGACTGTTGGAAAGGCGGTATTATGGTGCAGTGGTGGCTGGAGAAGGGCATATTAGGGGTGAGGCATACGTTGATCATGACCCTCATCTCCAATATTCTACTTTTGGACTCCTTAGGTGTGAGTTCCCTTGGAACCTGCTTGAGTTGGTTTTCACATTGGTGGAGTGTCCTACATCAGCTCCACTTATTATGATATGGGGTCAAATTTTATTAGCGTAGTTGTACGACGAGCTGTCCGAGGTTCGCTACTAAAAGTGGAAGGGGATTGGGTGCACCTATCTCTTGCAGTGCTGGGGGTGGCAGCACATAGCTGTGGAGAGATCGCAAGGTTTGCCTTGGACCACCGAAGGTGAGATGGTGGATCGAGAGATTGGATATGGTAATTTATGGCGGAGGTCAGAGGAGCATGGGCAGAGTTAGTAGTGGGCAAGTGATGTAAGGCACTATACTAATGCCTTCTCTGATCTAGCACCAAGGCATGTGTTTTGGTGGCCATATCAGGACTATCCAGCCTGACCTGAGGTTGGAGAGTGTCTTCGACATGTGCACAAGGGTAGATGGTTGATTGGGAGGAATAGGATAGAGCAAGAGTACTTCCCATATATTTAGGTGATGTAGAAGTTTGGGGTGCACCATGGATTACCTAGTGATCCCTTGATCTATCGACATCATGATGATGAGAGGACTCTAGTTTGGCCTATCATTGAGTAGATGGGCAAGGAGTCTGATGTTGTTATTGATGTTCCCAATGTGGATGATTTTGGGGTGACTACAGAGTATAACCGGTGGTGTATTATATGGTGATGGCAGAGTGAGGGGCCTCTAGGAGGTATGGATACTATAGCCATAAGAGGTGGGGGTGCAAAGGCACTAGTGGAGGGTTGGGGGGCTCCACTTGATGATGTTGACATGGTGGAGGTCGATGACTTCACCGACGATGGAGATTATTTAGGGGTTCCAAAGCAGTTGAATGTATAGGATGTCCTGGAGCAGTGGATGCCAGAGTAGCAGGCCATCCTGGAGGTGCCCATGCCTCAGGCTATCTCAGGTGATGTGGAGGTTGGGCTTTGTGGTGAGATAGCGTGATTGGAGGGTCTCCTATGGAGATGGGAGGAGGAGCATAGAGATGCTTTTGTGGAGATAACCTAGGAGAGGGATCTCCTGTAGGCTCGGTTGGCATAGTGGGATAGTGCATTGGCTATGTATCATCGACAATATATAAATTTGGGTCGTACCAGGTAGAGTTATAGATGGAGGTTGTCCGTCTCAATGGACAATTGCCTGTGCTTGATGGAGGTGGGTTATCACACTGTACGAGAGGCAGTGAGACTAAGCAGTCTACATAATCTCATCATAGGTGGCTAGGTGAGGGTAGTGTTGGTGGGCAGGGTGCGAGGGCTGGCAAAACCTACCCCGAGAGGTCCCATAGGACCCATACTACTAGGGGTAGTTCCAGTCGCACCGATCCTATGTGATCATGGTGGCCGACTCCCTAGGCTTTGGGGATTTTGAGTTTTTGGTTTTTGTGAGGTTAGAGGACCTTCTTATTGTAGCCTGAGGGCATTTTGACTTGATATATATACATCACTCTTTTTTTGGTTTTATTATATACTTGTCATGGTTTATTTTTATTTATGCACATTTATTTATGTTGATGTATGCTATGCAATTATTACTGTAGATGATTTTAACTATATGATATAGATGTATGCAAATGGAATGGATTGAATGATTTGTTGGTATACAGGCGGTGGCACCATAGACTATACAAGATTTACTGGCTTTCTGTGCTATGTGATTGCTTTATGAAATAACTTTGCATTTGTAATTTTTGTTTCGTATTTTTTGATGGTGATGTCAGTAATGAAATGTACAACAATTGTTTGAGAATGTGGTTAAGGTTTTTCTGAGACTCAGATGCTTTAACTAAATAGTCAAGACTGTACATGATCTTATAAGACTTTTGAACAAGGTATGAATTAGACTTGAGTTTGAACAAGTTATTTCACATCCTTGTGTGTGTGATTGAGTTCGTTGATGTGGTATTCATAAGGATACCACCAGTGCCAGGTAGGTTGTCCACCAAAACTACACTAAGGATCACCTAATTAGCTCCACTAATTCCTTTGTTACATTTAGTAAGATTAATCTACGGGGCAATCTAGGATACCATAAGCTAGCTCATCCACATGCAAACATTGATCTGTACATATGCCCAATAGCTAATGCAATAGATATATCATCATGGGGGAGGTTTTCCACTAGTGACCAGCAGGCTATCCACCAAATCGGTATTGAGGATCACTTCATGACATTTCGAATGTTGAGAGTTCCAGGGATTCAAGTTTGACTCCCTTATTTTCTTCAATTTTATTGGGATACTTGCTCTCATATATAGTGATAAAAATCACTGTTTATTTTTCTCTCTTTTTTGAGCAAGGGATTTGAATTTTGAGTGATGGGGATCACTGTTTCGTGTGATTTTTGATGTGAGCACTTTGAGGGTTTTGATTTCAAAATTTGGAGTTTGTACTTTGAATTTTGCAATTTTTTTTTTGATGTTTGCAACTTTTTAAGAATTTGGGATTTTTGATAGTGGTAAAAACCACTATTTATTTTGGGGAATTGGGTAGGGAAGATGCTTGTCCTTTTTCCAAATCTCAGCATTCTTGGGGTCATTCGCATAGGGGGATGAGTAAGATAACCATTTCATTGTATGGTATCTTAGACCACTTTGCAGGTTTCATATTTCATTCACACAACTTGGGAATTTTTGTGTTTTAAGCTTGTGTTGGGATGCTATGTAACAAGGCGTGATCCAAGTAAAACTCTACCTTGTAAAAATCGGTCTGACTTTATACAAAATTTGGCTAGAAATCTAAATACAACTGAATGAAAAAAACCCTAAAGACATTAAAAGACAACTGACTATGATATGGCAAAAATGCGAATGATGTTATTCTTGTTGGATCATTTACAAGATGGAAAAATGTGGAAAATTATGGAATTGACGAGTAATTACAGTCTATGGTGCATTTCACATGTATGACTAGCAAATATGAAATGTATGTATGCGATGCCTAATGCAGCTTTTTTTTTTTTTTGGTTTTTAAGATTTGCATGAAAGTGAGATGCAATTTTTTTTGTTATTTTTGATTATCTATTGTGTTTTTTTAATATTCATTTTTGACCAAGCGATTGTGGGAACCCTTGGAGATTTTGGCTTAACCAAAGGAATTATGGATACCTTTGGGGCATTTTGGATGACCAAGCGATGGCGAGAACCCTTGGATCTTTTGGTTTGACCAAAGGGATTATAGATACCTTTGGGGCATTTTTGGTTGACCAAGCGATTGTGGGAACCCTTGGAGCTTTTGGTTTGACCAAAGGGATTATGGATACCTTTGGGGAATTTTTGGTTGACCAAGCGATTGTGGGAAGTATTGGAGCTTTTGGTTTGACCAAAGGGATTATGGATACCTTTGGGGCATTTTGGGTGACCAAGTGGTGGTGAGAACCCTTGGGGATTTTGGTTTGACCAAAGGGATTATGGATACCTTTGGGGCATTTTTGGTTGACCAAGAGATTACGGGAATCCTTGGAGCTTTTGGTTTGACCAAAGGGATTATAGATACCTTTGGGGAATTTGGTTGTCTAAGATATTTGGGAATCCTTGGAGCTTTTGGGGCAGGCCATGCCTCTTTAAATATTAAATGGCCTCAAATGACTGATGTTCAATGGTTCTAGTTCCTTGATTCCTTCAAAAGAGGCAAACCGGTATGTTCCAGGTCCTATTTTACTATCGATTATATAAGGACCTAACCAATTTGCCATTAACTTGTCCCTTAAATGGGGTGGCAAGTTAGAATTTTGTTGGTTCTTTTTTAAGACTAGGTCACCAACCTGAAAGTCCCTCAGGTGAACTTTCATGTTGTATGCTTTCTTAAGTCACTCTTGATAGATACGTAAATTCTTGAGAGCATTGACGCATCATTCATTGAGTAACGTAAGCTGGTCTAACCGGGCCTACCATGCAGTGTCATCATCAATTAACTCTTGCATTGATATGCATAGGGAGGGTATTTCCAACTCGAGAGGTATGACTGCCTCGAAGCCATACACTAGCGAAAATGGAGTTGCCCTAGTGGGTGTCCAAATGCTAGTGTGATAAGCCCATAGGGAAAGTGGTATTTGGATGTGCCAATCCTTATGATTATCTATGACCATATTTTTAAGGATGGCAACTAGCATTTTGTTTGACGCCTCTGCTTGCCCATTTTCCTACAGATAATAGGGTGTCAAAAAACTATGCTGAATTTTGTACTTTGTTGTCAAAGCATGTACATCTTTGTTCTTAAATGACATACCATTGTATGAGATGATCTTGGATGGAATACCAAAATGACATATGATGTTATGTAAAATGAACTCCACAATGCGAGGCCCAATCGTAGAGGTATGTAGAATTGCTTCCACCCACTTAGTGAAGTATTTTGTGGTCATTATGATAAACGTGTGATGACCTGACGATGCAGGGGAGATCTTTTCGATGATATCTAAGCCCCACTATGAAAATTACCAAGCTGATTGGATCGGCTGCAAGGCCTAAGAAGGTACATGTGTCAAGATAGCATGGTTTTGACACTTCGCGCACTTCTACACATATGTGCAATAATCTCGCTCTAAATATGGCCAGTAATAGCCCATACGAATAATGCACTTTGCGATGGCCATACCGTTGAAGTGGCCATCGCATGTACCATCATGTGCTTGGGTGATCGCCCAAGTGGACTCCTACTGGTCCAAGCAATGGAGGAGGATCCCTTCGTAGCTTTGACGGTATAAAATATCTCCTAGCAAGACATGTTTTGCCGCTTTCTGTTTGAATGATATTTTCACGGTGTGTGACAATCCAAGTGGGAGGCTACTTAACTTGAGATAGTCTCTTATGGGTGTGTACCAATCCTTCTAATCAGAAACATCGATGGTATGAATGGTCGATCCCTCTTGAAGTTCATTCCTAGCAAAAATTGAGTGGGAAAGAACTTGTAGAAATAACATTGTGTTGCTATTAAGAGGGGTTGGATAGAACAAAGACCCCCAGTTGGCATGATTCAGACTATTATGGATTCGAGAGAACCTATCCTAAGACAGTTCAATCTAGATCAGGTGGATTTATGGTGTTATGTCAGAGCTTGTACGCTCCATTACGGATTGCGATAACATTTTGAATTGAATGGTTGTCATCTCACCAAAAATTTCTTGCAGGATTAGTGACCCCAAGGAGGCCATAGTGTCCGTAAAATGATTCAATGATCGAGTGAGTGCCTCGATGTCATACCATTCAAGATTTTCCAAGAATTTATCCACAAGGGCTTTGTAGGCCTGTAGAACTAGACTTTTGCATTGGAATACCCCTTTTACTTGGTTGATAATTAACATCGAATCACCAAATATATTCAAGCATTTGATGTTCATGGTGATGGTTGTCTGAAGACCTATGAGCAAGGCTTCATATTTAGCATTGTTATTGGTGCATGGGAAATCAAGCTTAAATGATAAAGGCATTGGAGCCCCTTGTAGTGTGAAAAACACAATTCTCGTGCCACCCCATTGCTCACATTTAGAACCATCAAAAAATAAGGTTATATCGGCCTGTAACTCAGGCTCATCATAATGTGGTGATTATGAGACATGGAAGACCCCATCATCAGGCAACTCTACAGTTAGAGGCTGATAGTCTTCGAGAGGAGCCTCTGCTAGTTGATCGACGATGACTTGAACTTTGATGGACTTTTGTCTAATGAATTCAATATCAAATTCTATCAACAACATGATCCATTTTACCGTGCGACTACTGTGATAAGTATGACTCATCATGTACCACAATGGATTCTCCTTAGACACAACATACGTCATATTAATCAGCATGTAATGGCATAGCTTTTTGGTGGCAAATACCACCACCAAGAATAGCTTCTCAACGTATACATAGTTAAGTTCATAACTGACTAGGGTGCGGCTAAGATAATAATTAGCCTGTTCTTTATGTAGTTCATTTTTTTGGGCTAATGCCACCTCAGTAGCTGAGATGTATAAGTAGAAAAACACTCCTGGTCTAGGTGGTGCTAATACTAGCGGCAAAGCCAAGTATTGTTTGATATCATCAAAGGCTGACTGGCACTCGTCATCCCAATGAAATGCTACCCCCTTGTGTAATAATTTATTCATGGGTTGGCACTTGTCAGATAACTACACTATGAAGCACTTGATTGACGTGACCTTACCCTGCAAGCTTCTGAGCTGCCTGATGGTGGTTAGGGGAAGCATTTCAAGGATTTTCTTGACTTTATTTGGATCTACCTCGATGCCTCATTTTGAGACTATGAAACCCAAGAGTTTTCTAAATGTGACGCCAAATACGCACTTCTTGGGGTTTAGCCTAACCTTGTGTTTGATGAGGCGATCAAGGATCTTGCGTAAGTCATCGAGATGATTTTGGTGCAAAAGAGATTTGGCCAACAAATCATCCATATAATCTTCCAAAGTTTTATGCATGTGATCATGGAATATGTATGTCATAGCACATTGGTAAGTGGCACCAATATTTTTAAGGCCAAATGGCATGACCTTATAACAAAATTTCCCCCAGGGCATTGTGAATGTTGTTTTTAGTTGATCATCAGGATTGATATGAATCTGGTTGTATCCCGAGAAACCATCCATGAGGGAAAGCATTTCATGGCCTACTATAGCGTCTACCAATGCGTCGATGCTAGGCAAGGGGAAATCATCCTTGGGACTCACTTTGTTTAAATCTCAAAAATTTATGCATATGCGAATCCTCCCATCCAGATTTTTGATGGGTATCATGTTGGAAAGCCATGGTGGGTAATCTACAAAAATGAAAAATTGTGCATCTAATAGCTTTTTTAGCTGGTCTTTGACCATTAAGGCCACTGTTGGGTGCATCTTACATAGCTTTTACTTGACTGGATTGATTTTCAGATCAAGTTTTAGATTATGCGTGACTAGCTGCGGGTCTAGCCCCGACATGTATTTGTAGGACCATGCAAAAACCTCCTTCTTCTCTTTGAGAAGGGCAATGTAATCGGATTGCTCTTTGGAGGATAAAATTACCCCCAGCTTGATGATTTGCATATTCATTAGATCAAAACTGATGTCTACGTCAATCGTTTCTTTGACTAACATGTGGGATCCATCCTCCAACTGGTGTGGAGTTGGGATCAGGTGGATATCATTTTTTGAATTTAGATCTACATTGGGAATGTCAGGTTCCTCTTCAACATGGAAGATATCCTTAGTCTATCCTAGTGTGAAATGAAACATCTCACCACAAGGCCAATACTCGGATGGGGATGGTGGTGAGTCAGTGCGATCCTAGTCTATGGCATCTAGGTCTAGATACAATGGTCATGTTAGATTGGCTAGATTACGGATGGGGGTAGTTAAATCAATGGAGATCATGTTGATGGAATGAATTATGTCCCCATTTCCATGTGCGTGTTGACTCAAAAATTCTTAGTGATCCTTGTATCTTGGATCTGGCTTTGTGGGTACTAGCACAAAAGGATCGGCCCTATGTGTGGATAGAAGGACGAGGTCTACCCTTGGTTCTGATGGCCCTATAGGCTCTCTAGGTGGGAGGTGCTCTCTATATGCCTGTAGTGGTGGATGAAGCACTTGGTTTAACTATACTTGGTTTAAATTCCACCTATGCCTTGGTCCCATATTCAGATGTTCAAACATATCGTTGATGTCTATGGGGTATTCCTATTGCCTCATATGGTTGAGAAATGCCATATCAGTCTCATCCTCATAGTCACTATCGGATATCCATAGGCCTTCATTTTCTCTAACAACTATGTGCCCCTCTATTTGGTATAGCCTCCCACTAGGTGTTTCTTGATCACTATCCTCACTTTTTATGAAAATTGGAAACTTGACATGCAGGTAGTCGATGTTGAAGAGGATATTTGGATCTTCTTCCTGTAGTGGATCACTTGGCCTTATGGCTGGCATGGGAGGCTCATTTTGTTCGAGCATATTGATTTGGTCCCTTCTAGGTTATTCCACTCTCTGTGGGAGGGTTGGATTCTCTAGAGGTAGCAATTGCCCGATTGGAACATTAAAGGAGAACATTACAATGAAGTTCTCCTGATAGTCATCAATGGGTGTCACCTACGAGTGATTTCTATCAGACTCAAAAGGGTCCCAAGGTGATACCTCATAATCTAATTCATCTTCAGAAGACCCCCCTTGATCTTTTTCATATCCCTCTTGGAGGTTACTTCTCGAAATTTTCCCTTCCTTGATCAAATGGGAGGGGTCGTTGAGGTCAACAAGGTTTGTTGTTAACAATGGGAGATAATCCCCCAATGTGTATGTTGTGTTGGGATTGGCATATGTATCTTGTGCCAAACCATCCCTATTGCCTAGACCTAAGCCTTGCATGGTTTCTACCAATATGTCAAGGGGCAAAGGGTGGTTGAACCCTACTCCTAATTTATCATATTGTATCTGGTATCTCGGTTGACAAAGAGTGTGCATTCTTTGTTCGTATCTGCCCAATCCATATCCATGCCAATTACATTGGTCTAGGTATTTCAAGATGAATTCTAGGTTGGATAGATAATCAAAATTCTCAGCAAATGGATCTTCATCCTCTTCCTCTTGTAGGTAGGTTTCAAGGCCGTTCTGGAGGCCTCCATATACAAAGTTGGTCTAATTTTGCGGGTAGCCTAAAGGGATAATAGTGTCGATGGGGAGGCGAGGTCTCCCCATGTCTTGCATGGATTCGAGCATGGGTGTTACCTCAATGTTCTGCACTAGGTATTCCCCTAGGACCGTATTGGCCATCTCAACGATAATCATCAACGATTGAGGGGGAGGGAATGGGAGTTCTCCCTGAGTCCATTCCATGTTGGGTGAACCAGGTGTCTCGACTTCCATTCGGTTGGGCACCTCTTCGGTAGAGATGGTTGAGACTAATGGTGGTACCTCCTATAGGGGCTTCTTCTTGTTGTCCTTCAATGTGGCCATCGTAGGTGGCATCGTTGGTGAAGGAACAAACGATGAAGATGGACTAGGTGGGTGAGTTAAGGGACTCAACAACGAGGATATAGGCAGAATCAGACCCTGCGTGGATGGATTCAATTGAAAGTCTAAATGTGTATATGGGAGGGTCAATTGTGGCATCAACTACATCGCATTGAAAAAATTAAAGGGCTCTAAGTTCGCTAGGACTACATTTACTTGCCCTTCGTATGTGTATTTGAGGCATTGATGGGCTATCAAAGGGACACACTTCATGTACCTGATCCAAGTCCAGCCTAACAAGATATTGTAGGCCATCTCACCCTCAAGGATGTGGCACAATGTAGGAATGGTCTTTTTTCCTCCTTGGATGGGCAGGACAATTGTGCCAACCATCGAGCATAATGTGTCGTTGAATGCTCGAAGAGTGTAAGTGGACGTCACAATGTGGGATGCTGGCATCTTAAGGTGTTTTAATGCCACTGTCATGATTATGTTGTTGGATGATCCAGTGTCCACAAACACCCTCTTGAAAGGAATCCCGTTGACCCGTGCAATGACGTGTAGGGGTGGATCCACCATATCACCAGTCACCAGTTTTAGTTTGTCTTCCCTAAAGGTTATGACTGGTTCTATGCATTGTCTCACATGTCCCACAAAATTTTTGAAAGAATTGGGTTCATGGGGTTGTAGCTCAATGGATTTAAGTATCTCCATTAGATCCTCCCGATGGGGCAGTGATTATTGGATGAGCTCATAAATGGAGAGCCTAGCCGATGTGGTCCTTAAACTTTGAGTAAGTTTAGTCTAAATCATGGACACTGGTCTAGGTGGGGGAGGTTGCATGGGGTGTTATGGAGGTTGTGATGTTAATGGAACATCTCCTGTAGCTGCAACGGGTGCAGTCGTGTTTGGGTATCTTTTATTCCATGTCATGATGCTTATCATCCCTACGTATCCTTGCATGGGGCTATTTTGTGTTACCTCATTCACTTGTAAAGTCTTTTTTTGCGCATCATGGGTAGGCAAGGGGTCTTTAAAAACCTCCATCTATTGGTTGATTAGCGCTACGGTATTATCTACCACGAGCATTTTGTTGTCTATCAAGTCCTGCACTAAGTATTTGAATTTTCAACAAGTGGAGATTTCATGTCCTTTCTGCCGGTGAAATCTACAATATAAGTCTTCCCTATAGCCCTTGGGTTTTGGCACGTTGGGTTCTATGGGTCGACTTTCTGGCAAGTTTATCAAGTTTTCCATGAACAAGCGATCAAACAAGGAGTCTCTAGACTACGTGAATTGTGTGAATTATCACCTAGGGGGACGCTGTTGATTTTGCTTTTGTTTATGATTTTCCTTTTCATAGTTATCAAGAGGAACTGCCTAATAATTAGCCTTTGGGGGCTGTCGTTTGTGTAGGCTTTGGTATAATTATGGCAACCTGATTGATCGCGACGGGTTTTTGTTACATGGGCCCAATTTTAGCATTTTTGGGCCACTCTTTCTTATGCAGCTTGGCAATCTCACCGTCTTGTATTTTGATTTCCTCAATTATCCTGGCTTGCACCAGGGCTTCTTCGAGGGTGGCATATTGCTACAATTGCAATAGCATGAAGATCGACCTTATGCAACTCTCAAAAAACATTTGAGTCATGTCGGCCATGGGAGGGAGGTAAGGTAGCTTTGAAAGCAATGTCCTCCACCGATTCCCATAAGCGGCTATGGTATCATCATCATACTGCTTAAGGTCAGTTAGGTCACTTAAGGATGTCTTCTTCTTAGTGTTGAAGGCAAAAATTTCAAGGAATGCATCCACTAGCTAGTCTAGATTATTGATGCTATGCTTCGACAACTCGGTAAACTAATCTGAGGCAAGGCCTGTGAACGTGGTTATAAACATTCTCAGAAGTAATGAATCATTGTCCTAAATTATAAAGCATTGACTCAAGAACCTTGTTATGTGCTCTTGGGCATCCTCATCCCATCTAAAAATTGCAAATTGAGGCACTTTGAAGTGGTCGGGGTATGGGGGTGGCGAAACTGAAGGATGCACAGGGTGACTGCGGAGTTGGCATAAGGTGGGATTTTGGGGCCCTGAAGTCTTAGTCTCCATAGAATATAAGAACTCTAGCAGTGCTTTGTATGCATCAGAGGATTTAATTTCATCTTCTTTGGTTTGTTCCTGTTGTGAATTGCGAGGAACTTGAGGCCTATGGAGGGGTATCCAGATAGCGCCTCCCTTGCCTTGGTAGGGTGTTTCAACCCACTCAAATTCCTCATAGGCCTCTTGAGGAGTTTCTGGCGTGACCTATAAAAATGGATGGGTGCCCGAGGAAGGCACCCATCAATGGTTCTAGGAGTGGCTTCCTGCTCAGGTCTAGGAGGTCTTGGAGGCAATGCTTGATAAGGTCATGGAGACCTGTCTCATACTAAGGTATTATGCCTCTCATAAATTTTTGTCTTATGCATGTGAGGGGTTGGAATCCTCTCATGCATAGTTTTCTGGAGAAACTCATCTGTCTGGCACTGAATGTGCTCTTTATTAATATGATACAGTTGTTCTAACTATTGCTAATCTTTCCTAAGCTGCATGATTTGCACTTGGCGGGTGGCATGTTTGGTAAATGTCAAGTCGATTTGTTCTATCATTGTAGGTCTAGGAGGCCTAGATGCCTCCCCTACACATCTATCTTGGTCATGGTGATCCGAGATCTCTATGGGTCACTTTTCTCTATTGAGGTTAACAACATTCACTCGAGGCTCTGGCCTCAATAGGTGATCTTGATAATCAGTAGGTGTGGAGGCGCATTGCTCCCGCACGGTGTATTGCTCTTGAGGAATATACTAGTTTTCCTCATGCTCCATTTTGTACATGTGAAAGGGAAAGGAAGAGTTGGCTCACCCTATCTGAAGAGCCTTGCACTCTAGATTTGGTCTATTAGTTCTAATAGTAATGAGGGGTGGAGGGGGAATGATATAATCATGTGGCCCCTCCTTATGAACCCTATGCTACTCTAGCACTTTGTCATGTAGTGGCCACTCATGATGAGTTTTTAAGGGGGCCTTCCCATGTGTACTCCTCCTGAGAGGGTCTATGTTGAACGGGAGTGCCCCTCAAAGGGGTGCCTCTATAGTCCTTTTCTGTAGTGGCATAGTGTGGACTATGTTGTGGGTAAGGCTACCAAGGTGGTATAACCAAGTCCTTGGAGCTATAATGGAGGCGACTTGTACCTCCTTGCATACTTTCCACAATTTTTTCCCATGATTGGGCTTGGCTACAGGTATACACCATGGTGGTGGTTTTTCTAAAAAGATACGTATATTTTTATCTCCTTTACAATTCTTTATGCTATACCAAACAAAAGGGGACCACACAAGAAAAAAAATGATTATATTGTTTACAGATTAAATGTGTGTCTTAGATCTGGTTGAGTGTGTTTGATTTTAGATATGTAAATATTATAAAGAAAACTTTGTTATACATGCACAATGAGGGTTATTGTATCTCCAAAATGGTCGCCCCTTGAATATACCATTGCTAGGATGTTATACCGAACCTCTCAATATACCCACCCTTACGTGAGGGAAACTATTGGTACACAAGAGCAGAATAGTAAGTGGAACATAGGTAGTACGAAAGGGGGATCATTTTGTTTTTGAAACCTACCATAGAAGACTTATCATCATGCACAGGGAATCACCCCCATTAAACTTGGTCAACTTTCATCAAGATTTACATCTCGCAATAGTCATGATCAGGGTATATGTATGCAAAATCCAAGCCAAGGTGGTGATGAAATCCACCGTTGGTCTTGGTAAAGTGTTGGGGTATTAAGACCAACTCCTTGATGTTAATTTTATTAGGTGGTGTGTGTGATTCCTTTTAATTGTGTAAAGAAATAAAACATACAACAAAAGATGATTTTCACTAATGCAATGCTTTAAAATATGTTTTATCTTTCAGAGGCAATTAATAGCAAAAAGGAAATCACAAAACCTAACTAGAATTGAAACCTATAATGAGGACTTGCCATTTGTGCAAGTATCATGCAAGCAAACTAGAGAAAAATGCATTCCTAATCAATTTAATGTACTCTACATTTTTATTTTTCTTTTCTTTTTTTTTTGCAAGAAATGAAAACAAACTACTTAACCTTTCTATGCAAGTGTCTGAAAATAAAGTAAAGAAAACAAAAAATTGTAGAAACAAAAAGTAGAAAAACACAGAGGATGTGCAGAAAGCCTACCTCTTATCTGTCTAAACCAGATGCCTCTGATTTCTACTCAAAAAATGCATAGATCTCTAATAATCCTAGGGTGGGATGAATAGTAGGTCTACATTCGTCACAGGGTGGGATGAATATGTATTCATCTTGGGGTGGCACGAGTAGCAGTCCAACGCCCGAATGAGTAACACCTGCAAAGAAACCACAAAATTTGGATCAAAAATCTGATCTAAATAGTAGGGGATAGGGTCCTACTGTGATCGCCACTGAAAGCAACGTAGAAGAACAGTGTACCGATATGATGCAAACAAAATTAGATGTAAATGCTAAGTCCTACAAATGCGACAAGCAATGCATGAAGGGAATGATGCATAAACAAGATGTGAGCAAAAAAAAACTTGGGCCTACTTTATTGATATTGCTTTTAATCTGATTACAATATGTCCCCCCTCTAGGAATCAGAATTTTTGATACATTTTGTTACATCAATGGATACCCGAAAGAAGCTGCACTTCCAAGATTGGACGGTACGTTTCTAAGGTCTTTTGCGTGCCCACATTCGAAGTGTGCGGACCAAAAGTTGCCGTTGCTTGTGTCTACATGTTCATCATTAATTTTTTCCCCTCTAGTATTCTTGGTGGTGAGATCCTACACACAGGAAGACAAAAAATCATTAATAGCATATGCATATCTAAAAAAAACATGCAATCCCTAGGGCATCTAGTAGGCGCTTGTGGGATATGAGTGATAAGATTGATAAATTGATTACAGAATGATATATAGATGTAAAGAAAAACTTCTAGAATTGGTATCACCTAATTTTGCATCGAAGCAGCACCGGACGACCCTATTATGCTCGTTTGTCCTTCGGGGGCCTCTCCAAGGTGATCGCTCCAATGTCCCACCTACGCTCATCCAAATCACCTAAAACTCATGAGTTAGGCATTATATGTGGTTTTAAGACTATCCAGATGCTCGAAATCCACCTATCCTACCCAAATTCTCTTGTATGTGATAGAGGCGCCCTACGAGCTAGTTAATGCATAAAATAATGAAACGACCATCAAATCATGTCAGAATGAGTTCAAACTTTAAAATATGCATTAGGATATCATCTGGGACATATTGCAAAAATAAAATTAAGGAAATAATGCATATATTTCTAATCGCTCTGGGGTGGGACGCTGGGGTCTGTCACAAAACTTGCAAAAAGTGACCTTGCAAATGTCCCGCCCAGAGACCTCCAAAACTCCTAAAAACTTGTGGTTAGACTAAAAACAGCATTTTGAGATGACATAGAAGGTCATATTTGGGATATTCTACCCAGGTCATCCTATATCCAAAGGCACTCCCTGTAAGTTAGTAGACGCATAAAATGACAGAAACCAGGTCAAATCATGTTAGAAAGCAATGAAACTTGGACAACAGCATAAGTACATGAAATATAAAAGCATGCAAAAATAATAGTAGCAAAACCATGCATAGATTTCTAATCGCTCTAGGGTGGGACGATTAGAACTACAGTAGTTTGGGGGGCGCCTAGGGGTGGGACGCCCACCGTTTAGGACCTAGTTTTGACACCAATCCAAGTGGGATGGGTCTAAAATTTCCTAGGGTGTTGTGTCGACGAGTTTGGGGTGGGATTGTGGTTTATTGCTTGGGTTTTGGATCTATATTGTGTTCCTAGTGTTCACCCGATAACCTCTCTTCTATAAGATAGAGATTAGGGATGTAGGAAGCACAAATAGGAATGCGGGTATAGTTCGGCAGCACTTCATTGCTCCAAATACTCCTGCTCTATTCTCCTTTTGGGGTGAGGAGGCTCACCTCTTTATAGACTTGAGGGCCTCCATTGAATGCGCATGCGAGGGTGCCACTTGGCTCACTAGCATTTTTGGGGGAGAGAATATTCCTCCCTAATTTAGGGCCTCCTCGATTGAGGTCTGCATGATCAAGGTAGGCTTGACTAAAGTCTCTCTTTGATTTGAAACCATCCCTCATAATTGCATGCCTTGAAGGTAGATTTGGGTGGTGGATCTGGGCTGCCATTTGTTAAGGCTTGAATTTTTTCCAGTCAACCTGCTAATCGTCCCACATTGGAGCGATTGTTGCTAATCATCCCGGGGTGGGACGAATAGGATTCTAATCATCCCAGGGTGGGATGAATAGGGAGCAAAGTGCTTAAAAGGTACAAAATTGACCTTTGACCTTCCAAAACTGATTTGGGAGTGGTTAGGACCATTGTTTAACCTCTGGAGGCTGCCCTAGGGGGTATGTATGCCAATTCGATTAGTCCTTGTAGTCACATAATCAGATTGGTGTTGTTTTGGTGTCTTCAGAGTGATGCCATCATCAATAAATTATTTCATAGATACTCATAGGGAAGGTATCTCAATTTCAAGGGGTATGATGGCTTC
The DNA here is from genome assembly GCA_028583015.1 of Wollemia nobilis. NCBI lineage: Eukaryota > Viridiplantae > Streptophyta > Pinopsida > Araucariales > Araucariaceae > Wollemia > Wollemia nobilis. The sequence continues at coordinate 16,579,826 of JAQPPZ010003374.1, forward strand.
AATGCCATGGAAAAATGAGAAAGGTGTTTCACTAGTGGGAGTACAGATGATCGTACGGTAGACCCACAAAGCTAAGGGTATTTGATTATGCCAATGGTGATGAGACTCTACTACTACCTTACAAAGTATGGAGCATATTATTTTATTGGTAGCCTCTACCTAGATATTACCCTATGGGTAGTATGGGGTAGAGAAATTGTAATGAATGTTGAATTTGGTGCAGAGGGCATGAAAATTTCTATTTTTGAAATATTTCTCATTATCAAAAATGATTTTTGAGGATATTCCAAAATGACATATGATATGGTCTATAATGAATACCACAATCTTGGCTCCCATGGTCTAGATAATTGAGATGGATTTGACCCACTTTGTAAAGTATTATGTGGTAGTGATGATAAATTTGTGATTGTTTGATGAAGTAGGTGTGATTTGTTTGATAAGGTCAAGGTACCATTGAGATAAATGCCACATGGATTGAATAGGTTGGAGCACTTGATATGGTAGATGTGTGAGATTTGCATGTTTTTGGCACTTTATACTACACCTCATATATTCACAACAATCATGTTCCATCTTGGGCCAGTAATAGCCCATGCAAAGGATGCATTTTGTGATCGCCATGCCACTGAAGTAGCCATCGCAAGTACCATTATGGGTTTCTTGTACAAATATTGAGATTCATATGGTTCTAAAAAATGCAATAGGATACCATCATAACTACAATGGTAGAGGATGTCCCCCAACAATGTATAGCGAATTGCCCTTTGTTTGAATTCTCGACAATGAGCATGTGGTATATCACATGGTAGGAATCCTAACTTAATATAATCCTTAATTTATGCAAACCAAGGATCATATGGGTTGGTATTGACTACATGAATACCACCATAATTTGTGGGAGGTGTAGGCGATATGGCATATTGAGTGAGGGTGTGAATGGATACACATGTGGTGTCTGATAGGGAGTTTTAAGGGATTAATTATCCTAAGGAGGCCATCATTTTAGCAAAATGATTTGATGATTGTAGAGTGGCTTTGTTAGCATACCACTTGAATTGGGAAAGAAGCTATTGTGTAATCCATTTGTATTATTGGAGAACTAGACAACGACATTGCCAAATATCTTGCACTTGGTTTACTACCAAGAGGGAATCACCTATGATGTGAAGGCATATGATGTGCATGGAGTGGGTCTGTTTTAATTGGAGGATTAAGGCTTCATATTCTACATTATTGTTTGTGCAAGAAAAGTCTAATTTGAATGAAAATGGGAGTGGTTCCCCTTTAGGTGTGAAGAATACAATGCCTACACCCCCAGCGTGAGTGCATCGAGAGCCATCAAAGAATAGATTCACATCGGACGATGTTTCTAGCTTGAAATACTCTTCAACTTCTGTAATGTGAAATATGGAATCATTAGGAAGTTGAATAAGGAGAGGTTGATCATTTGACAATGGAGCCTCTATAAGTTGGTCTGTGATAACCTATCCTTTTATGGATTTTTGTGAAATGAACTCTAGATCAAATTCAGTTAGAAGCATAATCCATTTTGTTGTATGAGAGTTTTTGTAACTTTTGTTCACCATATATCGAAGTAGATTGTCTTGAGCGATGACAACAGTAGTGTGATTTAGCATGTAATAGTTAAGTTTTTGGGTGGAAAATACTACAACTAGGCATAGTTTTTCCATGTACCCATAATGAATTTTGTAGTTGAGTAGCATACGATTTATATAATATATAACTTGCTCTTTGTTGAGTGTATTCTTTTGGGCTAATAATATGCCTAGTGAAAAATCTGTGGCTAAGATGTATAGAGTAAGTAGTAGTTGTGGGTGTGGGGGAGACATAACTGGTGGAGAAGTGAGGTAGGCTTTGATAGTGTAGACACCAAAACAACACCAATCCGATTATGTGACTACAAACACTGATCGCATTGACATACAGCCTTCAGGGCAGCCCTCAGAGGTCAAACAGTGGTCCTAGCCACTTACATAGTAGTTTTGGAAGGTGCCAATCCGGTTACATATCCTCCGAGTCCGGCTCAGGTTTTGCACTTAGGAAAATGCTGCTTTGAAACACTGCTTTGAAACACTTAGGCAAACAATGTTGAAAACTTAGGCAAACAATGCTAAAAACTTAGGCAAATGTTGCCTGTCGCGATATCGCGACTATCACGACGTCGCGCGGTCGCGATATCGTGACAGCGCGATGTCGCACTGTCGCGATATCGTGACAGCGCAACGTTGTGACTGTCGCAATATCACAATGGTCGCGACGTCCTACTGTCGCGACATCGCATTGTCGTGATATCACAATAGTCACGATATCACGATATCACACTGTCGTAATTTCTTGACAGTCATGACATCGCGCTGTGCGATATCGCAACAGTCACGATATCGTGATAATCATGATGTCACACTGTCGCAATATCATGACAGTCGTGATATCATGATAGTCACGATGTCGCACTATCATGATATCACGATAGTCGTGATGTCGTGCTGTCACGATATCGTGACTGTCGCGATATCGCGACAGCTCCCACCCCGCGCCTTGTTTCCTTCTTAGTGTCGCGATATCGTGACAGACTCCGCCTCCGTGCCTAGCCTGACATAAAGTGATTTAAGGCAGATGTTAGCCAATCAGGGGCGGACGTTAGCCAATTAAAAGTGAGCATTAAACAATTTAAAAATGCACATTAAACAAACAATTAAAAGTGCGTTTTAAACAATCAAAAGCAGATTTTAAACATATAAAAGTAGACATTAAAACATTTTAAAGCAAAAACCATTAAAGTGGACATTAAACGAGTGGAAACTCTTATAGTCAGTTATTGCCGCCTGTTGTGCATGCATGCGTAGGTACCGTGCCGAATCAAAAACAGCCGATTTGGACAGAAAAGACAGCCAATTTAAGCAAAAAAAAGGAGGTAAGGAGGTAAGGTTCCAAAGTTGTACCTGCTGTTCCAAAGCTGTACTGAAAGCATGAGGTTCTGGAAGAAAGACAATACTAACTTGGTCAATCCCAAAAGTTCCAAGGATTATCGTAATCACTTGGTCAATCCCAAAATGCTCCAAGGATCCTAAAATCGCTTGGTCAATCCCAAAATGCTCCAAGGATTCTAATCGCTTGGTCAATCCCAAATGCTCCAAGGATTCTATAATCGCTTGGTCAATCCCAAAAGCTCCAAGGATTATCGCAATCACTTGGTCATCCCAAAAATGCTCCAAGGATTCTATAATCGCTTGGTCAAATCCCAAAAATGCTCCAAGGATTCTATAATCGCTTGGTCAATCCCAAAAATGCTCCAAGGATCCTAAAATCACTTGGTCAATCCCAAAATGCTCCAAGGATTATCACAATCGCTTGGTCAATCCCAAAAGCTCCAAGGATTATCGTAATCGCTTGGTCAATCCCAAAATGCTCCAAGGATTATCACAATCGCTTGGTCAATCCCAAAAGCTCCAAGGATTATCGTAATCGCTTGGTCAATCCCAAAATGCTCCAAGGATCCTAAAATCGCTTGGTCAATCCCAAAATGCTCCAAGGATTCTATAATCGCTTGGTCAATCCCAAAAGCTCCAAGGATTATCGTAATCACTTGGTCATCCCAAAAATGCTCCAAGGATTCTATAATCGCTTGGTCAATACCAAAAGCTCCAAGGATTATCGCAATCACTTGGTCATCCCAAAAAATGCTCCAAGGATTCTATAATCGCTTGGTCAATCCCAAAAATGCTCCAAGGATTCTATAATCGCTTGGTCAATCTCAAAATGCTCCAAATATCCCTAAAATCGCTTGGTCAATCCCAAAATGCTCCAAGGATTTCCACAATCGCTCGGTCAAAAATCAAGAAAATTAAAAAACAACACAAAATCATCAAAAATAACAAAAAAATTTTGCATCTCATTTCTAGGCATACTCAAATTCATCAATAGAGAGCTCTTCTCACACCTCATCTTCATATTCAAAAAAATCAATCCATCAAAAATACAAAAAAATACATAGCTGCATTAAAGCATTGCATCCCAACTTGATACTAACTTTTGTTCCCTGATGTTTCTAGCTTGAAATACTCTTCAACTTCTGTAATGTGAAATATGGAATCATTAGGAAGTTGAATAAGGAGAGGTTGATCATTTGGCAATGGAGCCTCTGTAATTTGGTCTATGATAACCTATCCTTTTATGGATTTTTGTGAAATGAACTCTAGATCAAATTCAGTTAGAAGCATAATCCATTTTGTTGTATAAGAGTTTTTGTAACTTTTGTTCACCATATATCGAAGTAGATTGTCTTGAGCGATGACAACAATAGTGTGATTTAGCATGTAATAGTTAAGTTTTTGGGTGGAAAATACTACAACTAGGCATAATTTTTCCATGTACCCATAATGAATTTCGTAGTTGAGTAGCATACGATTTATATAATATATAACTTGCTCTTTGTTGAGTGTATTATTTTGGGCTAATAATATGCCTAGTGAAAAATCTGTGGCTAAGATGTATAGAGTAAGTAGTAGTTGTGGGTGTGGGGGAGACATAACTGGTGGAGAAGTGAGGTAGGCTTTGATAGAATCAAAGGCTTGTTGACATTTGTCGTCCCATTTGAAATTGACTCCCTTTTGTAAGATATGATTTAATGGTTTACATTTGTTTGATAGTTGTGTGATAAAGCGATGAATGGAAGTGATTTTTCCCTAGAGACTGTGGGGGCATCTTGATGATGGCCTTTACTTTATTAGGATTCACTTCGATTCCACATTGAGACACAATAAACCCTAGGATATTGCTTGAAGCAACACCAAAGACACACTTCTTTGTATTAAGGCACACATTATGTTCTAGTAAATGGTCGAATATCTTATGAAGATCATCTAAATATTGTGAGCTTTCCTTGGACTTCACGATGAGGTCATCAAAATAATATTCCACAATTTTATGCATGTAATCATGAAATATGTAAGTCATTGTATGCTAGTTGGTTGCACCCACATTTTGAAGGCCAAAGGGCATGACCTTGTAGAAAAAATCACCCTAGGAGGTTATGAATGAAGTTTTGTGTTGATCAATAGGGTTGATTTTTATTTGGTTGTAGCCAGAGGATCCGTCCATAAGTAAGATCATTTCATGGCCTTCAATGGAATATACTAGTGATTCGATGTTAGGTAAAGGGAAGTTGTTCTTGGTATAAGATTTTTTTAAAACACGAAATTCAGTGTAGATGCGGACCTCATCAAAAGGTTTTGGCACTGGAACCATGTTAAACATCCATTCAAGATAATATATGGTTACAATAAAATCTACATCCATGAGCTTTTGGAGCTTAGATTTTAGTACTAATGCAACTGTTGGATGCATGCATCGTAATTTTTGTCTAATAAACTTGGCATCTTTGTCCAATGTGAGATTATGGACATGGGTAGGATCGAGGCCTGGTATATCCTTGTAAGACCATGTGAATATTGATATACTTTTTGAGGAAAGTGGTGAATAAAATACGCTCTTTAGGTGAAAATCTAACAACTAGTTTGATAATGTGAGGGTTTTTGAGATCGTAACCAATTTATACGTCAATTGTTTCCTCAATTAGCATGTGGGAACCATCACAAAGTTATTCTAGAATTATAATAAGTTGTAGGTCATCAATAGCCTCTAGGATATTATATTCATCATCTATGTAGATACATGTGTGATTAGTGCACAAAATATGAGGTGGTTTAGAAAGTGAAGGAGGGTTAATGGTACATAGGACATGGGGTGAAAGTATGAAATCCTAGGGTGAAGGTATAGGTGACATGTATGTAAGATTGATAAAATTTAGATTTGGTGTGTCATCACGAATCTACTGGTGTGTATACCAAAGTTGGGAGAAGAAATCCACATCAACCATGTTAACTAATGTTGTGGGGGATGTGGGTGGTGAAGAATTTTATGATGAAGACTCCATAATATGTGAACATCGTAGGAGGCTCAATGGAGGGCATAGGACAACAAGTGGAGAACATGGTCGAGTAATGGAATGATGCATTTGCTAAATTATAGGAGGTAATATGGCTAAATGTGTTTGCAACAGTGGAGAATATGCCATGTCATACTATGGATAATGAGAGTTTAGAGATAAGGCAAAACATTGGTTTGTTAATTCATCAACACAACATGACAATGTGGTGTCAAAAAAAAAGAGTTTATTGAAAGAACTCACATGGAAATGTGATGGTGGAATGAGGAGATGGGTTATATTCTAAAATATCCATATCAATATATTCTTGCAAGGTGTGTGTTGGAAGTGGGGAATGATGTAGAGAGAGAACCTGATGTTCATCCTCAAGTGCGTGAATGGTGATAGCGCAATAGCCTAGGCTGGATTTGTTAGTAGGTAATTGCACATGTGGATTGATAGGTGCACATAACCCTTCTTCATAATGGCCTAATCTAAATCCACACCAATGGAAATTTCGAAGGTAGCATAAGGTGAAATAGGAGTTAGCCATGTGATCCAATGTACAAAAAAAACTAGATTGCGATGGTGGAGGGACTGCAGGTGGGAGTGAGGAATTGAATCCTGCATATACGAATTTAGTTTGGTTATCAGAAGACCCTAATTATATGATAGTTCTGATAGTCAAAACTAAGATTGAATGGTGTCCAAATTCATATTTGGATTGGACTGCTAGTGGGCATATATGGGCATCATGCACCTTGTAGTCACCTAGACCCGAATTCATCATAAATATAGAAATGTAGGGTGATGTACATAGTGGTGAATGAGGTGGTGAATTTAAATTGAAAAATAAGGATTTGATATGAAAATATATTATGGTAGCAGCAGATGGGTGTAACAACTAATCATCGATGCAATAAGCTCATTACTTCCACTTGTGGCATTCAACTACTGTAGTTGGGATAGGGTGATCAACATGTGGAAATTGTGGAGGGGGAGTGGGCATTGATGCTAGAATGTGATGAGATGTGAATGACCTAGGTAATAGGTAAAAAGAAAGGGGATGTGTTTGAGGTGTAGGAAGGAGAGGAGGTTTCATAGAGGAATATGGATGAAATGGAGTGGTAGGTCATGATGCAAGTAATGAGGACGGTATCAACATCGAGGATGGATTTGTGGAAGATGATGGCTGAGACGGTGATGGCCACAAGGAAGGTGGTGAAAAATATATGGTAGTAGGATTAGGTACCACAATGGTTGGTGCTAGTGGTGCAGATACCAAGGTGTATGTCCTTGATGAATATTGTGGTAATGAAGTGGATGTGGGGTAAGATGTCGATGCTCCGATAGATTAATAAGAAGAAATAGGAAAGAGTTGTGTGGAAGATGATGAAGGTATTGGTGGAAGGTTTGTGATGTTGCAGAATTTGAAGGGGTCCCCATCGATAGGAACACAGTGGAAAATTCCATCATGGATGTATTTGAGATAATGGTGTATTGTAGAAGGGTGTAACACCCTAAAATTGGTGCAGTTAAACCCTTAGTAAAAAGATAAAAATTTGAATTTTAAACCCGAAACCACCCGTTAACCGCTCACCCCATTTTTCATGCCATTTTTAGGAGTTTTTTTTATCGTTGGACAATATCGTTGTTGATCATATGAAATTGTTCCAGATCGGACGAATTCATCTGGAACAGAACGTCCAGACAATTTCGTCCCAAAACCAAATTTTCATAATTAGCTTCTGTTTCAACAGCCTCTCCAACATGGGTAGAAGTGTGTCTATGCAGTTGGAGATTCCTCCATTGGAGATCTCCCATATTGGGATGATTCCCAACCTCCTAACCTCCCCCTAATCCTATATAAACTAGTATTTTCTTAGTTTATCCCCCTGACCCCTTGGATCCCCTGTCTAGATCTCCTCCTAACTCTTTCCTTGGTGGATTTTCCCTACCATTTAGCTTTGCACTCATAGTTTTAAGTTTTCATTGTAGGTTTTCACTGTGCTTCAGCTGGAGGAAGCTCGGATCATCACAGGCAATTTCAAATGATTTCAGATGATCCTATCATAGATCGACGATGATCTCATACGATTGGAGGTGATATCGACTGTAGTTTAGATTGGGGGCAATCGGAGTCCTGAGTTTGCATTTCTCATCTTCCTTCTTATTTTTATTATGCATTAGCTTGATTATTTTTATTCTACATCTTGGAGTTCACCTCATTTTAACATAAATGCATGATAAAGTTAAAAAAAATTATTAAAACAATGCATTTCCTTTAATTTGTTATTCAGATTTATTAATTAGGCATTTATACTATCATTTCTATCATTTTGCATTATTCTTGCAATTGCATTTTTGGTTTTTGGTGTCTGTTTTTGTGATTGCAGGTTTCTGACGAATTCATTAGATCGACGATGATCTTGTCTGATCTCAGATGAGCGCCTGTGATCTGGGATGATTATATACAATTGTAGATGATCCTATCATATTCGGGATGATATAGACTCCTACAAGATTCAGAATCTTCATCATACATCTGGAATCAGGTGCATTCTTTCTTATTTAGTATATTCCTAGTATTTAGGATTCATTCATGCTTTCTGTATTCATATAAATCAGCATTTTCATATAGAATAGCCTAAATTCATTCTGGACAACCTAGGATTATGAATGATCAAGTATAAAATGAACACATCAAACCCATTCTCAACCTAAGCGTGGAAACTGCCACTCAAATTTTCCTGGTGAAACCCACCATCCATCCAAAATTCACCCTTATACCCCTCCCCCAAGAGGTGCGACCTTCAAAGGGCCTCTTAGTTTGAGGTATTGTTCCATCCTTCTTGCATCCCCATTCCAGGCACGAATCCTATAGCCTTAAGATAAGGGCACGAAAATGTTGGGTCAGTTTACATTTTGGTGAACCTGACGTGAAACTAAAAACCTTTTGAAAACAATCCAAAATAAAAAAAATTATTATTAACTTCTAGAATCATTAGACAAACAGTTAAAGTTGCATATCATATTAAGATGGTAGATTATAATAAAAGATGAGTTGTCACCATAAATGTTGAAAATCAATTAATAGCCATAGATATTACTTTTGTACTTTGGGTACCTCAAACAAATAGGGTCCAACCTTTGTGGGACGAACTTGATAGGATATTGGGTATCATTGAATCTAGATCTATAGAACTTAGGCAAATTAAGAGGTTTTTCCTAGATAGAATCCTGGATCCTGATTAGGTGACTTTGTACCATGAACTTCAGAGAGCTTGCCATAGGTGGTTAGCCGATAAAAGAGCACTTATGTCTTCTGAATTGTACACATTTGAGGAATACCTTAAGAATGAAGTTGTAGTACATAAGTTTCTATCTCGTATAGAGGATCAATAAGTCATTCTTACGAATAGAAAAATATGGAATAGAGTTCCTAGAGCTGTGTTATATCGAGATTATTACCATGAAATTTATTTCTATAGGTCAGAATCTGAGACAGATCATATTACTATAGCACACTTTGTCAAATTTTTGAAAAACCATTTTCAATTTGAAGAGGAGCATTTCATGAATCCTGATGAACTTGATCCTATTAATGATATCCATAAACTATTTATAGGAAACTAAGTCATTATTTTTCACTATTGTCATTCTTTTTGCAACTAGAATACTATTTGTTATCTTTATAATAATATTATAAAACACAAAAACAAAATAAAAACAAAAAACAAAAATCAAAACATTTCCTTTTTATAGTAGGTATATAATTAAAATATATACCTCTCAAACCTATCGCATATATATATATATATATATATATATATATATATATATATATATATATATATATATATATATATATAAGTATATATATTTGCTAAAATCTAAGTTTAAGCACAATGCCTAGACTTAGGAATGGAAAACATACTGAAGAAGAAGAAGATTGGTTAGGAAAACCATTAAATAACCTAGATATCCTTCCTGAATACCAAGTCCAGGAAGAAGAAGTCCTAGACCAGCAAGAAGAAGAGCTTGCTGTAAGAAATGAACAAAGATAAAATGTTAGAGAGGAAGGATCCTCATCCCCTAAAATGTCTCCGAGAGGAGCTGTTACTTTTGAAAACATGAAACAATTCTAGAAGTTCATTAATACTAATATTGGTGTTCTTAATAGAGCATTCCATATGGACAAGGATAAAATTGGTGACACTCAAGCAACTCTAGAAGACGTATTTCACACACGCACTAATCCCTTGTCCTTTATTGATCAAGAAAGTGATCAAGCTGGACCATCCAATTTGGATATGGCCGCAATAATCCAGAACATGCAACAACAACAGGTTACCCAACCATCTAAAGTGTCTGTTAGCAAGCCTAGGGTCATTCTCGCATAAAATAAACCATCATTTACTGCTCTATTTTTCCAAGCTATTGAGCAATATACCTCAAATTAGCAAAAACCCAAAACAAAACCAAACACCAATTACCAACAATCTGAGATACAACATAATACTATTACAAATCCTCTTCATAATACTCTTCCTACCAACGCTTTGCATAATAGCAATATAGCATCTAATCCTTATGTTACATCGTCATACACTCATAAATCCTATGCTTATGTCCCACCGAACCAACATGGTGGACAAACTAGTAATCTTGAAACCGTGGTGAAATAGTTAGTTTCCCGCATGGACCAGATAGATCCCTATCATCCCTCGTAAAATTATCGAGAGATGTGTAGTTAGCATTTAGATCCTATAGTTGTAGCACAACCATATCCTAAACATTTTCCTATGCCTGTCTTGCCCATATATAAAGGAACCGAAGATCCCATAGAGCATCTTCATATGTTTAGGATAACATGTCATGATATATCACATGATGACTTTTTACTATTAAAAATGTTCCCAAAAAGTTTAGGAGGAATGGCATTAGAGTGGTATTATCAATTACCTACTAATTCTTTGAGGAATTTCGAATAAACTGCTGAGTCTTTTGTGCATCAGTTTAGTGCCTATATCGAAAGACATGTGACCATTAAAGACTTGTACAACTTAAAACAAGACAAAGATGAATGCTTTGCTGATTTCCTAGCTAGGTGGATATAGTTGATAGGAAAATTGAACTTTGTGTTACCTTATAGGGAGATGCTGGACATCTTTATTAATAATTTACAAGACCAACTATCTTACGAATTATCAACTACTACCTTGACCACCTTCGATCAGTCTATAGACTTAGCCCGAAGAGTGGAAGATGCTATCATTAGGAGAGGACAACTTAAAAAGAAAGACAATGAGAAAAAATCCAGAAATCAATAAAAAAGTAAACAAGTTGTGGGTGATGGAGTCACTGATAGTAGAAATATCGCTAATTTTAATGCTGCAAAGACAAGGAAGAATTTTATACTAAAACCTCTTGATAAACCTCCTCGAGAATTTACTAGGTTAAATCAACCTTTATCAACCATTCTACTGCAATTATTAGAATGAGGTTTGATTCAATTACCAACTATCTAGAAACTTGATCCAACTATACCCGGATACAGAGCTGATTTACACTGTGACTTCCATAGAGGACCTGGACACACTATCAACTCTTGTAAAATATTAAAACATAAAATATAGGACTTTATTGATAACAATGAGATGGAGGTGCAAGCCTTTTAACCTAAGCAAAATACTCCTAATAATGCTCAAAAGAACATCCCCCAAAACTAGAATCAGAATGCCAATCATTCATTGGACATATTTCAACATCCTTTACCAAAATATGGCAAGGAAGTGGCTAATCAAATTGAACATCATAATGTTCCCCCTCCTACCCGATATGTAGGAACTATTAGTGGGCATTTACCTGCTCATGAGCCAAAAATATTTGACACAACCTTATCCGTGGTTACGACCAGGCCTCTACATAATATTTGGACACCTGATCTCAGTGATACATAACATGAGACTGAGAGTGATATGGAAATCACATCAAATCAATAGAATAACTCTGAAGATGAATCAGATCCTATTCTCCCTATCACAAGTTATATGGTTCCAAAAGAACCATTTCCAATAAGAGTCACTACTAGACCATCGTCTCACCAATTACTTTCTAATGAGCAAGCCATAAACACTAGACCAAGACCCATTCATCATTTGCAGAATAATATTGTGGGTACCATCGGAGCTGTTACTAGACAACAGGCTCAAAACTCTCAACAAGATCAAATGCAGAACGATGGATCAACTCCATTTGTTTTGAAAGTTCCTAATAAATGGAATCAGGCACCTAATGTTCAACCTAAACCTCCTTATAATATTAATGAGCAACTATCAAATATTACAGCTAGAATTTCTCTTTTGGACCTTTTAAGATCTTCTCCTACCCATAGATATGAATTAATGCTCACATTAAGCCAAATGATGGTACCACAAGACATTCAACCTGAAACCATGGCTAATACTATAATAACTCGTGAAGTTTATTGTATTGACTTTCGAGATAGAGATATACCACAACATAGTTTACATAAGGATAACCCCTTATATATTATTGCCTTAATTGTAGATGTAGCAGTTAAACGAGTCTTGATTGATAATCGTTCATATTTAAACATCTACACGTTTGATTTCTACCAAATATTTGGGTTTAGAAGTGATGAAATGAAAAGAATGGATATGATCATAAAATCTTTCAATGACGAAACACAAGAAACATGTGGAGTTATTACCATTCCATTGTAGGTTGGTCCGAGAACCTTGGATACAATCGTGTTTATTGTACATTGCCCTACATCGTACAATATACTCTTGGGTCACCCTTGGATCAATGCAATGCGAGATGTTCCCTCAACTTTACATCAAGGTTTTAAATTGAAATTTAAGAATCAGTTGGTTACCATTCATGGTGATCCTAGACCCTTTGATATGTGTGCTTTGGCAGAACCTATTGGAGTTCAATTTTTCCCTGCTCTATCATCCACACATCCTAATTCTCATCATCCATCTAAACATATGAAACACACAACCATAATGCCATATACTTCTTCTCCATCGGTTCCACACCTACATATAGCTCAATCATTGTCTAAACAAACCACATTAGGACCTCAGAAATATCCTAATCCCACAACCAATGCCTCTTGTTCTACTCCTAGAACTTCTATACCTATAATAGACTCATCCATCGACATATCTACAACATATACATCCACCAAAGGCATAGTTTTTGCATCAAAAGATGTAGGAAATGTTCCTTCTACCTCTTATGCTCTTACTGACGAGCTTTTTCCTGATTTATCTAAAATTCTTATATCATAGAAAATGAATGCTGCTATGCAATATTCCTTTATTTTAAATAATTTTCCACCATATCCTCATACCTTGGGCCTCCCATAGCCTATGGGAAGTATTTACCAAGTCGGGAGCTGTGCTTTTATTTATAAGGGATATGACTGGGTTCGAATACCCAGAAACATCAAGACTCATTATGATGGATATGCTCGATGTTATTTTACTAATGAGTATATTAAAGCCAAATTATATAATGCTTAAATTGGGATATAAAGGGAAAGTTTTTTGACCTTTCCAAAATGGTATGAAAGAACCTTTTGAGGTAGAACCATGGCCCACCCGATGTGGTGTGGGCCTATTTCCTAGTAAGGGTCAACCCTTCCCATTTTAGGATGATGACCAACTCATATGTTACCAAGATTATTTGGATAAACATGATGCTTTGCATTTAATGAATAATCCATTTACATGTAATATGCTATCTATAGCTTACCCTGAGATGATCGTTGAATCCGACGATGAGTTGGAGGGAGATATCTTCCATGATGTCTCCGTTGAGGAATTATTACATCATGAATTTTATTTTGATGGCTCTATACCTAGTATAGCCCAGATTGAGGCCACGACTCCTCAAGACAAATTATCCAAACTAACCTTGGAAGAATTACAAGAATTGGGCATTTCACCCACCCCACCTAATTTTGAGAAAAATCTACACATGGAAGTAGAAAATGTCATAAAAATTAACATTGGAACCGAGGATAACCCTCACATAATCAACATTGGATCAGAATTGAGTTAAGAAAAATAGGATAAATACATCACATTTCTTAAATAATATGAAGATGTCTTTGCTTGGACATATGAAGATATGCCAGGATTAGACCCTTCTGTATTTATGCATCACCTAGTAGTCCATCCGGATGCTAAACCTGTTAAATAGAAACTTAGAAAAATGTATCCTAAAGTAGCATTACTAGTCAAAGGTGAGTTAGAACAAATCTTGAATGTTATTTTTATACAAGCCATTGATTATGCTGAATGGATCTCGAATGTAGTTCTAGTAACTAAGAAAGAAGCTACTAAGGTTAGGGTTTGCATAGACTTTAGAGATATTAATGTTGCATATCCTAAAGACATTTTTCCTCTTCCCAATATGGATCAGATCATTGATTTTACTATTGGAAGTGGAATGATATACTTAATGGATGGATTTTTTGGTTATAATCAGATCAGGATAGCTCCTAAATATCAGGCTAAAACAATATTTATTACCCCTTGGGGGACCTTTTGTTGAAAAGTGATGCCCTTTGGTTTGAAGAATGTAGGTGCAACCTATCAACGAGCCATGAATTATATCTTTCATGATATGATGCATGATATACTACATGATTATGTAGATGACATTATAGCTTGTTCTACTGAAGAAGATGACCATTTAGATGATTTGAGAAAAGTATTTAATCGGTTAAGAGAATATCTTATCCGATTGAATCCAGCTAAATGTATATTCGAAGTTAAGTCCAGTAAATTATTGGGGATTATAGTTTCTTTACGTGGCATCAAAATTTACCCTCTCAATATTACGGCTATCACTGATATGCACGCACCCACAAACATATCTGAATTACGAAGTTTACAAGGTAAGATTCAAGCTATCCTTCGCTTCATCGATAAGCTGGCAGATAAAACCGGACCCTTTCTTAAGCTTATTAAGAAGGATGTATTTTTCCATTGGGACAACAAATGTTAGGAAGCATTTGAACTCCTCAAACAATATCTTCTTAACTCGCCTATGCTTTCGCCGCCTTGACCTGATCACCCATTTATCTTGTATATTTCTGCTTTAGATTTTTCCTTAGGAGCTATGTTATCTCAACTTGATGATGAGAAGAGAGAGCGTGTTAATTATTACATTAGTAGAACATTAATTAGTTATGAAACCCGCTACACAACATTAGAGAAGTTATGTCTAGCAGTCATTTTTTCTACATAGAAACTATGCCATTATATGCTCAGTCAAAAAATGTATGTTATTGCTAAATCTGATCCTTTGCGGTATCTCATGAGTTGACCTTATTTATCTAGTCACATAGCAAAGTGGGTTCTTGCTTTAAGCGAGTTTGAACTCACTTTTATAGGACATAAGTCTGTTAAGGGTCAAATCATAGCATATCAATTAGTTGCTACACCCTTAGATTCTACCCATCCCCTCATCATCGAGTTTCCTGATGAATGCCTTAAACTAGAGGCAGACCATCCAAAGCAATGGTCCTTATACTTTAACGGAGCCCGATGCATGAGTGGGGCTGGTGCAGGTATTATTTTAATATCTCCATAGAAACATCTTCTCCCTCTATCCTTTAAATTAACATTTTCTTGTACTAATAATACTGCTGAATATGAAGCTCTAATCCTTGGCTTACGAGCTGCCTTGGCACTAAAAATTAAAAATATATTAGTTTTCGATGATTCTCAACTTGTTATAAATCAAATTAATGATGTTTATCATACCAGAGATGATAAATTGCGTCCATATAAAGCATATGTATTACAATTAATATCTTTATTTGATCAAGTTACCTTGGAAGCTATTCCTTGAACTAGCAATCGTGCGGTTGATGCTATGGCTGCAGTTGCATCTCTTTTACCCTTGGAGTTAGATGACGAATATGCTACCATAATTATTTGTTGACTCCAGGAACCCGCTTCAAATAAATCATGCTTAGAACCTTTGGATGTGTTTCTAATCAACGAAACTACTCCTAAACTTTGGTACACTGATATATTTAATTTTCTTCAAAATGGGACCTTCCCTAAAGGTTTTAATAGAAACCAACACCGGTTATTACGTAGACGAGCAAGTCGCTTCATAATAATTGGCAATACATTATATAGGAGATCTTTTGAAGGTATCCTATTGAGATGTTTGAATCTAGAAGAATCTAGATCAGCTTTGAGTGAAGCCCACGATGGATCTTGTGGGGGACACTTTAGTGGTAGCGCCATTGCTAAAAATCTCCTTAGGATAGGATATTTTTGGCCTACCATGGAGAATTATGCACATGATTACATGTGCCATTGCGATAAGTGCCAGAAACACGTTGACCTTGTCCATGCTCCTGCACAAGAACTGCAGGCTATTTCATCTCCTTAGACCTTTTCAAAATGGGGCTTAGACATCATTGGAAAAATTAATCCTGTGTCATCTGATGGACACAAATTCATCATAACCGCCACCGAGTATTTCACGAAGTGGGTTGAAGCTATGCCCTTAGATTATTGAACTGGAACCCAAGTTTCCAAATTTATTTTTAATAAAATTATTTGTAGGTTCGAAATTCCTATAAATCTCATCTCGGATAATGGAACTTGTTTCAAAAATAAATATGTCAAGAAATTATGTCAAAAATATAAAATTCAACATCGTTGGTCCACTCCCTATTATCCTTAGGGTAATGGCCAAATAGAAGCATATAATAAAATGTTAATTAAAATCCTCAAAATACTGGTCAATAAATCTGGACGAGATTGGAACATTCAATTATATCCTGTTTTGTGGGCTTATTGAACTAGCATTCGTACTCCCACGGGAACTTCACCTTTTGTTTTGGTTTATGGCGCTGAAGTTGTTTTTCCCTTTGAATTAGAAGTTCCTTCTTTGGCTCTACTACTTCAAGATACTGAAGTAGGAGATGAATATCATCTTTGGAAGATTTAGTGAGCTGGAAATCCTAGATGAGAAGTGCATCAATGCTTTGGAGCATCTTCAAGCCTATCAGAACAAGCTTAAATGAGCATACCTCAATAAAGTTCATCATCGATCCTTTGAGATCGGCAACCTTGTCTTAAAATAAAATAAAAAATAATAATAATGCAACTAAATATCTTAAAGGTAAATTTGAGCCCAACTGGCTTTGACCATATGTTATCACTACCAAGTTCGGCTCGGGAGCATACAGATTAGCTACCTTAGATGGTAAAGATCTTAAAGAACCTATGAACATTATGCATATTAAACGCTATTATGCATAAATCTGGTCATTTCATCATTGTATATATTGTTGTTTTGCATATTGTTTCATTTTAGTCATCCATATAAAAATTTCAAAAACAGTAATAGTATTTATTCTTTCAATTCATAAATTAAAACCAAAATATAAAAAACGTCAAAAACATCAAAATCTTCAAAAAATATTTTTTTTATCGCACCCGTCAATTCTTGAAGTATTGCAGTCATATTTTCAATTATTTTGGATAAATTAGCATTTATTTGGAATCCTGCACTTTCACACTCACATGAATAAATATCTTGATTTCATTTGGTATGATTATTAATCTCTCTTATATCAAAGTCCACAGTTGAATTAAATAAATTTTTGAACATAGATAATTGATCTTGTTATTTACTTGAACCAAGTATATCTTTTCACATTAAAATGATTTCATTGCACATTCAATATGATCCTACATAGTAAAAGTGGTTTCTTGAGCAAAAAGTTTCTCCTGCTATCCTATCATGCACATGGTCTAAAATATTTGAGAATTGACAAAAGGACAAGCTCACCCCTGCCCAGAATAAAAATCCCTTGCTCTACAGCCAATCCGAGCAAGTATCCCTAGTATAGGAAGAAAAAGAAAATTCAAATAAAATGAGAAAAATAAAAATATCATTTTGTACCATCGCAGCAATATTTCAGCATTATCTCAGTTCCAAGCAAAAATACAAAAAAAGAGAGACGAAAAGAAGAGAAAAATAAAAGAAAAAGCAAAATGTAATAAATCCCTTTCCCTACCCCTTGAAAAGAAAAGAAGGGTGAATGAGCTTGAATCCCTAGAATTCTCAATTATTCAAAAACCGTGAGGTAAGCCCCATAACAGGTGGTTTGTGCCCAACCCACTTGGCCTTGGGTAACTCCTAGCATGGTGATATGTCTGTCACATTAGCAACCTTCTTTTGTACGAGACCTATGTCCGCTTATGGATCAGCTAGCTCTTGATGACCCGACTTACATAGTAGTCTAGTACGGTTACATGCATATAAATCATGGTCAACGAACACTCATTTGGTTAATTTAAATTACTTGTATCAAATTATCTTGCTCAAAATTGATAAATGAACAATACAATTGCACACACATTTGTATTTGAGATATTTTGTATCATTATGATAGATCAAGATCGACAATGAACTCACATATGCACATGGGGTTCCTTATAAATCTAAATTTTGTCTTTGAGATAATTTAAAATATTTATGCAAATATTCTGGAATAATTTGATTTTCTTACTTGAGAATATTGGCTTAGTGTAAAAACAATTAAATACATTTTTTTTTTCCATAATCCAAAATTTTCTTTCAAAACATGTTCAAAAATCTAGCAATTAAGTCACATTTATATATCTTTTCGACTTTTCACAACGATGGTATAGTTCCTCAACCTAAAATGGAATTTATGCCTAGTGCAAGTCACGTTTATATATTTTTTCTTTTTATCTCAAAATCAAAAATCAATTATGCAATAAAATTATTTTCAGATTTTGCGATGATGGTATAATTCTATACCTAATATTCTATGCCTAGCGCAAACCATTGTTCTAATTTTATTTCCCATTCATTTTAATTCATAAAAACATATGGCTTACATCATTATGTTACACAATTATGCTTTAAAAAGAACGCAAATTTTTCTATTTCATTTCATTATGTCAACATTCAATTTTGCAACGATGGTATAATTCCTAAGGAATTGTTCAAAATATTATCACACTTAGGAATTTTATGCCTAACAAAAATCATATTTTTAATATTTCATGCATAATATTTTCATGAAAATCTGAAAACAAATCATCACCATCATCATTTTTCATCATCACAACACAAAGTCTTAAGACAGTCTCTTAAGCACTCTTTTACTTTTAGCAATATTTCTATACTGGGATTAGCTTGACGACCTAGCGAGCAGCGACTCCATGAAATGGTCTATAACAACGACAATGTCCTTTGAAATTATTGTTAGAATTCCCTTTATTTTTCTTCAAATCATACCACAACAACCAATTTGTTTACATCAGATTATTTCATTTAAATTTTATGGCATGACATAAAATTATACTATTTCCAATGACATAATTACATGAATAATCAATCAACAATTCAAAACTTAAAGCATCATAAAACATATGGACAAGTCATATTACAAAAATATTATATATATATATATATATATCAAAAATATATGTACATCATATCAAAATTGGATTGGTATGCCACAATCTATACCTTGGAATACTCAATCCCCTCAAATATATAGTCCAGCCAAAGAGCAGCTAGTCTCGAGAAGCCCTCGAGATCTAAGCATCATCTCCTCTCCCGCTCTGGCATGGAGGAGGTGGTCCCATCGAGGTCTGTGCTATATCATGGGTCCTCAATGTCGATCGTGAGGATGTCCTCGACAATCTCATCATGATCGGCTCTGTAATGCTAGCTGGAAGTAGTATCCTCTACCCCTTTGGAACCATGTGATAGTATAATCCTTGGTAGAACATGATCTGAGTAATAGACCATGCCAGATCTTGAGTGCTTGCCCATCCACTCCGAGCCCTAAGTCATGTAGCCTCATACTGTAGTGTCTACACCTAAGCCTGGAGGTAGGCATTCTCAGCCCAGAGAGCCACCATCTTGCTACTGTCCCCCACCTTGATACCCTTGCCCTTATCGGGTGATGGTGGCCTCTCCCTCTGCTAATAAGGGAGCCCTTCCTCCCTCCTCTCTAGCTATTGTGGTCTCTTAAGAGCCTGTGGCACTCTCTAGCATCTCTCTTGAGGAGACTGTCACTGATCCCTCCCTTTGTGACCCCTCGCTGCATCAATAGCAGCCTAGCGTTGCATCCCCATCCGTCACACCATGGCGTGCATCGGACCCTGTGCCCTCATCATCCGAGGAGGGTGGATGTCTGCATACCAGGCATTATATCTCTCTGTAACTGATATGGGAAATATGAAGCTAATTATTATTGAAAACTTAGGATGTTAAATAAGTCCAAAAATAAAACCGTAAACCTAGAAATCATGAACAGCTCCAAGGATTTACGTACACAAATCTGGAAAGGCTAAATATGTAAGCCCTACAATGCCAAAAACAAAAACACCTACACCTAGACCATTCAACGGAGGAAACAAACAACTCACGTTGATTATTCAGCTGACTAAGTCCTAATGAATTTATCCTAGGTCTAAAAATAATTAGCCCTAGGTCTAAGTTTCCTCATCATTCGTCCCAAAAAAAGAAGCATTGGACTCCAATGCTTTTAACAAAGAGGTAAAATCCTGGGACAGAATATGAGTAGAAATCTAGCGAGCCTGATGTGGAAATTGGCCTCGGTGGGCCACAAGATATGAAGTAGAAACACCTTGGTGTGTTTTTTGGGTCTTCGTATCAAAGACTATATCGGCGTCAAGCGGAAGCTGAGCATCAGGAACCACATCAACTGGATGTATGATGGCTGGAACTGTCTCCAATGTGGAATCATAGTATGGTTTGAGAAGATCAACATTGACAACATCATGAATGCCAAGATGTGTTGGAAGGTCCAAGTGAAAGGCATTCTTAGAGATTTGCTAAAGAATAGTATAAGGCCCATAATGAAGAGGCTTGATTTTGCTATGTGCCTTATCTACAAATCATCGTTTGTCAAGATGAAACCATACTTTGTCACCAACCTAAAAGGAATGAGGAGTGCGGTGCTTGTCCATCTGTTGTTTTTGCTTTTGCTGAGTCTTCTAAAGAATTTGAACCACTTTGGCTTGAAGACTCTGCAAATGTTGCACAAAAGAGTTGGCCTTGTCTTGTTCCTTTTGAATGTGCATTGTGGCTGAAGAAGGCAAAGACAAAGGTAACTCATAAGGAGCAAGTGGTTGAAAACCAAAACACACTTCAAATGGAGAGTGCCCTGTAGAACTATGGATGACCCTGTTGTAGGCGTGCTCAATGTGAGTGAGGCTTAAGTCCCACTTGGCTAGAGTGGAATGATGGTAAATCCTCAAACTCTGCATGAGAGTACGATTAAATACTTATGTCTACCCATCAGATTGAGGATGATAAGCAGTAGAGAAGTTAAGAGATACTCCCAAAATCTTCCAAAGTGATCGTCAAAAGTGACCCACAAAACGTGAGTCACGATCAGAGACAATGCTGGTAGGATGACCAAAATAACACCATACCACCTCAAAGAAGAGTTGGGCAAGATCCTGTGCAGTACTTGTCTTGCGACAAGGAATGAATTTGGCCATTTTGTTGAATCTATCCACCACAACAAAGACACAATCATGCTTGCATATTGTCATTGGAAAACCTCTTAAGAGATCCATGGAAATGCTTTCCTATGGACGAGAAGGAATGGGCAAAGGCATGCTCATTCCCAATGTCCTATTGGCTGATTTGGAGTGATTACATACTGCACATTGTCGCAAGAAGTGAAGAACATCTCTTTGCATGTGTGGCCAAAAGAAAAACCTCTGCAGATGATGAAGAGTTTTCTGCCTACCAAAATGTCCCCCATAGAGTGTGGAATGAGCCTCCTTCAAAAGAGACTCCCTGTTCCCATGAGGAACACAAAGTTTGTCCAATTTGTACAATAGTCCATCCTGAATATGAAAGTCTTGAAGAGCTCTCAAATTTGAAGAAGAAGGATTGGAAATTTGGTGGAAAACTTTGCCAAAATCTGGATCCATAGGATACTGTGTAGGCCAAGTTTGGAAGCCAAGATGAGAAGTAGTGACAATTGTCAAAACAAGAGTAGAAGGAGGACAACTCAAACAATCAGCCACTGCATTGTTTCGTCCTTTCTTGTACTTGATTACCAAATGGAATTGTTGCAAGTACGATGCCCATTTCATGTGCCTAGCTTCCTCAATTTTTTTTTAATATTGAAGAAACTTAAGGGGCATGTGATCTGTATGAAAAATGGTTTCTTTTCCCAAAAGATAATGCCTCCAATACTTGATTTCTTGAACCAAAGCATAGAACTCCTTATCATATGTAGAATAGTTCTTTTTGGCCTCTAAAAATGTTTTTGAATGATAGGCCACTGGATGGCCATTCTGCATGAGAAAAGCTCCAAGTGCTACTTGCAAAGCATCAGTTTCTATCTCAAATGGTTGAGATAAATTAGGAAGAACAAGAACTGGTGCAGTACTCAATTTCTATTTCAATGTGTCAAAGGCTTTTTGTTGATCCTTTGTCCACTGAAATTGAACTTTGATCTTAGTTAAATAGTGTAAAGGTCATAGAAGAATATCCTCCAATGAACTTGTGATAGAAATTAACAAGTCCAAGAAAACTCCTTAACTCCATGACTAAAGTAGGAGTTGGCCAAGAGAAGATAACTTCAACTTTGGAAGGATCTACTTGCACACCTTTTTCACTAATTACAAAACCAAGATAGACAATGAATGTTTTCCCAAATGAACACTTAGGAAAATTTGCATACAATTGGTTCTTTCGAAGAGTTTGAAGAACCGTTTCCAAGTGTTCCAAATGATTCTCCCAAGTAGAAGAATATATGAGAATGTCATCCAAATAGATGATTACAAATTTATCTAGACAATCTCTGAATACTTCATTCATCAGCCGCATGAATGTAGCTGGAGCATTTGTAAGGCCAAAGGGCATGACAAGCCACTCAAAGAGCCCCATTTTGGTCTTAAATGTTGTTTTCCAAGTGTCTTTTGCTTGAATTCTCACCTGATGATATCCACTTTTGAGATCAATTTTGGAGAAGAATTTGGCACCTTGCAATTGGTCCAAAAGATCATCAATGCGAGGAAGTGGATAACGATTCTTGATTGTAATCTTATTGAGTGCCCTGAAATCAATGCATAATCTCCATGTGCCATCCTTCTTCAACACAAGCAATATAGGAGAAGCACAAGGTGAAGTACTATGTTTGATGAACCCTTTAGTCAACAATGCTTGAATTTGCTTTTTAATTTCTTCCATTTGCACTATTGATTGTCTATACATTGAAGAATTAGGAAGAGAAGATGCAAAGAACAATCTCAATACTATGATTAATCTGTCTTTCGGGAGGAAGACTTGTGGGTTCTTGAAAAACATCAAAAAATGATTGAAGTATTGAATGAACTGAAGAACTCCTATTATTAGTGTGCTTAGATGCTTGCTTTTCTTCTTGAATTGGTCTGATGAAGATGAGTGCTAATTCCTTTGCTTGATTTACAGATTTGCGTGCTTTTCTACAACTCAACATCAAATTATGTGGTGTTTGTTGTGTACTTTTGATTATGAATGCTTTATTTTCTTTGTGCAAAGTGTATGTATTTTTGTACCCATCATGTATAGACCTCCTATCGTATTGATAGGGTCTTCCAAGCAACAAGCCACAACAATCCATTGGAGTTACATCGCACACAACCGAGTCCACAAAAGAAGGACTAAAAGCAAAATTCACAGTGCATGTGTGTGTGATGTCGGATGTAATCCCATTGTACTTCCAACCCAAAGGGTAAGGATGAGGATGGGGATTCATCGGTAACTTTAGTTTGTCAACAACGAGACCTCACAATTAGATTTTTCTGTGAGCCGCTATCGATTATACAATCAACCATAAAGGTGTCACTGAGATGGACCATAGTCACAAACAAATTCTCATGATCACCTTGTGAAGTATTCATAAGGGTCAATTTGTTTAACCCTGCCAATTCCTTATAAGGCTTACGTTCCCCTGTAGCCTCAATGGGACTTTCTTGTGAGTCCTCATTGGAAGGCTTTACAACTAGGGATTGTTTCTTCACATTTTGCAACTTAAAACACCTCTTTTGAGTATGCCCTGGATTTTTACAATAATTACAAATCAAAGGTGACTTAGAAGAATATTTTTGTGAAGAAGAAGATGGGGAAGATGAAGAAGAGGGAGAAGGAGATGAAGAAGATTTAGCTCCCTTAGAAGGTTGAGGAGAAGCCTTCTGATTTCCTCTAGACATAGAAGAGCGAGTCCCACACGATTGCTCCCTTATTTCCTCATCAGCAAGAAGGGCTTGATTGAAAGCCATGTCAATGTTAACAATCAACTTGTATTTCATATTCCTGTAAATTGGTTCCTACAAGCCACTTTTGAATTTGTTAACAAGTTGTGCTGCATTATCCTGGACATAATTCAAAATTTGCAACTTGTTAAATTGAAAAATATAGTCATGAACACTCATATTGGAGGTTTGTCGAAGATGAAGCCACTTGATTTCAAGCTCCATGGCATAGTTTGAAGGATAAAAATTATTCTTCAAAACTCTTTGCAACTCATCCCATGTGTCAATGGGATTTTGGGTCCATAGTCAATCAATGACAAGGACCTTGGCAATGCTAGAAAGCTTTAACTTAGCAAAGTTAACCTATTGATACTTTGTTATTTTGGTATATTCAAACCAACTGTCCATGTCCAAAATCCAACTGTTGAGGACCTCTGGATCTCGTGAACCAGTGTAAAGGGGAACCTCACACTGTTGTTGCACTTCATTAGAAGTAACCTTATCAGCCAAAATGCTGACAAGTTGGGTTACTTGAGCCAATTTGTTGGCTAATTCGGAAGCCATTTGACCCCGAGTGAGCGCCAGCAAAAATTGTCACAAAGTTACAAAAGTGCAAAAGAAAATATGCCCAATGTAATTTGCAAAAAGTAGCAAAATTACAACATGGAAGGGGAAAAAATAATATTTGCACAATATTGAAAAAGACAAAAAGGAATTTTTTTTTTAATTATTTTAAAAATAAAATATCCTTTTTGTTATTTGAAATGTGCTGACGGCAATTGAAAGCAAAAGTTAGCCACTAAGGCCAAAGTGGCAAATGTCGGTCAGTAAAAACGCGATGAGAAACACGGCCACAAACATCGTCCATGCAGTACACGCATAGCAGAGCCCTCCCTCGGGCCACGAACAACATCCATGCGGTACATGCATAGCAGAGCCCTCCCTCGGGCCACGAACAACATCCATGCGGTCCACGCATTGCAAATCCAATCACTACCAAAAGTTTCCCGATAGGAAATCATGGAAAATTGGGCTAATTCATGAAGCCCCCGAGCAATCACGACATTAATGGGAGGAAATCAGGCTTATCTCCTCCGTAGCAAGTCACGAATGCTGCAAACTACCAAAAATCATAGAGGGCTATTCGGTGGTGATAGATGCATTTGCTCTACCCTACCTTGTAGATCAATGATGTAGCAGGGAACAGGAACGCAGATCTGATTATCAAATTCTTCTGCCTTGCTCTGTCATGTAGACCTATGTAAACCACTGAGCACGAGGGGGTGAACGCTATAAGAAAAACCAGGTGTGCCAAGTGTGAGGATTGGAATCCCCAAAAATGGTGATGAGCGGGCCAAAAATAGAGTTAACGCCCGATACAGAGGGCCGCTTGGTAAGAATAGGATAATCCATGGCCAACTATGGTGGGAAATAGTGATTGGCATCACAGAATTACGAAGTCTGAGCATGGACGATCGAAGGTAATCGCAGTGCAGATCTGCCATCGTCACGTGACTATGTCAGTGACGAGAATCGCAACAGGGAATAAGATCTGAATGTGGCAACGATAGCGACCGAGTCTGACAGGGGCAGTGATAGTAACTTGATAGTTGTAGTGATCAATGAAAATAGATGAGCTCTGTCATAGTCAGCAGATGCCAGCAAGAGCCCTAACAACATTGACAGTGTTGGGCTCCAAAATAGGTTATTCATCATGGAAATGGGTGTCCGATGGGGCTACGCCAATCGTAGACGTGCAGCTAGGAATGGACGTCCAGGAGCGGTGGGAAACACAGACTGCTAATGTTTGAGTGACGCCCGATCGAGGAAGATCGGAAGACCAGACCACCGCCTGCATTACGTCTGCAGCTGGAATGTAACATCGAAATGTAAAAAAAAGATTTTTTTTTTTTATGGAATCAAATATTATAGTGGCCTCTCGTGCGACTTAAAATCAAATCGATTAAAATTATTTTGCACAAAGACAATAATTTAATCATCAATGAAAATTGCTTGCAATTTTTTTACAATATTGGCAGCAAAAATTTTGTGCAATTTTTCTGAGCTTCACACTGGAACGAAGGTGGTGACAAGCTTTCAAACCACCCTATGGAGAACAGAAATTACCCAAATACTCCACAAAAATCCTTTTCTCTGATACCAATGATATGGAAAATATGAAGCTAATTATTATTGAAAACTTAGGACGTTAAATAAGTCCAAAAATAAAACCGTAAACCTGGAAATCATGAACGGCTCCAAGGATTTACGTACACAAATCTAGAAAGGCTAAATATGTAAGCCCTACAATTCCAAAAACAAAAACACCTACACATAGACCATTAAATAGAGGAAACAAACAACTCACATTGATTATTCAGCTGACTAAGTCCTAATGAATTTATCCTAGGTCTAAAAATAATTAGCCCTAGGTCTAAATTTCCTCATCAGTAACCCTAGCATTGTCCCCATCCACTAGCTGAATAGGGGCATCATCTACATCCTAACTCTAGATCACTACATATTTGGAGCCTCACTCAAAGTAGTACTATCCCAAATAGTCTGGGAGTACTCATAGTCTCTAAGAGAAGGGATCCCCTGTTGTAGACCGAACTGCCTCAAAACTCGGTCATAGCGGTGGAGCTCTACCTCTCCCCACTCCATCCTCATCTAGAAGACTCACCTAATGTGATCCAACTCCTATTCATCCTCTCCCCACCCTGGATGCTCTCTCCATGGCCTCCAGGTGATCTAGTCAGGGATGAGGTCATCTAGTAACCTCCGGGACATCGGTAGATCTATCCGTCATTTTGACCCTCTATGGAGCCACCAATAGAAAACTTGGGGTCTCTATCGGTCAACCCCTGTCAGTGGAAGCCCTACCGGCCTTCGCACTACAATTTTCTCCCAGAACCAAACCTGTAGCATCGATGTCAAAACTAGACATCGACATCCCTTGTATACGACCCCATGTAGGATCCTATACAAGCGGTATAGCACAAAGCTACCCCAAGCAAACATGTAGCCGTGGTCTCTCATATCATAGACCACATCTGAGAGCAGCCATGGTAACCTACATTCACTCTGGTGGCATAGCAGTAAGCCACCCACTACCCCTACCAAAACCTGAGTCAATCGAGATGCCCCAGGCATCTGCCTCAATGTCTCAATGTTCACTCTGCCCTTCTCTAGGGTGAAGCTAGGGTCTTTGCATAGTCGCATCATGGCATGGCCTTGATTTGCCGTAGGAGTCATCAATCGTCCATGTATGGGGATCTTCAAAATCCTCCATACATCCTCTAGAGTGGGAGCCATCTCCCCTGTCGATAGCCAGAAGCAGGACGAACCCGGATACCACCTCTCTGCTAGGGTTGTCAGTAGCCCCATGTCTATCGGTATTTGTGGCATCTATGCCACATGGTGTAGCCCAACCTTTGATAGTCGGTCTCACTTTTCCTGATCGAGCATGGCTATGTCGTCTCTTAGCCCCCGTATTTCCACTCCTAAATTTTTAGTAATCCCCTCTATAAGATAAATAATAAAACAACAAAAATCATTAATAGATAATCATTAAAATCAGTTAAATCAATTTCATATTATAATAAAAAAGAAATGATATCGTCCATTATTGGATGATATCGTCCTAAATTGAGTCAAATCATCCTTATTAGGAGGAAATCATCTCCTATTTATCAACTTGGGGATTGCCCTTTGTTGGACGGGATCGCCCCTATTTCATCGATTTCACCCCTAGACGAAATCGGCGATCTAGGGACGATTTCGTCTCGATGTCGTCGACGGCCTAAAAACGGCCGTGATGCCCCAAAAATAGTCAAAATTTAAATTAAAAATCACACAAATCAAATTAAAAACATAATGCATCAAGTTTAGATCCTTACCCGCAATCCGCGTTAGACCTTTGTCGATCTATGCACTGTTTCCACCATTTTGCCTGCAGAGCTCTAAAACAGCAAAAATGAACATTAACAATGAATTAGGGTTTTACCCCATTTTTTTTAATTTTCTTTAAAAAACAAAAACTTTTTATTTTAAAATTTTTCTTTTCTGTGCTTTTACCTCAAATGTTTGGTTTGGGTAAAAACACGGAGGGGGCACCATAGCAAGCAGTTGTACAATTCAACTTGGAATCGTCGTCTAAAAACTTGAATAAATTTTTTCTTTCTCGTAAAATGGGAAGAACTCTTCTTTAACGCATTTTCTTCAAAAAATTTGAGGGGGCAAAATGTAGCACCCTAAAATTGGCACAGTTAAACCCTTAGTAAAAAGATAAAAATTTGAATTTTAACCTTGAAATCGCCCGTTAACCGCTCACCCCATTTTTTGTGCCATTTTTAGGAGTTGTTTTGATTGTTGGACGATATCGTTGCCGATCAGATGAAATCGTCCCAATTCGGACGAATTCATCTAGAACAGAACATCTAGACGATTTCATCCCAAAACCAAATTTTCATAATTGGCTTCTATTTCAACAGTGTTTCCAACTTGGGCAGAAGCATGTCTATGCAGTTGGAGATTCTTTCATTGGAGATCTCCCAGATTTGGATGATCCCCAACCTCCTAACCTCCCCCTAATACTATATAAACTGGGATTTTCTCAGTTTATCCCCCTGACCCTCTAGATCCCCTGCCTGGCTCTCCTCCTAACTCTTTCCTTTATGGATTTTCCCTACCATTTAGCTTTGCACTCATAGTTTTAAGTTTTCATTGCAAGTTTTCATTGTGCTTCAGCTGGAGTAAGATCGAATCGTCGCAGGCGATTTCAGACGATTTCGGATGATCATGTCGTAGATCGATGATGATCTCATACGATTGGAGGTGATCTCGACTGCAATTCATATTGGAGGCAATTAGAGTCTTGAGTTTGCATTTCTCATCTTCCTTCTTATTTTTATTATGCATTAGCTTGATTATTTTTATTCTGCATCCTGGAGTTCACATCATTTTAACATAAATGCATGATAAAGTTAAAATAAGTTATTAAAACAATGCATTTCCTTTAATTTGCTATACAAATTTATTAGTTAGGCATTTATACTGTCATTTCTATCATTTTACATTATTCTTGCAGTTGCATTTTCGGTTTTTGGTGTCTGTTTTTGTGATTGCAGGTTTCTGACGAATTTGTCTAATGAATTCGTCAGATCGACAATGATCTTATCTGATCTCAGATGAGCACCTATGATCTAGGATGATTATGTACAATTGCAGATGATCCTATCATATTTGAAATGATATAGACTCCTACAAGCTTTAGAATCTTCATCAGACATCTGGAATCAGGTGCATTCTTATTTAGTATATTCCTGGTATTTAGGATTCATTCATGCTTTTTGTATTCATATAAATCGGCATTTTCATATAGAATAGCCTAGATTCATTATGGCCAACCTAGGATTTTGAATTATCGAGTATAAAATGAACACATCAAATCCATTCTCAACCTAGGCGTGGAAACTGCCACTGAAAGTTTCCTGGTGAACCCCACCATCCATCGAAAATTAACCCTTATACCCCTCCCCCGAGAGGCGCAACCTTCAAAGGGACTCTCAGTCCGAGGTATTGTTCCATACTTCTTGCATCCCCCTTTCGGGCACACTTCATGTACCTAATCCATGGATGACCAAGCAATATATTATACTTTATTTCACCCTAAATGACATGGAAGAGGATGGACATGGAGTAGATACCCACCCAAATGGGTAGGATAATGGATCCTACTATGGGACGCATGGAACCATAGAACACACGTAGATCAAGCGATGGGGTGGCAAAATGATTTGGCAAGATATGTAGATGATGTAAAGCTATTGTGGAAATATTACTGATAGAGGAACTCGTATCAACGAGGACACACTTGTAGGTGATGTTGTTGATGGTTGCTTGGATGTGAAGATATGGATCCACTCCTCCTATGAGTTTCATGATCTCATGATCATGAAAATTGATAGAGGGCTGAAGGCAGCATGGAATTTTTCCTATGAAGTTTATGAAGGCATTCATATCATGAGTCTCAATATCAATAGAATGCAGGATAACGTTCAATGCCTTGCAATGGAGTTGGGACTACTATAGAAGGTCATAGATGGATAACCGGATGGAAGCGTTACACAAATGGTGGGTAAGGCTACCATGAATTATGATGATATTTTGTGGTGGAGGAGGTGTGGCATTAGAATTCATAGGATACTGTGGAGATATAAATGGTACCGATGGGGAAACGATAGGTGTGGTTTTGTGTGAGGGATACCATTGATTGTGAGTGGTAAGGTTAATCATGCCCACTATGCCATGTGAAGGGGGTCACTCTAGACATTATTGACCTGTGTAGGTGGCCCTAAGGGATTAGGTGGAGTTATTTGGGGGTTAGTCCCCCTATGATCAGGTGAAGAGTTTTGGTAGATCCCTAAATTTTTATTTTTTAGAGTGAGAGGGTTTGAGACCTAGATGGTACCCCTATAAATGAGGTCTTGGACATAACCATGAAAAGAGCAACACGAACCAATATCATGGTTGTGTTGTCAGTGATATTGATAGAAACATTTCTTGATATATCCTTGAGGCTTAGGTTGATTTAGAGCAAGTGGTCAGATTTTGGGTAGGATGATGTGGCCTGCATCATACAATCTTGGGAAGAGGGTTGGCAAAGGTTCAAAAAGTGGTGTAAGGTTACACTATGGAGCCTGTGGGTGCAAGTTATGAGGTTTCTGAGACCTAGGAGGGAGATGTGCATTGGTATAAAGAATTTGTCGTGGAGGAGGGGGTCATGGGACCGGTGAGGGTGCTAAGATAGTAGTTACCACTTGGTTGGCTTGTAGTGATCTAGAAAAAGGTTTATTAGGTGTATTTATATTGAAACAAAAATTGAAGTTATAGGATGGTTTATGTCTCAACTTGATTTTTTCTGATTGGACCTTGATGTCCTTAATAAATTTGGCTTGGGTGATGGCTTCTTCAAAGGTATAACTTTGATGAAACTGCAAGGAGGTGGATATGTGTTTATGATAACTCTTGGAAAAATGTGTCACTAACTTAGCAGTGGGGTTGCTGTGGACAAGGTCATGTATGATAGATCTCCATCGTGAAATAAACTTAGTAATGGGTTCATTGTCAGCCTGTTGTAGGGCATAGAGGTCTAAAGAGTTAGTTGTATTTTTGATGTTTATGGAAAAATTATTTAGGAAGGAGTTGGCCAATTGTTCAAAGGTGTAAATTCTATGGCATGGGAGCATGTTGTACTAGTCAAGGGCTTGTCCCTCAAGTGAAAGGGAGAAGGTACATAACATGAGGGGTTGCTACTATGAAGCTGGTAGTAAGCTAAACAGTAATTACTCACATGTTCTCGAGGATCTTCCTTACCCTTGTATTTATTGAACTTTGGGATCTCAAAGTGATAAGGATAAGGTGGGATGGGAACTGATTAATAGACTAGATCATTGTAGAGTTCATCATAGGTTGGTTTATGTGGTCTATAATTGGTTGTGCAAAGGTTTAGCATATTTACTTTATCTTGTAAAAGTTGAATTCTAAATGCTAGAGGTGTGGAGGATGGTGTTAAGGTGGGTGGGGCCTGAGCATGTGGTGGATATTGGATTTGTTGTTCTTTCTAGTATTTAGGAGGAAATTATTGCAATTGATCCTGGTGGGGTGGCTGCTGAGCGATGTATGGTGTCACGGCCAATGGAAAACTAGGCTATGGAATAGACATTTATTGAGGGTAATAGTATTGTGGTTGTGGAGTGTGTGGTTTTGCCACATATATCTACTAAAGATGAGTTTGTTGTAATGGTTGGGTCATAGAAGGTGATGAAAAAGAAGTGGGAGGTGTAAAGAATGTAGGTTAATAGATAATGGAGGTATCAGGATAGACGATCTGAGAGGTGAGTGAGATTAGGTTCCAAAGGATGGTACCTACATATGTCCTAAGGGATAATACATGGGAAAACTAAACTACACAAATTATATTGGGGGAGTAGGGGTATAGGCTATATGTCTTAGTCCATAGGTGGGAAGAGGACCAAAGGTCGAGACCTAAAAAGGAGGAGGAGGAGGTAATATAAAGGTAGATGTAGATGAAGGTGGAATGAAATATTTGGTAGCATACATTCTAGACACCTGAGATGTAGTTAGGAAGGATGAGAAGAAATGAGGATAAGCTTCTAAATTAGGATCTTGAGAAGGTGGATTTATGAACGTATTCACTCCATATTGAGTGTGGGTGATTGGTTGATGTTGTTGGTATTGCATCGATTGCATTTGAGGAGGCAAATGTGACATTTTCTTAAAGGATAGAAAAAATGGTTGTTGAAAATATGATGCTTGTGACTCTTGGGAAGAGTGTGGGTTTAATGGTGAAGGTGGTGCTTGCTGCTACTACAAGGGGGTTGTTGTGGTGTATAATGAAATGATGGTATCTGGGTGCCTGGTGTGGAAGAGGAGGGGTCTAAAATCATACCTATGATAGGGGTAAAAGATGCAACCCTCAAGGTGAGTACGATTTAATAAAGATGAGTCATTCTCAAAGAGGGATTGAGATAGACTCTATAATAAAGGGTGTGCAAAGGTAGGAGACGTAGGTGGGGTCTCCTCATCTATGGTGAAGAAACGATGGGGATGTCGCAGAGCAATATATATCACATGGTAACAGAACGTAGAATATAGACTAGGTGATGATTAAGGGAAAATTAATGGATGATACTATTTGAATGAAGTGGTAAGGGCTTCACTTGAAGTGGATGTCTCACCTTCAGACATCGTGTGTGTGTAACATGGATCAAAACCTGTGAGAAAATCTAGTGTGCATGTGGATTTTCCCTTCATGAGTGAAGTAGGAGTAGTAGAATAACTAGAAGTGGTGCTAAAAGTCTCCTCTATATGGCACATTTACTCACATCCTTGACTATGGGTAATAATAGGCATGATGGTGTATATCATGTCGTGAAGTTTTAGAACTGCATAGAAACTAAAATTTGAGGTTTTGAGTGTGATGTGTAAGGGGTTTTTAAGAAACCCTATGAATTTTGGACTCAAATTATAAATAAGATAAAAGCAAAGTAGTGACAAACTATAGATAGCTTAACAACAAAGTGCTAAATAGTGAAATATGTTGAAACTAGTTTGTGATCCTGCAAACAACATGAAATTGGAGTTAGTTCTAAATATAAAAAAGAAAGTATTTTTTCATTTGTGTGTTTTTTGATGTTGAAAATATTCCTAGATAATATCACAGGTAGTGGGGTGAATACTCTAGAAAATCAGGAGTGTCATCGATACAAAACCTCCGACAACACCCAAAGACACACAAAATAGAACAATATTGTGATGTGCAAATGGTGACCTATATAGAAGGTGCAGTAAAATGATAACCTATAGGGGAAACTCAAAATTTACTAATGAGTTTAGTATCCTCTCACAAGAAGAGGCAATACTGTCTAAGACCTACTATCGGCATATGCATGCTTTCACTTCACCCTCGGGTGGGCTTATTCAAGAATGACAGTAACTGTGTTCACTAATTATGTAATACTTGTGAACAAAGGCATATAATCTTGTCCCAATCCAAAGGTTACTTATGGTGATGAATTCTAGAAGACCAGTCTCAAAAGTGGAGGGTTTTTTGATGATGAATGCCAAAAAACCACTCCTGTGGGGCTGTTAGGTGTCTAGGGGGCGAGCTTGTGGAGGGTAAGACTCTTGCCTCACCATATCTAAAGATGGATTGGTTATGAAGTTAAATCTCATAATTTGTTTTAAATCAAGTGCATGTGTGGTTTTATATTGTCTAACGATGATGTAAAAAGAAAGAAATCTAATTGAATACCTTTTTGAAGTGAAAATCTATCCCTAGATGCACTTTTTGGAAGCAAAAGCTAGATTTAAAATGCATTTTGAAATCAAATCTAGTCCTATGTGCCTTTCTAAAAATAATCTAGGATCTATGCTTATGAAGTAAACAAGCAACCCAAGTGAAGCATGTGATTGTCAAAGAAATGGAAAGTCTAAGCTAAAGACAAGAAAGTAGTGTGAAATTTGCTTTTTATGAAAGGGAAATGACTTGTTATGATAAGGAAATGCTAAAATAAAATTGAAATTCTAATATAAATGCAAAAAAGAAATGGGAAATGATGTTTGGTACAAAAAAATATTTAATAATGCTTTGGCAAGAGATGCAAAAAGAGATTTGAAAATCTAAACCCTAAATGCGTGAAATGGAATTAGAAATTGATTTTGTACAAAAAGGAATGTAAAACGCCTTTGGCAAGAGATGCAAAACTAGATTTGAAAATATTAATCTTAGGTGCATGAAAGGAATGTAAAACTGATTTTTTGGTGTGAAAAGAGATTTGGAAATGCCTTGATAAAAGACACAAAAGAATACTTGAAAACCCTAATCCTAATTGCAATTATGAAAAGGGAAATTTGCAATGCATTTTTAAAAGAGATTGATGGAATGACACAAAAGGGGAAAGAAACATCTATTTAAAATACGATTTGAGCAAGGAAATGAAAATGTTTGTTAAAAGATAAATGAACTGAATTTTCTGATTTAATGCAAGTTTTTGTAAAGAAATTTGAAAGATCTAGCTATTGCAAGAAAAAGGGCTTAAAAATTTGTGATTCACAAAAATAATGAGTAGAAATGAAAGCCTATTTTAATATTTTAAGCAAAGAGGAATGTAACTATGATTTACACACAAAAATAGAAATCTAGAGCAACTAAACTAAATGTTCTCGGTATGATAAATGCATTAAAACAAGAAATTCACCGATTGACATGATGCATTTACTAGTGAAATTTTCCTTGCAAAAAAAATGACAAAACAGAGAGGTTTAAGGGGAATACTTGATTTATTTTATTCTAGATGGATTGTTCTATCTTTTTTCTACTGCACTCTACAATTTTGAGGGTTTTTGGAGTAGTTATTCTGAATTTGTAGGACAGGGGGTAAATTGGATCTAGAATCACAGGTCGGGGGGTGAATTAGATATACGAGTCTAAAACTCCTATTTTGATGACATGAGGATGTTGTTAGGGTTTTAAGGGTCTTTATGGTGTTTGGATATGGTACTTGCAATGAAAAAAAAATAGAAAATTGTATTAGATTCACAATAAAAACTAGTCTAGCACAACTCTTTGTGGGGGTCCCATCGGGTATGCCAGAATTAAATGTACAAACGTTATAATTTGATAAAACATAATAAAAAATATGCAAATGCTTAGAATATTGTTATTTATTCATTAAAATGAGTCCATGGGTTACAAAGAGGATTTTACCAAATCCTTTTTATGAATATCAAATATCTGATAGCTCCTTTTGAGATTCCTCAATGTAGGTGAGTTTCATGCATATGTGGGCCATCGATAGTGTTGATGTTGATGCTTCTCATTTTTAACCTATTTTGTGACCTGAAAAAGAGGGTTAGTGTGTTTGGAGGCTTTCCTTAGTCAGGCTCCATATTGATAAAATACAATAAAGAGACGAAGTAAAATTATGTTAAAATGTGATAAAAACTGCATAGAACATCATGAAAACATAAAATAAAGCATACCTAATAGATTATTAAGAAAAACCTATTGTAGGGTCAACGCACTGGTCAGGGGGTGAATTGGAAGCTGAATTCATGGGGTAGAGATTGAATTGAGTTACAGGTGCTTCCTATTGGAGATCCTTGTTTGGATGGGCTCTTGAGATGGTGTTATGCTATCTGCATGGTGTTGATATGTTAGATTGTACTTCTGGTCGGGTTTATATAGAGTTTCTATATGTTAGTTAAAAGGGAGAGATCTATTAATGAAGGATTTGGTCCTCTATTTATAGAAGAAACCAAGGTGCAGGGGGTGTGGTTAGGTGTACTAAATCCTATGGTCAAGTATTATTGTGGTCAAGTTAGGGTTTGTGAGGTGGTATGTCTGGTCATCCTCTCATATGCCCTAACAAAAATATCCTATACTCACACATGTGTGAGCAAGGATTAGAATTAACTAGGGTTGGTTGATCCCTATGTTAGATGAGGGTTGAGTTAGGGTTCCTTAGGAAATATCCTAACTAATTTTTCTCACACATGTGCGAGGGAATAATTAGGACTAATTTGGGTTTAGAATCCTAATTAATATTTTTAATTCATAAAGTGCACATAAGTGAAGTGAATTTACAATTAAAAATTCAATTAACATAATTAGGGGTTTTGGGAACTAATAGTCCCATGGGGTCCTAATTAGGTGTGGGAAAATGGATTAGGTTTCCATAGGGAACTGATAAGTGGCCTACTGATAGATAGAAGGTGGTTGGATCATGAATTGTGTAGTTTAGTAGGGTTTTATGTCTATAGCCCAGTGAAATGGCCTACATAGATATATGAAGGTCTATGATAATCTAGAGTGATCTATAGAGTGGTCTAGAGTGGTCTACAATGGTCTACGCTGGTCTACTATAGCCTAGAGGGATCTAGGATGGTCAATGTAAGCCTACAAGTATCCAGATAGATCTACAAGTACATAGAGGTAGACATATCCACAAGATGAAGGTTTGCAATATATTCATTCATGAGATCAGTGCTCCTATCCAAATTTCTATTTCCCCAAATTTTCTCATCTAGAGAGAGGATGGTATTGAAATATCCTCCTGTCAAGATGTAAGATTTAGGAAAATGAGAGATAATATAAGTTATCCTTCCATTGTCTTCTCTTTTCTTCCAAATAAGTCAAAGCATAAACAGTTATGCAAAGCATAATTTGGTTGGAATGTCTACTTTAAATAGCTATAGCCAAAAAACCCCAGCTACCAACCATATGGTGAATAACTACCTCTTTTGGGTCCTAAAGGTAAGAAATACCACTAGAAGTCCCCTGGGAACTGAGGAAAACAACTTTTTCAACTGGCTATATTTTACTAGCAATTGAATCCATTTCCTCTATTGACATCTTCGTTTCATGAAGGAAAACAAGATGTGGATGGTTTATCTAAAACATTCTTTTAATTTAATTTTATTTTTAAATACTTCCTTTGAGTCCTCTAATATTCCAAGTGATGATATTCATTAATAACATGGCTAAAATAGTTGGTAAGGGAATTAATATTACCTTCCTCTACAAGCTTTTCACCTTCTTTTACCATATGATGTTGATTGGTCTCGCAACCTACCTTTTTATTAGAATCCATCTTCCATTTTTTTTCCCTATTTTTTGACTTATTACAATTGAATCTGGGATGTCTTATAACCTTGAAGAATGCATGTACAAATCCAAAGTGTTGTTGGAAGGTTCAAGAAAGTCTATCTTGGGACCTGTATTATTTTAAGTCTCAACATTTAAAAGATTGTTTTTCTTGTGTATATTTTCTCCCTTTTTTATTGAAAACTTTTGATTTGTTGGTTTGTCTCTGAGTTATTCCTTTCATCTCTAAATTGTGTTTCTAATATTTTTGTTTCCATTATTTCCTCTTCCTCACCTAGGGTATCAATAGTGGAAATAATTTCAAGCATATTAACTAATAACTTTGATTGATCCTTCATAACTAGTTTTTTTTAGTGTTCTTCTTCTTAGAAATTTGGAAACATGTTGAATTTGTATCTTATTTCTTTTGATCTAGAATTTTATTTGGGCATACACTAGCCAAATGATCATATTCATAGAAAATTATACAATGAAAAGAAATATTCTCATAGTCCACTACTTGCTCCCAAGTGTCCTCCCCAAATTGTAATGTGATATTTTTAGCTAGGGGTTTGTCAAAATCCATTAAAACACAAATTCGAGCATAAATAATATGTTCAAAATTTTGAGTACAATCAACAATAATCATAAACATTCCCAAAGAGTTTCTATTTGAAGACAAAATAACAAATTTCCAAAATTCAATTGGGAGGCCAAAGATTCTAACCCACACAAGACCTGTAGAAGGCATCTCTTCTTCAACTTTAAATTTAGTATGCTAGGGATTCATAAAAATCCCTACCATTCCAAAGAAATAGGGACCCCCTTGAAATATTTTCTCTCTATCTTCATTTTTAGCAAATAAAACAAGAGAATAACCATTTGGATAAATAGATATTTGTAAATCACCTTTATTTTTCTAGCTTTTTGCAACCTAGAATTTCAAAGTATACAGGCTCAGATGAAAACCCAAGAAATGACAAATTAGTTCTTTTTTTTCCAAATCTTCAATGGTACTCTGAGTGTCACCCATATCAAGTTTAACAATAGGAGTCCCATAAACTACTCTAAGACATCATTACTTAGTTTTCCTTAGATCAATCTTAGGCATTCTTAGAGGTTTACAAGAAGCTTTGATATTAATGTTAGCATTAGGCTGAGGCTGTCCACCACGGAGGACATCCCTAAAATTCATTTTTGGGGCTAATTCTTGGAAATCCTTACCCTTGAAAGGGGTTTCCATTGTTGATTTTTTTTGGGGGTGCACCTTAGCACCATATTCGCTTGAGATCTAAACCATTTTTTGATCAGCTACTTGAAACTTTTTTGTGATCTCTTTAATCCATGCCCTACACACCGAGGAAAGGTATGCTTTTCACTTTTGTTTTGTGTAGCAAATTGGGAGCCATTTTCAATCAAGTTCATCATATTGTCTATTGAAATATAAATTTCTAATCCATATTGAGTCCCCTTCAACATATCCTGCTAAAATTTTGAGCAAAATTGAAAAAAAATTTGGCCACTAGGGCCCAAAGGCCCCTAAAAACAACCTCTGGAGTTGCTTACACTCAACCCAGATGAAACCCTTGTATAGTCACTTGCCAAAAATATTTTTCACACATAGGGATTTTCTAAGATATTTTCTGCTCCAAATGATATGAATATTGGTGGAGACATTCCAAGATTTTTTAGGCATCTACCCTCAAAATTTCAGCTCAATATGAGTTTGGATGAGTGAAATATAGCCAAAGCAAGTTTGATTGTTTGGGTAGTTATGCAAAAAAAAAAAATCATTTTTTATTAATTAGATCCTATCCACTCCCCCCAACCTATCATAATGCATTTTCTCATGCATTTGGGACCTAGTCCTCAAATAAAACAAAAAATATTAATGCTAATGTTGACCTAAAAGGAAAGTTCAAACCTAATTGGTTAGGACATTTCATCATCATAGCCAAATTCAGATCTAGAGCCTCTGCCTAGCCACATTAGATGATTAAAAACATAAATAACCAATCAAAATCATACATCTTAAATGATACTACGCATAAAACATCAAGTTGTTTACTTGTTCATTTCGTTGAATGCACAACGAATATCATCATACACACTTCACCCCTTGCATGATTGTCTAGTTTGCTTGATCATACCATAAATTCAGGACTGTTTACTATGATGCAAAATCCAATACTTAATATAAATACATCTACATTGTAGCCATCTAGGATAACCATATGTTGAGTAAACTGGATAGTCTAAAAATCTTATCCACTGAATCTTATTCTACATCTCGCTTTTCTACTATGATACTTCTTATATTCTTCTCCATATCTTGGGTTAAATGATGTATGATGTGATCATCCACAACCCTTATGACCTAGCCTTTTCCCTTTCTTCTATCCCAAACTTGTGGTATCCAACAATAAAAACAATATTCAATTACTCCTGCCTTCCTCTATGTCATCCATCATACTTATTCCTTCTCTTCAAAGTAAGCAATATGCATAACCTAATTTCCTCTATTTCATACACAGTCACATCATATATATCAAAAAAATATCATGATAATATTATCAATAACATGTATTTACAACATTTTTCAACAAAAGGAATCCCTTTTCGATCAACACTCATTATTATTTAATAGAATCCTCAAGGACACTATTTATCTTCTATAATGCATCAATAACTCTTGCTAACTTGTAAAATTATGTATTGTATAAGAAAATTTTAAGATAAGTCTATTAAATGTGTCACAATATCTACTCATAACACTATCCAAACACAAATAATTTGATATGTTATCCAGGGTCAAGGAAAATCATTCAACCAATCTCTCATGAATTCACAATTATATGTGGGTTTCATTAGTTATTGGTTGAATGGGGTTTTCTTTCCTGATTTGCCTATCATCTAAGTTCACAAAATCATGCTTAATATATATCATCACTCACTTTATTACTCGGTAGTCACATAGGCCAAGAAGCCCTTATTCATCCATTCTCCTATGAATTAACAATTACTTGTCAAATTTATATGGGAATGGAT
Organism: Wollemia nobilis; assembly: GCA_028583015.1. Classification (NCBI taxonomy): domain Eukaryota; kingdom Viridiplantae; phylum Streptophyta; class Pinopsida; order Araucariales; family Araucariaceae; genus Wollemia; species Wollemia nobilis. The sequence continues at coordinate 16,620,336 of JAQPPZ010003374.1, forward strand.
GATTATGGGAACTCTTCCCTGTTTGAAATACCATTTTAGTACATAATTGTCCTAATAATAAATCATAGGGATTATAGGATTTCATTGATCCAATATCTCATCAGTTTGAAATTTCTTATGAATCTCATTAGGAAATTGATCAATGCTATCTTTAATTTCTCTTTGATTTATTGCATCAACATGCTATCACACTTTCATAAATATCACTGATTACCTTTGATAGTCCATGCAGCTTTTGAAGAATCTATTAATCCAATATCTTGCATATCTATAATCACTTATATATCTTGCCAAGCACTAGATCAGTATTATCCTCATAGTCATCTAGTTCACATCATTGAAATTCTATCAAACAATAATAAAGATCTCTCAAAAACTATTATTCAAATGGATCTATAAGACTATGATATTAGATGGATCCAATGCCTTGTGAGCATATAATTATTTGCATGCTTCACTAGATACTATATCTATGTTGTCTTCATAGCCGCCTGATCCTCTACAACAACAGAACATCCTCGAATCATATTCTCTCCATAAATATCTAATAAACAATTGGATCAACAAAGTTTTATTTCCAACCAAGTATATTATGCAAATACGCTATAAACATATAATATCAAAACAATCACTCGTCAAGTGTGCTAGATATTATCTATTTGGTTGTACAAAATATTAGTCAATAGATAGAGAACTTCCTCCATATTGACATATAACAACAAACTATCATTTCTTCTCATATTCAAAACAAAAACATCCAGACTGATTAATAGGTCCTTTGGCAACATTATAATTTTAAAATCAACACTTGGTAATAATTTATGACTGCATCAAGCAGTTTATTATCAGATACCTATACCTCCTAATGGTCTATAAGCCAATATGTATGCTATATATTCATACAAATAAGATTCTTTAGACTAAGGATCATGCTATCACATGGATCTCCTAGAAAAGAATATTTATTTTTCCTATGTTCTACACATATACAATTCTTTGTACACACATCAAGCAAGGGAGAAGGGTTTCTTCTTTCCTTAGATTATCCATGTAAAGTGTTCTTCTCAATTTGAGAGATTTTATTTTTTACATAAAATTCTCAAGTCTTTCAACACATCAGAGGTGGCAATGAGTATTAAGTCCAATTCCTCATATACATATAAATATTTATATATGTTCTAGGTAATATACATATATACTCTTGTTACCCTCTCTTATGTGCTAAGAAATTTAGTGACATCAAGTCATAAAAATAATTTGCTTTCAAACAACGGGAGTAAAATAACTATACAAAATCATTCTGCAAGTCTTTCTACAAACACTTAAAAGCATCATTATATTGCAAATCCTTCATAAATCATCATCTCAATATCTTGTGTAAATCCTTTCGCAAATATTACAATAAAAATAACAATAAAATTGCAATACAAACATCATCTTGATATCTTGCGTAAAACTTGCAAGCATCAAAAGTGCTCACATAACATTGCAAAATATTTTGCAATGACAAAAATACATTACAAAAAATCTACATTTCATCACTTTGCAAAAAATTTGCAAAAACCAAAAATCAATTACAAAAGCATATTGCAAACACATTTACAAATATCATGAAAATGATTACAAAATCCTTTTGTCACGTTGCAAAACACTTGCAATAATTACAAAATATTGCAAAACACTTTGCAATTAGCATCAAACACATTATCAAACATCATTTTAAAGCTTTAAAAAGGGGCTCGCAGACTACAACTATCTTATCTACGCTATCAAGTGCTCATAAAAACAATACTTTAACATTGATTAGAAGCAAAAACTTCACCTACATATTCAAGTGTTTCATAAATAAAGGCACTTGAACATTGGTGAAAATCCAAAATTTTATCTACATAGTTAAGTGTTTCATAGAGAATAACACTTAAACATTGATGAAAATCAAAACCATCTCATATACACAGTTAAGTGTTTCATAGAAATGACACTTGAATGTTGATGAGAAGAAAATAGTTTATATCATGCAAATATCATAGGTACCTCATATACGCAGTCAAGTGTTTCATAGAGAATAGAACTTCAACATTGACAAGAAGAAAAAATATATCACGTAAATATCAGAGGTACCTATTGTGGTTGTCACACAACGTACCCCAAAATTGGGAACCCACCTTTAAGTTTTTGATTGTGGGAGTTTGTTTATCTTTGAGTGCTAATGTTTTATAGGACCTTAGCCATGAGCTCGCCATGCAGACTCTGATTGTGGGGTACTCTCATATTTGTGTGGAAGTATTTTATGTTTTTGTGGTTGGTGTTTCATATTGATTTTATTGTTTTATTATTTTGATTAGTCTAGATAAGTCTTTTCCTGTTACAATGTGGAATGGAGTTGTTTTAGTTTAAATTATTTTAATGTTTCAAATTTAATTAATACATACATTTTGAATTAATTAAATCAATATGTAAATAAATAAACAAAATAAAATAAATTTATATATATTTATATATGAATTTATAAAAAGGATAAAACAAATAAAGATAATAATAATAACACATATATGTGTTTATTAGTCTATGATTTTTTTTAATGTTTAGTTTAACTTATTTTATTTCATGTTATATAAGGTTGGCTTCATTTAGTGAGTTTTAGTTTATTATTAATAAAATTATTTCTTTTAGGTGTTATTTTGAATAAGCCCAATGGTTTTATTTTTGAAGCTTATGGTATATAATTATTTGGTTGTGTTTGTAGGTGATCAAGATAGGATACCATCTCGGAGGTCAATGACACCTACAAAACGTGGATAGAGACGACCACATGGAGCATCAAGCACTGGTTGAGACCCTATGACATCACGATAGGACCATCGAGAGAGCTAGTTAGGATCAATTTTTATTTAGAAGTAATGACACCACTTATGAGAATAATGTGGGTAACTCCACGTCACATGGCGATGGAGTATTGGATATGGTGGATGGGGGTATGTAAACCCCAGATGACTTTGACCTATCTTGCACACACACAAACATGATAGTGCAATAACACTAATTCCATGTGGATAGTAGGGATTATCTACAATAGCATGAGTAGAGCACATTTGGTAGTGATGTAGTGGCCAACGTGGGAACTTACTTGGACCAGCGATTGACCAATAGCAGACATGAACGTTGAACAACTCAAAGAGATTGGAATAGAATGTGGTGTACGAGAGGTCTCAACCTAAAGAATATGTGGACGTAGTGAAGATTAGAAGCTCTAAAAATGGGAAATGAATTAACAAACAGTATTGTGCAACAACAGTATTGTCATTGTTGTCAACACAGTCAGATAGATCTGTTGATGCAGTGGACAGGAAGTTCAAAAGCTTTTCAGATGCAGAAGACAGGAGTTCAAAGGTTATTCAGAGTATGTACAGTGATTTTCCAAGAAGACCGAAGTGGCCCATATGCAAAAGATCAAAGAAAAAGACAAGTAAGAAAAGTGTCGCGATATCGCGACATATACAGCAGGCAAGAAAAACTGTCACGATTTCGCGACATGTTGGAAGAGAGAGAAAATAGGAAAAACTGTCACGATTTCGCGACATGTTGGAAGAGAGAAAAAGTAGGAAAAACTGTCACGATTTCGTGACATGTTGGAAGAGAGAGAAAAAGCAGGAAAAACTGTCGCGATTTCGTGACATGTTGGAAGAGAAAAAGGCAAGTGGAAAAACTATCACGATTTCGCGACATGTTGGAAGAGAAAAAGGCAAGTGGAAAAACTGTCATGATTTCGCGACATGTTGGAAGAGAAAAGGCAAGTGGAAAAACTGTCATGATTTCATGACATGTTGGAAGAGAAAAAGGCAAGTGGAAAAATGTCGTGATTTCACGACATGTTGGAAGAGAAAAGCAGAGTGGAAAAATGTCACGATTTCGCGACATTTGTAGTTAAAGAGAAAGAAGGAAAAAGTGTCACGATTTCATGACAAAGTTTGAAGAAAGAGAACAAGTAAGAAAAGTGTCACGATTTCGTGACATGTCGCATTTTCACGACTAAAATAGGAGAGAGAAAGTAAGTTGGAAAAGTGTCGTGATATCGTGACATGTCGCATTTTCATGACAAAAGAAAGAGAGGAAGCGTAGAAGAAAAACTATCATGATTTCATGACAAAAGTAGAAAGCAAGACTTCAGAAGCAGAAGTGTCATGATTTCATGACAAAAACAAAGAAGTAAAGTACGAAAGTAGAAGTGTCACGATTTCATGACAAAAGCAGAGAAGAAGACTTCAAAGGTAGAAGTGTCATGATTTCATGACAAAAGCAAAGAAGTAAAGTACGAAAGCAGAAGTGTCACGATTTCATGACAAAAGTAAGAAGAAGATCTTAAGCGAAGTGTCATGATTTCACGACAAAAGCAAAGTCGAAGTCTATGAAAGTAGAAGTGTCATGATATCATGACAAAAGAAAAGACGAAGTCTGCGAAGGCAGAAATGTCATGATATCATGACAAAAGAATAGAGAAAGCGTACGGAGGTGAAAGTGTCACGATATCATGACATGTATTTTCACGGGCCAAAGCTAAGAGAAAGAGCAAGGAGAAAAAGTGTCACGATATCGTGACATGTATTTTCACAGAGCAATGCAAAGAGAAAGAGCAAGGAGAAAAAGTGTCACGATATCACGACATGTAGCATTTGATAGCAAGGAGAAGAGAGAGAAAGAAAAGTGTCACGATATCACGACATTTGTATTTTGGCACAGCAACAAAAGAAGCTATAGAGGTAAAAATGTCACGATTTCGCGATAGGTCATATGTGCGCAAGACAAGAAGAAGAACCCAACTAAAATGAGAAGTATGACAGTGGACCGACATCTCTACAGCATTTACAAGGGCAGATACAAAGTGAATTCATGCACAAAATATGAAGAGTGAACAAAGTCGCAGCTACAGGGACTATTACCGAATGAAATCTTCGAGTGGTGGAATTACCGAATATCTTCATGAGTTGAAGCCGACTAAGACCGATGAACAGCCGACTAAGATTAGGGTTTACATTTGTTATGCAAGCCGACTAAGATTAGGGTTTTCATCATGAAAATATTATTATAAAAGGAGGGTTATTTGGAGAATTGTAGTGTAGTTGAATAAGTCGTCGAATGCGTGTCGAAGTGTGAAATGTGGTCGTAAGAGCATAGAAAGCACAGAAGTGGTGAGATGATGGCGAAGTGCGCAAAGTGAGCGAAGAGTCATGTCAAATTGTCCTAAGTGCGCTGTGAGTGCGCAGAGAGAGCAAAGTGCGCAAGAGAGGAAAAGGTTGAAATTCGACCAAGTTGGTGATTTGAGAGAAAGTAGAAGGCATAGAGAGTGCAAAGGGTGAAGACGAACACAAAGTGCATCTATAAGGGCATAGAGTGTACGAAGACAAGTGCGTAGAGGGTGCATAGAGAAGTCTCTCAAAGAGGTGAAGTGCGGTTGTAGATCGTAGAAGATGTGTCTATTTTGTAAACAATGAGAGAGATTGGGTAAGCAATAGACCAGTCAGGGTCTTGTAAAAGCGAAGGTATTTTTTTGTTAAACTTCTAGATTCAAAATTGAAGTCCAGGTTGTAGCTTGGCATCAGGGGTTGGTGCTCCTTCCAGTGGGTGCTGGTAAATCAGGGGTTGGTGCTCCTTTCTATTGGTGCAGATAAATAAGGGGTTGGTGCTCCTTCCAGTGGGTGTTGGTAAATTGATTGTAAAGTTGGTGCTTTGCAAAGGCTGGATTTGGATGGTAGTCCAAGCAGTCATTCTTGAGGAGTAGCCAAATTGGTGAACCTCGTTAAATCTTGTGTTGTGTGATGTTCTCTTGTGATACTTGCTTTATCTAGTTTTAAGGTTTCATTATTTTAGTTTTAAGAGCTATGAATTTAAGTTTAAAGAACTACACTGATTCACCCCCCTCTTAGTGCCATTGTAAGACTAACAATTGGTATCAGAGCCAAGTTCCCTTCTCAAGCTAAATCAGTTAGGGTTGATCTTGGATTAGTACGTAATGGGTAAGAAGAATAGATCCTCCTCCAAAAGGGCATCTCAGTCAGTTTTAGTTCCTATGGAAGAGAAAATTGAACCAAAAAAGGTTGAAGACTTCTCATCAAACAAAGCACCTTTGTTTGACGAAACTAATTACGTGGTCTGGAGAATCAGGATGTAGACATATCTTTGTGCTTTGGGATACGACATCTGGGATTCAGTAGATAATGAATACACAATACCCATCACTCCTCCAACCGATGTTGTCGATAAGAATCTATTTGAGAATGACTCAAAAGCAAAGAATGCTATCAGGTGCGGATTAGTAGACAATGAACTGGTAAAGATCATGAGTTGTAAAATGGCAAAAGAAATATGGGACAAACTGAGGAGTATTCATGAAGGAGACGATGAGATCAAGGAGGCCAAGTTACAAACACATCAAGCTCAGTTCGAAGCTTTAAAGTTGAATGACGATGAGAACATAGAGGCATATATGCTTGAGAGTTAATGAAGTCCTAGAGGATGATTCTAAAAAAGAAATAGGTGGAGGTCTTTTCATGACACTCGAAGAAGAAACAGAAAAAGAACAGGAATGTGATGAAGAAGAAATTGATGCAGAAATAAATTTGAAAGAGGAACTAATTGCAGCTCTGGATGAATTGAAGATAGAAAGAAAAAGGAATAAGGAAATCTCAAGAAAGCTTGAGGATGCAAATGAAATAATAACCAATTTGAAAGTACAGGTAGAAGAATTCAAAAGGATTGAAGAAACTCTCAGGTCATAGATCAATGAGAAAGAGATTGGTTGCTGCAAACAAGAGGAAGAGATTGTTTTATTGAAGAAACAACTAGAAGAGGCCAATACAAATCTCAAATTCGAGAAGAGCACAGAGTTGCTAGATAAAATGATAAGCCAACAAAGAAGCTCCACGGATAAGCGTGGTCTTGGATATGAAGCTGAACAACCTTCATCTTCCAACTCTGCAGAGAAGAAGAAGTTCACTGTTGAAGGATCGAAGCAAGAAAAGTTTGAAGCTGAATCTTCAAAAGGAAGAAAATATCAAAGGAGATCTACAACAAAGCAACCACAACAAAAGAGGTTCTATCACTCTCACTCTATTCATAATAATACTTTTAATGGCTATTGTTTCAGATGCAACTAGTATGGTCACAAGGCAATTTATTGTGGATTGAATAATAAATCAAAGAGTTATGCTGGTAGAAATACATCTGCATTTTTGAGTGAACACTATGTACAATGTTTTCAATGTAATGGTCATGGGCACATAGCAAGGTTTTGTCCAAGCACTTTTGTATCTAATCTAAGGCAAAATAGTAGATTTCATCAGACGCAAAGAACGCAACACAGACAGGGAATAAATCATGTACATAAAAGAAAGGAAAATAATCATTCATCAAGGATGCACAAGAGACAACCACACAAGAGAAATGTTCGAGTTCACGAAAAGGTGCAAAACAGGGATGTAGTTGAAAAATCCAAGCCCGAGTTCAAGAAAGTTTGGAGAAAGATAGAAGAAAGGAAATCGTGTCTCCTTGGACTGAAGGAGACTACTCCGCTATTGCACTAAGCAACTCCAGGTAGCACATCCTCAGGGGGAGCAATCTTGAAGTTTCATTTTAATGCTCCTATGTATTTGTTTGATTACCTGAGGATGAAAGGCAAGTAGTCAGGGAAGTTGTCGTATAGTTGTCGAAGTGTGTTTTCAGTTCATGTAGTTGTTTGTGGAAGTGTCGTGAAGGGTGGTGATTAAATTGAGAGTTGTCATTATTGGTAGTATTGCTATATGTCATTGTTGTACTGGTGATGGTTCTTACCGCCACTATCCAAAGTTAAGGATTATAACAGTTCAGATAATTTGGTTAGTGAAAGAATGTTGCCCTAGCCGCATATATGTGTTTCGATAAAAGCAATGTGTATTTGAACTACACATTGACGTGAAGATTGTTAGATCTATTATGACGCTGTGGTGAAAAATATTGAAGTCTGATTATTGATTCATGTTTAGCTCATCAAGATGAGCAACTTTGCTTTGTGAATCATACCTATCCGAGGTCCAAAGGTATGAGTTTGAGTAAGGTGCACTATAGTTGGCCGTGAAGTGTTTGACAAAATGTTGTCTCCTGATTCGAACAGTTGAAAGTAAGGTGTGACCAGCGGTGACTGTAGAAAACATAGACCAAGTTGAAAATGTAAAAAGGGATTTGGTTGGTGTTGTGGTACAGTGTTTGATGCTTGCACAGAGTTGGCAATGAAATTGTAGTGTCGGTACAGTGTTGGACAAAAGTTGGTACAAGTGTGAGTCACTTGACAATTTTTTTACAGATGTGAAATCAACGTTTTTGAATGGGAAGCTTGAAGAAGAGGTTTATATTGAGCAGCCAGATGGTTTCCAACTTGGTGATGATCCCAACTTGGTTTGTAAGTTGAAGATATATGGCTTGAAATAGGCACCCCGAGCATGGTATGCAAGGCTAGACAACTATCTCACTCAACAAGGGTTTAAGAAAGATGATATCATATTTGGCAGCAGCAAAGATGAGTCGTGTAAAGATTTAGCAAATAAGATGCAGAAAGAATTTGAAATGTCAATGATTGGTGAACTTTCGTATTTCCTCGGGTTGCAAGTTAATCAAAATAAGAAGGGCATATTTATTTCTCAAGTTAAATATGTGAAAGAGATGTTAAAAAGTTCACAATGGAGGATTGTAAGCCAGTTAGCACTCCCATGACGATAGGTTGCAAGTTGAGCAAGGATGACAAATCTCCACCTATTGATCAAACCATGTACAGATCTATGATTGGGAGCTTACTGTACCTGACAGCTACTAGACCAGATATTTTGCAGGCAGTATGCATGGTAGCACGATTTCAGGCTAATCCCAAGGAGACTCATGTGACAACAGTGAAGAGGATTCTTCGATACCTCAAGGGTACTATGGAGTATGGGTTATGGTATCCGAAAGGTAAAGACTTCACCCTTATTTCATATTCAGATGCAGATTGGGTAGGATGTGTCGATGATAGAAAGAGTACCAATGGAGGTGCATTCTATCTTGGAGACAGGTTGGTCGCATGGCACAGTAAGAAACAAGAGTCAGTTTCCTTATCGACAGCAGAGGCAGAATATATTGCAATGACAACATGTTGTACGTAGGTATTATGGATGAAACAAACCTTGAAAGATCTTGGTATTAACTTCAATGAGCCAATATCAGTTAAGTGTGATAACACCAATGCCATTAACATCTCCAAGAATCCGGTTATGCATTCACGCACAAAACACATTGCTATCCGGTATCACTTTTTGAAGGAGAAAGTTGCGGAAGGTGAGGTTAAGTTGGATTTTGTTCCAACTACAGAGCAAGTAGCGGATATCTTCACAAAACCATTGCCCAAGGAAGTATTTGAGTACCTTCACAATAAATTGGGAGTGGTCACACTTCCCAAGAATTGACTAGCTACAGGGATCACATTCTCAGGGGGAGCATTTAAGTATTTGATTATCTTTTTGCTCATGTTCATGATTTTTGCTAAGTGTAATAAATTTTGCCCGAGAATGTTGTGCATGGACTCAGGGGGAGTCTGCAGTAGCCCTTTGGTATTATTGTCAAAGGGGGAGAAGAGTTATAAGAAATTGCACATGTGTTGCCAACAATTCCAAAGGGGGAGATTGTTGAGCAAGGTGCAACAACAGTATTGTCATTGTTGTCAACACAGTCAGATAGATCTGTTGATGCAGTGGACAGGAAGTTCAAAAGCTATTCAGATGAGAAGACAGGAGTTCAAAGGTTACTTCATAGTATGTACAGTGATTTTCCAAGAAGACCGAAGTGGCCCATATGCAAAAGATCAAAGAAAAAGACAAGTAAGAAAAGTGTCGCGATATCGTGACATATACAAGAGCAAGAAAAACTGTCATGATTTCGCGACATGTTGGAAGAGAGAGAAAAGTAGGAAAAACTATCACGATTTCACATGTTGGAAGAGAGAAAAAGAGAAAAATCACGATTTGACATGTTGGAAGAGAGAAAAAGAAGAAAAACTGTCACGATTTCACGACATGTTGGAAGAGAAAAAAGTGGAAAAACTGTCACGATTTCATGACATGTTGGAAGAGAAAAAGGCAAGTGGAAAAACTATCATGATTTCATGACATGTTGGAAGAGAAAAAGGCAAGTGGAAAAACTATCATGATTTCGTGACATGTTGGAAGAGAAAAAGGCAAGTGGAAAAATGTCATGATTTCATGACATGTTGGAAGAGAAAAAAGAGGAAAAAGTGTCACGATTTCATGACATGTTGGAAGAGAAAAGGCAAGTGGAAAAATTGTCACGATTTCATGACATGTTGGAAGAGAAAGAGAAAGTAGGAAAAAGTGTCATGATTTCATGACAAGTTCGAAGAAAGAGAACAAGTAAGTTGAAAAGTGTCACGATTTCACGACATGTCGCATTTTCGTGACTAAAATAGGAGAGAGAAAGTAAGTTTGAAAAGTGTCACGATATCACGACATGTCGCATTTTCATGACAAAAGAAAGAGAGGAAGCGTACGAACAGAAATATCATGATTTCATGACAAAAGTAGAAAGCAAGACTTGAAGTGTCATGATTTCTGACAAAAGCAAAGAAGTAAGTAGTAGAAAGTGTCACGATTTCATGACAAAAGTAGAGAAGAAGACTTCGAAGACAGAAGTATCGCGATTTCACGAAAAAAGCAAAGAAGTAAAAGTATAGAAGCAGAAGTGTCACGATTTGCATACAAAAGTAGAGAAGAAGACTTAAGGCAGAAGTGTCACGATTTCATGACAAAAGCAAACGTAAAGTCTATGGAAGAGAAGTGTCATTGATATCATGATTAAAAGAATAAGAAAGCGTACGGAGGTGAAAGTGTCACGATATCGCGACATGTATTTTGTGGGCCAAAGCTAAGAGAAAGAGCAAGGAGAAAAGTGTCACGATATCCGTGACAAAGAAGTAGAGGAAAAAGTTGACAGAGAAAGAGAAAGAGAAGGAGAAAAGTGTCACGATATCGCGACATGTAGATGGCCAAAGCAAGGAGAAGAGAGAGAAAGAAAAGTGTCGACGATATCCTGACATGTAGTTTTGGCAACAACACAAAAGAAGCTACAGAGAGAAATGTCACGATTTCACGACAGGTCGTATGTGCATAAGACAAGAAGAAGAACCCAACTAAAATGAGAAGTATGACAGTGGACCGACATCTCTAATAGATTTACAAGGGGGATACAGAGTGAATTCATGCAGCTAAAATATGAAGAGTGAACAAAAGTTACGGCTACAAGGACTGTTATCGAATGAAATCTTCGAGCGATGGAATTACCGAATATCTTCATGAGTTGAAGCCGACTAAGACCGATGACAACCGACTAAGATTAGGGTTTACATTTGTTATGCAAGCCGACTAAGATTAGGGTTTTCATCATGAAAATATTATTATAAAAGGAGGGTTGTTTGGAGAATTGTGGAGTAGTTGAATAAGTCGTCGAATGCGTGTCGAAGTGTGAAATGTGGTCGTAAGAGCGTAGAAAGTGCAGAAGCGATGAGATGATGGCGAAGTGCACAAAGTGAGTGAAGAGTCATGTCGAATTGTCCTAAGTGCGTCTATGAGTGCACAGAGAGAGCAAAGTGCACAGAGAGCGAAAAGGTTGAAATTCGACCAAGTGAGGTATGATTGCAGAGAAAGTAGAAGGCGCAGAGAGTGCAAAGGGTGAAGACGAACGCAAAGTGCAGCTATAAGGGCACAGAGTGTACGAAGATAGTGCGAGAGGGTGCATAGAGAAGTGACTCAAAGAAGGTGAAGTGCAGCTGTAGATCACAGAAGATGTGTATATTCCATAAACAGTGAGAGAGATTGGGTAAGCAATAGACCAATCAGGGTCTTGTAAAAGCGAAGGTATTTTTTTGTTAAACTTCTAGATTCAAAATTGAAGTCCAGGTTGCAGCTTGGCATCAGGGGTTGGTGCTCCTTCCAGTAGGTGCTGGTAAATCAGGGGTTGGTGCTCCTTTCTGTTGGTGTAGATAAATAAGGGGTTGGTGCTCCTTCCAGTGGGTGTTGGTAAATTGATTGTAAAGTTGGTGCTTTGCAAAGGCTAGATTTGGATGGTAGTCCAAGCAGTCATTCTTGAGGAGTAGCCAAATTGGTGAACCTCGTTAAATCTTGTGTTGTGTGATGTTCTCTTGTGATACTTGCTTTATCTGGTTTTAAGGTTTCATTATTTTAGTTTTAAGAGCTATGAATTTAAGTTTAAAGAACTACACTGATTCACCCCCCCTCTCAGTGCCATTGTAAGACTAACAGAACAACTTAAAGAGATTGGAATAGAAGGTGGTGTATGAGAGGTCTCAACCCACAAAATGTGTGGACATAGTGAAGATCAGAAGCTTCGACAATGGACGATGAATTAACAAACATCATGGCATCAGCGTGGAAGGACATAGCACAAGGACCGTAGGTGTGGCGGTCACTACCAGGGACACCATGGCAAATTAGTGATACATATTGGACATGGCATGGTGATAGGAATACATTTTGATGTAGCAAGAATTTTTGAGGCAAGTACTAGACCATAGGAAAATGTGGAATGATCTCATTGGGAGACTTGTTCATGCATGTCCAAAATTGAAAAGTAAAAACTAACTTCACCTATGCATATCTTTCGAGGAAAATTTACATATGAAAGTAGTAATGTGAAATGTAAATAAACATGGTGATCTGATAGTTTCAAACACATAGCACATCGCACATCGCACATCGATGATGAACAAAGTGAGAATAGGGGGTTTATGAAATTACTATCCCAGGACATGGTGGTGTTAACAAATGAGCAAATGGCATTGTGTACTTAAAGTGGATGAGTGACCGATATAGATGAATCTAAAGGTGGTATTGGCAATAACACCCGAACTGCATAAAGAAAATAAAAGAGATAGTGTATGGTGACATCAAGGCACATGTGAATGCAGATAAGATTTGACATAACCTACCGATGTGTGTCCTTAACTTGATGAAAAAAACAATCAATAGTAGCTTGGATTGCATGTGGTTGTATGAGATTGATGCAGTAAGAAGAATAATTATGTTGGTCATCAAATCGTTGATGAGGAGGCTAAAGAAAAGATTTAATTAAAATTATCAAAAGATATCAATACGTCGGAAAGGATGTGTCTAATAAAAAATGGTAACCAAGTTACCAGGACCTATATGGATATTTGTAGTGTAATGTAGGCTGGGACATATAACCACACATGAGAATAATACCAGATAAAGCATTATGGGATGGCGATATGGCACCTTAGAAGGATATTATCTATGTTGAAGACATGGGTTTCAAATGCATGTGGTAGAAACCTTCACAACAGTGGGCATCACATATTAATCACCAGACATAGCATATGACCACGTCTGGGAGAACATCATAGCTGATAATGGATAAAAATGAGCACATAGTAAGCACTTGTTGAGATTGAACATGGGTTACACGATGTAGGCATCGAATATCCGTGAAGGTTTGGTTCAAAAAGCACATATAGGACATCATTCATGTGGACACGGGAGTGACATATGAATCATTAAAAGCTTTATTGATATAATAAAAAAGCAAATGCCCAAAAAAACCAAGCAGATATCTAGAGCACTTTTTCGACCATCATGTATCATCGTAGTGTTCACACCAGTGCACAGTAGTGTGAAATCAATTTGGTAGACAATATCGACAACCATAATTTTTTTGCATTTTGTGAAGAAGAGATTCCATAAAAGGTGAATGACATTTTTTTACACTATCGAGTAGCATTTTGGTGATATTTCCTTGACTAGTGGATGCATCTTGGGTTGACTTCGCTTGCACTTCGTCTCAGATAGCAATGGATATCGTCATATCATCTACAAGGTAAACGTAGAAGAAAATTTTGAGAAAGCTATGTGTCTAGCTTTGTCTGAATGAAATATAACATTTCAAATAGAAAAATCCCATCATGTTTGATAAAATGTAGTAATGCATCGTGGAAAATATTACATAACAACAATATCGTGGCAGGTCTAATTATCAAAGCAATATCCTGCACCACGAAGGACAGATGCCCTAAAAGTTAATGGTAGGCCTGAAATGAATTTTTACCTAGGGTAGCAGTTATGAAGGGAAAGCTACCAAGGCATTATACAAGTGCAAGGCCAAGAATGGGCATTTCTATAATAACTAAATGAATACAGTGTAGGTTGAATGAGTTGAAAATAAATGACGTGGTTATGGGACCTAAATAAAACAAGTAGTCGAGCCTATTTTTTAGAGTGGAAGGAAGATAGCTAAGGTGAAAGCACCCAAGGATAATATGTGGATGTTCATCATACACAAGGTCAACAATATTCAAAGCAAATAGAAGAAAATTGAAAAGGCATTTTGTTCGAAAGATTCCAATATTAATGGAACATACGAGCATTTCAAGAGGAAACCAAGAAAAATGAAAAGAATGGATTATCATTGAAAATAAAATGTTATGCAAGCCAATGAATTATAGGGAAATGAAAGGAAAAGGAAACCAAGATCCAGAGAAGGATAAATAGCGGGTTTTCTGAAAAGATCAAATACGATATCGAAAGAGGAAAATGGAGTTGGTTCTTCTTGGGAAGGTCAAATACTACTAAAAAATCAATGTAAAAGGAAATATTATTTTAATGCAAGGGTTTTTTTAGAAATTTGGACTTTATTAGTAAAATAGGAGGAGAAAGTGTTTTGCATGCTCGGATTTAACTTCTCATTTTTTCCCTTTTTCAGGTTTTGGACTTATAGATGATGTTCAATGCATTTTAATGGTCACATCATTGAATGTTTGAAGTCTGGAATTTATTTTCTGTGTCCTTAGGAGCTAGCACTTAGTTTATTTTGATTGTGCAAATGCAGGTTGGAATAGACTAGGTTCCATGCAAAAGTTTCTCACATCTTCGATTTTGCAGGACAGGGTACCATCAAACTGATAAAGCTTTGCATGTTTACGTTTTCAGCATTCAAGTTTATTTTCAAATTTTTATTTTTTATTTTCTAACCTTTCATTTTTGTATATTTTTTAAAAACTTCAAGGATTAAAAAAAAATTAAAAAAAAAATAAAATGACAAAAATAAATACATGGGTGTGGAGAATGAGCTTCAACCTTTCATCTAAAACAAATTCAAACTCATTTCGAAGCCATTTTGATTTTATAAAAATTGTTGAAAATTGATGTTTTATAAAGTTTTTATAATTTTGGAAATTCACATTATTTCATATTTTTGAGGCAAATAAAAATTTTAAACTTTGCATTTCCATTCATAAGCAATAGATGACCTTCCATTCATGAAAATTTCAATGTCATCAAAGGGAGGTAATTTAAATGGCATTCCATACTTCATCTTTTAAAAGCAATAAATTCCTTTCTCTTTATGAAAGTTCTGATTTCATCAAATATAGGTAATTTATCATTATACCAAAGGCTAGTGTTTTAAAACATTAAATTATTTCTTCTTTATGAAAATTAATTTCATTAAAGAAGGATAATTTCTAATGATATTTTAAGGCCTTTACATTTCATGGTTATTCATGCATCTTTATTTCCTTTTATGTTATTCATCAAAGCAAACTAAAAGGAATTCATTCACAGTCACTTGCTTTAAGTTTCATGAACAATCATTATCATAACATAATAAAATAAACCAAACGGACCCCTTGTTAACAGTTACTTGCAATCACTAAGGTATTCCTAGCACTTATTTTACACATCTTCATAAATATTACTAATACACATGGAAAATGCTTACTTATTTTACACATATTCACAAATATAGAAGTTTTTTTGGTTTCTAACTTATTTGCAAGAGGGGGTTTTGTGATCAAAATCCTAAGGGTGAGTGTGGTTTTGCAATTGGGTAAAATTACAACTCAACATTTTGGTGCTAGAAGGAGGACATGAATTGGTTTAATTTATTGCTATTTAGATGCTAAATTGTTCATTTTACTTGAAAGAGTTATTTAAATACATTGGTCTTGACTAATAAGATTTTATTGATCACTTTCATTGATTCTAACATTCTCTATTTTGATGATGCATTAATGCTAACCTTTTGCAAATTTGAGAATGTTCTTCAATGTCATGATTTAATTGATGTATATATTTTGGTTAATGCTAACATGATGATTCATATGTTAAAAATTTGAGATTGGTTAGTCATTTCATGCTTCTTTGCAAAAAATCTTTATTTGGCTAACAAAATTGATTCTGAAGTTATTCTTTAAGTTTCACTAATGGCTTTGGTTTTTCCATCCAAGGCAAGAATAGCATTGTGGATAGCTGACTATTATAGTCAGTTAGACATGCCTACTCATAAAATTCCTGAAGATGTACAAGATTATTTATCCATGTTTGAGCATGATGTGACCTCGATTGAGGAACATATTTAGAGATACAAGGATATTTTAAGGTATTTGTAAATGTGGAATGCAAATGCTCCTTGTAGATTATTTCTGTACACATTGGATGAGGTTGCATATGAGTGGTACCTATACCTACCTGTAGGTTCCATCACTTCTTGGGCTCAACTAGAAGCAACATTTACTAGCCATTTTGGAAAACAAGTTGACCCAATTTTGATGTTAAATCAATTTGTCTCTATATGTAAGGAACCTAATGAATCCATGAGTCAATTCAATGGTAGGTTTCATAAGTTGTATACCGAAGTGGTGCTCCATTTCATAATTTTAGAAGAGAGCTATTTAAATATACATGGGAGCCATACACCCCATAGTTGCTACATTTTTAAGGGAAAATCTTGACGATCCATATTTGCATGGAGTCTATGAGACCATAATTACATAGAACAATGGTGTGTTTAATAAAGAGAAGAGGTGGATCAACCATATTTGCTTAATCCTAGGGTGAACAATAAATAGGATGAATTTGAATATCCAAACATTACAACCACCCTAGATTTCATCCAAGAGGATGTGCGAGTTTCAAATACAAGGTCTATTAAAGAGGATGGGGATGAACAAACCCATCAATATATGGAGATTGGTTCATTTTTAATCACAAAGGAATATTGGGACAACCATTAGGAGTAAAATACAAGAGTTGATCTTGACTCACCAAATATGGTTGAGCATGAATTTGAGGATTCAAGAGGTGAATCTGAAGACATGATGGAATCTCATAACTTTTTTTTAGAAGATGATAATTGTAAAGATCAATAAAACCAACAAGAGTCTAGTTGTGATGATATTGAGATGAATGGCTCAAATTTTTGGTTCATTAATGAGGATTAGGATGATCCCATTATAGAAATACCTAAACCATAAAAAGTGGTTGAAAGTGAGGTTGAAAGAAAATCAATAAATGAATTTGAAGACAACAAAATTTCACCACTTGTTCTTGGAGGATACTTTGTATGAGATAGTTGAAACTGATGGCCAAGAAAACCCACACCTTTCAAATTGTGATAAAATTGAATTTTGGGCTACAAATGTGGATTGTGATATTGAAAGCTTGAATACAAAGAGTAACCCACTTTTGGAAATAATTGAACCATCTAAGGAGGGTGAAGGTGAGTTTGAACATCAACCCATTGATGAATTTGAAGAATGTGAAGGTATAATTTAATATCACACCCCTATTTTAGAAGATGACTATTTTTGGTGGAATAAATGGGAGAACTTTACTACTCTTTTTAATGAAGCACTCACTTCACCTGATATGTAGGATAAGTTGAAAAGGCTAGTTCTACAACTTAAAGGAAACATCACTCAATCACAAGAATAAAGGCCTCAAAATGTGTATCTTGATGATGCTCCAAATCATCCTCATGAGAAAAAGGTCAAAGATACTAAATGTGATATTATTTCAAACAATGGAGGGATCATAGAGTGGACTAGTTTTGAAATAGGTGATGAATCAGTACCTTCTATAAATTTGGATGAGATCATTAAAATCGATGACCAAAGCCTTCAACATCCTCGAGATGATGACAAGGAAGAATTTGAAGAAGAATTTCTTTAAGAACTTGAAATTTATGAGGAAGATGCAATGGAATTTCATCCCATGGGTTTAGATGACCATTATTATAATTGTAGCAAAATGTATGAGGAATCATTGTTTTTCCACGTTCCTATTGATGAAATTGCTATTGACAAGAAATATGTTGGAAGCTCTATCTCGCATGAAAATTTGGAAATCCTTGTACAATCGAAAGATGACAAATCATTTGCAGAAATATAAAAGGTTCCAAGTTCCAATAATTTTGAAGATGAGTTTATTGAACATATTGCTAAGAGAGAAAAGGATTATAATGACTCTACTATTCTAAGCAAAGAAGGAGACTAACTCATTTTGTCCCTATTTTAGATGCAAGAAATGGAAAGCATTGTTTCACCTGAGGATCCTATAATACCTACGCCACCTTAACTAGAGGATATTTCAGAGCCTGAATGGTTTGGGTTTGATATCATTGATGATCCAATTGAAAATGTTACTTTATATGAAACAACCCAAGTGATTGATCATGGAGATGTGCTAGTTGACCCATCCCTAGATAGACAAGACCTATGGTTTGAAAAGGATGGATAAATTTTTAATTGGGTGCCTAATTTTGGTGTCTTTGATGAACAAGTCATGGACGAAGAAGAGATGCTACATGATGATGATGATCAAGATCATGAGCGAAAAGAGGAAGTTACAAATTCTCTTCAAGTAATGGTAAATGGAAATGTGCCAAAGGTAAAATCTCACCTTTTGTGTTCCAACATTCAAAATCCAAGTGAAGGTTGACCTAATTGGTTTTTGGATTAAAATGCTATCAATAATGAAATGCCATTTGTGGTTGATAAAGAATTTGAATTAATTTCTCCGCACACCACTAATGATATTGCTTTGTTGAATGAAAAAGAAGTTGATGTGCTTGAAGTTTTAAATCAAGTTCATAATCACTTAATTATTGAATCTAGGATACAAACTTATGATGATCCTCATTTAATAAATATTCTAGATGCTTGCAAGTGGTTGCATAAATTTGATTGAACTACAAACATGAAAAATGAATTGGATTTAATGTTTTTAGAATTAGGCTCTTGTTTGCAAGATCTCATATTTGAAAAGGAAGGCCTAGTTCTAAATCGTGAATTATTTTAAATAATGGACAAGAAAAAATTGAAAATCAGTTATTGTCTAATCAATTTAATGAGTTGAATTCCACCTATGGGATTGTTAATAGAACTAAATCAAATTGGTGGGGTGAGAGAGGCAAGATGAAAATTGTTGCATGGTTTGGCCTAATCTTACTTTCATTGGATTTCTATAAAAATTAGCATGTGTATCATGTTATATGTCTTTTGAAATGTGCCAATCATGTTTGGGATCCAGGGAAGTGATAGTTCAAACTTTTCACCATATTGTACCATATTGTACATTTATATATAGTTTTGGGTTTTTGCTTTGTGCTTTGTGCTTTGTCCTTGATTGTTGGTTGGATATAGTTTTATTTATTTTTTTGGTTTTGTGTGTTGGGTTGTTCCCTTGTTTTGAGGTGATGTTTTGTGGTAACTAATTTATGGCCTCTTTCCTGGTTTTTGTGTTCCTTTGTTACGTAGGTTGGATTACCTAATATGAAAGTAGGTGAACTTAAGAAAAGGGAGATGAGTTATTTGGTAACCATGCTCAGATTTTGGGATTAAAATGGTGGAGAGTGGAACAGTGAAATATCTTTCTAAATCTCCAAATGTAACTCACACATTAAAGGATATTTTTGGAAGTCCTGATGGATGAAGTTATCTCGATTTGAAAATTAAGGTAAAAATTCAACACGCTCTATATCTATGCTTCCTAACCCTAGTGATACATAAATTATTGTAAATCTATAAAAAATAAAAAAAATGAGCATTGAAAAGCTTGATCAAATTAGTCACAAAGTCTAGATAAACCCTACCAGGGCTATGGATGCCTGAATGGCAGTAGGGCTCTGTCTAGACACAACTTGATTATAAGAAAGGTAATGCAAAATATTAAGCAAACACAAGGGTGAGTTACATAAACCCTACTGAGGCTATGAACGCTTGACTGGCATTAGGGCTCTATCTATAAAAGATTTATTTTTATAATTCGTGCTTCATAGCCTAAATGTAAACTAGATGATAGAATCTGGAAGGTTTTCAGAGGTGCAAAATGAATCACTTTATCAAACACTAAGCAAATGCAAATGGATTAATTGTTTTTATTCGAAGTTGTTTACTCCCATATTCTTGGGACATCACTAAATAATTTTATTTAATTGATCTTCTATGTTCTCATTTTAGATTGGGTTCTTCAACGCAATGCTTAGGAGTATTTCCCAGTAGAGTCGTCATTTGTTGTGGTTGTCACACAACGCACCCCAAAATTGGGGACCCACCTTCAAGGTTTTTATTGTGGGAGTTTGTTTATCTTTGAGTGCTACTGTTTGATAGGACCTTAGCCATGAGCTCGCCATGCGAAATTCTATTGTGGGGTCCTCTCATCTTCGTGTGGAAGTATTTTGTGTTGGTGGTTGGTTTTTCATATTGGTTTTATTATTTTAATATTTTGATTAGTCTAGATAAGTCTTTTTCCATTACAATGTGGAATGAAGTTGCTTTATTTTATTTATTTTTAATGTTTCAAATTTAATTAATTCATACATTTTGAATTAATTAAATCACTATGTAAATAAATAAATAAAAATAAAAATAAATTTATATATATATATGAATTTATAGAAAGGACAAAACAAATAATAATAATAATAACACATATATGCTTTTATATATGTGACTCTATGATTGTTTTAATGTTTAGTTTAACCTATTTTATTTCATGTTATATAAGGTTGGCTTCATTTCATGAGTTTTAGTTTATTATTAATAAAATTATTTCTTTTAGGTGTTATTTTGATTAAGTCGAATGGTTTTATTTTTGAATATTATGGTATATAATTATTTGGTTGTGTTCTCAGGTGATTAAGACTGGACACCATCCCGGTGGTCGATGACACCTATCAAATGGATAGAGATGACCGCATGGATCATCGAGTGTTGGTTGAGACCCTGTGACATCGTGAGAGGACCACCGAGAGAGCCAGTCAGGATCGAAAGTTTTTGAGAAGCGATGACACCACTTGGAAGACCAAGTTGGGAAACTCCACATCACATGGTGATGGAGTATTGGACATGGTGGACGGGGGTATGTAAATCCTAAATGACTTTGACCTATCTCGTGCACACATGGATATGATAGCGTAGCAACATTAATTCCACATGGATAGTAGGGGTCATCTACAGCAATAGGAATAGAGCACATTCAGCAGTGACATAGTGGCTAGCACAGGAACTTACCAGGACCAATGATTGACCAATAGTAGACATAGATGCCGAATAGCTCGAAGAGATTGGAATAGGAGTTGGTGTATGAGAGGTCTCAAATCGAATAATATGTGGGCATAGTGAATATCGAAAGCTCTGATGATGGATGACGACTTAACAAACATTACAATGTTAGTGCAGGACATAGCGCAAGGACTATAGGTGTGGTGGTCACTACCGGGGACACTGTGGCAAATTAGTGACATGAATTGGATATGGCATTAAAATAGGAATACATTTTGATGCAGCAAGAATTCGTGAGGTAGGTATTGGACCATAGGAAAATGTGAAATGAGCTCATTGGAAGACTTGTTCATGCATGGCCAAAATTGGAAAGTAAGCACTGAATTCACCTACACATCTCTTTCGAGGAAAATTGATAAGCGAAAGTAGCAGTGTGAAACGTGGATAAACATGGTGATATGGTAGTTTTGGATACACAACATGTCGGTGATGAACAAAGTGAAAATAAGGGGTTTATGAAATTACTATCCTGAGACATGGTGGTTTTAATGAATGAGAAAATAGCGAATTGTACTTAAAGCGGATGAGTGATCGATATGGATGAATCTAAAGGTGGTATTGGCAATAATTCCAAGACTACACATACGAAATAAAAAAGATAGTGGATGGTGACATCGAGGCACATGTGAATGCAGATAAGATCTAACATTGCCCACCGATGTGTGTCCTTACCTCAATAGAAAATAGTAATAAATAGTAGCTTGGATTACGTGTGGTTGTATGAGATCAAAGTGGCAAGAAGAACAATTATGTTGGTCATAGATCGCTGACATGACAAGGAGGCTAAAGAAAATATTTAATTAAAATTATCAAAAATATCAGTACGTTGGAGAGGATGTGTCTAAGAAAAAATGGATACCAAGTTACCAGGACCCGTATGGACATTTGTAGCATAATATTGATGATTACACAATGACACTGAGAGGGGGGTGAATCAGTGTAGCTATTAATTTTTATATCTACAGCATTTAATATGAAATAAAGAGAACTTGACAAATGAAAAACAACTTGAACAAGAGAGCACACCACAACACTCAATATACCGAGGTTCACCAATTTGGCTACTCCTCAAAAATGACTGCTTGGACTCCAATCCAAATCCAGTCTTTGCAAAATCAATTTTACAAACACTTTACCAGCACCAACTGGAAGGAGCACCAACCCCTGTAATTTTTTGCTGCAACAGATGGAGCACCAACTCCTAGTACCAAGCACCAACTTGGACTGCAATTCTGATCAATTTAGAATGACATAAAATGTCTTCACTTCATGCACGACCCTGATCGGTCTGCAATTAACCCAACTCTACACACTCTCACGGCTCTGCTTATTTTTCTCTTGATTCTTCTCTAACCCTCCTTTTACAGCAATTTCTCTCTAACAGCAGCAATATCTTCTCTGTACGATTATTCTTTTATAACCTTTCAATCTGGCATGCAGTCGAATGACCTTCTCCAACTGTTCGAATTCATTACTCCTGTCCATAATGTGACTGTTCGAATGCAGAAACATACGGCTGTTCGAGTGCCTTTTCTTTTCTCCATATGCAATTCTTCGAAAGCTTTTCGATTCATCATGTTCGGCTTTTCTGTATGCTTCAAATACGTCTGTTAGAATGCATGCAAATACGACCTTTCGAATGCTCTTATTATCCTTCATATTCGGCTTTTCGAATGCGTTTCAATTATGCATGTTTGGCTGTTGCATTGCATGTCCAACACCTGTCAACGTTTAACTGTCTGCTTTTTTCGACACGTGTCACCTTGCATGCTCCTACGGGTTTTACCTGCCAGACTGTTACCTGTCGCGATATCGTGACACTTTTAACTAATGCTGACGTCACCCTGAAGGTTGTCGCGAAATCGTGACCATTTTGGCCTTGAAAGCTTTTCCCCCGCTCATGTCGCGATATCGTGACACTTAGAACTTTTGCTGACGTCATTCTTAAGCATGTCACGAAATCACGACCGTTTTGGCTCTTGAAAGCTTTCCCTGCATCTTGTCGTGATATCGCGACACTTTGAACTTTTGCTGACGTCATCATCAATGCTGTCGTGAAATCGTGACGCTTCCGGCTTCCAGTAGCTTTCCTTTCATCCTGTCGTGAAATCGTGACACTTTTCAACTTTGTTGACGTCATCATCAATATGTCGTGAAATCACGACGCTTCCAGATTCCAACAGCTTTCCTTTCATCCTGTCGCGAAATCGTGACACTTTTCAACTTTGCTGACGTCATCATCCTGCTTGTCGTGAAATCGTGACACTTTCGGCTTCCGTACACTCTTCTTTGCCAGCAGCAGTGAAAAAGGAACATGTCGCGAAATCGTGACACTTTGCTCTTCCGTACAACTCTCCTTGCCAAACCCAGCGAAAATGGAACATGTCACGAAATCGTGACACTTTGCTCTTCCGTACAACTCTCCTTGCCAAACCCAGCGAAAATGGAACATGTCGCGAAATCGTGACGCTTCTGCTCTTGCTGACGTACATCATCCTTCTTGTCACGAAATCGCACGTCTTGCTCTTCTGACATCATCAATCTTCTTGTCATGAAATCGTGACGCTTCTGGCTTCCGTACGCTCTTTGCTCCATGCAGTAGCGAAATCGCTACACCTTAGTTTCCCTTTGTTTCAACATGTAGCGCCATCGCTACATCTTAGTTTCTCTTCGTTTCAACATGTAGCGAAATCGCTACACCTTAGTTTCTCTTTGTTTCAACATGTAGCGATATCGCTACACCTTCTTCTTGTGAATTTTTTACTTGTAGCGAAATCGCTACATCTTTGTTTTCTGCACTTCCTAATTGTAGCGAAATCGCTACACCTTTGTGCCATGTATTTTCATCATGCGGCGATATCGCTACACCTTTGTTTCCATTCATTTCAACATGTAGCGATATCGCTACACCTTTGTTGCTTGAGCATTCTCTCTCCTCTTCGGGTCGCGAAAACCCGACGTGTCGCGATATCGCGACACTTTTCTTTGCTAGCTCCTTTTCTCCATTTATGTCACGAAATCGCGACATCTTTTCACCTTGCTTCCCTCTCTGCCAGCATGTCGCGAAATCGTGACAGTTTACCTTTCACTTTCTCTCTCCTCTGCCATGTCGCGATATCGCGACAGTTTTGCTCGCATCTTCTCTCTCCTCGGACATGTCGCGAAATCGCGACAGTTTTGCTCGCATCTTCTCTCTCCTCGGACATGTCGCGAAATCGCGACACATTTTCTCTCTCCTCAATGAAAACTCGACATGTCGCGAAATCGTGACATTTTCGGTCGCGCCTTCTCTCTCCTCGACCATGTCGCGAAATCGCGATAGAAAACATGTCGCGATATCGCGACAGTTTTCTTCCTTGTCTCTTTTTGCCAGTTTCTGAATCTGGGTCACCTCTGTTTTCCTTGAAACTTTTTGCACTTGATCTGACTGACCTCTGAACTGCATCAACTGCATCAATCTGACTGTGTTGACAACAATGACAATACTTTTGCAATTCTTTTGCTGCACCTTGCTCAACAATCTCCCCCTTTGGAATTGTTGGCAACACACTGCAACCTTGCTTAATTTCTTCTCCCCCTTTGCCAATAATACCAAAGGGCTGCTGTAGACTCCCCCGAGTCTATGCACAACATTCTCAGACTTAAAAAGTTTGAATGCTCCCCATGAGAATGTGTTTCCCATAGCTAGTCGAGTGCTTGGGTGGTGTGACTACTCCCAACTTCTTTCGAAGGTATTCAAATACTTCCTTTGGCAAAGGTTTTGTGAATATATCGGCTACTTGCTCTGTAGTTGGAACAAAATCCAATTTAACCTCTCCTTACGCAACTTTATCCTTCAAGAAATGATATCGGATTGCAATATGTTTGGTTCTTGAATGCATTACTTGATTCTTGGATATGTTGATAGCACTAGTGTTATCACATTTAATTGAAATTGGTTCATTGAAATGAATACCAAGATCTTTCAACGTTTGTCTCATCCATAATATCCGAGTACGACATGTTGTTGCTGCAATGTATTCTGCCTCTGCAGTGGATAGAGATACTGATTCTTGTTTCTTGCTGTGCCATGCTACCAGCCTGTCACCAAGATAAAATGCTCCTCCACTTGTGCTCTTTCTGTCATCAATACATCCTGCCCAATCTGCATCAGAATATGCAATCAAAGTGAAATCTTTACCTTTTGGGTACCACAACCCATAATCCATAGTGCCCTTGAGATATCTGAAAATCCTCTTTACAACTTGTTACATGAGTTTCTTTGGGACTGGCTCTGAAATCTTGCAACCATACATACTGCTTGTAATATATCTGGTCTAGTGGTCGTTAAATACAGCGAGCTTCCAATCATAGACACTGTACATTGTTTGATCTACATCCGGGGATTTATCATCCTTGCTCAACTTGCAGCCTGTTGTCATGGGAGTGTTGACCGGTTTACTGTCTTCCATTGTGAACTTTTTCAGCATTTCTTTTACATATTTAACTTGAGAAATAAAAATGCCTTTTTCATTTTGATTGACCTGTAGTCCTAAGAAATAAGAAAGTTCACCAATCATTGACATCTCAAATTCTTTTTTCATTTTAATTGATATGTCTTTGCAGTATTCATCCATGCTGCTGCCAAATATTATGTCATCTACATAAACAACAAGAACAATAAGATGACCCTTCTCTGTTTTGACATATAAGTTGCTATCCACCAAACCTTTCTTAAACCCTTGTTTAATTAGATAATTATCCTGCCTTGCATACCATGCTCTGGGTGCCTGTTTTAATCCATATAAAGCTTTCTTTAACCCGCAAACAAAATCTGGATTTTCACCAAGTTGGAAGCCATCGGGTTGTTCAATGTAAACCTCTTCTTCCAGTTTTCCATTCAAAAATGCTGATTTTACATCCATTTGATATACTTTGAAGTTTTTATGAGCTGCTAATGCTAGAAACATTATGATTGCCTCTAGTATGGCTACCGGTGCAAAAGTTTCTTCAAAATCAATGCCTTCAACCTGAGCATAGCCTTTACATACCAATCTTGCCTTATTTCTGACAACCTGCCCATCTTCATTCAATTTATTTCTAAAAACCCATTTAGTACCAATTATGTTTTTATTTGTTGGTCTAGGTACTAATTCCCAGGTATTGTTTTTCTCTATCGGATCTAGTTCTTCATTGATTGCCTTCATCCAACTTTCATCGGTGCTTGCTTCGACAACATTTTTAGGTTCAATACTAGATAACGAGAGAATAGTTCCTCACTCGTTGTTCTTCTTGTTTGAATACCATCCGTGGGATCCCCAATAATCTGTTCACTTGGATGATTTTTCTGCCGGTTGCCTGTTTTAAATTTCCTGTTTTCTTCTTCTTCGAATTCAGTTTTTACACTATCTGGATCAATTTTCTGATTCTTCTCTGTTTCTTTTTCATCATCACCTTCAATGACTTCTTCATACATAGGGTAGTTTTCTTGATAAGTAGTTTCTTGTTCTCTACCTTCATCAACTTTTACATCAGCACTTTCAACAATTTTCTTCAACCTCTTGTTGTAACATGTGTATGCCTTGCTTTTTGTTGAGTAACCGAGAAAGATACCTTCATCAGCTCTATCTTCAAATTTACCAAGGTTATCTTCAGTCCGTTTTATGTAGCACTTGCTGCCAAATACTTTGAAATGTCTTGTTGTTGCCTTTACTGCCAAACCACAACTCATAAGCTGTTTTGCTTTCATGTGGTCTCAGCATGCACCTGTTTTGAATGTAAACTGCAGTATGAACTGCCTCTTTCCAAAATCTGTCAGCTATTTTGTTTTCTGCCAGCATTGTCCTTGCCATTTCCTTGCACTGTTCTATTCTTCCTTTCTACAACACCATTCTGCTGAGGTGTCCTAGCTGCTGAAAATTGTCTTCTTATCCCATGTTTTTGACAGTATTCTGCAAATTCTTCGGAGATAAACTCTCCTCCCCTGTCTGATCTTAGGCATTTAATTCTTTTTCTTGATTGATTCTCAACAAGATTTTTGAAGGTTTTAAACATCTCAAAGGCTTCTGACTTGAGTTTCAGAAATAGTACCCATGTCATTCTTGAGTAGTCATCTATACATAGCATAAAATATTTGTGTCCATTTATGCTTTCAGTTCTCATGGGTCCACATAGATCGGTGTGAATTAGTTCTAATGGCTTGCTAGTGAAGTATTCTTTTGCTTTGAAAGTGGCTCTGGTTTGTTTTCCCTTTTGGCATGACTCACGGATGCTATTTACGGGGTTTGCCAATGTTTGGTATATCTCTAACTGCTCTTTTTGAACTGATTTTTGCCAGATTGTCAAAACTAATATGCCCAAGCCTCTTGTGCCATAGCCAATTTTCATCTTCCTGTCCCATCAAGCATGTTCCTTCTGCAGTTTTTGAAAGTGTATACAGATTTCCTGAAGTTCTCAGTCCAGTGGCTATTAACTTTCCATTATTTGTCTTTCTTACTTCACAGCCCTCCTTCTTGAAGATTACATCATGACCTCTGTCACATATTTGACTTACACTTAGCAAGTTATGCTTCAGGCCAATTACAAACAAGACTTCTTTTGATTTTATATTGCCATCACCGATCTTGACTGATCCCTTTCCAACAATCTTTGCTCCATCATTATTTCCAAATTTCACAGAACCACCTTCATAATTCTGTAAATTCTCAAACTTTTGCTTGTCACCTGTCATGTGACTGGAACAACCACTGTCCAAGTATCCAAGGTGCTGATTTGTTCCGAGCTTTAAAAGCAGTCTGGACAATCAAAGATTCCTTTTCTTTCCATTCCGGTTTGATAGCAGATTTTGCTACTTGTTTTGCCTTTGTCCTTTCATTAGCATGTGCCTGTTTTTCAGGAAATTTCTGGTTTTGTTTCAACCCACTTGGCTGAGATTTTCTACCCTGATAATTATTTGATGCAAAAGTGCTTACGCAGTTTCTAGCAATATGTCCAAAATTATGACAATTATAACATTCTACTGCATTATTCATTAAAGGAGAAAAAACATTTCTGCTGGTAAAATTCCTTTGAGATACATTATGCCTGCAATCTGAAATCTTATGGCCATAAGCATTGCATTTAAAACAATAACCAGAAAATGCATGATTAAACCTGGGTGCCGGTCTTTGCCAGTTTGAAGTAGGCGCCATGACTCTTCTCCTCTTCGGATGTGTGACTTTTGTGAATCCATCTTTGTCAGTATTCTTATTGAATCTGGCATTATTGTTTTCTTTTGCATGATTTTGTTTTTCTGGTTCAACCCTGATCTTTTCTTCTTTCTTTATGGGTTCTATATTCAAGTTCTTTGAATCCTTTGAAGATTCTCCTTCATCAAAGCCTAAACCAAATTTGATGCCAGAAGGCCTTTGGTTATTTAACATTTTATCCAGATTTACAGTACTTTCTTCAAACTTATGAAAACAGTTCAATTTTCTATTCATCTCTTCTAACTGCATCCTTAACTTAACAATGTCTTCCTCTAGCTTGCTGCATTCAACTGTCTTTATAGTTAATTGTTCATCAAGAACTTCAGACATTTTCTTGAATTCCTCTATCTGTATTTTCAAATTGTTTATTATGTCTGTGGCATTCTCTAATTTCTTTGAAAAAATTTTATTCTTCTTCCTTTCTGCACTCAACTCTTCAAGTGCAGCAACCAATTCTCCTTCCAAATACACTTCAGCTTCATCCTTGGAATTTTCATCACCTTCCTGATTTTCCTCTGTTCTTTCTTCTTCAAGTGCCATGAACAGAGCTTCACCTTCTTCTTCTTCAGACTCCTCATCTGTGCTTTCTTCAGAACTGCTGACATTCTTGGTTATGAAGCTTTTCTTCTTGAAGTTGTTCTTTCTGAAATTTTGTTTCTTCTTCCAGTCACCTTTTTCTTGGTGTGAACCTTCACCATTTTTGGTTCTCTCCTGCATTGGACATTTGGCTGCAAAATGACCGACTCCTCCACAATTGAAGCATTTAAAAGGTAGCTTCCCTCTATATTTTCCTTTTCCTTTTGTGAGTTTTCGAACAAAATTGGCTTCTGTTTCATCCAGTGTTCCTTCATCCTCAGATTCATGTTCAGCTTTTACATTCTTGTGTGCTTTAAAAGTTGCTTCTCTGTCTGTAGACTTGGTTTGTCCTATTCTCATTTCATATGCTGTCAGGGAACCATGCAACTCATCCATGCTGAAGTTGTTTAGATCTTTTGCCTCTTCTATTGCAGAGACTTTGGAGTTAAATCTTTTGTGAAGTGTTATGAGAACCTTTTTCACAACAATTGCATCATCAATTTCTTCACCAAGTCCTCTGATTGCATTAATAATTCCGTTGACTCTCAGCATATAAATTTCTATGTTTTCATCTTCCTTCATTTGCGGTGCTTCGAACTGTGCTCGATGAGTTTGCAGTTTTGCTTCCTTAATCTTACTGTCTCCTTCATGGATGCTCTTCGATTTATCCCACATGTCCTTTGCTGATTTACAACTCATGACTCTTATCAGTTCACTGTCAACAAGCCCACACATTATGGCATTCTTAGCTTTGGAGTTGTTTTCAAATTTCTTTTTCTCAGTAGTATCTGTTGGAGGGGTAGTGGGTGCTGTGTATCCACTATCTACAGAATCCCAAATATCGTATCCCAATGCACTCAGATATGTTTGCATTCTGAGTTTCAGAAGGTGTAATT
This sequence comes from Wollemia nobilis, assembly GCA_028583015.1. NCBI lineage: Eukaryota > Viridiplantae > Streptophyta > Pinopsida > Araucariales > Araucariaceae > Wollemia > Wollemia nobilis. The sequence continues at coordinate 16,650,476 of JAQPPZ010003374.1, forward strand.
TGTTCCATCAAATAAGGGAGCTTTGTTGGATGAAAATCCTTCACCACCTGCCATTGTTTCTTCCAAGATCTCCTTAGCTGATTAAGCTTGTACAAGGAACCTTGCTCTGATACCAATTGATGATTACACAATGACACTGAGAGGGGGGGTGAATCAGTGTAGCTATTAATTTTTATATCTACAACATTTAATATGAAATAAAGAGAACTTGACAACTGAAAAACAACTTGAACAAGAGAGCACACCACAACACTCAATATACCGAGGTTCACCAATTTGGCTACTCCTCAAAAATGACTGCTTGGACTCCAATCCAAATCCAGTCTTTGCAAAATCAATTTTACAAACACTTTACCAGCACCAACTGGAAGGAGCACCAACCCCTGTAATTTTCTGCTTCAACAGATGGAGCACCAACTCCTAGTACCAAGCACCAACTTGGACTGCAATTCTGATCAATTTAGAATGACATAAAAATGTCTTCACTTCATGCACGACCACGACTGAGTCTGCAATTAACCCAACTCTACACACTCTCACGGCTCTGCTTATTTTTCTCTTGATTCTTTTCTAACCCTCCTTTTACAGCAATTTCTCTCTAACAGCAGCAATATCTTCTCTGTACGATTATTCTTTTATAACCTTTCAATCTGGCATGCAGTCGAATGACCTTCTCCAACTGTTCGAATTCATTACTCCTGTCCATAATGTGACTGTTCGAATGCAGAAACATAATGTTGTTCGAGTGCCTTTTCTTTTCTCCATATGCAATTCTTCGAAAGCTTTTCGATTCATCATGTTCGGCTTTTCTGTATGCTTCAAATACGTCTATTAGAATGCATGCAAATACGACCTTTCGAATGCTCTTATTATCCTTCATATTCGGCTTTTCGAATGCGTTTCAATTATGCATGTTTGGCTGTTGCATTGCATGTCCAACACCTGTCAACGTTTAACTGTCTACTTTTTTTGACACGTGTCACCTTGCATGCTCCTGCGGGTTTTACCTGCCAGACTGTTACCTATCGCGATATCGTGACACTTTTAACTAATGCTGACGTCACCCTGAAGGTTGTCACGAAATCGTGACCATTTTGGCCTTGAAAGCTTTTCCCCCGCTCATGTCGCGATATCGCGACACTTAGAATTTTTGCTGACGTCATCCTTAAGCATGTCGCGAAATCGTGACCGTTTTGGCTCTTGAAAGCTTTCCCTGCATCTTGTCGCGATATCGCGACACTTTGAACTTTTGCTGACGTCATCATCAATGCTGTCGTGAAATCGTGACGCTTTCGGCTTCCAACAGCTTTCCTTTCATCCTGTCGCGAAATCGTGACACTTTTCAACTTTGCTGACGTCATCATCAATGCTGTCGTGAAATCGTCGATGCTTCGCTTCCTTTCCTTTCATCCTGTCACGAAATCGTGACACTTTTCAACTTTGCTGACGTCATCATCAATGCTTGTCGCGAAATCGTGACACTTTCGGCTTCCGTACACTCTTCTTTGCCAGCAAAAAATGGAACATGTCGCGAAATCGTGACACTTTGCTCTTCCGTACAACTCTCCTTGCCAAATCCAGCGAAAATGGAACATGTCGCGAAATCGTGACACTTTGCTCTTCCGTACAACTCTCCTTGCCAAACCCAGCGAAAATGGAACATGTCGCGAAATCGTGACGCTTTTGCTCTTGCGACGTACATCATCCTTCTTGTCGAAATATACCCTTAAATCTTCTTGTCTGAAATCGCGACACTTTGCTCATACACTCTTTGCTCCATGCAAAAAATCGCTACACCTTAGTTTCCCTTTGTTTCAACATGTAGCGCCATCGCTACATCTTAGTTTCCTTTTGTTTCAACATGTAGCGCCATCGCTACACCTTAGTTTCTCTTTGTTTCAACATGTAGCGATATCGCTACACCTTCTTCTTGTGAATTTTTTACTTGTAGCGAAATCGCTACATCTTTGTTTTCTGCACTTCCTAATTGTAGCGAAATCGCTACACCTTTGTGCCATGTATTTTCATCATGCAGCGATATCGCTACACCTTTGTTTCCATTCATTTCAACATGTAGCGATATCGCTACACCTTTGTTGCTGAGCATTCTCTCTCCTCTTCGGGTCGCGAAAACCCGACGTGTCGCGATATCGCGACACTTTTCTTTGCTAGCTCCTTTTCTCCATTTATGTCGTGAAATCGTGACATCTTTTCACCTTGCTTCCCTCTCTGCCAGCATGTCACGAAATCGTGACAGTTTACCTTTCACTTTCTCTCTCCTCTGCCATGTCGCGATATCGCGACAGTTTTGCTCGCATCTTCTCTCTCCTCGGCCATGTCGCGAAATCGTGACAATTTTGCATGCATTTTCTCTCTCCTACTTTTTGTCGCGAAATCGCGACACATTTTCTCTCTCCTCAATGAAAACTCGACATGTCGCGAAATCGCGACATTTTCGGCTGCGCCTTCTCTCTCCTCGACCATGTCGCGAAATCGCGACAGAAAACATGTCGCGATATCGCGACAGTTTTCTTCCTTGTCTCTTTTTGCCAGTTTCTGAATCTGGGTCACCTCTGTTTTCCTTGAAACTTTCTGCACTTGATCTGACTGACCTCTGAACTGCATCAACTGCATCAATCTATCTGTGTTGACAACAATGACAATACTTTTGCAATTCTTTTGCTGCACCTTGCTCAACAAATATAGGCTAGGGCAGACAACCATGCATGATGAATAATACCAGACAAAGTGTGATGGGATGGCAATATAACACCTTAGAAGGATATTGTTTGTGTTGAAGACATGGGTTTCAAATTCATGTGGTAGCAACCTTTACAGCAGTGGGCATTACATATTAAGCATTGGATAGAGTGGATGACTACGTTTGGTAGAACATCACAACTAATAATGGACATCAATGAGCACATAACAAGCACTCATTGACATCGAACTTAGGTTACACGGTGCAGGCATCGAAGATCCACGAAGGTTTGGTTTGAAAAGCACATATAGGCCATAATTCATGTGGAAACAAGAGTGACATATGAATCATTAACTAAGGGAAAAAGTGAATGCCCAACAAAATTGAGTAGAGATCCAGAGTGCTTCGTCGACCATCATATATCATAGCAGTGTTCATGCTAGTGCACAATAGTGTGAAATCAATTTAGTAGACATCGTCGACAACCATAATTGTTCTACATTATGTGAAGAAGAGATTCCATAAAAGGTGAATGACACTATTTTACACTATCGAGCAACATTTTAGTGATATTTACTTGACTCGTGGGCACATCTCATGTCGACGTCGTTTACCCTTTGTCCTCAGATAGCAATGGACATTGTCGTATAATCTACAAGATGAACGTAGAACAAAAATTTCAAGCAAGCTACGTGGATAGCTTTATCTGAATAAAATATAGCATTTCAAATAGAACAACCCCATCATGTTTGATAAAATGTAGTAATGCATTGTGGAAAATATTACATAACGATAGTTTTATGGTAGGTTTAATTGTTAGAGCAATATCCTACACCACGAAGGATGGATGCCTTGAAAGTTAATGGTAGGCCTAGAATGAAGTTTTACCTAGGGTAGCGGTTATGAAGAGAAAGCTACCAAGGTGTTATACAAGTGTAAGGCAAATAATGGGTATTGCTATAATAATTAAATGAATACAGTGCAGGTTGAACGAGTTGAAGAGAAAAGGCGTGGTTATGGGACCGAGACAAAATGAGCGGTCAGGCCCACGTTTTAGAATGGAAGGAAGATAGTTAAGGTAGAAGCGCCCGAGGACAATACATGGACGTTCATTACACACAATGTCAACAATATTCAAAGCAAATAGAATAAAACTAAAAAGGTGTTTTGTTCGAAATATTCCAAGATTAATGGAACGGATGAGCGTTTTGAGAGGAAACTAAGCAAAATTAAAAGAATGGATTATCATTGGAAATAAAACGTTATGCAATCCAATGAATTACAAGGAAATGAAAGGAAGAGAAAACCAAGAGCTAGAGAAGGAGAAACAAATGGTTTTATGAAAAGGTAAAATATGGCATCGAAAGAGGAAAATGGGGTTGGTTCTTCTTGGGAAGGCCAAATGCTGCTGAAAAATAAATGTAGAAAGAAATATTATTTTAATGCAAGGGATTTTCTCCCCCAACCAACTTTTGGATATGGTTGATTCCTTGTCACAAAAGGAAATTTAAAAGAAATTGACAAAGACTAAAGTGAGAAACTAAGGGATATGAAGATAAGGGAGAGAAATTTGGATTTAAATGTAGATGATATTTGGTTAACATCACTTCCACAAAGCACACAATAACTAAATTACATACAGATCCTAACAAATCAGCTACTTAAAAAAATATTTTAAAATATAAAATAATATCATGTCATACCCTCTGCTACTCTAATAGCCCTTGATACTCTAAGAAATATTTTAAAGAAGAAATCATAACCATATGACAAATTCCAGGCATCCTTAATATTATTGGCAATTTGAGTTATTTTGTGTTGGTATTGATGTCACATGGATCATTGATGTCACATGGATCACATTGAGTTTTGGTGGCAAAAGCACTTCATAAATAATCATTTATGATATTTTGGAGAGCATGGATGTATACAGGGTTTTGTGGCACAAGAGGCATATAATATTTAATTTTTAAATATTATATTAATGGTTTTTATTAAAACCAATGGTAAAGGGTTTTTATTAAAACCAATGGTAAAGGTTTTTATTTAAACCAATGGAAAGGGTTTTTATTAAAACCATTGGAAAGGGTTTTTCATTAAAACCACTATGCTAAGACTTCTCCAAATAATGATGGATGAAAAGGTTTTTCAAATAAAACCTAGGTGCAAAAAGTTTCATGGCAAAATTCAAAAGAATGAAGGAGATATCCCAATTCAAAGTTAAGAGGTGAATTATTAAATTCTTATTTAATAATTCTAAGGTCTAAAGTTGAATTTTATTATTCATCGTGCAATGGTTGGGGAGATTAATAAAATCCATCGACGTCATTCGAAGGCATGGAGGTGCATATAAATAAAAGGTAAAACCTTTGTTTATAAGAGATTGGGAATATTGTGCATGAGTGAGAATCGTCGAAAGGGGAGCAGCGAAGAAATAAAGAAAAATAATTTTTGTTTGAGAGCAAGGTCAAGGAGACAACGTGGGAAAGTGATATCACGCAGGAGCCTATAGCACAGTTGGTAGTGCACGAACTTTGCACAAGGTAGGTTCGTTGTTCGAATCCTGCCAGGGGCAAAGTGTTTTGCTAAGGAAGGCAATTTGAGTTTTCAGATTTGAGCGTAGGAAAAGTTGGGTGTTTGGGATTAAATCCCAATGTGGGCTGATGCCCACGTGGTAAGCGCTTCACAATGCTAAGTGAGAGGAACAGAGTTCGACTCCCACAAAGGTGTGAAGGCGCATTGTTTTTGGCAAGGCATTAACGATTTTGAAGATGGTGAAGGCACATTAATTTTGGCAAAGGCATTTCATAAAAAGGTATTTATCTCTAGTGCATGGTAATATTTGATATTGCCAAAGTTTTGGTGCATTGAAAATCATTTCTATTATAACTAGGGAGTTATAAGGTATTTAGTAAAAATAAATGATTGTTGTATGTGCTTAGGGAGTTATAAGGTTTGAAGTTAAATATTTGTGATTGTTGTATGTGGAGTTATAAGGTGTGGAATTAAAAATAAAAAGCATAGGTGTTTGTTGTATGTATTAATAAAATTAGGGAGTCATAAGGTTGGAAAGTGTTGAACTTGTTATATGTTCTAGTGCATGATTTAATTATGAAATTAAACTAGGAACTTGAGACCTAGTTAATTGCTACCTTGAGTTAGAAGACATGCACATGAGTTAGGGTTTGAAGTTGAAGACAAATTGCTTGATTATGTGCCTTGGCTATTAAGAAGAAGTGGATGGATTAGAAAATCAATTTTGTGGATAAAATTGATGCTTGAGTTCATTATTGCTTTAGTGGAGTTCATTGAGAGTATTGCCATTATTGAGGAGGTTTTTGCCATTGCTTGAGGAGATTATTGTTGGTTACTTGTTGAGTACATTGCCACTATTTGAGACCATTGAGGAGATCATTTGCTAGTCACTTGTGGATACATTTATCTTTCATTTGAGGAGATCATTGTTGGCTATTTGAGAGCTCTTTGCTTGAGGGAGTTGTGCTTGTTTCTTGAGAGCTTATTGACATTGCATGAGGAAGATATTATTGAGAACCTATTGCTATCACTTGTGGAGATTGTCCTTGGTTGGTTAAAGTCCTCATTGTTATTGCTTGGAGAGGTTTTCATTAGAGAGCTCATTTGCCATATATTTGAGAGTTCATTGTTGAGCATTGTTATCATCCATTTGAGAGAGTATTTTTCATACATGGTTGAGTTCATTGTTGAGCATTGTTATCATCCATTTTAGAGAGTATTTGTCATACATTGTTGAGATCATTGTGGATCATTGTTGTCATCCATTGAAGAGTACATTGCCATTCATTGTTGAGTTCATCATTGAGCCTTGCCTTCATTGATTTGTGGATGAGATTTGAGTGCTACTTGAGCATGATTGATTGAGCCTTTGAGAAGGCTTTTGGGACAAATTTTATATTTGGAAGAATTGAGGAGCTTTTGATAGATTTGAGTGAGCCTTTGAGAAGGCTTTTGTGGACAGATTGATTAAGAGACCTTTAGAAGCTTTTGATACAGATTTGGGACAACATTTGAGCAGGATTGTTTGAGCCTTTTGTGAAGGCCTTGAGTACATATTTGGGACAAAATTTGAGTAGGATTGTTTGAGCCTTGTGAGAAGGCATTGAGGTAGATTTATGAGCAGTGAAAGAGATAGAACAGAAATAGAAAAATATACCAACACCAGTTGCCTAGCTGAGTAGATCAGTGAAGATCCCACCTAAGTAGATCAGATTTCCTAGTTGAGCAGATCAGTGGATTGCCTAGTTGAGCAGATCAGTGGATAGCCTAGCTGAGCAGATCAGTGGATAGCCTAGCTGAGCAGATTAGTGGAGCCCACCTGAGCAGATCAGGATAGCCTAGCTTTGAGAAGATCAAAGTAATCATTTGTATTGGGATAAGGATCCCTATTTCTTTATGAAATATTATAAGGAGATTATCTTGTGGACTACCCCACATTGGGGGAACCACGTTAAATCTTGTGTCTCAATTGTGTGTGGTGATTTGTGCACTTGCTTACTATTGCTATCTATGTCATTAATGCACACTGCTATATTTGGTTATTGCAATTAAGGACACTAATTGATATTGGTTTGGAAAGAAAGTAAAAAGTGGGTGCTATACTGTTCACCCCCCCTCTCAGTATAAGCTTGTGTTCTTCAATTGGTATCAGAGCGGGTTCCTTCGAAAAGACTAACAAGCTTGAAGGTAGATTCTACTGGGTTATAGGATGGACAAATGGTATATTGATAGTGGGTGCTCTAGTCATATGATTGGGTATAAGGATAAATTCATTTCTCTAAGAGGGAACAATAGTGGATCAGTGAGATTTGGTGATAATGCTTCAACTAAAATCAAAGGGAGAGGAACCTTAAGTTTGGATGATGGAAAGACTACTACACAGGGTGTACTCTATGTTGAGGGTCTAAAACACAATCTACTGAGTGTAAGTCAGCTTTGTGATCGAGGGTACATAGTTACTTTTTCCTCTACAGGATGCAAAATCAGGGAAACAAAAATAGGGAAGCTTGTTGCAAATGCAGAAAGAACCAATAACAATCTCTACATGCTCAGCGAAATAAAAAGAGAAAAATGTCTTCTATCTCGAGAAGAAGAAAGTTGGTTATGGCATAAAAGGTTGTGTCATTTGAACTTCGACAACATAGTAAGGATAAGCAACAAACAAATTTTTAGAGATCTACCGAAGATAAAAAGACCTTCAAATACAATTTGTGCATAGTGTCAGTATGGAAAGCAGACAAGATCAAGTTTCAAGGCAAAAGAATATTCCTCTTCCAAGGTTTTAGAATTGATTCATACTGATTTATGTGGTCCTATGAGAACCAAAATCCTGCAAGGTGAAAGCTACTTCATGTTGTTCATAGATGATTATTCCAGAATGACTTGGGTTGTTTTTTTGAAAGAGAAATCAGAGGCATTTGAACATTTCAAAGTATTCAAAGAAATGGTAGAAAATGAAATAGGAAAGAAGATCAAGTGTTTGCGATCAGATAGAGGAGGGGAATTCATCTCTACAGAATTCATTGAGTTTTGTGTAGAACATGGAATCAGAAAAGAATACTCAGTAGCAAGGACTCCTCAGCAAAATGGAGTAGTAGAAAGAAAGAATAGAACTCTTGAGAATATGGCCAGAGCAATGCTAAATGAATCAAGAATCTCATATGGGTTTTGGAAGGAAGCAATCAGTACAACAGTCTATGTTATGAATAGAGCTCAAGTTAGAACGAAGCAACATAAGACTCCATATGAGTTTTGGAAAGGAAGACCTCCCACGGTAAACTACTTCAGAATTTTTGGAAGTAAATGCTATATCAAAAGAGAGGATAAGGACTTGGGCAAGTTTGATCCTAGATGCGATGAAGGTATTTTTCTTGGATACTCTACAAAGAGTAAGGCCTACAGATGCTACAATAAAAGAACACACACCATGGTGGAAAGTATAAATGTTAGAGTTGATGAAAGAACAGGAATAAATGAGCCATCTCAGGAAGATATTCTTGAAGAAGAAGAAAGTTGTCAGGAAGAAATGGGTGAAGATTCAGATGAAGAAGATTTGTAGAATATACCTTCCAAAACTTCATCAAGATATATTCAAAAAAATCATCCAGAGGACTTGATCATTGGCAGCCCTGATGTAAGATGGACAAGAAGAGGAATCATAGGCTCAACAGAACAAGCAAATGTTTCACTACTATCCAAGATAGAACCAAAGGATTTCAGAGAGGCAGAAAGTGATGTATGTTGGATTAAAGCAATGAAGGAAGAACTAGATCAGATTGAAAAAAGTAAGACTTGGGAATTAGTTCCACGTCCAAAAGGAAAAAATGTAATTGGTACTAAATGGGTCTACAGGAACAAACTGAATGAAGATGGTCAAGTCATCAGAAACAAGGCAAGATTGGTGTGTAAAGGATATGCACAAGTAGAAGGAATTGATTTTGATGAGACCTTTGCACCAGTTGCAATATTGGAAGCTATACAGATGTTTCTGGCACTTTCAAGCTACAGGAATTTCAAAGTATATCAAATGGATGTCAAATCAACATTTCTAAATGGTCACTTAGAAGAAGAAGTTTACATTGAACAACCAGATGGGTTTAATCAAGCAGATAAGCCAGATTATGTATGCAGATTGAAAAAGGCTCTTTATGGCTTAAAGCAAGCTCCTAGAGCATGGTATTCAAGACTGGATAAATATCTTTGAGAGCAAGGTTTCAGAAAGGGAACAGTTGATAGCAATATGTATATTAAAAATAAGGGAAATGATTTGATGATTGTGGAAGTTTATGTGGATGATATTATCTTTGGGGGTAGCAATGACAAAATGTGTCAAGAATTTGCAAGAAACATGACTAATGAGTTTGAAATGTCTATGCTTGGTGAATTAACCTTTTTTCTTGGACTACAGATTTCACAATTAGAAGAAGGGATATTTCTTTCACAAACAAAGTATATAAAAGAGATGTTGAAGAAATTCAAAATGGAAGATAGTAAGCCAGTTAGCACTCCAATGGTTACAGGGTGCAAATTAAGCAAAGATGATGAATCTCCTGATGCAAATCAAACTCTATACAGATCTATGATTGGTAGCCTATTATATGTTACAGCCACAAGACCAGATATAATACAGGCAATTGGTTTAGTGGGAAGATTTCAAGCAGCTCCAAAAGAATCGCATGTGACAAAAGTGAAAATAATACTCAGATATCTCAAAGGAACAATGGAGTATGGTCTATGGTATCCTAGAAGCAGTAAGTTCACTCTCACAACATACATAGATGCAGATTGGGCAGGAAATATTGATGATAGAAAAAGCACAAGCGGAGGAGCATTCTTTCTTGGTGATTGCCTAGTTTCTTGGCTAAGCAAGAAACAACCATCAGTGTCACTTTCCACAATAGAGGCAGAATATATTGCAGCGGCAACATGTTGTTCATAGGTGTTATGGATGAAACAGACTCTCAAATATTTCAGTATAGAACATGATCATCCCATTCCTATTATGTGTGATAATACTAGTGCTATAAGTATCTCGAAGAATCCAATAATGCATGCCAGAACAAAGCACATTCCAATCAAGTATCACTTTTTAAGAGAGCAAGTTACAGAGCAACAAGTAAGATTGGAATATGTTCCTACAAAATATCAGATTACAGACATATTTACAAAACCATTACCAAGAGAAACATTTGAGCATTTGAGAGAATAGTTGGGAGTAAAAGTACTCCCACCCCAAAATTAATCACCTCAAGAGAGAAGGTGGTGGGGGGCTAAGCTTAAGAGTCATATCTTTTAGCCCCATAGGTGTCCCTTTTGCCATTGATGTCAAAGGGGGAGAGATTTGAGTAAGGGGGAGAGCATTGAGATAGGGGGAGCAGCCTCCATAGAGAGTATTGAGTTAGGGGGAGCACCTTTGATTCTCAGAGATGGTTTTTGTAGTGATTGTGGTGATTTGCATTAGAGGTGTTGCCATCAATGACAAAGGGGGAGATTGTTGGCAATTTGAGTTATTTTGTGTTGTCATTGATGTCACATGGATCATTGATGTCACATAGATCACATTGAGTTTTGGTGGCAAAAGCACTTCATAAATAATCATTTATGATATTTTGGAGAGCATGGATGTATACAGGGTTTTGTGGCACAAGAGGCATATAATATTTAATTTTTAAATATTATATTAATGGTTTTTATTAAAACCAATGGCAAGGGTTTTTATTAAAACCAATGGTAAAGGTTTTTATTTAAACCAATGGAAAGGGTTTTTATTAAAACCATTGGAAAGGGTTTTTCATTAAAACCACTATGCTAAGACTTCTCCAAATAATGATGGATGAAAAGGTTTTTCAAATAAAACCTAGGTGCAAAAAGTTTCATGGCAAAATTCAAAAGAATGAAGGAGATATCCCAATTCAAAGTTAAGAGGTGAATTATTAAATTCTTATTTAATAATTCTAAGGTCTAAAGTTGAATTTTATTATTCGTCGACGTGCAATGGTTGGGGAGATTAATAAAATCCGTCGACGTCATTCGAAGGCATGGAGGTGCATATAAATAAAAGGTAAAACCTTTGTTTATAAGAGATTGGGAATAATTGCGCATGAGTGAGAATCGTCGAAAGGGGAGCAACGAAGAAATAAAGAAAAATAATTTTCGTTTGAGAGCAAGGTCAAGGAGACAGTGCAGGAAAGTGACATCACGCAGGAGCCTATAGCATAGTTGGTAGCGCACAAACTTTGCACAAGGCAGGTTCGTTGTTCGAATCCCGCTAGGGGCAAAGTGTTTTGCTAAGGAAGGCAATTTGAGTTTTCAGATTTGAGCACAGGCAAAGTTGGGTGTTTGGGATTAAATCCCAACATGGGCTGATGCCCACGTGGTAAGCGCTTCACAGTGCTAAGTGAGAGGAACAGAGTTCGACTCCCGCAAAGGTGTGAAGGCGCATTGTTTTTGGCAAGGCATTAACGATTTCGAAGATGGTGAAGGCACATTAATTTTGGCAAAGGCATTTTGTAAAAAGGTATTTATCTCTAGCGCATGGTAATATTTGATATTGCCAAAGTTTTGGTGCATTGAAAATCATTTCTATTATAACTAGGGAGTTATAAGGTATTTAGTAAAAATAAATGATTGTTGTATGTGCTTAGGGAGTTATAAGGTTTGAAGTTAAATATTTGTGATTGTTGTATGTGGAGTTATAAGGTGTGGAATTAAAAATAAAAGCATAGGTGTTTGTTGTATGTATTAATAAAAATTAGGGAGTCATAAGGTTGGAAAGTGTTGAACTTGTTATATGTTCTAGTGCATGATTTAATTATGAAATTAAACTAGGAACTTGAGACCTAGTTAATTGCTACCTTGAGTTAGAAGACATGCACATGAGTTAGGGTTTGAAGTTGAAGACAAATTGCTTGATTATGTGCCTTGGCTATTAAGAAGAAGTGGATGGATTAGAAAATCAATTTTGTGGATAAAATTGATGCTTGAGTTCATTATTGCTTTAGTGGAGTTCATTGAGAGTATTGCCATTATTGAGGAGGTTTTTGCCATTGCTTGAGGAGATTATTGTTGGTTACTTGTTGAGTACATTGCCACTATTTGAGACCATTGAGGAGATCATTTGCTAGTCACTTGTGGATACATTTGTCTTTCATTTGAGGAGATCATTGTTGGCTATTTGAGAGCTCTTTGCTTGAGGGAGTTGTGCTTGTTTCTTGAGAGCTTATTGACATTGCATGAGGAAGATATTATTGAGAACCTATTGCTATCACTTGTGGAGATTGTCCTTGGTTGGTTAAAGTCCTCATTGTTATTGCTTGGAGAGGTTTTCATTAGAGAGCTCATTTGCCATATATTTGAGAGTTCATTGTTGAGCATTGTTATCATCCATTTGAGAGAGTATTTGTCATACATTGTTGAGCATTGTTATCATCCATTTGAGAGAGTATTTGTCATACATTGTTGAGATCATTGTGGATCATTGTTGTCATCCATTGAAGAGTACATTGCCATTCATTATTGAGTTCATCATTGAGCCTTGCCTTCATTGATTTGTGGATGATATTTGAGTGCTACTTGAGCATGATTGATTGAGCCTTTGAGAAGGCTTTTGGGATAGAATTTTTGGATAGATTTGAGGCAAATTTTGTGCATGATTGAGTGAGCCTTTGAGAAGGCTTTTGGGAATGAAAATTTATGCATGATTGAGTGAGCCTTTGAGAAGGATTTTGGGATAGATTTATGGATAGATTTGGGACAACATTTGAGTAGGATTGTTTGAGCCTTTTTGTGAAGGCCTTGAGTACAGATTTGGGACAGCATTTGAGCAGGATTGTTTGAGCCTTGTGAGAAGGCATTGAGGTAGATTTGTGAGCAGTGAAAGAGATAGAACAAAAATAGAAAAACATACCAACACCAGTTGCCTAGCTGAGAAGATTAGTGGAGAGCCCACCTGAGCAGATCAAGATTGCCTAGTTGAGTAGATCAGTGGATTGCCTAGCTGAGCAGATCAGTGGATTGCCTAGCTGAGCAGATCAATGGATAGCCTAGCTGAGCAGATCAGTGGATAGCCTAGCTGAGTAGATCAGTGGATAGCCTAGCTGAGCAGATCAGTGGAGCCCACTTGAGCAGATCAGGATAGCCTAGCTTTGAGTAGATCAAAGTAATCATTTGTATTGGGATAAGGATCCCTATTTCTTTGTGAAATATTATAAGGAGATTATCTTGTGGACTACCCCACATTGGGGGAACCACGTTAAATCTTGTGTCTCAATTGTGTGTGGTGATTTGTGCACTTGCTTACTATTGCTATCTATGTCATTAATGCACACTGCTATATTTGGTTATTGCAATTAAGGACACTAATTGATATTGGTTTGGAAAGAAAGTAAAAAGTGGGTGCTATACTGTTCACCCCCCCTCTCAGTATAAGCTTGTGTTCTTCAAATATTCCAATAGCTTGGAGTGATAATCCAAACAACAACTTAGACCTAATATAATATACCACCCATAAGGCTTTTATAGAAATATTTAGGGCCTATAGAGCATCCATAAATGAAAAATTCCATAATACAATGCTAGGAAAAGTCAAACAATAAGATAATTCATTAAAATTCTATAGTAGAATTATATATTATACAACAAGAAAATACTCAAATTGTTGACCCTCATGCTAAATTAAATTGCATTATTTATAGATTACTATACTAGCCTAGCTAATAATTACAAGGATAGCCTACCATAGACCTAAAATTATAGGCACGACCTAACCCTATCCAAAGCTTGTGCTCATTTAGCATGCTTGAAAGGAGTGGAGATCCCTTTATTGGTCTGTTCTAGATAGCTATTTTGGTCCAACATCATTCATCATATTTATTAGCCATCTATATTTAGTATATTTACACCTCTTGAGCATGCTCAGTTTCTCACTCTTACCTTATTTTTGTTAACTATTAGACTTGCAAGGAACTCTATTTATGATTAGTGGTGGTTGATGTTGTTGTAGGTTTTTGGAAACTAGCTATCACTTTCCTATAACAGCCTCACTTTGGATGGCTAAGAAGTTTCTAGGTGCCTCATTCCTCTAATGCACACAATCTCTATTGAAATAGACCTATCCAAGAGCCCTCCTCTTTTATTGTTATCTATTGTAGACCTTTGTTTATTGTCAGGGCTATAATGTATCCTTGCTAATATTGCTTTGAACCTCAAGCCACTTCAAGCTCCTAACCATTCAAGCCTTGGGCAACTTGAGAGTTTGGAAACCTTGTACAGAGTCACTCTACACTTGGTCACTTTACACCTAGACACTCTTGAGTAGCAAAATTTCTTGACTTAGATTATGGGCACAATAATTACCCTTTTTATTTTTGACCAAATTTTATACAAAAGATGTCAAGCCCAATAATATTTCCTTGTATCTTGATCAAAATTTTATAAAATAATGATAGTCCAACACGATTTATTAGTAGTTAAATGTAGCTACTTCTAAGGATTCAAAAGTAGGAGGTTTAGACCCTAAAGCATTAAGCTCCACATGTAAGGACCCATAGGAAATTTTTATCAAATTAGAAATAGGAGTTGACCTAAGTTGTTGAATATGTCTTGAATGGGACATATCACCAACGAGATGGGATAACTTATTTAAATGTTATAAATTATTTGCATATATGATCATTAATAAAGTTTCTTTATTGTTGCGAGTGAAAGTGGTAAGGTTATCCATATATCCAAATATAACTTCTCCCATTTCATTATGGACAGGGGAGATATTTCTAGAGGGAAAAAGTTGTTCCTCCTCTTCTTCATATACAATGTTCTTGAATACTGTTGAAATTTTAGAAATGGGAGATAAAGGTTCTATACTGTATGCCATTTGATAATCCATTCTTTTGGTATGTATGGAGGTTGTTGTTCAATCATACTTGCAAAGAGGAATTAATTTTATTAATTTTTTGTTCATAGATTTGATTAGAGAATAATGAGAAGATGTTTCAAAAATCCTTATATTCCCTTTGTGATAACATTTTCCTCCTTGTGACTCCCATTATCCCATAATTTTATAGTCATAAAGAGATATAATACTCAAGGTTTTTATGATGGTTTACTCAAGGGGTTGTTAATATTCTCCTGGTAGGACTAATTTTTTGTTATGTTTTTGTTATCCATGTTTAATATGATTTAATATAATCAAATAGTTTAGGTGATTTTGATTAAAGGGTGGTAAATGTTTAAGATTTATTAAGTTAAAAGGTTTAGGCCAAGGATTTTAGGACCTATGTGGTGTTCAAATCAGGTTCACAAAATATGTAAACTAAGAAGTAGGGATGTTGGTCTCAAAATCCAAATGCTCACATTGGGACAAGGATTCTTGTCTAAATCCTAACATTAAATGAGTTCTTTAGTGCACCAAGAGTATTTTATGGATTCACTCTAAATCCTATTTTTGTTATGTGTGTATTCTACAAGCACCTAAGTTTTCGAATCTAGAAAAGAAAATATGCCAAAGAAGATGCAAAGTCAATGCAATTTGGAGAAGACAATAATGCAAAAAATAAGAACTAATCCTATATGATTTTCTCAACTCCTATAAGGAACTATGAAAATTATAATAGAAGTTACAAGAAATAAAAAAGAGGTATCTTTTTTTTTTCAAGTAAGGGTTCAAGAAGATGCAAAAAAATAAATTATATCCTATGTGCAAACTATGTGTAATTATAATTCAATGCCTAGTATAAGGAATTTAAGACTTGGTTCTTTAATCCTTCTATTCCTTATAGTAGACTTGAAACAAGATTACCTAAGGGTTTAGTAGATTACCAAACTATAGTTAAAACTTTAGTTCACTACCTGAGATAGGTTTTCCATCCACACCCTCATTCACCACTTGTAAGAAGTATTATGATTGTTTACCTATTAAAAAGAAGTTTAAAAAAATGAAAAGAATGAATGTGCTAGTTTAAGGGGGTATACTTGATGTTTTAGGAAAGTGTAAACTTCCTTGTCTATAGTAAAGCCCCTTATTCCTTGTTACAAAATGAAATTGGACCTTTTTGGAAGAAGATTGAACACATAAAACCAAAAAATTGTTAAAATCAACTTGGTTGTGATGTGAAGGAGCTAGGATTTTTATAGGATTATTTATAAAATTCTTGATGATAAAAATTGTTTTAGGGTTAAGGAGAACAATTTTACAATCTACAAGGTGAATTCATGGACTATGGATTTAATGACCCATGAATTTGATTTAGAGGCTAAAATAAAGGGGTTTTAGAATGGAATTATGATGGATTGTCTAGTATGATATCATAGATTTAATATCTGATAAAAACCCCAAATATAGGATGATCTAGATTAATTCATAGATTGTTATTCTTATTGGTTATGAATTCACAATCTATAGTTGCAAAGAAAGAACTAAGGTAGATTTTATTGTGTCCTACTATAAATATGTGATGGAAGGTTTTTGGATAATACCTATAAATCCTGCAAGGCAAGTAAATTAGGTTTAATGAATCTAATGGAAATAAAATTAGCATGCTAAAACAAATTAGATAGAAAAAAAATACCTTGCAAATAGGTAATATTATTAGAGATGCAATTCAATAGATTAAAGGAAACTTTAATCAAGAATTAAAAGACCATGAAACAAAAGGGTAGCAAGAGGAAACCATCCTTTTCATCACAAGAATAAATATTATGCATGCAATGTTGTATTAGACTTAAAGGCCAAAAACTATTTCAAAGAAAACCTCAAAAATCTTAAAAACTTTGCTATCTAGATTTCTTCTTGTCAAAAACAAAACTATTGCTCACATCCTTGTTTCTAATTTTCATGTTCTTGTGTCATCGATGAATTGAGAATGAGGTGCCCAATTTATAATTTTTTGAATATTTTGGATGAGAGAAAGATACAATATTTTAAAATCCTCATGCAATTGGAAAAAATAAATTCCAACTAGGCAAAAGTCTGATTTGAATATTTGGTATGCTTTGATTGGGTTGGGAGGAGAAACAAATGAGTTAATTTAGAAATATTTTGAGATGCTAGAATTTATTTTGAGTAGCCAAACTATTGGCATGGATATTCATAAATGTTAGACTAGGAAAATTTCCATTTTTAAGGTGTAGAGATAAATTCATAACATAGAGAATTTCACATCTACAAACTTGACTAAACTACAAATTTGTCCATTTAACCATTGGAGGGGTAAGAATTTGAAAACATTGCACTAAATAGGGTTTACAACATGAGATAAAAATTTTCAACCTAAAATTTCTTTTGTGAGATGTGAACTTGTTATGAGCACCCAATTTTAATGATAAATTATAAAAAATGTCTTAGATATATCAAAAAATATGAGTAGAATCCTAGAATGCGATGGTGAGGAAGATTGGGTATGTCCACCAAACTTATTAGAAATCAAAGTATTTGTATATAAAATAGTATTTATGTTATAATTTTGGATATTGGAACACCGTTAAAAACAATTTTATCAACAAATTATTCTAAGTATCACATACATCACAAACTATCCACCACATATGACTATCAAGGCAATGGTCAAGTTCAATATTCTAATAAACCTCTTATAAATATCCTTAAGAACATTGTAAGCATTAGTATATACAACTCTATCCCACTATTTTTACCTATTGAACCTATATATATATATATATATAATAATTTTTTTAACATGGTGGAATCGGTAGCCGCCACAAATTTGGGAAGGTTGTCCAACTTTTATGGCCGCCATAGTATTCTCGTGCTATCTGCCCCAGAAGTCGCCACACAGATCTTTGCATAGTCCGTCCTTATAACCGCCATGCCACAATCATTTTAAACATTTTACACCACCGAAAGCACCAGGAAAGGGACAAGAGTTCAGTTCAATGAGGCCCAAGATTTGAACCTTAGACCTCTGCCCCCATTATGGGGTTTGGATGAACCAATTGATCTACACCTCGGACCTCCTATTGAACCAATATTAGAACTCTATTTAGAAAAAATACTTTGGCAATATTCCATGGAATTTATGCCATATTTTCCTTTAAGCTACAAGTTACTCTATTACAAAATATCATGGAAGACACTTTCATAGATGATGAGTATTATTTGACATGGCTCAATCAACATAAAATGCTTTTTGGAAAGTGATTTCATGCTTTAAAACACCTATGGGGTTATCAATTAAGTATTAAATATGCCTATATCCCTAAGGTTAGAACCTAATCCTTTGAAAATGGTGACTTGGTTTTGAAAGAAAATAAAAAATACCAATTCTAAAATTAATGTTAAGGATAATTTTAAAACCAAATTGATATATCCATTCATATTCATTGACAACTATCATTTAGATACATATTGGCTTGCCAAATTTCTTGCAAAGAACTTAAAAAGATAAAAATCATCATGCATCCCAAATCATATTATGTGTAAACAAATAAAGTTTTACATATGTATATCAACTATAGGTTGACTTATGAGTGACTAATTGAATTATTTATTACTTTATTGATTGTTGATTTTAGATCATATAAATGATAATGATTCTACTTGTTGAAATAATTTGAAGTTTCATTCCTTGAAAATATTTTATTTCATTTCTTGTCTACTTTGATCCTTTTTCATATTTAACTTCATTGATCATTATTGTTGATATGACTTTGAAACCCACAAGGACATGTACATAATGATAATAGTTATGAGTACTTATTTTCAAGTTTTCCTAGGTAGATAATATGAGTAAGCACTACACCCAAAAAGGGCTAACATAAGGCAGTTTTTTACAGTGGTAAAAAACTGCCCTAATAGACCCTAAGAGGGTGGTTTAAAATTACCCTCTTAGGGTAACCACCCTCTTAGAGTCACCCTAAGATGATTGTTTTAAACCACCCTCTTAGGGATAAGAGGGTGGTTAAAAATTGCCCTCTTAGGTCATCCTAAGACAACAATTTAAAACTGTCATCTTAGGGTGACCTAAGAGGGTGGTTTTAAACCACCCTCTTAGGGAGGTTTTGAAAGGGTGGTTAAAACACTAAAATTTATCTGCCCTCCCTTTTAAAAAAATTCTTCGCCCTCCCAATGTCATAAAAGTGACTCCATCAAACCAAAAAACCCTTATAAATATTTCTTTCCACTTTTCATTGTGCCAAACTGATTCTACCAAACCACAAAACCCTGGATAAATTGTTTATTTTTGCTTTTCATCATGGATCCTTAATTTACCTCAATTGCATACTCTATGTTCTCCCTAAAAATAAGCAAGAGGGATGAGACGTTCAAGAGGGCATAGAACAAAAAAATGTTTGAGGAAATAGAAGAGCATTTGCAGGTTCTCGATTATCCATTTTGTGGATAAACTCATTGGTGGCGTTTCGTAGGGTATTCTATACTTCTTTCTCTAGGTTAGGATTTTGGGTGAATTTTTTTAATTGTGGTGTGGGTACAGAGAGATGGCAATTTATTCTTGGATGAGAGATAATGAGGCAAATAATTTGTGCTAATATTCTTATTCTAGTCTCCAAGGGCTTAGTGTTGAAGTAGGTTCGTATTATAGTCATATTATTTGCTGAATTTTACCTACAGTAAAAGCATTGGTCATGAACCATGATAGTTTATAAATACCTAATTAAGCTCTCTATAACCATGTAAAATTTTATAATATCCTCTCTATTAATGTAAAAATATTATTTAGTCTAGTGTTTATGCTTTTGGGTATTTGTGCGTTTCTCTCCTAAGTCTTGGTGTTTCAATGTCTCTCCCTATCTCCATATTTTTATATTGTGATTATGAGGAATATTCAATTTAGGTTGGGGGAAGGGGTGGGGGTTAGGCTATTCTAGAATATATTGTAAAAATTCTATATATACCTCTATCTCCATATTCTTATGTTGTGATTATGAGGAATCTTAAATGAGAGACAATTAGGTGACTGCTCGATGCTAATAATTTTATATCTAGTTTCCAAGTGCTTGGTGTTGAAGTGGGTATGTATTGTAGTCATATTATTTGCTGAATTTTACCTATAGTAAAAGCATTGACCACGGATCATGACATTCTATAAATAATTTCTTAAGATCTCTATAACCATGCACAATTTTAT
The DNA here is from genome assembly GCA_028583015.1 of Wollemia nobilis. Lineage (NCBI taxonomy): Eukaryota > Viridiplantae > Streptophyta > Pinopsida > Araucariales > Araucariaceae > Wollemia > Wollemia nobilis. Next base: position 16,670,813 of record JAQPPZ010003374.1, read on the forward strand.
AATATCCTCTCTATTAATGTAAAAGTATTATTTAGTCTAGTGCTTATGCTTTTGGGTCTCTATGTTTCTCTATTTGTGTCATGGTGTTTCAATGTCTCTCCCTATCTCCATATTATTATGTTGTGATTATGAGGAATCTTCAATTTATATTGGGGGAAGTGTTGAGAAAGGTGCAGTAAATAGTATTGTCATTGTTGTCAACACAGTCAGACAAATCTGTTGATGCAGTGGACAGGAAGTTCAAAAGCTAGTCAGATGCAGAAAACAAGAGTTCAAAGGTTACTCAGAGTATGTATAGTGATTCTCCAAGAAGACCGAAGTGGACCACTTGCAAAAGGTCAAATAAAAATACAAGGAAAGTGTCACGATATCGCGACATATACAACAAGAAAGAAAAACTGTCGCGATTTTGTGACATGTTGGAAGAGAGAGAAGAAGAAAGAAAAACTATCACGATTTTGTGACATGTTGGAAGAGAGAGAAGAAGAAAGAAAAACTATCACGATTTCATGACATGTTGGAAGAGAGAGAAGAAGAAAGAAAAACTATCATGATTTCACGACATGTTGGAAGAGAGAGAAGAAGAAAGAAAAATTGTCGCGATTTCGCGACATGTTGGAGGAGAGAGAAGAAGAAAGAAAAAGTGTCACGATTTCGTGACATATTGCAAGAGAGATAGTACGGTAGAAAAAGTGTCACGATTTCGTGACATGTTGAAAGAAAAAGAGGCAAGTAGAAAAAGTGTCACGATTTCATGACATATTGCAAGGAAGGTTGTACGGATGAAAGAGTGTCACGATTTCACGACATATTGCAAGGAAGGTTGTACGGACGAAAAAGTGTGGTGATTTCATGACATATTGCAAGGAAGGTTGTACAGATGAAAAAGTGTCACGATTTCGTGACATGTTGTAGGAGAGAGATTCCAAAAGAAAAAGTGTCACGATTTCATGACATGTCGCATTTTCGTGACCCAAAGGCAAGTTAAAGCACTAAGGAGAAAAAGTGTCACGATATCGTGACATGTGTTTTCACTGGTTGAAGCTGAGAAGAGTAGCAAGGAGGCAAAAGTGTTGTGATATCGCGACATGTTATGTTTTCGCGGAGCCAAAGCTAAGAAACAGAGCAAAGGAAAAAGTGTAGCGATATCGCTACATGTTGTATTCTCACGGGCCAAAGTTAAGAGAAAGCGTATGGAGGAAAAAGTGTAGCAATATTGCTACATGTATTCTCGTGCACAAAAGCTAAGAGAAAGCGTACGAAGGTGAAAGTTTCACGATATCGTGACATGTTGTGTTTTCACAGCAACACCAACAAAAAAGTTACAAGAGCAGTTGAAGCTGACGAAGACCGATGGTATCCGACAAAGATTAGGGTTTGCAGTCGACTATGATTAGGGTTACAACCGACTAAGATTAGAGTTTTTCATCATGAAAATGTTGTTATAAAAGCATGGCTATTTGGAGAATTGAGTGTGGTCGTCAATATCGTCGAATGCATGTCGAAGTGTGAAATGCGGCCATAAGAGCGTAGAAAGTGTAGAAGCGGCCAGATGATGGCGAAGTGTGCAAAGTGAGCGAAGAAGTCATGTCAAATTTTTCTAAGTGCATCTATGAGTGTGCAGAGAGAGCAGAGTGTACAAAAGGGAGAAGACAATCATGAGGTTCGATCGCAGTGAAGCAGAGTGTGTGAAGTTCGATCGTAGTGCGCAGAGAGGGAGGAGACGATCATGAAGTTTGACTGTGATGAAGAAGAGTGTGCAAAGTGATTGCACAGAGCAAGCAGAGTGCACAAAGAATGCAAAGGTGAAGTAGACTAGTCAGGGTCTTGTAAAAGCGAAGGTATCTTATTGTTAAACCCAAATATTCAATTTGAAGTCTAGGTTGGTGCTTGGCATTAGGGATTGGTGCTCCTTCCAGTTGGTGCTGGTAAATCAGGGGTTGGTGCTCCTTCCAGTTGGTGCTAGTAAATTAGGGGTTGGTGCTCCTTTCTGTTAGTGCAGATAAATCAGGGGTTGGTGCTCCTTCCAGTTGATGCTGGTAAATTAATTGTAAATTTGGTGCTTTGCAAAGGCTGGATTTGGATGGTAGTCCAAGCAGTCCTTTTTGAGGAGTAGCCACATTGGTTAACCTCATTAAATATTGTGTTGTGTGATGTTCTCTTGTGATACTTGTTTTATCTATTTTTAAGGTTTTATTATTTCAATTTTAAGAGCTGTGAATTTAGGTTTAAAAGTATACACTGATTCACCCCCCCTCTCAGTGCCATTGTAAGAATAACAATTGGTATCAGATCCAAGTTCCCTTCGAAGGCTAAATCAGTCAAGTTTGATCTTGGATTAGTACACAATAGGTAAGGAGAATAGATCCTCCTCCAAAGGGGCATCTCAATCAGTTTCAGTTCCTGTGGAAGAGAAAATTGAGCCAAAAAATGTTGAAGACTTCTTATCAAACTAATCACCTTTGTTTGACGAAACAAATTAAGCGATCTAGAGAATCAGGATGTAGGCATATCTTGGTGCTTTGGGATATGGCATCTGGGATTCAGTAGTTAGTGGATACACAATTCCCATCACTCCTCTTGAAGAGGCTGATGAAATAAAACTGTTTAAGAATGACTCAAAAGCAAAGAATGCTATCAAGTGCGGATTAGTAGATAGTGAATTGGTAAAGATCATGAGTTGTAAAACAAAAAAATAAATGTGGGACAAACTAAGGAGTATTCATGAAGGTGACGATGAGAAAATAGAGGATGATTCTAAAAAGAAAACAGGTGAAGGTCTCTTCATGACACTCGAAGAAGAAAAAGAAAAAGAACAGGAATGTGATGAAGAAGAAATTGATGTAGAAATAAATTTGAAAGAGGAACTAATTGCAGCTCTGGATGAATTGAAGATAGAAAGAAAAAGGAATAAGGATATCTCAAGAAATCTTGAGGATGCAAATGAAATAATAACCAGTTTGAAAATACAGGTAGAAGAATTCAAAAGGATTGAAGAAACTCTTAGGTCACAGATAAGTGAGAAAGTGATTGGTTGCTGCAAACAAGAGGAAGAGATTGTTTTATTGAGGAAACAACTAGAAGAGGCCAATACAAATCTCAAATTTGAGAAGAGCACAAAGTTGCTAGATAAAATGATAAGCCAACAAAGAAACTCCATGGATAAGCGTGGTCTTGGATATGAAGCTGAACAACCTTCATCTTCCAACTCTGCAGAGAAGAAGAAGTTCACTGTTGAAGGATCGAAGCAAGAAAAGTTTGAAGCTAAATCTTCAAAAGAAATAAAATATCAAAGGATATCTACAACAAAGCAACCACAACAAAAGAGGTTCTATCACTCTCACTCTATTCATAATAATACTCTTAATGGCTATTGTTTCAGATGCAACCAGTATGGTCATAAGGCAATTTATTGTGGATTGAATAATAAATCAAAGAGTTATGCTAGTAGAAATACATCTGCGTTTCTGAGTGAACACTATGTACAATGTTTTCAATGTAATGGTCATGGGCACATAGCAAGGTTTTGTCCAATAACTTTTTTATCTAATCTAAGGTAGAACAGTAGATTTCATCATACGCAAAGAATGCAACATAGAAAGGGAATAAATCATGTACATAAAAGAAAGGAAAATAATCATTCATCAAGGATGCACAAGAGACAACCACTCAAGAGAAATGTTCGAGTTCACGAAAAGGTGCAAAATAGGGATGTAGTTGAAAAATCCAAGCCCGAGTTCAAGAAAGTATGGAGAAAGATAGAAGAAAGGAAATCATGTCTCCTTGGTCTAAAGGAGACTACTCTTCTATTTCACTAAGCAACTCCAGGTAGCACATCCTCAGGGGGAGAAATCTTGAAGTTTAATTTTAATGCTCCTATGTATTTGTTTGATTACTTGGGGATGAAAGGCAAGAAGTCACGAAAGTTGTCTATAGTTGTCGAAGTATGTTTTAAGTTCATGTAGTTGTTTGTGGAAGTGCCATGAAGGGTGGTGATTAAATTGAGAGTTGTTAGTATTGGTAGTATTGTTATATGTCATTGTCGTACTGATGATGGTTCTTACTACCACTGTCCAAAGTTAAGGATTATAACAGTTCAGATAATTTGTTAGTGAAAGAATGTTGCCCCAGCCGCATATATGTGTTTCGATAAAAGCAGTGTGTATTTGAACTACTCATTGATGTGAATATTGTTAGATCTATTATGACATTGTGGTGAAAAATATTGAAGTCTGATTATTGATTCATGTTTAGCTCATCAATATGAGAAACTTTGCTTTGTGAATCATACCTTTCTGAGGTCCAAAAGTATAAGTTTGAGCAAGGTGCACTGGTCGTGAAGTGTTTTGACAAAACGTTGTCTCCTGATTCGAACAGTTGAAAGTAAGGTGTGACCAGCGGTGACTGTAGAAAACATAGACCAAGTTGAAAGTGTAAAAAGGAATTTGATTGGTGTTGAGGTACAGTGTTTGATGCTTGCACAGAGTTGGCAGTAATATTATAGTTTTGAGGACAGTGTTGAGACAGATTTCTAGAGCAGATTTGGACTGGTTTTGTATAAGCTTGTTATTTAACATTGGACAAGTTCTATGTGAGCTTGTTAAGCAGGTTCTTAGTGAGCCTATTGACAGAGCTTTGGAGATGAAAGAATACATAGGATAGAGTCTCAATGGATAGAGATCCAACAACCAACACAGTTGAAGATATATCTGAGTGAGGATTCCTCAAATGGAGAGAGGTCCACCATTCAGTGCAGCATAGAGATAGAGTGTTCTATAATATCACAAGGGTACTATGGAGTATGAGTTATGGTATCCTAAATATGTAGATTGGGTAGGATGTGTAGATGACAGGAATATTACCAGTGGAGGTGCATTCTATCTTGGATATAGTTTGATCACGTAGAACAGTAAGAAACAAGAGTCAGTTTTCTTATCCACAGCAGAGGCAGAATATATTGCAGTGGCAACATGTTGTACGTATGAGAAAGTTGCAGAAAGTGAGGTTAAGTTGGATTTTCATTCCAACAACAGATTGTGGAGTGGTCATGTTTCCCAAGAATTGACTAGCTATAGGGATCACATTCTCAAGGGGAGCATTTAAGTATTTGTTTATCTTTTTGCTCATGTTCATGATTTTTGCTAAATGTAATAAATTTTGGCCAAGAATGTTGTGCATGGACTCAGGTGGAGTCTACAGTAGCCCTTTGGTATTATTGTCAAATGAGGAGAAGAATTACAAGAAAATGTGTTGCCAACAATTCCAAAGGGGGAGATTGTTGAGCAAGGTGCAGTAAAGAGTATTGTCATTGTTGTCAACACAGTCAGACAGATTTGTTGATGCAGTGGATAGGAAGTTCAAAATCTAGTCAGATGCAAAAAACAAGAGTTCAAAGGTTACTCAGAGTATGTACAGTGATTCTCCAATAAGACCAAAGTGGACCACTTGCAAAAGGTCAAAGAAAAAGACAAGTAAGAAAAGTGTCACGATATCGCGACATATACAGCAGGCAAGAAAAACTGTCGTGATTTCATGACATGTTGGAAGAGAGAGAAGAAGAAAGAAAAACTATCGCGATTTCATGACATGTTGGAAGAGAGATAAGAAGAAAGAAAAACTGTCACAATTTTGTTACATGTTGTAAGAGAGAGAAGAAGAAAGAAAAACTTGTTGGCAATTTTGGGTACTTTGGGTAGATTGCCTTTGCTCAAATGTATAAGTTGTCATTGATGTCAAAAGGCATTTTTGTGTTGATATCAAAAGAGTGTGATGTCAAGAATATCTTGAGAAGCTTCATTATGTTAAAGGGTTTTTATTAAAACCATGGTGACAAGGCTAAAGGTTTTTCTTAAAACCATTTGGACTCATTAAGGGTTTTTATTAAAACCAAGCTTAACTTAATGCAAATGTCCATGTTTATTATTAATAATTAAATTAACTCAAACCTTTTTCAAAGGTCCAAGTTTAATTTATTATTAATAAAATAATAATAATTATTATTTTAATTATTATTAAAGGGTCTTTCAACCCTTAAGCGATGGAAGAAACAAGAATTCTTTCACCAATATGTTGCCATCATTGGAGGAGCGTCGACATCAAACAGTTAAGGAAAAATGGCTATATAAGTTGGCATGATTTTCAAAAGTGAGCACCTTTGATTAATGTTGATATCTATGATTTGTGGCTACTTTGTTTTAGTTCGATTTGGACTTGGCATCTACGATTTGCATTTTCTCTGTTTTAGTTCGATTTGCACTTGGGATCTACGATTTGCGCTTGGCATCTGCATTTGTTCTATTTCCTTCAAACAACACTTGGTGTCTTCAAGTTGAGCTTGCTTTGTGTTTTCGAATCTCCAATTGACGTCTTTGAAATCGTGTTTATTCTATGTCTTGGAGACTATGATCGACAAACTCAGATTTGAGCCAGGGCTGCATCCTTGCCTTTTTACTTGACGACAGTGGATTGTTTGCATGCGGTTTGTGGAAGACGTTTACGTTTTCCAGATTCTTGATGTCAAAGGAAGATAAAAAAGAGGGCAGTGGTGTATTACTTCATTGGGCACTTGTGACCCAACGGCGATGGCATTTAAGCGTAAAGCGCTAGAAGGTAGAGGTGCCGCGTTCAATTCTCTTCATTGATAATTTTTCTTTTGGTCATGGTGTGCAAAGGATGGTGGCTGTGAAAGCGCGAGAGGTATAAGGTTAAGGTCTCATATTTGTTTTTGACATTGTTTATTGATGTTTAATGTTTATGTGGAGTAATAAGGTGTAAAGAGGTTTTACTTTGTATTTTATTGTACTTTGGTGGTTTTCACTAAGTTGGAGAAATAAGGTGTTATATTTGGATCTTTATTATTGTGTATTATTGTATAGTTGCTAACTCTAATTGGTGGCAAATTGAGAGTTAGTGTTGTGACAGATTTTGAGTTCTCCTTCTTCATCAAAGTAACGGTATGGGCAACTTCTTCCATGTATGTTGTTTATGGTATATTTTCTAAAATTGAGTTTGGAGTGAAAAGGTTGTCTACTAAGTATTTTTGGTGTAAATCTTATTTTTTGGATATTGAAGATTGGTTATGCATTAAAGTCATTGATGAATTTTTGGGTGAATGCATAGTTCTGGTTGAGTAAGAGGAAGCATTTTTGCACTAGGGTTTATGTTAGTAAATCTTGCTACTTGCATTGAGATGATGAAACCCTAGTTGTTGGTAAAAAGAATATAAGTATCATTGTTATATGAGATATTGCATGTTTGGCAATTGTTGGGTTGTGTTTCATTTTCTTGAGAAAAGCATACTACATCTATCTTATTCTTTTGAGATTGAGATTGATTTGAGATTGAGATTGGGAGTTAAGTATAGAACATATTGGGTCTCTAACAATTCTCTTTATGTTTCTATGAGATTTGAGATTGATATTGGGAGTTAAGTTTATGAATCACATTGGGTCTCTAACAATTCTCTTTGTGGGTTCATACTAAGCAAGTTTTTCTTGGTGAGCTTGCTGAGGTTTTGGATAGGTTCTAGTGGGGACTTGTGAGCAGGTTTTGGACAGGTTCCAATGGGGACTTGTGAGCAGGTTTTGGACAAGTTCCAGTGGGGACTTGTGAGTAGATTTGGATAGGTCCTAGCAGAGGACTTGTGAGCTGAATTTTTGAGAGTTCTATGAAAGAACTTGAGTACAGAGGTACATTGGTTCTTTGAGAAGAACCTGAGGATAGATTTGGCAAGTCTTTGAGAAGGCTTGTGTGTAGAGGATTGATTTGTTCAAAGAGTTGGACAGATCTAACAGAAAGAGGAAGACTTGTACTAGACCAACTGACTATTTTTGGTACAGGTTGTCGAGCTGCTGTGGACATGATCATAGAAGGCAGAGGTCTCTTAGGCTAAGCATTGAGGACAGGAGGTCTTCAGTGGAAAGGAGTTCCACGTGTTGGCAAGAGGTAGAGGTAGTTGATCTTATGAGGTATCATTTCTAGAGCAGAGGGGAACGTATCTCCTTTGAGCAGAGGCTCATAAATTTAGATTGGGGGAAGGTGTCTCCTTTGGGCCGAGGCTCATAAACATTGTAATTGGGAAGGTTTCCCAAATAACTTTGAGATAACTTTTAGAGAAAAGTTTTGCGGACGTAGCCCAGGAATTCTAGGTGAACCATGTTAAAATTGGTGTCACTTTGTGGATGATATTGTGCATTGTTTTGATATTGCTTTGGGTATATTGCTTTACTATTTTGAAGTATAAAGGAAAAAGCAAAAAGAGGTATTATACTGTTCACCCCCCTCTCAAGTATAAGCTTGTGTTCTTCAATTGGTATCAGAGAAGGTGCCTTCGAAAAGTTTAACAACTTGAAGGAAAAGCTAGTAAAGAACACAATGGATCATTCAAGTGGCAATGCAACACCTATTCTTGATGGGTTAGATTTTGGTCTTTGGAGTGCAAGGATGAAGGTTCATCTAATGGCACTTGGGAATGAGGTTTGGGAAGTGATTGAAGATGAGTACACTATTCTTGAACTTGGTCCTAATTCTAAAGAAGAAAGTCTCCTACATTACAACAATTCAAAAGCAATGAATGCAATCCTGAAAGGCTTACAGAAAGTAGATCTCACCAAAGTGATTCACTACAAGACAACTAGTGAAATGTGGAATCAGTTGAAGGTGGTTCATACAGGTGATACAAATGTTAGAAAGGCCAAGTTGAGACACTTCAAAGGTATGTTTGAACAACTCAAGATGAATGATGATGAAAAAATTAGTGACTACATGCTTCGTATGGATGAGGTTGTTAACTCCATGAAAGACTTAGGTCTTGAGCTTACTGAAAATGATGTTTGTGATAAGATTTTAAGATCTCTTCCTAATATATTTAGTGAAAATATTTTTGCTATTGAGGAAGCTAAAGATTTGGATAATTTGAAAAATGATGAGCTCCATAGTATACTTGCAGCATTTGAGTTAAGAACTCAAGTGAAAGTTGATGTCAAGAAGGAGGCAGCTTTCAAGGCTACCAAGAAATCCAAAGGTAAATAGTTTCAAGATAGTGATGAGTCTTCTAGTGATGAAGAGGCATATTACAGTAAGAAAGGCAATTTCTCTAGAAAGCACAAAAATATAAAAAATGTAAGATGTTTCAATTGTGGAAAGTTTGGTCATTATGCTACTGAATGTACTGTTGCCAAGGATGAAAGTTATGAAGATAAACAGGACTGTAAGAGCAAGGATTCTGAAAAGCACAAGCATCATAGGAAAAACAAAGATGAGCATAGCAATCAAGGAAAGAGGTATTCTCACAAACATAAGAAGAGTTTCTACCTAGAAAAAGAAAGTAAGTGTTCTAGTAGAGATAGTGAAAGTTCTTCAAGTGATAATGAAAATGAGATGTTGTTCATATCTAAAAAAGAGGAAGAACCAAAACATAAATTCATTATCATGAAATGTCTTAGATGTGGAAATTTTGGTCACCTTGAGGATGATTGCACAAATAATGATTTGGTTTCTAGTATGTATGAGGATGCTTCAGAAAACTATAAGGAAGATGCATGTATGGTTTTTGAAAAGGGTAGCACCTCTAGTGATAAGAAATCTGAAAAATGCTTTGATGATTCTAAAAGCAAACATATAGAGGAAAGTGAAGTAGATCTTAAAGGTGAACTTATTAGTGCTCTTAGTGCTTTGAAAAATGAAATAAAGAAGAATTCTAGACTCAAGGATAAGTTGGATGAATGTTGTATGGAGAGAGATGATCTTATAGAAATTCTTGACTTCTCTATAGCTAAGACATAAGAACTCAAGGATGAGTTAGAGTATAAGGTTCTTGAGTATAATGAGTTAGAACAAAAAATGGATTTTTTGAAATAGGAAACTAAATGGTACAAGGATAAGATTCACAGGTTTTAGGATAGCTCCAAAAATATTAAGTCTCTCATCAAAGGTCAAAGAAAGACAACAGATAAAACAGGCCTTGGTTTTGTTAAGCCTCACAAGGAACAAGTTGGAGAGTCTAGTAAGAGACTCCAAAAGGAAGAGAGTTCTAATGAGGAAAGTATTTCAGATCATGAGTCCTTGAATGATAGATGCACAGAAACAAAAAATAGAATTCAGAATGAGAAGTTTTCAGAGCCTAAGAGGTCAAATAAAGGGAAGTTTCAAGGCAAATGTTTTGCTTGTCACAGGTTTGGTCACACAGCTTCACATTGCATGGCTCAAGTGAAGAAGGTAAATGACAATTTTAGAGGTGGTAATTTCTTTCAAGGGTATTGCTACTCTTGTCAATAGTTTGGGCACAAGGCAATTTATTGCAAGGCAAATATCAGGAACAGGTTTCATCAGAACAGGTTTGGTCAGAACAGGTTTGGTCAGAACAGGTTTGGTCAAAACAGGTTTGGTCAGAATAGGTTTGGTCAGAACTAGTGGATTCAAAGAACAAGTATGCCTAAAATAAATAACATTGTTACTTGTTATAAGTGCAACAATGAAGGTCACACAGCCAAATAGTGTAGAGCTGAAATTCTAGAATACAGGAACAGGAACAGTGGCATGATCAGGTCCAAGGATCAAGGCATGGATAAAAATAGGGATGAGAAATAGAACAAGAACAGTGAAAGGAATAGGAATATGGACAAAGAATTCAAGAGAAGGCCCGAAAAGGAAGTTATAGATGCTGATGATGATCAGTGCCTAATAGGAGTTTTACTCCCATCCCAGAATTAATCACCTCATCAGGAGGTGGGGGAGGGACTAAGATAAGAGGCTATTTCTTAGTTTCAAGCCCCAAAGGTGGCCCTTTGCCATTGATGACAAAGGGGGAGAGATATGAGTAAGGGGGAGAACTTCAAAGTGAAGAGGAAAGCTTCAAGTCAGGGGGAGCAAAACTTCAAAGGAAGATTCTCAATTGTTAGCTTGGTTGGTTTCAGTTTTGGCTCTTGAGAAGTGTTTTTAGTAAAGGTTTGCCATCAATGACAAAGGGGGATATTGTTGGCAATTTTGGGTACTTTGGGTACATTTCCTTTGCTCAAATGTATAAGTTGTCATTGATGTCAAAAGGCATTTTTGTGTTGATATCAAAAGAGTGTGATGTCAAGAATATCTTGAGAAGCTTCATTATATTAAAGGGTTTTTATTAAAACCATGGTGATAAGGCTAAAGGTTTTTCTTAAAACCATTTGGACTCATTAAGGGTTTTTATTAAAACCAAGCTTAACTTAATGCAAAGGTCCATGTTTATTATTAATAATTAAATTAACTCAAACCTTTGTCAAAGGTCCAAGTTTAATTTATTATTAATAAAATAATAATAATTATTATTTTAATTATTATTAAAGGGTCTTTCAACCCTTAAGCGATGGAAGAAACAAGAATTCTTTCGCCGATATGTTGCCATTGTTGGAGGAGCACTGACGTCAAACAGTTAAGGAAAAATGGCTATATAAGTTGGCATGATTTTCAAAAGTGAGCACCTCCGATTAATGTTGATATCTATGATTTGTGGCTACTCTGTTTTAGTTCGATTTGCGCTTGGCATCTACGATTTGCATTTGATTTTTTTTAGTTTGATTTGTGCTTGGCATCCATGATTTGCATTTGCTCTGTTTTGTTCGATTTGCGCTTGGCGTCTACGATTTGCATTTTCTCTGTTTCTTTTGATTTGCATTTGTTCTATTTCCTTCGAACAGTGCTTGGTGTCTTCGAGTTGAGCTTGCTCTATGTTTTTGAATCTCTGATTGACATATTTGAAATCGTGTTTATTTTGTTTCTTGGAGACTGTGCTCGGCAAACTCAGATTTGATCCAGGGCTACATCCTTACCTTTTTGCGTGACGACAGTGGATTGTTTGCATGCGGTTTGTGGAAGACGTTTATGTTTTCCAGATTCTTGGTGTCAAAGGAAGATAAAAGATAGGGCAGCAGTGTATTACTTCTTTGGGCACTTGTGACCCAACGACGGTGGCATTTAAGCATAAAGCGCTAGAAGGCAGAGGTGCCGCATTCGATTCTCTTCGTTGATAATTTTTATTTTGGTCACGGTGTGCAAAGGATGGTGGCTGTGAAAGCGCAGGAGGTATAAGGTTAAGGTATCATATTTGTTTTTGACATTGTTTATTGATGTTTAATATTTATGTGGAGTAATAAGGTGTAAAGAGGTTTTACTTTGTATGTTATTGTACTTTGGTGGTTTTTACTAAGTTGGATAAATAAGGTGTTATATTTGGATCTTTATTATTGTGTATTATTGTATAGTTGCTAACTCTAATTGGTGGCAAATTGAGAGTTAGTGTTGTGATAGATTTTGAGTTCTCCTTCTTCATCAAAGTAATGGTATGGGAAACTTCTTCCATGTATGTTGTTTATGGTATATTTTCTGAAATTGAGTTTGGAGTGAAAAGGTTGTCTACTAAGTATTTTTGGTGTAAATATTATTTTCTGGATATTGAAGATTGGTTATGCATTAAAGTCATTGATGAATTTTTGGGTGAATGCATAGTTCTGGTTGAGTAAGAGGAAGCATTTTTGCACTAGGGTTTATGTTAGTAAATCTTGCTACTTGCATTGAGATGATGAAACCCTAGTTGTTGGTAAAAAGAATATAAGTATCATTGTTATATGAGATATTGCATGTTTGGCAATTGTTGGGTTGTGTTTCATTTTCTTGAGAAAAGCATACTACATCTATCTTATTATTTTGAGATTGATATTGAGTTGAGATTGAGATTGGGAGTTAAGTATAGAACATATTGGGTCTCTAACAATTCTCTTTATGTTTCTATGAGATTTGAGATTGAGATTGGGAGTTAAGTTTATGAATCACATTGGGTCTCTAACAATTCTCTTTGTGGGTTCATGCTAAGCAAGTTTTTCTTGGTGAGCTTGCTAAGGTTTTGGACAGGTTCTAGTGGGGACTTGTGAGCAGGTTTTGGATAGGTTGCAATGGGGACTTGTGAGCAGGTTTTGTATAGGTTCTAGTGGGGACTTGTGATCAGATTTGGATAGGTCCTAGCAGAGGACTTGTGAGCTGAGTTTTTGAGAGTTCTATCAGAGAACTTGAGGATAGAGGTACATTGGTTCTTTGAGAAGAACCTGAGGACAGATTTGGCAAGTCTTTGAGAAGGCTTGTGTGTAGAGGATTGATTTGTTCAAAGAGTTGGACAGATCTGATAGACAGAGGAAGACTTGTACTAGACCAACTGATTATGTTTGGTACAGGTTGCTGATCTGCTGTGGACATGATCATAGAAGGCAAAGGTCTCTTAGGCTAAGCATTGAGGATAGGAGGTCTTCGGTGGAAAGGATTTCCACGTCGTCGGCAAGAGGTAGAGGTAGTTGATCTTCCGAGGGATCATTTCCAGAGCGAGAGGGAAGGTATCTCCTTTGAGCAGAGGCTCATAAATTCAGATTGGGGGAAGGTGTCTCCTTTGGGCTGAGGCTCATAAACATTGTAATTGGGAAGGTTTCCCAAAGAACTTTGAGATAACTTTTAGAGAAAAGTTTTGTGGACGTAGCCTAGGCATTCTGGGTGAACCACATTAAAATTGGTGTCACTTTGTGGATGATATTGTGCATTGTTTTGATATTGCTTTAGGTATATTGCTTTACTATTTTGAAGTATAAAGGAAAAAGTAAAAAGAGGTCTTATACTATTCACCCCCCCCTCTCAGTATAAGCTTGCGTTCTTCAAAACTATCGTGATTTCATGACATGTTGGAAGAGAGAGAAGAAGAAAGAAAAACTATCATGATTTCGCGACATGTTGGAGGAGAGAGAAGAAAGAAAAAGTGTCACGATTTCATGACATATTGCAAGAGAGATAGTACGGTAGAAAAAGTGTCACGATTTCATGACATGTTGAAAGAAAAAGAGGCAAGTAGAAAAAGTGTCACGATTTTGCGACATATTGCAAGGAAGGTTGTACGGATGAAAAAGTGTCGTGATTTCGTGACATATTGCAAGGAAGGTTGTACGGACGAAAAAGTTTCATGATTTTGTGACATATTGCAAGGAAGGTGTAGACACCAAAACAGCACCAATCTGATTATGTGACTGCAAGCACTGATCGCTTTGACACACACAGCCCCAAGGGCAGCCCCCAGAGGTTAAATAGTGGTCCTAACCACTCTCACAGTAGTTTTGGAAGGCCAAAGATCAATTTGGCACCTTCAAGAACTTTTTTATATATCCGTTCCACCCTCGAATGAATTCAAACTGGGATTCACCCCACCTAGGGACGAATTCTGAATTCGCTTCGAGGTGGGGTAAATTGTAGGTTTGACGGGAAAAAAGTCAAATCTTGACAAATGGCAGCTCAGATCCGCCACTCAATGCTTCCTTCATCACATGGGAGTATGGGTGAGCATTTTTTAGTGTTAGAGGCATCTGCAAGGTCAGTCATGAAGTCCCAATTCAGGGAGGAATCTCCTTCCCCCTGGGAGGGCATGGTTGCCATGTGGCGCCTTTGCATGCCCATTTCAAGAGGCCTCCAGGTCTATAAATTGGTGAGTTTCCTCACCCCAAAAAATACATAGAAGGAGCATTTTAGAGAAATGAAGTGCTGCCATTTTTTTTACACACCTCACACCTTTTGGATTTGCACCTTTCACATCCTTGATCTCCTTTAGAGGGGAGGTCATTGGGTGACTCTTGAGAGGATGAATCTCGAGCCCAACACCCAACATTTGGCCACAACATCCCACCAAATTTGTTGACAATACCCCACAAGAGGTTTTGGACCCATCCCAAGTGGATTGGCATCAAAATCAGGCCCCAAACGACGGGCGACCTGCCCCATGGGCGCCCCCTCCCACACTGCCACAATCTCAATCGCCCCTTTTCATAATGATGGGGATTCCATGGTAGACTTGTCTTCTTTCATTTTTGCATTCAGTTCTATTATGCTTAGATAGGTTGTCATTCAAATTTGCGTCTCGTTTTGAACAATTTTGATCATATTTCTATCTTTGCTCGCTTCTACTAACTTGCAGGTAGCATAATAAAATTCTTGCTAATGGAGGCCAAATTGGGAAAATATGATCATCTGGGTCTTCCCAAAATGCCCCCAATTAGCTAAACCCAAGTTTGCAGGTCTTTTGGAGCTTCCTAGGTAGGACATTGGGATAGTACCTTTTCAGCATTTTGTTGTAGGTGAATTCATCCCACCCCAGAGCGAATTCAAATTGGTGAGGAATTTCTCAACTTTTATTTTTATAGGGCCTTCTTGGTGGTGTCTTGATGCCCCTGTATAATTTTCAGAGCATTTGGATCTATTTTAGTCATAGTTTAATTCATTTTCTCATTTCTTTTATCGTAGGCTTGGGGATTGCATGCTTTGTTTTATCCGTAGGTGCTACTGATCGTTTCTTGTTCCTTTGAACATAGGGTTTGGGCATCATAGGAGTAGCGATGAGTCAAGACTCATCAACACAAGTGGTGGCGACACTTGGTCCACCCATTTTACATGTGGGCACGCAGAAGAAGGAAATTCCCCCATGGATGTAACGAGAACGCATGCCTAAACGCTCCTAGCCCTTGGAAGGGGAGGATGCGCATTGTAAGCGAGTTGTGAAACATATCAATAAAAAGGTATGTATTCTTTATTCACATTTGTTTCATTTTTATTCATGCATGTTTTCCCCTCTTCTCATTGCACTTTCGAGCTTCTAGGATTTAGCGTTGAGTTCGATTTTCTGGTTTGCATTTTGTATTCACTTTCCTTTTTGCTTTCATATCCTCATGATTTTAGTGGAGATCATAGTGGTACCCTGTCCTATGCCTTTTTGGATCAGAAATTTGATCAAAGTTTACCTTGCTTGCAGGTATCTTTTTTTTGGAACATGGGACTGTTGTTTGTTTCAGTCTGTGGCGAACATAGAACTGTAATTCATCTCACCAAGGGACAAATTGGAATGCACCCCACCCTGGGACGAATACAGTCCTGTAATTCATTCCACCCCAGGATGAATTCCAGTCTATGAAGATTTCGGTCAGAAACTTAGGACCGACAGATGCGGGCAGAGAAGAGGTAAGGGTTCTGCATGTTCTCTGTCATTTCTTGTTCAGTGTCTCTATTTCTGGATTATTTGTTTGCTTAGGGAAAGTTGTTCTTTTTGCTGTTTGCTTGTTTCCATTTTGCAAAATAAAAATAACCCCACACACCACATGGCAACTTAAAAACCAAGGCGCTAGTCGTAAAACCCCAGCCCTTGATCAAGACCAATGGTGGATTTCATCACCACCTTGGCTTGAATTTTGCATCCATTACCCCGATCACAACTGTTGCTAGACGTAAATCCTGATGAAAGCTGACCGAGTGTAGCTGGGGTGATTCCTAGCACACGAGGATAAGTCTTCTATGGTAGGTGTCATAAACAGGGTGATTCCCCTTTCGTACCGCCTATGTTCCACGTACCATCTGCTCTCACGTACCTATAGTTTCCCTCACGTAAGGGCGGGTATATAGAGAGGTTGGTATATCGGCCTGGCAATGGTATATCGAAGGGGCGACCAATTTTGGGAGTCATAAGAGCCCTCATTTTGCATTTAAATGTTCTTTAAAAAACCTTCAAAAAAAAAAAAACAAAAACAAAAACACACTAAACCAGGTTTAGGACACACTCTCAATATTTAAATGAGATAATCACTGCTTGTGTGTGTGTGTGCTCATTTCTATTTAGTGTAGCATAAAAAATCATAAAAGAGATAAAAACCTACATAGCTTGTAGGAAAGCACCACCATGGTGTACACACGTAGCCAAGCCCAATCAAGGGTGGAAGCTACGAAAAGTGTACAAGGGGGCACAAGTCGCCTCCGCTACAACACCAAGGACTTGGTCATACCGCCTTGGCGGCCCGACCCGCAAGAGAGTCCGCATCAGTCCATGTCAAGATGGAACTACAGGGACACCCCTTTGAGGGACACACCCGTTCATCATAGCCCCTTTCAAGAGGAGTCCTTACACGTGGCACTCAACATAGACAAGAAAGCTCCCTTAGAAGCTCGATATGAGTGGCCATCGTGTGATGAAGTGCTAGAGCGACATAGTTTCCATGAGGAGAGGCCACATGATGATGGCCTCCCCCCTTTGCCCCCCATCACTGTTAGAACCAATAGACAAAATCCAGAGCACAAGGCTCTTCAAACCGGGTGAGCTAACTCTGCCCGCCCCTTTCACACATATGAAAGGGAGCATGAGGAAGATGATTACATTCCTCAAGAGCAATATACAGCGTGGGGGCCATGCACCTCTACACCAGCTAGATACCATGATCACCCACTGAGGCCAGAGCCTCGGGTAAATGCCGCCAACCTCGACAGAGGGAAGCAACCTATTGAGATCTCGAATCATCATGATTGAGGTAAATGCATAGGAGAGGCATCTAGGCCTCCTAGGCTCAATATGGCAAAACAAATCGACCTGGCAGTCACCAGACATGCCGCCCACCAAGCGTAGATCACGTGGCTTGAGCAAGACCAGCAGTAGCTAGAGCATTTATATCGCCTTAGCAAAGAGCGCATTAGGCGCCAAATAGATGAGCTACTCCATAACCCGATGCCTGAGAGGGTTCCAACCCCATGCACCCAAAGGGTAGAACCATATGAGAGGTGTAATCCCTTGGTACGAGATAGGTCTTCGCGACCTTAACAAGTGCTGCCTCCGAGACCTCCTAGACCTAAGCGGGAGGCCACTCCCCAGAACAATGATGGGTACCCTCCACGGGGACCCACCCAGGGTCATAGGTCTCGTCTAGAGACTCCTCAGGAAGCTTATGAGGAGTACGAGCAAGAAGAAGAGCGGGCTGAAATGCCCTACCTAGGCGAAGGGGTTGCCATCCGGCCACCCCTTCAGAGGCCTCAAGTCTCCCACAACCCGCAATGGGAGCAAACTAAAGAGGAAGAAATTAAATCCTCAGATGCATATAAAGTGCTACTAGAGCATTTGGAGTCTATGGAGACCAAAACTTTTGGGCCTCAAAAGCCCACTTTACGCCAGCTTCGTAGTCATCCTATGCATCCATCAGTGCCAGCACCTCCTTACCCTGAACACTTTAAGCTACCTCAGTTGGCAACCTTTAGAGGTGAGGAAGATGCTCAAGAGCATGTGACAAGGTTCCTGAGCCAATGCTTCGGCATTCAGGACAATGATGCTTTGTTATTGAGAACATTTATAACCACATTCATAGGCCCTACCTCGGATTGGTTTACTCAGTTACCAAAGCATAGCATTAACAATTTAGATCAGTTAGTGGATGCATTCCTCGAATGCTTCGCCTTCAATACCAAGAAGAAGGCGTCACTAAGTGACTTAGCCAGCCTCAGGTAGTATGAGGAGGAGACCATGGCGGCCTACGAGAATCGATGGAGGACATTGCTCTCAAAGCTGCCCTACCTCCCTCCTATGTCCGACCTCACTCAGATGTTCTCCAAAAGTTGTTTGAGATCGATCTTTGTGCTATTGCAGCTACAACAATATGCCACCCTAGAAGAAGCTCTGGCACAAGCCAAAATTATTAAAGAGATCAAAATACAGGATGGCAAGATAGCCAAGCCTAAGAAAAAAGAGTGGACTAAAAACACTAAAGTTGGGACTACGCAACAAAAACCCACTGCGGTTAACCAAGTTGCTATCAATGTCCCTAATACTGTGCAAGCAACTCAGCCTCAAAAGGCTAATTATTAGGCAATGCCTCCCAACAACTATGACAGAGAAAATCAGAGGCAAGAACAGGGTCAGCAGCGTCACCCTAGGCGACAATTCACACCCTACATAGAGTCCAGGGACTCCTTGTTTGACCGCTTGTTAGCGACAAACTTGATCAACCTACCAGAGGTTCAGACTATAGATCCCAACGTGCCCAAGCCTAAGGGGTATAGAGAGGACTTGTACTATAGGTTCCATAGGCGGCAGGGACATGACCTAAATGCCTATTGGAAATTTAAGGGCTTGGTGCAAGACCTAATTGATAACAAGACCCTAGTGGTGGATAATCCTGTCGCACCAAGCAATCAAAAAATGGAGGTCTTCAAAGACCCCTTGCCTGCTCATGCTCCGCAGGCAAAGACCCTACAAGTTAATGAGGTCACACAGAACTACCCCATGCAGGGGTATGTAGGGATGATAAGTATAGTGACTCGAAATAGGAGGTATCCGAGCACGAATGCTCCTGCGACAGTGGTAGGAGAGGTGCCAACAACATCGCAACCACAATAGCACCTTGCACAACCTCCTCCGCCTAAGCCGGTGGCCACACTTTGGACCAAACTAACTCAGAGTTTGAGGACCACCTCGGCTAGGCTCTCCATATACGAGCTTATACAACAATCTATGCCCCATCGAGAAGCTCTAATGGAGATTTTGAAAGCCATCGAGTTGCAGCCCCACGAGACAAATTCTTTCAACAACTTTGTGGGGCATGTAAAACGATGCACTGAGCCGGTCATCACATTTTGAGAAGATGAATTGAGATTAGTGACTGATGACATGGCGGATCCACCCCTACACATTATCGCGTGGGTCAATGGGATCCCATACAAGAGGGTGTTGATAGACACTGGCTCGTCCAGCAACATCATCACAACTATGGCTCTCAAGCATCTGAAGTTGCCCGCATCTCACATCATAGCTTCCACCTACACTCTGTGAGCATTCAATGATGCAATCTGCTCGACATTCAGCACAATAGTCCTACCAATCCAAGTAGGACAAAAGACCATACCCACATTGTGCCACATATTGGAGGGTGAGATGGCCTACAACATCTTGCTGGGCCGGCCATGGATCAGGGACATGAAGTGTGTCCCTTCGATAGCTCACCAATGTTTAAAGTATACATTTGAAGGGGAGGTGCATGTAGTCCTGGAAGACTTAGAACCCTTCAAGTATTGTAATGCGATGCAGTTGATGCCACAATTGACCCTGCCATCAATGCATTTGGATTTTTAGTTAAATCCATCTAAATAGGGTCCGATTTCGTAGGCATCCCCGTTAGCAAGTTCTTCAAAATCCCAATCGGGCTCATCTTCATCATCTGGTCCTCCACCAACGACATCATCTATGGAGGCCAAACAGAAAGACAAAGGGAAGGAACCCTTAGAAGAGGCAAAACCTTTGGAAGAGACACTGCCATCAGTATCAACTATCTCTACTGAGGAGATGCCTAACCGGATGGAAGTCGAGGCTTCTAGCCCACCTAACATGGAGTGGACTCAAGGAGAACTTCCATTCCCTCCCCCTCAACCACCAACGATCATCGTTGAAATGGCCAATACGGGCCTGGGGGAGTATCTGGTGCGAAATATTGTAGCAACACCCACACTAGAGTCCATGCAAGACATGGGGAGACCTCGCATTCCCATTGGCACTATTGTTCCCCTAGGCTACCCACCAAACCAGACAAATTTTGTGTATGGGGGCCTTGATCATGGCATTGCACCATGCATGCAAGAGGACGAAGACGAAGAGCCTTTTGCTGAAAATGTCAACTATTTGTCTAACCCAAACTTTGCTCTGAGATACCTTGGCCAATGCAATTGGCACGGGTATGGGTTAGGCCGATATGAGCAAGGGATACATGTTCTTTGCCAACCAAGATACCAAATGCCATACGACAAGTCAGGAGTAGGGTTTAACCACCCCCTCCCCTTGGACATCTTGGTGGAGAACATGCAAGGCCTAGGGATAGGTAGCAAGGGGGGATTGGCATCAGATCCATATGCCAACCCTAACACCACATATACATTGAGGGATTATCTCCCATTAATGGCAATCAACCTTGTTGGCTCTAGTAATCCCTTCCCTTCGCTCGAGAGAGGAGAAAGCTCGAGAGCTCATTTTCAAGGAAGGTCTAGACAATGTCAAGAAGGGTCCTCGGAGGATGAGTCAGAATATGAACCAACATCATATGACCCCTTCGAATCAGATAGCGATCACTCGCAAGTGATCCCCATGGATGAATATCAAGAAAGCCTCTTGACAATGTTCCCCTTGGATGCTCCCATCGAGCAAGCACCGCTCCAAGGAAATCAAGTCCCCCCACGGAGAGCGAAACAACCTAGGTGGGACCACATCAATTTTCTTGAGCAAGGCGAGCCTTTAATGCCGCAAGCAGTCAGAGCCAACGAAGGCCTTTGGATCTCCGATAGTGATTATGAAGACGAAACAGAGATGGCATATCTTAATCACATGCGGCAGATGCAACATCGGCACCCCTTGGAGATTAACAACATATTTGAACAATTAAACATAGTGCCAGGGCATGAGTGGTACGTAGACCTAGTGCAGTGGGACCAAGTGTTGGATCCGCTACTCTAGGCATACGAAGAGCACCTTCTACCCAGAGACCCTATAGTGACATCAGTGTCGAGGGTAGACCCTATCTTCCTATCCGCACATAGGGTCAATCCATTCGTGCCCGTCCCTCTAGAGCCAGATCCAGAGCATAAAGAGCATCCAGGATGTCCAAGTATTCCAATGCAAATGCCTAGCAAGGGGTATTCCAATGCAAATGCCCAATTCTACAGGCCTACAAAGCCCTCATGGACAAATTCCTGGCAAAGCTTGAATGGTACAACATCGAGGCACTCCCTCGATCATTGAACCATTTTGCAGACACTATGGCCTCTTTGGGGTCGCTAATCCTGCAAGACATTTTTGGTGACATGACCACCATTCAAGTCAAAATACTATCGCAATCAGCGATGGAGTGAGCAAGCTCCGATTTAACGCTAGGAATCCACTTGATCTAGATTGAGCCGTCCATGGACCGGTTCTCTCAAATCCATGATCATCTGAAACATGCCAACTGGGGGTCCTTGTTCTCCCCTACTCCCATTAATAGCAATACAACGTTATTCTTGCAAGTTCTCTCCCACTCAGCTTTTGCTAGGGATGAACTTCAAGAGGGACTAGTTGTTCATACCATCGAGGCTTTTGATCAACAGGATTGGTATTCCCCCGTCAAGGACTACCTCAAGTTAGGTAATCTCCCGCTTGGATTGACGCATGCCACAAAATGAGCACTCAAGCAGAAAGCGGCAAAGCATGTCTTGTTAGGAGGCATTTTGTACCGTCACAGCTATGAAGGGATCCTCCTTCGGTGCTTGGACCAGCAAGAGTCCACTTGGGTGATCACCCAAGCGCACGATGGTACATGTGGTGGCCACTTCAGCGATATGGCCATCGCAAAGCGCATTCTTTGCATGGGCTATTATTGGCCATCTTTAGAGCGAGATTGTTGCACATATGTGCGGAAGTGCATGAAGTGTCAACATCATGCCAATTTGACACATGTACCTTCCTAGGCCTTGCAGTCGATCTAGTTGGCTTGGTTGTTTTCATAGTGGGGCTTAGATCTCATCGAAAATATCTCCCCTGCATCGTCCGGCCGTCACACATTTATCATAACGGCCATAGAGTACTTCACCAAGTGGGTGGAAGCGGTTCCGCTAACCTCTACGATTGGACCCCGCATTGTGGAGTTCATTTTGCATAACATCATATGTCATTTTGGTATTCCATCCAAGATAATATCGGATAATGGGACGTCATTCAAGAACAAATATGTGCATGCTTTGACCACAAAGTACAAAATTTAGCATAGTTTTTCGACACCCTATTATCCGTAGGAAAATGGGCAAGCAGAGGCGTCAAACAAAATGCTAGTTGCTATCCTTAAAAATACAGTCACAGACAGTCATAAGGATTGGCACATTCAGATCCCACTTGCCCTGTGGGCTTATCACACTAGCATTCGGACGCCCACTAGGGCAACTTCATTTTTGCTCATGTATGGCTCCGAGGTAGTCATGCCTCTCGAGTTGGAGATTCCCTCCCTATGCATATCAATGCAAGAGTTCATCGATGATGACACTATGTGGTAGGCCCGGTTAGACCAACTTACATTGCTTGACGAATGATGCGTTAATGCTCTCGAGCATTTACGTATCTATCAAGAGCGACTTAAGAAAGCATACAACATGAAAGTTCACTTGAGGGACTTTCGGATTGGTGACTTGGTCTTAAAAGAAAACCAACAGAACTCTAGTTTGTCGTCCCATCTAAGGGACAAGTTCGCAGAAAATTGGTTAGGTCCCTATGTAATTGATAGCAAAATAGGACCTAGAACATACCGGCTAGCCTCTCTTGATGGAATCAAGGAATTAGAACCCTTGAACATCAGTCACTTGCGGCCATTCCATATTTAAAGGAGCCATAGCCCACCCAAAAAGCTCCAAGGATTCCCATAATCGCTTGGTCAACCCAAAAAGCTCCAAGGATTCCCTAATCGCTTGGTCAACCCAAAAATCTCCAAGGATTCCCATAATCGCTTGGTCAACCCAAAAAGCTCCAAGGATTCCCATAATCGCTTGGTCAACCCAAAAATCTCCAAGGATTCCCATAATCGCTTGGTCAACCCAAAAAGCTCCAAGGATTTCCCTAATCGCTTGGTCAATCCTAAAAGCTCCAAGGATTCCCTAATCGCTTGGTCAACCCAAAAAGCTCCAAGGATTCCCTAATTGCTTGGTCAATCCAAAAAGCCCCAAGGATTCCCATAATCGCTTGGTCAACCCAAAAGCTCCAAGGATTTCCCTAATCACTTGGTCAACCCAAAAGCCCCAAGGATTCCCATAATCACTTGGTCAACCCAAAAAGCCCCAAGGATTCCCATAATCGCTTGGTCAAACCCAAAAAGCTCCAAGGATTCCCATCATCGCTTGGTCAAAAAAAAATCAATAAAATCATCACAAATAAACAAAAAGTTGCATCTCATTTCCATGCATATGCAAAAATCATCATAACAGTACAGAGTTTTTTTTGCATCTCATCTGCATATTCACACAAATCAATCCATCAAAAACACAAAAACATATAGCTACATTAAGCATCACATCCATACATTGCATATTTGTGGTCATAAAGGTCAAAGCACCATAGACTGTCATTACTTGGCAAAAACCATCATCTTCTACATTTTTCTGCTTTATCAATAGCTCATCACCTATAACCGCCATTCACGTTATTCTCCCACATCATAGTCAGTTGTTTCTAATGTATCGAGAGTTTTCGTCATTCAGTTGTCATTAGCTTTCTAGCCACATACTGTACCAAGTCAGACAGATTTTATGAAGGTAGAATTCTACTTGGATCACACCTTGTTATGTAGCATCCCAGCACAAATTAAAACACATAAAACATTCCCAAGTTGTGTGAACGAAATATGAAACCTGTAAAGCAATCCAGGTCACCATAAGTGAAACAGCTATCTTGCTCATCCCCCTATGCGAATGACCCCAAAGAATGTTGAGAGTTGGCAAAAGGACAAGCATCCTCCCTACCCAATTCCCCAAGAATCCCAAGTTCTCAAAAAGTTGCAAAACATCGGAACAATTTGCAAAAGTCAAAACTCCAAAATTTGATATCCCAAAGTGCACACATCAAAAGGCACAAACAATAGTGATTCTCATCACTCCATATCCTAATCCCTTGCTCAAAAGAAAAATTAATACAAAAATAAACAGTGATTTTTATCACTACAAAAGAGCAAGTATCCCAACACAATTGAAGAAAATAAGGGAGTCAAACTTGAATCCCTAGAACTCTCAGCATTCCGACAGGTCACGAGGCAAACCTCAGTATCGGTTTGGTTGATAGCCTATTGGTCACTGGTGGTAAACCTCCCGCATGACGATATATCTGCCACATTAACTTGTGTGCAGATCAATGTTTGCATGTGGATGAGCTAGCTTATGGTATCCTATGATAGCACCACAGATTAATCTGACTAAATACAACAAAGGAGTTAGTGGAGCTAATCGGGTGATCCTCAGTATAGGTTTGGTTGATAGCCTATCTAGCACTTGGCGGTATCCTGACCAACACCACATAAATGAACTCAATTGCACACACAGGGATGTGAAATAACTTGGTCCAAAACAAGTCAGATTCATACCTTGTTCAAAAAGTCTTGTGAGATAAAGTACAGTCGTGGCTAGTTAGTTAAAACATCTGAGTCTCAGAAAACCTTAACTACATTCGAAACCAACTTGCTATATTTTAGTCTCGCCATACCAAAAAAAAAAAAAAACATGTATGCCTACAAAGCTATTCACCGTAGCAATCGCCTAGGACAAAAAAGCCATAAAGTTCTGCACAGTCTATGGTGCGACTACCAAACATCACAAATTCAATCCATCCATTCCATTTGCATATCATATAAATTAGAAACATCTACATTCATCAACAACATATGCATTCATCACTATAACTTAACATGCATACATCCATATTCATCAACCATCATGCATAAAATCAAATCATCACATGCGCATAAACAAAATAAAGTTTTTTTTTTTTTTTTTTTTTTTATATATGTATATATATATCATCAAAAATGCTCGTAGGCTACAAAGAGCTAGTCCTCTGACCTCGCACCAAAATCCAAAATCTCAAAACCCCCTAGCCTAAGGCATCGGCCACCATGATCACATAGGATCGATGCAACGGGAACTACCCCCATGGTGTGGGTCCTATGGGACCCCTCAAGGCGGCTGCTGCTAGCCCCCACATCACGCCTACTACCGCCTCCCTCATCCAATCACCTACGACGAGATGATGTTGACTGCTCAGTACCACTATCCCTCATCCGACATGAAGAGCCACCTCTCGAGGGCTTAGGTAACCGCCCATCGAGGTGGATAATCTCTCCCTCCATATCCTAGCCGATGATAGTAAGCTACCGCATCATCTCGCTATGCCAGTTGCATCCGTAGGAGATCCCTCTCCTATGCAGTGCTAGTCTCCCCATATCCCGGTGGTATGCAGTGAATGTGCTCTCCTGCTCTACTAGCTGAGCCTGTAGGAGATCCCTCTCCTGCAAAGCTTTCCCCAACTCCTCATCCCTCCTCCACAGAGCTCCAAATTGCCAAAAAAAACAAGTGCAAATGAGCCCAAAACCTAGTTTTGGCCTTTAAATAGGATTTTTGAGCCTTTAATAATTCCTCCTTGGAATGAGTTCTTTGGTTAGCACTCATTCCACCCTAGACTAAATACTACATAGGAATTCGTCCCACCCTGGAATGAATTCAGCACACAAATTTCAAAAACAACAAAAAAAATGCACAAAAATGCACCAAAAGCAATAATAAACCTGTCCAATGAGAGTGCTTTTGCACTTGACATTCCAGGCATGCAAAATAGATGTTGGGATCACAAATACTCACTATCCTACTCCCTAAGAAGGCTACCATAGCCATACCATTCCATGGGAAGACGGATCTTTGATAATTTCAACCCCAAAAGGGTCAAAACCCACCCAAAAATAGCAATAGAGTTGTCGAACAAAGGCGCCTTCATGCCTGAAATTCTTGGCATCCAAAATAGACGTTAGGGTTATAAATATCACCATCCTACTCCCCAAGAATGCCACCATGTCCGAAATGCTCCATGGGAAGACAAACTTTTGACAATTTCAGCTCCAAATGGCGTCATAAAAAGGGTTAACACCCACCAAAAACAGGTCTAAATGTCAAAAAATTGCACACACAATTCAAAGATAAATCTCTGAAGGCACCCTTACACAATTCATCTTGGGTCAAGCGACTCGTTGCTTTTCTCATGCAATTCATTCCCTCATCGATTCGTTGCTTGAGGGGGTAGTCACACTTAGTCACCAATCAACAAATACACACCCCATCATGGAACTGGCATGCATTCGAAGAATCATTGGCAAAGACAAATCACGCTCCTTCTTGGGGCAGTAAACAAGCAATAATCACAAGCTGATCAATCACTTGGCATTCATGAATCATGAACTCAAGGTTCCCACAGACAAAAGGTTGTGCCCTTTGCCTATTCATGATTGATCAATGTCAAAGCTCAAGTATCACCTCATCGAAAAATGTTAAAACTTGAACTGAGTTCCTTCACTTGTCAGAAGCAAGGATTCAAGAATGCATGCCCATTTTCATGCTTGGGGCATCAATATTGGTTAGGTTACTAAGAAACCCTAATCATTAGTGCTTTGGTTATCTATTTTTGCTCGGTGATGTGCCATGCACAGCGCATCCCAAAAAGGGGCATCTGTAGACACCAAAACAACACCAATTCAATTATGTGACTGCAAGCACTGATCGCTTTGACACACACAAACCCAATGGCAGCCCCCAGAGGTTAAAAAATGGTCCTAACCACTCTCACAGTAGTTTTGGAAGACCAAAGATCAATTTGGCACCTTTAGGCACTTTGCTCAATATTCGTTCCACCTTGGAACGAATTCAAACTAGGATTCACCCCACCTAGGGACGAATTATGAATTCGCTTTGAGGTGGGACAAATTGCAGGTTTGACGGGCAAAAAGTCAAATCTTGACAAATGGTATCTCAGATCCGCCACTCAACACTTCCTTCATCGCATGGGAGTATGGGTGAGCATTTTCGAGCGTTAGAGGCATCTGCAAGGTTAGTCATGCAGTCCTAATTCAGGGAGGAATATCCTTCCCCCTAGGAGGGCATGGCTGCCATGTGGTGCCTCTGCATGCCCATTTCAAGAGGCCTCCAGGTCTATAAATTGGTGAGTTTCCTCACCCTTAGAGCAACGAAGTGCTGCCCTTTTTTTTACACACCTCACACCTTCTAGATTTGCACCTTTCACATCCTTGATCTCCTTTAGAGGGGAGGTCATTGGGTGACTCTTGAGAGGATGAATATCGAGCCCAACACTTGAAATTTGGCCACAACATCCCACCAAATTTGCCAACAATACCCCACAAGAGGTTTTGGACCCATCCCAAGTGGATTGGCACCGAAATCAGGCCCCAAACGGCGGGCGGCCTGCCCCATGGGTGCCCCCTCCCACATTGCCACAATATCAATCACCCCTTTTTGGAACAATGGGTATTCCATGGCAGACTTGTTTTCTTTCATTTTTGCATTCAGTTCTATGATGCTTAGATAGGTTGTCATTCAAATTTGTGTCTCATTTTGAACAATTTTGACCATATTTCTATCTTTGCTCACTTCTACTAACTTGCAGGTAGCATAATAAAATTCTTGCTAATGGAAACCAAATTAGGAAATCTGATCATCTGGGTCTTCCCAAAATGTCCCCAATTAGCTAACCCCAAGTTTGTAGGTCTTTTGGAGCTTCCTAGGTAGGACATTGGGACAGTACCTTTTCGGCATTTTGTTGTAGGTGAATTCGTCCCACCCTGAAGCGAATTCAAATCGGTGAGGAATTTCTTGACTATTCTTTTTGCAGGGCCTTCCTGGTGGTGTCTTGATGCCCCTATCCAATTTTCATAGCATTTGGATCTATTTTAGTCATAGTTTAATTCATTTTCTCATTTTCTTTTATCGTAGGCTTGGGGATTACATGCTTTGTTTTATCCGCAGGTGCTACTGACCGTTTCTTGTTCCTTTGAATATAGGGTTTGGGCATTGTAGGAGTAGTGAGGAGTCAAGACTCATCAAAACAAGTGGCGGTGATTCTTGGTATGCCCATTTTACATGTGGGCACGTGGAAGAAGGAAATGCCCCCATGGATGTAATGAGAACACACGCCTAAACGCTCCTAGCCCTTGGAATGGGAGGATGCGCATTGTAACCGAGCTGTGAAAAATATCAATAAAAAGGGCTGTCTTCTTTATTCACATTTGTTTCATTTTTATTTGCACATGTTTTTCCCTCTTCTCATTGCACTTTCAAGCTTCTAGGATTTAGCGTTGAGTTCGGTTTTCTAGTTTGCATTTCAGATTCACTTTCCTTTTTGCTTCTGTATCCTCATGCTTTCATAAGCTTGTACAAATGAAAAAGTTTCACGATTTCATGACATGTTGTAGGAGAGAGAGTCCAAAAGAAAAAGTATCACGATTTCGTGACATATTGTAGGAGAGAGAGTCCAAGAGAAAAAGTGTCACGATATCACAACATGTCGGGTTTTCGCGACCCAAAGGCAAGTAAAAGCACTAAGGAGAAAAAGTGTCGCAATATCGCGACATGTCACATTTTTGTGATCTAAAGGCAAGATAAAGTGCTAAGGAGAAAAAGTGTCACGATATCACAACATGTCACATTTTCGCGACCCAAAGGCAAGTTAAAGCGCTAAGGAGAAAAAGTGTCGCGATATCGCAACATGTTGTGTTTTCACTGGTTGAAGCCAAGAAGAGTAGCAAGGAGGCAAAAGTGTCGTGATATCATGACATGTTATGTTTTTATGGGGCCAAAGCTAAGAAACAGAGCAAAGGAAAAAGTGTAGCGATATCGCTACATGTTGTATTCTCACGGGCCAAAGTTAAGAGAAAGCGTACAAAGGAAAAAGTGTAGCGATATCACTACATGTATTCTCGTTGGCCAAATCTAAGAGAAAGCGTATGGAGGCGA
The DNA here is from genome assembly GCA_028583015.1 of Wollemia nobilis. Taxonomy (NCBI): domain Eukaryota; kingdom Viridiplantae; phylum Streptophyta; class Pinopsida; order Araucariales; family Araucariaceae; genus Wollemia; species Wollemia nobilis. The sequence continues at coordinate 16,700,171 of JAQPPZ010003374.1, forward strand.
AAGTGTCACGATATTGTGACATGTTGTGTTTTCATGGCAACAACAACAGAAGAGTTACAGGGGCAGTTGAAGCTGACGAAGGCCGATGTTAGCCGACGAAGATTAGGGTTTGCAGTCGACTATGATTAGAGTTACAGCCGACTAAGATTAGAGTTTTTCATCATGAAAATGTTGTTATAAAAGCATGGCTGTTTGGAGAATTGAGTGTGGTCATCAATATCGTCGAATGCATGTCAAAGTGTGAAATGCGGTTGTAAGAGCGCAGAAATCGCATAAGTGGCGAGATGATGGCGAAGTGCACAAAGTGAGTGAAGAAGTCATGTAGAATTGTTCTAAGTGTGTCTGTGAGTGCACAGAGAGAGCAGAGTGCACAAAAGGAAGAAGACGATCATGAGGTTCGATCACAGTGAAGTAGAGTGTGCAAATTTTGGTCGTAGTGCGTAGAGAGGGAGAAGACGATTATGAAGTTTGACTGTGACAAAGCAGAGTGTGCAAAGTGATTGCACAGAACGATCAGAGTGCGCAGAGAATGTAAATGTGAAGTAGACCAGTAAGGGTCTTGTAAAAGCGAAGGTATCTTACTGTTAAACCCAAAGATTCAATTTGAAGTCTATGTTGGTGCTTGGCATTAGGGGTTGGTCCTCCTTCTAGTTGGTGCTGGTAAATCATGGGTTGGTGCTCCTTCCAGTTGGTGTTGGTAAATCAGGGGTTGGTTTTCCTTTCTATTGGTGCAGATAAATTAGGGGTTGGTGCTGGTAAATTAATTGTAAAGTTGGTGCTTTGCAAAGGTTGGATTTGGATGGTAGTCCAAGCAGTCATTTTTGAGGAGTAGCCACATTGGTGAACCTCATTAAATCTTGTGTTATGTGATGTTCTCTTGTGATACTTGCTTTATTTGTTTATAAGGTTTCATTATTTCAGTTTTAAGAGCTATGAATTTAAGTTTAAAAGTCTACACTGATTCACCCCCCCCTCTCAGTGCCATTGTAATAATAACAAGAAGTGGTGGGGGTTAAGGCTATTCTAGAATATATTGTGAAAATTTCTATATATACCTCTGTCCAGTGATGAATCAAACCAAACCATTTATGTGATATGTCTTATGTAGTCTAAAGAACACAAGATTATACTGAGAGGGGGGGTGAATAGTAAAGCATCCACTTTTTACTTTCTTTCCAAACTAGTATCAATTAATTTCCTTAATTGCAATAACCAAATATAATAGTATGCATTAATAACTCAGATAGCAATAGTAAGCAAGAGCACAAGTCACCACATGCAATTGAGACACACAATTTAAAGTTGTTCCCCCAACGTGGGGTACTCCAAAATATAATCTCCTTATAATATTTCACACATAAATAAGGATCTTTATCCAATACAATGATTAATTTGATCTGCTCAAAGCTAGGCAATACACTAAAACTCTTAGGTATGAAATCCACTGATCTTCTTAGCTAGGCAACACACTGATCTGCTCAGGTAGGCAATCCATTGATTTTCTCTGCTAGGTAACATACTGATTTGCTCAGGTAGGCAATCCACTAATATGCTCAGGTAGGCAACACACTATTTTGCTCAGGTAGGCAATACATTGATCTGCTCAGTTAGGTATTCCACTAATATGCTCAATAAAATCACACAAAACTTGTCAAATCTGCTCAACAATCTCACACAGAACTTGTCCAAATCTTCTCAACAAGATCACACAAAACTTTTCCAAATATGCTCAACAAGCTCACACAGAACTTGTCCAAATATTCTCAACAAGTTCACACAGAACTTGTCCAAATTTTTGCTCAACAAGCTCACACAGAACTTTTCCAAATATGCTCAACAAAATCACTAAGAACTTGCTCAAAATATGTCCAAAAACTGTCCACAAATATGTCCCAAAATCCTTCTTAAGGCTCAATCAATCATCCACAAAAACTACCACAAATATGTCCCAAAAGCCTTCTTAAGGATCAATCAATCATGCATAAAAACTACCACAAATCTATCCAAAAATCTATCCCAAAGACCTTCTCAAAGGCTCAACCAATCATGCTCAAGTAGCATTCAAATCTCATCCACAAATCTATGAAGGCAAGGCTCAAAGATGAACTCAACAATGAATGGTAATACACTCTTCAAAGGATGACAACTATGATCCACAATGATATCAAATCAAATCAATATCATAGAAGCATAAAGAGAATTGTTAGATACTCAATATATTCTATACTCAAATCCAATATCTTTCTCAAATCAAGGTAATATCATAGAAGCATAAAGATAATTTTTAGAGACTCAATATGTTCTATCCTCAAATATCAATCTCAACTCAAATACAAAATATAGAATAGTTTGTTTCATGGAACTTGAACAACCACTTCACACAATTACTTGACTAGGCTCAAACAAATCTTCTCAACCAACTACCACAAGGAACAACTCTTTCTTACAAACTCTAGTCCAAGCATGTATCAACCAACTCAAATATTTCCAACAATGCTCAACCACAAATCTCACATAACAATGATACTCATGTTCTTCTCAAGCTCGAGTTCTTTGCATAACCAATGGGATTCAACAACAATGCTAATAAAACATTATTCACATAACAATTATACTCATGTTCTTTTCAAGTTCTTTGCATAACCAATGGGCTTTAACAACTATTCTTATAAAACAAGGTTTAACCACAACTCTCAAACTAGAAAACCTTGAAGCATTCAAAAAACCACTTTCGAAAATGAAACCACAATCAATCCTTTTCTCTCCAATGATATTTCACAAATCAACCACCATAATAAATCAATAGGAGAATGTGCCCATACCTTTTTATGAAGATGAAGAAACCCCTTTGGAAATCTGCCACACTCAACACACTTTGAAAAATAACAAAAAAACCTTCACTTTGAACCCCTTTACAAAAACATAAATATTTCTTCACATACACCTTATTTCTCCATCTAATCACGTTAATCAAATATCCCTTGAAATAAGCTTTCCAACGATATATAATATGGTATACTTCTAAAAGAGGAAAAAACCAAAAATTTCTCTTTTTCTAAAAGTGCATTTCAACCCTTATATCTTGCCTTCCAAGTAAATAAAAAATTTAATCAAAAATTATTCCCTTAGAATCACATTATTCCTCCAACATTAGGCAATAATAAAAAATATTCAATAATACTCTTACTTGCCTCTTAAATGGAATCGAACCCTCATCACTGCCCACTCAACACCACAACCATGGTGCCAAAGACCACATGAGCTATCTGCTCACATAGGACAGAGAGCAAAAATGCTCCCTATATTTTGCCGCCCTTGCTCATGCCAAAAACGTGCGCCAAATGCCCTTCTTCCACACTCTATGAAAATTGAACCCGGTGGGAATCGAACGCATGCCCTGTCGTAATCAAAAACTCCATGCTTCCCAAGCTCACCGTTGGACCACGCTGTCACATTGAAGGATTTTAGGGCTTTCGCTTTTTGTTCTCTTCGTTTGATGCTTAGACTTTTGAATCGAAAGCCTTTGCATATATATGCAACCTTCCTTTAATTTCACATACGTCGACACATTTAATTATTAATTTCCTTTTGATGGCGCATGGTTTTTATGACGTCGATAATGACTTTAATTTTAATTTTAAAATTTAAATAATTAAAATTTAAACTAAATATTTAAAATTAAATATCTCCATCACCGGGGCACCTTTTTCGACAAAACAAAAAGACAGCCTGGGTTTTAAGAAAAACCCATTTCAAATATGCCATTCATGGTTTTAAATAAAACATTTTATTTTTCCTTCTGTGGTTTTCACAAAAACCCTGTATATATCCATGCTTTCCAAAATATCATAAATGCTTATTTATGAAATACTTTGGCCACCAAAACTCAGTGTGATACATGTGACATCAATGACAACATAAAATACCTCAAATTTCCAACAATATTCCCCTTTGTCATTGATGGCAACATCTCTAATGCAAATAACCACAGTAACTGCAAAAAAATAAAACATTTTTGAGAATCAAAGCTGCTCCCCCTGATTCAATACTCTCTTTGGAGGCTGCTCCCCTAACTCAATGCTCTCACCTTACTCAAATATCTCCTCCTTTAACATCAATGGCAAAAGGGACACCTACTATCCTTGAAAATCCCTTTGTTCATACCTTAGTTCCTCATACCTTTCTTGATCATTTTCCCTATGATCATTTTCAACTTGTGCATTACATCCTTGAACCTTCTTTGTAGTATCTAAATCTTTTTCCTTAATTTCTTCCTTGCTTTCCTCTTCAAGTATGTCTTTTCCTTTTGAACTTGATTCACCTATCTCAAAACAATATCCAAACTAAATATTTGGAGCCATAGGAACTTTGGAAATTTCTTCATAAAACTTAGGTTCTTCCTTGCTTTCATCTTTTAGAACTTACTTTCCTTTTGAGTGTGATTCCCCAAACCTGAAATATGAGACCTTTGGTGCTTTGGAATATTTCTCTTCTTTCTCTTCATTTGTGTCAAGTAGCAAATTAGCATCCATATTTATTGTCTCTGAAATACATGTTTCCTTCTTAGTGAAAATATCTTGACCTTTTGAGTCATGTGATGGATCAAACTTCTCACATATGAAACATCTCAATTCTTTTAGATTCTCCTTAACCTCTTGTATTTTATCATGGATATTATTGAAGTATTTCTTTAGATCAGCTAATACATATGTCTTTCTTACAATATTATCTTGTATAACTTATTCTGCTTGGAGTGAATGTTCTTCTTCTACTTCTTTTATCCCATAGAAAAACCCTTCTTCATCTTCACTATCACTAAGATCATTATAATCTTCTATAGCAAACAAACACTCAAGTTTTCTTTGACCATGCATGTTTCCTTGATGTGTCATCTTATCTTCACTGTCATTGAATACATTGTAATATCCTGATAGGCGATCTCTTTGACCACACACAAAGCATTGTTCTCTTTCACCTTATATTCCTAGGAATAAATGTTCTTCCTTTTCATCACCTGACTTGTCTCTATCACTGTGATCTGAGATATCACTTGCTTCTACAATGTAGTAAGATTTCTTTACCTTACAAATTTTTTCTTCTTCTCATACCTATTTTTCTTGTATCTGTCATCTTTGTCATGCTTATGCTTTCCATATTATTTTCTTCTATGACCCTATTTTTCATCATCATTGTTTTCTTCATGTGGACACTTATGTGCATAGTGACCAATATCACCACACTTGTAGCATCTGACTTTCCTCATATCCCTGAAATTCCTTGATTCCTTATTCCTTTTGATGAAGTTAGCTTCCTCATAATTAATTGGGTCTCTATATATCTCTGGAACCTCTCTTTATCTTTCTATGAAGCCTTGAATGCAATATATTTTATTGGAACCTGATGCTCACTCACCCTCATCTCATAAGTTGTGAGAATTCTTTGTATTTCTTCCATTGTTAGCTTGTTGATATCCATTGTTTCTTCTATTGATGAAACCTTTGCATCATACTTCATGGGAAGTGATCTCAAAACCTTTTGAGTAACTTTTGATTTTTTCATCTCAAATCCTAGGCCTCTCATGGTGTTAGTAATCTCATCAACTCAAAGTAAAAAATTTGCAATATCTTCAAAATCTTCCATTTTCAATTCCTCAATTATTTTTCTATGAGTTCATAGTTTTGAAAACTTTACCTTGGAATATCCTTCATAAGTATTTCGCAACTTGGTCCACATTTCATTAGATGAATTACATACCATGACCTTTGCAAAATATGTCTCACGTAGCCCACTCAAAATATAATTTATTGCCCTTGCATTTTCCTCAACCAATTTCCTGATAGTATTATCTGCCTCGGGATCACCTTCAACCTTATACTCTTTTTCAAAAATTTGACATACCTCATATCCTTGTGATATCAAGTAGTTCTTCATTCTCATGCTCTAGAAAGCATAATTGTTATTGTCAAATAGTGGTGCCTTATTTGTAGAAGATCCATTTTGTGAAGCCATATGTGTTCTTGTAGAATCTGCCCTCAAGTTGTTAGCCTTTCCAAAGGAACCCGCTCTGATACCAATTGAAGAACACAAGATTATACTAAGAGGGGGGGTGAATAGTATAGCATCCACTTTTTACTTTCTTTCCAAACCAATATCAATTAATGTCCTTAATTGCAATAACAAAATATAGTAGTGTGCATTAATAACTCAAGAGCACAAGTCACTACACACAATTGAGAGACAAGATTTAACGTGGTTCCCTAAATGTGGGGTACTCCACAAGATAATCTCATTATAATATTTCACACAAAAATAAGTATCTTTCTACAATACAATTATTACTTTGATATGGTCAAAGCTAGGCAATACACTGATCTTCTTAGGTAGGCAATACACTGATATGCTTAGCTAGGAAAAACACTGATCTACTTAGGGAGGCAATCCACTGATCTGCTCAACTAGGCAACACACTGATCTGCTCAGGTAGGCAATCCACTAATCTGATCAGCTAGGCAACACACCGATCTACTCAGGTAGACAATCCACTGATCTGCTCAGCTATGCACTCCACTAATCTTCTCAAAAATCTCACACAAAACTTGTCCAAATATGCTCAACAAGCTCACACAAAACTTGTCCAAATCTAATAAAAAAGTTCACACAGAACTTATCCAAATATTCTCAACAAGTTCACACAGAACTTGTTCAAATATGCTCAACAAGTTCACATTGAACTTGTCCAAATTTTTTCTCAACAAGCTCACATAGAAATTTTCCAAATCTACTCAACAAGATCACTAAGAACTTGCTCAAAATATGTTCAAAAACTATCCACAAATATGTCCCAAAAGCCTTATCAAGGCTCAATCAATCATGCACAAAAATTGCCACAAATATTTCCATAAATCTATCCCAAATACCTTCTCAAAGGCTCAACCAATCATGCTCAAGTAGCATTCAAATATCATCCACAAATCTATGAAGGCAAGGCTCAAATATGAACTCAACAATGAATGGTAATACACTCTTCAAAGGATGACAACTATGATCCACAATTATCTCAACTCAAATCAATATCATAGAAGCATAAAGAGAATTGTTAGAGACTCAATATGTTATATACTCAAATCCAATATCTTTCTCAACTCAAGGCAATATCATAGAAGCATAAAGAGAATTGTTAGAGACTCAATATGTTCTATCCTCAAATATCAATCTCAACTCAAATCCAAAATATAGAATAGTTTGTTTCATGGAACTTGAACAACCACTTCACACAATCACTTGAATAGGCTCAAACAACTCTTCTCAACCAACTACCACAAGGAACAACTCTTTCTTAAAAACTCTAGTCCAAGCATGTATCAACCAATTCAAATATTTCCAACAATGCTCAACCACAAATCTCACATAACAATGATACTCATGTTCTTCTGAAGTTGAAGTTCTTTGCATGACCAATGGGCTTAAAAAACAATGCTAATAAAATATTCTTCACATAACAATGATACTCATGTTATTTTTAAGTTCTTTGCATAACCAATGACCTTTAACAACTATGGTTATAAAACAAGGTTTAACCACAACTCTCAAACTAGAAAACCTTGAAGCATTCAACCAACCAATTTCAAAAAGGAAACCACAATCAATCCTTTTCTCTCCAATGATATTTCAGAAATCAACCACCATAATCAATCAATAGGAGAATGTTCCCATACCTTTTATGAATATGAAGAAACCCCTTTGGAAATATGCCACACTCAACACACTTTGAAAAAGAAAAAAATAACCTTCACTTTGAACCCCTTTACAAAACTAGAAATATCTCTTTACATACACCTTATTTCTCCATCTAATTAAGTTAATAAAATAGCCCTCGAAATAATATTTCCAACGATATATAATATGGTATACTTCGAAAAGAAGAAAATACCAAAAAATTCTCTTTTTCTAAAAGTTCATTTCAACCCTTATATCTTGCCTTCCAAGTAAATAAAAAATTTAATCAAACATTATTCCCTTAGCATCACCTTATTCCTCCAACATTAGGCAATAATAAAAAATATTCAATAAAACGTTTACTTGCCTCTTAGAGGGAATAGAACCCTCATCACTGCCCACTCAACACCACAACCATGTCGCCAAAGACCACGTGAGCTATCTGCTCACATAGGATAGAGAGCAAAAATGCTCCCTATATTTTTCTGCCCTTGCTCATGCCAAAAACGTGTGCCAAATGCTCTTCTTCCACACTCTATGAAAATTGAACCCGGTGGGAATCGAACGCATGCCCTGTCGTAATCAAAAACTCCACGATTCCCAAGCTCACCGTTGTACCACGCTGTCACATCAAAGGATTTCGGGGCTTCCACTTTTTTTTCTCTTCATTCGATGCTTAGACTTTTGAATCGAAAGCCTTTGCATATATATATGCAACCTTCCTTTATTTTCACATACATCGGTGCCTTTAATTATTAATTTCCTTTTTATGGAGCATGGTTTTTATGACATCGACGATGACTTTAATTTAAATTTTAAAATTTAAATTTTAATTTTAAATAATTAAAATTTAAACCAAATATTTAAAATTAAATATCTCCGTCACCGGGGAAGATTTTTCGATGAAATGAAAAGCCAACCTGGGTTTTAAGAAAAACCCATTTCAAATCTGCCATCCATGGTTTTAAATAAAACATTTTATTTTGCCTGCCTTGGTTTTCACAAAAACCCTGTATATATCCATGCTTTCCAAAATATCATAAATGCTTATTTATGAAATACTTTGGCCACCAAAACTCAATGTGATCCATGTGACATCAATGACAACATAAAATACCTCAAATTTCCAACATAGTCTTAATTTGGTGCTTCTTTGTTTTTTATATAGTGAGGTTTATTTTGGTTTGGTGGTATATTTATTAGATATAATTTTTGTATGGTGGGATTTTTGATAAAATGCGAACTAAATGTTTATTGAATTGAGCAATGTTTAAATAGTGTTTACAATGTCGAGAATAGTCATCGGCTGAAACAGAACTGTTACAACTCCTGTAACAGTAAGCCTAAATATGAAATATAGACAAAATATGGAATAGTGGATGTTAAAGTACGCTAACATCCCCCTTTATTACATTATTTGGGTAATGTAATAACTAATAGCTATACTAACATCCCCTTACATCATTGTGCAATACAAAGAGAGCTGCGAAACAATTCAAATTTGACACGTGCAAGTGCCTTAGTGAAAATTTTTGCAACTTGAGCATCGGTGGGAATGTGCTGAAGCTAAATTCGGTGCTTTGGAACTTCATCTCGAATGAAATGACATTGTGTGTCAATGTGCTTTGTTCTTTCATGATGGATTGGATTCTTGACGAGGTTCAGAACACCTTGATTGTCGCAAAACAAGTGTATTGGAGATTTTGATGGATGGCCCATACTTGTCAGAATGCGATGCAACCATATCACTTCGCACACAGCTTCACGTGCGGCATGATATTCTGCCTCTATTGATGAAATAGCAACCACCTGTTGCTTCTTGCTATGCCAAGAGACAGGACCGGATCCCAGATGAAAAATGTATCCAAAAGTTGACTTGCGATCATCAAATGATCCGGAATAGTCGGAGTCCGTGTATCCTTGCAAGAAGAATTTGTTGTTCCTCTTGTATTCTAGGCCATATTCCATAGTACCACGGACATAGTGAAGAACACGTTTTGCTACTTTCCAATGAGTGGTCTTAGGCTCTTGCATGAACCTCGAAAGATAGTTGACAGCAAATACGAGATCTGGCCTAGTATTGGTCAGGTATATGAGACTCCCAATCATTTGTCGATAGAGAGTACCATCTACCTGAGGTGAATCATCATATCGCGATAACTGAAGTCCATTCTCCATCGGAGTTGCCATTGTCTTGCAATCAGTCATGCGATATTTTTCTAGCAATGTCTTGGCATATTTTTCCTGAGACACTTTGATGGAGTGCTCCTTTTGGCTGAATTCTAGACCAAGACAGTAATGGAGAAGTCCGAGATCTGTCATCTCAAAAGATTTACACAAGTTTCTTTTGACAGTAGAGATCATAGTTTTTGAACTCCCTGTAATGAGCAGATCATCAACATAGAGTACAAGCAACACTATCTTAGAACCCTGTTTCTTTAAATAGAGGTTTGCCTCTGATGGACATCTCTTAAATCCATGCTACATAAGGTGATTGTCCATTTTTATATACCAAGCTCGAGGAGCTTGTTTCAGACCATACAAGGATTTGACCAATTTGCAAACCTTCTGCTCTTGGCCTTCCACTTCAAACCCTTATGGCTGAGTCATGTAGACTTCTTCTTAGAGATCACCATTTAGAAAGGCACTTTTGACATCCATATGGTGAACTTTCCACCCATATTGTGCTGCCATAGCACACATAACCCGAATTGTGGTCATCCGAGCAGTAGGTGCAAAAGTTTCCTCGTAGTCAATGCCTTCCTTTTGAGCATAGCCCTTTGCAACAAGTCAGGCCTTATGCTTATCAATTGTTCCATCTGCCTTGTACTTGACTTTATATACCCATTTGCAGCCAATGGGTTTCTTTCCATGCGGCAAATCAACAAGCTTCCAAGTTTTATTTTTCATCAAAGACTCATACTCTGTATCCATAGCTGCCTTCCACTGAGGCTCACTGAGAGCATCTTGCACTGATGCAGGTTCAAGATCATCTATGGTAGACATGAACGCTCTGTCATCATCAATATCCATATCCTCTGCTTCTGTACGTGGATTTATAGAAAGTTCCTCAAAATATTGACAAAGATCATCAACCTCACCAGTTTCTTTAGCTTCTTTTTCCTTTTGAGCCATACTGCGTGTACGAGGTCTATCCAAGTTCAAATTGGGAGGAGTGGATAAATTTGCGTCTCTGATTGTATTTATACACCATTTTGGGTTCTTCTTCGGTGGTGGTGAAGAAGATGTAGAAGGACCTCCTGTCTGTGTTGATGAAGGAATCTTCTCTTCCTTAGATTCCACAATATCTAGGTGTACTTTAGATGTGCTCTGTGATGTGAAAGCTTCATCAAAGACAACATCTCTGCTGACATGAATTTTCTTGGTCAAAGGATCTATCAAACGATATCCTTTAGAGTGCTCATCATAACCAAGAAAAATACATCTCAGTGTTTTCTCATCTAGCTTCTTCCTTTTCTCTTTTGGTATGTGCATGAAAGCATGACATCCGAAAATACGTAGATGAGATATGGAGGGTTTTTGACCACTCCATGCTTCTTGTGGAGTCATTCCTTTTAGGGCATTTGTGGGTGCCCTATTCAATAGATATACTACAGTGGTGACAGATTCTGCCCAATATTTTTGCCCAAGAGTAGCTCCTGTGAGCATACAACGAACCATTTCCATGATAGAATGGTTCCTTATCTCAGCAACTCCATTTTGCTGAGGAGTATAGGCAGTTTTTAACTGTCTCTTGATTCCATGCTTATCTAAGAATGCAAAAAAATCATTAGAGGTAAACTCCCCCCCTCGATCTGAGCAGAGGGTTTTAATAGAAGCTCCTGACTCCTCAACGGATTTCTTGAACTGCTGGAAGAATGCGAAAGCTTCGGATTTCAGTTGGAGAAAGAAAACCCACATCTTTCGTGAGTAGTCATCTACGAATAACTGAAAGTACCTCTTCCCTCCACAACTTTTGGGTGTGAAAGGACCGCACAGATCGGTGTGAATTAACTCCAGAGGTTTTCGTGCCCTTGTTGAGCTCTTCTCAAATGGTACTCTATGCTGATTTCCTGCCAAGCAGTCAAAGAAAACTGGCAATGTGGCAAAAAGGGAAGGAAGACCCTTTACCATCTCATACTTACTGAGCTCAAGTAAGTAGCCAAAACTAAGATTCCCATATCTCTTGTGCCATAGGGAAGTTGCCTCCTTGGTAGAGACAGTCATGGCAACATTTGGAGTAGAGATAGCATCTAGGGCAAATAAGTCATGCTTATATGAAGCTGTTGCAATCTGCCTACCCTTCCTGGTAATAGTACAACACTTCTTGCCATTCTCAACACAAAAATTGACAACCATATTTCTATCCAGGATTTGTGTGATTGACAACAAATTGTTAGCCAATCCCGAAACATAGAGGAATTTGTCAATCTGACACTTGCCATTAGGAAGAGTGACTGAAACTGTACCCTCTCCCTGAACCCTATAGGTTTTATCATCAGTAATGGTGACAGGTTTGCCCTCTTTGGCCACAAATGATTCAAACCATGATCTGTCGCCAGTCATATGTTTGCTAGCTCCATAATTGACATACCAAATAGGATCCCTCTGTGTGGAATCTGTGGTAGTCATGAGCACCTTGTGTGCCCATTCGGAATCCGAGTCGGATTCTTCAACAGCAACATTCACCGGGGTTGCTTGTTTTTATTTTGTGGTTTGTTTTGGCCTTTCTGCTTGTTCTTATGCCAACACCTGTTGGTGTCATGGTTGTCTTTCTCATAGATCTTGCACCACCTCTTCTTCTATTGAGGTTGTTTGCCTTTTCCTTTCGTATCTTGTTGAGAATTTCCTCCTTTCTGAAAGTTTCCTCCTTTTTGCCCATTACCTTTCTTCCTAGAACCCCCGCTCGTTGGTGTATAGGGCTGTATTGGAAGAATCATCCTTTTGAAGTTGGCGTGCCTCCTGTTGTTGAAGCAGATTGACCAACTCAATGTAGGTAATTTGTCATTGAGACACCTGGATGGAGGTTGTCAAAATATCAAATGAAGAAGGTAAAGCTCTCATCACAAGTGAAATGAGAAGATTTTTGTCCATAGTATCTCCCAAAGAATTCAATTTCTCTTTCAATTCAGACACTTTGCACAGAAAGAGTTCAACTTTTTCACCCTGTCTCAAACTCAGGTTATGAAGTTGTTCTTGAAGATGAAGAATGGTGGAATCATTCTTTCCCTCATAGATGGTTCTAAGGGCATCCCATGCCTCTTTACCACTTGCTTTGTCAGCTATATGAGGTTGCACTTCATCTGAAACATCAAACAAAATGAGCACCTTTTCTCTACTGTCTTTCTTGTCAAAATCTATCTAATCTACGGAAGGACCTATGGATCCTGCTGTTGGTGAAGGCCTAGTTGTTACTCCAGTAACAATATCCCACAAATCTTCCATTTGGATAATTGCCTTCATCTTATGTTTCCATGGTGTATAATTTGGACCTTTCAATAACTGATGAGGATCAGTCATCAACTTTGCAACAGCGGCCATAGTGAAGGTTCCTTATATCACCAATTGGTCCCCCTTTCGATATACCTTTTGCTAGGCCGTTATACCGGACAAAATACCTGCCCTTACATAAGGGAAACTATAGGTATTTAGAAAGATCAACAAAAAATTACCCGCCCTTACGTGAGGGAGACTATAGGTGAGTTTTAGAGATCATACGATACGTGGAACATAAGCGGTACTGAAAGGGAATCGCCTTGTTGATGGAACCTACCATAGAAGATTCTTCTCATGCGTGGGGCGTAACTTACCCTAAACACTATGAAGAATACTTCGTCAGGATTTACGCCTAAACACAAGTGCGATAAAGGGTAGTGGATGGAGTAAAAAAATGTAAAAATGGCTAACTTATCTCTCCCCAACGATTTATAGAGAACAAGCTTAGACGTCGTTGTAGCAGCTATATTAGGTGGCGGATACAGTAGCCCAATCACGATAGCTTTACCTGTAAGTGATGTCCAGAGGTATCACAAATACCAAACGCTGCAGTGCAATAAATTGCACGGATGGGTTTTAATTATTCCGGGGACTTAGGGAGTGTATTTGATTTTTTTAACTTTTAATGAAGTAGTGCAAAAAATGAAATATGCAACATACAACATAAAAAGTGCCCACAAGAATTAACCCACAAGGTGTCGGTCATAGCCGAAAATGCACCTTTTACAATTCGCCAAATTGCTTTTTCAGAAAATTACTCACATTCCCCCTTTGATTTTTTGAAAAAAAAAATATCCCCCCTTAAAAAAAATCTCTTTAACAAAGCATTTTAATAATTATTATATATTTAAAGTTAAAAATAAATAATTTTAATTTATATAGTTTTTAAAACTTATGAAAAAATAAATTAAAATTAAATTTTAATTTATAAAGTTTTAAAAAACTATAAAAAATAAATTAAAATTAAAAATTTTAACTAAAAACTAATAATTAAAAAACCTTTGCAAAATTTTTTTTACCTTTACAAGGGGGGAGTCGGCGGGATTTGAACCCCCGACCTGCAGGCTCCCTGAGCCTTACCGCACAGCTCACTGCCAAGTGAGCTAGCGGGTTGATCCGGAAGGATCAATGGAGCCCCTCGTATTTGAGCTGCTGCCCGACCGCAGGTTCCTCCTCTGCAAACCACAGCCCACGTCCACAGTCGCAGGCGTCCGATTCCTTTTTCTTTTAAAAAAAAATAAAATTCGCACACAGGGTCTTCCTGCAGCTCTTCCTCCAACGTGCACAGGGTCCGCCTGCTCTTTTTCGTCCTCCAACGCATGCAAATCGTGCTGCGTCGACCCCGTCCTCCAACGGGGGGGGGGCAAGGCATGCAAATCACGCTGCATCCTCGTCCTCCAATGGGGGGGCACGCAAATCATGCCGTGTCCCCGTCCTCCAACGGTGGGGAGGCGCACAATTCGTGCTTCATCCCCGTCCTTGCCCTGCATCCTCCAACGGGCGTGGCATGATGCGTCAAGCCTCCAGCACGCACGCGTTAGCCGGGGGGAAGTTGGACGCAGCCTGCACGTGGCTGGGTTCAGTCTACGCGGACGCAGCCGATGGGGGACGCGACCGTGCACGTTCCAGCCTGGCACTGCTGCGGGGCATTCGCACGGCTCTGCGCGAGTGTTCCAGTCTGCACGTATTTATTTTTTATTTTTATTTCAGCTGCTATCATGCACTGTACGTCGCACGATTGCGCGCGGCGTATAAAAAAATTTGCCTCCCCAGCACAGCAGACAAAAAAAAATGCGCTCAGCTTCTCACGCCACTGGATCACTGCATTGCGTAGCAATCTGGCTCTGATGCCATGATAAAATGTGAACTAAATGTTTATTGAATTGAGCAATGTTTAAATAGTGTTTACAATGCCGGGAATAGTCACCGGCTGAAACAGAACTGTTACAACTCCTGTAACAGTAAGCCTAAATATGAAATATAGACAAAATATGGAATAGTGGATGTTAAAGTACGCTAACAATTTTGTGGTAGGTGTGGGTTTTGGAGAGTTGATTTTATGTGGGTTTGGTGGTGTCTTATTTAGGTTTAGGATTTTTATTGGATACACAAAATTAAGGTTTTGTGTTGGAAGGAGATTGTTTTTCAATGGTGATTATCTTGGTAACATGAACATTATAAAGCTTATGTAGATTGGTAGAAATATGAATATCTTGTTTTGAGGCATTGGCATGTTCTACATGGAGAAAATTTTGAAAATTTTATAAATAGAATTTAATTCTTGGAACTGCATGTGGTTTGGTAATATCATTCGAAAAACTTAGATAAATCAGAGTCAACTTGTAGAATTTCAATAACATATATGGTAGCAGGACTTTATATGTGTGTGTGTGTGTGATATAACACATTAATCTACTTAACACCTTGACCTCTTACAAAGGACATAGAACTATCATATTAAACCAGTGTGATAGTCAAGTGTACTTACCCTTCCTCTTTAGAAAAAAAACAACTTAGTTGACTTCAAGATGCCAATTTATAAATGCATGGTCTATTCTAGGATTGGATAATCGACTTATATAATTTAGACTCTGGAAGCATACAATAATTGGTCGAGTTCCATATTGAAGTAAATCAAGATTGAAATTTGATAGGCAAATCCCCATGTTTGAGTAATTTTCCTATCAAATTATTGAGAAAATATATATGCACCAAGTGAAGTTCAATATTTTAATATGTCCATCACATGTACATCCATATTTTAAAAATACACATCATATATGTTTATGCACTCCTATTTCTAAGGAGTACCACTCATTTATATATACATATTTTATATATATATTTATTTCAAAAATATAATTTTAAAATAAATATTTTTGCAGGTGTGTATGGTTGAATGAATACATTAATATTGTCTATATCTATAACTTTGACTTGTAAGACTAAAATTTAAATGTAAGTAAAGGGTCGATGCAATTTTAAAATGTTTATAGCCTAGGTTGAATGTCAAATTTTAGGCCTAAGCCTTGCATGAACTCCTTGTGAAGGTGCAACAATGTTAAGAGTTGAGGCCCTTCCAATATTTGAATATTATAAATATGTTAAAATAACAATATAATAACAATAAAGAAAAAATTCTAATAGTAAAGATTATATTTATAAGAGGACTTTTAGTACATTGTATTTGTGTTATGATATCATTTAAATTGGATTTGTAATGTTACACAACTTTAGAAATTATTAAATTTAGTTTTTTAAATTTAAACAATAATAATAGGTTATCCATTCACCTATATTTGTACTTCTAAATTCAATTTTGAGAATGTACGTGCATTGATAATGTTACTTCTTAGTACCCCCTATAAAAATTGGTGCTAAAGAAATGTGATAACATATAACAGAGTAATCATACGCAAATAAATCATAATTGTACATTGGGATGATCATAACATAAATTTTGTAATTGAAGCCCTAATATTTAATGACATAATCTATTCACTAGTAATGTTTAGTATATGTTAGTAGTGTAATATTAGGGATAGTCAGTCATGCTTATTTATAAAGAGATGTTAAGAGTTGAAAAGTAATTGATGAATACAAAATATTTGCATGTGAGCTCCTTCAAGAACTATTGCTTGTAACATAATGCATTTATTTGTCAATTAAAAAGTTGCTAAAGTACTTAAGTTTATAGTCTATTTCTTTCCATTCACAGTTTGTACATTGGAAACCACCTTATGACAAAATTAGATTGGTTCTACCCATTTATTTTTCTGATTTCATAGTACACGTGGTTAGTAAATAAAAAACAAAAACAAGGAGATCTACTCTAAATAGTTACAAAATTCAAGGTTTTGGGTCCTTGGTATCGAGCTATAATATTTCCTCATTACTTGTAAATTTTTTATATTTCCAAGAGACCTAGATCCTATAGGATCCTTTACATCTATACACCACCTAGAAGTACAATTATGATATCAAGCATTGGGCTTTCCAATATGGGTAATGAGATGCCTAACAAATGCCTAATGAGGGTGGGAACATTGAACCCTCACAAATTGAAATTTTTGCAATGCAATGGAAGGATAAAAATTTGGAAGAAGTAGTGAGGATATCACATTATGACACAAAATAACCTTACCCTAAAGAAGAATTCATGACCAAAAACAATAAAATAAAAATTGATCTTGTTTATCCACGTACTTTTAATGTCAATACAAGTATGGTACCTTCTCCTATGAATGCATATGAACCTAATATGAATATAAAAGATCTAGATAGTTCATATGCTACAAGACCACTCTTAGAAAGTGAGGAGCTACCAAGAAATATCTAAAATTGGAAATATGAAATGAATTACCGAGATACATATGAAAATAAGCAAGTTGGTGATAAAGATGTTCTACAAAACATAACACAAGGGTATCTAGGTACATTTTTATCATAAATAGACATAAAAAATCACCTTCTCCACAAGAATTAGGTACTTTTATTTTGTTTTTATAAATGACACTTCCAAGTTTTTCAATATTTGTTTTATAATAATTTTCAACCCTTTAAAACCATAATTTCTTTGAAATGCAGGATCAGAGGAGGCAAGGGATATCCAAAATTATCAAGTGATTCAAATGTAATGATAATTCAAGTAATAAAGTGTATGTTATCCATTTTTTTCATATTTGAGGTAATAATATAACATGCACTATCAATTGTATTCATATATGAAAAGTGACTAACATGCACAGACTAAGTGTATGGGTCTTTTATTAGCAGTCATTTAGTAAAACAAAAACAAATTTTCCATCTTGTAGGAATGTGTGTGTTCTTGATTTTTGATGTTTGCACCTGATATTATTCTTCAATTAAAGGACCACGCTTACTTATTTGGAAGGTATTTTTCCCTAACCACCATTGCAATTCCCCATTTTATAATTTTCAAGTGATAAATTCCAATCACAAGGACCTAGAGATAGGGAATTTTTGCATCTAATGGTTACACCAATTGATTTGCACATTTAAGAATTATCCATGATTAATTGCAAGACATTTTAAGGCTGCAACCTCAAGTACTTATATATTTACAGTAGCAATCTATTGAATATTCTCCTCCTATATTAAATCATTGGTTGGTTTTAAAAAACTATCATATTTAGCAACGAGTCATTGGTGAATTGTCCAAGTATCTCAAATGAACTACCCTAATAACACCACAAGTAGTGTTAAGTCTGTCATGCTAGTTTACATTCTCATGTATTCTATGGGGACTTGCACAATGTTTAAATGTCCCATAATTTTATTTGCTTCTATAATTATATAAATAGTCTAATGGATATGTGTGTGTAGAGCAATCTTGTTTTAGCATCATTTGGTATAATGTACTTTGTTTATGGTAACCATTTGGTATCCTTTGATGGTATTACATTTTATTATGGGTATTTATTTGATGCTATACTAATGATAATGTCAATGGAAATATGTACATGTTTTTATTGATAATGAGGTTTTAAGAGGATCCCCAAACCATTACAACACTAAAAGAAGGATCCCAAAACCAAGAAGTCCTCAACAAAAAACTACACAAAAAAATGTCAAAAGGATAAGGGAGGATACTAGAATTGGAAAGCCTCAACCAAGGGCACCAATGAATGATATGAACAAAAAACCTATCAAAG
Organism: Wollemia nobilis; assembly: GCA_028583015.1. Lineage (NCBI taxonomy): Eukaryota > Viridiplantae > Streptophyta > Pinopsida > Araucariales > Araucariaceae > Wollemia > Wollemia nobilis. The sequence goes on from JAQPPZ010003374.1 coordinate 16,719,058, forward strand.
GACAGAGGTCCACCAAACAAAGATAACAAAAAAACAAGGGGATCACTCAGATATGAAAGAAAATAAAGAGTCAAAAAACCATCCTAGACCAAACTAGAACAAGGACATCCTAGCTACTTAGAAACATGGATTTTCTCTTGGACCTAATCATCCGTAATTTTCACATCCTCAAGATACCCAGGTATATTTTGATTTTTTATTTGGTTGGTGAGTTTACCCATCCAAAGAAGCATAGAAGTAGCCAGATACATGATCGGGTTAATATCTTCAATATATTGGTTCAACATCGCTCTAAGGGAACGTCTAGCTATATTTTTATAGCTCTTATGAGCTAGAGAAGAAAATTCAAGTTTGAAATGTATCAAAAAGGTAATCGCAATGACATTCTTGCCTTTCTTAGCCAAGGATTTGACTATGTATGAGCATCGATTTGTAGAAGGTGAAACCGAAGGCAAACCTAACAACAACTTGCTTTCCCTACTTGATGAAGCACCCACAATTTCAACATCATCACTCTACCCTTCATATTTTATGTCCACATCAGAGCTAGAATAAAACACCTAAATTTCAAGATTGACCTCAATAGGAAGGGCCTCCCTTTGCACTCCATTCTGGAACATGTAATTGAATATTCTCATATGTAACCCTTGGTGTTTTGGATATTAACCCTTTATCACACTGTCCACTGAGATATCCATAGAATGGTATAAATACTCAGGGATATTTATCACCTTAACATCCCTCAAAAAGTTTAGGAAGGCCATATGAAAACTATGAAGTGGTGATGACAGCTCGTCTATGGTGAGGTATTGCATTATGGGAACCAACACTCTATTCCAAGGGGATGGGAGGTCCTCTCAAACAATTCCATTAACCTTTTTGGACAAAAATTTCTATTTTTCCAAAAAGTGCATAAGTTTGACCACCATCGAATGCTTATCCCTTAGGATGTTATCTCCATTGTTAGGTACACCATATATCTCAACAAGAAGATCAATTATCATAGAAAATGTGAATCCATGCAAGGAGACAGTGTCATTATCCCATGATTGGATGAACTCCATTGATAGCTCTAGATCATTTCTAGAGAATTTATTTAAGAATGGGAGTAGACCATAAGATCCAAGTATATCTTCAACAATAAAGTTGACTTGAAGATTCTAAGGTTCCAAGAGGACCATCCAAAAAATTCTTTAAAAGTTTAGACCCACTAAAATGAAGCCTAAATTCTCCTAAAGATACCTCATGTTTAGTAGACCCCACAATAGATAGAACATGTGGATAATGATATGCACATGATAATCATTTAAAGACATGCAAAAGCAGAGGAAGAACATATTGTCAATTCTAGAATGATCGAATGATATTGACCATTAGTAGTTCACCATAACCAAGAGATACCTCACCACATGTACCTCGAAACGATTAAGAATGATTTCATCCTCAAGAAAATAAAATGACAAGGACCAAGATATATTACAGTTAAATGAGGATATGTGTCAACCATGGTTCCAAAATGAACAAATAGGATGATTAGATCAATTGAGGCAACAAGCATGGACTAAAGGAGGAGGCCAATGAGACAATTTTTTGGAATCACAACCATTGCAAGGATTAAATCACCCGAGGAAACTAGGAAAGTGTAACAGGTTGACAACCCTTTTATCAAGTCTTTGTAATAGATCATGTTTGTAAGTCTTTGTAATAGATCATGTATAAAACATACGAACTCAACATGTCAATACAACAAATTTACACTTGACAACATTTGTCTTCTCATTAGGAAATTAAAAAACTATGTACAATTTAAGTTTTTCTTATAAAAATCTAAGACATATACCACTATACCAATTATTTTTTATGTATTATTTGTCAAAAATTATGAATGGGAGTTTGAATTTTATTTTGCATATGAAACCTAATATCAAATGAAAACATTATTTTGTATTTTGTGTTGCTTCTTTAGGTTGTGATTTAGCTTTACTATTGTAAATATTTATGGCATGTAGACATCATATATTTTTGCATGCACTTTATCACCATCATAGATTTTTGTATGATTGCAGGTCTGGCAAAAGGTATGGTGTCTTTTTTACTATTTTCCATCACAATGTTATGAGGAACAATCAATATTTTAACATCTTCACCTTTAATGAAGAAAGTTGATCTTCAACAAGTTATTTGTCATGCTTTACAAGCAAGCTTAAAGTACTCAATTTTTGTGATAATTTGGAATAAGATCATGTATAAAAGATCTCAAATATCATATCATATTCTTTGGAATATATCATGTATAAAATATCCGAACTCAACATGTCAAGACAACAAATTTAAACTTGACAACATTTGTCTTCTCATTAGAAATTTAAAAACTGTGTACCGTTAAAGTTTTTCTTATAAAAATCTAATACATATACCACTATGCCAGTTATTTTTTTATGTATTATCTATCAAAAATTATGAATGGGAGTTTGAATTGTATTTTTTATATGAAACCTAATACTAGATGAAAATATTATTTTGTATTTTGTGTTACTTCTCAAGGTTGTGATTTAGTGCTAGGCAAGAATCAGGTAGAAAGAGAGAACCAATATTGCCCTATTAGGGTTTCCATATTAGGGTTTCCATAGTGGAGTGTAAACAATTTGAGAGTCTTTGAGAGTTTATTAGAAAACCACTCTCTAGCACTGTATTTCTGCAGTCTTCTACCATTGCAGATATGCGAATGGGAGATGCCCAGGTTAAATCCCCTTTGTGTTGGAGGGAACTCACATTAGGTAAGTCACAGATGATTTATTTCACCTTCAAATAAATTCTTGCAATGACTCATAGTAGGAAATATATATCTCATCATTCTAAGCCAAATTTCATTTGCATTACTTCATAGTAATTTTGTGTAGACATTGACAAGGAGTTGTAATAAAATTTTAAACCTTGTTACATCTTGTTACCCCCATATTGGCTATCATATTTCAAAATATCATAGCTACCTTTTTCTTCATCTCTAGAAGCTTCTTCCATATTATCCTTGCTTCCATATTCATGTAGGTCCATATCTTCATCCCTTCCACTCTCATTGATATCCTCTTTATTGACTTCCTACAATATCAATGCCTCCCCTTATTTATTAACTTCTTGAGATATCAATGCCTCCCCTTATTTATTAACTTCTTGAGATATCAATGCCTCCCCTTCTCATTTAAACTTGACAACTTTTATGTCTTCTCATTACGAATTTAAAAAACTATGTATATTTTATGTTTTTCTTATAAAAATCTAAAACATATACCACTATACTAGTAATTTTTTTATGTATTGTCTTTCAAACATTATGAATGGGAGTTTGAATTATATTTTGCATATGAAACCTAATATTGGATGAAAACATTATTTTGTATTTTGTTTTGCTTATCTAATTTGTGATTTAGATTTACTATTGTAAATATTTCTAGTATGCATATATTATAGATTTTTGTATGCACTTACTCACCATCATAGATTTTTATATGATTGTAGGTCTAGAAAAATAATGGTGTCTTTTTGACTATTTGCCATCATAATGTTATAAGGAATAACCAATATTTTAAAATTTTCACCTTTATTTATTTTTTTAATGTGAGGCCCTAAGAGGGTGGTTTTAAAACACCCTCTAAGACCTAAGAGATCGATTTAAAACTACCCTTTTAAGGTAAGCCCCAAGAGGGTGGTTATGAATAGCCCTATTAGGTTTAAGAGGGTGGTTTTAAACTTACCTCTTAGACCAACCTCTCTCTTCGACCCTAAGAGGGTAGTTTTAAACTGCCATCTTATATCTAAAAAGGTGGTTTAAAACCACCTTCTTAGGGTCTAATATGGTGCTTTTTTATGTGGTTTTTAACTGTTGTCATATGATGCGAATATTTTATGATGACCTTATAGACGATAGCTAAATAACCATCGTTAAATGTATTTAAGGGTGGTTAAAAACTACCCTTAAAGACCCCTTTTAGTGTAGTGAAGTATCTATTATCATCATGATTTTTTAGCCTTGTGTAGATACCAAACCCTAACCACTTGCAAAAACCCATTCATCGCACAAATATGCATAATAAAATAGTATGCCTAAGGTCTAAATTAGGTTTATTTTCCTACAAATTATTCTATTTTCTAGATTTTATAAAATTAAAAAAGTCCCCCATAGGATACCATGTCTCTCCACTTGACATGTGTTCTAACCACCACTACCTCTCCCCTTACCACATCTCACACACCTCACTCCACTATCACCTACCCACATGCCACATCTCCCTAGTTAAGTGAGACACTTCTAGTGACTCACTCTAACTACCCCTACCATTTGGTAACCCTAGCTTGCCACTTGGTAATCCTAGCTTGCCACCTATCCTCACCTATCTCACCTTCTAAGAGACTATAAAGGCTCTATCATACCATCACCCAAAGTAGGACTAAACATACATGGTTACACTACTAATATTATGCTAGAAGGACTACAACATTCTTAGAGATTGAGCCATAAAAATCGAGGAGCACCAACCCAAGCCCTTATGCCATTCAATCCCAAATGCAGACTTGCATTTGACCAACCACAAACATCACCCCGCAGGTATAGAAATGTAGCCCTATATTTGACCAACCATAAACATAGCCCCAAAAGTCTAAAAATATAGCTCTACATTTGACTATCTCCAAACACAACCCTACATTTGCATAGGAGCAAATTAGTCAACTTCAAGCTTAGATCAGGATAGGTAAAACACAACAAAGTTTTTAATATCATTGTTTTCTATATTTTGTATATGTTTTTCACATTCTAAAAACATATTCATTCAAGGTTTTTATAACTATCTTTGTATCAAAATGAGCCTCACATAATGAAGGCCCTTCATGTGCTATTAACATTTTTTGTTTGTAAGTATATGTGTACAGGTGACAAGTTTGTGAAAGTTGTTGAATAAAGAATGGCCTATGAGAATACCCAAGCCTATATAAAAAAATTATTGTAGCAAATAAGATCATCGATACCCACCATTATTTTGATATAGAATAAAGGAATTTCCCTCTTGTGATCATTGTGCTTTGAAAAATTTAGTATTCTCACTGTAATAAGACCCCTACACACTTGGGTTAAATCATTGTAAAAGGAGATTGAGGCTCCACTATATTCTAATAAAAAATACAAGTTTCATTTTAGTGCACATTTCTTATCTTTTATCTTTTATTTCCAAAGGTGTCATCTTTAATGCTTACAAAATGGCGATCACGATGGGATCCCCAAAGGGTTCTATTTTATTTTTCTTGATACTTTCTATATTTTGATATGTGTTTGTGTTGGAAATATGAGCAAGGTTTGTTCTCATTGATGTAAAAATTCAATTTCAGTGAGTAGTACAAAAATAAGGCTGTCAAGAGTCAGTTTCAGTAAGTAGTGCAAAAGAAATATTGCTTCTAGGTCTAAGGGAAATAATATTAGAATATCTCCTATTATAATATTCAAGGTGGTCAGATAAGGTCTAAAGGAGCAATAGGAAGGCCCAAGAAAAATAATATTTTATTATAATATTAAAGGTCTAATGTTAAGACCTAAAGTTGTTAAATTAATTATAAATTAATTATAATAATTTCATTATAAATTAATTTATAATTTAATTTAATTAACCCTAAATTTATTAAATTAATTATAATAATTTTATTATAAATTAATTTAACTAACCCTAAGGTTAGGGTTATAAGGGCAAAGGTTTAATTATCAGTCGAAGCACATAAGCCAAAGACTATAAAAAGGGGGTAAATATTTCATTATGATCATCCATGCAATAATTCATGAATCCAAAGGAAAAATCGTGCATTGTGGTGTTAGAAAGGAAAGAAGGAATTTCGTGTGTTTTAAACCCTTTGGAGGGTGAGCTTACGAATAAATGCATGAGGTACATTCCTAGCGTAACCAAAGTTCTAGTTAGCGTAGTTGTAAATTGAGGCAAGAGTTAAGGCATTTGTGTGGCAAAGGTTGGGGTTTCGAATCCCCGTAAAGCTGTGTTGAGGAAGGTTTGTTTCATTTTTTTTTAGCATCGGGTTTTGTGGAGATTGTATAGTGAAGAGCCTGCACCTTTAGACTCATGTGGGTGTGTGGCCCAATATATGTGAGAGCACAACATCAGCGAGATCACGGGTTTAAGGTGCAGCCAAGGAGACGTCATTCATTTTTGCATGTGGGCCAAAGGAAGTAAGGTAAACACTAATTTTTGGTTTAGTTAATATTAGCGCCAAGGTTTGTGGAGTGTGCTAAGGCCACGTGAATAATTGAGCACCTTGGAAAGTAGGGAGTTATAAGGTGTTTAGAGTTTATATTAATTTTTTGGGAATTTAAAATTAATTAATATTGGAGTGATAAGGATATTGAGGTTTTAATTTCTGAATATTATTTTTGGGAATTATAAAGGAACTTCTCTTTTATTGATTGATTTGGAGTTATTAAAGAAAGTTGATTTTTATGTGTTGAGAAGTAATTGGACAAGTTTGGAGATAATAAGGTGTATTTGAGTTTTGTTAATTTTTGTAATGGTGAATTTATTTTGAGGAGATAATTTGAGTGAAGATTTTTGCTATATAACCTTTGATATTGGCAAAAAGAGTGATTGAGTGACCCTTCATGTGCATGATTAGGGTTTATGAAATATCATGAGTATCATTGTTATGTGAAGTTAAGAACTATCTTAAAATAGGGTTTGTAAAAGACAATGAGTATCATTGTTATGTGAGGTTTTTTTGATAAACATTGTTGACTAAGCTTTCATTGAGTGATTGGTTGAGTGGAGTTGATTGAGCTTAGTTGATTGAAAGTGTTGGAGTGATAGTTTAAGTTCTGTGAAACAAATTATTCTTTACTTATTTGAGAAAGAGACTGAAAGTGATTGAGTGTGAAACATATTGAGTCTCTTACAATTTTCTATATATTTTGTGGTAAAAAAAGAGAGATTGAAATTGATTGAGCATTTTTGTGAGTGTGAAACATATTGAGTCTCTAACCATTCTCTATATGTTTCTATGAGATTAAACAAAACTATGTGTGAATCTTGTTTGTGTGATTGAAGAAGTTTTTTGTGATATATTGAGTTGAGTTGAATAAGCTTTATGAAAGCTTGTGAGCAGATTTGAGGTAAGTCTTGATGAAGACTTGTTGAGCATATTGGACAAGTTCTAGTGAGGACTTGTTGAGCATATTTGAGGTAAGTCTTGGTGAAGACTTGTGGACAGATTAGTGTGAGCTTTTGTGGAAGCTTACAATGCATATTTGAGGTACGTATTGGTAAAGAATTGAGAGCAATTTGAGCAAGTTCTTGAGAGGACTTGTGAACATATTTGAGGTAAGTCTTTGCTAAGACTTGAGAGCAGAGTTGATTAATTGATTTGTTCAATATTTGTGTTAAGGCTTGGGGCATATCTAGCAGAGTTGATTTGTGATTGGATCAAGATTTATGTTAAGGCTTGAGGATATATTTGAGGATAGATTTTGGTGCATATTTGAGGAAAAGTTTGTGCCAAACCAGAGATAGATATTGAGCATATTTGTGCTAGAATGAAGGACTATGTTTAGTTCAGATCAGAGACATATATAGAGCAAATTTGTACTATATTTAAGGACTATTTTTAGTGCATATTAAAGACAAAGATTAAGAATATTTATGCTAGATCGAAGGATTGTGTTTAGTATAGATTTGAGATAGATCTGAGAGTAAGCTTTGGAGGTGAAAGAGTACAAGATAGTAGTCTTTAATGGATAGAGATCCATTATCCAAGGTAGTTAGGATATAAATATTTTGAGTGAGGATAGGATTCTTCAGTGGAGAGAGATCCACAAGCTAGTGTAGTGGAGGCAGTAGTCTTCTATATGATCACCAATAAGAGTAGAGGAGAAGGAGTTCTCCTGGGTTGGTGCCCACAAAACAAATTAGGGGATTGGTGTCTCTTTTGGATAGAGGTCCATAAACATTGTAATATGGAAAGGATTCCAAAGAGATTTTTTGAGAAAATTTAAGTGAAATATTTTCTCCGTGGAGTAGCCCACTTTGGGTGAACCACATTAAATTGGTGTCTCTATTGTGTATGGTGATTTTTGCATTGCTTTAATTACTGCTATTGATATTTCCATTGATATATTGCATTATATTATTTGAGAAAGAAAAGTAAAAAATGGTCTTATACTATTCACCTCCCTCTTAGTATAAGCTTGTGTTCTTCAGTTTGTTTGATTGTAGGTTTTTGGAGCTCCATTTTGTGGAAGATCATAGAGAGTTTTTAGGAGTCTCAAAGACTAATCCATCCTTGTGCAAATGCAACCCTGCATTTGGGATCCTATGCAAATGCAAACCCTACATTTGGAAACTTGTGCAAACATAGCCATACATTTGGGAACCTTGTGCAAATGCAGACCTATGTTTAGAAAGTTAGAAAAATAGCTAAAGGCTTCCGGGTAAGTGATCTGGACCAAATCTCTACACTACACCAAAAAAGAGCTTTAACAACAGCTAAAATAAGGCAATTTTTTACGATGGTTAAAAACCATCCTAATAGATCCTAAGAGGGTAGTTTAAAACCACTCTCTTAGGGTAACCCTAAGAGGTAAGTTTTAAACCAACCTCTTAGTTCTAAGAGGGTGGTTTAAAACCATCCTCTTAGTGCTAATAAGTTGGTTTAAAAACACTCTCTTAGGGTTTTCTAAGAGGGTGGTTTTAAACTACCCTCTTAGCCCTAAGAGGGTGGTTTAAAATTGTACTGTTAGGGTCACCCTAAGATGTCGATTTAAAACCATCATATTAGGGTGATCGAAGAGGATGGATTTAAACCACCCTCTTAGGGATAAGAGGTTGGTTTAGGCAACCCTAATAGGGAAGTTAAAAACCACCCTATTAGAATCTCACAAAAAAATATAAATACCATGGGAAAAGCAAACGTAATATGACTGACTCCAAATATGGGCATTTTATTTCTAGGGAATAAGTGATAATGAACCATGATTTAGAGCAACACACATCGACATAGATAGAGGGACCATGGTAAAAGTAAATATCTCCTTTTTCTTATTTCAAAGCTCAAGCTAGGGCTTTAAATTAAAAGGATTGGGTGGATCAATGCACAACACAAAAAATGGAGATATTTTCTTATTTCAACACTTGAGCTAGGGCTTTAAATTAAAATGGAAAAGCTTTTTCACTAGGTGGAGTAGTGCATAGCACAATAAATGAATGGATTTTATTATTTTAAATCTCAATTTAAATTAAAAGGGTAAAGCTTTTCACTGCGTGGATCAACATGTAACACAACACATAGAGGTGTTTTCTTATTTCAAAGATTTAGCTAGGGCTTTAAATTAAAAGAGAAAAGCTTTTTAACTAGGTGGAGTAGTGCACAACACAACAGATGAAGGGAGGGAAGTTTCAATTGATTCTTTCTATGTATTAACTGATGAAAGGAGCTTTTAAGTGGTAAGCACTACTTATGCTTTGAAATTTGGTTATCTTTTGTTACCATTTGTCATTTGAGTTTCTAGGGCTTCCTAGAACTTTTACTCCCACAAAATTTTACCTATTTAGGGCTTCCTAGAAATTTCACTTCCAAAACAATTTAACTATTTTCCTTCACAGAACTTTCACTTCCAAAATATTTTAGGCTTTTTTATTTAGGGATTTGACTGGCCATGTTGGTTGGACAATAGTTTTATCATCACTTCCAAAATATTTTAGAGTTTGATTGGCCATGTTCATTGTACAAGGGTATTTTATTTTAGGGGTTGACTAGCCATTATTTCTTCTTCCCCCTCCACCTCCTACTCTGAAACTTCTCATGAAATCTTCCTATTGCAACCTTGAGGCCAATGTTGCATCCAGTTCATCTTGATTGTCATTTCTTCTTCATCCTCATCTCATTGCTTCTCACAATGATTACTTTTGGCTCATTTTCTTCCAAGACTTAGAGTTTCCCATGGGAGTTTCTTATTTTTTATCATATTAACATTTCTTTAATTTGGGATAATATTTTCTTGATAAACATATGCTCTTTTTATATCTTCTCCATATTTTGTATCCCCATTCTTAATATCACTTGTGAAAATCCATGAATAGATCTTTAACTCACACAACAAGTGTAATACAATGTGTCTCTTTCATATTTATGTTAGGTTATGATCAATACATAAAAATACTTGATCATGAGGTTTTAAAATAATCCAATATGTACCTTGAATAGCTTATATGTCATGATTGTTATCCAATATCTCTAGTTTTATAGTTTTGATGATGCCACATACTCTTTATAAAAAGGATTTAAGATCATACAAACTCATTATACTAATAGAACTTATTGTTTATATACTTAAAGTGAACTGATCATATTTCATCCCTATTGTATTTATAATATACTCATGTTAGGTTACTATTAAAAATTTATCTCTATTTAGATAGATCATATTAACATTTGGATATAAAATTATTTGTATACATGCTTGAATCATAAATATTCTCTTGGTATTAATTATGTGGATGGATATCCCAAGAACACTAGATATTATGACCTTATCATCTAATATGAATATGATAAAATAAATATGTCAGATTTATTTAATATTTATTTAATTCATATATTTACATATCTATTTATTCTTGACTTCATTAGAGCTTGCATTAGACTAGTGTTCAATATGGTTTTCATTTCCTCCTTCTCTTGAAGGTTGGTGTCTTCTTGGATATATATATATATATATATATATATATATATATATATATATATATATATATATATATATATATGTATGTATATGTATAGTTTTATTCTATTTCTTGAGCATTATTTTGTACAAAAATAACTTTTTCACTTTGTAAGAAACACCTTTAAAATTATTAAAATTTATGTTCTATCAACTAACACAAACCTATAATTTTATGCCTTGAGATCACTTCAATATGAAATCTGAAGAATTGATCAATTAAACAATTTGGGAGTTTCTTATTTTTATCATATTAACGATTATCTTTAATTTGTGATAATATTTTATTGATAAATATATGTTCTTATTATATCTTCTCCATATCTCATATTCCCATTCTTCTTATCACTTGTGAAACTTCATGAAAATAAATATCATTTATTTTTATTACTTCATGAATAGATCTTTTGCTCATACAACAAGTGTAACACATGAAGAGAGAAACAAAAGGCAAGATCAAAGAGCGATGAAGAAAATCATAATGATTCTAAATGATTGCTTGCATTATTAGAAAATGAGCAAAAGAGACTTTCTTAAATAAGCAAGGTGAACAAATGACAGCCACACGATTGGTTGGAGATGATCAATATCTCAACCATCAAAATATAACAACCAGATAAGGATGACAAAGCATGCCTTAATAATTAAATGCTAGACACACCTACTTACCTAGTGAGCTTAACGAATTCTAAATACCATAAAAGGTATATACATTAACACCCCCCCTTAAGTTATACAAGGAAGTATTGTGGACACCAATAAAAAGGAAAGTGGTAATATCCACAAATATGAGTCCCGAAAACAAGGCCTGATAAGGTGCTCATGTACAATGACTATCACAAATATGAAAATCTCCTGTAGATGATGAAAAACCACATGGAAAAAACCATCTTCCAGAAGAAAGTGAGGAAGGTGCAGAGGAATGAGTCCTCATCAACAACCCCCAAGGAAAACTTCCTTCACCCCAAGCAAGCCATGCAACTTAATAAAATGAGGTGATGCAAAATATTTAGTGAAGATATCCACGATATAATGTTGAGTAGAAATGTACCCCAAGTTGAGAATGTTATCCTAGATGTGCTAACGTATGAAATGAATATGAATCTTGATGTTCTTGGTACACTGATGCTCAATAGGATTGCGTGAAATGTGGACGATGCTTTGGTTGTCACACCAAAGAACTATAGATTGATCCTAAGGGAAACCAAAGTCCTCCATCAACTGTCAAAGCTAAAGAGCCTCCTGAATCGTAGTAACAACTACCCTGTACTCTTCCTTAGTTGATGATAGTGCAATAGCCTATTGTTTCTTACAAGACCAAGCAATGGGAAAAATGCCAAGACAAAACACATAGCTGAAGGTAGAACGACGGTCATTCGGAGAACCAACCCAATCATAATTAGTGTAGCCAACCAACACTAGATCACATTTGGTATAATGTAAACCAAAGTGTGTAGTTCCCCTCACATAACGAAGAATCCTCTTGGTTGCCTGATAATGAGTCTCATGTGGGGAATGTGCAAATTGAGAAAAAAGCCCAACTGCATAAGAGATATCAAGACGAGTATGCATGAGGTACAAAAGACTTCCAACCAATTGCCGATACAAAGTAGCATCACACAAAGGTGAAGTACAAGAAGAAGTAAAAGTAACCCCCATCTAGAAAGGTGTCAGAGATGGATTGCATTCGGCCATCCAAAACTACTAAAGTAGGTCCAAGGTATACTTCTTATAACATAGTGAAATCCTAGTATCAGTCTGAGTAACGTAAAAATAAAGAAAGTAATGAGCAATTCCAACGTCGGCCATCTCAAAGAGAGCAGAGAGTGAATACTATACATATTAAATGTGATAAATGGAGCTATCGATGAGAAGCAAAGCATAAACATACAAAACAAGGATGGTGATGTGGTCTCCAACTCTTCAAATGTAGATAGTAGGGTCAGAATGGCATCGTACAAAACCAATATAGATGATAAAAGAATCCATATTCTCATACCAAGACTGAGGTGCTTGATTGAGGCCATAGAGAGACTTACTAAGATGACAAACAAGAGAATAATCCTAGATGAATCCAATGGGATGCTCAATGTAGATCTCTTCATGCAAATCACCATGCAATAAGGCACTCTTCACATCCATATAATAAAAAGTCCAACTCTAATAAGTTGTAAGAGCAAGTACTAGACAAACAGAATCCATATTGGCAATAGGAGCAAAGGTTTCATAGTAATCAATATCCTCAACCTAAGAAAATCCCTTTACAATAAGATGAGCCTTGTACTTGTCAACTGATCCATTTGCTCTAAACTTGGTTCGGTAAAACCACTTACATTGAACCAACTTCCTCCCCTTAGGAAGAGGTACAAGCTCCCAAGTTTGATTCTTCATAAAGGAAGAATACTCTATCGCCATAGCATCATACCACTTCAGTATCCCATGAGCCTATGAAAATATCTATGGGTCACCTGAAACTGCCTGACCAACCAGTCTAGAACTAGTATAAGAATGACAGGAAGGAGGAATATCGTGAATGAAATGTGTTGCATCCTCAAGTGTAGTACAGACCCACCTAAGAAAGGTACGTGATATGGGAGTAGCTATAGTAGGAGGATCTACAATAGTAGTAGGAGGAGCACCAACAGTAGGAGTGTCCTCAACAGAATGGCTTCACAGAATTTAAATTGTTATTAGTACTAAAATGTTAATTTGTTTCATTTTTCTTATTTTTCTTTGTAATTTTACTTCATTGTTATGGAAATGATTATGTGGTGGTAACTATTCAAAAATAATACATTTATTTATTAGAATGCTTGTGGAATGTGAGTGTGTTAAACTATTTTGAAATTGAAGGCTGACAACAAATTCTTTCTCTAAAGCAAGGCTTGGAGCTAGGTGCTATCATATAATTTTGCATTCATGCTGATGTATCCTCTGTAACAAGATTTGATGAATCTAATCTATGTATTTCAAATATTGTTGAATTAATACACCAATATTTAAAATTTAATTAAAAATGTTGGTTTATTGGTCAGCTTTAGTAAAGGTGGAAAGCTTTGGGAATGAGTATTAGGTAACTGAGTTGGACATAAACTAAACATTTTTTCAACTACATTGCAACTTTTTTCTTTTAATTTTAAAATTGGTTAAATGGGATAGAAATGGGCCCCACATGTATTATACCATCACCATATAGTGGTATTACAACAACTTGGTTGCTATTATGCATGTATTTCTTGGTAATATTTGAACCTCGATCTCCTTGAAATTTAAAGAATTGAATAGGTTAAGCTAATGTCATTTGATAAATACATTTCAAGTTTTTTTCCAATGAGTTTATAGAGATTTTTATGAGGGGTCCTAGTCCCCTCATACTGAGTGGATTTTGAACCTTGGACCTCTCAAAGAAAGGTGAATGCCATTACCACTTCAGTAAGGTTGTAGCTTATATGTATATTTCAAGTTACATTATAGCAAGTTTTAGTTTTTTATGTGTTTACATTTTCTTTTTTTTTTGTTTTTTAAAATTAATTATGATTAGTTATAAAAAATATTTGCATAATTTTAACATCTTGAACTTCATTCTCATCTTTATCAAAAATTGTGTCAAATTTCTTCCCAACTTCAAGCTTGTTGAACTTGAACCTTGTGACTAAGCTTGTACTTAGTGTGGGTGTAGGCCAAAAATGGTTGGATATGCACACCTAGACAACACAACTATTAATATTAATAATGGTTCTACTTTAAATTCACTACAATGATAATGCTTTCCCCAAGAAATTTACAATGTGTCAACCTCATGGGTACTTGTTTAGCTCTCAAGTAACTACTACTACTTTCAAATAATTTTTTTATCTTCAACTAAAAAATAGTGGTGACAATCATAGTATAGAAACTAGGACTCAACATGGACCCGGTAAGGCCAATTTTTTGACTTGGACTCAGGCTTTGCAAAAAACTGTAAAAAAATAACCTAAAGAAAATGCAAATTTTCATTGGAGAAAGGTTATTTTTTCATGCATATCAGAATTAATTAATATTATAAAAATCTAAAATTAATATTGTAACTGATACAACCTTAAATTACACATGAAAGTGATAAAACACACATCGATGTAATTTTTGGGTGGCTATTAGATTCAGTCTTGGAGCAAGTGCTTTTGTTGTCATTTAACATGTTTATTTGTAATTATTTCCTCTTGATGAATACGTAGTGTTTGCTAATATTTCATATTGCGTCAGAGTCTAGAGAGTACATAAGGCTGGTATACATACCTTCTAATTTAAATGGTTCTCAAATTGTGGTTGTACTAGAGGATGCCCCTCATAAGCAAATGGTTATATATGGGCTAGTGACTACTATTAGAAAATCCTTCAATTCATATGGTTTTGTGGCCATACACAAGTGCAATGCTCAAACCAACACTGAATATGGTTGATGTTATTCTCTGGCAGAGTATATTATATTATTATTCAAAGGGTATAACTACATATCACATTCATTAGTCAACTTGTCTCCCTTATAAAGAAACCTCAAGGATATTTTATGCTTCTTCAATTGACCTCTTTTTATTTTATGTGAATCTTGTAAATCTTACTAGGGTTGTGAGAGGGCCCATCATTATATTTTTTTTTGGTAAATAAAAGTCTTCATTAATTACCGAGTTTTGCAGGTTAACCCAAAACCTATTACAATATCCAGCCTTCTGCTGAGATTGTAGATCCTAGTCATCCTTGAAACTTTCTTACTAGAAATTGTGTTGAATCCCCTACAACACCTTACTAACAAAGCACACCCATACTTAAACATAATTGTAAACATTACTTACATTGACAGGAATTGAAGTTTGGAACTTTGCACTTGTGAAACCTATTGCTTTCCCATTTCCTATTCTCTGTCGAAATCTTCCAAGGCTTACACCCTGTTACCTTAATTTCCAATTTGGTATGATTTAGAGGGAAACCCCATAGTTATTACCAGCTCCATGGGGAAAGAACACCCATTCATCTTTCTCCTTAACGGGTAGGTTTCTTTTCATGACTAATAATGTTTTCCACTTCATTATAATTTTCTAATATTTCATGTCTAATTCTTGATGCCTTTGAGTTACCTCAAACATGGTGAATGTTTCCTATTGGTTAGGATTTTGAAAGCATTTTTTTGTTCCTAGACCCAATGGTTAGATGAATGTTCTAGAGAATTTATGCTACAAGGAAGTGCAAAGAAATTTTGCTCTTGATTATGTTACACTTTGCATGGGGTGGGACATATTTCCATGGAACTCCATACAATATTGGTTTATATTCCTTTGAATTTTATCTACCCTTTTTGTCTCAACTTGCATTGTTGATCTTATTTGACCTTATCCCTGTACTTTGCTGACTAATTGTTCTTTTCCTTTTGTTTATGGTCCTTTGTAATCAGGTGGACCTTGTGGAATTAGCTTTATTTTGGTTCTTGTATTTTCTACCTCAAATGTAATTGTTGGGTGGTTGTTAGATTCTTGAAAACTAGAAAATTTTGGATTATGCAAAAAATATTTTTTTTGGGTCTAATTACACCTTCTATCTGCTCTCTCTATAAGTGGAAACAGAATAAATAAGTCCAATTTAGAAAACAAATGATACCACTTTTCTAATTTTTTTTTGCTGCAACTAAGTAAAAAAAAACCAGTAGGGCCGATTTTGGCATGGACTTGGAAAATTTTTATTAACTTGTTGAATTTTGTGACTATGGTTACAATACTATGTTGAAGTTCAAGTTGAAGATTTGTAACTAGTATTTTCTAGACTAATATTTTATTGCCTAAATGATGTATAATATTATGATTTCTGGAAAATTCCTAAATGATGTATAATTTGGAATAACCAATTTACTCTATTTCTAATAGAATATTGTTGCAAATGATGAATGATTCCTTTCTTCATTAATTGTCATGCAACAACATATCTCTGTTGTTTAATGAAAAATTGTGGAACTAGCTACATCATGGTTGTTATATCCTATCCATGAATGACATAGATAATTATGGAGGTTTGAAAATCTCCAAAGAATGGGCCATACAATTGAATAACCTGGTAGCAGCCTGGACCTCCCCATGTTAATAATGTTGGCAAAAGGCCAAATATTGACAATAAGGCAATATTAGAATAAATTATTTCAAAGAGGATATTTAATTTATTTTTCTCCTTTGTTCCCTTTAAGCAAACTTAATCCTCTTAAACATACACTTGTGAATCTTCTTCCATCTTCCATTTTGAGGATTTTTAAAGAAAAAAGTATCTATCTAAAAATAATTATTTCTTTTGGAAAAGTTTTATTGTACTTGGTGGTTAGATTTTTTATTTATTTTTCCTTCGAGTGTATTGTGTAGCAATAAGCTATATAAGAAACTCCACTTACCTTGTGTAGTTTGTGCTTGATAAGAAGGATTATTATATTTAATTCCAACAATTGGATCATCCTTAAGACTCAGAGCACCAAGTCTAGCCAGGTCAATTGGGTCAATATTTTCTATTTGAGCCCTTCTGTTCCTGAGGAAGTTCCCAAGACTAAAATTAATAACACCATTAGTTTAGAGGATAAATATAAACTAAATTTTTGAAGAGGTATGCAACATATGTAATCATTAGGTTTTGTTATTGTTAGAAGGTTAATAAAATATTTATCATATAAGAAATATGTAGTCATATGATCTCGTGAGTTTGATAGGAGATAAAGAAATAGTTGAAGATGAAATATCAAGAGACTATGTAAAGGCTATTTGTGGGGATAACATGTGAGATTGTATTGTATCGAATTGTAGTGCATCTTGTTGTATTTTAATGCATTTATCATCCACTTAATAGAAAGTGTCTATTTACTTGGAGTCATGGCATGAATATATGTGTTGCATTATGGTGTATGAAATTGGCTATTAATCACAAATTTAAAAAAAATTATAATTTTTAGGGTTGGGTTGATCAATATAGTAATGTATGTAAGTGCTTCAATATGCCTAATATTTTGATCAGTGTTCTCTCACATGTTAGACCTATGGCATGGAAGAGAATGATGGTGTATCAAATGAATTGTCAATTTGCATATGGGGTTGCATGCCAAAACAAAATTGAAAATGATTATGGCCACAAGTAAAATGTAATATGCAGTTGTACAAATGTTGAATCAAAGATAAATTTCACCTTATCTATGATGTGGCTAGGTATAAGGATATTTTCCATCAAGTATCATGGGCATATCTTGGCTAGGAGAAGCCAAGTATTTCAACTATGTGTTGTGGCTGATCCACAACACACCCCAAAATTAGGGACCCACCTTTTTTTGCATGCTTTCAAAGAAGATCTCAGTGACCCAGGTGCTAAAAATCAAGAAAAAGGCAAAATTGCATGAAAATGAAAAAGTGTCGCGAAATCGCGACATGTTGCTCCGTCGTGGCCGAAAATGAAAAAGTGTCACGAAATCATGACATGTTGCTCCATTGCGGCCGAAAATGAAAAAGTGTCACGAAATCACATGTCGCTCCGTCGCGGCCAAAAAATGAAAAGGTGTCGCGATATCGCGACATGTTGCTCCGTCGCGGTCGAAAACAAAAAAGTGTTGCGATATCGCGACATGTTGCTCCATCACGGTCCAAAGAGGAGAGAGAAAGGTAAGGTAGAATGAAAATGGTTGCAAAATCATGACATGTCACAAAATCATGGTCAAAATAGTCAAACGAGGCAAGGCACGAAAAATGTCACGATTTCACGACAAAAAGCAGCAAAGGGGCACGAAGCAGAAAAACATCGTGAAATCGCGACAGGAAACAGCAAAAGGGCCCAAAATAGAAAAGTGTCATGATTTCACGATAGAAAGCCGCAAGATGGCTCCAAGTGAAAGGGCATAGCGATTTCGCTATAGAAAGCCACAAGATAACTCTAAGTGAAAAAGCGTAGCGATTTCACAACAGAAAGCCGCAAGACAACTCCGAACGAAAAAGCATCGCGTTTTCATGACAGAAAGCAGCCAAGGTGTACGAAATAGAAAAGTGTCACGATTTCACGACAGAAAGCTGCCAGAGTGAAAGAAACAAAAAAGTGTCACGATTTCATGATAGGAAGCAGCTAAGGCATACGAGGATGAAAAGCATCATGATTTCACGACAGGTTGCACCCACAGGGCCCGATAGCATAAAAGTGTCACGATTTCGTGACATGTCACATTTTTGTGGAGCATGAAGGCGGACAAGCCTATTGGCAGGAAAATGTCATGATATTGCGACATGTCATGTTTTTGCGATGAAAGTAAAGGAACAAAGCTGCATGCATAAAAACGTTGTGATTTACATGGGGCTATTACAGAACGTGCATAGGAAGCGTGAAACACGTGGTATACTGGTGTCAGGGTTGTAGAAGCATTACATGTTAACAGAGAATATCGAACGTTTCGACATTGAACATAAATTCAAAAGCAGTGAAAAGGCAGGGAATACGAAACGATGCATTCTGGGAGGTGAAACAAAGCGCCGCAGGGCAAAACAGAGAACCACATCAGAAAGTATAAAATCAGAGGCACAGATTGGTACGAGGGTCAGAAACTACTATGGGCATAGTTGTAGTGCCTAAGGTGAGAAGCCATTCTGGGCCTGCTTGGGAGTGTTTTTCTTCTCCTTTTTTTTGGTTTTGAGAAAACCAGATATTTTTCTATTGTAACATGATTTATCTTTAATGCAGGAGTGTTCAAAAATTTACATCTTGTGGGCAAGAAAGAAGGATATTTTCTGTGCATGCTACAGATTTAATTTTCATTCTTTCATTTTTTAGATTTTGGATTTATAGATAATGTTAAATGCCACTTTTGTGGGTTGCATTAGGCGAATGTTCAAAATTTGAATTCTATTTCAAAACCCTTTGAATCAGCACTTAGCTTATCAGGATTGTGCGTGTTTGCAGGTCCAATAGGTAGGTTGCATGCATGGAAACCTCACATCTTCGATTTTGCCAGGACGGGATAGCATCAAACTGAATGCAATTTTAATTTCTTTTTCTTTTGCATTTTATTTTCTTTTTGCTGCACTTTATTTTTTAGAAGTTCCAACTTTATTTTTCAAGCATTAAAATAAAATAAAAAATTAAAAAACTTCAAAATCCATAAATAATTCCTTCATGTTATGGCATTTCATTAAATTTTATTTTGAAGTTACAGCATGGTCATATAGAGATCAAATCACATTTGCTTTATCAGGGTTTAATGAACAATTATTAAAGTTTCACAATAAAATAAACCACAGTGCCCCTTGTTTTCAGTTACTTGCAACCACTAAGGTATTCCAAGCATTTTAATTGAATATCTTTATTATGCAAAATGCTAACATAACAGGAACCTTGGAGAAGTTACTTGTTTAATTTCTTTGCAAGCAGAGGATTTAGAACCCAAATCCTATCGGAGAGTGTGTTTTCACAATCGAGTGAAAATACCACTCAACAGATTGGTGCTAGGAGGGCCTGAAAAGGGTTTATTTTATCGTGATTTTAGATGCTACAGGTTTATAATTGTTTAAGAGCTTTACATTGCTAAATATTTCAAGTCCATTTTATTAGCATCTTCGACCTCTAACACCACTCAACAGATTGGTGCTAGGAGGGCCGAACGGGTTTATTTTAGTGTTATTTAAATTTAAATTTGTATGCTTTAGTCCTCTAACACTCAGCGGATTGTAAAAGGATGGCCTGAATTTATTTACTTGTTCTATTTTAATTCAGGTATGTTGTATATTATTCTAACACTTTTCTGATTGTTCATACAAAAATATGTGATTTGATTTAATTTTGAAAATTTTTGTCTCATGCAATTACCTGACATTTGATTTTAATAAGTACATCTCTTGGTTGATACTAACTTGCTTTTTTTTTACCTTGCAGGTTTAATATTCAACAGATTTGGTTCTAAAATTACATTTTAAGTTTCACTAATGGCAACACTTGAGGAGCAAATGGTATCCCTGAGAGTTGAAATAGTGTCTTTAAGAGAGAGAATGGTATCAATGATAGAGGATCATTATAAGGGTTTATCTATACCTGTGGTACCCTATCAAATTCCTAAAATGTTATTGGATTTTTTACGGTGTTTTAATCAAGAGGTGCCACTAGGATACTTGCAAAAACTGCATGTCTACAAGGATACATTATGTAAATTCCAAATTTTCTATGAGGAGGTAGCTTGTAAGTTATTTGCATACATTTTGGAAGATAAACCATTCTTTTGGTACAGCCAACTACCTATGGAGGTTAGGACTTCTTGGATACAACTAGAAGTAGCCTATCTTTATCATTTTGGTAATCAGGTTGACTTAGAAATCCTGAAAAATTAGTTTACCTCCATATGTAAAGAACCTAATGAATCCTTGAGTCAATTCAATGGAATATTTCATGAGTTGCACTCCCAAATGTGGGAAAATTTTAACACATTAGAAGAGGAAGCCATGGAAGTATACCTAGGAACCATACACCCCACACTTGCTTCACTCATTGAGGAAAAATTGAGTGGTTTATCCTTAGAGAAAATCCATGAGGTCTTAGAAGAGATACAACGACAAGGTCTTGAAGAAGAAAACGCACAACATGTTCATATGAAAGATTGTCCTTTTGATGCCAACTTACACCAACCATCAAATATAGCACCCTCCACTCCAATGATATCTAAGTTAAATGATCAAGGGGATAAATTTGAATATCCAAATCTTACAACCACCTTAGATGTAGTTCACAAGGAGGTGCGAATTGATAAGCCAACATCACTAGTGAGGATTATGTAGAATGATCTCATTCATAGAGATACACGATTATCCGGATGAAGGGGTTATAAATTCAACAATGTTTGATATATGTGATAGGATGGAACCCACCATAGAATTGAATGAAGTGGTTGAAAGTGAAATGGAAAGAAAATCAATAAATAAATTTGAAGATATGATAGAATTTCACCACTTGTTTTTGGAAGATACTATTGATGAGATGTGTAAAATTAAGGATCAAGAAATTATTCATCCTCCAAATTATGATAATGAATCATCGGTTACTAATTTGGATGATGATAGCCTTATAAATTTGAATTCAAGAAATAACCCACTTTTGGAAATAATTGAACCATCTAAGGAAGGTGAAGATGAATTTGATGAGAAACACATTGATGAATTGGAATATGTTGAAGAAATAGTTGAACGTCACCACTTGATTTTGGAAGATGATTATTATGATTCTTGGAAGAAGTGGGAAGACTACACTCAATCCAAAACTATTAATGAAACTTGTGTGCCCATTGATATACAGGACAACATAATCGCCTACTTGAAGGAAGATATTACAACTCCTGTACAATTTGAGGATGTTTTGGAAGAGGGTTTCAAATCTCATCAAATTTTGGAAGATTATAATGATTCTATTACCAAGGACAAAGAAGAAAATGAATTGATGAATGAATCAAAAGATCATGTCACAAATATCATGGAGTTTCATGCCATGGATTTGGATGAAAATTTTTGTAATGGTTGGGGAAGGTATGATAATGCATTCTCTTCTCACATTCCTATAGATGAAACTCATATTTCACTTGATAAGCAGGATGTTGAACCTTCTACATCATACAAAGATCTCATATTCACAAGATTTGAAAAAGTGACAAAATTCGATCATGTTGAATATAAATTCATTGAAGGTGCAGATGCAAGTTTGCATGATGATTTTGAGGATTCAAATGAAGAGATACCATGGATAGTGAACAAATAATTAGAACCAAATGATAAAGAGATTGATCAATTGGAAGCAACTCAAATGAAGGATCATCAAGATGAGTCATGGGACATACACTTTGACCAAAAACATTTGAGGGTTGAAAATTTGCATGACCATGTTTTGAATTTGAATGATGAAATTTCATTAAAGGTAAATGAAAAAAAAGGTATAATTTTTAATCACACCTTTAATAACATTGTTTTAATGAAAGGAAAAGAAGTTGATGCACTTGAATTGTTAAATCAAATTCATCAACAATTGCTAATTGAATCTAGGATAAAAACTGTTAATGATCCTAATTTAGTGAATATCCTAGATGCTTGTAAATTGTTACACAAATTTGATTGGCCTAAAAATTTGGAAAATAATTTGGCTTTAAAATTTGTAGAAATAGGCTCCTACTTACAAAATTGCATATTTGAAAAAGATAGCCTAATTCTAAATCAAATATTGAGTTTTGAAATGGAAGTTTTAGAGAATAGACATGATAAAATTGAAAATCATTTATTGTCTAATCATTTTAGTAATTTGATGCTCACCTATGGGAGTATTATTGGAACTAAATCAAATTGGTATGGTGAGCATGGCAAGTGGAAATTTGTTGCATTGTTTGGTCTTGTCTTGTTTTGGTGGGATTCCCACAACATTTGGCATGCATATCATGTTATATTTTTGTTGAAATGTTCTAATCATGTTTGGGATCCAGGAAAGTGATAATCCAAGCTTTGCATCATCTTGTATTATAGTGTACATTTGTATATAGATTTTGGTTTTTGGATTTGGGTTTATTTTTTTAAGTTTCATGTTGGGATTGCAGTTTGGTTTCGGATTGAATAAGTTTTAATTTAAAGTTGTGTGTTTATTTGACATGTTTTGTTTGTCTATATAAAAAAAAAAAAATGATGAAAAAGTTGCCTTGAGATGCTAACTTATGTTCTAGATCAGGGAAATATGGAACATTGGAATTATGTGGTAGAAAGCTCCACAAGAAATACAAACAATTTAATAATATCGTTTGAAACTTGTGATGCATGAAGTAGTCAATTTTATATGGCAATATTTCATCTGCATTTCAAAAGAAAATGCATTCATATTACATCTCACTTTGCACATACATGCCATTTTAGTTGCAAATGCATTTCAAATGCAAATCATTAAAGTGTGTCAAATCCTCTTAAGGTTATGCTATCACATAAATAAGAAGAAAATCCTAAGGTTGGGAACTGAGTCTTGAGATATCTAGAACCAAGCACATTTTGTACACATTAAAAAATATCTTGAGCAAAATTATCAAAACCTTGCTTAGAAGAAAGGGTTGGGCAAAAGAAGTATTTCATGTCTATCCTATTTATGCATCATGATCCTTAAGACAGTGGTTTTGATCACTTCCATAAAGCTTAAAGCCTAAAATCAGAGTAGTAAGGATAGGGCTAAATCCTCATCGAACTTAGGTTGAGGATCCAACTCCCCAAAGCTTTGATTTGACCTACATGGAGTAGTAAGGATAGGGCATAAATTCTCATCTCGCTTAGGTTGAGAATCTGATTCCCCAAAGCTCCTATGTCTCATTTCATGATAAATCTTGGATTGGAAGGATCATACTACTTGTCCTCTACAAAGGATGGGTAGTCATCCCCAAAGTCTAAGCAATAAAATTAATATTTTCTATTTTTATCCAAAGCTTGGATTGGAAGGATCGTACTACATGTCCCTAGCCAGGATGGGTAGTCATCCCCAAGGTCCAAGAAGTAAAAAATAAATTTTTCCCATCTCATCTTTATATTGGATTGGAAGGATCGTACTACTTGTCCTCTGCAAAGGATGGGTAGTCATCCCCAAGGTCCAAAGAAATGAAGCTAAATCATGGATTATGGGGTTAAGTA
This sequence comes from Wollemia nobilis, assembly GCA_028583015.1. NCBI lineage: Eukaryota > Viridiplantae > Streptophyta > Pinopsida > Araucariales > Araucariaceae > Wollemia > Wollemia nobilis. Next base: position 16,743,466 of record JAQPPZ010003374.1, read on the forward strand.
TGCCCATGCATGGCAACATGTCTTGTCTAAAAAACAAGACCACTGATTGTTCAAAGGGTTAGACTAGCATGACCATTTCTTCCATAATTGGTTAAATTATTTTGCTCAAAGTGAGGTAATGAATTCCAAATCATAGTAGTAAGAATAGGGTTAAACTCCCATCTCGATTAGGTTGGGATTCTGATTTCTCAAAGCTCTGATTTCACTTTCACTTACACATGGGTTCAAGATAGTAGGGACTCATAACCAACTTTGGGATATAATAAAGCAATTCATTATACATATAGTTGATCCTAAGAGGGTTTGATAATCTTGAATGTTTGTGTATGATACTAGAAGAAAGACTATGCATTTTATAAAAGCAAAATATCTTAGCATATTTATTAGGTTACACAAATCATTCACAATCTCACATATGCATTCATGTAAAATTGACGATGGAATGTTGATCAATTTCAAGCGATGGGGAATGAAAACACATTGCACACACCGAGCTAATACTTAACAATTTTGATGATTCATGTATTTTTGATCTATGGGCATTCATTTATATTTCTTATGTGCTAATGCTGGTTTCCAAGTTTGTATACTTCCAGGTTGGGTTCTCACCAAAATGCTCAAGAGCATTTGACAGCAGAGTCGCCATTTGTTGTGGTTGATCCACAACACACCCCAAAATTGGGGACCCACCTTTTTTTGCATGCTTTCAAAGAAGATCTCAGTGACCAGGTGCTAAAAATCAAGAAAAAGGCAAAATTGAATGAAAATGAAAAAGTGTCACAAAATCGCGACATGTTGCTCCGTCGCAGCCGAAAATGAAAAAGTGTCATGAAATCACGACATGTTGCTCTGTCGCGGTCAAAAATGAAAAAGTGTCACAAAATCGTGACATGTCGCTTCGTCACATCGTGACATGTTGCGATATTGTGACATGTTGCTTTGTCACGACCGAAAATGAAAAAGTGTCGCGATATAGCGACATGTTGCTCCATCGCGGTCCAGAGAGGAGAGAGAAAGGCAAAATGAAAATGGTCGTGAAATCATGACATGTCACAAAATCATGGTCAAAACAGTCAAACGGGGCAAGGCACGAAAAGAATCGTGATTTCGTGACAAAAAGTAGCAAAGGGGCACGAAGTAGAAAAACATCGCGAAATCGTGACAGGAAACAGCAAAGGGGCCCAGAACGGAAAAGCATCACGATTTCATGATAGAAAGCTACAAGATAGCTCTAAGTGAAAAGGCGTAGCGATTTCGCTACAGAAAGCCGCAAGATAGCTCCAAGTGAAAAAGCGTAGCGATTTCGTGATAGAAAGCCGCAAGACAACTCCGAACGAAAAAGTGTCACGATTTCGCGACAGAAAGTAGCCAAGGTGTACGGAATAGAAAAGTGTCACGATTTCATGACAGAAATCTTCTAGAGTGAAAGAAACAAAAAAATGTCACGATTTCGTGATAGGAAGCAGCTAAGGTGTACGAGGATGAAAAATGTCACGATTTCGTGACAGGTTGCACCCACAGGGCCTGATAGCATAAAAGTGTCACGATTTCATGACATGTCACATTTTTACGACGCATGAAGGCGGGCAAGGCTGTTGGTAGGAAAATGTCGTGATATCGTGACATGTCACGTTTTCACGGTGAAAGTAAAGGAACAAAGCTGCATGCATAAAAACATCATGATTTACATGGGGCCGTTACAGAACGTGCATAGGAAGCGTGAAACACATGGTATACTGGTGTTAGGGTTGCAGAAGCATTACATGTTAACAGATAATATCGAACGTTTTAGCATCGAACATAAAGTCAAAAGTAGTGAAAAGGCGAGGAATATGAAACGATGCATTCTGGGAGGTGAAACGAAGCGCCGCAGGGCAAAACAGAGAACCGCATCAGAAAGTATAAAATCAGAGGCACAGATTGGTACGAGGGTCAAAAACCGCTACCGGCAGAGTTGTAGTGCCTAAGGTGAGAAGCCATTATGGGCCTGCTTGGGAGTTTTTTTCTTCCCTTTTTTTCTAGTTTTGAGAAAACCAGAGATTCTGCTATTGTAACATGATTTATCTTTAATGCAGGAGTGTTCAAAAATTTGCATCTTATGGGCAAGAAATAAGGAGATTTTCTGTGCATGCTACAAATTTAATGTTTATTCTTTCATTTTTCAAATTTTGGATTTATAGATAATGTTAAATGCCACTTTTGTGGGTTGCATTAGACAAATGTTCGAAATTTGAATTCTATTTCAAAACCCTTTGAATCAGCACTTAGCTTATCAGGATTGTGCGTGTTTGCAGGTCCAATAGGTTAGGTTGCATGCATGGAAACCTCACATCTTTGGTTTTTCCAGGACGGGATAGCATCAAACTAAATGCAATTTTAATTTCTTTTTCTTTTGCATTTTATTTTCTTTTTGCTGCACTTTATTTTTCAGAAGTTCCAACTTTATTTTTCAAGCATTAAAATAAAATTAAAAATTAAAAAACTTCAAAATCCATAAATAATTCCTTCATGTTATGGCATTTCATTAAATTTTATTTTGAAGTTACAGCATGGTCATATAGAGATCAAATCACATTTGCTTTATCAGGGTTCAATGAACAATTATTAAAGTTTCACAGTAAAATAAACCATAGTGCCCCTTGTTTTTAGTTACTTGCAACCACTAAGGTATTCCAAGCATTTTAATTGAATATATTTATTATGCAAAATGCTAACATAACAAGAACCTTGGAGAAGTTACTTGTTTAATTTCTTTGCAAGAAGAGGATTTAGAACCCAAATCCTATAGGAGAGTGTGTTTTCACAATCGGGTGAAAATACCACTCAACACTATGTTATCTCCACTAATGAAGAAAAATTATGCTTTTGATTAGATCTACCCGTATAATTATACTTTATTATTTTTTGGGGGATCTATTTGTAGAAATAGTGAGGAATATTATCATGGGATTCAACAATTCTTGGATTTTGCAAGAAATAATTTAACAGAACCTGAAAGAACTAGATGTCCATGTCAAAAGTGGTCAAATATGGAAGCTCTTATTTTTTTGGAGGTTTGTAACCACCTGATTTGGCACGGGATTGACAAGATATATACTGAGCTTGTTTTTCATGGAGAAGAATCCTTTAGTTTTGAAAAATATGCATCAAACATATGCTCTACCATTGATGAGGGTCCAATTACCGAATATGTACAAGATGACATTATTAGAATGGTTATGACCCATATGAATTATTTAATGTCAATTACTCAAAGAGTTGAGAAGAACTGCGAGATAATGATGTTGAGTTCCAATAATATTATGGATCAGTTCCTACTGATGAATATCATAGCTTTCTCAAATATGCCAAATGACCATTACACCCAGGATGTACAAAGTACACAAAGTTATTAGCAATTGCTAAATTGTATAATCTCAAAGCAAAATATGGCTAGTCGAACAAAAGCTTTGGTGAATTACTATAGTTGCTAAAATATATGCTCCAAATTGATAATACAATTCTAGAGTCTACATGCAATGAAGAAAATGATGAGGCCATTGGGATTACATTATGTTATGATACATGCATGCATTAATGAATGTATTTTATATTGGAAATGATGAGGCAAGGAATTACCTCATTCACGACATGTTTTGAATTATCACAAATACCAAATAAACCTTGTGTTATGTTATTTATGTTAATTTATATGGTTTAAATACATTATATATTATTGTTTGCATGATTAAGATGTTTAGGAGCATATTACTCTGTTCTGATAGTTTTTTGCATTTTTTGCACTATTTCAGTTTGATTAAGTAGCAAATAAAACATGCATTTCAATTAGCCAAATATTGTATGCTGATGTCTATAAACATCACAATGGTATTTGAATGTTTTTCCCACCCTAAAACTTGTTTGAAATCTAAATTGAAGTCAAATTTCTAAAACTATCATAAATCTGCAAAAAACAATCATACAAAAACCAACAAGTTGTCACTTTATAGGAGCACCTTGAAGTTGTTAAGTAAAGCATGATAAAATGGATGGAATGAGTTCAAAGGGACTAAATAAGACATCTGACCTATTTAGAAGCATTTCCACATGGTGTAAATGGACAGCAACAATATATAACAGAGTAAGGACAATTATGCAGCACTATTGCACTATTCCAGTTTAGTTATTTAGTGCATAAAATATGTAATTTCAATAGTAACTTGATGTTATCATTCATGTTGATATTTAAAAGTTTTTACCACATGATAATTAGTTTGAATTTTCAAGAAGTACCAATTTTCTACAACTGTGCAACAAATCTAGAAAACGTAGGGAAATTACCATATAAATTCCAGCTAGTAACCAATGAATGGCAGGGCTTGGAATTTATTACTCAAAATGTGTAAAAAATATTGGAAGAACCTCTTGATGGATAGGGTATAAATATTACATAGTTAAACCTACTTGGTTGGCCATTTTTAAGTGTATGTAGGCATAAAGCAGATACACAACTGAATATTCTGAAGAAACTTCAGAATGAGGGGGAAAGACGCCAGTTTTAGCCAAACGAAGGATTTAGCACCTAGATTGGTAGGGAAAGGATATTCTAAGGTGGATACAGGTGTGCAAGACTAGTTATCACTATTTACAACTCATGCCCACCACTGGAGATGCATCTCAAGGACCAATAACCATTGTTGCAGCGTACACTATCCTACATTAGACTATGTCAGTTTCAAAAATGATTGGCAAATCATTGTAAAGTAGCAAAATGATTGACATTTAGCATGGAGGAATTTTAATAGCTTAGTATAAATAAAATCTCCCATAATTGGTCGAGCTAATGAAAATGGAGAATAAGAAGTAGCCAATAGGAGATAACATAAATAGACCTATAATAGGATTTTTCCTGTAGTACTGTAATGTTTTCTATCAGTCAATAAAATGCAGTTTCTTCAGTTAACTTTTGTTCATGATTAAGTGTGAGTGTTAAGTAGTTAGTGAGTGCTTCTTCACCTTTTTTTAGGATCAGGAAGCTTGGTCCCACTTTTAGGCATAGGAGGAGGACTGCTATGACAGGTTTTTCTATAACTTTGATGTAGCAAAATTAATAGATTGCTTGTCAATTTCCATTTCATGTTGATTGAATGTACAAACTTTTGTTTTGAGTGAATGTGGTGATTTCATGTTTTTAGTTATATTTTTATGTAGCAAGTGTGTGTCAGCTAAAAAAAGTAGAATAGACCTATGTTTCCACTGTTTCCCCTATTTTCATTATTTGTAGTTTAGCATAAATTTGCAACAATTCTATTATCCCCTATTTTTCCTGCTTTAAATAGCTTTTCCAAGTTCCAGCACTTTTATTTTGCTATCAGCTACTATAATAGAAGCTTGATGACATTATGTAATAGGACACAAGTTTTCAGCATGTGTGTTTTAGTTTGAGCAATTTCAAATTTTTTCTTTCAATTTTTGCAACTATAACTAGCTTTCCTTTCCAAGTCCTAGAAGCAATTTTAAATTCTTGCACTTGTAGTTAACTTTCAATTTCTAAAATTAGAATTAGTTTTCAATTCCTGCAAGTTAATTTAGTTTTCAATTTGTAGATTAGGTTTAGTGTGACACCAAAAAGGCTAAACCAACATCTATTTCACCAAAGCAATGCTTGTAATTTGAATGTCTGAGCTGTAATCTACCCTAACCTTCTATCATAGATAGCCTTGGACACCACCCCAAATTTGATAAATCATAAGATTAAATGATGCTATTAATGACACGCATAATTTTTGGCACCATTTTTTGGGAACACAGTGTTGTTAGAGGGTAAAAGTAGTCAAATAATTATTAAGTGTGCTAAGTTGTGAACTTCAGAGTAAAATCTGAATGTAATAGCTAGTATAAGTAACAATTATTGATAGTTGCATTTCATACCATTTAGAAAACAAGCATAGCAAGAAACCATAGGAAGAAAATTTTCACAAGAGGTTGAAACTATGTCAAATTTGTCTAAATTTGTGATTTCCAAAAATGTTGGAATTCTCAAAGAATCACAATCATCTATTTCAAGAACTACAGGATCCCTTGGAAAATCATTACAAGAAGGTAAAATCAGTAGTTCAACACCACTTTCTCTTGACAAATCCATACAATCAGGATAATTTGACAAGATTTATAATTGTTGTTGGGAACCTATAATGGTAGGCTCACAAGAGAATCTAAGGAGAGCTAGTAATGTGCTCCATCCTAGTGCAACTAGTGCACCTGCTAAAACTTTTCAAAATCCCATTCAATTAGATCCTAATCAAAATGCTCCCATGAAGGTCATTTCACCTTCAATGTTACCAACTTTCAAGGGAGTTACATCTGAAGACCCTGATATGTTTTTGTTTGAGTTTAAGATTGTATGTCAAGCTCATGATTACACTAATGACAATCAAAAGCTCAAATTATTTCCTTCAACTCTTAAAGAGTCATCTCTATGATGGTTTATTACCTTAGCACCTAATTCAATTAGAACTTGGGATGATATGGAAAATATATTTTTGGAGAGATACCAAGAATATTGTCAAGTCAAGAATCAAAATGATGAATTGCTTGGAATGAAACAAGAGGAAAATGAAATTTTAGAAGACTATCTAGACAAATTTTCTTTTGTTCATAAGAGATGTGGAAGTGTTGAACCTAAAATTTGCAAAGTCATATTCTTAAGAGGATTGCAAGATAAATCTAGAGATGTATTGGATATTTTGGGAAGAGGAGATGCACATACACTTGAATTTCAGGAAATCATTAAACTCTATAAAAATTATTCTCATTCAAGGCATAGAAAACATAAAACTGGTAGTAACACAAATGATTTGAAAGAATGCATGAAAGAGTCTGCTAATCTGAAAGTTGATATTTTTGTACATCTTGATAAAAAAGTAGATGAAAAGAATGAATCTGCTGAACCTTTAGCCATCTATTGTTCAAGATGTGAGAAGCAACACTCTCTTCATGATTGTCCTTTGAACAAAACATTTATATCTGCTACATGTAGCATTTGTGAAAAAGGACACCCCACAGATCAATATCAATTGTTACCAGAAATCAAAAGTGTCTTTGAAAAATAGTCTCAACCTATGAAAGAAATCAATTTTATAGGACAAATGTAGGAGGATAATTTTCTTAAAATTCCATATCAGAATACTTCTCAATTTCCTGCACATTGGGGAAATAATCCTTGGTATATGCCATGGTCTGCTTCAAGTCCACTTCAACAATGTTGGAGTCAACCACCATGGGCATATTCCCAAGAGTGGTCTCAACATGGTTGGATGAAACAACAATGGAATCAACAACATCCACCATGGTTGCAACTAAAATTGCAGGGATATCAATGGGTACAACAACAAAAACTATACAAAGGGCAACAACATTATCAAAAACAGAAATCAAACTTGTTGCCTACTCATACCCATAATTTCTCTCAGGGACAACAACAACAAAAAGCAAAACAACCTCTATTTTCAGCTCAACCTATGGCCAATCCCAACATTGTTAAATAGGCAACCCCTATCTCTATGGCTAAATCAGAAAATACAACCATAATAAATGCTAGTAACTATGATAACACTCAGTTGTGTTCAAGAAAACCACTTCTTGAACCTATTCCACCTATCAGTGTAGAAATGGGAGTTAAAAAAAATGAACATGAAAACAAATCTACACTGAAACATCAAAAAGAAAAATAAAACCTCCCACAAGATAACTCATCAAAGGAAGTATCATATCTTGAATAGTTTGAAATATCAAAACTAACATCTTTAAAATCAGATTGGATAAAGGAATTAAAACATTTAATTGTTAAAATCCCTTTACTTCAAGCTATTAAAGATGTACCAATCATTAATAAGATTGTTCAAGAAATGTGTTTTAAGAAACCAAAGAAAAAGAAGAAAGTATATCCTGAAACCATACAAGTAGGTGGAAAATTAGTAGACTTGCTTGTAGGAAAACTTACTCCACCTAAGTATGATTGTCTAGGAAGTCCACTATTTCTTAAAACATATAAGAAAAATGAAAAGAATATTTCAACTTTGGCCTCCATAGTTGTAAAGGATAATGTAGAAGAGTTGGATTCATCCAAAAAAATTGTTTTTGCTGAAAATGTTCAAAATTCAAATTTTAAAGATGAACCAAATACTGTTCAACAATTATTATGGAATGATGAAAAACAGAATTCTAAAAATTTGTCACCCATTCCAATACAAAACAGTTTTCTTCATTTACCACATGGATGGCATCATTTTTTCTCATCTTTTCATTTCCATTTATCAAAGTTAATTCCTTCAAGAATTGTTTTTGATAAAGATACACATATTTTTCATTCCTTTCCACCACACCATTGCTCTCTTAATTTATTAATGCATCATTTTCCAAGAATCAGTTCAATACATCCTGGTATGACACAAATTGAAATGCAGCCAAAACAACCATTGAACATCAATAGTTGGTTGACTAATCACTAGGAAGTAAAATTGTTTGATACATTGATACAACATCCTCATGCTTTACTAACACTTCATACATCTTTAGAAGTTGGCATTGAGTTGTTGTAGGTACAAAACAAACAATTTTTGCAATTGAATGCATTAGATGAACTTTGGTTGGAGGCACTTCACCAAACAGATTTCATTCAACAACAATGGAGAATGTGGCATGATGATCACATCAAGAGTAGCAAGGATGAACCAGAGGAGTTTGAGAATGAAGTTGTTCAACTTTCTTCAATTGATGATTTAAGGAGGACATTAGTGGTGAATGGACATTGTTTACAATTGTACCATAAGCCACTAACAAAGGTGGAATTTGCTCGATATTTCACACAGTCAAACTTGCATATGATAGAAGAGGCTTCCTCTTCTGACAAAGATTCCAAATGATCATATTTTTTGAATCTTGAAAAAAAAAGAAAAAAGATGAAAAAAAAAAAGAGATGAAAAATGAATAATTCAATAGTGAAAACCTCCTTAGAGGCGCTTTTGAATTGGCTTGCATGAAAACCGGTTTTTCGGCATGCATTACCTTGATTTGATCCACCCACTTTTGTTCCACCACTATAAAAATTTCACCAGCTACACTTGTTTTTGTTTAATTTCAGAAAAATCAACTAGTAATCAACAAAAGAAGCCAACGGTATGTGTTTCTTGCATTTTTTATCATTGTAGGTATTTAGTATGTAGTGTGTTTAAATCACTAGTTAGCATAAAAATATTCATAGGGTTTGGCAAATCCAAAAACATCCAACCTATCCAGAAGAAACAAAGGGAAATTCCTGCTATTCTACAAATTACAGGTTTTTATGGGCAAAAAAAGAAAAATGGGTGAAAGTGGTAGCCCCATGAAATTAGGCACAAATTTGATTACATATCCATGTAGATATTTCATAGAGCTTCATAATGATACCAAGATTCGGGAGAAAAATGCAGTTTTGTTTGTTTTATAGTGGAAAATTTTAGATCTTCGAAATGAGAACAACTTTAGAATGAGAAACTATTTGACAAAATGATAGGAAAATACAAAACGCTCCGGAACGAGTTTCTAAGCTTTAGAAAGAGAAATGGATAGGTTTGAAATATAAAATTCATGGTAGACTTTGAAATTCAAAGTTCCACATGGCACATGCATAAAAAGGGTAAGGAAATTTATTTGTTTTACCACATCATCCGAGTAGGCATGAAGGTCAAAGCGTAAGTACCAAGGGTCACATGTTGCATTTTCCCAAGTGCTATTGAATCAGGGTTTGATGGAAAATGGATGCCTCATTTTCTTTTACAATATTCACGCCATTCGATCACAATGCCTCAACAAGCAAGAGTATGGAAATCAACGCAATTTGTATTCATTGTCTATAGAGCAGGATGAGTCACCACCAATTATAATCTTCCAACTCGGCTAATATGTGACCAACAGTAGAGTATCAGTGCCTGAACAATCTCATCACCCAGGATGCATGTTCTAAAAATTGAAAATTTGGAAAAGCAACGAATGATAGTCTACCACACATTCACCCACAATGTACCAAATATTTTCTATATTCTGCACCACCTTTTGTAGTTGATTCAAGCACTTCTAGAATTCAATGACATACCTTGTAATCACTGTAGTTTCAAATCATAAAATTCATGAGCATGGGTTTCAAATTACAAAATTTTGTAGAACCAGAGTTACAGTAGAATTAGAAGGTAAATATAGACGAAATTGTAGTGCGATAAGTGCAAAAGTGAGGTTGTAACAGACACTGGTGAAGCCAAATAATGCAGCGTAAGAATAAAATAAAACCAAAAAATATAGAGTGCACATCTGATTGACCACAATAGTGGACAAAATAAACATCACCTATGGAGGAGGTCACAGATGTTCAGGAGGCTGCACTACTAGTAAGTCCAATTTTACACCAGCTCCTTGAACAAGTTTTTCCATCCAATTTGCATGAAAATGAAACAGCATAAATAGGGATGCAATTTAATCTACTACCAAAGAACCAACCGGTAGTTAGATCCTCACAAATAGTTCCCTTGGTCAAGTACAATGAGGATATTGCATACTGGGCATTGAAGTGTCAGAAATTAGAAGCCCAAGTTGCAACACTCAAACCATTAGAACAATAGGTTGAAGCTAAAAATTTAGAAATAAACAAGTTACAGGGGTAGGTACATTATCTCTGCTAGGCTACAGAGTACTTAGTCCAATGTAGGAGGCCAACTAGATTTTATAGTTTGATATTGAAGGAGAAATACTTTCACTGGCAGATAATGAGAATCCATTCTAAACTTTCCTACAACTTGGACACTACTGAAGAATTTTTGGATGCTTATCTGCACAGTCTAGAGGAGCAAAAAAATTTAATGTGTGAACTATTCCTACATAAGTATTTCATGCCAGAGGATGTGGAGTTCCTACCTCATATTTTCACAGGGGATGTTCAATTAAGGTCTTTTGTGTCAACATTGCAAAATAAAATATACTGGGACCAAGAAGAGAAATAGAACAAGGAGACTAAATTGAAAGTTGAGTTGCTGATAAGACATATCTAGCCAAATCATAAGATTCCCACCAGTCAACATTTTACTATGATGAGCAAACCAGAAATTAGGCTTGTTTATCTGAATAATCTTAAGGATTGCATGACTAGTTTTCAGATGTTCTGTGTAGAAAAGTTTATAGATGCTTTATCAGCCTGTAAGGCCAGGTGGGAAAAATTGCCAATATCACTGCAAAAGAGGGAACCTATCTCACCAACCAACTTTTTATGGTCCATGAGAAGAGCAGAAGGTGTGATGCAGACCATCCTCACATTGGAACATTAGTGGATAGGTCTGAGGTACAGATTGCCTACTATTATCACCCATGTTCCTTATTACCTTGATAGTGATCCTCAATCGGATGACCAGTTCCAAGATTGGCTCAGGCAACTACAAAAGAGCAGAGGATACTATACAAGGAATATGCTATTTTGGAAGATTTGGAATCAAGAAATGGACCTATGTGCTTTTGTAGCCCTACAGAATGCATGAGGGCATGCATTAGATTAGGTTGGGGGGAGAATGATGAGGCAAGGAATTACCTCATTCATGACATGTTTTGGATTATCACAAACTACCATATAAACCTTGTGTTATGTTATTTATGTTAATTTATATGGTTTAAATGCATTATATATTAGTGTTTGCATGGTTAATATGTTTAGGAGCATATTACTCTATTTTGACAGTTTTCAACATTTTCTGCACTATTTCAGTTTGATTAAGTAGCAAATAAAATATGCATTTCAATTAGCCAAATGTTGTATGCTGATGTCTATAAACTTAACAATGGTATTTGAATGTTTCTCCCACCCTTAAACTTGTTTGAAATCCAAATTGAAGCCAAATTCCTAAAAATTGTCATAAATCTGCAGAAAATAGCCATACAAAAACCAACAAGTTGTCACTTTATAGGAGCACCTTGAAGTTGTCAAGCAAAGCATGATAAAATGGATGGAATGAGTTTAGAGGAACTAAAGAAGACATCTCACCTATTTAGAAGCATTTCCACATGGTGTAAATGGATAACAACAGGGTATAACAGAGCAAGGACAATTGTGCAGCATTGTTGCACTGTTCTAGTTTAGTTATTTAGTGCATAAAATATGTAATTTCAATAGCAAATTGATGTACTCCTTCATGTTGATATTTGAATGTTTTTCCCATGTGCTAATTAATTTGAATTTGCAAGAAGCACCAATATTTTACAACTGTGCAACAAATCTGGAAAATACAAGAAAATTGCCATATAAATTCTAGCTAATAGCAGCAAATGAATGGCAAGGCTTGGAATTTATTACTCAAAGCATGTAAAAACTATTGGAAGCACTTTCTGAGGGATAGGGTAGACATATTACATAGTTACAACTATTTTATTGGCCATTTTTAAGTGCATTTGGGCATAAATTAGATACACAACTAGATATTTCGAAGAAACTTTGGAATGAGGAGGAAAGATGCTAGTTTTAGCCAAACAAAGGATTTAGCACCCATATTGGTAGGGAAAAAATATTACAAGGTGGATACAGGTGTGAAAGACTAATTATAACTATTTAAAACTCATGCCCATCACTAGAGATGCATCTCAAGGACCAATAACCATTATTGCAATGCACACTATCCTAAATTAGACTAGGTCAGTTTCAAAAATGATTGGCAAATCATTATAAAGCAGCAAAACAATTGATATATAACATAGAGAAATTGTAATAGCTTAGTATAAATAAAATTTCCCATAATTTTTCAAACTAATGGAATAGATAATAAGAAGTATCCAATAGGAGATAATAGAAATAGACCTATAGCAAGATTTTTCCTATAGTACTGTAATGTTTTCTATCAGTCAATAAAGTGCAGTTTCTTTAGTTAACTTTTGTTCATGATTAAGTGTGAGTGTTAAGTAGTTAGTGAGTGATTCTTCACCTTCTTCTATATTAGGAATCTTGGGCCCACTTTTAGGCCTAGGAGGAGGACTACTATGACAGGTTTTTCTATAACTTTGCTATAGTAAAATTAACAGATTGCTTGTCAATTTCTATTTCATGTTGATTGAATGTACAAACTTCTATTTTGAGTGAATGTGGTGATTTCATATTTTTAGTTATATTTTTATGTAGAAAGTGTGTTTCAGCTGACAAAAGTAGAATAGACCTGTGTTTCCACTATTTCCCCTATTTTCATTATTTGCAGTTTAGCATAAATTTGCAACAATTCTATTATCCCCTATTTTTTTTGCTTTAAATAGCTTTTCCAAGTTCCAAAACTTTTATTTTGCTATCAGCTATTATAATAGAAGCTTTATGACCTTCTGTAATAGGACACTAATAGGTGTTTAGCATGTGTGTTTCAGTTTGAGCAATTTCAATTATGTTCTTTCAATTTTTGCAACTATAACTAGTTTTCCATTCCAAGTCCTAGAAGCAGTTTTAAATTCCTGCACTTGTAGTTAACTTTCAATTTCTAAAATTAGAATTAGTTTTCAATTATTGCAAGTTAATTTAGTTTTTAATTTGCATATTAGGTTTAGTGTGACACTAAAAATGCTAAACCAACATTTTTTTCACTGAATAAATGCTTGTAACCTGAATGTTTGAAGTGTAAACTACCCTAACCTTCTATCATAGACAACCTTGGACACCACCCTGAATTTGATAAATCATAAGATTAAATGATGCTATTAATGACATGCATCACGAAATATCATGAAAAAAAGTAATATTATCCAACATGTGATGCATATCAATGGAAATTTTACCCTCAATCACAAAAGGTATGTATTAATGTTCCTGCGAAGGTGTTAAGGTATTTCCCCATTATACTGAGGTTGAAGAGAATGTATAGGTAAGGGATTTTATTATATCATTAGCTTTATTGTGTTTGTTTCTTTCAACATTGTTAGATGTGGCTAAAGTGAGTTGCTTTTTTCATTTAGCTCTACAAAGGTTACATATAATATGAGATGGCATTCCTAGCATAGGAGTTCATATGGAAATATGTGACATCCAGTCGACTCCCTTATGTGGAAAACTATAGATGTTAAGTGGAAATATTTCATCAAAATTCCACATAGTGTATGACTTGCAATGAAAACCAATGTGTTCAACCCTTTTGTTAACTTTAGTACTACTTACAGTTTCTAGCCCATTGTATTGATCACTTACAACCTCCCACCTTGGATGTGGATGAAGAGGAAATATTCAATACTAACATTATTAATACCTAGCTCCAAGAAACCAATCAATGATATTGATGTTTATCTATAGCAATTGGTTTACGAATTGCACGAACAATGGACTAAAAGAGCAAAAATGTATGATGCATTTTCGAATACTCAAAAAAAATAAACCTACCAAATCTAAGAAGATTTAGAGATTGCCTTTCACAGCTAAGAAGACACATTTTGAAGATAGGGTTTACTAAATGGCAACAATCAAGATAACATTACTATCTAACTTAGCCTTGGAAAGTGCTTTGATACCAAATGTTATATTTTTATTTAAATACCATAACTTCATGAATTTATTTTGCATATTAATGTTAATAGTACCCAAAGAATGCAACCAAGGATAACCAAGAACAATATCTACATCCTCCATCTTAATAGCATGAAAATATGAATGTAAAACATATTTATCCATGGTGATTTTCAAATATTCAAAAATTTGAACATTTTGACCCTCAAGTTGTATGTCTTTAATTTTCTTGGCTTGAAATTGTAGTTGCTTAGTCAAATACATATTGATAAAGTTATATTTGTTGGTAGGGTTGATGGAAACAATAATTTTTTTATTTTGAATGTAATAATGAACTTACAAAATAGAATTTTTATATTCAAACAAATCTATTTTACCATTGTTTGACCCTAACACAAAATATGTAATTCCTTAGCTTACACATTATTATAAGTTTTCTCCAATCCCCATTTACTTAAGAATGTAATTTCAAATTCTTCCCATGTCTGTGAAAAATTATGGTCAGATTTGAAATCCTCATACCACTTTCTAGCTTCTTCTTCAATGACATCTGAAGTTTAGCTTCTTCTTCAATGACATCCAAAGTTTATCTTTCCATTTATGTTTATAAAATTAAAAAAAAAAATTACATTTCATCAACCATTCCCTAGCGTCACTATCATCCTATCCAGTGAATACCGATAATTTAATTTTTTTTCAAAGTAGCTAGGGTTTGAAATAACTAGAATTGCTCAAAAATTAAAATTTATGAAATCTCATCTATGCCCTTCTTCAACCATTAAATCTACAAATTTTCTTCAAAATAAAACAAACGACAACTGATTTTCTTACCGGATTGAAAGTTATGATTTTTTTTCCTTTATCGGCAATGCAAAAAACAATACCAAATTCCCAACTTGCAATAGCTATAACTCCATCAATTACAGGACAATTCTCAGTGTAAGGAAACACATGTAGCCATTCTAGAGGCACAAGTGAAGAACAATCAAAAGAACCTAAAATAGAATCTTAGGAGGAGGTAGTAGCAAAAACCAAGGAAGCTAAAGCAAAGGCAAAATCAATGGAAAAGCAAGGGAGAAGGGCAAAAATATGTAGAACAAGATGCTAAGGTGGGAGTATTTCACCATACACACCACCATGAAAAACAAATTCATGGAGACAAGGCATAGAACAACAAAGGAGTTATGAGGGACATACAAGAAACCAAATAAGTCCACACTTTGGTCATAAATACAAGCAGGTTAGGATGAAAAAAAAGTAAACTTTATACTTCCAACACATGCCATTGGAATCAACAAAGACCACCACCAATCATAGTTTCAATTGGATGGATGGATGATTGAGATTTGTACCAATATTTAGCATAGCTCAGATGATCATATTATTTAGCCCCTTCTAATATTTTGAGGATGCAACATTTTGTAAGGGGGATGGAATTTTAGGTACCTAAGATAGGTACTTAATATTTAATAGTTTAATATTGTATTGTATAATGGTATGACCCATAACTTAATTATTGAGTAAGGAAAGACACGTGTCAAATTAGAAATAGATGTCATAGAATCATATATGTAACCATTTGGGAATATTCTCATATGTAACTGCAAGGAATATTGTCATATGATTATGCACTTCTTAACTCATGGAAGGTGAACCATCACAATCTTGTATAAAGAGATATGTACCCCCATTTTAAAATATATCTATGATTTATTCTTGGATAAGCCTTGGCTCATGGATCTAGAGATCTTGTGAAATGGCTTCCTTTCAAAAGGAGCATTGTATGGTGTTCCCCTACCTCAAGGGTATAATCAATATCTATTTTATTAAGCAATTTATTATGCAATTAATTTATTTTTGGATGTATGTTGATATTTATGCAAATTGTTGAATTATTTATAGAATGAGAAGATAGGTTCACAACAAAAGTTCTAGGCTATATACTGAAGGAGAAGTTGAAGCCATCTACTATAGTTTCAAGGAAAGAAACTAAAAGGGTTCATAGCTATGAGCAACCACCATTCTAGATAGAAACTTGGTGAATAAACTCATAAAGATATTCATCATCTTGAAAGGTCATCAAAGGTAAGCAACTTGGGTGCAAAGGGTTCATTACTTGAACACTTATTTGGATTACTACTTAGCTTCATTAAGCACCTTATTAAAATTCAGAAGTTGCAAAATAAAAGGTTGCATTTTAAGTCTTCAAAGGAAGTGCAAAAGATAGTTTATGTTAAGGGTTATTACCTACACATTGAATAGGAGTTAGATACATTATTCCTAATTATAGAAAAAAATACTACATTAAGTTGCAAATATTATAGAGAAATATTTAATAGTTAGTATTAGGGCATATTACAAATTACTTTTAAGGAGTAATAAGGATATTGGAATTGCACTATATTAGTTTCTCTTAAAGCTTATTAGTGTTAGGATTAAATAATAAAACACGAGCAATAAAATGCAAAAATAAAATATAGAAGAATAACACAATACAAGAAATACACATATTTACGTGGTTTACCCAATATGGGCTATGTCCACAGAGAAATTAACCAGGCCTTTTATTTCATCCAAAAAATATTTACATACATAGCCGCTCACCTAACTACACATTGTGTTCCTCCCCTTTGGGGGGGTGTCCGAACATTCACTATACAGTATCTCACCTCCACAAACCCTCATGCAAGTGTCACTTTATATACCAACAACACAACAAGGGGTTTTACAATATCATGGCCACAAAACCCAGGTTTAAATATATTAACCCAAATAACATAATCCATGGGTTCAAATATATTAACCTAAATAACATAATCTATGTGTTGTGGTTGATCCACAACACACCTCAAAATTGGGGACCCACATTTTTGCAGGCTTGCAGAGAAGAATCTCGGTGACCCAAATGCTAAAATTGAAGAAAAGAAAAAAATGCCTAAGTGTTGAAAGGTGTCGCGAAATCGCGACATGTCGCGAAATCGTGACTGGTTGCGCCATCGCGACCGAAGCCGAAAAATTGTCGCGAAATCGCGACATGTCAAAAAATCACGGTCAACGCGGTCAACGGCAACAAAACAGAAAAATGGTCACGATTTCACGACGTGTTTCGGGGAGGCGTACGGAAAGAAAAAGCGGTAGCGATATCGCGACAGAAAGCTGCATGAAGGTCCGAGGGGAAAAACGTCGCGATATCGCGACAGGTTTTGCCAAGACGTACGAATGATGAAAGGTGTCACGATTTTGCGACACATTTTGGCATAGTTGTACGGTACAAGGAAGATGTCACGAAATCATGACGGAAATGAAAATCAGGCTCGAAGCAGAGAAACGGTAGCGATTTCACTACGCCTTGCGGAAAGAAGACTCAAAGTTCAAAAATGGTAGCGAATCGCTACCATGTCACAAGGAGAAGGCTTGAAACGAAAGTGGTAGCGAATCGCTACCACATTTCAAAGGGACGCTGCAAGGCCAAGGTGGTAGCGATATCGCTACCACATTTTGAAAAGGGCTCAAAGTTAGAAAGTGGTAGCGATATCGCTACCATTCGAAGAGGAGGGCTCAAAATGTTAAAAGGGTAGCGATATCGCTACGAGAAGTTGTCGGAGGTAGACAAACAAAAAACGGTCGCGACATCGCTATGGGGAGCTGATGAAGGCGTACGGCCGAGAAACATGTAGCGATATCGTGACATGTCACGATTTCGCGACATGTCGCCATATCGTGGCTAAGAAGATGAACGGGCAGACTTGTAGTTTTGTCATTTTTTTTTCACAATAAGCGTTACACAGGACACAGGAAAAGCAGGACACATGGCGTACAGGTGTCAAACTTGTAGAGGCGTTACATGCAAAGATGAATTTCGAAGCGTTTTCAAATTTGAACGTGAATCAAGGCGGGAAAAAGCAAGAATTTGAGGGGTCATGTGCAGGAAGGTGAAATGAAGCGACAGAGAAGATCGAAGAGCCGCATCAAACATTATAAGACCAGAATTGCAAATCGAAGAGGGGGTGGAAATTGCCGATTACGGAGTTGCAGAGACGAGAGATTTGTGCTATTCTTGGCCCGTACTTGGGCAATTTCCTTATTTTTGTTCTGGGATTTTCTTTTACACTTGGAACATTTTTGAATGTAATCGAGATATCATTTAAATACAAATACAGAGAGTTGGCATCTTATTGGATGAGAAAGAAGGAGTAACTTTTGCATGCATGATTTAATGTTTATATTTCCCCTCCAGATTTCTTAGGTTTTTAGGTGAAGTTAATGCAAGATCTCTTGGTTGCTTCATGCGAATACCTATTTTCTGGAATTACCACAGAAACCATCAAGACTCGCACCTGGCTTATTTGGATTGTGTGAAAGTTTAGGTTTATTAGGTTAGGTTGCATGTAGAAAGCCTCAGTATCTTCGGTTTCATCGGATTAATGATAGCTTTCTGACTGTAATCTATTCTTATTATTACTTTTATTTACTTTTGTCTTTGCTTTTCAAACCCATATTTTATTTTCAGCAGTTTAATTACTGTGTTTAAATAAATCATTGAAAATCCATCAGAATTAAAGGTTAAAACAGATTTTATTCATTTTGAGTCCATTGAAAGTTCGAAATTAATAAACCACAGTGCCCCTTGTTAACATCCACTTGCAAACCCTAAGGTGTTCTTAGCATTTCATTTTAAACAACATCCTTGATAATAAATAATTAGCATAATAAGAACCTTGGAGAAATCGTTTTTCTTTGCAAGCAGAGGATTTAGGACTCGGATCCTACAGAAGAGTGTGTTTTCACAATCGGGTTAAAACACTACTCGATAGATTGGTGCTAGAAGGAGGGCCGAATCGGTTTATCTATTTCAATTTTTATATCTGAATATTTTATTTTTGATTTAATTCTGAAATTATTTACGGCTAAACTGCAACACTATTTTTGTGTTTGTTGCAGGTTTTTTTCGAACTAGCCGAGGGTTTCCTCAGGCAGGCTGGACCCACCATGCCGTATTGCGACCAGGTCTCAAACAACCGGAGAAACCATTTTTCACGACCTTACTAGTACTCCCAAGGGTAAAGTCAAGCGAGTCGTAAGCACTCCAGTAGCAAAAGGCTTGTTTTCTCCAGGAACATCGAGTGGACCTATGCCAGTAATATCCATTGCCCCTAGTGTGCCTATAGTTTGTAATATTTCTTCTGCTATTGTAGGTCTGTCTACATCAATTCTGAGTCAAATGGCTCAAGCTCCAGCAGCTCCTTGGTATGGAGCTAACAATACTCCTTTAAATATTGTTGGGGATATCCATGAAATCCCCAAGAACATTGAAATATTTCTGCCTAAATACAAGCCAGATGGCCTAAGAACAGTAGAAGAACATATCCAAGCCTATAGAGATGTTTTAATTAGGCTGCAAGTTCAGCATGAAGATGTAGCCTGCAGAATTTTCCCCATGAGCTTGGATCCAATAACATATGAATGGTATATATGCTTGCCAACTGGTTCAATCACCTCTTGGACTCAAATGGAAAATGCATTTTTCAATCAATTTAGGTCGCCCTTAGATCCCACAACTATTTACAATCAGTTTATTACATGCAAACGGGGCCAAGGGGAACCAATCCGAATGTTTAATCAGAGATTCCAAAATAACTATAACAGAGCAATTAGACATTTTTCCATCAATCCTGCAATAGCTTTGCAGATATATTTTTGGGCATTGGACCCCATGACAGCCATGTTTGCAAGGCGTAATCCTCAGGTCACCACGCTGGCTTTGGCCTATAATGAATCCATGACTATTGAGCAGCAATTGACACCACAAGGCTACGGGTTTACCCAGATGCCTATGTTGGGACAGTGTGCTCCATATGGTCAAGTTCCCCAGGCAAATCAACTCATGGCACCACAAATGCCAAGTATGAACGCCTTCCCATATCAGCAATCGTATCCACCAGCACTCGCATATGCACCCATTCCAATCCAACCAATCACAACCATTCCACCTGTTCTTGCATTTTTGTAGAACAGTCAATCAACTATGCAGGAAACTAGTCAAGTCAATCCTCAAGCCATAGTTCCTGTTCCGAATCCAATCCCAATTCAAGGTATCAATCCATATGGGAATCCAATTCCTCAAAACCCCACCCAAACATGGAATCAAGACCCCATCAATTATGCAAATCCAATGGGGGTTAACAACAATGTGGTTCCACCGAAGGATGTATTTTCGGAAGTCGAAGAGCTCAAGAAACTAGTGCATAAACTAAGTAATGATAGGGTTCAACAGCAGAAGCATGAGTCCCATGCCCCTCACCCAAGTCAGAATTTTAACAATAAAGGGAGGCACTGGAACACTAAGCCAAACAATGGGGGAGTTCCTACTCCCATTGCTAATCAATTAGATGCTTCTGCAGGCCCCAACCAATCCAATTCTCTTTTGAATCTTTCAAATTTGGCATGGGAAAGAGGGTGCAGGTTACATAACACAAAAGAACACAATGAGAGGAATTGTCCTGAGATCGCTAGATACACTCATTGTCTTCAGGCACAAGTTGATGATTTGGAACTGGTATCAAATGAGGATCCATCATATTAGCAAGATGAAAATATTATGGTGATGGAAACAGTATATCACCAAGAGGGTGAGAGCGAGGAGGAAGAAGACGAAGTTTTGGAACAGGAGGTGCAAGTTTTTTGAGATTTCAGAAAGGGGACTCATGGGTACCATTTGAGGAGTAAGTCTAAAGCCCCTAAAACCTCATCAACACCTCCAAATAGTTCTATTCTTCCTCCAGATACAAAGGAAAATAACAACCCTCCCCATCCACTCAGAAGAGAAATGTCTAATGACGTCCAGAAGACTGTCAAATTCGAAAAACCAAATTATGACATAGTGGAGGATATGAAGAAGTCCAAATCTAGCCTTTCATTCTTGGATGCAGCTAAATTTCCTGGTCAAAAGGAGGCGTTGATAAGAGCTTTGAACTAACCTGATCCGATGTGGAAGGAAAAAAGAGTTGAATCCCATCTGATTTTGTGAAAGGAGAGAAGGGATGTCCCGCCATTCTTGTTAACTCTGAGAATTGCGGGTAAGAACTTGCATAACTGTTTGGTAGACACGGGAGCCACTAGCAACCTCATGCCTACGGAGATATGTCAAATGCTTGGTCTACAACCGGTTTCATCCAAATGCACGGTCTTGCAATTGGACCGTTCAGAGGTAAATGTAGTAGGGACCTTATATGATGTCAAGATTCAATTAAATTCTGAACCCAGGGTCCAGCAGGTTGTAGACATTTTGGTGGTTAACATCCCAAGTAGGTATGGAATGTTACTTGCGAGAGATTGGATGAAAACACTGAATGGCTATTTTGCAACAGACTGCTCGCATATGTGGCTGCCATGGAAGGGCATTGCTAACCAAATCAGAGTGGAAAACGAACCGAGGCTTAATGAGATTATAAAAAATTTTAACAAGCCGAATGAGGTTCAGTTTTCTAAGCCAGACCTAGGGGTCTATGCTCTTGATGTTGAGAAAGTTGATGATGAACTTAAAGGAGAAGTGTGTCATGGTGGTTCTTCTGAGGAAAAGGATTACACGTGGTTGCTCAAGTTTGATGGATCAAAATCTAGACATGGAGCGGAGAGTCGGAGTCGAGCTCATCTGGTCCAGGAGGTAAACCATTATTGGCTGCCTACTGATCGCAATTTCCTTGCACAAACAATGTGGCAGAATACGAAGCATTGATCTACGGTTTACGTCTAGCATTGAGCAAACATGTTAAATTCTTGAAGGTTTTGGGAGATTCTGAGTTGGTTTTCAAGCAAATCAAAGGACAGTATACATGCCATGACAAAATACTGAGCCTTTATAGGACTAGGGTTATGGACCTCATGGAGGAGTTTGATGCATTCAACATAGCCCTTATTTCTAGGAGAGGAAATCGAATAGAAGATTTTCTTGCAGTCGTCGCGGGCATGTTAAACCCGGTGGATATAAAAAGGTGTAAAAATTTTTCCATTGAGCTGGTTCCTAGTCCATCAATACCTGATAATGTGAAGAATTTCCAGGTTTTTGAGTGTGACAGGCACATCTTCAAGTTTGTCACAAACTCGGGTATTTTTGAAAATCGGGTGATCGATGAGGAAAAAAGGTGGCGAGGATGAAACGGAAGAAAGTGAAACTGTGTATCAATCCAACAAAATTCCTAAATACATGGTTTCATTAGAAAAGATGTTCGACATGGAATGCAAGAACAAGAAAAGAAAAAGAGTCCCGCTCCCCAAAGATGCATGTGATTCAATTAATCCAGGGAGTGCAGACAATCCAAAGGAGGTGTACATAGCAAAGGCATGTACGAGAGGAAGAAAGGAGCAATATAATACAGACTTTGAAGCATTACATAGATTGTATTGCTTGGAACTACAATGAGCTGAAGACTTACAACCAGAACATTATCACGCATACCATCCCTTTGAAGCCAGACTCCAAGCCTTTTAGGCAAAGACAACGAGTTGTTAACCCGCTATTGGAGCCTTTGATCGAAAAGGAGGTTAAAAGATTATTGGAAGCAAAAATCATTTTTCCTATTAGGCACTCAACCTGGGTGGCCAACCTCGTTCCAGTAAGAAAAAAGAGTGGAGATATTAGGCTGTGCATAGATTTTCGAAATCTTAATAAAGCCTCTCAAAAAGATAATTATCCATTACCATCAATCGATGAAATTCTGCAAATGGTAAATGGATCTGAAATGATGTCCTTTCTTGATGGATATTCTGGGTACAACCAAGTTCTTATACATCCAGATGATAGGATGAAAATAGCCTTCACAACCAAGTGGGGGACATTTGCATATAAGAGAATGTCGTTTGGACTGTTAAACGCTGGTGCAACTTTTCAACGCGCCATGGATTACGCATTCAAAGGACTAATAGGCAAATGCATCATCGTGTATGTGGATGATATCCCAGTTTTCTCAAAGAAGAGAGAGGATCATGTTAAATATTTGAAGAAAGTGCTTCAAAGATGCAGGGAACATGGAATTTCATTAAATCCCAAGAAATGCATTTTTGGAGTGACAGAAGGGAAACTGCTAGGTCACATTATTTCAAATGAGGGAATATCCATCGACCCAAAAAGGATACAAGCTATCCAAGACCTACCTCTCCCGAGCAGTAAAAAAGAACTGAGATCTTTCTTTGGGCAAGTCAATTTTGTGAGGAAGTTTATCTCTAGCTTTGTTGAGATAGCCAAACCTCTGAACCAGATGCTCAAGAAAGATGTGGACGTAAGGTGGAACGAGGAAAGTAGAGTGGCTTTCCAGAATATCAAAGACGCCATTTCCAAAGCCCCGGTCTTGATAAGCCCGAACTATTCCAAGCCTTTTTACATTTATGCTTTTGCATCGGAACACTCCTTTACGAGTGTCTTAACCCAAAAAGGTGAGGATAGTGTTGAAAAGCCCATTGCGTTTTTAAGTGCCCCTCTGAAAGATGCTCAATTAAGGTATTCAATCCTTGATAAGCAAATGTACGCACTTTTTAAAACTATGAAAAAATTTAGGCACTACATAGTGCACAGCAGAATTATCGCCATCGTGCCCGATTCTGCTGTCAAGACCATGTTTTTACAGAATGAACTAGGTGAGAAGAGAGGAAAATGGATTTCGACCATCCAAGAATTTGATCTCGAAATCCAACCAATGAAACTAGTTTGAGGACAAGGACTGGCAAAGGCGATCGTAGAAAATGATCCACAAATAACAGGTCAATGCTCAAATACAGAATACATGGCTAAGGAGGACTGGTATGTTGATATTGTGCAATTTTTATTGACTGGTAAGTGCCCTTCTAATTCGAATTCAACACAGAGGAGAGCTTTAAGGCTTAAATATGTTAACTATCTGATAAAGTCTGGTGTGCTTTACAGGAAAAATCATGAAGGTATCTACCTGAGATGCTTGAGCAAAGATGAAGCCGCCAGGGTATTGCAGGAATTTCACGGGAAACATGGAACTGGTCATGGTGCAGCCAATGCTACAGCACATCAAATCCTGAGAGCAAGATATTACTGGCCTCATATATTCAAAGATGCACATGCTCATGTGCGATATTGTCACGTCTGTCAAGTGGCTGCAAATAGAGAAAGAAATGCAGCCATGCCGTTGTAGCCTGTAGTCGAAATGAGACCGTTTGCACAGTGGGGACTGGATTTTATCGGGGTTATTAACCCAAATTCTTTGACTCTCACAAATTTATTTTGATAGCTACAGACTACTGTACAAGGTGGAAAAAAGCGATTCCCACTAAACATGCCACCACAGACGTTGTGATTAAATTCCTTGAGGATCAAATTATCACAAGATATGGAATGCCCGATTCTATTGTCAGTGACAATGGTAAAGCTTTCATTTCCACACAACTTGCAGAGTGGGCATATGATAATAAAGTGAGCCTGAAATTTGCATCCAATTACTATCCTCAAGGGAATGGATTGGCCGAATCTTCAAATAAGAATTTGTTGAATACTATTAAGAAGTTCTTTGGAAAAGAATCCTCGGGACTGGCATAGTCAATTAAAGTTTGCCCTTTTGGCAGATAGGACCAGAGTGAAAGAATCCATAGGGAATACTCCCTATCATTTGGTCTATGGGCAAGACCCAATATTTCCAGCAAATTTGAAGTTGCAGACCTTACATTTCATACAAGAGTACTTGGGGACGGATGATCAAGTTGAAGCCGAGGTTGAGCCAGTTGTTGCACCTTGATGAAAAGAGAGAAGAGGCCGTGAATCACATGAATAAACACCAGGAAGTAATCAAGAGATGGTTTGACAGAAGGGCCAAAGTTAAATCATTCAGAATTTCAGATTTAGTATTACTATGGGAAAGACATGAGGAAAAAGGAAACCATCAAAAGTTTGATTGTCTTTGGTTAGGCCCATATCAGATTTCAGAGATTCTTGGGAAGAATACCTTCAGGCTAAAAACCTTAGAAGGGAAATATTTCACGCTGCCGGTTAATGGGCAGATTTTAAAACATTATTTTAGCCCTTAGGTTGTGGGACTTTCATATTATTCTTTGATTTTGGTGGGATTTTCAGATCTTGTTTCATTGTTTAGGATTTTCAGATTTTGGTTTTTATTTAGGATTGCTAACCTAGTTAGGATTTTGATTCTGAATTTGATTTCAATTGTCATGTTTTGCTTTAAAAATAAAAATAAAAATAAAATAAATAAAATAAAAAATAAAAAAATAAAAAATAATAAAAAATTGAGATGCCAACTTATGCTTAGGATTAGGAGAATATGAAATATTGGAATTGTCTTGTAAAAGCTCCACAAATAGCATAAAACATTTTTAAGTTATATATTGTTTGACTTTGTGATACATGAAAGAATCAGTTTTGCATGACATATCATTTCATTTGCAAAGATAAGGCATTCATATTCCATATCACCTCACACACATTTCATTTTAGTTACATATGCATCTTATGTACAAGCCATGAAAGTACGTCAAATTCTCTTAGGGTTATGTTATAACATAAATGTAAGTGAATCCTAAGGTTGGAAACTGAGTCTTGAGATATCTAGAACCAAGCACGTCTCATAAATTAAAAAGGATCTTGAGCAAAATGATCAAAACCTAGCTTGGAGGAAAAGGTTGAGCAAAAGTGGTTTTCATGTCTATCCTATTATGCAACATGATCCTTAAAACAGTGGTTTTGACCACTTCCATAGAGCTTAAAGCTTAAAATCAGAGTAGTAAGGATAGGGTTAAATCCTCATCAAACTTAGGTTGAGGATCCAATTCCCCAAAGCTTTGATTTGACCCACATGGAGTAGTAAGGATAGGGCATAAATTCTCATCTTGGTTGGTTGAGAATTTGATTCCCCAAAGCTCTTATGTTTTCATTTCATAATTAGTCTTGGATTGTAAGGATCGTACTATTTGTCATCTGCAAAGGATGGGTAGTCATCCCCAAGGTCTAAGTAATAAGATTAATATTTTCCATTCTCATCAGTCTTGGATTGTAATGATCGTACTATTTTTCCTCTGCAAAGGATGGGTAGTCATCCCCAAGGTTTAAGCAATAGAATTAATGATTTATATCTAAGGTTTGGATTGTAAGGATCGTACTACTTGTCCCTAACCAGGATGGGTAGTCATCCCCAAGGTCCAAGAAGTAAAAAGTAAATTAATTTTTCCCATCTCATCTTTATTTTGGATTGTAAGGATCGTACTACTTGTCCTCTGCAAGGGATGGGTAGTCATCCCCAAGGTCCAAAGAAATGGAGATAAGTTTTGGATTGTGGGGTTAGATATGCCCATGCATGGCATCATGTCTTGCCTAAAAAACAAGACCACAGATTGTCTAGAGGGTTAGACTAGCATGACCATTTCTTCCATAACTGGTTTAATTATTTTGCTTAAAGTGAGGTAATGAACTCTAAATCAGAATAGTAAGGATAAGGTTAAACTCTCATCTCGGTTGGTTGGGAGTCTGATTCCCCAAATTTCTGATTTCACATTCACTTGCACATGGGTTCTAGATAGTAGGGACTCATAACCAACTTTGGGATACAATAAGATAATGAACTAGTGGATCCTAAGAGGGTTTGGCAATCTTGAATGCTTGTACATAGTATTAGAAGAAGTACCATGCCCTTTATGGAAGCAAATCTCCTTGCACATTCATTAGGGTACACAAATCATTCACCATCCCATATATGCATTCATGCAAAACTGATAATGGAATGTTGATCAATTTTAAACGATAGGGAATGAAAACACATTACACACACTGAGCTAATACTTGATGATTCTGATGATTCATGTACTTTTGATCTTTGGGAATTTGTTATTTTGCTTATGTACTAACATGTATTTACGAGTTTATGATATGTTTCAGGTTGGGTTCTTACTAAAATGCTCAAGAGCATTTGACAGCAGAGTTGCCATTTGTTGTGGTTGATCCACAACACACCCCAAAATTGGGGACCCACATTTTTGTAGGCTTGCAAAGAAGAATCTCGGTGACCCAGATGCTAAAATTGAAGAAAAGAAAAAAAATGCCTAAGTGTTGAAAGGTGTCGCGAAATCGCGACTGGTTGCGCCATCGCGACCGAAGCCGGAAAATTGTCGCGAAATCGCGACATGTCAAAAAATCGTGGTCAACGCGATCAACGACAAAAAAATAGAAAAATGGTCGCGATTTTGTGACGTGTTTCGGGGAGGCGTACGAAAAGAAAAAGCGGTAACGATATTGTGACAGAAAGCTGCATGAAGGTCCGAGGGGGAAAAACGTCACGATATTGCGACAGGTTTTGCCAAGACGTACGGATGATGAAAGGTGTCGCGATTTCGCGATGCATTTTGGCATAGTTGTACGGTACAAGGAAGATGTCACGAAATCACGACGGAAATGAAAATCAGGCTCGAAGCAGGGAAACGGTAGCGATTTCGCTACGCCTTGCGGAAAGAAGACTCAAAGTTCAAAAATGGTAGCGAATCGCTACCATGTCACAAGGAGAAGGCTTCAAACGAAAGTGGTAGCGAATCGCTACCACATTTCAAAGGGACGCTGTAAGGCCAAGGTGGTAGCGATATCGCTACCACATTTTGAAAAGGGCTCAAAGTTAGAAAGTGGTAGCGATATCGCTACCATTCGAAGAGGAGGGCTCAAAATGTTAAAAGGGTTGCGATATCGCTACGAGAAGTTGCTGGAGGTAGACAAACGAAAAACAGTCGTGACATCGCTATGGGGAGCTGATGAAGGCGTACTGTCGGGAAAAATGTAGCGATATCACGACATGTCATGATTTCGCGACATGTCGCCATATCGTGGCGAAGAAGATGAACGGGCAGACTTGCAGTTTTGTCATTTTTTTTCGTAGTAAGCGTTACACAGGACACAGGAAAAGCAGGAGACGTGGCGTACAGGTGTCAAACTTGCGGAGGCGTTACATGCGAGAGATGAATTTCGAAGCGTTTTCAAATTTGAACGTGAATCAAGGTAGGAAAAAGCAGGAATTTGAGGGGTCATGTGCAGGAAGGTGAAATGAAGCGACAGAGAAGATCGAAGAGCCGCGTCAAACATTATAAGACCAGAATTGTAAATCGAAGAGGGGGTGGAAATTGTCGAATACGAAGTTGTAGAGACGAGAGCTTTGTGCTATTCTGGGCCCGTACTTGGGAAATTTCCTTCTTTTTGTTCTGGGATTTTCTTTTACACCTGGAACATTTTTGAATGTAATCGAGATATCATTTAAATACAAATACAGAGAGTTGGCATCTTATTGGATGAGAAAGAAGGAGTAACTTTTGCATGTATGATTTAATGTTTATATTTCCCCTCTAGATTTCTTAGGTTTTTAGGTGAAGTTAATGCAAGATCTCTTGGTTGCTTCATGCGAATACCTGTTTTTTGGAATTACCATAGAAACCCTCGAGACTCGCACCTGGCTTATTTGGATTGTGTGAAAGTGCAGGTTCATTAGGTTAGGTTGCATGTAGAAAGCCTTAGTATCTTCGGTTTCATCGGATTAATGACAACTTTCTGACTGTAATCTATTCTTATTTTTACTTTTATTTACTTTTGTCTTTGCTTTTCAAACCCATATTTTATTTTCAGCAGTTTAATTCATGTGTTTGAATAAATCATTGAAAATCCATCATAATTAAAGGTTAAAACAGATTTTATTCATTTTGAGTCCATTGAAAGTTCAAAATTAATAAACCACAGTGCCCCTTGTTAACATCCACTTGCAAACCCTAAGGTGTTCTTAGCATTTCATTTTAAACAACATCCTTGATAATCAATAATTAGCATAATAAGAACCTTGGAGAAATCGTTTTTCTTTGCAAGCAGAGGATTTAGGACTCGGATCCTACAGGAGAGTGTGTTTTCACAATCGGGTTAAAACACTACTCAACACTATGGATTCAAATATATTAACCCAAATATAATAATCCATGGATTTAAATATATTAACTCAAATATAATAATTAATGGGTTCAAATATATTAACCCAAATATATTAATGTGAAAAATATTCAACACATTTCCAACAACATCCCACTTGTTGAATACTTTTCATAGGGTCTGAAAACTGCCATTGTCAACTATCAATTGGACATATATCTTCTAACTACTCCCACTGCATGTGTAGTATCTAAACATATTAGATTCACCTATTACCCTCAACCATATACTAACAAGGTAACAAAATAGTCCAAAAAACCACTTTAAAAAACATTACAAATATTGCTAGAGCTAACTCTGAGAACATTACACCAGGAAACCACCACTAGCATCCACACTAGTCTCTTTTGGGCATAACTACACCAGTTACAATAGCTTCTTCAGGTACAAGCTACACTAGTTACAGTAGTTAATAGTTGCCCAAAAACTTGTGGTACAACCAATAAACCATCTCAAACATTTTTAGCAACTTTGTAATAAAACCACTAGAACAAGCATTTCTAGCCTTAAAATATCCCAAAGCTCTCTAAATCTACCACTACCAAAGCTCACCGGATCCACCACTATCGAAGATCACTACATCCACCATTGTCGAAGCTTATCAGATCCACAATTATCAAATCTCATTGAATCCACCACTATTAGAGCTCACTGGATCCACCACTACTGAAGCACTCCAGTTCCATCACTATTAGAGCACACCAACTCCACCACTACTAGAGCACAATAGCTCCACCACTATCAAAGCACTCCAGATCCATCACTATCAAAGCACACCAGCTCCACCACTACCAAAGCACACCAGCTCCACAACTATCAGAGCACACCAAATCCACTACTATCGAAGCACACCTGCTCCACTACTATCAAAGCACACCAGATCCACCATTGTTAGAGCACACCGGTTCCACTAATGTTGGAGCACACCAGCTCCACCACTATTGCAACTCACCAGCTCCACCACTATAGAAGCTCATCAGCTCGACCACTACCAAAGCACACCAGGTACATTGCTATCAAAGCACACTAGATCCACCACTACCATAGTTGATAATTTTAGTTGTTAAACTTCTCAACCATAAAACTAATTTCTTTTGCCATTGCTCCCACTCGAACAGGAAACCCTCCTTTCAAGTAAATAAAACCCTTGTAAAACTCAGCAACAATAATTGTATTACGCAGCATTGTTTAAATACATCAGTAATAGCTGGGAATAGAACACCGGAGCTGTTACATGGTTGCAACAGTTTGCTAAAGAATATAATGCAAACAAAGTAGAATAGCTACACTAATAGAACAGTACGCTAACATCCCCCTTTATTACATTATTTGGGTAATGTAATAACTAATAGCTATACTAGACTACTAACATCCCCTTACATTATTTTGCAATACAAAGTGAGTCGCGAAACAATTCAAATTTGACACGTCCAAGTGCCTTAGTGAAAATGTCCGCAACTTGAGCATACGTGGGAATGTCTTTGAAGCTGAATTTGGTGCTTTGGAACTTCCTCTCGAATGAAATGACATTGTGTGTCAATGTGCTTTGTTTTTTCATGATGGACTGGATTCTTGACGAGGTTCAGAACACCTTGATTGTCGCAGAACAAGTGTATTGGAGATTTTGATGGATGGCCCATACTTGTTAGAATGTGACGTAACCATATCACTTCGCACACAGCTTCACGTGCGGCGCGATATTCTGCCTCTGTTGAAGAAATAGCAACCACTTGTTGCTTCTTGCTGTGCCAAGAGACAGGACCGGATCCCAGATGAAAAATGTATCCAGAAGTTGACTTGCGATCATCAAATGATCCGGCATAGTCGGAGTCCGTGTATCCTTGCAAGAAGAATTTGTTGTTCCTCTTGTATTCTAGGCCATATTCTATAGTACCACGGACATAGTGAAGAACACGTTTCTTTGCTTTCCAATGAGTAATCTTAGGCTCCTGCATGAACCTCGAAAGATAGTTTACAGCAAATACGAGATCTGGCCTAGTATTGGTCAGATATATGAGACTCCCAATCAACTGTCGATAGAGAGTGCCATCTACCTGAGGTGAGTCATCATATCACGATAACTGAAGTCCATTCTCCATAGGAGTTGCCATTGGCTTGCAGTCAGTCATGCGATATTTATCGAGCAATGTCTTGGCATACTTTTTCTGAGACACTTTGATGGTGTGCTCCTTCTGGCTGAATTCCAGACCAAGACAGTAATGGAGAAGTCCAAGATCTGTCATCTCAAAAGATTTGCACAAGTTTCTTTTGACAGTAGAGATCATATCTTCTGAACTCCCTGTAATGAGCAAGATCATCCACATAGAGTACAAGCAACACTATCTCAGAACCCTGTTTCTTGAAATAGAGGTTTGCATCTGACGGACATCTCTTAAATCCATGCTGCATTAGGTGATTGTCCATTTTTATATACCAAGCTCGAGGAGCTTGTTTCAGACCATACAAGGATTTGACCAATTTGCAAACTTTCTGTTGTTGGCCTTCCACTTCAAATCCTTCAGGCTGAGTCATATAGACTTCTTCTTGGAGATCACCATTAAGAAAGGCACTTTTGACATCCATTTGGTGAACTTTCCACCCATATTGTGCTTCCATAGCACACATAACCCGAATTGTGGTCATCCGAGCAGTAGGTGCAAAAGTTTCTTCATAGTCGATGCCTTCCTTTTGAGCATAGCCCTTTGCAACAAGACGGGCCTTATGCTTATCAATTGTTCCATCTGCCTTGTACTTGAATTTGTATACCCATTTGCAGCCAATAGGTTTCTTTCCATGCGGCAGATCAACAAGCTTCCAAGTTTTATTCTTCATCAGAGACTCATACTCTGTATCCATAGCGGCCTTCCACTGAGGCTCACTAAGAGCATCTTGCACTGATGCAAGTTCAAGACTATCTATGGTAGACATGAATGCCCTGTCATCATCAATATCCATATCCTCAACTTCTCTACTTGGAGTCCCAGAAAGTTCCTCAAAAGATTGACAAAGATCATCAACCTCACCAGTTTCTCTGGCTTCTCTTTCCTTTTGAGCCATACTGCGTGTACGAGGTCTATCCAAATTCAAATTGGGAGGAGTGGATAAATTTGCATCTCTGATTGTATTTGTACACCATTTAGGATTCTGCTTCGGTGGTGGTGAAGAAGATGTAGAAGGACCTCCTGTCTGTGTTGACGAAGGAATCTCCTCTTCCTTTGGTTCCACAATATCCTGGTGTATTGTAGATGTGCTCCGTGATGTGAAAGCTTCATCAAAGACAACATCTCTCGCTGATATGAATTTTCTTGGTCAAAGGATCTATCAACCGATATCCTTTAGAGTGCTCAGAATATCCAAGAAAAATACATCTCAGTGTTTTCTCATCTAGCTTCTTCCTTTTCTCTTTCGGTATGTGCATGAAAGCTTGACACCCGAAAATACGTAGATGAGATATGGAGGGTTTTCGACCACTCCATGCTTCTTGTGGAGTCATTCCTTTTAGGGCCTTTGTGGGTGCCCTATTCAAAAGATACACTGCAGTGGTGACAGCTTACGCCCAATATTGTTGCCCAAGAGTTGCACTTGTGAGCATACAACGAACCATTTCCATGATAGAACGGTTCCTTCTCTCAGCAACTCCATTCTACTGAGGAGTATAGGCAGTTGTTAACTGTCTCTTGATCCCATGCTTATCTAGGAATGCAAAAAATTCATTAGAGGTAAACTCTCCCCCTTGATCTGAGCGGAGGGTTTTGATAGAAGCCCTTGACTCCTTCTCAACGGATTTCTTGAACTGCTGGAAGAATGCAAAAGCTTCAGATTTCAGTTTGAGAAAGAAAACCCACATCTTTCGTGAGTAGTCATCTACGAATAACTAAAAGTACCTCTTCCCTCCAACACTGTTGGGTGTGAAAGGACCGCATAGATCGGTGTGAATTAGCTCCAGAGGTTTTCTTGCTCTTGTAGAGCTCTTCTCAAATGGTACTCTATCTTTGCTTTCCTGCCAAGCGATCGGAGCACAACGGCAATGTGGCGAAAGGGAAGGAAGACCCTTTACCATCTCATACTTGCTTGAGCTCAAGTAAGTAGCTAGAACTAAGATGCCCATATCTCTTGTGCCATAGGGAAGTTGCCTCCTTGGTAGAGACAGTCATGGCAACATGTGGAGTAGAGATAGCATCTAGTGCAAATAAGCCATGCTTATATGAAGTTGTTGCAATCTGCTTACCCTTCCTGGTAATTGTACAACACTTCTTTCCATTCTCAACACGAAAGTTGACAACCATATTTCTGTCCAGGATTTGTGTCATCGACAACAAATTGTTGGCCAATCCCGAAACATAGAGGACCTTGTCAATCTGACACTTGCCATCAGGAAGAGTGACTAAAACTGTACCCTCTCCCTGAACCCTGTAGGTTTTATCATCAGCAATTGTGACAGGTTTGCCCTCTTTGGCCACAAATGATTCAAACCACGATCCGTCGCCGATCATATGTTTACTAGCTCCGGAATCGACATACCAAATAGGATCCCTCCGTGTGGAATCTGTGGTAGTCATGAGCACCTTGTGTGCCCATTCGGAATACGAGTCGGATTCTTCAACGACAACATTCACCGGGGTTGCTTGTTTTTATTTTGTGGTTTTTTTTGGCCTTTTTGCTTGTTCTTATGCCAACACCTGTTGGTGTCATGGTTGTCTTTCTCACAGATCTTGCACCACCTCTTCTTATGTTGAGGTTGCTTGCCTTTTCCTTTCGTATCCTGTTGAGAATTTCCTCCTTTACGAAAGTTGCCTCCTTTTTGCCCATTACCTTTCTTCCTAGAACCATGCCTGTTGGTGTATAGGGCTGTATTGGAAGAATCATCCTTGTGAAGTTGGCGTGCCTC
This sequence comes from Wollemia nobilis, assembly GCA_028583015.1. NCBI lineage: Eukaryota > Viridiplantae > Streptophyta > Pinopsida > Araucariales > Araucariaceae > Wollemia > Wollemia nobilis. The sequence goes on from JAQPPZ010003374.1 coordinate 16,777,846, forward strand.
TTATTGTTGGAGCAGATTGACCAACTCGATGTAGGTAATTTGTCGTTGGGACACCTGGATGGAGGTTATCAACATATCAAATGAAGAAGGTAAAGCTCTCATCACAAGTGAAATGAGAAGCTTTTCGTCCACAGTATCTCCTAGAGAACTCAATTTCTCTTTCAACTCAGACACTCTGCACAGAAAGAGTTCAACTGTTTCACCTGTCTCAAACTCAGGTTATGAAGTTTTTGTTGAAGATGAAGAATGGTGGATTCATTCTTCCCCTCATAGATGGTTCTAAGGGCATCCCATGCCTCTTTACCACTTGCTTTATCAGCTATATGAGGTTGCACTTCATCCGAAATAGCAAACAAAATGAGCACCTTTGCTCTACTGTCTTTCTTGTCAAAAGCAATCTGATCTGCTGACGGACTCGTGGATCCTGCTGTTGGTGAAGGCCTTGTTGCTACTCCAGTAACAATATCCCACAAATCTTCCATTTGGAGAATAGCCTTCATCTTATGTTTCCATGGTGTATAATTTGGACCTTTCAATAACTGATGTGGATCAGTCATCAATTTTGCAACAACGGCCATAGTGAAGGTTCCTTATATCACCAAATTGGTCCCCCTTTCTATATACCTTTTGCTAGGCCAATATACCGTAAAAAATACCCGCCCTTACGTGAGGGAAACTATAGGTATTTAGAAAGATCAACAAAAATCACCCGCCCTTACGTGAGGGAGACTATAGGTGAATTTTAGAGATCATACGATACGTGGAACATAAGCGGTACTGAAAGGGAATCGCCTTGTTGATGGCACCTACCATAGAAGATTCTTCTCATGCGTGGGGCGTAACTTCCCCTAAAAACTATGAAGAATACTTCGTCAGGATTTACGCCTAAACACAAGTGCGATAAAGGGTAGTGGATGGAGTAAAAAATGCAAAAATGGCGTACTTATTCCTCCCAGACGATTTATAGAGAACAAGCTCAGACGTCGTTATAGCAGCTATATTAGGCGGCGGATACAGTAGCCAAATCACGATAGCTTTACCTGTAAGTGCTGGCCAGAGGTATCACAAATACCGAACGCTGCAGTGCAAATAAATTGCACAGATGGGTTTTATATTTCGGGGACTTAGGGAGTGTTTGTTTTTAAGTTTTTAATGTTATAGTGCAAAAAATGAAATATGCAACATACAACATAAAAAAACTGCCCACAAGAATAACCCACAAGGTGTCGGTCACAGCCGAAAATGCACCTTTTACAATGCCAAATTGCTATTTTTTCTAAAAATTACTCTCTATCCCCCTTTGATTTTTGAAAAAATATCCCCCCTTAAAAGGCTTTCTTTAACAAAGCATTTTTATAATCATTATTTATTTAAAATTAAAATAAATAATTTCAATTTATATAGTTTTAAAAACTTTAGAAAAAATAAATTAAAATTAAATTTTAATTTATAAAGTTTAAAACTATATTAAAAAAAATTAAAATTAAAAATTTTAATTAAAAATAATAATAATTAAAAAATTACTTTGAAAAAAAAATATACCTGAGGGAAGTCGGCGGGATTTGAACCCCCGACCTGCAGGCTCCCTGAGCCTTACCGCACAGCTCACTGCCAAGTGAGCTTGCGGGCTGATCCGAAGGGGTCAGTGAAGCCCTTCCTACTTGAGCAGGTTCCTCCTCTGCAACGCTCTGCAACTTCGTCGGCCCCGTCGCATCAAAAAAAAAATTTGCTTCCCGACGCGTCCGCCTGCTCCTTTCCGTCCTCCCCGCTGTGTCTGCCTTCGACGCAAACAGAAAAATAAAAAAAAAATTCGTTCTCCGCCTTCTGCCTTCTCGACGCAGAAAGAAACAATTTTTTTTTTTTTTCGTTCGTTCTCCACCTTCCGTCGCGGCGCATTTCGCGCTCCGGCAGATTGGTTTTTTTTTTTTTTTTTTTTTTTTTTTTTTTTGGGGGGGTTTATACTCCCCCCTTGGGAGCGCGAGCGGGAATTTTAAAATTCCCGCTCAGCGTCGCCCTCGCGTTGGGGGGGGGAGGGGGCCTTGCCCGCTTCCGCGCGGGGGGGGCTCTCCCCTCCTCTCCGGGCTGCCCGCGATGCGACGATTCTTGTCGTCGCATCGTCGCACACGGCCCTGCGGGTGGCGGTGGCCCGACATTGGCGCGCGGGGGGCTGACAGCTGGCCCTACATCCGCGAAGGCCTGGCAGGAAGTGTCAGCGCGCGGGGGCCTGACAGACGTCTGCGTCTGTCAGGGCGTTCTGCGTGCGGGGGCCTGACAGACGTCTGCGTCTGTCAGGGCGTTCTGCGCGCGGGGGCAGACGTCTGCGTCTGTCACCGTGCGTACCCTGGATGCTTCTCCGTCTGCGCGCGGGGTCCTCTGTTCAGCGGGAGCCAAAAGAAAAAAAAAATTCTTTTTTTTTATTTCACTGCACGCCTCCTGAGCTGCAATCACGCGGCGAAAAAAAATTTAAAATAAATTACGCACTGCGCGTCCGCCTCCAACCTTCGCCTTCTCAAGTTCCTGCAACTTGGCTCTGATGCCATGTAAAACTCAGCAACAATAATTGTATTACGCAGCATTGTTTAAATACATCAGTAACAGCCGGGAATAGAACACCGGAGCTGTTACATGGTTGCAACAGTTTTCTAAAGAATATAATGCAAACAAAGTAGAATAGCTACGCTAACAGAACAGTACGCTAACAACCCTAACCTCGCTCTGATACTAGTTTTTAGGATTAAATAATAAAACATGAGCAATAAAATGTGAAAATAAGATATAGAAGAATAACACAATACAAAAGAGACACATATTTATGTGGTTCACCCAATATGGGCTACGTCCATGGAGAAATTAACCAGGCCTTTTATTCTATACATAAAATATTTACATACACAGTCACTCACCTCACTACACATTGTGTTCCCCTCTTTAGGGGGGTTTTTGAACATTCACTATACAGTCTCTCACATCCACAAACCCTCATGCAAGTGTTGCTTTATATACCAACAACACAACAAGGGGTTTTACAATATCATGGCCACAAAACCCGGGTTTAAATATATTAACCCAAATAACATAATCCATGGGTTCAAATATATTAACCCAAATAACATAATCCATGGGTTCAAATATATTAACCCAAATATAATAATCAATGGGTTCAAATATATTAACCCAAATATAATAATCCATGGGTTCAAATATATTAACCCAAATATAATAATCAATGGGTTCAAATATATTAACCCAAATATATTAACATGGAAAATATTCAACACATTTCAAACAATTAGAAGTGCACTAAATATTCCAATGAAGGTGTAAGATTAGTGCAAAGATTAATATCTTATTATTGGTTATGTGATTATTAGCTTGGATTCATTGTTACTAAATCTCTCATTATTATATATGCGCCCTAGACCCAGAAAACATTGAAAGGTTAAAGGAGAGATATGTCCTTTGGGTAAATCTCCAGAGAGGGTTGGTTCCCTTACTAATCTCATTCAATTTAAATCTTAGGGTAACAGGAAAGATATGGGAAATGATAGAAAGAAATGGAAAATATGACTACAAGCCAAAGATAAAAGGTGGGGATAAACTAGCAACTCAAATCCAAATCAAGCTTTAATTAGCATTAAACATAAAGGAAAGCTCATGAACCATTCATATATTGTAGGGATAATTTCCAATGATCATTTCAGCATTCTGTTCTCTACTAGGAATTAAATTTAGAAACATAGAATTTAAATTTACCTAACAAATATCATGAACTTAATAGAAATGAAAGGCAAAAAATAATTGCATACAACACTACTCTAGGAACCAAAAGCCAAGAATCCTCCAATTGATGCAAAAAACTTAAAATAATTTTGTAGAATGTTCATCCTCCATTACATGAAAATGCTTAGTATTTATAGAGGATTTCACCTCTAAAATTAAATGTGAATTAAAAAAAAATGCCAGCTAGTCAAAGACCATCAAGATCAATTATCTCCTAAAAAACAATGGTGATCGAATCAAAATATTCTTTAGGAAGCAGTGATCCATTTTTCATGGAGTGCGCCTGGAAAATCAGAAAAAATGGATGACAAGAAAAACATTTTAGATATTGGTGCATCGAAACTCAGTAATATCGCATGATAATTAGGAGCTTGAATATTAAATTCTAGTCACCATTTCATTATATTGTACCTTGGAACTCTATCTTCACCAGGGGAGACCCAACGAAAATCAACTTTATTTTGAAAATAGTGGAATCAGTGGAGGGCACCTCAAAAATGAACAATATCACACCAAAATCCAAGATGTAGCATTGAATATTGGCATCTCCTTAGCAGGAATTCTTGAAATATCAATTTCAATGCTCCAAGAATTAAATTTGACCAATCTCTAATATTCCCTAAAAAATATCAGCAACAATGGCACCTTCGAAAGAAAACTTTGATGAAAGGAAGGGGCAAGAATTGATTTCGCCCAGGAAATTTGGTGTTTTCGCCCATCAATAAGATTTCTCTCTTCACCTAATAAATTTTTCCCAAAAAATAGAGAATTTTACCCAAAAATGGCATGAAAATAACTTTTGCTAAAAAGTGGGTGACAATAATTGATTTTGCCCTCAAGAAGGGCAAAAATGATTTTCACCCCCTACCTGGGGCGACTTTGACTTTGATCGGTATGACCTTCACTAGAATGACGTCACTTCATAATTTGCTCTCCATAAAACATCCTCATCTTGGATTTCACCCAAAATAAGGGCGAAAGTGATTTTTACCTCTTATTTGAGGTAATTTTGAATTTGAATTTACAAGGCATATGTTTTGCTTGATTTTACCTCGAAATGTCTTCATTTAGAATTTCACCCTAAAGAAGGGCGAAAATGATTTTTGTCCCTCCTTTGGGGTGAATTTGACTTTGATTTTTCCCCATTTTTAGCATAGGGGTGTAGTATTCCTAGTGGGGATATTGTTTTCAATTGCTTAGAATGATAAATTTACTACTCCTAATCGATGGACCAAATTGTATGATCGTACAGTCTTCATAACCATCAATTTGTGACAATAAAATAGCTTGTATGGATTCCAAATTGTACCACTGTACGATCCTAAATAATATAGTGATAGGGCTTGTACAATTTTACACTCATCCAATCCTTTAGATGTGGTTTTGCAAGCTGTCGTACACAGTTTTGTAACTAAATTATTCGATTTTCCAATACTACCAAATTGGGTAAGTTTTCCTCAATTGCATAAACTATCAAATCGGGTAAGTTTCTTTTATACGATTTGTAAGAGCCTTGGTGTATGATTTATACAAAATGAAAGTGAAACAAGGTTTAAAATTGGATACTCTTCTATGCCAATCTCTCTTAGCTAAGTTTTGTAAAGGTCTAAAATGACAATTAATCCATTTCTACCAACATGCAAGTTCTATCATTAGGGTTTAAGAGAGTTATCTCCAATAGTAATATCCAAAAATCATACAACAGTCTTCAATACATTATTATTGATATCATACTCATCATAGATAATTCATAAGGTTCACATCAGTATTAGTTTAATCCAATTCTTCCATAGCAATGCCTTAAGTATCAACAACAACCATAAAGAAGTACATGCAACAAATATAAACTACAAAACATTATTCCACCATTCCAAGATCGTACAGTATGTGAGAGTAAACTATGAATTGTGATTCTTCTTAATTACTTATCAAAAATGCCATACAATCACTAAAAGGTACTCAACAATCATAGGTATGCATCAATACTTCCTACTATTCAAACTAGAACATAGCCAAAACTCACAAGCATTAACCAGACTATCAAAATTGAAAAGAGGGCCTTATATAATGTTTCCCAAGCCATTCCAAAGTGTTTCTTGAGGTAATTTATTATTCACAACTACCCATGTATAACAGAATGTATAATTATACCTTTCACTAAGTCTAAACACATCATTTATCAAATTCATGAGTAATTACAACTCAAATTACATTTCCTTTTCATTTAATTGCACATTTTAAGGTTTGATATTCAATATGTACAGTTTGCCTCATGTTTGTACAGTTTGCTCCTACTTGTACGGTTTACCAAAACTTGTCAAAATTATCAAAATTGGGCAAATCCTTATGTCACTTCTTCTTGTAGGATGTGGATTTACTGCCTATATATGCCCTCCCCTTTACTTTTTTCGGTGTCCTTGTCGACTCATATTTTTATTTCAGCTGAGCCTCATAATCTTTGACTACAACTTCCAGGTCTTCCACTTGGATGTAAAGAATTACGTGTTGATTCTACAACTTGGCTGCATAGTTGCCCATTTCTACTGCTTTCATACCATGTTGATTGGATTTTTGTTTGGAAGTCTTTAGGAGTTCCCTCAATTATTGTTTGTGCTCAGTAGCACTCTTCTTTAGCTTCTCCTACAAATGTGCATCTGTTTGAACTACTACCTATAACTCTTCATTTTATCTATAATGGTCTTCATATGGTGATTAATATCAACCTCTAAAGCATGAAAAGTCTCCTCCTTAACATTCAGTTGCGTTTGCTTTTCTAAAACTATATAATTATATCATTTATTGTCTTATATGCGCTCTTCTATATTCTTATCCTTTATTTCTAGTTTCTCATATTTTGTGTCCAAATATGTTCTCAATTATTCATCCTTTGCTCTTAGTTGAGTTTCCAACTCCTTGATCCTATCTTCTGTCATTTGTGAGACCTATCACTTCTGCTCTTCAAGCAAACTAATTTTGGCCTCAAATATTAACCTTGTTACTTAGCATTTCTTCTTCCAATTTATTTAGTTTCTCTTCTACCGTAGCCTTACTCTTCTACAATTTTTCCTCCATTACAACAATTTCCTTTTGAGTGGCCTCTATCTCTTATTTTTGAGCTTCCTTGAGCTGATAGATCTGCTCCAATCCTATGCTCAACCACTCTATCCAATGTGTTAGGAAGTTTAACTTCCTTAGAGATATAGCCAAGCCTGAGGTGACCCTCTTATGTTCTAACTTTGATGTGTTCATGGAACAAGTGGGATAATTGGCTCTATTCATATATAGCCTTGGATGTTGCCTGTAATTGGTTGTGACTCTGTCTTCATCTCTTTCTAACATCGTTGTTACGTCTTCCTTGGGTAACTTCCATGGGTGTTGTACATGAATATCTACAATTTTTCTTGTATGATCCTCACTGCTCACCCATTATTTTATCTTTTCCAACTCGATAAACACTTTTTATTCCCATAGCTTCAACTCTCCCATGCATCCAATACCAAAATTGTAATTTGGCACTAGCTATGGCATTGCCTATCTGAGAGAAGGAATGTTCCACCTGGTCTTCTACTCTTTTTGCATCCTCCTCTATTTCAATATTTGAGAACTATGGTACCTTCAAAATGTAACTTGTTTGTATCCTTCGTATTTCTTCCTCTGTAGGAGTTTGTTCTTCCTCTTATTCCAAGTGGTGACCAGAGCTTCCCCCAAGCTTCATTAGTGCTCTTTATGTTTATCTTTTCTTGTGGTGGAGTTTGTTCTTCCTCTTCTTCCAAGTGGTGACCAGAGCTTCCCCCAAGCTTCATTAGTGGTTACCAGAGCTTCCCCCAAGCTTCCACATCTTCTTCCACATTCACAATATCTTAATGATATTACTATTGTCCTATATATTCTTGGGCTTTTTTTGTTCAGTTAATCCCACCTATTGTTCTTTTGTCACCTACTCTTCCTCCTAATTATGTTGGGTTTTTATTATTGTGACTTTTCAAAATAGGAACTTCTTGTTCCTGTGATGCCTTCATATCTTTGTATGCATCACTTTGACCATTTTTATTCATACCTCCTCCCATAATGAATCTGAAGCGAGAATTCTTCTTCTCTCTTAAATCTTCTTTTGAGGCTTCCACTATCACCTTGGATTTATATTTTTCCTCCTAAGTAGTGGCTACTACTTCTTGTATTATTTTCCTTCATTTTGTATCATCCAAAATTTTTGAAGAGTCCAAAATTTCAAAATCATAATGCTAGAAAATCTATGGAGATTCCACTATCTCCTCTACTTCTACCCAATTCCAATCTTGCAAATCCAGCTTCTCCGATTCTGATTGTTCTTCTTCTCACTAATTCTTTGATACAAGATCAACTTATTTTTTTGGAATGGGATTATTCACCATTATTTCATGTTGTCTTCTTGTTCTTACTCATACTAGGTTGGATTGACTCCCCATAATTTCCTCCCTTTCCTGAGATTATGGTTGCTCCTGCTACCATTGCTGAAGTGCTTGTTGTTCCATTTTAGGTTCCAACTACCTAGGCATTTTCCTTCGAGGGTGTACATCCTCCTCCGAAGAAGTATCCTCATGTACTATAGTGGCCTACTATGTGTTATTTTTTTTATACTTATCTAGAGTCTCCTTCTAAGTTGGTACTAACTTTACCCACCTCAAAATGGTTGGCTGTCCTACCTCAATATTACTAGGTTCTGTCAAACTTGGAATGTGGATTCCCATCTTCATAACAATATTTAATAACAATCCAATAGAATGGAAAGTCATCCTAAAATTATTAGGCCTCTGTGTTAGTACTTCATGCATCTTTTTATCTAGATAGGTACCCCAATCATACCAGATTCCTTTGGTGATACCCTCCACATATTGAACCATCCATATTGGCATCTCCATAGCTCATGTTTATCCTGATAGTCAAGCCATCACAATATTCATTGCACATGGTCAATATTTCCCTATCATTTGGATTTGTTTAATTCTTCGAGTCCCTACACTCAAGATTTTCACTTTGGCCAGTGATTTCACATTGGTAAGTGAAGTGATGATACAATGTGTCTCAATAGAATCAAGAAACTTCTTAACTACCTCCATGCCATATGTAGGTAATCCATATATTTTCTTGAATGCCTCTATTGTGACTTCTATATTCACTGAATTCTTGCCCACATTGAAATAGGTAAGTCTGGTTGAAGGATTATATGCCTGAACCATCTGTAATATATAGTTATAAAAGAAAATCTTTTGGTGTAGTGGCACTTAAGCTATTACAACTAAACTAGCCTTATCAAACTATTTCCTACATGGGTGTTTCTTGTTTTCCTCGTTGGTCCACCACTTTCTGCATGTATCTCCTCCATGTTGTATGAATGAAATCTTTGTTATCTCAACCTATATCTCCTCAGGTTCACTACTCAGATCCTCCTTTGAATATAGGTAATGGACTTCGCTACATAACTTCCTTCTTAGGATTATTTCTTGTGCTATTTCCTCCTCTCAAAATCTTGGTGGTGTCCTTCTTCAATCAACATTCCACATCTACCCTCTCCATGACCTGTATCCTTATCTCCTCTAAGGACAAGTACCACAACAACTATGATACTAAAAATATCATCCTTTGTAATGCCACAGATGTGAATCTCTCGTGCAAGGGTCCTGGTGACCGTTCCACTCTATTGGCTACAATTCTTCTAAACTGGTATCCAAACTCCTTGGCTGAACTTATTTTCCTATGATTCCTCCAATTAACTTTGCTACTTGGACATCACCTATTATGCAATTATAAGTACCCTAAATATTGTACAGTGTACTATAAATCATATAGTACACCCTTCAATTTTTTCTTGTATGATTTCTAGTTCAATAGCCACCTCCAGATCATACAATCTCCTCAACTGCTTCAAATTATTCAATCTTTTGCAAATCATACATCTGCTACACAAAAATGTATAGGGGTTGTACTAATCCATACAATGTCCCTGTATACCTGTTCCCCTTCATCAAATCCATACACTTTTGTATGATTTTGTATGATTTTCTCAAAAAACTTAAATCAACCTCAAAATTACCCAAAATCACATAATTTTTTCTTGATATTGTACAATATTCTCTTCAAATCATAAAACACATCCTTTAAAAACCTTTTTCACCTGAGACTCATGTTTTTTACTTCTCCATGATTTCTCATCGACCTAAATGCTGAAATGTCTCAATCTATCTTTTCAGTGCCATTCTAGAGTAATTATGTAATTTTTCATCACTTGGTGCAATTTACCCCATAAACAAAATTTTCTAACTATAATGCAGGGTTGTACGGTCTTATCCTTTATTTCCTCTAGCTTCTCTAGTTCATTTTTGGCTTCTTTTATCATATTAGGGCTTGTAATCTATTCTACTATGAATCCAATCTGTAATATCTTCAAACCCTGGTGTACGTTTTTCCACAATCTAGTTCTTTCTTGGATGCCTTCTGTTGCAAACCCTTATTTTCCTTAACTGAAATTTAAAATCTACTTTTAATGGAGTTGAAACCCTTGCTTTTCTCTTTTGATTTGATTTTCTTGAATGCAAAAAGTCTCCCTGGTGTAAATTTAGAAATGGGTCATGCAATATTGTAGTTCACTAATGAATTTTAATGCCCATGCACTAGATTTCATTCAGTTGCATGCTTTTCACCTTCGTTATCCTAAAAATTTTGAATTCCTCCTTGTTCAATTTGCAAAATTGCTAAAATTAGCCCTTTATTTAAATTGCTATCAAACCCTAACTACTCCAATTTTAAAATTGCACCACTTTGCATGTGTTTTTGTCTTCCTTGCTCGGATGATTGACAACTCATCACTTTCCCCATGTGATTTTATCTTTTCACGATATTTTTTGACAACACATCGTTCCACACATGCAAACATTAAATACGATGATTGGAAATCATATTACTATACCTAAAATCATACACTATATGATCTAAATAATACAACATGCTTCCTTGTACGATTCTACATGTACTTTTTCCATTTTTGCTTGTACGATCTCCCACTTATGTTTTTTCATCTTTAAATTAGATTTTTACAATATTTTACTTAGAGAATTGTTTCCATTTTCTCTCTCTTGAAGAGTTTGTCATTTTTGGTTTTCAAACCACTTCCTTCTTAATTGCATCCTAAGGGATTTTCATAATTAAGGTATTTTACTTTTTTCCTTTTTTTTCATTTCCTAACCTATTTACACTTATCGTCATGGGAATCGCACAGTGACATTCACTTGTATGATCCCATCTGATTCTTATCTTGGAGATTCAACCATGACATTCCAAGTGATTGTGTCATCTGGTTCCACTTGTGATGTTACCAAGTTCCCTAGCATTCCACTACCATGTGTACAATTTGTAATTGTACAATTGCAAGCTAGAGTATATTCACTCGATATCCTTTCCTCTTGTCATGTCAATGATTGATCCCATGGTAGTAGTGTCCTTACTAATCTACTGTCATTTGAGCAACTTATCCACCTATCTCGTCAGATCAATTCTGGATCTAGACTTGGTGATCATATCCTTTTTTGTCCCTAGTTTATTTCATCTCCAAAATACACTCTTCCTCCTCCATCAAGGCCTCTACCATATGAGTGTTTTCCTTGTCCTATTCCTCTTGACATTGGGATTCTATGTACTAGTGGTGATTCCTCCCTATCTTGGAGTAATCCTCTACCACTTACCACTCTATGAGGTCCTCATCATATTAGAGGTGTTCATCCCAATGGATACTACCAATAGGATTTGGTATGATCTCTCTCATCCTTGGTATACCTTGTAGATTCTTTATCCAGTTAAAACATGCTAAGGGTGCATATCCCGACCATCTATGAGTAGGGTGTCAGAACCTTCCTCATCCTCTTCCTCCTCTAACTATAACATCACCTTGATCTCGTTCATTCCATGGTCGAATACCTCCTCCCCTTCCTGGATGAAGCCTTAAGGGTCCTTATCTATTCCTTCCTCCTATTCCTTGGTTATCAAGATTTATCTCTACCAACTCAATGTTGGCTAGTGGACGTCCACTTCATATTAAACTTGGTGATAATTTTCATGGTGCTTTTATTCTATGATATGCAAATACTAATAAATATCTCCATATTCTTTTCTTGAAGCTTATTTTTGGAGATGAGGTTGCCAAGATCTCCCTATATGTGTTGCAAAAATTTGTCTCAGAACTTGAGTCGTTTCGTTTATCTTCTCTTTGTTTTGGACAATCTTCTGGAAAATTCATTAATCTCTCAAATCTCCTTAGTTCTCTCCTTTGTATTCTTAATTATCGATAGGCTATTGTATATGCTTATGGATCAAGGTTGGTTTAACATTCCTATGATCTCCCTAGCTATTGACATGTTATTGTACATGATGGGGTATCACGGTCATCCTAAGGATTATGAGGTCTCCCCGGGCAATCATCATCATCAATACTTTCTTACCTAACTAGCCAAGACATTCCTTTATCATTGGAGTCACTCAGATCCACCCGTGCATTACCTTATTATTTAGGTGATGTGGTTGCTTCCTCAACATCTCACCAAAGCATATTTGCATCTTCATTCATCATTGGTGGATCACTTGGTGGTACTTGTGAACTTGTGCTTGCACCATCATTTCTTATCCCACTTCTAGGAGTTATCCCCTCATTATCCTCAACTTCCTCTTCTAGTTCTTGTAGCCTAACTATTATTTGTTCATCCAACCTTCGTATTGTGTTATCTAATTCCTAGATGGTTTTTTATCTCAACCTTACATTATGACCTTGCAATGTTTGATATTCCTCCTACATTTGCTAGGTTTGTATTTGCATTCTCTATTGTAATGTCCCTATCTAGGCTAATGGAGTAAGTCTAGCCAATTCTTCATCAATGGTCTCATTCCTATTCTCTTCTAGAACTTCCATTTCAAAAGTGTCCACTCTATCTTCATATTGTATTGTTAATTGTATCCTTATTTACCCTTCTGCTTGTTGGGGTAGTTCTCTATGCTCCACCTAGGGATATATAATGTTCCTATATACTTGGGGTGCTTCTTCTTGCCATCCCCTATTTTTGGGTAATATTACTATCTCATGATATCCTCTTTAATTTGGAGGAATCCACTCTTCATATTCCTCTATTACTCGTTCGATCCCATCCACAATTCTAACATGCACCCATAATATTCTTCATTATTTGGGTCAAGGTGCCAACTATTGCTATTCTATAGTTGGTCTTGTCTCCTCATTTTCTATAAATAAGTGTGTGAGTCCCATGTTAGGCTCTTCTTGTGATGTACCTTGCTCGCCTTGAGTCCTCTATTGAGATTCTGCTCGTCTTCTCCATTCAATATATTTTGAAGAAATGAATAAGCATTGTACTTTGTAAGGCTTCAACTTTGAGCCATTCATAGTGTCGGGTACCTCAGTCCCATTCAAGTTTTGCAACTTGACCACTCTATTATTCATTACTTCTACCACTTTGTAGGGACCAAGCCATAAATTCTTCAACTTACCGGGCTTGATTTCTCGCTTTCTATTAAACTTTAGAACCAAGTCACACGGACTAAGTTCTAACTTCATCAAGTGTTTGCCATGCCATAGATTCCTTCTTTCTAGGTGACCTTGATTGCCTATTGTTCCATGACTCTTCTTTCTTCCAACTTAATCAGTGTTGTCATTCACTATTCAAAACTTTCTTGATCACCCAAGTGATGCTCCACCATGACTCTCAAACTTGGTATCAAGAATTCAAGTGGAACCACTACCTCTTGTCCATAAATCAACTATAAATATGCTCTGTTGTTGGTTTAAAAGTTGTTCTATATACCCACAAACCATATGGTAACCTTTCCTCCCAATATGCTCCTTCTATTCTATAGGTTTTATACAAGTTGGATACTAGGACTTTGTTTGTTGCTTATGCCTTCCCATTTGCTATGGGATAGTACGAACTAGAAAATGAATGTAAAATCTTGAATTCGGTTGTCAACATCTTGATGATTTCATTGAAAAATTATCCTCCTTGATCACTTGTTATCTATAGTGGAATACCAAATAATGTAATTACCTGCTCGTACAAGAATCTTGTTGTACTTTTAGCTGAGTTATCAAGTAATGCTCTCACTTCAAACCACTTTGTCAAGTACTCTGTTACTACTACAATGTACCTACACTTCCTTCTTCGAGATGTTTTCAATGGTCCAAAAAAGTCCAATATCCATATTTCAAATAGTTCCTGGGGTTGTGATAGATGAAATGGTATAAAGTTTCTTTTTACTAGCTTCCCTATCCTTGACAAGTATCGCATGCTTTCACGTATTCTTTTGCATCATTATACAGTGTGGGCTACCATAATCCTACTAGTATATTTTCCTAGCAGTTGAATCTAGTCCAATGTGCCCTCCTGCTAAGCCTTCATGATCTTCTTTCAATGTCGCTTTGACTTCTTTCTCCATCATATATATGCATAATATACCATTGCTTCCCATATTCTACAGTAATCCTACTATCAATTGGAAGGGTGTTGGCTTCATAATTATTTTCTTTTCTCGGTTGCCATCATTTATTATGGCAACTCTCCTATGGATAGATACTAGCCAATCAACTTGTACCATGATGAAACAACATTGATGGCAAATAACTGTACATTAGGGAATTCATCTGAAATCCCTGTTCATGTAGGCTCTCCTGATTGTATCCAAGATAGCTAATTTGTAATTACATGCTTCTTACCAGGTCTTACTACTACTCATAATATGAACTCTTATAGGGTGACAAGCCACTTGTTGACCCATCCCTGTATCACCAATTTATTTATCAAGTAAAATAAATCTTGGTGATCTATGTAAAAAGTAAAAGGATTTGCTAGTACGTTCCTAAACTTTTGTACTACACATACCATTCCCAAGGCTTCTCTTTTTGTTGTATTATAGTTTCTCTCTTCCCTTGACAATAGGCAACTAGCAAAGAAAATAGGCTGATCCAGCCTGAATTATCCTTGTGCCAAAGAAAATCCAATTGCAAAATTCAAAGCATCAACATGTACATGGAATTCCTCATCCCAATTTGGGAACACCAAAATTGGGCTATTGACAAGCTTGGCCTTCAACTCCTCAAAGGCTCCTTCGTACTCCCCTGTCCATCTAAAAGGAACTTTATTATTTTGTCAATGAATCCAATGGATAGGATACATGTGCATAATTCTTGATAAACCTTCGATAATACCCCATCGATCCAAGGAAGGTTTTAAGTGAACTCGCATCATATGGTTCTTCCATGTGCAAAATCGCATGGATCTTATCAGGATCTATTTTAATCCCTCACTGCACACTATGTGTCCTAACAACTTCCCATATGGTACCATAAGCTAACACTTTCCTAGATTTATTGATATCTATGCATTTGCACATCATACATTCACTAAGGGTAGGAAGATGCTCCTTGATCTTCCCATAAATGGACTAGTCATCCAAAAATGCTTTGAAATTCCTTGTTTACAACTAATAAAATATATATAGTATGATGTGCTAAAATGTAGTTGGGGAATTACAGAGCCTAAATGGCATTCAATTGTATGTATAGATGCCATTATCCACAATAAATGTGGTCTTAATATTATCCTCCTCGACTATACTTATTTTATTGTAACCCAAAAATCCATCCAAAAATAAATAGATCTCATGTCTTGTGACTTCCTCTAGGATGGAATCTGTAAAGGGAATAGGGAAGGGGTCCTTAATAGTCACTGCATTTAGACTCCTAAAGTCCACACATATTATGATTCTTTCCTCTTCCTTATTCAAGGTTACCACTATAGATACCCACTCATTGGTCATAACCCTAAATATGATTCCTACCTCCAGTATCTTCTCTATCTCTGCGTTTACTAATGCATCATATTTTGGGTTCATTCTATACGGTCTCCTCCTTATTTGTTGTGCTCCAGGAATTAGTGTAATATTATGGACACATAACTCAGGTGGTGCTACCTTCAAGTCATTGTATGTCCATGCAAAGACATAATTATATTCCAAGAACATCTTAAAAACTACCACTTTCAGTATAGGGTTCCAATCATCACCATAGTGAATCATCCTAGGTTCATCCTTCGTCCCTATATTAATGTCCACTATCAGAGGTCCTTCATATTTGATATTATTTGGCTCACTTTATACTTTCTCCATAGTATTAGGGTGTGCCAGTATTGCATCAATTTTTGCATCTCCTACTGTATATTCTACAAAAAAAAATGGAAACATCCATTTCTCTTCCACCTCATTCTTAGGTTCCTAGCTGACTTTGGTTTTGTCTTGTTTTTCCTTGATCTCCTCTGAGTCAATACAGAGGCAGTTGGGCTAAAAAATTGTGTACTCCTCCATTTACCAATGAAGAAGTTCGTTATTAGATCTAGCTTCATATTCACTACATTCATCTAGGTACAACATTCCTTCTCCATCTGATTCATATCCTTCATCTCCTAAGGAAAATTTTGATTCATTGATCATGGTTGCATCCTCACTAACTTTTTGATTAGTCAAATTACTCATATATTTGTTATATACCTTATTGAAAGTGATCTGATTATTTCTGCAATTGTGATTAAATTTGGCTACACGTAGCCATCCTCTTTCCAATAGAGCATTGTATGCAAGATTATGCATAGTAATCACAATGAAATTCAATATGAATTCTTGGTCATCTATCACCATTTGTTGTGCTATCAAGACTCCCTTTATCTCAATACCATATTGGTTAGTGCCATATAATTGAAAGCTCGATGCCCATAGAGATGGAGCACCCAGTTCTAGCTAAGTCATTTTAGGTAGCACATTGATGTTGGATCCTCCATCCATAATAACTTGTGTCAATTTGTGTCCTTGGATCTCCATATAAACTAATACATGTTTCTTTTCCACATCAATCATAAACATGGTAGAGTCCATGAATTAGTCTTTTTGTTTCTTTTCCTAAATCAGTCGACTCTGCACTTCCATCATCTTATGAGGTTGTATCTCTTCCACCATTGCTTTTTTTAATGATGGGATAGCTTCCAATAGGTAAGCCACTTTTATCTCTATTGTGGTATCCAAAACTTGTGCTACCAGACTCTGCACAATTGCCTTCTCTTTTGATGATTTTTTTCATTCCTTTTCTTCTGCTAACTTCACTTGTTTAGCTTTTTGAACTTCATCTTGTAGTACTTTCTTTGATACTTGCCAACACTAATTTTATTTTATTGGCTTATGATACTTATCCTTTTTAGCCTAATTTATTGTCATGGCTAAAACTTTTTGGGTTTATTTTTTAACTTGAGGAACCTCAATATATAAATAATTTACATTTTGTAGGTTACTTGAACTCACTACTTGGGGAAATTTGATTCCTTGTGGTTACTTGAACCACACCAACTACACATGTGTATAGTGTTTGCTTGTATTTTTTATCCCTGAGGTGAAGGACATTTTTTTTACAAAATGCCCCCATTCTTGGCAATTGCAACATTGTATGATCGGCCTCCCTTTTGAATCATACTACAAAAGACACTATCCTCCTTTTTGATTGCCCTAGTTTAGACTTCCACCTCACTGGTTATTTCTATAACCATCACTTGTTGCTTATTACCTGCTTCCTAGGGTCTTCAGTTTCTCTTCCTCCTCATGGATTATCAAGACCTATGGACGTACTATTGCATTATACAAATATAGCATCACCTCGTATCCCATCATGTTGTAGATATGACAGTAATCATTCCATTGATATTTTACATTTTTATGACCTTTAATTTTGTATTCTATGCACCAAGTGTCATTTGTGTCAGACTTACTTCTTTGTTCTTTCATGATCTTATCGAATTCCTGATGAAATGATGCTACTATTATTTGTATAGTGTCATCTTCTCCACTATCTGAATCATTGGACTTGGTATGAGATAATATTCCTATGTATGTCTACTTTGATTCACTTTCAAAATTATTTGCATGCTTTACAGCAACCTCATACATTTTTTATGGGACTGCCTTCATATTTTTCTTATATTTTGATAGCAATCCATCTACAAACCATCGCTTCATCAATACATATGCCAAAGGTATATGCATATTATCTAGTATCCATCATACTTCAAAGGGCAAAATTATTCAATAAATTTCTCATTCACTTGATTCCAAGTCCAAAAATTTGTTGTAATTTCCCTTTTCAGATACCAATCCATTGCCAATCCTCTCGAGGTAGTAGGAAATAAAGTCACCCAATCATCTAGTTGGTCTATGTCATTTTCCCTCCAAATGATTATATAGGTTTTGATATGTCTTGTGGGGTATTCCTTACCCTAACCTGTAAAAGGTGGACATCTCTGCTTGGCTTCCTTGTTAGCCATCTTCATAGAATCATCCTCATCACTTGAGGTATCCCATGAAATCTTTATTTGATTCCTCCTTATGGGTTTTTTACTACACTCATCGTCAGAAGTTTCTATCTGAGGTATATTATTTTTTCCCACTAGTCATTAACCAAACTCACATGCATCTTCACACAGTGACTTCCTTTTCTAATGTGAGGGATATGGTCTTGGTCCTTCTTCTTTAGACCTTGTACCATATTGCCCTGGTGCCTGACTCCCATAATTTGCACTCCCTTGCAACCCTTTCATTAGTTGCTCAAATATCAAAATCCACTCTCATTACTTGTACACTATTTCTCTATCAACTCGTTCCTCTATGTTAGGTGGTTTTGGTACCTCTTCTTCTGCCTCTATCAATAGCACCTCAAAATATCCTTCTTCAGATACCCAAAATTGTTCTATTTTTTGTTCATTTATACTATGGTCTAAGTTACTTGCATTCTCTATTTGAGAAACTCTCATGCTCCTTAGCACTGGAATGTTTTCTTGTACTTCCTGTCTCCTACGCCTTTGCATACTAGTGTCTATCATTCACCTCCAATATTATAATATTCTTACTTGTCAATTTGACCTATTTTTAACAAAAATGCTATGTTTTATAATGCAAAAGTGCCAAATGTAGCATAGGGGTGTAGTATTCCCAGTGGGGAAGTGGTTTTCAAGGGCTTAGAATTATCAATTTACTACTCCCAATCAATGGACCAAATTGTACAATTGTACAGTATTCACAACCATCAATTTGAAACAACAAAATAGCTTGCACGGATTTCAAATCATACCTCTATATGATCCCAAATAATACAGTAATAGGGCTTGTACTATTTTACACTTAGCCAATCTTTTAGATTTGGTTTTGCAAGCTATCGTATATAGTTTTGTAACTAAATTGTTTGATTTCCCAATACTGCCAAATCAGGTAAGTTTATTTTGTACGATTTGTAAGAACTCTGGTGTACGATTTGTATGAAATGAAAGTACAAAAATGTACCAAATTGGATACTCTTCTATGCCAATCTCTCTCAGCTAAGTTTTTTAAAGGTCTAAAATGACAATTAATCCATTTCTACCAACATGCAAGTTCCATCATCAGGGTTTGAGATAGTTATCTCCAATGGTAATATCAAGAAATTGTACAACAGTCTTCAAGATGTCCTTCTTTATATCATCCTCATCAAAGATCATTCATAAGATTCATACCAATGCTGGTTTAATCCAATTCTTCCATAGCAATACCTTAAGTATCAACAACAACTATAAAGAAGTACATGCAACAAAGATAAACTACAAAATATTATTCTACCATTCCAATTTCATATAGTACGTGAGAGTAAACTATGAATTGTGTTTCTTCTTCATTTCTTATCAATAATACCATACAATCACTAAAAGGTACTCAATATTCATAGGTATGCATCAATACTTCCTACTATTCAGACTAGAACATAACCAAAACTCACAAGCATTAACCAAACTATCAAAATTGAAAATGTGACCTTATATAATGTTGCCCAGGTCATTCCAAAGTGGTTCCTGAGGAAATTCATTATTCACAACTGCCCATGTATAGCAGAATGTATAATTATACCTTAAACTAAGTCTAAACACATCATTTATCAAATTCATGTGCAATTACAACTCAAATTGTATTTCATTGTACATTGTACGGTTTGCCCTTCAGTTTGTACGGTTTACCTCATGCTTGTATGGTTTGCTCCTACTTGTACGGTTTACCAAAACTTGTCAAAATTATCAAAACTGGGAAAATCCTCATGTCACTTCTCCTTCTTCTAGGAGGTGGATTTGTTGTCTACACCCTCCATTGTTTTTGCCATAAAACTAATTAAAATAATAATTTTCTCTAAAAAAGGATGAAATCACCTCAAATGCATAATTTTTTGGTGAAAGGACTTCTTCACTTTGTAAAATCTTGCCTTCATTTTAAACTGAGTGCTTTCCATTTTTTTCACTGTCATTCATGTAGAATCTTCTTAATATGGTATTTTCACTCCAAAAAAAGGGCAAAAATGATTTTTACCCCTCCTTGGGGTGAAAACATATTCCCCATTTTCTTCACTGGCACTTTTACTTTTAATGATAATTTTTGAAGCCTTAGACCATTTTCATTGCTCCTTTGATCCTAAGATGTTCTTTTGCCATACATTTCCCACTATTAATTAATTTTTTTATAGGCAAAAACTTGTTGTGTATTTCTAGGGATGAAATAAACCTTTTTTATTTATCAAAATTAATCAAATGAGGGAAAAAAAATATTACAATAAAATAGTAATGACAAAATATCCAAAAAATTACATCATTCATATTATATTCTTTGAATTTTACAATCAAAATTTAGTGTGGTAAAATTGCCAACACTTTTGGTGGCTCTTGGGGTATTCATCTCATCTGGATGCAATCAACCCTAGACCTTCATCCATTGGGCTTAGCTGTCATTTCTACCTACTACATCAGATGGTACATTTGAGTTAGCAGTCTCCTTTTTCCTTTCCTCTTGTACCTATTTTACCTGCTCTTCTGTAGCCTCTTTCTACTTTACTTCTACCCATGCCTATGCTTCTTGCTTGGCAAGACTTGTACTGGTAGTATCATATACTACAACCACGATAGTCTAGGATTATTCATCGAGCTTCACAGGATACTAGAGTGAATCAATGACAAAGTGCAGCATATTGACTTGGTCCAAGCTGATGTGATTACCTCTCTAATTGAGCCCCAACAGAGATGATTCGATGTAGGTGATCTTCTCCATGCATGGTAGTACTTGTTACTCTATGATTGGCTCCTCCTAACTATTGATATCTAAAGTATATTAAGAAAAATTTCACTAGGCGACCAATTATTTCTTCAATAAAATCACTCCCTGATCATTAGTGAAGCTCAAAAATCTAGAATCTACTAAAGCCTCAAAATAAATGAGCAAAATGCAATGCTCCTATTCAAATATAGTAGTCATATTTCAACCCTCTCTAGCCAAATCTAACCTGGAAAAGTATTTTTGCAACATGACTTGGTGCTAGACCAAGCTCGATCCATCCCACTCAGTGTCTTAACTTGGAATTCAAACTAAGATAATGCCTAAATATTCTATGTCATTTCCAACTTGGATTCCAGCTGCTCCTCAACATACTCCAAAGTTTCATCGTCAGTGAAAATTATTATCTGAGCCTCATGCATATACATTAGAACTTTGAGCGCTTCTACCACCAATGTCATGTAATATTTTATTATATAGAAATAAGCTTCTTTGATTTTATTCTTAGAGAGGCCCACTGTCTGTGTGGCTTTCTCAACCAGTTGTTTCTAGAAAGCTTCAAGCTGGGTAGCCAACACTTGCACTTGCTTCTCTACTCCTACCCAAGCTACCTGGTATCCCTTGGTTATGTTTTCCAACTCTTCCACTTTCCTCTACCAACGCTCTACCTCTAATTTTTTTGTCTCAAGTTGTGCCCTATTTTTAGCCAGAGCTTCCTCCAACTCAATAATATTCACCTCACCCTTAAAAAATATTTTCTTGTAATGATCACCATGCAGGTAAAAAGAGCTCATATCCACCTGTATATTCCCCATATTCTCTGTAGTGTCAATATTTATTAGGTCCTCTATAATGACTTCATAAGTGTAATCACTTAGAGCCATCTATCCTTGGTGATTTTGGACCTGGGGGATCATTTTTATAGTGTGGGACTCCATAGCTTCAGTATCAAAAACAACCTTCTTCAATGTTTTTGCCACATCTTGAGCTTCTTTTTGCTTATGGTTTTTTAGCCACTTTGATGAACCCTTGTGGGATTGACTTATCTTTGCTGTAATAGGATGCTCTAGCACAATATCCATATCTAGCTCTGGAAGCACCTACAACTCAAGAAATGGAGTAGAGGAAAAACAAGTCTACTAAAGGCTTGGCTTGGAAAGGCAAGTAAAAATAGGAACAATTGGTGGAACAAAAGTGGTTGAGGGTTGGAAGTGAGGGGTTCGAATACAGTTACACTCACCCAAGGAGGATCTTGTGTACTTATAGCTACGGTATAAATTACCAGGATGTATGATTAAGGAAGTGAAAATGGATTGGGCCTGGATGCAAAACAATTTAAAGAAAGAGAAATAGAAGATACATGAATAGAAGAAAAGGGAGCATTGGTTACTGGGAATTGGGAAATGGAAAGTGAAATAGAAGTGGAACATATTCCAAATGGGGGTGAGATGAAAGTGACAACTATGGAATGGGGTGCAACAATCACAAAATGCTCAAAATAAAGGGAAGAGGGAAAAGAAAACGTACCTTCAAACTCTGACACCATTTGATCTAATGATGAGGGTAGTTGTGATACTAGATCTCTTTTTTCTTGTTCCTCCTTAACATCCTTCTCTATATATATAATTTCCATATGCTGACCAAGTTGTCCTTCTTGAACCAAAGGAGGATTCTTTGCAATGTCAATTTATGTGACTTCAGTTGTAGGAGGAGGGTTTTTACTAGATGAAGAAACTACACCTGTCCTCGGCTTCTTGGAGATTTTGGTAAAATGAAGTACCTCACACTTACTCCTCTTTTTCTATATGGTTTGCTATTTAAGTGATGGTTTTTTCTCTTTCTACACAAGTGGCACTTCCTCAATCACATGTTGCTCCTCTTAGGCCACGATCTCTTCATTGTCAGATCTTTGAAATATTTGAGGTATAATTTTAGTAAAATAAATGGACTAATAACTATCATAATATTCATCATATATGTCTAAAAATACATCATCCATTGTCAGGCCATAATATGACCCATTTTTATCTCTATAGACCCCCATAACCCACCAATTGATGATTTTCTCCTCAGACCAAACAGGTAAATATTCCTTAATTTTGCTAAATAAACCTAGAGGAGGAATATAGTGCTTGTGAACTATAGGGTTATACTCAACCTCACTCATAAAAATTTTGCCATGGCAGGAGTGACATCATATTTTTGACATACCATTTAATATCATATCCCTCTAGATTGTTTCTATGTCACTCAATATCTCGTCTGGGACAACAATGAATTTTTTTTACTCTAATCCTTGCCACAAAGTGACCCAAAGGGTCATACTTCCACTGTCAGGGTAACTCCACCATATTGAGGTCATAGATAGCTTCATTAATGAAATTATTATAGACCACATGATCTACTTCAATATCACCAAAATGAAATGACATGGTGCATGTAGTTTTCTTTTCTTGTCCTGCCCCATAGATGTCATTGATGAAGTCATTTTGACAGACAACTTCCATTGCAAAAAGGCACTCTATAGTAAAATACAAAAGGAGAAACAACTTGTCAGTAATTCCAAAAATTCATACCAAGATGCCTTACATCAACAAGAAAATATATTCTATCTCCTTTGCAATGATATCCTACCTCATCACCCTTGGCACTCTCTCACATGTACCAAAAATAAGTTCGAGGGTAGGGCCCAAAAACATGCGATTAAAATTATAAAATGACTCCTTTGTAGACAATCTTGGAGTCCACAAATAAACTAGAAGCTTCCTATTTGCCTCATCCACATGCTTTATGGATATGAAATGAAAATGCTAGTGCATGTGGAAGAAGTAATACCATGCTAAAAATGAAGTGTGCTTGAATAAGATTGCTCCTTCACTCTGTATCTTCTCTAACTAAGTATGCATTGTTTGAGCCATGTAATATACCCAATCAAATAAAATTAGTTTTGTGCTTGCTTAAATTTTTATTAGGGCATAAAATTCCACCTATGAAATACATTGTACTAGCATAACTTGAAATTTATACACCGTAGAGTTAGTAGGAAGATCAGACACCCAAGACAACATGGAAAACATGTCAACTTTTAAATTATATTAGAGGCTTTGGCAAGGTTGGTAACTCTCCAAACTTGGGCACATTTATCAACTCATTCTCCATGAACTGGTGTAATGTAAAAATCGACTAGTACCTCTCCCCTTACTCCTTGAGATTTAATTTTTTGAACATGTCATTTGGAGAAGGCTTCACCCCACACGCAAAATCCACTTTGACTACACCAGGTGAAATGGTGAATAATTTTTCTCCCTTCATATTTTGAACAACCCTCATGGTAGAATTGTAAAACTTCAAAATCGCTATCACTAGCTCAGGGTAAGGGTGAACATGTGTACACAGGTACCAAGAAATCTATGCATGATGGGTAATTGTTAATGATATTTCTGATGTCAAGCCTTGCCTGATAGTAGCTTACACATCCTAGCAAAAATTTTCCATGCCCTTGTTGGAAATAGCCCAGTCTCCAATCTGAACCAGTGCATCATAATATGGGTCAATGTCTCTATATATATATTTTGATCAGTAAAAAAATAAAATTATATTAGTGTAAGGGTTTTGGTAGTATCCCCAAAACCTTAATACATAAAAAAAAAATTGAATTACATTAGGCTTATTAGCCTTATTAACATAGTCTGCTGCAATATTTATATATTTAAAACAACAAAAATTATAGGGCCATAGAAATTGGGGGGATGGTCTCACCCCTACGTATGATCCCATCCCATGAGAAGATCCTATGAATCAGGATGATCCTTCAGTTATTTTCATGGGTGGTGCATGAGTCCATTGTATCATTGAATATGGTACTGAGCTGTGAGTGGGTAGCCTCCAAATCATTTACCACCTACTATATGACCATCCACTGGGATTTGACTACTTCAACAACCATAAAGAGGGTGGCTGTAGAACTATTTAGATGGCTATGGATTGCAGAACAAAGGGTAATTATTTTAGAAAAATGATTACCGGTCCTTGAGGATGAGTGGTGTCAATCTTCATGTTCACTTGAACTAGATCTTTGGTAGGGGTGAATCATGAGTTTTGTGTAGTTTGGTGGATTTATCTGGGAAAACAATCTTTGCTTTGAGTTTCTTGACCCGTGGAGGGGCTCTTAGGGTGGAAAGGCCCTGATTCAGGAATTTAGAAGAAGATAATTTTAACGCTATTTTTTTGGGCTTAAAACCCTTAGGGGCTTAAATTTTAACCATAGTAGCAATAGGGGTGTGAAAATCAGGGTCTGATTCATTTCTAGAGACCTCCTGTATATCAGTTTTAATACTAGAACTGCTAGCAAACTTTGCAGGGGTTAGGTAATGGGGGGGATAGGAAGGCATGGGATCAATATGTATAGGGCTAGGGGGAGCTAGTTGGGAGGGATCAGGGGTAGAGGGTACCTGAAATGAAGAGCCAGGGGAAGCATGGGGGAGAACCAGGGAGGAGGGGGGGCAAGAGGACTAGGGGTAGAGGGGGTGATAAGGGGCAGAGGGACGGTGATGATGAGGGCATTCCTACCAAAAGCATCTAAAGCATGCTTGTAAAGAATATAATGGAGGCCCTGGTGAATGGCATAGTGGGCTTTACCAGATTGGACATTAGAAATAGAAAGGTTAATGGAATAAAAAATAGTCAGGGATATTGATTTTGTGGTTGCCATGAAAATGGTTGAGGAATGCAATGTGAAAACTTTTGAGGGTGCAATCAATTTTATCTACTATGAAAAATTAGAGAATCGAGATCATAACACGATCCCAAGGAGCGTAAAGTTTGGTTCGCTCCACCACTCCATTAGTAGTAAGAAGATCCTTATATTTTTCAAGGAAAAACTCTAGTTTTGATGCCATGGAAAACTTGTCCCTTTGAACAATCCTATCCATTGGCAATCCTATCACCTCAATAAGAAACTGCACATCGATAGTAAAATCAAGGTCATGCACAATGACCCATCCATCATTCCAAGAGTTAACAATCGTGTGTGTGATATTTTCTTCACTACCAACAAAATTTTTGAGGAAAGGGATGTAGGGTTGAAGGATATCCTCGACCACAGGGTCAAGGTGAAGGGTGGAAGGCTTCATAATTGCCATGGGAGAATTGGATCTAGGCAGTAAGGCCTCAAAATTAACAGTATGCTTTTAGAGCTTCGCATACTTGAAAGGATTCGAACACTAGATTAAAAAAATGATTCAACCATCACACATGTTGAGGAAATCAGGGTGGGAAGTGCATTGGGATGGCATATGATGTGTATGGTGGTGTTTCAAAAAGTATAAAACCGTTAGCATATCTCCAGAACCAGAGATGAAAATAATAATTATAAGGCGTTGATGGTCACAGGTACGAGTAATAATCATGAATTGGGGGTTGGGAATGACTAGGAATGAATTACCACGCTAACTGCTTAGGGTGGCACATATAAAGATGGTGTTGGGATTACACATGAAATTGGAATAACATGAAGGAATAGTCATGGTTTGAGTATGATCATGGAGTTGGATGACAAAAAATTGTTGGTTAAAATTACGAGGATAAATTCACATAATAAAGATAGGGCAAGGCATAGAATATCTGGAACTTAATGCAAGGTGAATATTGGAACACAAAATTGACTTTAAAAAGGGTTGAGGGTGGCTTATTGGTGGATAGTAAGGGAAATGAGGGTGATGGGAGTTAGGGTACATGTGAGGTAATGAAATACAAAGGGTGCCTATGCAATTAAATGAGGACCAATGGGAATGACATTTGTGCAGTGAGGGAGGTGACACGTATGAGATGACACCGTCATAGAAATCCTTATCTCAGGATAGAGACCAGGGATTAGGAATGGGAAGGATGATCCCTAGAAGTGACTTAAAGAATTTATGGAGGAAAATAATCATGCTAGACAATGAGGTATCCCTATGAGTGACCAATATTGGCTAGCATATCAGTAGCAACATTGGATTCTCTAAAGACGTGTTGAATAATTTTCTTCGAATAGCTAAGAAGGAGATATTGAGCTTTAGAAATGATGTTTCTCACTCTCCAACTTGGATTATTGTTATTTTTTATATAATTGATGATGTTTAGTGAATCTCCTTCAATCACTAACTTGCATTGTATTTTAATTGCAACCAATAATCCACGGTGGAGAGCTTTAGCTTCTGCAATGTGGTTAGTGGTGATGCCAATGTTCTTGGAATAAGCTAAAATTAAGTTCCTTGCATGGTTTCTTATAATTCCACTACTACCAATGGTACCGGGGTTTCCTCTTGAAGAACCATAAAAATTCAACTTTAGCCAACCAATCGAGGGTGGGGTCCATTTAGAGTTGACTCTGGGATTGGTGTGAAGAGGCGAGGTGGTGGGGTCAAAGAAAAGGTAGAGATAAGCAGAAATGAAGGATTCAATTTTGGTGGTGGGGGGTCTAGAACATGGACATAGGAAAATATTTTTGGTGATAAAGTTGATTATCCTACTGAATATTATGGAAGGATATTTAAGGAGCTCCGAGAATGCATGATTATTGTGTTCAAGCCATATTTGCCATAAGAAGTGGTGGAGGCATATAGACCATAAAAATTTGACTTTGGGGTTCTTAAAGGGGTTAGGCCATTGAATGAAAATGTCACAAAGGGTATTTGGGCATGACCAGATGATATGAAAAGTAGTGATAAAAAAAGAGCCAAAATAGTTTTAGTGAAATAACACCCAAGGAAGATATGGTTGACAAATTTCCATTCACTTAAAAAAAGATAGCAGTGATTAGGGAGTTGAAGCCCTCGATTAATGATATTATCCAGAGTAAGAATTTTGTTAAGGATGGCTAACTAGGAGAAGAAGCCAACTTTGGGGATAAGGTTCTTCAACCATATCTCACTAATATGGTGCACTCCATAGGATCAATCAATAGTAAATAAGTCGATTTGATCGAGAACTCTCCATAATCGCACTCTCTCCATATGGGATAATCATGGGTAATATTGGGGGTGGGGATGATCAAGGAATGAAGAATGGAAGTCAAAATAGTGGTAGCATTAATAATATGAGGGGTAGAGAAGTGGGAGGTATGGTTTTCCAAGAAGGACTGCTTGAGGTAAAAGTGATAAAATTGGCTACCTTGCTCCCAAAAAGAGTATCAGTGAAAGGTTTAAGGGGGGTAAGGATGGGGTTGGCAATGAGGGGTTGGTCAAGGATCTAGGGATCATGCTAGAGGTCGATGTTTTGGCCATTTGAGAACTTCCATATGGTACCCTTTAATATGATAGTTCTATATTTCATAATAGAGTTCTAGAAGGAAAAACCAATAGGTAGAGGATCATCCTCCCAAAATTTAAATTACTGCACGTACTTTATTTTTATGATGGAGACTCATTCTAGGTCAACATTTGTCACTATCTTCCATGCTTACTTAGAAACTAGAGCAAGGTTCATCTTGATTATTCTTCTTAGACCAAGACCTCCTTGGATTTTGGGTATGCACACAGTGTCCCATGCTACAAGGTGGAATCTCATTTTTTTTTGTACATGTCCATAGAAATATTTTTTGAAATTGTTCTATTTTAGGGCAGATTAGGCATGAAACTTTGAATATAGATAGGAAGTAAAATTGGATGCTTTGAAGATAAGCATTAACCAGAATAGATTTTGTGCGTTGGATAAGCAAGTCCCCTTTCCATCCTGCGATCTTCTTGAGAAGTCTATCAATTACGTTATTCCACATGCTATCAAAGGGGTTGCCAAAAAAAAGTGGAAGACCAATATAGTAAGTGGGGAGAGTGCCAATGGGACATTGGAGAACTTGAGCAATACAATGTTGGCAGGAAAAGGGGGTATTTATGAAGAAAATTTTTCTCTTGGTATAGTTGACCTGTTGACCCATTGCCTCCTCATACAAATTTAGAATATATTTAATAATTTTAGCTTCTACCACTGAGGCTAGGGTGGCAAGAATGGTGTCATCAATGAATTGTTGTTGAGTGACTGGTTCAAGATGAGATGTAGGTTTAATTCCAAATATGGCTCCATTGGCACATGCAACTTTGAGTGTTATTCCCAGGGCCTAGAAAAGAATGATGAATAGGCATGGGGATAGGGGGTCTCCCTGTCTGATCCCTTTATTACTTTTGAAGTATCCATCTGGAGACCCATTGACAATAATTGAGAACCAGGCTAAGGATATACATACCCCAATTAATTCAACCCACTAAGGATGGAATCCAAACTTGAGAAGGACAACAAGGAGGAAATCCCATGAGACACGATCAAAGGCCTTGTTCATATCAAGTTTGAGGAGGAATCCAACTTTTTTACTTTTGGAAATAGAATGGATTACTTCATGGATTGTGATAACACCATCCATTAAATTACGTCCTTGGACATTACTACCTTGGCATTTACCAATGATGCAGGTAAGGATTTATCTCATTTATATGGACATGGCTTTAGTCAAAATTTTATACAAGATAGTGCAAATGCTAATGGAATGGAACTTGGAAAGGGATCTAGGGAGATATTGCTTGGGTATGACGGTTATGAAGGTTGAATTAACATCTCTAGGAATGATTCAAGAATTTTTGGATGAAACAAATGGTAGTGTAGATATCAAGTCCAATTATTTCCCAAAAGGTTTGAAAGAATTGCGGGGGAAAGCCATCTAGTTCTGGATCTTTGTCAGGAAACATAGATAACAGGGCAAATTTGGTTTCCTCATTAGAGAAGGGGAGAAGGAGGAGTTGGTTGGAATCATGGGGGACGATGGTGGCAATATGATGGAGGAAAGTTTGGTGGGCAACAACAGAGGTGGGGGGAGGGGCTGCGAGGAAGGATTGGAAGTGGTTGACTACCTCAGTCTTAATTTTGTGGATGTCAAAAGTGAAAGATCCATCTCTTTTTATAAGTTCACGAATCTTGTTGGCACTACGATGCCTGAGAGTAGAAGCATGGAAAATTTTGATGTTTGAATCACCCTATTTTAGCCATTAGATCTGAAATTTCTACCTCCAAAATATTTATTCTTTTGATAATAGGTTATGAAATTATACTAGAAGCCTTATTTCTTCATCCCTAATGGATGTGTCTATATTCCTTTGTTGGATCTGATTCTCAATCATTTGAAGCCTTTCTTTGATGGCCTATTTATTTTCAAAAATATTTCCAAAAACTTCCTTGTTCCATATTTTCAAATTATGCTTGATGGTTCTCAATTTTTTGGTGACTTGAGAGATTGGGTTTCCTTGGTGGGGGAGGTTCCACCATTAATATATTTGTTCCCTCAAGTTAGGGTGTTGGATCTATTGGTCATCAAATCTACCCAGGAAAGGATTTTGGGAAGTGTATGTGCCCTAGACGTGGACCAACATTGAAATTCCGAGAGGAAGAGATGCCCCTCGTGCCAATATCCGGAGAAAGATCGGCTCCTTTACTAAACTACTTGGTGTTTATGAGACAAGAGTGTAGTAAATAGATAAAAATGGTAAGGGTGCAGGAAAGAGATGAAAATATTAAGGGTGCAGGAAAGAAATAAACAGTGTAAGGGAAGAAATATTGGTGAATTACAATGGGAAAGAACCAGCAACACGATTACTAACTAATAGCCCAAAATAGTAGTAATAAATACCAAGAATAAAATGAAATGAACGTGATACTAGTCCTCCTATGTATCCTCTAGACGATTTCTAGGATTACCCTCCCCCTTATGTCGAAATCCATAATTTAGAATTACGACGACTAGGAAATGAGTGAATATAATAGAAAAACTATCCACATGCAGCATACAAGAGAACTATCATAGTATTTTTCTCCCTTATGTATCCTTCAAGAAAATTCCAGGGTTTTATCCCCAATCACACAACTAAATCCAGAATGCAGAATTACAGTATGCAAATGAAGAAATAAATAATAGAAATAATCACAGAAGGTAGCATACAAGAGAGAAATTAAGCCCGAAGCTCTTTAGTATTAATCACAGGGATTCAAGTTACAATAGATTTCTAGCATAAAGTTTCCCCCCTTTTCATTACAATGCCTGGGTTTTTATATAGGACCCGACCCTTTGAGCCATAAATGCACAAAATGGAGTACATCCTCAAAAATCTAAGAAGTTGGTTCCCGCAGCTCTCGTTACTGAGCTCTAAAATCCTTTTCTAAAACTAGCAGCCACGATCAGGTCAGCTGGGGAAACTCACATTTATGAGCTGCCTAACTCATCCTAGGCTTCTGGGTGTGGAGCTCGAGTGGCCGCCATGTCCGTTGGGCTCTCCTTATAAGACCAATACTTCTTTTCATATTGCTAAAAATGAGCAACGAATTCATTGGGCACGTAAAAATCCATTTATGAGGCACTTGATTGCCTCAGAAAAATACCCAAGCTTGGAGTGTGTGCCCTTGAAGCGCTTCGCCAATTTCTAGTTCATGACCCTACTTCACAATGGATGTAAGCCAAAGTAGATCATCTCCATTGGTTATGCACTTCCCATGAAGGAGATTCGCAAAACTACTTCGAGGATGTAAAATGCCAAAGTAGATTTCTCTCCTCATGGCAGGGCTCTCCATCTCTTGCTGCTTCATCGAGAAGGCATGTCAAAATTTGCTTTGTGAGGTTCTTCACCTGTGTTTGATGCTTCACTGATGGGCTTTTCAAATGCACCGCTACAAACCTTCTTCAAAACTATGGTTCAGGAGGTTTTTGGCCGAAGTGCAATTCTACCTTAGAAAAGTGTTCTGCTCTTTACGGATCGCTACTACTTCGGGTGAAAGCGCCTTGCATGAAAGCTATCCAAAGCAGATGCTTCACAATGAATTTGGGTGAAGTAAAAATGGTTCACCAGTAGGGAGGCCCGAAGTGGATGCTTCGCTAATTTTTTAGCGAAGCATTTTTTAGTGCTTGAACTTTTTGAATCCTGCTTCGCAAAATTTTTTCCCGAAGCATCGGTTTGGGTTGCTTCGGGTGTGAAGCTCTATTCATTCTCTACTTCCTCCCTTCAGTGAAGCTATCTTCCTTTTCTTATGAAGCTCTTAAGCTTAGCTTTCTCAATAGTGAAGCACTTGTATCTCCATTCTATGTACAATGGGGATGGTGATGGAAGCCAAAATTGCTGCAATACTCAAAAATATCTTCTAAAAACAAAGGAACAAATTAAAATAAATACTTCACAAAATTTTGATTTTACTACCCCTCTAGACAATGTGACAAAATTTTCAACATTCTTGGTGGCTCATATGGCAACGAGCTCACCTCGGTGCAAGAACCCTCAGCCTTAATCCATTGGGCCAGAGTTACCTCTAGACCCTTCTCCTTTTTCTCTTTCCGGGGGTGCTTCCACAACTTCTTCTTCTTCTTCTTCCTCTTCTTCCTCTTTTGGCGAGGCTTCCTATTGCGATGGTTGGGGAAGGTGATCATGGATGCATTCCATGGTTTGACGAACATGAGCCCAGGAACCTTTCTGGAAAGGTTCTCGATCTTGTAGTGATTTTATCAGAACATGGAACCCATCAATTTACCCTATGTCAGCATTTTTAGCTCTTGTGCTCAGATCATTCAGGCATGCCACAATTTTGCAATGTCTCAGGATGAAATCTATGACTTGCCCTTCTGTAATTGGCTCCTCCCACTCATCTATCTCTGATATGTCACCTTCAAAATGAAACCAAGCCAGCTTGAGTTCTTCCTTAGTTAAAAGGTTCCCATCATCATCAGTGAAACTTGGGAAACCTAATGAAGAGATATCTTGAAAGTACCCCAGTGATGTGCGTTGGTCGTGTTCAAATACATCCATGAGGTCCTTCACCTTCTATGCTTTCTTCACCTTTGAGAAGAAGGCATGGACCGTAGCTTGGGCTTTGGACCAATCTCTGGAAGTGACCTGCAGGTCCTGATATTTGATACTTTGGACCTCAAAATCCAGTTTGAGTCGACTTCTAATTTTCTGGATGATCTCATCTACTATTGGCCCTTCTTGAGTTGTGGCATACTGGGCTTCGGTAATGTATGTCAAAATTTATAGGGCACTAGAGGCTCGATATCTAAAGTTTTTGAGCATGTGCGAGCAGATTTCCTTTATTCTGCCCCTATCAAATAGCTCCACGCTCTCTTTTTCATACAACTACTGCTGCATCTGCAAGATTTTGCTTTCAATTTATTTGGCCTTTAGATCAACCTCGACCTGTATCTTGCTTTGATTTTTAGTTGTACCTTGTAGTTGTCCTACTTGTTGTTTTAAGGCGTCTACTTCCTTTTTCATCATCTCGCACTGCTTCTCTGCATCTTCTAGCTTGGAGCAGGTCCTAGCTAGCTCCTCCTCCAACTTGATGTTGGTGCTCTCTGCTTCAAATTTGCACTGATTGGCAATATTTGCATGTGCACGGAATGATTCTATTCATACAAGCATAGATGCAAATTCATTATCTACATCCAAGTGTTCTAGGTCTTTTAACTTCTCCTGATAGTCGTAATCTACTGGAGTCATCTTGTCCAGAGGTTTCTGGACCTTGGGGACCTTTTTCATTTTATGCAGCTTTCCGCCTTTCAAGTAAAAAATAGCGCATTTTTCTACTTTGGCCAGAGAGTGCCCTCTATTTTTTCTCACCTCCTTCAGCATCTTATTTGTGTTCTACTAGGCTTTGAGTAGCTTTTCTGCCAGGGGATGCTCCTTAATCATAGCTAGTTCCACTTCAAATGAGGTTGGGTCTCCAGCCAAGGGGGTGAACAAATACAATGATTGTATAGGGGATGCCTCACTAGTGGGTTCGATGATGGGTGTGGTGGGAGTTTCAACGAGAGATACAATGCCATGCATGACAAAGGAGTAGGAGACAGGGTTCGACATTGGAGTACTACCTTTGCCCTGACTAAAAATCAAGGGAATGGTGGCGTGAGTGAGTGAAGTAGTCTCGATGGACTTGTCTCGGCCTGATGACTCGAATGGGATAGATATGCTTGCGGGGCTAATGGTATCACGAGGAAAACTCAAGGTGGTGAAGGGCAACATGTGATGGGGTGATCAAACTTCCAAGAGAGAGAGAGACTGATGAGGACCTTCGACTGGGACCATGGTGGACATACCTTGAGAAAACAAGGTGAAGGGTGAGGAGTTCATACCTGCGTGCTCTCCAAGTAGAGCAAAAGTAGTGGTTTCCTACATGATCAGCTACTATTCCTTTTTGGCTTCTACACTTTCAAACTCCATGACTTCTTCTTCAAGACCGCCTTCTTGTTGGAGGAGTTCCTCCACATCGATGATGTCTATGTCTAAGACTACCTCAGCCCTTTGCGACGTCATCCCTCCAACATTTACCTTGGTTGAGCTCATCACAGGCTATCCACTAGAAGCACCTGGAGGTTTTGTACGTGGTCACTTCGAGTGGGTTGGAGGCACTTGAGATTGCTCCATCTTCTTTATTTTTCTTTGCTCCCCTATCTCTGATTGCTGCACCGACCCTGCGGCACTTGTGTCATGGATTTCCATAGGTTCCTAAGGCAACTCTCATGGTGTCACCTCTACCTTCTTCTCTTCCTCTTGCTTCGAAACATCATCGGCTCTCCTTGGGCTTTCGCCTGAACCTGGGGCACTAGGGGGAATGAATTCGGTGAAGGAGGTGGGATTCCAAGTCCCAACATTGGCTTCGTAAACAATTGCGAAGTCTCTGTCTATCTCCAAGAGTATGTATGATTTCACATTTTGATGGTAAACTCTCATTATCCACTACTCCTTCAATTTTTCTTTGCCCCAACACTTCAATTCTTCCCTCAAGTCATCTTTCATTTTCTCCCAAAATGTGGAGTCTGGGACCAGGAAAGGGTGCTGAACTGGATCATACTCGACTTCCATGGAGTAAAATTCATGCCAGGGAGGCAAGGTTTTCATTCTCTCTAGATGCCACTCCAAATATCTCCCACTAGGGTTATTTATTTGCTCTACAATTTTTGGGTGAGGGCAGACATGAAAATTTTTGAATTGGAGGTGATCCCTCATCACCCCCAAGGGGTCGTAACACCACCATTGAGGAATATAGAGCAAGCCAAAGTTGGCAAGATTCTCCTTCAAGAATACATGCTGCTTAGGGAAAACACCTCAATTACCCCCATTTTGAAAGGGAAGTCGCATGTGTGCACCCATTTTCTATCGTGGTCGTAGATAACATTTGTCGCGTCGCTCTGTCAAGTGACCTCCAATGCAAAATAGTATTCAGAGGGGTAGATGGGTAGTAGGAAGGGTTTCCCCGTTAATCCAAACAAGCGAATCACAAGCCCTTGCATCAATTGAAATATGTCTCCCTTTTCCTCCTTCACCACTTTGTCCCTTAGACTGATAGGCACTCGAGGGCAAGAAACCTTCAACAAATGAATAGCAGGTCCTAGAAACTACTGATTAAAAGAATAATATGACTCTGTCCTCTCCAGGAGGGGAGTCCATTGATACAATGGCATAGGAGTTCCATCCTTGCTGCTCAAAGAAATAGTGATGTGGGGAAATTGCTTATGTACATGATAGAAAAATAACCAAACCAAGAAAGAGCAAGGTCTAAAGTACTGGCCTGTACCAGGATTCTTCATGTTGGTTAGCCGCGTGTGCAAGGTCCGAGCCACCCATTCTGCCCAATCGAAGAAGACCAGGTTTATGTCTTGCCTTGACAAATCTGGGGCATAAAAATCCCCTTGTGAAATACATTCGGCCAATGACACTTGCTAGGGGTGAACCAAAGCATTAGTTGATAGGTCTGCGACCCATGCAATGATGGAGAAGATGTCCGTGCTCTTGAAATCCATCAAGATGCGAGGCATTTGAGGAAGCTTGCCTGAAGGGAGCCCGTCCTTGAGGTCCTTGCTTAGAAATTTTATGATATAATTGGAGCTGGTGAACCTCTCCATTTGTTCGCTCAAGATGACATTACGAACCGAATAACCCCTGGGTGGCCCTTGCTATGGCGCAAAATCTCTTTGCACATATTCTTTTAAAATTAAAAATAATTTATGGCCCATGGTTTCCAACACTTTTTTGGAGGAGGGCTGGTAGTTTTGTGTGATGACACAAATTAATTTGGGATAATGGTGCATGGGCAGGGTTAGATACCAGTATATGTGTGAGTAATAGGTGATGGCTCCCTTGTTATCCATGGAGAGTCTTCTTTTCATGAACTCGATAGTGTATCGGAGTTCGACCACACTATTTGAAAGTGCAGTGTTCCTTATTTTCTCCCACCCATCAATTGGCGGCTCTTCATATTGCTCCTCTTCTGAATCCTCTCTTTCCTCCATAGCTTGCTTTTCAGGGCAGAGGTTGAGGTTGACCCTCTTTTGTCTATGCTTTTCCTCCTCTTTGCCCTTCTTTGTTTTCTCTGAGCCTGCTACCTCGGGCTCCTTTCTCTTTTCCTTAGCATTCTTCTTCCCCATTTCGGATATAGGCAATAGCAAATTTTTTGATGCAGAGGGCTTCGACATGAAGGATTTCGACACGAAGGGTGGTAGAAATGCAGGCTATCAACGGGGCTCTTAATATTGCATTAAAATTTGAGGAACAACCTTTCTACTGCTGGGGCTTGAGATTTATAACCCTAAAAGGCAACTACTTCTATTTATGGTGCCTCCCAAAATTAAACTTACAACTTAGACGAAGGAGGTTGTTTTACCTTTTGATTGGCTTTACGACTACATGGTATGAGGGCCCATGTGTTTCGATGATTTTCCCAGCATTGGAAACTTAACCCTCTTGCCACTTCATACCTAGGCGTGAGCTTTTCTCATAACTAAATCCTCTTAGGATGTACCTCGCCACATTTGCATTAAAATCACCTACCTCGAACGTTCCCCTAGGTTTTCATCGATACGTTTCTCAAGACACATTTTAAATGCTCCTCGCCTTGTGTGTTGTTGGTTTGGTGAAGTGGAAGCCGACGCTAAAGATACTTCATGATGAACCTCCGGTGTGAGCTGATCTTCTATGCTTCGGGCCCGAAGTAGTTTTACCTCATCGCATCATTGCTTGCTTTACTGAAGGTTAGCCTCTGAAGCCTATTCCTTTTGAAAAATGGTTCACTAAACTTCCTTTGAAAACTGCTTTGCTCGGATCCCTTTTTGTGAAGTATTCTTCATGCCTTCATTTTGATGTTTTTTGATCTTTCGACGACTCCTTCCAGGCCAAAGTTCTTTGTTGTGAACCATCTTGCATCGGTCGCTTCACACGCAAAGTTCCCAAAGGATATTCTCACTAAGCCTAGCGAAGCTAGGGTTCGTTGCTATGGTAGTGTGAAGTTGAACCTTCTAGCAGTCTTGAAACAGGGTGTATACAAAGATAAAAAATCTTTCATACAAAAGTAAAAACTTGAATTTTTTTTTTTGTCTCAGCAATGGAAAGTCTTCAAATGAATACCATTGACAAAAATCGACAAGATCTGGCCATCTACATCCTTGAGAATGAAAGAGTTGGCTGATTTTACCTTCACAATCTCGAACGGTCCATCCTAGAAAGTGTCCAATATTGGCCTTCCAAGAGTCCCACTTCCATACTAGATCACCCACTCTGAAAGTGTGGTCGGAGGAATTTTTCTTGAACCAGTCTCGGGTATTCTAAGAATGCTTAGCAAACCTCTGGTAGTCCTTCTCATGGTCTTCCTCCAGCTGTAGTAGCTGAGCCAGCCTGTTCTTCATAGGATTAACTTCTTCTTCCTCATATAATAGCTATAATGTAGGGATATCTACATGGTTTGGTAGGATGGCCTCCTTGCCCTACACCAGGGTGTAAGGCGAAATTTTAATTGAATTCTTGATAGAAATCCAATCGTCCCACAAGGCCCGATCTAGAAGGAGGTGCCAAGTTTTTTTGTTATTTTCTATGAGATTTTTTAGCACCCTTAACAGAGTCTTGTTAGTTGATTCTACCAAGCTGTTACCTTGTGGATAGTAATTGGAAGATACCTTATAATACATCCCATATTTGTAGATGAACTCATTGATATTTGTGCCTAAAAAACCATGACCATTGTCCGTTACGATTGCTTCTAGGATGCCAAACTAGGTGATCAAACCCTCTAGGAATGAAATGACGATTTCTTGGTTGGCATACTTTGTGGGTATTGCTTCGGCCCATCTAGTGAAGTAGTTGGTTGCATTCAGGATGAACTTATGCCCTGCAAAGGAGTTCGATGATATAACCCCTATGAAATCCAACCCCCATTGTTGAAAGGGCATTTCTACCTATATCGGTCGAAGAGGCATAGGAGCACTTCTGCTTCAGCTGGCGAACTTCTGACATTGCTCACATCTGTGACAGACTGCAAAAGCATCGACGAAGAGTGTAGGCCAATAATAACCCACCTTAATTATCTTTAACATCGTTGTTCTTCCTACGAAGTGTCCATCGTACAACCCTGATTGAAATTCTCCTAGGACTCTCTTTTTATCATCTTCTTTTATGCATCTAAGAAGAACTCCATCGATATTCCTAAAGAATAGGCCTTCGGGACGTAATGTGTATCGGAGGGACCACATCCTGAAGTGTCTTTGTTGTGAAGCATTCAAGTGTAAAGGACATCTCTCAGTGTTGAAATATTCAACTATCTCACCGACCCAATCCTTATCATCTTCTTCTTGGTTTGCGAAGCATCCTTCTACTACTAAGTCATCCCACTGACAAGCTATTACTTCAGCCGCCATGCTCTTCGCAAGATCTTGACATAGTGCATGACTATGAACCAATTTTTTGGGTTTGATTTCAATGTCAAACTCTTGTATTTTTCTGACCCAACCAACTCTTTTGCTACCCAACTCTCCTTGGATAATTAAGCTGCGTACATCGGGATGAATAACAAACACTGTAACCCGACTCTGAGAAACAAAGTGTTTGAAATTACTCAAGGATTTCATTACTGCATGCACTTGTCTCTCTATGAAGTTGTATTTCTCTTCATGAGGGTGTATCACTTGGATTAGAAATGTTATGGGGCATTCTTCACCATCTTCCCCCTTCTGTGTCAGGACTACAGCATAGCTCTCAGGTTCTCCTATAGCATATAGGATGAAATCTTGATTGTAGTCAGGGTTGGTCAGGACTAGAGCCTGAGCAATTCTAGCCTTGATATCTTCAAATGCTTCTTTCTTTTCATCTGTCCAGATAAATTCAGTGCCCTTCTTCAAAAGTTCGGACATCGACTTGATGACTTGGGCGAAAATTGGAACAAACTTCCTTACGAAGTTGATCTGGCCAAAAAAATATTGTAGTCCTTTCTTATTCACTAGGAGTGGGAGCTTCAAGAGAGCCTCAGCTCTATTAGGATCTACGGTGAGACCCTTATCTGATATCACATGTCCCAATAACTTTCCCTCATTGACTACGAATATGGACTTTTTAGGATTGATTGAAATGCCAAATTCTTGGCACTTTTTGAATATTTGTTGTAGGTGTAAAGGGTGATCCTCCCTTATTCGGGAGAAGACGGTCATGTCATCCAAATAGATAACAATGACCTTACTCAACAATTCTCCAAAGGCTAAATCCATGGCCCTCTAAAAAGTGGCCCCTGCATTCGAAAGGTCGAATGGCATTCGTTGGTAGGCAAATGTTTCCCACTTGGTAGTGAATGTAGTTTTATGCTGGTCTTCATCCCTAACCCATATCTTATTATATCCTAAGAAGCCATCGAGTAGGGAGAAGCATTGTGCCCCAGCCACTGAGTCCAAGATCTGATCAATCTATGGGAGAGGGTAATGATCCTTGAGCGAAGCCTGATTCAGGTTGCAAAAATCCACACATAGTCATATATCTCCATTCTTCTTTCTAATAGGGACTAGATTTGCTACCCAAGAGCAATGCTTTATGAGATAAATTATCTTCACCTTGAGCATTTTCAAGAGCTTGGCTTTCATAAGGACCTTGATATTTGGATTAATAGGCCTTTGCTTCAATCAAAAGGGTTTTATACCCTCCTACAATTCAATTGTATGCTGGATCAGTTGTCGATCGTATCCTTTTAGGTCTTGATAAGACCACACCACTATGTCGGGATACCTTCTGCATAGAGATCGGATATGTTCTAGATCTTCCGAAGTGCAATATGTTCCAACTTTTATTGCTTTTCTAGGTTCAAGCTCCAAATATTGATACTGCTTCGCATTGACTTTGATCCTATGAGAAACTGCTCGATCATTTTGATCAAAGAGGATTTCAAGAGTAATTAATCCCTTGGGAACATGATTATTCTTCAATTGAACTAGCCCTTCATATTCCTCATCATCCGGACTTCTTCTTTCAATTGTGGCTATTTCTTGAATCATAAAATTCATGATCTGCTCATCATTGTCAAAAACTTGCCAATGTAGATCTTTGTCTAGGATAGAGGGCCTATAAATCATCCTCATAGCTTTAGGTTTATGCACCATGTCTTCTTCTAGATAGTACTTAGCTGTGATGGATGCCAATACATCAACATGTCGATTCTTTTCATGAGGAATGAATTGCATATTGAGAGACTCAAATTGGTCAAACAAGTCCCATACCCTGTTATGGTATGCCTTGAGATAGTGCTTCTTTGACATGCACTTGTTGGTGACTTTATTGCATACCAATTCTGAATCTCCAAAGACTTGGAGATGCTTTATGCCTAAATTTTTTGCTTTCTTGAGTCCTAGGCATAATGCTTCATATTTTGCTACATTGTTGGTGCAGCTCCATACCAATCGGTAGCAATATTCCTTTTGCTCTCCAGATGGTGATACTAAAATAATCCCTGCCCCAACACCATTTTTGCATCCAATGCCATCGAAGAATAGTTTCCATAATTCTCCTTGGGCAGAGATCTTATCCTCTAACTTGGTGTGTTTCTCAGTCTTGGTGATGGCATAACATCCCATATCCGTCTCTATCATGGCATTGAAATCTACCAATGAAAACTCATCTTCACAACTTAATTGTGCAATGGATTCCTCGACCAGGTCCACCTGCTCTATCCCTTCCACTATCGCATGCACGGGATCACTGCTCTCTTCTTCGGACATCTTCTATACGAGGAAGGTAGAAGGTTTCTCATTGTATATTTTTACCTTCTTCCCTTTGAATGGAATCTCTAAGTGTGAGTAATCCATAGATAGATATCCTCCCAGCTTCACTGTAAACTCTCTTGACAAGCACATACTGAAATATGGCTCAAGGTCGATGACCACCACCTCTTGTATAACCATGATCTGAGGCATCTTGTGTAGTTGGATAGGTATATCTTTAATTACACCCACAATATTCATAGGAGTACCATCTAGTTGGAGCACACCATGGCTACTTCAGGTGCACTCCATTCCTATTTCATCACACATTGCTTTGGGCATGACTGTCATCGTGGCCCTAGAGTCAATCATACAGTTGTGTACAACATACCCTTCCATTTGAAGAGACAGGTAGAATTGAGGTGGCCTATTCTTTCCTATAATGGACATGGATAGGGTCTACACTAGGGCGAGCGATGCTGACTTTCTCACCTTAGTTGTCTTCAATGATTCTTGCAGCAAGTCCACTTGTTTGGGTAACTGCAATGCGTCATATAGACTAATCTTGGCTGGAGTATTCTTTAGCTCATCTACAATATTATAAACCAAGGATTTGGGCACCTTAGATTCCCTTTTTGCCTCATACCTGGTGTGATACTGCTCCATGGCTTTGACCCTTTATCGCTTGATCAGTGAAGGAAGCTTGAGCTTCTCTCTAGCTTGTTCTTTAGTTTCCACCTGAGGTGGATTTGCAGGGGCCTATTGAGCCTTTTATTTTACTGGTGGAGGCTGAGAAGCTTCACTCAAGGCCTGGGGAAGTTGTTGTCCCTTCTTATGGTGAGTATGCACCTTTAAGGGAGCCATTTGAATAGCATATGCCTCTATTGACATTTTTCCTTGTCTGGTGAGGACTACAACTTGCTCTTCTTCACCAATTACTAGGTTCTGATCCATTTGCCTGATAATATTGACCTGACCACCATGACTACTTCTCACCAGTGTTTGCACATAATGTTGGTGCAGCATACATGTATTCTCTTCATGAGGATCATTACATGTGGAGCACCAATGTATGTAGTCAGAGGTGCTCGGAGCTTCATCAATAGCAACATTTCTTACCGACACTCTCCCTTGCTAGACCACTTGATATTTATTAAGCACAGGTGGAGGATAAGACCTTATCAGTATAAACTCATGCTGCGCCTACTTCTTTTTCATAATGGTCATGTCATTGGATAGAGTTTTCACTATAGAGTTCAGGGACTAAACTTCCTGTAGTATTTTGGCTTGCATATCATCGACTTTGGGAATAGGTGGCAATGGAGCCATTGTTGGTATTGGAGGTAGGGTGGGGTGTTGAAGTGGTGCTGGCAATACAGGGAATGCCAAAGAGATAGTGGGCTGTGATGCTGAGAATGTGGGAAAATGGATTTGTGGGGTAGCAATTTGAGATACAATGGGATTCGGATTCCAATACGAGATCAGGTACATGGGGGTTGCAAAGATCTATGAAGTAGCTGCATTCACGTATTAGGATTGAGGGAAATCAGGAAGTATGGGCATTGGCATCCTTTGGGGAAGCTTACCCATAGCTATTAGATCCATATCCACTCTCTAGGCTAACTCATACAACTTGGGGAAGGTATTGATATTCGAATACCTTACCATTACACTGATATTAGAATTGAACGTCATAAGGAAATAGTATGATGTAGCTTCGCTAGTTGGCCAAAGTCCAACTGGTATCCTTTGCCAGGTTCGAGCGAACCTAACATTAAAATCAGTGATTTCTTCTTGTGGATGTATCTAGATCATTGTGAACTGATGTAGAAGAGAAGATGGATCGGCAAACTCATTGAAGCTTCTCATCAATTATCCGACTAACTGGTCCCATCCCATTATAGTACCGGGTGGTAAAGATCTATACCAGTAGAGGAGCTTTCCTCTAAGAGATAGAACCAAAAGCTTTACCATGACTCTCTCCTCTGTGATGTCATGAATCACTGCCAGAGAAACTATTTCCTGGATGTGCTCTAGAGTAGTCTTCCTAGTTCCATAAAATGTTGGGATTTTCTTCATAGCAGTAGGCAAAACTTGCCCTTGACCCACTAGATTTAGCGGTCTTAAAGAATTCCATGCTAGGAACAGTCTGGGTGGTAGTTGTTGCTGCTGCTACTACATTTGTTATTTTTGTTGTTGCTATTGTTGTACCATATTTGTTCTTGAATTTTGAGAAACAAGGATTCCCAAAGTTCCTCTTTGGTTGCTAATAGGACTACTAATAGAAGCAAATGCGCTAGGATACTTAGGTGAGTTGGGAGGATTGGGAGGAAAGCTAGCTGCTATGCTATCTAAGGTTAGTCCTGTTCGTCAAAAGTATCATCTTACGAGGATGTTCCATGTAACAGCGACTCAGAGGTGACCAACCTGGAGCGTTCTCCGAAGGCATCAATATCAAGTTCAAAGAACTCAGTTTCCTCTCCTCTATTCCTAACTCTCCATCTTGTTTGCATGAAGGCATAGACTTAAGTATCGGTATCTATGACTTTAATATTCTTGGGTTGAACAGAGTTGCCAGATGCTGAGAGTCTTTTAGCAATGTGACAAGCATCGACTCTCACTACCACTCACAAGGTGAGATTGAGCGGGTCCCACCTGGCAGGGATTCAAGTTACAGCAACTTTCTAGCAGAAATTTCCCCCCCTTTTCATTACAATGCTTGGGTTTTTATATAGGACCTGGCCCTCTAAGCCATCAATGCACAAAATGGAGGAGTACATCCTCAAAAATATAAGAAGTTGGTTCCTACAGCTCTCATGACTGAGCTCTCAAATCCTTTTCTAAAACTAGCAGCTACGATCCGGTCAGTCGAGGAAACTCACATTTATGAGTCGCCTGACTCATCCTAGGCTTCTGGGTGCAGAGCTCGAGTGGCCACCATGTCCATTGGGCTCTACTTATGATACTCATACTTCTTTTCAGAGTGCTAAAAATGAGCAACGAGTTCATTGGGCATGTAAAAATATATTTATGAGGCACTTGATTGCCTCAAAAAAATACCCAGGCTTGGAGTGCATGCCCTTGAAGCGCTTCAACGATTTCTAGTTTGCGACCCTGCTTTGCAATGGATGTAAGCCGAAGTAGATCATCTCCCTTTGTTATGCACTTCACACGAAGGAGCTTCGCAAAAGTGCTTCGGGGATGTAAAATGCCGAAGTAGATTTCTCTCCTCAAGACGGGGCTCTCCATCTCTTGCTGCTTCGTTGGGAAGGCATGTCAAAATTTTCTTTGTAAGGTTCTCCACCCGTGGTTGATTCTTTACTGATGGGCTTGTTAAATGCTTCACTGCGAACCTTCTTCAAAACTGTGGTTCG
Source organism: Wollemia nobilis (assembly GCA_028583015.1). Taxonomy (NCBI): domain Eukaryota; kingdom Viridiplantae; phylum Streptophyta; class Pinopsida; order Araucariales; family Araucariaceae; genus Wollemia; species Wollemia nobilis. The sequence goes on from JAQPPZ010003374.1 coordinate 16,822,180, forward strand.
AGAGGTTTTTGGTCGAAGTGAAATTCTACCTTAGAAAAGTGTTCCGCACTTTACAAACCGCTACTGCTTCGGGTGAAAGCGCCTCACACGAAAGCTATCCAAAGCATATGCTTCGCAATGAATTTGGGTAAAGTAAAAATGGTTCACCAGTAGGGAGGCCCGAAGTGGATGCTTCGCTGATTTTTTAGCGAAGCATTTTTCAGTGCTTGAACTTTTTGAATCCCGCTTCACAAAACTTTCACTCGAAGCATCAGTTTGGGTTGCTTCGGGTGCAAAGCTCTTTTCATTCTCTACTTCCTCCCTTTAGCAAAGTTGTCTTCCTTTTCCTGTGAAACTCTTAAGCTTAGCTTGCTCAATGGCAAAGCACTTGTATCTCCATTCTATGTACAAGGGGGATGGTGATGGAAGCCAAAATTGTTGCAATACTCAAAAATATCTTCTAAAAACAAAGGAACAAATTAAAATAAATACTTCACAAAATTTTGATTTTACTACCCCTAGGCAATGTGACAAAATTGTCAACAGGATCCACATAGCTTCAAAGTGAAAGGGAGTTTTAAAGTGGGGTTGACATGTTGCTTCGAACACAAGGGGATTGTTGTTAGACCCTATTTTAGGGAGGGTAGTGAGGATGGTGTATCCAAAAATTGGGATAGCTTCATGGGATATAAAGAAATGGTCAAGCCTTATTAGAATATTCATGTTCCCAATCCTTCTATTACTCCATTTAAATCTGGAACATCTAAGGTGGATATCCATGAGTCTGTTAGAGTCAAAAAAATCATTGAAATATTCATAAATTCTTGACAATATGGATGAACCCCCTTTCTTGTTAGAGGGATACAGGGGGGAGTTGAAGTCCCCGACCAGGATCCAAGGTTGATTGAAAAAAATTCCTCTTATTTGACTGAGGGTGTTCCACAAATTAGCTCTCCCATTGAGGGAATTGGGAGCATAGATATTTGAAAGGACCCAACTTAATCTGGTGTCTTTGCAGTAAAAGAGTATATTTGTAACTCTATCAGAAATTTATAAGAGCCTTCCTTCAATCTGGGATGGATTCCAGAGGTAAAGGAGGTATCCAAAGGCTCCATGGGCTAAAATAGTAATGAATTAAACTTTTTTCCATATGGTGTTAGCTACTTTGTTGGTGGTACTATCATCCAATTTGGTTTCTTGAAGGATAAGGATGGTTGGTTTCACTTCCTTACGCATAGAAGCAGTCAGTTGCTATTTGGCTGGGCCATTAATCCCTCTCACATTCCATGAGAGGATATTTATTTGGAATATTTGGATTTACTTTTCTTCCTGGATCTACCTTGAAGAGAGGTGGGTTTAGTTCTTTTTGAATCAACCTTGAGTTGCTCTAGAAGAGGTTGAAATAGAGTAGTTTGGAGGCCATTGGAAATGTCATACTCGACCTATTTTTTCCTTCAGTCAATAGTGGATGGGCATCCTCTTTTCTTGTCACTACCCACATCAATAGAAGTTTTTTCAGAGCTTCGAGTGTGGAGAGGGATGAGAGCTTCCTGGGAGAGGGGAGGGATACCAGAAGGAAGATTTTTAGAATGGCTACCAAGGGTAAAGTTTTGGACGGGCTACCAACCCCATGAGGGGAGATTTAGGGGTAGATAGAATAGGAGAAGGAAAAAGGAAGAAATTGGGGGAAGATGCAAGTGGAGGAAAGGTGCAGGAAGATTTAAGGGGAGACTATAAAGGAGAAGAAGAGTGAGCAGGCTTAGGGGAAGATGTCAGTGCAGGAGTGGCATGAGAAGGCTTCGAGAATGAGGCTAGGCTAAAGAGGGGGATTGAGGGGTATGAAGGGGGGATGAAATATCAAAGAAGAGGAAGGGGGAAATGGAGGAGAAATGGAGAGGGGACAAAGGACCAGACTTAGTGGGGGAGTGGGAATGAATACTAGATGAAGATGGGTAAGGTTGATTCTGGCTTTAGATACGTGATCAAAGGGGTCAAGGTCAGCTTTGATCGACTCTACAAAAATGCCAAAGCAGTTAAGTAAGGCAAAAAGGTAGCATACCTATTCCTTAGAAGAATTATTTGACTAGGATGCCATATTTTTAATTAGAAACAATCATTGTCTTCTAAATATGTTTGCCTTACACATTTTGATTGATCATTTTGTTAGCACAATAAAATATTCTACCACTATGTTGACTGAGATGGTCCCTCGAAGGATCTCTTTGATGACACGTTGATTGGGTATTAGGTTTTGAATTCTCCTTAGCAAGGTTCTCCTTTTTAGTTTTAAGATTGGGGCACTGAGTACTTACATATCCTTAAGTGTAGCATTCAATGTAGTATACCGATTTGTTTTCATATTCAACAACTGGATGTTTTTGAAAGGAACCATAAATAAGGTTGATGTGGGTAGGCAACTAAGAGTCCATGTTGGCATTAACACAAATACGGGTTTAAAAAACTTGCTTCTAGCCTTTGTAGTTGGATCTATGGCAACCAAATCACCAATGGTTCGAGCAATGCCTCAAAAAATTTCCTCATGCTAGAATTGACTAGGAAGTCCTAGAAGTTGAACCCAAAATGGGAGTGAAGTTAATGCTTTGGGTAGTCGGGTTAAAATTTTCAGACTATTTCATCAAAAATATGCTCCTTGTACCAAAGAACCATGGTCCACCTGTTAGTATTCTTCTAGAATCCTCTAGATTGTTTAGATGAATTTGAAAGAAACCACTGGAATAAGCAATGATTTCCATGCTCCCTCATGGACATCATTTGCATTGGTCGACCTTCTAATATCTTCCATGTCAAGATGACTCCCAATGAACTTTCCAATGAGGAGAAGAATTCATTAGAAACAAACCTAGCCATAAGGCCATCAAGGATGACAAAATTGTTTCCATTGAGGATAATTTCATAACTTAGGGGAGATATAAGGGTTAAATTTTTTGTGATCCTTATCTGTGAAGGATGATGGAGGTTTCAAAGACTTGGACTGGGCCTCAAGGGTTGATGATGTTTGACATCCTAGAAAATTACTACAGGGAGGATGGGGATCTCTATGAATAGTACCATCAGGGGGATGAGGTAGGGCTCAAAATTGGAAACCACCAGATTTCTATTTTCATTAGGACCAAATTCAGATCCACCTCCCACAGGCTCAAATCCTCCTCTAGGACCATCCGCTACAATATTCTTGTCTTAAATATATTCAAATTTTGAATTGTATGCACTTCGTCTGCTAAAGAAACCGCTCATGTTGAAACCTCTCTCTCGAATTAGAGCTTTCATTTTGCCTATATTTTCATTTTGCTCCAAATTGAAAAAACCTCTCATGTTGAAAGCTCTATATTTTCATTTTGCCTCCTTGTGCTTTCTTTGGCTTTGCAAATTTTTTGAATCAGTAGCTTTCTTTCCCATCTTTGTACACTCAGCTTTATTGCAACAATATGATAATCCTATAACAAAGCAGTAATTTAGGGCAACTAAATGATAATCCAACAACGATCCAAAAAAATTATCTCAACCTTTCTTTAGCTACAAGCTTTTGGTTCATTGTATTTAAAATATTTGCTCCCAACTACCCAACTAAATGTAGGTGGTGCACCTTTGATGAAATCGGGTGAATGTGCTCCCTTGATTCTCTCACCTGGCATGCTTTCTCATGGTGTCTATAACTATCAATAACGCCCTCACATTGTAAATATTCCTCAAACTCCATACTCAACTATTTTTTGTATTGGAGGGTGTAATTTGGGTATTTAATAGCTCCTTTCAGGAATAATAAATGTCACATGGGAGTGATGGGTGTTTTTTGGGGGTGAAAACCATTAACTTTGCTGCATGATGACACCAAAAATACCTTTTTGAGTTTTTCTAGTGAAATTAGTTTAGTATCATGCAATTAACTAAAGTCTATGCCAAAATTAGTGTAGGCCATGAGAAATGTCAAATGGGAGTTCTTGCTTCATCGAAAACATCGTTGGACAAAAATACTCATGCAACTAGTAGTTTCATTCGATTGGTGCTTCGAAAATACTCTATCTCATTTGCTTGGAAAAATTACATGCTTGGCAGCCCCTTTTAAAATATTTTATCTACTAAGAGTGCTTTTCTTGAAAAAGCAAGGCAAAATTAAGTTGCCACCCCCCCATTTTTTTTACCAAAAATAATATTGTCAACTGGAGTTTTAAAAAAGCATACGATTTTTTTTTATATCTTTTCTTGTAGTTTCACTCCCAAAACGTCTTTGGGAGAAATAAATGAGGATTCACCCAAAAAATAGAAAAAACATGGTGAATCTTCTTTTTCAAGCGAAAATAAAAAAATTTATCCTTTAATTTTGCTTTACCTTTTGCTTTTCTATTATTTTATTCTCTTCCCCTTTTTTTTATGTCACATTTTTTTGACAATTAAAAATAGGGGCACTTTTAAAGCAAATCATGCCTTTCAACAATTTTTTTAAAATTCAATTTTGACTTTGCTTCCAAAATTCATTGCCAAAGAACTACTTTTCCTAATAATTTTTGCCCAAAACATGACTGAAAAGCCATTAAAACACTTTCGGGGTGAAATCACTTGATCGATATGGGATTAAATTCCCCCATTGAAGATATATTTTTTATTTTAAAAATATTTTACTTAGAATAAAATAACATAAAAAAATGTACATATATACATGATCAGAATATTATCACTAATGATAGGCCTTCAAATGAAGACCATTTAATAGAATCAACAACACATGGCCTTCCATGTCTTATAAGTGAAATGAGTTAACCTGATTCACACCCAAAATATGGAATGGGCCTTCCCATATTGCTTTGAACTTGTGATGATTTCTAGGTTTAGCCTTGTTCTCATTCCATTTCAGCACTAAATCACCTACCTCGAATGACTTCTCAAAAATTTTCTTGCCAAACCATTTCTATGTCATTTGGGAAGGTTCCATGAAGGCATTGTAAAATTTCTCCCTCTCCTCCTCTACTCATCATCTTCACCATCCAGCAAGTGCCATTATTGAAGGGTTGATAATTCAATATGAATGGACAAGACTGCTTCTTTACTGCATACCAAGGAATAGGAGGATGTTTTGATGGATTTTTTCACTAATATGTGATCATCCCATAATGCTTGGTTCAAGAACAAGTGCCAACTGCGCTTATTATCTCCAAGATTTATTTTCATAATATTGAGAAAATTCTTGTTCGTGGACTCAGCCAAGTCATTTCCTTGTAGATAGTAGTTAGATGATATCTTCAAATAAATTATGTACTTACCCACACATTCATTGATCTTGGCACCGATGAAGGGAGTTATATTGTCCATTATGATTACATCTGGTATGCCAAAATGAGTGATTATTTCCTTGAGGAAAGAGATAATTGTTGCTTGGTCCACCTTCTTAATCAAAATTACTTCATCCCATCAAGTGAAATAGTCGATTGCAGTTAGGATGTATTTGTGTGTGATAGAAGAATTAAGATCACTGACCCCAATGAAATCTAAGCCCCACCATTGAAATGGTGCTTCTACTTGAATCAAATGAAGGGGTAATGTTGCATTCATGCTTTTATTGATATATCTCTAGAACTTGTCACAAATCTAGATAATTTTAAAAGCATCTACAAAGAGAGTAGACAAGAAATATCCTACTTTGATGATCTTCAATGCCATTGGCCTGCCTACATAATGGCCTCCCAATAAACCAGAGTGAAACTACTCCAAGATTCTTTGTTTCTCTAATTCTTGGATACACCTGAGAAGTACTCCATCAATATTCTTGTCAAAGAGTCCATTTTGCAGCATCACATACTTAAGGGCCTAAAGTCTAAACCTCCTTCTCTATGAGACATTAAGATGTGGAGGACACCTTCCCGAATGAAAATATTCAACAAGGTCCTCTATCCAGTCACGATCAACTATGGAGTGATTAGCAAAATTAATTTTTCTTATTGAATCCTCAAGTTGGAAAACCATATATTCGGAAGCTGCACTTCTTGCAAATTCTTAATATAGTGCTTTGCCTCAAACTAGCTTGGTTGGTCATATTTCAATGTCATACTCCTAGATTTTGGAAACCCAACTAGCTCTCTTATCTCCAAGCTCTCCCTGGATGATGAAACTCTAAAAATCTAGATGAATAACATAAATTATTTTTTTACTCTAAGAAATAAAATACTGGAACTTCTTCAAGGATTTCATCATTGCATATACCTATTTTTTAGTAAAATTGTATTTTTCTTCATGCGGTTGGATTAATTGGCTTAAAAAAGCAATTGGTTGTTCATATCCACCATCTCCCTTATGCATAAGAACCACTACATAGATATCTTGTTCACCAATAGCATATAGGATAAAATCCTTTAAATTATAAGGGTTTACCATGGCCAGGGTGTGAGCAATTATTTCCTTGATTTCTTTGAATGCTCGCTTCCTTTGCTCAGTTCATTTGAATTCAAAATTTTTCTTTAGAAGCTCAGTCATCATCTTTACCACTTGGGTGAAATCTACAATGAACTTTAAACAAAGTTTATCTATCCAAATAATGACTACAAATCCTTCTTATTAGCTAGCAAAATAAGCTTTAGGATAGCCTCAACTCTAGCTAGGTCAATAGCCAAACCTTTCTCCAAAATAACATGGACCAAGAGCTTTCTTTCTTTTACTATGAATATGGATTTATTTGGGTTGATTGATATTCCAAACTCTCAGCACTTCTCGAACACTTGTTTGAAATGTAGACTATGCTCCTTCCTATTGTGAAAGAAGATAGTCATGTCATCCAGATAAATCACAATAATGTGATTTAACAACTCACCAAAAGTTACGTCCATTGCTCTCCAAAAAGTTGCTCCAGCATTCAAGAGGCTGAATGATATTCATTGATAAGCAAATGTTCCTCATTTCATGATGAAAACCATTTTATATTGGTCTTCATCCTTGATCAAAATTTTATTATAGCTGAAGAATCCATCCAATAGAGAAAATATCTGAGCACCAGCAACTACATGAAGATCTGATCAATTTGTGGTAGCGGATAGTGATCCTTTAGGATGCCTAATTCAAATTCTAAAATTCAACACATAGGTGAATATTTCCATTCTTATTCCTCAAAAGGACTATATTTGCTATTCAGGTAGAGTGCTTGATTAGGTATATGATTTTGGATTCCAGTATTTTTAGCAGTTTCACTTTCATCAGGGCTTCAATCTTGGGATTGATTGGCCTCTTCTTTTTCTTGAAGGGTTTCACCCCTTCTTGCAACACAATGGTATGTTGGATCACATATTGTTTATAGCCTTTCAAATCCTGGTAGCTCCAAGCAATAATATTTGGGTATTCATGGTAAAGTTCCTTGACCTGATCCAACTCTTCTTGAGTGTTATCGGTGCCAACTTTAATTGACTTCTCAGGTCCCAATTGCATTTCAGTGTACTCCCTCATCCACTTTGATATTTTGCTTTTTTTCTCTATAATTCTAATCAAAGAGACTCTCAAGCATAACCAATCCTTTTAGGATATGATTATTCTGTAGTTGCATCAATCCCTTAGATTCCTCCTCATAAAGTGTTCTTTCTTCCACATTACTAGCTTCTCTTATCAAGAAATTTATAATTTGTTTATCACTTTTGAAAACTTTTTAGTAGATATTATTATCAGGGATTGAAGGTCTGTAAACTAACCTTACTATCTTGGGATTTCTCACCACATGCTCAACTGGAGAAAAATTAGCACCAAGGGATGCCAAGAGATCAGCATGGTTTTTCTGCTCCCATGAGATTTATTGGATGTTCAATGTTGTATAGGCCTCAAATAGATCATAAAATTTATCGTAGTACACCTTCAAGTAATTTTGTTTGGAAACACATGTACTGGTTACCTGGTTGATGATTATATCAAAATCTTCAAAAATATGTAGTTGTTTGATTTTGATCTTCTCTACTTTATTCAGACCTAAGAAGAGTGCTTCATACTCGATAGCATTGCTGGTACAACTATAGGTCATTCAATATGAATAAGTATTCTATATACCAAAAGGATAAATGAGAACAATCCCTACACCAGTGCCATTCATTCATCTTGCACCATCAAAGTACAACTTCCATAATTGATCTGGAGTGGTATCTTGATCATCAAACACCTTCACCTCAAATTTTTTAGGCTTAGTAATGGTGTAACATATGATTTCGGTCTCCATAATGGCATTAAAATTGAGCATTGAAAAATCATATTCTATTTAAAGCTCATCCAAAACATTTTCCATAAAATCTAATTCTTCCAATTCTTCGGTCATCAAGTTGACATAATTCATGGGTTTATCTTCTTCTTCAATATTCTCTATGTGATAAGTCAAACGCTTCTTATTATAAATCTGGATCCTCCTTCCTTTGACAAGAATATCCAAATGAGAATAATCCAGAGTAAGATAGCCTCCTAACTTGGTGGTGAATTCCCATGATGGGCACATGCTGAAGTACAACTCCAGATCAACCACAACCATCTCTTGGATCATAGTGACCTGAGGTATTTTATGCAACACAATGAGGATGTATTTAATGACCCATAATGTCCTTATAGAGGTTCCATCTATTTGCAAGATGCCAGGGCTGCTCCTTGTATATTCCAGACCCATAACATCATAGAATGCCTTTGGCATGATAGTTGTTGCAACATCAAAGTCGATCATGCAATTGTGCACAATCCAACCTTCCATCCTGAGAGACAATTAGAAAGGGGTGGTCTATTATTTCTAGTGGAAAAAGTTATCAATGTTTGAGCTAACACTATCTGATTCAGGTTCTTCCCCTTATCTTTCACAAATTTCAGTGATTCTTGCAAAAAGTCCACTTGTCTAGGCAATTGCAATGCATCATGGAGATTCACCTTGACTAGAAATTCTTCAACTCTTCAATGATGTATGTGAATGCACTGGACTATTTTCCTTCATTGGCAGCCTCATATTTGCTTTGATACTACTGGGTAGCCTCTACCCTTTGATGCTTAGTCAAGGATGGATATTTGAGCTTTTATCTAGACTATTCCTCCATTTTAGTTTTTTCTTGTGAAGTTGAAGCTTTTTTTTGCAATTTGTTTTTACTCGTGAAGGAAAAAGATCTTTTAATAGGATAAACACATTTGGCTTGGACGTTGGAACGACTACTTTTGCTTGCACTTATTTTTTTTATTTTGCATCTTTAGATCATTAGGTTCCTTCAAGGATTCCATATCTATTGGTTCCACGATGATGTATTTTCTTCCAGCTCTTGTAAGAACTGAAACTTGCTCTTCAGAAGTTACCATAAAATTATGATCAAATTTTGTAATCATGTTGATTTGAACACTGGAATAAATTTATGCCAATGTAGATCATTATAGGTGGAGCACTAGTATGATTTGTTTGATGTGCTAGCTTCTTCATTTTCCAATACAATCAAATTTCTCTTAGGTGCCTTGTTGGTTGAAGCTACTTGCTCCTTGGTCATCGACGAAGGTTGAAATATCCTAGGCTGGAAATCTCTTTCATACCGATTCTTCTTAATCATCATGATTTCATTGCTCATCACTCTTATGGCCGATTTCATTGACTATATCTCTTTCAACAACTTTTCTTATGGATCAAGATTTGAGGGTACTAGTGGAGTTGGTAATAGAAGTGGTACAGGAAGATATGATAGTGTTGGAAATGGAACTAGAGCAGGTAACTATGGAATGGTTGGAGCAGACAGTTGTGAGATGAAAAATATCATCGTGGTTTAATATGAACTCAGATTCCATGAAGGGACTGGATACATGGGGTACATCGACAAGAGTTGAGAATATGTGTTGATGTAAAATTACTATAAAAGGTTAGGAAATATAGGAATTGTCATATTTAGTGTAAGCTTACCAATAGAAATCATATCAGCCTCAACCTTTTGCACAACAAAATACAAATAAAAAAATGTGATAATATTGGACTGAAAGATAGCCATGCTAATATTAGAATTTAAGGTATAGAGGTAATAGAATGCATCTTGTTTAGAAGTAGGTCAAATATCATAGGGAACTCTCTACAAAGTTTAGTAAAACCTAACATTGAATTCCATGCTTTCCTCCTACGAATGCCTGTAGATGGTTGTAAATGGATGCAATAGAGAGAATGGATCTAATTTTTCATTGAACCTCTTGATCAATAATTTAGTTAGCTGGTCCCATGTGGTAATAGTAGCAGGTTGTGAATACCAGTACCAGTAAAGAAACTTAGCTCAGAGAGAGAGCACGAGCAATATTACCATGACATCCTTATCCGTGATACTGTGAATGGTAACTAAATAAGCCACATCTTGGACATGCTCGTATGTCATATTAACTGTACCATCGTAAGTAGGCAAAGCCTTCAACATTGCTTGTAGAATCGGGTTATGAACTTGCATATTCAAAGCTCCAAAGTTATTTTAAGCTGGAAACTACCTTGGTGGTTGAGGTGGTATATTTTGGGTCATTTGTATTGGAGTATTTTTTTGAGGAGAAGAAAATCTAGTGGTTGTGCTAGCTAGACTTGAAGAAACAAAAAACACACTAGCTACCTGTGAAGAAGTTACGACTGATGGGATAGACATAATGACTAACCTAGGATGTTCTCCTAACACTTGTATGTCAAGCTCATAAAAATCAATGGGGTTTTTAGAATTTGTCTTTTGATATTGTGATCATGAAGAAATATTTCACTCACTTCACGTTCAAAGTATTATGGGTAAAACTAAGTCACCGGATGCTCTAAAAAGACAGTAAAAATATGAACATCGAACCTTGATACTATTCAAGTGGAACTTTTAACATCCCACCAGGCGTGCCAAAAAATGTTGGTCATGAATCTTCCTAAGTACATAATATATGTGTAAAACTGAGTCACCAGATGATCTAAAAAGACAGTAAAAATATGAACATCAAACCTTGATACTATTCAAGTGGAACTTTTAACATCCCACCAGGCGTGCCAAAAAATGTTGGTCATGAATCTTCCTAAGTACATAATATATGTGTGCCCTAGACTCGACCAACATTAATAGGCCAAATGAGAGAGATGTCCTTCGGGTCAATCTCCAAAGAGGATTGGTTCCCTTACTAATCTAATTCATTTTAAAGCTTAGGGTAATAGGAAATATATGGGAAATGATATAAAGGAATGGAAAATATGACTATGATCCAAAGATGAAAGGTGGGGCTAAACTAGTAGCTAAAATCCAAATCAATCTTTAATTAGCATGAAATAGAAAGGAAAGCTCAAGAACCATTCATAGATTGCAGGGATAATATCCAATGATTATTTTAGCATTCAGTTCTCTACCAGGAATTAAATTCAAAAACACAGAATTTAAATTTACCTAACAAAGATCATGAACTTAACAAAAATAAAAGGCAAAAAATAATTACATACAACACTACTCCAGGAACCAGAAGCCAAGAATCATCCAATTGATGCAAAAAACTTAAAGTTTTTTTGCAGAATGTTCATCCTCCATTACATCAAAATGATTAATATTTATATAGTATTTCATCTCTAAAATTAAATGTGAATTAAAACAAAATTCTAGCTAGTCAAATATTAGCAAGAGTGATTCTCTCCTCAAAAACAATGGTGATTGAATCAGAATATTCTTCAAGAAGAAGTGATCACTTTTTCATGGATTGCACCTGGGAAATCAACAAATATGGATGATATAAAAAATATTCCAGATGTTGGTGCATCGAAACTCATCAATATCACACAACAATCAATAGCTTGGATACTAAATTATGGTTAGCATTTCATTATTTTGCACCTTGAAACTCTATCTTCGCTAGGGGAGACCCAACTAAAATCAACTTTGTTTTGAAAATAATGGAATCAGTGGAGGGCACCTTGAAAATTAATAGGATCACACCAGAATATGGGACATAGCATTTGATCTTGGCATCTCCTCAATAGGAATTCTAGAAATATCAATTTCATTGCTCCAATAATTAAATTTTACCAATATTTGATCTTTCCCAAAATATATTAGCAACAATGGTGCCTTCAAAAGAAATTTTTTTTGAAAGGAAGGGGCAAGAATTGATTTCACCCAAGCAATTTGGTGTTTTCACCTATCAATAATCTTTCACTCTTCACCTGATTAATTTCACCTAAAAAATAGAGAATTTTACCCGAAAATGGGATGAAAATGATTTCTACTAAAAATTGGATGAAAATAATTGTTTTTGCCCTCAATATGGGAAAAAAAATATTTTTGCCCCCTACCTAGGGCAACTTTGACTTTTATTGGCACAACCTTCACTCGATTGACATCATTTCATCATTTGCGCTCTGTAAAACATCCTCATCTTGGATTTCACCCAAAAGAAGGGAAAAAGTAATTTTTACCTCTTACTGGAGGTGATTTTGACTTTGACTTGACAAGGCATATGTTTTGCTTGATTTTTGCCCTGAAATGTCTTCATTTATAATTTCACCCTAAATAAGGGTGAAAATTATTTTCATCCCCCCTTTGGGGTGACTTTGACTTTGATCAGTCCCCTTCCATTGTTTTCACCTTGAAACTAATTAAAATAATAATTCACTCCAAAAAAAGGTGAAATCACCTCAAATGCGTAATTTTGGGTGAAAGGATTTCTTCACTTTGTAAAATCTTACCTTCATTTTAAACCAAGCGCTTTCCATTGTTTATACTTCCATTCAAGAAGAATCTTCTTAATATGATATTTTAACCACAAGAAGGGCGAAAATGATTTATTCCCCTCCCTAGGGTGAAAATGTCTTCCCCTTTGTCTTCACTGAGACTTTTCCTTTTAATGATAATTTTTAAAGCCTTAGACCATTTTCATCACTCCTTTGATCCTAAGATGTTCTTTTGCCATACATTTCTCACTATTAATTAATTTTCTTACAGGCAAAAACTTGATGTGTATTTCTAGGGATGAAATGAACCTATTTTATTTAGTGAAATCAATCAAAGGAGGGAAAAAAAATGTTACAATAAAATAGTAAAGATAAAATATCCAAAAAACTACATCATTCATCTTATATTCTTTGAATTTTACAATCAAAATTTAGTGTGGCAAAACTGCCAACAAAAGGCAATAATATATTGCTCTCAAAATAATAAAGCAAGTAGTAGCCATATCCAAGAAGCTAAAGGAAAGCTTCAGATCACTCTACATAAGTCCTAAAATAGGAAATAACATCTAAAAGAGACAAGAAACATACCAAACTTTGGTGCAAAATAAAGTCTCTTATTCATATTACATTAGATCACCATATACCTCTAAAAGAGGATAAATTAATAAGTGTCTCGAGATACTAAATATAGTAGGTGTTCTATGTCTATCATGGTGCATAAATGAAGGTAAAAAAGGAGCCAATCCAAGGTTCACAAGAAACAAGTTTAGGTGTCTAGAAACACCATTCAAATCGTCCAAGCAATACCCATAAATGATGTCAATTTATAATCAAATTGGAGGTATTACAACCATTACATCCCTAACACAAAGCAAGGTAGAATAATAGCTTATAAATCTATGTATAAACCAAGGAAAAACCATGAAGAATTACCTTATTCAAGAACCTGAAATTCATCAAGGAAGAGAGCCATCAAAGCATCTAAAAGTTGTAATCAAGAGATACCACCTCACCACCTAGAAGCTACGTTGGAGCTAACATTGGAAGGAAATCATCGCTAGAGTTGCAAGCTAGCATTCACTGGTAGAGCGTTGGAAAAAGAAGTGAACAACTTACATTCATTGGAGGAAATATAAGTCTAGAAGAAAAATGTTGAAGGGACTTACATACAAATACTACTTGGCACAAAAAAGAGAAGTATTACAATATTCTCATGAAGGATCCTAGCAAAAATAATCATGTTCATATTGGAATGTTGAACAATCAATTGAAATCCAACAAAGAGTAACGTCTACCTCAAAGTGTTAAAAGAGGATAGCTTGTGAGTAACTTTCATCCTTGAATGTTTTGAGGTAGTAAAAAATCATTAAGACCTAGAGTGTTGGAAGAAATCATTACTAGAGCCTTGAGCATTGGTTACAAACTCACCACCATGTGTTTAAAGTACCAAGAAGGGTATAACACCTCAAGCAATCCACATTGAAGGAGATATATATTAATACATCTGAATTAAATATGTCTTACATAGTGGAAGCATGAACAATGAAGGAAGAATGCAGAGGAAGCTTGAATCTCAAGTTGAAGAGCATTCTAAGAAGGTTTATTGTAGTAAGATCAAAGCAATGACAGAGTAGCATGAATAGATATTTGGAGAGCATTGAATGCTCATCCTTACTCAACCAAGAGAGACGTTGAAGCCTCAAATAAATCAAGCCACATAGAATAAGATAGATATTGAAGTCTCAAGCCACATAGAGCACATAAAGGAAGAGCCAATTGAAGTCATAAGCTACTCAAGCCAAACTGAGATACGTTAATGAGGTTGAGTTACATAAATCCACATCACATATATGTTGAGCTATAGTGCTAAGATAAAGTCATTATTTCTTGCTTTAATTAAGGTAATATTAGAGTTATAAGGTAATATATTCAACCTTAATATTAGATTGGATACATAATATTAACAAAGCATTAGTAATCTATCAAGCAAGCTCATTTTAAGATATCATTGAAAGATATTTGCACATAACTAAGTAGGATATATAAGGTTGTCAACTCTAGTAAACTCATATATTAATTTACATATACAATTATTTTCTAATATTCTAAAATTAGGGAGTTATAAGGTATACTACTTCAAACTATATTTAATTGAAATTTAGAAAATTAATCTATTGAATAGAAAAGTAAATCTATGTGATGAGGCTTGGAAATGCCTCAATCATAGCATGTTTTGAACATTGAAACTGCCTCAAAACTCTTGTGTTTAATCTGATATGCTAGTTAAGTTGGTTTAATATGTTGTGTATTAACTTTTTGCATGATCAATGTGTTAGAAATACTATATTCTAATTTTTATAGTTTTTGCATAGTTTTATGTTACTTTGTCATAAATTGCTAAATGAGAAGTATGCTTAGGTTGATAGAAGCACTTCACTAATTTTGTTTTGATGTGTTTCAAACATTTATTTATCTAAATATAGCAAATAGTGCAAGCAAACTATTACTATTCAGCAAAAACTGGTTTTCCAATATAAATTCCAGCCAGCTGCCAATGAATGGCAAGGCATGGAATTCACACATGGAGAGAGATGAAGGCTATTGCAATCTGATCTTGAGAGCTAACCAACCTGAGAAATGTAGATGAAATCACTTGAAGAGCACACAGTTGTTCATTTTGAAGATCTTCAAAATAAGAAAACATCTTCGGAATGAGAAATACAGTATCTTCAAAATGAGTGAACATCTTAGGAATGAGAAATATAGTCTCTTCGAAATGAGCCACTTATCTTCGAAATGAGAACAGAAAGCGCTTTTTGACTTGTTGAATGATTTATGACGATGGAAAAATGGAAAGAAGGTTGAAAATTTTAAAGGAACTTCCATCTGACTTTGTCATCCTTGTCGTCCAAAGCCATCATTCATGGAAAAGATCAATTTTTATCCTCTTCTAGGATAAACCCAGGAATATTGCAGCATAATAGGAATAGATTTGTAATATATGAATGAGATATTATTAGTTTGTAAATAGATTTTAGGATATCTATAAATAGATAGCTCCCATCCAAGTTGAGCTAAGAAAGGTAGGGGAAAATAAGCAAGAAGTATAATAATAATAAAATAGCAGAAAAGTGACTGTTACAGTCTTGTAACAAGGTTTTTAGAAACAATACTGTAATTATGTTCTTGAATCAATAAAGTGCACTATTTTTATTCATGTTGTTGTGAATGAGTGTGAGTAAGATCTAGAGAGAGAGAAATACTCATACCTTCTTCTGGACAAGGATGTTGGCCACTTCCAGACCTAGGAGGACTAACAGTAGGTTTTTATTCTGATTTTTCTACAGCAGAATAAATTGTAAAACTTGTCATTTCATTTCCTGGTAAACAGCTAACAGTATTTACAATCTTAGTTTATTTCATGATTAGGATGATCTTGTGATTAATGATAGGTTTGGTTGTAATCTCCATTTTCATCAAGATTTCAAATTACTGTAGATTATCATTTTTAGATTTACTATTTTTTACAATTTACTGCATTTTGTGTTTTGTTGTCAACCCCTGCACAGAAGATTGACAACCTTCTATTACAGAGCATTGACAAGACTTAATTTCCATGTTATAATCAGGTTTCCATAACTACAAAAGTAAATAGACTTCCTTTCTGCAATCATAATTAGATTTATAATTCTGCAACTGTAACTAGGGAGTTATTTCTACAACATAATTAGATTTCATTATGTAATTGTAACTAGGATTTCAATTCTACAGTTAGTAATTAGTTTCCATTCCTGCAATTAGATTAAAGTTTAATTTATGTAATTTAGAGATAAAAATTTCCTAAATCCCCCACAGAATCATTTTCACCAATCCAATAAGACCTGTTGCTCCCAAATGACCTAATTTATAGCCCTGTTCACTCTTTCTTCTATAAATAGCCTTGTACACTGCCCTAGATTGACAAATTCATTGAGAATTAATGATGTGCATAATGAAAATGCATCATTTTGGCACCATTGTTGAGGAATAGTGTTTCTAGAAGGTGACAATAGTCCAATAGCTGTTAATTAGACTGAGCTATGAAAATTTAGGATAAATTTTGAATATAACAATTGGTTAAAGTAACAACTATTGACCTATAATTTATGGCATTAAAGAGTAAACATGAATGAGTAATCCTAGGGATGAAACATGTAGAATTACTCAAAAGGATCCCTGGATTGTTCCATTAAGAATATCTTCATGTCTAAGGGGTGAATCACTTGTGTTTGAACTAACAAAAAAATTGAAACAAAAATCACCAACTTCATCATCATTAGAACATCCTGAGAAAGAAAAATCATCAGACTCATCATAAATAGAGGATTTTGGACCTCTTAAGAGTGAAATTTGGATAGGTTTAATTGTTCCCAAGGAATAGGAAACTATTGTAGAGAGATGCAATCTAGATGGGGATGGCCAACATGGTTGTTTCCATAATGAAGGAAATGATCAGGATATGCCCCAACCTTCCAGAACATTTGAATATCCTATCTGTTTCAATCCAACACAAAACTCCCCCATGAAAACCATTTCACCTTCAGTCCTTCCAACCTTCCAAGGTGTTGTATCTGAAGATCCTGATCAGTTTTTGTTTGAATTCAAAGTAGTGTGTCAAACCTATGACTATGTAAATGAAATTAAAAAACTTAAGGTTTTTCCCTCAACACTCAAGGACTCAGCATTACGCTGGTTCATGAGCTTATAGCCAAATTCCATCCGAACCTGGGATCAAATGGAAACTATGTTTTTAGACAAATATCAGGAGTATTACCATATAAGGAATAGGAAAGATGAGTTATTTAGGATTAAGCTGGAAGATGATGAAATATTAGAAGACTATCTTGATAGGTTCTCCTTTGTCAAGGAGATGTGGACTTGTAGAGCCTGAGTCATGCAAAACCATATTTTTGAGAGGATTACAAGATGAATCAAGAGAAGTATTGGATTTTACGAGAAAATGGGATGTAAATACTCTCAATAATGACTAAATTGTGGGTCTCTGTAGGAATTACTCTCGCACTAAGTAGGGAAGAAGAAAAAAGAGTACAAATGGCATTGATGTGAAGGACCTAATAGAGGAACTTGCAAATTTTAAAACTGATATTCTGGTGCAATTGAACATAACTTTGGGAGAAATGTCTGCAAAATCTAAAACCACATAACCTTTGGCAATTTATTGCCCAATATGTAGAAATAAACATGCTTTGCAGGAGTGTCCTTTGAATAAAACATTTATCTCAGCCATTTTTAGTATCTGTTCGAAGAAGCATTTGACTAATAAATGCCACCTGCTACCACAACTCAAAACTGTGTTAGAGAGTCAGACTGAGGAACTCAACTATGTTGGACCAAAATAGGGGAGAAATTAATCATAGTACCAAAACCCCCCTTGTTTTCCTACAAATTGGGGGCATAATCCTTGGACTATGCCTTGGGGATAATCAGAACCACCCCAACGTCCTTGGAATTATTCTTAATGGAAAAATTCCCAAGAAAGGTCACAAACAAGTTGGATTAATCCAGCCTGGAATCAAAATCAAAATAACCCATCATGGAATCAAAACAACCCACCCTAGAATCAAAATCATACTAATCTACATTGGATGCAAAATCAACCACAGTGGAGTCAACAATACTAGTCCTATCCAGGGAAGTAAGGAAATCAAGGTCAAACTCAACATTTTTTGCCCGCATCTAATCAAAATTTTCAAGAAAAATAGAACCAACCATAGCAAACACAACAGGTGAAAAATCCTCAACTTCCAGCTCAATGAGTGACTAATCCAAACAACATGAGACAGGCATCCCCTGTCTATGTGGATGAAGCTGAAGAAAATGCTGAAATAAATGTTGTTGATTGTAGTAACATCCAACTTCGTTCAGGAAAATTTTTACTTGAACCTGTTTCAACTAAAATCAAGGAAAATGAAAAGCAAGAACCTTTAGAACCAGTTAGAGTTAAAACAACAATAGAGAAAGAAGAAGAAAAATAGAACCACAAGCAGAACAATTACCTTCATCAAGGATAATTCCATATCTTGAAAGATTCAATACCATAGCAAAAAATTATGAGTCAGACCTGGTCAAGGAACTTAGAAAGTTAACTATATCATTGCCCTTATTGCAATCCATTA
Organism: Wollemia nobilis; assembly: GCA_028583015.1. Classification (NCBI taxonomy): domain Eukaryota; kingdom Viridiplantae; phylum Streptophyta; class Pinopsida; order Araucariales; family Araucariaceae; genus Wollemia; species Wollemia nobilis. Next base: position 16,840,972 of record JAQPPZ010003374.1, read on the forward strand.
AGGATATACCAGTGATTAAAAGTACTATCCGATATTTGTGCATTAGAAGAGTAGGAAGAAAAAAGAAAGCATTTCTCAAGACTATTTAGGTTGAAGGAAAGAGAGCTGATCTCTTGTCTAAAAAACTAGTACCTCCAAAGTATAGTGACCCAAGGAGTCCAGTTACCATAGGCTCAGTACCAATATCAAATGTCTTAGTAGATCTAGGAGTTGCAATAAATGTCATGAACAAGGATATAATGGAACAATTATAGCTCAAACATCTCAGTCCCACATTTACAGTTTTATAAATGGTTGATAGGTTAGTTGCAAAACCTGAAGGTATCATTGAAGATGTCCCTATAGAAGTCTCTTATTGGGAATTTCTTGTAGATTTTTTGGTTTTACAGCCAATAAATTTGACACATGGATATCCCATCATTCTGGGATAACATTTGCTTGCAACTACAACAACCTTCATAGACTGCAGATCTGGAAAAATGACCATTTCAAATGGTATTGATCTAAGACAGATTTCTCTGTATCCTCCTACAAGACCCTCCAGCAATTTTTTAGGTCAGTTATGGTTTCTTGACTTAGATGAAGAACTATAAGAGGTTATTTCCACACTAGCCACCTTGGTAGTAAGGGAACACACAGAATACCTCCATGACACAAAAACTTTAGAGAATGAAACTATCCTAATGAATGTTTTGCATGAACAAGGGTTAGAAGAAGAAGCAGTAAATATCCATCAATTGTTAGGGAATGAGAAGAACCAAAATTCTGAAGGTGAGCCATCTTTACTATCATAGGAAACATCTATTTCACTACCACATGGGTGGCACCATCACCTTATTTTCCCTTCTCACTATTCCATATAGGATATGCTTCCATTAGAAATCAATGAAATAGAAACTTCTTATTTCTTCCCATATCATCATTGCCTGCTTAACTCCCTAATCACCAAGTATGAAGAAGTGAATTCAGTCCTTCCAAATACAAAACAAATAGAAGTCCATCTAGGAAAATTACTGAACATTAACAGTTGGCTTACTAGGGAAGAGGAAGAAAAATTGATAACTATTTTGCAGAAGCATGTTCATGCTTTTACCTGGGACTACAAAGATATGTCAAGAATTCACCCTGATATATGCACCCACAGGATTTATACTGAAGAATTCAAGCCAGTAAGACAACTCCAAAGAAGACTAAATCTTGCCTTGAGGGATATTGTAAAGGAAGAAATTGAAAAACTTCTGGAGGTAGGATTCATTTACCCAATTTCTGATAGCCAGTGGGTCTCTCCATTTGTTATAGTTCCTAAGAAAAATGGAAAAATGAGAGTATGTGTAGACTATAGAGAGCTGAACAAAGTGACATACAAAGACCATTTTCCATTACCTTTCATAGATCAGGTGTTAGATACCCTTGTCGGAAAGAAATACTTTTGTTTTCTTGATGGATTTAGTGGGTATAATAAAATTCAGGTTACACCTGAAGATCAAGATAAAACAACCTTTACCTGTCCATGGGGAACATTTGCCTATAGGGTTTTACCTTTTGGTTTGTGTAATGCCCAGTAACATTTCAGTGAGTGGTCTTAGCAATTTTTTTGATCTGACTACCAACAATGTTGAGATATACATGGATGATTTCACAGTATGTGGAAAAACTTTTGACTTTATATTAGAAAACCTTGACAGAGTTTTAACTCACTGTGAAACATACCAGTTATCCTTGAATCCAGATAAATATTTTATGATGATGGAGGAAGAAATAGTTCTTGGTCATCACATCTCTCTTCAAGGGATCCAGGTTGATCCAAAGAAGGTGGAAATTATCAAGAATATTCTTCCTCCTAAAACTTAGACTGATGCCAGAAGCTTCCTATGACACATTGGTTTTTACCATAAGTTTATTCCCAGCTTTAGCATAATAGCCAATCCCATGTTTGCCCTATTGACTAAATATTACGAATTCTCCTGGACTGCAAGGTGTCAGGAATCATTTGAAGCTCTGACAGAGAAATTAGTAACTCCACCTATGTTAAGAGGACCTAATTGGACATTACCATTTCACATACAAGTTGATGCTTCCAATACTGCAATTGGAGTAGCATTAGGACAAATTGATAATGGTGAACACTATGCCATCTACTACATTAGCAAGAATTTGATAGGAGCTGAGAAAAATTATACCACAACTGAGAAGGAATTCTTTGTAGTAATTTATGCCATTAACAAATTCAGGCATTACATCACAGGTTATCAAATATTCATTCACACAAATCACATAGCCATTAAGTATTTGATGAATAATCCTATGGTAAGTGTAAGAATTATTCTTTGGTTACTATTGCTGCAAGAATTTGATATCACAATGATCAACAAACCAAGAAAAGCTAATATTGTAGCAGATTTCTTGTCCAGGTTGCAAAACACAGAGGAAGGGGAATTAGTTGAGGACACTTTTCTTGATGAAAAATTATTTGCTATATCTTTCCAATCACCTTGGTTTGCAGATATAGCCAATTATTTGGTCATAGGGAAAGTTCCTCCACATTTCACTTCAAAACAGAAAAACAATTGATCAAACAGAGTTCTTCCTTTGAGTGGATTAAGGGTATACTTTTTAAGTGCAGTCCTGACCATGTGTTACGTAGGTGCATCCGAAAGGATGAGGTATATGATATCCTTAGGGATTGTCATGATGAACCCTTAGGTGAACACTATTATGTAAAAAGCATAATTAGAAAAATTTTAGGGACAGGATATTATTGGCCATCTCTTCACAAAGATGTGAAAAAGTACATCAGGCATTGTGATGCATGCCAAAGAATGGGGAAACCCACTCATACAAATGAAATGCCACTATAGCCTCAATTGGTTTTAGAGCCATTTGAGAGGTGGGGGCTTGATTTTTTAGGACCTATTGATCCACATTCTCAAGGAAAGGTGCATATTATAGTATGCATTGATTACCTAAAAAAGTGGGTAGAGGTGCGTGCTTTCAAATATGCTCATGAAGAGAAGGTCACCGATTTCTTGTATACTTAGATTTTTCAGAGATTTGGAGCTCCATGGTCTATCACCACAGACCAAGGACCCCAATTTGCATCTAAATTCATTGAGGATTTTACATAATTATATGAAATCAAACATAGAAAATCATCACCTTACCATCCACAAGCAAATGGCTAGGTTTAGGTAACAAATAGGGAACTGGAATGAATCTTGACAAAAACAATAGTTTTTCATAGGATAAACTGGCTATATAAATTACCTAAAGTAGTTTGGGCTTACAATACTACCTAGAAATCCACTACTGGATTCACACCTTATGAACTAGTTTTTGGTAAAAAGCCCCTCCTACCTATTGAATTTGAGCTACTAACATTGTGCACAACATTGGAAATTGGGATTGAATTGTCATAGGTACAGATAGACAGGATTCTACAGTTGAATGCATTGGATGAACTTCGGTTGGATGCTCTGCACCAAACTGAAGTAATTCAGGAGTAGAGGAAGCTGTGGCATGATAGTCACATTCAACAGAGAAAATTTTAGCAAGGATATTGGGCTGTGCTATTTTATTATCGCTATGAAGACTTCCCTAGAAATATAAGAACTAGATAGCTTGGACCTTATTAGATTGAAGAGGTATTTGACAATGGAGCAGCTCATCTATCTCCTATTGATGGGTCACAGAGAAAGTTGATAATGAATGGACATCGCATTAGGGTGTACCATACACCTCTGATAAAAGAGGAATTCTTGTAGTAGCTTGACAGTTGGATGCTCAACAGGTGGAAGAGATTCCCTCTTCCACTTCAATAAAATCAGCATGATCATGGCTTTCAAGAAAAGCAGAAAAAAAAAAAAAAATAGAAAAAGCAGAAAACAAAAAAAGATGAATAAATTTTGATTGTGAATTCCTTCATGGGCATGATTTCAGCTAAATCATGAATTCCTTCATGGGCATAATCAGAATAAAAAAAAAAACAGAGAGAAAAGTAGAGGTAAAAAAAAAAAAAAAAAAAAACAAGAAAAAAGAAAAAGAAAAATGAATAGCTCAGCAGTGAAAACCTTTGCTAAGCCACTACTGAGTTGGTATGTATGAAAACCAATTTTCTGGCATGCATAACCTTTAAAAATTTTGAATCATCATTGTACAAATTCACCAACTGCACTTGTTTTGAAATATTGCAAAAAATCTCAGTAGAACATCAACAGAAGCAGTCATTCTTCAAAACTTGCATTAACTTGTTTTAATCAAGTATATATTTCTTACATTTCTTCATTGTAAATGATTGGTATGTAGTATATAACAATTAACCATTAGCATAAAAGGTATCCATAAGATTTGGCATACTTAAAACATGTTTTGAGAAGGATAATATTGGTTCCTGCCTAATCTTCGGAATGAGAATGCCAAAAATAGTGCCTGCTATCTTCTTCACAATGACTGATGTATTGTCTTTGGAATGAAGCTTTGTCTTTAAAATGAGGAATTGTCTTTAGAATGAAGCTTTGTCTTCGAAATGAATAATTGTCTTCGCAATGAAGCATGATCTTCGAAATGAAACTTTATCTTCAGAATGAGGAATTGTCTTCGCAATGAAGCATGATCTTCGAAATGAGGACTTGTATTCAGAATGAAACTTTATCTTCGAAATGAGGAATTGTTTTTGCAATGAAGCATAATCTTTGGAATGAGCATTCAACATGATATTTCCACATGGCATCCAAGGAGGGGGAAAATATATGATTAGTAGAATTATTTGACTGCATATGATAAATGATACGTGCTAGTTAATATGTAATTTGTCTTATCTTGCACCCATTAAGGAAGTACCAGAATCATGAGGAAGTGACCAACAACATGCCACCATTGTTCAATGTTGATAACCATGCATGTGAGAATTCTATGGGAAAAATAGATGAGCTAAAAACAAGTGAGGTGGATCTAACGGTAAGGACATCTATGCAATCATTAATGGATAGGTGTTTGGAGTAGAAATAGAGATGTGTGCCACCCTTAATTTTGAAGATATAATTGTTAATGCAAAATTATTACGAGGTATAGTGTTGATATTGCATTTCATTTCAAAGAAGACAAACAAGGCAATTGAAAACCTAAAAACAAACCCTGCAAGTCAGCACACCAGAAACTAGCGATCCAGCGGAAGAGTAGCAGCAGAGGTGAGCAGTTTTTAACATACCAAAATAGTAAAATGAGATGAAAGACAAATATGGAACCAGTAGATACCACCCACCTTCAAGAAAATCCAGAAGTGCTACAAATTTTTGAATATGGAGGGCTTATGCCATTCTTTGGACAAATTTTATGGGTCCTTTGAAGATTTTGTCGGCATGTTCGCTCACACATTCAAAAATAATCGGGCACACATTAACGACATGACAATTAAGGTAACCCCTAAATTTTTAAGTCAAATTACTGAGCTTCCATTAGAGGTTATTCAAATTTCTAGAACTGGCAAAAATACACTGGAAAATGTAGTTAGTCAATTTCTGGAAGAAAATGATAGGGAGCCAGAATACTTAATGCACAACAACACATGCAAGGGGGTAAAAAGGGCCAGCCTACAAGAACTATGGAATGAAGTGGCCACATGGATAATAAAATTTTTAACCTGTGAAGGGCAGTATGTACTTTTATCAGGGTATCATTTCAAAAAATTTAACCACCTAAGACATGGTAGGCAACAACCAGAAGTTAGGGTAAATATTTCCCTGTATCTGCACCAGGAGTTGAAAAATATGGCAAAACGATATCAGGAAGGAAAAGGGAGCCCTCACCACCATGGTATTATTAAATTAGTCTGCTAGCATCATTTTAGAGGAAACCCTAGAATCTTTGATAGGTTTTATTCTACTATGAATGATGTAGTTTTTGGAAGAGAGGATGAGGAGGAAGAAGAAACAGATGCTATCTGCAGATCTTTGTTGTAGAGGAAGAAGAAAAATATGCTGCCACAGATTCTATTATAGAGGATGAAACACACCCATTAGAATCAATAGAGCACCTTTCTCCATAACCTTCAACCTCACAAGCTAAGAAACAAAATAAGAGAGGGCCTGGAACCGGTAGTCGAAAAGAAAAATAGAAGAAATTTTGTTTTTTCTGAAGATGTTGCTAATCTATTAGAATAGGGGAGTGAAGTGCCTAGAAAAATAGGGGAAGAGACAACAAAGGAAATAGAAGCACTCCCACTAGAATCTAAAACTGTCCCCACAGCCCCTCTTTGTCACCAAAAAATAGGGCAAGAAGAAAAAATTTGCATCAGGAACTAGGAGGTCTACAAGACTCCACTTGAGAGAAATATAAGAATAGGTGATATAAGAAGAAGGTGGAAAAGGTAGTCTAGATGTTACAGAAGTGCAACCAGCCCCTAAAGAGTTTTTAGAATTCCTTGAACAAATGATTGAAGAAGAGACTGGGCAAGACAGTTTTGAAGTTGCTACAATTCAACAAGCCATAGAAGATGTGGATGCAATCATATATATTTTCATGGAACCTCCTAAACAAGAGTAGATAGCTAAAGTAGAAGATGAGATAGCTATTGAGCAACAAACTATAGATGATTTGTCTACATCAAATTATGAATCCAAAATAGAGGAGGTGGACATCACAGAATAACTAAGAGGAACAAAAAGTGTTATCAAAACACAAACTAAATGGATTGAAGAAAAAGAAAATATCATTGAAATACAGGAAAAGAAGATTGCAAAATTACAGCAGGAAGTGGCATAATTGAGGAAGAGGCTGTCACAGTATGAAGAACAGCCAATTGTATATATTGATGAGAATAATTTGGCTTAGTTACTTATGGGATTATCTAGGGCAGATGACTCTTTTACTTTGATTGAGGCGTCTAAAACTTTGATTAAAGACATAGGTGCTCATTCTGAAGAAGCGCCCTTCCATTATAAAGCATTGCCTTCTCATTTTGAAGATGCTCCAAAATTGATAAAAAACATAGAAAAGAATATTGGAGATGAGTCACAGTAGGAAACACCAGCACAGAAGTAGTTTAAACAACAACATGCAATTGTTCAAGTAAGTACTCCCTCAAATGAGATTTTTGTATTTAAAATTGTTATACCTTCAATAAAAGTAGAGAAAAGGGATACAAGTAGAATTATTATCAGATGACCACCAGCGGAAATAGCAGAAAAAGGGATACAAGTAGAATTATTATCATATGACCAACCAGTGGAAGTAGCAGAAAAAAGGGTTCAGGTAGATCTGCTACCCAGATTTCCACTTGTAGTTAGACCAACCAATACTGTATCCCTAGAGCAATATAATATAGACATAGCTAGTTGGGTGATCAGATATGAAAAACTTGCCACTAAAGTTGAAAATTTTAAATTGGAAGGTAAATAGTTAGAAGCAAAAGAAATAGAAATCAAGGCATTGAATGAAAAAGTGACTGATTTATGTCAGATTGCTGAGTTTTTGGTCCAATTCAGACGGTCGGCTAGATTTTACAGTCTCATTCTAAAGGATAAATATCTCAGATGGCAGGTCATGAGGATTAGCTCAAGTCTCCCATACAAATTGGACACAACTGCAGATTTCTTAGAAGCCTATTTTGATAGCCCTGTAGAACATAAAAACCTCTTATGTGAATTATTTTTACATAGGTTATTTATTCCAAAAGAGGTAAATTTTCACCCTTAAATTTACATAGGAGATGTTCAACTGAGAGCATTCATGTCCACTTTACAAAATAAATTTTACTGGGACCAAGAGAAAATACAAAATAAAGAAATTGAATTAAGAGCTGAATTGTTAGTCAGAGCAGTTCAGCCAAATCATCCACTTATCACCAGACAAAATTTCACCATGATGAATAGGGAAGATGTAAAAAGGATGTACTTGAGCAATTTGAGGGACTGTGTGACCAAATTCTAGAATTTTTGTAATAACAGTTTTGTTCCAGCATTATCATTTTGCAGAAACAGATGGGTAGAACTTTCCATTTTTTTACAAAAAAGGGAACCTATCTCCCCCATTAACCTATAATGGTCCAAAAGAAGGGCAGAATGAGTGATACATCTGATTGAAATCATGCAACATCATTGGATATGTCTCATATTTAGGCCTCCAACCATCATTTCTCCAGTTCCCTTCTATTTTGAAGAAGATTCACAACCTGATGATCAGTTTGAAGAATGGCTCAAAAACATTCGGGAGAATAAGGGATATTATATAGACACCAAATTGTTCTACAGATCATGGAATTTGAATATGCATATATATGATTCTATAGCCCAATAGAATGCATGAGGACATGCATTAATATAAGTTGGGGGAAAATGATGAGGCCTGGAAATGCCTCAATTATAGCATGTTTTGAACATTGAAACTGCCTAAAAACTCTTATGTTTAATTTGATATGCTAGTTAAGTTGATTTAATATGTTGTGTATTAATTGTTTGCATGATCAATATGTTAGAAATACTATATTCTGAGTTTTACATTTTTTGCATAGTTTTATGTTACTTTGTTATGACTTGCTAAATGAGAAGTATGCTTAGGTTGATAGCAGCACTTCACTAGTTTCATTTTGATGTGTTTCAAGCATTTGTTTATCTAAGTATAGAAAATAGTGCAAGCAAACTGTTATTGTGCAGTAGAAACTAGTTTTCAAATGTAAATTCCAGCCAGCTGCCAATGAATGGCAAGGCATGGAATTCACACATGGAGAGAGATGAAGGCTATTGCAATCTGATCCTAAGAGCTAACCCACCTGAGAAATGCAGATGAAATCACTTGAAGAGCACACAGTTGTTCATTTCTAATATCTTTGAAATGAGAAGACATCTTTAGAATGAGAAATACAGTCTCTTCGAAATAAGCGGACATCTTCGGAATGAGAAATACAGTCTCTTCGAAATGAGCCACTTATCTTCGGAATGAGAATAGAAAGCACTTTTTGACTTGTTGACTGATTTCTAATGATGGAAAAAGGGAAATAAGGTTGAAAAGGTTAAAGGAAAATATCTCCCATTTGACTTTGTCGTCCTTACCGTCCAAAGCCATCATTCAAGGAAAAGATCAATTTTGATCCTCTTCTAGGATAAACCTAGGAATGTTGCAGCATAATAGGAATGAGATATTCTCAGTTTGTAAATAGATTTTAGGATATCTATAAATAGATAGCTCTCATCCATGTTGAGCTAAGAAAGGAGGGGAAAATAAACAAGAAGTATAATAATAAGAAAATAGTAGAAAAGTGACTGTTATAGTCCCGTAACAGGGTTTTTAATAGCAATACTATAATTATGTTCTTGAATCAATAAAGTGCACTATTTTTATTCATGTTGTTGTGAATGAGTGTGAGTAAGATCTAGAGAGAGAGAAATACTCATACCTTCTTCTGGACAAGGAGGCTGGCCACTTCTAGAATTAGGAGGAGGACTAATAACAGGTTTTTATTTGATTTTGCTGTAGCAGAATAAGTTGTAAAACTTGTCATTTCACTTCCTGGTAAACAACTAACAGTATTTACAATATTAGTTTAGTTCATGATTATGATGATCTTGTGATTAATGATACGTTTGGTTGTAATCTCCATTTTCAGCAAGCTTTCAAATTACTGCAGATTGTCATTTCCAGATTTACTATTTTTTGAAATTTACTGCATTTTGTGTTTTGCTATCAATCCCTGCATAAAATATTGCCAACCTTCTATTATAGAGCATTGAAAGGACTTAATTTCCATGTTATAATCAGGTTTCCATTACTACAAAAGTAAATATACTTCCTTTCTACAATAATAATTAGATTTCTAATTCTGCAACTATAACTAAGGAGTTATTTCTGCAACATAATTCAATTTCATTATGTAATTGTAACTAGGATTTCATTTCTGCAATTAGTAATTAGTTTACATTCCTACAATTAGATTAAAATTCAATTTATGCAATTTAGAGATAAAATTTTCCTAAGTCCCCCACACAATCGGTTTCACCAATAAGACCTGTTGCTCCTAAATGACCTAAGTTATAGCCCTATTCACTCCTTCCGCAAATAGCCTTGTACATTGCCCTGGATTGAAAAATTCATTGAGAATTAATTATGTGCATAACGATAATGCATCATATTGCTTGCATATAGAGTTGGAATCAATTGGTAAAAATTGTCTCATACTCATTCTAAGGAGACAAAAAAAAATCCAACCATTAGATCCTACTTCAATAGGAGAGATAAGGTAATATTGAAGGTTTATTATTATTCTCAAAATATTACAAAATCAACAAAAATGTGAACTAAGTATTTCTAAGCTTTATATTAAAGTCTATAGCATATCATAAATTACTTGGAAGACATAAGGAAGCCTACAAGACCTAAACCTAAGAAAGGTTTTATCAAATTAGTTCCAATATCTAGGGAGTCATAAGGTAGCACATAAAAATTATCATGACTACAAGAAAAAATTCATCCTTATAGAACTCAAATACTTAAAGGTCCAAATTACCTCTCATGGAAGAACAAAGTGAGAGTCATTCTGATATTTGAAAAACTTTAGAAAATTTTCAAAGGGACAAACACTAAACCAACTTCAAGAGATACAAAAATTCAAAAATTTGAAGAGAGTGATGCTAAGACACTAATGATAATAAAATTTGCCATCATAGATGAGATACAAGATTACATTAGCTCAACAAGAACATATTTAGAGGTTTGCAAAACCTTAGAGAAAATATTTTAAGGGAAGAATAAAGCCACTATCCTAAACCTTCAAACTCAATTACATTCTCTAAAAATGAACAGTAGTGAAAGTATAGAACTATTCCTAAGGAAGATAGTAGATATCAAAGGTAAATTATTCACCTTGGGAAAAGAGGTTAAATATAAATTTCTTATTCAAGTAACCTTGAGAGCACTTCCAGATAGCTATAAGTATCTAGTTACATCTTTACAGGTTCTAAGTAAAGATACAATATTTAATGAACTAATCAACATTCTTCAAGAATATGAGGTAGAAAATATAGCGAAATATGAAATGAGTAACAATGCATTGGTCTCAAAAGATAATCCACAAGGAAATATTACCTCATCATAAAAATATCGAAGACTAAGGAATAAGAAATATTGTGAGATATGCAAGAGAAAAGGTCATAGCACTAGTTATTGTAGATTCAATCCAAGAAATCAGAATCAAGAAAATTAGATGAACTATGGAAGACAACCAAATAGGGTATTCCAACCAAGGCAATATCAAAATAATCCTTGATAGCAACAATTTCAGTATCAAAATAATTATTCACAATTATAATATCGAGAAGGGAATCAAAAAGGACATCTAGCTCAAAGAATTGAAGAAATTGAAGAACTGGAAGATACTACAGATGATCAAGAAGTCAAAGCTCTTTCACAAAGAGTATTTTTTTTATGAAAACACTAACTACCTGCTTGAACACGTTACATATTCGAGAGAAGATCCATATTGAAGACTAAATTCTTCAATACCTAAATAATGTAATACAAGGGTGTGTTAGAGTATATTACATTATTTAGATACATTGTTAGATTAGGAGTATAACTTAGGTTACATGGGAAAGAAGTAATAAATGCACAAGTGTCAATGTGCAATAATGTAAATGTACAAGTATTCCACTTGTACATGAGCCATAGGAAAGGTAGTTAGGAAGAGTAAGGGGCAAGTTACCTATATTCTTATATAAAGGCCCCATAGTGAGTAGATAGAGTGTGTGTGAGTAGTGTAGGCAATATTACTATAGTGTAGTAGTACAATGTAGTGTTTCTTTAGTGTTCTAGAGTGCTCACTTCTTACTTTAATTTACATTGTACTATTTTCATAACTTTCAATTAATAGCATATTTCAATGTTATTGCAAAATTCCATTATCTTTTATTTCTACATACTTTGCATTCTATGGTTGCATTCTCCCATAGCATACATTATCAAAAGCTAACATTCTCAAGCCTAGGCATAGAGCCTCATATTCTACTACGTTATTTGTGTAACTCAATGTTAATTTATAAGAGAAAGCCTTTTGGGCTCCTGTAGGGGATATCAGAACTACACCAGTCCCAACACCATTTTTGCATCTTGCTCCATAAAAATAGAGCTTCCATATTTGACTGAGTGTAGGGATTGATTGATCTAGGAGATCCAATTTCTTAACCGCTAGCTTCTCAATTGTGTAGGTAACTAACATAATTTCAATCATGGCATTGAAATACTTGAGTGAAAATTGATCAATTGTTTAAAATTCTTCAAGCACCTCTTCCATCAAGTCCTCTTCTTTAGTTGCCATGCTAACTGTGTTTACCTAATAGCCCACCTCCTCCAAATTCTCAATATGGAATGAGAAGGGTTTTTTATAAATAGATATTCACTCTTCTTCCCTTATAGGGTATTTTCATATGAGAATAATCAAGGGAAATATAACCACCCATATTAGCAGTAAACTCCCTTGAGAGCCACATCTCAAATAAGGTTCCAGGTCTTCCACCACAACCTCCTAAATGATAATAACTTGTGGTAATATATGCAACACCATGGGGACATCTTTGATGACACCTACAATTTTCACAAGAGTGCCATACAACTACAAAATATTAGGATAGTTTCTTATGTATTCCATGTTCATAATATAGCATACTTCCTTGGGCATAATCATAGTGGCATCTCCTAAGTTGATCATGTAATTGTGTATGATCCACCCCTCCACTTCTAAAAAAATATAAAATGAAGATGACATATTATTTCTTGCTCCCACTAAAGGGTTACATTGAGCTAGATTCTACTCTGGATGTGTTTTACCCTAACTTTTTATCAGCTTAAGGGAAGCTTATAGTAAGTCAATTTGCCTAGGAATAAGTAGAGCATCATACATACTTGATTTTGAAGATATTTTTTTAAATCCTCAATGATGTTGAAGGTAGGGACTTCAAAATGTCTCTCCTTATCCCTAGGAGGGTTCTAAAACCTACTTTTGTACTCATGGGTGGCTTCAATATCCTAGTACTTTATCAGAGAAGGATATTTCAACTTATCTCTAACCTCTTCTTGAGTCTCATCCTTCTTTGGTTAAGTCTCAACTTGCTTGGTCTCCTTTATTTGTTTTTAAAATGGCCTATAATTAGGCCCCCTCTATGGGATTTCCTTCTCCAATTTCATATTATCTTTTGTATTTATGAGAACCTTTAAGGGGTCTAATTCATCTATAGCCACTTGCAAAGGTTTCTTTCCCAACCTTGTCAAGAAAAAGACTTGCTAAATAGAAGGTGTCATGAAATTGTAATTGCATTCTCTAATCATATTAGCCTACTCTTTCTAGAACATATCTGCATTCTCAATAGCCACCTTCTAGACATAATTTTTATGCATTATACAAGTGCTTTCTCCATGGGGGTTATTACGTATAGAACATCAATAATTTGACTCGGATGCAGAGGTTGAAGGCTCTCCTTATTCATTAATGAGGATTGTATTGGATCTTTCTGGAGGCTTGCTAGTGGATGGAACCTAATCCCTTTCTACATATGGGAATATTCTAGGTTCAAAATTCCTCTTGGTCTTCCTCCTTTTCATCAAATTGATTTCAATGATGAGGTTTTCATAGTGCTTTGCATTTTTTGTATGAGAGTAGCCTATGGATCCGGGGCTAGTAGTATAGGTGTTGCAAGGAGAGTAGGTAATTCTAGTAGTGTTGGAACTACGTGTAAGGCTGGTGCTACAATAGGATTAGGCCATTGTGGAAAATTTATTAGAGGGGGTATTATGGAATAAGCAAGAATTGAAGAGAGTGCCTATGGTTGGCTTTAGGAAAACTTAGGAAAAATAGGTATAATGTATTTAGGAGGGAGCCTACCTATAGCGATGAGGACCTTCTCTGCCCTTATAACTTATTGAAAAATATGAGGAAAATTTAAGACATTCAACTATCTAATCATTAGTCCTAGGTCTAATTTGAAATCTCTTAGGTAATAATAGATAGCTTGCTCATTGGTTGGTCGAAGGTCATCGGGTACTCTCTACCAATTTTGGTTGAACCTGATATTGAAATCAATAATTTTCTCCTAACGATGTTATTGTATTACCATGAACTAAGTAAGCAATAACAAATGGTTAGATTTCCCACAAAATTAGCCCAAGATATTATGCTTCCATTGGGTAAGTTTCTATACCAATATAGCATTTTACCCTTCAAGTAAATAACCAACAACCTTATCATTACATCCTCCTCTTGGATTTTGTGAATGGCATCTAATGATGCCACATCTTGAAAATGCTCATATGTTGTTTTACCAGTGTTATCATAGGTTAGCAAGGCTTTTAGGGTAGTCTAGGGAATAGCATGCTAATCCGCAAAGTTAAGAGGACTTGTATGGTTCCATTTGAGGTATCCTAGATTTTATTTCTAGGTCATTGTCTCTTGAGGAGAAATAAGAACTTCAGGTGTTAAATCAATGCTAATATGGTCCTCTATAAGAGATGAGTATGGAGTGGATTTAGTAAAGAGAACGAGTTGCCTTCTCCCAAAGTTCAATTCAAGAAACTCAAGTGGTTCTTTAGACTAGCTAGCCTTATATCTTGTGAACATGAAAAAGTGTAGGATTAATGCAGTGTTTTGGATTTTACTCTAATGGAATCACCAAGTGATAAACAAATGGGTATAATAGAGTATCATTTAGCTCTAGAATAACTAATATATGGGACTACATCCCACCAGGAATGCCAACAATTATTGGTCTCAAAATATATCTAGCAGAAAGAGTTGTGTAACCAAAGACATCGAACAACTTTGAATGGCCTCTAAAATAGAAGTTGTGAGGTCAATCTCTAGAGAAGGCCGGTTCCTTTTGAATCCTAGATAAATGTGTTTGAGAAAAGGGGGAAAGAGAGAAATAAAACTAAGTTGAAGCTAAATATTAAAAAGAGACATGTTCAACTACATCAAAATACATGTACAGATAAACTTGAAGTAACATACAAAATATTCATGAACTATATAATAGATCAACCAATGCTTCCCATTAACACATAACATACATATTTTGATTGAAAATTCTAAAATTAGTGAATAAATAACATGGAATCCAGGATGTAAAATTAGATTCAATTTATCCAACTAATTTTAACACAAATAATTAATCATACCATCATACATATATGAAAAGTTTTAGATGCTAGACAATAATCCACTTGTATTAAGAGTGCTTCAAATTTTACATGCAGATTGTAATAGCTAAAGAGTCAACGATTTTAAAATGCCTTACATTCATGCATATATATCCCTAGGAAAATACCCTTGTTACAAGTTAATTGAGGCCTCATTAATGGAGGGTGGTTGTGTCAAAGGGTAGCTGGATTAGGTTCATATCCTACAACTGTACTACTATTAATTGAGCACTTTTGCGATATCCAAGTTGGTTACACCTACTTTGCTTCCTGGTCTGGTGTCATATCCGATAGCCTTGATGCTTTAAATATTTATGTATGCTCCAGGAAAATAGGTTGTTGTAATCCTTTATGCTACTTGCAATTTGTTTTAGCCGTTGTATCCTATGGCCAATCAATAGTAACTTTTCCATTTTTAATAAACTACATGTCAACTACATATCAGATTTGGATTGACCATGCATTAAATCCATTCACCAACCTCCTACCTTGGATGTAGTTCTATTTGTGATAGATTTAGATCTCCTTTATTTGTTGCAATGGACCTTTGGGTTTCACATAGGCTGCAATCACTTCCTATTTCCACACAGGGTACCTATCCCTGTATGTGGTAGACTTTTGGGTTGGGTCTTCGATCATTTGCTTCCCAATTTTCCACCCTACTTAGTCTTCATCTTGCCTATGGGAAGCTTTCAGGACCTACAAGATATTCCATATCATTCTGCTTCTCCATCGGGTCCATAACTTAGTGAAGTAATGAAAAACAATGCACCTAATGGTAAATAACAAATTGCATCTATCCTCTATGTTTAATGAGCATCAAATCGGAAGCATGCAAGTAAGATGGAAAAGATAGCAAATAACAAGAAATGAAAAAAAGTAAATTGATTTATTATTAATTATGTGGATAAAATACAGGTTAAAAAATTTCCCCTTGAGGTCTTAAATGATTGATACAACTATTACAAATTTTGGGTGCCCAAGGATCAAATCCTTCAAGATATTCGGGTGCACATCCAATGTCTTTCCTCGTACCCACAATTAAGGTGGGTAGGCTAAGGCTGCTGCCACTTGTTTCTTTGATCTTTTATGTCCTATTATCCTTTCCAATGCATTGTATAGCCTACACCTATACACAAGGAAAGCATAAATGCAATGTAGTGAGTGTGTATAATGTAAAACATGCAATCCCCATAGGCACCAAAAAGCTAGTAATGATAATGTACATAAAATAAACTCCAAATAACTTGAAATTTCATAGGGATGTAAAATAGAATGTTGTGGGTAGATATCACAATAAATATAGCAGAAATTGTGTCTGATGGCGTGCCATAATCGCAATGATCGTCCTCAACCTGCAAAACCCAAAGTAAGCAATTTTTAAACCAAAACACCTCCAAATAAAATGAAAATTGGTCAGAATACATAAAGGGATATTCTAAGACAACCCATATGGTTAGATTTTTATAATAAATAATAGTTGTAGGTGTTTCTCCAAATTACCACCGTAGGCCTGCGTGAGACCCTGCAAAACACTAAAAATGTGATATATCCCTAAATATAGATCCAAATTGCATGAAATTTTGACAGAAGCATAATATGAAAATTTAGAATCTAACTAAAAAATAATAGAAGAAAAAACATGCACATATTTGTATCCTTCCTTGTGTGGGACGGTCAGGACTGTCACAGGTTGGGGGTCATCCTAGGGTGGGACGACCACAAGTTATGTACTTATTTTACCCCCAATTCCTCCAATAATTGGTTAAGGATATCCTATATAGTGTTTTAGTCAAATTTGGTATGCAAAATCACTCATATGATTCAATTTTGGGATCATAATGCACCTCCCAGTTCACTCACAAACCTCGTTCTCTAGGTAGAGATTCCAAGGGAAAAGAAAGAATGAAAGGTTGGAAGGAAATATTAGTAGACTTAATTGCTTTATCCTAAAACTGATCTCTATGTCTTTTGTGTGGAAAGTAAATTCACTTTATAGCCAAAGAAGGCCTTTGGGCAAATAGGCATGCAAGGGCATGCGGGGCACCAGGTGCCACTTGGCCATCGGGGTGGCATGCATTGGAGGGGGAAGAGGATCTCCCAATTTGGCCTCCTTTATGAGGTATGTCATAGAATTATATGCCCTTAACCTTGCATGGTTGAATAGGTAGGGAAAATGGTATTTTATGGGTGCCATTTATCCATAGTTTGACTTTTTGGGGGTCAAAGCTCATGGTTGTAACATAACAGTAGAGTATTCTTAATGGGGAGGTATTTTATAGAGGCAAGAATGATTCCTATCCAAGCCTATATCAATAACCAAATTGGACAGTCTTCTAATCACCCGAACTACCCTGGTATGAACTATCAATTCCTTTTACGGACCCTAATTACATACACTGTATGATATCAGATCATATAGTGGCCAAGATGGTATGATATTACACTCAGTAAAATTGAAAGATGCTATTTTGGGGCTGCCATACACATTTTTGTAATCGTTCAAGCTGGTTCACCAAAAATGCCAAATCGGGTAAATTCTTATCAATCGCATGTTTTACCAAATAGGGTAACAATCTCTTGTACAATTTGTACGATGTAAAATGTATGATATGTACTAAATAAAGGTAAAAAAAGGTGTTAATTTCTATCCTCTTCTACTCCAATCTCTCTCTTGTATTTTTTGTAAAGGTTTAACAGCCTAAACAAGACAATCTCTTTCACAAACAAAGCATTCAAACCAGGTTGGTGAGATATTCTATACAAGTAATTCCATCTAGGAATCATAAAGTCTACTTCAATACATATTTACAAACATCATTAAGATCCTAAATTATTCCCCATGATTCACCAGTGATCATCTTCTCCACAAAGCTACAACAAGGTCTAAAACTGACATATAACAGTAAGGTAGAAACTCAATTACACAATGTTAATCCACCATGCATTATCCATTCACAACAAGACCATACATTGTCATCCAAAACATCTGTTATTCTCATTAATGGCTATAAATTCAGTTACAATGTGGAAAACTCTTTCAAGGTAATTGTAATAACTCAGAAATATATCTATCTCTCTATTCTAGCAACTAATAACCAGTAAACTAGTAGCCAGACCTACAAATTTGAAAATGGGGCCTTATATAATGTTTTCCAGGCTGTTACAAAGTGGTTCCTGAGACAATACATTATTCACAACTACCCATATACAACTAAATCCATTATTTTGGCATTTTCCTAAGTTTACACCTTAGTTTAGCAAATTCATGTGACATTTAATCCCAAAATTACATTTCATTTGCATTTGAGTGAATTTTAGTGTGCCATATACGATTTGCTACTGCTCTGTATGGTTTTCCAATCTAGTTGTATGATTTTGCCTTCCACTATATGATTTGCTCCAACTGTACAGTTTTACAAAATTTGAGCAAATCATTCCCAAAACTATCAAAATCCAGTAAATCACTTTTTCTTCTTTGGGAGGTGGATTTGCTACCTAAATCTGCCCTCCCCTTTACTTTAGTCAACATCCTCAATGACTCATTATGATTCTTCTACTGAGCTTCCAATATAGCTACTTCAACCTCTAAGTCCTTGACTTGTGTCTTGTACATTTCTCGTTCATTTCTCAGCTTGGCTACATAGCTCCCCATTTCGATGGCTTTGGCTCCGTGAAGGTTAGCCTTCTCCTCAATGGCTTTCATGAATTCCATAATTTGTTTTTCTCATTCGAAGGCACTCTTCTTCAATTTCTCCTTCCAGTGAGCTTTTGCTTGAGCAGCCACTTGGAGTTCCTCATTGTTTTCATCAATGGTCTCTAAGTGATGTTTAATATTAGCTTCAAGAGCTCGAACCTGGTCTTATTTAATCCTCATCTGAGATTGCTTCTCCAAGACCATCTCATTCAACTTCTTGTTGTCTTTTGTCAACTCTTCTATCTACTTGGATTGTGTAGCCATTTGCTCACTCTTTTTGGCCAACTGATTTGTCATATTCTCATCCTTCACTTTGAGTTGTGCCTCCAACTCCTTAATATTGTCCTCTATCATCTAGAAAATCTACCACTTTTCCTCTTCAAGCATGGTAACTCTGGCTTCAGACTCTACTTTGAGGCCTGATAGATCCTCCTTTAGTTTCTTTATTTTCTCTTCTACCATAGTTTTGCTTTTTTGTAGTTCATCTTCCATTACGGTCAATTTATTTTGAGTGGCTATAGCTCTTCCTCCTGTGCCTCCTTGAGCCAATGGATTTCCTCCAATCCAATGCTCAGCCACTCTATCCAGTGTGTTAGGAAGTTCAACTTCCATAGGGTAATGGACACTCTTGTAGCGACCCTCCTATATTCAACTTCTACCATATTGATAGGGCAGGATGGATGACTCACTCAATCCAAATATATCCTTGGGTCCTTCCTGTAATACGTGATCGTCCCTTCTAGCAAGTCTTCTCTTTCTAACATTTTTGTTACCTCTTTCCTAGGTAACCTCCATGAATGTTGTGCATGAATACCTGCTATCCTCTCTATGCACTCCGCACTACTCACCCATTCTGTTATCCTCTCCAACTTGAGAGATACTTGTTGCTCCCACAACTTCAGTTCTCCCATTTGGCCAATACAAAATTCCATTCTAGCACTATTCATAACATGGCCTAACTGAGCAAATAAGTGTTCCACCTTATCCTCTATTCCACTTGCATCATATTCCATTGTGACTCTTTGAAACCGTGGTATTTCTAGAAGATAACTGGATTGCATTCCCCACAATTCTTCCTCTATAGGAGTTCTTAAGTATTATTCTTCCCTAAGGTGGGTAGAGCTTCCTCCAATCTCTCTAAGTACTCTCTCGATATCTATCTTTTCCCGAGGTGGGGATTGTTTCACTATTTTCTCCTCCCCCTTACTATCCATAATGTTTATAATCTCCTTCTGAGATCTGGTCATCTTTTTCTTGAGCCTTTTATGCTTCGGTTGAGTCCCCTTGTTGCTCCTTTGTATTTTCCTGAGCTACTTCTTGTTGAGCAACAAGTGCTTCTTTTTCTTATGGAACTTTGGTATTCTTCGGGACATCTTTCTTACTGGAGCCTCTTGTTACAATTTTGTAATGAGTCTTCTTCTACGGTACTTGGTCCAATTCCCACTTTATACTAGGTATTGGCTACTCCATCGTACCCTACCTCAATTCCTATAAAGAAATAAGAGGCATCCATATTATCAAAATGGTCAAATATGTCTGAAGATTGCACTATCTTCTCTGCCTCTATCCAATATAACTCCTCCAGTTCCATGGCTTCTGATTTCGACTATTCCTTCATCTATACTTTTGAAACTGGTTTATCTACCATTCTTTCTCACTACCTTCTCATATATATTTATACCAGGCTAATCTCCATTTCTTTATTGAGAGGTTGCTCATGTTGCCTTTGTGCAGGTACTTGTTTTTCTAGTTCTGGATCCAATCGTCTAGAATGTTTTTTTTGATGATGTACATCGACATCCTCCTCCATATAAGTATCTCCCTAAGCTTCACTCCTATACCACTTACTTCTCATGTGTGGTTTCTCCAGAGTACTCTTTGCTATGGGTATAGCCTTTACTCATCTCAATATCATTGGTCGGTCTGGCCTAATTTCTCTAGGCAACATTAACCCTGGGAATTACATTCTCACTTATGTGACTGCATTCAGTAGCAATCCTATTGCCTGAAAGGCCATCTCAAAGTTCTTCAGTATTTTAGTAAATGTCTCATGCATACTTATCTCCAGAAAGGTACCCCAATCATACATAATTCTCTGGGTGATACCTTCTATGTACTGTGCCATCCACATTGGCATCTCAGTTTCCCTTGTATCTCCTAACAATCGAGCCATGACTGTGTTCATCACACATGCCCAATTATCACTTCGCAACTGGCTCTACTTTATTCCATGTTTTCTTGCACCATAAATATTTGCATCTATCATCGATTTGATAGTGGTCATGGTGGTAACCAGGCGGTGTGCTTCTATTGGATCTACCAATTTCTTGACTATCTCCATGCCTTCCGTTGGTAACCCAAATGTTCTTTGGAATGCCTTCGTTGAAACTTCCACCTTCACTGACCTCTTGCCCACATTGACATAGGTTTTCTGAGTTGTATTATTTGCTTGAAATATCTATAAAAGATAGTTTTGGAAGAATGTCCTATGAAATGGTGGAATTTGTGCAATGACCGACACTTGCGCATTTTTTAATATCTTCCTCCATGGATGAGATCTGTTCTTCTCATCACTCCATAATTTCCTGCATGCTTTTGCTCTGTGTTGTACAAATATGATGTTCAACAATTCCACCTGGTATTCCTCCTATCCACTACTCAGGTGTTCTTCTTATTCTTGCACATGTACTTTGCTCCTCAACTCATTTTGTGAGGTAGCTTCTTGGGCCATCCTTCCCTCTCTATGTCTCGGTGGTGTTCTATCTAGGTGTGACCTCCAATGGCTCTGTCTCCTCCATGACCTCCTCTCCTCCACATATGATTACCACACCTTTTGTGGGACTAAAACTGACACTCGAGGTGCTACCATGAGTATGCCTCTCTCTCATGTAGCAGACCTGGTGATCTCTCCACCCTATTTGTTGCAATCCACCTCAATTGACGTCCAAATTCTTTTGTTGAGATCATTCCTTCAACATCTCACTGATTAACTCAACCTCCTCCTCTACCAATAGAAACATACTATAAATCATACAAACTCCTATAAAAATGTACAATATATGGTTCTAGCTCCCTTGTATAGTTTCACCTTCCTCCACCACTTCCATATCGTACACTTATTTGGTTGTTTTTCCCTTTACCCCATTAATCTTCAAACGGTCAAATCTCCTCCAAATCGTACGACTGCAACCTAAAATTATACAGGGTGCCAGTACTCCGTACTCTACTACTTTTTGGCTGCCCTCCTCTTTAAAATTTGTATGATTTCATAAAATTTCTTATGATCTCTTAAAAACTATTAAAAATGGATAAAACTACACTTTTCTTCCTGGAAATCATACAATCTACCTCCAAATCATACAATACAACTTCTCTAACCCTCACTACTACAAAATACTAGGTTTTTTGTCTCCTTGGATGAATCTGCCACCAACCCAGTTGTCGAATTGCCTTGATCTACTCTTGAGTGCTTTTCTTCAACCAATCTTTCACTCCTTCACTCTTGCCACAATTTTATTTAGTTTGACAAACTGCTGGCTACAATGTATGGCTGTACGGACTGTCCTTTTCTCTCCTCCCATTTCCTAGCTCACTATTTTCTAGATTTTTAGTTCTTAGGGTTTCAATCTTCCATCTGCTTACAATTTACCTAATTCCAACCACCAATCTTTGCTCCCTCTAGCTCTAATCAGCAATTTATCCATCCAAAATCCGTAAAATGATGTATTCTGACATATTCTACTATAATATAAAAATAAAATTTGAATTCCCCCTTTTGGTGGAGAAAAACCCCAATTCTTCTTTCCCAGGTTGATTCCTTGAATCTGAAAAGAACTCCCCGGTACAAATTTAATAAAGGGTCTGCAAATTTAGAGTGCTGGTAAATAATTTTCACCCGTGTAAACCTATGTTATAAAATTTACGTTTTTCCCCTTCACTCTCCTAAAAAATTTGAATTCTGCTTGGTGATTAAAAAAATGATCACTTTACTTTCCTTTTAAAGCAAGTTTTCAAAAACCCTAAACCCTAATTGAAAAACCCTAACTATCAAAAGAATCTAAAAAGTTCCAAGTTGCATGCTTTTTCCATATCCACTGCTAGATGACTGCCAAATCAATAGTTGGTTTTAAAAATTTTGTATTTTTCCTCCTTTTCCTCTAACCACTGCTTTTCTACATGTCGCATTAATTAGTTAGTTGGTAAATCGTACACTGTATGATCCAAATCATACAGTACGACTTTATGTACTATTTGCATGTTAATCTTACCTTGTATGACTCTCTTTTGTATGATTTCCATATTGTACCTTTTATTTGTATGATTTCATAACTTAGAGAAAATTTTGCTTTCTTTTTCTCTGGAGAGGTCGCCATTTTCGATTTTCAACCTTGCCCTTCCTAATTGCGACCTGAGGGATTTTCACAACTAAGGCACAATTTTTTTTTCATTTTTCTTTAACTTTTTTGTTTTTAATCCTAGTCTAATTATACTTACCTCCTGGGTAATCGCACAATGACATTCACCTGTATGACCCCATCCCAATATTGACCTCAAGGTTCAACCATAACATTCTGATTAGTGGTATCCTCTTGTACCTCTGCTTGGTTGGTCTCTGCCTATGATGTTTTTTCCTATTCATTTCCTCTCCTACAATGTGTACAATTCAGAATTGTACTTCAGCAAGTTGGAGTTTCATCCCCTAGTAGGCCTTCTTCTCGTCGTGCAAGTGATTGATCCTATGGTGGTGGTGTCCTTGCCACTCTACTATTATTTTATTGACTTCTTCGCCTATCTCCATGGATCACTTTTGGCTCCAAACTTGGTGATAGGGTCCATTGTTGGCCTAGGTTTCCACCATCTATGAAGTTTACCCTTCCTCTACCAGCAAGGTTTCATCCACGTGGGTATATCCCCCTTCCATTTTTGCTAGGCATGACATTTATTCATACTATTGATGACTCTTCTCTTATTCGAGGTAATTTCCAATTACCCCCTTCTCATTGGGGTCCTTGTCGGTTTAGGGGTGGTCGCCCCCTCTACGTCTTTGTAGCGCATTTTGTAACATGCCTCTTAGTCTAGGTATATCTTGTGGGTTCCTTACCCAATTCATACATGCTAACGGGTTATCTTTTGGCCATATAGGAGTAGTGGTTTAGAATCTTCCTCTTCCTCTACCTCCTCTAATTGCAACATCACTAAGATTCCCATTGTTTTCTAGTCGTCTACCAATTCCTCTTCTTCTTAGAGGTCTTTTGGAACAAAATTTGCCTTTGGTTAATTGTATTGCGCCTTAGACCTTGCCAACATTGAATAGACAGACTTATCTTGGTAATATTCGTCTAATATCTAAAGTATGTTGGTTCATTTTTGCTTTGTTTAGAGAAAAGAGAACATAAATAAGGGAAATGTTTGTAAAGGGAAATATATCCGAGACTAGAAGCTTTTCTCACAGTACATTTTAGACAACAACCAGGATAAAATATATGTATTACTGTTACAAGATTTATTTTATACCTTCATGTAGAAATCATAACTTTCTAAGTGTGATTCAGACATTTTCATCTAACACATATAAGCATACTTAATATTAACTCCAAAAATATAATTCATGCATGTATAGTCCAAATTTAGAACAGATACAGTCTAGATTTCAATAATGTGAATAGAATTCAAGAACCAGATACATACACTTGCACATAGAAAATTAGAAGCCAAGAGAAGAGTAGCTTTATTTGTTTGAATCCAGAATAATGTACTTCAATCTTGTCAATGTCCAAGAGTCGACCTCCTTTCAAAATGCATCTACCACTATATATACCTAAAATGGGTATCTTTTACAACTAGTACATCTTGGATCCCAAATCAATTACAAGTAATTAACTACAATTTCTAATAATAAGCAAAAGATCTTCTACAAATTGGATTCTAATAGATCTGTTACTTCTCTTTTATCTGACACCCCCAAAGATCAAAAATTTGGTGTAAGGGCATGTTTTAGTTGCTAAGAATATATCTTATCAGGAACAGTTGTCATATCATGAAATCATGACGTCTTCAAATGCTCTACTTCATTTACCTTCTACTTCAACAAAAAAAAACATGTCACAAAATCATGACACTTTAGCCTTGTAAGTTTTGTTTCTCTCTTTCTCTTAGTGAAAAATGGTATGTCATGAAATCACGACATTCTCTTCTATTCTACTCTTTTCTCACTTCTCGGCCATAGAAATGCAACATGTCACAACGTCTTCATCATTTCAGATCCCTTTTGCCCTCTATGGCCATGAAAATGTAACATGTCACGAAATCACAACAGAATTTAGGCATGTCGCAAAATCATGACATCTTCCTTGTCCTAGACTTTTCTTCTTGATTTATCAACGAAAACATAACATGTCACAAAATCACAACACCTTCATCTGCTTGAATTTCTTGTGTTTTTTTATCGTTAAAATTAGACATGTCACAAAATCACGACATCGTCTTTCCTTAGCTCATTTTCCCTTTCTGTTGCCCTTCAAAAATAGACTGCATCAAGCTTTTCAAAATGCCCCCCTGTTGCAAAATATATGCTATCTTCTAGAGGTAGTTTTTTTAGACTAACATTCTTGGTGCCTTCCAGGGGATTTTTTGATAGCAATATATTAGAATCTAGGCCCTTCATGCATTTGCAAAACGGAGTCAAAAATACAAAATAAAAAATTATAGAAAACAAAGAGTAAGGAAAAATACACTTATAATGAGTAAGCATTACCTTGTCAAAACCTCTTGTTATAGCTTAGAGACTTATTACTAAAATACATTAAATACTTTAGAAGGGGAATCTAAACACTTGTCTTAATATTGGGCACTATTCCTAGATTTTGTCAGCTGCTTCTCGCTAGTATGCTTTGATTATTTGATTTTGTCCACTGCAGCTACCACTTCCTGATAGGTTTTGCAAATATGTTTCCAATATCCATTGTCCAAGTTTGAGGAATCAATGAATAGTTGGTAGATATACTAAAGATATTCCACTCTATCATATGAAATTATTTTTTACTTAAATATTAATTCTTGCAGACATGTTTTAACCTATGTGAGATTCTGAACCATCTCCATTACTCGTGTATCTTCTATGGGCTCACTCCAACTTTCTATTTTAGATTCATCATCAATAAAATTTTTCAAGGATGAGGAGAGTGCACTTTCATTAAGGAATTTTGAGTTATCATCCTAGAGATATGGGAGTCCACTTTGTATAGCCAAATCCAAATTCTTTAGTAACCCTTTTGCTTCGGTCTCTAGCTCCTGCAAGATTTTATTCCCTTGGGTCACTAATTTAAAATTTCTAAAGAAGTTCTTGGATGCAATCTTGGCTTGATACCAATCTTCACTTCGTACCTTTATTGCTATACTCTCTGGCATCTTCTTAGATAATATTTGTATTTTAGTAGCAACATCTTCTCTTTTTTGCAAAAAATTAACTACAACTTTGAACTCTTCACCCACTACTTCAATAATTTTCTTGACTTTAGCTAGGTATAACAATAAAGGTCGTGCTTTCAATCCTAATATCAACAAATATTTCAACAATACTTTCCTTATATCTCTTACATTTTCTTTAGAATATCCATACGGATTATTATGCTAATCTGTCAATTGTTATTGGAGCTCCTAAACCTAGAGATTCAAGGCTTGAATTTGTGCATCTGCCTATCCTAATTTTTCTTTATATTTGGCTGCCTCATTGGCAACAATACTGAACTTATCCTCCCACTTTTTGACCTCCAACTTTAAAGATATTTCTATTTGTCTCTCTTATTTAAAAATTTATTCTAGCTCTTTCCTTTTTTCATTTTCTTTCAAAAATTTCTCTAAGTAATGTCCTCTATGTAGATATATAGTTCCTAGATGTGCTTGGACTTTTACTCATTCATCCTGCATAGGCAACTGAGGAATATATTCATTGATTTCTTCTGCATGGTAATCTTCAGTAGTCATTTCACCCTTAGATTTATTTGTTACCAGGGTTAACTTTACTTTCTTCCTTGCATAGTAGCAGGATCAAGGGCAATAATTTCACAAACACTGGCGGGCATCTTTGGATCTTCAGATGAGTGATAAGTCCACCAGTCTAACGCGTTCTTACTAACTCTTTTCAAATTTTCTATCTTTGACAGATTTGGATGATTCTTATCAACTTGGAAGGATGTAGATTTAATTTTTGGAATGCCAATGTTGGGAAAGAAAGGTATGGTACCAATGCAGTATTGACGTCGAGTGGAGAATGGGAAGATGTTGCCCTTTCTAGGAAATAAAACCATTTTCTAAAGGAGAGTTATATATTTCTTCATATCATAAAAGGAAGGAGAGTAAAAATAGGAATGAGTAGAAGAAAAAGAAGGAGATAAGAAAAGAGACATACCTGGTCCGTCCAAAGTTGTTGTTGATCCCTTTACTCTTCTTCAATCTCATCATTATTATTTGATAATTCTTCATTTTGAATTCCACCATCATCATGTATCTCAGTATTCTCATTTTGCTTACTTGTGTTATCACTTTCATCAAGATTAATTATTTGTATATTTTGGGGAAATTCCCCATGTTGTTCTTTCTCACCTTCCCCAACCTCTTGCTTCACTAGCACTTCTTTTACAATATCTAGATTCTGGATCTCTTGAGCCAAATTTGGTAAACTGTTTGTGTCTTCCATCTGAGAAATTTCTTGCTCAACATCCTGAGCATCAGTATTATTACCTTCCTCATTCACTTTATCCCTTTCAGAATCCTCAACTATATTATCTTGAACATCTTGAATATTTTGTTCACTAAGAGAAGTTTGAGTAACATTCTTGTATTTCTTCTATCCATCAGCTAGGGCTTTTAATCTTTTCATCCTCTCAGCTACAGGTTCTTCATCAGATTCTAAAGCCGAGTCAAAGGGAGGAATAAACTTCACAAATTTAAAAGTATAATATTTTTACTTGAAGCATCAACTCCAAGTGTCAGACGTCTTTCCCTCACCTCTACTTGTATGGGCTCTGTCATTCCTTGCCCTCATTTTCCCATGTCTTTTCCTCCATACCCTATTTTTAGCATCATCTGAGTAGCCTTGCCATAGGTCTACCCCTGCTCTTGGGTAAAAATGTCTTCTATTGACTTCTTTCTAGAAGTTTTGGGCTTTGTCTGAAATAGGGATAACTTATGCTTAACTACTATTTGTGTTCCCTTACCCTTATCATTTTCCTACCCCTGTGGTGTTTCAGGGCTGGTTCTGCTACTACTTCCAATGTTGGGAGGTATTTTTACGAGACAAACCCCTTCCCAAGATGCATGATGTAAATTATATTGAATATTAAATTCATTATCATTTTTCAATGGGTACCTTGAAGAAATCATATCTTTTTGTACCCTCATCAGCCACCATTCGTGAATCTTCACGATTGTCCAGTCAGCCCCCCTCTTCTGTATCCTACTAATCCTCTCATTTGTTAACTGATGTTTTATATTGTTTAGGGGATCATAATTCACTACTTGCTCATAGAAATCATGCCAAGGGGGCAGAGGTTCCATTCTCTCAATGTGCCATTCCAAGGCATCATCTTCACTATTATTTATTTTTTCCTCTATATCTGGCTTGACTATAGCATGATATTTTTCATTTTAGTTTTATTCAAAGTAGCTTGTTTTTCAGCAAATCTATCCTAGGGATCATACTTCCACCTCTGTTGAATTTCAATCAGCCCCAATTCTCTTAAATATTGAGAAATCTATTTAAAACTATCCCTTTTTGTCACAACTATCCCTTCAAAACTGAATGGCATGTTATAGGTGCTGGTCTTCCCAATACCAGAGTCAAATTTTACATTTATTTGTTTAGTTTTTCGAACATACTCTAATGCAAATAGTCTTTTTGTAAAATAATGAGGGAGTAAAAATTATTTCTGAGTGAAACCATACAATATAATACAAACCCCTTTGGTGAGGATAAACAAATCACCCTCTTCAGCATATTTAATTTGTAGAACATTTTCCACTTTAGGGGTTAAATTCTAATATTCCCATACATTATTTTCAGAGCAGGGCCTAAGAATTCCTTGTTGAAATCAAAAAAGGATTATGTTTTACACAACACATTTTTCCATTCACAAATAGGAAAAACCCTACCCTGTTCATCTTTATCTCTCACTGAGATAAAATCTAATTATCCAGACATGAAAAAGAAAAACAACCATATTAAGTATGACAAGAATCAAAAAGAGAATTGAGACCCTTTCTTAAGCATTGCTAACCCTTCATGAATCTCTGAACATAAGAAACACGACCAGTCAAAGAATATTGGATTCACGCTTTTTCTCATGATAGAAGAATCATAATTTTTGGGGTTAGACAAGCATTCAACCAAGGCAATTTGCCATTTCTGGACTTTTTCATCAGTCTCGAGGCCTGCTTCATAGCTAAAATAGAATATAGCTCTGGATTTTTGAACTCTATGATATTAACAGGAGGCTCAGGTGGGTTTTCCCCTATAGGTAATTCTTTTAGTTGGGAAACCAAAAAATTCCTTATCTTCTTAGAAGGGCCAAAGTATCTAGCCTAGTCTTCGGGGTAAAATTATTTTGGCTCAAATGCAGGAACATGACCTACAACAAAAGCAAAAATAAAAGCATCTTTTATTAAAGTAAATAAAACTCTCTCATTATAATATCTTACATTATTCCCTTTTTCATCATAAAAATTAGCAATTGCCCTCACCAACTCGAGGCAGGGATGCACAGGAACATATACATACGAGTATAAAAAGAAATGGATGATAAAAGTAGAAGGAGAAGATGTCAAGACTCTAGTAGCTACCCAGTCTGCTATGTTGCTTATGATTTTTCCCGAGTCTTTCCAAGTCACAATCGTATTGCTTATCCTCGCATCTTTGTCAATAAATATGTTACTCATCTCCTCTCTTTTTTTTACCACTGAATTCGTTGGAGATGATGCAACTGCTGCTTCCTGCTTCTTTCCCTTTCTAGGAGCCATGAAAGAATAACAGGCGACTAATCTTCTGAAAGTTTTCCTAAAAATTGCTTCGAAATCTCTTTTTGTCAAGAAAACTAAAAATTTTGAGTATCATAGTAGGGGTTTTCTCTCTTCTCTCTACGGGAGCTGGAAATAGCAAGTGATAGTATGAAACTTCACTTAGGTAAAAAGTTAGCTTTATTTTTTTCATGTTGTTTGGAAGAAACGTGTGATAAATCACATTAATTGCGGTTGGTGGCAACGATTCTCTTAGGATTTCTTCAAATTTCACTTTTGCCACCTTTCCTAGAATGTTTTTTCTTGAAATGCTAACCAGCCAATTAATCTTGTGTAGGAAATAACAATAAATCCTGGCAAAATCTATGCTACCTGACCGATCAATCATTCTCTCCCACTTATTTCTCGACACGTGGCTATTCAAGAATTTCTTAGGTGACCATTTTTAGAAGCTTTTCGTAAGGAAGAAAATAACAGTTCTCGAGGGATTCTTTTAATAATTTCTTCTTGCCAATATTTTAGGACTACATGGTGACTTTGAATTTGAAATTTCAAAATGACGAAAAGGAACCTTCCTCTTTTCTTTCTACTATGTTGTTGAAATGTGATTGGTTACAACAAATTTTTCTACTAAACTACAAATTAAAGAATATTTATAATTTTTATAATGCCTCTACTATACTGTACATATAGATCTAATTTGTATTTTACTTGAAATATAACTTCAAGTGAAACGCATTCACCGTGATAGGAAGGGTCCAGACATGTTGATCTTTTAGTTGGAAAGAATTGAATGGTTTTTCCGAAATGATTTCAAATGGTCCTTCCTAGAAAGCATCAAACTTTTCATGGTTTCCTGGCTTAGCTTTCTTTATATTCCACTTCAAAACTTGATCTCCAACTTTGAATTTTCTAAAAGTAGTCTTCTTATAAAACCACCCTGTTGTATTGATCATGTGTTTTTGGTGGTGATTGTAAGCTTGTTACATGGTGAAGAACACAAGCTTATACTGAGATGGGGGGTGAACAATATAAGACCTCTTTTTACTTTTTCCATTATACTTCAAACCAGTAAAGCAATATACCCAAATCAATATCAAAGCAATGCACAATATCATCCATAAAGTGACACCAATTTTTACGTGGTTCACCCAGAATGGCTGGGCTACGTCCACAAAACTTTTCTCTAAAAGTTATCTCAAACCAGTAAAGCAATATACTTTTTTCCATTATACTTCAAACCAGTAAAGCAATATACCCAAAGCAATATCAAAGCAATGCACAATATCATCCACAAAGTGACACCAATTTTAACGTGGTTCACAAAACTTTTCTCTAAAAGTTATCTCAAAGTTCTTTGGGAATCCTTCCCAATTACAATGTTTATGAGCCTCGACCCAAAGGAGATACCTTCCCCCAATCAAAATTTATGAGCCTCTGCTCAAAGGAGATACCTTCCCCCAATCAGAATTTATGATCCTTTGCTCAAAGGAGATACCTTCCCCTCTGCTCTAGAAATGATCCCTCAGAAGATCAACTGCCTCTACCTCTTGCCAACATGTGGAACTCCTTTCCACCGAAGACCTCCTGTCCTCAATGCTTAGCCTAAGAGAACTCTTCCTTCTATGATCATGTCCACAATAGCTTAGCAACCTATACCAAACATAGTCAGTTGATCTAGTACAAGCCTTCCTCTGTCTATTAGATCTATCCAACTCTTGAACAAATCAATCCTCTGCATACAAGCCTTCTCAAAGACTTGCCAAATTTGTCCTCAGGTTCTTCTCATAGAACCAATGCACCTCTGTCTTCAAGTTCTCTGATAGAACTATCAAACTCAGCTCACACATCCTCTGCTAGGACCTGTCCAAATCTGCTCACAAGTCCCCACCGAAACCTATCCAAAAACTGCTCACAAGTCCCCACCAGAACCTGTCCAAAAACTCAACAAGCTCACCAAGAAAAACTTTCTTAGTAGGAAATCACAAAGTGAATTGTTAGAGACCCAATGTGATTTTTCAAACTCATAGAAGCATAAAGAGAATTGTTAGAGACTCAATATGTTCTATACTAAACTCCCAATCTCAAAACTCAACTCAAATCAACTCAGCTCAATCTCAATCTCAAATCTCAAAACTCAACTCAAATCAACTCAGCTCAATCTCAATCTCAAATCTCAAATCTGAAAACTCAACTCAATATCTGAAATGGATAGGATAGAATGCTTTCATTCAAGAACATGAAACCCCAAAAATTGCTAACTATGCAAAGAATCACATAACAATGATACTCATGTTATTTTCACCATCAATTAGGGCTTCAACAACAATGCTTATCAACCAAGGTTCAATCAACACCATTTAACTCAAACCACAACCTTGAAGCATTTCACAATCAAAATTAGAAAAGGAAAAAAGTAGAAGTCCTTTTCTCTCCAACATTGTTTGAACAAAAAGCATCCACCAACTCAAATCACCAAGCACAAAATAACTTTTCAAATCATCAACAAAGAAATAAGCCCAACACTTTAACCAAGTAAAGAATAGCTTGATTATAACCAATTTAATGAAAGCTAATGTCAATCTCAAATCTGCCCACTTAAGGTTTCACAACTTCAAACAAGAAGCAATTCTAACCTTAAAACATCATGCTTTCATTTCCATAATCAACCAAAAAGCACTCTCAACATTACAAGAAATATTTATCCCTTATACACCTTTTTTCTCCCTTATAGTCTTATCAACAATAAACTTTATCTCTCATAAGAATGCAATAAGATAATGCAAACAACACCTTAAAAAGAATATTTTATCAAAATAAAGCAAGCTTCAAACTCCTTATAACTCCTAAGCTATTTTTCTCTCTAATAAACTTCCTCCATCCACAAAATACACTAGCAAAAATTAATTTCGAAAAATACCTTGGCCAACACCAAAAATCGCGCTATGGAGAAATTGCGCACGAACTCTAACACCACCCGCTGAGTCCACTTCAATGAAGAAAAAACCTTTCACGTTATTCGAATGCTGAACCTCCCATTCGGGTAGCGTGCCAACAACCTAGCCACTACCGGTGCACCAAAGGCGTCCGGTGAGGTTTAAACCTCACTCTGTTTCCCTTGTACCTTCTATGCCAGGGCTAAAATAAACAGCAAGTCTCACTGTCTTCTAACGTGAATGACGACGATGAAACCTTACAACGAATACAAAAAAATGAACTGTGGATATCCAAACAACAGATCATGAAATCTCAGAAAAGAAGAAATCGAACATCAAATCGCCAAATCATAATGAGCAACACTTTTCAAAAATGTGGATGGGATCATCTTTGATCTTCATCATGGGAGATTTATACGCATATTTCCCATAAACTGTTGACATCAACGAGGAGTTGAACAAGTCGACGGAGGCGTTTAACATGTCGGTGGAGGTCTTGGCTAGCGCCCACAATCTTAGAACATAGCGCCATCAAAGTTAAGACATTTGTGCCATGGGTTAGGAGAACCCAATGCAAACAATAAATTAATATTTATTTAAAAATAATTAAAAGGAACCTTAACAAGGTTTTTAATTATTTAAATAAATACTTCCTCCTGGACCCAAATGCATTAAACTAATGCATCCACCTATAGTCTTTAAACCTACCAACTTGGGGTTTACAAAAGACCTTTGAAACTGTCATGCCGTATCCTTCATCAAAACAAGTTATTTGACATCAAATAAAATTCCTTCAAGATCTTCTTGACATCAATGACAACTTATACACTTGAGCAAAGGCAATGTACCCAAAGTACCCAAAATTGCAAACAATCTCCCCCTTTGTCATTGATGGCAAACCTTTACTGAAAACACTTCTCAAGAGCCAAAATTGAAACCAACTATGCTAACAACTGACCAATTGTGCCCACAACTGAGAATATTCCTTTGAAGTTTTTCTCCCCCTGACTTGAAGCTCTCCTCTTCACTTTGAAGCTCTCCCCCTTACTCATATCTCTCCCCCTTTGTCATCAATGGAAAAGGGTCACCTTTGGGGCTCGAGACTAAGAATGAGCCTCTTAGCTTAGTCCCTCCCCCACCTCTTGATGAGGTGATTAATTTTGGGGTGGGAGTAAAACTCCCATTAGGCACTAATCATCATCAGCATCTATAACTTCCTTTCCGGGCCTTCTCTTGAACTCTTTGGCCATATTCCTATTCTTGTCAATGTTCTTGTTCTTGTTTGCATCCCTGTTCTTGTCCATGCCTTGATCCTTGGACCTGATCATGCCACTGTTCCTGTTCCTGTATTCTAGAATTTCAGCTCTACACTGTCTGATTGTGTGACCTTCATTGTTGCACTTGAAACACTTGACGATGTTGTTTCTCTAAGGTAAACCTGATCTTTGAATCCACCTGTTTTGACCAAACCTGTTCTGACCAAACCTGTTCTAACAAAACCTGTTCTGACCAAACCTGTTCTGATCAAACCTGTTCCTATTATTTACCTTGCAATAGACTGCCTTGTGCCCAAACTATTTACAAGAGTAGAAATACGCTTGAAAGAAACTAGCACTTTTGAAACTGTCATTTACCTTATTCACTTGAGCCATGCAATGTGAAGCCATGTGACCAAACCTGTGACAAGCAAAACATCTGCCTTGAAACTTTCTTTTATTTGACCTCTTAGGTTCTGAAAAATTCTTCTTCTCATTCTGAATTTTGTTTTCTATTTATGTGCATCTATCATTCAAGGAATCCTTTTCTGAAATACTTTCCTCATCAGAACTCTCTTCCTTTTGGAGTCCCCTACTAGACTCTCTAACTTGTTCCTTGTGTGGCTTGACAAAACCAAGGCCTGTTTTATCTTTTGTCTTTCTTTGACCTTTGATGAGTGACTTAACCTTTTTGGAGCTATCTTGGAACCTATAAAGCTTATCCTTGTACTCTTTAGTTTCCTCTTTCAAAGAAGCCATTTTCTTTTCTAACTCACTATACTCAAGAACCTTAGACTCTAACTCATCCTTGAGTTCCTGTGTCTTAGCTATAGAGAAGTCAAGACTTTCTATAAGATCATCTCTCTCCATACAACATTCATCTAACTTATCCTTGAGTCTAGCATTCTTCTTTCTTTCCTTTTTCAAAGCACTAAGAGCACTAATAAGTTCACCTTCAATATCTACTTCACCTTCCCCTATATCCTCCTCTATTTGTTTGCTTTTTGAATTATCAAAGCCTTTTTTAGATTTCTTATCACTAGAGGTGTTACCCTTTTCAAAAACCATACATGCATCTTCCTTATAGTTTTCTGAAGCATCCTCATACACACTAGAAACCAAATCATTATTTGTGCAATCATCCTCAAGGTGACCAAATTTTCCACATCTAAGAAATTTCATGATAATGAATCTATGTTTCGGTTCTTCCTCATTTTCTGATATGAACAACATCTCATTTTTATTATCACTTGAAGAACTTTCACTATCACTACTAGAACACTTACTTGCTTTGTCTAGGTAGAAACTCTTCTTGTGCTTGTGAGAATACCTCTTTCCTTGATTGCGGTGCTCATATTTGTTTTTCCTATGATGCTTGTGCTTTTAGAATCCTTGCTCTTAGAATCATGTTTATCTTCATCACTTTCATTCTTGGGAACAGTACAATCAGTAGCATAATGACCAAACTTTCCACAATTGAAACATCTTATATTTTTCATACTTTTGTGCTTTCTAGAGAACTTGCCTTTCTTGTTGTAATATGCCTCTTCATCACTAGAAGACTCATCACTATCTTGAAGTTGTTTACCCTTTGATTTCTTGGTTACCTTGAAAGTTGCCTCTTTCTTGACATCAACCTTCACTTGAGTTCTTAGCTCAAATGCTGCAAGTATACTATGGAGCTCATCCTTTTTCAACTTATCCAAATCTTTAGCTTCCTCAATAGCAAAAATATTTTTACTAAATCTATTAGGAAGAGATCTTAAAATCTTATCACACACATCATTTTCAGCAAGCTCAAGACCTAAGTCTTTCATGAAGTTAACAACCTCATCCATACAAAGCATGTAGTCACTAATATTTTCATCATCATTCATCTTGAGTTGTTCAAACATACCTTTGAAGTGTCTCAACAACCTATACCTAAGAGACCTCTGCCTTCTATGATCACGTCCACAGTAGCTCAGCAACCTATACCAAACATAGTCAATCGGTCTAGTACAAGTCTTCCTCTATCTGTCAGATCTGTCCAACTCTTGAACAAATCAATCCTCTCGCATACAAGCCTTCTCAAAGACTTGCCAAATCTATCCTCAGGTTCTTCTCATAGAACCGGTGCACCTCTGTCCTCAATTTCTCTGATAGAACTATCAAACTCAGCTCACAAGTCCTCTACTAGGACCTGTCCAAATCTGCTCACAAGTCCCCACCAAAACCTGTCCAAAAACTGCTCACAAGTCCCCACCGAAACCTATCCAAAAACTCAGCAAGCTCACCAAGAAAAACTTTCTTAGTAGGAAATCACAAAGTGAATTTTTAGAGAACCAATGTGATTTGTCAAACTCATAGAAGCATAAAGAGAATTGTTAGAGACTCAATATGTTCTATACTCAACTCCCAATCTCAAAAGTCAACTCAAATCAACTCAGCTCAATCTCAATCTCAAATCTCAAAACTCAACTCAAATCAACTCAGCTCAATCTCAATCTCAAATCTGAAAACTCAACTCAATATCTGAAATGGATAGGATAGAATGCTTTCATTCAAGAACATGAAACCCCAACAATTGCCAACTATGCAAAGAATCACATAACAATGATACTCATGTTCTTTTCACCATCAATTAGGGCTTCAACAACAATGCTTATCAACCAAGGTTCAATCAACACCATTTAACTCAAAACACAACCTTGAAGCATTTCACAATCAACATTAGAAAAGGAAACAAGTAGAACTCCTTTTCTCTCCAACATTGTTTGAACAAAAAGCATCCACCAACTCAAATCACCAAGCACAAAACAACTTTTCAAATCATCAACAAAGAAGTAAGCCCAACACTTTAACCAAGTAAAGAATAGCTTGATTATAACCAATTTAATGAAAGCTAATGTCAATCTCAAAGCTGCCCACTTAAGGTTTCACAACTTCACACAAGAAGCAATTCTAACCTTAAAACATCATGCTTTCATTTCCATAATCAACCAAAAAGGACTCTCAACATTACAAGAAATATTTATCCCTTATACACCTTATTTCTCCCTTATAGTCTTATCAACAATAAACTTTATCTCTCATAAGAATGCAATAAGATAATGCAAACAACACCTTAAAAAGAATATTTTATCAAAATAAAGCAAGATTCAAACTCCTTATAACTCCTAAGCTATTTTTCTCTCTAATAAACTTCCTCCATCCGCAAAATGCACTAGCAAAAATTAATTTCGAAAATACCTTGGCCAACACCAAAAATCGCGCTATGGAGAAATTGCGCATGAACTCTAACACCACCCACTACGTCCACTTCAACGAAGAAAAACCCTTTCACATTATTCGAACGTGAAACCTCCTATTTGGGTAGCGCACCAACAACCTAGCCGCTACCGGTGCGCCAAAGGCGTCCGATGAGGTTTAAACCTCACTCTGTTTCCCTTGTACCTTCTGTGCCAGGGCTAAAATAAACAACAGGCCTCCCTATCTTCTGATGTGAATGACGACAATGAAACCTTATGGTAGATACAAAAAAATGAACGGTGGATATCCGAACAGCAGATCACGAAATCTTAGCAAAGAAGAAATCGAACATCAGATCACCAAATCACAACGAGCAACACTTTTCAAAAATGCGGATGGGATCATCTTTGATATTCATCATGGGATATTTATATGCATATTTTCCATAAACTCTTGACATCGGCGAGGATTTTAACACGTCGGCAGAGGAGTTTAACACGTCGACGGAGGTCTTGGCTAGTGCCCACAATCTTAGAACATAGCGCCATCAAAGTTAAGACATTTGTGCCATGGGTTAGGAGAACCCAATGCAAAAAATAAATTAATATTTATTTAAAAATAATTAAAAGGAACCTTAACAAGGTTTTTAATTATTTAAATAAATACTTCCTCCTAGACCCAAATGCATTAAACTAATGCATCCACCTGTAATCTTTATACCTGCCAACTTGTGGTTTACAAAAGACCTTTGAAACTGTCATGCTGTAACCTTCATCAAAACAAGTTATTTGACATCAAATAAAATTCCTTCAAGATCTTCTTGACATCAATGACAACTTATACACTTGAGAAAAGGCAATGTACCCAAAGTACCCAAAATTACCAACAATCTCCCCCTTTGTCATTGATGGCAAACCTTTACTGAAAACACTTCTCAAGAGCCAAAAATGAAACCAACTGTGCTAAAAACTGACCAACTGTGCCCACAACTGAGAATCTTCTTTTGAAGTTTTTCTCCCCCTGAATTGAAGCTTTCCTCTTCACTTTGAATCTCTACCCCTTACTCATATCTCTCCCCCTTTTTCATCAATGGAAAAGGGTCATCTTTAGGGCTTAGGACTAAGAATGAGCCTCTTAGCTTAGTCCCTCCCACACCTCCTGATGAGGTGATTAATTATGGGGTGGGAGTAAAAATCCCATTAGGCACTGATCATCATCAGCATCTATAACTTCCTTTCCGGGCCTTCTCTTAAACTCTTTGCCCATATTCCTATTCTTGTCACTGTTCTTGTTCTTGTTCTCATCCCTGTTCTTGTCCATGCCTTGATCCTTGGACCTGATCATGCCACTGTTCCTGTTCTTGTATTCTGGAATTTTAGCTCTACACTATCTGATTGTGTGACCTTCATTGTTGCACTTGAAACACTTGACGATGTTGTTTCTCTAAGGTAAACCTGATCTTTGAATCCACTGTTCTGACCAAACCTGTTCTGGCCAAACCTATTTTGACCAAACCTGTTCTGACCAAACCTGTTCTGATAAAACCTATTCCTGTTATTTACCTTGCAATAGACTACCTTATGCCCAAACTATTTACAAGAGTAGCAATACCCTTGAAAGAAACTAGCACTTATGAAACTGTCATTTACCTTCTTCACTTGAGCCATGCAATGTGAAGCCATGTGACCAAACCTATGACAAGCAAAACATCTGCCTTGAAACTTTCCTTTATTTGACCTCTTAGGTTCTGAAAAATTCTTCTTCTCATTCTGAATTTTGTTTTCTATTTCTGTGCATCTATCATTCAAGGACTCCTTTTTTGAAATACTTTCCTCATCAGAACTCTCTTCCTTTTGGAGTCTCTTACTAGACTCTCTAACTTGTTCCTTGTGTGGCTTGACAAAACCAAGGCTTGTTTTATCTTTTGTCTTTCTTTGACCTTTGATGAGTGACTAAACCTTTTTGGAGCTATCTTGGAACCTGTAAATCTTATCCTTGTACTCTTTAGTTTCCTCTTTCAAAGAAGCCATTTTATGTTCTAACTCACTATACTCAAGAACCTTAGACTTTAACTCATCCTTGAGTTCCTGTGTCTTAGCTATAGAGAAGTCAAGACTTTCTATAAGATCATCTCTCTCCAGACAACATCCATATAAATTATCCTTGATTCTAGCATTCTTCTTTCTTTCCTTTTTCAAAGCACTAAGAGCACTAATAAGTTCACCTTCAAGATCTACTTCACCTTCCTCTATATCATCCTCTATTTGTTTGCTTTTTGAATCATCAAAGCCTTTTTCAGATTTCTTATCACTAGAGATGCTACCCTTTTCGAAAACCATACATGCATATTCCTTATAGTTTTCTAAAGAATCCTCATACATATTAGAAACCAAATCATTATTTGTGCAATCATCCTCAAGGTGACCAATGTTTCCACATCTAAGACATTTCATGATAATGAATCTATGTTTCGGTTCTTCCTCCTTTTCTGATATGAACAACATCTCATTTTTATTATCACTTGAAGAACTTTCACTATCACTAATAGAACACTTACTTGTTTTTTCTAGGTAGAAACTCTTCTTGTGCTTGTGAGAATACCTCTTTCCTTGATTGCGGTGCTCATATTTGTTTTTCCTATGATGCTTGCGCTTTTCAGAATCCTTGCTCTTAGAATCCTGTTTATCTTCATCACTTTCATTCTTGAGAACAGTACAGTCAGTAGCATAATGACCAAACTTTCCACAATTGAAACATCTTATATTTTTCATACTTTTGTGCTTTCTAGAGAACTTGCCTTTCTTGTTGTAATATGCCTCTTCATCACTAGAAGACTCATCACTATCTTGAAGTTGTTTACCCTTGGATTTCTTGGTAGCCTTGAAAGTTGCCTCTTTCTTGACATCAACCTTCACTTGAGTTCTTAATTCAAATGCTTCAAGTATACTATGGAGCTCATCCTTTTTCAACTTATCCAAATCTTTAGCTTCCTCAATAGCAAAAATATTTTCACTAAATCTATTAGGAAGAGATCTTAAAATCTTATCACAAACATCATTTTCAACAAGCTCAAGACCTAAGTCTTTCATGAAGTTAACAACCTCATCCATACAAAGCATGTAGTCACTAATATTTTCATCATCATTCATATTGAGTTGCTCAAACATACCTTTGAAGTGTCTCAACTTGGCCTTTCTAACATTTGTATCACCTGTATGAACCACCTTCAACTGATTCCACATTTCACTAGTTGTCTTGCAGTGAATCACTTTGGTGAGATCTGCTTCAGTAAGCCTTTTAGGATTGCATTCATTGCTTTTGAATTGCTGTGATGTAGGAGCCTTTCTTCTTTAGTATTAGGACCATGTTCGGAATAGTGTACTCATCTTCAATCACTTCCCAAACCTCATTCCCAAGTGCCATTAGATGAACCTTCATCCTTGCACTCCAAAGACCAAAATTTGACCCATCAAGAATAGGTGCTGCATTGCCACTTGAATGATCCATTGTGTTCTTTACTAGCTTTTCATTCAAGATGTTAAACTTTTCGAAGGCACCTGCTCCGATACCAATTGAAGAACACAAGCTTATACTGAGGGGGGGGTGAATAGTATAAGACCTCTTTTTACTTTTTCCATTATACTTCAAAATAGTAAAGCAATATACCCAAAGCATTATCAAAGCAATGCACAATATCATCCACAAAGTGACACCAATTTTAACGTGGTTCACCCAAAATGGCTGGGCTACGTCCACAAAATTTTTCTCTAAAAGTTATCTCAAAGTTCTTTGGAAATCCTTCCCAATTACAATGTTTATGAGCCTTGGCCCAAAGGAGATACCTTCCCCCAATCATAATTTATGAGCCTCTACTCAAAGGAGATACCTTCCCCCAATCAAAATTTATGAGCCTCTACTCAAAGGAGATACCTTCCCCTCTGCTCTGGAAATGATCCCTCAGAAGATCAACTGCCTCTACCTCTTGCTAGCACGTGGAACTCCTTTCCATTGAAGACCTCTTGTCCTCAATTCTTAGCCTAATAGACCTATGCCTTCTATGATCACATCCACAGCAGCTCAGCAACCTGTACCAAACACAATCAGTCGGTCTAGTACAAGTCTTCCTCTGTTTGTCAGATCTATCCAAATCTTGAAGAAATCAATCCTCTGCATACAAGCCTTCTCAAAGACTTGCCAAATTTGTCCTTATGTTATTCTCATAGAACTAGTGCACCTCCATCCTCAAGTTCTCTGATAGAACTATCAAACTTAGCTCACAAGTCCTCTGCTAGGACCTGTCCAAATTTTCTGACAAGTCCCCACCGAAACCTGTCCAAAAACTGCTTACAAGTCCCCACCGAAACCTATCCAAAAACTCAATAAGCTCACCAAGAAAAACTTTCTTAGTAGGAAATCACAAAGTGAATTGTTAGAGAACCAATGTGATTTTTCAAACTCATAGAAGCATAAAGAGAATTGTTAGAGACTAAATATGTTATATACTCAACTCCCAATCTCAAAAATCAA
This sequence comes from Wollemia nobilis, assembly GCA_028583015.1. Taxonomy (NCBI): domain Eukaryota; kingdom Viridiplantae; phylum Streptophyta; class Pinopsida; order Araucariales; family Araucariaceae; genus Wollemia; species Wollemia nobilis. Next base: position 16,882,797 of record JAQPPZ010003374.1, read on the forward strand.
CTCAAATCAACTCAACTCAATCTCAATCTCAAATCTCAAAACTCAACTCAAATCAACTCAGCTCAATCTCAATCTCAAATCTGAAAACTCAACTCAATATCTGAAATGGATAGGATAGAATGCTTTCATTCAAGAACATGAAACCCCAACAATTGCTAACTATGCAAAGAATCACATAACAATGATACTCATGTTCTTTTCACCATCAATTAAGGCTTCAACAACAATGCTTATCAACCAAGGTTCAATCAACACCATTTAACTCAAAACACAACCTTGAAGCATTTCACAATCAACATTAGAAAAGGAAACAAGTAGAACTCCTTTTCTCTTCAACATTGTTTGAACAAAAAGCATCCACCAACTCAAATCACCAAGCACAAAACACCTTTTCAAATCATCAACAAAGAAATAAGCCCAACACTTTAACCAAGTAAATAATAGCTTGATTATAACAAATTTAATGAAAGCTAATTTCAATCTCAAAGCTGACCACTTAAGGTTTCACAACTTCACACAAGAAGCAATTCTAACCTTAAAACATCATGCTTTCATTTCCATAATCAACCAAAAAACACTCTCAACATTACAAGAAATATTTATCCCTTATACACCTTATTTCTCCCTTATAGTCTTATCAACAATAAACTTTATCTCTCATAAGAATGCAATAAGATAATGCAAACAACACATTAAAAAGAATCTTTTATCAAAACAAAGAAAGCTTCAAACTCCTTATAACTCCTAAGCTATTTTTCTCTCTAATAAACTTCCTCCATCCGCAAAATACACTAGAAAAAATTAATTTCGAAAATACCTTGGCCAACACCAAAAATCGTGCTATGGAGAAATTGTGCACGAACTCTAACACCACCCGCTGCATCCACTTCAATGAATAAAAACCCTTTCACGTTATTCAAATGTGGAACCTCCCATTCGGGTAGCGCGCCAACAACCTAGCCGCTACCGGTGCACCAAAGGCGTCCGATGAGGTTTAAACCTCACTCTGTTTCCCTTGTACCTTCTATGCCAGGGCTAAAATAAATAGCAGGCCTCCCTATCTTCTGATGTGAATGATGACGATGAAACCTTAGGATAGATACAAAAAAATGAACGACGAATATCCGAACAGCGGATCACGAAATCTCAGCGAAGAATAAATTGAACATCATATCGCCAAATCATAGCGAGCAACACTTTTCAAAAATACGGATGGGATCATCATTGATCTTCATTGTGGGAGATTTATATGCATATTTCCCATAAACTCTTGACATCGATGAGGAGTTTAACACATTGGCAGAGGAGTTTAACACGTCAGTGGAGGTCTTTTCTAGCGCCCACAATCTTAGAACATAGTGCCATCATAGTTAAGACATTTGCGCCATGGGTTAGGAGAACCCAATGCAAACAATAAATTAATATTTATTTAAAAATAATTAAAAGGAACCTTAACAAGGTTTTTAATTATTTAAATAAATACTTCCTCCTGGACCCAAATGCATTAAACTAATGCATCCACATGTAGTATTTATACCTACCAATTTGGGGTTTACAAAAGACCTTTGAAACTATCATGCCGTAACCTTCATCAAAATAAGTTATTTGACATCAAATCAAATTCCTTCAAGAGCTTCTTGACATCAATGACAACTTATACACTTGAGCAAATTCAATGTACCCAAAGTACCCAAAATTTCCAACAATCTCCCCCTTTGTCATTGATGGCAAACCTTTACTGAAAACACTTCTCAAGAGCCAAAACTGAAATGAACTATGCTAACAATTGACCAATTGTGCCCACAACTAAGAATATTCCTTTGAATTTGTTCCCCCCTGACTTGAAGCTCTCCTCTTCACTTTGAAGCTCTCCCCCTTACTCATATCTCTCCCCCTTTGTCATCAATGGCAAAGGATCACCTTTGGGGCTCGAGACTAAGAATGAGCCTCTTAGCTTAGTCCCTCCCCCACCTCCTAATGAGGTGATTAATTCTATGGTGGGAGTAAAACTCCCATTAGGCACTGATCATCATCAGCATCTATAACTTCCTTGTCGGGCCTTCTCTTAAATTCTTTGCCCATATTCCTATTTTTGTCACTGTTCTTGCTCTTGTTCTCATCCTTGTTCTTGTCCATGCCTTGATCCTTGGACCTGATCATGCCACTGTTCCTGTTCCTGTATTCTAGAATTTTAGCTCTACACTGTCTGATTGTGTGACCTTCATTGTTGCACTTGAAACACTTGATGATGTTGTTTCTCTAAGGTAAACCTGATCTTTGAATCCACCTGTTTTGACCAAACCTGTTCTGGCCAAACCTATTTTGACCAAACCTGTTCTGACCAAACCTGTTCCTATTATTTACCTTGCAATAGACTGCCTTGTGCCCAAACTATTTACAAGAGTAGCAATACCCTTGAAAGAAATTAGCACTTCTAAAACTGTCATTTACCTTCTTCACTTGAGCCATGCAATGTGAAGCCATGTGACCAAACCTGTGACAAGAAAAACATCTGCCTTGAAACTTTCCTTTATTTGACCTCTTAGGTTCTGAAAAATTCTTCTTCTCATTCTGAATTATATTTTCTGTTTCTGTGCATCTATCATTCAAGGAATCCTTTTCTAAAATAATTTCCTCATCAGAACTCTCTTCCTTTTGGAGTCTCTTACTAGACTCTCCAACTTGTTCCTTGTGTGGCTTGACAAAACCAAGGCCTGTTTTATCTTTTGTCTTTCTTTGACCTTTGATGAGTGACTTAACATTTTTGGAGCTATCTTGGAACCTGTAAAGATTATCCTTGTACTCTTTAGTTTCCTCTTTCAAAGAAGCCATTTTCTGTTCTAACTCACTATACTCAAGAACCTTAGACTCTAACTCATCCTTGAGTTCCTGTGTCTTAGCTATAGAGAAGTCAAGACTTTCTATAAGATCATCTCTCTCCATACAACATTCATCTAACTTATCCTTGAGTCTAGCATTCTTCTTTCTTTCCTTTTTCAAAGCACTAAGAGCACTAATAAGTTCACCTTCAAGATATACTTCACCTTCCTCTATATCCTCCTCTATTTGTTTGCTTTTTTAATCATCAAAGCCTTTTTCAAATTTCTTATCACTAGAGGTGTTACCCTTTTCAAAAACCATACATGCATCTTCCTTATAGTTTTCTGAAGCATCCTCATACATACTAGAAACCAAATCATTATTTGTGCAATCATCCTCAGGGTGACCAAAGTTTCCACATCTAAGACATTTCATGATAATGAATCTATGTTTCGGTTCTTCCTCCTTTTTTGATATGAACAACATCTCATTTTTATTATCACTTGAAGAACTTTCACTATCACTACTAGAACACTTACTTGCTTTGTCTAGGTAGAAACTCTTCTTGTGCTTGTGAGAATACCTCTTTCCTTGATTGCTGTGCTCATATTTGTTTTTCCTATGATGCTTGTGCTTTTTAGAATCCTTGCTCTTAGAATCATGTTTATCTTCATCACTTTCATTCTTGGGAACAGTACAATCAATAGCATAATGACCAAACTTTCCACAATTGAAACATCTTATATTTTTCATACTTTTGTGCTTTCTAGAGAACTTGCCTTTCTTGTTGAAATATGCCTCTTCATCACTAGAAGACTCATCACTATCTTGAAGCTGTTTACCCTTGGATTTCTTGGTAGCCTTGAAATTTGCCTCTTTCTTGACATCAACCTTCACTTGATTTCTTAACTCAAATGTTGCAAGTATACTATGGAGCTCATCCTTTTTCAACTTATCCAAATATTTAGCTTTCTCAATAGCAAAATTTTTTTCACTAAATCTATTAGGAAGAGATCTTAAAATTTTATCACAAACATCATTTTCAGCAAGCTCAAGACCTAAGTCTTTCATGAAGTTAACAACCTCATCCATACGAAGCATGTAGTCACAAATATTTTCATCATCATTCATCTTGAGTTGTTCAAACATACCTTTGAAGTGTCTCAACTTGGCCTTTCTAACATTTGTATCACCTGTATGAACCACCTTCAACTGATTCCACATTTCACTAGCTGTCTTGTAGTGAATCACTTTGGTGAGATCTGCTTTCTATAAGCCTTTTAGGATTGCATTCATTGCTTTTGAATTGCTGTGATGTAGGAGCTTTCTTTTTTAGTATTAGGACCATTTTTAGGAATAATGTACTCATCTTCAATCACTTCCCAAACCTCATTCCCAAGTGCCATTAGATGAACCTTCATCCTTGCATTCCAAAGACCAAAATTTGACCCATCAAGAATAGGTGCTGCATTGCCACTTGAATGATCCATTGTGTTCTTTACTAGCTTTTCCTTCAAGTTGTTAAACTTTTCGAAGGCACCTACTCTGATACCAATTGAAGAACACAAGCTTATACTAAGAGGGGGGGTGAACAGTATAAGACCTCTTTTTACTTTTTCCATTATACTTCAAAACAATAAAGCAATATACCCAAAGCAATATCAAAGCAATGCAAAATATCATCCACAAAGTGACACAAATTTTAATGTGGTTCACCCAGAATGGCTGGGCTACGTTCACAAAACTTTTCTCTAAAAGTTATCTCAAATTTCTTTGGGAATCTTTTCCAATTACAATGTTTATGAGCCTCGGCCCAAAGGAGATACCTTCCCCCAATCATAATTTATGAGCCTCCGCTCAAAGGAGATACCTTCCCATAATAAAAATTTATGAGCCTCTACTCAAAGGAGATACCTTCCCCTCTGCTCTGGAAATGATCCCTCAGAAGATCAACTGCCTCTACCTCTTTCCAGCACGTGGAACTCCTTTCCATCGAAGACCTCCTGTCTTCAATGCTTAGCCTAAGAGACCTCTTCCTTCTATGATCACATCCATAGCAGCTCAGCAACCTGTACCAAACATAGTTAGTCGTTCTATTACAAGTCTTCCTCTGTCTGTCATATTTGTCTAACTCTTGAACAAATTAATCCTTTGCATACAAGCCTTCTCAAAGACTTGCCAAATCTATCCTCAGGTTCTTCTCATATAACTAGTGCACCTCTGTCCTCAAGTTCTCTGATAGAACTATCAAACTCAGCTCACAAGTCCTCTGCTAGGACCTATCCAAATATGCTCACAAGTCCCCACCGAAACCTGTCCAAAAACTGCTCACAAGTCCCCATCGAAACCTGTCCAATAACTCAACAAGCTCACCAAGAAAAACTTTCTTAGTAGGAAATCACAAAGTGAATTGTTAGAGACCCAATGTGATTTGTCAAACTCATAGAAGCATAAAGAGAATTGTTAGAGACTCAATATGTTCTATACTCGATTCCAAATATCAAAACTCAACTCAAATCAACTCAGCTCAATATCAATCTCAAATCTGAAAACTCAACTCAATATCTGAAATGGATAGGATAGAATGCTTTCATTCAAGAACATGAAACCCCAACAATTGCTAACTATGCAAATAATCACATAACAATGATACTCATGTTCTTTCCACCATCAATTAGGGCTTCAAAAATAATGCTTATCAACCAAGGTTCAATCAACACCATTTAACTCAAAACACAACCTTGAAGCATTTCACAATCAACATTAGAAAAGGAAACAAGTAGAACTCCTTTTCAAAACCATCCACCAAATCAAATCACCAAGCACAAAACAACTTTTCAAATCATCAACAAAGAAATAAGCCCAACACTTTAACCAAGTAAAGAATAGCTTGATTATAACCAATTTAATGAAAGCTAATGTCAATCTCAAAGCTGCCCACTTAAGGTTTCACAACTTCACACAAGAAGCAATTCTAACCTTAAAACATCATGCTTTCATTTCCATAATCAACCAAAAAGCACTCTCAACATTACAAGAAATATTTATCCCTTATACACCTTATTTCTCCCTTATAGTCTTATCAACAATAAACTTTATCTCTCATAAGAATGCAATAATACAATGCAAACAACACCTTAAAAAGAATCTTTTATCAAAACAAAGCAAGCTTCAAACTCCTTATAACTCCTAAGTTGTTTTTCTCTCTAATAAACTTCCTCCATCCGCAAAATACACTAGCAAAAATTAATTTTGAAAATACCTTGGCCAACACCAAAAATCGCGCTATGGAGAAATTGCGCACGAACTCTAACGCCACCCACTATGTCCACTTCAATGAAGAAAAACCCTTTCATGTTATTCGAATGCGAAACCTCCCGTTCGAGTAGCACGCCAATAGCCTAGCCGCTACCGGTGCACCAAAGGCGTCCGGTGAGGTTTAAACCTCACTCTGTTTCCCTTGTACCTTCTATGCCAGGGCTAAAATAAATAGCAAGCCTCCCTGTCTTCTGATGCGAACGACGATGATGAAACCTTATGGCGGATACAAAAAAATGAACGACGGATATCCAAACAATGGATCATGAAATCTCAGCAAAGAAGAAATTGAACATCAGATCGCCAAATCACAACGAGCAACACTTTTCAAAAATGCGGATGGGATCATCTTTGATATTCATCATGGGAGATTTATATGCATATTTCCCATAAAATCTTGATGTCGACGAGGAGTTTAACATGTCGACGGAGGAGTTTAACACGTTGGCGGAGGTCTTGGCTAGCGCCCACAATCTTAGAACATAGCGCCATCATAGTTAAGACATTTGCGCCATGGGTTAGGAGAACCCAATGCAAACAATAAATTAATATTTATTTAAAAATAATTAAAAGGAACCTTAACAAGGTTTTTAATTATTTAAATAAATACTTCCTCCTATACCCAAATGCATTAAACTAATACATCCACCTGTAGTCTTTAAACCTGCCAACTTGGGGTTTACAAAAGACCTTTGAAACTGTCATGTCGTAACCTTCATCAAAACAAGTTATTTGACATCAAATCAAATTCCTTCAAGAGCTTCTTGACATCAATGACAACTTATACACTTGATCAAAGGCAATGTACCCAAAGTACCCAAAATTGCCAACACTTGGAATCTTATAATTGCAAAAGTTACATCAATCGGGCATCCATCGGCTGAACTTCCTCTTCGTCTATCTGATTCAGTAGTTTCAATGCTGGTATATCCATATGAATAGGCAAAAAAACTTCTTTACCATAAACTAGAGTATATGGAGAGGTATTAATGGACTTATTTGTTGATATTCTATTAGCCCATAAAGCTTGGTTATGTAATGAATGCTAGTATCTCTTGTTATCTTCTAGCGTCATTTTCAGAATCTTGAGTATATTCTTATTGGTAGACTCAGCTAAACCATTACCTTGTGGATAATAGTTAGAAGATGTTTTTAAATATATTCCATACCTACTAGAAAACTCAATCATTTTGGCTCCAGTGAAAGAAGATCCATTATCTGTGATCAATGGGTCGGGTATGCCGAATCTAGTAATTAGAATTTCTACAAACTCTATCACTACTTTTGAGTAAGATTTCTTTTTAGGAACTACTTCTGCCTATTTCATGAAGTAATATGTGGCAGTGAGTATATATTTGTGGCCAATTTATGAGTTTGATTTGATTATTCCCAAAAAATCTAAACCCCATAGTTGAAAAGGTTCTTCGACCTGTATAGACTTCAAAGGCATAGGAGCATTTCTATTTCTTTCTACATACCTCTGACACTATTCACATTTTTGAGTCACTTTATATGTATCTAAAAAAATAGAAGGCCAATAACAACCAGCTCTGAGAATCTTCAAATTTCTTTTTCTACCTAAATAATGACCACCTGAGAGGCCTCCATGGAATTCTTCTAATACTTTTTGCTTCTTATCATCACCTATACATTTCAGTAGTACACCATCAATGTTTATTCTATACAACCCCTCTATTCGAAGGGTATACTTCAGTGCTTGCATTCTAAACCTCCTCCTTTGGGAAGCATTCATATTTTTAGGGCATATCCCAGTCTGAAAATACCTTACCAAATCATTAATCCAATCAGTACCTTCTCTAACTTGATCTTGTTCAGTATTCACCATTATCTCTTGACTTTCGACATACCCAGTTGCTACTTGTCTGGCCAACTCTTGGCATAGAGATCTACCTCTGACTATCTTGGTTGGATGTATCTCTACATCGTATTCCTGTATACGAGTTACCCATCCTTCTCTTTTTTTCCAAGTTGTCCTGGTATTATGAAATTTCTAACATTTGGGTGAATTACATAAACAATGGTGTGGATTTGGGACAAGAAATGCTTCAATTTATTCAACTATTTCATGATAGCATACACCTATTTCTCAATAAAACTATATCTCTCTTCGTGCTTGTGAATGGTAGAACTTAAAAAAGCAATGGGTCTTTACTCATTATCTGCTCCCTTCTGAGTAAGAACTGCAACATAGTTGTCTTGCTCTCCAACAACATATAAAATGAAACTTCAGGAGTAGTCAATGTTGAGTAAAATGGGAGCTCAAGCTATGGCCTCCAATATTTTCTTAAAAGCATCTTTCCTTGAATCTATCCATTTGAAAGGTGCATACGTTTTTAACAATTTAGTCATTGGTTTAACAGTTTGAGCAAAATATGTGATGAACTTTCAAAAAAAAATTATTTGCCCAAAGAAAGATTGTAATCCTTTCTTATTGACTAGTAGTGAAATTTCCAAGAGTGTTTTTACTCTGTCAAGATCAATGGGCAATCCAGCTTTAGAGATAATGTGGCCGAGAAATATACCTTCTTCTACAGCAAATATGGATTTCTTTGGGTTTAAAGATATCCCAAATTCTCTACATTTTTCAAATATTTGTTGTAGATGGGTGGCATGATCTCACTTATCATGAGAAAATATTGTCATGTCATATAGATAGACGACGATGATTTTATTTGTGAGCTCACAAAACGCAACATCCATAGCTCTTTGGAACATTGCTCCGGTATTTGATAACCCAAAAGGCATTCTTTGGTAGGCAAACGTTCCCCATTTAATAGTGAATGCAGTTTTATATTGATCTTCATTTTTTACCTAGATCTGGTTATAGCTAGAAAAACCATCTAATAGAGAAAACCTCTCTTCTCCTATCACTGTATGAAGGATTGGGTCAATCTAAGGCAAAGGATAATTATCCTTAAGTGAAGCTCCGTTCAAATTTCAAAAATATACACACAATATGATTTCTCCATTATTTTTCCTAATTGGGACCATATTTGCCACCCAGATATAATATTTAACGGGATATACTATTTTAGCTTGTAAGAGTTTCAATAACTCTTGTTTCATTAAGGCTTCAATTTTTGGATTTACAAGACTTTGTCTTTTCCTGAAGGGTTTAGCCCATTCTTCCAATTCGATGGTGTGTTAGATCATTTCTTTCCTATATACTTTCAAATCACTATATGTCCAGGCTATAATATCTAGATACCTTTTACACAATTCTTTAACTTGATTCAATTATTCCACTGTACAACTGGTACCTACCTTGATCATTTTTCCTTGTTCTAATTCCACCTCTTTATACTGGCGTTTTTTAATTTTAATCCTTCGACCTATTGCTTTATCATTTTTTTAGAAGAGACTCTCAAGGGTGATCAGTCCCTTGGGAATGTGATTATTTTTTAATTGGATTAAGATTTCCTCCTCTTCATATTGTAATGCTCTATCACTAGAGTAGTTCATTTCTTGAACTAGAAAATCCAGTATTTGTTCATCACTCTCGAACACCTGCCAGAAGATATCTTTGTCAGGCATAGAAGGCCTGTATATAAATCTCGCTATTTTAGATTTTTTTATGACATTACTGACTGGACAGAAGTTAGATCCCACGGATGCCAACAAGTCTGCATGAGTATTACTTTCTCTTGGGATTGAATTTATGTTCAGAGCTTCAAAATTTTCCAAGAGGTCCAACACTTTATTTTTGTAAGCTCTTAAATAGTGTTGTTTACAAATACATTTTCTAGTGACCTGTTTCATAATAAGCTCTGAATCTCCATAAACTAGTAGTTGTTTGCACCTAATTTTTTGTTCTTTTTGAGTCCTAAACACAATGCTTCGTACTCAGCCGCATTATTGGAGCAACTCCATGTCAATATGTACGAAAAAACTTTTTCTTTTCCTATAGGAGAAATTAAAACTATCCCAATACCTGCTCCATTCCATCAAAGTAAAGTTTCCAAAGCTGGCTAGTGGAAGTGTTTTATTGAGGGACAGGGATATATAGCTTTTTTGGTTTTTCAATAGAGTAACTCCCTATCTCTCTTTCCACCATAGCATTAAATATTTTTAAAGAAAACTGATCTTCGAATTGGAGTTCCTCCAAGGTTTCCTCCATCAAATCTATATCTCCTATATCTTCGGTCATCATACTCTCAATACTGGTTTCTTCCAGTCTTGCCACATGAAAAGTAGATGGATTTTCATTAAAAACCTTGACCCTCTTACCTTTGAAGGGTATTTATAAATGTGAATAATCTAAGGATAAATAACCTCCCACTTTTGCTGTAAATTTTCTAGATAGACACATACCAAAGCATGGTTCCAGATCTACGACCACCACTTCTTGTATAACAACTATTTGGGGCATCCTATGGAGTTGTATGGGGATATCTTTGATTACTCCTATGGTTTTCACCGGAGTACCATATAATTGCAATACTTTTGGGTGACCTTTGGTGTACTCCCTTCTTGTGATGTCACATACTGCCTTAAGCATAACTGTAGTAGCTGCTCCCGAGTCAATCATACAGTTATGTACTACCCATCCTTCCATCTGAAGAGACAAATAGAATAGAGGCAGTATGTTTTTTATTATTATATAAGTAGCATTATCTTGTATAGAATTTGGAAAATAGGGGATTTTACTCTTACGATTCATCATATTTAAATATTCTTGAAGGATATCAATCTGCCCTGGGAACTGCAAAGCGTCATACATGCTAGCTTTTGAGGGAGTCTTTTTCATCTCCTCGATGATATTGAATGAAGGTGTCTCAAAACTTTTCTCCTTTTCTCTAGTGGATAGATCATATTTATTCTTATAACCCTGAGTTGCTTCTGTTAATAACCTTTTTTTTAACGAAGGGAATCTAAGTTTCTCTCTTGCTTGATCTTGAGTTTCGCTCTCCTTTATTGGAGAAAACTCTCTTCTCTGTGCTGGAATAGAACTCTAAGGAGGATTAGAGTCCCTTTTCACTTGAATTATCCTTCTGAGGCGTAACTCTGGGATCTAGAGGAAAAATTAAAGACTGAAGTTAGGATCAAATTGTATAGGTTTCCTTCCCGACCTTGTCAGGACTGCGCGTGTTCTACAGATGGTATTGCCAAATTATGATCAACTTCTATGATCATGTTTACATGGCCTTTAATTTTTTATTTTGCTCTCTTATTTACTAAACTTTGTATATGATGTTGCTGAAATATATACATGAATCTTCTCCATGAGGGTCGTTACACGTGGAACACCAATAATTTGAGTTAGAGGGTTCTCCATTATCTCTTGTTTCATCAACATAAATGACATTTTTTCTTTCCTATCCTCTACCACTTATCAAAGCCCCATATATAGTTATCTAGGGAAATCTCCTTAGCTAGAAACTTCGCTCAGCTTCTCTATTTTTCATGGATGACATATAATTTGCCAAATTTTTCATCGTGTCTATTATGGTTGTCATATGATTCTCCTAGGAGATTGCTCAGAGAGGTATAACAGGCAATGCGGGAAGGGGAGTAGGAGGTAATTCTAGTAGATTCTAAGGCAACTGAATGACTAGAATGGCTGGTTGCTCATTCTATTTTAGGGGAAGTGCTAAAGGATTTAAGCTTGGATCTTGGGGGATATATGGAAAAATTTGCAATGGAGCCTTTGGAGGATATTTCCTAGTAGCAATAATATCAACTTCTCCTTTAGTTGCTTCTAAATAGATAGCAGGGAAAGTTAAAACATGTGATTGCTGAATAATCATACTAAGATCTAAATCAAAATCTCTCAGATAATAACATATTGCTTGCTCTATGATAGGTTTTAACCCAACAGGTACTCTATCCCAAGTATGTGTGAACCTAATGTTGAAATCTGTAATCTCTTCCTATGGATGTATCCTGACGATTGTGAATTGATTGAGTAATGAGAAAGGATCTGCATGTACATTGAATTCATCAACCAAATGGCCAGCAAGAATCACCCAAGAAGTGATAGATCCTGGAGGGAGTGCTCTATACCAATGGAGCATTTTTCCTTTTAAATATATGACCAACAACCTGACCATCACATATTCTTGGGTGATATTATAAATTGCTTCTAATGATGAAACTTCTAGGCAATGTTCATTTGTTGTTTTACCTATCCCATCATATGATGAAAAATCTTTCAAGGCTGCCTGGGGAACTTAATTCTGGGCTGTCAAGTTTAGCGGGCCAGTTTGATTCCATACAATATGAGCCAAGATGGGAGGAGCAACCATGATGACTACAATATTTGTTGTTACTATAGATCTATTTGAGGATATTCCAATAGTAGTACAAGGGATCTTATACTAGTACCAGGTGGATTAGATATTGCAGCTAGAATAGGTTGTGCTTTCAAGCTACCAAAGTGTAACTCGAAGAACTCGATAGGCTCTTCAAATTTTCTTGCTTGGGATCGGTTATCATACGCATAGGAAATAATGAGTTTGTAACTAGATAGTTTAGACAAGCTATTTCTTAGGTCTAAAATCCTCTGAATGGAGTCACCAGGTGGTTTTCTTATTTCTTTAGGTTTTAAAGAAAAAACACCAAAACTTATAGAAAACTGTGGGACTTCAGGTCCCACCAGGCGTGCCAAAAACTGTTGGAACAAAATTTGCCTTTGGTTAATTGTATTACATCTTAGACCTTGCCAACATTGAATAGACGAACTTATCTTAGGAATATCCATATAATCTCCAGAGTAGGTTGGTTCCTTTTTGCTTTGTTTAGAGAAAAGAGAACATAAATAAGGGAAATGCTTGTAAAGGAAAATATAGCCTAGGCTAGAAGCTTTTCTCATAGTACAATTTAGACAACAACCAGGATAAAACATATGTATAACTATTACAAGCTTTCTTTTATACCTTCATGTCAAAATCATAACTTTCTAAGTGTGATTCAGATGTTTTCATCTAACACATATAAGCATACTTAATATTAACTCTAGAAATATAATTCATGCATGTATAGTCTAGATTTAGAATAGATACAGTCTAGAATTCAATAATGTGAATAGAAGTCAAGAACCAGATACATACACTTGCACACAGAAAATTAGAAGCCAGGAGAAGAGTAGCTTTATTTGCTTGTATCCAAAATAATGTACTTCAATCTTGTAAACGTCCAAGAGCCAACCTCTTTTCAAAATGCATCTACCACTATATATACCCAAAATGGGTATCTTTTACAACTAGTACATCTTGGATTCCAAATCAATTACAAGCAATTAACTACAGTTTCTAATAATAAGCAAAATATCTTCTACAAATTGGATTCTAACAGATCTGATACTTCTCTTTTATTTGACACCCCCAATGATAAAAAATTCGGTGTAAGGGTATGTTTTAGTTGCTAAGAATATATCTTATCAGGAACAGTTGTCATGTCATAAAATTGTGACGTCTTGAAATGCTCTACTTCATTTACCTCCTGCTTCAGCAAAAACAAAACATGTCATGAAATCGTGACACTTTAGCCTTGTAAGTTTTGTTTCTCTCTTTCTCTTGGAGAAAATTGGCATGTCTTGAAATCACGACATTCTCTTCTCTTCTACTCTTTTCCCACTTCTCGGCCATGAAAATGCAACATGTCATGAAATCACGACATCTTCATCCTTTCAGCTCCCTTTTGCCCTCTACGACCGCAAAAATGCAACATGTCATGAAATTGCGACAGAATTTAGGTATGTCATAAAATCGTGATATCTTCCTTGTATTGGACTTGTATTATTGATTTATCAATGAAAATGCAACATGTCACGAAATCGCGACACCTTCATCTGCTTGAATTTATTGCATTGTTTTACCATAAAAATTAGACATGTCACAAAATCGCGACGTCATCTTTCCTTAGCTCATTTTCCCTTTCTAATGCCCTTCAAAAATAGACTGCATCGAGCTTTTCAAAATTGCCCCTATTGCAAAATCTCTATTGTCTTATAGAGGTAGTCTTTTTAGACTAACAAGATCCTTATCCAATTCTTCCTCTTATTCCTTGGTCATCAGGAGTAATATATACCAACTCGATATTATCCAGTGGACTCTGGTTTGGTGATAACTATCAAAATGTTTTGATTCTTCGATCAGCTCATACCAAATGACGCCTCCATATTCTTTCCTCAAAGGATCTCTAGGGGGATGAAGATGCCAATACTTTTGTATAATTGTCAAAAAAGTCTATTTCGAAGCTAGAGTCAGTCTGACCCTCTTCTCTCTATTCTGCCTAGTCGTGTGGTAAATTCATTGCACTCTCCAATCATCAAACTTCCCTCCTTTGTTTTCTTATCTATTGGTTAGATATTGCATATGTTTGTGTATCATTCTTGGGTTTATCCTCCTGAACTCTCCTAAATTGCCTTGGTCCCAATGATCTAATTGGAATACTTCGATCCCTCTGAGGATTATGAGGATTATTTGGTTCATCATAATCTGTACTAGGCTCTCTTACCAACCATGAAATTTCTTCATCACTAGAATCTATCATACCTACTACATTATGGTGCAATTCAGGTGATGTGGCGATATCCTCTATATCCCGTCAAAGTACTTTTGTGCCCTCGTTTATCATAGGCTACTTTCTTGGTGCGGGTGGCAAACTTGTACTTGTACCTTCATTTTCTCCACCATTTATTGGAGTTAAGTCTTCAACCTCCTCAGGTTCACTTCCAATCCATTGTAATCTAACTGCTCTTTGGTCATCCAATCTTTGTATGTTACCATCCAATTCTTGGATTACTTGTGCTCTCAATCTTGCATTGTGACCTCGTAGTGTTTGATACTCTTCCTACAAATGTTGATTTTGTGTTCTCATCCTCTACTGCAATAGCCTTATCTGAGCAAATAGGGAAAGTTTCGCTAGTTCTTCTTTTATCCTTTCTTCCCTAGCATCCTCTAGAATTTCCATCTCAAATGTATCCACTCTATCCTTATTGCACACTGTCATTTTTACCATTCTTCATTCTTCTGACTGTCAAGGTAGTTCCATATGTTCTATCTATGGGTACCTCCAATTCAAAGCTCTTGGTAACAGTGCCCTCTTCTGATAGCCTTCTATTGCTAGAGGGATCCACACTTCTCTCTATATTATGGTTCCATCCACCTGTCTAATATGTACTCGCACCCTTCATATTTAACTGGGTCTAGGTGCCAGCTCTTGTTGTTCAATTACTGGTTGCATCTCCTCCCATTCGGCAAATAGCCTTACAAGTCCCAATTTTGGCTCCTCTTGTGATGCACCTAGCTCACGATGAGACTTGTTTTGAGCATCTGCTCATCTTCTTTGTTCAATCTCTTCTAAAGTAATGAATAAACATTGTACTTTATAAGGCTTCAAATTTGAGCCATTTATAGTGTTGGGAACCTCCGTTCCATTCATATTTTGTATCCTGACCACTCCATTATCCAATACTTCAATAACTTTATAAGGGACAAGCCATAACATCTTCAGTTTACCTAGCTTGATCTCCCTCTTTCTGTTAAATTTTTGAACCAAGTCCCTTGAACTAAGTTCCAACTTCCTCAAATGCTTGTCATGCCACACCTTTCATCTTTTCTGAGATATCTCAATCGCCCACTGTACCATGACTCTTCTTTCATCCAGTTTGGTCAACGTCATTAGTCATTCCTCCAAACTTTCTTGATCTCCCAAGTGATGCTCTACTGCAACTCTCAAGCTTGGAATCAAGAACTCAACTAGCACCACCGCTTCTTGAACATACATCAATTGGAAAGGGGTATGTTTCATTGTTTGTTTATAAGTTGTTCTATATGCCCATAAAATGGATGGTAACCTTTCCTCCCAGTCTACTCCTATCCCATAGGTTTTATACAGAGTTGATACTAAGACTTTATTAGTCGCTTTCGCCTGCCCATTTGCTCTCGGGTAGTATGGACTAGACAATGAGTGTAAAATATTAAACTCTATCATCAATGTCTTGATAATCTTGTTAATGAAGTGTTCCCCATGGTAACTTGTTATATGTAGCGAAATACCGAATCTTATGATTACCTGATCGTACAAAAATCATGTTGTACTCTTGGTATAATTATCAGGTAATGCTCTTGCTTCTACCCATTTTGCGAGGTATTTTATTGCCACTACAATATATCTACATTTTCATCTTTGAGATGTCTTCAATGGTCCCACAAAGTCTAAGCCCCAACATTTGAACAACTCATGTGGTTGTGATGGATGTAAGGGAATAAATTCTCTCTTGACTGGTTTACCTGCTCTCTGGTAAGTATCACAAGCTTTCATGTGTTCTTTTGCATCATTGTATAGTGTGGGCCACCATAGACCTTCTAACAATACTTTCCACATAGTCGCATCTGGTCCCATGTGTCCCCCTGCTAAGCCTGCATGGTCTTATTTCAATACTGCCTTAACTTCTTTCTCCATTACACATCTCCACAAGATACCATCACTTCCTATCTTGTATAGCAATCCAGCTATTATCTAGAAAGGTGTTTACTTCATAATTATTCTCTTATTTTCAATTGCCATCATATCTTGTGGTAACTCCCCTATGGATAGGTACTAGCCAATCAACTTGTATCATAATGGCACAACATTGATGGCAAATAATTATGCATCTATAAATTCATCAGGAACTCCTGTTCCTATTGGCTCCCCTAATCGTATTCGAGACAACTAGTCTGTAATCACATGCTTCTTGCCAGGTCTCACCACAACTCGAAATACGAACTCTTGGAGCGTAACTAGCCACTGACTAACTTGTCCTTGTATTACTAGTTTGTTTATTAAGTACAACAATGTTTGATGATCTATGTAGAACACAAAAGGGTTTTCCAGTAAGTAATTCCTAAACTCTTGGACTGCATATACCATCCCCAAGGCTCCACTTTTTGTTGTACTATAATTTATTTCCGGCCTTGAAAAAAGGTGACTAGCAAAGAAAATCGGCTGATCCAACTTAAATTGTCCTTATTTTGCGAATGCACATCCAATTGTAAATTTCAAGGCATCAACGTAGACATGGAATTCCTTATCCCAACTAGGAAACACCAAAATTGAACTGCTTACCAACTTAGCCTTTAACTCTGCAAAGGCTCCCTGGTGCTCCTCTGTCCATTTGAAAGAAATATTCTTTTTTTATCAAAGAATCTAATGGATAGGATACATGTGCATATTTTTTGATAAACCTTCAGTAATATCCTGTTGACCCAAGGAAGGCTTTGAGTGAACTCACATCAGAGGGTTCTTCCATAAATAATATCATCCAAATTTTATTCGGATCTGTCTTCAATCCTTTGCTGCACACAATGTGTCCTAACAATTTTCCATATGGTACCATCAAAAAACACTTTTTTGGGTTTAATGATATTTGTGCATTTTTGCACCTACTCATACATTCACTAAGAGATGGAAGATGCTCCTTGATCTTCCCATAAATGTACCAATCATCCAAAAATACCTTGAAATTCCCCATCGCCAATTGGTCGAATATATATAGTATGATTCCCTAAAACATAGTTAGGGCATTACAGATCCCAAATGGTATTCAATTATATGCATAAATGCCATTCTCCACAACAAATGTGTTCTTCAACTTATCCTCCTCAGTGATTCTGATCTGATTTTATCCTGAGAATCCATCCAAAAATGAATAGATCTCATGTCCCGCAACTTCTTCCAAGATAGAATCTATGAATGGAATAGGAAAAGGATCCTTAGTGGTTACTGTGTTTAGACTCATGAAGTCTATGCATACGCTTATCTGATCGACTTCCTTTTTCAAGGTGATTACTATAAGTGAAACCCATTCACTGTTCGTCACCTTGAATATAATTCCTACTTCTAACATATTTTCTATCTCTGTATTTACCAATGTCACGTACTTTGGATTCATTCTATATGGCATCCTCCTTACAGGTTGAGTCCAGGCATTAGTGTAATCTTATGGACACATAATTCAGGTGGGATTATTTTCAAATCCTTATATGTCCATGCGAAGACATCCTTGTACTCCAAGAATATCTTGAAAGTTGCTACCTTCAATACTGGATTCCAATAATCGCCACAGTGGACCATCCTAGGTTCCTCCTCCATTCCTAGATTGACGTCCACTATCTTGGGTCCTTCATACTTGATAATTTCTAGCTCACTTGTAGCTTTCATTATGTTCTTAGGGTGTGACGGTATTGTATCAATCTCTACATCTCCTACTGTATACTCCACAAATATTTTTAGAAACGTCCACTTCTCTTTTGTTTCCTTCTTAGTATCTTTACTAGATTTTGGCTCATCTTGTTTTTCATTGATCTCTTCTGACTCAATACAAAGGTAGTTGGGTTGAAATATCTCATAATCCTCCATTTTCCAATGAATAAGTCCACTATCAGATCCAGCTTCATCCTTGCTACATTCATCTATGTACAACATTCCTTCTCCATCAGGTTCATGTCCTTCATCCCCTAATAAGTTTTTTGATTTGTCAGTTGTAGCTACCTCCTCACTAACTCGCTAATTAGCTAAATTGATTTATGTTGTCCCTTATTGAAGGTGATTTGATTCTTTCCCCAATTGTTATTAAATTTAGCTACTCATAGCCATCCTCTCCACAAGAGGGCATCATATGCAGGTTTCTGCATTGCAATCATAACAAATTCCAAGACAAACTCTTGCTCAACTATCATTACTTGTTGTGTAGTCAAAAATCCTTTGATGTTAATATCATTCTGGTCAGCCCCATACAGTTGAAAACTCGGTACCCATAGGGATGGAGAACCTAGTTCTAGCCAAGTTCTTTCTGGTAGCACATTAAAACTGGATCCTTCGTCCATGATCACTTGCGTCAATTTATGCCCCAAAATATCCATATGCATTAATGCAGGCTTCTTTCCCACATCAATCATGAGTATAGTAGGATCCATAAATTAATATTTCCATATGTCCTCTAATATTGGTTGGTTCTCTACTTCCATCACCTTCTGTGGTTGCCTTTCCTCCATAATTGCTTTTTGCAATTCTGGGATAGCTTCTAGTAAGTCAAATAATTTAAGTTCTACTATGGTATCCAACACCTGTGCTGCTATATTCTACACAATTATCTCCTGTTCTTATGGTCTTCGTAATTCCTTTTGAGTGCTTGAATATCCTTGCTTAGTTTTCTTAATTTCTTCTTGCACTAGTTTATTTGCTACTTGTTAGTGTTGCTTTTCTTTCGTTGGCTCTGGGTACTTATCATTTTTAGCTTGATTCCTCATCACAGATAAAACTTTCTGAGTTTCCTCTTTAACTTGAAGAACTTCGATGTCCAAATATCTCACATTTTATGGGTTTCTTGAACTCGTCTACTTTGGAAAATTCTCCTCCTTGTGGTTCTCTGGACCACACCATCTACACATTTGTGTAGTGCTTGTTTTTGGTGCTCCTTACATTAGAGATGCAGGACAATTCTTCATAAAATGCCCCCACTCTTGGAAATTGTGACGTTATATGATCGGTCTACCTTTCGATTCATACTGTAAGTGACTTTCTCCTCCTTGTCGATTACCTTGGTTTTGTCTACCACCTCTTATGCTATTTCTGTAACCACCACTCATTGCTTGTTGGCCTCTCCCTTGGGCTTGTGGTTTTTCTTCCTAATCCTGGATTGATAGTACCTGTGGATGGATTCTTGCATTGTAGGGATAGAGCATTACTTCATGCCCCATTGCATTAAAAATATGGCAATAGTCATTCTTTGGACACTTCATATTTGTATGTCCCTTTGTCTTACATTATGTGCACCATAGTTCCTTTCTATCTGGTTTGATCTTCTATTCTTTAAACATCTTATCAAAATCCTTGCGGAATGTTGCTACCATCATCTGGATAGTGTCTTCTTCTTCACTATCTAAATATTTTGACTTGATATGAGACAAGATTCCCATGTACATTTGTTTTGATTTGCTCTCAAATATCTTTGCATATTTAATGCTTCCTCATATGTGTTAGATGGTACTCCCTTCATATTTTTATTATATTTTGGTAGTAACCCATCTACAAACCATTGTTTTATCAACACATCTACCAATGGCATTTGCATCTTATCGAGTAATTTCTTTAGTCGACAGTTGAAGGATTTCACATCCTCATCTTCCTTCTATTTTGTCACAAAAAGCTCGGTGACTATGTCTCCATCATCTTTTAAAGGTCAGAATTCTTCAATGAACTTCTCCTTTATCTGATTCCAAGTCTAAAAATCAATGTTATTTTCTATCTTTAGGTACCAGTCTATTGCCAATCCTCTCAATGTAGTAGGAAAGAGGACTACCCAATCCTCTGGTATGTCTACACCATTTGCTCTCCAAATGGTTATGCAAGTTCCTATGTTTCATGTGGGGTCATCCTTACCCTCACCTAAAAATTATGGATATCTTTGTTTGGCTACTCTGTTACCCATTTTAGGAGAATTATCTCTCTCACTTGAGATGTGCCATGGAATCTCTGTCAGATTCCTCCTTAGGGGTGTCTTACTCCCGTTGTCGTTAGAAGTGTCAATTCGAGGTATCTTATTTTGTCCCTCCACTCGGTGACAAAATTCTCATGCATCCTCACTCTACGACCTTCTTCACTAGTTTGATAGAGATTATATTGATCTATCCTCCTGATTCCCTATGTCCTGTTGCCCTAGTGCTTGACTCCTGTCCTCTACACCCTCTCACAACCCTATTGCCGCTTCCTCAAGTTTTACCATCCACTCTTTGTCATCGTGCAATTTATCTTTGTCACCTGTATATTCTATGTTTGGTGGTTCTTCATCCTCATATTCTATCTCAATCAACAATGTCTCAAAGTATCCCTCTTCAGATGTCCAAAATTTTTCTATCTCTGGTTTGTGTGTACTATGATCTGAGTTACTCGTGTTTCCTTTTTGAGCAATCCTTGTGCTCCTTCTTATTGGAATTTTGTCTCATGGCTCCCTTATCCCACACATTTGTGTACTGATGTCCATCATAAAAATCACCTCCAGTCTTTAGTCAAATTTTACCCATTTTAACAAGGATTCAAAATTCGATAAGGCAACGACACAAAATGTAACATAGTTTGGCGCTACCTAATCGATCAATGGGTCCATCCAACTAAAAAAATGACACCAAATTTAATATAGTGGTGGAGTATTCCTGGTGGGGAGGTGTTTTCCAGAGGTAAGAATGATTCCTATGCCAAGCCTATCTCAATGACAAAATTGGACAGTCTTCTAATCACCCGAACTACCCTGGTACGAACTATCAATATCATACAGTGGAAAATATGGTATGATATTACACTCATAAAAACAAACAGATGCTATTTTAGGGCTGCCATACATAGTTTTGTAATCATTCAAGCCGATTCACCAAAACTGCCAAATTGGGTAAATTCTTGTCAATCGCCTATTTTACCAAATCGGGTAACAATCTCTTGTACGATTTGTAAGATGTACGATATGTATGAACTAAAGGTACAAAAAGGTTTTAATTGCTATGTTCTTCTGCTCCAATATCTCTTTGGTATTTTTTGTAAAGGTTTAACGGCCTAAACAAGACAATCTCTTTCATAAACAAAGCATTCAAACCAGGCTAGTGAGAGATTCTATACAAGTAATTTCATCCAAGAATCATACAGTCTACTTCAACATGTCTTTACCAATGTAATTAAGATCCTAAATCATTCCCCATGATTCACCAGTGATCATATTCTCCAAAAAGCTACAACAAGACCTAAAACTAACATATAACAGTAAGGTAGAAGCTCGATTACACAATGTTAATCGACCATGCATTATCCATTCATAACAAGACCATACACTATCATCCACAACATCTACTATTCTCATTAATGGCTATCAATTCAGTTACAATGTGGAAAAATATTTCAAGGTAATTGCAATAACTCAAAAATATATCTATCTCTCTATTCTAGCAACTAACAACTAGTAAACAAGTAGCTAGACCTACAAATTTGAAAATGGGGCCTTATATAACATTTTCTAGGTCATTCCAAAGAGGTTCCTGAGACAATTCATTATTCACAATTGCCCATATACAATTGAATCCATTATTTTAGTATTTTCCTAAGTTTACACCTTATTTTAGCAAATCCATGCAACATTTCATCTTGAAATTACATTTCCTTTACATTTGAGTGAATTTTAGTGCACCATGTATGATTTGCTACTACTTTGTAAATTTTGCCAATCCAGTTGTACAATTTTTCCTTCCATTGCATGATTTACTCCAATTGTACGATTTTACAAAACTTGAGCAAATCATTCCCAAAACTATCAAAATCTAGAAAATCATTTTTTCTTCTTCTGGAAGGTGGATTTTCTGCCTACAATGGTTGTCCCACCTAGGGATGGCCACCCATGACCATCCCTGGGTGGGAAAACCATGAACTGTGGCCATCCCAGGTAGGACAGCCATGCCTATAGGCCCCAAAACTTCCCAAAAGTGGAGTAAATACTTCAAAAAGTGGTTAGGACCACTATAAAACCTCTGAGGTTTGCCCAAGGGGGTCATAAGGTGTCAAATTGACCCTGTATCGGTCGCTTAATCGAATTGAATAGATTTTAGTGTCTAAAAATACCCCTTTTTGAGATGTGTTGTGTGCAGCACAACACTGAGTAAAAAAATAGATGACTAAAATGCTAAATGATTAGGGTTATTCTATAACCTAACCAACTTTTGATAGCCCAATTATAGAAAGAGCATACATTCTTGAATTCTTACTTCTGATTCAGTAAAGACATTGGTCTTGGTTTCTCTTCAGCTTCTAGGTAAGCTTAGGGGACTTATGACCCTAGGTGTTAGAGAATACCAAGTATTTTGGTAAATTTTGAGGTGTACCAACAAGCAGGTTCATCTATCCTATTATGTGCTTAATTTAGATTATTGCTTGTTTGTTGCCCCAAGTAGGGGCATGATTGTATTTGTCAAAGATTTGTTGAACAAATGCAATTTGCATGATTGAGTGTTTAATTGTTGATTGTGATTATGAATTTGTTAAGTATGACTACCCCCTCAAGAAACGAGTTGTTGAGGGAATGACAAGTGATAAAAGTGATGATTCACTTAACACTGACTCTGTTAGGGTTTCCTCTAGTTTTACTCATTGAAAAAATGGAGCATTTTTTAGAGGATGATGATTTTGTTGATGTTTCATAGAAGAAAGAAATTAAATACCTCATTCCTAGGGGATGGTCCAGACACAATGGCCTTCTTATGGAGTAAAGTAAGGACTTTTTCCATTTATCCATAAAGAATTTGGATTACATATTAATCCTGAGTCAATTTCGTCAGATTTTATTTGTTTTTTGTGGTTTTTCGATCCTTTTATTTGATATTTGATTAATGTATATGTATATATATATATATATATATATATATATATATATATATATTACCAATGGGTTTGATGGATGCCATTGGGGCATTTTTAGTTTGACCAAAGGGTTGATGGGTACCTTTGGGGATTTTTGGGAGTTGACCAAAGGGTTTATGGGTACCTTTGGGGCCTTTTGGGTGACCAAAGAGTTTATGACTACCTTTGGGGCTTTTTAGGGTTGACCAAAGGGTTTATGGATACCTCTGGGAATTGTTATGGGTTTGAACAAAGGGTTTATGATGCCTTTAGGGATTTTTGGATGACCAAAGAGTTTATGGATACCTCTAGGGCTTTTTGGATGACCAAAGATTTTTTGGATACCTCTAGGGATTTTTATGGGTTTTACCAAAGGGTTTATGATGCCTTTGGGGTAATTTGGATGACCAAAGGGTTTATGGATATCTCTGGGGCTTTTTAGATGACCAAAGAGTTTATGGATACCTCTGGAGCTTTTTATGGGTTTGACCAAAGGGTTTACGATGCCTTTGGGGCTTTTTGGATGACCAAAGGGTTTATGATGCCTTTGGGGATTTTTGGATGACCAAAGGGTTTATGAATACCTGTGGGGATTTTTGGGGGTGTGAGGTCTGAGGAATCACTTTATTGCAGCCTACTGGCAGTATGATGTATCTTTTTATCCCATATATATACATATATATATGAGCTTTTATGTGGTTTATCATCATGTGTTTATTGTTGGATGAGATGTATGCAATGTTTTTATTTTCTTTATGATATGATGATGGATTTCTATCATGTATGCATATGTGGTAATATGATTTGATTTTATGCGATTTGGTGGTATGTGTATGCATGGATGCATAATGAGATGGATGATAGATGGATTTTGATGATGAGATGTATATACTATTTGACATACTATGCTAGCACCAAAGACTGTATAAGATGCATTAATTCCTTTTGTTTCTTTTTGTACTATTTTTGTGTAATGGATATATGGAAATGTGTTATTGCAATGTGATAGAATGGAATAAGTGTAATGAGATGTTAAAGAATGTAGATGAGGTTTTCTTGAGACTCAAACACTCTAAGAAACTTGTTCAAATATTATGTACTAACTATGCAAGATATTTTGACAAGGTATGAATCTACTAGGATGACCAAGATACTCAATATCCATGTTTGTGCAAGTGAGTTCATTCCTATGAGACACATAAAGATACTGCCTTTGCCAGATAGGCTATCCACCAAACCTAGAATGAGGATCACCCTATGAATATCATGAACCTAGGTTTTGTACTTAGTAGGATTAGAACACTAGGTAGTATAGGCTACCAAAATATGGCTCATCCACATGCAAACATTGGTATGCACACACGCAAAATCTAATGTGATAGACGTATCATCATGCGTAAGGATACCGCCATTGACAAATAGGCTATCCACCAAGCCTATAATGAGGACCACCTTATGGCTTTCCAAATGCTGAGAATTCTAAGGATTCAAGCTCAAGCTCTCTTACTTTCTTGAATTTTATTGGGATACTTGCTCATGGGTAGTGATGATAATCATTGTTTATTTGGTATTTTGATTTTTTTTTAAGCAAGGGATTTGGGAAGTGGTGATGACCACTGTTTATTTTGACTTTAATTTTTTTTGCTTTTTGTGGGATTTGGGATTTTTGATAGTGGTGAAAACCACTATTTATTTTGGGGAATTGGGTAGGGAAGATCTTGTCCTTTTTCCAATTCTCAGCATTCTTGAACCATTCACATAGGGGGATGAGCAGGATGACCTTTTCACTTAAAGAAACCTAGACCACTTTGTGGGTTTCATCTTTCATTGTGCAAAACTTGGATTTATTAATGTGTAAACATGTTGGTATTTTATGTATACAAGGCATAATATAGGAAAGACTCTACCTCCTAAAAATCTAGATAGCTTTCTACAAAATTTGAAAAGAAAGCTAGAGATGGTTGAGTGGCCAAAAACCCTAATGACATTCTAGAACAAATGGCTAGGTGATGGGAGATAAATATTGTTATAACCAATGTAAAATGTAGGTGAACATGATAAGTGGAAAACTAAAATGATGCGAATAATTATTTTGACATAATTGTTTTCTTTTTGGACTGATGCAAGATGTACAGTCTTAGTGCTAGACAAGCATGAGCAACTTTATAGTGCAAAGTGCCATAATGAGTATGCCTAATACAAATGATTTTGATAATGCAATGAAATGTAATATGATATTTTTGTTCTTTTATTGTTTTGATGATGGTTGAAAATATAATGTGATACAATATTTTTATATTTTTAATTGATAGATATATACATGTGACCAAAGGGCTTATGGATGCCTTTGGGGTTTTTTAAGGTGACCTAGATGGTTATAGACCACCTAGGAGAATTTTAGGTTGACCAAGCAGGTTATAAGCACCCTTGGAGAATTTTGGAGTGACCTAGATAGTTATAGACCGCCTAGGAGCATTTTAGGTTGACTAAGCAGGTTAAGGGCACCCTTGGAGCATTTTTGGGTGACCTAGATGTTTATAGACCACCTAGGAGCATTTTAGGTTGACCAAGTGGGTTAAAGGCACCCTTGGAGAATTTTGGGGTGACCTAGATGGTTATAGATAGCCTAGGAGTTTTTTAGGTTGACCAAGTGGGTTATAGACATCCTTGGAGAATTTTGGGGTGACCTAGATTGTCATAGACCACCTAGGATCATATTGGGTTGACCAAGTGGGTTGTAGACACCCTTGGAGCATTTTGGGGTGACCTAGATGGTCGTAGACTACCTAGGAGTGTTTTAGGTTGATGAAGCATGTTCTAGATACCCTTGGAGCATTTTTGGGTGACCTATATGGTTATAGACTGCATAGGAGTGTTTCAGGTTGACCAAGCAGGTTGTAGATACCCTTTGAGCATTTTGGGGTGACCTAGATGGTCATAGCCACATAGGAGAATTTTGGGTTGACCAAGTGGCTTATAGACACCCTTGGATCATTTTTGGGTGACCTAGATGGTCGTAGACTACCTAGGAGTGTTTTATGTTGACCAAGCACATTGTAGACACCCTTGGAGCATTTTGGGGCGACCTAGATGGTAATAGACTACATAGGAGAATTTTAGGTTGACCAAGTAGGTTGTAGACACCCTTGGAGCATTTTGGGGTGACCTAGATGGTCATAGATTGACTAGGAGCATTTTAGATTAACCAAAGGGGTTGTAGATACCCTTGGAGAATTTTGGGGTGGCCTAGATGGTCATAGACCACCTAGGGGTATTTTGGGTTGACCAAGTAGGTTGTAAATACCCTTGGAGACCTTTGGGATCACCTATATGGTCATATACCACCTAGGGGTGTTATGGGTTGACCAAGCAATATGTAGATACCCTTGGAGCCTTTTGGGGTCACCTAGATGGTCATAGACTACCTAGGGGTGTTATGGGTTGACCAAGCAGTATGTAGATACCCTTGGAGCCTTTTGGGGTCACCTAGATGGTCATAGACCACCTAGGGGTATTATGGGTTGACCAAGTGGTATGTAGATACCCTTGGAGCCTTTTGGGGTCACCTAGATGGTCATAGACTACCTAGGGGTGTTATGGGTTGACCAAGCGATATGTAGATACCCTTGGAGCCTTTTGGGGTCACCTAGATGGTCATAGACCACCTAGGGGGATTTTGGATTGACCAAGAGGTATGTAGATACCCTTGGAGCCTTTTGTAACTTTGATAATTTTGTACTCTTAGGAGGAAGGTGTGGTGCCTTGTGTACCCCCAAAATTTGTGGTGATCAAAGGAAGCGAGGAAGGTGTGATACCTTTAGAATCCCCAGTTAGCTTCATGTCTTGTGATGTAAATAGTGGGGAAGGTGTGACACCTTGGATACCCCCAATATGTACTATAATTGATGCAATATTATTGGCTTGGCTAGAAGGAGTGATAGATATTGACTCCCCCTATTGCGATAGGGAATTCTAGGTAATGCCCATGTCTCTATGGAGTAAAATGAGTGACCCATTTGTGGATAAAGCTTCCATATCAATAATATCCTAGACCTTATGTCTAAAAATATGACAATTGCTAATGTCATACCCTCTCATTTGGTGATAGAGGTAAGAATGATCCTCCCTATATTGTTTAGATCTGTGCCTATTTTGGTTGAACATGAGTATTTCTGGCAAGACGATTACCTTTGTGTCTTGCAGTTTGTGAAAGATGGTTGACATGGGCCCAGATAATGGAGTCCAGGTATGATGTTGATGTCTTAAATGAGGTGACCATGGTGGACTCATTTTATGAGACCGTAGGGTTGTATGTGTCTCAGTCACCTATTTAGGTTGCTCTTCTTGACTCCCATCTATAGGTAACAAATTCTGAACTATGTCAATTTGTGGATTGTGGATTTGAAGCTCATTCTTGTCAAACATATCCTGTACTAGGTGTTTGAACCTAAAGCACATATGTATGTCATGCCCCTTTTGCCTATGGTACTTGCAGTATAGGTCTTCATGATATCCTTGGGGATTAGGTGTTTTTGAACCGATAGGATGAATCTCAGGTAGATTGATCGCATTAGCCACTAAGAGGTGCTCAAAAAAAGAGTCCATGGACTCGAAAATGGATGTAAATTGTCACTTAGGGTGACGCTATCAGTTTTGCCCCTGACTTATTTGATTCAACTATAACTCAACGCTTGTGATTTGATCCAATATTTATTGTAAATCATTATTTTGGTGACTCACTTGTGACTCCACGTTGGCTAGCCTATCCAAGATATGTTGTGGTACTAGTGGATATGATGATGGGATGACTGTTGGGGAAGTTGGATGGCAACTGATAGGTGATGGAGGGGTATCAAAAGTTCTCAATGTCTGAGCAGATGTGGATGCTTCATGATTATTGGAGCTAGTGATTCTGTCAACATGTTTTTGTTCTTGATTTAGATCATGCTCATGTTCCAAATAAGAGTGTTCAACTACGGCATTTTGTTTACCCCCACTTTGGTGTAGGGGGTACACTTGATTTTGATTTTGTGGAGATGTTGAGTGAGATGGAGTAGATGTGATTGATTTCATCAATAGTATCTCCTATGGTATGGATGAAATTTTGGATGGAGTCGTAAGTGGCATAGATGGATTTAGAGGACTTTGGCTCTCTATCATCACATTGATCATTCCCACAAACTCATGAAAAGATGCATTTGCATTTGGACAAGTCATGGTTGCCTCATCAAATTTTCGAAGGTGATCAGCTTGGCCCCCATGTTTGGGGGGTACATCAGGAATGCTATCAATGGGTGGTGACTTGGCAATATGATGACCTAGATCCTTGATCGACTTGATGATAGGTGTGGATGCAATGTTGGATACTATGCACTCATCGAGTTTAGGATGGGTCAATTGAACTATGTCCTTGAGCACAATATGATCTGATTCATCTGTATCAAATGTGGCTTCCCCCTTGTTAGTAGGAGTGGGAAGGTCTTCTACATATGTATTGATGATAGCTATGGGAGCTTCTATAGTTGGCTCTTCTGATTCTTCCTTACTCAAATAAATAGAGGATGGTACTAGCGGTGGTGAAGGTAGCTTCACAACTAACCATGGGGTTGAATCTAGACTCTGGATAAGGTCATTGGGTTTAGTATCCAAATGCTTGGGTGACATTGTAGGCCCTTGTGGATGATCCACCTACTTATAATACTTGAAGGGGTCTGGGTTAGCATGAACCACATGGACCTTACCTTCATCCATGTATTTAATGCATTGATGCACTATAGATGGAACACATTCCATGTCTCTTATCCATGGCCTTCCAAGCAGTATGGTGTACTGTCTTGCACCCTCCAATATGTAGAACAATGTAGGCACAATATTTTTTCCAACTTCAACAAGTAGGATTATTGTGCCCATAGTGGAGGATAAATTAGGGTTATGCATAGTGGCTATTTATAGCCAATTGGCTAAAATTAGGATTTTCAAAATTTGGAATTGGCTAATATTTGGGACCCTTGACCAAGGCCCATTAGCCAAAAATTTTTGGGTGCAATATTTTTGGGGGGTCGATTCATCCCAATTTTATAATAATTTGACCATTTTAAGTTTAAATTTCCAACATTACCCCTAATAATAGTTAACATTCTACATGCATTTCGATATTATTCACCTGAATTTTGAAACTAATTCGTCAAATTTTTATAACTACATTTTGGGGCTGACCCCTTATGCATAACCCTGGGATAAAGCATCATTTAATGCTTGCAATGTGAACTTGGGTGGTACAATTCACGAGGATGAAAGGTTGAGATGTTTTAGTGAATTTGTGGTAATAATATTTATTGGGGAACCTGTGTCAACCAATACTCACTTATAAGGTATCATATTGATACTCGTGATGATATGCAAAGAAATATATGATGAAGTAGTAGGCACATGTTTGAACTCATGATTCTGAAAGGATATAAAAATATTATTGTGCATTTGTATGTATCCCATAAAGTTGTTTAAAGCATCATAATCATGAGGTTGTACCTCAATGGAATCCAAGACCCTCATGAAAGGTTCCCAATGCTTGGAGGACTATAGAAAAAGCTCACTCATGGTAATTTTGGCTGATGATGCATGCAAACTTCATATAGGCCTACTCTGGGTTGTTGTAACTTGTAGGATGGGAGTCTTGGATGGTGAGGACCACAATGTAGAGGGAGTGTAGACCTCCATTATAGGCCCTTTTGAAGGCTAGTTATATCTAGTTTGGGATTGGAATCGGTGTTGGCTAACTGAATAATCCACTTGATCATGTGGATAATCCATTGATGTTCTGCTAGTAAAGGCACTTTGGTGGTCGGGTCCTCTAAGTGAGGAGTTGACCTCACGATGGATTTCAAGGTGTCATGCAAGAATGATGATATCCTCAAGAGAATAGCAAAGGTGACTACTATCAGGGCTCCATGCATGAGTTAGGATATTCTCATACCTATAATTATGGTGTAGACACCTAAAAAATGTCATGTTCAAGGATACTACTCACATGGGTACACTCATAGGTCATGTGACTAAACATTGGGACATTACAAGTTTCAAAAGTGGTTTTTTCCACTCATTTGGGGCATTTTCAGCCCATCCAAGCCTGGCCACTATAGACTAGAGCAGCTAGAATCCAGCTGCTATAGCTCAAAGTGTCCAAACCTTAGCTACTGTAGATGATAGTGGCTAAAATTTAAATACATTTTACCACCCATCTAGCCTAATCATGGGTGGAAGTGGCAGTATGCATGTAGTAAGGACAAGCAGGGATAAATTTGCATTCCTCCTCATAGCTAGTATACATGAAAGACTCAAGTCCAAATTTAGACTTCAGTTAAACATAGAAAACCAAAAATATTCTCATGCTAACATCTAGTACGCATGAGGGATTCAGTCCTAGGGTTTGAACATTGAACTAGGGCTTCAAACACTTTATAATGAGTAAACCTAAAAGCACTGGGGGACCTTATTTTATTAATCAGAGAGAGAGAACATCATACATCATAACTTTGAATAGGTTGGATCATTGAGGAGAGCTTATAGAGACTTGGAGAGCTTCCCTTGGAGATAGATTCTTGTAGTGGAGCCTATCGGATTGGAAGGTAAATATAAACACATAAGGTAATAATTTTAACATTAATAGTAGACTTAAGCCCATAGCCTTTGGATCAATAGAGAGAGATTTCACCTTAGTGGTCGTTGTCTTGTATAGTGGACCGCAACCTAGTCTAGGGTTTTAGGTTTTAGTTTATTTTATTCTGCTTTCTCTTTCATTTCATTAGCATAAGCTTTATTTCAATTATTCATGTTCATAGTACTAGTTTCATTGCATTTGTTTCCATTGAGCTTATTCATTGCTAAAAACCTCATTCGGGGAGTCAATATTGGAAATCTAAGCATGTGTTGTTTCATTTATTTTAGGGCTATAGGTTCAATCGAGCAAATCCACAACATACGAGAGCAAGAGTATCCCTCTAGAAATCAGACCTAGAGAAGGAGGCATTTGTAAGCCCTCATACATTTTTGTGTGCATCACCGAGAATCTTGATAAAGCACACCCCCTATGCGAGGGGATATTTTATACACTTGTTGCCCTCTTTGTGTGTAAAATCATGTATCAAACGAAGGGTATCCCTTAGAGGGATTCATATGTAACCGAATCTTGGTAATATCAATACAAAAAACACTCATTTATTTATTTATTCGCATTATGGTTATATTTGTTTTATGCCTTTCATTTATTACATGTTTAGCATTAAAGGATTCAATTTAATTGCAAATAGAGTAGTTAGTGGATGGCGCACCACTTCCTTGGGGTCACTACATATGGCGATCACGGTGGGACCCCTGCCCAGTTCTTTAGTTTACTTTTATTTTATACCACCTTAATGACTCAGGTTTTGTGTGTGGGTTTAGCCACTCTAATTGATAGCGACTCATAGGATTAGCCGCTTCTACTAACACTGGCCATAAACCAACCACTTTGGTCGACAGTGGCCAAAACTGGAGTGCAACAGAGGTCAAAACATTGATTCTCTAAGTTGGATTAAAGGTTGGTACTACTTTTCTAACACTTTATGGTTTTCTATCTATTTCTGTTCTCTTAAGAACAATGATAATTAAGACATATTTCAATTTGGTGAAAGAGAAATAACTTCCATCTTGCACATCTTAGGTTTCCTTTTATATTTCCCACTAGGCATTGCTAGGAACAACAACTTCTATTTGTAAAGTTTGCCCTAGAATCCAATGTGCTAGACACTGTGTGTTGGTTTGCTTGCTTTGAGGCATTTATAAAGGCCATAATTGCACCTAATAGAGTGGATTCATTAAACGTATAGTAGCTATGCACCTTTCTAAAATTGAAACGCATTTTGTATTAGGCATATAGGAAAGAGTCATTTTTGTTGTATGATGCATTCTTATTCATGAAAAATTAAAATGAACCCCACACACACATATATTTTAAACATTGGGGAGTTGGATTTCATCACCAACCCTCAATTCAGTCCGGTTACGTTGGCATTCATCTCCTTCCACCAGTTTTTCCCCCTAGAGCTTCCTAGGAACAGATTGAGGAACTTATAGTGGAACTAAGTTACTTGTGTTCAAATTGTCTCCCACTATTGGAATAATCATTGGTTTAGAGTGGAAGAGCTAGGTAAACCCCACACTGGGATTTAAGAGGTGTACCCTAGTCTCTTTTGAGAAATCATGTTTGACATAAGTGTTCTTGATTATCACTATGGATGAGTCTCCTCATTCTAAATCCAAAGCAAGAACAAGAAACAAGAAACAACAAAACATCAAAATACAACAAATAGTTTAGGGCACACTTAAATTTGTAATCAAGATAAACAATTGCTTGATATTGTTTGGTCATATTTAAGTGCAAAACAAAAGCTAAATTCCCAAAAATAATTGTCAAAACAAGAAGTAAACATCCTCGGTTTGATACCGATGGAGAATCTAAAACATAACATACCCTGATGTGAATTCATAGTAAAATTGAAAGACCTACTCGAAAGACCATGAGACACAGTTCCATGAGTCTAAGGGGTGATAACTCAACCCTTGGAGGATCTCCTTGAGAAATACCAAATAGGAAACCATATCAGGGAACTACATCACATAAACACAAAGAGGCCTCACGGCCATCATCATCCAAGAGAGACGAGGAAACCTAAAGGGCTTCCTCTAAACACACAAAAACTTCTCAAAGACATGAGGAGACTTCAAGAGCTTCCTCACCACATGGATATAAGAGAGGTTCTAAAACCCATTCTTCACACAATGATGAGGCGGCCATACCTCCATCCTCATGGAGAAAGGGGGTGACCACAAAGCCTTCATCATAAAAAGGACACATGGGGGTTACACCATCCCAACATTCACATGAGACACTTAGAACAGATCAGCCCACTAAGGGGAATGAAACTAGAGATACATTGAGTCATAGACATCAATCAGAAGATATACTTCACACAAAAGAAAGGATTCCAATAGACTATGACCTAATTAAAGTAAATGGCACCCCACGAGATTAGTGATGGAAAACAAGATAGTTAGATGAGGTAGATCAGATTTATTTGAGACCATCTCTCAAAACTGTAGCCACCGAGAATTTTACATTTGGAAGTTCATGAACTGTGACTTCTAAGCCCACTTCTCAAATTGGGGGTGCCTTAGGGTGAACTCACAGTAAACATACAAATTATTATCATAGATACACTCAACAATACACTAAACAAGTCACATTAGCTAGTAAGAGCAAAGAAATAGTAGAAACCTCTTCGAGAAATCTATGAATAAAAAACACTAGAACAGGATCAGATAAACATGAGTCTTCTATGACTGTGCAAGTTAACCACATGCGATGGTTATAAAATGCCTTGCACAAAGAGTGAGAGCTTGTAGAATGTCTCAAACATGATAAATAAAAATAAATGTTGTTGCACCAACATGAGCAATGTTTAAGAGAGCAAGCTAAGCAGCTAGCTTGTATCAACCAACAAGAAAATATAAATGATCATCAAAGAGATCAATGTGTTGACTCACCAAGAGAGGAGTGCACTAGACAAGAAGGAAACCCGTAACAAAATCACCCTCCAATTCATGAGTGAAATCCAACTGGTGGAGAAAGGTTAAATTTGATAGAGTAGGATCAGACACATCCTAAATCCCCTCATAGGAGGGAAGAAAATAGAGAAAATCAAATGGATAGAGGGTTACCTCCACCACCACCATTGGGGGGGGGGGTGCAAGAGGAGGAATTCCTCACCTCAAAGGCATTTTAAGAACTTTATAAAAATATGAAGTCCTTTTGAAAACAAGAGATGATTGGAAACCAACCAACATTGAGAAAAATACACAATCAACTATTATGTCCATCTATCCCTAGCCCCACATACCCTAAGTATTTTGAGATGCCTAGGTTGGAAAATTTCAAGGGTGAAGAGGATACACAAAAGCATGTTACCAATTTCATCAATGCATGTTTTCATATTGAAGAAAATGATGCTCTTATGCTTAGGACATTCATTATGACGTTTTTGGGTGCTACCACACAATGGTTCAACTAGCTTCCCAAGCATAGCATATCCAATTTTGAACAAATAGTGAACGCTTTCCTAAAATGTTTATCTTTTGGTGTTAAGAGGAAAGTGAACCTTATAGACCTAGACAATTTGATACATTATGACGATGATCTAGTAATGGATTATGGGAATAGATGGAGAAGATTCATGAAAAAATTATCATTCTTCATCCCCACAGAAGATATCATCGAGATGTTCACCAAGAGTTGTTTCGAACACATTTTCCTCTTTTTATAGCTTCAAAAATACCCATCATTTGAGGAAGCCTTGGCATAGGCCAAACTCATCGAGGACATAAAAGTATATGAGAGAACCATCAAACTCCGAACCAAGAAGGAGTGGAACAAAAATGACATAAATAGCAAATACAAGCAGAAGCAGGCAAACTCTGCTCCAGTTAATAAAGTGGTATTGGTTGCGCCTAAGGATGGGGTTGTGCACCAAACCTATAATTATCAAGCATAGCCCCCACCAGCCAATTATGATCAAAAGAACAATCAAGGAAATATCAGGTTCCTTGATATACCTCTTATAGATCCCAACCATCTTAAACCAAAAGGATATAGGGAAGATTAATTTTACCCTTATCATAGGATACCGGGGCATAATATTGAGGTTTGCGTTTGTTTCAAGCACCAAGTGCAAAACATGATTGAGGCAGGAGAACTTAAAGTTGACAACCCACTAGCTCCTAACAATGGATATATGGACATCTACAAAAACCCACTACCAAACCATGAGGTCCCTAGAGGGCAAGGTGCACAAGTCAATAAATTTCAAGTTGATACGTCTACCCACAGGTGCATTGGGATGGTTGAAATTGTCAATATAGCAACCAAGAGTACACAATATGGTCAACCACAACCTCCTATAGCTCCCATTAACATCCTTGCTACACCTAGATATAGGTAGGGACAAAACAACCTTCCAGGTTCACCAACCTGACCTATGGTAACTATTCAAAGTAGACTTTAGCAAAACTTACAAATGAATCCGCTGAGCTATCCATCTATGAGCTCATACAATAGTCGTCAAAGAACAAGGAGACCTTGATGGATATTTTAAGGTCGATTGAGCTCCAAACACAAGAACCAAATGCATTCACCCATTTTGTGGGACAAGTACAAGAATACCAGGAACCTGTAATTTGATTCTATGATTATGAGATTAAGACAGTACCTACAACCTTACCAGACCATCTGCTACACATTTTGGCATTAGTCAATGATTTACCTTTTAAGTGGGTCTTGATCGATATAGGTTTGTCAATCAACATCATCACAACAACAAAAATTGAACACCTTAAGATCCCCAAGTCCAATATTGTTCTAAGATCCTATACATTAAGGGATTTTAATGATTCTTTATGCAATACTGTGGGAACGATAGTCCTACCTATCAAGGTGGGGCATAAGACCATCCCCATGATATGTCATGTCTTGGAAGGGGCCATGCAATACAACATCCTCCTAGGGAGACCTTGGATAAGGGACATGAAATATGTTCCTTCGATCTTACACCAATGCATCAAGTATGTGCATGATGATAAATTCTACATGGTGTTGGCTGATGAAGAGCCATTCAAATCTGTTCATCAGGTGGATTGTCCAGGAGGATTTATGATTCCTTCTACTATATGTAGGACCTTCATCTCCAGCTATACAACTAAATGATAAAGACAAAGGGGTACAAAAAGACCCATTTGCATCAACACCTCATCTTGCGCACAAGGTGACTAATGCTTCTAATAGACCATCAACATCTAAACCAAAAGACAATCAGAAGCTAAAGGCACCCATGATTGAAGAAAGAGAGCCCAAGGAAGTGCTAACCATATACGTTAAGAAAAAATCCCATGGAGGAGGAAGATCTCCAAGAGCAAGCTGAGGAGATACTAGAGCCCACTTCGCTAGTGTCGTCTGTAGGATCATCCACATCACATGCAACAATACACTTGGAAAGTATGGGGATAGGATAGTATCTTGTATAGAACATAACATTTACACCCATTATAGAGCCTGCACAAGACATGGGATGACAAAAATACCTAATACCACCAGTGGAAATAGTGGTTCCACTTGGAATCCCTCTCGACCAGACAAATTTCATCTATGATGGCCTGGAATGCATCCATAAATCTATGAACATAGAAGAGTACAATGATGAGCTATTCACTGTCAATATTTACTACCTCTCTAATCCTGAGTTTTCTCTAACCTATTTTGAGCATTCCCATTGGCATGGTTATGGTGTTGGTATATATGAGCAGGGGCGTAGGAGGCCATTCGAGCCACAATACCAGATTCCATCTGACAAGTTTGGGTTAGGCTATCACATTAGAGGTTGATATGACTCTCTAGAAGCAGCATTAGATAGATTAAGCTTGGGGTTAGGAGAAGACATCAATTTTATTCCCTATCACCCACCGAGTGCAAGATATCTGAGCAACAGACAAGTGGATGTGGTAAGCATACCAACTCTTGAGACTTATCATCCAATATTCGTAATTGAGACCATCCCAATAAGTTGTAACTTGTGGGATGAGTAATGGGAAGGAAACGGATACAAGGCAAACAATTATGAAGAACAGGAAAGCTTAGCCTATCATGGGCCTCATTATTTACAAAGACTTTCCTGGTCTAACCACAACGAGAATGGGTACATATGGGATGAAAGTGGCTATGAGTTAGACAACTCAATAGAGAGAGCCTACCTAGGAACAAGGTAATGGCCCCATGACTTGGGGTAACATACTAATACAAATGACATCTTCATAAGTGATGAAGAATATTAGGATGAGACAGAGATGGCCTACTTAGGACAAAGAGACGTACCCCTTACCTTGGGGTTGCATATCAATGCTAATGGGTTTTGGATAAGTGATGATTATTTTGATGACGATACTAAGATGGCTTATCTTGGACCTCACCACTTGAGGCAAGTTGACATGTTAGTAGAAATAGAAGTAGTACTTCATGCCATAGACCCTGGATTGCAGTTTTTGGGGAGACCTGTTGACTTGAATTTCATTCATCATATGATCAATCCCCCTCCGCCTACGTTCAGGGAACTCTTAGAGCCCAATGACTCTATTATCCAACTAGCTCATGGGCTAGATCCGAATATTCCTTTTCCTCTAGAGCCTCGTCATGCATATAGGAATGAAACCTCTAAGACAAGTTTTCACGCATGTGGTTTTGGAGATTTCATTACATCCATAAACACAATCTCCATTGATTTGACCACTCCACTTCATAACCCAACAGATCCCACTACACCTTTGTGTCTTGATACGAAGGCTATTGATTTTTGTTGCATGATTGGGTGCATTTATTGCTCTTTCACCTAGACTTTAGAATAGCCTATCATTATTCATACCATTTTTCATGCTTTATTATGATTTATGCCTCATATGCATTTTAGTTATGCTTTGTTTTCTCTTTTGCTCTTATATTATCACTGCTCGGGCTCGTGAGCCGAAGCTCATGAATTATCTCCTACCCCTTTTGATTTCTATAGACTGGGCCTGGCTCAAGGCCCGTGGGCTACAGTTTATCACTAGGTTGCCCAATATTATGGCATATCAGGCTTACCTCATGATCCTAGTACATCGATGGGATTATCGAACTAATACCTTCCATATTCCTACCAGCAAGATGACTATCATGCCAGAGTATGTGTTTAGGATATTCTAAATCCCCTTTGATGTATTGGCCATTGTCTCGTCAGCCACTAATGATCGTGATGTTGTCTTTCTTTGGGTGTTCGAAAGACATGTTGTAGATGCCTTCAAGGATACCAAATTTGGTGGTGTATTTGTTATACATTGGTACTAGGAGGAGGTCTTCTTTGTGAGGCACACAGTGTTGCTGGTGGTTATCAATAACATTCTTATTCCAAATTTCTCAGGCTTGAGGTTCCCATGGAACCTCCTTGTGATGGTCCAGTATCTGATGGACAACGAGGAGCCCATAATCTATGCATGGGGTAGGTCTCTATTGGCCCAGTGTTATGATGAGTTGTATCACATCCACCAGTGTGGTTGCATTAGCATTGCTTGCAGCTTGATCCTACAAGTTTGGGGATGGGAGCACATAAATGTAGATCATCCCAAAGGGCTTCCTACTAAGATTATAGTTATTGAGGAGCGAATGCAATATTATGCTATTATATGGGCTCGAAGGCATGAGGAGTGCAAGAGCCATCCTCATGCAGGGGATATCTCCAACTACACTACTAATTTTACTGGGTTGAAGGCCGAAGATATCATGTGGCATCCATATCATGAGTGCCTAGCTTGGGATGACCCATCTAGTTTCACAGCTAGGATGCGGCGTGAGCAGTGGCTCATCGGCTACAAGGTTGACATAAAGGAGTATTTCTTCTATTCCTAGGTTCTTCATCAGTATGGGTTGTAGCTAGATGTGCCACTAGTTCTATTTTTGTATAGGCGTCTCACAGTAGATGGAGACCTTCCTCCTCCGTGGATCATAGAGCTTTTTAATGAGGAGGATACCCCAATAGTTGACCCAAGAGTCATTGGGAGAGTCACAAATACATTTGTGCAGTGGTGGGAGGATATTATACGGTATGGTGATGGCATATTGGACCACACAGATGATGGTGCAGATCTACCAGAGCGTATATTCTGAGCAAGGATCGAGGTATGGGGCCAACTAGTAGAGTAGGTGGTAGCAGAGGAGTAGGAGGATCTTGAGGAGGATGAGGAGGAGCTGGATCCTAAGGAGAGATATTCTTCTCTAAGAGCACAATTGCATGAGGTCAAGGTTGAGCTTCAATTGACCAATATCTAGGTACAACAGTGAGATGCTAGCATAGCCCAATGAGATGCTACTATAGAGCAACTCACACTATAGATCTAGGCTTTGTAGGCTACTATCAGGGAAGGCTATTGAGTGATATAGGTACATCAACGAGATGCTACCATAGCCCAATGAGATGCTATTATAGAGCATCTCATGCTAAAGATCCAAACTTTGCACACTATAGATGTGCCTGATCCTGCTCTGTCAGATTTACCCTTTCTCCACCAGTTGGATTTTGCTCATGATTTAGAGGGTGATTTTTTTGTGGGTTTCCTTCTTGTTTAGTCTCTTGGTGAGTCAACGTGATGATCTCTTTAATGATAATTTCTATTTTCTTATTGATTGATATGAGCTATCTTCTCAGCTTGCTCTCTTAAAAATTGCTCATGTTGGTGCAATAACCTTTCTTTTTTTTTATCATGTTCAAGAGATTCTACAAGCTCTCATTCTTTGCATAAGACATTTTCTAACCTTCGCATGCAGTTAAATTGCATGGTCATAGAAGACTCATGCTTATCTAATCCTGTTATAGTGTTTTTGATTCACAAATTTCTCAAAGAGGTTTATGTTGTTTCTTTGCTCTTTATAGCTAATGTGACTTTTTTAGTGTATTGTTGAGTGTATCTATGATCAGACTCTGTATGTTTACTGTGGGGTCACCCTGAGGCACCCCCAATTTGAGAAGTGGGCTTAGAATTCATGGTTCGTGAACTTCCAGATGCAGAATTCTCTATGGCTACGATTTTGGGAGGTGGTATCAAATAAATTTGATCTACCTTATCTAACTATATTTTTTTCCATGGTTGATCTCATGGGGTGCCATTTACTCCAATGAGGTCGTAGTCTATTGGAATCCTCCCTCTTGTGTGAAGGATATATTCTATTTGATGTCTATGACTGGATGTATCTCTAGTTTCATGCCCCTCAATGGGTTGATCTATTCTCGAACTCTCATATGAATGTTGGGATGTTGTAACCCCCGTGTTTCCTTTTGATTATGAAGTGTTTGTGGTCACTGTTGACAATTTCATCACATTACATACAGGGGTAGAAAAATAAAAAAACTTTGTAAAGTGTTTCCTTTTGTAAAGTATTTCTTTTTGTTGTTTTTGAAAATATTTGTAAGTTGCAGCAATTTTGGCTTTCATCGCCATCCCCCTTGTACATAGAATGACTATGAAAGAGCTTCGCTACTGAGTAGGCTAAGGAAAAAATCTTTGTAGGAAAAGGAAGATAGCTTCACCAAAAGAAAGAAGTAGGGTATGAAAAGAGCTTCGCACCCGAAGCATTTCCAGTAGCTACTTTGGGCAAAATTTTTGCGAAGTGGCATTCGAGTAGTCCAAAAGAATAGCTTTGCCAAAGAAGAAAAGTCTAGATCACGATCTGAGTTTGCTAAGGTGATAAAAACTACTTTCGACCCAAAGCATTTCAAGCAGTCGCTTCGGGCCAAAAATCTTGAGAAGTAGAAGTTGAAAGAGCGCAAACATTGAAAAGTACTTCACCAAAAAACCACCGAAGCACCCACTTCGGGCCTCCCCACCAGCGAACCATTTCTACTTCACCAAAATTTGTCATGAAGCATCTGCTTCAGCAAGCTTTCGTGCGAAGCACTTTCACCCAAAGCAGTAGCGGTCGTAAAGAAAAAAACATTTTTTGAAGGCAAGAATGCGCTTCGGCCAAAAAACCCCTGAACCGTAGTTTTGAGGGAGGATCACGGTAAAGCATTTTGACTCACTAGTGAAGCATCCACTTCAGGTGGAGAACCTTAGCGAAGTAGTTTTGGCATGTCTCTCCAGTGAAGCAGCGATAAATGAAGAGCCCACCTTGAGGAGGAATACTTGCTTCGGCACTCGGCACCCCCGAAGCTGTCTAGCAAAGTTCCACCATGTGAAGTGCAAACCAAGAAGGAAGATCTACATTGGATCAAATCCATTGCGAAGTGGAGTTGCAAACAAAAATCTAGCGAAGCATTTCAAGGGCACACACTCCAAGCTGGGTATTTTTCCTAGGCAATCAAGTGCCTCATAAATGCAATTTTATGTTCCTGATAAACTCCCTGCTCTTTTTTGGCAATTTGAAATGAGATATCAGTTCCTAAATGAGAGCTCGGTGAGCATGGTAGCCACTCGAGCACTACACCCAGAGGCCAAGGACATTTAGGTAGCTCATTAATGCATGTTTCCCTAGCTGACTCGGTCGCAGTTGCCAGATATAGAAAAGAATTTGACAGCTTAGTCACGAGAGTTGCGAGGGCCGACTTCTTAGGTTTTCAAGGATGTACTCCATTTTGTGCATTGATGGCTTAGAGGGTCGGGTCCTCTATAAAAACCCAAGAATTGTAATATAAAAATGGGGGGAACTTTCTGCTACGAATGTCGTTGTAACTTGAATCCCTGTGATTAATACTAAATATCTTTGAGCCTAATTTCTCTCTTGTATGTTGCCTTCTATGATTATTTATGTTACTTCTTTCTTCCTTTGCATACTGTAATTCTACATTTTGGATTTAGGTGTGCGATTGGGGATAGAACCCTGGAATTTTCCCGAAGGATACATAGGGGAGGAAAACATTGTATTAGCTCTCTTTTATGCTGCCTGTGGATAGTGTTTCTGTTATATTCACTTGTTTCTTGGTCACCGTAATTCTGAACTCTAAATTTTGACGTAAGGGGGAGGGTAATCCTAGAACTTTTCCAGAGGATACATAGGAGGGTTAATATCGCGTTCATTTTGTTTTATTTTTGGTGTTTCTTGCTATTGTTTCAAGCTATTGGCTAGCGATCATGCTTCTAGTTCTTTCCCACTTTAAATTATCAACATC
This sequence comes from Wollemia nobilis, assembly GCA_028583015.1. NCBI lineage: Eukaryota > Viridiplantae > Streptophyta > Pinopsida > Araucariales > Araucariaceae > Wollemia > Wollemia nobilis. The sequence goes on from JAQPPZ010003374.1 coordinate 16,925,081, forward strand.
TCTTCCCTAACCCTTTTTTCTTTCCTTCTTGCACCCTTACTCTGTTATTTCTTTCCTGCCCCTTTACCATTTTATCTCTTTCTTGCACCCTTATCTTAAACACCAAAGTAGTTTAGTATAGGAGTCATCCTTTCTCTAGAGATTGGCACGAGGGGCATTTCTTCCCTTTGGCATTTCAATGTTGGTCTAGGTTTAGGGTGCATACATTTTTCCAAATCCTTTCCTAGGCAGATTTGATTACCAACAGTTTCTGGCACGCTCGGTGGGACCTGGTCAGTATCACCTTGTGAGTGGTAGTGACAGTCAATGCTTGTCTCATTTTTGAAATACTCTTAGCATCTGGTGACTCTGTTCAACCCAAAAATATTTAAGTTGTAGATACCGGTACCTAAGTTTGTGCCTTCATGCAAACAAGATGGAGATTTAGGAATAGAGGAGAGGAAACTTAGTTCTTTGAGCTTAATATTGACGCCTTCGGGGAACATTCTAGGTTGGTCACCCCTAAGTCACTATTATGTGGAACATCCTCACAAGAGGTATATTTTGACAAACAAGGTCTAACTTCTAATAGCACAGCAGCTAGATTTCCTCATAATCCTCCCAACTCATCGAAGCATCTTAGCGCCTCCATTCACATTAGTCGTCCTATTAGAAATCAGGAAGGATCTTTGGGAATTCCTATTTCTCAGAATCTAAGCACAAATATGGCATAACAACAACAACAAATGTAGTAGCAGTAGTAGCAACCACCACCTAGACTGTTACCAACATGGAATTCTTCGAGACCGCTAAATTTAGTGAGACGAGGGCAAGTTCCTCCTACTGCTATGAAGAAGATCCCTACGTTCAATGGAACTGGGAAGACTACTCTGGAGCACATCTAGGACAGTTTCTCTGGAAAAAATCCATGACATCACGGAGGAGCGAGTTGTGGTAAAGCTTCTAGTTCTATCTCTTAGAGGAAAACTCCTCTACTAGTATAGATCATTACCACCCGATACTATAACGAGATGGGACCAGTTAGCCAGACAGTTGATGTGAAGCTTCAACGAGTCCACCAATCCATCTTCTCTTCTAGATCATTTCACAATGATTCAGAGACATCCACAAGAAGAGATCATCGATTCAAATGTTAGGTTCACTCGAACGTGGCAAAGGATACCAGTTGGACTTCAACCAACTGACGAAGCTGCAACATACTATTTCCTTTGGGATTTCAACCCTAACATCAACATCATGGTGAGGTATTCAAACATTAATACCTTCCCTGAGTTATACAAGTTAGCCCAAAGAGTGGAGATGGATCTAATAGCTATGGGAAAGCTTCCCCAAATGATGTTGATACCCATACTTCCCTATTTCCCTTAATCCTAGTATGCGAGCGCAGCCACTTCACAGATCTCTACAACCCCTGCATACCCAATCTCATCTTGGAACCCGAATCCCATTGTATCGTAGATTGCTACTCCACAAATCCATTTTCCTACATTCCTGATTTCACAGCCCACTGTCTCTTCAGCATTCCATGTATTGCCAGCACCACCTCAACACCCCACCTTGCCTCCAATACCAACAATGGCTCCATTGCCACCTATCCCTAAAACCAATGATATGCAAGCCAAAATGCTACAAGAAGTTTAGTCTCTGAACTCCACAGTGCAAACCCTATCTAATGACATGACCATTATGAATAAGAAGCAAGCATAACAATATTTTCTATCGAGAAGATCTTATCCTACACCTGTGCTTAATAAATATCAAGCGGTCTAGCAAGGGAAAGCATCGGTAAGAAATGTTGTGATTGATGAAGCTCTGAGCACTTTTGACTACATACATTGGTGCTCCATATGTAATGACCCTCACAAAGAAAATGCTTGTATGTTGTACCAACATGATGTGCAAATGCTGGTGAGTAGTAGTCATGGTGTTCAGGTCAACATCATCAGACAATTGGATTAGAACCTGGTAATTTGTGAAGAAGAGCAAGTTGTAGTCCTTACCAAAGGAGGGAAAAGGTCAATAGAGGTAGATGCTACTCAAATGGATCCTTTAAATATGCATGCCCACCATGAAAAGGGGTAGCAACATTCTCAAGTCCTGAGCAAAGCTCCTCAGCCTACACCAATCAAGGAGAAGTCCCAATAGGCCCCTGCAAATCCACATCAAGTGGAAACTAAAGAACAAGCTAGAGAAAAGCTCAAGCTTCCTTCGCTGACCAAGCAGTAAAGGTTCAAAGCTATGGAGCAGTATCACACCAGGTACAAGGTGAAAAGAGAACCTGAGATGCACAACTACCTAGTCTACAATATTGTAGATGAACTAAAGAATATTATGACCAAGATTAGCCTATATGATGCACTACAGTTGCCTGGTCAAGTGGACTTGTTGCAGGAATCATTGAAGATGACAAATGCAAGAAAAGTAGCACCACTTGCCCTAGTACAGACCCTGTCCACATCCATTACGTGGAAGAACATACCACCTTTGTTCTACTTGTCTCTACAAATGGAAGGGTATGTTGTACACAACTATATGATTGACTTTGGGGCCACGATGACAGTCATGCCCAAGGTAGTGTGCAAAGATATAGGGATGGAATATACACAAAGCAGTCATGGCGTATTCCAGTTGGACGGTACCCCTGTGAAGACTGTAGGAGTGATTAAATATATACCTATCTGACTACACAAGATGCCTCAAATCACAATTATACAAGAGGTGGTGGTCGTAGACCTCAAGCCATATTTTAGTATGTTCTTATCAAGAGAATTTACAACAAAGTTGGGAGGATATCTATCTATGGATTACTCACACTTGGAGATTCCATTCAAAGGGAAGAAGGTGAAAATCTACAATGAGAAACCTTCTACATTCCTGGTACAGAAGATGTCTGAAGAAGAGAGCAGCAATCTTGTACAAGTGATAGTGGAAGAAATAGAGCAAGTGGACCTGATCGAGGAGTCCCTCGCACAGTTAAGTTGTGAAGATGAATTTTCATTGGCAGACTTTAATGCCATGATAGAAATTGAGATGGGATGTTATACCATCACCAAGCCTGAGAAACACATCAAGTCAGAAGATAAGGTCTCTACCCAAGGTGAATTATGGAAATTATTCTTTGATGGTGCCCGATGCAAAAATGGTTCCAGGGTAGGGATTCTTCTAGTATCACCTTCTAGAGAGCAGAAGGAATATTGTTATCGGTTGGTGTGGAGTTGCACCAATAATGCAACAGAATATGAAGCATTATGCCTAGGAATCAAAAAAGCAAAAAAGTTAGGCATAAAGCATCTCCAAATATTTGGATACTCAGAATTGGTATGCAATTAAGTCACCAACAAGTGCACTTCAAAGAAGCACTATCTCAAGTCATACCATAACAGGGTATGGGACTTGTTTGACCAGTTTGAATCTCTCAATCTGTAGTCTATTCCATGAGAAAAGAATTGACATGCTGATGTTCTGAAATCCATCGTAACCAAGTACTCTCTAGTAGAATACATGGTGCATAAGCCTAAGGCTATGAAGATAATTTATAGGCCCTCTGTCCCAGACAGAGATCTACATTGGCAGGTTTTTGACAGTGATGAACAGATTGTGAATTTTATGATTCAAGAAGCAGCCACAGTTGAGAGAAGAATCCCTGAGGATGAGGAATATGAATTTTTAGTTCAATTAAATAATAATCATGTTGCCAAGGGATTAATTACTCTCGAGAGCCTCTTTGACCAGAATGATCGAGCAATTTCTCATAGAATCAAGGTCAATGCAAAGTAGTATCAGGATTTGGAACTTGAACCTAGAAAAGCAATAAAAGTTGGAACAGATTGCACTTTGGAGGAGCTATAACAGATCCTATCTCTATGTAGAAGGTATCCCGACATTGTGGTTTGGTCTTATCAAGACCTAAAGGGATATTATCGGCAACTGATCCAGCATACAATTGAATTACAGGAGGGAATCAAACCCTTCCGACAAAAGCAAAGGCCTGTAAATCTGAAGATCGATGTCCTGATGAAATTTGAACTCCTAAATATGCTCGAGGTAAAGATAATTTATCCCATTAAGCATTCCTCCTAGGTGGCGAATCTAGTCCTTGTTAGAAAAAATAACGAAGATATACGACTATGCGTGGAATTTCGCAACCTGAACCAGGATTCTCTTAAAGATCACTACCCTCTCCCACAAATAGATCAAATCTTGCACTCGGTAGCTGGGGCTCAGCACTTCTCCCTACCCTATGGCTTCTTAGGATACAATCAAATCTGGGTTAGGGACGAGGACCATCATAAAACCGCATTCATGACCAAGTGGGAAACATTTTCTTACCAATGAATGCCATTCGGCCTTTCGAATGTGGGGGCCACTTTTTAGAGAGCCATAGATATAGATTTTGGAGAGCTCTTGAATAAGGTTATTTTTATCTATTTATATGACATGACCGTCTTCTCCCGAATAAGGGAGGATCATCCTTTTCATTTACAATAGGTATTCAAAAAATGCTGAGTTTGGCATTTCAATCAATCTGAAGAAGTCTATATTTGTAGTTAACGAAGGGAAGTTATTGGGACATGTGATATTAGAGAATGATCTCACTGTGGTCCCTGTGAATAAGAAAGGACTTCAATCCTTTTTCAGCCAGATCAACTTCGTGAGGAAGTTTGTTCCAGATTTTGCCCAAGTCATCAAACCGATGTCTAAACTTTTGAAGAAGGGCACCGAATTCATCTAGACGGAGGAAATAAAGGAAGAATTTGAAGAGATCAACGACTGAATCACTCAGGAACTGGTCCTGACCAACTTCGACTACAATCAGGATTTCATCCTATACGCCATAGGAGAACCTGAGAGCTATGTTGTAGTCCTGACACAGAAAGGGGAAGAGGGCGAAGAGTGTCCCATCACGTTTCTAAGTCAAGTGATAAATCCCCATGAAGAAAAATATAATTTCATAGAAAGGTAGGTGCATGCAGTAATGAAGTCTCTTAGGAAATTCAAGCAATTCATTTCCCAAAGTTGGGTTACAGTCTTTGTCATTCACCCCGATGTGCATAACTTCATTATCCAAGGATAATTGGGTAGCAAAAGATCTGGTTGGGTCAGCAAGATACAAGAATTCAACATCGATATTAGGCCCACAAAATTGGTTTGCAGTCGTGCATTGTGTCGAGAATTGGCAAAAAGCATAGCGATCGAAGTGACAACTTGTTAGTGGGACGACTCGCCAGTAGAAGGATGCTTCACAAACCAAGAAGAGGATGATAAGGATTGGGTCAGAGATATAGTTGAATATTTTAACATCGGTAGATGTCCTTTGCATTTAAATGCTTCACAGCAAAGGCATTTCAAGATGCGGTCCCTCTGATACACGTTGCGCCCCGAAGGCCTATTTTTTAAGAACATTGATGGCGTTCTCCTCAGATGCATAAAGGAAGACAATAAGAAGAGATTCCTGGGAGAATTTCATTTAGGGTTGTCTAGAGGTCACTTCGTAGGAAGAGCAACGACATTGAAGATAATCAAAGCTGGTTATTATTGGCCTACACTCTTCGTCGATGCCTTTGCAATCTGTCATCGATGTGAGCAATGTCAGAAATTCACCGGTCAAAGTAGAAGCACTCCTATGCCTCTTTGACCGATACAAGTAGAAATGCCCTTTCAACAATGGGTGTTGGATTTCATATGGATCATATCACCTAACTCCTTTGTCGGGCATAAGTTTGTCCTGACCTCGACCGACTACTTCACCAGATGGGCCGAAGCAGTTCCCATGAAGCATGCTGATCATGAGACCGTCATTGTCTTAATTGAAGGAATGATCACCTGGTTTGGCATCCCAGAAGCAATCATAATATACAATGGTCTTGGGTTTTCAGGCACCAAAATCAATGAGTTCCTCTATCGATATGGGATATTTCATAAAGTCTCCTCCAATTACTATCCATAGGGCAACAGATTTGTGGAATCTACCAACAAGACTCTATTAAGGGTGCTAAGAAATCTTGTGGATGATAACAAAAAAACTTGGCACCTCCTTCTAGATCGAGCCTTGTGGGCCGATCGAATTTCTATCTAGAAGTCAATCAAGACATCACCTTACGCCCTGGTGTATGGCAATAAGGCCATCCTACCTACTCATGTAGAGATCCCTGCCTTGTAGTTGTTAGACGAAGAAGAGGAAATTAATCCTATGGGAAATAGGCTAGCTCAGCTTCTGTAGCTAGAGGAAGATCACAAGAAGGCTTACCAGAGATTTGCTAAGCATGCTCAGATCACCTAAGACTGGTTTAAGAAGAAGTCCTCCTACCGCAATTTCAAAGTGGGAGATCTAGTATGGAAGTGGGATTCTTGGAAGGCCAAGCCTGGGAATCATGAAAATTTGGAAACTTTTTGGGATGGACTGTTCGAAGTCATGAAGATAAACTTAGCCAATTATTTCATCCTCAAGGATGCAGATGGCCAGGTATTTCCCATTTCTGTCAATGGTCTTCATTTGAAAACTTTTCATCACTAAAGACGTAAAAAAAAAAAAAGATGTTCAAATTTTACTTTTGTATGTAGTTTTTCATTCCTGTATATATACCCTGCTTCAAGATCTTTGAGAGGTTAAGAGTCACAGTGACAAACTCCAACTTTGCCAAGCCTAGCCGAAATCTCCTTCGGTAAGTTTTGGTGTGAAGCAACTAATGCGAGATGCTTTTGTTATACTTAGTACGACACTGAGAGGGGGGGTGAATCAGTTAAGCATTTTAAAACTTAAATCTGCAACTCTTAATTCTGAAATAATGAAAACTTAAAACCAGAAACAACAAGCATAACAAGAGAGCATCACACAACACAAGATTTTAACGAGGTTCACCAATATGGCTACTCCTCAAAAAGAATGGCTGCTTGGACTACCATCCAAATCTAGCCCCTTGTAAAGCACCAACTTTACAATCATTTACCAGCACCCACTGGAAGGAGCAACAACCCTTTATTTATCTGCATCAACAGAAAGGAGCACCAACCCCTAATGCTAAGCTGCAACTTGGACTTCAATTTTGAAAGTAAATGTTTGATAGGAAAATAACTTCCTTTTCACAAGACCCTGATTGGTCTAAAGCATACCAGATCTCTCTCACTATTCATAGAATAGACACTTCGCACACTTCTATGATCTACAGTCAACTTTCACAATCATCTTCTTCCTTTCGTGCACTCTGCTCTATTAGCAAATTTTGCACTTAGCTTGATTCGACACAACTTGCTCGCTTTGCGCACTTCACCATCATCTCACCACTTCTACGCTATCTATGCTCTTATGACCGCATATCGCACACTTCGATACTCACACAGATCAATTCTTCAAATCTCCAAATAGCCCTCCTTATATAATAGAGATTTCAAGATGAAAACCCTAATTATAGTCAGTTGATTATGCAAATGCAAACCCTAATCTTAGTCGACTACAAACCCTAATCTTAGACAGTTGTGATCGAACTACATCGACTTCTACTCATGAAGATGTTCGGGTTAAGCTTCTGTTCTTGTGCAATTATGACCTATCGCAAAAACATGACATTTCTGTCTCTATGGATTTTCTTGTTTCTATTTCTGTGAAACCACAACATGTTGCGATATCGCAACACTTTTCGCTTTCTTAACCTCTTCTCAGCTTGCACCTACAAAAGCTGAACATGTCACAAAATCATGATACTTTCACTGCCTTGAGCTCTTCTCTGTCTCTTGCCTGCAAAAATGAAACATGTCACGAAATCATGACACTTTCGATTCCTTACACTCTTCTCTTCTTGCACTAGCGAAAACATGACATGTCATGAAATTGTGACACTTTTCGTTGCCGTACACTCTTCTTTGCATGCACCAGCGAAAACAGAACATGTCATGAAATCATGACACTTTTGCTGCCTTGTGCTTTTCTCTACCTTACGCCTGCGAAAAAGAAACATGTCACGAAATCATGACGCTTTCGCTTTTGAGCTCTTCCCTTCTGCTATTGTCATGATATCGTGACACTTCTGCTTTCGTACTTCACATCTTAGCTTTTGTTGCTAAATCACGACACTTCTCTTATTGAAGACCTACTTTCTATTTTTGTTGCAAAATCGTGACACTTTCTCCAACCATACGCTGCCATCTCAATCTGTCATGAAATCATGACACTTTCTACATCTGTATGCTTTCATTTTTTCCTGTCACAAAATCGTGACAGTTCTCACTTCGAACTCTTTCTTCTACAACATTTTGCAAAATCACGACAATTCTCACTTTGAATTCTATAGCATGTCACAAAATCGTGACAGTTCTCACTTCGACCTCTGCAGCATGTCACGAAATCATGACACCTTTTTCTCTCTCCTATTTCTCTTTGCTTTGAACCATGAAAATGAAACATGTCACGAAATCATGACACTTTTTCTCCTTAGCGCTTCCTCTTGCAAATTGTCACGAAATCGTGACGCTTTTCTTTGCTTGCACTTTCTCCCTAAACATGTCGCAAAATCATGATAGTTTTTCTACTTGCCTTCTTTGCTTCCAACATGTCGCAAAATCACGACAATTTTTCTTTCTTCTTCTTTCTCTTCTAACATGTCACAAAATCATGACAGTTTTCCTTGCGCTTTCTCTTTCGTCTAACATGTCGCGAAATCACGATAGTTTTGCCAGCATTTTCTCTCTCCTCCGATATGTCGTGATATCATGACATTTTTGCCAACATTTTCTCTCTCCTTCGATATGTCGTGATATCGTGACATTTTTGCCAGCATTTTCTCTCTCCTTCGATATGTCGTGATATCATGATATTTTTTCTAGAATTTTCTCTCTCCTCTGATATGTCGCAAAATCACGACAGAAAACATGTCGCGATATCGCGACAGTTTTCTTACTTGTCTTTTTATTTGATCCTTTGAATCTGGGCCACTTCTGTCTACTTGGAAATTCACTGTACATTCTCTAACTACTCTGAACTCTTGTTCACTTCATCATCTGATCTATCTAATGACCTCTGCACTCTTGTCCATTGCATCAACCGATCCTCTGTCTATGTTGACAACAATGACAATACTTTGGCTGCACCTTGCTCATCAATGAACTCCTGTCCATTGCATTAACTGATCAACCTGACTGTGTTGACAACAATGACAATACTTTGGTTACACCTTGCTCAACAATCTCCCCCTTTGGAATTTTTGTCAACACACATGCAATTACCTGTGACTCTTCTCCCCCTTTGAAAATAATACCAAAGGGCTACTGTAGACTCCCCTTGAGTCCATGCACAACTTTTTCAGGCAAACTTGACTACACTTAGCAAAAATCATGATCATGAGCAAAAAGATAATCAAATATTTAAATGCTCCCCCTGAAAATGTGATCCCTATGGCTAGCCAATTCTTGGGAATTTTAACCACTCGACCAATCTATCTCCAAGATAGAATGCACCTCCACTGGTACTCTTTCACCTCCAAAGCTCTGTTAATGGGCTCACTAAGATCCTGCTCAATAGGTTCACATAGAATCTGCTTAACAAGCTCACATAGAACTTTTCCAATGCTGAATAACAAGCTCATACAAAACCTGTCCAAATCTGCTCCACCAAGCTTACTAAGAACTTGTCCGATTCTTCTCTAGCAATCTTACCAAGAACTTGCCCAAATCTGCTCTAAAAACCTGACCAAACACTATCCTCAAATCTGTCCCAAAATTTTCCTCAAATTTCCCAAAGCCCTTCTTCAAAGGCTCAATCAATCATGCTCAAGTAGTACTCATAATGAACTCAACAATGAATGACAGTCTTACACCGAATCCACTTTATAAAAGCATAGAGAGAATTGTTAGAGACTTAATATCTTCTATTCTCAAATCTCAATCTCAACTCAAATCAAGGAACATTTATTTTATGGAACTTGAACAAACACATGCATCCAATCACTTGACTAGGCTCAATCAACTCTACTCAACCAATCACCTCAATGAGCAACTCTTTATCACATACCCTAGTCAAAGAATGTATCAACCAACTCAAAATGTTTTTCTCTAACTCTAGTTCAAGTTCTTTGCACAACCAATGGGCTTCAACAACAATGCTTATAACACAAGGTTTAAACACAACTCTCAAATAAAAAAACCTTGATGCATTCAACCAACAACTTTTGAAAGCGAAACCACAAACAATCATTTTGCCTCCAATGATATTTCAGAAATCAACCACTATAAAGCTATCACATGAGTCTCCTTGGGATTAGCCTGAATTCATGCTATCATGCATACTGCCTGCACACTATCTGATCTGGTAGCTGTCAGATATAGTAAGCTTCCAATCAAAAACATTGATTTCACATCTGTCAACAAAATTGACAAGTGACTCACACTTGTACCAACTTTTGTCCAATACTATACCAACACTGCAATTTTACTATCAATTATGTGCAAGCATCAAACACAGTATCACAACACCAACCAAATCCCTTTTTATTTTTTTTAGCTTGGTCTATGTTTTCTATAGTCACCGCTGGTCACACCTTACTGTCAATTGTTCGAATCAGACAACAATATTTTGTTAACCACTTCACAGCCAACTATAATGCACCTTACTCAAACTCATACTTCTAGACCTCGGATAGGTATGATTCACAAAGCAAAGTTGCTCATCTTGATGAGCTGAACATGAATCAATAATCAGACTTCAATATTTCTCACTGCTGCATCATAATAGATCTAACAATCTTCACATCAATGTGTAGTTCAAATACCCACTATTTTTATCGAAACACATATATGTGGCTAGAGAAACATTTTTTTTTTTACTAACCAAAATATTTGAACTGTTATAATCCTTAATTTTGGACAGTGGCAGTAAGAACCATCACTAGTACAACAATGACATATAGCAATACTATCGATAATGACAACTCTCAAGTTTAATCACCACCCTTCAAGGCACTTCCACAAAACTCCATGAACTGAAAACATATTTTGAAAACAATACAACTCCCCCTAACTACTTGCATTTCATCCTCAAAAACCCAAACAAATACCTAGGAGCATTAAAATAAAAACTTTAAGATTGCTCCCCCTGAGGATGTGCTACCTAGAGTTGCTTACTGCAATAGAGGAGTAGTCTCCTTCAGTTCAAGGAGACACGATTTCCTCTCTTCTTTCTTTCTCCAAACTTTCTTGAACATGGACTTGGGTTTTTCAACTGCTTCCTTGTTTTGCACCTTTTCATGAACTCGAACACTTCTCCTATGTGGTTGTCTCTTATGCATCCTTGAAGAATGATTATTTTCCTTTCTTTCATGCACATGATTTATTCCCTGTCTATATTGCATTCTTTGCATCTGATGAAATCTGCGGTCTTGCCTTAGATTAGATACATAAGTGCTTGGAAAAAACCTTGCTATGTGCCCATGACCATTACATTTAAAACATCACACATAATGTTCACTTAGAAACACATATGTATTTCTACCAGCATAACTCTTTGATTTATTATTCAATCCACAATAAGTTGCCTTGTGACCATACTGTTTGCATCTGAAACAATAGCCATTAAAATTATTAGTATGAATAGAGTGAGAGTGATAGAACCTATTTTGTTGTGGCTGATTTATTGTAGATATCCTTTGATATTTACTTCTTTTTGAAGATTCAGCTTCAAACTTTTCTTGCTTCAATCTTTCAATAGTGAACTTCTTCTTATCTGTAGAGTTGGAATATGAAGGTTGTTCAGCTTCATATCCAAGACAATGCTTATCCGTGGAGCTTCTTTGTTGGCTTATAATTTTATCTAGCAACTTTGTGCTCTTCTCGAATTTGAGATTTGTATTGGCCTCTTCTAGTTGTTTCTTCAATAAAATAATATCTTCCTCTTGTTTGCAGCAACCAATCTCTTTCTTATTGATCTATGACCTGAGAGTTTCTTCAATCCTTTTGAATTCTTCTACCTGTACTTTCAACCTGGTTATTATTTCATTTGCATCATCAAGCTTTCTTGAGATTTCCTTATTCTTTTTTCTTTCAATCTTCAATTCATCCAGAGCTGCAGTTAGTTCCTCTTTCAAATTTATTTCAGCATCAATTTCTTCTTCATCACAGTTCTTTTCTTTTTTTGTTTCTCTTTTAGAATCATCCTCTAGGACTTCATTAACTTTTAACATATATATCTCTTTGTTCTCATCGTTATTCAACTTTACAGCTTTGACTTAAGCTTGATGTGTTAGTAACTTAACATCCTTGATCTCATCATCTTCTTCATGAGCACTCCTCAGTTTGTCCCATATTTCTTTTTCTGTTTTACAACTCTTCACCTTTATCAGCTCACTGTCTACTAATCCACACCTAATAGCATTCCTTGCTTTTGAGTCATTTTCAACCAAATTCTTACTAGCAACATCGGTTGGAGGAGTGATGGATATTGTGCATTCATTGATTACTGAATCCCAGACGTAGTACCCCAAAGCACAAAGATATGCCTACATCCTGATTCTCCAGGTCGTGTAATTTGTTCCATCAAACATAGGTGCTTTGTTTGATAAAAAACCTTCAACCTCTTTTGGTTCAATTTTCTCTTCTATAGGAACTGAAACTGACTGAGATGCCCTTTTGGAGGAAGATCTATTCTTCTTACCCATTGCGTACTAATCCAAGATCTACCCTAGCTAATTTAGCCTTTGAAGGGAACTTGGCTCTGATACCAATTGTTATACTTAGTATGACACTAAGAGGGGGGGTGAATCAGTTAAGCATTTTAAAACTTAAATCTACAACTCTTAATTCTAAAATAATGAAAACTTAAAACCAGAAACAACAAGCATAACAAGAGAGCATCACACAACACAGGATTTTAACGAGGTTCACCAATATGGCTACTCCTAAAAAAGAATGGCTGCTTGGACTACCATCCAAATCTAGCCCCTTGTAAAACACCAACTTTACAATCATTTACCAGCACCCATTGGAAGGAGCAACAACCCCTTATTTATCTGCATCAACAGAAAGAAGCACCAACCCCTAATACCAAGCTACAACTTGGACTTCAATTTTGAATGTAAATGTTTGACAAAAAAATACCTTCCTTTTCACAAGACCCTGATTGGTCTAAAGCATACCAGATCTCTCTCACTATTCATAGAATAGACACTTCACACACTTCTATGATCTATAGTCAACTTTCACAATCATCTTCTTCCTTTTGCGCACTCTACTCTATTAGCGAATTCTGCACTTAGCTTGATTTGACACGAATTGCTCACTTTGCGCACTTCACCATCATCTCGTCGCTTCTGTGCTATTTATGCTCTTACTACTGCATATTGCACACTTCAATACTCGCATAGATCAATTCATCAAATCTCCAAATAGCCCTCCTTATATAATAGAGATTTCAAGATGAAAACCCTAATTATAGTCAATTGATTATGCAAATGCAAACCCTAATCTTAGTTGGCTGCAAACCCTAATCTTAGTCGGCTGTGATCGAACTACGTCGGCTTCTACTCATGAAGATGTTCGGGTTAACCTTCTGTTCTTGCGTGCTTACGACCTGTCATGAAATCGTGACATTTTTGTATCTGTGGCTTTTTTTGTTTTTGTTTCTACAAAACCACAACATGTCACAATATCATGACACTTTTCACTTTCTTAACCTCTTCTCGTCTTGCACTCACGAAAGTAGAACATGTCACAAAATTATGACACTTTCACTGCCTTGAGCTCTTCTCTGTCTCTTGCCCGCGAAAACGGAACATGTCACGAAATCGTGACACTTTCGCTTCCTTGCACTCTTCTCTGCTTGCACTAGCGAAAACATGACATGTCATGAAATTGTGACACTTTTCATTGTCGTACACTCTTCTTTGCATGCACCATCAAAAATAGAACATGTCACAAAATCATGACACTTTTGTTGCCTTGTACTTTTCTCTGCCTTACGCCCATGAAAATAGAACATGTCACGAAATCATAATGCTTTCGCCATTGAGCTCTTCCCTTCTACTGTTGTCGCAATATCGTGACACTTCTGCTTCCGTACTTCACATCTTAGCTTTTGTCATGAAATCATGACACTTCTCCTATTGAATACCTGCTTTCTGTTTCTATCATGAAATCGTGACACTTTCTCCAACCGTACGCTGCAATCTCAATCTGTCACAAAATCATGACACTTTCTGCATCTGTATGCTTTCTTTTCTGCCTATCATGAAATCATGACAGTTCTCACTTCAAACTATTTCTTCTATAGCATGTCGCAAAATTGTGATAGTTCTCACTTCGAATTTTGTAGCATGTCATGAAATCGCGATAGTTCTCACTTCGACCTCTACAGCATGTCGCAAAATTGTGACACCTTTTTCTCTCTCCTCTTTCTCTTCGCTTTGAACCATGAAAATGAAACATGTCACGAAATCATGACACTTTTTCTCCTTAGCACTTCCTCTTGCAAATTGTCATGAAATTGCGATAATTTTCTTTTCTTGCACCTTCTCCCTGAACATGTCATGAAATCGTGATAGTTTTTCTACTTGCCTTCTTTGCTTCCAACATGTCATGAAATCGTGACATTTTTTCTTTCTTCTTCTTTCTCTTCTAACATGTCGTGAAATCACGACAGTTTTCCTTGCGCTTTCTCTTTCGTCCAACATGTCACGAAATCATGACAGTTTTGCCAACATTTTCTCTCTCCTCCGATATGTCACGATATTGTGACATTTTTGCCAGCATTTTCTCTCTCCTTCGATATGTCGCGATATCGCGACATTTTTGCCAGCATTTTCTCTCTCCTCCGATATGTCACGATATCACGACATTTTTTCCAGCATTTTCTCTCTCCTCCGATATGTCGCGAAATCATGACAGAAAACATGTCGGGATATAGTGAAAGTTTTCTTACTTGTCTTTTTCTTTGATCCTTTGAATGTGGGCCACTTTTGTCTACTTGGAAATGCACTGTACATGCTCTGACTGCTCTGAACTCTTGTTCACTTCATCATCCAATCTATCTAATGACCTCTGCACTCCTGTCCATTGCATCAACCAATCCTTTGTCTGTGTTGACAACAATGAAAATACTTTAGCTGCACCTTACTCATCAATGAACTCCTGTCCATTGCATTAATTGATCAACCTGACTGTGTTGACAACAATGACAATACTTTGGTTGCATCTTGCTCAACAACTTTGCAGTGAAGCACTTTGGCTTCAAAAAGGTCCTCGAAAAACCGAAGGAATCATCAAAAGAAATGGAGGCTTGAGAAATGCTTCGCAAAAGAAGTTTGAGCGAAGCGGTTTTTGAAAAGAAGTACCAGCGAAGCATTTTTCAAAGAAAACGAGCTTCGGGGGGGCTAGCCCTCCGTGAAGCAAAGTAGTGACGCAGTGAGGAAGAACTACTTCGGGCCTGAAGCATAGAAAATATACCCACAATGGAGGTTCATCGGGAAGCAGTTTTAGCACCGGTTTCACTTCACCAACCCAATGGCACGTGAGAAAAGAAGAATTTAAAATGTATCTTGGGAAACGCAACGACGACAACCTAGGGGAATGTTCGGGGCAAACAATTTTAATGTCAAGGTGGGGGAGCACATCCCGAGAGAATTTCATTGTGAGAAAAGTTTGTGCCCGGGTACAAGGTGGCAGAAGGTTAAGTTCTCAATTCAGGGGAAATCAATGAACCACATGGGCCCGCGTACCACGCTGTCGTAGAGCCAATCAAAAGGCACAACAACCTTCCCCGTATGAGTGTAAATTTAATTATGGCAGGTGCCATAAATTAAGGTAGTTGCCTTTTAAGGCTATAAAATGTGTGGCTTAGCAGTAAAGAAGGTTATTTGCCTACTGATTCATGAAATATTAAGAGCCCCGCTATCACTCTACGATTCTTTCACCCTTCGCATCGAGGACCTTCGTGTCGAAGCTCTCTACATCAAGGAATCTGTTGCTTCTCATATCCATAATTGGAAATAAAAATTCTAAATAGAAGGGGAAGGAGCCTGAGGTAGCAGCCCTGAAGAGGGGCAAAGAAGAGCAAAAGCATAGACCTAAGAAGGTCAATCTCAACCCCTACCCAAAAAAACAGTCGATGGAGGAAGGAAAGGATTTTGGAGAAGAGCAACTAGAAGAACCACCAATTGATGGGTGGGAGAAAATTTGGGACACTGAACTCTCGAAGGGTGTGGCCGAGATCCGACACACTATCAAGTTTATGACAAGCAAATTTTCCCCAAAGAGCAAGAGGGCTGCTGCATACTATTCTCAAATTTACTGGTATCTGACCCCGCCCGCTCATCATTGTCTTGAACTAATCTATGCCATTGTGCAAAATTACCAGCCCTCCTCTAGACAAGTTCTAGACACCGTTGGACATAAATTGTTTTCAATCTTAAAATAAGATGTGCAAGCAGCCTTCGTGTCGCAGCAAGGGCCACCTAAAGGATATTCAGTTCGCAACGTCATTCTGAGCGAACAAATGGAGAGGTTCACTACCTCCACCTATATTTTAAAATTTCTAAGAGAACCTCAAGAATGGGCTCCCTTTAGGCAAGCTACCCCAGATGCCCCTCCCCTTGACAGATTTTAAGAGCATGGACATCTTCTCCATCATTGCATGGGTGGCGAGCCTGTCAACTGATGCTTTGGTGCACCCCTAGCAGGTGTCTTTGGCCGAATGTATTTCAAGAGGGGAATTTTATGCCCTTGATGTTTCAAGGCCGAACACTAACCCAATATTCTTCGATTGGGCAGAATGGGTGGCCCGAACCTTGCACACACGGCTTACCAGCATGAAGAATTCAGGGATGGTCCAGTACTTCGCACCCTGCTCTTTCCTTGTTTGTTTATTTTTCTACCATGTACATAATAATTTTCCCCATATTATCATTTCTCTGATCGACAAGGATGGAAATCCTCTGCCTATGTACTAGTGGAATCCCCTCCTATTGAGGGTAGATTCTTATTATTCTTTTAATCAACAATTCTTAGGACTTGCTATGCATTTGTTGAAGGGTTCTTGCCCTCGGGTGCCCCTCAGTCTGAGAGACAAAGTGGTAATGGATAAGAAGGGAGACATATTTCAATTGACATAAGGACTTGTGATCCACCTATTTGGCTTCATAGGGAATCCCTTCCTTCTACCTGTCTACCTCTCTGAGTACCAGTTCACATTAGAGGTTCCTTGGCAGAGTGACGCAATGAATGTCATCTACGACCACGGTCGAAAATGGGTGTAGACCTGCGACTTCCCCTTCAAAATGGGGGTAATAGAGGTGTTTGCCCTAAAGCAACAATTTTTCTTGGAGGAGAAGCTTTCCAGATTTGGTCTACTCTAGATTCCTCGGAGGTGGCTCTACGATCCCTTGGGAGTGATGAGGGACCACCTCAAATTCAAGAATTTTCATGTCTGCCCCTACCCAAAAATTGTGGAGCAAAGAAATAATCCCAATGGGAAGGATATGGAGTGGCATTTGGAAAGGATGAAGACCTTGCCCACCTGGCATGAGTTCTACGCCATGGAAGTTGAGTTTGATCCTATTTAGCATCCTTTCCCAACCCTAGACTCCACTTTTTGGAGGAATATGAAGGACGGTCTAAGGGAGGAATTGAAATATTGGGGAAAAGAACAACTAAAAGAATGGTGTAAAATGAGAGTTCATCGACAAAAGATGAAATCATATGGACTCTTGGAGATGGATAAGGACTTCGTAGTTGTTTACGAAGCCAATGCTAGGAATTGGAATCCCACCTCCTTCGCTAACTTCATTCCCCCAAGTGTCCCAGGTTCGGGTGAAAGCCAAAGGAGAGATGATGGTGCTTCGAAAGAAGAAGAAGAGGAGGAGGCAAAAGCTGCACTCGACATAAGTGCCATGGGGTCACTACAATCATCAAAGAAAAATAATAGAAAGAGGTAGGAGCAAGCTCAAGTGCCTCCGATCCACCCGAAGCAACCTCGCATGAAACTCCCAAGTGTCTCTGTCGGACAACCTGTGACCAGCCTAGCTAAAGAAAATATCGAAGGGACGGCATCACCAAGAGCCAAAGCAACCCCAGACATGGATGTCATCGATGTGGAGGAACTCCTCCAACAAGAAGGGGTCCCTAAAGAAGAAGTCATAGAGGTCATAAGTACCAAAGTTCAAAAGGAGCAAGAGCTGGTCACACACGAAGTCACTACTACTACTCTGCCAGGTGGACACGAAGGTATGCACTCTCCATCCTTTGCCCTAGTTTCTCAAAGCATGTCCCCCATGATCCCAGCCATGAGTTCCCAGTAATCTCTCTCTCCCTCGCAAGGTCAATCACCCTCTCATGTGTTGGCCCTTGCCACCTCGAGTCTGCCCCATGATCCCGTTAGCCCCACTCCATTCGAGTCATCTAGCTGGGACAAGTCTGTTGATACTACTTCACCTACCCATGCTACCATCCCCTTCGTTCTCAATCAGGGCAAATATAGTACCCCAATGCCGAACCCCATTCCTTGTTCCCCTGTTACACACGACATCGTTCCTTTCGTCGAAGCTCCCATTACACCTGTCGCCGAGCCTACTGGTAAGGCATCCCTCATTCATTCCTTGTATATGTTCACCCCTTTGGCTGGAGATCCGACATCATTTGAATCAGAGTTGTCCTTGATTAAGGAATTCCCTCTAGCCGAGAAGCTGCTCCAGATCGGACAAAATACCAAAAATATGCTGAAGGAGGCCAAGAAAAAGAGAGGGCGCTCTCTGGCCGAAGTAGAAAAATGTGTCATTTTTGACCTGAAGGGCGAAAAGCTGCATAAGGTGAAAAATGTCCCCAAGGTCTAGAAACCTCTGGACAAGATGACTCTAACGGATTACGATTATCAAGAAAAGACTAAGAACCTAGAGCATTTAAATGTAGATAATGAATCTACATCCATGCATGTCAGAATTGAAACTTTTTGAGCGCATGTGAACATCGCCAATCAGCGTAGACTTGAAGCAGAGATCACCAACATCAAGTTTGAGGAGGAGCTAGCCAGGATCTGCTCCAAGCTAGAGGAATCAAAAAAGCTGTGTGAACAGATGAAGAAGGAGGTAGTTGCTCTAAAACAACAAGTGAGACAAATGCAGAGTGCAACTAAAACCCAGAGCCAGATACAGGCCCAAGCTGATCTGAAGGCCAAAGAATTTGAAAGCAAAATACTGGAGATGTAGTAGCAGTTGTATGAGAAAGAAATTCTAGAGTTGTTTGATAGGGGCCAAATAAAAGAAATTCGGTCACACTTTCTCAAGAAATTCAGATCTCAGGCCTCCAGTGCCCTGTTAATTTTGACCTACATTATCAATGCCCAGTATGCCACTTCTCAGGAAGGGCCAATAGTATATGAGGTCATCCAAAAAATTAGAAGGTGACTCAAACTGGATTTTGAGGTCCAAAGTGTCAAATATCAGGACCTGCAGATCATTGCGATGAGCTGAACCACCAGAGATTGGTCTACAGCTCAAGCCACGGTTTGCACTTTCTTCTCCAAGGTGAGGAAGGCACAGAAAACAAAGGACCTCCTAGATGTATTTGAACATGAGCAGTGTACATCACTGGGGTATTTCCAAGACCTCTCTTCATTAGGTTTCTTGAGTTTCATGAATGAGGATGGGAACCTGTTGAACAAGGAAGAGCTCAAGACAGCTTGGCTACATTTTGAGAGTGATGTCTCAGAGATAGATGGATGGGAAGATCCAATTACATAAGGACAAGTCACAGATTTCATCCTGAGACATTGCAATATCGCAGCCTGCCTCAATAATCTAAGCACAAGAGCCAAACATGCTGACAAAGGGTGAATAGATCAGTTCCATGTTTTGGTAAAAGTGCTACAAGACCGAGAGCCTTTCTCGAAAGGTTCCTGGGCTCACATTCACTGAACCATGGAACGCATCCTCGATCGCCTTCTCCCATTTCCGCAAGAAGAAGCCTTGCCATAGGAAGAAGAAGAAGGAGAGGTAGAAGAATAAGAAGAAGAAGTCGTGGAAGCACCCCCAGAAGGAGAAAAGGGAGAAGGGTCTGGAGGTAACTCTAGCCCAACAGATCAAAGCTGAGGGTTCTTCCACTGAGACGAGTTCATTGCCCCGTGAGCCACCAATAATGTTGACAATTTTGTCACATTACATATAGGGGTAGAAAAATAAAAAAACTTTGTAAAGTGTTTCCTTTTGTAAAGTATTTATTTTTGTTGTTTTTGAAAATATTTGTAAGTTGCAGCAATTTTGGCTTTCATCACCATCCCCCTTGTACATAGAATAAATATGAAAGAGCTTCGCTACTGAGCAGGCTAAGGAAAAAAGCTTCACAGGAAAAGGAATATAGCTTCACAAAAAGAAAGAAGTAGGGGATGAAAAGAGCTTCACACCCGAAGCATTACTAGCAGCTACTTTGGGCAAAAGTTTTGTGAAGAGGCATTCGAGCAGTCCAAAAGAATAGCTTTGCCAAAGGAGGAAAGTCTAGATCACGGTCCGAGTTTGCTAAGGCGAGAAAAACTACTTCGGACCCAAAGCATTTCAAGCAGTCGCTTCGGGCAAAAATCTTGCGAAGCAGAAGTTGAAAGAGCGCAAACATTGAAAAGTACTTTGCCAAAAAACCACCGAAGCACCCACTTTGGGCCTCCCCACCAGCAAACCATTTCTACTTCACCGAAAGTTGTCATGAAGCATCTGCTTCGGCAAGCTTTCGTGCGAAGCATTTTCACCCAAAGTAGTAGCAGTCGTAAAGAACGAAATATTTTTTGAAGGCAAGAATGTTCTTCGGAAAAAAAACCCACGAACCATAGTTTTGAGGGAGGATCACGATGAAGAATTTTGAAGACTCACCAGCGAAGCATCCACTTTGAGCGGAGAACCTCAATGAAGCAGTTTTGGCATGTCTCTCTAGCGAAGCAGTGAAAAATGAAGAGCCCACCTTGAGGAGGAATACCTACTTCGACACTCGGCACCCCCGAAGCTGTCTAGCGAAGTTCCACCATGCGAAGTGCAAACCAAGAAGGAAGATTTGCTTTGGCTCAAATCCATTGTGAATCGGAGTTGCGAACAAAAATCTAGCAAAGCATTTCAAGGGCACACACTCCAAGTTGGATATTTTTCCTAGGCAATCAAGTGCCTCATAAATGCATTTGTATGTGCTCGATAAACTCGCTGTTCATTTTTTGGCAATTGGAAATGAGATATTAGTTCCTAAAGGAGAGCTTGGCGAGCATGGCAGCCACTCAAGCACTGCACCCAGAGGCGAAGGACGTTCAGGTGGCTCATTAATGCATGTTTCCCCAGTTGACCTGATCGCAGTTGCCAGATATAGAAAAGTATTTGAGATCTTAGTCACGAGAGCTGCGAGGGCCGACTTCTTAGGTTTTCGAGGATGTACTCCTCCATTTTGTGCATTGATGGCTCAGAGGTTCGGGTCCCCTATAAAAACCCAGGCATTGTAATATAAAAATGGGGGGAACTTTTTGCTAAGAAATCCATTGTAAATTGAATCCCTACGATTAATACTAAAGAGCTTTGAGCCTAATTTCTCTCTTGTATGCTGCATTCTATGATTATTTATGTTACTTCTTTCTTCCTTTGCATATTGTAATTCTGCATTCTGGATTTAGGTGTGCGATTGGGGATAGAACCCTGGAATTTTCTCGAAGGATACATAGGGGAGGAAAACATTGTATTAGCTCTCTTTTATGCTGCCTATGGATAGTGTTTATGTTATATTCACTTGTTTCCTGGTCGCCATAATTCTAAAATCTAAATTTCGATGTAAGGGGGAGGGTAATCCTGGAACTCATCTAGAGGATACATAGGAGGGTTAATATCATGTTCATTTCATTTTATTTTTGGTGTTTCTTGCTTTTGTTTCAAGCTATTGGCCATCGATCGTGCTTCTAGTTCTTTCCCACTTTAAATTATCAACATCTCTTCCTTGACCCCTTTTTATTTCCTTCTTGCACCCTTACTCTATTATTTCTTTCCTGCCCCTTTATTGTTTTATCTCTTTCCTCCACCCTTATCTTAAACACCGAAGTAGTTTAGTATAGGAGCCGGCCTTTCTCCGGAGATTGGCATGAGGGGCATCTCTTCCCTTCAGCCTTTCAATGTTGGTCCAGGTCTAGGGCGCATACACTTTACCAAATCCTTTCCTAGGAAGATTTGATTACCAATAGTCACCCCCATTATCCATGAGGATGGAGGCATGGACACCTCGTCATTGTGTGAAGAATGGGTTTTATAACCTCTCTTATATCCATGTGGGGAGGAAGCTCTTAAAGTCTCCTCATGCCTTTGAGAAGTTTTTGTGTGTTTAGAGGAAACCCTTGACATTTCCTCATGTCTCCTAGATGATGATGGTCGTGAGGCCTCTTTGTGTTTATGTGATGTAGTTCCCTGATACGGTTCCCTGTTTGGTGTTTCTCAAGGATATCCTCCAAGGGTTAAGTTATCACCCCGTAGACTCATGGAACTGTGTCTTATGGTCTTTCGAGTAGGTCTTTCAATGTTACTATGACTTCACATCAGGGTATGTTATGTTTTAGATTCTCCATTGATATCAAACCGAGGATGTTTACTTCTTGTTTTGACCATTATTTTTGGGAATTTAGCTTTTGTGTTGCACTTAAATATGACCAAACAATATCAAGCAAATGTTTATCTTGATAAAAAATTTAATTGTGCCATAAACTGTTTGTTGTATTTTGATGTTTTTTTGTTTCTTGTTTTTTTTTCTTGCTTTAGATTTAGAATGAGGAGACTCATCCATAGTGATAATCAAGAACACTTATGCCAAACATTATTTCTCAAAAGATACTAGGGTACACTACTTAAATCCCAGTGGGGGTTTCGCCTAGCTCTTCCACTCTGAACCAATGATTGTTCCAATAGTGGGAGATAGTTTGAACACAAGTAACTTAGTACCACTATAAGTAAGTTCCTCAATCCATTCCTAGGAATATCTAGGGGGAAAAACTGGTGGAAGGAGATGAATGCAAATTTCATCAGACTGAATTGAAGGTTTGTGATGAAATCCAACTCCCCAATGTTTAAAATATGCATGTGTATGGGGGGTTTATTTTAATTTTGCATGAATAAGAATGCATCATACAGTAAGAAAGACTCTTTCTTATATGTCTAATGTAAAATATGTTTCAATTTCAGAAAGGTGCATAGCTACTATGAGATTAATGAATACACTCTATTAGGTGCAAGTATGGTCTTTAGAAAGGCCTCAAATCAAACAAACCAACACATAGTGTCTAGCACGTTGGATTCTAGGGCAAAATTTATAGACAGAAGCCATTTTTCCTAGCAACTCCTAGTGGGAAATATAAAAGGAAACCTAATATGTGCAAGATGCAAGTTATTTCTCTTTCATTATTTCAGTTTTCTAAATTGAAATATGTCTTAATTATCATTGTTCTTAAGAGAACATAAATAGACAGAAAACCATAAAGTGTCAAAAAATTTGTACCAACCTTTAATCCATCTCAGAGAATCAATTTTTGACCTCTACTACACTCCAACCATGATCACCATCTATAGCAACCTCGGGGAAGTAGTGCACTATCCACTAACTAATCTACTTGTGATTCAATTGAATCCTTTAATTTTAAACATGCAATAAATGAAAGGAATAAAATAGATATAACCAGAATGCAAAGAAATAAATGATTGAGTGCTTTTTATATTGATATTCCCAAGATCCGGTTACATATGAATCCCTCTAAGGGATACCCTCATTTGATACATGATTTTACACACAAAGAGGGCAGTAGGTGTATAAAATATCCCCTCGCACAGGAGGCATGCTTTATTAGGATTCTCGATGATGCACACGGAAATGTATGAGGGCTTACAGATGCCTCCTTCTCTAGGTCTGATTGCTAGAGGGATATTCTTGCTCTTATATTTTATGGATTTTCTCGATTGAACATGTAGCCTTGAAATCAATGAAATAAAAACACACACTTAGATGTTTGATATTGCCTCTCCGGATGAGTTTGTTAGCAATGAATAAGCTCAATGGAAACAAATGCAATGAAACTAGTACTATGAACATGAAGAAATGAAATAAAGTTTATGCTAATGAAATAAAAGAGAAAGAAGAATAAAAGAAACTAACACCTAAAACCCTAGACTAGGTAGCAGGCCACTGTCTAGGACAACGACCGCTAAGGTGAAATATCTCTCTATTGATCCAAAGGCTATGGACTCAAGTTTGATACTAATGTTAAAATGATTACCTTATGTGTACATATTTACCCTCCAATTTGATAGGGCTCCGCTACAAGAATCGATCTCCAAGGGAAGCTCTCAAATTCTCTAGAAGCTCTCCTCAATGATCCAACCTGTTCAAAGTTCTAATATATGATTTTCTCTCTCTCTGATTGATAAAATAAGCCCCCCTAGTGCTTTTAGGTTTACTCCTTATAAACCGTTTGAATCCCTAGGTCAATTTTCAAACCCTAGGACTAAATCCCTCATCCATACTAGATGTTAGCATGAGAAGCTTTTTGTTTTTCTATGTTTAACTAAAGTCTAAATTTGGACTTGAGTCTTTTATGTAGACTTTCTATGAGGAGGAATGTAAAGTTGTCCTGCTCATCCTTATTGCATGCAGACTGCCACTTCAACCCAATATTAGGCTGGATGGATGAAAAAATGCATTTAAAGTTTATCCATTGTCATCTACAGCAGCTAAGGTTTGGCCACTCTGAGCTATAGCGACTGCATTTTGGTCGCTCTGGTCTCCAGCAGTCAAGCTTGGATGGGATAAAAATACCCCAAATGAGTGGAAAAAATCACTTTTGACACTGGGAAGGTACCAATTTTTAGTCACATGACCTATGAGTGTACCCATGTGAGTAGTCTCCCTGAACATGACATGTTTTAGGTGTCTACAGATGCCCCTTTTTATGATGCACTGAGTGATAGACACAATGCGAAATGAAAACATAGATTACTATGTTTACATGGTGTATGATGATCATTGATATGATCAACACTATATGGCCCAATCATGCAAGATGACACACATCCTTGAATCATTGCTTCAACCTGATTGAAGGCTTAATTTAGCACAGGGCTTGCACATGTCCACTTGCACTTATTTCTCAAACACAATCGGGTATCTTATGTCACTACAATGTGATCCGATCGGAGGAGAGCTACAAATTGAAGATGTCATATTTTCTTATGAACCCAACAAATGGGAAAAAGGTTTGTAAGAGTTGAGTGCAATGATTCGTAGGATGAATGCAATTTTGACATGATCAAATGATCTTTTGTTGATTTTTATTATGATGATTTGAAGATTTGAACTACCCCCTCACACAATGAATTGGTGAGGTAAGGGCAATGAATGAAGCGACGAGTCACTTGACCAAATATGACTGGTTTTGGTTACTTTCTAGTATTTGTTATTTTAATGGGCAATCTTCCATCCAAGTGTGATTCCAACTATTTATGATAATCATTCATCCCTATCTTGGGGAGTGGTCCAGCCATAAATAGCCTTCTTAGGGAGTTAGGATGAGTGATTCTATTTATGCTTGTATTTCATCACTTGGCTTAGAATTTTTGGTATCATAGGAGAATTAGGATGATTCCTTCATACCCATGGAGAAGTCTGACCATATTCGTCTTCTTTGGGATTGAAGGCGGCACATCGCAATTCCAAAATGAATGTTTTACCCCAAGTAACCTCATGGTAACTTACTCATCTCACCGAGTTGCATGGAGTGCAAATCGCTGCAACCGCTGAGTTGATAGAGTAAGTAACTTGATAAGAGGCTTACTTGATATCTGTATTTATGTATTTTTCTTGTTATTTTTAACATTATGATAACCATGAGTCAACAAAATGTGTTTATTTAATATTTTTTTCTACTTCTCATGGAGAGAATTCCTCCTATTTTTTCTTAGGCTACTGGCCGCTGTCAGGTCCAATGACCCCCAAATGCCTACTCGTGGCTGCTCTCATCCTAAGCAGCCAAGAAATGTGGTCCTCTAGCGATAGCAGTAGCCAAGGCATAATTCAAAAATATAAAAAGTAACCCTAGGGTTTTGAATTTTCACTTTCACCAGTTGTCAGTTTGATTTTTAGAGCTCTTTAGTGAAAGTGACTTCTATGATTATGAGATTAAGACAGTACCTACTGCCTTACCAGACCCTCCACTGCACATTGTGGCGTCAGTCAATGATTTACCTTTTAAGCGGGTCTTGATCGATACAAGTTCATCAATCAACATCATCACAACAACAACAATAGAACACCTTAAGATCCCCAAGTCCAATATCATTTTGGGAGCCTATACATTAAGGGCTTTCAATGATGCTTTATGCAATACTGTGGGAACGATAGTCCTACCTATCAAGGTGGGGCATAAGACCATCCCCATGATGTGTCATGTCTTGGAAGGGGCCATGCAATACAACATCCTCCTAGGGAGACCTTGGATAAGGGACATGAAATGTGTTCCTTCGATCTTACACCAATGTGTCAAGTATGTGCATGATAACAAAGTCTACATGGTGTTGGCTGATGAAGAGCCATTCAAGTATGTTCATCAGGTGGATTTTCCAGGAGAATTTGTGATTCCTTCTGCCCACTTGTATGTAGGACCTTCATCTCCAGCTACGCAACTGAATGATAAAGACAAAGGGGTACAAAAAGACCCATCTGCATCAACACCTCATCTTGTGCACAAAGTGACTAATGCTTCTAATAGACCATCAACATCTAAACCAAAAGACAATCAGAAGCTAAAGGCACCCATGGTTGAGGAAAGAGAGCCCAAGGAAGTGCTAACCATAGACGTTAAGAAAAGTCCAACTCCCATGGAGGAGGAAGATCTCCAAGATCAAGCTGAGGAGATACTAGAGCCCACTTCGCCAGTGTCATCTGTAGGATCATCCACATCACATGCGACAATACACTTGGCAAGTATGGGGATAGGAGAGTATCTTGTGTAGAACATAACATTTATGCCCATCATAGAGTCTGCACAAGACATGGGATGACCAAAATACCTAAGACCACCAATGGGAATAATGGTTCCACTTGGAATCCCTCCCAACCAGACAAATTTCATCTATGCTAGACTAGACTATGCCCATAAATCTACGAATGTAGAAGAGGACAATGATGAGTTATTCACTATCAATGTTCATTACCTCTCTAATCTTGAGTTTGCTCTAACCTATTTTGAATATTGCCATTGGCATGGTTACGATCTTGGTATATATGAGCAAGGGCATAGATGGCCATTCGAGCCATACTATGCCCCTGATAGGTTTGGGTTAGGCTATCACATCAGAGGTCGAGATGACTCTCTAGTAGTAGCCTTAGATAGATTAAGCTTGGGGTTAGGAGAAGACATTGATTTTATTCCCTATCACCCACCAAGTGCAAGATATTCGAGCAATAGACAAGTGGTTATGGTAAGCATACCACCTCCCAAGACTTATCATCCAAGCTCCACAATTGAGACCATCCCAATAGGTTGTAACTCATGGGATGAGGAACGAGAAGGAAATGGATATGAGGCAAGTGATGATGAAGCACAAGAAAGCTTAGCCTATCATGGGCCTCGCTATTTACAAAGCCTTGCCTGGTCCAGCCACAATGAGAGTGGGTACATATCGGATGAAAGTGGCTATGAGTCAGAGGACTCAACAGAGAGAGCCTACCTAGGAACAAGGTAATGGCCCCATGACTTGGGGCAACATACTAATGCAAATGGCATCTTCATAAGTGATGAAGAATATGAGGATGAGATAGAGATGGCCTACTTAGGGCCAAGAGACATGCCCCTTACCTTGGGGCCACATACCAATGCTAATGGTTTTTGGATAAGTGATGATGATTTTGATGATGAGACTGAGATGGCTTATCTTGGACCTCACCACTTGTGGTAGGTCGACATGTTGGTAGAAAGAGAAGTGGTACTTCATGCCATAGACCCTAGCTTGTGGTTTTTGGGGAGACCTATTGACTTGAATGTCATTCATCGCATGGTCAATCCCCCTTCACCTACATTCAGGGAACTCTTAGAGCCCAATGATCCTATTATCCGACTAGCTCATGGGCCAGATCCAAAGATTCCTTTTCCTCTAGAGCCTCATCATGAGTATAGAAAGGAAACCTCTGAGACAAGATTTCACCCATGTGGTTCTAGAGATTTCATTCCATCCATCAACACAATCTCCATTGATTTGACCACTCCACTTCATAACCCAACAGATCCCACTAAACCTTTGTGTCTTGATACGAAGGCTATTGATTGGGATCATGTTGATTCACCCATAGAGCCTGAGGATATTTTCTCTAATGAAGAGACATTACAACCATTCCATTTTGCATCAGGCTGTGCATATGATGTGTTCCATGCTAGTCTAGATCCTAAGTCAGTAGGACCTATAAATCCTATCGATGACATTCACTTGATACCCATGCCTCACCAATTGGAGGATGGGTCACATATGGCTATAGAAGTGACTTTCGAGGTGGACATCAATGATGATCCTACTCAACCAAAGAAAGTCAAGTTCGGAGAAAGTCTATCTCCAGAGGAACAAGCCATCATTATCCCTCTCCTCAAGGAGAGGCCAAATCTATTTTCTTGGACTTATAAAGACATGCTAGGGATTGATCCAAAGTTAGTTGTTCACAACCTTTCATTGGATCCCCTAAAGAAGCTAGTCAAGCAAAAATTGAGGAAGATGCATCCAACCATCGCTTTGATGGTAAAAAATGAGTTGCAAAAACTATTGGATGTGATCTTCATAGTTCCCATCGACTATCCTGAATGGGTCTCGAACATGGTGCCCATGGGAAAACCAGATGGAAGAGTCTACATTTGCATAGATTTTAGGGACTTGAATAGGGCAACTCCGAAGGATTCATTCCCATTGCCAAACATAGATGCTCTTGTTGATGCCACTGTAGGTCATGAGATGCTCTCCCTAATGGATGGGTTTTCTGGATACAATCAAATCTGAATCAAACCCGAAGACCAGCATAAGACTACTTTCATTACTCCATGGGGAACTTTCTATTACAAAGTGATGCCATTTGGCCTAAAGAATGTTGGTGCCACATACCAGTGGGCCATGACATACATATTTCATGACTACATGCACACAATCTTGGAAGACTACATGGATGACTTGCTGGCCAAATCTTTAGTACGACAAGAGCACGCTGAAATCCTTACGAAAGTCTTCGATCACCTCATAGAGCACAACATCAGATTGAATCCTAAGAAGTGCGTGTTTGGCATGAATTCTGGTAAGCTCTTAGGTTTCATCATTTCCAAGAGAGGCATTGAAGTCGATCCTACAAAAGTAGAAGCTATAATGGAAATGGCCGCCCCTACCAACATTAGGGAGTTAAGAAGCCTACAAGGCAAGGTAGCATCCATCAAATGGTTCATTGCGCAATTATCAGACAAGTGTCGACCCATGAATCGGTTGCTATGCAAGGATGTCCCATTTCATTGGGATGAAGAGTGCCAACAAGCCTTTACAGAGATCAAAACATACTTGGCAACACCGCCAGTGTTGGCTCCACCAAGGCCAGACATACCATTTTTGCTATACATATCGGCTACTGATTTTTCTTTGGGCACCATGTTGGCCCAAAAGAATGTACAAGACAAAGAGCAAGTCGTATATTACATTAGTCGCACCTTGGTGAGTTATGAGCTAGGATATGCGTATGTAGAAAAGTTGTGCTTAGCAGTGGTCTTTGCAACCAAAAAATTATGACACTACATGTTGAGCCATACGACTTACGTTATATCAAAACAGAATCCTTTGCAGTATATGATGAACAAGACATATCACAATACACGTACTGCAAAGTGGATCATGCTATTGATAGAATTTGATCTAGAATTCATAAGCCAAAATTCCATCAAGGGACAAGTCATAGCGGATCAATTAGCAGAGGCACCTCTTCAAGATAGCAAGCCTCTCACTATAGAATTGCCTGATGATGCAGTCTTCGCATTATCAGATCCATCGAAACTCGAAGAACCTGAGAAACAAAGAGACATGGCATTGTTCTTCGATGGTTCAAAGTGCGAGCAAGGGGGCAGAGTAGGGATAGTCTTTATCACACCGTAGGGTGCTCCATTACCCTTATCATTCAAGCTAGACTTCCCTTGCATGAACAATAACACAGAGTATGAGGCCTTGATCTTGGGACTCCAAACAACCATTGCAATGGGCATTAAAATATTGAATATCTTTGGTGACTCCTTGCTCATAGTAAATCAAGTCAAAGGATTGTTCCAATGCAGGTGCCCACTCCTGAAAGCTTACAAGGAGCTTGTTGACACTTACCTAGCCCGACTAGAATGGTATGACATCGAGGCAATCCCTCGTACGTCAAACAGATTTGTAGACACCATGGCATCTTTGGGATCCTTAATCCCTCAGAATCCATCTACTGATTTCACAACCGTTCATGTGAAAGTGCTCGCATTTTCAGCAATACAACGTGAGGTTATTGACAACCTAGAGTCAGTCAACATGATCCAGACCGAACCAAATCAAGATTGGTCCTTCAAAGTTAGAGCTTTCTTGCAAATGGCCCCTTGGGAATATTTGATCTCTCAAGGTCCTACGGAGTGTGGAACAACCATTCATCACAGGATTGTTTCCCAATCTGTGTTCACAAATGTTGGATCACAAGAGGAACATGTCATTTTATCCATAGAAGTTGTGGCTTATCAGGATTGGCTATCCCAATTGTGGGATTTCCTGAAGCTTGGAATAATACCGCAAGGCCTATCACATGCTGAAAGATGAACATTTAAACAAAAGGTGACTAGATACATTTTTCTAGGAGAGATCCTTTATAGACGAGGTTACGATGGAATGCTCCTTCATTGTCTTGAGCCCTAGGAAGCATCTTGGGCAATTTTGCAAGCTCATGATGGTACATGTGGTGGTCACTTCAGTGGCATGGCCATCATTAAACGCATTTTGAGAATGGGTTACTATTGGCCCACTATGGAAAAATAATGTTGTGAGTATGTCAAGAAATGCATCAAGTGTCAGCATCATGCAAACCTCACCCACTTGCCATCACAAGCCTTGCAACCCATCCAGGAAGCATGGCCCTTCTCGTAGTGGGGATTAGACTTGATTGGGAAGATCTCTCCCCTATCTTCAGGCCGACACACGTTCATCATAATGACCACTGAGTATTTCACCAAATGGGTCGAAGCGATCCCCTTGACATCGACAACTGGACCGAGGATTGCGGAGTTTATACTCCACAATATCATAAGTCATTTTGGGGTCCCTTCGAAGATTATATCGGATAATGGGCCATCTTTCAAGAACAAAAATGTGCGTGCTTTAATGAACAAATACCACATCCAACATAGTTTTTCAACACCCTATTATCCACAAGCAAATGGGCAAGCAGAAGCCTCAAACAAAACAATCATCTCCATCTTGAGGAAAATAGTGAGAGATAATCATAGGGACTGGCATTTGCAGTTACCTCTAGCATTATGGGCATATAGGACTAGT
Organism: Wollemia nobilis; assembly: GCA_028583015.1. Classification (NCBI taxonomy): domain Eukaryota; kingdom Viridiplantae; phylum Streptophyta; class Pinopsida; order Araucariales; family Araucariaceae; genus Wollemia; species Wollemia nobilis. Next base: position 16,956,619 of record JAQPPZ010003374.1, read on the forward strand.
GTGTGGATGCCCACTAGGGCAACACCATTTTCACTTGTATATGGCACTGAGGCCATCATGCCCCTAGAATTGGAGATTCCAACCTTGCGCGTAGCATTGAAGGACTTCATAGATGATGACACCGCGCGACAAGGCCACCTTGATCAGTTAATGCTTCTTGATGAATGATGAGTCAATGCCTTGGAGCATCTCCACGTTTATCAGAATCACCTTGCACGAGCATACAATAGTAAAGTCCATTTGAGGGAATTCAAAGTTGGGGATCTTGTGCTCAAAGAAAACCAACAGAACTCAAATCTACCATCGCATTTGCGAGACAAATTTATGGCAAATTGGATAGGCCCCTACATGATTTCAGAGAAGGTTGGGCCTGGAGCATATCACCTCACATATTTGGATGGTGTTGAAGAGCCTGAACCTCTCAATATCATTCATTTGAAGGCATTTCATACATAAAAATAAAAAACATTCAAATATGTCATAAAAATAAAAAACATTCAAATATGTCATAAAAATAAAAAACATTCAAATCCATCACAAAAAAATATCCAAAGGCATATTAAATCCCTTTGGTCAAATCAAATCACAAAAATCTCCAAAGGCATCTTAAAGCCCTTTGTCAAATCAAATCACAAAAATCTCCAAAGGCATCTTAAACCCTTTGGTCAAATCAAATCACAAAAATCTCCAAAGGCATCTTAAAGCCCTTTGGTCAAATCAAATCACAAAAATCTCCAAAGGCATCTTAAAGCCCTTTGGTCAAATCAAATCACAAAAATCTCCAAAGGCATCTTAAAGCCCTTTGGTCAAATCAAATCACAAAAATGCTCCAAGGGTACCCAATCCGCTTGGTCAAAATCAAACAAAAAGCTCCAAAGGCATCTTAAAGCCCTTTGGTCAAATCAAATCACAAAAATGCTCCAAGGGTACCCAATCGCTTGGTCAAAATCAAAAAAAGCTCCAAAGGCATCTTAAAGCCCTTTGGTCAAATCAAATCACAAAAAGCTCCAAAGGCATCTTTAAGCCTTTTGGTAAAAAGCAAAAATACAAAAACAATGCAAAAAATAAAAAATACAAAAACATTTGCATCTTACATCCATATCCACATAGTTGCATATCCATACATATCCATTGCATTCACATATGTTATGATCACATTCTTACAAACGATGCCACAATTTGTATCTCAATCACAATATTCAAGTTCATCCTCATCCATGCATCCATGTGTGTAATTGTGTTTTTCAACACAACCATTTCATGTTGCTATACGAAATATACTAAGGTTTCCTAGTCTTTCAACCATGTCTAGTGGTCTTATCAACTTTTGTAGAAAGCCACCTTGATTAGTAGAGAGCAAGGTCTAGTTGTGATAATACCTTGGATATTCAAGATCCCATCACTAATTGAAACACTAAAATCCTAGTTGGTACAAGGGAAAGATGAAAACAACAAAAGTGGTCTAGGTTACCTTAAGTGAAAAGGATCTTCCTTGCTTATCCCCCTATGCAACCGGTTTAAAGGTGCTGAGAATTGGCAAAAGGACAAGTTCCACCCTACCAAAAAATGAGTGATTATCATCACTACATAAATCCCTTGCTTTCATTAAAACAAGCAAAAATCTTGAAACAAAGCACAAATTCAAAATTCTAGTTTCCAAAGTCATAATTCAAAATCCCAAAATCAAGCAACAATCAAAGTCAAAACAAACAAGTGAATTTCATCCTTACATAAATCCCTTGCTCAAAAAAAACAAAAAGAAAAAAAAAAATCAATCAAAATAAACAGTGATTTTCATCACTAAGTATGAGCAAGTATCCCAAATGAAATGAAGAAAAAAAGGGAATAGAGCTTGAATCCCTGGAATTCTCAGCATTGCACAAAACTGGAAGGAGAAATCCTTACGCATGATGATATGTCTATTACATTAGCTTCTAGCATTTGTATAGACCAATGTTTGAATGTGGATGAGCTAGCTTAGGTAACCCAATACTGCCTAGTGGTATAGTCCAACTAAGTCCAACATAAGGATGAGATAAACACTTGAGGATCCCTGATCTTAGCAATGGGCTGAAAGAATCCCGCCTAACATCGGAGGAAATGCTTGGTTTCTATCTCAAAATATATATTCATTTGCACACACAGAGATAATGAATATCCAGGGACATGGTGAAAGCCTTGCTTTTCAAAAGTCTTGTATGGTCAGTACATAGTTATTGATAGGATAACTAGAGTGTTTGAAGTCTCAGGAAAAACCTAAAAAAATTCCTACATAGCAACAAATCATATCATCAATCACATCATCAACTTTCTTTATAAGCTTATGTAAATTAGGGGGTATTAATAAAATAATATTAAACTAGATACCGGATATATGTCAGAAATGATATTTAGACGACCACTGATTATTTTATATCTTTTAAATTACAGAAGCTTATCCAGAAAATACATACATTCCACACCATTACATTGCACATATGGATGGTTTAAATAATTAATTCTTATGATTAGAATGATTATTAAACATTCATGGTTGTTATACTTTCTGTGGTATCACCCAGTAGATTGTCAACATCATAGCATATGCATCCATTATGTTTTAAAGTGATTAAAACATACAAGTTCATTCACATTAGATTACATACTGCATTCACCATATCATAGCATGAGTTAGATGCACACATTGAAATCAAAATCAAACATGCATTATAACAATAAACATTACATCCATAAATACATAGTTCATAAATCATCCATTTACATCAAAGATCACATCATTGCATTCATCCATACATAGAATCATAAATCCATCATCAAATCAACTCATGATACATCACATCATGTCACAATAATCAAATCATATAAGCATCTACATAAACACATACATAAGCATCCATCTCAACATCCATATCATCATAAATATCATCTATCATCTAACACATATATATCAACTCATCATAATGCCATCATAACATCGCATAAATAAAACAAAAACATAAGCAATAAATGACACACATAATGAAGCATAAATGCAAAGTCTCATATAAATATGTGTGTCTCAAAATATGTATCTCAAAGTGCATGAATATACAAAATTGCCCACAAGCTACAATCATATAGGTCAAGCAGACCTCAAAAATGAAATCCAAGTGCATCATCAATCAAACATAGGGCTTGTGCCCCAGCATCACCTCCCCCTATGGTTGTGTCATGCGTAGAGTGATGTGACCCTACTGGTCTCTCTATGCGAGTCCGAGTCCTCTAGCTAGGATGGATGGAAGACTACCCAGAGGTGGAGCGCCTACTGACCTGTGAGCCACCTGCACCTAGTGCCTCCCTAGGGACAACTCCATGCCTCCTAAGCTGCATCTGGAGAGAGGCTATATGGGAGACATACCCTTGGATCTGCTCCTCATACTCATCTAGCAATGACTATAGGCGTAGAACCTCTACCCCTATGATCTTCCTCGGTATCACTCTGTGGTGTAGAAGGAGGAACAACAAACTGCATCCTAGCAGCACCGCCCTTGATAGTAGCCTACAAAGCCTAGATCTATAGCGTGAGCTGCTCTATAGTAGCATCTCATTGGGCTATGGTAGCATCTCACTATTGTACCTAGATCTTGGTCGACTGAAGCTCAGCCTCGACCTCATGCAACTGTGCTCTCAGAGGAGAATCTCTCTCCTCGAGATCTAGCTCCTCCTCATCCTCCTCAGGAGCCTCCTACTCCTCCTACCACCTGCTCTACTGGCTGGCCCCATACCTCGATCCTAGCTCAGACTCTACACCCTACTGGATCTGCACCATCATCCTCACCATCATCCTTGCGGCCCAAGCTACCATCACCATGCCACATCAGATCCCCCCACCACTGCACAAATGCATCTATGACTCCCCTAGTGACTCCTGGGTCAACTACTGGGGCATCCTCCTCATCAGAAAGCTCTATGATCCATGGAGGAGGAAGGTCTCCCTCTACTGTGAGATGCCTATACAAAAATAGAACTAGTGGCACATCCTACTACAACCCGTACTGACGAAGAACCCGAGAGTAGAAGAAATACTCCCTAATACCAACCTTAGGCCGATGAGCCACTGCTCACACCGCATCCTAGCTATGAAACTAGCCAGGTCATCCCAAGCCAAGCACTCATGATATGGATGCCACATGATATCTCTAGCCTTCAACCTAGTAAAAGTAGTAGTGTAGTGGGAGAGCTCCCCCGCATGAGGATGACTCTTGCGCTCCTCGCACCCTCGAGCCCATCTAGAAGCATAGCACTGCATCCACTCCTCAATAACTATAATCTTGGTAGGAAGCCCTCTGGGATGATCTACCTTGATGTGCTCCCATCCCCAAACCTGTAGGAGCAAGCTGCAAGTGATGCTGATGTGACCCCACCGATGGATATGATACAACTCATCATAACACTAGGCCAACAGAGACCTACCCCATGCATAGATGATGGGCTCCTCACTATCCATCAGATCCTAGACCATCGCAAGGAGGTTCCATGGGAACCTTAGGCCTGAGCAATCTAGAATAAGAATGTTACTGATAACCATCAGCAACACTACGTGCCTCATGGAGAAGACCTCCTCCCGGTACCAACGTATAATAGATACACCACTAGATTTGGTGTCCTTGAAGGCATCTATAGCATGCCTTCCGAACACCCAAAGAAAGACAGCATCATGATCATTAGTGGTCGAAGAGACAATGGCCACTCCATCAAAGGGGATCCAAAATATCCTATACACATCCTTCGGCATGATAGTCATCTCACTGGTAGGAAGGTGGAAGGTATTAGTCTGAGAATCCCATCGATGTACCAGGGCCATGAGGTAAGCCTGATCTGACATAATATTGGGCAGCCTAGTGATAAACTGTAGCCCATGGGCCTTGAGCCAGGCCTAGTCCGTAGCACTCAAAAGGGGTAGAAGGTCATTCATGAGCTTCGGGTCATGAGCCCGAGCAGTGAGAATCTAAGAGCAAAAGAGAAAACAAAGCATAACTACAATGCATCTAAGGCATAAATCACAATAAAACATGGAAAAAAGTATGAATAATGATAGGCTATTCTAAGTCTAGGTAAAAGAGCAATAAATGCACCTAATCATGCAACAAAAATATAAAAATCACTTCAAAATTCAAAAAATTGCCAAAGTGTTTTTAGTCGTTGTTGCCCACAATGGCCAAAAATTGGCCATTGAAGCAGAAGCGGCCAAGCCCCAATGGTCAAATTTTTGACCATTGAGATTCAAATCAGCCGCTACCATCGACAGTGGCCAAGCTATCGGCCAAGATAGCCGCTCTGAGTAGCAACGGCTAATAGGTGACAAGACAAAAATGTTTTCCCTAGGCCAGAAATACCAAAAAAAATGATAACAATAACAAAAAAAGCAAAATGGGGGCAAGCCCACCATGATAAATCCTAAACTAAACCTAACTATGGGTTCAGTTGGTTACCAGCAAATTTAATGAGGTTCTTGTACCGATTACTTAGTGTAGTTCATTTTACCAAAAAATGAAATAGATAGGGTTAAGGTTTCGAAGAGTACCTAAGAAGCTCTGGCTCCTCTACTCAATGATGCCTCACCCTGTGTAGCCATGATCCTCCAAATCGAACAACACTCCAAATCATAGAAGTCACTTTCACTATAGAGCTCTAAAAAGCAAACTGACAGCTGGTGAAAGTGAAAAGTCAAAAACCCTAGGGTTACTTTTTATATTCTCAAATTATGCCTTGGCCACTATTGTCATCAATGGCCCACATTTCTTGGCTGCTCAAGATGAGAGCGGCCATGAGCAAGCATTTGGGGGTCATTGGACCTGACAACGAAATAGCAACCTAAGCAAAAATAGGAGGGATTCTCTCCATGAGAAGTAGCAAAAACATTAAATAAACACATTTTGATGACTCATGGTTATCATAATGTTCAAAATAACAAAAAAATTACATAAAGACAAATCTCAAGTAAGCCTCTTATCAAGTTACTTACTCTATCAACTCAGTGGTTGCAGTGATTTGCACTCCATGCAACTCGGTGAGATGAGTAAGTTACCATGAGGTTACTTGGGGTAAAACATTCATTTTGGAATTACGATGTGCCTCCTTCAATCTCGAAGAAGACCAAGATGGTTGGACTGCTCCATGGGTATGAAGGAATCATCCTAATTCTCCTATGACACCAAAAACACTGAGCCAAGTGATGCAATACAAGCATAAATAGAATCACTCATCCTAACTCCCTAAGAAGGCTATTTATGGTCGGACCGCTCCTCGAGATAGGGATGAATGATTATCATAAATAATTGGAATCACACTTGGATGGGGGATTGCCCATTAAAAGAACAAATACTAGAAAGTAACCAAAACTAGTCATATTTGGTCAAGCGACTCGTCACTTCATTCATTGCCCTTCCCTCACCAATTCATTGTGTGAGGGGGTAGTTCAAATCTTCAAATCATCATAATCAAAATCAACAAAAGATCACTCGATCATGTCAAAATTGTATTCATCCTACGAATCATTGCACTCAACTCTTACAAAAATTTTCCCCATTTGTTGGGTTCATAAGCAAATATGACATCTTCAATTTGTAGCTCTCCTCCGGTCGGATCACATTGTAGTGACATAAGCTACCCGATTATGTTTGAGGAATGAGTGCAAGTGGACATGTGCAAGCCCTATGCTAAATTAAGCCTTCAATCAAGTTGAAGCAATGATTCAAGGATGTGTGTCATCTTGCATGATTGGGCCATCCAACATTGATCAGATCAATGATCATCATACACCCTACAAACATAGCAGTCTACGTTTTCGCTTCATGTTGTGTCTATCACTCAGTGCATCACAAAAAGGGGCATCTGTAGACACCTAAAACATGTCATGGTTAGGGAGACTACTCACATGGGTACACTCATAGGTCATGTGACTAAACCTTGGGACCTTCCAAGTGTCAAAAGTGGTTTTTACCACTCATATGGGGCATTTTCAGCCCATCCAAGCCTGGCCATTGTAGACCAGAGTGGCCAGAATCTAGCTATTGTAGCTCAGAGCGGCCAAACCTTAGCCACTGCAGATGATAATGGCTAAACTTTAAATACATTTTTCCACCCATACAGCCTAATATTGGGTGGAAGTGGTAGTCTGCATGCAATAAGGATGAGCGGGGACAACTTTGCATTCCTCCTCATAGCCAGTCTACATGGAAGACTCAAGTCCAAATTTAGACTTCAGTTAAACATAGAAAAACAAAAAGCTTCTCATGCTAACACCTAGTACGCATGAGGGATTCAGTCCTAGGGTTTGAACATTGACCTAGGGCTTCAAACACTTTATAAGGAGTAAACCTAAAAGCACTAGGGGACCTTCTTTTATCAATCAAAGAGAGAGAGAACATCATACATCAGAACTTTGAACAAGTTGGATCATTGAGGAGAGCTTCTAGAGACTTGGAGAGCTTCCCTTGGAGATCGATTCTTGTAGCGGAGCCCTATCGGATTGGAGGGCAAATATGAACACATAAGGTAATCATTTTAACATTAGTAGCAGACTTGAGCCCATAGCCTTTGGATCAATAGAGAGAGATTTCACCTTAGCGGTCGCTGTCCTGGATAGTGGCCCGCAACCTAGTCTAGGGTTTTAGGTGTTAGTTTCTTTTATTCTGCTTTCTCTTTCATTTCATTAGCATAAGATTTATTTTAGTTATTCACATTCATAGTACTAGTTTCATTGCATTTGTTTCCATTGAGCTTATTCATTGCTAATAGCCTCATCCGGGGAGGCAATCTCGGACATCTAAGCGTGTGTTGTTGTTTCATTGATTTTAGGGCTACAGGTTCAATCGAGAAAATCCACAACATACGAGAGCAAGAGGATCCCTCTAGCAATCAGACCTAGAGAAGGAGGCATCTGTAAGCCCTCATACATTTTTGTGTGCATCACCGGGAAGCCTGATAAAGTGCGCCCCTTATGCGAGGGGATATTTTATACACCTATTGCCCTCTTTGTGTGTAAAATCATGTATCAAATGAAGGGTATCCCTTAGAGGGATTCATATGTAACCGGATCTTGGGAATATCAATACAAAAAGCATTCATTCATTTATTTCTTCGCATTCTGGTTATATCTGCTTTATGCCTTTCATTTATTGCATGTTTAACATTAAAGGATTCAATCGAATCGCAAGTAGAGTAGTTAGTGGATGGCGCACCGCTTCCCGAGGTTGCTACAGATGGTGCTTAGGGCCTCTCCTAATTTTTTTTGCCTCACAAGTGTAATGTCCCCTTTCTGAGCAGTTAGTTAGATGCAGTGGTTTAGCCTACTCACGGGTTCCCGTAGGCTAGGGCAGATTGTAGGGGAGCCTAACTGGAGTTCTGGGAGCAGATAATTGAGCGAAATGGGTATTCGAATCCACTCTCAGATGTTGAATCGGATGGATAGAGCCTTGACTTACTATTTTTAGTAAGTTAGTTTTTAGGGTTTCTAGTCGAGCAAACAGTGGAATTATATTCTTCAGTGAAATGGGTACTCAAAATAGGTTTCAGTTGGTCAATCGGTTCGTTGGAGGTCAGATATTTTAATGCCTGAAGGTTTGGCTATGTGAAAAGTGAAATATTAATTATTTTTATATAGTCAAACTTTATGATATTAAAGAACTTAAAGGGAAGTCACTTAAAAGTGAAATATATTATATAAGTGACTAATTTTTGGAGCAAAAAGGGATATTATAATATTTTATATTATGTGCAACCCTAATTAGGGCATTGCATCCTGTGGGTTATAAAAGGGCATTGAGAGCTTCATTTGATATATTCTGGATTTTGGTTATTTTCTCTGGAGTTTGAGGCCAGTGGCTGAGACTTCTTCTCCGAAGGGACAAAAACCCCAACGGTGTGGCTGAGGATGAAACCCCTCAGATTTTTGGAGCTGGACGAAACCCCAGTTCTCTGTTGGTGAATTCACACAGGATTCACACTTGGAGCTTCATCAATTTTCAGAGGTATCTTTCCATGTTTGCTGATTTAGTATATTTCAAGGGTTTGCAGACATATTGTGGAAAGATTATATTTTTAAAATATTGTAATCTGAACCCTATTTTGAAAGAAATTTGAAAAATAAAATTGCTAGTTATTTCCTGTTTCCTGGAGTTGTATTTTCTGATTTTAAGAAACAATATAGTGTCCCAAATATTAAAAATATCAGAACAGGGGGGACACTACAATGGTATCAGAGCTGGTTTTTCCTGCTAGCCTGTTCAGGGTTTGCTGAAAATTTTAGAAATGATTTCAGTATTGTGTGAGTTAAGATTGTGGTTTCTGGGGTTTTTGGTTGTGGAACGTTGAAAGGAAATTTCTATCAGTTTTTGTATTGCGGGGGAATGGCAGAGATAAATAATCACGACTTCAAGAAATACAGTCATTCTTGCATCAATTGAAATTATTTAGACCCGCATTGATTAAGCCTTGAAATCTGGGTAATCGCCATTTATAGAAGGCAAGGCATAATATTGCCAGTGCAGAAATAAAGGTCTTTCTTAAAGCCATGCCATATTAAACAGGGGAATTAAGGATCGGGTAAATTAAGAATATTTCCTGGACCTGAGCGCATATTGATCAATGGCATTTTTAAGTTTGATTTTATTCCTATTTGTGGGCCGTGTGATTATTTGAAGGAAGCCGTAATATTATTTTTTTAAGTGCGCCAAGTCATTTCGCACCTTCTGTGGGTTTAAAAAAAGGACGATTCAATCCATTCTGGGTTATCGTGGATTTGTAATGCTATCACAGGAGATTTTGGTATGAATAGTAACGGTGTGTAGCAAAGGTGATCGAGGCATAAAAATTATAACTCTGCAGTTGTTTATATGTGTGCCTCCAGATCTGCGTGGAGTCAAAGGATGTTTGTGCCTTGTTAAGGTTAGTTGACGGTTGGAAGAATTTCTTATTGCCGCTGTCAGGATTGTCCAATGCAAGACTTTGAAGAATAAATCGGGCGATTGGAAGAGGCAAGTTATCGAGGTTAGACGCCAGCTCAAAGGCACAAGACTCTTTGTATACAAGAATGCATAGTAATAGCAGACAAGATAAACGATAATTATTGTGTCTTCGCATCAAATATCGAAGGTGAATAACAAAAGCGACTATCAGGTCAGTCTATTGTTGTTTGGGATTGTATGCAAACAAAAGTAATATTTTAATCATTGTGGAATAATTCCAATTCTGCTCATTTTCCCTAATGCTGGTGCAATTCATGTTTATTTCCATTATGACAACTATATGTAATAATCATATTTGGCTAAGGGAATTCTGCACATCGTAATTGGTAGAAAACACAAACAGTCCATCCAATGTTCATGGAAAGAATGCAAAACTAGTAATGCAAAATCAGTAAGGGTTATGGTGGATTTCGGTGAAGGGATTTTTATCAGTTGAGGGTTTTGTGATATTGTCCTTCTTCAGCTCTCTCAGCCAGTATTTCTGTTGTAGTGTCCAGAGTCCAGAGATGAATAATCCAATAACATATTGCCCGCGTTCAGGGATGTACAGGCAGTTTCCTACTTTCCTTTCGAAGGTACCTGTGAGGTCACTTGATGATGAGTTCAGTGTGAAAATTGAAAAAGCTCTGAATGAATTTAAGCAAAATTTTATGGCATACCAGAAAAATCTAACAACTTTGTTAGAGCATCCTGAGTGGTTGAGACCACACTCATCAACTGAAGTAAAATCTGGAACAGATGAGCTTGCTGCCCCAGAAAGGTTGGAAAAGCAGTTGACAAAAAAGGAAGTTGATTCTTATGGTTCACAGGTTGCAGGTCTTCCATGAATCAGCAAGAATCAGCTTAGGAAAGAGCAACATTGTTTCACATGTCAAGAGGCTTGGACTCTTGGTCACATCTGTGGAAACAACAAACACAGTGACTTATTGCAGCCAAATCAAGTTGAGGACAGTAGTGAAGTTGAGACCCTTGAGTTTGGAAAAAATACCTTTTTCAGGAATCATGCATAACAGGGAACCAGGATGATTTTAGTGATGATGAAAAAGACAGAACAACAGTTGTGGATTTGCATTCAGAACAATCTAGTGAGGATTGTGAGACCTTTGATATGAGGTATGATGAATCTTGCATTTTTTCTAGCAGCAGTTCATTAATGCATGAGGAAGTCTTGCATAATGAAGTTTCCGTAGATCCCATATTCGATGAGGAAATGAATATGAGTGAAGATGATTCTTCGCTGAAGACAGAAAAGGAAAGAATCAAGAGATTGTTGGATGGTGATTTCTCCAAGGAGTTGGAGACTACTGCAGATTTAGAGGAAGAAGTTGCTACTGTTGATGATTTTCCTTTTGGGCATAGTGCTGACCTAGTTGAGGAGTCACTCAAAGATCGGATTGTAATCATGCCTTCTATGGAAGAACAGAAAGTCAAAATTGATGAAGATGAAATTAATTCATCATGTGTTTCAGCAATTGGAGAAGTATGCTTTGGTCTTCAAGATGATGGTGAGCACGCTGATTTTGATGTTGATAAATCAGCTATTGATGCAGTTGTTGATTCAGAGTCTGAGCACGGATCTGTCCTAACTTCAGAGCATGAAGTTGGAGAGTACAGTGTTGTGAAGGGTGCTGATTTTGATCATTGTGCATGGGATAGCAAATCTGAAAATTTGTTGTGTGATGCTGATTCCAATTCATTACAAAGTTGGAAGGGCCAGTTGCAGGTCACAGAAGAGCAAATTGTTCAAACATTAACTCACTTGGATAGCACACATGAGGTTGTCGATTGCCTCTTTCAGGCAGCCCAGCTCGGGGAGAGACAGAAGTTGACAGTTGGAGCTACTGTTACCGATTTGCAGGCTATCAAGCAGGCATTAGAGGTGATAAAATCTGATTATTTGAGGTTGCTATCCGACAGGGATCAAGCCTTACAGTTTGCAGATAAGACCTTCCAAGAACTCAAAGAGAAAGAGGAGGTAATTGATGAACTTAACCTCGAATTAAGTTTAGCTCATCTCTCCCTGCATAAATCAGAAAATAGAGGTAATCTTCAATCAGCAGGTAATCCTCTTTTTGGGTGGGATGCGGAGTCCACTTTTGATAACCCACTCTTTGAATTGGGTAATGAAGCACTTCCTGATTTCAGTGATGATGATTCCACAATCACTCAGGTGGAGCAGTATGAGTATGATCAGGGTGAAGAGCCTACTTTTGCAGATGCTCATTCATCATTTGGTGATGTGGATGATGATACACCTCTTGATTCTTGTCCTGATAATAAGAGTCATAATTCAGAGGATTGTTTAGAGCTTCACAGGGTTTTAGTTGGTGAAGTTCATATGGACGGTATTGTGAGGTATGTACATCATTTTGATTTCAGCCCTCTTATAGATGAGTGGACCATGTTTTTGATGACGCATAGTAGTGAGCCGGAAGACTGTTTTGATAGACTTCATACTTCACTTGGCTATGGGTTACCCCCTTTGTTAGAAGGAAAATTGGATTTTTGCAGAGATAGTAGTGGATTTTATGCAGGAAAGGAATTGTGGCCGAACAGTATTCCACCTATGTGCAGGTTAGCCCAGCGGTATTCTTCAGGTAGTGGGAATGTCAGATTCCCTATTGGTCCTGGTTATCTAGGAGTGTCTATGAGGGAGTGGAAGACACTCGTTGGCCCAAGGAGCAGTACTGGTGATAGAATATGGATATGGGATCCAGGAGAGATTACAGATGTCGACTGTACAGTGGTGCCATGGCAGGGGGATTTTCATGTTTCAGATTCCGGTTCTCACAGGGATTGCAGCTTGGATGGTTATGATGGATTCATTACCGAGTTATTGGTGAGGCTAGTTCAGCTGAGGCACATGGACTCTACAGTTATGATCAGAGTGACGCAGCGTCAACATGGTGATGCTGACATGATACTGGTTTGGGACCCCGAGAATCTACTTGATTTCAACGATGGATCATTTTTTAGTTTAGTGACGGAGTCTGGGAGAGTTGTCAGCTTTAGCAGATTCAGATGGATGACAGGGGTTACCAGCTTTGTCAGTTCTTGTGGTGGCAGTTGGTGGTTGTGTCACTGTCATGGGACATTCATCAGGTTTGTTTGGGATCCTGGTATTTTCATTGACGACAACCAAGAATTTTCAGTTGATTGGGATATTCATGAGCATTGCTTGAGGACAAGCAATCTTTGGGAAGGGCGGACTGTAATGTCCCCTTTTTGAGCAGTTAGTTAGATGCAGTGGTTTAGCCTACTCACGGGTTCCCGTAGGCTAGGGCAGATTGTAGGGGAGCCTAACTGGAGTTCTGGGAGCGGATAATTGAGCGAAATGGGTATTCGAATCCACTCTCAGATGTTGAATCGGATGGACAGAGCCTTGACTTACTATTTTTAGTAAGTTAGTTTTTAGGGTTTCTGGTCGAGCAGACAGTGGAATTATATTCTTCAGCGAAATGGGTACTCAGAACAGGTTTCAGTTGGTCAATCGGTTCGCTGGAGGTCAGATATTTTAATGCCTGAAGGTTTGGCTATGTGAAAAGTGAAATATTAATTATTTTTATATAGTCAAACTTTATGATATTAAAGAACTTAAAGGGAAGTCACTTAAAAGTGAAATATATTATATAAGTGACTAATTTTTGGAGCAAAAAGGGATATTATAATATTTTATATTATGTGCAACCCTAATTAGGGCATTGCATCCTGTGGGTTATAAAAGGGCATTGAGAGCTTCATTTGATATATTCTGGATTTTGGTTATTTTCTCTGGAGTTTGAGGCCAGTGGCTGAGACTTCTTCTCCGAAGGGACGGAAACCCCAATGGTGTGGCTGAGGACGAAACCCCTTAGATTTTTGGAGCTGGACGAAACCCCAGTTCTCTATTGGTGAATTCACACAGGATTCACACTTGGAGCTTCATCAGTCTTTAGAGGTATCTTTCCATGTTTGCTGATTTAGTATATTTCAAGGGTTTGCAGACATATTGTGGAAAGATTATATTTTTAAAATATTGTAATCTGAACCCTATTTTGAAAGAAATTTGAAAAATAAAATTGCTAGTTATTTCCTGTTTCCTGGAGTTGTATTTTCTGATTTTAAGAAATAGTAGTGTCCCAAATATTAAAATATCAAAATAGGGGGGACACTACAGCTAGCTCGTGATTGAGCTCGGCTATACATTGTTGTCATAATGTGTTGACTAGGCGAACCTTGAAGGAAACCCACACTAAAGAAAATTTTGACTTCCAAAAATGTTATAAGTGTTATATATCAAAATGATCAGTGCAAAGAGCTGATCACAATGGGCTAGGGCTCCAAAATCTAATTTTTGGGTCAAAAGTTTGTATTTTTGGAATATTTGGCCCACCGGAGCCCATGGGGAAATGCCCACTTGTAGGAATTTTTGGGAAATTTTTGAACTATGAAGATTTAGGACTCAAAATTTCTGGGAGAAGTGTAGAACGAGCTAACTAAGACAACAAAACAAATTTGGAAATTTGTGGGGTTGTCTAGAGCATTTTATGACTGTTTTAGTGCAGTTTTCCCTATTTTCAGCTTCGAAAATAGAGTAATCATAAAACCAAAATAACTTTTCGTTATAGCTCCGATTTGCATGATTCTCGATCCGTTAAATGCAGAATCAAAAAGTAAATTTTTACTTGTTTTTTTCAAAAAAATAATTTTGAAAAATTAGGGTTAGGTCTCAGATCTAGGATCTTATGTTGACTACCCAAACAATAAGGAAACACCCAAAGTAGACAATATGATTATCTCTTTTAAATATTAAGAACACACAATCAAATGATCAAAGAAGCACACAAGCAAACAATGTGATTATCTCCTTTAATTTTTAGATGTGAAAACCTAAGTTGTTTGGTGTGTATGAATTTTTTGTTGCTCTTGATTTCTTGTTTGTGTTTTGGAATTAGAATGAGGGAACTCAACCAAAGTGGTGACTAGGAACACTAGTGCCAAACATAATTTCTCGAAAGATTCTAGGGTACACCGCTTAAATCCCAATGGGGGGTTCGCCTAGCTCTTACACTCTAAAACAATATTTCAAATAGTGGGAGGCACTTTGAATATTAGTGACCTATTCCATCTTGAGAGAGTGCCTTATTCTATCTAAGGAATCTAAGGGCAAGCCGGTGGAAGGAGGTGAAATCCAACATCACCAGTCTAAATTGGAGTTTGGTGATGAAATCCAATCTTACCAATGTTATTGTGATACGTGCAAGTGTGTGTGGTTCCTTTTAAGATTAAAGAAAGTAAACAATAAAGCACTCAATGATATTTCACTAAATGCAATAAAATGATGTTTTACTTTTAGAAAATCTAAGTAAAAGGAAACCTACAAATGTAACTTATAGATGCAAACCCTAGATGCTAACCTACCCATTGGGTAGGCTACAAGCAATCAAACCATAGAGATGCATCGCTACTTTGATTTTCTTTGATTTTTCTCCCTTTTTATTTTGTTATTTTGTGTTATGAGAAAATTAAATCTAACTTCTAACCTTTCTAGGCACACAAATGATGTAGGAAAAATCAAACTTTAGCAGATGTTGTCTGTGTAAATAGAAAACCAGAGTTTCAGGAACTTACCTTATCACCTAGGAAACCTATTATTTTTGGATTTTGAGCAGAAAATGCTTTGTTTTGTGGTTGTCCCTGGGTGGGATGGTTGTAGGCTCTATGGTCATCCTAGGGTGGTACATCTGTGTGGCCATCTCTAGGTGAGCTAAGGAGTAGTTCAAGGGTCATACCAGGGCAATTCGAGGAGCAGCTAAAACAAAAAATAAGCAAAAAAAATTATGTTAAACCTTCAAATTAGCAATAGGGATAGGGTCCCACTGTGATCACCACTGAAGTAGGAAAAAATGGTGCACCTAATGGTAGATAAAAATTGCATCTATCCTCTATGTTTAATGAGCATCAAATTGGAAGCATACAAGTAAGATGGAAAATATAGCAAATAACAAGAAATGAAGTAAAGTAAATTGATTTCTTATTAATTAGGTGGATCAAATCTAGGTTAAAAAATGTCCCCTTGAGAGCTCAAATTATTGATACAACTGTTACAAATTTTGGGTGCCCAAGGATCAAATCCTTCAAGAGATTCGGGTGCACATACAGTGTCTTTCCTCATACCCACAATCAAGGTGGGCGGGATAAGGCTACCGTTTCTTGTGTCTTTGATCTTTGATGTCCTATGCTCCTTTCAAATGCACTGTATAGTCTGAACCTATACACAAGGAAAGCAAGAATGTCACGTAGTGAGTGTGTATGATGGAAAACATGTAATCACCATAGGCACCAAAAATATAGTAATGATAATGTACATCAAATCAACTACAAATGACTTGAAATTGCATAGGGATGTAAAACAAAGGGTTTTGCACATATCTCACTAGAAATATAGTAGAAATTGTGTCTGATGGCATGTCATAATCGCAATGACCATCCTTCACCTACCAAACCATATCAAGCAATTTTTGAACCAAATCACCTCAAAATAAAATGAAACTTGGTCAAAATACATAAAGCGACATTCTAATAATAAACAACAGTTGCAGGTGTTTCTCCAAATAACCATCGTAGGCCTGCATGAGACCTTGCATAACACTAAAAATATGATATCTCACTCAATATAGATCCAAATTGCATGAAATTTTGACATAAGTATCACATGACAATGCAGAATCTAACTAAAAAATAATAGAAGAAAAAACATGCATATATTTACAGTCATCCTTGGGTGGGACATCCAGGACTATCATAGGCTGGGGGTCGTCTTGGTGTGGGATGACCACCAGTTCTGCACTTATTTTACCCCCAATTCCTCCAATAATTGGTTAAGAACCTCCTAGGCAGTGTTTTCATCGAATTTGGTGTGAAAACTCACTCAAATGATTCAGTTTTGGGATCAAAATGTGCCTCCTAGTTCACTCACAAACCTCCTTTTCTAGGTAGATATTTTGAGGGAAAATAAAGCATGAAAGGTTGGAAGTAAATCTTAGAAGCACTTTGTTGCTTTGTCCTAAAACTCCTCTCTATGTATTTTGTGTGTAAAATGAATCCACTTTATAGGCAAATGAGACCTTTGGGAAAATAGGCATGCAAGGGCATGCAGGGCACCAGGTGCCACTTGGCCATCAAGGTGGCATGCATTGGAGGGGGAAGAGGATCTCCCAATTTGTCCTCCTTTATGAGGCATGTCATATGTGCCATTAAACTTGCATGGTCAAATAGGTAAGGCAAATGGCATTTTTTGGGTACTATTTATTCGTAGTTTGACTTTTTTGGGGTC
This sequence comes from Wollemia nobilis, assembly GCA_028583015.1. NCBI lineage: Eukaryota > Viridiplantae > Streptophyta > Pinopsida > Araucariales > Araucariaceae > Wollemia > Wollemia nobilis. The sequence continues at coordinate 16,973,941 of JAQPPZ010003374.1, forward strand.
AAAGCTCATGGTCGTCCCACCTAGGGATGACCACACATGGTCGTCCCTGGGTGGGATGACCATGAACTGTGGCTATCCCAAGGTGAGACAACCATGCCTATAGGTCAAAAAACTTCCCAAAAGTGGGGAAAATGATTCAAAAAGTGGTTAGGACCATTGTAAAACCTCTGAGGTTTGCCCAAGGGGACCATAAGGTATCAAATGGACCTTGTCTTGATCGCTTAATCGAATTGACCAGATTTTAGTGTCTACACTCAATTAAATTCAAGTAGGATTTTAGGACTCTCTCCACTTGATGATTGCCCAAACCTTTGCTCGCTCTAACTTCTTTGCTTCATTATGATAAGGTTTTGGGATCCATCCAAGATCCATTGCACACCCATTTTTTTGCCCACCTTGATACTTTGTCAAAACCTGGTCCCCTCAAGGGTGGCATTTTGGAAAGACATGAAGAGTGGTCATCCCATTCTTCCTTTCTCTTGCATTGGATCTTTGATACTCGACTAGGGCTATATGTGGACCTAATTTTCTACAATCTCCCATAGTCATTTTTCAATCATCTTGCCATCCTTTTCACTTTGGGATAAAAGTGGGTATGGAAATACTACCCACAACATCACATTGAGGAGTCAATTGAAACAGGGCCTAAAATTAGCTTTTGCTAAACTATCAATTTATGAGCTAATACAATAATATCCTCCACATCATGAGGTATTGATGGAAATCCTTAAATCCATCAAAGTTTAGACTCAAGATCCCAATGCCTTTGCAAAATTTATGGGGAATGTCCAAACATGCATGGAACATTCAATTGCATTCAGTTATTTTGAAATTAAAACTATGCTAGTGGAGTCACATGATCCTCCATTGCACATTATAGCTCATATTGATCAAAACCCTTTAAATGAGTGCTAATCAAAACCAACTCCTCCATCAGTATTATCACCACCACTACACTACAACATATTAATATTCCACATTCTCACATTGCTTCATCCACTTTCACCTTGCAGGTGTTCAACGATGCTTTATTCTCCATATTTTGAAATGTCATCCTATCTATGAGAGTGGGGATCAAGAAAATACACACCCTATTCCATATCTTAAATGGGGTAATGAAATACAAAATACTTCTTAGGTGCCCTTGGATCAGAGACATGAAATGTATCCTCTTAGCATTACATCAATGTCTAAAATATGTACATGAGGGATAAATTCATTGCATACCCATATATTAAGAACCATTCAAGTATTACAATCTGATCTCAAACCTATTTGAGCCACCACTACCATCCACCCATTTATTCATAACTCCCATCACCACTCCATCGGCTCGATGCCAAAACACTTCATCAAAAGCACCTATCCATGAGTTACTTCCCATAGTTGATCATGCCTCCACATCCTAAACCATCAACCCAAATCATGCTTCATCTTCCACCTTGTATCACTTTTCCATCACACCTCATCATCCAAAAAATCATAACTCATCCTCCTTAGGTCAAACTCCATCATGCCTTTCACATAATCAACCTCCCACTCATCCAACCATCATACAAGGGGGACAAGCAACCACATCACAAATCCAACCATCCAATCCCCCATCTACATCCATTAAAATTCATAACTAACCATCATACACCCCTTCAATTATGCCTGCATCCATCATCACCTAATCTCATCATGAGCCTCAAACCATTATCCACCCCTCTCAATCAAATCCACCTCCACCACCACCATGTTTCTCCTATATGGATCAACCTATCCATGACACACCTTTGAGCCATACACCATTTCTCTTGCCTAAACCACAATCCATTCTTGATATCTCCAACTCTACATCCATAGTGATACTAGTGCAAGTTGCAATTCATATCACCAATCCAAGTAGTGGTGAGTACATAATTCAAAATGTGAAAGTTACAATATACTTGAACCTCACTATCAAGAATCGCATGATCGTTCTGGCCTAGGATACATACCTCAATCCTCAACAACATCCTTTGAGGAAAAACTTGAACAACTCACCTTATACCCCAAGGAGGATAGTGAGGATGAGTATATAGATCCTAATTTTGTGCCAGTATTATATGAAGCTTTTCTAAAAATACATCCACAAATATCTACGATTGATACCATTTCAATGATAACTTTGAGGAATATTTTGATGAGGAATTCAATGTAATTTCTATCACCTCTAATAGATACAAATAAGAGATAGTTTCCATTGTGCCCTTCAAAAAGGAGGATGAGTTTTATCGTCGAATGTTCCCCATCCATCAACCCATATTTCATCTGCTCCTTCCACACAAGTGAGCTGAACCACTTATTTATTTACCATATTTGCCATGGATGCCTTTGTGACATCATAATAATACACCAATCATAGGTTAGATGCTCCCTCAAAAGCATGAGCGAGAGAGCTCACTCTCCACATCACAACCACCACATTTCCACCAAGTTAACATAATTTTTGTTGACTTGTTTGCCCCCCTCCATAAACCATATAATCTGACAAAACTATTTATAATCGATGTTAGCCTTATCGACATGAATTGGATTTCATCCCCACCATCTATCTCCAAGTTTATATTTTCCATGGAGTTATTGAGATCTTTGAGGGCTTACATCCCTCTGCCTTAGTTGCCATTGTCTTCATCCATTTTCCATATAGAGGTGGAAGAGATCGTGCCTGAAACATTTGATAATGTTGTTGATGACATTCATCTCATTCGTACTCCACATCAACTAGAATAAGGTTCACACATGCTCATAAAGGAAACCATTTATATGAATATGAGCATAGACCCCACTAATCTATAGATCGTAAAGCTCACAAAATAACAAGAGCAATTCATAGCATTCCTAAAAGAGAAGAAAGCCATTTTTGCATGGTCTTATAAGGATATGTCTGGACTTGACACCAACTTGGTGGTCCATAATATCATCTTAAATCCTAATGCAAAACTGGTCAAGAAAAAATTAAGGAAACTTCATCCTACCATTGCCCTCATGGTAAAAGAACTTAAGAAACTATTAGACGTGGATTTCATTCAACCCATTGATTATCTTGAGTGGCTTTCAAACATGGTATCCATTTGCAAACCTAACAGGGGGATTCACATATGCAAGGATTTTCATGATTTAAACAAAGTGTGTCCTAAAGTGACTTTTCGCTATAAAACATCAATACTCTCATAGACTCTACTGTGGGATATGAAATTCTCTCCCTATTAATGGTTTTATAGGATGCAATAAAATTCTAACCAATCCTGATGACCAACACAAAATGGTATTTACATTGACTTGGGGGACTTTTGGTTAAAAAGTGATGTCATTCGGTCTTAATAATGTAGGATCTATGTACCAGCGTGCCATGATGTACATTTTCCATGACCAAATGCATAAGGTCATTGAATATTATATGGATGATTTATTAGCAAGACAAAACATATCATGACCATATCAATGTACTACATCAAGCCTTTGACCAACTTCTTGAGCATAAGGTGAGATTGAACCCTAAGATATACATCTTTGGAGTAACATCTGGTAAATTTCTAGGGTCCATTGTTTCCAAGTGTGACATCGAAGAGGACCTTAACAAGGTCAAGGCCATTAATGAAATGCCACCCCAAAAAATCTTAAAGAGTTACGTATTTTACAAGGGAATATTCAAGTGATTTGTTGCTTCATCATGCAACTCTCTAACAAATGTAGGCCATTTAACCACCTATTACAAAATGGGGTCACCTTATCATAGAAAATGGACTGTCAAGAGGATTTCGATGATATAAAGCAATATCTAGCCTCTCTGCTTGTCCTAATGCCACCTCATACTAGTGTACCATTTCATATTTATGTTTCTACCATGGATTTTACATTAGGGACCATAATTGCACAAAATGATTAGAACAACCAAGAGCAATCAATTTATTATATTAGTCAAACACTTATGAGCTATGAAACGAGATACGCATATTTAGAAAAATTGTGTCTAGCAATGGTTTTTACCACTAAGAAACTTAGATACTTCATACTAAGTCACATCACTTATGTCATAGCTCATGAAAAACCTTTGCATTACATGATGACTCACACATACAATATCACCCATACCATGAATGGATAATATTTTTAATGGAATTCAACTTCGAATTCATTAGTCAAAAATTCATTAAAGATCAAGTCATAGTCGATCAACTTGCAAAAGCTTTACTTCCTAATGATCAACCTTTATTTATCGAGCTACCAGATGACTCAGTCTTTAACACCATTGAATAGGAAGAATACGTCATACCTGATTATGATGTTGACATTAACCTATTCATTAATGGATCTAAGTGCGAGAAAGGATAAGGTTCATGAGTCATGTTTTATACACCAAAAGGGATGCCCATCCCTTCATCATTCAAACTTGACTTCTCATACACAAACAACAACATAGAATACAAAGCCATAATCTTAGGACTTCAGGTAGTTGTCGCTATGGTTATAAAGCATATATGAATATTTGATTCCCAAATTGTGGTTTATCAAGTAAAGGAAACTTACCAATGTAGAGATCTAGTCTTAAAATTTTATAGAGAAATAGTAATGAAATTGTTGGTAAATTTTAACTGGTATGAGATCAATAACTTACCCCATTTGACTTATAATTTTGTAGATGTGATGGATTATCTTGGTTCCTTGATCCCAAAGAACCCTATGAGATAAATTACACTGCTCATCATTACAACAACCCCCAAGTCTGCAATATCACAGGCAGATTCTAAATATGAAAAAATATTTACTTCATTCAAGCACAACCAACAAACCTTGGCCTAATCAGGTTAAATTTTTTCTCAAATTTGGAAATCTCCCTAAATATTTGTCACAAACTTCTAAATGCATGTTTAAATAAAAAGTATCTTGTTACACTCTTTTGGGGGATGTGTTGTATAGACGTGGCTATGATGGAATCCTACTTCATTGTATAGAGTCCATAGAAGCACAATGGGCCATATTTGAGGCTCATGATGCTATTTGTGGTGGCCATTCTAGTGGAATGGCCATTGCTAAGTGTATTTTATGTATGGGTTAATATTGGCCCACCATGGAAAGTTATTGTTGCAAGTACATCAAGAAATATCAAAAGTATCAACAACCTACCAAATTAACTCGTCTACCATCACAAGTATTACAACCAATTCAAACTCTTTGGCCCTTCTCACAATTGGTCCTTAATTTTATTGGCAAATACTCACTTACCTCATCGGGAAAACACATATTTATCATAATTACCATTGAGTACTTCACAAAATAGATCGAGGCAATTTCTATGATAACTACAACAAGATGTCTAATTGTGAAGTTCATACTCTAAAACATTATCTATTATTTTGGAATTCCCTCAAAAATTATTTTAGATAATGGCAAGTCTTTCAAGAATAAGGATGTTCGAGTGCTTTGTGATAAATATCATATATAACATAGTTTCTTGACTCTTTACTACCCACAAGTGAATGGATAAACTAAGACCACCATTAATACATTGATAGCCATTTTAAAGAAAATCATCAAAAATAATCATAGAGATTGGCATACTCAAATCCCCTTGGCAATATGGACTTATCGAATGAGCATTCGTATGCCTACAGGGGAAAATCCATTTTCATTGGTCTATGGGACTAAATTAATCATACCTCTTAAGCTTGAAATCCCCTCACTATGCATTGTATTACAAAAATTCATGGATGATAGTATTGCTTGATAAGCAAATCTTGATCAACTTACACTCCTTGATAAAATATGAGTCAATGCCCTAGAGCATGCTTATAATATAAAAGTGCATTCAAGTGAATTACAAGTAGGAGATATCATTCTTAAAAAAAAAAACAAAACACCAATGCCTTGCCACACCTTCGTGACAAATTTATGGCTAATTGGTTAGGTACATTCATTATCAAGAAAAAATTGGGTCTTGGAACATATAAGCTTTTCAATCTTGAAGGAATAGAATATCCTAAGCCATTGAACATTATTCACTTGAGAGTGTTTTATACCTGATGCAAAATATATATACATGAAAAAAAATAATAAAACAAATTTCATATCACATTTTGTACATCCATTCACACATCCATAACTCATACATTCCATGGGAATTTCCTTGTACATTGCATTTACACATTCTTTTCATTTGCATTTATACATGTTGCTTGTCATATAAGTTGTTATTCGATCAGTTTGGATAGTTTTTGATCCATTGAGTCTTATTGCCTTAATCAAGGGAACCTTCATCTAAGTCTTGGTTTCATTCCACCATTCACAATCATGTCAGAAAAAAATAGTTGCAACAAAATCCCATGGCATATTATTTCTTTCATAGTCTATGGTTTGAAAAATCTCTAGGTGTTTTCAGTCACTTAGCCACTCCTAGTGTTTTAGGAAACCTTTATTGAATATCAAACAATCCTTAGATGCTACAAGTTGTCCTATTTAAATCAAGTTTTCTCTTGGACCAAGCACATTATCACACATTAATCACATTGTGATGTCTTAGAATGATGAACTCAAGTGTATCTATTGTCATAGAATAAAAAGTTTTCCCTACTCATCCTATTACACGCATGGTCTAAAAATCTGAGAATTGAAAAAACGACAAGCTCTCCGTCCCCCCAAAAAAAATAAAAGAAAAGAAAAGAAAATACCTTGCTCTTCCACAAAACGAGCAAGTATCTCCAAAAAATCCTTGCTCTTCTCCAAAATGAGTAAGTCCCAAAGCAAATAAATCCTCTTGCTCCTTATTCAAAATGAGCAACTCCCTAAAAAGTAATAAAATTCCCTTACCCCCCATAATAAAACAAGCAAGTATCCCTCCCCCCCAAAAAAAAGGGCAAAGAACTTGAATCCCTAGAATTCTCAATTTTTTATAACCATGGGGTGATCTCTATTACCAACAATGGGCTATAAATGTTGACTTGGTAGTGGAGTAGCCTTACACATTGTGACATGTCTGTCATATTAGTGATCTTCTTTTGTACAGACCTATGTATGCTTATGAATGAACTAGCTTATTGGTATATGTTACAATTGATTAGTATACCCATGCTCACAATTGGTAACAAATATTCAAAACATACATAGTTGGTTCTTGAGAGATTTGACTCCACTAGGATACCCATAGTATCTCCTAGATTTATGAGATTAATACGTGATATTGTTTGAGATCACTAGGATGTTTGTGTCTTTGGAAAACAACTCTAGATCATTTATCCCTAAAAAAAAAAGTTGATAAGTGAGCTTATATTCCATATCACCATCACATTATTATATATGTATTAAATTCCACTTCATCTTTTAGCATTAGATGTTGGTACCCCTTATTAAGCAATAAAGGTAAAGTCTAATAAACAATGGTCCATAACTTATTTGAATGACAATTGAGGAGGCCATACCATTAGTTCATTCGCATACATTATCACAATATCATATCATTAATTCATTATGCATTAATTCCATCACATGCATATACCATCAATTCATCCATGCATAATAAAAATCAACACATAAACACAATAAATTTGATATATCAAAAGCCATGTATATATATGTATGTATAAAAGTTGCAAAGTACATATTTTATTGGTAGGTTGTGTACAATAGAGCTCTAAGGCTCATAATAAAAATAAAAACAACAAAAAGATACAATAAGTGTTGCTAGCTAGTGCCACCATGGTCCTTAGGCAATCTAAAATAGGACCCATGGTCAGAACCCTATGATATTGATGGATTCAAAAATCATGGAACCCTAGAATGGGACTACCAAGGCTTGAATTGCTCTAATAACTAGATCCTAATCTCATCAAAGAAGAACAACCTGATAGTGGGATACCATTCTCTAAGAGCCTGTTCTCTAGAGACCGCACCTAGGCAATCTCCTATCATAGTCATCACTCATGTACTGTCGCTTGTGCCTGAGCAGTAGCAACTACAACTGCATCACCTCTCACACCCTAGGTATGTCATATCCCCTCCACCTCGCTCTACAATCTCACCATCTCAACATCATTAGCCTCTAAGGCTCATAGCAGATGATCTCACTCCTCTGCTAAGTTGTTATGTTCTACCTAGAGGGTTGCCCACTCCTCACCTCACCTCAAAGCCATATTTGATCCCTCACCCATACCACACATATCTCTACCATCATCCCCACCACCCTCACCTACACATACAACCTCAAGAGGTCTATCCATATTGGACCTTAAGGGATTATCCCCACCACTAGCTCGACAACATCTTTATCATCATGGATTCTTCTCTCTCCCTACCACTACATCCCCATCAACAATGCTAACATTGTCTACTACCTAACTTGATGACCAAGGTGACTGTGTAGCAAACCAAGTATTATACTTTAATGTTGTCCTAATGTTATCAACATCTAGGATATTATCACCTCATCATCCTCCTCCTCCAAAGGTCAATCATCATAATATGGTGAGATTAACTCATCATCGTGGTGCCTATATATCATAGGATCATTTGGAACCCTTTAGGGTAACCCAAACTATCATAGAATGTGATATAATTGGATCAAATCCATATCATAACCATTATGGCCAACCACCAATCTAGCTCATCTAACTTGTTGTAGCTACACTCTATCCTCAGGCCATCCATCAACCCCTTGCCATGGTTGCCAAAACACATCAATAATCATCAATATTGTTCGCATGTCCTTGTACTCATATTCGTTGTGGCTAGGATAACTTGATCATAAATTCTCACTGGTTTTCCACCTGAGGGAATAAGAGCAGGAGCTATCCCACTCGTAAGGCAAGTTCGTAGATCAACCCACACTGAAATACTTCTAGCCTTAGATTTAAAGCAACAAACTATAGCCCAATTCCTTTCTGCTCTTGAATCTTCATCTCATAAAGCTCAATGTAGGTGTGTGCTAATAAAGTAGGTGCCCAAGCATAAAATTGAGGCTCACTGATCATGTCAAGCACCAACCAAATCTGGTTCCAAGGGAACCTGGCTCCTATATTTTTTGGTAACAGTATATTAGCCAAAATAAACATGACATAAGTGGGTAGTGCCTCCAACTCTCCCTTTTTATACATCTCAAGGTATAGATGTTTCCCTTTCTAACATACAAAACCTCCCATCCATCACCAAATAGGGGCCTCATCTCATATTCCTTGTCTTGTCCAACCTTGATAGGAAACCCCTCAATAGGAACATGTAAGGTATGATAGATATCCTCCAAAGTGATCATCATATCCCCTATTGGGAGCTAGATAGTCCCCTTATCAGGGTCCCATATCTTTGCTAACATCGATAAGTACCTATCACCCACCCTCACCACCTCAATCCATGCAGCCTTCGCTAATCCAACCCTCTCCAACCACTACTAGTCAAAATTTGTAAAAGCCCTCGTAACCTGAGGTGGAACAGGATAAAATCGGTGTCGAGCTACCAAAATATTCACCTGCAAAAAAAAATAATTACAAACATCAATCAGTCATCAATTTCAAAAAAATTGACCATCCCCTTCTTTCAGTGCAAAAAAATAATGAAGAAAAACATTAAAAAAAGAAAAAATAAATAAATATTTGGAAATAAAACAAAAATAAAAATAAAACATCTAAGCTACGAGAAGGGAATAAGAGCTTACCTCTACCACTCACCCTCCAGCTCCAATTGTGATGCCACCTCCCACCATCGCAAATGCAATCACCTCACTCTTCTTCTCTCTCAAATACGAAATAAGAACTCTAAACAGCAAGAATGAAGTAAATATGATCTCTCAAGTCTATTTATAGCCTAAAAATGTGCTCCCAAATGTAGCCCTACATTTTGAGGGTGCATCCAAACATAGCCTTGCATTTGGAAAGTGCCTCCACCTACATTTGCAAAGGCTCAAACACAACCCTATGTTTGTAAAAGCACAAACAAAGCCCTATGTTTGGCCCCAAAAATCTTCAAAAAGCCCCAAAAGGCTCCAAATCTTCACAAAATCAACAAAAAAAATCATCCATGCATCAATCACATCATCCCATTCATCTTATCCCAAATCAGGTCAATTTGGTAACTCAATTTTGGAATACGACTACTTTTAAAAAGAATTCTCAATATTTTCATCAAGCCCTCTTTGTGGGGTCATAAAAAGTAGAAATCTATTACAAATCACTTTGATATGCACCATGCCACTATACGGTTTTGACATGTGGTGACTACAATCGAGGTGTAGAATCAACTTCCACATCTGAACGATTCCAGTATCACACACATACCCACACTATGGTCCATATACCACAATAAAAGTGCTCATCATTCTACCAAAAGCAAAGTTTTGACAAAACATACTCACTCCAAACTTGGGGTAATCAACTTGATCTTGGTTTCTGATATTTGTATCTGTCAAATCATACCCCTTCAATCATCCACATTTGGTCAATTAGCTAGTCGGTTTCATCTTTCACCCACTTGTCACTTGAGGGGCTAAGCCAAAATCAAAACTTTCAAAAGTTATTCAATCTTCGTGTTGAGGTAATCAAAGTCTATTTCTCCATCCAATAAAGTTAGGTGTCTCTTTTGTTTGCATTGCATTGTGTTTTTGTGCAACATGGTATAAAAAGGGGTATCTGTAGATACCAAACCCTAACCACTTGTAAAATCCCATTCATCCTACAAATATGCATAATAAAATAATATGCCTAAGGTCTAACTTAGGTGTATTTTCCTGCATATTATCCTATTTTCCAGATTTTATAAAATCTAGAAAATCCCCCTAGGATACCTTATCTCTCCACTTGACATGTGTCCTAACCACCACTACCCCTCCCCTTGCCACATCTCACACACCTCACTCCACTCTCACCTACCCACATGCCACTCTCCCTAGTTAAGTGAGATACTTGTAGTGACTCACTCTAACTACCCCTACAATTTGGTAACCCTAGCTTACCACTTGGAAACCCTAGCTTGCCACTTGGTAATCCTAGCTTACCATTTATCCTCACCCCCTCATATTCCAAGAGCCTATAAAGGCTCCATCATACCATCATCCAAAGGAGGACTAAACATACACCATCAAGCTACCAAAAATCATGCTAGGAGGACCATAATATTCTTGAAGGCTAAGCCATTGAAGATAAGTAGTTCCAACCCAATTTCTTTTGAGTCCCAAATGTAGACCTATGTTTGACCAGTCACAAACACAACCCTATAGATACAAAAGTGCAACCCTATGGTTGACCAACTACAAACATAACCCCGTGGGTCCACAAATGCAACCCTATGTTTGGCCATCCCCAAATGCAACCCTACATTTGCACAGGAGTAGATCAATCAACTTTAGACCCTCATCAAGATAGGTAAAACACATCAAGGTTTTTTATATCATTGCTTTTTATCTTTTGCACATGTTTTTCACATTCTAAAAACATATTTTTTAGCTATATTTGTATCAAAATGTGTTGAGCAAGGTGCAGCAAAAGAATTGCAAAAGTATTGTCATTGTTGTCAACACAGACAGATTGATGCAGTTGATGCATTTCAGAGGTCAGTCAAATCAAGTGCAGTGAATTTCAAGGAAAACAGAGGTGACCCAGATTCAGAAATTGGCAGAAAAAGACAAGGAAGAAAACTATCGCGATATCGCGACATGTTTTCTGTCGCGATATCGCGACAAAACAGAGGAGAGAGAAAATGCAAGAAAAATTGTCGCGATTTCGCGACATTGCCGAGGAGAGAGAAAATGCAAGAAAAATTGTCGCGATTTCGCGACATTGCCGAGGAGAGAGAAAATGCAAGAAAAATTGTCGCGATTTCGCGACATTGCCGAGGAGAGAGAAAATGCAAGAAAAATTATCGTGATTTCACGACATTACCGAGGAGAGAGAAAATGCAAGAAAAATTGTCGTGATTTCACGACATTGCCGAGGAGAGAGAAAATGCAAGAAAAATTGTCATGATTTCGTGACATTGCCGAGGAGAGAGAAAATGCAAGAAAAATTGTCATGATTTCGCGACATGGCCGGAGAGAGAGAAGGTGCAAAGCAAACTGTCACGATTTCGCGACATGTTGGCAGAGAAGGAAGCAAGGTGAAAAGATGTCGCGATTTCGCGACATAAATGGAGGAAAGGAGCTTGCAACGAAAAGTGTAGCGATTTCCCTACATGTCGAAGTTTCGCGATCCAAAGCACAGCTAGAAATGCAAGGCACAAAGGTGTAGCGATTTCGCTACAAATAGGAAGTGCAGAAAACAAAGGTGTAGCGATTTCGCTGCATGTTAAAACGAATGACAACAAAGGTGTAGCGATTTCGCTACAAGTGAAAAGGCACAAACAAGAAGGTGTAGCGATTTCGCTGCATGACAAAATGTATGGAAACAAAGGTGTAGCAATTTTGCTACCAGTCAAAATTGCAAAACTAAAAGATGTAGCAAGTCGAAAGCACAAGGCACAAAGTTGTCGCGATTTCGCTACTGCATAAAGCAAATATTGTACGAAAGCAGAGAACGTCACGATTTCATGACATGTTCCATTTTTGCGGTTGCTGGCAAAGAAGAGTGTACGAAGCGAAAGCGTCGCGATTTCACGACAAGAATGATGATGACGTCAGCAAAAGCTGAAAGTGTCACGATTTTGTGATAGGGTGCAAGGAAAGCTGCTGGAAGATGGAAGCGTCACGATTTTGCGACAAGAATGATGATGATGTCAGCAAAAGCTGAAAGTGTCATGATTTCACGACAAGGTGCAAGGAAAGCCGTTGGAAGTCGGAAGCGTCGCGATTTCGTGACAAGAATGATGATGACGTCAGCAAAAGCTGAAAGTGTCACGATTTCGCGACAGGGTGCAAGGAAAGCTGCTGGAAGCTGGAAGCATCGCGATTTCGTGAAATCATTAAGGATGACATTAGCAAATGTTCAAAGTGTCACTATTTCATGACATGAACAGAGGGAAAGCTTTCAAAAGCCAAAATGGTCGTGATTTCACGACAGCAAGGGCATGAAGGCGTACGGCTACAAAAAGTGTCACGATATCACGACAAGTTAGTATTTCGCAGTCAACAACATAGAAAAGGTCAACTGGGTAGAAATGTCGTGATTTCACGACAGGTAACAGTTGGGCGGGTAAAAGCCAAAAAAGCATGCAAGGTGACACGTGTCAAAGAAAGCAGACAAGAAAATCATGCAACCAGTTACGTAAAAAGTAACTGATGTCAGATCTGCAGTTACAGATTGACAAGTGTTAGTCATGCACTAGAACAGCTGTATATGCACGACTAGAAAAGCATTCAAAGAATCAAATATGAAGGATCGAAAAATCTTTCTAAAAGACATTTTTGCAGCATTCAAAAAGCTGAATTTGTAGGGTTTCGAACAGTCGTATTACAGGGTTTCGAACAGTCGTATTTCTTGGAATCGAACAGTCGTATTGAATGGATTCGAACAACCAAATATACAGAATAGAAAAAGTATTCGAATGGTCGTATTTGATGTATTCGAACAACCGCTTATTGGGAAGAGAAAAAGAATTCGAACAACTCGAGAATGTCATCCGACTGTATGCAGGATTGAAACGCTATAGAAGTCAAAGAGTCCCGATGAGAAAAGGAAGGTTATAAAAGAACAGTCGTACGAGAGAATAAAGTTGCTGCTGTAAGAGGGAAATTGTTGTAAAAAGAGGGTTAGAAAAGAGTCAAGATAAAAATTAGCAGAGCCATGAGAGTGTGCCGAGTTGGGTTAATTGTAGACCAGTTAGGGTCGTGCATGAAGTGAAGACATTCTTATGTCATTTTAAATTGATCGAATTGCAGGTCCAAGTTGGTGCTTGGTACTAGGGGTTGGTGCTCCATCCGTTGCAACGAGAAAATTAAGGGGTTGGTGCTCCTTCCGGTAGATGCCTGGTAAAGTATTTGTAAAATTGGTATTTTGCAAAGACTGGATTTGGATTGAAGTCCAAGAAGTCATTTTTGAGGAGTAGCCAAATTGGTGAACCTCGGTATATTGAGTGTTGTGGTGTGCTCTCTTGTTCAATTTGTTTTTCTAGTTTTCAAGTTCTCTTTATTTCATATTAAATGCTATAGATATTAAAATTAATAGCTACACTGATTCACCCCCCCCTCTCAGTGTCATTGTGTGAATATCAAAATGGATCTCACATAATGAAGGCCCTTTTTATACTATTGACTCCTTTTCTATTTGCAAGTATATGTGTGCAGGTGATAAGTTTTTGAAAGTTTTTGAAGCAAGTATGGCCTGCAAGGATACCCAAGCCCATCCAACAATTTGATTGTAGCAAAGAAGATCATCGACACCCACCATTATTTTGATACGCAATAAGGGATTTTCCCTCTTTTACTCATTGTACTCTAAAAAAACAAGCATTCTCATTGTAATTAGACCCCTGCACACTCGAGGTAAATAATTGTAAAAGGATATCGAGGCTCCACTGTATTCTAATACAAAATACAAATTTCATTTTAGTGCACATTGCTTGTCTTTTATCTTTTATTTGCAAAGGTATCATATTTATTGCTTACATCTTGTTTTGTAAATGTTATCCATGAGGATAAACATATACTAGTCAAGCATGGATAACAAACATATACTGGTCAAAGCTAGATATTAGAGTGATAACCCATTTTTTTAATTTGCTTTCAACTTTATTAGCAATATCTATTTATCCATGAGGACATAAACATACTAATGAGAGTGGATATTGTTATCTTTCTAATCATTTTTTTAAAATGAATATTGTGTCCATTAATTAGTTGGTTTGTTTCTAAATATGAGAAATATGGCTTATATTGTCTTTGATCAAATCATCAAGGTTAATAGGTATGGTAAGTTCTAGCCTTATATTTTATCATCATGTACCATAATTTTCTTCCATAAAAATAAATCTAAATATTTAATCTATAATTATTCATCCATATCCACAACATGTAATAGTAGATAATCATCATTATTTTGTATTATCATCCTTATCCATCATCTTTTGTCTAATCACAATCTTTATTCTACTATATCTTATCCTGTTAAATAATTATATTGTTTGTAATGATTTACAAGATAGTGAATACTTATCCTTTTGTAGTCTCATAATTTGTATTTACATCTCTAAAACCATTCTTTAGTCTACCACATTTAATTTTTTCGTCTTACTATTCATGGTCAAGTATTGAATACCATGATCTAACAGGTGTTGATGGTAGTGAGTGCTCATTAACTTATGTTTCCTTATTTTCATACCTATAGAATCTAAGATTGTCTCGTCCAACATTCATGAGAAATAAAAGGATGAATATCATGTGTTGTTGATTCAAATGATATAAAGTTGCTTTACAATGATGATAACAAACAATGTGTTATTGCAAGCTCCTTAGTATAATCTTCTAGCCATTTATTGATCCTCAATACACATAAAAAATTGAATAGACCAAATCAAACTAAAGAAAATTAGTTCTAAAAATTAAGTTCCAACCAAACTTTCCTCTTCAAGCAAGTGTTGGGACATTTATTATGCTAATTTTTCATAAATTGATTACATCAAATTTTAAATCATGATTGATATGAATTACTATATATTGTAATCAAATAATGTTAATCAAATCTTAAAGTAATGTTTGTGATATATATATTGTTTAAAGAACAAACCGAGCACCATTAACTAAATATTCATTAATTTTTATTCTTTTACAAACCATAAAGTAATCTCATCATTAACATCACATACATCAATCCAAGTCAGTTTAGTCACAACTTGGTTTTTTCAATAATCATTTTCATTACCATTGACATTAACACATTCACCAAGTCATGGCTTTGTTTCATTAACAAAAGTCCTCAATATTACCACAATTATCAAGTCAAGATTTTTATTTAAATACTAACTTAACATTATCATAATTGTACTATTATAGTAATCATACTAATTTTTCAATTTAAAAAATTATCACTTGATGCCATGTAATTTCACTAACCTGCCTTCTGGACACTAGCATCTTTTTTATAACCTACTAGTCAAAGCCCTTCTAGACACTAGCATCCTTTTTATAATATTGCATTGATGTTTCTATCGTTGTCATGCTATTGCCTTTAAGGAATTCAAGGCGTAGGTAGTTAACTAAATCGTTGGGACTCAGGCTCATTCAAGAGCATTCAAAGACTTTTGGGTAGACTTTAAAATTTATAATTGGTAGTGTGGACTCTGCTGCGCACGAGAACGACTAGTGACGCCCTACCAAAGAGCATGAAAAGACTTTTGGGGTAGACGTTAAAATTCATAAATGGTAGCGTCGACTTTCCTCCACGAGAAAGACAAGTGACGGCCTACCGACAGGCGTACGGGACTCAGGCTCATTCAAGAGCTGGGTAGACGTTTATGAGGAGAAGTTAACGCTCATAAATGGTAGTGTGGACTCTGCTGCGCATGTGATAGACAAGTGCCGGCCATGGATAACGTGATATAACAAATATCATTTGTTATATAGTAAAATAGTTTGAAAAGGAAAATAAAAGAGATTTGGTACCATTTTTGACCACCAAAAAAATTGGGTAAACGTTCAAACGTGTACAGCCTAACTGCAGCGCACACGATAGAAGTGACAAGTCGGTTGGAAGAAGGAAAATCACACTTATCTACAAAAAGACTGACTTTGGGTAGACTTTAAAAATCATATTGTGGACTCTGGAGCGCACGCCAATGAGAAGTGACACAGCCTTTAATTAAGTGGGGTCACAAGAAAGAAGTCGAACCAAATGATATATGCCGACAATAGACAACAACTCCTTTCCGTTTTGGACGTTGGATTTATTTAGTCATTGGGTGATTTGAGATAATTTATTTCAATATTCCACGGTAAAAGATATTTTTAAATTTATTTTTTAAATAAATATTAAATCTATTTATTTAGTTGTTTGGATATGAGTAAAACATAATTATATAAAATGAATTTTTAAATTTTAATATATTATTTTTATTAGTTTGGTATCCTCAGGGTAGTGAAAGCTGAATTTATGTCCAATTCGCAGTTTGACAAATCATTCAAGTTTTAACGAACTACGTGTTCGTCACGCATAAAAGTTATTTCCACCTTGAGTTGATATGTCCGTGTTGAGTACGGTGACTTTAAATAAAGTAGTGACATGTGATCGACTTGACTTGAAATATATGTGTGCATGGGATTTTACAAAGAGAAGGGAATTTCTCATATAGACGTCAGACAGCATCAGGACCACGTACCTCATTGAGAAAATTTCACTGGTATGCATTAACAACCCTTCGTGGAGTACACGGAAAGCTCAAGATTGCTTTCGTATGGTTGATTTGAAACATTGCAAAGAAAAATCTCATCAATACCACCACGCACAACATATAAATTAGTGTATGAATTACTAATAAAATATTTAATACTTTTGAATGCCTAAAATTCTTGAGTTTATAAGATATAGCTAAACCTATGTGTTATTTTATTTAAATATAATATTTAAACAAATATTGATAATAAAATAATTTAAATATATAATAAAATAATAGTTTTAATTAGATTTAATTTAATTGGTTATATAAGATTGAAATCTTTATTCAATATTACATCATTGCTATTTAATGGTATTATAACAAAGCTTGGATATTATCCATGTTTTTATTAACAAATTTCTTGTCTTTGACTATTGAGGAAACTAGACAATTGAGCTTACCATTTCATAATAGTTTTAATTAGATTATGTTTAGCTTATATTTTATTTAAAAAATAAAATTAATTATAATTATTATTTTTTTTTAAATTTGGTTATTGTGAAAAAACCTTGACCGACGTACAGGGCTAAGCAGTCTCCTCCCAATCATGACCCTTCCTAAAGTTTTTTTTTTTTTTTTCTTTTGAGTAATACTTCTTATACACATCCACCATGAGGATTAAACCCAGGTCACATCACTGATAATGCAAGTGGCATCCTTGGTGGTAGACCACTCACGGGGATAACCCTTCCTATAGTTGAGAGCTATACTTATCAATAGGGAATTTAACACAAATCCACCACACACTCACACACTCACCCACAACGGTTTGAACCTTGGACCTCCCTAAGAAGAGTCAAAGCCTGAACCGTTATAAAAATTATTATTATTATATGTAGTATTTGGATTAATGGAATATTAAAATAATTGTTTTAAATTTCTACATTTAAACATATTATTGGTAATGTATATTATAACATGTGTACTTATATAATAAAATATATTTATAATAGTTCCTTTTACTTTTAATATTTATAAAGTGGTTTGAATTGTTGGACTAGCAAAGTGTTAGATAAGTTGTTTTGATTAAAAATTAGACTATATCAAATGAAGGTGTAGGTGGTTGGATTGAATAATAAACTATCGACCATATATTTATGTACAACTCCTAAATACCTAACACTAACAATATTGCATTTTGTGATAAATTTTTAACATTATCCCTTTATTATATCATACTTCAAATATGGGAAGGAATCAATGACTTAAACATTTCAAAAGGATCATGGACTAGGACACAAACATTAGTCAATGATTTACATTATTGTGAATAGAGATAAACTCACTTGCTCATCTTAGTGGTACTAACCACATTCGACTCAATCAAGGATAGGGAAAACCACAACTATCCAAGATATTATATCATAAGTGGATAGGAACACACACTATCCATCTATAAATCTACAAATAGGGACACATTCAATGAATCACATGTACAATACTTTACTTATAAATAGGAATCCACACAACCATTCATAAGAGTATATGCAAATAGGGACACTCTACTATCTATAAAATATAGGATCTCCATTATTCTTGAATGAATTCTTATCTCTACTAGACAATGTAGTTTAATTTAATCTTTAAAATGGATCATAATTGGGTCAACCATATTATCTCCCTCATGTTGAAACTGGCATGAAGACCGAGGTTCAAATATTGATAGTTGATGTAATGTACCTCTACATGGTTGATTAAAATGATGACATAATATGAGTGATAATTATTTCAATCCTATATAATCAACAAAAAAAATATTTTTTATAAACCTTTTTTATATAGATATTATGTTTGACATAATACATTGTAATCTATATCTAATATCCATTCCTATAAAAGAAAAAAATCTTATCCATATAGGTTTAATGATAAAACATAATCACTAATATCCCTTTACAATCCATAATGCTAAAATCAACGAATCCTCCCTATATAGTAATTAGAATTATGTATCCATAATTGGTAGCTATTATTTAGAAAAACATTGAAAACTAAAAATAACCAATCATTACTCTTGTATAATGATAATAGATAGTTTGAGATGATCTTTAAAATATAAAGTGATACTATTATAATTTTAATTTAGAAACAATACAAAATATTAAATGAAAATTATGAAATTATAAGTGGTAGTTCATTCATATATATCATTGTACAACCAATCCTGTATTCAAACTTGGTGATGATTTACAAGCAATATTAGTGTCATGACCCTCCCCTAGAAAACCTTTTCAAATAAAAGATTTATATATTTATGTATAATCATTAATGAGAAAATATGAGATTTTATAGTGTCATGACCCTCCCCTAGACAACCTTTTCAAATAAAAGATTTATAAATTTATGTAAAATCATTAATGATAAATTATGATATTTTATGAGATTTTGATGATGAATGATATGGTACTAATAGACTTTTCCTCTTTGCAGGAATAGACACCTTCACAAGTAGCCAGAAAGCTAAAGGTGTATATATAGTCAAAATGACCTGACGTATTATCTATTCTTAGATCTAGCTTAACCTTGCTATTTGATGTATCTTTTCTATATATGCATGCCATTTGATATTAAACTAACACTTCTAAAATGCTTAAAGAAGGAACTATGTTAAGAAGGTTTCATATTACTTCTTTAAAAGAAAAATGAAGAAAAAAAATAATGAAGTGCTCAAATTTAGAATAAATGAAATAATGACATAGCTTTAACTTCAAAATTGGAAAATAAATTCAACTTAGCGAAGTTCCAAGGAAGATAGTTATGAGTTTTTTATCTTGAAAAAATTATTTTTAGGGTCTCTTTAAAGCTTATTGGAAAAAGGAAGAGAAATGAAGAGATTTCAATATTTTGGAGATTGAATAGAGAATGTGTGGGATAGTGAGAGCTTTTGGGTATTTTTGGAGAAAAGAAGGAGCAACAAGGATTCTAAACTTCGGTGAGCGTCTGTGTCTTATCTAAAACCAACATCTTCTAAGACCATAAGGTATTCTTTTCTATGATTTATTAGGAGAAGTTGCTTCAAACTATGAGGTGGAATGTATAGACACCAAAACCTAACCAATTCACAAAACCACATTCATATTGCACATTTCAAATCTACATAATAAAATAATATGTCTAAGGTTCCACTTAGGTGTATTTTCCTACACATCATTCTATTTTCTAGATTTTGTAAAATTTAGAAAATCCCCCCTAGGATACTATATCTCTCCACTTGACATGTGTCCTAGCCACCACTACCACTCCCCTTGCCACATAACATACACATAACGCCACTCTCACCTACCCATACGTCACATCTTCTCAGTTAAGTGAGACACTTCTAGTGACTCACTATAACTGCCCCTAACACATGGTTGCCTATAATTACCACTTGGAAATCTTGGCTTGCCACCTATATTTTCCTCCCTCACCCTAAAATATCTATAAAGATACCATCACTTAATCAACCAAAGGAGTAATAATAAAGGTACCATCACACTATCAAAATTGCTATAGAAGGACATTAACATTCTTAGAGGTCGAGCCATCGAAGCCAAGGAACGCCATCCCAAGCCTTCTACCAATTAGTCCCAAATGTAGACCTACATTTTTATAGTAAAAAAAGTAGCTCTAAGGGTCTACAACTGTAGTGCTAAGGGTGTGCAAACATAGTCCTATGTTTGTGCATGATTATCCAACTTTTTTTGGCCATATCTCACTCATCCAAAATCAAATTGACCTAAAATTGTGAGGGTAGGTTCCTGAAATCCCCTAGAATATCTCCACTAATTTTCACATCATTTTGAGTAATAGAGATCCAAACACATACATATTTTTATCAGCCACAAACATAGCCCTGAGGATCTGTAAACATAGCCCTATGTTTTCACAAGAGTAGATCAGCCACTTTTAAGCACATATCAGATAGGTAAGAACATATAAAGGATTTTAATATCATTATTAATTATCCTTTGCACATGTTTTACATTCAATAAGCATTTATTTATTCAATATTTTTGTAGCTTCTACTTATATCAAAATGGACCTCACATAGTGGAGGCCCTTCATATGCTACTAATTCCTTTCTTATTTGCAATCATATGTGTGTAGGTGATTGGGTGTTTGTTTGCTTTTCATTCTCATCACATTTTCACACACATCCCCCACATTCATCATTTTGTTTTCATCACTAGCTTATGGTATTGACCCAGAATCAAGCTAAAGCCTTAGCCAATATCCAAAGTCAACCACCTACATCCATTGAGCATCATGCTCAAATTTCCCATTCCTCAGCCACTTTAATGGTTGAGCAAGAGGGTGTTTATGTGGACTTGTCTATTGGGTCTTCCAATCGTCCACCCACTCTAGATCAAGATATTATGCAGAGAGCCATCCATACCTCCATTCCCAAAATCCCATACCCATACCAAAACTTGTCTTTCCATCCCTACTCCCTTTCACCATTCTGTCTCAATATTTTTCCATAGTCCATTAGGAAATTGCTTATTTGTATTTCCAACACACCAACAATATCTTCATCAACCTCCTTTTTGAATCAACACATCCATCATCATTCAACACATATCCATACCATAGGCCAATAACATAATCTACTCAAATCCGCTCTTCAAAGTATAAGCCAATTCTACTTTGCAAGTGCTATCATCAATTCCACCCACATCAATATCATCTATTGATATGCTGCAATATATCATTCATCATTCAATCGGGATGTCCTTCACCACTTACCCTCCACCCACATCCACTCATATCACTGCAATACATCATACCCAATATTTGGAACCTCATGGAACCATGCAATCTACATATATGATTTCTATACATCAAGCTTTACAATATTTGCAACAAATGCTTGTTACTAATGCTAATCAAAGCATCCATCCAAATTTACAATAACGATCATAGGTAATAGACCTCAACCATCCATATGCCTTAAAAAAACATAGTTTATTCACTTAAGATCCATCATGGGTGTCAAGACCACCAACCATAACCTTACCTACTCATCCATTATAACACACATATGCTACCTAATCAATCCAACATACCATCCTACCCCCATCTCCTCACCAATAACCTCCATTTCATCAACAACAATAATTCCACCATCAATTTCAAAAAGACATCCTCCATCATCATGTCCTAATAAATAACACATCAAATTTATGATCAACAAACAAATTAGGGCTTTCAAGCACCATTAGAAGATCCTAAGTTTCATATCTTGCAAAACTAGATTGATAACCTAGCCATGCAAACACCTTAATGATGTATAAAAAACCCACCCTGTGGTAGTTGGTCAATCACCCAATTCATTATTTGGTACCATCGCCATCCTATTTAGTAGATTTCACATTATCAAAGTTTGATAAGTTTAAAGGTATGAGGACCCTAGGGAGAACGTAAGCACATTCATTAACACATACTTCAAGATACAAGAGAATGACCCATTAATGCTCTAGATCCTTCCTCAAATTTTTTGAGGAGATGCTTTGGAATGGTACAACCACTTGCCACACCATAGAATTTTTACTTTTGAGCCGCTAGAAAATCAATTCTTGAGTACTCCCTAAACATCAGAAAGAAAACAACATTGATCGACTTATTCAATCTACAATAATTTAAATATGAGTCAATATATGAGTATGGAAATCACTAGAGGACTGTTATAACAAAACTACCATTCACCCTCCCTATGGTAGAAATCACTAGAATGTTCACAAGGAGCACCTCCAAACTCATCTCCTTGTTGCAACTATAGCAATATAGAATGTTCGAAGAAGCATTCACCCAAGCCCGAGTAATAAAAGAGATCAATATCCAAGAGGGTGAGATAAATATTAAGAAAAAGGAATGGATGAAAAAAAACCAAAAGGGGAACCATCAAGGTGAGTCAAAACCTGGTCAGGTAAACCAAGTATTCTTGAGCCAACCTCAACCTCAAACCTAAAAATCTCAAGTACAGTATCAACAACTACCACAACAACAACAACAACCATAGCAAAAATAATATCAAGTGGTACCACCCCCACAATAGCTGCATAATAAAGAAATAATAACAAATAATCGATAACATCGATAGTACACTTGGCAACCCTACAATTACACACCATTTCCTAAGTTACTTTCCAAAATTTTTCAATAGTTGTATGAGAAATAAATAATTATACTACAAGAAATAAAACCATAAGATCCTAGTAGACCGTGCAACAAGAATTTCAAGGAGTACCACTATTGCATCTTTCATTGCTAGAAATGTCACGATATTATTAATTTCTAGGAATTCAAGGACATTATACATAACTTAGTTGACGTAGGGTATATCAAAATTGATAATTCTCTAGCACAACAAAATCAAAATATTGGTATTTACCAGACACCACTTCCTCATCATGAGGCAATGCAAAAAATGATGGGGGTATCGACTTCTATAGTTTTCCCCAACCAAGTCAACCATGTACAATAATACCAAGGTTTTGTCAATGCTATCGATATAGTCACCAGAAGTCAAAGAAATACAAATTAGACATAGAAATATAATGACCTACCGTAAATGATACTCCTTCCAATGGTACCAACAATAATTTTACCTCAACAACTGGATCAAATCATTCAACCACCTTAAATTCATCTTTAAAATCACCCACCAAGAATAGCCATCACCATGAGATGTTGGCCAACACATTGTCTAAATTTACCATCTAAAATTTATGAGCTAATACAAAAATCCCTACCACATCATGATGCACTTATGGAATTTATTAAATTCACTCATCCAGACTTCACATAGGGGGACAAGCCTCCACTTCTCAAAATCAACTTCCCAACCTCAAACCAGATTCAAACTCATCACATCACCCACAAAATCAAATTTTTATCCATTCAACCTTCACACAGAGGGACAAGCCTCTACATCATAGATCCAACCCTCCAACCCATCATCCATAATGTTATCTATTATCTCCCATCATACACCCCTCAAAATTTGCAAGCACCCATCATCACACAATATCACTTTGAGCTCCAAATAATTACCTGCATTTCTTAGCCGAATCAGCCTCCACCTTCACCATTTGATGTTTTGTAGATAGATCTACCTATCTATGATGTGCCATTGCAACCTATGTCACCTTTACCACCTGAGCCATAGATCACCTTGGAAGCCTCCACATTTTCCCCCACTTCATCCACATCTATAACCATGAAAGTTCATCTCACCAATCTAAGCATTAGCAAGTCCATTTTTCAGATTATCGTAATCACCACACTTAGCATTGATATTGTTAGAGATCACAATAACTCACATGATCCAGCTTTAGCTATAGTTGTACCATATAATAGAGGTTCAATGCCTAATAAAATAAATTTTGTGTATGGAAGAGTCAATTCTTCATCTGATCCACCTCCCCTTGATGAACCTAGACAATACTTTTATGCTAACATCGATTATCTATCCAATACAACATTTTCGATGCAATATATTTGATGGATTAATTGGTAGGGATATGTTTTAGGATGACACAAACGGGGTATTCATGATATCTTTGAACCTCACTATCAATAGGCACATGATCACTCTAGCTTGGGATACATACCACTATCCTCTTCAACTTACTTCAACAAAATATTTTAACAAATCTCCTTAGACCCCGAGGAGGATGATGAGGATAATGATGATAGTGCGAATGAATATATAGACCCTAAGTTTGTGCCTCTTTCATACGAGACATTTCCAAAAATGTAACCACAACTCTCAATAATTGATACCATTTCTGATGACGACTCTAAGGAGAATTTTTATGAGGAATTTAATTTACTCTCAATCACCTCTAATAACTTTGAAGAAGAGTTGGTCCCCATAGCACCCTTCACTAAGGAATAAGAATTCTACCTTTGTATGTTTCCCATCCATCGGCCCATATTTTGTATACTCCTTCGTAGAGTGAGCTGAGCCACAAATTGATCCACCACCATCACCTTGGCCAACCTGATGCAAAATATCTCTCTCTCTATATATAACCAAAAATAACAAAAATAATTTTTTTAGCTTAGATGTCATATTGCATCCATTGGCACATCCACAACTCATATGCATTCCACACTCATTTTCTTCATAAATTGTATTTCTACATTCTTATCACATGCATTCATATATATTACTTGTTGTGTCAGTTGTCATTCGATCAGTTTGGATAATTATTTGTCCACTAAGTCTTATTGCCTTAATCATGTTGGTCTAGCATTAATATCATTCCATCATCCACAATCATATAAAAAAAAATTAAAATAAAATCCCATAGCACCTTATTGCTTTGCTAGTCTCTGGTTTGAGGAATCTCTAGATATTTTCGATCACTCATCCACTCCTAGTGTTTGAAGCAACCTCCATTGAAATTCAAACAATCCTTAGGTGCTACAAGTTCTTCCTTGTTAATTAATTTTCTTCTTGGACCACACATAATTACACACATTAATAAAATTGTGATTCAATGGAACTACAAACTCAAACATAGCTATTGCCATAGAGCGAATGATTTTCCTTTTTCATCTTATTATGTGCATGGTCTAAAAAGCTAAGAATTGACAACAGGATAAGCTCCCCCTTCTTCCCATCCAAAAATAAATCCCTTGCTCTTATCCAAAATGAGCAATTCCCAAAAGCAATAAAATCCTCCTTTGCTCTACAAAATGAGCAAAAATACCAAAAATCCAAAAATGTAATAAAAAGAGAAAGGAGCTTGAATACTTGGAATTCTTAGTTTTTGACAACCATGGGGTGATATTCATCACCAAAAATGGGCTATAAACATCTATTAGGATCCTCCATCCTAACATTATTATTTTTTAATTTACATGGTGGAATCGGTAGCTGCCACGAATCTGGGCAGGCTGTCCAGCTTTTATGGTCGCCACAGTATTCTGTACTATCTACCCCAGAAGCTACCACAAAGATCTTCATGCAATCTGTCCCTATAACCACCATGCCACAATCATTTTAAACATTTTACACTGCTGAAAGCACTAGGAAAGGGACAAGCATTTAGTTTGACGAGGCCCGAGATTTGAACCTTGGACCTCTGCCCCCTTATGGGGTTTGGATGAAACAATTGGTCTACACATCGGACCTTCCATCCTAACATTATTAGTTAGTATTATTTCATTAATTATTATATTATTATAATGTGAATAGTCACATCCCTTCATTAACGTAGCCCTAGGTTAATATAAATACTAGGAGGGAGGCATAGAACTCCTCATCAATGAATAATAAAGAATAAACACATATTGTGTATCCATTGGAAGGGTCTCTCTCTAGTGCAAAGGTGATTCTCTTAGTTTTAGGTTTATTTCTGCATCCAAATCCAAATTGTCCCATTGGTGAAGCTCGCTAGGACTTAGAGTCCTAACAACTGGTATTAGAGTTGTTTCGATCAAATAGGACTTTGAGTGCCAAAATTATTCATAAAAACTACATTAGTATTTATTTATTTACATAATTCAATTGTGCGAGCAAGGAACATAAACAAACATTGGTGTTTGTAGATTGTAAACAATAATTAGCCTATTGGAATCACGTAACTGTTTAAAGTATAGAACCTATGTTTTTATATCTGCATGTAATTTCAACCGCGATCATGAGCATAATTAATTAAAATATTTCCCAAGACAAATCAGACAAACTTTTGGTTCAAGTTTTCGTTCACCCAATAGATATCAATACCTTCTTCTTTGAGTTGCTATTGAATGATAGATATATCACAGAGTTCTTTACCTATTACATAATAATAGAATTGTAGTGATAAATCATAATTTATCCCTACTCAAAATTTTTTGAAGAATATAATCATCATTGATCGCTATGCCAGAGGAGAAATTTTGCAAAAAAGTTATTCGTGCATAATAATCAACTCCAAAATTTTCCAATTAAATCAATACGTGGTGTCTTCTAAAATTATGGTTCAGATATCCCATGAGACATCATTGTCTTTGGCAATAAGGAGAGTGCGGGAGCGGTGATTTACATCTACAAAAATTTACTCAACCCAATTATAAAACCTGGTACACTTCAAAGGTGAATTCAGATAGTATCAGTGATTGTAATTTCGTATTGGTGATTTCTCATCCTCTTGGGTACTTTCGTAGCTTGTGAAATGTTGTATAAAATATATTATTAAGGGTGGTAATTCTCCTAAGGTTTAAATGGAGATTAAAGCTATTTCTCAAAACTAAAAACATCCACTACCAATTTTGTTCCACGTAGGTGAATTTCGGAGGAAGAAGACAATGTAGACAATTATCATCATAGAACGTTGAAGACAATTCTAATGATCCCATGAAAGTATAAGTCAACATCTTACTTATTATTAATTAAATTTATTAAATTTAATTCTGTGCAAACCTAAATTCAATACACAAATACAACAATGATTTGCTTAATATTTTGTGATTAATAAGTAAAACGTTCATTGCAAGGTTTTAAAAATTCCATCATGCACTCGCCACATAACAACCTTCATTGGCGTATGTCAAGTGTGTTTTAAATTTAAATTTTCAATTGCCTTAAATCCCAATTGTGGGTATATTTTCCTCACTAGGATCATTGTTGGTAGAAGAGATTACAACTATGGTGATGCAATTCCAGACAAGACGATGCAATCCTAAAATATTTTTACATTTCTTTGTCAACCCATTACCACTTATTTTTGGTGAGCAGGTTCCAAAGGATAATTTTTTCATTAAACACAAAAAATAATTGCAACATCCACAGTATCTGACAGTTATTACCAATGACAATTTATGTTTTGCAAGGGTTACCATTGGCTTGACCTACAAAAAAATAAACTTTTTTTTCTACAATTAACAATTTTCAACTACCATCTGTGTCCAACCCTTGTGTCCTACTAGTGTTCCACCTCACATCAATCCTAATGTCCTGTGTTGTACCTAATCATTGATCCTCCATCGTTGTTCATTGCCTAGTTATCCACCAACTCCCCAATGTCCTTTGTTAGCCATCTCTTATCCGATTGCCTCCCACATATCATTCTGTGTCGATTAAATTTCTTTTTGGGGTTAACTGTTCATGTCATCCACACTAACCATTGAAATTCATGTAGTGAAGGATTCACAAAAACAAAAATTGACCAAAAAACATCAATTTTTGTTGACAAGTATTTGACAAAAAACATCAATTTTTGTTGACAAAAATTGAAATTGCCAACAAATTTTGTCATAAAAACAAATTGCTAGAAAATATTGGTGACACATTCTTATAAACTGACAGCAACTTGATGGCATTAAATTGCTGATAATATTTTCAAATTAAATTGAAGAATTGCTCAAAAAAAAATTGACAAACAAGACGATAAATTTTTGACAACAAAAAATTTGCAACGAATTTTCGCTACAAAAATTTTAGCAACGAAATTTTTCTGCAAAAAGTTGACGATGAATTGAACACAAGATTATACTGATAGGGGGGGTGAACAGTATAAGACCACTTTTTACTTTACTTTCCCAATCAATATTATGCAATGCAAAGATAGCAATATCAACAGTAGTAATCAAAGCAATGCACAAATCACCACACACAATAGAGACACCAATTTTATGTGGTTCACCCAATGTGGGCTACTCCACGGAGAAAATATTTCACTAGAATTTTATCAATAAATCTCTTGGGAATCATTTCCCTATCACAATGTTTATGAACATCTATCCAAAGGAGAGACCAATCCCCTAATCAAGTTCATGGATCTCTATCCACAGGAGAACTCCTTTCTCCTTAGATCTGATAGGTGATCTTCTACAAGAAATTTTACCCCCATTACTTTGGCTAATGGATATCTATCCACTGAAGAGACCTGTCCTCACTACTCTGGCTAATGGATCTCTATCCACTAGATACTGTTGTCCTCTATACTTTATCATATTCAAAGCTCTGTCTCAAATCTACGCTAAACACAGTCCTTTGGTCTAGCACAAATCTGCTCAATATCTATCTCTATTCTGGCACAAACCTATCCTCAAATTTGCACCAAACTCTATCCTTGAATTTGTACTAAACATAGTCCTTTGGTATATCACAAACCTATCCTCAATATCTACTCTAAACACAATCCTTCGGTCTAGCACAAATTTATCCTTAATATTTGTCCTCAAGCCTTACACAAAGTTTGACTCAATCACAGATCAATTCTGCTAGATCTGCCCCAAACCTTAACTCAAGGTTTGAACAAATCAATCAATCAACTCTGCTCAAAAGTATTCTCAAATACTTATCTCAAATCTACCTTGTAAGCCTCCACAAAAGCTCACACTAATCTATCCATAACCATAAAAACTTCTTTGTCAAACTCAAGGAGGTTAGATGTCAAAATATTACTCCAATACTCTCAAAAATATTTCTTGGACACAAAATAATCAAAACTCAAATATGCCTTATTTCTTCCTTTTAAAATTAACACTCATCAAACCATACATAAAATAATTACTTGGATACACCTTATCAACTCCAACTTAAAATAATATCCAACACCACAAAAATCACAACCAATATTTCTAAAACACCTTTATTTCTTTTTCAAACCCTAAAACCAATAATATCAAAAATTTATTTTGCAATATCCTTATAACTTCCTAAAACATTATATACCACATAAAATATGCAAAAATTAAATTTTAATACCTCAAAAACCTTTTTCGACAAATTCGACACTTAAAATTTAATGCATACCTTATTATCCTTCAAAAAGGGTTTTCGATGTGATTCGATCTATTGTCTCCCCAAGCACAAAGCACCTTAGTTCATTGGAGCCCACCGTGTGGTTTAGAAGCACCCAAGTGAAGGAAGAAAATATTCCTTCCCTTTCTACCAATGTCTATCGTGATTTCCAACCAAAATGTAAAATAAAAGATCCTCCGCGAGGGATTCGAACCTATGCTTGTCACTGCCCTAATGACTTGCCACTACCGCGCTTGCCAACTGTGCTACCAAAAATTGGTGACCAAGGCATCCTCCTTGGTGTATGATGTAATCTCGCATTCTATTAGCACTTTAAACAAAACACAAATCTCTCTGTTGCACCCACGATTCACATAAATACATAGCATACAATTTAATTCAAAAACATTCAGGGGCTTATGGTAAAATGGGTAATCCTCCTTTTATACGCATGGTAAATGTTCTTCCCACGTCGACGCTTAGAAATTCAATTTAGAATTTCAAATTAATTTTAATAACCCTCCTTAGGGTTAGTTAAAAATAATATAAATTAATCTTATAATTAATATCAAAATTAATTAATAATTAATTTAAATAACTTTAAGTAAATTAAATTATAAATTAATTTATAATAAAAATTATATTAATTAATTTATAGTTAATTTAAAATTTCCCTTTGTAATACTATAAATAATATTACAATATTATTCACTTGGGCTTTTTGCACTTTAGACCATATCTGACGTCTTGAAACTGGGTCTTGATCAACTAAAATTGGAGAACTTGAAACTGATGCTGCCCACTGAAACTGCCACTGTCTGGTGCTAAAATATTGACATCAATGAAAACTTATCCACTCAAAATGTCCAACAATATCCCCCTTTGTCATTGATGGCAACCCAAATTAATTTTACCAAAACTTGACCTTTTTCCTATTCTGCTCCCCTGGGAAACTACTCCCCCTGACTCAATGCTCTCTCCTTAAACCAAATATTTCCTTGTTACTCAAATATCTCACCCTTTGACATAAATGGCAAAGGGTCACCTTTGGGGCTCAAGGCTAAGAATGAGTCTCTTAGCTTAGCCCCTCCCCCACCTCCTCTTGAGGTGGTTAATTATGGGGTGGGAGTATTTCTACTCATAGAAAGCACTGGTATTTACTTTTATCCTCTTTCCTTATCATTTGATCCTTCTTATTTATTTGACTATTCCTGTTCCTGTTCCTGTCCATGTCCACATTCCAATTCATGTTTATATCTATATTCGTGTTCTATTCCTATTTCTATTCATGTCCATATTCCTGTTCCTGTTCATGTCCATATCCATATTCTTGTTTCTATTCCTATTCTTGTTCATGTTCATACTTTATTCTGGAATGTCTACTCTACACCATTTTGTTGTATGTCCATCATTATTGCACTTATAACACTTAATGTTATTATTCCTTGGAGGTGCAAATATCTTGAGATTTCTCCTAGTGAAGCCATCTTTGTTCCTGTTATGTACCTTGCAATTTATTGCCTTGTGACCAAACTGATTACATGAGTATAAATACCCATGGAAAATATGTATGTTCCTGAAATTACCATATTCCTATCTTTCATGTGTCATACAATGTGAAGCCATGTACCCAAATTTGTGACATGAGAAACATATTCCATTGAAGTTTCATTTTCTTGACCTCATTGGTGTCTTAGTCTCTCTTAACCTATTCTGATCGTTGTTCCATCTATTTCTTCTTTGTGCATTGTTCCTTTTCTTGTTGAACTTTTTGTTGTCCAACTCATCCTCAGAAGTCCCACTTTATATTACATTGTCTTCTTCTAAAGTTTCTTCTTCTTCAGAACTTGAGGTTGACTCTTCTTCTTGTTTCTTTTGAGCTTGTTCAAAACCAATACCTATTTTATTTATTTACCTTCTTTGTACCTTTATCATCTTGTCTACAATATTTGAACTCTTTCCAAACTTGTGTAGCTTATCCTTGGATTTCTCTAAATCTTCCCTTAGTAGAGCTACTTCTTGTTCTAATTTTTCACATTCTAAGACCTTTACTTCTAGCTTATACTTGAACATCTTTCTCTTAGCTGTTGAATTTTTTAGATCCTCTATAATATTTCCTCTTTCTTCATCACATTCTTGAAACTAAAATTCAAGTTGGGAGTTTTGCTTTCTTACCTTATTTAAAGTTTTAAGAGCATAAATAAGCTCTCCCTCAAGATCAACTCCTTTTTATGATTCTTCCTCTATTTGTTTACCTTTGTCAACATCTTCATTCTTTTTTGACTTGTCTTCTATAGGATCACCTTCTTCTTCTTCTAGTGCCATTAGAAGATTCTCTTCTAGTCCTTCTAGTGCATCCTCATAATCATCATTACTAAAACTGAAACCATCCCTTGTACAACTATCTTCAAGATGTCCAAAATTACCACATCTAAAACACTTGAGAATTATTGGTGACCTTTTCTTGACTTCTTCTTTTTCTTCAATTAGAAATAGGACTTCATATTTATCATTATCTAAAAAACTATTATCACTATCACTTGAGTACTTACTTGCCTTGTATGCATAGTAGCTCTTCTTTTTTATTTGAAAGAACTTCTTTCCTTGTCTACCTTGTCCATACTTGCCTTTATTTTGGTACTTGTTTCTTTTTGATTCCCTGTTCTCGTGATCCTATTTTTCTTCATCATTGTTATTTTTAGCTTCTTGAAAATCAATTGCATAGTGACCATAATTTCCACAATTAAAATATCTAACATATTTTGCATCTTTAACTCTTCTTGAATCCTTATTCCTTCTGCCATAATTAGCTTTTTCATCACTGGATGACTCATTGCTTGATTCTAACTTCTTATCCATTTTTTTCTTCATTGCTTTGAAGGCTCCTTCCTTTTGGTGATTAGGTTCTTTTGTTCTTAACTCAAAAGTTGTAAGAATACCAAGTAACATATCTCTTATCAAAGAATCACTATATTTTGATTCTTCTATAGCAAAGATATTTTCACTAAATATTTTTGGAAGAGATCTTAAGATCTTATCAGAAACATATGATTCTTCAACATTAAGTCCAATTCCTTGCATGGCATTAACAACATCATCTACTCGAAGTATATAAGTACTAATGTTTTCCTCATCCTTCATTCTTAATTCTTCAAATTGTCCTTTGAGATTTCAAATATTTGCCTTTTGACACTTTTATATCCTTCATATATGCTTTGCAACTTATCCCAAATTACTTTTGCACATCTACAATGCATAACCTTTATTGATTTCATTCTATGCAAACCTCTCAAAATTGCATTCATTGATTTTGAATTGTAATGTTGTAGAAGCTTACCTTCCTTATGTATAGGCGGATTAGCTGGTAGTATGTATCCATTTTAATCTTCTTCCCAAATTTCATTGCCAAGTGCCATCAGGTGAATCTTCATTATCATAATTTTAAATTTATAATCACTTCCATCAAAGATTGATGTTGAATTATTTGAGGTCACATTCTTATAATCCATTGTGTTCTTGAAAGCTTTTCCTTCAAGCTGTTAAACTCTTTCGAAGGAATCTACTCTGATACCAATTGAAGAACACAAGCTTATACTGATAGGGGGGTGAACAATATAAGACCACTTATTACTTTACTTTCTCAATAAATATTATGCAATGTAAAGATAACAATATCAACAGTAGTAATAAAAGCAATGCATAAATCACCACACACAATAGAGACACCAATTTTACGTGGTTCACCTAATTTGGGATACTCCATAGAGAAAATATTTAACTAAAATTTTCTCAATAAATATCTTGGGAATCCTTTCCCTATTACAATGTTTATGGACCTCTATACAAAGGAGACACCAATCCCCTAATCAAGTTTGTGGATCTCTATCCATAGGAGAACTCCTTTCTCCTTAGCTTTGATTGGTGATATTCTAGAAGAACTATTGCCCCCACTACTCTGGCTAATGGATATTTATCCACTAAAGACACCTATCCTCATTGCCCTGGATAATGGATATCTATCCACTAGAGACTATCATCCTCTATACTCTGTCACCTTCAAATATCTATCTCAAATATGCACTAAACATAGTCCTTTGATCTAGCACAAATCTTCTCAATATTTGTCTCTGGTTTGGCACAAACCTATACTAAAATTTACACCAAACTTTGTCCTCGAATATGTACTAAACATAGTCCATCAATCTAGCACAAATCTATCCTCAATATCTGTCCTTTGATCTACACTAAACATAGTCCTTCGATCTAGCACAAATTTATCCTCAATCTCTGTCTTCAAGCCTTACACAAAGCTTGACTCAATCACAAATAAATTTTGCTAGATCTGCCCCAAACCTTAACTCAAGGTTTAAAAAAATCAATCAATCAACTCTGCTCACAAGCCTTCTCAAAGACTTATCTCAAATACGCCTTGTAATCTTCCACAAAAGCTCACACTAATATGTCCACAACCATAAACACTTCTTTGCCAAACTCAAGGAGATTAGATGTCAAATATTACTCCAATACTCTCTCAAAAATATTCCTTGGACACAAAATAATCAAAGCTCAAATATGCCTTATTTCTTCCTTTTAAAATTAACACTCATCAAACCATACATAAAATAATTACTTGGATACACCTTATCAACTCCAACTTAAAATAATATCCAACACCACAAAAATCACAACCAATCTTTCTAAAACACCTTTATTTCTTTTTCAAACCCTAAAACCAATAATATCAAAAATTTATTTTACAATATCCTTATAACTCCCTAAAACCTCATATACCACATAAAATATACAAAAATTAATTTTTTTTATTGAATAAATACTTCTTATACATATACATATCCACCATGGGGGTTGAACCTGGGTCACATCACCGATAATGCAAGTGGTGTCCTTGTCGATAGATCACAACACGTACCTCAAAAACCTTTTTTGACAAATTCGGTGCTCAAAATTTAATGCATACCTTATTATCCTTTAAAAAGGTTTTCAACATGATTCAATTCATTGTCTCCCTAAGCGCAAAGCGCCTTAGCACCTTGGAGCTCACCGCGTGGGCTAGAAGCACCCACGTGAAGGAAGCAAAGCTTTCTCCCCTTTCTACCAATGTCTGCCATGATTTCCAACCAAAATGCAAAATGAAATATCCTCTGCGAGGGATCCGAACCTGCACCTGTCACTGCCCTAATGACTTGCCACTGCCATTCTTGCCAACTGTGCTATCGGTAGTTAGTGACCAAGGCACCCTCCTTGGTGTATGATGTAATCTTGCCTTCTCTTAGCACTTTAAACAAAACACAAATCTCTCTATTGCACCCACAATTCACATAAACACAGCATAATATTTAATTCAAAAA
This sequence comes from Wollemia nobilis, assembly GCA_028583015.1. Lineage (NCBI taxonomy): Eukaryota > Viridiplantae > Streptophyta > Pinopsida > Araucariales > Araucariaceae > Wollemia > Wollemia nobilis. The sequence continues at coordinate 17,009,335 of JAQPPZ010003374.1, forward strand.
CATTCGGGGGCTTATGCTAAGGTGAGAAATCCTCCTTTTATACACATGGTAAATGTTCTTCCCACATCAACGCTTAGAAATTAGATTTTGAATTTCAAATTAATTTTAATAACCCTCCTTAGGGTTAGTTAAAAATTAATATAAATTAATATTATAATTAATATCAAAATTAATTAATAATTAATTTAAATAACTTTAAGTTAAGTAAATTAAATTATAAATTAATTTATAATAAAAATTATTTTAATTAATTTATAGTTAATTTAAAACTTCCCTTTGTAATATTATAAAAAATATTGCAATATTATTCACTTGGGATTTTTGCACTTTAGACCATATCTGAAATCCTAAAATTGGGTCTTGATCAACTGAAACTGGAGAACCTGAAACTGATGCTACCCACTAAAACTGCCACTGATTGGTGCTGAAATATTGACATCAATGACCACTCACTCTTGACATAAATGATAACTTATCCACTCAAAATGTCCAACATGAATTTTGCGATAAATTATTGACAAGATTTTGTCGATGACTTTTTGACAAAAAAAATTGTCAACAACTTTTTCAACAATTTTTACACAATTCTTGACGATGATTTTTCAGCAAAAAAAAAAATTGTTGATGAATTTTCGTGACAATTTTGTGACAAATTTTGGTAAATTTAGACACAAATTCCAAACAACAACTCTGTAAATGGCTTACATAATCCCAAAAATTACCCAAATCTTACCCATTAAATGTATTGACCCTGTGAAAATGAAGGCATGACAAGAAAAAGGTTTTCGTTTTCATTGCAATGAGAAATTTGTATGCAATCATCAATGTATTACACCCAAACTATATATTTTAGATGCAACTATTCCTTGTAGTTCCTTCAATGAAGAAAATGTGATTGAGGTAGAAGTAGTTACGGATACACCTAAAGATAAAACTAAAGATGAGGAAGATGAGGAAGATAAGGAAGATGAGGAAGCTAAGGAAGATGAGCAAGATGAGGAAGATGTAGAAAATGAGAACCATGAGCAAGCACTACCCAAAATACCTGATCACCACCATGACAACAATACGGTTGATATACATGAAGTGATTGATGTCCTAGGAAAATATAAGGTAGACATACATGAAGTGACCAATGCAGGAGAGAACTCCACTCTCAAATGACTATCCATAAATTTCTCACAAATAGTGCATTATTCCCACCTAGTAAACCCTATCCGAAAATAAGGTAGAAAGGTGGCTACACACTCATTTTTCATTGCCTCTTCCAAGGAACACCATAAAGCTATGGACATGTTACCCCCACTCTTCATACATCATTCTAAAGATTTTAAAGAACCCCAAGGGTTGCCCCCCCACCATCATTTTGCTCCTCCTCTTCTTCTTGGCAATCCACCACTAACTATTCCCCCTTCTCGATATCCCTACTTACGAAAAGAAGACATTAAAGTTGTACAAGAACATGAGCAAATGCATCTTGGAAAACAAAGGATGAATCTTCTCCCTTTGATATTTGAGGACAAAGCTCTTTTTAAGGAGGGTGTCATGTTAGGATCCTCCATCCTAAAATTATTAGTTAGTATTATTTCATTAATTATTATATTATTATAATGTGAATAGTTGCATCCCTTCATTAACGTAGCCCTAGGTTAATATAAATACTAGGAGGGAGGCATAGAACTCCTCATCAATGAATAATAAAGAATAAACACATATTGTGTATCCATTGGAAGGGTCTCTCTCTAGTGCAAAGGTGATTCTCTTAGTTTTAGGTTTATTTCTGCATCCAAATCCAAACTGTCCCATTGGTGAAGCTCGCTAGGACTTAGATTCCTAACAACATCGTCCTGGTAGTGGAGTAGCCTTACGTGAGGTGACATGTCTATCATATTAGTGTACTTCTTTTGTATAGACCTATGTATGTTTACGGATGAAATAACTTATTGGTATAAGTTACAGTTGATTAATATTCCCATGTTCATAATTGACAATGAACATTCAAAGCACACATAATTCATCCTTGAGAGATTTGATTCCACTAGGACACCCTTAGCATCTTATGGATTTGTAAGATTAATAAATGAGTTTGTTTGAGATCACTAGGATGTTAGTGTCTAACAAAAATAACTCTAGATCCTTTATCCCTAAACCAAAAAAGTTGATAAGTAATATTACATTCCATGTCACCATTGCACCATTATATATGTATTAGAGTCCACTTCATCTTTTAGAAATAGATGTTGGTACCCCTGATTAAGCAATAAAGACAAATTCTGCTAAATAATGGTCCATAACCTCTTTAAATAATAATTAATGAGGCAACACCATTCATTCATTTACATACATGACCACCAATTGCATTCATTCATAATACATTCATTTCATCACATGCATACCAAAATTTAAAAAGGCTCCAAAGGAACCAAACTCCTTTTGTCACATTCAATTCCAAAGGCTCCAAAGGAACCAAAATCCTTTGGTCACATTCAATTCTAAAGGCTCCAAAGGAACCACACTCCTTTGGTCACTTGCAATACAAAAGGCTCCAAAGGAACCACACCCCTTTAGTCAATTCAATTAAAAATGCTCCAAATAAACCAAACTCCTTTTGTCACTATCAATCTAAATGGCTCCAAATGGGAGACCCCTTTGGTCAATTCAATTTAAAATTATCCAATGGAAAAAATCCTTTTGTCACTTTCAATTTAAAAGGCTCCAAAGGCACTAAACCCCTTTGGTCAACACCTAGAATAGCTTTTTATTTCCTACACTAGCTAACCTAAATTCTCAAGTGAACCTTGTATATAGTGATTTACCCTAGTTACCTGGTTGTTGCAGCAATTGGTTATCCATGCAATTTGATAGGATGGATAGATCACCATAAGGACACTTATTAAAAAAATCATCAAATCACCCCTTCAAGCACCACATCATCCTATTTCATCTTGTACCAAAGCATATTAGTTAGGTAACTCAATTGTGGAATTCAACTGCATTAAGGAACCTTTACCCAAAGCTATCATCAAACCCTCTCTATGGGATCACAAATTGTAAACCTCTCAAATTGGTATGCACCATGCCACTGTATAAGTATGAATACGGTGACTATAATCAGGTGTACAAATCACCTTCGAACAATTCTAGTATCATACACACAATCACAACCCAAAATTTCCAACCTAAAATTTCCATATTTATCATGAGTAATATTTTTTAACCTCATTAGGTTTTGATCCAATCATTTATTTATAAGGAAGTTATATCTAAAATTTGACTAAAAACTTTATCGGTACCTAACCAAGTGAATGACCTATCTCCATGTTGTGAAAAGTTGTTCCTCCTAGACTACTATAGAGTTACAACTGCACCCATATTTATAACTTACACATATCTATCTCTGTAAGTGCATTAGTTGTATATTTTAGTTAAGCTATCAGTCTCATTTTATCCAATGAGCTATCCCATCCCTTTCCATCTGTTAAAAGGGGTTGTAGTTTAGTTAAGCTATCAATCACTTTTCCCAAATGAGCTAGCTTATCTCTTCTTATCCATTGAAAGGGAATGCACCAATCCTTTACACCCTACATAAGCCTATCTATGTAGGTGTATTTGGTGTTTTAAGAGTAAGTTATTCATCTCCTTTCTTGATGAGCTAACCTATCCACTATGAGTCCCACATTTTAACCTAGACTAGGAATACTAGATATTAAATCATTTTCTAAAAAAACACTAAGAAAATCATAGAAGAATTAATCAAGCATGGAACACATTTATGAGATCTTCCTCAATTACACTTTACAAAGAAACTTTTATTAGAAGCAATATATATATTTTTAAACCCAAAAATTTTTACCTCCACGGAGTTCATTTAAACATAGTGAGCTTAGTTATTTCCAACTCCTGATCTGCAATGATATTTATATCTTAATTTAACCTCTCAAAGGTCCTTTATTGAGAAGTACTCTTCAATAAGATCATACTATTTATACATTCCAATTCTACTCTGTGTTTTTTCACCATAAGTTTGTTCTCTATGGAAGCTTAAACTTAATCATAACCTGAGTGTAATACTTATTAAGGAAATGTAAAGACTATTGCTCCTTCCTTCACCGTATGAACCCTTTAGATTTTCAAGCTACATATAACAAAGTCTTCATGACCATAACAAGAGCGACTAAGAGAATAGTAAAAAGCTATGCTTAGTGAAGTTGATTCCAATTATGTTTCCCTTTGGTCAATCAGTCCATCAAATAATGATATAAATTTTTTTAAGCCTAACCTCTTTGTATGTTTGAATTAGAAACCAGTTCTTCCAAATAACAATGCCAAAGTAAAAATATGAAGGAACATATCATATTTTATTTGATAAAAAATGCAAACACATAAATACTATCATAAAAAAATATCCTTCTTCGATATACTTTAACATAAGAACCCATCAAATAATGGATTACATTAATTTCTCAACAAGTTTCACTCCCGTCGAATGATTACAAAACGAATAACATTTTTGGTATTATACGTGTGTACCAACATCCTCTTACAATTAATTATCCATAATTGACATTATCCATCCATCACATGGACTTTATAAATTAAAAAAGTAATTATTCCATCTATTTTTATCTGTCTCTGAAAAGTCTTTGTTCGGGGGTTCTATTTAAACTAATCGAGGAAGAGATATAATGAGGGATCATATATAGCTCCCTGTATGCAAATGCATTCCTAAATGCATATATATTTTTAAATACATACAATAGACGAGCATATACTAGTCATTCATGTTTGGCTCTCTCTAGTATTTGTAGTTAAAATATGCTTCTTTCCTTTCCACAAACAAGATTAAATATATAAGAAAAACCATCCACATATTTTAGCACAATAGGCTTGGCACCATTCAAATCATAACAGTCCACAAGCATCCTCTGCTTGTTTCATCTTGTGAAATATCCCTTACTTTCATTGCTAACAAACAAGGTCTAATTTCATTATATTTAATAATAACATCTCAACATTGATATTTTATTAATCAAAGTAGAAATCAATATTATGCAAAAATAAGTTCACTCAGACAATATTAATTAATTTCTCCTTTGGACCTACTCTACTTCAAGAGTATAAAATTTTCATTATAAAAACACAAAACCTGTATATAAAAATAAAAACATTAAACATTTTTTGTAAAGAAAATTCAATCTTAGAACAAGAAAAATCATCCTTAAAATCTTAAAGAAACCTTTATATAATTATTTTACATCAACCAACTCATTTCGACGTATCCCACTTTGAAAACTTTATGGAATGAAAATAGATGGAAACACATGTCTCTCCTCAATATTTTTAGTCAGGCAAAATATAAGAAAAAAGGTTTCCTACATTCACGCGACCATTATATATAAAATACAAAGGCCGAACCACCTAACATAAAAAACATTCATTTAGCAGGAAGTATTCCAATGTTTTCCATCGTGATCAAACAACAATAGAAGATGATATAGATACTTTACCTACTTAAGAGTCATTTCTCGGTGACAACTATTCAAAACATAATAAAATAATCACATGAACAACTCATTATCCTCTAGCCATAACATGAACCATGCTTTTTTATAAATGCCAACACTACAAATCTATCTCACCATCCTTCACTAACAGGTTTAGATCAGTTACAATTGAATTCCAACTATAAATTAAAATCCAAGAATTTGGTTTATGTCAACTCAAGTTTCTTTCTTTCTACCTCACACAGACTGGATGATGAAAACTAACACCTAATTCTAAATGTTTTCTAAAGCATTCCAGACTACTATATCCACTACTGGATATTTTTCTATTAAATAAATATGGTAAGCAGTGCAAAAATAGGAGAATAAGTGTCCATTCCCAAGTTGAGAAATATTTGTTTCTTTTTTTTTCAATAAAGAGAACCAAAAGAGTTAAGTTTCATAGTCTACTGAAGCATACAATCTAATTCAACCCAGAAATATCTTGTAACACCTTCGATACTATTTTTTTAGCTCCTTCCCCAATTCTCCCTTTTTTTTAATTATCGAGAAGTACCTTACCCCCCATCATCCAAGTTTTTTGGGGTGATATTCACGGTTGTGTAATATCTTAACAACCTCACGCACATTCCCTTCTCTTTTTGAGCATGATGACAACTACCAAACTAGCATACATTGATGAGTTCTCTTAAACTTGCATCGATGTCATGACAAATTATTTCCACATTTCTAGCTCTAGAATAAACTTTCCCTTGGGCAAGATAATAACTCAACTAATCCAAAGCATAAGGTTGTCAAGACTTCACTCAATTGGTATTTTCTTCAAACTTTTTTTCTTCCTTGGGTAAATCAAAACATTAAAATTATTAATAATGATTTTAATGAACAACCTTAGCCACTATTGAGTTCAAACAAATAATAATAGTAAAGATCCTTCCATACCATTTGTTAATACTATCATGATAAACTAAAACAATTATTTTTTTGAAACAAAGGAATGACAAACATTCATTGTTCTTTTTCAAACAATCATTTATATCACATGAAATTTCATCTCCAATAAGGTTATAACCCATAAAAAAACACATCTAAAGAAGACTATAAAGCAACAAACAACTTCATCCAAAACTTGATATACCATCCTCATGCAAATCATGATATGCAACTACACGAAAAGAGCAATTATCCATGTTGCTCAAGTTTTCGATGAAATAGATCATCATATAATTTTCCTTTCTTACAATATCTCATTGTCGATGGTTAGTTCATTCTTCCACTCACAAGAAAGACTATTCTTGTAGAAGTGCAAATCTATTAGCAACATCAAAATATATGTTTTGTGGAAACTAAACATGAAATAATTAGTCATTCCATCATCAAGATACATCATTTTATTCCATAAAATATATGTTTGTAGAAACTAAACATGAAATAGTCAGTCATTTCATCAACAAGACAACATCATTTTCTTCCATAAAATATATATATCTATAGAAACTAAACATGAAATAGTCGATCATTTCATCAACAAGTCAACACAGTTAGTCATGAGTCCATGCTTTGAAAATTTTTCCAAGGGCCATGACACACACACCCATATTTCTTGGTCCATCTACCACATCAAAATGCACATCATTCTACCAAAAGTAAATTTTCGATAATGCATGCCCAATCCAAACTTGGGGTAGTTAAATTTATCTTGATTTTTGACATATGCATCCATCAAATCACATCCTTTTCATCATTCACATTAGGTCAATCAACTCATGGGTTTTATTCTTCACCCATTCACCACTTGAGGGGGTAAGCCAAAATCAAAATCTTCAAAAGTCATTCAATCTTCATGTCGAGGTAACCTAAGTTTGTTTCTCCATCCAATAAAGTGAGGTTTCTCTTGTTTTTACATCGCATTGTGTTTGGTGCAATGCGGTACAAAAAGGGGCATTTGTAGGCACCAAAATATAACCACTTCACAAAACCACATTCATATTGCACATTTCAAATCTGCATAATAAAATAATATGTCTAAGGTTCAACTTAGGTGTATTTTCCTGCATATTATTCTTGTTTCCAAATTTTTTAAAATTTGGAAAATCCCCCCTAGGATACCCTCTCTCTCCACTTGACATGTGTCCTAATCACCACTACCCCTCCCCTTGCCACATCTCACACACATCACTCCACTCTCACCTACCCACATGCCACATCTCCCTAGTTAAGTGAGATACTTCTAGTGACTCACTATAACTATCCCTAACACTTGGCTACTTGGGCTTACCACCTATATTTTCCCCCCTCACCCCAAAATACCTATAAATACACCATTGATTCATCAACCAAATAAGGATTTAAAAAGACACTGTCATGTTACCAAAATCACAATAGAAGAACATCAACATTTCCAAAGGTCAAACCATCAAAGCTGAGGAATATCATTTTGAGTCTTTTGCCATTTAGTCCCAAATGTAGAACTACATTTGTATAGTTAAAATGCAGCCTTGAGGATCTAAAAACATAGTTTTGAGGGTGTGCATCCACAAACATAGTTATTAGGGTGTGCAAACTTAGCCCCATGTTTGTGTAGGATTTTCCAACTTGGTTTGGCCATATATAATTCATCCAGATTCAGAGTGAGCTAAAATTTTGAGGTTAGATTCCTAATATATTCTAGAATAGATCCACAAATTTTCATATAATTTGGAGTAATAGTTATAAATATATATATATATATATATATATATATATATATTAAACCCTACATTTTATCATCCATAGACCCAGCCCTAAGGGTATACAAATGTAGCCCTATGTTTGCACATGAGTAGATCAACCACTTCTAGGCATGGATCAGATAGGTAATAATACAATAGAATTTTTAATATCATTGTTTTCTATCTTTTGCACATGTTTTTTATTCTACAAGCATTTATTTATTCAATGTTTTTGTAGCTTCCACTTATATCAAAATGGACCTCATACAGTGGATGCCCTTCATATGCTACTAACTCCTTTCTTGTTTGCAAGTATCTATGTGTAGGTGATAGGTTTATGTATATATGCTTAGGTAAGGATGGCCTACAAGGATACCCAAGCCCATTCAACAATTTTATTGGAGCAAGGAAGATTCATAGCATCCACCTTCAGTGTAATTTTCCAAAGGGCTTCCTCCCTTTATGCCCATTGTATTTTGACAAGAACACACAAGCAATATTCTATTATAATCAAACCCCTGCAATTTGGGATAAATCACCATTATAAAGAGAGGATACCAAGGCTACCAAATATTTAATACAAAAGCATTTTATTGCATTGCATTCGCTTGTGTTAATATTTCATTGTTTGGGTGTATCTAATTTGCTTACAAAATGAACTTGTGATTTCTTGTAGTTAAATATTGCTTGACTTGTGTATCATAGAAAATCTCCACCTTTTAAACTACATTTTCCTTGAAAATAATGGGATTCTATGCTATGTGTACCCAAGAGAGTGGGGGCTTAAGAATGATTAAAGTTATAGATAATGCATTGCCAAGGTATTGATTGTAGATATCATTGTATAGAATTATTAATTTGAGTGTTGCTCGCAAAGGCATATACAACCTGGGAGATATATAAAACTTGATATCCTTAAACCATAGCTTGACATCTATTTGAAACTAATGCATATGATTACGTTTTAAAAATATATAACCTTGGTTTGGAACTATTGTTAGACCTTCAAAAGACCCCATCTTTGGAATCCTGTAGGCTTGATTATATGTGCACTGTCTAGTCCATCTCCTATGTATACCGGATACAAATTTCATTATATGGAGAAGCATCTCCTTTGTAAAATGATACATGATTTATTTCAAGATAAACCTTAGTGTTATACAAAATAATATTTGATTTATCTATGAAGTAAATGGAAGCTACCATGTGGAACCAATATAGAACCTTCTCAAATAGCCTGCATGGTGCATAGTGAACGTTGGTTTAAGTAAACCCTAGGTGATGATAGGATAATGTAATTTATAATCCCACACCTAAGGTGGGAAGGCATATGAGTGCCCTAAAATAAATCCCTCCACTTTATGTGATAGATGAGTACCTATGGTGGTATTCTTAAACCTTCATGAGGGTGTTGTTAAGGCCTCACCCTAGCCATGTGATAGGCATCGTGAGTGAGGAATAGTCTCTTAGATGGTTTTTTGAGTAATATTTTAGCTATGATCATCCTTGGGAAGCATAAAGCCTTTGGTTAATTAAAAAATTAGATATAAACTTTTTATAAGTAGTAAAAGGGGTTCTATAATAGGTTTCATAAGAGCAATAGTTACCTATGATCCTTAGCCAATGTTTTGTTTATTAGAAAGGATTAATTTATAAACAGTCATAACACTTTAAAAGAAAGGTTGAAGGAGAACTTATCCTTTAGAATTATGGATTATAAAGAAACTAAATTTAGAATAAAGATAATACATGTAGATTAGAAGATGAACTAATAACAATGAGGAATTTATTGTGGTTTGATAACTATTAAATGAAATGAAAAATATATAGTTTATTGTTCATCTTTGATTAAGCCATTGAGAATTATTATATTGAATGGTTAAAGATTGTGTTAAATCCTTAATAAAATAATAAAATAGAGGAATTATTTATGAAATTAAGTGGAAGGAATAAAAGGAAATTTTCATTAATATTGATGGTATCATATGTTGAAAAATGTTTCTCTCTCTTAGAAATATTAATATAGGGATTTTGGGAAGACATAATGATGTTTTGTAAGCTTATTTAATTTATGTAAAGTATAGTTTGAACTATTGAAAATAATTATGAGTTAAATGAGATAGAATACTTATCTATTTATGTTATAAGTGAATATTTTTGTGAAAAGATAAATTTATGAATGTATGCAAATGAATGAGGGTTTTGGCATGGGGTACAATAAATGAATAGGAACTTATGGGGGTTCCATAAATAATCTTTTGTAAGGAATTATCCAAGGAAAATACTCTTGACTATGAATGTATTAGTAAATGAGTAAATTTAAATGTGAAGGAGTCTTGGGATTCTCTCGCTCTTGTAAAATAAATTAACTTCCAACACAATTGTAATCTGAGGGCATAAGAATTATGGAAATTCTTATGCAACAGATTGAAATTATGACAAAAGAAATGATGGATTTCTTTTTGTAGATTGGCTAATAGACTTGCAATGAAAATAAATATGGATATTTTTTAGGCTAGGTTTTCTACCTAAAAGGGTTTCAAGGATATATAATGTGTCATTTGTGTATCTTTTGTGATCTTGTTATGGAATGGTTGTAAGTTTTATTTGTCCTATTACTATAATATGAATGTATAAAATAAAATGGAAATGGTTAACCAGTTATGCCTTTAATGGGTTGCAACATTGTAAATAAAATTAGATGATTAACTCTTCTTTATCTCTTGCAAAATAAAATGGGTTAAGCAATTATGGCTTCTAACTTTGAAATGAATAAAATAAATGATTTATATTATTGTGTTAGACTTACCTAAGGGTATGAGGATATTTTAATAAGAAACTATTGAGCATAGAATGCCAAACTAATTATATCCCTAAGGTTAGGACCAGAACTAAGGGAGACGTGATGAGACAATCCCTTAGGATTATGATGGGAAATTTAGTAAGGGATCACTAAAGTGTGCTCCAAGAGATGGTGAGCTTATAATTACATTATAATTAAATTCATGTTATGGGTAATCCATTAGAAAGTGAGACACCCATGTGAGAGAGATATCATGCAAATGATAGTCATAGTGACCCAAATGAATGAAGGAGAATTCCTATAGGAGATATCATTTCATGTGGTAATCCTTGGAAACCTTGAATGATTGATGGGTGACCAAAAGAGATATGCTACACATGTAATAATCACCTCCATTAAGCTAATTGAAGAATAGTTTAATGGTGCACAATAGTTTATACTAAATGAGATGTATAAGCTATAAGAAGCTTATGCCTAAACACTAGTAAGGAATGACATACACTAGTATGGGATTTGGTATCCTTTTTCTCAAGCGAATGAGATAGGTTTAACCCACGTGCCATGGTCAAAATGTCCTTCAAAATAGAGAAATAAAATGGGGTGACCACCCAAAGGTTTCCTTTAAGTTGTATGGGCAATGCACAAGGTAAACCCCTAAACAAGTTACAAGGGAATTTGCCACTCCTGTCAACCTAAGGGATGTTGCAGCATCTAAAACTTGCAATGTGGTAAATATTTTATGGAATTTATTTGGATTATCTTGGTTAAAATTGAACCAAAAAGAAAAAAGAAATTGGGGTTGAAATTAGGGTCATTACAATTAGGTACTTAATTGATTACTAATTTTTCGTAATTTTCCCTTAACTCTTAATACATCCTCGTTTTTTACATTCTTAAGTTCAATATCACTTGAAAATATGATAAAATTAAGAATAATTTTATATGTATCTACCTAAAATCTTATACTAGATAATACGTTGAAATTCTACACAATATAACTTTTGACCTTTTAGTTATGTCATTTTTAGATTTAAAACTATTAAAGAAAGATAAGAAAATATTCAAAAGAAAATATTAATCATAAATATTACAAGTTTTTAATAAGTTTATCAACAAATAAGCATGTCATAAAAGTGTCATTATGTATCTAATAAGTATACACAGGAAAAAAAAATGAAACAAATAAGGTTTTTAGTTGATGACAGTCTTCAAATCTCAACCTTCTTGTAAGAGACATATTTAGTATTAAAATTATTTTCATATAATGAAAATGATGATATTAAATACTCAATGTTATAGTTGATAATGTTCCTTCTTGTAAGAGACATATTTAACATTAAAAATTATTTTCATATAATAAAGTATGATGATGTTAAGTCTTCTAATGTTATAGTTGATAGAGTTATTACTATAAATATTGTTACTAAACTAAATATTGTATTAATCAAGGGTAAGAACACACATAACAAAATATAATAATGTATTCTATTTTTTCTTAACATACAAGTAAGACATTGAGGAAATATATCTTCATTGTAACCACCATGAATGAGAACACTTTGATAGACAAATTATGAAAATATTGACCTATGAAATAGTCTTTAAGAGAATATTTTGAAGCTAACCTTCTTAACAACATTTTCCTTACATATCTATTAGGTAAAACTATTTGTCATTAAACATTAGATTGACCCAATAATATTGAATAAATGAATTCATCTTTTTATCACACTTTAAATTTTAAAGATTATTCCACGATCAATATATACAAATGTTAACTATATCTATAAGATCTTATAAGAGCATTCAATCTATATATTTAATATAAATATATAAAAATTAAAATATTTAATATAGCAAATTTAAAACCACATATAATATTAAAGCTATTTTTATAATTACATATGCCTAGTACATTTATGATAATTTTAATTTGAAGAAAAAATATATTAATGTTATTATAATCCCAAATATTATTAATTTATTATATTATGATCTTGTATCTAAAAATTATTATCATGAATAAATATAACACCCTTTATTTTTAAGAATTATATACAAACAATTCTTAAAAATAAAACTTGTTATATTTATTCATGATAATAAAACTACTCATCAGAATAAAATAATGAGGGTTATATTCAAGCATTATGTTGAGTTAAGGGGAATATAGTGACAAGGAGGTATCTTGTGAGCTTGTTTGAAAAAATTGAGGTACATCTAGCATAATAATTATAAGGGGAAGAAATCCAACTATGGTTAGTGTATTTTCTATTGCAATAGTGACTTGAAAAATTACAAGAATCACATCTCATTAGACTGTCAAATTTGAATCCCTAAGTTGAGGAAGAAGGCTCAGAGGTAGAATATGTAGGCCTGGGAATGTGATGGTCTTATGTCTTGAAGGATCCTTCCCTAAATTTCACTAAACCAAATATTAAATTTTGTGATGCTTTCTTGGGGATAAATTTGAATGGACAAAAACTGAGTGAGAAGTATGAAAGGGTCCCCTACCTCATTAAATTCTATATTGAAATATTCAATGAGAAAATCCCAAGTGTCTATGTTGCTATCCTCTAATGAGTGGTACCATGCTAGTACTTTACCTTTAAAATATTGCACAAGGAGTCTTACCATTATATCCTCATGACTAATATCACAAAAAGTAGGCAACATAATGACATCTTAGAAGTGTTCATAATTCATATTTTCACTACCATCATAGGTGGAAAAAAAATTTCACAACCTAAAGAATATCATGAATATTAAGAAGATTTTGTGGTCCAACACTATTCCAGGATGGATATATACAACCAACCATGGCTTTTAATATGATGTGGTAGAATGACTAGGAAATCATCAATCTACATGTGATAATTGGAGATTTTTTGACCTCTGATATTGTTATCTGGTGATTCTAAAGCTCTTCTCTAGAGCTCATTCCTTTAGTGGAGTCACTAGGTGAATGTGTATTCTTCACTAGTCAGGTCAAGATATTCACTAGAATCTTGGGTTATCTTGGTAAATGAGATGAATATTGAATGATTAATCCCAATGAGCATACCAAAAAATTTTGGTATAGTATGGTGGACGAATGAATTATTCACTATAAATTTCATTCAATTCCACCATTGATTACTTTTGAGACAAATTGTGTTAGTTTGATTCCACTGGAAATGCCAAAAAATCTTGGTATACAATCTTTCTAGTGGATGGAAGTGCACACTAGACCATAGGGTCTAAGATTGAATGGTTTAGTATTTCTCCCTAGCCAACCTTTAGAGATAGTTGGTTACTTGTCACAAAAGGAAAATTAAAAGAAATGGATAAATAATAAAGTGAGAAACTAAGGGATATGAAGAGAAGGGAGAGAAATGTGTATTTAAATGCAGATGGCATTTGGTTAACATCACTACCACATATTATGCAAAGCACATAATAACTACACTATGTATCGGGCCTAACAAACCAGTTACTCAAAAAATCATTTTAGAATTGGTCATGTCATGCCCTCTACTACTCTAATATCCCTTAACACTCTAAGCAATATTTTAAAGAATAGATCATAACCACATGAAAAATGCTAAGCATCCTTAATATTCCAATAGTCTAGAGTGATAATGCAAACAAATTAGGCCTAATAGAATATACCACCCATAAATATTTAATAGAAATATCCAGGGCCTATAGAGCATCCATAAATGAAGGAATTCCACAACACAATGCTAGGAAAAGTCAAACAACAAGCTAATTAATTAAAATTGTAGAGTAGAATTACATATTATACAATAGGTAAACACTCAAATTTTTGACCCTCATACTAAGGTAAATTGTGCTATTTATAGATTACTATACTAGCCTAACTAATTATTACAAGGATGGCCTACCATAGGCTTAAAATTATAGGCACAACCTAACCCTATCCAAAACTTGTGCTCATTCAACATGCTTGAAAGGAGTGGAGATCCCTTTCTTGATCTATTCTAGCTAGCTATTTTGGTCCAACACTGTTCATCATCTTTAGTAGCCATCTATCTTGAGTATATTTAAACCTCTTGAGCATACTTAATTTATCACTCTTACCTTATTTTTGTCAACTATTAGACTTGAAAGGGTCTTTATTTATGATTAGTGGTAGTTGATGTTGTTGCAGGTTTCTAGAAACTAGCTATCACTTTCCTATAACATCCTCACTTTGGATGTCTAATAAGTATCCAAATGTATCATTCCTCTAATGTACATAAATTCTATTGGAAGAGACCTATCCAAGATCCCTCATATTTTGTTGTTATCTATCATCATATGCCTTTGTTGGTGGTCAGGGCTATTGTGTGTCCTTGATAATATTGCTTTGAACCTCTAGCCACTTCAAAATACCAACCATTCAAGTCTTGGGTAACATGAAAGTTTGACAACATTATATCAAGTCACTCTACACTTGGTCACTTTACACCTGGCCACTCTAAAGTGGCCATAATTTCTTACCTTATATTATGGGCACTTTTACTTTTTACCAAATTTTATACAAAATTTTTCAAGCCCAATAATGTTTCTGTAGACATCCAATTTTGACACACCAGCAAGATAAAGGACACCACAACTGGTCGTAAATATCACAAAACCACTATCTGGCAAAAAACTATTATTCCCGACATATTTTTTCTACATTTACCAAATTTACCACTTGAGACCAAATTCACTAGTAATGAATTTGGCAAGTGAGTGGTAAATTTGGCAAAGCTCCAAATAAATATTTCTAATGGTCAAAAACAAAACTGACAAAATTCACCTCTCACCAAATTTGCCACTAAAAAATTTGACTAATGGTGAATTTGGAAAAAATAGTAGAAATTGACCCATTTTGCAACCAAAATTAACATTTACCAAATTCACCACTTAGACCAAATTTGCTAGTGGTGAATTTGGCAAAAAATCAATTTGCAGACCCATATAAGCCAATTTGACCTCCTTACCAAATTCTCCACTTGGATTACCAAATTTTCCAGTGGTGAATTTGGTATTAGTGTAAAATTTGACCAAACAACTTAGAATATTGTAGCATGAACCAGAAGCATGCGTATTGCATTCTCCCATTCTCTACCATTGATCCCACACACCACAACAATACATCAGATTTACTAATTTGAATTTAACATTATCCAATCCTCCCTCCAAGTCCCCTTCCAAATCCTATTTAAATACCCCCTTGGGTAGGCATTTGGTATGGATTTTTATTGTAGAAAAAATTTGTTAATATTTGTAAGCATCCTCTTTCAAGTTTTTCCTCATAAGTATTCTTCATCTCCAATATTTCCTCAAGCATTCTAAGCATTTTTCAAGAATTTGGAGCACTTTCAAGCACATTGGAAGCAAGTCAAGCAAGGCAAGGAGGAATTTGAGGCAAGGAGATTACCATTGGAGGTAATAAATATAGCTCTCCTAGCTTATTTATTTTCTCCTGTCATCTTTGGTTCATTGCATTTTGTCCTCTAGGTTGTAGCCTTGCTAACTTCTTGCTTTTCCTTAGTGCATTTCTATATTTCATATTCTAATTTCTCTTGCAGGGTTTTAATATTTATTTTGTAGCACTCTAATCATATTTGTATCCTTTTATTCAACTACATTTAATCTCTAACACCTATTTTTTAGGTTCAGCTTAACTTGCATCCATTTTATCATGTACATTTTAAATTCTAACCTTCCTTTTGTAGGGTTTTTAATTACATTTCTCTCTTGCATTTCATATATTACTGTTTTTTGTCCTTGTTTATAGTGATTTTGTTTATAGGTAGCATACTAATATATTCATCACCTTCCATGCTTATCTAGTTTTTATGCTTCTTTCATTTGCGAGCATAAATTTAACATAGTATTTCATTTTTCCATTTATCTTCTGATATTGCATATAATTTTACATCTCTCCTTCTTCATTCCTTAAGGTCAAGTGTAAAATATTCAAGGTTGTTATTTCCTTGATATATCACTCTTTTACCAAGCATAAAACATCTTCCATTGTAGTTTTCCCTCCCATTTTGCATTCGGTTGTAGATTTTAAATTGGGGGTAACACTTTAAATGTCTTGTAAATTTCATTAACTTGTCATTGTCTTTTGATCTTTCTAAAGGTTAGGTTAACTATCCTACACTATTTTTAACACTACTAGATACATTTTCATTCCTCTGCACTTTCATTTTAATTACATTCTTAGTCATGTTACTCTCTTATTTACTGTTGTAGATTTCTTTAAGTCTTAGGCAAAATTTCCATACTTTATTTAGTTCCATCAATATTGATTTTTTAATGGTATTTTGAACTTATTAAAGGATATATTAGCAACCCTACACCATTCCTAATAGCATCACACACATTTCTCACTCTTGTGCACCCCTGATTAATTGAAATCTTAGTCATTTTGGCATCTTTGTTCTCCTTTACATGCATTTTTGGATTAGTCATTAGATTGGTTTAATTCAATGATTTAGATCCCTGATTATACACTCTAAATAGTAGCAAATATTCCTAAGAATAATTCCCTTGCATATTCAATCCAAAAACCTATCAAAACCTATCCAAATTGATCTTTGAAACCTCCAAAAACTCATCTCGTGATCAAATTTACCACTCTACATAGTCAATGGTGAATTTGACTTCCAAAAAAAACTCAAAACCAAATTCACCAGTGATCAAATTTACCAATGGTGAATTTGGTAGCAGTGGAAAATTTGGTAAAGGACAAAAATCCACTCCAATAGGTAAGCATACTCAATTTTTTCATAAACAAGAGGTCTGATTAGTTGATAAGATATTGAATTCATCTTTCCTAGCACTCAGACAAGCCTCCTAAAGTAGAAAACCTTATTTTTTGGACTTTTTATGTAGATACTAAATTTGCCAATCCTTAGTGGCAAATTTGGCACTAGTGGTGAATTTGGAACTTTTAGTGGTGAATTTAGAAATAAATAGAAAAAAGAGGACTTGGTCCTTCCCTAGATCTACACATCTCATTTTTCTATGTTTCCCTCTTTTTTCTGCTACTTTAAATCTATAAAACACACCTATTTTGGCAAATTAAGGAATCATAGTTAGAAACTTTAATTGCTTACAAAGATTTTAAACTGCCTTACAAAACCTCTCTAAACTAGTCAATCAAAGAAATTTAGGCATAAACCTTAGTTTCTAGTTCCTTTTCAAATACTTAGACAAAGAATAAAAAATCATATAGTTTCATTTAGACTAACTTGTCCTCTTGCATTTTCTTGTTTTACCTGGAAATCAAAATCTCTTAGTTAGTTCATTCAAACTTGAAAGCATATAGGATAGCTCTTGTATTATTGCACTTATGTGACAAAAATACTTAGCATTGTATTTAGATTATTATTGATGATTTAGGTCTTAAATAACCTGTTAAGTCTTGAAATAGAGTTGATATAGATAGTGATCCAAAACTTAGGTGTTTTATTTCAATAAAATCATTTAAAACACACATCAAACAATCAGAAAATCAACCTCTATAAGGTGTGATATAGAAAAGCATTAAGTAGGATTCTAGTTGTGTTTAGAATATTTATATTCTTAGGGTATCCTTTGGAAAGAGTGCCTCAAGTGGGGAAGCAAAGGTTCCAACGAATCACCCCTATGCACACTTGACATTTAATTAGACTTTAGAGGAATAACCTAACTTTTTTCCCATCTACATATTTGGTGAACCTGATGTGAACACTCCTTTTTCCTTAACAAAGATAAAAGTTTGTTAAACCTAAACAAGATCATCTAATTTGCTTGCTTAGCTTACATCACATTAAATCAAAATAATAAGAACATAAACAATTGCTAATCCTACTAGGGGAAGGATAAAAACCCCTTGAGTAAATCAGAGCATGAACCTAGGGGAGAAATATCCTTTGGAAAGTATATCATGATGGATTAGTGGGAGTCACAAGGAGGGATATTTTTCAAGGTGACATAAGGATTCCAAACATCTTCTCTTCTTTGCTATAAGTACTCTATAAAGAAAACTTTAATAAATCAATCTCCTTCAAATCTAAATTATCAAACCATGTCTCAACATCCTTACAACACTCAAAAAAATGGTATAGCCTCTTCATCTCTTGAATATTCTACCCAAGAAAAATAATTAAATCCTTGGTCACAACAAGTGACTAGGGAACAAGAACAAGTCCTTGAACACAATTTCTCTCAAACTATAGACTATGTTAGAGAATACATTAGGAGAAACAACAATATATTTTTAGATATTCTTAAAGATGAACTTAGAGAACAAGCAAAAATAGAAACCACCACAATACACGATAATATTGAATATTCTAACGATCAATCAACTAATGCTTAAATTAATTATGCTTTAAACAACTTGGTTAATATCAATGTGGCTATGGCTCAAGCAACCAATTCTACAACACCTCAAACCATATCCATAGGGATGCCTACCTTGGGTAACCCATTTTTAGTAGCTCCTAATGAGGGAATTTTTCTTAATACTATGAATCCATTTTTCACCTACAACATGGAAAACAACCATGTCCCTTCAAACATAACATCAAATAAAAATGCTTCAACCTTCATGAATATACCATTCATGTATCAAATATTACCTTTGGTAACAATTCCTACCCCATCAAACCAATCATCAAGTAATATTTAAGATATCAACACTAAAATTTCAGACTTAGAAAAGAAGGATTCGAAGTTTGAATAACTTGAGCATCAAATTGCCTCTCTTCAAGAAACATCTAAATTGAAGTAATATTTTGAATATTTCTACAATGAACCACTAGATCCTATGATCATTAATCATCCATTTCCAAATAATTTTGAAACTCCCAAGTTTCAAATGTACAATGGAAAGCAAGACCCCATAAACCATCTAAGGCTATTTCAAATAGATTGTAGTGATATCAATCATGATGAAAAACTCCTCCTTAGATTATTCCCTTAAAGCCAAATGGAGAGGCTTGGTAGGAAGACTTCAATATATTCCTCCTATAGAACTCTTGTATATCTTCATAAGAAACCTACATGAACAACTCTAATATCCTTTGGAAATGACATACCTAACCTCTTTTTAGGAAGTCATTGATATGTCCAAAAGAGTGGAAGTCATCCTCATAAGGCAAGGGAAACTCAACTATGTTGGAATATATTACATTATTTGGTACATGTCTTAGATTAGGTTTAGTATTTACTTTATGCAATGTAATAAATGCACAAGTGTGCATAATATTCAATAATATAAATGTGCACATTAGTCCATGTGTACATGAGTCCATAGAATAGGAAGTTGAAGAGTCTAGAAGTGTGAAGGTCAAGAGTGCTCCATATGAAGAGTCACATTACATTATATATGCAGAGTAATGTAAAGATGTAAAGTGACATGATGTGATATGACATTACTTGGTACTTTTAGATATATGGAACCATTCACATGAGCATTTGTTTGTTGCATGTTTAGGAGTAGTTATTAGAGTTATTTCTATGTTTTATACTTGTAAAATATTGCCATTATCATATACATCGGTCTGTGACTTTATTTGATATATTTTTGTTTATTTACCTTAAGTATATAGTTTTTAAATCTAAAAATGGTATCAAAGTGACAAGGGAGATTTACAAGAGATAGGGAGAGATATTACAAGGATTGGAATTGCACAAATTTTGAAGTTGCAAAGGAGATTATATCTGGAAGGAGGAACTAGGTAAGATTGAAGAGTTTCTATTCTAAGAACAAATACAAAATAGAAGGATATTTCAGGTCTTGAAATCAGACCTTGATATTATGGAGATTGAGGAGATTAAGAGACCCAAGAAGGAGGTCCTATTGGAGAAATTTGGTAGATTGAAGGAGACTGCAAATTGCAGATTGGCTAGAGTCTTTCCACAAAATTGTGAAGACTAGGACTCAACACATAATTCATTCCACTAGTTTCGAGGATAACTAGTGAAGTTTATTTATTTTAGAATTTTATAAATTCTAATATATTTGGTACTACTATCTAAGTTTTTGGTTGCAAAAAATTAACACCCAAAAGTTGAGAAGCTTCCTACAATGGATAGAGAAGAATTTCACCTTTGTTTCCTAGGGATTAATTCTTTGTTGCAAAAAATTAGAGATTGGAGAGGTCTAAGAAAAATATCACATTGAAGATCGAATATTTAAGGAGACTCGAGAAGGAATTAGTCATAGATGATTGGAGACTAAATATAGAAATTTGTGTGTATGAGAAGTTGAAGAGACCCAAAATAGGTCATATTAAAGAACTTCTAGTTTTGGAAGATAGAAGGTTGGAGATAGAAGGTTGCAGATTGAAGACTGCACATTGGAGATTGAAGAGACCTATATAATAGGTTCTCATTTCTGATTTGAGATTAGAGATAGAGAAGAACTAATAAAATGTTCTATTGTAAATTTGAAGAGCAACAAACTTTAGAGATTTAAGAGATTGAGAAGCGGTAGATTTTGGAGATCCAAAAAAGAGATCTTATTACAGAATTTCAATAAAGTTAGAAATTTGAGAAGACCAATGATAGGTCTCGTTGAAGCATTGCAAAGAGTATGTTGAGAAAAACATTGGTTATTTTCTGTGGTTAAATTCATTACCTTCATGTAATTGTCAGCTAAATACAACTCATAAAATTATGAAAAACCATGCATAGTATATGCTTGTAATCTCCTTAATAAGATGAGTTCCTTAGATTCTATGGTTTGGGGGGTGTGTTGCTGCATTGGAGTTTTTGTTTTTTTTTCCAAAACATTAGCCTATTTCATATTATCAAAGACATGACAAAAATAAACTACAAAAGGTAAAATGCATACTTGCTGGAAAAATACAAAAAATAGGGGAAGCTACATAATTAAATGAATTTACAAAAAATACAGTAAAAATAGGAAATAAATTAAATGATAGAAAGCAAGAAAAATGTGGGAGGAATACTTGTTGAGAGTGGGCCCAAGCTTCCAACATATTTCACCCGAATTAATTCATTCATTGAATGCTAGTTTGATATTAAGAAAATACTCAAATAAATTGTATTGTATTGCAGTTCATAAAATTTACAAAGAAAATCTGGGATCTGTTTCTTAGGGGTGGCATGCATATTTATAAGATATGCAATCATTCCTTGTTACATTTGGAGATAAATCTATTGCATATTTTGCTATTACAACAAATACACAGATATAAGGAGGATAAAGAAAATATACAATCAATTTGATCTATTGCCAAATTAATTAAGTGTATTTTTTTTTATCAAAATAAAATACTTTTGATATTACTCTTATTGGTTTACATAGATATTTTTGTATTTTATGAAAAATAGATGATATTTGCTTAATGACATTGTCCTTCATCCACATCCATTGCTAAAATCAATGTTCTATTCTACCAATAACAGGGGTCATGTAGTACTTTTGAATCAACAGGAGTTAGGCACCAAATGGGAGTCAAGCGCTAGACGAGAGTCGGGTGCCAAATAGTAGTCAAGTGTCAAACATGATTTGAGCACCAAAACTAATGTCAAGCACCAAAATAGGAATTGGGTGCCAAAACAAAAGTTGAGTGCCAAACTTAGTGATCATCACTATTTGTGTTGTGGTTACTTTTACCTTTGATTTTCCATCATAAAATAGAAAGTGCTAGGTCTAAATGGGATCTTGACGTAAAAATGTTGAAAGGCAATAAAAATCACTGAATCTACACATAATTTACTTAAAAATAAATATTAGACAACATACGTAATTTTCTGTTAAATATATATAAATCTTTCATAAAACATACATTCTCTAATAATAATAATATCGTAATATTTATGAAAATTTTGTACAAAAATATGAGCATTTTCAGGGCTCATCATTCTCCCATTCCTAAGGATTAGCACATCCCTATACCACCCGATACTGATAATTTCCAGTCTCATTAACAACTTTACAGTAAGCCTTGTTTATTTCCTTCCTCTTCTTGGTTGTCGCCTTCGTTTTTTCTTTATCTCTGGATTTTCACCTTTTTGGTGCCTTAGGGGTGCTCACTTATTGCTGTGGCTATTTCAAAAAATTACTACACTGATTTGGATGACTTTGTCTGGATCCTATACTAGGTTGTTCCTATGTCCAAACTTTCCTCTCTACCACATTCTTCAAGTAATACCCAGTAAAGGTTGAGGTTTATTTCTAGAATGTCGCTCATGGGTGTCCAAAGAACCATTGTGTGTAGAGTGTGGGGTTATCCTCCTTGTACGTGCACTCCCCTATTTGAGGAAGACTTGTAACAGTAGCAATGTAGGCTTCTATAATTGGAATTTCTAGTCCATGAATTCTGACGATCTCGTCCCTCAGATATTTTGCAAACTCGTTGGCCACCTTTGCATCTTGGTTTTGGTTGATCAGACAATAATAATCCATCCATCTGATGACTTCAAACTAGTTCTGGACATCCACATTAATTCCTAAAAAATCACTAGGCTCATTTTTCTTTATTAAATAATTGTTTGATTTTCCCCCATAGTGAATTTTGTTTTTCCTTGGCTTTGAGTTTTATCTAAAACACTTTCTCACTCTCTGTTTTTTATCTTCAACAACTCTATTATTTTATTGCACAAAGTTTTGCTAATACATGACTTTACATTGACTAAATCAGTGAATGTAGGTGCTCCTTTGTCATAATTAGAAATAATTACAGTTATCCGTGCAATATTTTGTTAAAGCATGTACTAGATTTTAAGTGAATGATGACCATGAGTATTCTTCCAATAGAGTATTTACACGTGGAAAAATTCCAAATGGGACAAAATGGTTGGACGAACAATTTAATGGGGATTATACTGACACTATTTTATAGAAATATACATCTATGAAAACTATATATATACAAAATAGAAAATTAAGTATGCACCTATATTATGTTTCATACGTGTATGATGCATAGATGATCATGGTGCATTTGTATTGGTTGTCTTATGATGACCATGTGTATCAATACAAAAAATGATGTGTGCATTTCCTATGCATCAAACTTTTTCTCCATATGACTGGTTCTCAATTGCTGCAATTTGATTTATTTGAGGATTCCTACAAGGTTTCAATAAAATATAAAAAAAAATGTCTTTGTGATATGATGCACATCCCTCCCTTGGAAATTGTTCACTGATGACCTTGGAATGTGCATAAATATCTCATGGAAAAAAATGAAAACAATTTTATCCATGAGAAGTTTGAATTTATGCACATAGATGAAATGATGATGTGGCTTGGGCCACTTCCCAATGTTAAATAATTATTCATACGAGGTACAAACACTCGTTAGAATAGAAAGCAGACACCTTCTTATATGGAAATTGGGTACCTTTCTTCAAATAAAAGAATGCATGTGCTTGTTAGAACGAAAAGTAGGTGCCTTTTGTTAGCAATTGTGTGTCGTGCTTAAAATGGAAAGCATACACCTTTTGGTGGCAATCGAATGCCACACTTACAAAATTTATACATTTTTTTAAATTTTTAATTTTTATTTTTTCAAGGAAATTAGGTGTTGCTCTCCTAAAAAATGGAATTCGGGTACCATTTCCTTGGAAAAATAGGAATCAGGTGTCTGTCCTTTGTTATATGAGATTCGGGCACATTTTCCCTGAAATATGGAAGTCATGTGCCTTCCACCATAAAAATGGGAGTCGGGTGCATTTTACCTAAAATATAGGAGTCGAGCACCTTCCACTGTAAAAACGAGATTCAAACACCTTTCTCTTCAGAAAAAGGGAATCAGGTGCCTTCCCTTGTAGAAAATTGAAGGTAGGTGCTCCTTTATTTCAATGTCTACTGATGTGTCCATAGGTATACGCTTGTAGTTGATCAAACTTTTGGTGTTTTGTATGGAAGGATAAGGATAGAATCAACATCTGCTACCTGAACCAACATTCGAGCATTTTTCTCCATGAATACCAAAAACAAACACCCGTACACATGTTCAGATGTGATATCCCTTTCCAAGTGGGGATAAGCTACTTCTACTAAAATATTTATCTCCTAGAAAATTGTAAATGCATAGGTTCATGGATCATGTGCCCATCAGGCCTAGGTCTCCCAGGCTTCCTAATGATTGCACTCAGGGCATCGTTCCTATAAAACAGAAATACAACTAAAGAAAGAAAAATTGTGGGACTTTAAAAAAATAATTGTTTTTGGATCATGTGGACAATGTCCACATATTATTAATAAATTTCAAAATTGGAATCAACTGGGGTTTCTTTCATGCCTAATTTTAAATTCATCATATAAGTCTTAGAAACATGATATGGTTGTAGTCAGTGACCATTGAATATTAATGTAATGTTACTACCATTAATTTTTTTGACTCTAACAACTCCATTGTTGATGATTTCAATCACTTCATATGGCCCCATCCAGTGCTGCATGAGTTTTCCTTTCCTCTTGGAACTAAGAGTCATACAATAATGCCCATTCCCCTACTTTTAATTGCTTTGGCCTGGTGTGACGATCATGCCACTTGGCTCTTTGTTTCTAGATGACCTCTATTCAATTTAGAGCATCATATTGGTATTCATCCAGTTGGTTAAGCTATTGAATACATTCCTTTTGTGTATTATCTAGATTTAAATATAAATCTATTGTAGTTCTGAGAGTTTTAATCTCAAATTCTATGGGCATCATATCATTCTTCCCATATACCAACTGGAATGG
The DNA here is from genome assembly GCA_028583015.1 of Wollemia nobilis. Taxonomy (NCBI): domain Eukaryota; kingdom Viridiplantae; phylum Streptophyta; class Pinopsida; order Araucariales; family Araucariaceae; genus Wollemia; species Wollemia nobilis. Next base: position 17,035,054 of record JAQPPZ010003374.1, read on the forward strand.
TGTAAAACTAGCAATAGTTTTCTAGGTGGTTCTGTAAGCCCACACTACTTCTGGTAATCTTGCAGCCTATTATTTCCTATGTTGTTGTACCATATTTGTGAGAATGTTCTCCAATTCACGATTTGTTATCTCTACTTGCCCATTTTCCTATGGATGGTAAGGAGTGGTTTTGTTATGCCTGATTTTATACTACTGCATGATTTTCTGGATCAACTTTGAGGTAAATTGAGGCCCTTAATTAGTAGTGATCTCTCTTGGAATCCTAAATCTTGTAAAGATATATGAAAATAGGAAATATACTATAGTCTTCTCTTTAGAATCATGCAACAACTACACTTCAACCCACTTGGTCACATAGTGCAAACTAATATATATCTCTTACATGTTGACTATGGATTAATGGGTCCTACAAATTCCATCCGCCTTTTATCAAATGGATAAATGTGCACATGTTGTTGGAATGGCATTTCATCTTTAAGAGTCGGTCAACCCATCCTTTGACATTGGTCACATTGGATCACATGCTTGGCTGCATCTTTGAATAGTGAAGGCCAGAAGTATTAAACCTACAACACTTTGAATGCAGTTTGTTTTCCTACAAAATGGCCACCACAAGGTTTATTATGAGAATATTTTAGTATCTCTATAATCTCATTATCAAAAACACATATTCTTATGATTTGATCAGGCCCCATTATAATTAGGCACCCATCAATCCATGAGAAGTCTACACTTTTCTCAATTAATGCTTGTTTCTCACATGGTGAAAGAGTAGGAAATACTTTACTAGTGGCTAAATAATTAGCCATATCTATGTACCATGGTATCTGTTCATTTAGAGCAAAGAAATGCTCATTTAAAAACTAATATTCTATGGTTGTATGATCAGGAGGTGTCAATTTGGAAAGGAAATATGCCACCATATTATCCTTACCTGGTTTGTAAATAATTATCACATCAAATTCATGTAGAAGTAACAACCATATGATAATTCTACCACTAATGCAAGGTTTCTTTATAAGGTGTCTAGTAGCTAAATTATCAATGTGCATAAAAAATTGATAACCTGTAATATAGTGGTAAAATTTGTTAAGAGCATGTATGATTGTAAGAATTTCATTTTCTGTGACAGTATAATTGAACTTAGCACTTGTAAGATGTTTACTAACATAATAAATGGCATAGAAATCATCACCATCCTTTTTTCCTAGTACTAACCCTATCGCATTGTTGGATGCATCTACATATATGTGAAATGGGATGGTATAATTTGGACCCCTCAGGACTGAAGCAGTAGTCAATTTTTCTTTCACAATGTTAAATGCCTATTCCCATTCATTTGTCTAGAAAAACTCTATATATTTTGATAACATGTGCTTAGTATTTTAGTAGTTTTACTAGAGTCTTCTATAAACCTCCGATAGTAACCAACTAAGCCAATGAAAATCCAAATATATTTTTGAGTTTTTAGAGTGGGAAGATATTGGATTACCTCTATATTCTTTCTATCTACCTTGATTCCTTCTTCAGAAATATGATGTCCTAATACAATCCCCTCCTGCATTAACAAAAAAAAATTCATTGCTTAGGGACAGATTGGTTTCTTCACACTGTTGAAGTATTCTTTCCAAATTTATTGTGGCTTATTCAAGGGTTTCATAAAAAATAGTGAAATCATCCATGTATACTTCCATAATTTCTCTATTCATATCAAATAATATGCTCAAAACTACCCTTTGAAATTTGATAGGTGCATTGCACAAACCAAAGGGAAAAAATCGGTAAGCGAAGGTTCCCCATGGACAAGTGAACATGGTATTATATTGATCCTCTTACAAATATGAATCTAATTATATCCACTAAACCCATCTAGGAATGAAAAGTATTTCTTTCCTACCAAGGTATCAAGGACTTGATCTATGAAAGGTAAGGGGAAGTGGTCTTTATTTCTTGCTTTATTGAGCAACTTGTAATCAACACAGATACACGACTTCCCATTTTATTAGGCACCATCACCAAAGGTGATACCCACTCACTATCTAAAATAGGGTAGATAAACCTAACTATCAGGAGTTTCTACAATTTTGATTTAACAATGTCCTTGATAGTTGGATTCATCCTACGTTGTGGTTGTCTTACCGATTTTACTTGATATTTTAGATATATGTGATGAGTACAAGTTTCAAGAGCTATTCCTATCATGTTTGAATACTCCCAAGCAAAGGCACCTTGATGTTTGACTAATATTTCCTTCAATTTGATCTATTGATCAATTGTCAAATCATCATCTATGTTCAATACCCTCCCAGGTGCAACCTCAATTTGCTTAATATGGTGATTTTTACCTCTAAAAAGTGGTAATTTTGGAGGAGGATAGGAGGGATCTCCTTGGAAAATTTTTGATATCACTCTTTCCTCATCACTCTTATCCTCCAACTCATCAAATACCATTATGGATTGAATCATTGATAAATCACCAATGTTCTAGTTTCCAAATTCAGGTTTTATGAACAAATATATAGACTGTGCAGGTGGATGGATGATCATATTTTTCACATTTTGACCATCAAAATGATCATTTTAACATTTATGTAACTTATGTAGGTATCAACTATTGCCATCCAAGGCCTACCTAAGATGAGTGGATAACCACCCAACCCAGACTTAGATTGTAATACTATAAAATTTGTTGGGTATTCCCATGCGTCCACTGTGACTATTATGTCTTCCAATATTTCATTAGGGAGAACTGTAGACCTATCTACCAATTTAATTATAGTTTTTATTGGCTTTAGGTTGATCAATATGAGTTTTTACATGGTATCATTGGGCATGACATTAATGGCAGCCCTCAGATCTACTAATGTGTTGGGTAAAATATAGCCTCCAATTTTTACAATTAAAACATGGCTTCCTAGGTCTGAATATTTTTGGCTATAGGTGTTTCCTAGCATAAGATCAACTAACTGACATACCAAATTTATTACCTTTACTAGTTTTCTCCCTAGTTTTCTCACACACAATTCTCTTATTTCCTTGCTATAGATGGGAATGTCTCTTATGGCCTTAAAAAAAGGGATTGTGACTGTAAAATTTTTAGACTAGAAAGAATATCAAATTATGGTTGTATTGTTTTTTTGGGTTCCTAAATTTTTTTTGGGAAATGTGGAACCCCTTATTTAATATTTACAACTACTGGTTCATCTTATATTTCTTCTATAAGAGTTGATTCCTCTTTTTCTAAATCTACCTTTTTCTCCTCTTCTAACAAAGGAGTTATTTTTGCATCTACCTATTTACCTAACCTCAATTATATAGGATTGCAATCTACTTTGATATTATACATGGGGTACATCTCATTATCCATATGGCATGTTGGCTGTGTTTTATTTTTTGGATTAGACATAGGTTGTGTCAAAAGTTAAGCAGGTATCAAAGCAAGGGGAGCTGACAAACTCTATTGTAGTAGGACTTGTGCTGCATGTTGTGGAGTTGGGCTCCAAGCATTGAGATTTTTCCACTATGGTCTAGGCTACTGATATGGAATCCATGGGTAAGGATTATAAAGGTTTGCTCCTTGGGGGGTATGTGTCCTTGTTGAAGAGTTATACCCAAACTTATTCCAGAATAATAATGCAAAAATAAATAACTTAGAAGAAAATAATACCTCACAAAATACATGCACATAGAACACAAGAGATTTATCCTAGTTCACTCGATATGGGATACATCCAAAAAATAAGAGTCACATCTCCTTTTCTATTATTATTCACCTTACCCGTAATGGGACATTACAATCAATATAAATGAAACTCTTACAACCCTAAACTACAATGTGGTATTAGAATACCGTGGGCACAATACCATGGGCTAAAACCACCCATACCCACAAATCATGAGAATCCCACCAACGCCTATGAAAATAGCTCTGATAATATCTTTGAAAAAAGGGAGCCCAAAAATTTTGTCGAGGGCGCTGCCCCCAGATCCCCATTAGGGGGGCTCCCACCCCCTTGAACCCCCCTGGCCTACTCACCTATGAGCGGGACTACCGAAGTAGGGGCCTACCATACAATACTTCCTCTACAAAGGATGAGACACATCCAACATTCTCCCACTTTTTGAATACTTTGCATAAAGGCTATAATCAATGTTAGTTCCAACATCCAATCTTTCCAGACCCATTTCAACTATACAAAACATGAAATTTTCTATGCTAACTACCTTGGTTAAAGCATCTGCAATATTTTCCTTGGTATCCACTTTTTCCAGCAACACTTTCTTCTATTCAATCATGTCCCTACTAAAGTGGTACTTTGTATCAATGTGTTTTGTTCTTTAATGGAAAGCAGTGTTCTTTGCTAGAAATATAGCACTTTGGCTATCACAATTTATCTTCATAGCTCCTTGAAAGAACCCAATTTTAGGACATAGTATTTGTAGCCATATTGCTTTCTTACTTGTATCAGTGGCTTCCAAATACACAACTTTAGTGGTTGAAAGAGCAACAAAAATTTACCTTTTTCTCATCCAACTAATAGCCCCTCCAAACAAGTTGAATACATATGCACTAGTAGATATTCTATTGTCAAGATCTCCAACCCAATCTACATCAATAAAACCTTCTATATCCAAGGATTTATTTTCTTTACCTGTACCTTCATAACAGATTGAAAAATTAGATGTACCACGCAAATATCTGAAAATCCTTTTTACAACAGTCCAATGTTCTTTACTAGGCTTAGACATATATATTCTCAAAACTCCTACTGCTTGGGTAATATATGGTCTAGTACACACCATAGCATACATTAAACTCCCTAAAACATTTGCATAAGGAATATGGGACATTTCTTCTAACTCTTATTTTATTTTTGGACATTTTCAGCAGATAATCTTTCACCCAACGGAATAGGTACCTTCACTAGTTTTCAATCTTGCATATTGAATCTCTTCAATACTGTATCAACATACCTTTTCTGATTCAACCATAACTTTCTATTTGAACGCTCTCAATTTATTTGCATACCCAAAATAAAATTTGTAGGGCCAAGATATTTCATGTCAAACTGAGATGCTAACTGAGACTTAACTCCCCTGATCATTTCCTTACTATTTCCAATTAGTAACATATCATCAACATGAAAAACTATAATGACAAGTTCATTACCAGTTTTATTTGAGTATACACAATGATCAACATTGCTATAAACAAAATCAAGTCCTAAAACATAAGTATTAAATCTTTGATACCATATTTTAGGTGACTATTTCAGTTCATACATTGATTTCTTTAACTTACATACAAAATCCTCCTTTCCTTCAGTAATGAATCCTTTATGCTGTCTCATATAGATTTCTCCCTCCAAATATCCATGAAGGAATGCATTTTTTACATCCATTTGCTCTATTTCAAGATTAAATGCAATAGACACAAATAAAATAAATCTTCTTGAGGTTAGCTTTGCAATAGGAGAAAGTACTTCACCATAATAAATTCCCTCTACCTGATAATAGCCTTTAGCAACCAAGTGAGCTTTATATTTCTCCACTTTACCTTCAATATTTTGCTTCTTCTTGAAAATCCATTTGCAGCCTATTGCTTTTCTTCCACCAGGTAATTTTACTAGATCCCATGTCTTGTTCTTTTTCAGGGCCATCATTTCCTCATTCATGGCCTCTTCCCAAATATTTACCTCTTCAAAATTTATAGCTTCTCTAACTGTTCTAGGATCTTAATAAGTAACAAATAAAACAAAGGAAGAAGGAAAATTAGATGGACTATACATTTCAGGTTGTCTTCTTTCTCGTGTTGATCTCCTTACCACAAGTGTATGAACCTTTGGTTCATCCTCTTTTGATAAGTGGGATTCTTCTTCCATGAGATCAAATTGTATCTTTTCAGGTTCTTCTTCTGTTAATTCCTTCCTGTGATCACTTTTCATTTCTCTAAACACCACATCTCTACTATAAAATGTACTTTTAGTTTTTGGATTCCAAATTTTATATCCTTTAACACCATATTTATAACCAATAAAGATACATTTAATAGTCTTATTATCAAGCTTACTTCTTTTCTCCTTTGGAATATGCATGTATGCATCATAGCAAAAAACTCTAAGATGTGAAAGAGAGGGTTTCTTACCAAACCATGCTTCAAATGGATTTTGATCTAAAAATGCTAATGTAGGAGATTGATTCCACAAGTAACATGCTGTACTCACTGCCTTTACCCATAATTCCTATGCTAGACCAACACCACTGAGCATACTTCTAGCCTTTTCCATCAACGATCTATTTAATCTCTCAACAACTCCATTTTATTGAGGTGTATATGGAGTAGTCTTCTATCTTGCAATACCACATTGCTTACAAAAATCCTCAAATTTATTTGAACAATACTCTTCTCCATTATCATACCTCAACACCTTAATCTTTTTCCCAATTTAATTTTCAACAAGTGCTTTAAATTCTCTAAACTTATCAAACACTTCAAATTTACTTTTAAGAAAATAAATCCATGCATATCTTGAAAAGTCATCAATGAAAGAATCATAGTACCATGATTTTCCAAGGGATGGAATAGGGATAAGACCAAATATATCACTATGAATCAGATCTAATATCCCTTTTTATCTTTCAACACTAGATGGAAAACTCACATGATTTTGCTTTCCATAAATACAATGTTCATAGAAATAAAAAACCATTGAGAAATTAGGGATACCTTGAACCATACCTTTTATATCTAAGGTACACAATTCCTTTTCTCCAATATGTCCCATTCTTTGATGCCAGAGCATTGAAATTTTATCTGATTCAACCTCAAGAATAGTCAAGCTATTGCACTCATTTGTTATAGTGCTTCCCAATAGCTTATAAAAGGTTCCAATATGAACTATTTCTAACACCATAGATCCATGAACCATTTTGCATGAATCCTTACTAAAACTAATGTTCACTTTTGCATCAACCATTTTGCTTACATAAATTAAATTTCTAGCAAGGACAGGAATATGCATCACATCTGGGAGGGTTTTAATCCTACCATCCTACAACAGTATTTTCACTCTTCCATGACCAATGATTCTAAGTGGTGAATCATATCCTAAAATACCTTCCATCCATCATATCTTTCATATTTACTGAACCACCCCCTATGGAGTCATATGAAAAGAGGCATTAGTATTGATCAACCAATATTTACTATTTGAACGTGTGGAGCAAGATACCAAATATACATCCCCTAATTCATCAGTGGATTTATTTATCTCTATGGAAGTGGATTCATCATATTTTTTTCTAGAATCAAAATTCTTTGATCTACACTCCTTAATGTGTCCAAGCTTACCACATTTCCAACATTTTCTCTCAAACCTTCCCCGAGACTTGGATCTACCTCTAGACTTAGATCTATCACCAGATCTCGTTTTATCTTTTTCCTTGGCACACCCTCTCATTGTTAGGGCATCCCTTGATGTACCCTCCATGGATTTTCTCCTCATATACTTTGATAATAGAGATGCCACAACATCTTCAAAATTCAATGTGGATGAATTTGTACTACCAATTGCTACAACCATGTTATCCCATGAATATAGTAAATATCATAGCAAAATAATACATTTGTCTTCCTCACTCAACTTAATTTCAACATATGTAAGTTGACTTACCACCGTATTGAATGCATTAAGATGATCTACTACTGAATCCCATTCATTCATCCTCATATTATACAATTTCTTCTGAAAGAACAATTTGTTCACCAGGGACTTATATTGATACAAAGCCCCTAACTTCTCCTAGAGATCCTTTGTAGTAGCTTCTCCAAAAAAATGATTAATACTGAATCTACAAGGCATAGTTGAATTAGACTCCTCAATTTTTTATTCAACTTTTCCCAATATTCATCGGATGTACTAACAGGTTTCTATTAAAAAATAATAGACCATTGATCTCTGTCCATGAGCAGATCCTCCATATTTAATTTTCATAGCTCAAAAATTTCTCCATAAAATTTCTCTATCTCTATCCTTGAATGATTTGACGTCATTTTACTTCAAGATCCTTCTGCATAAAACTCCCACTCCAAAATAGGTTTTCTATAACTCCTAGAAACCCTAGATCCTCTTCAATGAACTGAAACCCTAGCAATAAATGCATCCCTCTATGGAAAAAAATATGGCTCTAATACCATATGAAGAGTTATACCCAAACTTATTCCAGAATAATAATGCAAAAAAAAATAACTCAGAATAAAATAACAACTCACAAAATACATACACATAAAACATAAGATATTTATCCTGGTTCACCCGATATTGGCTATGTCCAGAAAACAAGAGCCACACCTCATTTTCTATTATTATTCACCTTATCCGTAATGGGACATTACAATCAATATAAAGGAAACTCTTACAACCCTAAACCACAACATGGTATTAGAATACCATGGGCACAATACCATGGGCTAAAACCACCCATAACCACCAATCATGAGAATCCCACAAATGCATATAAAAATAGCTCCAATAATATCTCCGAAAAAAGGGGTCCAAATTTTTTGTTGGGGTCACTGCCCTCGAACCCCCATCGGTGGGGTTCTCGCCCCCCCAAACCCCCCTGGCCCACTCACCAGCAAGTGGGATCGCCGAAGCAAGGTCCTATCATATAGTACTTCCTCTACAAAGGATGAGACACATCCAACAATTGTCCCCACAAACCCATATTGGGTGGTTGAACTTGACCTTGGTTTTGATAATTGCTACCCCCATAGGATGGCATTCCTACTGGCATGTTATTTTCCATAGGAGACCATTTCTAGTTTTTCCTATTGCCCATGAAATATGCTTCTGTTACTTCAAGATCGTCTCTATATTTTGGTAATTGCAGACACAACTTAGTTTTATGATCTTTTTGACACATAACACATACTCTAACTTTATTTTTAGGACATTCATTTCTGGGGTGCTTTCCCCTACATTTAGGAAAAAAATAGGCTAATTTTACCTCATTCTCCCACTTCTTTCTTTGAAGTAGAAGAGTTTCCATTTGAAGAACAAAATATGACAACATCTCACTCTTGATATCTTCTACCATATTTCCTATCTCCATTTTAGTGACTATGGCTGATTATTTGATATTTCTAGAAGTTAATTCACCCTTTCTCCCTGAATAGTTTTTGCATAACTATCAGATATCATACATTTGGTGCTGATAAATGTCTCCTCCAAAAATCATGTTTAATGCATCAAGAAATTCATTAGTAAACCCCTTTAATAAGATACTTCTCAAGGACCTAGTTTTGCATGGGGAGATCTTTGCAAGTTAAAGCTAAACCTATCCCAATATTCTTCCAATGACTCACCTTCCTTCTCAATCATATCCAAGGCTTCTATGGAATATCATGCCCTATTGAATTATTGATTTAGGAAGATTTTTTTATGTCTCCCCAGGTAGTTATCTATTTATTTCCTAAAATGATGAACTAGCATAGGGCTGAATCATCTAAAGTTTAGGGAAATAACTTTAACTTTTGAGCATAATTTTTATAGTCTACCGACCTACAAAAAATGTCAAATTTGAAAATAAATGGGTCAAAATATTCTATTTGAAATCCTCTAAATATTGGAAGATGGTTAGGAGAAATATGTTTCATCTTGTGGTCTCCTCTTGCCTCTTCTATAAAAAAATTAAAACTAGTGGATGCTTCTTATACTTCAACCATTTTATCTATAAATAGGGTTTCTACACCTGCTACTTTCAAGGAAGACTCTAAAGATTCTAATTCATTTATTTTATCCTCGATAAGGATTACTAAATTAGTGTTTGAAATAGTCTCATTTTCAACTACTTTCCAACATTGAATGTTCAATAAATCTTCCTCAAATTGAACTCTTTCTACCATTGATCCTTCCCTAATATTTTTTTTGGTCTAGTTCAGAAGGATCTTGTGCAAAACGTGGATGTTGAATCCAATGCATAGGTGGAGATAGTGGTGGGGAGATGTCAATGTCAAGATTTGACACAACTAAAATAGAGGCTTATTAAGAAACAAATTTTTTGCTCTTGATAAAATGATCGTTCAGTCCTCTAATTCTAGGTGGACTCATACAAAATTAAAATGGATTAGTTATGTAGAAAGTAACCTAAAATACTTTAGATGCACATTATTTAGAACATATTACAGTTGGTTAATCCCCGAAAATGGTGCCAAAATGTTGGGTAAAACATTGGTTAATTTTCTATGGTTAAATTCATTGCCTCCATTTAATTGTCAACCCGGAACAACTTGTAAACTTGTGAAAATTATGCATAGTATATGCCTATAATATCCTTAATAATATGAGTCCCTTAGATTTTATGGTTTGGGGGGTGTGTTGTTGCATTGGATTTTGTTTTTTGTTTTCCAAACCATTAACCTATTTCATATTATAAAAAACATGATCAAAATAAACTACAAAAAGAAAAATGCATACTTGCTAGAAAAATATAGAAAATAGGGGAAGCTACAAAATTAAATGAATTTACACAAAATACAATAAAAACATGAAATAAATTAAATGATAGAAAGCATGGAAAAAGTGGGAGGAATACTATTGAGAGTGGGTCCAAGATTCCAACAGATTCCTCCTGAATCATCATTCACCGAATGCTAGTATGAGATTAAGAAAATACTCAAATAAATTGTATTGTATTGCAATTCAGAAAATTTACAGAGATAATCCAAAATATATTTCCCAAGGGTGGCTTGCATATTTATAAGATATGCAGCCATACCCTATTACAGTTGGAGGTAAATCTATTTCATATTTTTTTGTTACAAAAAGTAAACATAAATAAGGAGGGTAAAGTGAATATACAATTAATTTCATATTTTTCTAGATTAATTAAGCATATTCTATTTTTATCATAATAAAATATGTCTTATATTACGTTTATTGGTTTACATGGATATTTATGTATTTGTTAAAAATATTTGAAATCTGCTTTCTAAAATTATCCTTCATCCGCATCCATCACTGAAATCAATGTTCTATTCTACCGATAACATGGATCGTGCTATACTTTTGCTTCAATGGGAGTCAGGCATCGAATGGCAATCGGGCACCAGATGTGATTTGGGCACTAGATGTGGGTCGGGCATCAAAGGAAAGTGGGGTGCAAAATGGGAGTCGAGCACCAAAACTAAATTCGGGCACCAAAACAGAAGTTGGATGCCAAAATAGAAGTTGGGTGCCAAACTTAGCTATCATCACTGTTTGTGTTGCAGTTACTTTTACCTTTGATTTCCCATCATAAAATAGAAAAGTGCCAAGTCCAAATGGGACCTTGACATAAACATGCTGAAAGGTAGTAAAAATTATTGAATCTACACACAGTTCACTTAAAAATAAATATTAGACAACATACATAATTTTCTATTAAATATATATAAAATTTTCATAAAATATACATTGTATAATAATAATGTCGCAATATATATGAAAATTTTATACAAAAATATGAATATTTTTAGGGCTCATAAAAGGATTTGAAGAGTTGCAAAATTAGAATACCCAGGTGAAGTGGTCTCAAGTAGATTTGGATAAGAGGAAGAAGGCAAGAGAAAGTCTTATTATATATTTGAAAAATTGACCATTGAAGGATTTTTGGAGAAAACAAGAAGTAAGATATTGCTAGCAAAGAGAAGTTTATGATAAGGAATATTTGGGAAAATTATCGCCATCCAAAAAAAAACCCAAGACGAAGAAGGTTTTGGCAAGAAGTTTGCCAAATTTTGGAGAAGAGATTCAAATATCTCAAGACATTCAAATTCTCGAGAAAGCAAACAACATAGGAGAGTATTTTTGAAGTCATAATTCAACAAGGAGATTGTAGGAGAAGAGTTTTGGAAATCTAAGGACAATTACAAAATTTTGAAGGTTGATTTGATAGGAGAAGATTACTAGTTTTGAAGCAAATATTGAAGGGTTTAGGTGAACAGAGTAAAGGAAGTATAGAGCTAAATTTTAGAGAAATTTTGGGCAGATTTTGGAGTGCCCAAGAACCGAAGTTTAAAGGAGATGAAGATAGATAAAGAAGGAAACATTTGGAGACTTTCATTGTAGGTTTTAGATAATGAAAGGAGGTATTGACTATAGTTGTAGATGTATTGACAACATTTGGGGTAGCATTAATAACTTCTAATTACAAATTTTGAGAGAACTGATTCAAAGGATATTTAGAGCCACAAATTATATTTGTGGATAAAATTACAAGAAGGAAGAAAGCTACAAGTTTGGAGAACTTTGTGGTAGATTTGAGGAGAGTTATTAATAGTAAATAAGTTAGAAGGAGAGTAGTAACTAGAATTGTAGATTTGGTAAGTGAAGGTGCAAAAGTTATAAAATTAAGTTAGCAAATGGGTGAATCAATCACCAGAGAAATCGGTTGCAAAGATATGATATTTTACTACTAAAAAATTTTAATCGTAGAGCATTAAGATAATTTTTATATCTAGCATTTTGAAGAGCATCATATTACTTTTATTAATCTAAAAAAGGGAAGTTGAAGAAAGTAAAATCCAAAATAAAGCTATAGTACTTTGCATCCTAACTATTCGTAATATCAAAATAATGATCATATACAAGCATTTGGAAAGGAGAAATAAGTAGAATACATTATTATTAGTGGTGTTGATGTAGATATATTGAAAGTAAAAAGAAACATAGTAGCAATATTTGGTTAAGTAAACTATAAAAGGATGTAAGAAAATCAAAGTTTTCCAGTGTCTAAAGACACTAAGCATCCAAAGTGAAAAGGAACACAAAGTAGAACCACTATCAAAGTGAAGCACTTGTATATCATGTAAATATGAATATAATTGCTCAAAAGGAGCTAGCCAGTATTGAAGACACCATTGCTTGAAATGAAGATACCATAATTTAAGGAAGAGTGCATAAAGGTGAATCATTCATCTAAGATAAAGCACCACTATTGCTCAAGAAAGAACCAATGGTGTAAAAATAAGAGCCACCAAAGCACTATCTAAATTGATCCCATCAAGGTTAATACCCATATCATCCAAGGAGCCTAAGCAGATTCATCCGTACAAAAGAAGAAGAAAGAACACCCAAACAAAAGATAAAACGATTATAAAATAGGGGTATATTTCAAGTGTTAAAGGTTGAAGGAGAACACCACATGCAAGTGAAAATTTTCAACCATCTAGGTAAAAAATTATAGGACAGGAAGAGACGTTAATCCACATAGGTTATAATATCCAATGTTTGTAGTATATTATTTACAGTGTAACATATTGCCCAGGTACGTGAAGAGAACACTTTAAGAGCTATAGGCATTCAAGTGCCATTTGAAAAGAGCACAGTGGAAGGTGAACATATTGGAGAATATCAAACATCCATCTCAAGAGCATATACTATAAGGCTAAGAATAGAGCAATGTAATATGAAAACTTGTAGAAGCATTGGTCATTGAATGCAAGGAAGAGTAACCTAAAGGTAGAGAAGTCAAGGTGTGGATAACATATCACATTTGGTAGTGAATAGAAGGTACATTTGGTAGAGAAGGCACATATATTAACGTATCCAAGGTGTGGAGAGCAGGGAATTCAAGCATAAAATCTTGCTACAATGAAGCGAGTAGAGTGCATATTGAAAGCCAAGCAAGGAGGTCAAAGCATAGCTTAACCCCATACGTGCATATTGAATGCAGATTTGATAACGTACGTTGGAAGAGCACCAAAGTTGAGGACATGAAAGGTTGATGGAGAAATTACTACCATTTAAAGGCTGAGGTAATTTAATTCATGCAAAAATATTTATAATATTAAGTTAGGAGAAATAAAGTTGAATAAGAATTATTATTGTCTAAGGTATAAAGTGGAAATATTTTAGAAAAAGGAAGACATAAAACCTTAGATATAATATTGAAGGCCTTGGAAATTTATTTGGATAATAATTGAATAAATTAAGGAGATAAATTCAAGGTTTTGTAATTTAATTATTTAAGGTTACAAAATATTTTAGAGATATTTGCAATTCAATTTAGATTGGAGTAATAAGGGTTTCTAAATCAAATTAGATTTTTAAAGTTGTAAATATAATTTAGGGAATTTTAAATTTCTAAGCTTGGAGTTATATGGTATTCAACATCAACATAGGAATCAAGAAATTTAGAGGTATTATATCCTTGTGACTAAGGGAGAACAAAAGTAGAGTTTTTAAGATTTAACTTTTGTTTACTAGATATCTGTAGGCAGCAAATCCACCTCCCAAAAGAAGAAGAAATGATTATGGGATTTGCACAGTTTTGTTTAGTTTTGCTCATTTTTTATTAAAATGTACAAGTGTTAAAAATGTACAAGTAGGAGAAAAATATACAAGGTTGAAAATGTATGATGTGAAATGTTAATGAAATTAGGTGAAACGTACATTTGGAGTGAATTTGATAAAAATAAAATTAAACTTTAATAAACCTTGTAAAAGAATTGTCTTGGAATTAGTTCAAAGGGCAGTTGTCATATTGTGATGCTTTAGAAACTACTTTGGAACGGTCTAGGAATGCATTATATAGCCCCCTCATTAATTTTTTTGGTTGTTCATTCATGTTCATTCATAGTTCATTGTTGTTCATTATTGATGCACTAATATATAATTCATGGAATATTGATTATTGAGTTACATACTGTTCATTGTGATAATTATTATGGTTGTGAACAATGTCAATGGCTATATTGTATAGGATTACTCATAATATGGATACTAAAATAATTCTCCTTATTTCAATGCCCTTGTGAATTCCACCATACGTTTTGGTTGTTGCAGGTTGTGTAGTTAATTTTTGATGCATAACTTGGCATGTTATATGGATCAAATTGCATTGCGAATGATCCTAGTTATTTTCCATAAATTTGGTGTGAGTAATGGAATTGATTATATGAATAATTACAGCCTTACCCTAATTTTTCTAGGCAATTGTACAATTTTTGGAATTGTCCATTGTGAATACAATTCATTGCTAGTGAATTAGAGTTTACATGTTAGGAAGAATTGGAGTAATTGACACATAGAAACTTCCCAAAACCTATCTTGGAAGGGTTGGTTGTGCAAAGTGATAGATCTAAATATTAGTTGCAGCAAGGGTTCATACAAACCGTACAATTTTTGTACCAAATCGTATAAACAGTTTGTTTACCCAATTTGGTAACAAAGATGCAACTCAAAACCTTCCAAATAAGGAATATTTCTAGTTTGGAGAAATCAATTACAACATTAATCGATTTAACTTGCAAAACTTGTTCCAGTGAATTGAATGAGTACCAAATCATACAAGGTGTAGTTTTGTATGATTTGGATCATACAAATATACGATTTGGTGATCGTACAAGCTATTTTGGCAAATTGACATAGTGTACGATGGAGACCATACAAGTACGATTTGTGCAAGTTGGGTTCTAAGAATTTGGTAATAATTTCTTGAAATTCTAAATCATCCCACCTCTATGAATAATACATTGCTATCTCTACATTTGGTATTGTTTCCTTATCAAACTTTGGCATTTTTATTAAAATGGATCAAAATTCTTGCAATCAAGAAGATTTTGCAAAAGTGATAAATTGTGAATACACAATTTGGAGATGAATGATAGACACAAGTTTGCAAAGGCATAGGATATAGTATAAAGGATAGGATATCCCAGTTAGGAGGATAATGATAATTGGTCAAAGAAGAAACTTGAATAGTGTTGAACACAATACACATTAACCAATAATAGAGAAAGTATGGATGTCTGACAAAGCAAACATTGAGAGGTTGGATACATTGTTGATCGATACAAAAATACAAAAAAAATAAGACCCAAGAGTAAATAATAACATTGATGTAAGTGAAGATATTAACAAGGAAATTGTATGAGATCAAGGTGAGTGGATGGTAACACCTGAGAAAGTGGAAGATATGTTGCAAAGGAGTGCGGTGGACAAGATTCAAGAGCTAGAGCAATAACACACGAGGTCTCAAGAGGAAGTAATAAGGCCACAACCTACACACCAGTTAAGGATGCTACAGAGTGAATATGCAAAGAAGATTGGTAGATGAATTTTTTGTGAATACAAGGTTTCTTGCATAGACGGTTTCAACGAGGACCAACAAAGTGAGTCACCTATAAGGTGGAATTAATCAAGGATTCTAGGTGATACTTTATCAAGTGAAGAATAAGAAACACCACCAGTTTCCCATGTAGGTAATTAATAAAGAAAGCAAATATGCACACCTTTTATGGAGGAATAAAAGAGCCGACAATACATATCAGGATGTATAACCATTTGGAGAGTAAATGGTGTAGATCAACAAGATGAATGGTTGCATCTATTTACTACCACATTAAGAGGATTGACCATAGATTGGTACTTAAAAATGTAGAATACATCAAACTTCCAGGTTTGGAATACAATGAAATATGCATTCATTGAGGAATTTTGCCCTTTGAATGATGATGGAGATATTATAACTAAAATTTGCACCACTAAGAAGAAAGTGGATGAAGATGTGAAGTCATACAATCATCAATTGAAGTAGCTGGTGGACAAGATGCAAATACCTTTGGCAGATGTGCTAATAATAATATGGTTTGTAGATGGATTTTTACCTAGATATTAGAAAACGATGAAGGCAATTCCATCAGCCATATATGAAGAAGCCTTAGAAAATGTGAAGAATTTCAAAAGTAAGGCTAAACAAACAATCACTAGGATTATAACACAAGTAAGACACGATGATTCAAAGAGTGAGGAAGATGATACAATTCAAAATATGATACAATCATTTCGAAATAAATTTGATAAATTAATTAAAGAGGTGAAAGGGAAATTCAAGTAAGATTGAAAGGAAATTCGGTGTACAGATTGCAATTTTGAAGGTCACACAAATGTGACTTGTCCTCATAATGATTATTGCCACATTTACAATGTACTTGGACATTAAGTGATATAGTGTCCATTTAATAAAAAGGTGTGCCCACAAGTTCTCTCTATCCAAGAATATGAGGAGAAACTAAAAACTCAAGGGAGTGGCCAACAAGCCACCAGTGGTGGTTATAGGAATAGCCACAAAGGGGGAAGAAAATATGAAGGTAACTGGAAAGGAGGAAAGAGTTTCTTGCAGTATGATTCAAATGGAAGATCAATCATACAATGTCATAATTTCCAAGAGTGGGGGCATTTTGTGAAGAACTATCCTTCATCCTAGAAATAGGAGATACAACAGATAAATACTACACACATGTGTAGATGGTGTGGTCCAAGAAAACACAAGGAATTTAATTGTCCAAAGCAGGCGAGTTCTAGTAACCCACAAAAAATAAAATTTTTGGATATAGAAGTACCTCTAGTTTGTGAGGAGACTGAAGAAGTACTAGCTATGACAAGAAATCAGGCTATGAAGGATAAGTATATGAACCTGCAAAAAAGAAGAAGCAATGTCAAGTAGAAAAGAGGATACTTGATGAAGAATTAAAGAAGGAAAAATAATTGAGACTAGAGGGAGAAAGAGTTAAAGAAACCATCAGAAGACAAAGTGGTTGTGCAAAATTTGGCAACACAAGTAAATAATACAACTATTGAAATTAATATGGCAAGTTTGCTAGAAGTCATCCCATTGTTACATAAAGTGATGGTGGAAGACATAAAGCCTCATAAGGTGATGGAGGTAGAAAGCCAACCAATCAAGGAAGAGGAACAAAAGAATTACTTTGTGGACCCCACCATATTAATGATTGATGTTGGGAAAAAACTCACATTAGTCCATATGGAGGTCTTGGGGCACAAGCTAACACAAGTAATTATGGATGGAGATACAACGTTAATGTGCTACCTAAGAAGACTTGGTGAGAAATTGGCACTCCATAATTATGGTCACCTAACTTCTGATTATATGGTTTTTATCAGTATGGAATAGAGACAAAGGGTGTCTTAACTGTGCAATAAGTTAAAATAGTTGACCAAGAATTTATCTTGTATTTTATTGTGTTTACAATGTAGAAGCTGGCATATGATGCCTTGTTGGGAAGAGGATGGCTAATAATAGTCAATGTTAATAACAACTAAAAAAAAAAACATATTACTTTTAATAAGGGATAACATAAATATATGATCAATTTGAATACCTAGAGGATCAGCGAGGATATGGCCATGACCGATAATTCGGGCAGTTCTTCTAGTGAAGAAGGGTATGAGCTTAATGAAGAAAGGATGTTGTACCTAGAGGATTGTAGTGAATGTGAAGCTTAATATGATATCAGACTGCTCCATTGGTAAATGAAGGAGTACAAGGTTTTTAAACCCACCTACCTCTGTATTGATATAGAGGAGACCAAAAAAAATAAGATGAGATGAAGGTTAGCTTGGAACCAAATAAAGAGGAAGAGGAGAAATGATCATTCCCTAAAATATTTTTAGAAGACACATTGGGGGATGCTAAAATTGATGTGATACCGGTGCATCCTATGAATATGGAAAAGGTAGTTATAGAACCTATAAACATTAAGTATGAAGGACCTCAGATAATGGATGTAAACCTAGGAACAAAGGAAGAGCCTAAGATGATCCACTATGGCGATGACTAGAACCCAATATTAAAAGTAGTAGCCTTCAAGATATTCTTGGAGTACAAGGATATTTTTGCATGGACATATAAGTACCTAAAGGAGGTACCACCAGAGTTATGTGTCCATAATATTACACTAATGCCTAGGGCACAACCAGTGAGAAGAATACTGTATATGATGAACCCTAAGTATGTTGCATTGGTAAATATAAAAATTAAAAAGTTGTTAGAGGTAGGCATCATTTTAAGAGTCACTACTAGTTACTGGGTTTCACCTATTATTATCATCTTGAAGAAGGAAGTGGATAAGATTCAAATATCCATAGACTTCAAGATTTTGAATGTAGTAACAATAAAATATCCCTTTCCTATTCCCTTTACAAACTCAATTCTAGAAGAGGTCACAAGACATGAAATTTATTCATTCCTGGATGTTTTTTTTTTGGTACAACCAAATAATAATCACCAAGGAGTATAATATGAAGACCAAATTCATTGTGGAGAATGGCATTTATGCATAGAATTGAATGCTATTTGGGCTATGTAATGCCCCAACCACATTTCAGTGCATTATTTTGTATATCTTTGATCAATTGACAATAGGAAAATTTAAGGCAATTCTGGATGATTGGTCCATTTATGGTAAGATCAAAGATCATTTACCTAGCCTCAGTGAATGCACGAGAAGGTTTAGGAATGCACAAATCTCCCTAAATCTATAAAAGTGTTTTTTGATGGTACCTTATGGGAAACTATTGGGACATATAGTGTGCAACGAGGGGTTGAAGATTGATCCTAATAAAATCTATGTTATATTACACATGGAGGAGCCATATGATGTGATCTCTTTAAAAAACTTCCTTGGATCCATAGGATACTATCGGATGTTTATCAAGAATTATGCGCATGTGTCCTATCCACTGGATTATTTAACTAAGAAGAATAATCCCTTTAGATGGATGAAGGAGCACAAAAGAGCCTTTGAGGAGTTAAAAGCTGAGCTGGTTAGTAGTCCCATTGTGGTGTTCCATAATTGGGATAAGAAATTACATGTTCATATTGATGCCTCAAACTTTATGGTTGGATATGCATTTACATAGGAAGGATAGTGTAGGCTGGATCAGCCTATAATTTTTGCAAGCCACCAATTGTCATGGGTAGAGAGAAATTACAATACAACAGAGTGAGAAGCTCTAGGGATGGTATATGCTATGCAAAATTTTAGGTATTATATATTGGTAAAACCTTTTGCATTCTAAAAAAATCATTAGGCTTTGTTGTACTTAATAAATAATCTAGTTATACAAGGATGAGTTAGCAGGTGGATCATCACTTTACAAGAATTCCTATTTTAAGTAGTAGTACAACTTGGTAAGAAGCATGTGATTGCATACTAGTTATCTCGAATACGATCAGGGGAACATACAGGGGCGGGTATTCTATATGAATTCCCTGATGCTCAATTATTTGCAATCAACATTGTCCCATCTTGGTACAATTTGATTGGATAGTACCTATCCATAGGGTAGTTGCCACAAGAATTGATTATAATAGAGAAGAAGAATGTAATCATAAAGTCAACACCCTTTCAGTTGATGGTGGGATTATTGTACAAATTGGGTATTTATGGTATCCTAAGAAGATGTGTAATGGATGAGGAAATTAAAGCAACATTGAAAGAAGCTCATGAAAGGAGGACACATGGAACCTGATGCCACTGCTTGAAAAGTACTCTTAGCAGGATTATGATGGCCCACATTATATAATGATGCAAAAGAATATGTAAGAGTATGTAAGACTTGCCAAAGAGCTGGGAAGCCAATACAAATAGACTTTATGCCATTACACCCATCAGAACCCTAGGAACTATTTGAGAGATGGGGTTGGAATTTGTTGGACCATTGAGAATAACTCGTAGATGAAAGTGTTGGTATATCATGGTAGACACTAAATACTTAACAAAATGGGTTGAGGCACAAGCACTACCAAATAACTCAGTAAAAAGTATAGTACTATTCTTGTACAAGCAATTAATTACAATATTTGGTATTCCACTACAAATAATGAGTGATCGAGGAGGTCACTTTGTGAATGAGATCATAAAAAAGTTGACGACTGATTTCAAAATTTGACACACCTTTTCTAGTACATATTACCCTAGAGCCAATGGGTAAGTAGAAGTGACTCACAAGGTATTAGTGTCAACATGGTATAATTTGTGGAATAAAGGGAGCATATTGGGAGGAAAGGTTATCATATGTCTTTTGGGTATATCGAACTAACTTTAATCCAACTATAGACCATACACCATTTTAGCTAATGTATGGTCAAGAGGTAGTAGTACCAATAGATTTTTTGGTACCTAGTTTATGGGTAGCCATGAAGTATCACTTAGATGAACAAGAGAGTCTAGAGAAAATACTAATGACACTTTTCAAGCCAGATGAGAGAGGAGTCATGGCACAATGGGTGATCAAAGTGGCCTAGAAGAGAAGGAAGTTGTGGCATGACAAGCACCTTAAAAAATTAGAACTTAAGCAAGGCAACTTGGTTCTAAATTTTAATGGAAAATAAGAAATCAAATCGAGTAAGTTAAAAACCTTATGTCTTGGTCCCTTTCAATTTGTAGAAGTGAGGGACAATGGAAGTTTTAGATACTATAAATGGTTCGAAGTTGAATTCATATAAAGTACAATGTTTCTTATCGCTTCAAAAGAAGTTGAACGAAGACATCAAGCTCAGTTCAATGAACAAAAAATTAGAATTGAAGATCCACCATGGGAGGACCTTGACATGGGACTTGCATGCCTATACAAAAAAGGGGAGGAGGCAAGACCAATTATAAAATAGCAAGAATTGGTACCTCGACCCGGTAAGAGAAGGACATGAGTACACGTAATGTTCACAGATGGGACTAAAAGGATCAAGGAAGAAGATGAAGAAGGAATTCCTCCAAGGGATATAAGAAATATAAAAGAACAAGGAATGAGGTATTCATAGCTAGAGTATAGAGAATTACATCAACCATCAAAATATCGATGAAGAATGAGACTAACGGTCTGATATGCAGAAAAAACTAATAATTTTGATGTGGAAGCTCCAGAAGGGATAGGAGGTGACACTATAGAGGAAGAAATCATCAAATTCTCTCCCTTAGCTCATATTGGACTATTGTAGCAAAGGGTAAAACACCATATCTAGAAATTGCAAGAGGAGTATGAAATATTGCAAGGTCACACTACAAGAATCCATGAATAAACTATCCAAGACCTAGATGAGATGATGCAAATTATGTATGAGAAAAGAGTAATGAGGTCACATGAATTAAAATGTAAAGGAAAAGAACATGAGATGACACCATAAGTGAGTAGTTCATGCCATGATGGTGCAAGTACTAGTAGGGGAGAAAACTCACAAATAGTACCTCATGGGATTCCCAATGACCCTTCAATACCAGAAGAAGATGAGGAAATAAATTGGTGATATATTGAAGAACAACCTACAACACCTAGACCATAAGGTAATGTACACAAGGATTCAAGTGAATCCATTGATGGAGAGTTTCCTTGGCTAGTAAGAGATGAGATTTTTGATAGCGGTGATGATGAATTCTTAAGGTAAACATAGGTACCTCATGCTAGACCTAACCTTGAGACCTATGCAATAGCCTATCGATAGTTGAGGCAACAAAGGAGAAAAGTGTGAAGACTTCAAAGATTAATGAACTTACCAATAAATTGGTCAGAACAAAGGGATGATGACCTTAATTATTCTAAATTTTAGTCTAATTTATTGGAACCATATAGGTTAACTCCCGTAAATGTGTCTCCATAATGATGCTGGAAGGAAATATGATGGACACACTGACTAGTACATGCAGATCATCTAATGCAAGAAATTTAAGAATTATCATCTAGAATATAAAGAAATGAAGGTCACTTGGCCAACATAGAATTGGTTATAACCTTGGTAAGGAACCAAGAACCCACAAGATAGCATTGAGGTCATAAGGGGGGAGTACATCCACTAAATACTAGAAGGGGTAGAGAAGATATTCCATCTAGAGGAGGTAGAGGATGAGAAAGGATGTGACACCCTACTCCTAGATGGCCAAGAGAGACACCATTGGCATGTTTGAATTGGACCATGAACCTGCAAGGTATCCCTTAGTTGAGAGGTATTGTACCAAATATCAAAGAAATACAACCATGGGGATGACCTCCATTGATCCAACTAGGACCAAGAAGAGTGGAAACTAGAAGAGGATTACCTCAAGGGAGGGAAGTTTCCATGGAATTTTCAAATAGGTACTACATCAAGAGGATTGGGTCATGGAAGACCTATGTAAGGAAGAGGCTTTATCAATAGAGGAAGAGTACACTTCATCGATGAAAGAAGTAAAGGACTTTAAAGGACTCACTCACCATGCTTATAAGATAATTTTATATGAGGATATAGGTGGAGGAGTCACTCAAATGATATTGGATCAGTAAGAGCAACCCTATATTGTGGTTAATCAATAGAACAACGATTTGAAGTATTGCCAATTGGAAGTCTTGCAAGTTTTAATTGTACAATTCCAAATTGTACACATGGCAATCAAAGAGAAGAAGATCAAATAGATGGTCGTTTGGCACCTAATGATGTGATTACCCATAATATAGAAGTGGGAAACCCAACTACGATTCTTGTGATGATAAGTGTCAAGATATTAATGAAAAAATACAAAAATATCTTAATTGTGAAAATCCTCCAAGATGCAATTAAGATGGAAGGGGTTGAAAACCAAAAATGATGACCCCTTATAATAAAAAAGAGAGAAAAGAAAAAAATAAAATTATATTAATTGTGAAAATCCCTTGGTATGCAATTAATACAGAGGGTGGTTAAAAACCAGAAATGATGACCCCCTCTAGGAAAAAAAAGAGAGAAAAGAAAATAAAAAAGGAAATAAAAGAGACAAAGAAAAGGACAAAAAATAAGAAAATAACAAAATCGCATGCGCAAGGGCAAAAATTTGTCAATCATCTATAAAAAGGATAAAATAACATGCAAAGGTAGTAGGATTCCATGTATTAAGATGTTAGGGTTTCAAAATTATATAAGCAAGGTTCTAGGCAGAAGTTTTCTTTCCCACTTGCAGATCATACACATGCAACACTAAAATTCAAAGAATTTGAAGGCAAAAAGGGTGCAACTAGAAATAATTTTCCATATGGGTTTTTGGAATTCACCATATTGCTATAATTTTTGTGACCCATTTTAAATCTACACCACATAAATTTTTGGTTTCAAAAAAGCAACCTGATTGGAGAAAAAGCTACCAAAATTAGGTTTTTTACTCCAAAAAAACTAAGTTTTTAGAAATCATGTTGCAGGTGGATATAAACTATTGTACGAATAATGTTTGTAGGAAATAAATCACCCAAGGAAACCCTTATTGGAGAAAAATTAGGGCTAGGGTTTAATTTTTCCAAAAATAGGGAAATGGAGAATTGCAAAAGGGTAAAATAAGCAAACCCTGGTATAGAAATTAAGCCATAAAAGTAGGAAAAAAAAATTCTATGCTTGCATGTGTGAAGAAGTTGGAAATTATGATTGTACAATGCTACCAAACTACTAGAAAATTCCATTTTGGAGGAAGATTACACCAGGGAAGGAGAAATTGCATAAATTCTATCGAAATTGCATAAATTCCATCGAAATTGCATCGAAAATAGAGATTGCATGTTTTCGACAAATGGGTTTCATAGAAATCATACCAATTGAAGAAAAATAAGGGTTTTTTTACCAAGTAATTTTTTTAGGGCCATGTGTACAATTTCAATGTGTGATTGTATGATTTTGAAGCACATTGTACGATTACCAGGCTCCTAGAGACTCGATTTGGGCAATTTTGAAGATATTGTACGATATTTTTCGTATTTTTATGGATCCTGATGAGGTTGTATGAAATGGAAGCTCAAATATATTATTTGGTAGTTGCTTGTTTGATTTTAGATCAAGGTTGTATGATTTGAAGTACCATTTGTATGACTTACTACAATTATACAGAATCAAGTGCAATTGAACAAATCTAGCTAGAATGGTACGATCTACCCAGGGTTGTATGATTTGAAAACATACATGTATAATTTTTTAGAGGTCTTGTATGACCCTGATAGTATTTGTATGTTTTGGAAGTATATGTATGGACTTTTGGAGTGGTTTTTTACAGAATTGTCCTACGTTGCCAAGTTGAGGAGAGAGTGTGCAAACAAGGTTTCCACTCAGTGATGGCATAAGTATGAGCCCCAAGAACACTAAGCTCATTCTTATTGGATTGTAGCATCTAGGATAGAAATATCACCAGGACCACTACAACATAGAGAATCATGACCCAGGTGATCTCCCTGAGTTTACCCCATTCAACACCAAGGATGCTGATTTTAGTCGCACAGGAGGCATGGTAATCATTCTTGGAGAGGAAGAGGAGTTAGGCCATGGAGGGGTCAGAGATATTTATGTGGTGGTATAGGAGGTGTACCACTACAATATAAAATGGAGTAGATGGATCCACTTAGGGCACACAAAAGGAAACTTCTTATTGAAGTTCATCAAGAGAAGACTTCGGAAGAACAAGAAGACCTGCCTAGTGAAGCAGAGGAGGAGCAAGTGTATATCAAGGATGTCACTTTTGGGAAGCCAACAAGAGAATTTTGTAGAAAATGGTGGGAAAACAATGATGCCAATCATACATTGAAGTAGGCACTCTGGAAGGCCAAAGAGAGTATTATAGTGCTAATCTTGTTGTAAGATAAAGTATTCTTCAATGAATACTTGTTGCAGATCCTCTAGTCATACAAACCCACTAAGAACCACACTGTGGTGCGAGTGGGTAATAGGTACATCAAGGTGGATTTTTTAGTAGAATAATTTTGATAAATATTTGTATTGCTTAGTGGATTTTTTTTGCAAATCCTCTAGTCAATCCAATTGAGAATAATAGGTTAATTACAACACTCACATCTATGAAGTCACCTGTGGTAGCCAAGATTTATGGTATTGGAACCCATGGAATTAAAAATATCCAGTTGAAGACTAATGATTTGGCATGCACAATGAATGTTGTCATGGCCCATCTATCTAGAGAATCATGATATTTGGAAATGCTAATCTAGATGGCACAATACGTGGAAGGTGTTTATAATGGCATGAAGTATGATTGGGGAACATATTTATAGGAACAAATGCAACAATTACTAATATTTAGGAGGAATATGTTCACCATGAATTTTCATGCCATTGCTCTATTATTGGACGTAGTATCTAGAAAGGGAATTCCATTTCCTGGTAGGATCCAATCATGGGAATTATCGACATATTAGCCTACCATACTGCGATGGGTAAAGACTATGTCTCTATTAAAGGCAACTCTAGATAAATAAAAGAACAAGAAGAGTGCAAAGAAACCAATACCTATGATGCAGGAAGAGGCTAAGACTACATATTATGAAGATGTTCATCCAAGGAGGAAGAGAAGAAGACAATTGGAACCGACCTTAGAAAAACAAGCCCAAGTCCAATAGCTACTAGAGCAGTTAATCTCTTTTCAAGAGGAGGAGAAGGTGGAGCAACAATATAGTCCTATAAGGATTCATACATGAAGGCAATGAGAGAAATAGAAGAAACACGTGCAGCAAGAGCAAAATGAGATGACACTAGAGGAAGGGTACTCTGACTCAGAGTTAAAGTTGCTAAATTTTAACATACTAGATCTGGAAGGAGTGGGAAGAGGAATGGGATATTTGTAATTGATCCAGACGTCTAATTTTATTTTTTTGGATTCATCCATATATTTTATTGGAATGATAGTAGTACCACCAACCCCAAAATAAAAATTCATTATGGAGGTTCCGTTGGAGGAGCCTAAGGGAACAAATAAGATAAATATTGTGATGAGAGGTGGTAACAACAAATGGGAGAATACAAGTACATAGGTACCATAGGAAGAGTTTACTCCTGACAAGATAGTTGCAACTCTAAGGGGAGTGCACATGAACCCATAAAATGAAGGGTTGCCAAAAATTTGATAAGAGAACTTGCCTAAACTAAAAGAGGAAGTCCAAGTACTGGTGGAAGAACAACAATATACAAAGGAAATCATTAATGTTAGGGAGACACAATCACCAGAAAAAGGAGATACAAGTAAGATAGTAGCACACAATCCACTATAAGAATAAAAAGTAACCAGTATGACCAAGGAATTTGGAGGAAGTTCAAAACCATAGGTAGATGAATAATAACTTACCCCACCATAGGATAATACTGTAGAGCTTCATACAATATTTTTAGTAGAAGTACCTCAATTTGGTATTTTGTAATATGAAGGTGAGAATACAGATGAGTAGGTGGAGCACTTCTTTCAATAGGCCAATGAAATATTTGCCAGTGTCAGGTTACAGTTTTGCATTGGTGGTGTTGGGAAGTTGAAACAGTGGAGGGAGTAAAAATTCACCAAATTAGAAAATATCATGGAGTGGGTGTGCAATGAGTATCACACAAGGCATATAGCACATATCCATGCACAACATCCATGGTTATTCCCTGGGGGAGATGTAATTATGATTCTTGGAAGATAGCAGTTACCAAAGGGAGTGAAGACCAATTATCACATAATGTCACATATGTATATGGATAAGACAACCTATTAGACTTGTAATTTGAATACAGTGGGTACAAAATTTTGAAGAGTACCTTCACAATTGGCTTTCACTCTGAGGAAATTGAATTTCTTGACATATTGTATCAAGTGGCTTAGCTTGGCTTTCACTCTAAGTATTGATTGTTGAGTTACGTATTGTTCATTGTGATAATTTTTATGGTTGTAAACAATTCCAATGACTATTGTATAGGATTACTCATAATTTGTATATTACAACAATTCTCCTTATTTCCTTCCCTTGTGAATTCCACCATACATTATGGTTGTTGTAGGTTGTATAATTAATATTTGATGCATAACTTGGAATGTTAGATGGATGGAATTGCATTGTGAATGATCCTAGCTATTTTATATACTTTGTGTGAGTCATGTAATTGATTATATAAATAATTAAAGCCAAACCCTAACATTTCTTAGCAGTTGTATAATTTTTAGAATTGTCCATGGTGAATACAATTTATTACTAGTGAATTAGTTTACATGTTAGGAAGAATTGGAGTAATTGACACATAAAAACTTCCCAAAACCTATCTTGGAAGGATTGGTTGTGCAAAGTGATAGATATGAATATTATTTGCAGCAAGGGTTCGTACAAACCGTACAAGTTTTGTACCAAATCATACAAACAATTAATTTACCCGATTAGGTAACAAATCTGCAACTCAAAACCTACCAAATAAGGAAATATTGATAGTTTGGAGAAATCGATTACAACACTGATCAATTTAACTTGCAAAACCTATTATAGTGAATTGTATGAGTATAAAATCATACTAGGTGCAGTGTCGTATCATTTAGATTATACAACTGTACGATTTGGTGCCCGTATAAGTTGTTTTGGCAAATTGACATAGTGTATGATGGAGACCATACAAGTTGTACAATTTGTGCAAGTTGGGTTCACATTGGTAATAATTTCTAGAGCTTCCAAATCACCTCCCCTTTGGGAATACTACACCACTAGCTCTACAAGATCAACTAAAAAGTCTATAAAATTGAAATTTTTGAATCAATATGGATGAAATAATTAGAAACACATTTAATGGAAATAATGAGGAGCTATCTCATGAATTAAGGTTTTACTCACAAAACCTAATAGATACATTTGATAGGTTCAAACATATATCTATATATTTTAAAGCAATATTCTATTTGTTCTTGAAGGAAGCAAAGGAAGATAATTTTATGACAATAATTGGCTATCTTCATGAAATATTATTCAAGACCTGGTGGAATACTCAAACATGATTATTGATTTTTTAGAAGAATATTTAATGATTTATTTAACACTTATATCTTATAAAATTTTCAAGGTGTGACACATAAGGAAATAATAATTTATAATGATGAATTGTTGAACCCAAGTAATTTTTTTTGTGATGATATACTACCTCATCATTGAAGATGTTCCACTGTTAGACGTATAGAAACGAAGAAGGAAAAGAAATAGGAAAATATATTAGATCAATATAGGCAAGAGGAAAATCAAATCAGAATCTAAA
The DNA here is from genome assembly GCA_028583015.1 of Wollemia nobilis. Lineage (NCBI taxonomy): Eukaryota > Viridiplantae > Streptophyta > Pinopsida > Araucariales > Araucariaceae > Wollemia > Wollemia nobilis. The sequence continues at coordinate 17,063,866 of JAQPPZ010003374.1, forward strand.
GGAGACACCTACACAATAAATCCAGTCCTTAATCTATAGGAGGTATATTGAAGGTATCTACAAGTTGAAGATCCATATTGAAGACTAAAGTCTTCAATAACCAAATAATGTAATACAGGGGGTGTTGGAATATATTATATTATTTTGTACACGTATTAGATTAGGATTAGTATTTAATTTATGCAATGTAATAAGTGCACAAGTGTGCATAATATTCAATAATGTAAATGTACACATTAGTCCACGTGTACATGAGTCCATACAATAGGAAGTTGAAGAGTCTAGAAGCGTGAATGCCAAGAGTTCTACATATGAAGAGTCACATTACATTATATATGCAGAGTAATGTGAATATGTAAAGTGACATGATTTGATATGACATTACTTAGTACTTTTAGAGCTATGGCACCATTTCCATGAGCATTTATTTATGCCATATTTAGGAGTAGTTATTAGAGTTATTTCTATGTTTTATACTTGCAAAATATTTCCATTATCATATACATTGGTTTGTGACTTTATTTGATATCTTTTGGTTTATTTATATTAAGTATATAGCTTCAAAAGCTAAAAAACAATAACAAGAAAGAATATTAAAACCCCTATCAAGGGGTAATACAAAAATAAACATGTTGTAGGAGATGATGTGACAAACTTTCATCAAAATAATAACATAAACACCACTTGAAGTGCTCCTCAAAATTTGGTTGTTGAGAGGGAAGAAAAACCCCAAAGATAGTATAAGAATACTAGATAGAGTCAAATGTCTATGTTAAAGAGGCTCCTTGAATCTAAATTGTTATTTTAGTATGGTAATTATACAACTTTTGATAAGTCAACTAGGGTGTTTGAGTTTCATGGAAAACCTCAAAAATTCCCAAAAAACAACAAACAATTTTCAATGCAATCATCAAAAATCAATTTCTTTTATGAGAGTTTGTTTATTAGAATTATTATAATATAGGCTAGATACTGGATGGATGTTAGAAATGATATTTAAATGACCACTAACTATGTTATACATATTCATTTAATTTACAAAAGCTTATGAACATAAACAATACATCATTGCATCTCACATATGGGTGTCCAATTGATTAATTCATATAATAAGATATAGCAATTATAGTTCATGATTGTTATACATTTTGTGGTGTCATCCATTATATTGTCAAACTCATATTGCATTCATACATTATGTTTTAAACAATTAAAGCATATATGTCCATTTACAGTAAAATATCATCATAAAATTATGCAATATATACATGGCATGAATTATGTCATAACATCATAAAATTAAATGCATACAAGTACAGTAAATCAAACGTGCATTTAAAACATCATATATCACATTCTTATACATTAATCATAAGTAGTCCACCTACGCATTTATATCATTGCATCTCAAATCATACATTCATCATCTATCTAGTGCATGTCATCCATACATCACATCATATAGTGTAAAATAAAAATCACATCTAAGCATTGCATCCATATGCATCTCATAAAATATAAAAACAATAAAATGCACATATAATGAGTCTCAATGTCAGATCATATATATATATATATCTATATATATATATATATACATATATTGTATGTGTGTGTGTGTACCAAAAATATACAATCAACAGTGCATAGACATATGTCAAAAATACCCGTAGGCTACATTTGTGTAGGTCCTCAACCTTACACACAAAAATGGTATAATAACATCTATAAGATCTATACTAAGTAGCATCTCCTACGCCCCCAGCCTGAGAGGCTCCGCTATCACCTCCACCATCCATGTGAGTCCTCCTAGAGCTGGCACCCTAGGTCCTATCTAACCTATGTGATATGTGACTAGAGCTAGCCGAGGACTGGCCTATCTATCGAGTGTGATTACTATTAGACCCTGAATCCAGGGGCATCTCTAGAATAGCACCCCTAAGTAGCCCAATCGATCCCTTTAAGGTAGATATGTAGTCAACACTCTATACTCCATCATCGATGTGCTTCTACACTAGGACCCAGAGTCTCCTGATATCTACCCCTTGAAATAGTCCTGCTAATCCCTATGTTGCTTACACTGCTAGAGTAGCTAGAGGTGCTAGAGAAAACTGTGGAGAGGAGGGGTCCTCCATCCCAGCCAATAGCACATCATAATATACTTTGAGAGTGTCTAGCTGAGACTAGATGAGGATGCGATGGCCTGTAACCTGCTATATATTTGTATCTACTATGGTAATATTAGCCTACATAGTAGTCTTCTCCTTGTAGTTTTACCATCGTGATTCCCCTAATGTAAGTTGAGATTGTAGATCCCCCACCTTTGCCTATAAGGTGGTAATGGTGGTATCCTGATGTAAGAGCTATGTCTATAGAGAGCCTACATAAGTCTGTCTAGCTGAGACTAGATGAGGATGCGATGGCCTGTAACCTGCTATATATTTGTATCTACTATGGTAATATTAGCCTACATAGTAGTCTTCTCCTTGTAGTTTTACCATCGTGATTCCCCTAATGTAAGTTGAGATTGTAGATCCCCCATCTTTGCCTATAAGGTGGTAATGGTGGTATCCTGATGTAAGAGCTATGTCTATAGAGAGCCTACATAAGTCTGTAGGCTGGAAACCTAGGCCTTGAGCTATCCAAACTCACTATCCAGTGGGGCCTCACTCTCCTTGAGAGCATCATCCTCCTCATCAACTGGAGGTGCATCCTCTGTAGCTCCTCCATCACCCCATCTATCCTTAGTCCTATAATGAACTCGGTACTCATGAGGGTCTACCTCTGCTCCCTTTGCACCCTCAATTGTGTCTTTTGCTATCCTACCTAAGGGGCCCTCAAAACCCCACCATACCTTGAGGGTCTACCAAGTGTCATAATCAAGAGTAGTCCTTGCATCTGCCAGTCTTGACTCCTAAAATTCATCATCCTCATCCTCTAGTGGAGTCACCCTAGGCCTAGTCAAGTCCCTTTCTAAAGTGAAGTGACGGTAGATGGTAGGTAGCTCTAGAATGTCCTACCTAATCCCAAACTGTCGGGTGACATGAGATAAGTAGAACTCCCATACCTCAGACTTACATTCGAGGAGCCATCTATCTCTATGTGTCTGATGTAGTCGATCATTAGATTCCATCCATGGAGGGCAATCTAAGTATGGGTGCAAGTTAATATGATTTGCCTACAGTCCTGTGAACCGTCCAATGTAGTGAGCTAGATCCCCTACATGAGACCTACTTTGGAAGATCTCCTACTTGTGAGGCTAGCATGTTGCATAACACTGATGCACCTCCTTAATGGTGCCAATCTTGACAGTGAGGTCAATGGGGCACTCGATATTGCTGTGCTACCACCCCCAGATCTAAAGTAATAACCTACAATCTATGCCAACTCTACTTCTCTATGTAATATGGTACAACTCATTATAGAGCTATGCTAGTAAGGTACTCCACTAGGATAGGATCAGGGGATGATAAGTAGGACTCACTAGGACCTCCATCGTCCTAGCTAAGAGGTTCCACAGGAACCTTGCTCTAGATGTGTCGGGCAAGACAATTTGCACAATCAAGTGCATGAAGACGGTCTCTCACTTAGTGAAAACCCATTGTCTGTATCATTGCTCAATGTGGATCCCTCTGTGGTTCAAGTGTCGTTGTGTTGCCTCATTGTGGCAGTTAAAAATGTGATAAAATACTACATCCTTCACATTAGTCGATGAATATGTGATGGCCTCGCCATCTATTAGGAGTCAAAAGATACGGTAAACATCCTCCAAAGTGATGGTCATCTCACCTGTCTAGATGTGAAAGATGTTGGTTTACGCATCGCAATGTTGGGCCAATGCAGTCATATAGGCCTGATTGGCCCTTATTGTGGGGAGGCGTAAGATAGCCAAATCCTATTTACCCTGAACCACACTTGATCTGCCTAAGAAAGGGTACCACACATATTGTGAAGTATATTTGATTCCATCACCCTAGCAGTCAGGGTCTGATAGAAAGTAGAATAATAAGGTAAAAATAAATAAAAATCAACCATAAACATAAAAAAACAAACTTGAAAACATCAAAAAAATAAAAAAATTTCACAACACCAAAAACAATGGAAAAACGCACTTTAAAAGATCAAAAAAACTGATCAAATCCTTATAGAATTCAAAAAATATATATTAATTTTTCTAAAGTCGCGAACCGCGGCTCAGACCCACGGTCAAGGAGGCGATCAAATTTTTGACCGTTGGATTTTGAATCCTTCCACGGTTAACAATCGTGCCCCCCAATTTGCCAATTGGGGATCGTGCATGCTAGCCACGACTAGGTAGGAAGACCTTTTCCAAGTCATTTCCCATCCCGACAGTCCCTAGAAAATAGAAAATAATAAAAAACAAAACAAAAATAATAAAAGCAAAAAATTAAAACCCCTCCCCTTAAGCTAACCTAAGCTAAACCTAACTAGGGTGAGGTTCATTATCGGTAGTTTAATGAGGTTCATTTAACCCATTAATTAGTGAGGTTAATTTTAAAACTAGTAAAATAAAAATAGTCAAGGGTTTTGTGTGCTTCTACCTTAGTCACACCGACTCCTCTAGGTTGGGTTGCCATCAGTCTAGGTGGTAGTGAGGTCGAGTTTTCAGTAGTACTTCGTGTCAAAAATATCTACTCACCTCTTAGAGTGCTCAAGATTTTCAAGCTGTCAAACTAAAAATGACATCAAAAATGACAAGAAATTTTTTAAATATTTCTTATTTTTTTCTTGACCGTGGCTAACACTCACAGGCATAGAACTAGGGTTTGCCGACTGTGACTGTCAACCGCGGCTAGAAAAATTTGAAAACCTAGATATTATTGCCAAACACAGTTAGCAACCTACATTAAATGCTAAAAAATCCCATTGTAAGGAGCTAAAAATTGCTGAATTAAAAATACCCATTTGACCACAATTGTAAAAAAATTCACAAAATAACAAAAAAATCAGATAAAATCAAAGCCAAATGCGCCTCATATCTAGTAATTTACCCTATACACTTAGTAGTTGCAACGACTTGTGCTCCATGCAATCCGATAGGATGAGTAAATTACCATAAGGACATTTGGCATAAATTCATCATCGCTGAATTGATATGCTTCATTTCAAACCCTAAGAAGGCCTAAATGGTAGAACTGTTCCATAGAAATGAAGTAATCATATCACTTCTTCTATGACACTTTCAGTAGATCATCAAACAATATGATTCAATACATGCCTAATTGGAATTGTTATCATCTTGATTATCTAAGAAGGCCATTAAGGCCGAACCGATCCATGGGATAGAGTTGTACAATTACTCTTAACAGTTGCAATCATAGCTGATTAGGCCTAATAAATTATCAAATGCTAAATATTATTTTGATCAAAGTCATTCATAGTGGTCAAGTGATTCGTCACTTCATTTAATTGTCCTACCCTCATCGACTCGTTGCTTGAAGGGGTAGACATAATATCATAATCATAATCAAAGTCAATAGAAGATCCCTTGATCATAGATCTCTTGATCTTTTCAAAATTATGTTCGTATTACAAATCATTGCCAATGACTATCATAAGCTTAACCTTTACTAGGGCAGAAAGAAAATATGACAGTTAAGTTAGTAGCTCTCCTCCTTTTAGATCTATATGGTGTGAAATCCTATAGTAGCCCTGAGCTACCCGATCACCACTAGAGCTTGCCAAAGCTTTGCAAATTTAAGCCTTCCATCCAGTTGGAAGCAATGATTCTAGGATGCACATCCTTTTGTTGGACCCTAAGCATATAATGTTGATCAGACCAATGATCATCATCCAACCTACAACATCATTTTAGGAGGTTTATTTTTGCTTAGCGTTGTTCGATCTCACAACACATCTCAAAAGGGGTATCTATAGACACCTAAAATGTGTTATGTCAAGGTGACTACTCATATGGGACATGCTAGGAGATCATATAGAAGACCTTGGATAAATACCAAGGTATAGCAATGGTTTTAACCACTAAATTAGGTAGTTTGGCCTAATTAGGGTTAGCTATGTTTGACACCTACAGTTAGCAGTGTTGATCGCGCCTCAGATCTGTGACTAGAATAAAAAATTAGTTGGCCTTTGACCAATTCAAAGGTGGTTTCAAATGACCAATTGGTTGTAGATCTGAGCAGTTTGGAGGTGGCATGATCGAGAAGCTTCCTTCCAACTACTCCAACTACCCATTCTTGATCTTGGCTTCTCCATGAAGTTAAGAAATAGCCTTCCTAAGAGCTATAAGAACCCCATCCAAATGGGAGAGACAAGGAGAATGTAGGTGAATTTGAGCAGTGAAGCCCTATCGAATTCAACACTCACCTAATTGCATTGTAATATTGTTTTCTTACCCCTAATTGAGAGATTGAAATGGCAATTCTAGTCATGGAGGTCCTAGGAGGTTATGAGATCCAAGAAACATAATTACACCAATTTCATGCGTAATCAGAGCAATTCAACTACAAAATATGTCAGAGGACACAAAGGTGACCCTTAACCATCAATTTGGTAAGAGGATTCAGATATTTAGCCCTTGAATTGGAGGACAAGCACACTTCAATCTCTGCCATGGCTGTTAGCCATGTCTAATAGTGCTCACAGCACCACAAAGTCACAATTAGCATATCATCCCTGATTTCCTTGCTTTCTAACCGTAGGATTTGTTAATGGCATTAGGTTAAGCATAGTTTAGGTTTAGTTGCATTATTAGAGATTTTTGATAGGTAGAATTAGCTTGTTTAGTTGTCTTGCTTTCAATATTGTAACTAGGATATTAATAAATATTTTTCCTGCTTCCATGCTTTCAAATTCATAATTAGACCATTAGATAGATGCATATACTTTTACTTTACATGTTTCATAGAATATTTTCATGTTTTGCATAGGTTTACTAGCTTTCTTGCATTTTCTTGATTATATGCTAGTAATATCATATTTTCATACAATTTCCTCAAAAATCCTCATTAAGAGAGGTATCATTTATTATTGATGCTTCTTGTTGTTTATTGCATGCAAGACTAACAAGGTTTTGACATGCAAGGCAACAAATGCCTCTAATCATGGAGAAGAAGGTCATCGACACCTTGGAGTAGTTCGTGTCATTTTAAAAGACATTTGGAATGCACCTACCCCTGAGAAGGATTTAAAACTATTGTAATTGTTGTATCAAATGGGTATCCCTAAGAGGGATGGATTTGTAACTTGACTTGACTCAAAATTAATAAAATATCTTTGTATTTTGTTTCTTTTCATTCTTGTCAATTTGTGTATGCCTATTTGCATCATTTTCAACAATTTCAATATTAGGTGCAAGCCTTTTTGGATGCTACAATATCATTTAGGTTGCATATAATTATATTCCAACAAATCCATTGGCATACCCATGATTACATATCTACACTAGTATAGGTAACCTCATATGAATTATGATTTCTCCTATTTTTTATTCTACTAGTTGTGAGCATGCATCACCTCATATGAATTATGATTTCTCCTCTTTTTTATTCTACTAGTTGTGAGCATGCATCAAGAGAAGTATAATTTCCATTTGGTGTAGAACATGCATTCATTGACATGCTTAATTCACTGATTAATTTATATTTTATCTGATATTTAGGAAATGACTATATGTATTGTAGGTTATCATATAGATGGATAAAATATTAATGAAATTTTTTGAAAAACACATGATTCTTCATTTCATCAAGCATTACAACCTGCTTTGTAAATATTGATGGAATAGATGTAGTTCTCAACTATTGAGCACTAATGAGGTATAAACATAATTACAAACTAAATAAATGTTGTTACTCATTAAAAATATACAATCTTGCTTCTTTTATCTATTCTAGATTAATTTTTCATAAATTTTATATCTATTGAGATAAATTTAAAAGGTATAAAAAATAACATTATACCTAGTTTTCTAATAGTTGAAACATAATCTTATATAAAATATAATAATTTGGATCACATGCTTAGTAGCAAAGCAAACGTCACTCCTTGATCTTTTGAAAATTGAAGGTAGAGGAGTTGGTTACAATCATTATTTTTAGTAATTCCAAGCGCACGGTTCAAACCATAAGTATTGCTCCCAACAACCCATCGTCTCGTTGTTGTTGACCCGACATGAGATGGAGACCACCGGTCGCTTGGGATTTGTACAATCATCATCGATCTGGTGCGCACTTAGAGGATTCAGCACGGACTACTACCTTTGCTAAAGTTGGCAGCGTGCCCCCAAGGTTTAAACCTAAGTTTCTTCTTTACAAATACTTGACCAATAAAGCCTTTGTCAATCCACCTAACCCTTGGGGGCTAAACAAGCTTCTTTAAGGAGGATATCATTTAAGTTTTTTTCAATGAGTTTACACATGTTTTTATAAGGGGTCATTGTCCCCTCATTAGGCCATCTAAGTGATAAATATTATAACAAATAAAAATTAGACCATCCAAGTGATAAATAACAACCATACCAATCATACCATTTTTATAAAAAATAATGTGATTAGGAAAAAAAAAATTATTTTCTTAAAAAAAAGAAATCTATGCATATTGAAAAAATTAAAAAACCTTAGCAAAAATATGGTTTACAAATTAAATCTTTTAAAGATCAATTACTAATAAAATTATAAAGTTATAGCAAAAAAAACTAAGCTAATTTAAAATTAATTTCTATTCAAAATTAAATCTTTAATAAGGATTTTTTTAAACACCTATCTATATAAAAATGTTAAACATTTCAATATAACCTAATAATATTTCATCTACACTTACGTTTTAAAAACTATATATATTATCACATTTTAAAATGTTGTAAATATATATTTTTTAATTTTAATTATAATATAATGATATATAAATTGAAAAAACACGAGATAAAAATACACTCGTGACTAACCACTTTGACTGGATATGCCACGACCTCCCCAGCGAAAGGAAAGTGTATGCCCGTGTTGAGTCCGGTGACCTTAAATACACTCGTGACTAACCCAACTTGGCAAATGCAACTTGCACAGAAACGGGTGAACGAACTACGTGTTCTTCATGCATAAAAGTTAATTTTTTTAATTTTTTAAATCATAAGGTGTTAATGACAATCATTTTTAATAATTAAAAGTAAAGTTTATTAGTTTGGTTCTTGAGTGAAATAAAAACCATTTGTCTCTTAAAATTAAAAATAAAATTTATTTTGACTAGGTGTGAAATAAAAACCTATCTCTTAAAATTTAGTACCATTATCTTCAATTATCTTTTTGATGACTTTAAATAAATTGGTAACAAGTCATCGACTGACTTGAAATATATGTGTGCATGTGATTTTACAAAGAAAAAGGAATTTCTCATATAGACGACGACAGACAGCATGAGGACCACGCACCTCATTAGAGAAAATTTCACTGGTATGCATTAACAACCCTTCGTGGAATACACGGAAAGCTCAAGATTTCTTTCGTATGGTTGATTTGAAACATTGCAAAGAAAAATCTCATCAAGACCACCACGTACAACATATAAATTAGTGTATGAATTACTAATAAACTATTTAATACTTTTGAATGAGAGAGTTGTAGAGATCTTGAATTTCAATATTTTATAATTGCTTGACCATCTATTTAGGACTTAATGAAGTTGTTCGTAATTTTTTCATTAGTATCTTTCTGAGATTCGTCAAGAAACCATGTTTCTAGAAGATGATTTCAATGTAAGGGTCCAAACTAAGGGTGTTAGGTTGACTTAAAGCTACAACGAGGAAAAAAGGAATAAGGGTCATTAGCAAAAGTGAAACAGGGAAAATTTTGATAAGCCTATAAATGATGGTGTCTTGGAGGATTTTTAAGAGACGCCATATCTTGGCACACATGTTTAGAGTTATGACATCCTGACACAGATTACACCAAAGCTTGGGACTAAGGCACATATTATCCGTGGGTATCTTAGGATAGTTTGATTGCCTAGTGATCAGTCCAGGTTGTACCTTAAAATTTGAATCGACCTTAGAAATGAGGGTGTGAGGCATCATCATATCATCTATACCATCTCAAACGTTGAAATGGGGTCTTGTGATTTGCATGCCCAAGGATGGTCCAAAGATTATTGATGAAACAAGGACTTTGCAGGTCCTGCCAAACACTTTTTAAAGAGAGCACATCCTAACAAACATTTTTTGAGGGCATGTAAGCAATTATGTTACTTTGCCCGAGGGTGGCACAAAGACATGTACTGCTAATACCAATATTATAAAGATCTTCTTGCATGTTTCTTGAAGAGAGTAAATTACAAACATCAATGCTTTGAGAAAAAGTTGTGCTAGGAGGAGGAGGGGGAAAGTTGCCATGCCACATGATGATAGAAAACCATGGGATTCTGTTGAAACTGTGGCTTTGAGAGGTTTCCCTATAATAATTGGAGTGATTCACAAGGTCAATAATGTTCACTTGTTCTTCCTGCCAGATCTTGGATGGAGGAGAATCCTCTCTTCCTTTAGTGCTTTGGGACTAGGAAATGTGATCTCGTTCCAATAAATCCTGCTTTGGATAGGGGGTATTGACATTACCCTTGGCTCGGTGAGTGCTGACTTGGGAGCCAAAAAAACCCTCCCTACCCATTGATGATGCCACAAATTTGGGAATCTTTTGACAGAATCTTTGAGTATCCCAAGTGAAAATATTTGATTGATTACCAGAAGTCCACGTCATTACACCATACTGGATGCCTAGGTTATTGGTGACCAAATAATGTTGACTGGGATTAGAAAGGGAGATAAAGGTAGAGATTAAGCAAGGGACTTCTGATTCCAGCGAGGAGGAGCTATTACATAAGACAAATATCATTAGTGGGGTTACCTATTTTGAGCTCGTGCAGGAAAGATATGTTCCAAACTTGGAGGGAGTCTTCCCTAACAACTCTATTGGCCAGTCAATCAACAACTTTATTTCCCTCTCGGTAGACGTGTTGGATGCTAATGTTATTGTATTTGTTGATGAGGCTCTTACATTTTCCTAATATGTTGCTTAAGGACCAAGAATGGGCATGGTTTCCTTTTAGGCAATTGATGATGTGTAGAGAGTCTCCTTCGATTATTAATTTGCTGATGTTGAGGTTGTCAATAAGGAGCAAACCTTGATATAGTGCTAGAGCTTCGACCATATTGTTGGTTTGGATTCTGATATTTTTTGCAAAGGCTAGAACCATTCTCCCCTAGTCATCTCTAAGGATGCTTCCCCCACTAGCTGCACCTGGGTTCCCCTTCGTGGTCCATGAAAATTGAATTTATGCCAACCAGAAGACGAAAGCGTCTACCTGATGATAGACCCGTTGAGAGTAGAAGAAGACATATTTGAAACATTAGTAAGCTTAAACTGGGAGGCTAGGTGGGGCTCTAAGTCGGTTTTGGGAGTTTCAGTGGAGAAGACTACAGAAGCATTTGTCAACGACCAAAGAAAAAATTCTAAGAACGAGTTTACGGGGTTCACTAGCATGGGCTTTGAAAATTTCTATTGTTACGTTCTAACCAAATTTTTCAGAGGTAATGATCTAGGCCACTCTTGAAAAAATTGAAGGATAATTACTGGTTGAACCCAAGTGATATTGGTATTTTCAAATAGAAGATTCAACACAAACATCGAAAAAAAGCATTCCAAAAATATATGGGAGGTAGATTCCCAACTAGATTTGCACATAATAAAGATATACAAACCTTTAGATATAAGTTTATCTATAGTAAAAAAATTATTTTACGAAGAGAAAAAAGAAACTTTGGGGATTACATTTTTAACCCAAACAAATTTGGCAAGTTCCCACTTAAGAGGAGGTAGACGAGGTGGATCTTGTTATGCCTTTAATTTTAATATTGATATGAAAGAGCGAAAATTATTTTTTTAATATTATTTATATATAAATAAGAAACTGAAATATAAAACCAAATTCACAAAACCAATTTCAGATAGAATAACAATCGAATTGATACAAACAAATCCTGTTTTTCTTAACTGAAAATAAGTTTTAAGTGCAATAAAATACAGTACGAAAGTGCAACTGATAGTGTCGAACATGCACAATCAATCTACCTAGCCATCAAAAGTAATAGCACACGCAAGATTACTCATCTAAACAAATAACATGCAAGTTTCAGCCGGGAATCTATCGTCCCTCCAAAGAGTTGGAAATGGAAGCATTCATACTGATTGAACTTCTCGTCTCAATGGAAAACGGAAACGGATACTTGGAGTTGGAAATGGAAGCATTTATATTGCTTGATCTTCTCGTCTCAATGGAACACGGAAACGGATACTCGGGAAGGGATGCTTTTTCCTCAAGTATTTCTACCACTTGCCTGGTTCCAAGTCTTGCTCCCGCCTTCTCATTAGAACACATCATTCCCAATTGTAGCACTCTCTCCATCTCATCCTCATCGTATTCACCATTCAGTTTCGGATCCGCGGCATCCATGACCCTGCCCTCGGCATGCAGCTCTTGCACCCAATCCACCAAAACTCTTTGCGAATCATGGAGAGAGCGATCCACAGGCTGCCTTCCGCATGCAACCTCCAACATTAAAATCCCAAAGCTGAACATATCCGAGGCGGGAGTGGCCTTCCCCGTGCGCCGCAGTTCCGGGGCGATGTATCCCAGCGTTCCCATCACACGAGTCGTACATGGGTTCTCATTATGTCCATACAAACGAGCGAGCCCGAAGTCCCCCAACTTGGCATTAAGCTCCGCATCTAACAAAACGTTGCTGGATTTGATATCCCTGTGCACTACTATCTTCTCCCATTCCTCGTGCAGGTACAACAAACCTGCGGCCACATCCTTCAAAATTCTGTACCTCTGAGGCCATCTCAACACACTCCTCGGATTCCCAAATATCATCTTCTCCAAGCTTCCATTTGACATGTAGTCGTAAACTATGAACAGACGTGTTCCCCGCCTGCAATAGCCTCTGATTTGCACAAGATTTCGGTGCTGGAGACGACCGAGACTTGAGATCTCTGCTATGAATTCCTTCACCCCTTTGTTAGCCTGTGTCAAAATGCTCTTCACAGCAACCTGGAGGCCGTTTGATGGAAGAACCCCTTGGTAGACTCGGCCGAAACCTCCGGAACCCAAAAGTTGTTCGTCTTTAAACCCTCTGGTTGCAAGACGCAGGTCTTTGTAGTTGAATCTGTGAGGCCAATACTCCATCTCCCAATCTTCAATAAAATCCATATCCCTTTTTCTTTTCCACTGCACAAACGCTACTACGACGAGGAGCAGGAGAAGCAGCAACGAAGCTGTGGTAACACCCACTATTAATCTTGATATGGAGGAATTGGGACTTTTGTGCATAAGGGAAGGGAGATGAGATGTATCAAGCACCGGTGCTACCTCATCTGTTGCGAAGCTCCAAGCGAGGATGCAATGGTCTTCCACAGCGGTTCCTGTCGCTGCAGAGAAACCCACGTACATTTCCTCCTCGAGAATCATGGGCAGACTCAAATTTTTCACCGATATTAAGGGTTTCTGTGGGCGAAGGGAACCGGCCGGCGCAATAGAAACATTGAGCTGCTGTTGAAGATGATCATAATCTATCCAAGCTTGAATGTTCTGTCCATTGTTGAGATCAATGTCTTGGAATTGGTTCATGCCAATCCAGTAACCCGCACTCTCAGAGGCTACAGAGGTGAGGTCGTTGACGTCCACGCCGACGTGATTGTCGTTAATGTCTTGAAATTCCACGTTCTGTATTGTGTCGAATTCTACAGCGAGCAGATGATTGTAGGGCTTCCCGTTGCTGGAAAAATTCAGCAAGCCGAGGAACTGAGTTGTTGAATTTCCTATTCCTACGGGAAACTTGTGAGGCGTCATGAAAAACGTCATTCCCCGCCCGCTTACGGAATTTGAAGAAGGTGGAACTATTGTGAATACGAAGGTGGTACTAAATGAGAAAGTATCATTAATGGACCCTTTATCTTTCATAGGCACAGGCTGTGAATATAAAGCCCGGCCGAAAACATGTGGTGATTGATCGGTGAGGCAGATGGCAGGGAAACGGAATGAAGCATTCGCGATCAGTGTGAGATCAGTTGATCTCTTGAACTGGTTGAAGATGAAGGAGGTTTTGGCTCGTGCAGTAAGCAAAATATGCATCACCGCCGTTAGAACTGCGAGGACGGGAGGCATGACCGCCATTGATTTTGATCATGTAAAAGGCTAGGAATGTGGAAACAATTCGTTCGTAAACTAGCTGTTTAAAACAATAGGAAAGGGCAAAGAAATTACGGGGAAACAAACAAAAACAGACTGGGGGCATTTTTCAAACTTGTGGATTACGGAATACGAACATTTCTGCGGTGGTTCATGTTTCCCGTAATTGTGTTTTCATTTGGCTTGGTCAAAGATTAATCTTGTTTGGAATTGTTTAAAGGTATACCAAGGACACTGCCAGGGCATGAAAATAATGGGAAGCGGGTGCGTTTTTCTACATTTTGTTATATGTTTAGACTATACTATCTGGTTTCCAAGGGAAAAAAGAAAAAAAGAACTTACATTTTCAAGCAATAAGACAGACATCGTTTTCAATCAATTCGGGAAAACATGGTGATAAAGAAACAAAGTGCAGTGTTCACACGAGAAAATCAGTCTTAAGACGAGGGTCGGTGGCAATTGTCTTTGAAAAGGTCGAACATTCAAGTAAATGTTATCACAAGCACTACATGTCCACAATATACCGATAAAAATTGTTTGTCCATTATTGATTTCAGCAACCAAGAGGATCCAAATTTTATTATAGGGCATATCATTGAAAATAACAATTAAATATAATATTTCTATATTATGACATGAAATAGGTGATCCAAATATTAGAGGGATATATTATTCAAAATTAAATATTAAAATAAAATAAAATTTTCTTATGAAATATGTTATTAAAATAAATTATGTTAATTATTAAAAAATAAAAGGTAAATTATTTAAATACTATATAGTATTAAACATTAAAAAATAAATATACCATACTATCTGGTTTCCAAGAAAAAAAAACTAACATTTTCATATTATAGGGCATAGCAACCAAGAGGATCCAAATTTTATTATAGGGCATATCATTGAAAATAACAATTAAATATAATATTTCCATATTATGGCCATCGTTTTCAGGAACTAGTTGATCCAAACATTAAAGATATATTATTCAAAATTAAATATTAAAGTACATCTAATAGCATTTGGTGTAATGGCAGTTGCCTAGTTATTATTATCATGTGAGGTTGATTCTTCTTGTGTAGTGTTGATATTTGTAAACGATGTTAAATATAAAGTAGAATAAAATTTTATTATAAAAATATGTTATTAAAATAAATTATATTAATTATTTAAAAATTAAAGGTAAATTATTTAAATATTATATATGGTATTAAAAATTTATTATAGAAAAAATAACTTAAATATTTAAATTAATTACACATCAAGTAACCTTACACTTATAACTAATTTGATGTCATACTATATTTAATGTGTAATTATCTTTGGATTGTTGACATATTAAAAGAATTGCTTGTATAGAAGAAAAAACATGAGATGGAATATACAAAACCATACAAAGGATGTAAAATTTGAAACAAGACCATCTCGCCCAAAATCATACAAAGGATGGAAATTTGAAACAGGGTCATTCTGCCCAAAATTTAAAATTGAAATTTAATAATGAAGTAGGAAAAACAAAAAAAAATAAAATTTAAAAATCGTTTCTGCCCACAAACGACCAGGGATGCAGTTGTAGGATGTAGACCAAGAAGCATCTGCAGGACGCAAACCAGGACACCAACTGGGATGCAATCCATGAAGCAAAAACTAGCCAAGATGTCGATCAGGATGCAAATCAGGAAGCAGCAAGAGGAAAGCGAACAAGATGCAGTAGTAGGACGCGGTCCAAGAAGTAGCAGGATATCAGGGATGCCACAACACAAGCCTAAAAAGTGGAACAACAATCCTGAGGATCTCCTTAGGCTAGGATATCCTCTTGCACATAGAGGTGAACTTCAAGGAAGCCAAAAGACCCAAGGAAATGAAGGCCTACAAAACCTAGGTGAAGAGTAGAGATGGGCAGGAAGATTCCAAGGATCCAGATTTGGAGGAGTCGGGATAAACCAAAGCTACTGAAAAAGCACAAGTCCACTCCCCAAAGATTGAAGGATGTAGTATGGTACCTCAAGCAACCAAAAAGGATTTGGAACCCCCCATCCCTTCAGATGAATAGATTCAAGGACTAAACCTGGGAAGCCAATGGTTCTACTCAAAAGTTTTTAAAATGCAAGGCCACCCTTGAAGCCAAGAAGAAATATCTGAGTGTACACCAAAAGGATCAGGTCCAACAACAAGAAGCCCCCAAACAAGAGCTCAAAAATGAAGCCCACCCACGAGAAGGGACCACCAACGAGCACCCACCCATGACCTCACCACTCTGCATGAACCGAAGGGACTCTGGCCTCTAGCACCAAGAAGAACACCACCACTATTGGAACTGGAGAAATAAATCTCTACAGGCCACCAAAGCTAGGAAACCCAACATAGCCATGGGGTTAAAAGCTAAAAACCATCGCATAAAAACAACCCAAAATCACCCCAACTGGTTTGGGATAGTAAGTGGCCCTATCTCCCTAGAACAACCAGATATAGCAAGAAACTACTAAACCCAAAAGAAATCAGCACAAACCAACCATGAACCCACAACTGGTAGAGAACCCTAGCAACAAAACCAAACAAGCATAGAGCAATCATACAATCAAAGCCAAAGGCAACCAAGGGAACACCATCAAGAAATACAATCACTCTACACACCTGCCAACCAGAGCGAGATCCAACCAGGGGATCAACAACCAAAAATTTCCATGGAGTCAAAGGCAACCAAGGAACACTCTCAAATAGCTACAAAAAACTCTTAGATAGCTGTAACAAAACACCATACAACTGTATGTTTTCTCAAAAATTCACCCCAAAGGGTTTAGGTCAGTAGATATCCCTTTTCCCTCCTTGGAAAGACAGAAAAACATGAAACTACTAAACCCAGAAGGAGTTTTGCACCATCCAACCAAGTCCCTGAAACTGAAAATGACCCATGAAACACAACCAACAAGAAAAAAACCCTAGACAAAGGCCACACCATAGAACTAAGCATAACTAGTAGCCGGATCTAGAGTGGGAGAATAGGAGGCCTCTCACTCAAAGCATTTCAGATTGCCTAGGTAATTCCTATAACACAATATTATAGGACTTACATGAGCCCAAGAACCTTGTAGCCCAAAGAGGACCGCAGCTCCCTTGTAGCCGTGACTAGGAGAGATTATTATTTTATAGTGTTTACTTTTTTTGGTAGACCATAAAACTAATAAAATGTTCATTAAACTTGATATCAATTGCATGGACATTTAAATCATATTTTTAAATTATTATTATTTTTATTTAACATATAAATGATCAGTTTGAATTTACTCAACTAAATAAATTCAAATGTTTCATTGTGAATAACTAGTATCTAGGTTACCTTAAAATAATTTCCTCTAGAGAAAAAAAAGTTGGAAATGAAATATAAATTTTGGAGTGAAGGATAATATACTTCATGTATAGTTTTAGGTCTCATTCAAATTAAGATTAATTTGAGTTGAACATTGACATTAAAAAAGTCTTGAAAGGGATATTAGAGACACCACAATGGAAAAAGGCATTAGGTTCTCTTAGTGGAGATCTAGGTTTAATTCAAAGGGAAGGTAGCCTCTAATGTGCTCCCAAATTTTCAACCTATTAAAAAAACAAAACATTAATATCCAAAAAGTCTCATTGATATTTTACTATTATTTTATTTTTATTTTCAAATTTATAATTTTTTTGATGAACACACACCCACCCCTCACACACTCACCCATGCCATGGTTTGAACCTTGGACCTTCGGAAGAAGAGCCAAAGCCCAAACCATTGCACTGTCCCCTAGGACTATATTTATATTTTATATTTAACATGGTAGAATTTGTATCTATAATCACCATGTCACAATCATTTTATATCTTTTATATCATTGAAAAATCACTAGAAAATGGACAAGCATTTAGTCTGGCCATGCTCAACATTTGAACCTTAGGTGTCTGCCCCCTTACGAAGTCTCTTATTATTTTATTTTTATTTTTATATGAATTATTTTTTTATGAAAAAATCAAATTTATATTAAATTAAAATAAAAGCCTTTACAATAAAAAAAGTGGGTGGGTTAACACACTCCATAAGGAATCAAAGTAACTGTTAGTGACAAGGATTAGGAAACAAAACCTCCAACAATATACAAGTTTAGCAATCGTGATCATTGATGATCATTACATCAAAGAAAGCATATCATATGGAGTAATGTGCCTTGGTGTTTTGTCCTGCATAAAATGCTAATGATTATGGGATGGGAATCCATCCCTCTACATTGCGATTAAGGCCTTTAGTACCCACGTCACTCCAACCAACAACTGGCCCAGGTGAAACTGGTTGAACATCATCCCACCCCAACCTAGAAGGTTGAACAATCAATGTCAACATTAGGACGCTTCCTAACTATAGAGGGCTAGGACCAGTGCCTATCTACGAGAGCACTTCTTGCATATGGTGGAGGCCAGTGGTGTGAGTGGGATCGAAAATACTACTGAGAAGAGCGCTCTAAGGGGATTCGATTGACTATATATGGAGCATTAGCCCAGTATGCCAAAAGAACTTGTAGTTGATCCAAACCCATAGCAAATTTGTTGGCTTGAGTACATATCTAAAGATACATGTCATTAAAAACTTCTATTTTTTCAACATGATAAAATATGACAGAAGGCGTATATTGTTTAAAAAATATTCTATTACAGGCCTTCCAGATATGAAAGAGTGGGCTAATCTTAAAAATATACCACACTTAAAAAAGTGGGAGATACAAAGTAAAAGAGTCCCCAAGAAGAGCTTGGGTCCAAGAAACTCTTACAACTGTAAATGGGGAAAAAAAGGAAAGAACCCATTCCCAATCTTACCTAGATCTTTTGCAATTCCAAAAGAGGTGAGTACAAGACTCAGGTCCACCACAAAAATGAAATTTAGGATCAGGAGTTCCAAGGTACTTCAAAAATTCCCCCAAGGGAAAGCCTTGACACATCAAGATCCATGCAAAAAAGATTGTTTGGGCTCAACATAAGTAGCCCAAAAATTTTAAAATCTAGAATTCCATTTAGTACTTGTAGAAAATAAGTCCCAACACTGATTGAGATTAGGCACTAGAGGAAGATAAGGAGATAACTATTTATACGCCAAATGAGGCTTATAATTAAGAAAATGAGTTTTAACATGCCATCTCCAGTCTGACCACCAAGGACGATGTGAGTGCACACCAATCTTGTGCAACATAAAAAAAGGAGTGAAAGCAATAATAGCATCATAAATATAGTTATCTGCACCATTCATATTGAATATGTGTTTAAACTCATTCCATGGGATCCAATCCTTGGTCTAGCAAGAAAAGAAATCAGCTATTGTAACAATACCCTTTTTGAAAAACCGTTGAGCATGAATCCATTGCACTTGAGCTAAGGGAGAACCTTGATGAAGAAACATGGGGGACCACTAAATATTCATAGAATTTTTGGATAAGAATTTATTAAATATATATACTTTTCAATAGATCCAAGGAGTGAGTTGTTGCAATAATGAGAGAGGCAAAATCCAACCCCCTCCATGCTCTACATTTTAAGAGTATACTAGGGGAAATGAAATATTGAACCGGAGCTTTCCAAGCTTTATCTCCCTTCAAAGCCCTAACCACCCACTTAGCACACAAATAAATACCATCTATAGTCTAGTAGACCCATTCCGCTAGATTCTCTAGGAAGACAACAAATATCCTAGACAACTCTATGAAATCACTTTGTTTTAGAAGAATTATTCCAAAGAAAATATTGAAGAAGTTTCTCAAGTTTATTATAATAAGCATGTAAAGGAACCCAACAAGAGGAATAGTATACATGAGTGGCAGTTAAAAATTTAGAGAAAATCTAAAATTTACCTACTAATAACAACTTCTTAGTAAGCCAAAAATCAAGTTTCTTTTCAATTCTTTTAAGCACATAATTCCAAAGCTAAGCATAGGAGCCTTGAAAGGCAAAAGGAATACCAAGAAACTTAAAAACATCTCTAGGAGTGATCCAATTCCAATGATACCCTTTAAGCAAAGGTGACATAGGCAAGGGATAGTTTGAAGTAGGTCTTCCTCTATTGTTTGCTAGAACCAAAGGTTGTACAAAAAGTGTTAAGACAAAACCCAAACTGCATGATTGAAGGGGTCCACACCCTACGATATAAAACTATCTTTCCACATAGCTACCAAAAGAATGACAAATCCCCCTCTACCAAGGGAATGAGCAGCGGCATAACAAAGCAACCTGGCCAAAGAAAAGGGCAAGTAAATTGCAGAATAAAGATTGAAATATTAACCTCTTAAAGAAAAATAAAGTTAGGAATACCATAAAACCTAGAGCATAAAGCAATCTCATATTGGACCAAGTATTTACGAACTGGATCCATCAAAACTCTAACATTCTATGATAAAAAATCAGGAAAGTTGATCAAGACTCATATGTTCGAATACATCTTCAATGTCTTCGAGGTTTGAAAGAGAATCATAAATATTTTTGAGAAAATGCTAGTGACCTACTTTCCAAAACTTCATTTGACACCTTTTTTTCTTGGTCAACTAGGGAGTCTCCCCAGGGTGGGCTGCAAGATCTTCGACCATTGATAGAAGACCATTCAAGTTTCATGAAGCTTGAGGAAAATTGTCCATTGACATGCAAAACTTGAGAATCTGAAGACTGAGTAGGAGTAGAAGAAGTAATAATTTTAGTAAAGGAATCACTATTTTGTGGTACATTAGCAACCATCTATGAAGCCCTAATTAGATTTCATTGATTGTGCGATGTACTACTCCATCACCACACTATGTCCAACTAGTACAGAAGGCACAAGGGATTGAGGTGAGCTGCTGGGAGTAGCCATAGGGTTTATATTTTTTCCATTCTTACCCTTCTTCTAGAATACCTTCCATTCATCTTGCCTCTCTTTGGAAGTAGGTATAGAGCTATTAGTAACAAGAGCTGCGACCGTATCCTTAGCTATAATATTATTCACCATTAAAGAATAATATTTTATCTTATGAGTAGCTGATTGGCAATGATAACATGTGTTAGGAAGGTTTATGTAGACAACATGTTGCTTGAACCTATAGTTACCAAATTAGACATCAACAGTCTCCCTACGATCTTTAGAAATATTGAATTTGATACAAAAATTCTTTTGAGGGTGTGAGGCATAAAATTTATCCATTTCACAATAGATAAATTCACCAATGAGTACCACAAGGTTCTAATAGTAACACAAGAGTGGCAGAGGAAGACCAAGGAATTCAACCCAAATCGAAAATCATAATAAAACATCATTAGTGACGAAAAAATCCTTGGAATAGGGTTGAAAAATAAAAAAGGAGCTACGAACAGACCAAGGCCCATGATTTAGAATTGCTTTGGCCTGAGTATGGTTAGAAAAATGAAATAAAAAAAAACTCTTTGGTGAGGTTATGGAACCATCAACCTTGATGCCATGACAAGCTTGTTGAATCCAATTCCAAAGGAGGATATCACTAGGGATGCAACTAGAAAATACCATACCAGCGTATGACTTTCCAACCAAGAACAAATAGTATTAAACTCACTCAACGGGATAACAACATCTAGAGGAGAAATATTACCTCATAATAAATTTTAGGAATAAAATTTCATGGTTGCTTGTTCATATTTAATGTCATTGCTCCCTTCTACAACTTAAATAGAATCTGGAGCTACTGATTGAGATTTGTCCATATAAAAAGAGAATCAATTCACCAAATTATGGAGTAAAGTATACAAAAACAACAAAAAAATACCCTAAGAGGCGTCCCATACACACTCCAAAGTGGAGAGACAATATGCCACCAAAAACTCAAAATTTTAATGCATGCAGCTCAAATTCTATAATTTGTATTATTTACAATAGCAACCTATGTAGTAATTTCATGATAGGTTGATGTCTATATATATATTTTATATTTTACATGGTAGAATATAACCCTATAACCACCATGTCACAATCATTTTAAATATTTTAAATTTTTTCAATAAAACAACATCATTAGATTATATTAAAATTTTATTTTTGTTAAAGATATTAGTTATCTACCTTTTATTAAAGACATGCTTTATCTTTCTAAAACTTCTAAGTTCCCATAATAGTTTTTGGATGCTAGATTTATTTAATAAATAAATATCCTTTAGCTACTTTTTATAAAAATTAAATCTTTTAGGACAAATATTTAACCATATTTGAATAAAACTACTATAATTTTTAATCCAGTTCCCCATATTCACTTTTCTTTTTCTTGATAGCATTAATAATAATTTGTAAATAACTATGATTTAAATATATCCCTATTGTTTTTTCATGACAATATTGATCAATCTTCATCCTTATAAGAATTATCATAGCCTTTGCAAAGTTTTAGTGCAAAGTTTTAGTTGGAAGTTCTATATAATTGTGTGTGAGAAAAATTATCTTCATGAAATAAATAAAATTGTTAAAATGAAAAATTATTTTAAATAATGTTATAATTAATTTATAAAGTTCAAATATAAAATAAATATCTTGGAAAATAACAACCTAATATTTAGTAATAAAACTATTAATACATGTTTTTGTTACAAATGAACATTGTTAAATATATAAAAATATTAGTTATTGATAGATTGTATTCATCTTAAGAAGCATAAACAAGGGTGCTTGTGTTAAATTCACTCATTAGACAAGCACCTTGATTTTCAAGGATTGTTTATTATATTACATATATATTTTAAAATTTAAACAAATATTTATGAAATAGATGTTATGGTCCAATGGTTACATTTTCATTCTTGTATTTAAATAACAATGGGTTTGATCCATCTCATATTTAAAAATAATATTTTTCCAATATATTAATTTTATATTTGAACTTCATAAATTCTTTATAACATTATTTAAAAGAAATTTTCATTTTATAAATTTATTTCAACATCTAGAAATAACGTCTAGAAATAATTCACATAAGAAAATGCTTTATAATTTCAATAAATTTAGATTTCAACATCTTATATTAAGAGTTTTAACTTATAATATATTAATTATGTCAACAGATTATAATAGATTTTGCTATAATGGTATTAAAAAATAGTAAATACTTTGGAAAAGGTAAGGGTCTTTTTACAATTTGGTTTATGATCTAAATATTATAGGATTAAATATGTGACTATTCATAAAACCATTTTTGATATAGCATGAGGAAATAATATAATTACTTATCCTGCACTTTTGCTATAGTTCTAACATGAATGTTATGCAAAACAATGGCCAAAATAAATGTACGAACTTAATGGAAACACACAACATTATACTTTGTACAACATTATACTTTGTATGAAAGAACTAAAAAATAATTAGTAATACTACTTGATGGAAATTAAGACAAGAAGGCCTCTATATAATAGTAACATTAATACAAAACAAGGCTATAATGACTCACACATACTGTTTGGTTTATTCATAGATGGATTAGAAGAGTGGATCATCAAATATAGTGAAGTAGGTGCTTGTATTGTAAGGTATTCTTTATTATAATACTTTATGCATATGATGTCTTATTGGAAAAAAATTAATGACATATTACACAAATATTTAATATCATTTGAAATATTTTATAGCTAATATGAAATAAATGCTAATGTAAGCAAGACAAAGGCAATGAATTCTAGTTCTCAAAATAAAGTCATAAGTATCACATTTATAGGTGAGACATTGGACTTGGTTTCTTCTAAAAAGTACTTGATATTTGAATTTGATTATAGCTACAATTTTGATGCTTTTATAGAGAAACACATTAGGACAATTGAGACCACTTTATGCCATGATGGATAATTGTGGAAAAATACAATTATGAAATTAAAACTTAAACAAAATTCCTTTGTACATCATTAATACAAAAACCAATTTTATATGGCTATCCTATTTGGGGATTTTTTTTTTTGGTATAAGGTAGAGGTGGTTATAAGGTCCACAAACCTTTTACAAAGTCAAAATGGGCTGGTTCTAGCATCAAGCCCGTATAATCAAAATACAAAATGGATCTTTCTAAGACTCACATTAAGCCATACTTAGAGTCCACAGTCCTATACTTGTCGCTTGACTATTCAGGATAAAACAAAAACCAAACAACACCTAGCACTTACTAACACTAGGTTGCTATATTGTACACTTGTCACCTCCCAGGCCCCAGCAAATGGAATGCCTTTTCTGCCTAATTCCATCTGTCGGATTACTCATCATCAGCCCCTCTGATCTCCTGATGCTCTAACAGGTTTGATCTTAGCTCTTCTCTAGCAACCAACACCAATAGTTCTTGAGGGAAGTTATCCTTCCAAATTTGCATCTCCCCAACGAAACTACAATATTTGCCATTAGATCCGCCGCTTTGGTTCCCTTCTCCGAAGGTGTGTTGGATTCGGGCATTAACCAAATGAGATTTATGAATCTTTGTTTCTAGGATAAGCTCCAATATGGTCCAGTTGGGGTCTTTATCCTCCTTAATTGCCTTGATTATATTAAGCGAATCCCCTTCAAAGATAACTTCCTTATAACCCTCAAGTCTGGAAATTCTCATTGCCTGCATCCAGGCTCGGGCTTCTGCAAAATGATTTGTTTGAGTTCCCAAAGGCTCTGCAAAGGCAAGGACCACTTTTCCTTCCTCATTTCTCAAAACTCCTCCTGCTCCTGCAACCCCGGATTTCCTTTAGCTGCCCCGTAAAAATTAAACTTAACCCACTTTTGTGTGGGGGGTATCCACTTGACACCATCCCGTGGGTTGGTTGTAATGTCTAGGTCTGGAAGTTCCTCTCCCCAGTTTCGCAAAATCCTCCTTTCCCTTAGAGACATGTTCTCATTTTTGAAGAAGAAAGTTTTCCAGTTTTCTTTCAAAGCTCTGATTATTTTATTACCACATAACCTGGGATCTTTCTTACGTCCTTTAAATACTCTCTTATTTCTCTCATTCCATATCCCCCATAAAAAATGGGGTAAGCTGAGCTTCCAGAGCCAAGTCAAAAGCTTAGCCCGGAAGGGGGAAGCCCACTGTATGCGAAGTCGGACATGCTATTTGGACGAGACCCAATCTATATGAAATTTGGACGGGATCATTTGGAAGAGCTGTACAAGAAAAATCACAAGTTAGAAATATATGACTTACTGATTCTATTGCTTTCTCACACAAGATACATCGATTGATGAATTGGAAACCTCTCCTTTGCAGATTATCCGTTGTTAGAATCTTATTTTGAAATGCCAACCAAAAGAAGAAAGCTATTTTTGGGGTTAAATTATTTAACCAAATAACGAAGTCGGAGTCCGACCATTGAATCCCGAGTGGATTAACTTATAGGCGATTTTTATTGAATAGATCCCACTTGTAGTTTTTCCCCAAATCGCCTTGTCTCTTCCTCCCCCAGGAATGATCGGGAACACCCTTAAAGCATCATTGAGTTTGGTTAGGGCCACCTTCTCTTGCTCTGATAGATTATGAATTGTGATTTTCTTCCAAGAAGAAGTTTCCTGTGCTACAGCAATAAAATCCCCTACTTTTCCTCCAATTTCCTTCGAAAGTTTATGTTGGAGGACCTGAAGGTCTAAGTTATCTTTTAGATGGGCCTCTTCCAACCACGGGTCTTTCCAAAAGTCCACTTGTATTCCATTACCAATTCTCCATCTGATGCCTTTCCTGACTACCTCCCGACATTCGAGCAAACAATTCCAAAAATAGGATCCTCTAGGAAGATTATCGACTTTTAGGAAGTCCTGATTATTTCTGATATATTTTTCCTTAAGAAGTTTTACCCATCCCAATTGATCATTATTGATAAATATCCATACCTGTTTTCCAATCAGAGCTTGATTCATTTCTTTCATTCTCTTTAACCCCAGGCCCCCCTGATCCTTGCTTGCACACACCTGATTCCATGCTACCAACGAAATTCTCTTTCTCTCCTCTGAACCTGACCACAAGAAGTTGCGTTGAATTAG
Organism: Wollemia nobilis; assembly: GCA_028583015.1. Taxonomy (NCBI): domain Eukaryota; kingdom Viridiplantae; phylum Streptophyta; class Pinopsida; order Araucariales; family Araucariaceae; genus Wollemia; species Wollemia nobilis. The sequence continues at coordinate 17,090,069 of JAQPPZ010003374.1, forward strand.
CTCCAATGTAGCTCGGACCTTTGCAGGCATTCTAAATAGAGACATGCAGTAAATTGGAATGCTCTGTAAAGTAGTTTGAACTAATAAGGCTTTTCCTGCGGAGCTGAGAAGGTTGCCCTTCCACCCTGCTAACTTTTTGGAGATCTCGTCAATGATCGAGATCCACAAAGTAGCCTTCATTCTTCCTTCGAACATAGGCATGCCTAGATAAGTTCTTGGTAGAATCTCCTTTCCACAACCGAAGAGGTTAGCTATTCTTTCCTCCCTCCCACCGGGCGTGTTAAAGAAATAGATGCTACTCTTCTTATAGTTTATGTCTTGTCTCGCTTGTCTCATACTTGGTTAGAATTCTCTTCAACTTCCTAGCTTGAGGCACCGAGGCTATGGACACAATGATTGTATCATCCACAAACTGTTGGTGAGACACTAGCTCTGTTGTTGAGGCTGGTTTAAAACCTTCCAATTGACCATCTGCCACCGCTGCTGAAATGTTCCTACCCAATGCTTTCGCTAAAATAATAAACAAGTATGGAGACAAAGGATCTCCTTGTCGCAACCCCCTTTCACTCTTAAAGTAACCGGAGGGTGACCCATTCACCATGACGAGAAAATCTTGTAGTAGAGATACAACTAAAAATCAACTTAATCCACTGGGACAAAAACCAAACTTACCCAAAATCTTGGTGAGGAACCGCCATGAGACCCGGTCGTAGGCTTTATTCATATCAAGCTTTAGTAACATACCTTACTAGTCACCATTGAATGAATAACCTCATGAATTGTGATGATACCATCCAATATTTGTCGCCCTTTCACAAAGCCACCTTGGTTCATATCAATGATGAAAGGAAGGATAACCTTCAGCCTATTGGCGATTGTTTTTGTGAGAATCTTCATCAGAGTGTTACATAAGCGATAGGGCGAAAGCCGGAAAATTCCATTGCTCCCACTAGTTTAGGGATGAGGACTAAAAAAGTAGCATTAACTCCTTCCGGGATTTCCATGTCCTTTTGAGCCTCAATTATAGCTTCCACTACATCATTGCCTAGGATATCCCAAAACTTCGGAAGAAAGCTGCAGGGAAGCCATCCGGTCTGGGGAGTCATTACCATCCATGTCAAAAATGACCTTCTTGATTTCCTCATTTGTGAAAGGACTAAGTAAGAATCCATCAAGATTATCAGTTATGAGGGGTGGAATGGCTACCAACAAAGAGTCCTCTTCTTCAATAGTCGGATTTACATCTTCTAGCAACGATTTAAAGTACTCAACTCGCTTCCCTCCTTATGTCTTCCATATCTTTGGTGTTAGACCCATCGGCCATCTTGATCTCCTTAATTTTGTTAGTACTCCTGTGGCGAAGAGTAGAGACATGGAAGAACTTTGTATTTCTGTCACCCTCCTTTAACCAACGCGGTCTGGATTTCTGCCTCCAAAAGGTTTCTTCAAATCCTAGCATCATGTGGTATTCGGCTATGACTCCCTCTCCCGGTTTCTCGGATCCTCTGTAAGCTGCTCTGACTTCGACTTCTCCTGTAGTTCATTGATCTTGTCTTTTAGTTCTGCATTTTTAACAAAAATATTGCCAAAGGAAGTTTTGTTCCACTCTCTAATGTTAGCCTTCACATTCCTTAGTTTACATGCCACTTGGGCCAGTTTCGAACCATTATACTTTTTTTCCCACCATTGGGCAACCAGAACAATCACTCCTATTTGGGGATTTAACCTATTAGAAGAATTGTGGAAAATAAAAAGTTGAGAAAATCTAAGATTGCTTTTGTCTAAAAGAACTAGGATTAAGGTACAAACTTCTTATTTATAATATTAAAAGAAACATTAATTTTACCTTTATAGGTGAAATCATTATGTAAGTTATAATATATCATATAAAAGTAATACATACTGATAAAATATTGTTACATCATTTAGTCATGATTGTAATTGAAGACAAAGGTTAGTGCCAACACAACATGATATGGGTTAAAATATTGAAAATGTATGAATATGATTCATCAAAAGTATCATAATAAAATGAAGACTTCTTATAAAAAAGACAATATACATTCTTTGGCAAGATGCTAAAGAGAAAATGATAGATCTTACAAATGTTATATCAATCAAACAATCACCTACAAAGTGCAAAATCACCTTCAAAAGAAGATCTAAATGCAAAAACAATATATTGTCAATTAATTTAGACTTAGTTAGATAAAATGACATGATCTAAATATTTAAATTAATTGAATTTCATGAATAATATGTATGTTTAAAACTTTCCAAGTGATATATACACAATTTTTAAATTGTTATAATACAAGTATGTGGTCAATGTAATACAAATGGGATTTCAATCCCATATAAGCAACTAAAATCATAAATTTAGACTTAGTTCTTGTATTATAATTGAAACATGATATAAAATTGTTAATAGACAAGAACAATAATGATTGTTCTTCACACAAGGATAAGTTTAACATGAGAGATATGTGATGTCACATTGTCTTTCTTACAAAATGTATGGTAAGAGTATTTATCACAACATGATGACATTAATAGATTATATAAGTCATTAAATTTACCATCTAAAAGAGTGGTTGGATATAAAGGAGGCTTTGGGACAAAAATATTAACGTAATTTGGTAATAAGCTTAATAAAAATAAATAAAAGGCTTATTTATGTAAATCTATTTTTTTTCATCCAAAATAGACCGTATTGGGTATATCATGGAAAAAAATTAAAAATATGTTATTTAATCTAATTTTAAAACTATAGGATGATTGGAGAAAATAGAAATGGATAGGGTGTTCATCCACTTATAATTATAAATATTTATAAATTAACATGACAAGGTCATCGACCTATAGGCAACATGAATTACATCATTAACTATAATAATATTCTAATATATGATGATAAAATGATGTCTATGTGTGTGGCATAGAAAAATGGATATCCCACTTGTCGTGCATCGGGTCTAGGAAAAATTCCTATGCCCTTAACTTTTAGAGGTTACTTTGGGAAAAATGGGTTCACCAACAATGTTTTATAGATTCACCCTTAATCTACGTTTAATGAGTTATTTTCTAGAAACACCTAAGATTGGGATTTAATTTATAATATGCAAGAGAATGAATATGTAATGCTTGTGAAATAAAAGTGCAAGAAAATAATATCTTTTTTTTTTGGTAGGTAAAAGGATTTTATTTACTGCATGGGTTAAAGGGTCCCGTCCCTATTACAATAGACGTAGGTAGATACATCAGTGCCCAACAGTGGCAGCAATACAAAAACCATCAGGGGTTCTACCCCTTTCAACCTAGTCTAGTAAAGGCTGAAACCAAAAAAAATAGACTTCATCAAACCATTACAAAAACAAGCAGTCTCACTGCCTAACAAAAAATTTCCCAGGCTACTGGGAATCCATGTTCCTTTCCTCCTTTGCATTGGAATTATGATCAGGGGATAGAAGAGTCTTGAGCATAGCATTGAGCTCTTGGATGACATTGTTGAGGAGAGCACCTCTTTCTTGGTAAATGTTAACAACAGTCTGCAGGTGGCCTACTACTTCGTTGAAACGATTGAGGGCCATTGAGTGGAGCTTATACTTGGAATTGGTGTTGATATGCTCATCTTCATCATTGATAATTTTTGGAGATGTCCACTGATCACTCAAGTTTGGGATCTTGAGCCTTTTGGACTTCCTTCTTTTTTGAGGGGGCCAAAATAATTTCTACTTGAATCTCAAGTGATTTCCAATGGGAGCATCTTTAGCAGGGATGAAACCAAGGGATGCATATTTCTTGCCAAGGTCATGAGGGGTGGAAGGCACCGGGGAAGAGGGATTGACGAGATTTTGTGAGGGGGGGGAGCTAGCAAGCTTGGGGGATGGGGGGTGGACACATCTATATGGGCAGGGATGGAAGAGTTAGCGAGGGATGGAGACCGAAAGGAGATTTCCCCTAAGACTTGGTGGGCTAGGGGGTTTTGGGGATTTACTCTCCCTAAAGTTGTTAATGGTGATAATGATGGAACGAAGGAGGAATTCAGGGACGTTGATGGGCTGAATGTCACGAAGATGGTTAACAAAGGCAAGATTATAAGCTCGAAGGGGCTTATTGGGGTCATCAACAGTCACATACTAGATAACAGGGACAATGGCAGAGTCCCACAACCGAGGCAAGGAAGAGCGTACAACCCCTTTCTTATCCCAAACTAGATTTTTCCCCTTATCAAGAAACTGATCAGTTTCCTCCTTAAAATTATGCCTATCTCTGCGCACTATTCTACCATCGGGTGGAATACCAGAGACCTAGGCAATAGAATGCACACTTACCTCAAAGTGGAGACCTCGAACCTTCACCTCCCCCTGATTCCACATCTCGATGAAATCTTTGGTGACGTCCTCCTCTATCCTAGAGAACAACTTGAAGAAATTGATGAAGCACTTGGCGTCTAACAGGGCCGCAGTCCCAAGCTCAATCTCCAGGTTAGCAGGCTTGTAGAGGGCCATGGTGGTGATCAAACCAGGGGAGACAAGGTTGGAAAGAAGAGTTCTAATGTCTCTCTTGGCACGCTTAGGTAAGAAAATATTCACGAAGGCAAGGTGGGGATAAAAGGCTAGAGAGAGGCGAGAAATGTGGCCTCCATGGATCATCGGGAAGATAATCCAAAAAAAGGGGATGGGAGCAAAAACCTCGATAGAAGCATGGCTCGTGATGATAGAGCTAGAATGGTGGAGAGTGGGGGAGGGAGTGAAGTGGGTGGCATACAATATGGAGGTAAAAATGATGCAGCACAAGCTTCTGGAATTCGAAGACGAGGGCCAACATGGGATGCACGGGTGGATGAGATGAGCCAAAATGTCTGCGTGAAAAACCATACTGACATCACGCCAAAGAATGATGGGAGTAGCAGAGTTCCAAAGGTTGATGGTGATGAGATTAAACACCCTTGGTGTTGATGAAGCATCCTCGTGGTGGTAAGAACCACCTTTTTTGGTAATATTTTGAGGAGAAGTGGTGTTGAAAAGGAACACCTTTGGTATTGAAAGAATATTGTCATGGTGGCTAGAGCTACCTTTCAATTCTTTGCTCCACATCCTGATTGGCTATGGTGGTGACATCCTTGGGGAAGTCTTCTTCCAAAACAGATAGAGTGGTTTGGTTGACAACTTTGTTAGCTAAGATGTCAGTGACCTTATTTGCTTCCCTGAACACGTGATTGATCTTGTATTGGGGAATGTAGTTAAGGGAGGCTTGGCACTCCTGGATAATGGTCTGGATGTTTCTTCCTCCTATGCTCTTATTGATGATGTGGCCAACTATAACAGTAGAATCCCCTTCAAATATGATAGGTTTGGAAAGGGCTTTACTCACCTCAATGCTTCTCCACAATGCTCTGGCCTCTGCATAATTGTTAGTTTGGGTCCCCAAATTTTCTGTGAAAGCCTTGATAATACTGTCATTGTGATCTCTGATGACTCCTCCCGCCCCTGTGCTACCTGGGTTACCTTTGGATGCTCCATCGAAGTTAGCCTTGAGCCATCCCAGGGGAGGAGGGACCCATTTGGTGTTGTCCCTGGGGTTGGGGGGATTCTGGACTTTGATGCAGTCTGAGGGGATCCCAAGAGAAGTGAAGAGGTAGGATTCAAGTCCAAATTTTGGAACCTCGGTGTAGGGAATGAGGTTATTGTTCTCAATGGTAAAGGATAGGGCTCTGATGGCAACAACATCCGAGTTTCTGGGGCTCTCATTGAAAATGTGATTATTGCATTCCAACCAAATTTTCCAAGTCACATGATGAAGCAAGGAGTTCCATAGAAAGCTAAGTCTTGAATTTTTAAAGACCCTGGGCCATTGGGTGAATAGGGCTATGACAGACTTGGGCCACACCCAACTGACCTGGAATCTACTGATCACGTAGGAGAAAACATCCCAAGTGAAGGGGTATTCCAGAAGAATGTGTTGGGTGGACTCCCAAGCTTGGGTGTAGAGGTAACACCTGTTGGGAATAATGACTCCCCTTTGGATCAAATTATCCGTAGTCAAGATTCTATTATGGGTAGCTAGCCAGCAAAAGTGGGCCACCTTCGGGATCAGGTGCTTGAGCCAGATGCTCCTGGCTAAGGCCTAGTTGTCTCTATTTCTGGGAGTCATGGGATGGGTATCCATCATCTGGGAAGCAGATTTAATGGTGAATAGCCCATCGCTGGATCCTTTCCAGCAATGTTCATATTTCCTCTGAGACTATGGGATGAAGTTCACCCGAAAGATGTCCTGGAGGGTTGTTATGGCCTTGTCAATGGCATCATTCTTGATTCTGAACTAGACCTATTTCCACTTTCGGATTCCCTAGTCTGTGGTGATGAAATCAACAACTTTGGGACCAAATTTTTTATCTGTGAGGTGCTGATAATGAGGGGATCTAATCTGGCCCAGGTATCCTTCCAAAATTCAATGTGCTTACCATTTCCCAACTGCCACCATGACCCCTGATGCAATAACTGCTTGGTGTGAGCTATGGATTTCCAAAAGTGGGAACCGATACGGGGGGTCTCCATATCCAGAAATTTTTGGTGTTGAAGATACTTTATTTTGATGATGGACACCCACTCCAGATTGGCATTGGTGATCACCTTCCAAGATTTTTTGGCCAGGAGGGCCTTATTTGTGATGCTTATACGATGAAAAACCAACCCCCTATATTTTTAGGAGTGCAGACCTTATCCTAGGTGACTAGGTGGAATTTTCTCTGAGTATCATTCCCAGCCCACAGGAAATGCTTTTGCAATTTTTCAATAGCTTCTCCCACCATAGCAGGGATTTTGAAAACTGATAGAAAATACATTGGAATGCTTTGAAGGATAGATTTAACCAGAGTTGCTTTGCCTTCTTGGGACATGAGGAACCCTTTACAACCTGCCAACTTCTTGTGGATATTTTTTGTGATATTGTCCCACATGGCCTTAAGTGGCCTTCCTTTGAACATTGGAATGCCTAGATAGGTTGTAGGAAGATCATCTATGGTGCAACCTAGAATTCTTGCAATCATGCTCTACCTTTTGATGGGGGTGTTGATAAAGTAGAGCTTACTCTTGATGAGGTTGATATTCTGGCCAATAGCCTCCTCATAGAGGTTGAGGATGGCCTTGATAACTTTGGCTTCGGATACTGAAGCTTTGGTAGCCAGTAGGGTGTCATCCATGAACTGTTGGTGAGTGGAAGGAGGGAGTCCAGAGGCTGCCTTGATACCAGAGATCAGATTTTTGGAACAAGCACTTTTGATGGCTCTTCCCAGACTCTCAGCCAAGATGATAAAGAGAATGGGGGAGAGGGGATCTCCCTACCTTAGACCCCTGGTGTTGGGGAAGTATCCGATGGCTGACCCGTTGACCAGGACAGAGAACCAAGAAGAGGAAAAAAAGTTGGAGATCAGATTTACCCAAGATTCATGGAAATCGTACTTGAGGAGGATTTTGGTCAGGAAATCTCGGTTAACTCTGTCAAAGGCTTTGTTCATATCAAGCTTGAGGAAGAAGGCAGAGGAGTTGGAGTTGTGTGCAGAATGGATCAACTCATGGATAGTTATGACACCATCAAGAATGTTCTGCCCCTTTACAGTGCTACCTTGGCAAGGATCGATGATGGTGGGAAGTATCTCAGTGAGTCTATTGGCAAGGGCTTTGGACAAAATTTTGTAGATGACATTGCACAGGCTGATGGGATGGTAATCAGAAAGGGACTAGGAATTCACCCCCTTTGGGATCAGGGCAAGGAAGGTAGAATTGACATCTCTGGGAATGACACTGGAGGTTTACATTTCAGTGATGGCTTGACACAGATCAGGGCCCACAATGTCCCAGTATGTTTGGAAGAATCTAGGGGGAAGCCATCGGGCCCCGGGGCTTTATCTAGATTCATAGAAAATAGGGCTTGGTGAATTTCCTTGTGGGATAGGGGGCTGAGGAGGAACTCATTTGTAGCTTCAGAAATGGTTCTGGGGATGTTTTTGAGGAGAGAATCCATGGCCAGGATGGAGGGGGAGGGGGGTGAGGAGGTCTTCAAAGTGACAGATGACTTCATTCCTAATTTGGTGAATGTTAGAGGTGAAAGACCCATCCTATCTGGTGAGGCCTTTAATTCTGTTGGCTCCCCTATGCCTGAGAGTAGATATGTGGAAAAACTTGGAGTTTGTATCTCCTTCCCTGAGCCAAAGCTATCTTGATTTTTGGTGCCAAAATGTTTCTTCTTTGTGCAAGGTGTTATGATAATTAGACAACAAAACCCTCTCTTCATTTCTAAGCATGTCATCCCCCTGCCCTTTCTAAAATTTATCCTCAATCTGATCAAGCCTAGTTTTGATATCCCGCTTGGTTTCAAAAATATTCCCGAAGGTCTCCCTATTCCAAACTTTCAGATTTTCTTTGATCAACCAGAGTTTTTGCATTACTTGATTGGTGGCTGTCCTAGGGAATCTTCTTTTCCACCACTCTACAATCTGATTTTTGAGATCAGGGTGTTGAGTCCACATTGACTCAAACCTGAAAGGAGTCTTAAACTAGGGTCTGCTAGCTATTTCAAAAAGGAGCGGACTATGATCAGACCCTATCTTCGGGAGAGCCTGGAGAGTGGCATCTCCAAAGAGGGGGAGGGCTTCTTGGGATAGCAGGAAATGGTCAAGATGCTCTTGGATGAGATTGTTTCCCCTTATTCTATTACTCTAGGTGAAATGGGATCCCTGCAAATGGACATCCATAAGAGCATTGGAGTCCACGAACTGTCTTAAATCGTTTGTTGATCTGTGAGTGATGGCATTCCCTCCTCTTTTATCAGAAAAGTGTAGGGGAGAATTGAAGTCCCCTACCAAGATCCATGGGATATTGCCAAATGCTTGCCTCATCTGAGTGATGGTGTTCCACAAAACCATTCTACCCTAAGAAGTGTTGGGGGCATAGACATTAGTCATGATCCAAGAGGTCTGGGAACTGAGGTCATGGAAGAGAATGTTGGACAATCTATCTTGACTAGAGATGAATCTGCCTTCGACTTTGGCTGGGTTCCAGAGGCATAGAAGGCCACCTGAGGATCCGATAGTCGGGGAGAAAATGAAGTCACAATTTTTCCAAATGGTTTTAGCGACCCTTGGTGACCATTGATCATCTAATTTGGTTTCCTGGATAAGGAATATTGTGCAACTAGTCTTTGCTTAGCTTCCCTATTCAGTCCTCTCGCATTCTAGGAGAGGACTTTCATTTAGAACTTTTGGAGGGTTTTTTTCCCCTTTACCTTGATGCATGAGGGTTTTGGGTCTTCGGTTTTCTTCCTTGATGGTGTTTTCAATTTCCTAGAATAGGGTTTTCTGAGTTCCGTTGGCTATGTCCTCGGTAGTGTCCTAATTTCTTCATTCGGCACCGAAAGGCCTACCCTTCTTTCTGTCTCCACCTACATCCATCTGGGATTTCTTGAAGCTTCAGGTTTTCTTGGGACTCCAATATTCTGGGGATTCATGGACCGACTCCTCGCCATCGGAGTTGGTGAAGTTTGTGTTAGCCGGGGAGGTGGGGAATTCAGACCCAATGGGGAGGGGCAAGGGGGACATGGGGGTAGGCAAACATGGGGCCTTTGAGGGAGGGCTTTGACAAGCGATGCTGGAAGTGGGTGGTGACTGACGCGAAGGGGGAGGGGGATAGGGAATTTCCTAGGTGGAGCTGACATTCGATCGTAGAAGGGATGTAGGGTTAGGAACATGGGGAGTCTTAGCAAGGATTTCTCCATCCTCAATCTCCTCAATGGTGCTAGAATCATTAAGTAAACTAAATTTATTAGAGACAGAGACCAAGGTACTTGCATTTTGCATCGCTCTAGCTTGCGGTGGTTGGCTTGATTGCCTGCTCATGATGTTCAGGCTCTGTCCTACTTTAGAGATAATCTTCTAGCTATTAGCTTGGTCCAAACGCACTATATTTTGGTGATTGATTTTAGGGTTTTTATGCTTTGGGCACTGGGATGGGAGGTGCCCTTGATATTGGCACTCCGAATAGAAGGTGGGCTTGTTTTCGTACACCAGTGGTTGTCTTCACCTGTAATCCCCATAGATCAGGTTGAGGTGATCTGGGAGTTGTGATTCAAGATTCACATTGACACAAATGCACACCTGAGTTAGGTGAGTCCTGGCATGGGTGGCTGGGTCTATAGCCACAAGCTCCCCGAGTGCTCGAGCTAGACCTTGCAATGCATCCTCATAAAAGAAATGTGCAGGGAGATTAGGGAGCCGGACCCAGATGGGAGCATAATTTATGCTTTGTGTCTCTGGGTCAAAGTTTGGCTCCCATTTCCTTAGGAACAAGCTTCACCTTTCGAAGAACCACGGACCTCTAGACAATATGTGTTCTGCATCCTCCCTTGTGTTAAGTTGGATCATGAAAAATCCCCTGGACATTGTGGAGAGTTCCAAACTCCCTAGGGTTTTCCATTTTGTTGATGCCCAACACTGGATTGAGTCCATATCCGGGTGCCCTCCGATGAATTTTCCCACAAGGGAAAAGGAATCTCGTGTCGCATAGCCTTCCATGAGTTGTTTAGGACACAACACATCATATCCCTGCATGATGAAGCTGCTCGAAGTGACCGTGGGATGTCTATATTTGCTCTGTAGGAGCTCTACGTAGGAGGGTTGGCCATGAATTTTCCCACCATGGTCTTGTTTTTTAGGGGGTCTTTCCCCTTGATAGTTCCATTTTGCATATTGTCGCTCATAGGGGGTGGAGTGTTTTCATCATGGTTCACTACCGAGTTGGGGGTGGGTTTGTCACACGTTTGCGTACTGCTTACCACCCACACATCTACTTTACTCTTCTTATTGCTTGAGATGTCACCCAATTTTTCAATCGCCATTGCATCCTTGATTTTGGTTTGATGCTTGGTTCAGCTTTAGTTCGATCTTATTTGAAAAATTTAACTTACCCTTAGGACACCTAATTTCCATTTAAGAAAAAATCTCTTTAATCCTACTTATTTTTCAAATTTAATGTATGCAAGAAACTAATTGAATTTTCCTTTTCCTTTTCAAAACAAATATTATACAAACAAAAACCAGTAAAGTTAACCCAAAATTTAAACTATTTGCCTTTTTGTCTGTATTGCCTAAATACAAATAGAAATAAATGCAATGTGAATAACATTTAGTGGAATCAAGACCCTAAATATATGATGCTTTTTATATGAATAGGAACTATGAAATAAAAACATAAAAATACTCATTAGTTTGATCAGTTTTTATAATCTAACAAAAAATAGTAGTATTTATTGACGTAGGGATAAAGCCTCATTTTCCTTTATAATAAAATAGATAGAACCACAATAAAAACATAAAATCGTATAGAAAAATAAATGCTATAATGCATGCCAAAGAGAGTTAGATGAAGGAACGAATCTTAAATTTGAGTTTTCCCCTATTGATTTTGTATTTTGATGTGCTTAGTGATTATCCAAATGCTCATTAGATGATTTATCAAAATAATATGCTTCTCTAATGATGATGTTTCTAGCATACACCTATGAGAAAGTTTTCATTTCTTTCTAGAGTAATTCCAATAGAATGCACTTTCCAAATTTATTCTCTTTTTTTGCCCTCCTCCAAGTAGATTTATGGATTTCCATCCCTTTGGAAGATCCATAAAGTAGCGCATGAGAGAGGAATAACATGTGTAGTTCCAATGGACAAGGTATCTAATTAGGCTAGTTACATGGCCTGATTGAGGTGTTAACTAAGCTTGCATGGGTTAAATACCATAATTGGTATTTACATGAGGTTTATTAAGGGGTGATTGATCTATTAACTACCTTGATTGAAATTTTAATAGGTAATATTCTTCTAACATACACAAATTCATATCAACAAGACATGGAGTAGGTGAAACCAATGGTGACAAAGAGTTGCATTTCTAAAAATTTATATTTTGTCAAACTTTTTATGAAAGCACCATGATTTGTGGAAGTACTACAATGCTATCATAATGACAAAACCATTCTATAGAAGTTCCATGCAAAGTTTTGCATAGTAATTTCATAGAATGTGTTAGAATTTTTATGACATTATTAGATCATGCATTTTTAGCCAAGACATTATTTTAATATTTATTGCATGAAATAATTTCCTCCTTAGGAGTATTAATCTTCTAGTTTGTAACCTTAAGGTATGTATTAAATAGGCTCTTGCCTCGATGAATGAATAAGCTAATTTTCTATCATTTGTATCAGAGCAAGTTATTTATTGCATAAAACCTAAGAGGGAATTGCCTCTTTTGAAGTTCTATGCTACTCTCTCTTTATATCCCAAGAAGAGGCCTACTAGATTTTATTTATGACATCCAATGGAGATACTAGTTCCCCTCTAAAACCCATCAATCATTGTTATTCACAAATATCCATGAGGAGCTATCGTAATTGATGTAGGAGTTATGAAAATTCTATCATGTTTTTAGAATAAAATTACTATAGCAAGGTTTAAATAGTCATTTTTACCCTCTAGCCCCTCAATGTAATCATACATTTTATTATTGAGCTCAGTCAAGATGAATTTTTCTATGAAAACCCATTGTAATAGGGAATTCCTTTGTTGATTTCTATGAAGAGTTGTTTTTTGTTCATGTTTGTGAAATTGAAGAAGCTATTTTTGCAAGGTAGGTTCTAGAATATGACTTCCATAAGAATTGAGCTTGTAAATTTCCTTGCAACGAAACTAGATGCTCAAGTTGGACTCCATTGCATTTATTTTTATCCATAAGGAGGAAGAAAAAAAAATGCCACATATTTATGGTTATTGAAGTTGATATCAACATATATCTCTTTCCAATTTGAATATTGACCCAAAATAGATAAATGAATGTAGTTTAAGCCTTCATATGCTCACATTGATAGATTCATCAATTGATCATGACTTACTCTGACTTACCTCAATCAATGAGGGATTATCTAAATTTATCTACAGCGTAAGGGGGACTACAACAAATGATCACAATGATACAAATATAGGGGGGTGATTCCTTTAATAAAATTTAGATAAGAAACCTCAAATTAAATTGATAGATCCAAGTATAAAGTGTAGATGTCCATTTTGGACAAGCAAAGGTCTTGCCAGCTATAATACACAATTTAGGCCTTCTTTGCAATGTAAAGTCCACATTAAAATTTGACTCCACTTCAGAACAATTGATGGGATTCACAAGTCATAGTGTATAAGGTGATATGGCACTTAGATGAATCAAACATATTCAGGAGGAAGTTGACACCACCAAGGCATTGTAATTAAAAATAAAAATAAAATGTTTTTTTTCCTTCAAAGGGTGATATCTATCTATCTATCTATCCATAAAAATAAACACCAACCAATAATGAACCTCAGAGACTAAAATACCAACATCAAGGATGAGACCTATTAAAATAACTGCTCCAAGGACACCAACACTCCTAAAAATCCAAAAATTAATGTGGGTCTCCAAACTTTGGAGCTAGTTGTGCGACAGTCACAAAAAATGGTGACTTTGCTGGGAAATGATCCTAAGCATTTTAGGTAAAGAACCCAATCTGAAATGAGAACATAAAATATTAGTCAAATAACAATAATTTAGCGATGTCTTGAGAAGGTGTGGGTAGACAGTTTTGAATAAAAAACTAATCCATTTGCCTTTGCTTAGTGTGTGACAAAGTGATTCATTTTATATCATTGAAAACCATTTTTATTCCATCACATGAATTGCATTAGGCTATAAAATATTGCTCGTAATATTTCATTTTGAATAATATTTTTTCAAAGTCTCTTTTGAGCATAACTTGTTTATATAGATACCCACTGCCAGTCAGGCGTCCATAGCCCTGTTGGCAGTTTTGCAACTTTACCACATTGATTTTTTTGTTAGACTTCAATTGTAAACTTTTCAAAATGGTTGATGAGAAACACCATGATTTTGTCATTTCAATATGTTGTAATTATTTTTGTTACTTTACTTTTTTTGACTTTGAAAATAACATTGTGATGAAATTAATAAAATTTGTAAGTTAAGTTTCATGGAGAAACACAGTAGTGTCATCGACTGAAAGAAAATTAACTTCACCCCAGTTGAGGGGTGAAACTTATTATCGCCCATATTTGGGGAGAAATGTAGCCAAAAGACATTTTTCCCGAAATACAGTAAATGAAGTGAAGAAGTGCCCCATTTTACATTGGCATATAGAGATAAAATTGAAGACAAGTGGTTTCACCCCAATTGAGGGGTGAAAGTCACCATCACCCCTCTTGGAGACGAAACCTAGTGAAGCATGTTGTTTCACCTTTTTGAAAGGAGAGAAGTCGTAAATTACAGAGTGAAAAGGTTTAGAAGGGAAAGCAAGATGCTTTCACCCCAATGGAGGGGCAAAATTCCCTGTCACCTCTCTTTGGGGTGAAAGTCATATTTTAATTGATTTCAAAGGAAAGAGTTTAAATCGAGATGTGGGGCCCACTTTTGTCACCCTAGTGAGTTTAGACATGACAAAGAATAATATAACAAAGAATGTTGGCATGGTAAAAATTAATGAGGCCCCTGCTGATAAGCATCGGGTATTTTCACCTCTTCATAAGGGCAAAACAAGATTTTTAAATTGTATTCAAGTGAAATTAAGTTGTCATGTGCACCACCTCAAAGAAAAAATACTTAAAGTTGAAGTCACCTCTCAAAGGAGGTGAAAGTCCCTGTCGCCTCCAAAAGGGTGACATTAATAAAAACTTTGCTGAATTCAAAATTAAAAGCTTCCCTTGGAGCGAAGACACTAGAACTTAGTTGTCTATTAACGTTTCCAAAGAGCTTTTAGTTTTATTCCTAGGTGAAATTTTGCTACTCCCAAGGATGTTGCTTTCCAAGGTGCCCTTGTTGTGGATTCTCTCAAAAAAAGCCAAGGGATCATGGAATTTAATTTTTGAAGCAATGTGGGCTGCATTTCCAAAATTTTTGCTTCAAAGGTGCAATATTAAATGCTATTCTAGCTCATTTCCAATGCACCACCACCCGATTGTGCTTTTTTTCAAAAGGGCATTAATACATGGTAGACTATCTTGATGAAATTTGATTTCCAAGGTGCAAGGGCGAAGCAAATTCAAAGATCAAATTTCATATTTTCAGGTGAATTCATTGCATCCTAATGCACCATTTGTAAAGTTGACTTGAAGCATTTAATCCTGCTAATTTCCTAGGAGAATCTCTTATAAAAGTAGGATCACTATCTCCATGAAGAATATTTTTACTGAAGACATCATTGATGTCGAGAAGGAAAATATGCACACTAGTTTTTGATCTACCAGAATTTTGTTGTATATGCATTGAATGATAGAGGCGAAATCCCTCTATAAATACTAATAATTTTTCCATGTAAAAAGAGGATGGAAACTCTCCAAAAAAAAACTCTAAGTTTTTTGCATCAATAGAAACACTTTCACTTCTGGTTCTTCTAGTGATTTTGCATTTGAAAATTTTCTGTGTAATTTTTGAAGGCTTTCATTGCATTATTTACTGTGAGTAAATTCTTCTTCTGAATTTGGTCTTTTCTAGTGAGGGAGTGAACACTAAAATGCTCTATGAGGTTATCTTTGTATAATTGCAAGAATTTTATGTGCTTGTTTTTTCAGTTGTATGATATTAATCACTTGGTGGAACTTCGGTTGTTAGTATATCCCCATTCTGTAATGTTGGATTATAGCCATATTTCCCTATTTATTTCTTGTTACCCTAAGATTTCAACCAAAGTAGATTAGGAAGGGAACCAACCCTCTCTGGAGATTAGCTCAGAGGATATTTATTTCCTTTGGCCTTTCAATGTTGGTCAGGTCTAGGACATACAAGGGATAGACTTTGTTACTAGGCAAATTTGTGAGAAACAATTTTTGGCATGCCCTATGGGACACTCAAAAGGTTCTACTTTCAATAGTAACAAGGTTTTATGTTCACCTTGTACTATATGATTAGAAAATATGTTGAATCAACTCTACCTAGAAGCCTTCGAACGTGAATTGAGCAGAAGCTTTCTTCATGATCACAAGATTGAAAGCTAAAAATTCCAAAGAGCATATTGAGTTTTACACACTTGACATCCAATATCTAGGACCATACCCTAGGTTAGTTACTCTAGCCATACCATTAGGTACAACATCCTCTCATTTAGTTGGTGTGTTTTCCATTCCTTCGAGTCCTGCTAGTACATCTACTAGTATTCCACTTCCCCAACTACACACACCAATCTATATGGATCAAAATACACCACCATAGTAGCAACACCAAGGCAGTTTCTAGCATGGAACCATTTTGGATCTTTAAATATGAAATCTCAAAACCCAATCATTCAAGCAACAATGAAGACTTTGCCAACTTATGAAGGTACAATGAAGATAACTTATGAGCATGTTCAAGATGTAGCTACTTTGGCGATGATTCATGATATTATAGAAGAGGATATAATGGTAAGATTAATTGTTCTCTCTCTAAGGGAAATTTCTTTACTGGTATTGATAATTACAACCTGCAACTATCACTACCTGGGATTAGTTAGCTAAACTTTTTATTAAATATTTCAATGAACAAACGGATCCATTTTCCTTGCTAAATCAATTAACTACTATTTAAAGGCATCTGCAAGAAAAAATAATGGAATTTAATGTTAGGATTGCCCAAAATTGGCATAGGGTTCCTGATGATCTTCAACCAACACCCGAACAAGCCATATTTTACTATATTTGAGTCTTCAACTCTGACATCAGTATGGTCATCCGATATTGTAATGCCAATATATTTCCTGATCTGTATACTGTAGTGCAAAATACTAAAGCTGATCTGGTCACTATCGATAAGCTTCCACCAAAATGGAAATGCCTATTTTTCCTGATCTTCCATAGTATTTATATGCTAATGCATATTTTTAGCCCTTGCCCATGTTACCCATGCACCCAATTCCTTCATGGAATATGAGTACATACCAAACTACAACAACAATTTTTATTTCGTAACTACCTGCTACCATCATTCCATAGTTACCTGCTCCTCATTTTGTCCTAGCATTACCTTCTTCACTAGTACCTTTACCTTTACCAGCACCTCCAGTACCCTCAAATCTTGATTTCCATATGAAATTATTACAGGAGATGCAATCGCTTAATTCAAAAATTAGGACAATGTCAAATGAAATCACATCCATCAATAAGAAGTTCAAGGTGACTTTCGATCAAGAATATTTTAAACGCCTCTAATTACTAGAGAGCAAGCAACTTCAACTAGCAAAGGTAATGAGAGAAATACAACTATATTGGCCAATGAAGAAGATAGTACATTAGAGCGAAGATATTGGTGCTCTACCTATAATGACCCGCATGGCAAAGATACCTACATGGTTAATTTGAACTATGTGTAGACACTGGTAGAAATGACTTCTAATGGTCAAGTCAACATGATCACGAAGATTGATCACAACTTTATGGTCTCATTTATTGAGCAAGTATCATTTATCACAAGATCTAGGAAGAAACCTGTCACTATTAATCCATAAAATATGGAGCCGCTAAAGGTACCTACTGAGTAGAAGGTACAAAATGAAAAGAAGCAGTCTCAAGCAAAAGCACCTGTGCCAATATCTAAAGTAGATGAGCCTATCTTGCTAAATGATATTTTGACTACACTAACAAAATATAGAATGCAAGCAAAAGTTTCAACTTCACAACCTCCGACTACGCAAGCACATACAAAAATAAGAGAATAGGTGAAGGAAAAACTCAAATGCATGTCTTTTATAAAGTGTTAGAGGGTAGAGGCTACACAATAGTATTGAAAAAAATATGAAGATGTTGGTGAATAAAGGGAGCCTAATGCATAGTCATATAATATCATTGAAGAACTAAAGAAAATTCCCTATAAGGTGAGTCTTTATGATGCACTACAATTGCCTAGACAAGTAGATCTATTGCATGAACCATTGAAATTCGTGAAGGATAAGAAGAAAAACCATATGCAGACAGTACTGGCTCAAACACTGCCCACTTAGGCCATAGGAAAAATATACCTCCCCCATTCTATCTGTCTCTCAGGATGGAGGAGTGGATCATACATAATTGCATGATCGACTTGGGTGCACTGACCACTATCATGCCAAAAGCAGTATGCAAAATCATGGGTATGGAGTATACAAGAAGAAGCCCAGGCATATTGCAGTTGGATGACACTCCTATAAAAATGGTGGGGGTGATAAAAGGCATCCTAATTGTATTACATAGTATGCCCTATATTACTATCATCTAAGAAGTTGTGGTAGTAGACTTGGAGCTGTATTCAGTATATTTTTATCTAGAAAGTTCACTGCTAATTTGGGATATTACCTATCTCTAGACTACTCTCACTTGGATATTCTATTTATAGGAAGGAGAATACACATTTATAATGAGAAGCCCTCCATATATCATATTGAGAAGATCAAAGAGGAATAAAAGGATGTAGACTTAGTCAACATGGTGATCGAAGAGCTAGAGGAGATGAACCTGATGGAAGAAGCTTTGGGTGATCTTCAGTTAGAAGATAAGTTTTCTATACTTTATTTCAATGCAATTATGGAGATCAATATCGACTGTTACACTATCACAAATCCTGAGAAGGGTGAAGAGAAGGTGCTTGAAAATCTAGGTTTTACCCTCAACCAATTATAGAATATGTACTTTGATGATGCCAGATGCAAAGAATGGTACCGAAGCTGGAGTAGTATTCATATCTCCTTAAGGAATCTAGAAAATATACTCGTACCTGTTGACCTAAAATTGTACAAATAATGTCATTGAGTATGAAGTGTTATTCTTGGGTCTAAATAAAGTGGTGTTGGACTTTGATTAGTATATGTATTGTTGTATTCCTACATAGCTAAATTAGATGCTATTCTAGAATTTGTTAGAGATATTTTAGGATTAAGTTAGTATATTCTAAGTTAATATTTGGTTACGAGAATAAGGTTAAACCACCTATGTTGAGCTATGATCTGATATTTTTTAGCACTATATATTGTATCCTTGGCAAAAATATGTAATATAATGAGTGATTATTCTTAGTTTGGTATCAAATCCTGAGAGAAGTGCTAAAAAAAATTGTATTGCCTATCATGTAGCTATGAGTTTAGTCCATTGTTCATTGATGTGAAGATCTAAAAGTATTTCTATGAATACAAATACCATCACAAGGTTCATCGTGGTCATTCAAAGAAGGACATGATTTGCGAAGCTTGGCTGAGACATTGAAGATAGTGGAGACAGATCATGATTTTCATAATTTAAGGAGACATTGAAGTTGAATTGCTATGATATTGAATCAGAAGCCAACATTAGAGGAGTAAGTCCTATGAAAATAGACATAATGAAGATAGACATCATTGAGATAGTGATTTTAAAGTTGGTGTGAGTTAAAAAAAATCTTGCATATGCACCACTATGACTTTGATGGAGCCTGTGCATTCCTGCAAGAAGACTCCAAGATTGAAGAACACAAGCTTATACTGAGAGGGGGGGTGAATAGTATACGACCACTTTTTAATCTACTTTTCAAATCAACTTTCAAAATAGTATAATGCAGTGTATAGAAAGCAGTAATAACAACAGTAAGCAAAGCAATGCACAACACACCATCCACAATGTGATACAACAATTTACGTGGTTCACCCAAAGTGGGCTACTCCATGGATAGAACTTTTCTCTAAAAGTTATATCAAGGTTCTTTGGGAAACCTTCCCAATTACAAAGTTTATGGGCACCCACCCAAAGGAGACACCTTCCCCTAGCTCTGCTCTTAGTGGTGATCCTCTAGAAGACCTCTACCTCCTCTGCCCTTAGCAAGTGTAATTCTATCCATAGAAGACACCTATATTCCCTGCTCTGGCTAGAGATATATGTCCTCAACTCTATCACTGCAAAGCCAGTCCTCTTATCTGCACCAAAACATAGTCCTTCGGTCTGGCATTCCTATTTTATTTTTTGTTACAGTTTGCACTTGGTCGAAACCAACTTTTCATAGTCTGTGCAAACACAGCAGCACAGTCTTTGCACTCTTTGCTCAAACACGACAGCACTGTCTTTGCAACCTCTACGCAAACACAATAGCACAGACATCGCACACTTTGCACAAACATAGCAGTCAATCAAAATTCTATTTATGCACCTCTATGATCAAACTTCTCCTCGCAATCTATCTGTGCAAATCGCACTTCGAACGCACACTTGATCGATGCCAAAATCTTCAAGCAGCCCTCCTTTTCTACTCATAATCTCAAGATTGAAATCTTGGTCTTAGTCGACTGTTTATCTTTCAATCACGTCGGCTGCAAAACCCTATGCTGCGTCGGTCCAAATTTAACTCTATCAGCTTCACTGTCTCCTTGTAGCTTCTAGCACAAAACTTCAACATGTCGCGATATCGCGACACCTTTGCCTACCGTACAACTTTTATTGCTTGCTATCGTGAAATCGTGACACTACTGCCTGTCGTGCCCCTTCTTTAGCCTGTTGTCATGAAATCGTGACACTATAGCCTTTGTCGACCTCCTTTCTACTTATGTCATGAAATTGTGACACTTCCTATCTTTGCTGACGTCATCTTATCTTCTGTCATGAAATCATGACATTTTTTATTTTTGCTGACGTCATCTTCACTCTGTCGTGAAATCATGATGCTTTAGTCTGCAAAGCCTTCTTATCTACTTTTGTCATGAAATCATGACACATATGCTTTTGCTGACGTCAACTGCAACTCTGTCGTGAAATCGTGACGCTTTCGCTGCCTTAAGATCTTTTCTGCAAAATGCCCACAAAAATGGAACATGTCACAAAATCATGATGCTTTCGCCTTTGAGCTCTTCCTTCTTTAGTTCATCATGAAATCATGATGCTTCTTCTGATTAAGACTTTTTAACTGATTCTATCATAAAATCGTGACACCATCTCCAACTACAAGCTGCCATCTCAACCTATCACGAAATCGCGACACTTTCTGCATCCATACAACTTCTTTGTAGCATGTCATGAAATCGCGATGCTTTCAGATTTCGAAAGCTTTCCCTACAATTTGTAAAAAAATCATGATGCTTCTAGCTTTCGTACTCTTTCTCCACTGCCTGTCACAAAATTGCGACACTTCTGGATTTCGGCTCTTCTTTTTGCTGCATGTAGCGAAATCGTGACACTTTTGGCTTCCATATGCTTTCTCCACTGCCTGTCACGAAATAATAACGCTTCTACTTTTAGGCTCTTCTCTTTGCTGCATGTCATGAAATCATGATAGTCCTCAACTTGACCTCTATAGCATGTCGTGAAAATGCAACAGCCCTTACTTGGAACTTTGCATCATGTCGCGAAATCGTGACAGTTCCTGAATCACTTTCTCTCTCTTCAATCTTGTCACAAAATCATGATAGATCACATTGCGGACTTTATCTTCTGCAACATGTCACAAAATCATGAAACTTTCTTGTTCGTACAGCCTCCTTTGAAGAATGTCACGAAATCATGACACTTTTCTTTCTTTGCCTTCCTGCACTGTCCGAGTCATGAAAATGTGACATGTCGTGAAATCGCGATAGTTTTGCCTGCTTTGTCTCTGCCTTCCTACATGTCACGAAATCGTGACACATTTGCCCAAAATTTCTCTCTCCTCAAACATGTCATGAAATCGCGACAGTTTTTCCAGCTGCCTGCATACTTTTTCTTACTTGTCTTTTTCTTGATCTTTTGCAACTGGGCTACCCTGATCTTCTTGGAAACTCACTGTCCATGCTGAAACCTTCATCAAGACACATTCTTTGACATCAAACCAAATTGCTTCAAGACCTTATTTACATCAATGACAACATCTACACTTAGAATAAAGGCAATGTACTCAAGGTACCCAAAATTGACAACAATCTCCCCCTTTATCATTGATGGCAAACCTTTACTAAAAACAACTGATCCAACAACTGAGAATCTGCCTTTGAAGTTTTTTCTCCCCTTGACTTGAAGCTCTCTTCTTCACTATGAAGCTCTCCCCCTTACTCATATCTCTCTCTCTTTGTCATCAATGGCAAAGGGTCACCTTTGGGGCTCGGGACTAAGAATGAGCCTCTTAGATTAGTCCCTCCCCCACCTCCTGATGAGGTGATTTAAAACAAGGGTGGGAGTGAAACTCCCATTAGGCACTCATCATCATCAGTGTCTATAATTTCTTTGTCGGGCCTTCTCTTGAAATCTTTGTTAGTGTTTCTATTCTTGTCACTTTTCTTGTTCTTGTTCTCATCTCTTTTCTTGTCCATACCTTTATCCTTGGACCTGTTTATACCACTGTTCCTATTCTTGTACCTTAGAAGATCAGCTCTGCATTGTCTAGCTATGTGACCTGCATTGTTGCACTTATAGCAAGTAACAATATTATTTCTTTTGGGCATAGCTGTTCTTTGAATCCGCTTGCTCTGACTAACCCAGTTCCTTTTATTTGCCTTGCAAAAAATTACCTTATGCCCGAACTGATTACAAGAGTAGCAATACCCTTGAAATAAATTATAACCCCTAAAATTGTCATTTATATTCCTTACTTGAGTCATGCACTGCGAAGCCATGTGGCCAAACCCATGACATGCAAAACATTTGTTGTGAAATATTCTTTTGTTTGACCTCTTGGGTCCCAAAAACTTCTTTTTCGTATTCAGAATTATGTTTTCTATTTTTGCGCATTTATCACTCATGGACTCTTTATCTGAAATACTCTCTTCATCAGAACTCTCTTCTTTCTGAAATATTTTACTTGATTCCCCAACCTGTTTTTTGTGTGGTTTAACAAAACCAAGACCTGTTTTATCTGATGGATTTCTTTGACTTTGGATGAGAGACTTAACCCTTTTGGAGATATCTTGAAACCTGTACAGCTTATCTTTGTATTCTTTATTTTTCTCTTTCATAGCAACCATTTTCTGTTCTAATTCACTATACTCAAGCATCTTAGAATCTAACTCATTCTTGAGTTCTTGTGTCTTAGCAATAGAGATGTCAAGACTTTCTATGAGTTCATCTTTCTCCATACAACATTCATCTAATTTATCCTTAAGTCGAGCATTCTTCTTTCTTTCCTTTTTCAAAACACTAAGAGCATTAGTAAGTTCACATTCAAGATCCTCTATATTATTGCATTTTGAATCATCAAGGCCTTTTTTAGATTTCTTATCACTAGAGGTGCTATCCTTTTCAAAAACCATACAAGCATCTTCCTTATCAATTTTTGAAGCATCCTCATACATACTAGAAACCAATTCATTATTAGTGCAATCATCCTCAAGGTGCCCAAAATTTCCACATCTAAAACATTTCATGACAATGAATTTATGTTTCGGTTCTTCCTCTTTTTCTGAAATGAACATCTCATTTTCATCATCACTAGAAGAACTTTCACTATCACTGCTAGAACACTTACTTGCTTTGTCTAGGTAGAAGCTCTTCATATTCTTGTGTGAATGCCTCTTTCCTTGATTGTTGTGCTCATCTTTGTTCTTTCTGTAATACCTATGCTTTTCAGAATCCTTGCTTTTAACATCCTGTATATCTTCATCACTTTCATTCTTGGAAACAGTACAATCAGTAGCATAATGACCAAAATTTCCACAGTTGAAACATCTTATGTTTTTATTTCTTTTGTGTTTTCTAGAGAACTTGCCTTTCTTTCTGTAATATGCCTCTTCATCACTAGAAGACTCATCACTTTCTTGAATCTATTTTCCCTTTGATTTCTTGGTGGCTTTGAAAGCTGCCTCTTTCTTGACATCAATTTTTACTTGAGTTCTCAGCTCAAATGCTGCAAGAATACTATGAAGCTCATCCTTTTTCAATTTATCTAAATATTTAGCTTCCTCAATAGCAAAAATCTTTTCACTAAATCTGTTAGGAAGAGATCTTAAAATCTTATCACACACATCATTTTTAGCAAGCTCAAGACCAAGGTCTTTCATGGAATTAACAACCTCATCCATACGAAGCATGTAGTCACTAATATTTTCATCATCATTCATTTTGAGTTGTTCAAACATACCTTTAAAATGTCTCAGTTTGGCCTTTCGAACATTTACATCACCTGTGTGAACCACTTGCAGCTATTTCCACATTTCACTAGCTGTCTTGCAGTGAATCACCTTGGTAAGATCTACCTTCTATAAACCTTTTAAGATTGCATTCATTGCTTTTGAATTGCTGTGATGTAGGAGCCTATCTTCTTTAGTATAAGGACCATTTATAGGAATAGTGTACCCGTCTTCAACCACTTCCCAAACCTCATTACCAAGAGCCATTAGATAAACTCTCATTCTCGCACTCCATAGACCGAAATCTAATTCATCAAGAATAGGTGTTGCATTGCCACCTGAAAAATCCATTGTGTTCTTAACTAGTTCTTCCTTTTGGCTGTTAAATCTTTTTGAAGGAACCTGCTCTGATACCATTTGAAGAACACAAGCTTATATTGAGAGAGGGGAGGTGAAAAGTATAAGACCACTTTTTAATCTGTTTTTCAAATCAACTTTCAAAATAGTATAATGTAGTGTACAGAAAGTAGTAATAACAACAGTAATCAAAGCAATGCACAACACACCATCAATAAAGTGACACAACAATTTACGTGGTTCACCCAAAGTGGGCTACTCCACGGATAAAACTTTTCTTTAAAATTTATATCAAGGTTCTTTTGGAAACCTTCCCAATTACAAAGTTTATGGGCACCCACCCAAAGGAGACACCTTCCCCTAGCTCTGCTCTTAGTGGTGATCCTCTAGAAGACCTCTACCTCCTCTGCCCTTAGCAAGTGGAATTCTATCCACAGAAGACACCTATCTTCCCCGCTCTCGGGTCGGAGATCTCTGTCCTCAACTCTATCACTACAAATCCGGTCCTCTTATCTACACCAAAACACAGTCCTTCGGTCTGGCACAAATTTGTCCTCTTCCTCTTTTCTTTTTTGTTATAGTATGCACTTGGTCAAAACTAACTTTTCACAATCTACGCAAACACAAAAACACAGTCTTCGCACTCTTTGCTCAAACATGACAGCACTGTCTTTGCAACCTCTACGCAAACATAGTAGCATAGATGTTGCACACTTCGCACAAACATAGCATTCGATCAGACTTCTATTTATGCACCTCTACGATCGAACTTCTCCTTGCACTCTATCTACGCAAATCGCACTTTGAACTCACACTTGATCGATGCCAAACTCTTCAAGCAGCCCTCCTTTTATACTCACAATCTCAAGATTGAAATCTTGGTCTTAGTCGACTGTTTATCTTTCAATCACGTCGGTTGCAAAACCCTACACTGCGTCAGCCCAGATTTAACTCTGTCAGCTTCACTGCCTCTGATGAGGATTGATGTATGATCTTTCATATGACCCCTCTAGTAGTTCCTAGCTTAGGTTTGCTTAGTTTATTTCTAGCAAATTGATATTGTAAGTGAGTCTCTTTCTCACATGCACTTGTGGGCACTAGTTGTCTTCTAGTTGTCTTTTAGAGTGTTAGTTAGCAAGTGTGAACTCAAAGTAGGAAGTGTGAGCTTCAAGTTAGCTAAAATGGATCTTCTAGTTAGCAATCTTAACTTAGAAGTTTACGTGCATTCTTCTTTGCACCTTTGTAGCTTTTGGGTTAAGCGTGTGAATCAAATCCATGATTTCATGGGTTGGTTATGTATTTTGGGCCATTAGTGCCTATATAATGATTTGTAAATAATAGAACTCTTAGTTGGATTTTCAATCCTTTTCATTGGTATCAGAGCCTAGTTCATGTTTGCACTAGGGCTTGTGAGGTGAGAGGATAGGAGATAGAAATATTATGAGAAACGTATTCTCATTGAGGACTCGGTTTAAGCCCAAAGGGAGCTTGAAAACCATTCGGAGAAGGAAGTTCCTTCGCCGACAAACCCCTCGTTCCAACTTCTTGCTTATGCTTAAAAAGTATAGGAAGAGTTTGCCCCAGAGTTCTTCGTATACCGATCCTTGGAAGGGATTGGATCGTAGCTACGGTCCAATTAGGATTAGGGAGCCTTTTGACCCTGCTGCCCCCCCCATTTTTGAGTATTGAAGAGCTTCAGGAGGACTCCAAAGCTAGGTCGTGTGTCGACTTAGAGCTGGGTGCCTTTCAAAAGCTGGTCGTGTGTCGACCAGATCTTGAAAGGAGAGCTACTGGTGGGAGCTGGTTGCTCACATTTGCTTAATTTAAAGTTTTTCAAATTTTAGATTAACCCCCCTGGTTAATTTATAATTTTTTTCAATTTGTTATAGAAAAGCTTTAAATTTATTCTATATATTATTTTAATAATATATTTGTTGTTGCTGTATTTATTGTAAAAAAAAAAAAAAAAAAAAGCAAATTTTTTTTTATTTAATTTTTTTACAGCACTCGGCCTTTGCCTCGGTTGTGTTCGGCAGCCTCGGCAACCTTCGACTGCGTTCGAAAGGCGGTCGGCCAGCCCGATTCGGCACCCGGTGCACGAATTTGCGACAGGGGGGGAGGCGGCCGACGACCGACAACCGACAGCATTTGGCTGTCGTTCCGACGCTGTCCGGTGCGACAGCGTCAGGCCAGGCCGAGGCTGTCCAGAGACAGCACTACGACCGAGGCTGTCCCGCGATAGCACTTCGGCCGAGGCTGTCCTGCGACAGCACTGCGACCGAGGCCCGAGGCACGTCGGCTGACAGCGTCTGGCTGACGCCTGACATTCTGTCAGGCGTGACAACACGCGCTGTCATAGCCGACGGCGCGTCGGCCTCCCGTCCGCGCTGTCTGCTGACAAGCCGACCTGTCGCCTCGACGACCGGGGTCGAGCGAGCTCGACAGTGCCATCCGCTGTCAGGGTCAAGCGATCTGACCGGCTGTCAGAAGAGACAGCACCGTAGCCAGGCAGGAGGCCTGGCTACGCTGTCCTTCGGCAGTGCCGACGGCGGTGCGCACAGGCAGCCGCACGGGTACGCAGAGGTAGCCGCACGGGTGCGCGGCTTGGTAGCCCGCACCAGGGTTTTTCCCTCTGCAGGGTTTAACCACTGTGCATGTTTGGAACTTCGGGCCTGCACCACTTTACCTGAACTTCGTGCCTCGGGAAGCGTGCAGAGGACAAATTGGCAGCATGCAAAAATTTTCATGCACTGTAGTTTTTGTCCAGTCTAAACAGCAGAAAGGGTAATTTTATTGTAAAATTTTAAATTTTTACTATTTTAGAGTGCAAGTTAAAATTTTATTTTATTAATTTAATTTTTAATAACTTAATTAAATTCTTTAATCTTTTGATTAATTGAAATTTAATTTTTGATTAAGTTATTTTTAAATTAATAAATGTTAAATTTTGCACTTTATATTAGTTAAAAATTTTCAAAAATTGCTAGCCTTAGGAGTTAATTTTTCAGTTAAGCAGCACTCCATTGTAACAAGGAAATTTGCATTGTACTTCCTTGATTTAGTGCTTTCTTAAACTGTACTTCTGGCTTATACCCGAGAACACATGGCCTCTGACTTGGCTGCCCAAGTGGCAGAATTGGCCCATGTTGTAAACACTTTGGCAGATAAGGCAAATGACACTACAATGGCGGAAGTCCTTGGCAACCTTGCCATGAAGGTAAATGACATTTCTTTGCATAATACCTCCACTTCTGCTCATGATTCACGTTTGAGAGTTCGTTGTGAAGTCCCATTGTATGATGGATCCAGGAACCCTGATGTCTTGAATAGTTGGATTCTTGACATGAGTTCTTGGTTTGCTTTTTCTCAACTTTCAGAAGATGATGTAGTGCCTTATGCTAAGCTTAAACTTTCTGGCTTAGCCAAAGTACTTGTGGAACGAAAACGAGGACAAGAACTCACCACATGGGATGAGCTTGTACAATGTCTTAAAACCAATTTCTATCCTTCAAATTATTCTAGAGAATTGGTTATTAAATGGTTTCGTTTTCGCCAAGGTACTAATATGTCTGTACAAGAATATATTTTCCAATTTAACGGGTTCAGAATACTTGTGAATGTGGAGGATGATGTTCCAGGTTTGATTCTCAAGTTTCAAAGTGGCTTGTTAGAACATTTGTACAGGGAACTAATGTTTGTTTCTATGGAAACATTGGATCAAGTTTTCAATCAGGCGCAGCTTGCGGAGGACAAGTTCAAGGCGCAATCGCAGGCATTCCGCACACTTGTTACTCAAGTGGTTGGAAACTCATCAAAAGGGAATAATTCTTTCTCTCAAAAGAAGAATTTTGCTCAAAAGAAGAATGTGTCTTCTCCATCTCCTTCTTCTCCTTCCCCTTCCGCTTCTACTCCTTCTTCCTCTTCTTCTAAATCTTCATCTTCTTCTTCTAAGAAATTCTGCAATTATTGTAAGAAGAAAGGGCATGAGAAAGCTGATTGCTTTAAGCTCAAAAAGAAGAGTTTAGTGATTACTACTCAAGAGGAGGATGCTTCCAAGGGTCCCCTTGAGTCTATAGGAGAGAGTAGAGTATATACGGAATTACGAGGTAAGCTTAATGAAGTTACCTTAGTAAATGTAAGTTCTTCGGATGGAGCTCGTGATGCTTTGTTCATCACTCGAGCCCACTTACTTCACAACTTTGCAACCGATTGTATAGTGGACAATGGCTCGCAGAAAAATCTAATTGCGAGGTCCATTGTCGAGCGTTTGAAGTTACCTATGGAGCCTCATCCTCAACCTTATTCTTTGGGTTGGAAGGATAGTGGAAGAGGCTCAGAAATCACTCACACTTGCACTTTAAAATTTGCACTTGGCCCACATTTCATAGATCAAGTCACTTGTGATGTGACTCCTATGGATTGTTGTGGGATTTTGCTTGGACAACCTTTTCAGTATGATAGGAGAGCTGTTTATGATGCTTTTAAAAGAACCTACACACTTCAAAAATATGGTAAGGTCTTTCTCATTAAGAGCACCAACACTCCTAATATCATTCTAAGTTCCAAGCAAACGAAAAGAGTAATTAAGAAAGGTGGTGATGTTGCTCTAATTTTCATTCGCTCTCAAAACACTTCTACATCTACATCCATTACAAAGCAACACTCTTCAATGGATAAAATATTGCAAAGTTATTCACACATATTTCAGGAGCCAAAGTCTCTTCCTCCAATTCGCACAATTAATCACAGCATTGAAATAGTTCCAGGTTCTTCTCTTCCTAATGCTCCCATGTATAGACAATCTATTTTGCAAAATGAAGAAATAAAAAAGCAAATAGAAGATTTGTTGTCTAAGGGTTTCATTAAGGAAAGTACTTCTGCTTGTGCATCACCTATTTTGTTAGTTCTTAAGAAAGATGGCACTTGGAGATTATGCATTGATTTTCGTGCATTGAACAGAATTTCGGTGAAGAATAGATATCCCTTACCCCGCATTGATGATTTATTAGATCAGATTCAAGGAGCTAAGTTCTTTTCAAAAATAGATCTCAAAAGTGGATATCATCAAGTGCGTATCCAAGCTGAGGATACATGGAAGACTACTTTCAAGACGAAGATGGGCCTCTTTGAATGGTTGGTCATGCCCTTCGGTCTTACTAATGCTCCTGCAACCTTCATGAGGTTGATGAATGATGTATTTCGTGAAGTCCTTGACAAATTTGTCATTATATATCTTGATGATATATTGATTTTCTCAAAAACTTGGGAGGAACACCTTAGGCATATCCAAAGCAAACCCTTGATCTTCTTGCGAAGAATCAATTATATGCCAACTCTTCCAAGTGTTCTTTTGGCAATACTTCAGCTTTCTTACCTTGGCTATGTGATTAGTGAGAGTGGAATTCAGGTAGATCCCCTTAAAGTTGATGTTTTGCTTAAGTGGTCCCCTCCTACAACTCTCACTGAGTTAAGGAGTTTCCTAGGACTTGCGAACTTTTATCGCAAGTTCATTCCTCAATATTCCACCCTTGCAGATCCATTGCATTATCTCACTAAGTCCAAAACTCCATTTCATTGGGAGAAAAGCCAAGAAGTTGCCTTTGAGAAACTCAAAAAGAAATTGTGTACAAGACCGGTGTTAACTTTACCCGACCTTTCTCAACCTTTTGAGATTGAAACAGATGCCTCTAAAGTTGCCTTAGGAGCTGTGCTCAAACGGAATGGTCATCCAAGTTGCTTATCATTCGGAAACTTTTTCTGCTGCTAAGTTGAACTATTCTACATATGACAAGGAGTTGTATGCTTTAGTTCAAGCCATTAAGTACTCGAGACACTATCTTTTGGGAAAAGATACAAGTAGTACACACCGATCATATGCCTCTCAAGTTTTTACAATCTCAAAGTAAAATTGAAGAATCAAGACATATGAAGTGGGCCTCTTACCTCCAACAATTTCACTTGGTGATCAAGTACAAAAAGGGGAAGAGTAATACAGTTGCTGATTGTTTGAGTAGGCCTCCAGCCGCTCTTGCCTTAACAGTCATGTCCACTTCACACTTGGGATTTCAGACTTGGCCTAATCAGTATTCTCGGGATCCTGATTTTGGAAAAATATTTGAGCAAGTGAGTAAGCCTTCTTCTTCCAATTTGCGTCCTTTCCAAGATTTCTACATCAAAGAAGGACTTCTCTACAAATTGGACAAGGTTTGTGTTCCTTGTGAACCTAGAGTGTCGCTTCTTAAGGAAGCTCATTCTACACTTTATGGTGGTCACTTTGGGAAGCATAAAACACTTCATCATTTGCAACGATTTTTCTATTGGCCAAAAATGCGAGAGGGATGTGTTGAGATTTCTCAAGCAAGGTGCGCTTTGTTGTCGCTCAAAACCAGCTAATAGGAAGTTTGGCTTAGGCATGCCTTTGCCCATTCCTTCCTGTCCTTGGGAAAGCATTTCCATGGACTTGGTTAGTGGTTTTCCTATGACAGTGCGCCAACATGATTGTGTGTTCGTGGTGGTTGACAGATTCAACAAAATGGCTAAGTTCATTCCATGCCGCAAGACAAGTTCTGCATCAGACTTAGCTCAATTTTTCTTTGATAGCATTTGGCGTTCCTTTGGTCTACCTACCAGCATTATCTCGGATCGTGATTCACGCTTTGTGGGTCACTTTTGGCATTCTTTGTGGAAGATTTTGGGAGTTTCCCTTAACTTCTCTACCGCCTATCATCCGCAGTCCGATGGGCAGACTGAAGTGGTAAACCGTACACTTGTGCAAAGTTTGCGAATCTATCATCACGCTTCACCAACAAAGTGGGACTTGAGTCTCACGCATATTGAACATGCCTATAATAGGGCCCTACACTCTTCTACAGTTCATTCACCCTTTGAAGTTTGTATGGGATTTCAGCCCTTGGCACCTTATGAGTTACCTTTATCTTTGCCTTCTCCTGTCACTTCACATCTTCAGAAGGAGCAAGACAAGGCACACTCATTTGTTCAACACTTGCACAATCTTCAATCAAAGGTGGTTGAGATTTTGCAAAAGACACAAAGAGCAGCAAAAAAGGCCATGGATCGACATCGAATTCCTCATCCTTTTCAGGTTGGTGATAAAGTTTGGTTGCATCTTGACAAGCGGCGTTTCACTGATAAGACTCATAGCAAAATCAAACCAATTCGCTATGGGCCTTACACTATTCTTCAGCAGGTGTCCGAGAATGCTTTCCGCCTTGATCTTCCCGCACACTTGGGAATTCATGACGTCGTCAATGTGGATCTCTTGAAGTTGTACTTTGACTCTACATTGGAGATCGCACCAGCTATCAGCCATCCTGTGGACGTGGTTCCTGAAGCACAGTTACCATTGGATGCAGATCAGATCTATGACACGAAGACTCGACAGACTCGTCAGGGGTCTACCACCTCATATCTTGTGGCTCGGCGAGGACAGCTGCCGCATCAGGCTCGTTGGATTTCTTTTCATCAGATGTCCCGTGACTTTCCTATTCTTTTGAAAGCATTGGAGTCCAATGCTTCTATTGTGGGGAGGCATGATGAGGATTGATGTATGATCTTTCATATGACCCCTCTAGTAGTTCCTAGCTTAGGTTTGCTTAGTTTATTTCTAGCAAATTGATATTGTAAGTGAGTCTCTTTCTCACATGCACTTGTGGGCACTAGTTGTCTTCTAGTTGTCTTTTAGAGTGTTAGTTAGCAAGTGTGAACTCAAAGTAGGAAGTGTGAGCTTCAAGTTAGCTAAAATGGATCTTCTAGTTAGCAATCTTAACTTAGAAGTTTACGTGCATTCTTCTTTGCACCTTTGTAGCTTTTGGGTTAAGCGTGTGAATCAAATCCATGATTTCATGGGTTGGTTATGTATTTTGGGCCATTAGTGCCTATATAATGATTTGTAAATAATAGAACTCTTAGTTGGATTTTCAATCCTTTTCAGCCTCCCTGTAGCTTCTAGCATGAAACTTCAACATGTCACAATATCACGACACCTTTGCCTGTCGTACAACTTCTATTGCTTACTGTCACGAAATCATGACACTACTGCCTGTCGTGCCCCTTCTTTAGCCTGTTGTCATGAAATCGTGACACTACAGCCTTTGTCGACCTCCTTTCTGCTTATGTCACAAAATCATGACACTTCCTGTCTTTGCTGACATCATCTTCTCTTATGTCGTGAAATTGCGACCCTTCTATATTCATGCCCTTTCTCTCAGCTTCTGTCATGAAATTGTGACACTTGATTTTTGCTGATGTCATCTTCACTCTGTCGTGAAATCATGATGCTTTAGTCTGCAAAGCCTTCTCTACTTTTGTCGTGAAATCATGACACATCTTCTTTTGCTGATGTCAACTGCAACTCTATCGCGAAATCATGATGCTTTCATTACCTTAAGCTCTTTTCTGCCAAATGCCCATGAAATTGGAACATGTCGTGAAATCGTGACACTTTTGCCTTCAAGCTCTTCCTTCTTCACTTCATTGTGAAATCGCGATGCTTCTTCTGATTAAGACTTGTTAACTGATTCTATCATGAAATCATGACACCATCTCCAACTGCAAGCTACCATCTCAACCTATCATGAAATTGTGACACTTTCTGCATTTGTACAACTTCTTTGTAGCCTATCATAAAATCACGACGCTTTTAGCTTTTGAAAGCTTTCCTTGAAACCTGTAATGAAATCGTGATGCTTCTGGCTTTCGTACACTTTCTCCACTGCCTGTCATGAAATCATGACACTTCTGGCTTCCGGCTCTTCTTTTTGCTTTATGTAGCAAAATTGTGACACTTCTGGCTTTCATATGCTTTCTCCACTGCCTGTAGCGAAATCATGACGCTTCTCCTTTCAGACTCTTCTCTTTGCTGCATGTCACAAAATCATGACAGTCCTCAACTCGACCTTTGTAGCATGTCGCAAAAATGTGACAACCCTTACTTGGAACTTTGCATCATGTCGTAAAATCGTGACAGTTCCTTAATCACTTTCTCTCTCTTCAATCTTATTGCAAAATCATGACAGATCACACTGTGGACTTTCTCTTCTACAACATGTCGCAAAATCGTGACACTTTCTTGTCTGTACAACCTCCTTTGTAGAATGTCGTAAAATCGTGACACTTTTCTTTCTCTGCCTTCCTGCACTGTCCGAGTCGCGAAAATGCGACATGTCGCGAAATCGTGATGCTTTTGCCTGCTTTGTCTTTGCCTTCCCACATGTCACGAAATCGTGACACATTTGCCCAAACTTTCTCTCTCCTCAAACATGTCGTGAAATCGTGATAGTTTTTCTAGCTGCCTGCATACTTTTTCTTACTTGTCTTTTTCTTGATCTTTTGCAACTGGGTTACCCTGATATTCTTGGAAACTCACTGTCCATGCTGAAACCTTCATCAAGACACATTCTTTGACATCAAACCAAATTGCTTCAAGACCTTCTTGACATCAATGACAACATCTACACTTAGAGTAAAGGCAATGTACTCAAGGTACCCAAAATTGCCAACAAAGATAGCATGGAGAGATGCCATGATTTAGAACTATGAAGTAAGCTATGGAGGACATTTATAAGTGTTGAGGATGTATTGAAGACAAGCGTGGAGGATGTTGTGAGGAGATAACTTTACCTGCAAAGGATATGTCTTTATGATTTGAATCATCGGGAGGTGAACGTAATTCATGGTGCGTTCGATATGTTGTGAGGTAAATACTATGTTTAGCATGATTTGGTGTAATAGAAGACATCAACCATGTTTAGGATTTTTCCAACCAAGTCTATGAGGAGAGTGAATGAGAAGATGTCTGTCAGCGTTGACATAGTTTCTATGACGTTCATCGAGCGAGGACACTATGAACACTATAAATTTTCTTGGATATAATTTTTTGCGATGTAAAACATTGATGCAAGTCAAATGCCATGAAATGTTGCATAAATGAAAATTCCTCTAATCGAGCTGCTAAGTCAAATAGAGACCATTTTTTAAGCATGGAGAAATACGTATGATTATTTGGAGAAGTTTGAATAGCCTATCATGAAATACATTTATCTCAGAGAACACATTGTTGATATATAGTATTTGTGTCTAATATACATTGGAGATTGTGAGGAGGACATCAATACAAAGGATGCTATGTTGTTGCAAAAAAAGAGGAGGTGTTGCCAACCAAATTCTGCCCATTACCAAGCTTTTTTGTTTAGCTTAAACCCTCCATGGACGTACGTGAGACGATGTGCTACGTTTACATTACAGTTGACCGTAAGCTTAAGGTAATATAAATACAAATTACAATTGGCTATTTGGTATTTGGTATTTGTATTATTTGTAATATTTGCACATAAGACAAAAGAAGACATACATTTAAATATAAAGCATAGGCTATTATAAATAAGATGTATTTATTGGTTGTTAAGTCATTCAAATAAAGATAAAGTAGACCTACGAGTGTAGATTGTGGAGAAGACTATCAAAGAGAGGTATTTTTTATTTTTCACTGGCTATAATTGTTGTTGATTAGTGCAAACAAGATAGAGAGAGCTAGTTTGTTATTCAAAATATTTTGTTGGTTAATTAGAAAGCAATGGATTCTAACAATAAATTGCCTATTCCTGAGTTCAATGGGCTAGATTATGAGTGTTATTCTATTAATATGAAGATCTTACTCATAGGTAAAGGGTCATGGGACATTGTAGAAGAAGGCTACACTGAACCTGCTGATTGGAACACCTTAAGTGCAGGTAATAAAACCAGTAATAAGGATGCCCAAAATAAGAACTCTTTTGCTCTCTACCATCTCCAAGAAGCTTTGGAGAAAAGTATCTTTCCAAGGATTGCTTCTTGTTCATCAACCCTAGAAGCATGGAAAGCCTTGCAAGATAGCTATCAATGGAGAAATCAAGTGAAGCAAGAGAGACTTAAAACTTTGAAGAGAGATTTTAAAATATCAAAATGCAATAATATGAAAGAGTAGGTTATTATTGTGTGAGAGTGAAATGAATTGTAAACAAAATTAAGACACTTGGAGAAGATGTAAAAACTAAAGTGGTTGTGAAGAAAGTGTTGAGAACACTTCTTCATAAATGGAATCATATTGCTATTATTATTGAAGAATATAAAGGTCTTTCTACTCTAACATTGATGCACTAATTGGATATTTGATGTCCCATGAAGAGAGAATCCAAATTTCTACATCATCAAGCTTTGAAGATGATGACAAAGCATTCTCATCCAAGGAAGGTGATACTCATGGAAATGCACAAGGAAGATTACAAGGAAGAGGAAGAGCAAGAGGAAGAGGTAGATCAAGAGGTAGCTACCAAGGAAAATGAGGTGAAAAATCAAACAAGTCTTGTTTTCATTGTGCTAATCTTGATCACTTTGCTAGAGATTGTAGACTAAAGGCTTATCAAGAAGGGAGAAGTAAAAATTATGGAAACTATCGAAAAGAGGAAGGAACTTTTTAAAAAAATTTCCTCACATATGGAAAATCAGATCAAAATATTAATGAAACTTGGATTTTGGATATTGGTTTCTCAAATCATATGAGTAGCAAATAAGAGTTATTTGCTACAACGGATTCCACATACAAGTCCAAGATCAAATTGGGAGATGACAAGACACTACAAGTTGAAGGCATGGGCACCATGAAGGTTCCAACAAAAGAAGGCACAGAGAAGGTGAAAAATATATATTACACTCCTAAAATCCAACATAATTTGCTTAGTGTTGGAAAAATCATGGAAACGAACTATAAACTTGTTTTTGAATATGGCAAATGTGTAATTTTTGACAAAAAAAATTGTAATAGATATGTCACAAATGTACCTATGACAAAGAATAGGTTATTTCCTCTTAATTTTTGGGAACAAGGAGGTTCTCAAATTGCTAGTGTGGCCATATAAAATCCAAGTGTGCTTTGGCACTTGAGATATGGTCATATTAATTTTTAATATTGAAGTTGTTGACTTCACAAGCTATGGTGTGTGGATTACCAAAATTTGAAGAATACAAGGAGGTGTGTGAAGGATGTGTTTTGGGAAAGCACTCAAGAAAAAAGTTTCCAAGAGATCAAGCATGGAGAGCAAGACATCCACTACAATTGGTACATTCAGATATTTGTGGTCCAATGCATACCAAAAGCTTGGGTAACAATTCGTAATTTTTCACTTTCATTTATGATTTCTCTAGAATGTGTTGGATTTATGTTTTGAAAACTAAATATGAAGCTTTTGAATGTTTCAAGGATTTCAAAATAATGTAGAGAATCAAAGTGAGTATATTGTAAAAATATTAAGGACTGATAGAGGAGGGGAGTTTTGCTCAAATGCATTTCTCAAATATTGTAAAGATTGTGGGATTAAAAGGTAATTAACTACTGCCTACACCCCACAAAAAAATGGTGTGGCTGAAATGAAGAACCACACTATTGTAGAAATGGCTAGATCAATGCTTCAAACAAATAAACTTAGTAACATGTATTAGGATTATGTTTTTAGGACAAGTATTTACATTTTGAATAGAAGTCTCACTTCTATTTTATATGGATAACTCCATATGAAGGATGGTATAGCAAAAAGTCAAATGTAAAGCACTTCAAAGTTTTTGGTTGTCTCGCATATGCAGACATTCCTGATGAGACAAGAAATAAACTTGACCCCAAAATTAAAGCATGTATTTTCATTGGGTATTGTGAGTCTTCAAAGGCATATAGACTCTATAGTACAAAAACATACAAAGTTGTAATCTCCAGATATGTGATTTTTGATGAAGGGAGAGTATTCAAGATGCAAGCTCCTCTCAAGTGCAGTACATTAACAAGAACAACCATGGAAGTCCTCAAAGTCCAAATAAGAGTTCTACTCCAAGTACAACATGTGCTACTCCAAGTTTTTCTCCACATAGATCAGCAAGTTCTTCTCCAATGGAAGTAGATCTACCATCAACAGGTAAGAGAACACTTCAGTACCATACTTCTTTTCAAATGATAGACAAGAATTTTCAAAGAAGGTACACTAGAAGTCAAGCTAGTGAAATGAATGAAGTCTTGAAAAGACTTGAAAATTTG
This sequence comes from Wollemia nobilis, assembly GCA_028583015.1. Taxonomy (NCBI): domain Eukaryota; kingdom Viridiplantae; phylum Streptophyta; class Pinopsida; order Araucariales; family Araucariaceae; genus Wollemia; species Wollemia nobilis. Next base: position 17,127,582 of record JAQPPZ010003374.1, read on the forward strand.
CACATGTATGGTGATGAAGACTCCCAAGAGCCTAAGGGAGATGTTTTAAACTATGCTTTAATGACTAGTTTAGAGCTAAAGCCATCTATGAAAAACATGTACTCATGATGTATGGCAACAAGCCATGAAAGATAAAATGACCTCTATAAAAGAATGACACATGGGAGCTAGTGGAGCTTCCTAAAGGAAAGAAATGTGTTGGATGTAAATGGGTCTATAAGACCAAGTTCAGTGCTGATGGGAGTATTGAAAGAAACAAGGCAAGGGCAAAATGGTTTACTCAAAAGTATGGGATTGACTATGAGGAAAACTTTGCTCCTATTTCTAGACAAGATACCATCAGAATAGTACTTTCCTTGGATACCCACAAAGGGTGGAAAATTCAACACATGGATGTTAAGAGTGCATTAATTAATGGGTAATTGAAAGAAGATATTTTTGTGCAACAAACTCAAGGCTTTGAATAACAAGGTAAGGATAACCTTATCTACAAATTGAAGAAAAAAAATTATGGACTAAAGCAAGCACCAAGTGTATGGTACTCATGCATTGATGGCTACTTTTAAAAGTATGGATTCACTATGAGCAAAAGTGAACCTACTCTCTACTACATGAAACAAGGTAAATACATCCTCATTGTGTGATTATATGTGGATGATATAATATTCATGGGTAGTAGTGATAAAATGAATGATGAGTTCAAGCACCCCATGATGAAAGAGTTTTAAATGAAGGATCTAGGTTTGATGCACTACTTCCTAGGAATGGAGGTACATCAAACAGGAAATGGGATCTTCATATGTCAACATAACTATGCTCATGACATGATAAATAAATTTTCTATGGAGAAATGCAAGTCTGTTGCAACTCCAATAGGTCATGGGATACAATTATGCAAAGAAGATGGATCATAAAAAGTTGAGAAAACCACTTATAGAAGCATGGTTGGGAGTCTAATATTCCTCACCAACACATGACCATATATTCAATACGTTGTCTCTCTAGTATCAAGGTGTATGTTTGATCCATCTGAACTTCATCTACAAGCAACTAAAAGAATTTTGAGATATGTAAAGGGTACAATGAATTATGGGATCCATTACCACAAGAATGATGATATAAAATTAGTTGGCTTTAGTGATTGTGATTAGGGCAACAATATATATGATAGGAAATCTACTTCATGGAATTGTTTTAGTCTTGGGTCAGGACTAATTACTTGGAGTTGTAAAAATCAAACTATTGTTGCACTATCATCTACTGAGGTTGAGTACATATCAATCACAAATGGTAGTGCCTAAGCCTTATGGTTGAGAAAAGTACTTGAAGAAATAGGTGAGAGATAAAGTGGTCCTACCATATTGTATTATGAAAATATGAGTGCCATCCAATTGGCACATAATCCTATCCACCACAGCAGGTCTAAGCACTTCGACATGAAGTATCACTTCATAAGAGACATGGTGGAGAAAAATGTGGTTGAGCTAAAATATTGTAGTACTTTGGACAACATGGTGGACATCTTCACCAAAGGAGTTGCTAAAGCTCAGTATATAAATATGAGACTTTATCTTGTCATCCGTATCAAATTTAAAGGGGAGAATGTTGGACTTTGATTAGAATATATCTTGTTGTATTCCTACATAGATAAATTAGATGATATTCTAGAATTTGCTAGAGATATTTTAGGATTAAGTTAGTATCTTCTAAGTTAAATATTTGGTTACAAGAATAAGGTTAAGCCACCTATTTTGAGATTTGATCTGATAGTTTTCAACACTATATATTGTATCCTTGGCAAATATATGTAATATAATGAGTGATTATTCTCAAGTGGAAAAGCTCAGGATAAAATAGTTGTAAATTTTTGGAGATTTTAAGTTGATTGTCAACTAGGTGACCAACAAGTGCCTTGAAAGAAGCACTACTTGAAGGTGTACCACAACAAGATATGGTATTTGTTTGAATAATTTAATGTATTAAATGTACAAGTAATTTCATAAGAACAAAATAAGCATGCAAAAATCTTGGCATCCCTTGGTGCGAATTTCTATGCTATTGAAAGTGTGGTATGAAATCCTAAGACTATAAGGATGATTTATAGACTCTTAGTCCCAGATATGAACAAATCGATAGTGTGGAGGGAAGGATGTTGGACAGAGATGAATATGAAGGTTTAATACAACTTAGAAATACATCCCAAAAGGATTAATTACATTAGAGAACCTCTTTTATCAGAGTGACAGGAAAAAAAAACATAGGATCAAGATGGACGAAAAAGAATATATCAAGATTAAGTTAGGACCTGAAAAGATTATCAAAGTTGGGACAAATTGCTCACTAGAAGAGATCAAGGACGTTAAGAATATGTGCTCTGAATTCCTTGATATTTTTGCATGGAGTTATCATGATTTGAAAGGGTATGACAAAAATATGATTCAGCACACCATTGAATTACAAGAAGGGGTGAAACCATTTTGGTAGAAGCAATCCCCTATTAATATGAATATTTAAGTGCTTATGAAAGAAGAACTGTTGAAGAGGTAAAAATAATTTATCCCATTAAAAACTCAACTTGGGTGGTGAATCTAGTTCTAGTATGAAAGAAGAATGGATATATTCACCTATGTGTATATTTTTGCAATCTAAACCAGACATATTTTAAATATCACTATTCCTTACTACAGATTGACCAGATTCTCCACGTCATTTACAGAGTACAAATATTTTCATTGCTTGATGGTTTCTCCATCTATAACCAAATATAGGTAAAGGATGAGGACCAGTATAAAACAACATTTACTACCAAGTGGGGTACTTTCGCCTATCAAATAATACCTTTTAGTCTTTCCAACGCTGTCATCACTTTTAAAAGAGCAATGGATAACACTTTTGATGAGTTTTTGAACTAGATAATTGTAATATACCTTGATGATATGACTATTTTATCACATCACAGCGAAGAGCATGGATATAATTTTAGATAGGTGTTGAAAATTACCAAGAGTTTAGTATCTCCATAAAACCGAAGAAATCCATGTTTGCTATCAAAGAGAGAAAGCTCTTGGGATATGTGATCTTGAAATAAGGGTTAGCTATCAATCTTGTGATTTATAAAGCTCTTCTAAAATTGCCACTGCTAGCCAATAAGAAGGATTTGTAGTCCTTTTCAACCAAATCAATTTTATCTGGAAATTTATCATTGACTTCACTTAGGTAGTGAAGTCGATGACTAAACTTCTGAAGAAAAATGCAGACTTCAGATGAATAGAGAAAAGAAAGCAACTTATCAATAACTTGTACCATTACAATGACAATGTTTTCAACGAGAGTAATATTGCCAACTGAGTAGCAGACGATCATGACTAGACAAAGGACCTTGTTGAATTCTTCACATATGGAAGGCGTCTCCTCACCTCAATACCTCACAAAGGTAAATATTTAGGCTATAGGTGCTAAAATATGTCATGTTGCCAAATGGTTTGTTCCACAAAAACATAGATGAAGTACTCCTTAGTTGTGTGAAAAAGTCTAAAAAGCAAAATATCTTGGAGGAGTTCCACTCTGGCTTGTCTAGTGGACATTATGCCGAAAGGCCTATGGCTTTGAGTATAATTTGGGCTGGATATTTTTTGCCCACCCTTTTCGAAGATACACATAAGGTGATTCAAAGCTATGATAATTTTTAGATATATGTTGGCAGGAGTAAGAAGGCATCCTTACCTCTACATCCGATTTAGGTAGAAGATCCATTTCAATAGTGGGACTTAGACTTTATTTGGGTCATTGATCCTCATTCTTCTGTTGAACAAAAATATTTTAATAGAAACTAACTAATTTACTCGGTGAGCTGAAGTCATTACAACAAAGAAAGTGGACCAAGCGAAAGTTATTTCTTTCCTTGAGGGGCTGATTACCCTTTTCAGCATGCTAGATGTCATTGTGACTGATAATGGGACTCCCTTCATTTTATAAAATATTACCAAGTTTGCAAGTAGGTATGGGATTTTCCTCAAAGCATCTTCTCATTATTACCCATATGGAAATGGTTTAACTGAGTCCACAATCAAGAACTTTCTTTGGATATTGAAGAGAACACTTGGAAGCAACAAAAGGAGTTGGCATCTACTTCTGGACCAAGCTCTATGGGCTGATTGCATCTGGTTGATAACTTCCACCTACTCCTTGGTGTATGGCAAGGAAGCAGTATTTCCCACCCAAATTGAACTTTTAGTCCACTAGACTTTACAAATTCTTAGTGATGAGCGTGATGAAATTGATCCTATGAGCGCGAGGCTAGTGCAACTATTGTAGCTCAAATAACAAAGAGAGAAAGCCTATGTTGAGTTTACCAAACATGCCAAGATGACACAAAAATGGTTCGATAGAAAGACGTCCGAAAGGGTATTTGAAGTCCAAGACTTGGTGTTGAAGTGGAACTCAGATAAAGCAAAACCTGACAAGCACCATAATTTTGAGGTGATAAGGGAGGGTCCATTCCAGATTTTAGGAGAAAGTTTGGTTAATGCTTATTATCTTCAAGATATGGATGTCTGATAACTATCGATTTTGGTAAATGGTCTTCATTTTAAGGCCTACTACCACTAAAATTTTTAGAGACCAAGTATGTATATATGTACAATTTTTCCTTTTATTTGTCAAAAATATTATGCTCATATGTATGTATACAAAAAGAGAATAAAATGGTTTTATTTTACCCCAAGCAAGTACATTCATCCAGAAGCATTTCTGTAAGGATAAAAATTGATTTTGCTTCGATAAAATATTTTCATGATTTTTATTTTTAATTTTGGGCGAAAATTAATAAATAGCTTTGAAAAAATTAGTTTTGATGAATTTGTTTTAATGATACAGTTAGGTGGAAAATAGACAGGGAAAAAAAAGAGAAAATAAAAAAGAAAAAAAGGTCTTATTTTGCCTCCCCCAAACGAGTATATTTGCTCGAAAACACATCTTCGGGGGTAAAGCTTGATTTCGCCTTGAATTTTTTATTTTTTTTTAATTTTGATGAATTTAATGATGCAGTTGGGGGTAAATCTAGAGTATATATGAATGTCCATATGCTAGTCCATCTTGTTCCACACTGTTCCATTTTACAAAAACAACAAAAACACCATGCATTGCTTTTTACCACACTAGAGTCAGTGATATTTTAATGTATCAAGAGTTTTCATGATTCAGTCATCATTTTTCTCTTTAGCTACGTAATGTACCGAGCCAGATAGATTTTACGAAGGTAGAGTTACACTTGAAATATGCCTTGTTACGTAACATCCCAACACAAATTAAAACACATAAAAATTCCCAATTTGTGTGAACAAAAGATGAAACCTGCACATTAATCCAGGTCACCATAAGTGAAATGGTTATCTTGCTCATCCCCCTGCGCAAATGGTTCCAGAATTCTGAGAATTGAAAAAAAGACGAGCTCTTTCCTATCCATTCACCTTAATAAACAGTGGTTTTTACCACTACCAAATCCCAATCATAGTTGGTTCCCAAAGTTGTAAGGATTTGTACTACATGTCCCTGCAAAGGATGGGTAATCATCCCCAAGACCCAAAAGGGATCAATGCCATTCACAAACAAAATTCCAACAAATCATCATCCTAACACTTTCCATTCACCTTTGGTCTCCAAGTTGTAAGGATTCATACTATCTGCCCCTAACCAGGATGGGTAGTCATCCCCAAGGCCTAAAAGATCAATGCCCTTACTCCATAATCTCCATCACCCCCTTGGTTCCCAATGTCGTAAGGATTCATACTACACGTCCCTGCAAAGGATGCATAGTCATACCCAAGGCCACTCACCAGCCCAAACTCACAATACTCAAAACACAAAATCAAATAATAGTGGTTATCACCACTATTCAAAATCCTCGCTCAAAAAGAATTAATAAAAAATAAACAATGATTTTCATCACTATATAGATGAGCAACTTTCTAAATTATTCAGCCAACAAATATCTCGAGCTTGAATCCCTGGAATTCTTAGCATTCGAAAACCATCTAGGTGATCCTCATTATAGGTCTGGTTGACAGCCTATCTGGCAATGGTGGTATCCTACCCGCATGACGATATTTCTATCACATTTGCTTTACATGTGTGCAGACCAATGTTTGCATAAGGATGAGCTAGCTTATGGTATCCTGGATAACACCGTAGATTAATCTAACTAAATACAACAAAGGAGTTAGTGGAGCTAATTAGGTGATCCTAAGTAAAGGTTCGATTGAAAGCCCATCTGGCACTAGCGGTATCCTGACAAATACCACATAAATGAACTCAATTGCACACACAGGGATGTGAAATAGCTTGGTCAAAAACAAGTCCGATTCATACCTTGTTCAAAAGTCTTGTAAGATAAAGTACAACCATGGCTAGTAATTTAAAACCGTCTCAGTCTCAGAAAACCTTAGCTACATTTCTAAACCAACTGCGCTACTTTTCATCCTTACAATACCATCAGAAAATACAAAAAAAGAAAAGAAAAACCACATGTATACATACAAAGTCATGCATCACAACAATCTCCTAAAGACAAAATAACAGAGTTCTAAACAGTCTATGGTGCCATAGCCAAACATCACAAATTCTATTCATCCATCTCATTTCTGCATATCACATATAAATCAAAAACATTTGCATTCATCATAACATATGCATCAATCAAAATAAATCAACATACAACAATCATATTTATCATACCATGTGCATACATCAATATAAAGTAGCATGCATCCATTAACATCAATCATTGTGCATAACATAAAATCATGACATATACACAAAGCAAGAAAATCAAAACAACAAAAACATCACAAAAATGCAACACAAAAACATAGCAATAAGCATTGCCGGACACAAGTGCTCTTGCATTTAACCTCTTGGCATAGAAAATCGATGTCGGGGCTAAAATTGTCACTCTCCTACTTCCCCAAGAAGGCTACCATAGCCGGACCGCTCCACGGGAAGACAGGTTTTCGACGATTTCACCCCATTATGGCATCACCAAAAGGGTTAACACCCACCAAAAATAGGTCCAAATATCAAGAAATTGCACATGCTTAATGGTAAACCATCTAAAGGCACCCTTGCACAAGTCATCTTGGGTCAAGTGACTCGTCGCTTTTCTCATGAAGGTCATTCCCTCATCGATTCGTCTCTTGAGGGGGTAGTCACACTTAGTCACCAATCAACAAGCACACACCCAATCAAAGCAATGACATGCATTCAAAGAATCATTGACAAAGACAATTACGCTCCTGCTTGGGGCAATAAACAAGCAATCATCAAATTGATCAAACACTTAGCATTTTCGAAGCATGAACACAAATTTCCCCTATGGACAAAAGGTTGCACCCTTTGCCTAATCATGACTGATCAATGTCCAAGCTCAAGTCACACCTCACCAAAATAGTTTAACACTTGAAATCAAATTCCTTAACTCGTCAGAAGCAAGGATTCAAGAATGCATGCCCTTTCCATACTTGGGGCATCAAGAGTTGGTTAGGCTACCAAGAAACTCTAATCATTAGTGCTTTGGTTATCTATTTTTGCTCGACGCTGTGCCATGCACAGCGCATCCCAAAAAGGGGCATCTGTAGACACCAAAACAGCAATCCGATTATGTGACTACAAACACTGATCGCATTGACACACACAGCCTTCAGGGCAGCCCTCAGAGGTCAAACAGTGGCCCTAGCCACTTACACATATATATGTTGTTAAAACATAACAAAAAAGGAAACACTTTCACCCCAAGTTAGGGGCGAAAGTCATATTTGCCTCCTCCTAAGGCGAAAAAGGAAAAAAAAAGGAAAAAGGCAATAAAAGTTTTGCCCAAAGCTTTATATCATTAGTCTTTTTTAGAAGTGGGGTGAAAATTTATTTTAAAGCGCAACTCCAAAAAGAAAATAAACAAAGGGAAAATCGCATGCAAAGGAGAAGCATTAGTTAAAGAGTCTATTTCTGGCTTAACAGGGCCAAGCTGATTTGTATTGTTTTATGGGAAAAATCAAGTGGCGGTTAAGAGCTTGTATATTTAAAGCGTTTAAAAAAAAAGCAAAATCAAGAAAGAAGAATATTTTTAAAAGGGATTCAAGCTTTTGTTTTTTGCAAGCAGTAGGAAGGACGGCTTCAGAAGTGTGAGTTGTAGACTATTTTCACCCAAGAAGGATTTTCGAAAGCAAACCACACTTGTTGGATATCTTTTTCACCAAGGACATATTTCAGAGTGCTTTGACATCGTTAAACAATTAAGAGCACCCAAAAAAGGTTGAATTACACTCAATTTGCCCCAAAATAAATTTTTGAAGATTTACAACAATGGATTTGATTTTTTTTCAACCTCGTTATCCCTATTAAATAGGTCATTGACAAAGACTTCAAAAATAAATGTATCACATGGATTTTCCTCATTTAGTCATGTCTTCACATTCTAGACTACAAGAACTTGCTTGCCAGTTTATCACCTAGTGGAACCTTAAAAACTCTCAACTCTAAAGCCTTAGAAAAAAATTCACTGAACTTAAAAAAATCTTTAACACAAACTTCACCAGTTTTGATCATGGTGACTCAATATTTCAGGTGGATGAGGATACATATTTTTTAAATAATTAAGGTAATAGAAGTTGTGGTTGAGGTCGTGGTCAAGGAAAAGGTAAAATACATGTACAAGGTTCTAACAATGGTCAACATGAACACTCATGACATCAAACTAGTCACAAACAACACAATAAAGGATAAATAAAATAACCTAGGACCTATCAAGGAACTAATAACTCAAATTTCATGTGCAAACATTGTAACAGATAAGGGAACTATGCCACTAATTATAGAACTACCACACATAAGATAAAGTAGTTTCAAAAGCATAGTATGCATAATGTAAATGAAGATGACTCTGATTTAGACATCTTCTAAAGTACTCAATTTTTGCATGCCTAGATCATCAACACATGGGCACCTATATCACCATCTGTTGACCATCCTAAAATATTCATTAAGGCACATTCAAGATATGTCGACTATGACATTTCTCATCCCATATCACAACCCATTGGAGTTTCCCACATCGTAGCCTCCACTAGTTGTTCATGGATCATGAATACTAAAGCCACCCAACACATGACTTCCAACAAGGACTTCTTTGAAGCATTCAATTCCAAAGTACTTAGTGTAGTTCACATGGCTGCCAAATCTTCTCAACTAGTTGAAGGAATTGGAATTGTTCAATTGAAACTTCCTAGATTACCTGATTTTTGGCTACTTGATATTCTCTATATTCCTACTCTAAAGAAAATTTAATTGTCATTATTCACACTCATCTACCATGGATTTGATTTGAGTGTCACTACCAAATATAAAACTCTTTGAGACATTCATCCACCCTTCAAAATAGTTGTCATGATTGATTCCTTATATGGAAAACTTATCAGACTTGCTAGATATTCTGCTTTTGAAATTCACATTGTCAAAGTTAACATGGCACTTAATGCTCCCCAGAATCCCAATAGTTTTTTTTTTCATGCATTATAGCATGCTTGGAGGGTTATGTGTAAGGGGTCGGCCCCAAAATGTATTTATAAAAACATGGTGAATCAGTTTCAAAATATAGGTAAATAGTGTCCAAACTCATGAAGAAGGTCCACTATTATTAGGGGTAATGTTGGAAATTTAAACTTAAAATAGTCAAATTATTATAAAATTTTGGGCTAATGGACCTTGGTCAAGGGTCCCCAATATTATCCAATTTTGAATTTCAAATATCTAAATATTTATTAATTAACGATGATTAGTTCTTATGCATAACCCTCCATGCTCACATGGGTCATGTCAAACTTGAATGATTGAGACAAATGGAGTCCACCAGTAGGGGACTACCTCACTTCTCTTCCAAACCCATCAAATGTGAAGCATGCATCATTATCAAATCCTCTTGACAACCTCTTCCAAAGATTCAATCGATGTCCACACAAAAATTAAAGCTATTTCACTCAAATATTTGTGGGCCAATGTCTATTACATCACTAAAAAGCAAAAGGTATTACATCACCTTCATCGATGACTTTTAAGAGAAGCTATGGATTGGATTTTTGGAAAAGAAGTCTAAAGCTTTTAAATTCTTCAAATCATTCAAGGCTTGTGCAGAATGAGAATCATATTGTAGAATCAAGACCTTCAAGAGTGATAATGGCTATGAGTACACCTTAAATGAATTCACGTAGTAATTGTCCTCTCATGGGATCAAACATCAATTGACAATACCAGACACACCTCAAAAAAATAATATTTTCAAGCACATGAATAGGATAATTATGAACATGTTTCATGCCCTTCTTGTCTTCAAAAATGTGTCTCCATAATTTCAACCAAAGCCACCTAGACTACTATACATGTACTCAATATAATGAGTCCCTTAAAAATTGGACCATCACCTCATAAAAAATGGACTGAACACCCCCATTATCAACAACTTCAAAATATTTGGCTCCATATGGTATGCTCATATTCTTCCAAAGAACAAAAGTAAATTTGAAGCTCAATCTATTAAAGAAATATTTGTTGGATACCCTCTGGATCAAAAGGGATACAAGGTATTCGTTCCATCACATCAAAAAGTGATTATAACACATGATGTTGTGTTTGCAAAAATTGAAGAACATATGGTTAAATTGGATACCAAGGGATACAATATTCAATGTAGATAAAAATATGTTAACATATAGCATGTTTAGATTATAATATTTGGGGGGAGACATTGAAAAGTTTCTTAAAACTCTAGAATATTTAAATCAACCCATAATTTTGCAAGAATCAAACTATGATATTGAACAAATGTTTGTATATTTTGCGCATTCTACCCCTTAACACAATAATGTTGATTGTAGTAACAATATTATTTCACATCCATCTTTGTCAACATCCTCCGTACCTAATGATCCAATCCAGGATCATGGAAAAATATTTGAGGTAGGCGAGGCATCCACACTACTCCCTACTTGAGGAATTTGTGAAGTTTACTATCTCTTAAAGGACATCAAACTAGATGAATTAGGTAAAATAGGAACAAGAGGTGCCCTTAAAGCAAGAGAGAATGAATGATTACTTGTTGAACTAGAACCTATAGAACCGCACCTTGCTCTAAATAATGAACCTCCCACATACTAAGAAGTTGTCAAACACAAATATAGAAGACATGAAATAAACCAGGAGTATGAATCTTTGATAAAAATCGTACTTGCAATTCAATTGATCTACCACTTGGAAGAAAGGTATTTCAAAACAAATGGATGTACAAAAATAAGTATAAATTATATGGCACGCTTGACAAATACAAGGTGATATTAGTGGCTAAAGGCTTCACACAAAAGCAAGGTATTGAATACACTGATATATTTACACCTAGCATAAAATGGTCCATAATCAGGACTCCTGTAGCCATAGTTGCACAAGGTTGGAGGATTCATCAATTAGATGTAAATACTGCTTTCTTGAATGTTGAATTGAAATAAAAAATATACATGGCACAACTAGAATATTTTGATATTGTACCATAGGAGCACAAGGTATGTAGACTCAAAAAGTCTTTACATGGATTGAAGCAAGCCCCTCATGCTTGGTTTAGAAAGTTGTTAGATTCGATGAAGCAACTTGAATTAAAAGTGTGTGCTTACCAAGACATTGATGCAACAATGTTAATCAAGCACAATACATATAAAGTCACTTACCTCATAGTATTTATGGATGACATGCTTCTAACAAGTAACAATAAATACATTATCAACATAGTGAAAAAGAACCTTGCAAAGACTTTTGATATATCTAATTTGGGATTGATGAAATTATATTTGGGTATATAAGTAACTCAATAAAATGGTAAAATGTTCTTGACACAAGAAAAATACATTAATGATCTTCTAGAGAAGTTTCAATTCAAAGATACACACCTTTTGACAAAACCAATTAAATCAAATATGAAAATCATCACGGACGATGACACACCAGATGCAGATCCAACACTCTACAGAAGGTTAGTTCATAGTCTCATCTATTTTACTAACACAAGACCTATTATCACTTTATGTAATGGGGATTCTGGCAAGGTACATGACCAATCCAAAGGAGAGTCACTAGGAAGTGATAACAAGAGTGTTGAGGTACCTAAATTCAACATGTAATTATGACCTATTGTATGAAAAGAATGTATATTTCAAACTCATAACATACACAAACTTAAACTTTATAGGAGATAAAGACACTAGGATATTTATGTCTAAGTACTTGATGTTTCTTGGATTAACACTAATTTCATGGATATCAAAGTGATAAAATACTATAACAGATTATTCAATAAAATATTAATATATTATTACAACTAAGACAAACAAAGAAGTGGTATGGTTGAGAAATATTTTACACACTCTTGATATCACTCAAAAAGACTTGACAAGACTACATGTGGATAATCAATCAACAATCCACATGGTAAAGAATCACGTTTTTCATGATAAAACCAAACACATCAATACAAAAGTCCACAAGATTTGATAACTTGTTCAAGATGGCATAATACAAATGCACTAATATCCAGTAGTAGATCATATTGTCAACATCTTCACCAAGCCACTCTATAGGGTGATGTTTGAACAATTCAAATAATATATAATCTTGAGAACCTTCATCTCTCCCTAACAATGGAGATGGAATAGGACCATCAAGGCTAATGTGTATTCGTAAAACCACCTTCATATGGGTAGAATGTAATGGTTGGTATTTGCTTTATCCCATAAGTGAAAACCCCTTGGAAAGGATAAGGATTGTACTAGTTTTGAGAAATTAGAACATGTGAAAACCCAACAAGGTATGGGGATGACCAAATGGTATATGGATAACCAATGGATTAGAGTCACATTTCATGGACAAATGGCTAATTGACTACACAAAGATCCACCTAAGCCACTCATCTACAAAAATAAATTGATCTTCTACCATTAATGAGGGATTGAAGACATGTTAATGCTACAAGGTCATGTTTATTAGTTATGTTCCTAATTAAATGTTATGAGGCTTTAATAGGACCTCACTATAATAGGTTATAATAATGTGTAATGTCATTTCATGTTCATTGGAATTTCATATAATATGGATTTGGGAACCGTAATCCTAATCTCATTTTTCTAAATATAATTCCATAACACAAATAATACATGTCTTGCAATGTGGAATCATTATCTACTAGGAAAAATATTTGTGTTGAAATTGGATAACTTAAAGTTTGAGATTCATATTATACAATCTAATCTCAATGTCCAAAAAAATAGATGAATGGAATTTATTGTGTGAATATGATTTTAACTTCTTCTATGTTAAGGCAAACGATAATATTGTGGTAGATACCTTGAGTAGTAGAAGATAAAATTCTACTACTATAATGATAACCATGGATTTTAAAGATCAAATCAGTACCAAAATTACAAGAAGACCATTGGTATAATAAAGTGAGAGAAGTAGAGCTTCCAAGTAAAATTGATAAGAGTAAGTTATATTTTAACTATAGTTGGTATTAGTGGTTTATAAGTGACAATATTATATAAATAAATAAATTATCCTTCCAATGTTTCAATGTTATTTTTTTATCGTTGTTTTATAGAATATAAAATGTGGTTTTCTAAGTTAAGTGTTTTAATGATTATTTTATATAATACATAATATAGACTCTACTTAAATGAATTTTTCTCTCTTTTTGATAATATGGATATGACAATGTTGCTTTTGTGGTTAACGAATCTTTTGAATCTTGGACACTTTGATCATTTTTACAATATAGACATCTATTTCAACGATTGTATTTTATTTATATTATATGGATATGATACTATTACAACTAATGTACTTCATATATAATGTGTTTAACTATATGAATATTCATGCATTTGAATGAGAAGTTGTATTTTCTTGACTAGCAAATAGCTTATATGTTATGTACACATTCAATGTTTTTAAATGTAAAGTTTTATTTCATCTATAATTTTGTATTTCCTCAATTCTATAAATGTTATTAGGTACACTATGATTTTTTAGGATGCATAAAATATGCAATGGTAAACATAAAATGTAGTATCTGTCATATTGTTTTAGGATAGAGACACAAGGACTTGAAAGACATATCAAACAAGTATTTTCAAGACTAATCACAATGTATTAAATAATTTATGCTCTCTCTTTGATATATAAAATATAGAAAAATAGATATAAATAATATATGTTTGATCATATCTCTTATATGCATTATGTTGCACAAATATATTTAAAATTATGACTCAAAAGGTATGTAAAAGGAGTATTCCTGAGACTCATAAATAATCATTCACATATTACATATGTATGTGTGTTAGAAAAAGACAATTAAACAATATTTGCCTTGACCCTATCTCTTGTATGCATTAATATTTTGATCTTAGTCAATGTATTTCATACTAAATGTGTCTCACTAGATGAGTATGCATGTGTTTGAATGATAAGTATTTTATGTGGTAATATTTATTTGTTACTAAATAATGAATAGCTTGTAAGTTACACATATATATAGTCTTCAGAAAATGCAAGCTTGTTAAATATTTGTCCTAGTCTCTTCATGAACTTTCATAGTGATTTTAGTTTATGTGTTTTATATTAAATATGTATGATAATGATTTTAGTTTATGTGTTTTATATTAAATATGTATGATAATGATTTTAGTTTATAGTCTTTATAAAATGCAAGCTTATAAAAAATTTATCCCTATCTCTCTTCCTGAACTTTGATAGTGATTTTAGTTTATGTGTTTTATATTAAATGTGTCTTATATTGATTTGCATTTATGTGTTTCATATTAAATGTGTCCCACTATATGAATATGCTTTGAGTGAGAAATTGTATTTTCTATGATAAAATTTACTAGCTATTGAATAGTGAATAGCATATAAGCTATGTATACTTTCAATGTTTTTATATGTAAAGTTGTATTTTGCGTACATTTATATATTTCCTTTGTGGTATCCACATTATTAAATTTACTATGATTTTCTAAAATGCAATCCCATTACAAGATTAAAAGTGTTCAGTTAATGTGTTTCATATTGAATGTGTCTTACTATACATGATAAAGTATTCTTATTGTACTTTTGTATAATATAAACAAAATTGACATCTAAAAGGCATATAGAAGGAGTATTTTCAAAAATCTTTTAAAAGTACAAAATAAATCTTATATATATATAATATAAACAAATTTGACATCTAAAAGGCATATATAAGGAGTACTTTCAAAACTCTTTTAAAAGTACAAAATAAATCATATATATATATATATATATAGATATGTTTTGCAACCAAACTACATATGTTTATATACAAATTTGACATCTAAAAAGCATATATAAGGAGTATTTTCAAAACTCTTTTAAAAGTATAAAATAAATCATATATATATATATATTTTTTTTTTTTGCAACCAAACTACAAATGTTGGTCCCTATTTCTTATGTGCATTATGATAAGCATTTTAATTAATGTATTTCATATTGAATGTATCTCATTATACAAATATGTATTTATATAATAAGTTATATTATTTATAATAAGATTGACTTGTTACTAAACAATGAATACCTTATAAATTATATTTTTAAATATAAAATCATGTTTTATCTATGTATTTCCTCCATAATATAGAATATTATTAAATATTCTATAATTTATATGAAATACACAATATATTTATAAAATAAATTAATATATCTTATACAAAATACACAATAATATAAAGATGAAGTGTAGACTTTTTTTATGATATAAAAATAAAATAAAAAATCGGACTCAAAAATAAAAGGAATATTGTTGAGTTTCATTGAAATTAAAGAATATATTTGGAACCACCTCTCCCATAACTCTATCTCTATGGATTCTTACACTATATTTGTAAACTTGTCAGTTTAGGGTCGTCTTCTAATATAAATCCCTCTTCTTTAGGTTTATGTCCGTCACTTCATTGTGAGTAGGAATTGGAAAAACTGTACATAGAGGGAATTAGGGTGACTTTTCCACTTTTCCAGATGTGTGTCATTTGTGAACACAAAATAGAGATGCCATGGCGATTGGCATCCTCACAAAGCGAGTGTAAACCATCACATTCCCAGGATTTGACGGGTATTTCCCATCGGTATATACCGCGTTTGTCTTCCTTCCCATTTCGCAAATACATAAAAATATATGGTTGTACATGTTGAATTAATCTATTGCGTGCATTGACTATTGGACGGTGATCTGGGCCACATAATAACATGACATGGTGTACAGATATTAGATTATTTGTCTTTTGACATCCACATTGAGATTGATCTTGATATTTTTGACAAAAACATTTACAGAAAATTTAAATATTATTTTAAATTTAATAACATTTGTTAGACAGTAAAAATCTTAGAAAACGTAGACATGTGGCCAGCCCATTAAATATACTGCCCATGACAGATTGAATTTCGTCCATTCTTCGCGAGCATCGTAGTGGTGGACAGTTAAGGATTGCGCTCTTCACGACCATTTCTATCCAATGTCTCATATCATCTATATGTTAATGTTTCCGTCACTTGCCGTGAATTTCCTGCTCGCATCAACTTGAAGATTCCATTATCTAAGCGCCACGCCAAGGCATAAATTCTCAGCATATTTAAGGAGTGGCTTTCACCTAAGTTTGCAGGGGACGAGGGTTCAATTCACGTGGACGCATCCGCGCTACGGGGCGTTTTTACGATATGGCCGATTGGGAATGGATCATTAATTTTTTCATTCAAAATTTCGTGACTTTTACGCTAGTTTTTTGGAAATCAGATTTCGTGACTCTTACGCTAGCTTTTTGGAAATCAGATTTTCTCACCGATGAGAACAACGATTCATAATAGCTGACATCATAAGAGACCGGATATCTATATTTGGCGTTGCCGTGGGGAAAAGGATTAAGCGTATTTTTTTTATTTATTATTATTTGGCATTGCCGTGTGGAAAAGGATTAAGCGTAGTATTTTTTTTGGAAGGGTATGAAGGACGACATTCAATTTTTATGGAGGATGAAAGGAGAAATGATGCAATCTTGGGAACTCTTCAATCTTTGTCTATTCTTGAAAAGATTTGAATAGATGTCTTTATTGTCTTTATTGAAGAATTACCTAAGTTCGGAGGTAAGTCGGTTATTTTCATCGTTATGAATTATCATATAAAGTATGTTTATTTTTGTTCTTTCTCCTCATCGTTATGAATTATCATATAAAGTATGTTTATTTTTGTTCTTTCTCCCATCTTAATATGATTTTAGTAGTTGCCCAAGTTTTCTACGATTCTATTTTTTTGTTTTCTTTTGCTTTTATGGAATGCACAAATCAATTGTGTTCAATTGTTTTTGGCAACAATTGCTTAAGCTGCACATAACTTAGCTTAAAATGAGTTTAATTTGTCATTCTTATATCAGTGTTTTACCTCTAATTATCCTTTATAGTTGGTAAAATGGCTTCCCTTGGTCGAGTGGTGGTATAACACTTTCTATCACACTGTGACCAAGGTCATCCCTTTTGAAGGAGTTTATGGTTGGCCCCATACACATCCACCTCATGGAATTCCAGGTAGCTCCAAGGTCCATGTTGTTGACACCACTCCACTAACATGCCAAAGTTCTCCATCAACTCAGGATGAATTTGGAATTGGCCTAGAATCAAATGCACCAACAAGCTAATCAACACTATTCTAAGTGCAACTTTGAAGTTGGTGATATGGTCTTCCTCTGCTTGTAGCCATATAAATAGTCATCAGTCCAGCTTCGTAGGTGCTAAAACCTCACTACCAAATACTATGGTCTCCATTAGGTCTTACAACATATGGGTGCAATGGCCTACAAATTAACCCTACCATCTAAATCCAAGCTCCACCATGTCTTTCATGTATCCTCTCTCAAGAAGGTTGTGGGAAATTAAGTACACATTGAATCCGATTTACTTGAATTGGTTGAAGAAGGTTATATCTTGCTCAAGCTAGAAAAATTGTTGGACCGTAGGTCATGCACTCTTTGCAAACTTTTTTGAGGGTAGTCACTTAGGTTTTTGTTGAGTGACATTGATTACAACTAGGATATTCTACATGGGAGTCTCTCCAGTAGCTACAACACCATTTTCCTCATCTCCAGCTTTGAGGATAAAGCTTTTTGAAGGCGAATTGTATGTTAGGACCCCATCCTAACACTATTTTTGTAATTATCATGTGATTATGTAATGATCCCTTTCAAACATGGGGATCCCTTTTGTAGACACCAAAATCTAGCCACTTGTCATCCATCCATAACTTCCCGCCATAATTATCCATTATAATTATATATATATATATATATATATATATATATATATATATATATATATATATATATATATATATATATATATATATATATTTTGTTTAATATATATTTAAATAATAATATTTTGTATATTTCATTTATATATATTTAATAAATATATATTTATATGAATTAATCCCAACCATCCATCCACTTTAATCCATGCCACTTGCCCAAATTTAATCTCCACCCTTCCTCATGTTTTAATCTTGGTCGCTCAAATTGTGTCATCAAAACCCTAACATGTCTAAGGGAAGATTATAAAGAGGAGTCATTTTGATTTCTTAACCCTTGAGTTTTAGATCCCTAAGTATTCTCCATGAGTTTTCAAATTCTTGGAAACCCTTGTGCCCTAAGTTCTCAAGCATCTTTACCACTTTCATCTGCCATTGTTCCCTCTCGCATCCCCCTGCATCTACCACCGCCCACCTTGCATGAACCAAATCTAATTTTGCAACCCTCTACTCAACCATCGAATGCCCTCCAAAGCTTCCTGAGCACCTTCCAGAGTCTACAGAGCACCTTTGGATGTTTCTAGTTAGCCTCAAGTTCTAAATGTCATTTCTCATTCATATCTACAGGCTTACGGCCCTTGGGCGACCGTTATGGAATCCGTGTAATCATTCCCTACATTAGTGATAAAGATAGAAACAATGTTATTCGACAAGGTAAAATCTCATTGTTCTTATTTCATATTCTTAGATTTGTTTACAACTTTATTTCTACAACTAGGGTTTAGTGATTTCATTTTCTAAGGGTCTCACATAGTGGAGCCCTCACAAATATTACTAACTCTTGTCATTATTTGCTATGTGCAGATCTAAGAATCACATTCATTGGTAGTTGTTGAAGTGCGAGTGGCCTTGCATATGATACCAAGGCCTACTCACCACTTTATTGGGATCAAATCAAGCACAAAGACACCACTATTTATTTATAACTAGGGTTTTAAAGAACCCTAGTGCTTTGTAATAGTTGTTTCAAAATAATAAGCATTGTAAACCCCCTATTTGGGGTACATTTGATTGTAAAATAGGAGATCCATCAACAATAATAAAAGAGATCTTCTTTTTGTGCAATCATTTGTGTTACTTTATATTGTTTATTATTTCATAGTTTATATTTTTCTGTTGCTATATTTTGTATTCATAAATGGCGATCACGGTGGGACTCACAATGGGTATTTTATGCTAATTATTTTGTCATTAACTCACTATTTTTGTTTTCTATATCACAATTTTTAGGAATTTTATCATGCAATTTTCATCGAACTAGGGTTTTTGGAGTTGTAGAAGCTAATCCAAGGTTGCACGGATGCCCTGCGGTGCTCGAAGGATGCCCCTAGAGTTCAAAATATGCCTTGGTGCATTTCAGAGACTTTGAGAGGTATTTTATAGAGTGGGAAAAGGATATGTAGGCTTCTTTGTGAGTCCACCTCAAAACCCTAACTCCTCTATTTCATTTTTGTTTTATATTTTTAGAGATAAATTGCTAAAAAGAACATCATTCAATTTCTATTAAAAATAATCATATTACATCTACATTTTAGGCACTTGCATTTATACATTGCATTTAGATTTACTTTGCATTCATATTCACATTAGCACACATTTCAAATTTAAAATTTTGTTGTTTTTTGATGTGTTTTTCATTCAAAGATATGCATATTGTTTTCATGTAAAATGAGAATTGCATAAAATAGTTTGCACAATAGGGTCAAGAATTCCTCTTTTGCTTGTCTAAGTAGGAACAAAATCAGGATAACTAAGTATACTCTAGTATTTGGTGATTCAAGGCTAAAGAGTAAGTGAACCCTCCACTATTCAGAGTGGGTCTTAAGTGGTGTACCTTACATATTTTGAGGAGCTTAGTATTTTTATTTTTGGCTTCTAATTTAGGCTTGGAAATTTGGTTACTATTGACATTGTATGAAACACAATAGATAACGTACAATTTTTAAAATGAATCACACATAACACATATCACATTAAATAGTATTGAGTTGGATTTCATCACCAATTTTTGCTTGATATTTGGCGATGGTGGTTTCATCTCCATCTGCCAATCTCTACCCTTAGCCACCATAGGATACTCATGAGCAAAAAAATTGGACTTCATCACCAGAAGAATCTAATTTCTAGCCAAGTCATAGATTTCACCCTTCATAATTCATATTAGCACATCAAAAATACAAAAAACTAAAAAAAAATTAAAACAAGATAAGAAAAAAGGAAGGAGGTAAGAAACACTGTTGCAAAACATAGAATTGAATTGCTTATTTTGTGAAGTTTCCTTTTGCACTTTATTTAATGCACATTATATATTTGATTCAATAACTTATGGTGTTAACTAGAAATCAAACTGAAGTATTGAATCAAACTTCCATCAACCAAGATAATTCAACCATGGATTGTTCATAATATTTCCCCACCACTTTTATGGTCAACTCCACTAGTGTGATACAGATGAGTTGTTCAAATTTTTTTGTGGGTACCTCACACATTGTGTCATCCATACAATCATTTCACATGGCCATTCCACAAATAGAATCATCTTCACCTACCATTGACCACCACATAACCCATATAGACATGGCCAAAGTGGAGGATTTTAACAAATCCATTAGCTATGTTCTAGAACCCATCTATAGCCCACCTAGGCATGATCCTTATTTCCAGTAGGAACTTGTCTCCTCCCAACCTTCAAGCCTTACCCAAGTGTATAACAACCCTTTTTTGAAGTATCAACTGCACTTTACCAACATTGGTCCATTTCCCAATTATCATGTGCTCAAAGCACAGCCATACCATCATATTACACCACTACCTATGGCAACCCTTTGTATGAAACACATGTCAATGTTGCTTCATAGATTTTAGCTTCCAGTTTAGGTAATTTTACCCATTTAGTCGTAACTACTATTACAACTTATCCTTCACATACCTCAGCCATCACATCCACACCTTCCACTTTAGATATGGAAATACATGAAGCATGGGAAAATCTTAACAAGTTGCTTAAGAAGTGATAGAATGCTCAGTCTTATCCTCAAAAAGAAGTTACTATGATCAATCCTAAGCCGCAACCTATTTACACTCAACCCATATTTGTTACACAAGGACCATCATGGGTACCACAATATTCTATGGTTTCCATCTCCACACCACCTTCAACCCATACCCATTCTATGGTTAAATTCATCCATAGTACTCATGCATATTCTTAGTTTATTCATTCACAATCATTTTATTAGCCTTATCATCACTAATTCTAGTCCACTTTACCATGTCATAATCATATCATTATGTCTCAACATCTTTCCACTCTGCCTTCACAAAGTCATCAAGTAATTTAGCATTTCCACATTCTTGGGAAGAATCCTATAATTCAGGTTATGCAACAACAGATTGATAGTCTGTTACAACATACTCCTGGTATGATAAACCAAAAATCCACATTATGTTAGCTGATTAATCAACCAATCCATCATTTGATGCCATCCCCACCATATCTAGTAGACTTCATAGTACCAAATTTTGATAAATTTAAAGGGATTGAGGACCCTAAAGAATATGTGAGTACAATTATCCATTTAGGCTTTCGAATCCAAAGTAATGATGCTCTAATACTTTGAATATTTCCTCAAACATTGGATAGATATGATGTAGAATGGTATAATCACTTGCCTCACCATAGTATTTATAATTTTGAAAATTTGATTGACCAATTTCTTGAAATATTTTCCCTTAATGTTAGAAATAAAATCTCATTATCTGATATATATGGTCTAAAACAATATGATGATGAATTTATCTATGAATTTGATAGCCGTTGGAGGGCTCTTATCACCAAATTACCATTTTTCCTACCAATGGAGGAGATGATTCGATGGTTTACTAAGAGTTGCTTAAAACCCATATCTTGGTTATTACAATTACAACAATATAGATAATTTGATGAAGGTCTTACCCAGGATAGCACGATTGAGGAAATACAAATCCAAGAATATGTGCTTAAGCCTAAAAAGAAATAATGGAAAAATAAGGGCCAATATAAAAGCAATTATTCTGGCTAGTCAAAATTAAACTAGGCCAATCTAGCCACTGAAGCTAACCAAGTTAATCAAGTAGTCATGAACCATTCGATAATGGCTCAAAAACAACCTATGCAACTGCAACCGCATCAAATTTAATATCACATGGTTCCTTCAACAACTCAATCAAGTCAAAACATAGTGCCAACTATGGAAAATCGACCACATTGAAAATATGTTCGATAAAACCGTTAATACATCCCATTGGCTAAATCTTATGCTTCCATATTTTGTAGGTTATATGGCACCAACCAACTTACCTTGTATGAGGTTAAACCATATGATTACACAAAATGTGGTAAATATTATTAGGAGCATTTATTTTTCCCTTATCATAGGCAAAACATATATGATATCAACAACTACCATGTATTTAAGGATAGAGTGCAAGATCTCATTTATTTAGGGGTAATCAAGCTTGATAGCCCCTTAGCTCAAAAAAACCAAAACCTTAGAATTTATCAAACATCACTTCCTCATCATGAGGAAGTGCAACCAACAACGAGAGGAAATAACATCAAAATCCATCCTAATAAAGTCAATCATGTCGAAAAATACAAAGTTTTTGTGGGTGTTATTCATGTACTAATCCAAGGTCAACAACAATGCACTAATAAAAAAAATGCTTAGTAGTAGTTTGTTCAATCACCCATACATCCACAAGCAAGTGTGTCTCAACCCACAAATTCATCATCACCCATCCAAATTTATGCCAATTCTTCTCAACCCATTCATATTCCAAGTCATCCAAATCCCCCCATTTATCCCATAAATCATCCCCCAAGACCACTTATCTCATTGAGTATTTGTCTAACCACAAGCTTTAAAATAGCTTCAGCCAAACTTTCTATCTACAAGATCTTTCAACAATGTCCCCCACAACACGAGGCATTAACGAATATTTTAAAATCTATTGAACTCCAATCTAAAGATGCTAATGCCTTTAAATTTTTTTTGGAGAATATTCAAACATGTATGAAGCCCTCCATTACATTCTACCAAAACCTTAGAATTTATCAAACATCACTTCCTCATCATGAGGAGGTGCAACCAACAACGAGAGGAAATAACATCAAAATCCATCCTAATAAAGTCAATCATGTCGAACAATACAATGTTTTTGTGGGTGTTATTCTTGTACTAACCCGAGGTCAACAACAATGCACTAATCAAAAAAATGCTCAGTAGTAGTCTGTTCAATCACCCATACATCCACAAGCAAGTATGTCTCAACCCACAAATTCATCATCACCCATCCAAATTTATGCCAATTCTTCTCAACACATTCATATTCCAAGTCATCCAAATCCTCCCGTTTATCCCAAATCATCCACCAAGACCACTTATCTCATTGCGTATCTGGCTAACCACAAGCCTTAAAATAGCTTCAGCCAAACTATCTATCTACAAGCTCTTTCAACAATGTCCCCCACAACACGAGGCATTAACGAATATTTTAAAATCTATTGAACTCCAATCTAAAGATGCTGATGCCTTTAAAAAAAAATTGGAGAATACTCAAACATGGATGAAGCCCTCCATTACATTCTACGATCTTGAGATTAAACCAATATCATTGTAATCATTTGACCCTCCATTACACATCATGGCTCAAATTTATAGGAAACCATTCAAAAGAGTTTTAATTGATACCAACTCCTCAATTAACATCATCACCATATATACTTTTCATCATTTCAATCTTCCTCCATCCCACATCACCAAATCTACTTTCACCCTGAAAGCATTTAACAATGCTCTCTGCTCCATAGTTGGTATTATCGTTTTATGCATAGAAGTGGGGGTTAAAATGTTACATACCATGTTCCACATCTTGGAAGGATCCATGGTATATAATGTACTCATTGGATGACCTTGGATGAGGTAAATGAGATGTTTCCCTTCTATACTACATCAATGGTTGAAATATGTACACAAGAGATAGGTACATTGCATACTGATGGATGTTGAACCATTTAAGTATTATAAATTCATTTCCAATGCCTATGAATCCATGCTTCCTTCCACTCATATATTTATTACATCATCAACCACTTCATCATCCACCCATTTTGGATCATCATCTAAATCTCCTATCCTTGAGGACCTTCCCATCACCACATCACATCAAACAACCACATTCATGCCCCCATATTCATCACCTTTGACTACATGAACATGTGGTCAAACTCAATCCACATCAGTTTCATCATCATTAACAACATCATCCTCCACTATTCCTTCCACATCATTGCCTATTTAACAATCATGTCAATCAAATCCACCACTATCCACTTTATCCAATGCCTCATAAGTCAAGTTAACAGATTATGAGACACCATATCAGTCCATACCTCAAGCCAATCATGAGTCATCCATTTCCACATCCACATCCATGTCATCCCATGTTGAGGTTAAACTCACTAATACTGGTATTGGTGAATATGTGGTCCAAGACATTACAGTCACACTACTCAATATCCAAACTGCCAAGGATTACGGTCGCCCACGTGGCCCATATTTATCTATAGGAGTGATGCATAGTATGGTTTCCATGTCAAATAGCATAAATTTGTGTATGGGGGAATTGAGTCATTGTCCAATCCTTATCCTCTAGATGAACCCAAGCAACCAACAAATACCAATATATAGCAAATGTCAGGTTTTCCATCCCATTATTTTCATCTATATAATTGGAAAATAAATGGCCTATGCTAATATGAACAGGGAGTGCATGAACTAATTGATACTTTGTATAAAGAAGTGCATGATCGTTCAGGTCTAGGCTACCATCATTTTTCTTCCATTTCTTCTTTTGTACAAGCCTTTAAAAGGCTTAATTTAAATTTAGAAGAAGACGACCATCACCCTTATGACTCTGAAGAGGAAATTTATGAAGAAATTGAGCTTATGTCAATAATTTCTAATCAATCTGAGGATGAATCAGATCCCATAATTCTACACACTAAACAATATGAGTATTACCTCATAATGTTCCCCATCCATCAACCCATATTTTACTTGCTTCTTTTACAAGAGTGAGACTAACCAATCAATGAACCACCACCTCCACTTTATTGATCCACATCATCGGTAATTTTGATTGTAATATATGTAAATAATTCAAATTCAAAAATAAAAATAAAAAATAAAAATAAAAAATAAAAAATAAAAAATTGAAAAACAAAAAAATCAAATTTTGCATTGCATGTATATTGCTTCCATTTATGTTGCTTGTTGTTGTTCAGGTTCTAATAGTTCTAGAATTAGTTTTAGCAAATAGGATCCATCCACCAATCCATTCACCTTTTATCAAACCACCCATTTTCCCCCTTAAGTCAACATGAAACCTATTGATTTATTCACCCCACTCCATAATCCATGCAATTTGGTAAATCCAATTCCAATTGACATGAGCATTATTGATATGGATCAGATTTCCTCGCCACCATAATTTTATAAGTTTGTCTTATCTGAGGAATTTTTAAGGGCTTCAAATAACTACATTCCTCTATCACCTCCACCTTCGCCTTCACCTTCACCTTTAGATTCTGAGATTTTCTATGAAAACATAGACAAGGTTGAGTCATAAGAGTTTGATAACATCATAGATGAAATTCATATAATCCCAATTCCCCATCAACTTGAGGAAGGTTCTCATATGTCCATTGAATATACTATCGATGTGAACCTTAGTTCAGATGCATATAATCCCCAAATTGTCAAACTTGGTAAAATTTTATCCACAGATGAACAATAGTAGTTAATTACTCTCCTCAAGAAGAAGAAGGGAATTTTTGCATGGTCCTACAAATACATGCCTACTCTTGACCCTAATTTGGTTGTCCACAATCTCACTTTACATTTTGATGCTAAATCGATCAAACAAAAACTTAGAAGGATGCATCCTACCATTGCCCTCTTGGCCAAAGAAGAGATTCAAAAGCTATTAGATGTGGGTTTCATTGTATCCATTGACTATCCTAAGTGGCTTTCAAACATGGTACCCGTTCACAAGCCTAATAGGACAATACGTGTTTGCACTAATTTTTGAGATCTTAACAAAGCATATCCTAAAGATGATTTTTCTCTTCCAAATATTGATACTTTTTTCAACACTTGTGCTAGCCATGAAATGCTTTCTATCATGGATGGTTTTTCAAGATACAACCAAATTCGAATAAATCCTGATGACCAACATAAAACAACATTTACTACACCTTATGGGACTTTTTGTTACAAGGTGATGCCCTTTGACCTCAAAAATGTAGGTTCCACTTATCACTGTGCCATGACATACATATTCCATGATTACATGAATAATATCATCGAAGATTATATGTATGATCTCTTGGAAAAATTTAAAACTCGACAAGAGAACATTGGTGTATTATAAATAGTCTTTGATCAACTTCTAGAGCATAATGTAAGGTTGAACCCCAAGAAATGTGTCTTTGGTTTTACCTCTGGTAAATTACTAGGGTTCATTGTATCCAAAAGAGGCATTGATGTGGACCAAAACAAATTCAAGGTCATCATGGAGATGCCTTCCCCAAAAAACTTTAATAAATTGCATAGTTTACAAGGAAATATTCAATCAATCTGTCATTTCATTGTGCAACTTTTTGATAAATGCAGGTCATTCAATCACCTGCTACAAAAGGGAGTGATATTTTCATGGACAAATGAATGTTAGAAATATTTTGATGATATCAAGAAATACTTAGATTCTCCACTAGTCTTAATTCCTCCTCATATGGGGGTCCCCTTCCATATTTATGTTTTAACAATAAACTTTGCATTAGGGACAATGCTTGCACAAAATAATGAAAACAATCGATACTAAATTGTCTATTACATTAGTCGATCATTGGTAAGCTATGAAACCAGATACACTTACATGGAAAAATTGTGCTTAGTAGTGGTTTTTACCACTAAGAAACTCATATATTACATGCTTAGTCACACCACATATGTCATAGCTAGATAAAATCCTCTACGTTATATGATATCTCGCACTTACAATAACACCTGCAACACTAAATGGATAATGCTTCTCATTGAATTTGATCTAGATTTTATTAGTCAAAAATATATTAAAGGTTAGGTCATAATGGATCAGATTACAGAAGCTCCACTTCCTAGTGATCATCCATTGTTTATTGAGTTCCCAAATGATTCAATATTCACTATCACTAAACAAGAAGAATATTTCATTTTGAAAGAAGATGTCGATATCACACTATTCTTTGATGGTTCTAAGCGCAAAAAAGGTCAAGATGTTGGAGTCATGTTTCATACACCCTAGGGGGTGCCTATCACCTTATCATTCAAACTAGAATTTCAATGCACAAACAACAATGTAGAGTATGGAGCCTTAATCTTTGAATTTCAAGCAGCTATAGTTATGGACATAAAATGTATCAGGATATTTGTTGATTTTCAACTTATTTTTAGACAAATCAATGGAGAATACCAATGCAAAGAACCTACCATACAAATTTACCATGAAGTAGCAATGAAATTACTCGTCGAATTTAATTGGTATAAAATTGATAGTTTACCCTGTTCAACTAATATATTTGTAGATGTGATGGCCTCTCTTGGATCATTTATTCCAAAGAACTCCTTAGGAGAGGTATAGACACTCATTGTCACAATGATATCTAAATTTGCAATTATTTGTGTTGAATCTAAGGATGAAAAGGATGTTTGCTTCATCTATTTAGAGCCATATGAATATTGACCAAACCAAATAATAGCCTTTCTCAAGTTTGGAACACTCCCATTTGACATGTCATGGATTGCTAAACACACTTTCAATAAAAAAGCAACTCGTTTTACTCTCTTTTAGGATGTGTTGTATATACGTGGTTATGATGGAGTCCTTTATTTTCTTGAGCTTTCTGAGGCACAAAGAGCCATGGTTGAAGCTAATGATGGTACTTGTGGTGGTCATTTTAGTGGAATGACTATTGTAAAGCATATTTTACACATGGGTTATTATTGGCCCACTATGGAATGATATTTTTTCACATATGTCAAACATTGTAAGCAATATCAAGAGCATGTTAATTTAACTCATGTGCCATCACAAGAATTATAGCCTATTCAAATCCTTTAGCCATTTTCACAATGGGGTATTCATCATCGCAGCCACTCAATACTTCACAAATTGGGATGAGGTGATTTCTCTAACCAGCATAATAGGACCAAGAATTATGGAGTTTATACTTCACCATATCATTTGTCATTTTGGTATTCCCTCAAAAATCATCTCTAACAATGACAAGTCTTTCAAAAACAAGGATTTTCGAACACTTTGTGAGAAATATAATATCCAACACAGTTTCTCGACTCCTTACTACCCATAAGCAAATGGATAAGCTAAGGCTACCAACAAGACCTTAATTGCTATTCTCAAGAAAATAGTCAAAGAAAAATATAAATATTGGAATTTACAAATCCCCTTGGCATTATGGGCTTATCGAACAAGCATCCACATTCGTACCAGAGCAACACCATTTTTATTGGTTTATGGAGCCGAATCAGTCATGCATCTTGATCTTGATATCCCCTCCTTATGAATTTTATTGTAGGAATTCATAGATGATGATACTGCTAGACAAGCACATCTTGACCAACTTACACTCCTTGATGAAAGGTGAGTCAATGCTTTAGAGCATTTACGAGTTTATCAAGATCACCTAAAGTGTGTGTACAATGCCAAAGTTCATCTACATAAATTCTAAGTAGAAGATATTGTCCTTAAATAGAATCAATAAAACACTAATGTATTACCACATCTTCAAGATAAATTTGTGGCTAATTGGTTAGGCCCATACATTTTCACTTAAAAAGTGGGTAAAGGAACTTATAGGCTTGCCAGAATAGAGGGATTTGGAGAACCCTTACCACTTAATGTTATCCACTTGAAAGCATTTTATGCATAATGTGTTTGTTATATATATATATATATATATATATATACACATGGCTATTAAAAAAAACAACATTGCATATTACACCTTACATTTAATTTGCATACATTTTATTTTTACACATTTCATTTCATACTAGGATCATTTATTCAGTTCAAATATTAATTGGTTTAATAAAAGCATTTTGCCTTAATCAGGGGCACCTTCAAGACATCATCCATATCATTGCATCATTTTATATAGTTAAAATTATCATTTGCAAAGCCACATTGCAATAATTCCTTGGTGTTTTCGGTCACTCAGCCACTCCTAGTATTTTAAGCAACCTCCAAATACATGTCAAGTTTTCTTTAGGACCAAGACAAATTTTCACTAAGAAAATCTTGAGTTCTAGGAATTGAATCTAAAACATTCTTGAACCAAACACAATTACACATCTTAAAAACATATTGTGTCAAAGAGAGATAACACCATACTTAATTTGTACCTCTAGGTAAAAAGGGTACTCCTTGCCTATCTCATCATGCAACATAGTCCACAAAAATAGTGGTTTTCACCACTATCACAAATTTCAAAATAAAAGAAAGAGTAGGGTAAAACCCCTAAAAACTCCAAATATTTTACACATCACACACCACTGATCCTCAAGTTGTAAGGATAGTACTACATTTCCAATAATACAGTTTGGTAGTTATCCCCAAAGATTAGAGATCAAATTCTTGGACTATGGAGTCAATATCCACCGAGGCTATCGACACTTTATTGGCAGTGAAGTACACTCATGCATAGTGACACATCTCTTTTGAAGAGACCTTTGACCACACATAAGGACAAGCTAACTTCTTGATCTTGTATAGGTTTTCATCTCAATTTTCTCAAGATGGGTTAATGAACTCACTTGCACACACATTAGTTCTTGATTTCCTCGAGTTATTACCATGCTTATGATTCGGTAAATGAATTCACTACACACACATTTGGTATTAGAGGAAATTAGATAGTATTTACTAAGTTTATTTGATGCCACTAGTATGTTTGAGTCTCTACAAAACAATCATTTTTCCATATCAACATCCATATCCTCTTATATCCTCTTCCATATCAACATCCATCAACACCCATATCATTACATGAGTCTTACATTTCACTTGCCACCATTTTGGTGCCCCTAATTAAATAACAATGCTAAACATGACCAAGAAAAATCTAAACTATGAATAATCATTAGAATATTTTCATTTGCATTAATCATCCATATACACAAGCATTCACACAAAATCATTCATGCAAAAAATCACACAAAAAAGCATAACATAAAATTAAAAGCCATGTATATATAGATATATAACTATCACACATACAATGAATACCCAAATGCTAGATACAATGGAGCACCAAGGCTCATATACAAAAAAGTGCATCTAAGAACTAGCTAATACCTATAGGAGGACCCATGTGACCCTAAAGGAGCCCTAGATCTAGAGTTATTCCTAGACTCACTAGGCCTAATAGACCCGGATATGGATGAGGAGGGTGGATTTGGAAACCCAATATCATGCTCCATCAACTTATCCTCCAAAAACCAGATATATCCATCCTGATATTGAAGGTGGTGTACATCATGTCTCTACCAATGATCCTTCTCTAGCAGCTCTGCCTAGAGCCTCACAATCTTGTCATTGCCTTGACCTACAATCAATTGTGCCTTTAGCTCCACCCATAACCAAGCTATCTTTGCATCTCAATCCACCATATCTACATCTCATATTTGAGCTATCTCTACATCTCGATATGCTACCATAGCATCTCACTCTACCAAAAAATTCTCCAACCTCACCTAATCTTCCTCACTATGACCAGGAGGCCCATCCAAAATCTTCTCCCTATCCTCCATATCACCTGAGCTAATTTCAATCTAACCCACAAATCCTTGTATCACTAACTCATATGAATAGGATGACTTGGTTGCACCTCCTCTACCACTGTCCATCTCATAGCATAGGTTTTCACCCTATCCCATATCGTAGAAGGTAAGCCCACTAGCTAAACGACACTAAAGTGCTCCCAACCCCAACACTGTAATAGCACATTACATCCCATCACCTTTTGCTTCTACCTCCTCATCTCATATAGATTCTGGTATAACTATACCAATAAAGAATAAGCCCATGCATATACCCGAGGTGTAGTGATCATGTCACACACCAACTCGATAAGGTTCCATGGGAACCAACATCCAATACTATTTTGGGCCACTATGTTGGACAAAACGAACATCATCAATGTGGGTAGGGCATCCAACTTCTTGTCCACATACATGGACAAGTATGTTATCCCTCCACCTATCACATCCACATCCTACCACTCATATTTGAATTACTAGCTCAGCTCATACCCATTATCATGTCTAAACTTGAAATATAATCCCTCCACTAACAACTTAAGGATACGATATACATCCTAAAGTGTCACGGTCATCTCTCTAGTAGGGAGCTAAAATGTCCCCCTATTTGGATCCCATATCTCTACAAATGCAAAGAGATACCCCTCATCTGCCCTCAACACATCTATTCAAGCCACCCTAGCTAGCCCCACATCCTCCAATCACTTCCACTAATCCTCCTGCACTACCTTCCTCATATTAGGGATGAGAGGTAAGAAAAATGTCGAACCTCCAAAATCTTAAGTTGTAGTATAACACATTGCAATACATTAAAGTCACATTCATTACATAATTTAAAAAAAATACGCAAGTCAATAAAAATATTCAAAGACACTTACCTTGGAAAAATGCGTATCTGCTCCTACCACTGCATCTGCACCCTCCATTGCCATAGCTTCCACAACATTTCACTCACCCACTCTACTCCACTTTCCTCACTCACTCAAATTTAGCTTTTGGAATTCATGAATGCAAGAAAGAATCTAATTTCCCATCTGCAAGCCTTTTATAGTTGTTTTAGGTGTACTTAAATGCCTATGTATACTTCCAAGCACATTTAAATGCCTCCCTACATTTGTAAAACACCAAACGTTAATCGATGTTTACACATGCGATAGATGCTCGTTGGTGTTTAGCATTAAAATTAACGAAAAGACCAAACTGAGCCAAAAAGGTAGCTTACCTCCACAAAATGATTCCAAATTACATCCATACATCACTTTCATCACCATATCATGTTTTGTGAAAATAAAAATCGATTTGGATACATAATTTTTGCTTGTGACCAAAAAGCGTAAAACCACATTTCAAGTTACAAAATAGTTCAAACTAGTTCAAATTTTCACAAAATTACCATTTCCATAATTCTTATCATTTATTCCATCATTTCATTCAATTTTGTTATAATATAAATTGATTTGGATGGTTAAATTTTAGTTGTGCCCAAAAGGTGCAAAAATATCCAAAATTGCTTCAAAATACCCTAAATCAAAGCAAATTTTCACAAAATCATTCCATTAAATCATCAATGCATTTATCATCATCACATATTCATTTCTACATAATTTTAATTCATCAATCATTACATTAACATATTTTCAAGTTCACATACAAATTCAAGTGAACCTTGTATCTAGTGCTCTATTCTATCTCCTTGGTGATTGCAACGATTTGCATCCATGCAATTTTGTAAGACGGATATAACACCATAAGGATACTTGGTCATTTTAGTAATCACATATCTCCTTATTTAAAAGAAAAATCAAAATTTTCCCTCATATTTTGAGTGATACAATGTTGCAACCAATTTTTTCAAACAACTGTCATTGATGGCTTTGTTCGCGGGGTTTGAAACTTGAACACAATCATAACTTATCATTCCTTTACATTGACAGTCATCACAACGACATGATTGAGCTAGGGTGATTGGTTATAATCATAGGAATTATTCGACAATCACTATTTGACCCTCCAAAGTTGACTCTTTTTCTTTTGTTGCATTTTCATCACTTTGCATTTCAATGACACCAAAAGGCACTTTATTCAACAACATGAAATCACCCCAAACTTTGGGAAACCAAAATTTGATGTTGAATTCCCAAAATGGGATACATATTACATGATCATGGCATCTACACTTGGAAAAAACCCCTTTCTTTGTTAGGGAAAAAATAGAATCAATCATTTGCATTTTACAAACCCTTTCCTTCGTTGGGGAAAAAATGACATCACATTTAATATCATCCATATCATCCGCATTCATATCCTACATTTGCACTTGCACAATTCAATCACATTTTCACCCCACAATTCTACCAATTGGCTTGTGAGACTCAATTTTCACTTATTTGCCAATTGAGGAGCTAAGCTACACACTTCAAATTATTTTGTCTTCAAGTTCATCTTTGCATCCTAATGAAGGAAAGTTGTGCCTTCATCAAGTCAAACTAGGTGTCTTTTATTTTTGTACCACATTGTGTTTCACGCAACGTGGTATAGAAAGGGGCATCTGTAGACACCAAAATATATCCACTTGTCATCCATCCATAGCTTCCCGTCACAATTATCCATTATTTATTTAAATTTATATACCTTTCTTTAATATATATTTAAATAATAATTTTTTATATATTATAAATAATATATATTTATATGAATTAATCCCAACCATCCATTTGCCTTAATCCATGTCACTTGCCTAGATTTAATCTCCACCCTTCCTCATTTTTTAATCTCGATCATTCAAATTGCATCGTTGAAAATCTAACATGTCTAAGAGAAGATTATAAAGAGTCATAATTTTGATGACTCAACCATTGAATTTTAGATCCCTAAGTATTCTCCCTGAGTTTTCAAATTCTTGGAAACCCTCGTGCCCTAAGTTCTCAAGAATCCTCACAACTTTTATCCACAATCGCTCCCTCTCGCATCCTCCCCACCACCCACATTGTGTGAACCAAATATAGTTTTGCAACCCTCTCCTCAACCATTGAACACCCTCTAAAGCTTCGCGAGCATCCACCAGAGTCTACATAGCACCTCTGGGTATTTTTGGTTAGACTCACGCACCTGCAGATATTTCTTGTTTAGATCTGCAGCCTTATGATCCTTGGATGATCGTTAGGGAATTTGCATAATCATTCCCTGCATCAACGATGAAGACATAAACATCATTATTCAACAAGGTAAAATCTCATTGTTCTTATTTCATATTCTCATATTTGTTTACAACTTTATTTCTACAACTAGGGTTTAGTGATTTTATTTTCTAAGGGTCTCACGTAGTGGAGCCCTCACATATATTATTAACTCTTGTCATTATTTTTTGTGTGGATATCTAAGAATTACATTCATTGGTAGTTTTTGAAGCTCAAGTGACCCTACATAGGATGCCAAAGCCCACTCACCACTCTATTGGGATTAAATCAAGCAGGAAGACACCACCATTTATTTCTAACTAGGGTTTCAGAGAGACCTATTACTTTATAACAGTTGTATCAAATTAATAAGCATTGTAAATTGAGGTTTGAGATGTAGACTAATTGGTTCAACAAAATCCCATAAGGGGGAAGGAGGTCCAAGGTTTAAATCTCGAGCCTCATTGTACTGAATGCTTATCCATTTTCTAGTGATTTCAATTGTGTAAAAGGTTTAAAATGATTGTGGTATGGTTATTATAGGGACTAACTACATGAAGAACTATGTGGCAAATTTTGGGACAGAAATCACATAATACTCTGGTGGCCATAAAATCTGGAAAACCTACCCGAATTTATGGCATCTATTGATTCCACCATGTAAATTAAAAATAAAAAATAAAAAATAAAAAAATAAATATTGTAAACCCATATTTGGGATACATTTGATTGTAATACGGAAGATCCACTAACAATAATAAAAGAGTTCCTTTCTTTGTGTAATAATTTGTGTTTACTTTGTTTATTATTTCATAGTTTGTATTTTTGTGTTGCTTGATTTTGTATTCACATGTTTATAATGTTATTTTGTAATATTTTGTAATGGTATGTGGCAAGTAAGGCACCTAGACAAGTGGGTCCATTTCATTTAACTGTTATAAAGAATGTAACCAATGTTTAGTAGAGGATTCTAGCTTGAGTGGAATTTTGCATGTAAGCCATCTCTTGAGCATTAGGTTAGGGTTGCATGAAGTGTATATTTAAAATACATGGATCTATGAAAAAAAGTATATTTTTTCAAATTAATGAAAGTATTGAAGTGGGTTGCTCCCTCAAAGAGGCCCACGATTCTATTTTTTTATGATATTGCATTAATTTTCGATTTTCCTTTTACATTGTGATATACTGTTATTTCATGAATCTCTATTTTAATTATAGCATTTTTTCAGAGTGAATTTATTTTTAATAGTATGTTTCTAACATAATAATCATTAAAAGATAATGGAGAAATATTTTTGCAACCCTACAAGTAATAGTGTAGATAAAATATTTTGAGAAAATTATTAAAAAAAATTATGAGTTCCAAAAATATGATTGGATTTAAAGTATAATTTTTTTAGACCAAATAGTGAGTTACAATATTAGGAAAAGTGTAAATGAAGTATACTAAGAGGGGGGATGAACATTATAAGACC
Organism: Wollemia nobilis; assembly: GCA_028583015.1. NCBI lineage: Eukaryota > Viridiplantae > Streptophyta > Pinopsida > Araucariales > Araucariaceae > Wollemia > Wollemia nobilis. The sequence continues at coordinate 17,163,616 of JAQPPZ010003374.1, forward strand.
AAATTTTAATTTTCTTTCCCAAACAATATTATCAATTTCAATATCAATAGCAATAACCAAAGCAACGCACAAGTCATCACACACAATAGAGACACCAATTTAACGTGGTTCACCCAATGTGGGCTACTCCATGGAGAAAATATTTCTACTAAATTTTCTCAGCAAATTTTCTTGGGAATCAATTCCCTATTACAATGTTTATGTACTTCTATCCAAAGGAGACACCAATACCCTATGCTCTAATTTGTGGATCTCTCTCCAAAGGATAACTTTTTTTCCTTTTCTCTAGTTTGTGGAACTTGATCCAAGAGATCTCTTTCTCCTCAACTAGTTTGTGGAAGTCTCTCTACAGAAGAAATCTATCTTTCCAATTGGTTTGTAGATCACACTCCATAGGAGAACTCTTTCCCCTTACTATGGTTCATGGAACTCTATCCATAGGAAAAATTTTCCCGTCTGCTCTAGTTCATGGATATTTATCCATAGGATAACTCTTTCTCCTCTACTCTAGCTAGTGAACCTCTAGAAGACTTATACCCCACTACACTAGCTTATGGATATATCTCCTCATAATATCTCTGTCCTCATTACTTTGGCTAATGGATATCTATCCATAGGAGACTCTTATCCTCTAATATATCACATCCAAATATTTATCTCAACTTTAATCAATATATATCTCAAATATGCACTAAAAACTATCCTTGGTATAATAAAAATATGCTCCAAATTTGTCTTAGATCTAGCACAAATCTACTCACAAATATTCACCAAAATATATTCTCAAATATATCCTCAAGTCTTAACACAAAGCTTGATCAAATAACCAATCAAATCTGCTCAGATTTGCCCCAAGCCTTAACACAAAACTTGAAAAAATTAAACCTAATCTTAATTTTGTCTCAAGTCTTCTCAAGAATTTTCTCAATCTTGCTCTCAAGTCTTCACCAAGACTAACTCAAATATACCTTCAAGTCCTCTCAAGAACTTGCTCAAACCTATTTTCAAGCCTTCACTAAGACTTTCTCAATTTTACCTTCAAGTCCTCTCAATAACTTGCTCAATCCTGCTCTCAAGTCCTCACCAAGACTTTTTCAAATATGCCTTCAAGTCGTCTCAAGAAATTTCTCAAATCTTCTCTAGCATATGCTCAAATATGCTCTAACACATACTCAAAATAGTCCTCAAGCCCTCTCAAGAACTTGCTCATTTCTATCCTCAAGCCTTCACTAAGGCTTGCTCAAGTATGTCCACAAACTTTCATAAAAGCCTTCTTAACTCTGTCCTTAAGTCCCCTCAAGGACTTGCTCAATTTTTTCCACAAGTTTTCACAAAAGCTTGCTCTAATTTGTTCTCAAGCCTTCACTAAGACTTGCTCAAATATATCCTTAAGCTTTCACAAAATCTTACTCAACTCTATACTTAATATTTCACAAAATATTACATACAAAACACCACTCAACTATATTTCAAAAAAACTCTCTTCAAAAAAATTCTACTTGCCAATATTCTTCTCAAATTCAATCACTCAAAAGTTCTCACAAAGATACTTAATTTGTTTTGCAATCCTAGCACAAATGGTTCTCACTCTTTATCTCAAAACTTTCCAAAACTCATTTAGCAATAACAACCTAGATTTTTCTCAAATATCTATCTCAAGGATTTCTAAATCATTCAATAATAAGGTACACAAAACTTGCTCATACATTTCCAACATTGCTTATAAAACAATCCTTTTCATTCCACCTTATGTTTCACACTTTCATTCCAATCACTTCTAAACAAAATATAATTTGACCATACATTTTTTCTTTGATGGATATATGTCTTCAAAACCTATTTTTCTCACAAAAAATTCCTTTTGTTCCACTTCCAAGGTTAGATAACAAAAGTCTATCTCAAAACCTCACAATGAATATTTCACAATATTCACAAAATATTCCTTCCAAAAATGTGCTTAGTGGAATATTAAAAATATACTATAAAACCCTTCTTTTGATCTCAAGGAAAGTGCATTAATGCTTCATCATAATATCACAAACACTCTTTTTTATAACGCAAAAGGTACAATAAACTTCAAACTAATTTTACACCTTATAACTCCTAATATTGCAAATTAAATCAACCCAATAATATCACACATTACACAAATAATTTTTCACTATTACACCTTTTAGCTCCCTTTTTAAATTGATTCTCAATCAAACTATTTTAATACAAGAACCATTTTTCAAAATAACACAATAAAATTTATTTCATGCATTAATTTTCTTAAAAAAATAAAGTGTTTACCTTATAACTGCTAAAGCATCCCTTTTATCAAAAATTAAAATGTTTACCTTTTAAATCCCAAAGCAACATTAATATTTGCATACCTTAGCAATTATTACCTTAGACGTTAATTAAAAAATTAATGCATGCCACCTTCGTGGGAATTGAACCCCACTGCACTCTGTCATCTACACCTTAGCCATAGCCTAACTGTCGTGTGAGCTATATGCTCACTTGAAACCTTAAGTGCACCCATTGTGCTTTGTCATGATCACTGGTACCAAAATATTTTAAAAATAAAAACATTATTCTCTGCTGCTGCTACATCTCGAACGTGAGACCTCCTTGTTGCAACAACCTAGCACTAAGGGAAACACTGTCTGAGCTATCCGCCCATATGGAACCAAACCTCAAAGCTACTTATCCTTAACCCTTTCCTGCCTCAGATACTAAACCATGCAAATTTTTCCTTCTCTCTCTTTTGTAATTCAATCGACAAATAGTGCATATGATATTTTGATATTAACTTAATGTTTCCACATTCGAATTGCACTATTAATATGAATTTTAAGGCATTTACCTCCAACGTCGGTGCATATTAAAAATTAGACTTTGGATTTCAAATTATATTATATTTTAATTATAATTATTTAAATTCAAATGAATTTAAATATTATAATTTAAATATTAAACTTCTTTTTGGGCCTTTCATTAATTTAAAATATTAAATCTCTTTTAGGCCTTTAAGGGGAAACTTTTGCCACCATCACCTTTAGCAAAAATTCATCAAATGATCTCATTATTTTTTCTCAAACACCATGGAATGGAGTTATCATATCAACCAAATTAGATATGAATCCTTTGATATTAATCAAACCTTTTGACATTAATTCCATAAAATTTGGACATCAAACCTCTTGAAATCAATGACAACAAAACTTTCTCAAATTTCCAACAGTATCCCTATTTTTCATTGATGATAACCTTTTTTATTTAAGCATTCCTTTTACCTTTTCCAATTCTACTCCCCTTGAGAAACTACTCCCCTTGACAGAATGCTCTCCCCCTAACTCAAATATTTCCCCCTTTGACATCAATGGCAAAGGGACGCGTTTGGGGCTAAAGATAAGACTCTTAGCTCAGCCCCCTCCCCACCTCCTATCCTTGAGGTGATTAATTTTGGGATGGGAGTATCTCTACTCCCAACATACAATGCTCTTTTTCTTTGTCCACCTTCTTCCTCAACTGATCCTTCTGATTCATTTGAATATCCTTGTTCTTTCTTGTTCCTGGAAATTATGTTCTACACCACTTGGCCATATGCCCAACATTATTACACTTATAACACTTAATGTTGTGGTTCCTTGAAGGTGCAAATATCTTGAACTTCCTCTTGGTGAAGCCATACCTATTACTATTCTGAACCCTACAATCTATTGCTTTATGAAAAAATAATTACAAGAGTAGCAATAACCTTAAAAGTGATGCCTATTTCTAAAATTTCTCTTAGTGAAACCATATTCCTTATTTTCATGTGTCCTGCATTGCATAGCCTTGTGATAAAACCTGTTACATGAGAAGCAATGTCCTTTAAAGAAATCTTGCCTTGAACCCACTGGTCTCTTAGTTCTATATTCCCTATATGTTCCATATATTCCTTATTTTTGTATCTTTTCCTTCCTTGGTGAACCTTTTATGTTTCAACTTATCCTCATAAGTCTCACTTTCTTCTTATGAAGCTTCTTATATGGAGCTTGATCTTGACTCCTCTCCTTGTTCTCTTTGTCTCTCTTCAAAAGCAAGTCCTATCTTGTTTTATGAAGATATTTGTGCATTGATAATATTACCCAAAGTCTTTGAGCTTCTCCCAAACCTATGTAGCTTTTCTTTAGACTCTTTCACTTCTTTCCTTAGTGAAACTACCTCTTGTTCTAATCTCTCACATTCTAAGACTTTTTCTTCTAAAATTTCTTTAAAGCTCCTTGTCTTAACTATTGAGTTTTTTAGATCTTGTATAAGTTTTCTTTTCTCTACATCACATTCTTGAAATTGAATCTTGAGTTTTGAATTTTGATTTCTAACATTTTTGAATTCCTTAAGATCAAAAATAAGCTCAGCCTCTAGATCTACAACTGATTCCTCTTTATTTTTTGACTCGTTCTCTACTTCTTTGCCTTCAAGAGCATCTTCATATTTTTTAGAATTATCTTCAATAGGAGCGCTTCCTTCATATTCTATTGCTAAGATTATAATTTCTTCTTATTTACTATCTAAGTATATTTCATCACTATCACTTGAAACCTTGCCTATATTGTCCACATAAAAACTCTTTTTTTGTCTCTAATTTTTTTTTTCATGCTTGTTTTGACCATACCTATTTTTCTTTTTATACCTTGATTTTCTTGCTTCCTTTCCCTTATGATATTATTTCTCTTCACTACTACTACTTCCAACTTCTATATAGTTAGATGCATAGTGACCATATTTACCACAATTGAAACATTTAATTGTTTCAGTACCTTTGTGCTTTCTTGATTCCTTGTTCCTTCTACCATAGTTTGCTTCTTCATCACTGGATGACTCATCACTTGAATCTAGCTTCTTATATTTCATATTCTTTTCTAATTTGAAGGCTTACTCTTTCTTGGGGATGGGATCCTTTCCTATTCTCATCTCATAATATATGAGAGTTCCATACAACTCATCCATAGTCAAAGTTTCAATATCTCTTATTTCTTCTATGGCTGAAACCTTTTCACTATACCTCATAGGGAGTGACCTTAAAACCTTTTGATAAACATTTGATTCTTCAAATTTAAACCCAAGTCCTCACATGGAGTTAAAAACCTCATCCACATGAAGTAAGTATGTAGCAATTTCTTCCTCATATTTCATATTTAAGTCTTTAAATGTTTTCTTTTGACTTTGTTATTTTGTCATCTTGACCTTTTTGACTCCCTCATATGTTTTCTTCAACATTTCCCAAATATATTTTGTTGATGTGCAATGCATAACATTTACAAAATATGCTTCATGAAAACCACTTAAGGTTACATTCATTTCCTTTGCATTATATAGATGTAGGAGCTTACCATCTTTATTTGTAGGAGGACTAGCTGCAGGTGTGTATCCATCCTCAACTGCTTGTCATGTATCATATCCTTGTGCCATAAAGTAAGTATTCACTCTTATGTTCTAGAAAGCATAATTGTTCCCATCAAAAAATGGTGCCTTATTTTCTAAAGATCCACTTTGAGATGCCATATGTGTTCCTATATACCTTTCATTCAATCTGTTAAACTCTTTCGAAGGAACCCGCTCTAATACCAATTGAATAACACAAGCTCATACTTAGTGGGGGGTGAATAGTATAAGACCAAATTTTACTTTTATTTCCCAAATTTAATCTAATATTATTAATGGAAATATCAATAGCAGTAATCAAAGGAATGCATAAATCATCACATACAATAGAGACACCAATTTAACATGGTTCACCCAATGTGGGCTACTCCACGGATAAAATATTTCTACTAAATTTTCTCAACAAATATTCTTGGGAATCAATTCCCTATTACAATTTTTATGGACCTTTGTCCAAAGGAGACACAAATACCCTATGCTCTAATTTTTGGAACTCTCTCCTTAGGATAACTCTTTCCCCTTTTCTTTGGCTCGTGGAACTTGATCTAGGAGACCTCTTTCTCCTAAATTGGTTTATGGATCTCTCTCTATATAAAAACTCTATCTTCCCATTTAGTTCATGGATCACACTCCATAGGAGAACTCTTTCCCCTTGCTCTGGTTTGTAAAACTCTATCCATAGAAGAACTATTTCCTCTTTTCTCTAGTTCATGGATCTTTATCCATAGGAGAAGTCTTTCTCCTTTGCTCTAGTTGGTGAACCTCTAGAAGACTTTTTCCCTGATTGCACTAGCTTGTGTATTTCTCTCCATAGAAAACTTCTATCCTCACTACCCTAGCTAATGGATCTCCATACACTGGAGATTATTATCCTCTGCTCTGTTACCTCCAAAACTTAATCTCAACTCTACTCAATCTCTGTCTCAAATATGCAATAAATATTATCCTCGATCTAGTACAAATTTCCTCCAACTCTATCTCATATCTAGCACAAATATGCTCATAAACATGTACCAAACTCTATCCTCAAATCTATCCTCAAGCCTTAACACAAAGATTGATCAAATCACCAATCAAATATACTCATATTTACCCCAAGCCTTGACACAAATCTTAATGAAATCACCAATCAACTTTGCTCAAATTTACCCCAAGCCTTAACACAAAGCTTGAAATAATCAAACTTGGTCTTAATAATATCTCAAGTCCTCCCAAGAACTTGCTCAATCCTGCTCTCAAGTCTTCCCCAAGAATTTCTCAAATATACTTTCAAGTCCTCTCAAGAACTTGCTCAAACCTACTCTCAAGACTTCACTAATACTTGCTCAATTATGCCTTCAAGTCCTCTCAAGAACTTTATCAATATTGCAATCAAGTCCTCACCAAGACTTTCTCAAATCTACCTTCAATTCATCAAAAAAACTTTCTCAAATTTGCTCTAGCATATGCTCAAATCTGCTCTAACACATTGTATCGCTCCAAATTTTTTGCGCCCTTACCTTCAGGCTATAGGATCCGTGCCCGAAATGGGGATGTGAAAAGGATGGGACAATACCTCGAACTGAGAGGCCCTTTGAAGGTCTCACCTCTCGGGGGAGGTGTATAAGGGTGAATTTTCTATGGATGGTGGGTTCACCAGGAAACTTTTGAATGGTAATTTCCACACCTAGGTTGATAGTGTGTTTGATGTGTTCATTTTTATGCTTGATCATTCAATTCTTAGGTTTGGCTAATATGAATCTAAACTATTCTATATACCAATGCGGATTTCAAAGAATATAGAAAACAAAAATAGATACAAATTACAAAGAATATGCTAACCAGAAGAATTCATACCTAATTTCGGATGTCTGATGGATATTTTGATTCGTGTAGTAGTTCAGATCATCTCAGTTTGCACATTATCGTTTGATATTTCTTGGGATCATATCAAATCATAGAATGTCGTTTGAAATAGGACATAATCGCCTAAAATCTGACAAATTCATCAAAAAAATCCATCAAAAACCTACAATCATAGAAACAGACACAAAATACCAAATATGCAAATGCAGAAGCAAGGGATAATGATAGAAATAATAGCAAACATGCCTAAATAATAGTGTCTAATAACAAATGAGGAAATGCAGTAAATTTAATGATTGATTTTACCTTTATCATGCAATTATGCTAAATGAGGTGAACTCCAAGTGCATAAAACATAATAACTTAAAATAGTGGAAAAATATGTTATGGAAAATACATAAAATGTGAACTCTAAACTCAGACTGCCCCCAATCTGGACTACAGTCAGGATCGCCTCCAATCGTATGAAATCATCCGTAATCGTCCGAGATCGTCTGCGACGATCCAAGCTAGCTTCGACTGAAAAACAATAGAATTCCTACAATAAAAACCAAAATGAAAGCAATAATGCGAGGGAATAAGGAGCTAACTCTGCAATGAAATCCTGTCAACAAAGGGGTTGGGGGTTAAGGGAGAATCAACAAGAATTAGGCAGGGAAGCAAGGGGATAAACTAGAAAAATCCTAGTTTATATAGGATTAAAAAGAGGATTGGGAGGTTGGGGATCATCCCAATCTGGGAGATATCCAACAAGGAAATCTCCAACTGCACAAACACGCTTCTTCCTGAGTTAGAGAGGCTGTTGAAACAGAAGCTAATTATGAAAATTTGATTTTGGGACGAAATCGTCTGGACGTTCTATTCTAGACAAATTCGTCAGATCGGGGACGATTTCATCTAATCTGCGACGATATCATCCAACGATAAAAAAAAATCCTAAAAATGGCACAAAAAATGAGGAAAGCGGGTAAAAGGCGGTTTAACGGGCAATTTGGGGTTGAAATTCAAATTTTAATATTTTATCTTTTTACTAAGGTTTTAACCATGCCAATTTTAGGGTGCTACATTTTGCCCCCTCTTTAGCAAATTTTTCGAAGAAAATGCGTTAAAGACGAGTTTTTTCTGTTTTACAAGAAATAAAAAATGTACTCAATTTTTTAGACGTCGATTCTTGGTCGAATCGTACGAATACTGACTATGGTGCCCCCTCCGTGTTTTTACCCAAATTGAACATTTGAGGTAAAAACGCGAAAAGGCAAAAATTAAAATGTTGACTTTTTAAATAAAATTAAGAAAATAGGGTAAAACCCTAATTCATTTTTACTATTCACTTTTACTATTCCAAAGTTCTACAGAAAAATATGGTGGAGACAGCGCACAGAGCGATAGAGGTCCGGCGTGGGCTACGGGTAAGGATCTAATCCTAGTAGACTAGGTTTAATGGAGCTTTATGCAAGTTTTTTTTATTTAAATTTGATTGTTTGGGGCATCGCGGTCATTTTTAGGCCGTCAACATCATCGGGACAAAATCATCTCGATTTCGTCGAAATCGTCCCTAGATCGTCGATTTTGTCTGACGGCGAAATCGACGAAGTAGGGGCGATTTCGTCCAACAAGGGGCGATTCCCAAGTTGCGAAATAGGAGACGATTTCGTCCTCACAAAAGATGATTTTGCCCAATTGGGGACGATATCATCCAATGGTGGACGATATCATTTTAAACTTGATTTTAAGTTGTTTAATTTGCATGCTTGAGTTATTAATGATTTTGTTATTTTATTGTTTGTTTTGCATAAGGGATTACTAAAGAGTCGAGAATGGAAATATGATGGGCTAAGGGATGACATAGCCATGCTTGACCAAGCAGAGCATGACCGACTTGGACTGGTCAGCCTACAGCATGTGGCAGAGATGCCACAAGTGTCAACTGACATGGGGCTATTGACAGCCCTACCAAAGAGGTGGTATCCGGGGTCATCTTGCTTTTGGTTACCAATAGGGGATATGGCTCCCACTCTAGAGGATGTATGGAGGATCATGAGGATCCCCATACAAGGACGACTAATGACGCCTATGGCCAATCAGGGCTAGGTGATGATGAGGCTCACTGGAGACTCTAGCTTTGCCCTGGAGAAGGGCGGAGTGAACATTGAGTCACTATAATAGATGCCTAGGGCATCTAGGCTGACACAAGTTTTGGCAGGAGTTGTTGATGGCTTACTACTGTGCCACTAGAGTGGATGCAGACTACTATGGGTCTCAGACATAGTCTGCGATATGAGAGACCATGGGTACAAATTTTCATGGGGGATATTTGTACTCTACCACTTGTATAGGATCCTACATGGGGTCGTACACAAGGGAGGTTGATGTTTGGTTTTGAAATTTCTACTGCAGGTTTGGTGCTAGAAACACATTATGATGCAGATGCCGGTAGGGCTCCCATTGATAGGTGTTGATCGGGAGAGACCCTGGGTTTTCTACTGGTGGCTACAGAGAGGGTCACAATTATAGATAGTTCTGTCGATGTCACGGAGGTTGCTAGACGACCTCATCCTAGACTAGATCACCTAGAGGCCATGGCGAGAGCACCTCGGGTGGGCAAAGGATGAGTAGGAGCTAGCTCGCATCAGGTGAGTCTGCTAGATGAGGATGGAATGAGAGAGGTAGAGCTCCACTGCTATGATTGGGTACTGCGATAGTTTTTTCTACAATAGGGGATCCCTTCTATCAAGGATTATGAGTACTCCTGGACTGTTCAGGATAATACTACACTAAGCAAGGCTCTAGATATGCAACGATTTTGGAGTTAGGATGCGAATGATGCCCCCATACAGCTAGTGGATGGTGATGACATTGGGGTTGCAGATGGGTATGATACCTGGTACACAGGCATCCACCCTCCTCGAATGATAAGGGCACAAGGTCCAGTGCATGCTACAGTGCACTAGATGGGGAGACGACGGTAGGCTGCTATTGAGGTAGCATGGGGTCACAGAGGGAGATAGCAGTGACAGATCCCACAGGAGAGATGCTAGAGGATGGCACAGACTCCATAGAGGCCACGAGAGATAGGGCAGAGAGAGGAGAGACTCCCTTCACAGTAGGGGGAGAGACCACCATATCTCAATAAGGGCAAGGGTTTGGATGTAGGGGAGAGCAATGATACGATGACTCTCTGAGATGAGGCTGCCCACCTCCAAGCTTAGGTGCAGTCATTGCGAGATGAGGCCACTTAGCTAAGGATGCAGGTAAAAACACTATAGGATGAGACTACACGGCTCAGGGCACGAAGCGAAGGGGCGAGCAGGGATGAGCTAGTGTGGTCTATGATGCAGACCACATTCTACCAGGGGGTATACTTCCAGATGGTTCCAAAGGGCTAGAGGGTATAACTTCCAGCCAACATTGTAGAACCAATCAGGCTAGGATCGACGAGGACATCATCCCGATCGACGACGAGGACCCGAGATACATCCTGGACCTCTATGGGACCACCTCCTCCACGTCAGGGTGGGGGAGGAGATGATACCGAGAGCTCAAGGGATTCTCGAGACTATATGTCTATGGACTATAGATTTTGTAGAGATTGTTGAGAGGATTGAGAATGCTAGGGTATAGATTGTGGCATACCAATCCAGTTTTGATATGATGTAAATAATTTTTGGATATATATATATGATCTTGTTTCTGATGATATGACTTGTTCATATGTTTTTATGATGCTTTAATTTTTGAATTGTTTGCTTATTGGATTGAGGATTCATATAATTATGTCATTTTGAAATATTATAATTTTGATATCATCTCTGTAAGATTTTAAATGAAATAATCCGATGTAAACAATTGGTGGTTGTGGTGTGATTTGATAAAAAATAAAAGGGACTTCTAAAAATAATTTCAAAGGACATTGTTGCTATTATAGACCATTTCATGGAGTTGCCGTTCACTCAAGCATCAAGCTAATCCCAGTATAGAAATATTGTTTAAAAGTAAAAGAGTGCTTAAGAGACTGTCTTAAGACTTTGTGTTGTAATGATGGAGATAATGATGGTTTGATGATTTGTTTTCAGATTTTCATAAAAATAGTATGCATGAAAAGATGATGTTGCTAGGCATAAATTCCTAAGTGGGATAAAATTGTGAACAATTCCTTTAGAATTTATACCATGGGTGCAATATTGAATTTTGAACATAATGTCATGAAATAGAATAGGTGTTTGTTTGTTTGTAAAGCATAATTGTGTAACATAATGATGCAAGTCACATGTTTTGATGAATTTTGTTTTAAAATAAATGGAAAATAAAATTAGAACGATGGTTTGCGCTAGGAATAGAATTATAGGTATAAACTTATATCATCATCGCGAAATCCAAAGAAGAAAATATATTGTTGGTTTTATTACAAGATGCATTTTTGACTTTTGATAAACAAAAAAATAATAATATGAAAATTTTGTTTGAAATTATTTTTGAGATTTTATGAGAAGATGTATGTAATTGCTTTTATACAAAACAAAAATTCTAAAATAAAAGGATAAAATTATTCCGAAAAGAGTTACAAAGATATTTTAAATTATCTCAAAGATAAATGTATATTTGTAAGGAATCCTCATGTGCAAATGTGAGTTCATTACCAATCTTGATTTATCATAATGATACAAAATCTCTCAAATACAAATGTGTGTGCGATTGTATTGTTCATTCACCAATTTTGAGCAAGATAATTTGATACAAGTAATTTTTTGTAACCAAATGAATGTTCGTTGACCATGATTTATATGCATGTAACCATACCAGACTACTATGTAAGTTAGGTTATCAAGAGCTAGCTAATCCATAAGCTAACAAAGGTCTATACAAAAGAAGGTCGCTAATGTGACAGACATATCACCATGCTAGGGATTACCCAAGGCCAAGTGGGTTGGGCACAAACCACCTATTATGGGGCTTACCTCACAATTTTTGAATAATTGAGAATTCTAGGGATTCAAGCTCATTCACCCTTCTTTTATTTTCAAGGGGTAGGGAAAGGATTTTATTGCATTTTGCTTTGGCTTTTCACTTTTGCTTCTCTTTTTTTTTTTTTTTTGTACTTTTGTATTTTTGCTTGATATTTGAGATAATGCTGAAATATTGTTGTGATGATTCAAATAACCTTTTTCTTTTTCTTTGTTTCTTGAACTTTTCTTTTCTTCCTATGCTAGGGATACTTGCTCGGATTAGCTGTAGAGCAAGGGATTTTTATTCTAGGTAGGGGTGAGCTTGTCCTTTTGTCAATTCTCAAAGATTCTAGACCATGTGCATGATAGGATAGCAGGGGAAACTTTTCGCTCAAGAAACCACTTTTACTATGTAGCATCATATTGAATTTGCAATGAAATCATTTTAATGTGAAGAGATATACTTGGTTCAAGTAAATAACAAGATCAGTTCTCTATGCTCAAAACTTTATTTAATTCCAATGTGGACTTTGATATAAGAGAGATTAATAATCATACAAAATAAAATCAAGATATTTATTCATGTGAGTGTGAAAGTGTGGGATTCCAAATAAATGCTCATTTATCCAAAATATTTGAAAATATAACTGCAAAATCCAAGAATTGATAGGTATATAAAAATATGTTTTTGAATATTTTGACACTTTTGATGTTTTTGTATTTGATTGTAATTGATGATTTGCAATAAGAAATACTATTACTGTTCTTTAAAAAAATATATTTTGATAGAAATGGCTAAAAATGAAACAATATGCAAAATACAGTCTATACAAATGATGAGATGACCCAATGTTTTATGCATAGTAGCATTTGAGATGCATAATGTTCATAGGTTCTTTAAGTTCTTTACAGCGTGGGAACCTTGCGTTTCCGCACCTGCTAGGTATCATGATCATACATCGAGGCCAGAGCCTCAAGTAAATGTCGCCTACCTCGATAGAGGGAAGCAACCCATTGAAATTTTAGATCATCAAGATCAAGGCAAACACATAGGAAAAACATTTAAGCCTCCTGAGCAAAAGAGGGCAGACCAAGTTGACCCGGCAGTCGCCAGACATGCCGCTCGCCAAGCCCGAATCTCGCAGCTTGAGCAAGGTCATCAGGAGTTAGAGTACTTATGCCGCCTGAATAAAGAGCGCATGCAGCATGAAGTGGATGAGTTACGCTATAAACTACCTGAGAGGGTGCCAACCCCTCGCACCCAAAGAGCCAAACAATATGAGAGGCATAATCCGTTGGTGCAGGACAGGTCTCCACGACCTCGTCAAGCTTTGCCTCCGAGACCTTATAGACCCGAGAGGGAGGCTACTCCCCGAAACAATGATGGGTACCCTCAACGGGGACTCGATCAGGGTCATAGGCCTCACCCAGAGACTCCTCAAGAATTTTATGAGGAGTATGAACCAGAAATAGAACGGGCCAAAATGCCCCATCAAGGCGGGAGGGCTGCCACTCGGCCACCCCCCCATAGGCCTCCAGTCTCCCATAACTCACAACGGGAGCAAACAAAAGAGGAAGAAATAAAATCTTCCGATGCATACAAAGCGCTATTAGAGCGTTTGGAGTCTGTGGAGACAAAAGCTTCTGGGCATCAAAAACCCACATTACGTCAACTCCGCAGTCATCCGGTGCATCCCTCAGTGCCCACACCTCTTTACCCCGAACATTTCAAGTTGCCTCAATTGGCAGTCTTTAAAGGTGAAGAGGACGCACAAGAACATGTCACAAGATTTCTAAGCCAATGCTTCGGCATCCAAGATAATGATGCATTGTTGCTTAGGACATTCATAACCACATTCGTAGGCCCTACCTCGGATTGGTTCACACAATTACCCAAACACAGCATAAGCAACCTAGATCAATTAGTAGATGCGTTTCTTGAACGCTTTGCCTTCAACACAAGGAAGAAGGCATCACTTAGTGATCTGGCCAGCCTCAGGCAATATGAGGAAGAAACAATGGCAGCATACGGGAATCGATGGAGGGCTTTGCTTTCTAAGCTACCCTATCGTCCCCCTATGTCTGATCTCACACAGATGTTTGCACGGAGTTGCTTAAAATCAATCTCTGGTCTATTGCTGCTGCAGCAATACGACAGTCTAGAAGAAGCTTTGGCGCAAGCCAGAGTTATAGAAGAGATTAAGATAGGCGAAGGCGCAATCGCCAAGCCTAAAAAGAAAGAGTGGAATAAAACCACTAAGACTGGGAATACGCAATCACAACCCGTTGCGGTTAACCAAGTTGCGATAAATGTTCCCAAGCCTGTGCAAGAAATGCAGCCCCAAAAGGCTAATTACCAGGCAGTGCCTCCTAGTTATGAAAAAGATAATAAGAAATAGGAGCAGAATCAGCAGCGTCGCCCTAGGCGACAATTCACCCCTTACACGGAGTCTAGGGACTCCTTATTTGACCGCTTGTCAGCGGCAAATTTAGTCACCCTTCCAGAGATCCAAACTATAGACCCTAATGCTCCCAAGCCTAAGGGATACAGAGAGGAATTATATTGTAGATTCCATAGGCGAAGAGGACATGACTTGAATGGATGCTAGAAATTCAAAGGGTTAATTCAAGATCTGATCGACAATAGAACATTGGCCGTGGACAACCCCATAGCGCCAAATAATCAACAAATGGGGGTATTCAAGGACCCTTTTCCTGCCCACGAGGCACAGGAAAAACCTCTCCAGATTAACGAGGTGCGACAGAATCTTCCCATGCAAGGATTTGTGGGAATGATTAGCATAGTGACCAGGAACAAAAAGTACCCAGTAGTTGCCCCCGAGGTAGCTACGAGGGAAGTTCCAACGACGTCGCAACCTCCACAATGCCCAACGTAGTTGCCTCCGCCTAGACCCGAGGTCACGATACGGACCAAACTCACGCAGAGTTTGTGGACCACATCGGCTAGGCTTTCCATCTACGAGCTTATTCAACAGTCAGCACCTCATAGAGAAGCTCTTATGGAAATTTTAAAAGCCATCGAATTATAGCCTCACGAAGCAAATTCTTTCAACAACTTCGTGGGACATGTGAAACGATGTACGGAGCCGGTCATTACCTTCAGAGAGGATGAAGTCAAAACAATATCGAATGACATGGCAGATCCACCCCTGCACGTTATCGCGCGGGTCAACGGGATCCCGTACAAGAGAGTGTTGGTAGATACTGGCTCATCCAGTAACATCATTACCACTACAGCGCTAAAACATTTGAAGCTGCCAACCTCTCATATCACAGCCTCCACATACACACTGCGAGCTTTCAACGATGCAATATGCTCGACAGTCGGCACAGTTGTTATGCCTGTCCAGGTAGGACAAAAGACAATACCAACATTGTGCCATGTGTTGGAAGGCGAGATGGCTTACAATATACTGCTAGGGCGGCCTTGGATCGGGGACATGAAGTGTGTCCCTTCGATCGCTCACCAATGCTTAAAGTATGCTTTTGAAGGAGAAATACATGTAGTCCCGATGGACTTAGAACCCTTCAAGTATTGCAATGCGGTGCAACTAATGCCTCAATCGACCCTCCCTTCAACGCATTTGGATTTCCAGCTAAATCCATCCAAACAGGGTCCAACACCGCAGGCACCACTGGTGACCAAAACAGCAAAATCCTAGCCAGGTGAATCTTCATCATCTGCTCCTTCACTACCAATGCCACCTGTCATGGCTAAATAGAAGGACAAGGGAAAACAGATCATGGAAGAGGCTCAGCCCCTAGAAGAGGGGTTGCCAACAATTTCAATGGTATCAACAGAGGAAATACCTAGCACAACGGAAGCTGAGACTCCAAAAACACCAAACATGGAATGGACTCAGGAAGGACTCTCGTTCCCTCCCTCCCAAGCATCAACAATCACTGTTGAAATGGCCAGCACGGGCCTAGGGGAGTATTTAGTGCAGAATGTTGTGGCAACACCCGCATTAGAATCAGTACAGGACATGGGGAGACCTCGCCTTCCCATAGGAACAGTTGTTCCTCTAGGTCACCCACCAAACCAGACAAATTTTGTGTATGGGGGCCTTGATCATGGTCTTGAACCATGCAAGCAAAAGGAAGCAGACGAAGAGCCTTTTGTTGAAAATATCAACTATCTGTCAAACCCGGACTTTGCCCTAAAATATCTCGGCCAATGCAATTGGCATGGATACGGGCTAGGCAGATATGAGCAAGGGATGCGGGTCCTTTGCCAACCAAGATATCAGATGCCATATGATAAGTCAGGAGTAGGGTTCAACCACCCCCTGCCCTTAGACATCTTGGTAGAAAATATGCAAGGCCTAGAAATAGGCAACAAGGGGGGATTGGCACCAGATCTTTATGCCAACCCAAATACAGAATATACATTGGGAGACTACCTCCCATGGTCAACAAACACCCTTGGCAACAGCAGTAACTCCTCTCCTTTGCTAGAGAGAGGTGAAAGTTCGGACAATAACCCCCAAAGAGAACATAGACGGTGTCCAGACATCTTTCTGAAGCTATTCCCCTTAGAGGTTCCAGTTGAGTCAATACAATGTCAAGAGAATCAGGTCCCTCCACCAAGAGTGGAACAACCGCCATGGGACCAGATTAACTTACTGGAACAAGGAGAACCTTCAATGTCGCAAGTAATAGTTGCTGAAGAGAATGAACATTTTTGGATCTCCGAAAGTGATTCAGAAGATGAGACTGAGATGATCTATCTCAGACATGCACGACGGAATAATCACCCTTTAACTCATGAAGATCTAATGGGACAGATGGGCATAAGGTTAGGGCATGAATGGTGGGTAGACCCAGCGAGGTGGGACCAAGTGTTGGATCCATGGCTCCAAATTCACGATGAGCACCGTCCACCTCGAGACCCTATCATGACAGAAGTGCCGAGGGAAGACCCTGTCCTCCTATTCGCACATAGGGCCGATCCGTTCGTGCCCGTTCCCCTAGAGCCAGATCCAGAGTATAGGGAGCATCTAAAAGATTCAAGTTATCACACCCACGGTAATGGAGACCAAATTCATTCCATCCACATGATCTCCATTGATTTGACCGCACCCATCCGCAATCCGATCGATCCAGCACGGTCATTGCATCTAGACATAGATGCCATCGACTGGGATCGCGTCAATTCACCTTTATCACCATCAGAGTACTGGCCTTTCGGTGAAATGCCTCATTTTACCCTAGGGACAACTCAGGATATTTTTCAAGCTGAAGAGGAACCCGAGGTTCCCAACGCAGATCTAAATTCAGCTAATGATATCCATTTGATCCCGACTCCACATCAGTTGGAGGACGGATCCCACATGTCAATCGAGGAGACGACCGATGTAGATATCGGCACGAGATCCAATGAATCCATAGATTCTCAAGCTGGGGGTAAGTCTTTCCCTCGAAGAGCAAGCCGACTACATTGCCCTTCTCAAAGAGAAGAAGGAGGTTTTTGCATGGTCGTACAAAGATATGCCAGGACTAGACCCGCAGCTAGTCACGCATAATTTAACGCTTGATCCGACAATCAAGCCTGTAAAGCAAAAACTACGTAAGATGCACCCAACAGTGGCCTTGATGGTCAAAGATGAATTGCAAAAGCTGTTGGATGCACAGTTTGTCATCTCGCGTGGATTATCCGCCATGGCTGTCCAACATGGTTCCCGTCAAGAAGCCCGACGGGAGGATTCGCATATGCACCGATTTTTGAGATCTAAACAAAGCGAGTCCTAAGGATGATTTCCCCTTGCCAAGCATCGACGCATTGGTAGACGCTACAGCAGGTCACGAAATGCTCTCCCTAATGGATGGTTTCTCAGGATACAATCAAATTCGTATCAATCCTGAAGACCAACTAAAAACGGCGTTCACAATGCCTTGGGGGACATTTTGTTATAAGGTCATGCCTTTTGGCCTTAAAAATGTTGGCGCTACCTACCAACGTGCCATGACATATATCTTCCACGATTACATGCACAAAACTCTGGAAGATTACATGGATGATTTGTTAGCCAAGTCTCTTTTGCGCTCAAATCATATCGCTGACTTAAGCAAGATCCTCGATCGCCTCATGGAGCATAAAGTTAGACTAAACCCCAAGAAGTGCGTCTTTGGCGTCACATCTGGAAAACTCTTGGGTTTCATAGTCTCAAAGCGAGGAATCGAGGTGGACCCAAAGAAAGTCAAGGCAATCCTTGAAATGGTTCCCCCAACTACAATCAAGCAGCTCAAAAGTCTGCAGGGAAAGGTCGCGTCGATTAAACGCTTTATAGCGCAATTATCTGACAAGTGCCGACCCATGAACAAATTATTGCACAAAGGGGTTACATTTCATTGGGATGACGAGTGCCAGTCAGCCTTTGATGAAATCAAACAATACTTGGCTTCGCCGCCAGTATTGGCACCACCTAGACCAGGAGTGTCGTTCTACTTATACATCTCAGCTATTGAGGTGGCACTGGGTGCCATGTTAGCCCAGAAGAATGAACTTCACAAGGAACAGGCTACTTACTATCTTAGCCGCACCCTGGTCAGTTATGAACTTAACTATGCATACGTTGAGAAACTCCGCTTGGCAGTGGTGTTTGCTACCAAAAAGCTATGCCACTACATGCTGAGCAACACTACGTATGTTGTGTCTAAGGAGAATCCATTGCGATACATGATGAGTCGTACCTATCATAGTAGTCGCACGACGAAATGGATCATGTTGTTGACAGAATTTGACATAGAGTTTATTGGACAAAAATCTATCAAAGGACAAGTCATAGCCGATCAACTAGCAGAGGCTCCTCTTGAAGACGATCAGCCTCTGGTCATAGAACTACCCGATGATGGGGTCTTCCATGTCTCAGAATCGCCAGATTCCGATGAGCCTGAGTCACAAGCCGACATAACCCTATTCTTTGATGGTTCTAAATGTGAGCAAGGTGGTGGCACGGGAATTGTATTCTTCACACCGCAGGGTGCTCCAATGCCCCTGTCATTTAAATTAAACTTCCCGTGCACCAACAATAATGTAGAGTATGAAGCCTTGCTCCTAGGTCTTCAGACAACAATCGCCATGAACATCAAAAGACTGAATATCTTTGGTGATTCGTTGTTAATAGTCAATCAAGTCAAAGGGGTATATCAATGCAAATGCCCGAGTCCTGCAGGCTTATAAAGCCCTCGTGGACAAATTCCTGGAAAAACTTGAGTGGTATGACATCGAGGCACTCCCTCGATCATCGAATCATTTTGCGGACACAATGGCCTCCTTGGGGTCACTAATTCCGCAAGACCTTTTCGGTGATATGACAACCATTCAAGTCAAAACCTTATCGCAATCCGTGATGGAGCGTGCAAGCTCAGACTTGACGCCAGGAATCCACATGATCCAGATTGAACCATCCTCGGATAGGTTCTTTCGAATCCAAAATCATCTGAAATGCGCCAACTAGGGGTCCTTGTTCTCCCCTACTCCCATTAATAGCAACACAACGCTATTCTTACAGGTTCTATCCCATTCAGCGTTTGCTAGGGATGAACTTCAAGAGGGATTGGTTGTTCATACTATCGAGGTTTCTGATCAACAGGACTGGTATTTACCCATCAGAGACTACCTCAAGTTAGGTAATCTCCCACTTGGATTGACTCATGCCGCAAAATGAGCACTCAAGTAGAAAGCGGCTAAGTATGTCTTGATAGGAGACATTTTGTATCGTCGCAGCTATGAAGGAATCCTCCTTCGTTGCTTGGACCAGCAAGAGTCCACTTGGGCAATCGCCCAAGCGCACGATGGTACATGTGGTGGCCACTTCAGTGGTATGGCCATTGCAAAGCGCATTCTTCGCATGGGCTATTATTGGCCATCTTTAGAGCGAGATTGTTGCACCTATGTCAAGAAGTGCGTGAAGTGTCAACATCATGCCAATTTGATGCACGTACCTTCTCAGGCCTTGCAGACAGTCCAGTCTGCTTGGCCGTTCTCATAGTGGGGCTTCGATCTAATTGGAAAGATCTCCCCTGCATCGTCAGGCCATCACACGTTTATCATAACGGCCACAGAGTATTTTACCAAGTGGGTGGAAGCGATTCCGCTTACCTCTACGACAAGACCCCGCATTGTGGAGTTCATTTTGCATAACATCATATGTCATTTTGGTATTCCATCCAAAATAGTCTCGGATAATGGGACGCCTTTCAAGAACAAAGACGTGCGTGCTTTGACCACAAAGTACAAGATTCAGCACAACTTTTCGACACCCTATTATCCACAGGCGAATGGGCAAGCAGAGGCGTCAAATAAAATGCTAGTTGCCATCCTTAAAAAGACCATCGCAGACAGTCATAAGGATTGGCACATTCAAATCCCACTTGCCCTATGGGCCTATCGCACTAGCATTCGGACACCCACTGGGGCCACTCCATTTTCGCTCGTGTATGGCTCCGAGGCAGTCATGCCTCTAGAGTTGGAGATTCCTTCCCTACGCATATCAATGCGGGAGTTCATCGATGATGATTCTGCGTGGCAAGCCCGGTTAGACCAGCTTACGTTGCTTGATGAACGACGCGTTAATGCTCTCGAGCATTTACGTATTTATCAAGAGCGACTTAAGAAAGCTTACAACATGAAAGTTCACCTCAGGGACTTTCGGGTTGGTGATTTGGTTTTGAAGGAAAACCAACAGAATTCCAGTTTGCCATCCCACCTAAGGGACAAGTTTGCGGCAAATTGGTTAGGTCCATATGTCATTGATAGCAAAATAGGACCCGGGACATACCGGCTAGCTTCTCTTGATGGTATCAAGGAAACAGAACCCTTGAATATCAGTCATTTGCGACCATTTCATATCTAAGAGAGCCATATCCCAAAAATGCTCCAAGGATTGTCAAAATCACTTGGTCAATCCCAAAATGCTCCAAGGATTCCTAAAAATCGCTTGGTCAATCCCAAAATGCTCCAAGGATTCCTAAAAATCGCTTGGTCAATCCCAAAATGCTCCAAGGATTCCTAAAATCGCTTGGTCAAAATCCCAAAAATGCTCCAAGGATTTCCACAATCCCTTGGTCACCATCAAGAAAATTCAAGAAAATTCAAAAACAACAAAAATTTGCATTTCATTTCTAGGCATGCTCAAAATTCATCAATAGAGAGTTTTCTCGCATCTCATCTTCATATTCACCAAAATCAATCCATCAAAAATACAAAAATATGTAGCTGCATCAAGCATTGCATCCATACATTGCATATTTGTGGTCATACAGGTCAAAGGCACCATAGGCTGTAATTGCTCTGCTAGTCCATCTTGTTCCACACTGTTCCATTTTACAAAAACAACAAAAACACCATGCATTGCTTTTTACCACACTAGAGTCAGTGGTCCTTTTAATGTATCAAGAGTTTTCGTGATTCAGTCATCATTTTGCTCTTTAGCCATGTAATGTATCAAGTCAAATGGATTTTACGAAGGTAGAGTTACACTTGAAATACGCCTTGTTACGTAACATCCCAACACAAATTAAAACACATAAAAATTCCCAAGTTGTGTGAACGAAAGATGAAACCTGCATAGTAATCCAGGTCACCATAAGCGAAACGGTTATCTTGCTCATCCCCCCGTGCGAATGGTTCTAGAATGCTGAGAATTCACAAAAGGACAAGCTCTTTCCTATCCATTCACCTCCATATACAGTGGTTTTCACCACTACCAAATCTCAATCATGGTTGGTTCCCAAAGTTGTAAGGATTTGTACTACACGTCCCTGCCAAGGATGGGTAGTCATCCCCAAGACCTAAAAGGATCAACGCCATTCACAAACAAAATTCCAACAAATCATCATCCTAACACTTTCCATTCACCTTTGGTCTCCAAGTTGTAAGGATTCGTACTATCTGCCCCTAACCAGGATGGGTAGTCATCCCCAAGGCCTAAAAGATCAATGCCCTTACTCCATAATCTCCATCACCCCCTTGGTTCCCAACGTCGTAAGGATTCGTACTACACGTCCCTGCAAAGGATGCGTAGTCGTCCCCAAGTCCACAAGGATCAAGGCCACTCACAAGTTCAAACTCACAATACTCAAAATACAAAATCAAATAACAGTGGTTATCACCACTATTCAAAATCCTTGCTCAAAAAGAATTAATAGAAAATAAACAGTGATTTTCATCACTATATAGACGAGCAACTTTCTAAATCATTCAGCCAACAAATATCCCGAACTTGAATCCCTGGAATTCTCAGCATTCGAAAACCATCTAGGTGATCCTCATTACAGGTTTGGTTGATAGCCTATCTGGCAATGGTGGTATCCTACCCGCATGACGATATGTCTGTCACATTCGCTTTGCGTGTGTGCAGACCAATGTTTGCATAAGGATGAGCTAGCTTATGGTATCCTGGATAACACCACAGATTAATCTAACTAAACACAACAAAGGAGTTAGTGGAGCTAATTAGGTGATCCTCAATACAGGTTCGGTTGAAAGCCCATCGGCACTTGGCGGTATCCCGACAAATACCACATAAATGAACTCAATTGCACACACGGGGATGTGAAATAACTTGGTCAAAAACAAGTCCGATTCATACCTTGTTCAAAAGTCTTGTAAGATAGAGTACAGTCGTGGCTAGTGAGTTAAAACCGTCTGAGTCTCAGAAAAACCTTAGCTACATTTCTAAACCAACTGCGCTGCTTTTCATCCTTACAATACCATCAAAAAATACAAAAAGAGAAAAACCACATGTATACATACAGAGTCATACATCATAGCAATCGCCTAAAAATGAAATAAAGAGCGTCTTAAACAGTCTATGGTGTCATAACCAACCATCACAAAATTCCATTCATCCATTTTGCATATCACATAAAAATAAAAAACATTTGCATTCATCATAACATATGCATTCATCAAAATAAATAAACATGCATACATCCATAGTCATTAGCTATCATGCATAAAGATCAAATCATCACATGTACACAACCAAAATAAAACCGGTATATATATATATATATATATCATCAAAAAAATGCCCGTAGGCTACAAAACTGGTCCTCAGACCCCGCAATCATATAACAAAACCCAACCTAAGGCGTCGACCACCATGATCACGCAGGATCGGTGCGACGAGAACTACCCCCCATGGTGTGGGTCCTATGGGACCCTGTAGGGCGGCTACTACTAGCCCTCGCATCATGCCTGCTACCGCCTCCCTCATCCAATCGCCTACGACGAGATGATGTTGACTGCTCAGTCACACTATCCCTCATCCGGCATGAAGATCCACTTCCCGAGGGCTCAGGTAGCCGCCCGCCAAGGTGGATGACCTCCCTCTCCAAGTCTAGCCGATGTCGAAACCACTCTGCCTCTCATCGATGATAGTAAGATACTGCATCATCGCGCTGTGCCAGAACCCTATCCCGCTCTGCTAGCTGGGCCCGTAGGAGATCCCTCTCCCGTAGCGCGTCCCCCAGCTCCAGATCCCGTATCCATAGCAGCTCTGTCAGTCATGCATTTTCAGCGCGTACCTCAGACTCCATCTCCTCTGTATCTGCCTGACGTACAGGACTCTTCGGAATAGCAGCCTGCTCTGGCTCCCACTGCTCCTCCATGTCCTGCATGTCCGGCTGATCCGGAGCTCCCAAATCTACATCCTCATCCCCCACCTCAACCATGTCCACGTCATCCACTGGAACTCCCCAATCATCCCCTACTGCCTCAGCACCATCCACTGCCGCCTCCGCGCCTCCTAGTGGCCCCTCTCCTCTCCATCGCCGTAGCACCCACCACGAGTCATACTCAGTGGTAGTCCCGACGTCATCCACGTCCGGGACGTCAATCACCGCATCTGACTCCTCGCCCAATGGCACGGTGACCGGTCGATCTAGAGCCCTCTCATCTCCCCAGCGTCGATAGACCACGGGCTCACCAGGAAACCCCTGGCGCACCCCAAACTATCGTGTAACCCGGCTATATGAGAATAACTCATGCTCGGTCCCGTGCCGCCCAATCAACCACCGCTCCCTACGTACCCGTCGGAGCCACTCTCCAGCCTTCGGCCAGGCTGGACAGTCCCGATAAGGGTGCCAAACCACCTCCCCTAGAGTGAGCCGAGAGAAGGCATCAGTATAGTGCTCTACGGCACCTGCCCATCGTCGACTCTGCCCCTGCTCCGTAGACCGCCGCCACAGAGCTGCATAGCCTATCTCCTCATCCTCCATCGTCGAGTCATCCATGGTAACCCGGTCGGCCTCTCAACTGCTATGTGCTGCCAACCCCAGCACTGCAGCAGATAACTACAGCTGACCCCCTTCTGCTGCCGACAGCGGACCCCGTATAGCTCCCCATAGAGCTGTGCCAACAGTGTCTGTCCCCATCTCAAAATCAGCGGTGCCTCTATCGGGCACTCTACCAACTGCCACACCAAATCCAGCAGGTTCCATGGGAACCTCGCACCTGACGAGTCAGGTAGTAGCATGTTAGAAATGAGGCCCATCAAGAATGCGTGCCTCACTCCTAACACCCCCCTCTCCTGCCACCATCCAACCAAAATCCCGCCAGCCTGGCAGTCCACCTCGGTTGTCTCCACTGGGTTTTCTACACCCAGCCGCTCCCCATGCCCGAAGCATCTCGTCAGCACAGCAGTCCGCTGATCACGCGGTGATGTCCTGATAGGCAGTCCATCTATCGGAATCCGAAGAAGCCGATAGACATCCTCTAGAGTCACAGTCATCTCCCCGGTCGGAAGATGGAAGGTGTTGGTCCGCGGATCCCAAAGTTTGATCAGGGCCGTCAGATAAGCCTGATCCGGGACCACAAGCTCCAGTCGAGCCACCTGCTTGAGCCCAAGGGCATCAAGCCATTCCCAGTCATCATCATACAGTGCCCCCCGTGCCTCAATAAAAGTAGTAGGTACACGGTACCGGCTCCTAACAACCTGCAAAAGAAAAAAATTCAACAAAAAAATTAATTAAAATCATAGAAAAAAAAACTGTACAGAAAAACAACAAACTTACAGCTTTAAAAACAAAAATAAACTCTAGGAGGCACTTACAGGTTTCGCTTCGGCTCCGCCGCTCGAACCAGTTTGTGCACTCATGATGGCAGAGAGAATTTCAGCAGCGCTTCGCTTCGTAGAATTACCTCCTCCTCCCAGAGCTCCAAAATCGCAAGAAAAATTTGACACAAATGAGCCCAAATTCAAGTTTTGGCCCTTAAATAGGCCTTTGAGCTGGAATTCATCCTTGACTGGGATGAGCGCTCTGGTTAGCGCTCGTCCCACCCAGGGACGAATTCTACAGCTGGAATTCGTCCCACCCTGGGACGAATTCAGGCCAGAAACTTCAAAAACATCAAAAAATGAACAAAAATGCACTAAAAACCAACAATAAATTTGCCCGATAAGAGTGCTGTTGCACTTGACATCCCGGGCATACAAAATAGACGTTGGGGTCACAAATTGTCATTATCCTACTCCCTAAGAAGGCTACTTTAGCCGGACCGCTCCATGGGAAGACGGATTTTTGCCAATTTCAGCTCCAAACAGCGTCGCAAAAAGGGTTAACACCCACCAAAAATAGGTCCAAATGTTGGAAAAATTGCACATGCTTAACGATAAACCATCTAAAGGAACCCTTGCACAAGTCATCTTGGGTCAAGCGACTCGTCGCTTTTCTCACGAAGGTCATTCCCTCATCGATTCGTCGCTTGAGGGGGTAGTCACACTTAGTCACCAATCAACAAGCACACACCCAATTAAGGAAAACGACATGCATTCAAAGAATCATTGACAAAGACAATTACGCTCCTGCTTGGGGCAGTAAACAAGCAACAATCAAATTGATCAAACACTTGGCATTCGTGAATCATGAACACAAGGTTCCCACGATGGACAAAAGGTTGCGCCCTTTGCCTAATCATGATCGATCAATGTCCAAGCTCAAGTCACACCTCACCAAAACAGGTTAATACTTGAAATCAAATTCCTTAGCTCGTCAGAAGCAAGGATTCAAGAATGCATGCCCTTTCCATGCTTGGGGCATCAAAAGTTGATTAGGTTACCAAGAAACCCTAATCATTAGTGCTTTGGCTATCTATTTTTGCTCGACGCTGCGCCATGCACAGCGCATCCCAAAAAGGGGCATCGGTAGACACCAAAACAGCACCAATCCGATTATGTGACTGCAAACACCGATCGCTTTGACAAACACAGCCCCCGGGGCAGCCCTCGAGAGGTCAAACAGTGGTCCTAACCACTTTCATAGCAATTTTGTAAGGTCAAGAAGCAATTTGGCACATTTAGGCACTTTGTCTAGTATTCGTCTCACCCAGGGACGAATACTAACTGGGATTCGTCTCACCCAGGGACGAATTCTGAAATCATCTCTGGTCAGGATGAATTCCAGGTTTAACGGGCAAAAAGAAAAATGCCGCCAAGTGGCAGCCAAGGACAGTCAATTATTGCCTCCTGCCATGCATGCGCGTGTAGGTGGGTAGGTTGGCAATTGATGGACTGTCACAAGGGCAGTCATGGAAGCCCAAGTCAGGGAGGAGTCTCCTCCCTCTTGGGAAGGCATGGCCGCCACATGGCATCCCTGCATGCCCCTCCAAAGAGACCCCATGGGTCTATAAAATGGTGGACTTTCCCACCCAAAAGAGGACAGATTGGAGGCGATTTCAAGCAACGAAGTGCTGTCCAATTGAACACCCATTTGCATCTTTTTGATTCACCTTCTCACATCCACTAATCTCTTTCGCAAGGGAGGTTATTGGGTGGCTTTTGGAAGCGTGGATCCAACCCAAATCCAACATTTGACCACCTTAAACCACCAATTTGCCGACACCCCAATCCTAAGAGGTTTTGGGCCCATCCCTAGTGGATTGGCGCCGAAATCAAGTGCCAACGGTGGGAGGCCCACTTGGGCACCCCCGCATTTTCTAAGTTTTGTTCTAAAAGCATTCTAGATTATTAGTTCATGTTGCATTTTATGTTATTCTATTTAATTAACTCATAGCTCCATTTCCATGATGTTTTGATTAGATTTCACCATGCTTTTTGTCGCTTTGTGGTCCCTCTAACTTGCAGGTAGCGACATCAAATTCCCGAGGATAGAGGCCAAATTGGGAGAATCCGACCATCTGGGTCATCCCAAAATGGCCCCAATTACATAACCCCTCTGTTTGTAGGTGTTTTGGAGGTCCCGAGGTTCGACATTGGAGCGGCAACAACTCGGCGTTCTAACACAGTAGAATTCGTCTCACCCAGGGACGAATAATAGCAGAATTCGTCCTACCCAGGGACGAATTCCAGGTGAAGGCAGATTGGCCGACTGTTTCAATGGCAGTGGCCCTCTGGTAATGTCTTCTGACCTCTGTCAGGTTTGCAGGTCGATTATGTTCATTCTTATTCACTGTTTTTAACAATCTTAGGCATACATCCTTCATTGATTTCAAAGCATAAATGTTTCATGTTTGCAGCAGATGCTACTAATGCCTTGTTTGTTTCTTTGATTGCAGGAGGAGCAATAAGAAGCGAGGATTTATCAAACATCAGCGGCGGCAACACTTTGGCCCGTCCATTTTGCATGTGGGCATGCGGAAGGAGGAAGACTAAGTCACAAATTGTAACAAAGATCAATTTAACGCTCCTAGCCCCTAAAAAGGGAGGAGACGTCTATGTAACCGAGGATAAGAAAATTGAATAAAGAGGGTTGTGCTTTCCTACATCTTTTCTTTCATTTCCAATTTATCTCCTTTCTTTGTTTCGCGCATAGGATTAAAGCGTTACATTTTGTCTTATATTGCATAGCTATAGTTTTCCTTTTACTTTCGGAATCTCATGCTTTCAGCTCTTGATCCAAATTTAGCATTGATGACATATGGTCCAAGCCGGTTGGGCTCAAATTTACCTTTAAGGTTTGTAGTTGCATTAGTATTTTTTTTATTTTATTTTAATACAAGGTCACCGATCTCAAAGGATCGAGGATGAACTTTCTTAAGATATGCTCTCTTAAGCTTTTTTTGGTAGGCATGAAGATGCTCCAAAGCATTGATGTGCTTTTCATCTAGAATTTCTAGCTAACTAAATCTGCCAGCATGATATTCATCCCCTACTTCAGTATCTTGAAGTAGTAGAGCTAAAGAAGGAACTTCTAATTCAAATGGAAAAATGGCTTCAGCACCATAAACCAAGACAAAAGGTGAAGTTCCAGTGGGGGTTCGAACACTAGTTCGATAGGCCCACAAAGCAGGATATAACTGAATGTACCAGTCTTGACCGGTTTTATTCACCAATTTTTTGAGAATTTAGATTAAGGTTTTATTAGATGCTTATGCTTGACCATTACCCTGAGGATAATAGGGAGTGGACCAACGATGTTGAATTTTATATTGTTGACATAATTTCTTGACATCTTTATTTTTGAAACAAGTTCCATTATCAGAAATGAGATTGGCAGGAATTCCAAAACTACAAATAATTTGATTAAAAATGAACTTGGAAACTTGTGTTCCAGTGCAAGAAGCTAATGGCATAGCTTCAACCCACTTCGTGAAATACTCAGTGGCGGTTATGATGAATTTGTGTCCATCAAATGACATAGGGTTGATTTTTCCAATGATGTCTAGGCCATATTTTGAAAAGGGCCAAGGAGATGAAATATCTTGTAGCTCTTATGCAGGCGCATGGACAAAGTCAACGTGTTTCTGGCACTTGTTGCAATGTCGCAAATAATTATGTGCATAATTTTCCATGGTAGGCCAAAAATATCCTATTCGAAGGAGTTTCTTAGCAATGGCGCTACCACTAAAATGTCCCCCACAAGATCCATTGTGGGCTTCATTCAAAGCTACTCTGGATTCTTCTAGATTCAAACATCTCAATAAGATTCCTTCAAAAGATATTCTATACAAGGTATTACCAATAATCACAAAGTGACTTGCTTGTCTATGTAATAACCTACGCTGGTTGCTAGTGCAACCATTAGGTAAGGTTCCTTTCTGCAAAAAATTAAATATATAAGTATACCATTGTTCAGGAGTTGTTTCGTTGATGAGAAACACATCCAAAGGTTCTAAACATGATTTTCTTGAAGCGGGTTCCTGGAGTTGACAAATAATGATGGTAGCATATTCATCGTCTAACTCCAAGGGTAAAAGAGATGCAGTTGTAGCCATAGCATCAGTTGCACAATTGCTAGTTCGAGGAATAACTTCCAAAGTAACTTTATCAAACAATCATAACAACTGCAAAACATATGCTTTATATGGGTGTAATTTATCATCTCTGGTCTGATAAACATCATTGATTTGATTTATGACAAGTTGGGAGTCACCGAAAACCAATAAGCTTTTGATTTTCAATGCCAAGGCAGCTCGTAATCCAAGGATAAGAGCTTCATATTCAACAGTGTTATTGGTGCAAGCAAATGTTAATTTGAAGGACAGAGGAATAAGATTTTTTTGTAGAGATATTAAAATAATACCCGCACTAGCCCCACTCATGCATCGGGCTCCATCAAAGTATAGGGACCATTGCTCTGAATGGTCTGCCTCTAGTTTAAGGCATTCATCAGGAAACTCAATGATGAGGGGATGGGTAGATTTTAAATGTGCAGTAGCTAATTGATCTACTATTATTTTGACCTTTAACAGACTTTTGTCCTATGAAGGTGAGTTCAAATTTGCTTAGCACAAGAACCCACTTGGCTGTGCGACCAGATAAATATGATCGACTCATGAGATATCACAAAGGGTTGAATTTGGCAATAACATATGTTTTCTAACTAAGCATATAATGTCGTAGTTTCTATGTAGAAATACGACTACAAGACATAACTTCCTGAATATGGTATAGCGAGTTTCATAACTGATTAAGGTTCTTCTAATGTAATAATTAGCATGTTCTTTCTTCTCATCGTCAAGTTGAGCTAACATAGCCCCTAAGGCAAAATCAGAAGCAAAAATGTACAAGATAAAAGGATGATCAGATCTAGGTGGGGAAAGCACTGGAGGTTTGAGGAGATATTGCTTAAGGAGTTCAAATGCTTCTTGGCATTCGTTGTCCCAATGAAAAGAGACATATTTCTTAAGAAGCTTAAGAAAGGGTCCAGTTTTGTCCGCCAACTTGTCGATGAAGTGACGAATAGCTTGAAGCTTACCTTGTAAACTTCATAATTTTGATATATTTGTGGGTGCGGGCATATCTGTGATAGTCGCGATCTTGAGAGGGTCAATTTCAATGTCACGTAAAGAAGCTATAACCCCTAATAATTTACCATACTTAACTCCGAATATGCATTTAGCAGGATTTAGTCGGATAAGATATTCCCTTAACCGATCAAATACTTTCCTTAAGTCATTTAAATGATCATATTCTTTGATGGAACGAGCTATGATATCATCTACATAATCATGTAGGATATCATGCATCATGTCGTGAAAAATATAAGTCATAGCTCATTGATAGGTTGCACATGCATTCTTTAAGCCAAATGGCATCACTTTCCAACAAAAGGTTCCCCAAGGGGTAGTAAAGTCTATTTTGGCCTGATCTTCAGGAGCTATCCTGATCTGATTATAACCAAAAAAATCCATCCATTAAGGATATCATTCCACTTCTAGCAGTAAAGTCAATGATCTGATCCATTTTGGGAAGAGGAAAATTGCCTTTAGGGCATGCAACATTAATGTCTTTGAAATCGGTGCAAACCCTAACTTTAGTGGCTTCTTTCTTAGTTCTTTGGAACTACATTTGAGATCCATTCAGCATAGTCAATGGCTTGTATAAAAATGACTGTCAAAAATTTTTCTAGTTCTCCTTTGACTAGTAAGGCCACTTTGGGATGCATTTTTTTGAGTTTCTGTTTAACAGGTTTAGCATCTATATGGACTACTAGATGATGCCTAACTATGGAAGGGTCCAAACCTGGCATGTCTTCATATGTCCAAGCAAAGACATCTTCATAGTCTTTAAGAAATTAAATGTATTTATCTTGTTTTTCTTGACTTAATTCTGATCCAATATTAATTATGTAAGGGTTATGTTCAGTTCCAATGTTAATTTTTATAATGTTTTCAACTGCCATATGTAAATCTCTCTCAAAATTAGGTGGGACGGGTGAAACACCCAATTCTTGTAATTCTTCCAAGGTTAGCTTGGATAATTCGTCTTGAGGAGTCGAGGCCTTAAGCTGGGCTATACTAGGTATAGATCCATCAAAATAAAATTCATTATATAATAATTCCTCAATGGAAATATCATGAAATATATCTCCCTCCAACTCGTCGTCGGATTCGGCAATCATTTCAGGATAGGCTATGGATAGCATGTTGCAGGTAGAAGAATTATTCTTTGGACACAAAGAATCTTGTTTATCTAGATAATATTGATAACATATGAGATGGTCATCATCCTCAAATGGAAAGGGCTGAAATTTACTAGAAAATAGGCACACACCACAGCAGACAGGCCATGGTTCTACCTTGAAAGGTTCTTTCATACCATTTTGGAAAGGTCCCAAACCTTTCCCTTTATAGCCCAATTTAAGCATTATGGGTTTAGATTTAATATATTCATTAGAAAAATAGCATCTAGCATACCCATCACAATGTGTCTTCATGTTTTTGGGTATTCTTCCCCAATCATATCCTTTATAAATAAAAGCACAACTCCCAACTTGGTAGATACTTCCCATAGGCTATGGGAGGCCCAAGGTACAAGGAGAAGGTGGGAGTTTATTTAAAAGGAGGGAAGTCTGCATGGCAGTGTTGATCTCTTCTGATATAAGAATTTTAGATAAATTCGGTAAGAGCTCATTAGTGAGAGCATAAGAGGTAGAAGGAACATTTCCTTGATCTTCGTATGTGGAAAGAATGCCTGTAGTGGATGTAGATGTCATAGAGATATTGACGGCTGAATCTAGAGGTATGGAATATATAGGAGTAAAACAGGAAGTATTGGGTGTAGTTTTAGGCTCTTTTCAAGGTCCTAATGTGGTTTGTTCATAAGATGGTTGAGCTATATGTATAGGTGTAGTTGAATAAGTAGATGAAGTTATGGGTGTGTGTTTCACATGTTTGGGTAGATGATGAGAATTAGGATGTGTGGATGACAGGGTGGGGCAAAATTGCACTCCAACAGGTTCTGCCAAAGCGCACATATCAAAGGGTCTAGGATCACCATGAATGGTAACCAACTGGTTTTTAAATTTGAATTTAACACACTGATGTAAAGTGGAGGGAACCGCTCGCATTGCATTGATCCAAGGGTGACCCAAAAGTATATTGTATGATGCAGGGCAATGTACAATAAACACGGTTGTATCTAGGGTTCTAGGACCAACTTGCAAGGGTATAGTAATGACTCCACACATTTCTTGTGTCTCGTCATTGAAGGCTTTGATAATCATATCCGTTCTTTTCATTTCGTCACTTCTAAACCCAAATCGTTGGTAGAAGTCAAAAGTGCAGATGTTTAAAGATGAACCATTATCAATCAAGACTCATTTAATAGCTACATCTCCAATTAGGACAGTAATATATAAGGGATTATCCTTATGTAAGCTATGTTGTGGTATATCTCTATCTCGAAAGTCAATACAATCAATTTCTCGAGTGATGATAGTATTGATCATGGCTTCAGGCTGAATATTTTGTGGTACCATCATTTGGCTTAATGTGAGAATTAATTCATCCCTATGGGTAGGAAAAGATCTTAAAATATCCAAAAGGGAAATTCTAGCTATAGTGTTGGATAATTGTTCATTAATATTATATGATTCCCTTTATTGGGATTTTTCAAAATAAATGGAGCTGATTCATCATTCTGAGTTTGATCCTGTTGAGAATTTTGAGCCTCTTTTCTGGTAACGACTCCAATGGTACCTACAATGTTATTTTGAGGATGATGAATTGGTCTCGTTCTAGCTTTTATGGCTTGTTCATTAGAAAGGAACTGATGAGAAGAGGTTTGAGTAGTAACTCTTATAGGAAATGGTTCTTCCAAAACCATAGAATCTATGATAGGTTGAATAGGATTTGATTCATTTTTAGAACTATTCGATGGATTTGAGGAGATGTCTATTTCACTTTCAGTATACGATTCTACATCACTAAGATCCAGTGTTTGAGTATTATATAGGGGTCTGGACGTAACCATGGATAAAGTTATGTCAAATATTTCTAAATCATGAATAGGTAAATGCCCACTAATGGCTCCTACATATCGGGTAGGAGGGGGAACATTATGATGTTCGATTTGATTAGCCACCTCTTTACCATGTTTTGGTAAAGGATGTTGAAATATGTCCAATGATTGATTGACATTCTGATTCTGACTTTGAGGGGTGCTATTTTGAGCGTTATTAGAAGGATTTTGTTTAGGTTGGAAGGCTTGCACCTCCATATCATTGTTATCAATTAAATCTTGTATTTTATGTTTTAATATTTTTCAATAGTTGGTAGCATGTCCAGGTCCTCTATGAAAATCATAATGTAAATCAGCTCTATATCCGGGTATAGTTGGATCAGGTTCCCGGATAGTTGGTAATTGGATCAAGCCTCGTGCTAGTAATTACGGGAGAATGGTTGATAAAGGTTGATTTAACCTAGTAAATTCTTGAGGTGGTTTATCAAGAGGTTTCAATATAAACTTCTTTGTTGTTTTCATAGTATTAATATTAGCAATGTTTCTACTATCAATGACTCTGTCACCCACAACTTGTTTATTTTTATACTAATTTCTAGATGTTTTCTCATCATCTTTCTTTTTGAGCTGACCTCTTCTAATGAGAGCATCTTCCACCCTTCGAGCTAAGTCTATAGCTTGATCGAAGGTGGTCAAGGTAGCAGTTGATAATTCATAGGATAGTTGTTCTTGTAAATTATTGATAAAAATATCCAACATCTCTCGATAAGGTAACACAAAGTGTAGTTTTCCTATCAACTATCTCCATCGAGCTAAGAAGTCAGCAAAACACTCATATTTTTCTTGTTTTAGTTTGTACAAATATTTAATGGTTACATGCCTTTCGATATAGGCACTAAATTGATGCACAAAAGACTCTCTTCAAAATTTCTCAAAGAATGAGTGGGTAGTTGATAATACCACTCCAATGCCATCCCCCCTAAGCTTTTCGGGAACATTTTTAGTAATAGCAAATCATCATGTGATATGTCATGATAGGCTATCCTAAAAATACGAATATGCTCTATGGGATCTTCAGTTCCTTTATATATATGTAGGACAGGCATAGGAAAGTGTTTGGGATATGGTTGTGCTACAACTATAGGATCTAGAGGTTGACTATACATCTCTCGATAATTGTACGAGGGACGGTAGGGATCTATTTGGTCCATACGAGAGGTTAACTATTTCACCATGGCTTCTAGATTGCCATCTTGCCCACCATATTGGTTAGGTGGTACATGAGCATGGGATTTGTGAGTGTAAGAAGGCGGAACATAAGGATTCAATGCTATGTTACTATTATGCAAATGATTGGTAGGAAGAGTATTATGAAGAAGATTTGTGGTAGCATTATGTTGTATCCCAGATTGTTGGAAATTAACATTTGGTTTTGTTTTAAGCTTTTGTTGATTTGAGGTATATTGGTCAATAGTTTGGTGAAATAGCGCAGTGAATGAAGGTTTCTTTTGTGTAGGAATAACCCTTGGTTTGGTAACAGGCACTCTAGGTGGTTGGGTAACCTATTGTTGTTGCATGTTCTGGATTATAACAGCCATGTTCAAATTGGACGGTCCGACTTGATCACTCTCTTGATCAACAAAGGACAAAGGATTAGTGCGTGTGTGATATATATCTTCTAGGATTGCTTGAGTATCACTAATTTGATCTTTATCTATATGGACTGCTCTATTAAGAGTGCCAATATTATTATTGAGAAATTTCCAAAAATGGTCCATGTTCTCAAAAGTAACAGCTCCATCTGGAGTTATTTTAGGAGATGAGGATCCTTCCTCTCTATCATTTTATTTTTTTTCATTTGCATCCACAAATTCTTCTTCTTGTTGGTTTAAGGTTACTTCTTCTTGAAATGGTTCTTCAAGAAGGGCATCTGGTTTATTGGTTTTTCCTAACCAATCTTCTTCTACTTCAATTTGTTTTCCATTCCTAAGTCTAGTCATTGTATCTAAATTTAGGTTTTAGCAAATATATATTAATATATTTGCCACAGATCTTGGGAGGTATATATTTTAATTATATACCTACTATAATACTTAAAAGAAAATGTTTTGATTTTTTTTTTATGATAATTTTTTTTTTTTTTTTTTGTTTTTATTTTTATAAAGACAATAAACAGCACACTAAATACAAGAAATAGCAATAATAAAATAATAACTTAGTTTTCTATAAATAGTTTATAGATGTCATTGATAGGATCCAATTCATCAGGAGCCATAAAATGCTCGTCTTCAAATTGGAAATGGTTTTTCAAGAACTTAATGAAGTTTGTTATAGTGATATTATCTACTTCTGACTTTGATTTGTAAAAATAGATTTCATGGCAATACCCTCGATATAACACAACTCTAGGAACTCTATACCATCTTTGTCTATTCGTAAGAATGACCTCTTGATCTTCTATACGAGACAAAAATTTATGTACTACAATTGCATTATCGAGGTATTCCTCAAAGGTATACAACTCATAAGACACAAGGGCTCTTTTATCTTCTAACCACCTATGGAAAGCTCTCTGAAGCTCATGATACAAAGTCACTTAATTGGGATCTAGGATTCTATCTAGGACAAACCTCTTGATTTGCCTAAGTTCGGTTGCTCTAGATGAAATGAGATCTAATCTCCTATTAAGTTCATCCCACAAAGGTTGAACCCTATTTGTTTGAGGTATGCTAAGTACAGAAGTAATCTCTATAGATACTAATTTATTTTCAACATTAATGGTGACAGCTCGTCTTTTATTATAATCTACCATCTAAATATGACATGCAATCTTTGATTCTAAATGCATTTATATTTTGTTTTTTTGTTTTTGAATTGAATTGTTTTCAAAAGGTTTTTAGTTTTCATGTCGGGTTCACCAAAATGTATCGCTCCAAATTTTTCGCACCCTTACCTTCAGGCTATAGGATCCATGCCTAGAAGGGGGATGTGAAAAGTATGGGACAATACCTCGGACTGAGAGGCCCTTTGAAGGTCCCGCCTCTCGAGGGAGGTGTATAAGGGTGAATTTTTGACGGATGGTGGGTTCCATGCCTAGGTTGATAGTGTGTTTGATGTGTTCATTTTTATGCTTAATCATTCAAGTCCTAGGTTTGGATGATATGAATCTAAACTATTCTATTTACCAATGCAGATTTCAAAGAATACAGAAAATAGAAATAGATGCAAATTACAGAGAATATGCTAACTAGAAGAATTCATATCTGATTATGGATGTCTGACGAAGATTTTGAGTCATGTAGTAGTTTAGATCGTCTCATTTTGCGCATTATCATCTGATATTTCTTGGGATCATCTCAAATCATAGAAGGTCATCTGAAATAGGAAAAAATTGCTTGAAATATGATGAATTCGTTAGACGAATCCATCAGAAACCTGCAATCATAGAATCAGACACAAAATACCAAATATGCAAATGCAGAAGCAAGGGATAATGATAGAAATAATAGAAAAAATGCCTAAATAATAGTTTCTAATAACAAATTAGGAAATACAATAAATTTAATGATTGATTTTACCTTTATCATGCAATTATGCTAAATGAGGTGAACTCCAAGATGCATAAAACATAATAACTTAAAAAAGTGCAGAAATATGTTATGGAAAATATATAAAAGCTTAAGAAAATACGAACTCTAAACTCGGACTGACCCCAATCTGGACTACAGTCAGGATCGCCTCCAATCGTATGAAATTGTCTGCAATCATCCAAGATCATCTATGACGATCCAAGCTAGCTTCAACTGAAAAAAAGTAGAATTCCTGCAATAAAAACCAAAATGCAAGCAATAATGCAAGGGAATAAGGAGCTAACTCTACAATGAAATCCTGTCAACAAAGGGGTTGGGGGTTCAAGGAGAATCAGCAAGAATTAGGCAAGGAGGCAGGGGGATAAACTAGAAAAACCCTAGTTTATATAGGATTAAAAAGAGGTTTTGGAGGTTGGGGATCATCCCAATATAGGATATCTCCAATAGGGAAATCTCCAACTGTGTAGACACGCTTCTGCCTGAGTTGGAGAGGCTGTTGAAATAGAAGCTAATTATGAAAATTTGGTTTTGGGACGAAATTGTCTGGACATTCTATTCCAGACGAATTCGTCAAATCGGGGACGATTTCGTCTAATCTATGACGATATCGTCCAACGGTCAAAACAAATCCTAAAAATAGCATGGAAAACGGGGAAAGCGGGTAAAAGGCGGTTTAACGGGCAGTTTGGGGTTGAAATTCAAATTTTAATATTTTATCTTTTTACTATGGTTTTAACCATGCCAATTTTAGGGTGCTACACACATGCTCAAAATAGTCCTCAAGACCTCTCAAGTACTTGCTCAATTCTATCCTCAAGCCTTCACTAAGGCTTACTCAAATATGTCCATAGCATTTCATAAAAGCTTGCTTAACTCTGTCCTTAAGTCCCATCAAGGACTTGATCAATTCTATCCACAAGATTTCATAAAATCTTGCTCTAATTTTCTCTCAAGTCTTCGCTAATACTTTCTCAAATATCTCCTTAAGATTTAACAAAATTTTATTCAACTCTGTCCTTAAGATTTCACAAAAGCTTACATACAAAACACCACTCAACTATCTTTCAAAAAATCTCTCTTCAAACAAATTCTACTTGCCAATATTCTTCTCAAATTCAATCACTCAAAAGTTCTTACAAAGGTACTTAATTTGTTTTGCAATTCTAGCACAAATGGTTCTCACTCTTTATCTCAAAACTTCCCAAAACTCATTTAGCAATAACAACCTAGATTTTTCTCAAAAATATATCTCAAGGATTTCCAAATTATTCAACAATAAGGTACACAAAACTTGCTCATACATTTCCAACAATGCTTATCAAACAATCTTTTTCATTCCACTTTATGTTTCACACTTTCATTCCAATAATTTTTAAACAAACGATAATTTACCCATATCTTTTTTCTTTGATGGAGATATGTCTTCAAAACCTATTTTTCTCACAAAAATTTCCTTTTATTCCACTTCCAAGATTAGATAACAAAATTCTATCTCAAAACCTCAAAATGAATATTTCACAATATGCAAAAAATATTCCTTTCAAAAATGTTCTTAGTGGAATTTGAAAAATATACTCTAAAACCCTTATTTTGATCTTAATAAAAGTGCATTAATGCTTCATAATAATCTCACAAACACTTTGTAGACACCTAAAAGTCACACATTTCCACTTCTTACATCATCGCGACTGATCAATTTGTAAAACCATTGAAAATTACATAAATTAGTCTAAAATCACTATTCATCACCATTAGCCCCTTTGGGCTAGCTAAGCCCTTTCTTATGCTTAACTCTAGGTCCTCATGTAACCTCATGGCAACTCAACTAAGGTTGAAACCTTAACCATGGTCAAAAAGCACTTTATGATTAGAAAGTCAACACTTTTTAGTCAAACTAGGCTTTATGGCTAATTTCATGATTAATTAGATCTAATATTGATTTAATTAAACCCTCCACCTCACCTAGTCTACTTTGACTAAGCCTAGCCTTCCACCTCACCTAGCCTAGTCTAGCCTAGCCCTACCACCTTTACACCCAGATATTTCCCCACATTACACACCCCTGGATCATAAATGCAAGATGGAGACTTTTGCACATAAATATGATTAAGTAATGCTAAGATATTTTCATAAAGGTGAATATTAATGGCAAATTGATATTTATCTCTAATCATCATTACTTTTGGATGGGTGAGGGATTCTCTCACCCAACCTCATTTATAACTCAGGACACCTCAGGGTACAGCTCTTTGGTGGACACCTCACCACATCCACCTCATAGGGGACACCTCATCCCCTTTCTCTCACCTTGGCCCACTATAAATAGAAGACCATTTTCACCATTTTGATGATCACACTTTTGCATACTGAAACTCTACTAAAATTACCATTTCCATTACATCTATCACATACCCATCACACATCCGTTGCATAGCTATCACACAACCATATTAATCAACTTATCTCATGTTTATGACCATATTGTGAGTGAGACAGGTTGACTTCATCATTAGGATTTGTAGCTCAGAAGATTTTCTGGACAAATTATGGCAATAGAACCAATCAGAAGCATCCAGGAATCCTACCTAAGTAATCCAACTTCAAAAGAGTCAGTTTGTACCTCACACATGCGAACCTCCCAGTTCACACCCCAGGATTAAGAACCTATGCAACAGGATCCAGAATCACTCGGACTAGTAAGTGTAACCTATTTTGTTGTTTTATTCTAGTTTTTAATATTTAATTTCATGTTTTGAATAGTTTTATGAGTCTTTTGTCTTCATAAATATGGTATTTTACTGAGGCAGACCCCCCAATGCACTAATAGAATATTACAGGTTTACAGGTCCAAGCTAGCACAAGGAAACATCCAACAAGCGGTGGTTCGTGAGCAAGAAGCACACCTAAATTGAGGAACCCACAAAGGTTTGATCATGATATATTTGTACCACACTCCTAAGAGCTTCCTTGGGGAAGCCTCTATTGTATCCCAAAGGGGTAAAATTGTAAAAGGATATAATATTTTGTAACCCCTTTTACAATTATTAATACAATTGCAGCAAGTTCCATAATATTTGAATGAGGTGTTATGGTGTCCTTTTGGTAGTTTCATTCTAGACACCCAAAAGTTGCACATTTCCATTTCATCACTGATCAATTAGCTGAGGCCCCATTACCAAAGAATGCATCAGTACTTATTTAGCTTCCAGACGATTCATTTTTTCACATAAGTGAAGCCGAAGAACCTGTAGAGCCTGAATCAACTGTCGAACTAACTCTTTTCTTTGATGGCTCTCGATGCACACATGTTGATGGTGTAGGAATAGTCTTTTTCATGCCGCAAGGGGAGCCCCTCCCCTTCTATTTTAAGTTAGGCTTTCCATGCACCAATAACAATGTTGAGTATGAAGCTCTTATCCTTGGCTTGAAGCAAGCACTCTCCATGCATATTCATCGCCTAGACATATTTGGAGATTCCCTCCTCATTGTCAATCAAATCAAGGGAGAGTGGCAATGTTGTTGCCTAGTCTTACAACAATACAAGTAGGTTGTTGAAGATCTATTGGCTAAGTTTGAGTGGTATGACATCATCGCTACCCCGCGATCCACAAACCACTTTATCGACACCATGGCCTCTCTAGGCTCACTCATCCCACAAAACCCACTTTTTGACACCACTCATGTGTCCATTCACACCCTTCTTCATTCAGCCATTTCCAACAAACCACCTCCTCATGATGATGGCATCAATATCGTCGAAGCCACACCGCATAACCCATGGTTTTCCCAAGTTAAGCATTACATCAAACTCGGCATCATACCACCTGATATCAGTCATACTCATAAACAAGCTTTTAAATTGCGTGTCATTTTCTACACATTGCTAGGTGATATCCTATATAAGCAAAGTTATGATGACATATTACTACATTGTCTTGAGCCTTTCGAAGCCCAACGCATTACTCAAGAAGCTCATGATGGTACTTGTGGTGGCCATTTTAGTGGTATGGCTATCACCAAACGTATTTTATGAATGGGTTATTATTGGCCAACCATGGAGCATGACTATTGTGCTTATGTCAAAAAGTGTGTCAAATGCCAACATCATGCCAATCTTACACACTTACCCTCTCAGGCCCTACAACCCATTCAATCTATCTGGCCATTTTCATAATGGGGCCTGGACCTTATCGATAAAATCACTCCTGCCTCATCCAACAACCATAAATTCATCATCACCACCACTGAGTATTTTACCAAGTGGGTGGAGGCTGTCCCATTAGTCCAAACAACAGGTGCCAAAATCATTGATTTCATCACACAACACATCATTTATCATTTTGGCATCCCATAAAAAATCATCTTTGACAATGGTACACCATTCAAGAATAAGAATGTGCGTGCTTTATGTGACAAATTTAATATCCAACACAACTTTTCTACTCCATATTACCCCCAAGGTAATGGTCAAGCTGAAGCAACTAATAAAACTATCATCACCATTCTTCGCAAAACTGTTGTAGATTCACACCGTGATTGGCACAATCAAATACCTTTAGCTTTATGGGCATATCGGACCAGTATTCGTACTCCAACTAGGGCAACCCCATTCTCTCTTGTCTATGGCGTAGAAGCCATCATGCCGTTGGAACTCGAAATACCATCTTTAAGGGTATCTATGCAAGAATTCATTGATGATGACACGACTCATCAAGCCCGATTAGATCAATTGACCCTTTTAGATGAATGTCACATTCATGCCATTGAACACACACGTGTTTATCAAGATCACCTTCGACGTGCCTATAATTCTAAGGTACACCAACATGAATTTCAAGTTGGAGACTTAGTCCTCAAAGAGAACCAACAGATCACTAGC
The DNA here is from genome assembly GCA_028583015.1 of Wollemia nobilis. Lineage (NCBI taxonomy): Eukaryota > Viridiplantae > Streptophyta > Pinopsida > Araucariales > Araucariaceae > Wollemia > Wollemia nobilis. The sequence goes on from JAQPPZ010003374.1 coordinate 17,205,461, forward strand.
CAACTCGCCATCTCCGTGACAAATTTGCACCAAACTGGCTAGGCCCATACATGGTTACTCACAAATTCGGATATGGGGCATATCATCTAGCTACCTTGGAAGGAATAGCCGAGCTTGAGCCCATTAACATTATTCACCTACGAGCATTTTATGCCTAGTTGTAGGCATTACCGCTCATCACTACTTGTGTACATATGTATATAAAAAAACACAAAACAAAACAAACAAAAACAACATCACCATTTTTGACGTTCTGTGGCACTAATGTTATTTGCATATACATCCAACTCTGCTCACTTCATTTCTCCCCCTTTTCTTGCTTTCTTCTATGAATGGATGTTGTATGGTCACGCTTCGAGCGGCTACATACCTTCCATTTTCCCCTTCCTTATTTTCCTTCTCTTCCCCTCTTATATTCTTTTCTTCTAAGTTACTCATAACTGTTGTATGGTCACGCTTCGAGTGGCTACATACATTTAATAGGTTTCTTCTTATTCTCTTTCCCTTTTTATTTTCTCTTCTTCTAAGTTACACATTACTGTTGTATGGTCACGCTTCGAGCGGCTACATACCTTTAATGGGTTTCTCTTTATTCTCTTTTCCTTTTTCTAATATTTTCTTCTAGTTACTTACCAATGTTGTATGGTCACGCTTCGAGCGGCTACATACCATTGATAAGTTCATGTCTTCTTTTTCTTCTACGTTTTCCTCTTCTTCTTTCTTACATCCTTCATTTTCACACCACTCCATTCCATGCCCCATTCCATTATCTATAATACTGGGGCACCCTTGTATATAAATACTTACCTTTTGCATCCATGTCATTATTTGTATATATTCATTGTCAAAAACATGCGAAAGGAATTAAAAATGCACATGCTAGCATGTCCGATTGATGTCCAACACCCCTTTTCAAGAAACCGGATTAGAGCTACATTTTGATTGCTTCGACCACAAATAGTTACATAATCAACCACCATCCAACGTTGGCACATTTTAGAAATACTTTTAGACTTCCCTTGGTCACCTTGCTCTCTTTCTTGGACTTACATACACGTCTTACATATTAATAACATTCTGGAAATGAAGTCGATTACGTTGCATGCCAGCTGTTGCTTAGCAAAAATTACTCCACTTATTACATCATTCACATGATTTCTCATGAATCGGATGACCGACAAAAGGACAAGCTTCCTCCCCCCTCATTTGAATAAAATTCCCTTGCTCCATAGCTAATCTGAGCAAGTATCCCGAAGAAGCATACTCACAAAAAAATCCCTTGCTTTACAGCTAATCTGAGCAAGTATCCCGAAGAAGCATACTCATAGAAAAATCCCTTGCTCTTCAGCCAATCTGAGCAAGTATCCCAACAAAGCACAAGAAATTCAAATCCTTTGCTCTACATTTAATCTGAGCATGTATATAAAAAAAAAAAAAAAAAAAGCAAATAAAAAGCAAAGAAATAGAAGAGACACACAAAGAGCACAGAATAAAAGCCTACTCTACAAGCAAATCAGTCACACCGGGGCAGAAAACAAAAGGAAACGCCTCAAGATATCATTAGCTTGAATCCTTGCAGTCCTTCGGTATTTACCAAATAAGCTAGCACACAAGCTAAGTTGGCATGCAATTATACTCCACCCCATTCCAGAATGGTAAAATGAACATCACTTTTCACACACAAGTCCAAGATAGAGGTCTTGTTTACCATGATAGTCTCTAAGTAAATCCAGAAGTTTCGCTCAGTTATTCAATGGGTTTGATTGTACAAACTGTAATGCTCGAATCTCTTCAAGATATTTCTCCTATCCAAATTCCTTGGAATAACGACATGGATCACATCATTTGAGCAATGTAATGATGCACATGCTATCCCTAAGCAAAATATTGACCTCATACACATTTATGCATACCATCTTATTCTTTATACTTTCTTTGTTCATTTAACCAATATTCTTAAGTTTTAATTACTTATCCATATCATTTGTTATTACCATCCCACTATCTATTATCACATCTATGCTAATCATGCACTACCATAAGCAGATAGTAACAAACACAAAAATGCAAATAACACAAGTGTCACCGAATATCGTATGTATATATATATATATATATCAAAAAAATCAAATGCCACCAGGCTACAATAAAATGTGTGGGCCCTTATGGGCACATCATCACACATCCATGTCTATACATCCACAAAAATTCCATCTGGCTACAATAAGGAATGCACCATCATCAGGTACATCTCCCCACAAAAAAAATCTGCTCCTGAGCGCCTACAAAAATACAAAAAAATCCAACCTCAATCAGGAACCTCCTCATGGCTGCTCCCCTCCCGAGGTCTCCCCACCCCCCTCACCTATGCCACCTCCACCAACCACCCACTATGAGGACTCTACCTCTCTAGCATCCTCCACCCACACCATCTCCACCTGCCTAGGTGGTCCCATCATCATTGGTGCCTGTGATAATGCAGGTGCCACCAACACCTACACCATACCACCCACTGATGGCACACTCTGCTCTGGCTGCATAGCCAATGAAGCCAGTGATCCCTCATAGACGGGAACAACTATCCCCCACACATCTAGCTCCCCCTCTGCTCTTTCATGCCTACCTGCCTCCTTCGTAGCCCTCTCCATAAGTCATTGGTTGCCCTTCTACAACTATGCAATCATCTTCCATGCTGCCTCCAGCTACGGTACTACATCCCCTAGCCGAGAAATTTCCTACTCCACCCTCCATCTAGCCTCCTACATGTCTTGCACTATTCACTCCAACTCAGCCACCCGTGCTGCATGTCATACCATCACGACTGCCGTCTCTACCCTCGCCTCATCCCGCTCACACTAGAAAGTATCCCACTCAATATTGAGCCTCTTCATTTCCTCAACCATCTGCTCTACTCGCACCTCGGTCGCATATCACTCTTGTAGCATAGCTCTCAAATCCTCATATCCCTCCTCCCTCTCCTTCTTATACAGGGACCACTTTGTCCCCCACTCTATCTCCCATTCAAAGAGCATATCTTGCACCCTCCCTAACTCTGCTCGAAGTCACTCCATCTCAGCCTCCACTGATAGCACCCCATGGAGGTCACCTCCAAAATCAAAATCCTCCATATCTCCTACCAACCCCTCCCCCAAAAAAGGCCCCTCCATGCCCCCCCCTCCCCCCCGATGGCACTGCTCCACTACCCCCCACCAACCACTCATCCATACCGGCCACACCCTCCATGGTCACCATCCCACCCCCATCACCTCCTACCAATGGTGCCTCACCTACATCTCTCACCAACTGATCATGCATACCTTGACGCAATCACACACGTCATGCCAGTAGCTCATACTCTACATCCTCTACCTCACCTGGCTTAGGTGAACCCCTATCCTCCCCTCCTGCCTCCTCTACTGGTGACCTCACCCTCACCCCTCCTAGTAGCCCTACATAAGGTAAAGCCCCTGCCACATCCACCCATCCATCCACCACCCCTCACCTCGGCTCCCACATCTGCCTCGACCACCATACCTCATACTCCATGGTCATCCCGACATTGTCCACATCCGGGACATCAATCACCTCATCTGAAATCACGTTCAAGGGTGGCACTATAGGCTGTGGCCCCTTGTCTCCCTTCACCCTGTAAATCACCATAGGAGGGTCAGGATGCCCCTATACTAGTCCAAACTGACGTTGCACCTGGGAAAATGGAAAAAACTCCACCTCCATGACATATTTCCCCACCACCCACCTCCCACGCCGTATGGATTCCAAATGCACAGCCTCATCATCCCAGATTGGCCCTCCTCACCATGGCCTCCACCTAATCTGATCCATGGTCAACCTCCCCAGCTTCGCTCGATAATACACCAACTCCCTTACATGCTCCCTCCTCCTCCTCTCCATGTTCGCCCACCACCGGCTAGCATACGACCTATCGCACCCCTCATGTGCATGCACATCATAGGGTAAATTAGTAGGCCATAAAATCATGATATGCTCCCATGCCCATATCTGTAGTAGTGGTAGCACACTCAATCCTATCTCGGTCATCCGCACTACATCATGCAACTCTCGATACACCTGCATCAATAGGGTAGGCACCCATGCATATTGGCACCCCTGCTCTACCATGTCACACACAATCCCCATCATGTTCCAAGGGAATTTCACCCTTGAAGCATCCGATAGTGCATGACTCACAATCAATAGCATAGCCATCGCATGCCGCAGTGAAAGCCACCTCTCCTTCTTACGCCAGTAGAACATGTAATCTACACCCTTAGTTGCCTCCACTCGTGTCCACCTCTCCCCAAAATCCCTCTCCAAAATCCACTCTCGAGCCTCCTTCCCCACCACCATCACCATCAAACCATCAATGGGCAACCGGTATATCCGATAAATGTCTTCTAAGGTCACTGTCATCTCCCCGATCGGAAAATGGAAGGTGTTCCTATCAGGATCCCACCTCTCACATAGTGCGGCCATATACGTGTGATTCACATGAACCCCACGCATTACCCATACTCCATACAGTCCCACGGTCTTCAACCACTTCACATCCGCCACCCCCCACTGCCCCTCCAACTCCTTTCTGCAAGTCCAAAGTCGATGGCGGGTAAATATCTACTTCACCTGCATCACATACATCACATGTCATAAATCATCCATATTTTTGTACATAATCTATACACATTCGCATGTAAAATAAATGCACACTTTTTTGTATTATTTCTAAGCATTTGTTAAATAGAATTTGAATTGATGTACATATACACTTCATTCATTTGTTCATTTGCACATAACATGCCATGCATTTCACATTCACACGCACACAAAAAAAAAACCTAAAAATTTTCATCAAAACGTATAAATTTGGCCAAATCAAAACCTACCTAGAGACCAAAAACTCATCGCAAGGCCAAAATAGGAGGTTTGCACCCCACACATGCAAACCATCCGGTTCGCACCTCATATGTACGAACCTCCAAAAATTAACGAAAATAGTATGGTCGAGTGCGGAATTCAATGCTGATTCTAACGGTTACACACATGCATGCAAAAAAAATTAAAACACGTGCTAAAATTGCAAAAAATGACACAAAAACCCTACCCGCTAGCACGCAATACAAAACAGTCAAATGAAGGTCAAAACAGAAAAGTACAGTCAGATCAGGATACCCATTTGGCCCATTAAACCGGTTCCATGTCTTTATTTTTACCCCATGCACATTTTCCCACCCATTTTTATTCATCCCATTTCACGTCCAACCCCCGCACACATTCCCATGCATCCAAAGGCCGAAATAAAAAATGCAAAATATTTTTGGGTACCCATTTGGCCAGTTTTACACATGGTGTTCAAATTTTTATCATTTGTTACCCCCATCCCCATTTCAAGGTTGTAAAAGTGAAAAGATTCATTTTAAACCCCCCCCAAATCATGCATTCCAATGGCTAAAAACCACCTACCTCGGGCACATCCACCCCCATGCTGGTACTCCCCGACGTACTCACCATTTCGCTCCATCCGATTCACAACCCGACAGCACTCTGTCACTATCTTCTCCTCTCCTCCACCTCTCTGCAAATTTTAGCGCACGCAAATGACGTCACGACTTCAAATTTCATCTTTTATAAAGAATTTTGGCGGGTTCGCACCCCACATGTGCGAACCTACTGGTTCGCACGTGTGACATGCGAACCTACCATACAGAGCCCAAATTTTCCCATAAACCTCAAATTTCATCCTCAAATCCATTCCACAACTCATCTCATTGGTTTTTGTGCCAAATTTTCTCAAATTCACCCTTTCATCTTCATCAACCGTCGCATCGCCGATCTTCACTTCCTTCCTCGCCAATTCACCACTTGAGGGGGTTATCATTAATCACACCTTACACATGATCAAACAACCAAACATCCAATCACGGATTCAATGAATGTCTAAGAAATTTTTTGCTAACGATTATCTCAATGACCAAAAATCCAATTCCAAACAAAATGATGTTTGCTAAATCTTCAAACGCCTCTTCCTGTAGATGCCATATGGATTCCAATTGTCATAAGTGGTAGGCGTAAGACCACTTGTGAATTAAAAATCCTGAAGTTCTACCTGAGGCTCCAACGATTTATCAAATATCGCCAAATGAGCTCACCAATCAATCAAAAGCAAAAGTTAACCAAAGCATCTTGTTGTGTCCAAAATTGAAACATTTACAATTGATCATAATGCAAGGCAATCATCCGATTTCCCCCAAAAGCAGTCACTCATGAAACCATTTTTTATCAATGCGTCTCTTTCACAAACCATCAAACATCATCAACCCATATCATCAGTTTTTGTACTAAACCATGTTTCACACACTCCAATACAAAAAGGGGCAAAATGTAGACACCCAAAAGTCGCACATTTCCACTTCTTACATCATCACGGCTGATCAATTTGTAAAACCATTGAAAATTGCATAAATTAGCCTAAAATCACTATTCATCACCATTAGCCCCTTTGGGCTAGCTAAGCCCTTTCCTACGCTTAACCCTAGGTCCTCATGTGACCTCATGGCAACTCAACTAAGGTTGAAACCTTCACCATGGTCAAAAAGCACTTTATGATTAGAAAGTCAACACTTTTAGTCAAATTATGCTTTATGGCTAATTTCATGATTAATTAGATCTAATATTGATTTAATTAAACCCTCCACCTCACCTAGTCTACTTTGACTAAGCCTAGCCTTCCACCTCACCTAGCCTAGCCTAGCCTAGCCCTACCACATTTACACCCAGATATTTCCCCACATCACACACCCCTGGGTCATAAATGCAAGATGGAGACTTTTGCACACAAATATGATTAAGTAATGCTAAGATATTTTCATAAAGGTGAATATTAATGGCAAATTGATATTTATCTCTAATCATCATTACTTTTGGATGGGTGAGGGATTCTCTCACCCAACCTCATTTATGACCCAGGACACCTCAGGGGACACCTCTTTGGTGGACACCTCACCACATCCACATCATAGGGGACACCTCATCCCCTTTCTCTCACCCTGGCCCACTCTATAAATAGAAGGCCATTTTCACCATTTTAAGGATCACACTTTTGCATACCGAAACTCTGCTGAAATTACCATTGCCATTACATCTATCACATACCCATCACACATTCGTTGCATAGCTATCATACAACCATCTTAATCAGCTTGCCTCATGTTTATGACCATATTGTGAGTGAGACAGGTTGACTTCATCATCAGGATTTGCAGCTCAGAAGCTTTTCTGGATAAATTATATCAACATAACCAATCAGAAGTATCCAGGGACCCTACTTGAGTAATCCAGCTTCAAAAGGGCCGGTTCGCACCTCACACGTGTGAACCTCCCGGTTTGCACCCCAGGAGTGCGAACCTCTGCAACAGGCTCCAGAATCACTCGAACAGGTAAGGGTAACTTGTTTTATTGTTTTATGCTAGTTTTTAATAGTTAATTTCATGTTTTGAATAGTTTTATGAGTCTTTTGTCTTCATAAATATGGGGTTTGACTGAGGCAGACCCCCCAATGCACTAATATAATTTTGTAGGTTTACAGGTCCAGTCAAGCACAAGGAAACATCCAACAAGCGGTGGCTCACGAGCAAGAAGCCCACCTACATCGAGGAACCCACAAAGGACTGATCATGTTGTCTTTGTACCACACTCCTAAGAGATTCCTTGGGGAAGGCTCTATTGTAGCCCAAAGGGGTAAAATTGTAAAAGGATATCATCTTTTGTAACCCCTTTTTACAATTATCAATACAATTGCAGCAGGTTCCATAATATTTGAATGAGGTGTTATGGTGTCTTTTTGGTAGTTTCACACTCTTCTTCATAATTCAAAGGGTACAATAAAATTTAAACTAATTTTACACCTTATAACTCCTAATATTGTAAATTAAATCAAACCAACAAGATCACACATTACACAAATAATTTTTCACTATTACACATTTTCTCAATCAAACTATTTAAATCCAAGAACCATTTTTCAAAATAACACAATAAAATTAATTTCATGCATTTATTTTATCAAAAAATAAAGTGTTTACCTTATAACTACCAAAGCATCCATTTTATCAAAAATTAAAATATTTACCTTATAAATCCCAAAGCAACATTAATAATTCCATACCTTAGGACTTAGTACCTTAGGTGTTAATTAAAAAATTAATGCATGTTGCCTTCATGGGAATCAAACCCTGCAACACTCTGCCACCTGCACCTTAGCCATAGCCTAACCACCGTGTGAGCTACATGCTCACTTGAAACCTTAAGTGTGCCTACTATGTTTTTTCTTAATCTACGACACCAAAATATTTTAAAAATAAAAATATTATTCTTTGTCACCGCTATCTCTCGAGCCCAAGACCTCCCTTCTACAACAACCTAGCACTAAGTGAAACACTATCTGAGCTATCCGCCCGAATGGAACCAAAACTCGATGCCACTTATCCTTAACCCTTTCCTACCTCAAAGATTTAACCATGTGAAGTTCTCCTTCTCTCTCTTCCATAATTCGATTGACGAATAGGGCATATGATATTTTGATATTAACTTAATGTTTCCACCTTCGAATTGCACTATTAATATACCTTTTATGTCATTTACCTCCAATGTCGGTGCATATTAAAAATTAGACTTTGGCTTTCAAATTATATTATATTTTAATTATAATTATTTAAATTCAAATGAACTTAAATATTATAATTTAAATGTTAAACTTATTTTTGGGCCTTTCATTAATTTAAAACATTAAATCTCTTTTAGACCTTTAAGGGGAAACTTTTGCCACCATCACCTTTAGAAAAAATTCATCAAATGAGCTCATTATTTTTTCTCAAACACCATGGAATGGAGTTATCATATCAAACAACTTAGATATGAAGCCTTTGATATTAATCAAACATTTTGACATTAATTCCATCAAATTTGGACATCAAACCTGTTGACATCAATGACAACAAAACTTTCTCAAATTTCCAACAATATCCCCCTTTGTCATTGATGGCAACCCTTTTTTCTTTAAGCATTCCTTTTACCTTTTTTCAATTCTGCTCCCCCTGAGAAACTACTCCCCTTGACTTAATGCTCTCCTCATAACTCAAATCTCTCCCCCTTTGACATCAATGGCAAAGGGACATATTTAGGGCTAAATATAAGACTCTTAGCTCAGCCCCCTCCCCACCTCCTATCCTTGACGTGATTAATTTTGGCGTGGGAGTATCTCTACTCCTAGCATACAATGCTCTTTTTATTTGTTCACCTTCTTCCTCAACTGATCCTTTTGATTCTTTTGAATATCCTTATTATTGCTTGTTCTTGAAAATTTTGTTCTACACCACTTGGCCATATGCCCAACATTATTGCATTTATAACACTTCGAATAACATGTGCTTATACTGATAGGGGGGTAAACAGTATACAATAAAAAAATTCCTTTTAGGCATAAAATAGTAAACATCACACAAAGAATCACACACATGAGAGACATAATTTTAACGTGGTTCACCAAATGTGGGCTACCTCCATAGAAAAATATTTCTTCCAAATATATCTCAAATAATATTTTGGGAATCCTTCCCAATTACAATGTTTATGGAACTTTATCCAAAGGAGATGTTGATCCCCTAAATCTAGTTTGTGGATCTCTATCCATAGGAAAACTTCTTATCCTTTGCTCTGGATTGTGATCTTCAAGAATAATCTATCTCTCTACTGCACTGAGTGGTGGATCTCTCTCCACTTGAAGACTCCTCACTCAGAATACCTGTCTTCAATTGTACTGGCTTCTAGATCTCTATCCATTGAGACTTTATCCTCTATACTTTGTCACTTCAAATATCTTTCAATAGGTTCACTCATAACCTTCTTACATCTGCTCAATAGGTCCACTCATAACCTACTTATATCTGCTCAACAGGTCCACTCAGAACCTACTCAAATATTCTCAAAAGGTCCACACAAAACCTATCCAAATCTGCTCAATAGGTCCACTCAGAACCTGCTCAATTCTGCTTAACAATCCCACATAGAACCTATTCAAATCTACTCAACAAACTCACACAGAACTTGTCCAATATAATAGAATCATAAAGAGATTTTTAAAGGCTCAATATGTTCTATTCTCAAAAACTCAATCTCTTTCTCGACTCAATATCATATAATCATAAAGAGAATTGTTAGAGACTCAATATGTTCTATACTCAAATCTCAATCTCAACTCAAACTAGAATATAGTATAGTTTGTTTCATGGAACTTGAACAACCACATGAATCCATTTGACTAGGCTTAATCAAATCTACTCAAACAATCACGTCAAGGAACAACCCTTTATCACAAACCCTAGTCCAAGCATGTATCAACCAACTCAAAATGTTTCCAACAATGCTCAACCACAAATCTCGCATAACAATGATACTCATATTCTTTTCTAACTCAAGTTCAAGTTCTTTGCATAACAGATTGGCTTCAACAACAATGCTTATAAAACAAATTTTAATCACAACTCCCAATTCATAAAACCTTGAAGCATTAAATCAACCACTTTCATAAATTAAACCACAATCAATCCTTTTATATCCAATGATATTTTCAGAAATCAATCACCCAATCAAGTCAATGCAAAATATTTCCCATACCTTTTTGATGCCACGGAGTTGTCCACAAAATCTGTCAAAATCAACACACTTTCAAATATTTCCTTTTCAATCACAAAGAGGTTAGAGGACTTGAGTAATATCACAATAATAAAAATAATATACCAATAACACCTTATTACTCCTACTCAATAAAATTCACCATGTCCTATCATGAAAGAAATAATCCCCTTTGAAAAAGAATAAATCAAACTCACTTTTGAACTCCTTTACAAAAATAGAAATATCTCTTTACACACACCTTATTTCTCCTTCTAAGTAAGTTAATCAAATAGCCCTTGAAAAATTCTTTCCAATGATATATAATATGCTACCCTTCCAAAAATAAAACCATAAAAAATCTCTCAATTTTCTAGGGCATAGCATAACCCTTATTTCTACCTAAAGGCTATTTAATAAAAATTAATATATAAAAATTAACTTACCTTGCCTCTCAGAGGGATTCGATCCCTAAACATATTCCTTCCTAATGCCTTAACCACGTCTAAGCCGTCTTTGGGCCACACACCCACACGTACCTAAGAAGGCATGAACTGCATCAACAACCTCATGAAATTAGTCTTTTGAAATAATCAAAACATGCTTCGAGTGCTTTGACCTTGCAAGCAACCTCCAAGTGAATCGAACGCAGGACCTCCTATGTCTCGCCAAGCCAATGCACCGCTAGGCCAAGCTGGCCTATGTGCTCCACAAGTCAAACGTTCCCTACTTCAACCCTTTCACAATTCGTAAAGTCTTTTAAAACATGAGCCTTAATTCGCATGCACTCCAAACGAATTAGCAAGGATAAAATTGATTAATGCCTTTTAGGGCATTATATATAATGCCTTTGTCTTCCATGCAATCACATTGGTGCATTGATTTAATTCGACGTTGGCTTGGTTGATTAATTTATAATATATTTAAATTTAAATTTAAATTTAAATATTATAAATTAAATTAGACCAACCTTAGGTTTTAGTTTAATTAAACCTTGGAGCCTTGTCTTAATGCACAACCTTGGTGTAACGAATATTATTTATAAAATTTAAATTCCTTGTAAATTTATATAATTTATAAATAATTATTAAACCTCCTTTTTAATCTTGGCAATAACCCATCTTGAGCTTTTATGAACCAATCGCTTAACCTGTGCTCCCAATAATATTAAAATATTTTTCCGAATTCCTTGATATAAGTGATAACTCTATCAGGTGACATCAATGACAACTTTGACTCAAAGGACTCAAAATTTCCAACAATCTCCCCCTTTGTCATTGATGGCAACCCATATCCTTTTACTAAAACCTAACCTTCTTTTTGCTCCCCTGGGACTTTGCTCCCCCTGGATCAATGCTCTCTCAAATATCAAATCTCTCCCCATATCAAATATCTCCCCAATATACACAAATTTCTCCCCCTTTGACATCAATGGCAAATGGTCACCTTTGGGGCTCAAGGCTAAGAATGATCCTCTTAGCTTAGCCCCTCCCCCACCTTCACATGAGGTGGTTAATTCTAGGGTAGGAGTCTCACTCCCAATTTTATTTGAAGATACTCAAAAGATTCCTTTGAGAGTGGCTTAGTGAAAATATTTGTTATCTATTCCTTTGTAGTGACATACTCCAATCCAACCTGTTTATCTGACACCTGTTCTCTCAAAAAATGATACTTAATTGGAATGTGCTTTGTCCTAGAGTGCATTACCGAAAATTTTGAGATACATATGGCACTGGTATTATCACATAGTATAAGAATGGGCTGATAATGCTTTATCTTGAATTCTTCTAATGTTATCTTCATCCATAAAACCTGTGTACAACTAGATACTACTGCAATATATTCTACCTCTATTGTAGATAGTGATACTAAAACCTACTTCTTACTTAACCAGGAGACTAGACTTTATCCAAGAAAGAAAGCTCCTCCACTTGTGCTTTTTCTATCATCAATGCTATCGGCCCAATATGCATCTGTATATGCTATGAGTGTGAAACTATCACTTTTGGGATACCAAAGCCCAAAATCCATAGTCCCTTTTAGATACCTGAAAATTCTTTTTACTACTGCCACATGTGTTTCCTTAGGTGCTACTTGAAATCTTACCACTAATCCCACTGACTATACTATGTCTGGTCTTGTAGCTATGACATATAATAAGTTGCCAATAATGGATTTGTATAGTCTTTGATCTGCCTCTAGAGATTCATCATCCTTACTCAACTTGCACCCTGTGACCATAGGAGTACTTACTGGTTTGCAATATTCTAACCTAAATTTCTTCAACATCTCCTTGATGTACTTGGCTTGAGAATGAGATGCTCCCTTTCCTGAATATGAAATCTGAAGACCAAGAAAGAAGGATAATTAACCGAGCATAGACATCTTAAATTCACTTTGCATATTCTTAGAAAATTCTTTGCACATCTTGTCATTATTTCCCCCAAAAATTATGTCATCAACATAAACAACCACTATTAGAAGATCATTTCGTTTATTTTTGATATACAAATTACTATCTTATATTCCTTTCCTAAATCCCCATTCCTATAGATACTTATCCAATCTTGAGTACCATGCTCTGGGAGCCTGCTTTAAACCATTCAATGACTTTTTCAATCTACATGCCTGATCTGGTGTATCTGCTAGTATGAATCCTTCTGGTTGTTCAATGTAGACTTCTTCTTCTATAACCCCTTTTAGAAATGCTGACTTGACATCCATATGATATACCTTGAAGTTCTTGAAACTTACGAAAGCTAAAAACGTCCTTATAGCTTCAAGTCATGCAACTGGAGCAAAGGTTTCATCAAAATCAATTCCTTCTACTTTTTCATAACCTTTGCATACTAACCTTTCTTTATTTCTAATCACTTTTCCATATTAATTCAACTTATTTCTGAAAATCCATTTTGTGCCAATCCCATTTTTATCCTTTGGTCATGGAACAAGTTCCCAAGTTTTGCTCTTCTCTATCTGATCCAATTCCTCATTCATTGCTTTAACCCAAAATTCATCTTCACTAGTCTGAGTGAAATATTTTGGCTCAATATTAGATAGCAAATAAAAATTGGCTTGTTGTTATTAATGCTATAGTATCTTATCTACCAAAAAAAAATTGGCTTGTTGAGATGGTTTTTTTATTCTTCTCCTTGTCTGTCTTTCATATGGATTCCCAATGATCTGATATTTTGGGTGATGTTTCTGTACATACCTGGAAGGAGTCTTAGGAATAAGCCTTTGTGTTTCTTCTTCATCATTATCTAATTCCTCATAAATTTTTTCTTGACAACATCCATCTTCTTGGTATACAGTTTGTTGAACTGGTTCTTTGGAATCTATCTTCTCATCAATTTTTACATTCATACTTTCTACCATAGTGTGTGTTCTTTTGTTGTAACATCTGTAAACCTTGATCTTTGTAGAATAACCAAGAAAAATTCCCTCATAACATCTTAGATCAAATTTTCCCAAATTCTTATCTTCTCGTCTTATGTAACATTTGCTTCAAAATTTTCTAAAATATTTTATAGTAGTAGGTCTTCCTTTCCAAATCTCATTAGGAGCCTTGTGATGATTTACCCTTAATTTAGCCCTAGTAATTATGTATACAGTTGTAGATACTACTTCTTTCCAAAAACCATCTAATAACTTAGATTCATTTACTATATCTCTAGCCATGTTTTACAAATCATGTTCTTCCTTTCAACTACTTCATTTTGTTGGGGAGTTATTACTACTGAGTACTCTCTCTTGATTCCATTTTGTTCAAAAAATTTTATAAACTCATTTGAAGTAAATTATCCCCCTCTATTGGATCGTAGACACTTAATCCTTTTTCCTATTTCATTTTCAACCAACTTCTTGAATGCTTTAATTTTTTTAAAGGCCTCTGACTTCTATTTTAGGAAAGTTACCCAAACCATTCTAGAATAATCATCTACAAACAACATGAAGTAACTCTTACCTTGATACTTTGTGTTCTGGTAGGACCACACAAATCAGTATGTATTAGACTCAAAGGCTTAGATGACATATAGTCTTTTGATTTATAAGTTATCCTAGTTTGCTTTCCATGTTGACAGAGTGCACAAACTATGTTTTGAGGTCTTCTTATTTTGGGTAAATATCTAACTGCCTATTTATTGCTTATGCTGACTATGTTGTCAAAATTTAAATAACCCAATATTCTATGCCACAACCAGCTCTCATCTTCTTGTTATAGAAAGAAATTTTCCCCTTTGATCTTATTGAGCATGTATAAGTTGTTTGGGGTCCTTCTTGCATTTGTAATGATTCTTCATGTTTCTATTTTCCTTATATCACATCTATCTGGATGGAAGGTGACCATGTATCCTTGATCGCAAAGTTGACTTATACCTAGTAGATTGTGTTTTAACCCTTTGACATACAAAAAATTCTCTTTTTTTATTTTTCCATTGTCCAGACTTAGAGTGCCTCTCCCAACAATCCTTTTTGATCCATTATCACCAAAACTTACTGATCCTCTAATTTGTTTCCTCTAGTACAATGAACTTGTATTTGTCTCCTGTCAGGTGACTAGAGCAACCACTATCCAGATACCATTGTTCTTCTTTATCTTGAGAATGTAGGGTTGTTTGTACTAACATAGATATGGTCCTAACATTCTTTCTTTCATCCTTCCTAGTTGTTGGAATTGTTTTTCTAGACTTAGAAAATATCATTTTACACCATCTAGCCTTGTGCCCAAAATTATTGCATTTGTAACATATAACATCATCATCCATGAGAGGTGCAAAGGAATTGAAACTTCTATTGTATCTTGCATGATGAGTACAATGTGCAGCTCTATGACCACATTTATTGCAAGAAAAACAATGACCATGGAAGAAATTATGTAACCTATTTGGAGGTCTTGGATGTTGTGAAGAAGTCATCTTCTTGTGATTAACCCTTATCCAGGGTTCTTCTTTGCTTTCTTCCTTTCTTATATCCTTTGCTTGCTTTTCTTTGTTTGAAGTTTTTGCCTTTTGGAAGCTTGATTCCTCTTTTTGTTTCTCATATTTTGTATATATATATATATATATATATATATATTTTTTTTTTTTTTTATTTGTGGAAAACATCCCAAAAGGGATGCCACTTTTGGGTAAGACCCAAGGAGGCAGAGGTATCCATTCCACCAAAAATGCCCAGGACTCGGACCTGGCCTACCACCTTTGACATACTCAAGGAGAAAACAAACACACAAAACCAATTTAAAAATAAGTAAATAACAACAAAAATAATAAAATAAAATAAAAAACATGCTCCTTGAGTGTGTCAAAAACAAAAACACAACCAAACACGCACAATAAGATAAAAGAAACCACAACACAAACCACATAGAAAAACACAAGAACCACATAACAAAACACAAACAAGACAAAAACAACAGAACACTACAAAGACATAACCCAAAAAAAACATGAAAAATAAACACAACCAAAACCTAAAAAATTAAAAAATAAAATAAAAATAAAAATAAAAAACAACCAACAACAGACAATAAACAAAAACAAAAAACATAGAAAACACTCACACATAAAAACACGAAATAACACAAACAAAGAGAAACCCAAGAACAAGAACGAAAAAAACACAAGAACAATAACAAAAAACATAAAAAAAACAAAACAACAAAAACACAAGAACAACAAAAAACAACACAAAGAACACAAAAACAAAACAAAATAAAAAAACCCACCCACCTTAAAAAACTAAACAAAAAAATAAAAAAATAAAAAATGAACAAAACAATGACCTATCTAGACCAGAAGACTATTAAGGCAAGAATCAACAGAGGAAACAAAATAAAGAATAGAATGAGCTAGGGAACTAAAAAAAGCTGAATGAACCAAAGAGAAGAAAAAAAAAACAAGAAGAAACTAGGTACCTTCGAAACTGGAGCCATCCAAAGAAATGATAGAAAGAAGAGCTTCCCTAATTTGAGAAGCCCACCATATAGGAGGGTGGCCATAACAAGTAAGATCACCTTTGTCCAAAGCCCAATTAGCTAAAGCATCAACACTCTTGTTTTGATATCTGACCACATGATTGTAATCAACTTTCAAAAATCCCATCTGGATTAACTGAATCTTCTCAATAATTATTTTTATTCTCCAATCCACCTTATGATTCTTAGAAGGATTCTTCAAGAGATTAATCATAAGTTGAGAGTCAGACTCAACTAACACCTTTTCCCATCCAACCTTAGTAGCCTCCTGAAGGCCTCTGAGGATACCATACCCCTCAACAAGGTTATTGGAAAGAATACCCAAATTCTCAGCAAAAGTAAAAACTAGGGAGCCATCTGAAAGTCTACCAATTCCTCCCACACTGGCTTTTCTAGGGTTCCCTCTAGAGGCTCCATCAGTATTGAATTTTCCAAAATCCTTAGGAGGAGGTTGCCAATTTCTATTCCTATCCATCTTACTAATACTCACATTCCCTTTAAGTTGGTTGCCCTTAGAAGGTTTAATCTTCAATCTTTGCATCACTTGATCCCATATTTGGTGGGAGTTTTGGGGGTGATTAAGGAGATGATGGACTGATTCAACTAAGTTGGCTATGGTCTTTTGCCAAATATAGTGAATATCCTTCCTATCTTGATTAAAAATTTGGTTGTTCCTTTCATTCCAAATATTCCAAAGAAGAATGGTAGAACCCATCCAAACTAACTGCCTAATAAAATGATCAACACCCTCTTGATTAGGCCAATCCCTCCAAAGCTATTCAAAAGTAAAAAAATTGGACCACTTGTAAGCCAAGTAAAGTGGCCATTCTCCTCCATAGCTCAGAGGCTAAAGTACACTCAATAAAAATATGGTTGATATTTTCTACATTCTCTTCACACATTTCACATCTAAAAGGGCCATGAAAACCACGCTTCATAAGTTGCTCACCAGTAAGCACCCTACGATGCAATAAAATCCAATTAAAGAACCTCACCTTAGGCCAGAGCTTTTGAGCCCACAATCGAGAAAATATGTCAGAAGAATGGTTGGGATTATTATGGCATAAGGTCAAATAACCTTGAGCAATTGAATACTCACCCTTAGTAGTGTTGTTCCATCCAAAACAATCTTTTTCATGGGACCAAGAGAGGGATCTCATATGAAGGATGCCTTGGATATCTTGTCTTTGCCTTTCTGGGATTTGAATAGGCCAGTCCTCAATAGGGATCCAATATCTACCAACCTTTGAATTACCGGTATGGTACCGACAATAATTAGCCACCTTTATCCAATTAGCTCGGTGAAGCTCCTCCATCCAAGGCCTCCAATCGGGAAACTGAGTTATCAAAGGCTTGTGACCATCCCAAGAATCTATCCAAAAATTTGCATGTTGACCATTATGAATGATCCAAAATAATTTTTTCTTTATCAAATCCTCACTAGTCTTAAGAACTGCTAAAATGGGAGAACCTTTGGTAGGAAGTTGATAGCGAACAAGGTCTTCGGGACTTTTGTTCTCAGCATATTTAGCATGGAGATTATTGGCCCAAAGAGCATTGGGGTTATGCAACATCCTCCAATATAATTTAGCAGCTAAATCTTTGTTGTTATTAATTGAAGACCATAATCCTAACCCCCTTCACTCTTAGGAAGACATAAAGTATCCCATTTCACCAAGGCCCATTTTCTTTTCTCCTTAGTACCACTCCAAAGGAAACGATGACTGATTTGATCCAATTCTCGAAGAACAGCCTTTGGGATATTCAAAACGGAAGAAACATAAATAGGAATAGCTTGAAGGACTGATTTTACCAAGGTGATTCTACCCCTAGAAGAAAGCCACTTGTTGGTCCACTTTCCAATTTTCTTCTTGACTTTGTCCAACAACCAATTCCAATATTTATTTTTTTGCCTTTGAATATTTATGGGAATACCTAAATAAGTGATTGGAAGAGAGGTCTTCTTATATCTTAGTTTATCCAAGACCATGGATTCCTGTCTAGCAGAGTAGTGAAAGAAAATAACTTTAGATTTGTCTTCATTGATCAACTACCTAGTAGCCTTAGAAAAATAGCTAATGATTTGCTTAATATTAGAAGCTTCCTTAACTGTAGCTTTACCTAAAAGAGTAGAGTCATCCACAAATTGAAGATGAGAGATAGGTCTAGCTCCATGAGCAATGGTAACTCCCTCAAGGGTTTTTTTTCCCTCTTTTTGGTTATAGTCCTACCCAAGCATTCAGCAAGAATGATGAATAAATAAGGGGATAGTGGGTCACCTTGCCTAATACCTCTGGAAGTTGGGAAAGACTAAGAAGGCCTGCCATTGATAAGAACTAAGTAGGAAACTGAAGAGATACATCCCATAATCCAATCCATCCAATCCTTAGAGAAACCAAATTGCCTCAAAACTTTGATAAGGAAGTGCCAATCCACTCTGTCATAAGCTTTGGATAAGTCTAACCGAATGAACATGGAAGGAGAATTTTGCATATCCATGGAATGGATGGCTTCCTGAGCAAGAACTATCTCATCTACTATTTGACATCCTTCCACATAAACCCCTTGCTCTGGGGAAATAATCTTATGCAAAAGAGGCTTCAACCTTTTTGCCATGATTTTAGTAATGATTTTGAGAAGAACATTACATAAAGCAATAGGTCTAAAATATGAGATATGATCAACCTCTTGAGCTTTTGGAACAAGAGTAATATAAGTTTTATTGATAACCTTCAAAATTTCTTTGGCTTTCCTAGCTTCTTCCACCACCTCTAATAAATCAACATGAAGGATATCCCAGAACTCTTGGTAGAACTCAATAGGAAAACCATCGGGACTTGGGGTTTTCCATTTTTGCATTTTAAAAACTACTTGTTGAAGCTCATTGATAGTAACGAGGAGCAGTCAAAATAGAGTTCTCCTCGAAGTGATAAGATAAGGGATTGCTTGAAGAACATTATATTGTGAAGCTGAGTCAAGGGGAGTAGCAGCAAAAATATTGGAAAAGTAATCAACAACAATAGAGTTCATGCCATCCCAAGTATAAACAACATCTCCAGAATCTGATTTTAAGGAAGAAATAAAGTTGTGAGATCTTTGAGCTAGAAGATATTTGTGGAAGAAATTTGTGTTTCGATCTCCTTCTTTGAGCCATTGAATTCTAGATTTTTGCTTCCATAATATTTCTTCTCTTTTTTCCCATTCCTCTAACTGAGTTGTGAGTTTAATTTCATCTGCACTTCTCTTCTCTGTGAGGCCATCTAAACGGATTTTCTTATTCAAATTTTCAAGATGAGCAATAACTTCATGTTTTTTTTATGAACATCCCCAAACTCTTTCCAGTTCCAAGTCTTTATTTTGGATTTAATGTATTGCAGTATTTTGGCAAAACATAACATCTTAGTCCCATGCCTAGGTTTACCTTCCTTCCACCATTTTTGCACATGAGGTCTGAAGGAAATGTCTCTAAGCCACATTAATTGAAAACGAAAAGGAGAGAAACTCACATTGGTTTTCCACATTTCCACCATGATGGCCAATGATCCGAACCAACATTATTAAGAGTCTTCACTTTAGGAATGTGACCATGGATTAAGAAATTTTTAGAGAGCAAAAACCTATCCAATCTCTCCATTATACAAGCTAAGCCTTACCTTCTGTTAGACCAAGTCATAAGGCCATTATCTGGTTGGATATCCACAAGATGGAGGTTTGCAATATATTCACTCATGAGGTCAGTGCTTTTGTCCAAATTTCTATTTCCCACCCCTTTTCTCATATAGAGAGAGGATGGTATTGAAATATCCTCCGATCAAGATCCAAGCTTTAGGAAAATGAGAGATAATATGAGTAATATCCTTCCACTGTCTTCTTTTTTCCTCCAAAGAAGTCGAAGCATAAATAGTAATGTAGAGCATAATCTGGTTGGAATGTCTACTTTGAATAGCTATAGCCAATAAACCCCAATTGCAAACCATATGGTGAATAACTACCTCTTTTGGATCCCAAAGACAAGCAATGCCACCCGAAGTCCCTTGGGAACTTAGGGAAACCACTTTTCTAGCTGGCCAAATTTTACTGGCAATTAAGTCCATATCCTCCATTGACATCTTTGTTTCTTGAAGGAAAACAAGATGTGGATGATTTACCTGAATCATTCTTCTAATTTCATTTTGTTTTGAAAGACTCCCTTTGAGTCCTCTAATATTCCAAGTGATGATATTCATTAATACCAGGGCTAAAAAAGTTGGAAAGGGCATTAATATTACCTTCCTCTACAAGCTTTTCACCTTCTTTTACCATATGATATTGATTGGTCTTACGACCTACTTTTTGATTAGAATCCATCTTCATTTTTTTTTCCCTATTTCTTGACTTATTCCAATTGAATCTGAGATGGCTTCTAACCTTGAAGAATGCTCATACACAGCCAAAATTTTACTATATGGTTCAACGGAGTCTATATTGGGACCTGCATTATTTGAAGTTTTGACATTTGAAATATTGTTTTTCTTGTGTAAATTTTCTCCCTTTTTTTTTGTTGAAAACCTTTGATTTGTTGGTTTGTCTCTGAGTTCTTCCCTTCATATTTAAATTATGTTTCTAAGATTTCAGTTTCCATTATTTCCTCTTCCTCGCTTGGGACATCATTTGTGGAAATGATTTCAAACATATTAGTAGATGACTTTGATTGATCCTTCATAACTGGTTTTTCTGAGTGTTCTTCTTCTTAGGTGTTTGGAAACCTGTTGAGTTTATATCTTCTTTCTTTTGATCAGGAATTTTATTTGGGCAAGCATTGGCCAAATGACCATATTCATGGCAAATTCTACAACGAAAAGGAATGTTCTCATAGTCCACTACTTGCTCCCAATTGTCTTCCCCAAATTGTAATGTGATATTTTTAGGTAGGGGATTGTCAAAATCCATTAAAACACAAATTCGAGCATAAAAAATATGTTCAAAATTTTGAGTACAATCAACAATCATCATAAAATTTCCTAAAGAGTTTTCAATTGAAGAAAAAATAGTAGGATTCCAAATTTCAATAGGGAGGCCAAAGAGTCTAACCCACACGGGAGCTATAGAAGGCATCTCTTCTTTGGATTTAAATTTAATATGCCAGGGCTTCATGAAAATCCCTGCCCTTCCAAAAAACCAAGGACCCTCTTGAAAAAAATTTCTCTCTATCTTCATTATTAGCAAATAAAACAAGAAAATAACCATTTGGATAAATAGAGATTTGTAACTCACCTTTAGTTTTCCAACTTTTTGCAGCCCAAACTTTGAAAGCAGATAGACTCGAACGAAAACCCATGAACCAAAAAATTAGTCTTCTTTTTTCCAAATCTTTAATGCCAGTCTGAATGTTACCCATATCCATAGTTTGTATCTTCTAGTATCTTGATCCCTTCTAGTTTATTCCTTAGGAGAACAATTTTTGCTTCCAATATTCTGCATTATATTTCCTTGGATCTCAATAGATATGTCATATCTTGCTCAATCTTATTTCCTTATTCTACCTTAATATTAAGTTCTATGAGGTTCTGTATAACTTCCACTCTTGCTTCTTCATATTCCTGAATTTGTTCTTTCAAGCTTGAATTTTTCTCTCTAAGTCTTTCCAATTTTTTGAGAGTAGCAAAGAATTCTTCTTTTATATCAAACATAGTCTCTTCTTCACTTTCTAAATTCATGTGTGCTACCGAAGGATCCTCTTCCAAGTTGTTAGACTCTTCATGAAGAGACCCGCTCTGATACCAATTGAAGAAAATATGCTTATACTAAGAGGAGGGGTGAACAATATACAATAATTTTTTTCCCTTCTAAGAATAAAATAATAAACATCACACAAAGAATCACACACATGAGAGACATAATTCTAACGTGTTTCACCCAATGTGGGATACCTCCATAGAAAAATATTTCTTCTAAATATTTCTCAAATAATATTTTGGGAATCCTTCCTAATTACAAAGTTTATGGACCTCTATCCAAAGGAGATGTTGATCCCCTAAATCTATTTTGTGGATATCTATCCATAGGAGAACTTCTTCTCCTTTGCTATGGATGGTGATCTTCTAGAAGACTCTATCTCTCTACTACACTGATTGGTGGATATCTCTCCACTTGAAGACTCCTCACTCAGAAGACCTATCTTCAATTGTCTTGGCTATTGGATCTCTATCCACTGAGACTTTGTACTCTATACTTTGTCACTTCAAACCTCTATCAATAGGTTCAATCAGAACCTTCTTACATCTACTCAATAGGTCCACTCATAACCTGCTTAAATCTGCTCAATAGGTCCACTCAAAACCTGCTCAAATCTGCTCAACATGTCCACACAGAACCTGTCCAAATCTGCTCAATAGGTCCACTCAAAACCTACTCAAATCTGCTTAACATGTCCACATGGAACCTGTTCAAATATGTTCAAAAAGCTCACACAGAACTTGTCCAATCTCATAGAATCATAAAGAGAATTGTTAGAGGCTCAATATGTTCTATTCTCAAAAACTCAATCTCTTTCTCAACTCAATATCATAGAAGCATAAAGAGAATTGTTAGAGACTCAATAATTTCTATACTCAATGCTCAATCTCAACTCAAACCAGAATATAGAATAGTTTATTTCATGGAACTTGAACAACCACATGCATCCACTTGACTAGTCTTAATCAATTATACTCAACTAATAAACTCAAGGAACAACCCTTTATCACAAACCCTAGTCCAAGAATGTATCAACCAACTCAAAAAAAATTCAACAATGCTCAACCACAAATCTCACATAACAATTATACTCATGTTCTTTTCTAACTCAAGTTCAAGTTCTTTGCATAACCAATTGTCTTCAAAAAAAATTCTTATAAAACAAAGTTTAATCACAACTCTCAATCCAAAAAACCTTGAAGCATTAAACCAACCACTTTCGAAAAGGAAACCACAATCAATCCTTTTCTCTCCAATGATATTTTCATAAATTAATCACCCAA
This sequence comes from Wollemia nobilis, assembly GCA_028583015.1. Classification (NCBI taxonomy): domain Eukaryota; kingdom Viridiplantae; phylum Streptophyta; class Pinopsida; order Araucariales; family Araucariaceae; genus Wollemia; species Wollemia nobilis. The sequence continues at coordinate 17,229,119 of JAQPPZ010003374.1, forward strand.
TCAAGTCAATGGAGAATATTGCCCATACCTTTTTGATGCCAAGGAGTTGTCCACAAAATCTATCAAACTCAACACACTTTCAAATATTTCCTTTTCAATCACAAAGAGGTTAGAGGACTTGAGTAATATCACAACAATAGAAATAATATCTCAATAACACCTTATTTCTCCTACTCAATAAAATTCACCATGTCCTCTCATGAAAGAAATAATCCCCTTTTAAAAAGAATAAATCAAACTCACTTTTGAACTCTATTACAAAAATAGAAATATCTCTTTACACACACATTATTTCTCCTTCTAAGCAAGTTAATCAAATAGCCCTTGAAAAATGCTTTCCAACGATATATAATATGCTACCCTTCCAAAAATAAAACCATCAAAAATCTCTCAATTTTCTAGGGCATAGAAAAACCCTTATTTCTCCCTTAAGGCTATTTAATAAAAATTAACTTTCCTTGCCTCTCAGAGGGATTCGATCCCCTGATGTATTCCTTCCCAAGGCCTTAACCATGTCCAAACCGCCATTGGGCCATGTACCCACATGTGCCTAAGAAGGCACAAACTGCATCAACAACCTCACAAAACTGTGCCTTTCAAAATAATCAAAATGCGCTTTGAGCACTTTGACCTTGCAAGAAACCTCCAAGTGAATCGAACATGGGGCCTCCTATGTCTCACCAAGCCAATGCACCACTAGGCCAAGTTGGCCTATGTGCTCCACAAGTCAAACGTTCCCTGCTTCAACCCTTTCGCAATTCGTAAAGTCTTTTAAAACACGAGCCTTAATTCGCATGCACTCCAAATGAATTAGCAAGGATAAAATTGATTAATGCCTTTTAAGGCATTATATATAATACCTTTATATTCCATGAAATCACATCGGTGCATTGATTTAATTCGATGTAGGCTTGATTGATTAATTTATAATATATTTAAATTTAAATTTAAATATTATAAATTAAATTAGACCAACCTTAGGTTTTAGTTTAATTAAACCTTGGAGCCTTGTCTTAATGTGCAACCTTGGTGTAACGAATATTATTTATAAAATTTAAATTCCTTGTGAATTTAAATAATTTAAAAATAATTATTAAACCTCCTTTTTAACCTTGGTAATAACCCATCTTGAGCTTTTATGAACCAATCGCTTAAATTGTGCTCCCAATAATATTAAAATATTTTTTTGAATTCCTTGATATGAGTGATAACTCTTTCATGTGACATCAATGACAACTTTGACTTAGAGGACACAAAATGTCCAACACACTTAATGTTGTGGTCCCTTGAATGTGAAAATATCTTGAAGTTCCTCCTGGTTAAGCCATACCCATTCCTATCAATGAACCCTACAATCTATTGCTTTATGACCAAAATGATTACAAAAGCAGAAATACCCTTGAAAGAGATGCCCATTTCTGAAATTTATCTTAGTGAAACTATATTCCTTATTTTCATGTGTCTTGCATTGCAAAGACTTGTGACCAAACCTGTTGCACGAGAAGAAATTTCCTTTGAAGAAATATGACCTTTGAATCCACTGGTCTCTTCTTTCTTCCCTATGATTTTTTATGTTCCACATGTTCCTTATTTGTGTATTGTTTCCTTCCTTGGTGAACCTTTTATTTTTCAACTTATCCTCATAAGTCTCACTTTCTCCTTCACTTTATTCTTATGAAGCTTCTTCTTCTTTGGATCTTGAGCTTGAATCCTCTCCTTATTCTCTTTGTCCCTCTTCAAAACCAAGTCATGTCTTGTTTGATGAAGATCTTTGTGCATTGATAATATTATCCAAAGTCTTTGAGCTTCTCCCAAACCTGTGTAGCTTGTCTTTAGACTCTTTTACTTCTTTCCTTAGTGAAACTACCTCTTTTTCTAATCTCTCACATTCTAAGACTTTTGCATCTAAATTTTCTTTAAATCTCCTTGTCTTAGCTATTGAGTTTATTAGATCTTGTATAAACTTTCCTTTCTCTTCATCACATTATTGAAATTAGATCTTGAGTTTTAAATTTTTCTTTCTAACCTTTTTTAATTCCTTAAGAGCAGAAATAAGCTCAGCTTCTAGATCTACAACTCCTTCCTCTTCATTTTTTGATTCTTCCTCTGCTTCTTTGCCTTCAAGAGCATCTTCATACTTTTCAGATTTATCTTCAATAGGAGCATTTTCTTCATCCTCTATTTCCAAGAAGAGAATTTCTTCTCATTTACTATCTGAGGATCTTTCATCACTATCACTTGAAACCTTGCTTGTCTTGTCCCCATAAAAATTCTTCTTATTTCTCTAAAAATACTTCTTTTCATGCATGTTTTGACCATACCTATTTTTCTTTTCATACCTGGATTTTATTGCTTTCTTTCTCTTATGATCTTGCATTGGACATTTTGAGTCCCAAAGCTAAAATGTTGTAATTGATGTCAAAAGGTTATTTGATGTCAAAAGGATCTATGATGGCATGCACTATGTTTTGTGAAAGTGAAAGGAAGGATTTTTGTGAAAACCAAGGTAGAAAAAATAAAAGGTTTTATTTAAAACTATGGATGGCATATTTGAAATGGATTTTTCTTAAAACCCAAGTTGGATTTTTGTTTCATCGAAAAAGGTGCCCCGGTGATGGAGATATTTAATTTTAAAGATTTAGTTTAAATTTTAATTTATTTAAAATTTAAATTTAAATTTTAAAATTAAATTAAAAGAATATTCATCGACGTCATAAAGGAAGGTTCAAAAGCACCGATGTTTCCAAGCTAAGGGAAGACATATATATATCCCATTAATTTTTTTGAAGAATATTATCCTTGCTCGATTAAGATTAATGATTTGTTTTTGTGAAGAAAGATCTCGTGTTATTTTCATTTTGTGAAGTAGCAAATATTTAAAGTGAATCACATCCATTTTCTAAAGCGTATTGGGCAGTGTGGTCTAGTGGCAACTTGATTTGTGCAAAGGTGTTTGTGGTAGGAAGGTTAAGTGCTCGATTCCTGCAAGCATAATTTTGGATTTATTGAGGTGCTCAAGGTGCATTTCTTTTTCGCTTGGTGAAAGGAGAACAAGAAGAGAGTGGTGCTTCTTTCATCATGATGAGCCCATAGATCGTGCGATAGCTTAGCCATGGCTAAGGGCATTTGCATTGGATAGGACGAGGGTTCTATTCCCCTCGAGGAAGGTATTAAGGTTTTTATTTATTTTGTTATTGCCTAAGGTGGAGTGATAAGGGGTAAAGGTGATTTGATAGTTGATGTATTGAATAACCTTAGGAATAAGGTTTTTTTTTTTTTTTAAATTGAAAAACCCCTTACGGGGCCACCTTGGTCTAAGAGACCACGAATAGGGGGTTCTACACCGTCAAAGTCACCCGGAGTCACACCCATCCCTGCCCGCACCAACATTATCAATTGGATTTTGGATACCCAATTTAGCTTTTTGGTAGGGTGGATATTCGAACCTAGGACCTCCCTTGGAGGATTTCCCTCTCCTCTCCAACTCACCTACAACACTTGGGTCTTAGGAATAAGGTTATAGTGGTTGTTTGAGTTGTGGAGTTAAATTTTTAATTGTGATTTTTTAAATTATTAGGAGTAATAAGGGTTATTGATAAAGTTCTTTTAGTGAAAGTTATTTTTGAGTAAGGATTTTCTTAAAAAAGAACTTTGGTGGATGTTAAAATAAAGTAGAAGTAATAAGGTGTTATTTGGACATTATTTTATTGTTGTGTTATTACTCAAGATCTCTAACCCTTGTTGAGATTGAAAAAGGAAAAGTGTTGAGTGTGGCAGATTTAGTGGACAACTCATAAGGCATAAAAAAGGTATGAGTAACATTCTCCATTGATTTTATTTGGGTGGTTGATTTCTGAAATATCATTGGAGTGAAAAGGATTGATTGTGGTTTCTTATTTGAAAATGGTTGGTTTAATGCTTCAAGGTTTTCTGGTTTGAAAGTTGTGATTAAAACCTTGTTTTATAAGCATTGTTGTTGGAGTGAGTTGTTGTGCAAAGAACTTGAACTTGAGCTAAAAAGAACATGAGTATAATTGTTATGTAAAGTGGTTGTTGAGTATTGTTGAAGGCATTTTGATTTGGTTGATTCATGCTTGGATTAGGGTTTGTGAGAAAGAGTTGTTCCTTGTGGTGATTGGTTGAGTAGAGTTGTTTGAGCCTAGTCAAGTGATTGTGTGAATTGGTTGTTCAAGTTTCATAAAAAAAAACTATTCTATATTCTTATTTGAATTGAGTTGAGAAAGAAATTGGATTTGAGTATAGAACATATTGAGTCTCTAACAATTCTCTTTATGCTTCTATGATATTGTTGAGTTGATATTAATTTGAGTTGAGATTTGAGTATAGAACATATTGAGTCTCTAACAATTCTCTTTATGCTTCTATGATATTTCTGAGTTGAGATTGATTTGAGTTGAGATTAGGATTTGAGTATAGAACATATTGAGTCTCTAACAATTCTCTTTATGCTTCTATGAGATTGAGTTGATATTTTGTTGAGCTGATTTGAGGTAAGTCTTTGAGAAGGCTTGTGGACTAATTTTGAGTAAGCTTTTGTGAAAGCTTGCTATGCATATTTGAGCAAGTCCTAGAGAGGACTTAATGAGAATATTTGGACAAGTTCTAAGTGAGCTTGTTGAGAATATTTGGACAAATTTTGAGTGAGCTTGTTGAGAATATTTGGACAAGTTCTGAGTGAGCTTGTTGAAAAGGTTTGAGTAGGTTTTGAGTGAACATATTGAGCATATTTGAGCAGGTTTTGAATGAGCCTATTGAGAAAATTTGAGCAGGTTTTGAGTGATCTTATTGAGTATATTTGAGCATGTTCTGAGTGAGCATATTGAGCATATTTGAGCAGGTTTTGAGTGAGCCTATTGAGCATATTTGAAGAGGTTCTGAGTGAACCTATTGATAGAGATTTGGAGATGACAGAGTATAGAGGATAGAGTCTTAGTGGATAGATATCCAACAACCAAGAAAATTGAAGTTATATTTGAGTGAGGAGTCTTCAAGTGGAGAGAGATCCACAAGTTAGTGTAGCAAAGAGATAGAGTCTTCTAGAATATCACTAGCCAGAGTAGAAGGGGAAAGATTTCTCCTATGGAAGAGATCCACAAACATGAGATTTAGGATATCAACATATCCTTTGGAAAAAGGTCCATAAATATTGTAATTGGGAAGGATTCCCAAGAGATTGATTGATAAAGTTTTAGCAAAATATTTTCTCTATGGATTAGCCCGCATTGGGTGAACCACGTAAATTGTGTCACTTTTGTGGATGGTGTTTTTGTGCATTGCTTTGATTATTGCTATTGATAATGTTATCTATACACTGCATAATATTGAATTGAAAATAAAATTAAAAAGTGGTCTTATACTGTTCACCCCCCTCTTAGTATAAACTTGTGTTCTTCAATTGGTATCAGAGTGGGTTCCTTCAAAAGAGTTTGATAGCTTGAAGGAAAAGTGGTCTAAGAACACAATGGATTAGAAGGATCAAAGAGACGGACCCTTAAATAATGCAATACCAATATTTTATGGATGTGACTTCTTATATTGGTGTATGTTGATGAAAGTTTACCAAATGGTACTTGGAAATGAAGTTTGGGATGTAGTGGAACTTGGATATGATTCAATAGTAAATCCTCCTATAGATAAAGAAGGTAAACTTATAATGCATGCAAATTCAAGAGCTATGAATGCAATTATAAAATATTTGTGTAGAGCAGAATCTATGAAGGTTATGGAATGTAAAAAAACAAAATAAATATGGTAACTTCTGTATGAAATATATGAAGGAGATAAAGGAGTCAGAATGGCTAAGATCATAAATCTCAAAGGATAATTTGAGAACCTAAGAATGAGGGATGATGAAAATATTCATGACTATCTCAACAAGGTTGATGAACTTGTACATGAAATAAAAGGTCTTGGAATGAAGGTTGGTGAATCTGATGCTTGTGAAAAGATCTTGAGGACTCTTCCAAAAAGGTATAGTGAAAAGGTTTCTTCTATAGAAACATCGATTGATAGTGATTCTTTGACAAGGAATTCTTTGCTTGACATACATACTACTTTTGAGATAAGAACAAAAGATCCTATTCCTCCGAAAGAAGATGCTTTCAAAGTAGACAAAAATAAAAAGGGAAAGAAGATAGAATCAAGTAGTGAGTCATCCAGTGATGAAGAAGCTTATTATGGCAAAAGAGATAGAGGTTCCATAAGAACCATAGATCTAAGATCTATCAAATGTTTCAATTGTGGACAGTATGGACACTATGAAATAGAATGTAAAGAGCCAAAACACAACAATGATGAAGAAAAATAGGATCACAAATACAAGGAATTAGCAATACATAGGTACTACAAGAGAAGAAATAATGGACAAAGAAAATAAGGAAATACGTTCTTCCAGAGACAAAAGAGAAGCTACTATGCGAAAAATACAAGTACTCAATTGATAGTGATGCTAGTTTTTCAGACAATGATAGAGATGAAGTCCTATTTCTAGTTAAAGAGAAAGATCCAGTTAAGAAAAGGACTCCAGTTATTCTCAAATGTTTTAGATGTGGCAAATTTGGACATCTTGAATATGATTTCACTAGGGATGGTTATAGTTTTAGTGATGATGATTTTGAAGATGCACTTGAAAAACCATATGAGAATCTTCTAATGGCTTTGGAAGATAAAGAAGATGATCCTATAGAAGACAAGCCAAAAGAAATAAATAATATGGAAAAGGGTAAATAAATAGAGGATTATTCAGTAGAGAATGGCTATGATCTCAAGGGAGAACTTATCTATGCCCTTGATACAGTAAAACAGGTTAGAAAGCAACACTCCAAGCTTGAAATTTAGTTTCAAGAATGTGATGAAGAAAGGTTATTGCTCATAGAGGATTTAGAGAAGTCAAAGGCTAAGGTAATCAAGTTTAAGGATAAGTTAGAAGCAAATATTTTGGAATGTGATAAGTTAGCACAAGAAGTGGCTACTCTAAAAGAAGACTTAAAGGACTCCAAGAAAAAGATGAAGAGTTTCACAAATAGCTCTAAGAACTTGGATAAGTTCATCTGTAGACAATAGCGAACATCATGTTCAATAGGTCTTGGTTTTGGAAAGGTTCAAAAGAAACAAGAAAAGGAATCTACTTCAAGTCTTGATTAAGAAGAAACTTTAGAAGAAGACACATCAGAATAAGACATTTTAAGTGAAAGTGGGACATCAGAGGATGATTTGGACAACAAAGAGTTCAACAAAGAGAGGAACAATGCACAAAGAAGATACAGATGGAACAACAATCAAAATAGGATACCAATGAGATCAAGACAAGGAGGGTTCAAAGGAAGTTGCTTTTCATATCACAGGTTTGGATATATGGCTTCACAATGCAGGACACATGAAAGACAAGAATATGGGAAAGGATAGCTTTTCCATGGGTATTGCTACTCATGCAATGGGTTTGGTCACAAGGCAATGAATTACAGGATTCATGGCAAAAGAGGATATTGTTTCACTAAGAGGTATCCTAAGACATTTGCATCTCCAAGGAATAATAACATTAAGTTTTATAAGTGTAATAATTATGGACACATGACAAGTGGTGTAGAGCAAATATTCTAGAAGCAAGCATGAACAGGAACATAAATATGAACAAGAACAGGAACTTGGATGAGAACAAGAATAGAAATAGGAACATGAATATGGATGAGAACAAGAATAGGAATAGGAACAAAAGTGATGACAAAAATAGGGATGATGACTTGGAAAGAAATAGTAAGAGGATTCAGAAAACTCATAAAGGAAGAGATAAATATAAAGGTAAAGAGCAGTGCTTTTAGGGAGTATAAATACTCCCACCCCAAAATTAAACACCTCATGAGGAGGTGGTGGAGGGGCTAAGCTAAGAGGCTCATTCTTAGCCTCGAACCCCAAAGGTTCCCCTTTGCCATTGATGACAAAGGAGGAGATATTTGTGTATATTGGGGAGAGTTTTTGATATGGGGAGAGATTTGATATTTGAGAGAGCATTGAGCTAGGGGAGCAAAGTCCTAGGGGGAGCAAAAAAGAAGGTCAAATTTTAGTAAAAGGATATGGGTTTCCATCAATGAAAAAGGGGGACATTGTTTTACATTTTAAGTCCCTAAGCTAAAATGTTGTCATTGATGTCAAAAGGATCTATGATGGCATACACTATATTTTGTGAAAGTGCAAGGAAGGGTTTTTGTGAAAACTAAGGTAGGCAAAATAAAATATTTTATTTAAAACCATGGATGGCATATTTGAAATGGGTTTTTCTTAAAACCCAATTTGGCTTTTCATTTCATCGAAAAATGTGCCCCGGTGATGGAGATATTTAATTTTAAATATTTAGTTTAAATTTTAATTTATTTAAAATTAAAATTAAATTAAAAGAATATTCGTTGATGTCATAAAGGAAGGTTCAAAAGCACCAACGTTTCCAAGCTAAGGGAAGGCATATATATATATATATATATATATATATATATATATATATATATATATATATATATATGCCATTAAAATTTTTGAAGAAGATTATCCTTACTTGATTAAGATTAACGATTTGTTTTTACGAAGGAAGATCTCATGTTATTTTCATTTTGTGAAGCAACGAATATTGAAAGTGAACCGCATCCATTTTCCAAAGTGTGTTTGGCAGTGTGGCCTAGTGGTAGCTTGGTTTGTACAAAGGTGTTTGTGGCAAGAAGGTTAAGTTTTTGATTCCCGCAAGCGTCATGTTGGCTTTATTGAGGTGCTCAAGGTGCATTTCTTTTTTCTTGGTGGAAGGAGAACATGAAGCAAGTGGCGCTTCTTTCATCACGACAAGCCCGTAGCTCGTGTGATAGCTTGGCCGTGGGTAAGGGCATTTACATTGGATAGGATGAGGGTTCGATTATCCTCAAGGCAGGTATTGAGGTTTTTATTTATTTTATTATTTCCTAAGATGGAGTGATAAGGGGTAAAGGTGATTTGATAGTTGATGTATTGAATAACCTTAGGAATAAGGTTATAGTGGTTGTTTGAGTTATGGAGTTAAATTTTTAATTGTGATTTTTGAAATTATTAGGAGTAATAAGGGTTATTGATAAAGTTATTTTAGTGAAATTTATTTTTGAGTAAGGGTTTTCTTAAAAAATAACTTTGGTGGATGTTAAAATAAAGTATGAGTAATAAGGTGTTATTTGGACATTATTTTATTGTTGTGTTATTACTCAAGATTTCTAACTCTTGTTGAGATTGAAAAAGAAAAAGTGTTGAGTGTGGTAGATTTAGTGGAAAACTCATAAGGCATCAAAAATGTATGAGTAACATTATCCATTGATTTTATTTGGGTGGTTGATTTCTGAAATATCATTGGAGTGAAAAGGATTGTGGTTTCCTATTAAACAATAGTTGGTTTAATGCTTCAAGGTTTTCTAGTTTGAAAGTCATGATTAAAACCTTGTTTTATAAGCATTGTTGTTGGAGTGAGTTGTTGTGCAAAGAACTTGAACTTGAGCTGAAAATAACATGAGTATCATTGTTATGTAAAGTGGTTGTTGAGTATTGTTGAAGATATTTTGAGTTGGTTGATTCATGCTTGGACTAGGGTTTGTGAGAAAGAGTTGTTCCTTGTTGTGATTGGTTGAGTAAAGTTGTTTGAGCCTAGTCAAGTAATTGTGTGAAGTGGTTGTTCAAGTTCCATAAAACAAACTATTCTATATTCTGATTTGAATTTAATTGAGAAATAAATTGGATTTGATTATAGAACATATTGAGTCTCTAACAATTCTCTTTATGCTTCTATGAGATTGTTGAGTTGATATTGATTTGAGTTGAGATTGGTATTTGAGTATAGAACATATTGAGTCTCTAACAATTCTCTTTATGCTTCTATGAGATTGCTGAGTTGAGATTGATTTGAGTTGAGATTGGGATTTGAGTATAGAACATATTGAGTCTCTAAAAATTCTCTTTATGATTCTATGATATTGAGTTGAGATTTTGTTGAGCTGATTTGAGGTAAGTCTTTTAGAAGGCTTGTGGACTGATTTTGAGTAAGCTTTTGTGAAAGCTTGCTATGCAGATTTGAGCAAGTCCTAGAGAGGAATTATTGAGAAGATTTGGACAAGTTCTAAGTGATCTTGTTGAGAATATTTGGACAAGTTATGAGTGAGCTTGTTGAGAAGATTTGGACAAGTTCTGAGTGAGCTTGTTGACTAGATTTGAGTAGGTTCTGAGTGAACCTATTGATCAAATTTGAGCAGGTTCTGAATGAGCCTATTGAGCAGATTTGAGAAGGTTCTGAGTGATCCTATTGAGAAGATTTGAGTAGGTTCTAAGTGAGCCTATTAAGCAGATTTGAGCAGGTTCTGAGTGAGCCTATTGAGCAGATTTGAAGAGGTTCTGAGTGAACCTATTGATAGAGATTTGGAGGTGATAGAGTATAGAGGATAGAGTCTTAGTGGATAGAGATCCAACAACCAAGACAATTGAATACAGGTTTGAGTGAGGAGTCTTCAAGTGGAGATAGATCCAAAAGTCAGTGTAACAGAGAGACAGAGTCTTCTAGAAGATCACTAGCCAGAGCATAAGGGAAAATAGTTATCCTGTGGAAGAGATCCACGAACTTGAGATTTAGGGGATTAACATCTCCTTTGGATAGAGGTCCATAAATATTGTAATTGGGAAGGATTACCAAGATATTGATTGAGAAAGTTTTAGCAAAATATTTTCTTCGTGGAGTAGCCTGTATTGGGTGAACCACATAAATTATTTTTACTTTTGTGGATGGTGTTGTTGTGCATTGCTTTTATTACTACTATTGATACTTCTATCTATACACTGCATAATATTGAATTGAAAATAAAAGGAAAAAGTGGTCTTATACTGTTCACCCCCCTTCTTAGTATAAGCTTGTGTTCTTCATCTTGTTTCTCTTCACTACTACTACTACTTCCAGCTTGTGGATAGTTAGAAGCATAGTGACCATATGTTGGCCATTTTGTATTCATTGGGAATTTTGTTCAAGATTTTGAGTTCATTTTTTGAATGTAGCGATAGTATATACTTGCATCTTTGGCTTCTATATGTAATGTTTTAAATAATTGCACATTTCTGATGCATGTTCAAAAAGTTCCTTTTTGAATTTATCTTTGTAAATATTAATGGAGAAATGTCTACTTAAGTCCAAAAGAATGAAGAAGACAAGTCCTGAAGAAGAACTTGGTTAAATCACCATATATTTACGTTCGCCCCTAAGGAGGGGCGAACGCCCCATTCGCCCTTGAAAGGGGTGAACATGTTTAAAAGCTTACAAAGGTGAAAGCACTAGAGCGCAAGGTCGCGTTCACCCTAACATTGGGGTGAACACGTCGTTCACCCTTCTTAGGGGCGAACGCGCTTTGACGACATTTGGAGGTGTGCACGCCCGAACCATATTACGTTCACCCTGGTTGAGGGGTGAACATCCCGTTCACCCCTCCCATGGGTGAACCAACATTTTGGTGAATTGAGATCACGTTCACCCTTCTTGAGGGGTGAATGCCCCATTTGTCCTTTTTAGGGGTGAACATACTTTCATTGTAGTCACGTGTGCGCCTTTCAATTTGCAATGGGGCGAAACAAATGTTGAGGCAAAAATAAATGTGGGCGAATGGAAATTTGGTCAAGGATTCAAAGATGCTAAGTTTTACGCATTTAATTAAGGATGCCCTCAGTTACTCCATTTTGTGGATCACGAAGGGGAAGGCGAGAAGAAACGAGTTTTCATGATTTCCAATGTACCAAAGGCGCTCTAAAGAATTTAATGTCTTTTTTGCAATCCGTGCACCCTCGCCCGAGTTACAGATTTTTAGGAATTTGTCTTCTCAGGAGGATGGATTTTCAAAGAATTTGAGGAGGATTTTGTTGGTTTTGTCTTTGATCTCGGGACATTTTATTCTCCTATGTATTAAATGAAAGAGGCGAAAACCTCTATAAATACTAGACAAATTTCATTGTAAAAGGAAGGAGGTTAGACATTTTGCGAGAGATTTCTCCAAGCTCTCTGCATTAATACAAGGCATCAGATTTTTGAATTTGCAAGTGATCTTGTGTGTGGTTACTTTCTGTGTAGTGTGCTTCTATTTTCATTTGCTCATCTTGTTTGTTGTTCTATTTAAATTCTATCATTGGATTTAAAATTGCTAATAAGAAGGTGAATGTTGGAGCGCCATTTTGATAGTTGCTATGGCCAGATCATGAGCTTGTTCTGTTCTGTTTCCTTTTACAAATGCTACTTTGTGCTTGGGTTTTTTCCTGCTAGTTAGTCTAACATCAGTCTTGTACTTTGGCCTATGGCCATATTTCCCATTTCTTTCCGCATTTTCCCAATTTCTTTCCTGCATCCTTAGTCTTTTACCAGTGTAGGATTTAGTTAGGGAACCAGCCCTCTCTGGAGATTGGCACGGAGGACATCTCTTTCCTCTGGCCTTTCAATGTTGGTCGTATCTAGGGTGCATAAACGTAGTGTTTATCAATTAGGCAGATATTTGACCAACAATTTTTGGCATGCCTGGTGGGACTATAAGATTCCACTTCCAGCAGTGTTAGGTTCGGTGTTCGCCTTTCTGCTGAGATTAGAACATCTGGCGACTCAATTTTATCCAGAACTCCATAGGTGTGAGGACGGTGAAAGTTGTCTCTCATGAATACAAGATCGAAAGCCAAGAATCCTGATAATCAAATTGAGTTTTATGAACTTGATATCCAAAGGTTAGGAGAGCATCCTCAAATAGCCACTTTTCGATGGACGTCTTCACTCCCTCATATCCCATCCATACCATCTATTTCATCTTCTCGATTAGCTGGTGTGTTTTTCGCTCTCGTAAGTCCAGTAAGTACTACCACCAGTTTTCCTCAACCTCCGCCTAGTACAACCGCTAGCGCTCCATAGCCTACTCCCCATATTCCCATTCACATGGCTTAGAATCCCCCACCACACCAACAATAGCCCCCAAGGTAGTTCCCCGCATGGAACAACTCTAGAGCCTTGAATTTGTAGGCACAGAATCCAGTACCTCAAGCTACTCTGAAGGCTTTGCCAACATATGATGGTACTGGGAAAATTGCATATGAGCATATCCAAGATGTGGCCTCTCTTGCAACTATCCATGATATAACTGATGAGGATGTAATGATAAAACTTTTGGTTTTGTCGCTAAGGGGAAAATTGCTATATTGGTATCGATCCTTGTAGCCTGGTACCATTACTTCATGGGATCAATTGGTAGAGTTGTTGATTAAGAATTTCCATGAGCAAGTTGATCCGTATTCTTTGTTGCACCAGTTCACCATGATTCAAAGACATCCACAGGAAGAGCTTGTAGATTTTAATGTCCGATTTGCATGAAGCTGGCAGAGAGTTCCAGATGGTTTGTGGTCGACGCATGAGCAAGCAACATTTTATTATCTTCGAGCGCTCAGTACTGATATCGATATGGTGGTGCACCAAGCCAATGTGACCACATTCCTAGATCTGTACACACAAGCTCAAAAGGCCGAATCAGATTTAATTGTTGTAGGTAGACTTCCTCCGAAGGCAACAATACCTATTCTCCCTAATCTCCCATAATATCTTTACTCTAATGCATTCTCGTAGCCTATGCCATCAATGTATCCAGTCCCTTCATGGAATTTGGCCCCCCTCAAGTGGCCCCTATCCCTATCCCATAGTCATCCGCTATGAGCTTTCCATGATTTCCTGCTTCATCAGTACCTCCACAACCTTCATCCATTTCTTTTCCAACATTGCCAGCACCTCCAACCCCTTTACCATTACCCACGCTACAAGCACCTTTGCCGTTGCTAGCATTGACCCCATCGCCCAATTCAGATCCCCTCACCACTTTGTTACAAGAAGTGAAATCCAATAATGCGGCTTTGAGGATGATATCTAATGAGCTTACAATGGTGAGGAAAAAATAAGCCGAAGCTGAGTTTCGATCAAGAAGATTTTAGACTCCACCAATCACCCGAGAGCAAGCGTCTACCAGTAGGGGACCTGAGAAAAACACCATGGTGCAAGTAAATGATGAAGTTAATGTGTCCGAAAGAGCATATTGGTGTTCTACATGCAATGATCCTCATGGTGAAGATACATGTATGGTGCATTTGAACTATGTTCAGACATTGGTGGACAGTTCCTCGGGCGGGCAAGTTAATATGATTCGAGAAGTGGAGCATAATTGTATGATGTCATCCCTAGAGCAAGTTTCAGTCCTCACTAGGTCTAGGAAGAAGCCGGTGATTGTTGATCCCACGGAATTGCAACCTTTGAAAGTACCTACAGAACCAAAAGCATAGGAAGAAAAGTGGTCATCCTCGATGAAGACTCCTGATGTTAGAACCAAAGGACCTGATGTTGTTAAGGTGAAAGATCTATTTCCTAGGCAAGCTCAAGATAAAGTGCAAGCTAAGCCTTCAACTTCACAACCTACGATGACCGCTCCAGTTTCTAGCGAAACAAGAGAGCAAGCTAAGGAGAGACTCAAGTATCCTTCATTAACTAAAAGGCAAAGAGTAGAAGCTACGCAATAGTATCGAGATAAGTATGAGCGGCCCCTGGAGGAAAAAGACTCAGCTGCTCATAGCTACAGTATTGTGGAAGAAATGAAGAAAATCCTAGCAAGGATTAGCTTGTACGATGCATTGTAGTTACCTGGGCAGATTGATTTGTTACAAGAATCCTTGAAGACTACCAAGGACCAAAAGAAATATTGTTCACAAATAGTCTTGGCTCAAGCGCTCCCCACTTCAGTGATAGGAAAAAATAGGCCTCCCCCATTTTATTTATCTTTGAGAATGGAAGGGTGGATCATGCATAATTGCATGATTGACTCTAGTGCTGCAACTACTATCATGCCAAAGGTAGTATGTGAAGTAATGGGGATGGAGTATACAAGGAGTAGTCCAAGAGTGTTGCAGTTGGATGGAACTCTAGTTAAGACTATTGGGGTAATCAAGGACATTCCAATTGTGCTCCATAGTATGCCATAAATTACTGTCATCCAGGAGGTGGTGGTTGTTGATTTGGAGCCCTATTTTAGCATGTGCCTTTCAAGGGAATTTATAGCTAAGCTTGGAGGTTATCTTTCCCTAGATTATTCACATTTGGAGATACCATTCAAGGGAAGGTGAATCCACATTTATAATGAGAAGCCTTCACCTTTTCATATTGAAAATATAGAGGAGGCAGAACAAGTTCCAGGCACGGTAAACATGATGACCAAAGAATTGGAGGAAGTTGATCTAGTTGAAGAAGCACTTGATGAGCTTCGCCTAGAGGAGGAGTTTTTACTGATAGATTTCAATGCTATGATTGGGATAGATATTGGTTGTTACTCAATCCAGAAGATAGAACAATCCGAAAAGAAGGTCCTTGAGTCTCTAGAACCTATTTTGCACCAGTTATGGAAGTTGTTCTTTGATGGTGCTCGATGTAAGAATGGTGTAGGAGTAGGTATTGTATTGATTTCTCTTGAGGGAATATAGAAAACTTACTCCTACAGATTGACCTAGAGCTGTACAAATAATGTAGCTGAATACGAAGCGTTATGCCTTGGCTTGAAGAAAGCAGAGAAATTGGGAATTGAATAGCTATAGATTTTTGGTGACTCCGAGCTTATTGTCAATCAAGTTACAAATAGATGCATGTCAAAGCAACATTATTTGAAGGCTTACCACAACAGAGTGTGGGATCTGTTAGAAGCATTTAAAGCTTTGAATATCTAGGTGATTCCTCGAGAATAGAACAGACATGCTAATATTTTAGCTTCCCTTGGCGCTAATTATTCTCCTGCTGAGCAAGTGGTCCGAAAGCCAAAGACGGTGAGGGTAATTTATAGGCCTTCCATTCCAGATAAGAATCTCTATTGGCAAGTGTTTGATAATGATGAGAAAATAGTGAATTTTTTGCTCAAAGAAGTTGCTAATGTCGATGATAAAGTCCTTGTGGAGGAAGAAAAGGAAGGAATGATTCAGTTGAGAAATAATCATATTCCTAGGGGATTGATTACATTAGAAAGCTTGTTTGATCAGAATGATAGGGCTGATAAACATAGGATTAAGGTGGATGCCAAGGAATATAGAGAGTTGCAGTTGGAACCAGGAAAGATCATTAATATTGGGACTGATTGTGAATCGGATGAGATTGAAGGCATTAGAAATATGTGCTACGAATATCCAGATATTGTAGCATGGAGTTATCAGGACTTGAAAGGATATGACAAGAATGTGATTCAACACACTATTGAGTTACAAGAAGGAGTTAAGCCTTTTCGGTAGAAACAACGTCCTATTAATCCTAAGATTGAGATCCTCATGAAGGCAGAATTGTTGAAGATGCTTGAGGCAAAGATCATTTATCCTATTAAGCATTCCACCTGGGTAGCGAACCTGGTTCCTGTAAGGAAGAAGAATGGAGACATACGTATGTGCGTTGATTTCCAAAATTTAAACCAGGCATCACTCAAGGACCATTATCCTCTGCCTCAGATAGACCAGATTCTTCATGTTGTGGCTGGCGCCCAGAGATTCTCATTGCTAGATGGCTTCTTTGGGTACAATCAAATTTGGGTAAAATATGAGGATCAATATAAGATGGCGTTTACTACTAAGTGGGGTACATTCGCTTACCAACGGATGCCCTTTGGGCTTTCAAATGTTGGTGCTACTTTTTAGAGAGCCATGGATGTCACCTTTGGTGAGTTGCTAAATAAAATCATTGTAATATATCTTGATGATATGACGGTGTTTTCACATTGCAGAACAGATCATGTTACCCATCTGAGGCAAATATTTGAGAAGTGTCGAGAATTTGGGATTTCCATAAATCCAAAGAAGTCAATTTTCATGGTTAAAGAAGGGAAGTTGTTGGGCCATGTGATCTCGCAAGAAGGATTGGCCATAGATCCTGCATGGGCCGAAGTGCTCATGAAACTATCGTTACCCACCAATAAGAAAAACTTGTAGTCCTTCTTTGGACAAATAAACTTCATTCGCAAGTTTATTGCTGACTTCACCCAAGTCTTCAAGCCCATGACTGAGCTCTTGAAGAAGAATGTTGAGTTTAAGTGGACAGAAGCTAGGAAGCGAGCATTTCAAGAAATCAAAGAGAGAATTACTCAAGCGCCAGTTTTGATCAATCCCGACTACTCCAAAGACTTCATCCTCTATGCAGTAGGTGAGAAGGAGAGATATGCTGCCATGCTAACATAGAAACAAGATGATGGCGAGGAGAAGCCTATTGCTTTTCTAAGCCAGGTTATAGCGCCACACCAGGAGAAGTACAACTTTATAGAGAAGCAAGTTTATGCAGTCATGAAAGCATTGAAGAAATTTTGCCACTTTGTTTCCCAAAGTAAGACTGTGGTTTACGTCATTCATCCTGATGTTCGAAACTTCATAGTCCAAGGAGAACTGGGAGAAAAAAGGGTTGGTTGGGTCACAAAGATCCAGGAGTATGATGTGGAGATCCGACCGACGAAACTGGTTCATGGACGTGCTCTGTGTCAAGAGCTGGCCAAAAGCGTTGTTGCTGAAATGACTGAAGCAAGTCATGAAGATGTGATTTGTGTAAATAATGCAGTAGGTGACAAGGAGTGGACAGAGGAATTAGTTGATTACTTTACTTCTGGAAGGTGTCCTAGCCACCTTGATCCCTCACAACATCGACGGTTCAGATTGCAAGCGCTCAGGTATGTGTTGTTGCCTAATGGGCTATATTATAAAAATATTGATGGTGTACTCCTTAGATGTGTAAAAGCTTTCGAGAAGGGAAAAATTTTGGAGGAGTTCCATTTTGGGCTATCAGGAGGACATTATGCAGGCAGACCTATGGCTCTAAAAATTATTTGGGCAGGATACTATTGGCCAACTTTGTTCGTCGATTCGCATAAAATAAGCCAGCAATGTGATAGTTGTCAAAGATATGTGGGTCGGGTCAGAAAAGGAGCATTACCGCTACATCCAATCTAGGTGGAAGCACCCTTTCAATAGTGGGGACTTGATTTTATAGGTGTTATTGATCCGCACTCCTCTGCAGAACATAAATATATCCTGATCGCAATAGATTACTTCACCAGATGGGCGGAAGCTATACCCACCAAGAAAGCTGATCAGGCGACTGTTATTTCTTTTCTGGAAAGCCTCATCACCCGATTTGGTATACCAGATTCTTTGGTCACTGACAATGGTACTCCCTTTATCGAAGCCAAAATTATAGAATTCGCCAGAAGATATGGTATTTACCTGAAGACATCTTCCAATTATTACCCATAGGGGAATGGATTGGTCGAGTCTACTAACAAAAATTTGTTGCGGATTCTAAAAAGAATAATGGGTGACAATAAGAGGAGTTGGCACTTATTATTGAATCAGGTGCTTTGGGCCGACCGCATTTCAGTAAAGAAGTCTATAAAGACCTCCCTGTATGCTTTGGTTTATGGGAAAGAAGTTGTCCTTCCTACCCATATTGAGCTTCCTGTGCTACAAACTTTGTAGATGTTCCAAGATGAAAACGAAGAAAATAATCCTATGGAGGCAAGATTGGCGTAGTTGTTACAATTAGAAGAAGAAAGGGAGTGGGCTTACCACACTTTCACCGAACATGCTATAGAAATGAAGAAGTGGTTCGGGAAAATAACAACTGACCGGAGCTTTCAGGTGGGCGATCTAGTATTAAAATGGAATGAAAAGAAATCCAAGCCCGGAAAACATCATAAGTTCGATGCAATATGGGAAGGTCCTTTTCGGATCTCTGCTGTCACTTCTGCTAATGCATTCCATCTCTATGACATGGAAGGGTACGAGCTTCCTATTTCGATGAATGGCCTTCATCTGAAGGCTTATATTTCATGATTTCAAATTGAAGGTAACACCCTGTATATATGTAAATATTTTCTGTGTTTTCGATGGTTTTGCATAAATATATATTTAAAAAAAAAAATCTTGTTCGCCCGAAAATGATTAAGTCAAGTTGGGCAACGACGATGTTGAAGAGGCTTCGCGTTCGCCCTATGCAAGGGGTGAATGCTACGTTCACCTATCTTTTGGGTGAACGTGCTTTCATGATGTCATCGGGTGAAAAGCAAAAGAGAAAAAGGGTTTCGCGTGGCACTTTTAAAAAAGAAAAAAAAAGAGAGAAAAAATCTTGTTTTATAAAATAAAAAGCGTAGCGCTTAAAAAGGAAAGAAAGTTATGCTCAAAGCTTTTTAAGGAAAAATCTATTTTTAGGGAAAAAATAAATAAAAAGAGCATGACCATGAAGCTCTAAAAACTCAGTCGCCCGCATAGAAGGAAACACTTTCGCACGAAGATGAGAATCTCCCATGAACTCGTGAGCGCCTGAAGGACTTTCATCGAAGAAGAGATTTCCAGAAGCATGTTGTCTAATTAAATGTGATCCGGGGTACGTGGTGATAATCGGAAGCAGTAGGTGCCAAATTTGAGCAATAATTTCCAAACGTGGGAGGCATTTGGATTGAGCTTTCCAAGATGGCAGTAAGAATTAATGATTGGTTGATTAATGGCTAGGTTGGCTCCCCTAGTAAGCTTCGGGTGCCAGGGCACACTTTTCTATGTGATTGCACAACATAGAAGGCACGAGTCTCTAGGAGAATCTGGTGATAAATCGAAGGGAAGGGTTTTTGTGCCTTGGAAATAGCGTATGAGTGGTTTTTCAAGGATTATTCCTCTTCGAAGATGCATCTGCATTTAATTTTATAATTACTGCAGTAGTTGACAGTGCTCCTATAAATTTTGGGAGGTAAAAAGGCCAATCTTGTTTTCCCTTATTATTTTAAAATTTTTCCTGCTTTGTTGTGTCTTGCGTTTCAAGTGCAGAGGAATTTTTAGTAGAATTTTTAGAGGTTTCGAAGCAGAAAATTGTAGAGTTGTTCAATGCTTTGTCAGATAATATGGGCAGACACAATAAAGATCTGAATGAGGCGTAGGAGGTTGTAGAGGCAAAGCCAGCTAAGAAGTGAGAAAGAAGTTCTAGGGCTAAGAAATCTTGAAAGAACGACTATGTCGACCTAGACCCCTATGAAGATAAAATGGCAAAAATTGGAGATTGTTTGATTACACACAAGGGGGTCGATCGGTTAAGGCAAGAGGTTGAGACTACGGTGAGCCAGGGGGTTTCATTTAACAGTTGGCTCACAATGCCTCATAATTCGTAGCTTTCATGGTACCTATGTTCGCCTGTGCACCCATGCCCTGAGCTGGTACAACTAATTGCATAGTTTTATGATCCCTCTACCAAAGCTATGTGAAATTCTAGGAAAGAGATTCTCTTTACAATTACACCGGACGAGGTTCGAGAGGCTTTTGCATGTGGGTTGAAGGCCCCAAGTTATGCAATAAACAAGAAAGTTCATACAGACGAGAAGGAAGACAGGTATGTTTCCACAGTTACTATGAGACAATTTATGGAGACACAACTCATCAAGGAGCCGTAGATGGGGCAGCTACCGAATTTTCCCAAATCACTTTCAGAATTTAAGAGCCAAGATATTTATTCTATGCTTGCCTGGATTGTTGGGTTACCCTCGGATGAGACAATGCATAAATGGCAGGCGGCTATGGCTCAATGCATTTGCAAGGTGGAATTTTATTCTCCTACTGCTATGAGATAGGGTGGAAATCCAATTTATTTTGATTGGGCTGAGTTTATTTCTCGAAGGATTAATTCACAGTTGCAGAAGTTGTAGGATGAAAAGTCTAAGTCATTTTGGCACACTTCGCTACTGGTCTGGTTCTTTTTCTTTCAGATGTAGCATCACTTTTCTTTTATCATAGTAACACAGTCGGGAGAAAAGGATGAGCCCTTACCTATTTACAAGTGGACTCAGGTGTTGACGAAATGAGAGTCTGTGTACAACTTTAATAGCTGGTTTTTGGGGCCTACGATTGAACTACTTTGTGGAAACTGTGATAGGGTACCACGTGACTTGAGAGATGCCATTATTTCAGAAGAGAGGGGTGATATCTTTTTGCTCACTCAGGGCATGGTTGTTCAAATTTTTGGGTACATAGGTAAACCATTTTTGTTGCCTTATTTTTCTACTACGCACATTTTTGCAATGGAAGTTGTGTGTCAGGTAGATTAC
The DNA here is from genome assembly GCA_028583015.1 of Wollemia nobilis. Lineage (NCBI taxonomy): Eukaryota > Viridiplantae > Streptophyta > Pinopsida > Araucariales > Araucariaceae > Wollemia > Wollemia nobilis. Next base: position 17,250,271 of record JAQPPZ010003374.1, read on the forward strand.
GTCAATGACATATATGGCGTCGAGCGAGGGAAGAAGACAACCTACACTATGCCTTTTAAGTTTGGGAGTATAGAAGTGAACCAGGTTGGGAAAAATCACCTTTTGATGATGGTGCTTTAGGACCTGGGATTAATTGAGTTGCCACAACGATGGTGTTACGACCCTCTCAAAAATTTTTAGAAATTATCAAGGCGAAGACCTTTCATTGCTGCCCGTGCCCAGATATTCAGAAGTGGCGTAACAATTTTGATGGGCTAGACATGAACTGGCACATAGAGAAAATGTCCTCCCTTCCTCCATGGCATGATTATTATGAGCAGGAAGTGGAGTATAATCTAGAAAAGAATAAAACACATATTCCTCCTCCTGGTCTGTTCAGAACTGTTAAAGAAGCTAACCCCGAATGGAGCGAGGAGAAAATCATGAACTGGTGGGTGATGCGCATTCATCGCAGGAAGCCATATGCTGCTTATGGGTTGAAGCTTGATACTTAGTTTTCTGAAGCTTATGATAGATTTGTGGAATCATATCAACCCGTCGCTTTCACCATTATTTTGTCACAAAGCTTTCAACAGTCCAAAAGTGGCGAAAGTGAACCTGAGCAGGAGAACCCAATGGTTGAAGATGAGACCGAAGAAGAGGATGAAGAGGAACAACAGTATATTTTCTGAAGATGGTCTCAAAGGACAAAGTGCCCTCAGGAGGAGGCTCCCATGCCTAAGCAACAAAAATAGCCGATGGTGCCCCCATTTCCAAAAGCGGCCAAATGGCCTCGAACCAGCGCAACTACTACATCCACTATTACAGTGCCCATATCTTTGGGTGCTATGATTTCTATCATGTCGAGTTCCACAGCCGCTTATGTGACGATGAATCCTTCACCCAATAACGAGCTCCCTACTTCATTTGCACAAATATTTCCAATGGCACAACAAGAGGAGGAGCAACTTTCTGAGGATTCACATGATGAAATTTTGAATGAGGAAGTAGCTCTCGATGTTGGAGAGTAGGAAGGAGAGCGAGAAGAGGAGGTAGTTGCACAACCTCCTCCATCAGCTGAACAAGTGGTGCTTGCACCCCAAGGTACGTCATCTCTTCCCTCTTCCTCTCTCTCTCTCATGGAGCACGTAATGGTTTCTTCTTCGGTCCCATCTATCACATTTTCATCCCCTCCACTCTCTATTTCTCCATCCTTTGGTATTCCTTCTATTTCATTTTCCATGGTATCCTCTTCTGCTTCTACTTCTTCCACTTTCAAAACCATTGCTCCTCCTTTCATTCTCGCTCCTTCATCCTCCATTTCTTTCAGTTCATATGCATTCGGGTCAAATCCCTTTTCGCATCCCCTTCCCTCGATCATCACTACCTCTATCATCACTATTGTTAGTACGCAAGCTCCACCTAGGATTAGTGTAACTACAGCCACACTTGTGTCTACCACCTCATCCACCCTTTCTCTCTCTTCCACTATTCCCGCATCCGTTCCTCCACTTCTATCTATGTCGTTCATGTCCACTAGGCCTAGTCACTCAAAATTTTTATCCCTTTTACACCATTTTTGGAGCTGCAGACTATCCAAAATATGTAGGTAGCTTGAAAGTAGCCAGACATTAAAAAACTAAATCAGGTGCACCTGAGCTCTTCCCAATGGTTGAAAAGTATGCGGCAAAAAGAATCTTCGACATCGATGCGACCAATCAAGAAGGTGGCTTTTGATCCAATCACCAAGGAGGCTCATGTTACAACATTCACTCCACTGATCTAGAAACCCCAAGGTGAATTGCAGCCTGAGGATTACATTTTTGAGACCATAACTGAAGACCTGATGCGGATTAATCCCATTGAGAAAATGGGTAATATGTAGGTGGATATGAGCTCATTGTATCTGCACGGGGAGCACTATAAGGAGAAATATTTTGAGGTGCAAGATAAGATGCTTGAGCTTGAAAATGCCTTGGCCAAGAGTAGGGTGACAGAAGAAAAAATGGCCACTGAGAATGAATATCTATGCAATCAAGTCAAGGTACACTTGAAGGAGCATGATGCCGCTCGGATTGAAATGCATAGTCTTCAGTAGTAGGTAGAATAACTCAAGAAGCAGCTTGAAGAGAAAGTCACACCTATTCTAGGATTTTCATGTGACAGTGTTAAGGATGCTCACCTTCGCTCCACTTAAAATTCTATAAAATTGGCTATGCATGTTGTTAAGGTACTACAATACTTATGGGAAGCGCAGATATAGATCCAACTTGGACAACAAACAATTGATTCCATGGAGGAATTGCTTTTACCCTATATGGAGATAACTATAAAAATACAAGCTTTGTTGAATACCACTTTGCATATTCACCCCCTCAACGAGATGGATTACGCTTGGTCCCGAGCATGGATAACACTGTGGAGCTACTTTCAGTGCATGGACCTAGTGAGGGAAGGGTGGGCTGTTCTCAATACAATTGAGCATGAGCATACCATTTCAATGTCTCATTTTGAGACTATTGACAGGTTGGGTTTTACCACCTTCGTAGATGAATGGGGCGAACCTCTTTCGATGGAACAGTTGCAGGAACTCTAGCGTACATTCATTGAAGATACTTCAAAAATTGATGCCTTGGAAGAACCCCTTGCTGAAGCGCAAGTGTTGCCTTTGATGGAGAAGTATACGTGCTTGGAGCTGTCACTTTATGAATTGGCTCAATGTTCGAAGTGCCTCAGCTTGACAGATGTGCAGAATCTTCGCTTCATCTATGAGTCCCTCAATGTTCGTTGCTTGTTTACCATTGATGCTTGGCATGATGTTGTTCATGCTTATGAGGTTCTTTCAGAGACCATCATGGAGCAAGAGGAGAAAGTGGTGGTAGATCATGAGGTAGCGACGAAAGTAGTAGAGGAGGCTGAGCATGCTGAAGTACTCAGAGTCATGGTCGAGGTGGAGAGACAAGAGCGTGCATAGGCAGAAGCCCTAGATAATGTATCTACGATAGTGGTGTTAGCTACATCAGCTGAAGAAAAGGACTCTGCACCCAATGGATAAAGGCCTGGGATCACTTGCATCCATGCGAGCTGGATACCCCATGAGTCACCAAGAAATGTTGGCCATTTTGTATTCATTGGGAATTTTGTTCAAGATTTTGAGTTCAATTTTTGAATGTAGCGACAGTATATACTTGCATATTTTGCTTCTATATGTAATGTTTTAAATAATTGCACATTTTTTATGCATGTTCAAAAAGTTCCTTTTTGAATTTATCTTTGTAAATATTAATGGAGAAATGTCTACTTAAGTCCAAAAGAATGAAGAAGACAAGTCCCAAAGAAGAACTTGGTTAAATCGCCATATATTTACGTTCACCCCTAAGGAGGGGCGAACGCCCCATTCACCCTTGAAAGGGGTGAACATGTTTAAAAGCTTACAAAGGTGAAAGCACTAGAGTGCAAGGTCGTGTTCACCCTAACATTGGGGTGAACGCGTCATTCGCCCTTCTTAGGGGCGAACACGCTTTGACGACATTTGGAGGCGCGTGCACCCAAACCATATTACGTTCGCCCTGGTTGAGGGGCGAACATCCCGTTCACCCCTCCCATGGGTGAACCAACATTTTGGTGAATTGAGATCGTGTTCACCCTTCCTGAGGGGCGAACGTCCCATTCACCCTTTTTAGGGGTGAACATACTTTCATTGTAGTCACATGCGCGCCTTTCAATTTGCAATGGGGCGAAACAAATGTTGAGGCAAAAATAAATATGGGCGAATGGAAATTTGGTCAAGGATTCAAAGATGCTAAGTTTTACGCATTTAATTAAGGACGCCCTCAGTTACTCCATTTTGTGGATCACGAAGGGGAAGGCGAGAAGAAATGAGTTTTCATGATTTCCAATGTACCAAAGGCGCTCTAAAGAATTTAATGTCTTTTTTGCAATCTATGCACCCTCGCCCAAGTTACAGATTTTCAGGAATTTGTCTTCTCAGGAGGATGGATTTTCAAAGAATTCGAGGAGGATTTTGTTGGTTTTGTCTTTGATCTCGGGATATTTTATTCTCCTATGTATTAAATGAAAGAGGCAAAAACCTCTATAAATACTAGACAAATTTCATTGTAAAAGGGGGTTAGACATTTTGCGAGAGATTTCTCCAAGCTCTCTGCATTAATACAAGGCATCAGATTTCTGAATTTGCAAGTGATCTTGTGTATGGTTACTTTCTGTGTAGTGTGCTTCTATTTTCATTTGCTCATCTTGTTTGCTATTCTGTTTAAATTCTGTCATTGGATTTAAAATTGCTAATAAGAAGGTGAATGTTGGAGCGCCATTTTGATAGTTGCTATGGCCAGATCATGAGCTTGTTCTATTCTGTTTCCTTTTACAAATGCTACTTTGTGCTTGAGTTTTTTCTTGCTAGTTAGTCTAACATCAGTCCTGTACTTTGGCCTGTGGCCATATTTCCCATTTCTTTTCGCATTTTCCCAATTTCTTTCCTGCATCCTTAGTCTTTTACCAGTGTAGGATTTAGTTAGGGAACCAGCCCTCTCTGGAGATTGGCACGGAGGACATCTCTTTCCTCCGGCCTTTCAATGTTGGTCGTATCTAGGGCGCATAAACGTAGTGTTTATCAATTAGGCAGATATTTGACCAACACCATATTTACCACAATTTAAATATTTAACTATTTTAGTACCTTTGTGCTTTCTTGAGTCCTTGTTTCTTTTGCCATAGTTTTCTTCCTCATCACTAGATAACTCATCACTTGAATCTGGATTCTTATCTTTCGTCTTCTTTGCTACTTTGAAGGCTACCTATTTCTTGGTGATAGGATCCTTTCATATTATCATATCATAAGCTTTGATAGTTCCATGCAACTCATCCATAGTCAAAGTTTCAATATCTCTTGTTTCTTCTATGGTTGAAACCTTTTCATTATACCTCATAGGGAGTGACCTTAATTTTTTTGACAATCATCTAATTCTTCAACTTTAATCCTAGTACTCGCATGGATTAAACAACCTCATCCACACAAAGTAAGTATGTAGCAATGTATTCCTCATCTTTAATATTCAAGTCTTCAAATGTTTTCTTGTGATTTTGCAATTTTGCCATCTTGACCTTTTTGTCTCCCTCATATGTTTTCTTCAATATTTCCCAAATATCTTTTGCTAATTTGCAATGCATAGCTTTTACAAACTCTACTTCATGTAAACCACTTGAGATTTTATTCATTGTCTTTGCATTATACAAATATAGGATATTACCATATTTATTTGTAGGAGGACTAGCTGGAGGTGTGTATCCATCCTCAATTGCTTGCCATGTCTCATATCCTTGTGCCATCAAGTAAGTCTTCATTCTTATGTTATAGAAAGCATACTTGTTCCCATATAAAAATGGTGTCTTATTTATTGAATATCCACTATAAGATACCATTAGTGTTCCTATATACTTTTCATTCATTCTATTAAAATATTTCAAAGGAACCCACTCTGATACCAATTGAAGAACACAAGCTTATACTAAGAGGGGGTGAACAATATAAGACCAAATTTTACTTTTCTTTTCCAAATAATATTATCCAATATTATTAATGGCAATATCAGTAACATTAATCAAATCAATGCATAAATCATCACACACAATAGAGACACCAATTTAACATGGTTCACGTAATATGGGCTACTCCACAGATAAAATACTCCTACTAAATTTTGCTCTGGATGGTGAACCTCTAAAATAATTTTTCCCCCATTGCACTAGCTTATGAATTTTATCCATAGAAGACCTTTATCCTCACTGCCCTAGCTAATGGATCTCTATCCACATGATATTTTTATCTTCTACTATGTCACCTTCAAATCTTGCTCTCAACTCTGCTCAATCTCTATCTCAAATATGCACTACACAATGTCCTCGGTCTAGTACAAATTTGCTCTAACTCTATCTCAGATCTAGCACAAATATGCTCATAAATATACACCAAACTCTATCCTCAAGCCTTAACACAAAGCTTGATCAAATCAACAATCAAATCTGCTCAAATTTACCCCAAGCCTTGACATAAAGCTTGATCAAATCACCAATCAACTTTTCTCAAATTTACCCCAAGCCTTGACACAAAGCTTGAACAAATTAAACCTAGTCTTAATACTATCTCAAGTTATCTCAAGAACTTTCTCAATCCTACCCTCAAGTATTCACTAAGAATTACTCAAATCTACCTTGAAGTCCTCTCAAGAACTTGCTCAAGCCTACTCGCAAGCCTTAATTAAGACTTTCTCAATTCTACCTTCAAGTCCTCTCAAGAACTTACTCAATCCTACTCTCATATCCTCACCAAGACTTGCTCAAATTTACCTTTAAATCCTCTCAAAAACTTTCTCAAATTTTCTCTAGCATATGCTCAAATCTGCTCAAACACATGTTCAAAATAGTCCTTAAGCCCTCTCAAGATCTTGCTAAATTATGTCGTCAAGCCTTCACTAAGGCTTGATCAAACCTATCCATAAGATTTCATAAAATCTTGCTTAACTCTGTCCTTAAGATCCCTCAAGGACTTGCTCAATTATGTCCACAAGATTTCACAAAATCTTACTCTAATCTACTCTCAAGCCTTCACTAAGACTTTCTCAAATCTATCCTTAAGTTTTCACAAAAGCTTACTCAAATATGTCCTTAAGATTTCACAAAAGCTTACATACAAAACACCACTCAACTATCTTTTAGAAAAAACTCTCTTCAAACAAATTCTACTTGCCAATCTTCTTCTCACATTCAATCGCTCAAAAGTTCTTACAAAGGTAATTAATTTATTTTATTATTTTGAACAAATGGTTCTCACTCTTCATATCAAAACTTCCCAAAACTCATTTAACAATAACAGCCTAGATTTTTCTCAAAAATATATCTCAAGGATTTCCAAATAATTCAACAATAAGGTACACAAAACTTGCTCATACATTTCCAACAATGCTTATCAAACAATAATTTTCACTCTGCCTTATGTTTCATACTTTCATTCCAATCACTTCTAAAAAAAACATAATTTTCCTATACCTTTTTGCTTTGATGGAGATATGTCTTCAAAACCTATTTTTCTCACAACAAATTCCTTTTGTTCCACTTCCAAGGTTAGATAACAAAAGTCTATCTCAAAACCTCAAAATGAATATTTCACAATATCCACAAAATATTCCTTCTACAAATGTGCTTTGTGGAATCTAAAAAATATACTCTAAAATCCTTCTTTTGATACCAAGGAAAGTGCATTAATGCTTCATCACAATCTCACAAATACTCTTCTTCATAATGCAAAAGGTACAATAAAATTCAAACCAATTTTACACCTTATAACTCCTAATATTGCAAATTAAATAAACCCAACAAGATCACACATTACACAAACATTTTTTCACTATTACACATTTTAACTCCCTTTTTAAATTGATTCTCAATAAAACTATTTTAATCCAAGAACCCTTTTTAAAAATAACACAATAAACTTTATTTCATGCTTTTCTTTTAGCAAAAAATTAAAGTGTTTACCTTATAACTACCAAAACATCCCTTTTATCAAAAATTAAAATTTTTACCTTATAAATCCCAAAGCAACATTAATATTTGCATACCTTAGCACTTAGTACCTTAGGTATTAATTAAAAAATTAATGTGCATTGCCTTCATGGGAAGAATCCCGTTGCACTATGCTACCTACGTCAAGACCTCCCTGCTGCAACAACTTAGCACCAAGGGAAATGCCATCTAATCTATCCACACGGATGGAACCAAACCTTGATTTCACTTATCGTTAACCCTTTCCTGCCTCGATGATTGAACCATACAAATTTCTCCTTCTCTCTTTTCTATAGTTCAATAAATGAATAGGGCATATGATATTTCGATATTAAATTAATGTTTCCACCTTTGAATTGCGCTATTAATATACCTTTTAAGGTATTTACCTACAACATCATCGCATATTAAAAATTAAACTTTGGATTTGATTTATATTATATTTTAATTATAATTATTTAAATTCAAATGAATTTAAATATTAAAATTCTTTTTGGGCCTTTCATTAATTTAAAATATTAAACCTCTTTTAGGCCTTTAAGGGTAAACTTTTACCACCATCACCTTTAGAAAAAATTCATCAAATGATCTCATTATTTTTTCTCAAACACCATGGAATGGAGTTATCATATTAACCAACTTAGATATCAAGCCTTTGATATTAAACAATACCTTTTGACATTAATTCCATGAAATTTTGACATCAAACCTCTTGACATCAATGAAAACAAAACTTTCTCAAATTTCCAACAATCTCCCCCTTTGTCATTGATGTCAACCCTTTTTTATTTAAGCATCCCTTTTATCTTTTTCCAATTATGTTCCCCTTGAGAAACTAATCCCCCTGACTGAATGTTCTTTCCCTAACTCAAATATTTCCCCCTTTAACATCAATGGAAAAGGGACACTTTTGGGGCTAAAGATAAGACTCTTAGCTTAGCCCCCTCCCCACCTATTCTTGAGGTGATTAATTTTGGTGTGGGAGTATCTCTACTCCCAATATACAATGCTCTTTTTCTTTTTCCACCTTCTTCCTCAAATGATCCTTTCAATTCTTTTGAATATCCCTGTTCTTGCTTGTTCCTGAAAATTATTTTATACACCACTTGGCCATATGCCCAATATTATTGCACTTATAACACTTAATTTTGTGGTTCCTTGAAGGTGAAAATATCTTGAAGTTCCTCCTGGTGAAGCCATATCCATTCCTATCATGAACCCTACAATCTATTTCTTTATGACCAAAATGATTATGAGAGTAGCAATACTCTTGGAAGAGATGCCCATTTCTGAAATTTCTCTTAGTGAAACCATATTTCTTCTTTTCATGTGTCTTGCATTGCATAGTCTTGTGATCAAACCTGTTACATGAGAAACAATTTCCTTTGAAGAAATATTGGCTTGAACTCATTGGTATCTTAGTTCTTTCTTCCCTATGATGTTTCTAGTTCCATATGTTCCTTATTTGTGCATTGTTTCCTTTCTTAGTGAAATTTTTATTTTTCAACTTATCCTCATCAGTATCACTTTCTCCTTCACTTTCTTCTTATGAAGCTTCTTCTTATTTGGATCTTTATATTGACTCCTCTCCTTGTTCTCTTTGTCCCTCTTCAAAACCAAGTCCTATCTTTTTTTATTAAGATATTTGTACTTATCCAAAGTCTTTGAGCTTGTTCCAAACATGTGTAGCTTGTATTTAGACTCTTTCATTTCTTTCCTTAGTGAAACTACCTCTTGTACTAATATCTCATATTATAAGACTTTTGCTTCTAAATTTTATTTAAATCTCCTTATCTTAGCTATTGAGTTTGTCAGATCTTGTATAATATTTCCTTTCTCTTCATCATATTCTTGAAATTGAATCTTGAGTTTTGAATTCTGCTTCCTAACCTTTTTTAATTCCTTAAGAGTAGAAATAAGCTCAGCTTCTAGATCGACAACTCCTTCCTCTTCATTTTATGATTCTTCCTCTGCTTATTTACCTTCAAGAGCATCTTCATACATTTCATCTTTATCTTCAATATGAGCACTTCCTTCATCTTCTCTTGCCAAGAAGAGAATTTCTTCTTCTTCTCTATTTGAGGATCTTTCATCACTATAACTTGAAACCTTGCCTATCTGCTAAATTTTTTGAGAAGATGAGTTGTCATTGATGTCAAGCTTTCAGCACTAGTCAGTGGAAATTTTAGTGGGTAGCATCAGTTTCAGGTTCTCCAACAAGTGAAAAAAAATAGTCCATCTTCAATTGATCAAGACCCGGTTCCAAGTAGTCATATGAGGTCCAAAGGGAAAAGAAGAGGCCTAGGAAAATAATATTATAATAGTTTATTATAATATTAAAAGGAAATTTAAATTAATTATAAATTAATTAATATAATTTTATTATAAATAAATTTATTAATTAATTTAATTAACTTTCATGTTACTTAAGTTAATTATAAGTTAATTTTAATTTAATTATAAGTTAATTTTAATTTAATTATAAATTAATTTTTATTAATTTAATAAACCCTAAAAAGGGTTATAAAGAAACTTATAAATTGAATTTTAAATTCGATGGGAAGCACCGATGTATTACAACATCAAGACACTATGTATATATATGAAGGCAAAATCTTTGCCTTAGTTCTCCAAAGAAATTCATTAAATAGAATGCCCCTAAGTTTGAAAATGAGCGTAGAGAGAAAGCAACGATTTTTGTATGAAAATTCTTCAGTGAAATTAAAGGAATAAAGAGGATCAAGGATCCTTCCATTTTGTGCATGCACCGTGTATCATGGCAGGTTATAGCAGCAAGTGTTAAGATATTTACTGGCAGGAGGATGTAGGTTCAAATCTTGCGAGGTTCATGTTTTGCAAGGAATAAGGTTTGCATTTTATGAATGATATGCCTAGCACAAGGAACAAAGGGAGGCTAGTGCTTTCCCCTTCTTGTGGGAGGAACCTAGCCCATGTGGTGGGCTAGTACCTTGGTAAGGCATTCGACAGAGAGGTTTAGGGGTTGAAACCCATCGAGGATTTTTAGAGGATGAGACAAAGGTATGAACTGTTGATTGTGTTTGTTTTGTAACTTAATTTGGTATGTGCTAAGGTTGAAGGAAATAAAAATAATTTTTATGTGCCTAAGGTCAAAAAATAATTTTTGAGGGTTTGTAAGATTTAATTTTTGTGAGGTTGGTTGATAAGAATTATTGGAAACATTTGAGTGAGTGTTCATATGCTTGGAATAGGGTTTTTAAGAAAGGATTATTTCATTGAGTGATTGGTTGAGTAGAGCTGTTTGATCCTAGTCAAGTGGATGTGTGGAGTGAAATTTCAAGTTCTAAAAAATAAATTATTCTAAATTGAGTTGAGAAAGTGGTTAAGAGTTTGTGAATGTGAAGCATATTGAGTCTTTAACAATTCTCTATATGTTTCTAAAAGAGTGATTGAACGTGATTGAGCATTGTGATAAATGTGAAGCATATTTATTCTCTAACAATTCTCTTTATGTTTCTATGATATTAGACAAGTTCTAGTGTGGACTTGTTGAATAGATTTTATGCAAGTCTTAGAGAAGACTTATGGATAGATTTGTGTGAGATTTTATGGAATCTTACAATACATATTGAGGATAGATATTGGGGATAAATTTGAGGATATATATTGAGAAAAAAATTGAGGATAAAATTTGGTGCATATTTTAGGACAGATTTGTGCCAGATTAAAAATAAAGATTGAGCAGATTTGTGCTAGATCAAAGTACTGTGTTTAGTACAGATTTGAGATAGAGCTTTGAAGGTGACAAAGTATAAAGGATGATAGTATCTAGTGCATAGAGATCCATTAGATAGGGTAGTGAGGATAGGTGTCTTAAGTGGATAGAGATCCATTAGCCAGAGCAGTGGGGACACTAGTTATTCTAGAATATCATCAGTCAAAACTAAGGAGAAAGAGTTCTACTATGGATAGAGATCCATGAAATTGATTAGGTAATTTGTGTCTCCTTTGGATAGAGGTCCATAAAAATTGTACGGAAAGGATTCCCAAGAGAATTTATTTGAGAAAAAATTATAAGGAATATTTTCTTTGTGGAGTAGTACACATTGGGTGAACCATGTTAAATCATATCTCTCATGTGTGTGATACTTTGTGTGATGTTTACTACTTTAATATTGCTAATGTTATCATTTGGATGAAAAAGCAAAAAGTTATATCTTATACTGTTCACCCCCCTCTCAGTATAAGCACATGTTCATCAATTGGTATCAGAGCAAGTCTCTCCATAAAAAGACTAACAAGTTGGAGGAGGATCCATCAAAAACACACATGACTTAAAAAATGAAAAAGAGACCATGTTTGATATAAAAGAGGAATTCTTTGCTACTATCAAAAAAATATAAAAAAAATGAGAGAAGAATTCAAGATTGAAAGAACAAATTCAAGAGGATGAAGAAGCAAGGATGGAACTTCTACAAAATATCACATAACTCAAGATAGAGGTAGAAGAAGGAAAAAAAACTGACTAGGATATGACAAATATATTAAGAGAAAGACAAACAAAATATGAGATATTGGAAGCAAAAATTATTTATCTAAGGAATGAAGTTGAAAGGACCAAGGTACTACAAGATATAGAGTATGAAAAATAGAAATATGAGTCAAGTCTTCATGAAGCAAAAACTTCAAACAAATATAGGTAAGCAAAGGATAATTCAAAATAAAAGGACATCAAAAAGGAAGAAAGCAAATAAGAACCTTATATTAGAGTTAATCACAAGAGAAGAAGCACTCTACCACAATCTCAAAGGCATCCAAACAGGTTACATAATTCCTTCCATGGTCATTGCTTTTATTGTAACAAATATGGTCATAGAGTTGTACATTGTATTGGTCATGCAAGAAACAATATCAATAGAAATTTTAATTCTTTTGCACCTATTATGGATAATGATATTATATGTTACAAATGCAATAATTTTGGGCACAAGGCTAGATAGTGTAAAATGATACTTCCTGAGTCTAGTAAAAGAAAAACTATTTCAACAACTAGGAGAGATGAAAGGAAAAATGTAAAGGCTAGATCAATTTTAGTTCAAACAATCCTTCATACTCAAGATAAAGAAGAAAAATGGTATCTTGATAGTGGTTTCTCTAGTCACATGACAGGAGACAAAGAAAAATTCATTGTACTAAAAGAAACCAATAGAGGATCAGTAAGTTTTGGTCATAATGGATCATCAAGGATTGGTGGAAGAGGAACTCCAAGTTTATATAATGGGAAAACAAGAACAGAAAATGTGTTGTATGTTAAGGGGTTAAAACATAATCTGCTAAGTGTAAGTAAACTTTGTGATCAAGGGCATATGGTTACATTCCACCTAAATAGATGTGACATAAAAAAATTAAAAATTAGAAAAGTCATTGCCAATACAAGAAGAACTCCAAACAATATCTACAAGCTTAGTGAGATCAAATGGGAAAAGTTATTTGTATCACAAGAATATGAGATTTGGTTGTGGCATAGAAGATTGGATCACCTGAATTTTGACAACATTATCAACATAAGCAATAAGCAAGCTGTTAAAGATTTACCCGAAATAAAAAGGCCACAAAATACAATTTGTGCACCTTGTCAACATGGAAAGCAAACTAGAAAAATATTTAAGTCAAAAGAATATATGTCATATGAGCCTTTGATTCTAATACATATTGATCAATATGGTCCTACTAGAACACATAGTATTTAGCATGAGAGTTACTGTATATTGTTTATAGATGATTACTCCATAATGGTTTGGGTAGCTTTCCTAAAATATAAGTTAGATGCTTTTGAAAAAGTCAAAGCATTTAAGGAATTGGTTGAAAATGAAACTAGCAAGAGAATAAGTGTTTGAGATCTTAAAGAGGAGGAGAATTTACCTCAAATGAATTTGTACAATTTTGTGAACAACATGGGATCAAGAGAGAATACACAACAACAATAACTCTTCAATAAAATGGAATAGTTGAAAGGAAAAATAGGACTATTGAGAATATGGCTAGAGATATGTTAAATGATTCTAAGCTCTCAGATGGATTTTGGAGAGAAGCAATAAACACATTAGTATACATAATCACCGGGGCTCAAATGAGGGTAAACCATCACAAGAATCCATATGAGCTTTTGGAAAGGAATACCGGCCACTGTAAAACACTTCAAGATTTTTGGAAGCAAGTTCTACATAAGATGAGAAGATAAAAACATAGGCAATTTTGATCCAAGATATGATGAGGGAATTTTCCTTGGTTATTCCTCTAAGAGTAAATCATGTATATGCTTCAATAATAGAACACACACTATGGTAGAAAGTATAAATGTAAAAATTTATGAGAAGATGGATTCAAGATAACCAGTTCAACAAATTGTGTATTAGGAAGATGGAAGTTGTCAAGAAGAGTTTCGTGAGGAATCAGATGATGAAGAAGAAGAAATACAAATACTTCTTCCTAAAACTCCATCCAGGTATGTACAGAAGCATCATCCAAAATATCTAATCATTGGTATTCTAGATGAAAGATAGACAAGGAGAAGGGTAATAACACCATATCAACAAGTAATTTTTTCTTTGCTATCTAATATTGAGCCAAAAGACTTCAATAAGGAAAGTGAAGATGAGTTTTGGATCAAGGAAATGGATGAGGAATTAGATCAGATATAGAAAATAAATACTTAGGAACTTGTTCCATGACCAAAGGACAAGAATGTGATCGACACAAAATGGATATTCAAAACAAGCTAAATTAAGATGGACAAGTAGTAAGGAACAAAGCAAGGTTAGTATGCAAAGGTTATGCATAGGTAAAAGGAATTGAATTTGATGAGATATTTTCTCTAGTTGCACGAATTGAAGCCATAATAATATTTTTAGCCTTCTCAAGTTTTAAAAACTTCAAGGTATATCAGATGGATTTTAAGTCAGCATTTCTAAATAGTGTTCTAGAAGAAGTCTACATTGAACAACTAGAGGGATTCATATTAACAGATGAACCATATCATGTATGCAAATTGAAAAAGGTATTGTATGGTCTAAAGCAGGATCCTAGAGCATGGTACTCAAGATCGTATAAGTATCTTCAGGAATAGGAATTTAGAAAAGGAATAGAAGATAACAACTTATACATAAAAAATGAAGGGAATGATATACTAATTGTGGTTTTTTATGTTGATGACATAATTTTTAGGGGAAATAATGATAATATGTGTAAAGAATTTGCAAAGAAAATGCAAAATGAATTTGAGATGTCTATGCTTGGTGAGTTGTCCTTATTTCTTGGAATCAATATTTGACAATCAAAGAAAGGAGTATTTCTCTCACAAACCAAGTATATAAAAGAGATGCTAAAGAAATTCAGGTTAGAGGATTGCAAACTGGTAAGTACCCCCATGGTCACAGGATGTAAGTTAAGTAAGGATGATGAATATCTAGAGGTAGATCAAATATTATACATATCTATGATTGGAAGATTGTTGTATGTTACAACTACAAGACTAGACATAGTGCAGTAAGTGGGATTAGTGGCAAGGTTTCAGGTAGCACCTAAGGAAACACATGTGGCAGCAGTAAAGAGAATTATTAGGTATCTAAAAGGGACTATGTATTTTGGGCTCTGGTATCCCAAAAGTGATAGTTTCACACTCACAAAAAATACAGATGCAGATTGGGTTGGAAGTATTGATGACAGAAAAAGCACAAGTGGAGGAGCATTTTTTCTTGGAGACTGCTTAGTCTCTTGGGTAAGTAAGAAGTAGGTTTCAGTATCCTTATCTATAGTAGAAGCAAAATATATTGTAGTAGTAGCTAGTTGTACACAAGTATTATGGATTAAGCAAACTTTAGAATACTTCAATATAAAACATGATCATCCTATCCCCATATTATGTGATAATACAAGTGCTATAAGTATCTCAAAGAATCAATGATGCATTCCAGGACAAAGCACATTCCGATCAAGAATCATTTATGAGAGAACAAGTGACATATAAAAAGGTCAAGTTGGAATATGTTAATACAAAGGAACAAATAGTAGATATTTTCACCAAGCCACTTTCTAAGGAGACCTTTGAGTATCTTCAAGGAAAAATGGGAGTAATACTCCCACCTTAGAATTAACCACCTCAAGAGGAGGTGGAGGAGGGGATAAGCTAAGAGACTCATTCTTAGCCTCGAGCCCCAAAGGTGACCCTTTTCCATTGATTTCAAAGGGGGGATATTTGAGTAAGTGGGAGAGATTTGGTTTAAGGAGAGAATGTTGAGTCAGGGGGATAAATTTCCTAGGGGGAGCAAAATAGGAAAAAGGTCAAGTTTTGGTAAAAATAATTTGGGTTGCCATCAATGACAAAGGAGGAGATTGTTGGACATTTTGAGTATATGAGTTGTCATTAATGTCAAGAGTGAGTGGTAATTTATGTCAAAATTTCAACACTAGTTAGTGGTCATTTCAATGGGCAACATCAGTTGTAGGTTCTCCAATAAGTGAAAAAGGATAGTCTATATTCAGTTGATCAAGACCCAGTTCTAGGCAGTCAAATGAGGTCCAAAGGGCAAAGAAGAGGCCCAATATTATTATAATATTAAAAGGAAATTTAAATTAATTATAAATTAATTAATATAATTTTATTATAAATTAATTTATTAATTAATTAACCCAGGTGTTGTAGGTGAGCTGGAGAGGACAGGGAAATCCTCCAAGAGAAGTCCCAGGTTCAAATTTCCACCCTACCAAAAAGCTGAATTGGGTATCCAAAATCTAATTGATAATGTTGGTGCAGGTAGGGTCGAGTGCGACTCTCGGGTGACTTTGATGGTGTATAACCCCCTATTCGTGGTCTCTCAAAACAAGGCGGCCTCGCAAGGGGTTTTTCGCTTAAAAAAAAAATTATTAATTAATTTAATAAACTTTCATGTTACTTAAGTTAATTTTAATTTTATTATAAATTAATTTTAATTAATTTAATAAACCCTAAAAAGGATTATTAAGAAAATTTATAAATCAAATTTTAAATTCAATGTGAAGCATCGACATATTACAACATCAAGGCACTATGTATATATATATGAAGGCAAAAAAATTGCCTTAGTTCTCCCAGGCAATTCATTAATTCGAATGCCCCTAAATTTAAAAATGAGTGCAAAGAGAATGTAGCAATTTTTGTTTGAAAAGTCTTTGGCAGAAGTAAAGGAACAAAGAGGAGCAAGGCTTCTTTCATTTTGTGCACACGCCATGTAGCGCAGTTGGTGACGACATCAAGTGTTAAGACGTTTGCTGGTAGGAGGACATAGGTTTGAATCCTGCAAGGTTCATGTTTTACGAGGAAGAAGGTTTGTGTTTTACAAACGATTCCTAGCATGAGTAACAAAGGGAGGCTAGTACCTTCCACTTCTCGTAGGAGCACCTAGCCCATGTGGTGGGCTAGCGCCTTGGTAAGGCGCTTAACGAAGAGGTTTCGAGGTCAAAACCCATCGAGGCCTTTTAGCGGATGAGACAAAGGTATGCACTATTGCTTGTGTTGGGTTTATCACTTAATTTGGGATGTGCTAAGGTTGAAGGAAAATAAAAATAATTTTTATGTGCCTAAGGTTGAAAAATAATTTTTAAGGGTTTGTAAGATTTAATTTTTGCCTAAATTAAAATTGGTTATTAAATTTCTTTGAGAGAGATAAAAGGGTAAGCAATTATTATTTCTGAAGGGTTATTTTTGAAATTTTGATTTATTAAATTGGAGATTATAAGGAGCATTATTGAGTGATTATTTTTATGTGTAATTTGATGATTGCTAATTTTAAGGAGTAATAAGGTGTATTTGGGATTGATTATTTTTGTGTTTGAGAAATATTTTGAAAGAGAGTTAGTGTGATATTTTGTCATCTAACCATTGAAATTGGCAAAGAGGAAAATTGTGATTAAGACAGGTTTTCTAAGGACACTTCTACATCAATCAAAAGGTATAGGTACATCTTCCTAGTGAATGATTGTTGAATGTTGTGAATGCTAATTTGGAGTGAAAATGATTTGGTTAAGGTTTTCCTTGTTGAGTTTGTTTTGAATTAATGCTTCAAGGTTTTTTGGAATAAAGAGTTGTTGATAAAACCTTGTTTTATAAGCATTGTTGTTGAGGTGATTAAGTTAAGTGAACTTGAACTAGGGTTTGCAAAGATCATGAGTATCATTGTTATGTGATGTTGGTTGATAAGCATTGTTGGAAACATTTGAGTGAGTGTTCATATGCTTGGACTAGGGTTTGTAAGCAAGGATTGTTTCATTGAGTGATTGGTTGAGTAGAGTTGATTAAGCCTAGTCAAGTGGATGTGTAAAGTGATAGTTCAAGTTCTATGAAACAAATTATTATAAATTGAGTTGAGAAAGTGGTTCAGATTTTGTGAATGTGAAGCATATTGATTATCTAACAATTATCTATATGTTTCTAAAAGAGTGATTGAAAGTGATTGAGCATCGTGATAAGTGTGAATCATATTGATTCTCTAACAAATCTCTTTATATTTCTATGATATTGGACAAGTTCTAGTGTGTACTTGTTGAACATATTTGAGGTAAGTCTTAGAGATGACTTGTGGATAGATTTGTGTGAGATTTTGTGGAAGCTTACAATATAAATTGATGCCAGATTTGAGGATAGACATTGAATACATATTTGAGGACAAAGATTGAGGATAGATTTAAGGATATATTTGAGGAAAAATTTGAGAATAAAGTTTGGTGCAGATTTGAGGACAAGTTTGTGCCAGACCAAAAACAAAGATTGAGAAGATTTGTGCTAGATTGAAGGACTATGTTTAGTAGATATTTGAGATATATATTTGAAGGTGACAAAGTATAGAGTATGGCAGTCTCTAGTGGATAGATATCCATTATCTAGGGTAGTGAGGATAGGTTTCTTTAATGGATAGAGGTCCATTAGTCAGAGTAGTTGGGACAACAGTTCTTTTAGAAGATCATCAGTTAGATCTAAGGAGAAAGAGTTCTCCTGTGGATAGAGATCCATGAAATTGATTAGGAGATTGGTTTCTCCTTTGAATAGAGGCCCATAAACATTGTAGAGAAAGGATTCCCAAGATAATTTATTTGAGAAAAAATTATAAGGAATATTTTCTCTATGGAGTAGCCCATAGTGGGTGAACCACGTTAAATCATGTTTCTCATGTGCATGATGCTTTGTGTGATGTTTAATACTTTAATATTGTTGATGTTATCATTTGTATTAAAAAGCAAAAGTTTATATCATATACCTATTCATCCCCCCTCTCAGTATAAGCACATGTTCTTCACTATCTTGCCTGCATAAAAACTCTTCTTATGTCTCTAAAAAAACTTCTTTTCATGCTTGTTTTGACCATACATATTTTTCTTTTTATACCTAGATTTTCTTGCTTCCTTTCTCTTATTATCTTGTTTCTCTTCACTACTAATGCTTCTAGATTCTGGATAGTTAGATGCATAGTGACCATATTTACCATAATTTAAAAATTTAACTATTTTAGTACCTTTGTGCTTTCTTGAGTCCTTCTTGTTCCTTCTACCATAGTTTGCTTCTTCATCACTATATGACTCATCACTTGAATTTGGCTTCTTATCTTTCATATTATTTTCTACTTTGAAGGCTACCTCTTTCTTAGGGATATTATCCTTTCTTATTATCATCTTATAAGTTGTGAGAGTTCCATGCAACTCATCCATGGTCAAAGTTCCAATATCTCTTGTTTCTTCTATGGCTAAAACCTTTTCACTATACCTCATAGGGAGTGACCTTAAAACCCTTTGACAAACATTTGATTCTTCAAATTTAAACCCAAGTCTTCACATGGTGTTAACAACCTCAGCCAAATGAAGTATATGTATAGCAATGTCTTTCTCATCTTTCATCTTCAAGCCTTCAAATATTTTTTTGTGATTTTGCAATCTTGCCATCTTGACCTTTTTGTCTCCCTCATATGTTTTCTTCAAATTTTCCAAAATTGCTTTTGTTGATGTGCAATGCATAACTTTTACAAACTTTGCTTCACATAAACCACTTAAAATTTTATTCATTGCCTTTACATTATATAGATGTATGAGATTACCATATTTATCTGTAGGAGGACTAGCTGGAGGTGTGTATCTATCCTCAACTTATTTCCATGTCTCATATCCTTGTGCCATAAAGTAAGTATTTATTCTTATGTTCTAGAAAGCATAATTGTTCCCATCGAATAATGGTGCCTTATTTTTTGAAGATCCACTCTAAGATGCCATCTGTATTCCTGTATACTTTTTCTTCAAGTTGTTAAACTTTTTCTAAGAAACCCACTCTAATACCAATTGAAGAACACAAGTTTATATTGAGAGGGGGGTGAACAGTATAAGACCAAAATGTACTTTGATTTTCCAAATAATTTTATCCAATATTATTAATGGCAATATCAATAGAATTAATCAAAGCAATACACAAATCATCACACATAATAGAGACACCAATTTAACATGGTTCACCCAATGTGGGCTACTCCACGGAGAAAATATTTCTACTAAATTTTCTCAACAAATATTCTTGGGAATTAATTACCTATTACAATGTTTATGGACCTCTATCCATAGGAGACACAAATCCCCTATGCTCTGATTTATGGATCTCTCTCCTTAGGAGAAATATTTCCCCTTTTCTCTAGTTTGTGGAACTTGATCCAAGAGACCTCTTTCTCCTAAACTGGTTTGTGGATCTCTCTCTATAGAAGAAATCTATCTTCCCATATGGTTCATGGATCACACTCCACAAGATAAATCTTTCCCCTTTTCTTTGTTTCATGGAACTTAATCCAGGATACCTTTTTCTCCTCAACTGGTTTGTGGATCTCTCTCTATAGAAGAACTCTATCTTCCCATCTAGTTCATGGATCACACTCCATAATATAACTCTTTCCCCTTGATTTTATTTTTGGAACTCTATCCATAGAATAACTCTTTCCTCTCTGCTCTAGTTTATGGATCTCTATCCACAAGAGAACTCTTTCTCCTCTGCACTAGCTAGTGAACCTCTAGAAGACTTTTACCCTCATTACACCGGCTTATGGATTTATCTCCATAAAATACCTATGTCCTCACTGCCCTGGCTAATGGATATCTATCCACTGGAGACTATTATCCTCTGCTCTATCACCTCCAAATCTTGCTCTCAACTCTACTCAATCTCTATCTCAAATATGTATTAAAAACTATCCTGAGTGTAGTACAAATTTTCTCTAAATCTATCTCAGATATAACATAAATCTATTCATAAATATGCACCAAACTCTATCCTCAAATCTATTCGTAAGCATTAACACAAATATTGATCAAATTACCAATAAAATCTGCTCAAATTTACCCCAGACATTGACATAAAGCTTGATCAAATAACTAATCAAATTTTCTTAAATTTAACCCAAGCCTTGATACAAAGTTTAAAAAAAATCAAACCTGGTATTAATACTATCTCAAGTCCTCTCAAGAACTTGCTCAATCTTGCTTTCAAGTCTTCACCAAGACTTGCTCAAATCTGCCTTCAAGTCCTCTCAAGAACTTGCTCAAACCTACTCTCAAGCCTTCAGTAAGACTTACTCAATTCTACCTTCAAGTCCTCTCAAGAACTTGCTCAATCCTACTTTCAAGTGTTCATCAAGAATTGATTAAATCTACCTTCAAGTCCTCTCAAGAATTTTCTCAAATTTGGTCTAGCATATACTCAAATCTACTCTAACACATGCTCAAAATAGTCCTCAAGCCCTCTCAAGAGGTTGCTCAATTTTATCCTCAAGCCTTCACTAAGGCTTGCTAAAATATATCCACATGCTTTCATAAAAGCTTGCTTAACTCTATCCTTAAGTCTCCTCAAGGACTTGATCAATTCTATCCACAAGGTTTCACAAAAGCTTACTCTAATATTCTCTCAAGCCTTCACTAAGACTTGCTAAAATATGTCCTTAATCTTTCACAAAATCTTACTCAAATCAATCCTTAAGCTTTCACAAAATCTTACATAAAAAAATACCACTTAACTATATTTCAAAAAAATCTCTCTTCAAACAAATTCTACTTGCTAATATTCTTCTCAAATTCAATCACTCAAAAGTTCTTACAAAGGTAGTTAATTTGTTTTGCTGTTCTAGCACAAATGGTTCTCACTCTTCATCTCAAAAATTCCCAAAAATCATTTAACAATAACAACCTAGAGTTTTCTCAAGAATTTATCTCAAGGATTTCTAAATCATTCAACAATAAGGTACACAAAACTTGCTCATACATTTCCAACAGTGCTTATCAAACAATGCTTTTCACTTCACCTTATGTTTCACACTTTCATTCCAATCATTTCTAAACAAAAAATAATTTGCCCTTACCTTTTTGCTTTGATGGAGATATGTCTTCAAAACCTATTTTTTCTCATAAAATTTTCATTTTTGTTCCACTGCTTAGGTTAGATAACAAAAGTCTATCTCAAAACCTCAAAATGAATATTTCACAATATCCACAAAATATTCCTTCCAAAAATGTGCTTAGTGGAATCTAAAAAATATACTCGAAAACCCTTCTTTTGATCTCAAGAAAAGTGCATTAATGCTTCATCATAATCTCACAAATACTCTTCTTCATAATGCAAAAGGTACAATAAAATTCAAATCAATTTTACACCTTATAACTCCTAATATTGCAAATTAAATCAACCCAACAAGATCACACATTACACAAACAATTTTTCACTATTACACCTTTTAACTCCCTTTTTAAATTGATTCTCAATCAAACTATTTTAATCCAAGAATCCTTTTTCAAAATAACACAATAAACTTTATTTCATGCATTTATTTTATCAAAACTCAAAGTTTTTACCTTATAACTCTCAAAGCATCCCTTTTATCAAAAATTAAAATATTTACCTTATAAATATCAAAGCAACATTAATATTTGCATACCTTAGCACTTATTACCTTAGGCGTTAATTAAAAAATTAACATGCACTGCCTTCATAGGAATTGAACCCCCATCGCACTCTGCCACCTACACCGAGACCTCCCTACTACAATAACCTAGCACCAACGAAAACACTGTCTGAGCTATATGCTCGGATGGAACCAATCCTCGATGTCGCTTATCATTAACCCTTTCCTACCTCAGAGATTGAACCATGCAAATTTCTCCTTCTCTCTCTTCTGCAATTTGTTCTCGAATAGGGCGTATGATATTTTGATATTAACTTAATATTTCCACCTTCGACTTGCACTATTAATATACCTTTTAAGGCATTTACCTCTAGGCACATAGTAAAAATTAGACTTTGGCTTTCGAATTATATTATATTTTAATTATAATTATTTTAATTCAAACAAATTTAAATATTATAATTTAAATATTAAACTTCTTTTTGGGCCTTTCAATAATTTAAAATATTAAATCTCTTTTAGGCCTTTAAGGGGAAACTTTTTCCACCATCACCTTTAGAAAAAATTCATCAAATGACCTCATTGTTTTTTCTCAAACACCATGGAACGAAGTTAACATATCAACCAACTTGGAAATCAAGCCTTTGATATTAATAAAACATTTTGACATTAATTCCATCAAATTTTGACATCAAACCTCTTGACATCAATGACAACAAAACTTGCTCAAATTTCCAACAGTTAATCACTCTTTCAAAATTGTAAACCAGTATTCAAGGATCGAGGTTGGGCAAGATTGCCATGGGACCCGAGAAAATGGCTTAAAAAGTGAAATAATGTTTTTATATATGGTGTCATTAAGAAGTTAAAAGGATATTAAATGTACTTAAACAAAACTTAAAGGTATTTAAAATTTATTGATGTATCACTTTGTTAAATATGCCACTAAACATGAAGATCTACTTAGAGAAGAAAATATTAACATTTAATCAATATTAGGTGAATAATTTTCTATAAATAGGATCCTAGGGATCCATTGTAAACATATTTTATCCATTTGAGAAAATCAAAGCCCGAATTTGTTATTCCTAATTATATTTATAAATTCATACTACCATTAATAGAAAGATTGCCAATGACATTTATAAATTGATTGTGTCATCGACCTTTTAATTTGTGAATGAATAAATATTTTAGCACTTTCCTTTTATTTTTTGGTAGTCCTTTATTATATTTATGGTGGATTATTTTCAAGTTGGATCACACTGATGCTATTTGATTTCTTCCAAATGTATCAACATCAATCCTTCTATGATTATAATTGTATTTCTTTTGTTTCACTTTGTTTTAACCTCTCACACCTATTTCCATTTAATTTTATTTTCATGTATTTATATTAGTTTATTTTATATCAATTAGTTGGAATCTAACCTAAAATGAGAGGTTGAAAAGGATACATCCTTTCCTTCTAATTGTTGAAACATGACCTCACAAGAAAATACCTTTATACAAGTTCAACACTAAGTAATTATATTAAATCTTTTTTTGTTTGAAAATTGCTAATTAATTGATATTATAGCAAATATTTTTGAGTTTCATTGCAAACATATAATTCTAAATGCCATATTTTTACTTTTATTACTTTACTAAATGTACATATACAATTTCTTCTATTTAGCACATTAATTCTATAAGCTTCACACCACTAGATAATTAAGGTTCTCTTTCCAACTTTTAGCTACTTATCTTGTGTGAAAATCATAATTGGATATGACACTTGATCTTCCAGCTTTCCTATAAGACCCATAAATTGGTTGAAATAATTCCATTAAGGTTTTAGACACCAAGGACAAATTCACAATAATGTTACAATAGATTTAGATAAAATAAAAACATAAGATATGTATACATTAGCTCCTTGTATCCTCTTTTATTGGAATGAAAATATGAATTAATTATGTTCATTTTAAATCCCACTCACATTATCAAAGAATCCCAACTTATTCTGACATATCAAAAGTTGTGAAATCTTTTCACCCATATCCAAAATGTGTCTCCTTATAGGAGGAGCCCTCTCCACTACTAATAGATCCATCATAGGGAAATTACCCACCATCGTAGCCAATAATTCCCTTCATTCCCATTCTAGACATGAAAACTAAGTTTTATGAGACTAATAATTTACCAAAATTTACACTAAATAACAAATTATATCAGACAAATAAGTATTATTAGACTTCAAAATCAACTAACTAGATGATTTACACAAATGCAAACACAAAATATAGTATGAGACACATAAGCACACTTTGATTCACAACTTCAGTTAACAACCATAAAGTTATAGACAATATTTGAACCATGGCCAATGAGACATATTTTAATGTAAAATTTCTTCTTACAAAATTGTTTAAAAGGACACACATTCAAATAAAGTGATTACATTTTAGAATATTTTAACTAAATGTCTTGTGAGTCCAATGTCTTGTATAGTATAGCTTCTTATAATGATGCTACTTTTTGTATTGTTGGTTGCATGTGAATATATGGTTAATATTAGGATTAAAATATGTGTGTTTTATTTTTTCCAATGCTAAAATTCTTCATTTCATGGTTTACCCTTTATTTTTCCCCTAAGTCATATTTCCCTTCCTCATCTATGCATGTAATTCCTTTTCTTGCAATGCTTACTTCATATACTCTATTGTACATACTCTAATGTATGTGGCTCATCTCCATGTACGAGTGTCATCTCCTCCTCTACAAATTTCAACATTCTTTTCCTTCCATCCTTATTATTTCCTAACACAACCAACATCACCTTCCATATTGTAGATATCCTATAGTGGAGAAGATGTGGTTGACTCATACAATCATGAATTACGCCCATCCCTTATCCATTTTTAATTTAGTAATCATTTGATATATGGTAAAGGGGTAAGAAAATATATAATTTTTGAATTTCCAAGTTTACAAAATAAGTTCTTAAATTTATCAAGTCCTTAAGGTTTCAAGGGTGCATTAATAAATCAATTAATTTATTACACAACCATAGCATCATCTTGTTGTAAATAGGTAAATTTAATTTACATAATATTTTATTACAATTAAATGTTGAAACTATGTCATTATTATGATATAAAGGTTTACTCAAGTTGGATTATTGAATGATTAAGGAAGAAGTGTAGGTTATATATTAATTCTCCTAATTTCCATGTTTGAACACTATGCAACCAAATAAATCTATAACATCACTTAGGAATAAATCTTTCAGGAAAGGACATAAAATTTATACATTGGTGTTATGAATCCATGATTTTAGAATCATGAATAGTTATAAATTTATAATTCTAATTTTAGGTCATGCCTTTGCATAAAGTGATTACCAAATATATAATCATGATATGTGTCTTTATATACAAACCATGTTTACCTTTTTATTGCTTCATGTTTAAACCTAACAACATTGAAAGCATATCTATTCAGGGGCATAGATAGTGTCTTTTTCTTTTTTCTTATAAGAAAGTGAAATGAAGGGCATGGACATTTCCTAATCTTGTCTAACATGACAAAGAATAGGAATTTACTACCATGGAATATATTGTATCATGATGTTAGAAAGTTAGATAGGAAGATATATGGTGGAATAAAATCTTCCAAAAATATATTATAATTATTTAATAAACTATGTGTGGCTTCTATTGGGGGCCACTACCATTACAAAAATAAAATATTACATTTCTAAGAAGTTTATTAAAGCATATCCAAAATTACCTTTCTATCAAATATATTCTTCATTTACCTTTATATTAAAGATATTATCCATATTCCTCAAATTGTTAAATTTCTACAATAAACTCCTTTTATATCAAATGTCTTCTAAAATTTAAATTCTATTGAGATGCAATTCAACACAGTGAATGGCTACAATATTTGCTACCCAACTTCTATATCTATAAATATATTGTATATAACAAACTCATAATTTCTAGGGTCTTCCTCTAATTGGCCTATATGGCTGGATGGTCTGCGTTTTGTTTTGTTGTGTTGGCTGTGGCAGTGGCTTTTTGTTTTTTTTGGGCTTATGGGTGATCTTCTATGTGAAGTGTGGGTGCTTGGGGTAGTTAGGGTCCTGATGGGACCTGTGTCTATTTTTGTTAAGGGGGTTTTTGACTATGGTGGGTAGTATGGTCTGGTTCTTTTGGTTTCTGGCTAGGCAGTAGTGTCAGGTTAGAGGACAAAGTTTCCTCAGTTTGGTTCATGGTGGGGTTCCTCAGCCAAGGGCTAATTTTTGTAAATTGGTTTTGGGTCAACCATTAAAACCCAATTTAATGATAGAGTTGATTTACCAAAAAAAACAAACTCATACTTTCTTAATACCTTTCTCTAGGGTTTTTATTCATTCCCATAATATTCCAATATATTATATTCATTGTTATTTTTTTGTTTTTATTTGTGGTTTTATCCCCACTTCTTGTTACCACATGTGATATTTGCTATTTTTTCCCATATAAATATCCCTTTAGGTTTCTTTTCCTCTTTATTTTTCTACTTGGGTCTTCCTCTATCTTTTTCATTCCCAAAAATACTTTCATCTTCATCAATCTCATCAATATTCTCACACTACTCAAAGTAAGACTTATCATCTTTAGATTTACCTTGTTCTGAAGGACATAAACTGCAAGGAATAACCTCAAAAACACAATCTTCTTTATGTTATCCTAGAAATACTAAAGTGCAAGGATGCTCTTCTATAGCAATTATTTTCTTATTCTACCCTTAATTTTATTGTGTTTCTCTTCTTTCAATATTTTATTTTCTCCTTCAATGAATCATCTTATTTAGAAAACTTTCTTTGCTTACCTCAATCTTCTTCTTCTCCAAAAATTTTCAATATATAACCTCTCCTACAAAATTTTATGACTATTGGCAATTCTACCAAATTATATCATAGGTAAATTTCTCCAAGATCAAATATCAATCATAAAATCACATTCACAAATAATACCAATATCTCACAAAATAAAGCTTTATTGATAATCAAAGAAATATATCAACTTTGGTTACATTGCATGGATATTTATCTCCAATATATAACTTTACAAATGACTCTTCAATATTCCTGACTATTGCTCTCCTCAAATTCTTGGGAGAAACAATATTTCACATGCCTCACATTATGAAAAACTCCTCATGACTCTTTACTTCCATACTTGACACTCATCATCAAATCTTCACTTTCACTCTTTACACATATCACCAATTACACTTCACTTGCATACTTTGACACCTTGCACACTCACACTTGCACACTTCTCACTACACACTTCACACTTGTACTCTTGATATATTGTACACTTTATTACTGTAGACACCTAAAACACATCATGTTGAGGGTGACTACTCATATGGACATGCTACAAAACCATATGAAGGATCTTGGATAGACTCCAAGATAGAGCAGTGATTCTAACCACTTAATTTAGGCATTCTAGCCTAAGTAGTCTGAACCACAACCCAAACCTATGGTCTCCAGTCTGAACCATGGTTGACACCTACGGTTTGTAGTCTAGACCACAGCTGTGACCTATGGTCTGAACTGGAGTTTAGTTAGGCCTTCCATCTGAGCAAAATCAGTTGGAACGGCCAAGAGATATGTAATGTCCTGCCCTATTCTGTGTTTGGTGTTTTTGCAATAACTATGGATTAATTTGAACATGCAATAATACCCAAATGAAAGAAGCCAATAACAAGAGCATGCAATGATACCCAGATGGATTTAACACTTGAATAATCGATTTTTATGCAGAACCCATAATCAAAATAGCTTATTAATTCATATCAGCAAATTAACAACAATGTTTAGAAATTCTAGATGGATAAATGTCTTCAGAATATCATTATAAACATACCAATTTGCTATTATCTCCAACTGATGGACTATAAACCTCTGAATCTTTGATTGAATCACATAAGCGTGAATCCTGAGTGAATTCACCAGCCAAGAACTGGGTTTTCGTCCAGCTCCCTTCTCCAATACTGAGGGTTTTCGTCCTCAGAACTTCAACAATCTGCACACTGTCGATCCCTGAAATGGAACCGATCTGTCCTTTGGGGTTTCGTCCGTCGGGTTATCGATTGGGGTTTGCATCCCTTTCGATGAAGAAATATCAGCCGCTGGCCTTAATCTCCAAGAGAAGAAATAACATAAACCAGAATGTCTGAAATGAGACCAAGCCACCGAATAAATAGGCTCCTCCTTGGAAAACTCTTTTTTGCGCGCTCAATGTGGGATAAACATATTTCTTTCCCTTTAATTATAATATAAAGTTTTAACTTTATAAAATGAATTTAATAATTCACTTAATAAAGCCAAGCTTTGCGCTTTAAAAACTCTGCCTTATGAAACTCCGATTGACCAACTGAAACTTGTTTTGGATACCCATTTCGTTGTAGAACAACATCCCCCTGTCCGCTCGGCAAGAAACCCTAAAACCCGACACTGCTAAAAATAGCAATTCCAGCATCCTAGCTTCGTTTGATCCCGAACGACCACCAAAACTGAGCTCTAAGAATCCAAAAGTTGTCTCAAATATCTCCAAAGGCTCTCATCCATATGACATAGCCTACGGGAACCCGTGTATAGGCTAGTCTCAATGTGCTCCCACTAGCTGATTAGAAGGGGACATTACAGTCCGCCCTTCCCAAATATTGCTTGTCCTCAAGCAATATGATCTGTATGCTAGGATCCCAAATAAATCTGAAGAATGTCTCATGATGAAGACATTGCCCTGAACTGTCATCCCAAAATTTGAAAACACTGTCAAGCTCTATCACCAAACCGATACAACCGGCCCCGGTAACTTTGTCGAGCTCTGCCACTCTATAAAACAATCCATCCCTCAGAGGAATTCCTGGATCCCATAGCCAAATAGGGATTTTGTCATTCCCAAAATTTAATAATTTTTGTTGTGCCACTATGACTACAACTGAATTATTCTGTAGCTCAACGGAGTACCCATTCTGGACTGACAAACGAGGAACCCAACAAGAAATTGATTCTACCACTATAGGGAAGAGCACCTCATGCCAAGGTGATACATATAACTCCTTATACCAACCCTTCTTCCCATTCATATATGACATGGTCAAATCATCAACATGTGGATTGAAAGAAAAACTATGAGCATACCTCACTATACAGTCCATCTGAACTTCACCAACTGGTTCCATGGAAGGGTCTATACAATCACCTGTGCTACAACTCTCAACATTCTGCACACAGAAGTCAGGAGATGTTTCGCCAATCATAACACAAGGAAATGAACCTGCATCAACATCATACTCGAGCTGTTCCTTCTGAGTGGTTGTAACAGTTGACCAATTTTCTTCTTTGTGAACAAAACTTAACTCAAGGTTAAGTTTGTTAATTATCTTCTCCTTTTTGGTGAGTTCTTGGTACATCTTTTCTGCAGTTTGGATAGCCAAATCCCTATCAAATAACAATTGCAAGTAATCAGATTTTATTTTCTCCAAAGCATGCTTGATAGTTTCTACCTTAATAGTTTGCACGCTTTCAATAGAGGAGATATCAATCAACCCTATCTGCCTATCTTTGAGCTGAGTTGTCCATAGAAGATATTCAACAAAGTTGTGTGTGCTATCCAAATGGGTTAATGTTTGGACAATCTTCTCTTCTGTAACCTGCAACTTATCCTTCCAACTTTGCATTGTATCAAGTTCTGGATTGTGATCAGCAACACACAATAAAGTTTTTGATTTACCATCTTTGGCATAATGATCAGAATCAACATTCCTTTTGACACTACACTCTCCAACTTCGTGCACTGAAGTTAGGACCGACTCATGCTCAACCCAAGAATTATCAACTGCATGCACATCCTCACCAACTGCTGATTTAACAATGTCAAAATCAGCATGCTCTATGATCTCACCACTATCATGAAATTCATTATGCCCCTCACCAAAATGAGATCCACAAGATGAATTAACTTCATCTTCATCAATTTTGCCCTCCTGTACTTCCACACAAGTTTCTTGAAGAGGTGGCATGTTTATATTTTGAATTTCAGCAGTCTGAATGTTCAGGTCAGCACCCTGATCAAAAGGAAATTTGTCTCTATTAATCTTCTCATTTACTTCATCAGCATAACTCTCCAACTCATCAGGAAAGCCACCATCCAACCACTTGCTGGTCTGTTCTATTTCTAACTTTAACCAGGAGACATCTTCATCGACATCAATCTCCTCATCAAATTTGGAGTCTTCACCATGAAAAAAAACACCATGCAACAATGAACTGTTGCCAGGAAAAATGCAAGGCTCATCATACCTTATGTCCAAGGTCTCACAGAGCTCACTGGATTGCTCTGGAAGCAATTCCACAATTGTTGTCCTGTCATTACCCTCGGTACTATAGTTGTCCTGGGACTTGTGGGTTATGGGCCCACATATATGTCCAAGTGACCACTCTTCTTGGCAAGTGAAGCAACGTTGTTCTCTTCTCAATTGATTCTTGCTTTTGAGAGGTAGTCCTTGCATCTGTAAGTCACTCGGTCTCTTTTCCTTCTCCTGTTCCTCCTGTACCAAGAGAGGTTTCAGCTTCTTCTCACACTGCTTGGAAACATTGTCAACTAATTTACGTGCAACTGAAGAGGTAATCTTTCCTTGCCTCAAAACAGCCATCAACTTGGGCAAGATGGGCTGGGTAAAGTCATCACTTTCCTCAATGATGCGTACCATGATGGTTTGCATGTAAGAGGATATAATGTCTTCATGATCTTCACTGATAGAAGCCATAAAATGTCGAAACATCTGGAGACTAAGATCAGCACAATCTAAATCAAGCAAAAAGACATATATTCTAATTTTTGCCATCACTTCCAAAATTCTAACCTTCTTACCATAGGATCGGTCCCTGATGTTATTCAAACCATGAAAACTGTCAACCATCACTGTAATCCCTCCTTCATGATGTCGTCATTGTAGGGTGCTTTCGGAGTTGTAATCCTTATGATCTCACTGAGACAAGAGGTGACTGCAAGTCTCACGTCCCTGTCTGCATGTCTCATAATCCAATGCTGGCCTAATGCAACTATAGGTACTTTCGCTGCCCAATTCAAAACCTCACGATCAGATTGATCTAGTTCAACTAGACATGTATCCATTTCCTTTAGACTGTCAAGAAGAACATCTTTTGACAATTTTTGGGACTCAAGTTGTTTCCCCAAAGCATAGAGCTTACAACTTACATCCATTCTTTTACTGATATGTTCTGCAGATTGAATCTGTTTTCTGTTATTGGATGTGTGATGCTCAACCTTAGCCTTAGAGGGAACCATAGGTGCTGACTTAGGTGACATAGCTACTGTCAACTACTTTTCCAACTTTTTTGGGACAGCGAGCTCAACTTTATTAGCCGCAATATTAGCTGTAATTTTAGGATCTTGTAAAGTATTTTGTTCAACTCCAACTTTCTTCGACAACTTTATGAATGAAAAATCAACCTTATCCTGAGGAAAAACTGAAGGTAGAGAAATTTGCATCATTGTAGTTAATTGATTGATGGATTTTTGTATCTCACTCTGAGTCCTATCCCAATCATGTTGTCTCCTAGACCAATCATTATAAGACTCCATGAATCTAAAATTTAATTAGGCTTCCACAAGCTGGAAGAATAGCCTGAGCTCTGAATTAACAATACCCAGAACTCTTAAAGCCCAAATCAACCAAATGGGTATTCAAATCACCAATACCCAGAAACTGGAAACCCTAGATTTGAAAACGGCAACCAAACCCTAACTTCCAAGTCTGAAAAATACTCACGGCAGCTGAATTTTTTTTTCCACACAATACTTAAATCATTTTTGAAATGTTCAGCAAACCCTAAACAGGCTGGCAGGAAAAACCAGCTCTGATACCACTGTAATGTCCCCCCCTATTCTGTGTTTGGTGTTTTTGCAATAACTATGGATTAATTTGAACATGCAATAATACCCAAATGAAAGAAGCCAATAACAACAGCATGCAATGATACCCAGATGGATTTAACACTGAATAATCGATTTTTATGCAGAACCCATAATCGAAATAGCTTATTAATTCATATCAACAAATTAACAACAATGTTTAGAAATTCCAGATGGATAAATGTCTTTAGAATATCATTATAAACATACCAATTTGCTATTATCTCAAACTGATGGACTATAAACCTCTGAATCTTTGATTGAATCACATAAGCGTGAATCCTGAGTGAATTCACCAGCCAAGAACTGGGTTTTCGTCCAGCTCCCTTCTCCAATACTGAGGGTTTCCATCCTCATAACTTCAACAATCTGCACACTGTCGATCCCTGAAATGGAACCGATCTGTCCTTCGGGGTTTCGTCCGTCGGGTTATCGATTGGGGTTTGCGTCCCTTTCGATGAAGAAATATCACTGCCGGCCTTAATCTCCAAGAGAAGAAATAACATAAACCAGAATGTCACGAAATGAGACCAAGCCACCGAATAAATAGGCTCCTCCTTGGCAAACTCTTTTTGCGCGCTCAATGTGGGATAAACATATTTATTTCCCTTTAATTATAATATAAAGTTTTAACTTTATAAAATGAATTTAATAATTCACTTAATAAAGCCAAGCTTTGCGCTTTAAAAACTCTGCCTTATGAAACTCCGATTGACCAACTAAAACTTGTTCTGGATACCCATTTCATTGTAGAACAACATCCCCCTGTCCGCTCGGCAAGAAACCCTAAAACCCGACACTCGCTAAAAATAGCAATTCCAACATCCTAGCTCCGTTTGATCCCGAACGACCACAAAAACTGAGCTCTAAGAATCCAAAAGCTGTCTCAAATATCTCCAAAGGCTCTCATCCATATGACATAGCCTACGGGAACCCGTGTATAGGCTAGTCTCAATGTGCTCCCACTAGCTGATTAGAAGGGGACATTACAAGATATAGAAAGAGGTAGTTGGAGGATGGAAGATTCCAAAGGCTTCCATACCAACTATCCTAACAAACCTTCTTGGTCTTAGATTCTCCATGAAGCCACACCTAGCCCTAGGGGCATGTTAAGAATACTACCTCCAAGCATGGATAAAAAGAAGAGAGAATTTATATAGCGAAGTGCTGGTGAATTATCGAGCGAGCTAATTGATCAAGAGAGCAACGAAGCCCTGTCAAATTGCATAACGACCTTGTGCATTTGAGAGCCCCCTTTTCTATCCATCTAATGACAAATTACCCATGGATGCCCCATATGCCTAGGAGGATCAAGAAACACAAATCTAGGAAAATGAAGGCCCTTCATAGTGATTTGACCACCAAATATGTCAAAGGATGACAAAGGCGACCCCTAAACATCAATTCAGACAAGGAGGTCAAGCCCACTGTCCCTAATTCTGAGGGTAAACACATCAGAGATCAAACCATGACTGTCAGCCACGGTTCATAGTGTAGAATGCCCCTCATAGCTACAATTTGCAATAGGTTAAAGATCACCTTACTCATTTTGCTTTTTATCGCATAGATTAGTCATGTTAGTCTTTTCATAGGTTTAATTGCATTTTAGTGAAACTCTAATCGTAGGAATTAGGGATTTTATGTGTTGCATTGGGTAGGAGTATATTGGATCTTTTAGATGTTTTATTGCTTCTAATTCAATATTTTTTCAATGCATAATTTGCTTATTCATGTCTTGTATGTTGTATAATTCTTCATGTGATTAGAATAGCTTAAAGCATTTCTTTATGCTTTCTTCTTTTACTAGTTTAATGGTATGAACATGTATGTTTCTTTAGAGGGCCTCATCACGAGAGGCTATCAAACTTTGTAATTGTGCACTATTGTTTCTTGTTCGCAGGGACATAGGTGCAAAAGGGAGCCTATATCATAATCCTTCCACATCGCGAAGAAGGGGGTTAGCTCTACCCCAAGGCAATTTGTGAGTAATCACCAAAGCAAAAGATAAGTACACCCACCCTATTGAGGGCATTGGCAATTGTAACATCTGTATCATCTTTGGAGTGACCCCGAGAGGGCATTTTTGTAACCCGAGATACTTTCAAATATTAATATAATAAACTCTACATTAGTTGGCTTCTTTGTTCAATTTGTGCATTTGTGTGGATATTTGTGTTTTTACGATGGTATAGATCAATAAACTAGCTAGGCGTGTGCTCTTCGGTTATGTCAAATGGTGATCATAGTAGAACCCCACAATTTTAGCCTTGAATTCTAACTATTCTTGGCTTTCTCTTTCCACAGGTTCTAACCGCAGCTTTTAGCTACGGTTATTTTTTAGCCCGTGGCTATAACCTACGATCTCCACTGTAGTCCGTAGGTCAGACCTACGGTTCATAAAGGAAGAAACATATAGAAAGGAAATCAATGGGAAATAGAGAAGGAGCTGAGGTAGGTCCCAATTTCACCTTCTATGTTGAATTTTTTGCTCTGCATATTTTCAAAAATAATTGAACCGTTGCAAACTAGGAATAAAAATATAAGGGGTCAATGAACAAGTCATAGTTTGTTTTTAATTTTTGTTCAGTGGAAAGGTGTTGTTGGGAATAGCAGACCTCTGAGTGTAGTATGCCCTTAAATACAATGACCTTGATAAAGATTGTGTGTCGTTTGCATGCTTGAGGTCCAATCAGTGGCCATGTCATTGTAATTACATCATCAAAATATCATGTAGGACATTAGCATGCATTATGTCTGAATTTGAAATGTTCCTTTTCTTTTCATGTACATCATGTAGGAATGGTCATTATGCTCTGTGATGCATTTATCATTTTTGCAAAATAAAAGGAACCACACACACCACGTATCATTTAAACATTAGTGGCATTGGGCTCTCACATCCAACCCACTTGATTGAGACCAACATTGGATGTCATTACCACTTGGTTGGCTCATTTGAAATTGTATTATCAGGACCCACTCGTTGCCAAGGCCGACCCAAGAACTATCCTATCCATGAAAAATAACATGCACTCTTCTTCGGAAGGGTGTATCACTATGCACGATGTGCTAGGTGAGGGTTGGTAGTACCTATGCTACTTTGTTGAGTATGAATGTCATTACCATATTCGACTTGTTCAAGTATATAGGTGAAAGCCAATTTAACTAAGTTTAAAATCCAAAAATATTTCAAAACATGCGAGAGTTTATAACACTGATACAACACATCTGAAAACAACATCAAATAGTTTAGGGCTCACAATAAAAATTTAAAAGAGATAATTATCATTTGTTTACATTTTTTGCATAATAAAACACATCTAGATCTCAGGTACACAAATGGTGAACACACAGGATGATTGGCAAATGTCTAGGACCGATGCCCATGATCAACCTCCAACTGGGTCACAGCAGCATGTGTCAAGTCCTCATACACATGAGCGAACCGAACGATGTTCGACAAGTATTAAAGGTGACAACTCAACACGAGGAGATCCCATTGAGCAGACCCCTGATAGAGGAGCTTCAATACACTTCTCTAGGCACAGGACTGAGCATAGAGATTCTCAACATGAGGATGCTCTGCCCCAAATCCATTATCAATATCACACTGCATGCGCATCCATGGGATCGGCCGAGGAATATGTGGCATAGGGGACCAAGTTGGTTCCCATACGTACTAGGTCCACAGGAGGTTCTAACCCTCCATCGTTAGTGAAAGCACGAGATTTCGGGCGAAGGAAACACTACTTGCGATGTATTCAAAATCAAATATGCTTAAGTCCTAAAAATGTAGAATTCATGAAATGAAAGAGACGCGTTGAAATGAGATACAAGAAAATGGAGAAAACATAGCCCTTTTATTAAAATCTCTTGATCTTGGTTACAAAGACGCCTCCTCCCTTTTTAGGGGCTAGGAGCGGTAAAAGAATTTGATTACAATCAAGACTTAATGTTCCTCTTTCTGCGTGCCCACATTTGAAATGGGCAGGCCAAGACGTTGTTGTCACTAGTTTTGATGAGTCCTTAACCTTTGCTGCTCCTCTTGTGATCAAAGAAACAACAAAGATGTTAGTAGCACCTGCTGCAAAATAAGAAGCATTTGTTCTCTAAAATTAATGAAAGATGCATGTAAAATATTAGCCAAATCGATAGGCAAAATGACTCTAAATGACCTGCAAACTCGACAGAGATCGGGAAACATTACCAGAAGGCCACTGCCATCAAAAAAATCGGCCAATTTGCACTCAACTGAAATTTGTCCCTTGGTAGGACGAATTCTACTGTAATTCGTCCCTGGGTAGGAGGAATTCAACTATAATTCGTCCTCGGGTAGGACGAATTCGACTGTGTTAAAATATCGAGTTGATGTCGTCCCAATGTCGCATCTCGGGATCTCCAAATGACCTACAAACAAAGGGGTTAGCTAATTGGGGGCATTTTGGGATGACCCAGATGGTCAGATTCTCCCAATTTGACCTCCATCAATGGGGATTTGGCGTCGCTACCTACAAGTTAGTGGGACAACAAAAGCGACGAGAACATGATGAAATCTAATCAAAACATTATGGAATTGAACATATGAACTATCTAGACAACATAAAATGAAATGGAAAATGAAAAAATGACAAAAGGACCAACTATAATGAAACTTAAAAAGTGCAGGGTGCCCAAGTGGGCAGCCCACTGTTGGAACTTGATTTTGGCACCAATCCACTTGGGATGGGCCCAAAATCTCTTAGGATGGGGTTGTCAGCAAATTGGTGGATTAAAGTGGCCAAATGTCTGGTTTTGGGTCTGATTTCACACTTCCAATAGCCACCCAATAACCTCTCTTGCAAAAGAGATTAAGGATGTGGAGAATGTAAATCAAAAGGATAAAAGTGTGGTATCAAATTGGCAGCACTTCATTGCTTGAAAATGCTTCCTCCTTGTTGTTTTTGGGTGGGAAAAGTCCACCATTTTATAGACCCAGGGGGTCTCTTTGGAGAGGGATGCATAAGCGCCATGTGGTTGTCATAGGTGCCATGTGGCGGTCATGTCTTCTCATGAGAGAGGAAAGTCCTCCATGACTTGGGATTTCATGAATGCCCTTGTGATAGTCCTCTAATGGCTCATCTACCCACCTACACGTGCATGCGAAGCAAGAGTCATCAACTGACTGTCTTTGGCTACCACTTGGTGCCATTCTTCTTTTTTCTTGTTAAACCTGGAATTCGTCTTGACCAAAAACAAATTAAGAATTCATCCCTGGGTGAGACGAATCCAAGTTTGAATTCATCCTTGGGTGAGATGAATATTGAGCAAAGTGCCTGAATGTGCCAAATTCCTTTTTGACCTTACAAAATTACCATAAAAGTGGTTAGGACCACTGTTTAACCTCTAGGGGCTGCCCTGGGGGCTATGTGTGTGTCAAAGCAATCAGTGTTTGCAGTCACATAATCGGATTGGTGCTGTTTTGGTGTCTACAGTTAGAGTATAGATGAGTTAGAGATCCGCCCATTTAGGGGCAAGAGGACAGGCTCGTTTTTGAGAATAGGTCCATCCATACTCCTATGTGTGGCTCACCATGCAAGATCACCATTAATATATCAAAGGTGGGAGCTAATGGAACGCCACCGCATGAGTGGTGGAGGTCTAGACAACTAGATGGTCTAGGTAGTGTTCTTGAGTAGCTAGGCTGCAAGAATATAGCTCTACCCACTTGTGCTTCGAGTGATCATAGCGATAGTTATATCAAGATCACTAGAGAGTGTGGAGAGACTTCTAAGCACCCTCATGTCACATGTCCACTATCCACACATCTATCTGATGGGTACAAAACCCATAGGGTAGCTCACACAGAGCAAACACACTAGAGGTCTCCTACGGTCGACCAGATCGATAGATCACATAGAATGATATTCGAGCAAAGACATCAGCTCCTCCAAGATCAATTGGATGATGCTCGCATAGGGAGGCAACATATTGAAGATGAAAATATTCAAGTGCAAAGTCTCATACAATAGATATTATATGAGCAGTGCATGCACGAGGAGCATATTCTAGCTCAGAAGGAGCATATAAAGTAGGAGGATCGGTTAGCCAGGGTTGGCATATACCCTCCTAAGGAGCATAGAGAGCATTTGCATAGAAGGGTTGTGTCCCTATCTGATATGCATGAGGAGAGAAGAAATGCTCGTACTCATGTTAGTGCCCAACAGAGGAAGTGATTGCTATCACTCAATGATCTTAGATAGAGGCAACATGAGCATGTAGATGCAGACAAATATGATAATGGATACCCTAAGAGTTTTCGAGTTAAGGAGAAGGAAGAGCCATGTCCTCCACCTCCCTCGAAGAAGATATTACCTCCTAGACCACCTCCACGATAGCTTAGGGAGGACTTTTTATCTTCTAAGGCATACAAGATTTTGGCTGATAAGGTCAAAGCAATAGAGAGGTAGGGCACATCTATGCAAAAGATGACATTGAGGAAGATACACAATTAACCTCTAGACCCCTTGGTGCCTACGCCTCCATATCCCGAGTATTTTGATATGCCCCGATTGGAAAAATTCAAGGGTGATGAGGATGCACAAGAACATGTTACAAGTTTTTTGGATGCTTGTTTCCAGACAGAGAGTTAGGATGCTTTGTTTTTGTGCATTTTCATTAAGACACTTTTGGGCCCAACCCAAGATTTGTTCAACCAACTAAAGAAACACAATATTATTGGTTTTGAGCAGTTATCCAATGCATTTCTTGAATGTTATTCATTTGGCATCAAGAAATAGGCCAACCTTTTTTATTTAGCTATGCTAGCTCAGCACGACGATGATCCAATCAAGCAATACAGAAAGAGGTGGCATAGAATAATGGTAAAGTTGCCATTCCCTATTCCTACAGCCGAACTAACCTGAATGTTTACAAATATTTGTGCCAAGCACATCTCACTACTATTGTAGCTACAATAGTATCCTACATTCAAGGAAGTTATGGTGCAAGCTAGGGTGATTGAGAAAATCAATTTACAAGAAGGCAGCTTGAAGCTCAAGACCAGGAAAGAGGGGTTTAAAAAGAATACTACAAAACAACAGGTCAAGCAGGCCGACGTGAATCAAGTAGTACTAAATCTTGGAGGAGAATACAAGGGATAGCAAAAGCCTAATTATCAGGCTCAACCTCCTCCTACGCATTATGAGACATGCAAAAACAACTATAAGGGCAAAAACAAAGAAGAGCACCCACCTCTCCAGTTCCCCTTGACAAAATTGATGACTTCAATTTTTCATTAACTATATGAGGCCAAGGCCATACGATTGCTTGAGGTCAAATTAGTAAATCCACATGTGCCAAAGTCAAAGTGGCATCAAGACGATCTATTCTGCATATTCCATAGAGTGAAAAACCACGACATCAATACATGTTGGTCCTTCAAACACATCATGTAGGACATGATAGAAAAAGGAGAGCTGGTAATACCAGGCAACCCATAGGTGCCCAACAATAGAAACATGGGGATTTTAAAAAATCCACTACCTAATCATGAGGTGCCTTGTAACAATGCCAACCAGGTCAATCAAGTGAGAATCGAACCACCTACCTAGGGGTTCGTAGGCATGGTCAATTTTGTTACAAGATAGGGGAGGTACGATCAACCAAATCGACATCATGCTCCCATTAGAATACAAGCTACACTAGATCAATGGCCAGCTCAAAACATTCTAGGCCCACCAACTAGACCGGGGGTGACCATAAGGAGCAGGTTATTTTAGAACCTACAAACATCTCCTATGAAGTTGTCAATATATAAGCTTACTCAGTAGTCCCCTAGGCACAGGGAGACTCTTATAGATATTTTGAGGTCCATTGAGGTACAATCCCAAGATGCCCATGCATTTATAAATTTTGTGGGATATATACAATAGTGTCAAGAACCCATGATACAATTTTATGATCATGAAGTGAAGATGGTTCCTACTATTACGACTGACCCATCACTGCATATTATCACATGTGTTAACCACATGCCTTTCAAAAGGATCTTGATCGACACTAGGTCCTCGATCAATATAATAATGACCAAGGCACTGAGCCACCTCAAGTTACCCAAGTCACACATTGTGCCTACCACCTTTACATTGAGAGCATTTAACGATGCGCTATGCTCGATGGTTGGCACAATTTTTCTACCTATTTAGGTGGGACTCAAGACCATCTCTGTGATGTGTCACGTGATAGAGGGTCCCATGTAGTACAACATTCTACTCGAGAGACCTTGGATTCATGAAATGCATTACATCCCCTCTATCTTGCATCAATGTGTGAAATACATTCATGAGGGACAAGTTCACATAGTTTCCTTGAATGAAGAACCATTCAAGTTTGTGAACCTAGAAGGTTTGCCCAGGGGTTTTGTACTCCCATCGACGCATTTGGATATTTGACCTGTCTCGTCGATTAAGATTCTAATAGATAAACTAGCAACCCATGCTCAACCATCAACATTTGTATCACACAGATCTAAGCATATGACTACAACTTCTCTAAAGTCGACTGCATCAGCAATGCACCGATAAGTCAAGAATCTAAAGATAAAATTGGGTGAGAAAGTGGAAAATCATGTGCCCAGATCAGTCGCCAATGAGACTTCCAATCCCATGGATGTGGAAGAACCTCAAGAAAAATTCGAGGAGGCACCTGAGTCTGCTTCATCTAAATATTCATTAGGGTCATATGCACTGTAGGTGACCATTCATATAGCTAGCACAGGGTTGGGTGAGTATCTTGTGCAAAATGTTACTTTCGAATCTATCCTAAAAATTGCATAAGAGATGGGCTGACCGCACGCCCATAGATTTACGATTAGATCTGTAGTGTTGTTGGGTGAGCCACCCAACCAAACAAAATTCTTCTACACAGGGATGGATCAAACGCCCACCAGAATGTCCATATATGAGGACGATGATGAGCCATTCGCTATGAATGTGTGCTATCTATCCAACCCAAAATACACCATGCACATTTTTTAGTCGTATCATTGGCATGGGTGCGGCCTTGGTATTTTTGAACAAGGACGTAGAACTCCACTCAAACCTCATTATCAGTTAGCTACTGATAGGTTTGGGTTAGGGTTACAAGTATAGGTTCATGATGATTTTATTACTGCATTCATAGATCTCATGTACTTTATTTTGGAGGATGATGTGGATTTTACTCCATATCACCCCGATCCTTCTAGTTGTTGGAGGACTCGCCAGACGATATTGTTTGTTACCATAGGGCCACCTAATTCATACCATGATGGGCCCTTAGAGGACAACCCCAAAGACAACCTGGGTAACCAAATCCATGGTGCTACCAATGACACTGGTATGTAGGGGCATGACCCCCATGCTATAGGCAATCTCAAGTCAGGAGATCTCTGTGATGATGATGGGGAGGAGTCCACCTTTGAAATGAGTGGACCTAGTTATGATGCGAAAGATGAGTCCTCAAGTGATGATCAATCTAAGGAGGAAATCAAGTCGACCTTTCTAGGTCCAGTGTTTATATGCCATCTGCTGCCTATGGAACAAGTGGAAGATATGAACGAGTGCTTCATAGTCGATAGTGATTATAAATATGAAATAGAGGAGGCTTACTTAAAGCCTCACCCAGCTAATATTCCACTATGCATAGACACAATAGAGTGGCCCATCCATGGTAGTGACCACAATGATGTAGATGAGAGGATCAATTCTAGGCTCATGTATCCACAATATCTATTGCCTAGGGAATCAAAGCATGTTATGGAGGAATTCCCTCCCAACACTGAGTGCTCTAAGGAATGAGTAGCACAAGCTTACATGGTAGTATCATATATACGATCGTTCTATTGGATTTATCCGAATAGTGATCATAGCAACCGTAGAATCAGATACATGGGACCACATCTACCTAATCACTCCTTAGAAGAGGGGGGAAGTGACGGATTGTATTTGTACAACGATGATGAGGACTCGGTGGAGATGGCCTATTTGGGACCTCACCACTTACGTAATAGGCCTCCACCTAGAGGTCCCCCACCTATTACAGTTGTAGGTTTGCATCGGGAGATTAATCTCCATCGCAACCTGAGGGAAAGAAGAGAGCTTGAAGAGAGGTATCAGGAACTCTTTCCTGATCCACCTACGTACGTGGAGCTCCTTGAGCCGAGAGATCCCATTTTGTAGCTAGTGCACTAGGATGATCTAGTTATATGAACATCCCATAGAGAGGATTTGTTTGTACCTGTACCATCCGAAACAGATCTTGAGTATGGAAGCTATGCTTCAGGGATAGAGTTTTGTCCGTGTGGTTCCGGAGATCAATTCCATTCCATAAATATGGTCTTCATTGATTTGACCACTCCACTCTGCAATCCAGCAGATCCATCCAAACCGCTACATCTGAACATGGATGCTATTGATTGGGATCGCACTGAATCGCCAGTACAACTTGAATATTTCTTCCCAAATGAAGAAATTCTACAACCATTTCATTTCACACCAAGCTATACTCAAGAGGTTTGTCATGCCAAGAAAGCTTCCCAAGAGGAATATGTGAACCCGGTTGATGACATCCATTTGATTCCTATGCCTCACCAGCTTGAGGAGGGATCACATATGTCAGTAGAGAAAACCTTTGATGTAGATATCAGTAAAGATCCCACCAATCCAAAGAAGGTTAGATTTAGAGAGTCTCACTCTAGATGAGCGTGATAGCATCATATCTCTACTAAAAGAGAGACCTGATCTCTTTGCTTGTACTTACAAAGACATGTCGGGTCTAGATCTGAAATTGGTTACTCATAACCTTTTTTTTAGATCTGTCGAAGAAGCCAATCAAGAAAAAACTTAGAAAGATGCATCCAACAATAGCCTTAATGGTGAAAGACGAGTTGTAAAAAATGTTGGACATAGAGTTCATCATCTCCATCGATTATCCAGAGTAGCTATCCAATATGGTGCCCATAGGAAAACCAGATGGAAGGGTCCATATTTGTATGGATTTTAGATATCTCAACAAGGCAACATCCAAAGATTCATTTTTTTTGCCAAATATCGATGCTCTGGTAGACATCGCTGCAGGTCATGAAATGCTCTCCCTTATGGATAGATTTTATGGATATAACCAGATTCGGATTAAACCTGAATATCAACATAAAACCACGTTCATAATGCCATGGGGAACATTTTTCTACAAATTTATGCCATTCGATCTTAAAAATATTGGTTCCACATATCAGCGGGCTATGACATATATCTTTCATGACTACATGCATACAATATTAGAATATTATATTGATGACTTACTAGCTAAGTCGTTGCTACGAGCATAGCATGCAGAGGTCTTAAGGAAGGTCTTCGATTGCCTGATAGAGCACAATGTCAGGTTGAATCCTAAGAAGTGCGTATTTGGCGTAACTTCAAGAAAACTCTTAGGATTCATCATTTCTAAATGAGGCATCAAAGTAGATCTAGCAAAGGTCACAACTATTCTAGAGATGCATCCTCCCACTAATATCAAATAACTAAGAAGCCTTCAGGGAAAAGTAGCATCCATAAAGTGATTCATCGCTCAATTATCGGATAAGTGTCAATCCATAAATTGACTGTTATACAAGGGGGTCCCATTTGATTGGGATAAGGATTGCCAAGTAGCCTTTGCTGAGATTAAGCAATACCTTGCAACACCACCAGTACTAGCTCCACCAAGGCTAGATGAGCCTTTCCTACTATATATCGGCAACAAAATTTGCATTATGGACCATGGCCTCCCAAAATAACATGCAAGGTAAAGAGCAATATGTAAATTATGTCAATCACATCTTGGTGAGTTTTGAGTCAGGATATGCATATGTTGAAAAACTTTTTTTAGCAGTAGTGTTCGCTACTAGGAAATTACAACATTACATGCTAATTCATACCACATATGTTATATCGAAACAAAATCCTTTGCAGTACATGATGAACAAGACATATCATAACACACATACTGCAAAGTGGATCATGTTATTGATTGAATTTTATTTGCAATTCATCAGTCAAAATTCCATCAAGGGACAAGTCATAGTTGATCAACTAGCTAAGGCACCACTGTCCAATAGTAGGCCTCTAACCATTGAGCTTCCAGATGATGCGGTCTTCATTTATTCAAAGCTCTCGAACCCGAATAACTAGAAAAAAGTGTTGATATGACATTGTTCTTTGATGGTTCGAAGTGTGAGCAAGGGGGTGGTGTAGGAATAGTGTTTTTCACACCACAAGGAGCTCCAATGCCCTTGTCATTCAAGTTAGAATTTTTGTGCACCAACAATAATGCTGAGTACGAAGCCCTACTTTTGGACCTCCACACAACCATCACCATGG
This sequence comes from Wollemia nobilis, assembly GCA_028583015.1. Lineage (NCBI taxonomy): Eukaryota > Viridiplantae > Streptophyta > Pinopsida > Araucariales > Araucariaceae > Wollemia > Wollemia nobilis. Next base: position 17,295,121 of record JAQPPZ010003374.1, read on the forward strand.
GTATTAAAAGATTAAACATTTTTGGCAATTCTCTGCTCATAGTTAACCAGGTTAAGGGGCTCTTCCAGTGTCGATGTCCCATATAGAAAGCCTACAAATATCTTGTTTCCACTTATATGGATAAACTTGAATGGTATGAAATCGAGGCAATCCCTTGTTCATAAAATAGGTTCGTAGACACCATGGCATATTTGGGGTCATTTATCCCTCAAAATCTATATGCCAATTTTACTACCATCCATGTTAGAATGCTCTCGCACCCAGCAGCAGAGCGTGCAACATTTGATAACAAAGAATTAGTCAACATGATTGTCATGGAACCAATAACTGATTGGTTTCGTAGAGCGGAAGACTTTCTTAAGTAGGCACCCTGGGAGTCATTGACTTCTCAGAGTCCTACGGGGAGTGGTACTACCATTCATCACAAGGTTGTTTCCTAGTCTACATTTGCAAAGCTAAATATGCAAGGGGAGTAGGTCATCTTAGCAGTTGAATTTGAGGCTTGTCAAGGCTATATGTTGCAAATACAAGACTTCCTAAAACTTGGTATGATCCTAGAGGGATTATCGCATGCCGTAAGATGCATATTTAAATAGAAAGTGACTAAGTATGTCTTGATAGGAGACATTTTGTACCGATGCAACTACGAAGGAGTCCTCCTTCGATGTCTTGAGCCCCAAGAGTCATCTTGGGAAATCTTAGAAGCTCACGACGGTACATGTAGTGGCCATTTCAATGACATGGCTATTGTTAAACACATCCTTTGCATGGGTTATTATTGTCCCACTATGGAGAATGATTACAATGTGTATGTCAAGAAATATGTTAAATATCAGCATCATGCTAATCTTACGTACTTGCCATCATAGGCCTTACAGCTCATTCAGGTGGCTTGGCCATTTGATTAGTGGGGATTAGATCTAATTGGCAAGATTTCCCCTCCATCATTAGGCCTACATACATTCATTATCACGACTATTGAGTATTTTACAAAGTGGGTGGAAGCCATTCCCCTTACAATGACCACTAGAGCTCGCATCGTAGAATTTATTCTCGAGCATATCATATGTCATTTTGGGATACCATCCAAGATAATTTCAGATAATGGAAATTCTTTTAAGAACAAAACCAATGCAGGCTTTAACGTCTAAATACTGCATTAAACACAATTTTACAACTCCATATTATTTGTAAGCAAATGGGCAAGCTGAGGCCTCAAAAAAGACTACGATAGCCATATTGAAAAAGAAAGTGCAAGAACACCACAAGGATTGATTTACATCTACGCCTTGCACTATGGGCTTATAGGACTAGCATTCAAAAATCCATTGGGGGAATGTTATTTTCACTAGTATATGGCATTGAGGCCATTATGCCCTTAGAGTTGGAAATTCCAACATTGCACATTGCATTGAAAGAGTCCATCGATGATGAAACTGCATGAAAAGCTCACATCGATCAATTGACATTGCTTGATGAACATCACATGAATGCCCTCAAGCATCTCCGTGTTTATCAGGAGTGATTAAAACAAGCTTACAATATCAAAGTCCACTAGAGAGACTTTGAAGTTGGGGATATTGTGCTGAAAGAGAACCAACAGAACTCAAATTTTTTACCTGGCATGCGAGACAAATTCATGGCTAACTAGATAGGGCCTTACATCATATCTGAAAAGATTGGTTCAGGAACCTATTTCCTAATATTGCTAGAGGGTGTAGAAGAGCTTGAGCCTCTCAATATCATCCATATTAAGGTGTTCTATGCTTGAGAGTGTAGTAAAGGCACCAAAGGCATCTGTAAGCCTTTGGTCAACCCAAAAGCCCCGAGGGTTTTGTCTAAACCGCTCGGCCACCCCAAAAGGCCCCAAGCTCTCTGATTAAGAAGCTTGGTCAAGAAAAGGCACCAAGGATTTCCAAAAATCGCTTGGTCAACCCAAAGGCTCCGAGAGTTCCTATAACTTCTTGGTCATCCCAAAAGGCTCCACACCCTCTTGTTGAGATTTTGGTCAACTAAAAGGTTCCAAAGGTGGTTGTAAAACCTTTAGTCAATTCAAAATGCTCCAAGGATTTCTAAAAATCACTTGGTCAACCCTAAAAATCTCCAAGGACATGTACTCCTTGTTTGGTCAAATAAGAAAGCTCAAAAACCGATAAAAATCAAGAAAAATATATAAAAGTCCAAAAAAAATGGATAAAGCCTAAAATCCAAAAACATTTGCATTTGCATTTTGCATTTTCATCTGCATTCACACATGCATTCACATCATCATATTGCATTTAGGAATTTGTCATCTGTTGCATTCCATAGTAGAGTGTAGTGCATTTATCAAAGTTTTACCAACAGTCACATGTTTGTATGACAATCATGCACCCTTGCATTTATCATAATTCATTGCATTCGTACATGATACATGTTGTGGAGACTTATGTATGTATATTAAGTTTTCTTGTCACTCAGCCATACCCAGTGGGTTATTCAGATATTGTAGAAATCTTGCTTTGCTATTATAGACAAGGTCATTAGTTGGGATAGTGCTTCAACATATCAGAATCCTGTCACTAAGAAAAATAATATAAAATCTTGCTAACACGAGAGAGGATGAAAGCTGTAAAGTAGTCTTAGGTATCTAGAGATATGGGTTTCATGACCTGCTTATATTGCAAATAGTTAGTTTATAAAGGTGTACTTTGGCAAAAGGACAAGAATTTCCCCTATAAATCCCAAAGTCACAAAATTTAAATCCCAAGTTACAAAGTGCAAAAAAATATACAAATTTCAAGTTCAAAATATAAAGTGACATAGTGAATCAAAAGCACTATAAAAATCCCTTGCTCAAAGAAAACGGTAAGGCATGGACTAACAGTGATTTTTATCACTACATTTGAGCAAGTAATAAGGGTGAGAACTTGAATCCCTGGATTGTACACCTTTGGAAAGCCAAAGAGTGATCCCCAATCATAGCAATGGGTTGGAAGAGTCTCACCTACAATTGAAGGGGTAGTTCTATTGGGTGATACCCAAACATAGCAATGGGTTGAAAGAGTCTCACCTACATTTGGAGGGGTAGCCCTGATCAATTTGCAAGATGAGCTAGCTCTAGGTACCTAGGATTGTCTAGTTGTATAATTCTAATCAAAGTTGAAACAAGGATGATACGATCATATGAGGAACCTTATCTCACATATGGGTTGAAAGAGTCTCGATTGACATACAGGGTATGATTATGATCTATCTAAAAATACTCACATGCACACACAAGGATTATGAATAGTTGGGTCTGTCACGACAAAAGACTTGTCCAATATAAGCCTGGTATAGTTAGTATGTGATTTTTGAAGAGGTTTACTAAGGTGTTTGAGTCTCAAGTAAAACCCAAAAAAGTGCTCCAATAGCAACAAGATACCACATATCTTTAGATTGTAGAAATACGAGTCATTCATTCATCAAAATACATTTTACAAAATATAATCAAATATATAAGATAGATACTACATGAATATCAGAAATGATGTTTAGACGACCACTGATTAAATAGTACAAAATGACATAATCATTCATTAGCATTTCACCAATCCATTTCACTGCATTTCATAAATGGGTGATTAATTGATTAAGTTCTTGTAATAAGAATTATCGATTATTTTGCATGATTGTTATACATTATGTGGTGTCATATTTTAAAAATTGATATACATAGTTTACATTCATTCCTTATGTTTTAAGTGATTAAAGCATACAAGTTCATCTCCATTAGATTATGATTATGTACATAATGCATTACCATACATTGCATAGCATATCATAAACTGCATAAAATATACGCATTCCCACAAAGTAAAAATAAATATGCGTTAAAAATAAACATCGCATCCATCTACATACATCGTATGTCACACATCTACTCATCTAGATCACTGCTTATCATCATCATAAAGTAGAATAGCTATCTAATGCATGAAATCCATACATCGCATCATATAAACATAGTATTTAAATACGCATTGCATCCATGTGCATCAAATAAACATAAAATAAAAAAAATAAATACACATGTACACATAATGAGCCACGAAATATCATATCATAGATATGTGTGTCCAAACGAGTACATAGGGAGTACAAAATGCTCGTAGGCTACAATTGTGTAGGTCCTCGACATTACACACAAAATGATACATCAAAATTATAGTCGACAGCTGCTATAAATCAGATCTAGGCTGCTCCCCCTATACTAGACCTCTCGTCGCTTCCCTCTGCACTGTGCTCTGGAGCCTTCTCTCCTGGATGACCTGGCACCTATGGTGGATCTTGTTGTGGATCCTACGTGCCTCCAAAGCATAACACACCCAGCACACGAGAAACTGGTAACTACAGTAGGCTAGTCCTTTGGATGGAGGTCACTGATGTTTACCTTAGATCTCTAGCCCTGCGATCTCATTATGTGAGTGCTAGAGGACTTGTGCATCCTCTTAGTCCTATGAGTCCTATGGCTTGAGATCGCTATGGACTACCTTGAGGTCCTAGACCTGGTACTCTACGACTCTATTGCAAAAGGATCTTTAGGAATTGGTAGCCCATGCATCTCTATGTAGCCGACTAGCTGATCAATGCGAGCAAGCTAGGTTGTGTGCATCTCATTGGTCCTCATGACCATATCGTGCAGTCATGTCACCTCAGTAGTCGAATCTTGTATAGCTACTATACCTATTGCTGGTACCATAGGAGACCCCATGCTAGCATGAGGAGGCCCCATAATAGCTCCTCTCACTGCTCATGTGAGATCCTGCTCTGCCTTTGCTATAGTCTGCTATGCCTTTGCTAACTCTAATGCAGTCTATAGTCTCTGCACCTAGGCCTCTACATCGATAGCTTGAGTCGTGAGCTCTTGTACCTGGCCCTACGTGTCAGTCAAGCACTGGTCCATGTCAGCCACCTTTGCCTCTAGAGTGGTGATGGTGGTATCTCTCTCACGCTACTGCATGTGAAAGCACCCAATATGACTCTGCAAGTTAGAAACCTATGCCAAAAGTTGTCCTTCTACACTATCAGGAGGGACCTCACCCTCCTCTAGAGCATCCTCCTTAGGTTCAATCTTTGGTAGGTCCTCAGTAGTGGCCTCTACACCCCAACCACCCTCAGTATGTTGGCATACTTTACTCCCATTAGGATCTGCCTCTACCTCTGCCTCTGCTTGCTCTCAGTCTAGAGGCCCAGTCCTATGCCATCTAAATAGAGACCACCACCCATCATAGTCGGGCATGGTTCCAACTGTCTCAACCCCCAACTCCTGGAATTCATCATGTGCATCTCCTAGCAGTGAAGGAACTATTAGTGGGAGATCCCTCTCCAGAGCTAGGTGTCTGTACCTCAGGGGCATATTCGATAGGTCCTACACCATGTTGAACTATCATAGGACACAAGAGAAAAATTGATACTCTCAAACCTCTGGCTTACGCTAGATAAGCCATCTATCTCGATGGGACCATCGTAGCCACTCGTTCACTTCTGGCCATGTAGGGCAATCCATGTATGGGTGCTAGACGATGTCCCCCAATCCAAGTGCTGCAAAGCTGATGATGTAATGCTCTGTGTCCCCAACATGAGCCCTACTATGGATACCTTCCTTAGCATGAGGTCAGTAGATAGCGTAACACTGATGATCATCATATAGGGTAGTGGTGCGTAGAGAGAGATTAGTAGGATGCTCGATCTAGATGTGCTGCCACCCCTAGATCTATAACAATAGGCTGCAACTGATGCCCTTACGACTTTGCTCTATAATCTGGTACAACTCCCTATAGAGCTGGCATAGTAAGGTTCTCCCCAAGGCCAATAGTAGTAGCTCCTCTGTCAAGCTCTAAAGCACCCTCCAAGCAGGGGCCAACATGTTCCATGGAATCCTCACACCCGAGGAGTCTAGAAGAACAATCTAAAATATGAGATGCATAAAGAGGGCCTCTTGAATAAAGAAGATATCATCTCGGTACTAGTCATCGATGTGCACCCCTCCATGGTCTACATCATCCTATGTGACAATGCTTTGATCACTGAATATGGTAGCAAAAATAGCATCCCTTGCCATGTAGGCAGAGGAAATGACAACCTCACCATCGATAGGGATCCTAAAGATCCTATAGATATCCTCCAGTGTGATGGTCATCTCACCAGGAGGAAGGTGAAATGTCTTGGTCTAGGTATTCTAGCATTGGGCCAACACATTAATATAGGCCTGGCCTACCCTAATGGTGGGTAGATCCATGACATAACCAAACCCAACGGCTCGAAACCATGCTCGATCGTCATCCGAGAAGGCCTCGTGGAGAGTCCTCATCAAGTCAGGCTCCCGCGCTCTAGAAGTTAACTTTTAAAAAGCAACAAAAAACAAAGAAACATCATGTAAGCTAAATCTAGCTAAGCAGAGCTAAAGAAAACTAAAAATTTCAAAAAAAAAAAAGCAATTGTAGCCTACAACTGCAACTTGTGGTCCCCAATTTGCAAATTGGGAACCACAGCTACAAATCGCGGTCCCCAATTTGTAAATTGGGAACCACAGCTACAACTTGCGGTCCCTAGTTTAGAAATTGGGGGCCACAATTGAAACTTGCGGTTACCGTTTTCCACCTGGGAATCATAGCTACCAGCTATGGTTTAGGAGTGGCACCCATAGCGGGTACCCTCCTAGACCACTAATGCATAAACATTAAATCCTAGTCTAACCTAAACTAGTGGGGTTCATTACCGGTAGTTTAATGAGGTTCAATTTTTGCATTTATTAAGTGTGGTTCATTTTACTAATATGGAGTGCGAGGTCTCAGTTTTGAGTTACCTTGCCCGCACCCTGCCCTCGACTATTCGATGGCTGATCAGGATCCGCCATCAGGGAATACGAGTGTAAAGATGGTCTATTTTGATAGCGTTCCATATCAAGGAATGACTTCTCTCTCTCATAGCTCTCAATTTTCTAAAGGTTGCAAGAAAATAATGAAAAATTGTAAATGGGATTTCAATTTATAGGTCCTCCTAGTCTCTACGGACCGCAGTTGACAACCACGGTTCCAAACCTAGGGTTTTTTGCCTATAGGTCTAACCTGCAATACCCCAAAATTTGGTAGTGCAAACCACATACTATACCAATGATCTTCAACTAGCAATAAATGCACTAAAAACCCACTGTGGGAAGGTCTAAAAAGGTAAATTAATGACTCCCAGTGGATAAAAATATAAATAAATGATCAAAATTGCAAATTTGGTGACATTAAAAGCACTAGGATCAATCCAATAAATGCAAAATTAAACAAAAAAAATCAAACAATGAAAAACCAAATGTGCCTTGTATTCAGTGATTTATCCTATAAAATTGGTGGTTGCAGCGACTTGCAATCCATGCAATCCGGAAAGATGAGTAGATCATAATAAGGAAATTTGGGGTAAAATTGTCATTTCTTTTATGACATCTTTTAGCAAATCATCGACAATATGATTCAACACAAGTCTTCTTGAATTTGTATTATCTTGACTCTCTAAGATGGCTATCATAGCCTAACTGCTCCATGGGATAAAGATGTGCAAATACTACTAAGCATTGCAATCATAAGCTAAACTAGGCCTAGCCAAGGCATTAAACATCTCAAATATAAAAGTTTTTTAGGATCATTCATTATGGTCAAGCGATTTCATCGCTTTAGACATTGTCATTACCCTCATCAACTCATCGCTTGAGGGGGTAGTCATAATTTCATGTCATAATCAAAATCAATGAAAGATCCTGGAGATCATATATCCCTTGATCTTGTCAAAATTATGTTCATCCTTATGAATCATTGCTAATAGCTATCATAAGCTTCCCCCTCTGCTTGGGGCAAATAACAAATATGATTTTTTTTTTTGTAGCTCTCATCCTTTAGTTATATAGGCCTAACTCCTATTGTAGCACCAAAGCTACCCGAATGTCTGATGATGAGTGCAGACTCTTCAAATGTAAGCCTTCCCACATTGGAAGCAATGATTCCAGGATGCACATCCTTTTGTTGGACCTAGGACATCTAATGTTGATCAGACTAATGATCATCATAGAACCTGTGACATCATTTTAGGAGGTTTATTTTGCTCAGCGTTGTTCGATCTCACAATGCATCTCAAAAGGGGCATCTGTAGACACCTAAAATATGTCATGCTAAGGGTGCTACTCATATGGACATGCTACAAAACCATATGAAGGATCTTGGATAGACTCCAAGATAGAGCAGTGGTTCTAACCACTCAATTTAGGTATTCTAGCCTAAGCAGTCTGAACCATAGCCTAGACTTGTGGTCTCCAGTCTGAACCATGGTTGACACCTATGGTCTATAGTTTGGACCGTAGCTATGACATACGGTCTAAATCAAAGTTTAGTTAGGCCTTCCATATGATCCAAATCGGTTGGAACGACCAAGAAATCTAGAAGGGGGTAGTTGGAGGATGAAATATTCCAAATTCTTCCATCCCAACTATCCTAAGCAACCTTCTTAGTCTTGGCTTCTCCATGAAGCCACACCTAGCCCTAGGGGCATGCTATAAATACCCCCTCCAAGCGAGGATAAAAATAAGAGAGAGAATTTGTATAGCGAAGTGCTGGAAAATTATCGAGTGAGCTAATTGATCAAGAGAGTAGCGAAGCCCTGTCAAATTGCATAATGACCTTGTGCATTTGAGAGCCATCTTTGCTATCCATACAAAGACCAATTAGCCATGGATGCCCTAGGTTCCTAGGAGGATCAAGAAACCCAAATCCAGATGAACGAAGGCCCTTCACAGAGATTTGATCGCAAAATCTATCAAAGGACAACAAAGGCAACCCTTGAACATCAATTTGAACAAGGAGATCAAGCACACTACCCCTAATTCTGAGGGCAAACACATTAGAGGTCAAACTGTGGCTGTCAGCCACGGTTCATAGTTTAGACCACCCCTCATAGCTACAGTTTGCAATAGGTTAAATATCACCTTAATCATTTTTATTTTTATCGCATAGATTAGTCATGTTAGTCTTTTCATAGGGTTAATTGCATTTTAGAGAAACTCTAATAGTAGGAATTAGGTATTTTATGCATTGCATTGGGTAGGAGTATATTGGATCTTTTAGATTTTTTATTACTTCTAATTCGATATTTGTTCAATGCATCATTTGCTTATTCATGTCTTGTATGTTGTAGTATAATTATTGATGTGATTAGAATAGCTTAAAGCCTTTCTTTATGATTTCTTGTTTTACTAGTTTAATGGTATTTACATGTATGTTTCTTTAAAGGGCCTCATCACGAGAGGCTATCAAAATTTGTAATCATGCGTTGTTGTTTCTTGTTTGTAGGGAGACAGGTGCAAAAGGGAGCCTATATCATAATCCTTCCACATCGTAGAGAAGGGGGTTAGCTCTACCCCAAGGTAGTTTGTGAGTAATCATCGGAGCAACAAATAAGCGTGCCTACCCTGTTGAGGGCATTGGCAATTGTAACATTTGTATCATCTTTGGAGTGACCCTGAGAAGGAATTTTTGTAACTTGAGATCATTTCGAACATTAATATAAGAAACTTTGCATTAGTTGACTTCTTTTTTCAATTTGTGCATTTGTGTGGATCTTTGTGTTTTTATGATGGTATAGATCAAACACTAGCTAGGCGCGCGCTCCGCGGTTACGTCAATTACACAACTCATAATAATATCCATATTTTTATACATATATTAGAAAAATATAAACACACACTCCTAATATAATATTTATAATAGTACTTAAAGGTACTTCAATGTTACCAGATAATATAATATCTCTAACAATGGACCAACTATTTATTCTAGGGGCCTATAATAAAATTATAAGAGGACAATTATAGTGATAAAAATGTAAGGTCATACAAGGTATATTTTATGTGTAAAAGACCTTATTATGCCCAATAATAACCTCTATTTTGTTAACAAAAAGGGAGAGTGGGAGTTATTCAATTTCAACGTGCTTAAACAAGAATTAACAAGACTAAGTAGGTAAACTTAGTTTGGAAAAACAAGAGGTAGGTGATAGATATGGCATTAGTAACTATTCAAGAAATTAAATATGTAGACAGAGGTGTGAAGTTAATTTTAGAAATAGGCTATATGCTAGTCATGGTAAAGCCTTTGTGATCTTATGACATTATTATCAACATGGATTGGTTGGTTTTCGATAGAGTAAAACTTGATTGTTATGCTTAGGAAATATACTATATTGGTGATAATAGAAATTAAATATGGATTAATGATGTCATTCACCTTGTGTATTTAATAATGGTATCAATTATACAACATAAATGGTGCTTTAGTAAGGGATTCTACTCTTTTTACATTATGTTTTATGACAATCAAAATGAAGAGAAGGAACCAATTATAGAATCACATAATGTTCATAAGGAATTTGATGATGTTTTTCTTAATGACTTTCTAGGGTAACCTAAAATAAGAGCAATCAAGTTTTCTATTAATACAATACTTATAATTGAGCCTACATCCAATGCACCCTATAAAATTGAAATTACTTTGTTATGTGACCTCAAAGTCTAGTTTCATGAGTTGCTTGAGAAGGGATTAATACATGCTAATTTGTCACCATGGGGGAACTAATAATACTTTTAAATAAGAATAATTTATTAAAAAGTTTATATAGTTATTATAGGTAGTTGAATTAATTCACAATATGAATAAATATCTCTTAATTCATATTTATGACATATTTCACAAACTAGAGGGTTAGTACTATTTTCCAAGATCAATTTAATGTTAGGGTATCACCAATTACATGTAAAATATGTTTTTTTTTTTTGAATTTACATGGTGGAATCGGTAGCCGCCATGAATCCAGGCAGGCTATCCAACTTTTTATGGCTGCCACAGTATTCTGCGATGTCTGCCCTAGAATCCGCCACACAGATCTTCGTGTAGTCCGCCCCTATAACCACCATGCCACAATCATTTTAAACCTTTTACGTCGTTGAAAGCACTAGGAAAGGGACAAGCGTTCAGTCCGACGAGGCCCGAGATTTGAACCTTGGACCTCCGCCCCCTTATGGGGTTTGGATGAACCAATTGGTCTACACCTCGGACCTTACATGTAAAATATTTTGATGCTCCTAAAATGATATTTGAAACTTTATATTTACACTACAAGTCCTAATCAATCCATTTGAGTTAATCAATGCATAAATAATTTGTATATGAGTTTGATGAATAGTATTTTTAGGAAGTATTTGGACATGCTTGTAGTTCTATTTATGGAAGATATATTGATCAACTCTAAGGATGAATAGGAACATGAAGAACATTTGATACAAGTATTACAATGCCTTAGGTAACAAAATCTATATGCTAAAATCACAAAATGTTCATTCATAATATAATCCATAATTTGAAGCTAATATATCAAGAAACATCCTTTTCCTGGTGCTTTCAGCGGCATAAAAGGTTTAAAATAATTGTGGCATGGTGGTTATAGGGGAGGACAATGTGAAGATATGTGTGGCGGCTTTCGGGGTGGACAATGTAGAATACTGTGGCAGCCATAAAAAACTGGACAACCTGCCTAGTTTCGTGGTGACTACCAATTCCACCATGTAAATTTTTTTTATTATTTTATATATATATATATATATATATATATATATATATATATATATATATATATATATATATATATATATATATATCAAGAAACAAAATCATAACACACCCATCTAAAATTAATACTATATTGGATTATATGGCCCCCTCCAATATCTAAAAATATATTATTTTCTTGGGATTTTTATGCTATTATTGAATCACTATATACAACTTCTCTAGTATAGCTAAACATATCACTTAAGCAAAGGAAGGAAAGCCATTTGTGTGGATGAAAAATTATAAAATGGTATTTCAAAAATTATAATAATTTTGACAAGTGCATCCACCATGGCATTTTCTAACTTGAGTAGATATTCATAGTTGCATGAATACCTCCAAGGAAGGATTGGAGGATGCTTTATATATAGGACAAACATTTCATTGCCTATGAATCATGTAAACACAAGGATTACTAATTAACTATCTAGTACATAAGCTTTAGTTAGCTACCATAATACATGAAGACATGTCAATGCTACAATGTCATGTGTATTAGTTAGGTTCCAAATTAATTTTTATGAGGCTTTAATAAGACCTCATTAGAATAGGTTATTTTAATGCATATCATTTCATATTCATTTGAATTTCATGTAATATGGATTTTTTTTTTAAATAAAGGATAAAAATTTATTGATAAAAAGTTTAGATTATAGAGTACAACTGTGCTTCCAACTAGGACTCAAATAAACAACCAAACAGGCTAAAACCACTAGACTAGAATGACACCCAAAAAAGACAAGAACAAACCACATTAAGTCTGTACATCCTTGTGGATCAACTCCCATAGGTGTTGAGAGTCCCTAGATAAGAGACTCTCCCAATTATCGATACTCCAAGGATTTAGAAGCTCAGAATCCCTTTTGGCTAGGTAATAAACAACCACATTCCATTCCCTTGGAATGTGCGCAAAGGATATATGTTCAAATTCTTCACTCATTTGAGAATCTGAACAGCTACAGAGGCCAACTGCTAATTAAATTCCTCCATATTTTTACTATTTAAAATACTAACCACAATTTGAGATTCAGACTCACAGATAATCCTATGCCAACCAAGAGAAAACCCCCTCTGCAAGGCCTCAAGAATTGCAAGATCTTCCATAAAATTGTTGGAGTGAACACCTTTATAAATGGAAAAGAAAAAACTGACACCACCAGTAGAATATCTCCCAACACCGCCAATGCCAACATGTCTAGGATTACCCCTGGATGATCCATCAATATTAATTTTTAAAACTCCTCTAGGGGATGGCCTCCACCTACCATCTCTCCTAACCTTCTTGCTGAGCTGAGGAACCCTACTAGGGCTAGAAGAGTTCACACCATCCCCAAAGAGACCAAGGGCTTGTTGTACCTTCTTCTCCCTAGAATCTAAAAGAGGTTCCACATCACATTTGCTATGGATGGTTTCTTGAACCATATACAAGATCCTTTGCCAGATCTGTTGAACAACCAAATAACTGCCCTAAAATATGCATCAATTTTGTTTGAGCCAAATTTACTAGATGATGCAAAAAGGGCCCAAATTCCAAGCCACTCGAAGGAAGGGGGCCTTGGCCGGAGGTCTACCCAGACTACTCCAAAACTCCACCAAGGAAAACACATAAAAACATGGATGGTTCTAGGAACTCCACCAACAGTGCAAAATGTCTTTGGCAAAGGAGAATTGGAAAAATAAATGAGAAGAGTCATCCTCATTCTTATTGCAAAGGACACAAAAAGAGGGACCCTAAAATTCCCTCTTCCTCACATTATCCCAAGTGAGGAATTTATTACGAGCTACCAACCAGAGAAAGAAGTTACATTTTGGCCAGCCAAATTTGTTCCACACCTTTTTCCACCAAGTGATAGGAAGACCCCCATACTTTTGCTTATCAATAACCTGATAACCATAGGCTACCGAGTAGGTTCCCTTTAGGATTAGGGTTCCGAGCTAGAATATATTTACCCCTTAATAAATAACAAGGTCTCCCCATAATAATAAGAGCAAGCACCTATCTGTCCTTGGCCAGTCCTCCCTAGGGCCATTATTGAGATATTTCCACCTGTACATCTCCATATTTCCAAAATACTAGATTTTTTTAAAGTCCTCCATACGAGACCAGCCTGCTTCCAATAAAAAAATGCTTAGGGAATGTAACCTAGGATATTTATTCAAGATAGGAGGGTGGCCATCCCAAGAATCCTCCCAAAAAAGAGCATTTGATATCTCCTCTTTTCAGAGTGTCCCAGATAATAAAACCTTTCCCAACCAAGCTGACTCTAGGGATCTCAGCCTAAAAAATACCTCTCAAGTATTTACAAGATAACATTTTAGCCCAAATCTGATCTTGAGAGGTACACCATCTCCAATAAAGTTTTATAGCCAAAGCCTGCCTAAAAAGAGTTTTCTGTTGCAACCCAAGGCCTCCCTCTTACACCAGCCTACATATAGAATCCCACCTAACCAAACTCCATTTATATTGATCAAGTTTTCCAAACCATAAAAATTATCTTGACAAAGCATCCATGTCCTTGATGAAGTGAGATGGAGCTATTTGTACAAAATATCTATAAATAGGTAAAGCTTGAACAACATATTTTAAAAGCAACACTCTATCTACAGTGGATAGCCATATGAAAGTCCAGTGATTCACCTTCCTTCTAAACTTATCAAGCACAGACTGTAAGAAGATCTAGGTAGAGGATGAGATGAAATTGGAATACCAAGATAAATGAAGGGGGGAGTCCCAACCTAGAATCTTAGAATGTGAGTAATCCTGGATTGAATAAGAGGAGGGGTATTAAAGAAGAAAATAGAAGACTTGTCCTCATTAATCAACTGTCTAGAAGCACCAAGATATATGTCAAGAGACTGTCTAATATTGCCAGCTTCCCTGATAGTGTAAACTCCCAACAAATCAGTATCATCAACAAATTGAAGGTGGAAAAGAGGTAGCAAACTACTATCCCACTTCCACCCCTGAATGAGACCCTACATGACTTGAGACTTGAGCAATATTCCTAACCCTTCTGCCATAATGATAAAAAAATAAGGATATAAAGGATCTCCTTGCCTCAATCCCCTTGAGGCCTCAAATAGCTCTAATGGATCATTATTAACAAGAATAGAGAATGAGGAAGAAGAAACACAACTCATCACCCATCTAATCCATTCCTCCTCAAATCCAAAAGCAATAAGAAATTTTTGAAGAAAGGACCATATGACCCAATCATAGGCTTTGGCCATGTCCAACTTAATGAACATAGTTTTCTCCTTAGAAGTTTCCATCGAGTGAATAGCTTCTATAGTAATAACAATCCCATCCAATATTTGTCGGCCAACAACAAACCCTCCTTTCTCCTTAGAGATGATTTTTCTCAACCATATCTTCAACCTTTCAGCAATAATTTTTGTGATGATATTATACACAACATTGCAGAGAGCAATAGGCCTGAATGTATCCAAGGAATTTTCTCCTTCTTCTTTGGGTATAAGCACCACAAATATAGCATTTAGGGCCCTTAGCATCTATTTGTTCTTTTGGGACTCATGGACCACCTCCAAAAGATCAAATTTGATTAAATCCCAAAACTCTTGATAAAACTCAATCAAGAATCCATCTGGGCCTAGGGCTTTTCCTTTTTTCATATTGAATACAACATTTTCCAACTCCTCAAGGGAAATTGGACCCATCAAGTTCTCATTCATATCTCTAGAAACAATCGTTGGAATACAGTTTAGAATAAGCTTTTAATTATCATCATTTGATAGGGAGTCCTCCTTGAAGAGAGAGGAAAAATACCTCTTAGTATCTTCTAAAATATCCCTAAAAGAAGAGAGCAAGGCACCCTAAGAATTCACAAGAGAGGTAATTAGGTTACCATTACGACGAGCCTTAACTGAGTTATAAAAGAAGGTTGTGTTCCTATCCCCTTCCTGAAGACAATCTACTCGAGCTTTTTGTTTCCAAAAAATTTCTTCCCTTAGTTCCCATTTAGCAAGGTCTTTCATAGCCTCAGATTCCTCAACAAGAAGCTCCTTCATGAATCACTAATATCTAATATTCCTTGAAGCTTCTTACATCCTCCTAAAAGCTACTAGCTTAGCCAAGGAAAGGTTCCCAAATTTTAGTCTATTCCATCTCTTCAATTTATGTTTTACAAATTGTAGTCACTTCATAAAGGAAAACATAGTGGTGCCATGAGGAGGTTTGTTAGTGGTCCACCAACCTCGCATGAAATCATGAAGCTTCATATCACGAAGCCACATAAGTTGAAAATTAAAGGAGGGATTATTTTTTAGCCCTAACTCCAAAGCAAAGAGTTTTATAGGCCAATGATTAGATCCCCTACCCTCCAAAATCATAGAACTAGCACTTCTGTTATTACCCATCCAATAACTAGATATCAAAAACCTATCCAGTATCTCTGAGATGGAAGCTTCCCCACACCGTCTATTATGCCAATTAAAGATCCCATTATCTGGCTTGATGTCAACCAAGTTTAGGGCCTGGATATGAGCACTGAAGACAAAAGAAAAAGGCTTGAGACGGTCCACCCCACCACGTTTCTCCTCCAAACAAGTGATAGAGTTGAAGTCTCCAGCCAAAATCCATGGGTACAAGGGAACCAAAATTCTCACAAAGCAAATGTGCTTCCACAAATTCACTTTACCATTGTAATAAATAGGAGCATACACATTTGTAAGTAGGATGGTTTCACCAGATTCATTATCATGCCCGACCATCGAAATAGACCATCTGTAAGAAATCCAAGTAAGAGGGGATATCTTAACCGGATCCCATAAACAAGTGACACCACCAGCATATCCACATGCACCAATAAACTGGAATTACCCCCTTCTCCACAACTTGGGAGCAATATTGAACATACTATCAATAGCCAATTTAGTCTCTTGAATAAACACCACATCCGGAGAATGCACACAAACCAAATCACGAAAAAAAAAAATTTGGGGATCTTTGTTCAACCCCCTTACATTCCATGAGAGGATAATAATTTTTGGGGGTTATAAAAATGGGAGTCCAATGTTCTCACCAAGCCTGAATCCACCAAATTCTCCCCCATTAACTTAATTTTATCCTGGTCCTTCTTCCGACCCACCTTCATATTCTTATCCGAAAAACTTTTTTTAATTATTTTCTATTTCAATCCCAACACCATAGGAGTTTTGTAGTCAAAGGATGACTGCATCAGTGCCCGAGTAGGAGAGGGCATAACTAAATTTGTACCACTTTCTAAAATAGTTTTCCTTATAGGGGTAGACCCATCCATGTCCCTTATACTCAAATACAAAGCCCTTTGTTCTTCATTTAAACCCCCTAGATCTGATTCCTTAAGTTCCCCCTCAAGAAGAGACATTTGATTTGGCCTTGTTATATTTACATTAGGTAGCAACATTTCAGGTATCTCCATGCACTGATCAAGATCATATAATATTTCAAAATGGTTGAGTAGAGCATCCGGCTGACTATCCTTAAGGTCTTTGTTTGCCCTTTGTCCTCTGTTTTGGGATTTTACTAGAGCAAAACCTTCCTTATCCCGTTCCCATTCATTTATCTAGGCTTTTCATTTATCCAAACTTTATCCAGACCGAGAGGGCCTAGGATTTGAATCCATAGAGGAAACAAACTTAGGGCATTTTCTTTGCAGGTGGCCATATTCACGGTAAATTCGACAACGAAATAGAAGAGCTTCATAGTCAAGTTTTTCAACCCATGTAGTTGATCCAAATTGTATTTCAATAGAATCTAGAATAGGATTATTTAAGTCAATTTCAACACAAATACGAGCAACAGAGATTACCTTTTTATCCATTGTCTGTTGTGACGGTCCAACTGGCTTCCCAAGCAGAAGGACAATCTTATGCAAGATATTAGTTCTCCAAAATTCCAACGAGAGCCATGGAAGCCACACCCATACTGAAACCCGCAATGGCCACTCATTTTATGGGTTGAAACCCACATGCTATGGTTTAATAAAGAGTCCCACTTGGTTATAGAAATAATAACCCCATTCAAATGCTTTGTTATGATCTACAATACAAGATAAAACCACCATAAAATAGTTGTTCACACTCAGCATCACCTCCACATCGCCTTCAGGATTCCAAGTTTTCCTAACCCAAGCCTCCACAAAGGGGAGAGAAATTTTGATGCCCAAAAATTTACCAATAAGGGCATGTTTGGTTAGATACTCCACATCTTCCGCCACAGAGTCTAGTTGAACCACTAGAACTGGCCTGGCTTCACATCGTTCCAAACATCCATTGTTCTTTAACAAGTAGTTCCCGACATGCACTAGAAAATCATGTTCCTTCCAGTCATTTTTAGATGAAAAAACATCACAAGCATGCACTCTCTGTGCTGGACCCAATGCCATCACGACACTCCTCCAATTTTTTAGACCTCCTTCAAAAGCTACTGCCATCCCCGCATAACAGTTTTCCTTCATTAAATTCTAGTAGAGTAGTTTTTCCTCATCAAACCCTAGCAAAGTTCCAAATTCATCCCAACTAAAATTCACTCTCTCAATGAATAACCATTGTATTTTATCCATGTAATATGGATTTTGGAACCCTAAACCTAATCTCATTTTTCTCATATTATAGTTTCATAACACAAATGGAGAGACATGATTTTTCTTTCTCTTCATTGTCAAAATTATTCTCCTCCTTTTTCTTATTTTATATGGTTGATCTTGGAAACATAGAATTAATCCTTGATACAAGTGGTATTACATCTTGGGCACTTATGCCTTCCACAACCAATATTGGAGAAGCATTGCATTCCCATCCTCTTGAAGAATATAGGCTTATACTGAGAGGGTGGGGTGAACATTATAAGACCAAATATTTCTTTTCTTTCCCAAATAATATTATCTAATATTATCAATAGCACTAATAAAATCAATGCACAAATCATCACACACAAGAGAGACACAAATTTAACATGGTTAACCCAATGTGGGCTACTCCACGAAGAAAATATTTCCACTAAAATTTCTCAACAAATATCTTGGAAATCAATTCCCTATTACAATATTTATGGACCTCTATCCAAAGGAGACACCAATCCCCTATGCTTTGATTTTTGGATATCTCTCCATAAGAGAACTCTTTCCCCCTTTCTCTGGTTCGTGGAACTTGATCCAAGAGAACTCTATCTCCTCAACTGGTTTGTGGATCTCTCTCAACAGAAGAAATCTATCTTTATAGCTGGTTCACGAATCACACTCCACAATATAACTCTTTCCTCTTGATCTAGTACTATGGACACCACCCCAATCTATTATGGTTTTGTGGATATCTATCCACAAGAGAACTCTTTCCCCTCTACTATGGTTGGTTATCTTCTAGAACACTTCTAGTCCCATTGCTCTAGCTTGTGGATCTCTCTCCAAAAGAGACCTCTATCTCCACTACACTAGATAATGGATCTCTATCCATTGGATATTGTTGTCCTATTTACTCTTTCATAGCCAAACCTTACTCTTAATTCTGTCTTAAATCTGCACCAAACTCTTGTTCCAAGTCTAGCACAAATATTCTCTAACTCTACACATAAATTTACACTAAAATGTGTCTCAAATCTATTTCCAAGCCTTAACACAAAGCTTGATAAAATCACCAATTAACTCTACTTAGATCTGCCCCAAGCCTTAACATAAAGCTTGAACAAATCACCAATAAACTCTACTTAGATATATCCCAAGCCTTAACATAAAGCTTGAACAAATCACCAATCAAATACTCTCTATATCTACTCAAATTTGTCTTCAAGTCTTCTCAAAGACTTGCTCAAATTTGCCTTCAAGCCTTCTTAAAAGACTTGTTCAAATCTGCCCTCAATGTTGCTCACAAAACCTGCTCTAACACATGCTCAAAACAACTCACAAGATATTCTCAATAAATCTCAAATATTACACACAATACTATCAAATGCTTTGACTAATATTCAAAGTAATTCCTTTAAATTGAAGCATTTTAGACATATTCTATCGAGAATTCATTTAACCTCTAGAATATATAGAGAATAATATGCACTTGCAAATAGCTCAATATGTTCTACTCAATCATTAAGTTTGTCTCTTTCACATGTCTTACTTCTATTGTTATTTTTAAAGATAGATCTATTCTAACACATGACACCTATCTTCTTGATCCACACTCTTGCTTTCACAAATCTAATTTCTAATGTTTGCACATTCACTTTCAATATCACTCAAAACCAATGCTCAAAAACTTCACACATGCATTCAACCAATAAAGCACAATTGGCTCACAAACCCTAAAAAAGTGTTTTCCAACTTCTTTCAACAAAGAGCACAATGTAGATCTCAACACTTAACTCATATATTTCCAACAATGCTTAGAAAAAATCCTTTTCACTCCACCTTCTTTTTTTGAAATATTCATTCAACAAAACACCTTATATAAGGAATGATATGCCTATACCTTTTTGCTTGCTCTTATGGATATATGTCTTCAAAAATCTGTCTTTTACACAATATCTTTTGCAACTAGAAAGGGTTAGCACAATACCCTTTTTATGAGTTAGTAAACCTTCAAAAATGTGTGCACAAATAAATTCCAAACCAACTCTCTTGGTTTCTCAAACTATAACATCAACTCATAAAATCAAACCCTTCAAAATGTGTGCACAATTCCAAACCAACCTTTTGGTTTCTCAACTATAGTATTAAATCATAAAATCAAACCTTAATAATGAAGCAAAAATACAAACAATTAAAATACCTCATTAACTTCTAAACACATTCATAACAAATTTATCAAAGATCCTTATTACTCCACAAAATCACTTTCAAAAATATTTCATTATAATTTTATTCAAAAATAAATGCATGTAATAATAAAAATTTCCCTTATATCTCCTGTTGAGTGGTGTTTTCACCCAATTGTGAAAGCACACTCTCCGGTAGGATTTGGGTTCCAAAATCCCCTCTTGCAAAGAAGTTAAACAAACAACTTCTCCAAGGTTCTTGTTATATTAGCATTTGCCTATGTGCATCAAAGAAATATATTCAATTTAAATGCTTGGAACACCTTAGTGATTGCAAGTAGCTGTAAACAAGGGGCACTGTTGGTTTATTTTACTATGAAAATTTAATGATTGTTCATTGAACCCTGATAAAATAAATGTGAGTTGGCCCTCATATGACCACGATGTAATGCTTTAATTCCTTTTATCTTGATGATTTTAAGATAGATTTTATCTTGCATTAAATCCTTAATGATGAATAGGGTCTTCAAATATAGCTTCAAAATGTCACTTTAACTTATCCCTCTTAAATGAAATCAAATTTTCATCAAGATGAACAATTAAGTGTTTTAAGGAAAAGACCTTCAATGTAGTACTCAAATTATCCCTCTTTCGTAAAATTGGAATTTTTATGAAAAAAGGGTAATTTTAGGCCCAAAATGGAAGTTTGTGAAAATGCCGTAAAACATAACCTCTTTAATGAAATTGGAATTTCCATGAAGGGAATATCATCATAGGCTCATGAATGCAAAACAAGACTGGAAAAATGAAATTTGACCTTAAAATGGAAATTTTTTATTTTCGGAATTTTAAAATCTATAGCAAAATAGCAACTTCGATGAATTTTTAAAAATATTAAACAAGTCCGAAAATGAAATTTCAAAGTGCATATTGGAAGTCTGAATTATAATCTACGCAATGGTGAAATCATTTTTAGATTTTGAAATTTTTTTAATATTTATTTTAATGCCCGAAAATAGGAAAAAATTCTGAAATTAAAATTTTTGGAAACATAAATTTTTAATTTGCATCAAAATAATGGCTGAAAACACAGCAATGCAAAAGCTCCTTCAGTTTGATAGCACCCCGTCCTGCAAAACCGAATACGTGAGAGTTTCATACATGCAACCTAGCTTATTTGACCTGCAAAATAAACACAATCAAAGTAAACTAGGTGCTGGTTCCTAGGGTTTTAAATAATTTCCAGATTGCAGACATTCAAATGAAACAACCCAAAATAATTGCATCAATTTCACATATAAGTCTGAAATCTGAAAGGGGAAAAATAAAACAATTAAAATTAAGCATGCAGAAAATTTCTCATTCTTTCTTGCTAACAAGGCCTGAAATTTCTGAATAAAAGCTTTCACATTCCAATTAAAATCCCTGCTTTACAAATGTGGCCATGCCCAAAGTTCCCATTTGGCCATGCCACCATTTCCGTCTCCGTTTTCCTCTCCCTTTTCGTTTGCCTCCCGATGTGCATTTAAAGTTTTCAAACAATGCTTTGTTTCCTTTGGATGGAAACCCTACGCCTTCTTCATTTTCTTCGTTTCACTTCTCGGCCCTTTCGTTTCCTTCTCCACGGCGTTTCGTTTCTCTTCCTTTCCTCCATACGCAACACCCTGCAAAACAAAACAAAACACGTTAAAAAAAACTACTACTAAACTTTACCTAAACTAACATGAAAAAATTAAAAATTAAAACCTAAAACAAAAAAAACAAAAAGCTAAAAAACAAACCTACCACTACATACTACTTAAAGCTAATAAAAGGTGCTTTAAAAGCTTTAAGAGCTATACGTGGCCACCATGAAAAATATAAGATATATATATATATATATATATATATATATATATATATATATCTTATCCCTTTTTGTTTTTATTATTATTTTTTTTGTTTTTATTTTATGTTCATTTGTTTATATATATATATATATATATATTATTTTTATTTATCCTTTCTTTTTTCTTTTTTTTGTTTTATTTATTTATTTATTTTTTTAATTCATTTTTCTTTTTAGTTTATTTATTTTTTAAACATGAATTAACCCAAAAGTTAATGTTTGAATTATAAACACTTTAATAAACCTATAAAAAAAAAGAAAAAGACAAAAACCACACCAAAATTTATCAAAAAAAAATGTGGGTCCCCAAGCTTTGGGGCTAGTTGTGAAACAGTCACAACATCTCCCAAAGCCAATATCACTTATAATAATAAATTAAACCATATGCGCCTAATCCTCAACCTTAGGAATTACCAAATTTAAATAACACTTACCAAAAACACTACCATGAAGATTCGAATATAGTATATGTTTCCTGCTAGTGCACTAGTGCCCCTTGGGCTACCGCTAGGCCAACCGCCCACACAAGGACTAAATACCACAATGTGCTCTTTAACCACTGCTCACCCTTCTTACTAGGAAAATGAATAAAATATTTTTTCTAGGATTCGAATGCAGGACCTACCATCCGCTAGTGCCTTAACACCCTATAAGCTACCACTAGGCCAACTGTTTGGTTGGTGATATAGGTATACAACTTTATCCCTTTATTCATCCTTATTCTTTACATTTTTTTAAATAAAATTATTCGTCCACCTTGCTCACGAAATTCATATCAACCATTAATATTAATCATTCATGACTTGCATCGAAAACTTATATCTTTGACCTCCAAAATTTATCATATAAATACCAATTTATCTCCATGCTAGGATGTCGGTGGAGTTCAATAATTTAAAATTATTTTTGGTGCCAAACCCACTTAGGGTTATAAAACATTATAATATAAATATTATAATTATTTTATAATTGACCTTAGGCTTTATCTTAACAACTTTAATATTATAATAATAATAATTATAATATTATTTCCTTTGGGCCTAGGTATTTTATTCCTTCGGAATATTTAGACAACCTTTTGGCCAACCATGTGGAGCTTTGTACCAAATATCTTGGGCTTAAAATATAAATAGTTTAACCCTCTTTTTATTAATTCCCTTGCACTGATATGAACTAACTTTTGACATAAATGACAACATAATTACTCAAAATTTCCAACAATCTCCCCTTTGTCATTGATGACAACCCTTTTCAAAAACATCATTTTTCAAACCATTTTATTTCAAATATTCACCCCCTGAGAAACTACTCCCCCTAATTGAATGATCTCCCCCTTATTCAATTCTCTCCCCTTTGACATCAATGGCAAAGGGACTCCTTTGGGGCTAAATATAAGACTCTTAGGTCAGCCCCCTCCCCACCTCATCTCCTTGAGATGATTAATTTTGGGGTAGGAGTAAAACTACTCACAGGATGATGAGTGTCATCAATTATTCATCATTTAATCATTATACTTGTCAATCCAGGGTGGTGTCCAATGGTTGTATACGATAGCAAAGGTAAGTAGTTTAAGGATCAGTTCATTCAAGAGATGGCTTTATTGGTGAAAAAATTAGCTCTTGTTTGTTTTATGTCAACTCTAAATCCTTTAAAATGAAATTGACTCCTATTTACCACCCTTACAGAAATGAAATTGCAGGAATTGAAACTTTGCAGGAAAAGGAATCTATCTAAATTTGCAGAATTTAAAATGATAGAAATGAAATGATGTAGAAATGGAAATAGTAGAAATGAAACTTGTAGAATTGAAAATCACACTTTGCATAAAGGAGAACCTAATTACAGTAACATAATTCAAAGGATAGTAATCAAATGTTGCAAAACTGGAACATCAAGAAATTCTCTGATGCAAACTAGAAATGCCAAAATCTGAGAATACTGTGGGAAACAAAAAATATTGTATGTTGTAAGATGCATGAATCTACCCTAGGTGATCAGCTGAAATGCACTAATGATTACCAAACATCATATACAATCTAACACAACTAGTAACATGCAATAAAAATTGTCAGGTTCTTGCTAATCTGCTGCAACAAGAAATGAGCAGAAAACCTATCAATGTTGTCCCTTCTCCTGGGCCTGGAAGTGGCCCTTGCTCCCTAAACCAGAAGAAGGTGGAAATAACTTGTTTTAAACTATCTAAACCTCACACATTCACTCATAATGCCAACATAATGGAGAAATTGCACCTTTATTGATTTTGCAGTAGCATTACAATAGTGCAGGAGAAATGCCTGCAAAATATTGTTCTGCTACAATAAAAACAACTTATAATGCCACAATACTAGAATTCTTCTACACCTATATCCTATATCCTATATCCTATATGCTCAACCGAATGGGAGCTAGGTTATTTATATTATTCTATTACAATGCTGATATGAGTCTGTTGCTATTTTTCAGGGATTTTACAACTATTTTTAGAACTATCTTCCTAGAATGCAAGAAACTGTTCTACTACAACTTATCCATTTCCTTTTTTGGGCTGCATCCATTGGGAGAAATGTGTTGGAAAAGGTAAGACAACCCCTTATATATCTGCAATCAACCTTGTCTCACCATTTTCCACCTTTTTGACTTTTTTGTGGATGATTTTGACCAAAATTGTTCCTACTCCGCTCATTCTAGAGCTGCTCCAGAATATCAGGCAATGTAATAGTTCTAGCACTTATCCATGCATCAGATGTGTAGGAAAGTGGTTTTGACTGACTAAAAAATCTCCCTTTATCCCCATAATACCTATTCCATAGTTGGTGCATGCTAGAGCTGACCAATTCCATGCCATGCTATTCATGCATAGCTGGCTGGAATTTGTATGGTCAAATTCTGTTTCCTGCACAATCAGATTATTTTGAACAGGTTTTGGTGCCTTTTTGGTCATTTGAAATGATTAGATGGTAGGGAAAGCAAATGGAATGATTTCATAACTGAAGACATATCAACACCTATTATTACAACTTCAAATAAATCCTAATTTGCTTAGAGAATTCAGCTAAAATAGGTCAAAAAATATAGAAAAAATAGTTAAACAGAATATATGCTCTTCAAAATTTAAAACATGTAAACACTAATACATAATGCATTCTATCACCATAATTAGCATCAAAACATAACATAAGGTGTTCCAAATAGTTTATAAGTTATCAAAACTAGTCCATGGATGAGGCAATTTCAGGCCTCATCATTTTCCCCCAACCTATTTTAATGCATGTCCTCATGCATTCTGCGTAGCCACAATAGCACAAAGATCCATATCCATATTTCATTCTTCATAACTTAGTTTTCACCCTGGAACCTTATAATATCCTCTGATTTCCTGTATTTGTCTGAGCCATTCCTGGAACTATTCATCTGGTTGAGGATCATCATCAAAGAAATATGGAATAGGAGTTATAATAGTTGGCAACCTATATCTCAAACCTACCCAATGATCCTTTAATTTGTGGATGACTTGTACTATACCTTCAGCTCTTCTTCTGGACCACAACAAGTTATTGGGTGAGATAGGTTCCCTTTTCTGTAGTGATATTGATAACTCTCCCCACCTGTTCCTACAAGAAGATAGAGCATTACCAAAATACTGGTTACAAAAGACCTAAAAACTCATTATACAATCAGTAAGATTGCCTATATAAACATTTCTGATTCTTTGCTCCCTCATCATAGTAAAATGTTCATTTATGGAGGCCCTATAATTGGCATGGGATGGTCTTATTAGTAACTCAACTTTCAATTCCATTTCTTTGCTTGCATTTTTCTCCTCTTCCCAATGGATCTGATTTTGTAGGTTGGACATAAAAGCTCTCAGTTGAATATCCCCTATGAAAATATGTGGTAGAAATGTTACATTTTTTGGCATGAGAAATTGGTGCATAAACAGTTCACACAACAAATTCTTCTGTTCTTCTAGACTGTGCAAGAAGGCTTCCAGAAACTCCTCTGCAGTGCTTATTTCATAGGGGAGATCAGAACAAATTCTCATTACTTGCCAGCGAAGGTACTTTTATTTCAAGATTAGACTGTAAAATCTAGTTGGCCTACAAAATTGAACTAGGTACTCTACAACCTGGCAAAGATACTGAACCTATTTCTGCAACTTCTCTGTTTCTTTATTTTGAGCATCAAGCTTCTTCTCCAAAGACTTTAAAGATGAAATTTGTGCCTTCATTCCTTGACATTTAAGCATCCAACGTGCTATGTCCTCATTATATTTTGTTATTGTAACTATTTGTGGGGGCCTTATGATTGATTGTATTTTTGGAGGTAAGTCCACTTGTATGCCAATTTTTGATGTGTCAACAAGGGGTAAGATCTACTTGCACCCCAATTTCTATTTTTTTAACTTGAGGTGTTTCATCTGTAATTAATTCAACAAAAATTTGAGGGGAATGCACATTTACCTGTTCTTGCACTTCCTCATGTTCATTGGCCTCCTCAGCTGCTTGTGATGTTTGAGCCTCCTATTGTTGTAAATTTCTAGAATGTTCTATAGAAGCCCTTGAATCTGTCATACTGACATCCTGCTGGAAGATTTGTGTTGTTGTCTCTTCTATTTCTACTCCTCTGATAGGTGATTCTTCTTCAGGTAGGGCTACCTCCCTATGGTATTCTACCAATTCTAATAGAATTCTGGCCAACTCATCCCCAAAATCAGATTATGTAGGTTGTTGCTCCAGATTTGACAATCGAGCCTTTAATTTGTTCACTTCCTCCTGCAAATCAACAATAAGCTTATCCTTTTCTTTGATAGAGGCTTCATGTTGTTCAATCCAACCCATATGTGTCTTAATGACACTTTTAGCAGCACACAATTGTTCCTGTATATCTTCCTCCTTTTCTTCTGCTATGGATTCTTCTTCAGAATCAGAATAATCAACAAGGGGAACATGCATGGTAAGTATTTTTGTATCTGTGATTATTGTTTTGGTCTCCATTTCCTCTGTGTCTATATATATGTCCTTTGATCTTACTTCTACAAATTGCTCTACAAGCACTTCTTCCTGTAACATCACTCCAACATATGTATCGATGTCTTTCTCCTACTTTGTATTTATCTGTTGGGATGGTGATATCACCTCTACATCCACTACCTCCTCCATTACTTTCTATTTTTGAAGTCTAGAAGACCTTCGCAACCCCACAGTAGATTGTTTGACCTTTTTAGGGGACTCTGGAGCAAATTTTGATGATTCTGGAGCAGAACCTGCTCTAGGTATTTCTTTCTCCATTTGCCCTTCCCTGCTTGAACTGCCAGACTACTTAGTGGGTTGTGTTGGAAAAACAGTTACATTTTCAAAAAATGTAACTTTCCTTCTTTTTCCTACAGAACCTTTCCTAGACCGCCTTTCTCTTTACTTCCTGGTTCTAGAGGATGGAGGTCCTTGTGGTGAAGGGGAAATTTATTTTTTAGAGGATTCAGTTTCAATTTCAGGTTCAGATCTTTCAATTTCTACTTCATCTTCAGATTCAAGTCCTTCAACCTCTACCTCTTCTTCAGATTCAGGGCTTTCAACTTCTAATTCATTCCATGCAGAGAAAAATCATTCAAAACTCCTAGGGTTTCCCCTAAAGTGATGTTTGCAGATGAGCTTGATGAGCCCATGGTGTTTTGGAGTGCCTCTTCCTTCTTGGTACTTTCTAGCCATAGTTTTCAATTCCTAGTGAAGGTATAAGGGAAGATTTATCTTGACCTCTTGGTTTGAATGACCATGCCATAAATGACTCAAAATTCTGACATGATGTCTAGATAGAACAAGAAATTGTCCATCACAGGTTAAAAACCTAATAACCCATATAGCTACATCATCCCAAGGAGGTGGTAGACTAGACCTTTTAACCCCTTTGCAAACATTATTACTCATTAAAAATTCAATTGGTCTATCTCCTTCTTCCCTAAAATGATTAACTATTTATACTAGGGTATTTTTACCAGTTTTGAAATCTGAACTCCTTGCAAAGGCATTTTAGTACTATGGTTAAGAATTTTTGGATTTACCTGGATGGTCATGCCACTGATATGGACTTGGTTGTTCCTGAATATTCGGGTGAACTCTACTACCAACCCTTCAGAGTATCCATCAAACTTGCTTAGAACCTACATGAACCCACCCTCCGTGAAGACCAGTAGGGATTCAAAATCCTTTTGCAAATATTCAACATTTTCCAGTTCAACCCTATTTTTCTTACCCCCCATTTTCAATTTTTTTGTGCTCTATTTCTTCCTAGCTTTCTGCAGTAATGTCGTTCTTGGGTCTAGATCGAACAATTTGCAGCTATAGGGGCTAAAATGTTTTTGGGCTATGGAATTAAATTTTCACAACACCAAAAAAATGCTTCAAAACATGTTGAAGTGTTTGGAAAATTAAATTTCCCTTTTATGTCTCACGTGGCAGACTCCTATTTCCCATAGGAACGTGATTTATCCATTTCTGCTATGTTGGATTAAATAATTATGACATGCTGATGTGGCAGTTAATTGTTGGTTGCATCATGTACAATGTGTAAAATTTCCCTTTTTCTCAAAGTGTCTTGTTAAGTGTGCCAAAGATTTTGCATATCACAAAACGTGCGATGATTTCCAACAACCTTGTTCCCATCGTTGATGTTGGAAACCCACATCTTGAAATTTATGCCATGATTTTTCCTTACTTCGAACAATAAAAAAATAATTTTGATGCCACATGTCATTTCGTCTTTTAACCTTGCTCATTCTAGATTTTTCCCCGAAGTATGAATACTTCTTCATTCCGAAGCATAACCATTTTTATTCTGAAGTTGCTCTTGTTTTTTTTGGTTCCAGAGCTTCCATCATTCCGAAACTGTTATGAGCAACATTCTCATTCTGGAGAATTATCATGTTGAAGCTTTTTAAGACATCAACTAAAATTTTTTCATGATCATATCATAGCCACATCTCCCATTGACCATATGGATAACTTTTGAATCAACCTTATGTATGCCTTATATACTAACTAGGGATATTATACACTACATACTAGATATCAACAATGTTCTAAAATAAAAAAGGCACATACCTGATATAACCATTTATCTACATTTGTACAGATGGTTGTTCCTATTGATTCCTAGATGGCTGCTCTACTGACTAAGATAGGTGCAATCTAAAAATAGGTGAAACAATGATTGTGAGAAAATACATAATAGTGATGGTGGGTCCAAATTGTGATTTCAACAAGGCAAACATGCCAGAAGACCGGTTTTCATGCAAGCCTAATTCAGAAGCGCCTCAAAGAGGTTTTCACTTTCTGAATTATTCATTTTTTTATCATTTTATTTTTATTTTTATTTATTTTTTTATTTTTTTTTTCATGTTACTCTGCTGAGTCCGGTGTGGAAGAAGTGTTTTCTTCCAACATGTGTACATCCAAGTTTTCCACTTGCTTGAGAAACTCCTCTTTAGTTAGTGGTTTATGGTATATCCAAAGATGATGTCCATTAACCACCAAATTTCATCATGAATCATCAATGGGTGAAAGGCGAACAACTCCATTTTCAAACACTTCCTCAATATGATATGGCCCAAGCCACCTTGTCTGCAACTTTCCAGGATAGTCTTCATAACGAGAGTCAAACAACAAAGCCCAATCACCTTGCTAAAATTTTTGTTGCTGAATGTGACTATCATGCCACAATTTTTGTTGTGCTTGGATCATCTCAGTATGGTGCAATGCATCCATTCGTAGCTCATCCAATGCATTGAGTTGCATAATTCGGTCCGTTTGTGCCTGTGACAAATCAATACCTACATCCAAAGTAGTTTGAAGAGTTAGTAACTCAAATTCAATAGGCAAAAGAGGCTTTTTACCATAAACCAATTCATATGGTGTAAATCCAATGGTGGATTTCCAAGTAGTGTTGTAAGCCCAAATTGCTTCAGGTAGTTTGTCCAACCAATTCCTCCTATGGGTTGCTATGGTTTTGGTTAAGATTATTTCTAGTTCCCTATTAGTCACTTCAACCTATCCATTGGCTTGTGGATGATAAGGTGAGGATTTCCTATGCTTGATTTGATATAGTTGAGTGAAAGCTTCAACAACTCTTGAGGTAAATTGAGGTCCTTGATCTGTGGTGATGGATTGTGGGGCTCCAAAACATAGGAAAATCTGTGAATATAGGAAATCAACAACTTTGTCTTCTCGAGCATGCTTAAAAGCACGGGCTTCTACCCATTTGGTTACATAGTCAGTACATACCAAGATATGCACTTTCCCTTGGGAAGGAGGGTCAATGGGACCTATAAAATCTAGCCCCCACCTCTCAAATGGTTTTGTTCCTATTTGAGGTTGTAATGGCATTTCACTAGTGAAGGTAGGTTTTCCCATCCTTTGGCATGCATCACAATGTCTGACATACCTTTTCACATCTTTATGTAAAGATGGCCAGTAGTAACCAGTACCCAAAATATTTTGAATGGTGCTTTTTACTGAATAATGTCCTCCTGATGGTTCATCATGACATGCCCGTAGGATATCATATACTTCATCCTTGCGGATACACCTACGTAAAACATGGTCAGGACTGCATTTAAACAATAAGCCTCCTATCCATTTGAAAGAAGAACTTTGCTTGATTAACTATTTATTTTTCTTAGGAGTAAAGTGAAGAGGAATATTTCCTATAGCCAAGTAATTAGCTATATCTGCAAACCATGGAGATTGTATAGAAATAGAAAATATTTTTTCATCTGGGAATGTATCTTCAACCAATTCTCCTGTATCTGCATTTGGCAACCTTGATAGAAAATCTGCTACTACATTAGCTTTTCCTGGTTTATTAACTATGGTGATATCAAATTCCTACAACAATATTAACCAGTGAATAATTCTTGCGCTAACCAAAGGTTTATTCATCAAGTATTTTATGGCAGCATGATCTGTATGAATGAATACTTGATATCCTGTGATATAGTGTCGAAATTTATTAATAGCATATATCACAACTAAGAATTCCTTTTCAGTGGTGGTGTAGTTCTTTTCAGCTCCTGTCAAGTTTTTACTGATGTAATAAATGGCATAATGCTCCCCATTTTCAATTTGTCCTAATGCAACTCCAATAGCAGTATTGGAAGCATCAGTATGAATATGGAATGGCAGTTCCCAATTAGGTCCTCTCAATACAGGGGGAGTTGTTAACTTTTCTTTCAATACTTCAAAAGATGTTTGACACTCAGTAGACCAAGTAAATTCAGAATCCTTAGTTAGTAATGCAAACATTGGATTGGCTATGGTACTAAAATTGGCAATAAATATATGGTAGAAACCAATGTGTCCCAAGAAACTCCTTACATCAATTTGAGTTTTTGGAGGAGGAAGGTTTTTAATGACTTCCACCTTTTTAGGATCAACCTTGATCCCATAAGAGGAAATATGATGACCAAGGACAATCCCTTCCTCCATCATTAAGAAGCATTTCTCAGGATTAAGAGACAGATGGTATGTTTCACAACGTATTAAAACTTTTTCAAGTTGTTCTAAGGTATACTCAAAACTATCTCCAAACACTATGAAATCATCCATGTAAATTTCTACACTCTCATTTGTCAAATCAGAGAATATGGCCAAAACAACTCTTTGAAATGTTGTTGGAGCATTACACAAACCGAAGGGTAAAACTCTGTAAGAAAATGTTCCCCAAGGGCAGGTGAAAGTAGTATTTTCCTGGTCTTCTGGTGCAACTTGTATCTGATTATAACCACTAAAACCATCAAGAAAACAAAAAAATTTCTTACCAGCAAGGGTATCTAACACTTGGTCTATAAATGGTAATGGAAAATGGTCCTTATGTGTAACCTTATTTAACTCTCTATAATCCACACACACTCTCATTTTCCCATTTTTCTTTGGAACAATGACCAATGGAGAAACCCACTTACTATCTGAAATCGGATAAATGAATCCTACATCTAAATTTTTTTCAATTTCTTCTTTAAAAATATCTTTCAGAGCAGGATTCAGGTGTCTTTGAGGTTGTCTCACTGGTTTGACATCTTTAGTATATATCCTATGTGTACACACATCAGGATGAATTCCAGTCATATCCTTGTAACTCCAGGAAAAATCCTGAACATGTTTTTGTAGAACAAAAAATAATTTGGCTTCCTGTTCATTAGTCAACCAACTATTAATATTTAGAACTTTTCCTGGTTGTATTTCAATTTGTTTAATCCCTGGATAAACAGAATTGACTGCTTCATATCTGTTGATTAAAGAATTTAATGGACAATGATGTGGCTATAGAGTATGAAATACTCTGGATTCTATTTCATAAGTGATGCCGGATGGAATCATTCCCTACATAGGACATGTGAAAGAGGTAAGAATATGATGATGCCATCCATGTGGTAGTGTGAAAGAGCTTTCTTGTATTGGAATGGGTGACATATATTCTGAGGTATGCTCTTCATCCTTCCACAACAAGCGATGAACAATGATTTGATCATCTTTAAGTCCTTCCTTTTGTAATGTTTCAACTAGGATAGTCTCATCTTCAAAAATTTCTCTTTCTGGTGAGTTGATTTCCTCAATGTGTTCCTTTACTACTACTGTGGCCAAAGTGGCAATAGTTTCTTGTTCTTCATCAGACTTCGGATACCATATCTGTCCAAAAAATTTGGTTGAAGGTTGGGCTGGTGGATACAGGGAAATCTTCTTAAGGTCAATGCCATTTGAAATAGTCATTTCTCCTAACCTGCAGTCTATAAAAGCAGTTGTAGTAGCAAGCCAAGGTCATCCTAGAATGATGGGATAACCATTAACTGAATTTCTAGGCTGCAATACCAAGAAATCTATAGGATATTCCTAGGAAGAAACTTCAATGGCAATATCTTCTAGGATCCCTTCTAGCTTGGCAACTGACCTATCTACCATTTCCAAAACTATGGTGGTAGGACTGAGATTATTGAGCTACAGTTTTTGCATTATTTCTTTAGTCATTACATTGATTACAGCTCCAATATCAATTAATACATTTGGAATTTGTATTAACCCAATAGTGATTGTGACTACTGGACTTCCTGGATCACTATATTTGGGAGGCACTAGTTTTCTAGATAGCAGGTCAGCCAACTTCCCTTCTACTTGCACAGTTTTAGGAAAGGCTTTCTTCTTTCTACCAGGTTTTTTGATACACAACTCCTGAATGGTTTTCTTGATTAAGGGCACATCCTTTATTTCTTGCAACAAAGGGAGGGAGATAGAAATATTTTTAAGTTCTATAACCAATTCTGATTCAGGAGTAGTGACAGTATGATCAAACCTTTCAGGGTATGGCACTACTTCTGAAGAAGGTTCCTTTTGCCCTTGCATTTTTTTTGGTTTCTCTTCTTTTTCTTTTGTTTGCACTGGTTTTGAATGTGGAGACTCTTTATTTCCATCAATTTATTCAATGGTGGGTGGGGTAGGGTCAGGTAAAACTTTCCCTAAACATAACTGGATATTACTACAGTCAAGTACATGAACTACAGTAGTGTCTTTAGACTCAGCTCCATAAATAGGAGTTGCTTGTCTGGTATTATTTGGGTTAGCCACAAGCTGAGTTGGAAGTGGGGGTTGCTTAACTGGCTGTGCTTGTTGAGGTTGTATTCTTCCTTGAAAGTTCTGATTAGGAGCTGGTAGCAAGTTTTGAGTTTGCCCTTGATACCTTTGCTGCCCTTGATATGATGGGTATTGTGGCCCCCATATTTGCCCATATTGTTGATTATGTGTCCAAGGTGGATTAACAAGATTCCAGGGAGGATGTGACCAATCTTGGGAAGATGTCCAATATTGATTCCATGGTTGTGAAGGTGGTTCCGAATATCCCCAAGGCATATTCCAAGGATTTTTCCCCAACCTATAGGAAAATGAGGGGCATTCTGGTATTGTGAAAAGTTGCCACCTGGCCTTTGCCCAATAACATTAAGTTCTTCAGTTTGAGTTTCCAAAATAGTTTTTAGGTGAGGCAACAGATGACACCTATCAATTTTATGCTCTTTTGAACATATGCCACAAATAGTTGAGATAGAGGTTCTATCCAAAGGACAATCATGTAGGGCATGCTTATTTCATTCATCTAGGATAATAGATAGCTAGGGGTGGTGAAGAATTGGATTTTGAATTCCTTTCCCCTAATGCGGAATTTAATTGTACAAGAATATCAGTTTTCATGTTAGCCATTTCTTCCATCAAATATTTTATATCAGTATTACCAAGATTTCACTTCCTTCTTCTTTGCCTAGTGTGGGAATAATTTCTGCATAACTCTACAATATCATTAATCTCAAGCTGGTTTATATCTCATTTTCCCATTAATTCAATACTTCTCTGGAATCATCCTGCAAACCTATCAGAAATATAGTTTTTAATAAGTCAGTTTCAACAGGACCACATCTCTTTTGAATAAAGGTAAATCTATCAAGATAATCCTCTAAGTTTTCATCCTCTTCTTGTCTAATCCAAAATAACTCATCCTTCCTATTTCTCACTCTACAATACTCCTGATACTTATCCAAAAATGTAGTTTCCATTTGATCCCAAGTGCGGATTGAATCTGGTTCAAGGCTCATAAACCATCGTAAGGCTGCATCTTTGAGTGTAGAGGGAAATAACTTCAATTTTTGGTTGTCATTGACATAGTCATAAGTTTGACACAGAACTTTGAATTCAAACAAGAACTGATCAGGATCTTCAAAAAAATTCCCCTAAATATTGGCAATACTAAGGGTGAAATTGTTTTCATAGGAGCATTCTGAGTAGGATTCAGATGAATAGGGTATTCAAAAGTTCTAATAGGAGGATTTTTAACATCATGACCAACAATATCCCTATCATATTCTCCTTGTTCTGCCATAGGTGCTTCCTCAGTTTTGACTTATTCAACTGGTTTAGATGGATCAGCCCTATGGGTATGTCTAGAAGCAAGTGCCTCTAAGAGTTCTTCTTGCAAAGATCCTAAAATTTTAGTTGATGAAGAATATGATTCTCATTTAAGTATTTCAAGAAGTTCATACACATGCAGATCTTCACCTGATCATGAAGAACACCTTGGTGGAAAAGATCTAGTTTTGATAAACCTTCCTCTTTCGTCTCTTGGCCTATGCATTCATGCTCATCCACTAAATGAACTAGAATTCAGTTTTCAAGAATTGTTACCTGTAATAGGATAGTTCCTAGACTACTATGCTTCTCCTAACAACACCTAAGGTATCCCCAACAATGGTGCCAAAAATTATGAGTGTCATCAATTATTCATCATTTAGTCATTATACTTGTCAATCTAGGGTAGTGTCCAATGGATGTATACGATAGGAAAGGTAAGCAGTTTAAGGATCAATTCATTCAAGAGATGGATTTATTGGTGAAAAAGTTAGTATTTGGGGGTTTTATGTCACCTCTAAATCCTATAAACTAAAATTGACTCCTATTTACCCTTACAAAAATGAAATTGTAGGAATTGAAACTTTGTAAGAAAAGGAAACTATCTAAATTTGTAGAATTTAAAATGATAGAAATGAAATGATGCAGAAATAGAAATAGCAGAAATGAAACTTGTAGAATTGAAAATCACACTTTGCATAAAGGAGAACCTAATTACAGTAACAAAATTCAAAGGATAGTAATCAAATGTTGCAAAACTGGAACATCAAGAAATTCTCTGATGCAAACTGGAAATGCCAAAATCTGAGAATACTATGGGAAAAAGAAAATGTTGTATGTTGTAAGATGCATGAATCTACCCTAGGTGATCAGCTGAAATGCACTAATGATTACCAAACATCATATACAATCTAACACAACTAGTAACATGCAATAAAAACTGTCAAGTTCTTGCTAATATGCTACAACAAGAAATGAGCAGAAAACCTGTCAATGAGGTCCCTTCTCCTGGGCCTGGAAGTGGCCCTTGCTCCATGAACCAGAAGAAGGTGGAAATAACTTGTTCTAAACTATCTAAATCTTACACATTCACTCAGAATGCCAACATAATGGAGAAATTGCACCTTTATTGATTCTTGTGATAGCATTACAGTAGTGTAGGAGAAAACCTGCAAAATACTGCTCTACTACAATAAAAACAACTTATCTATTCTAGAATTCTTCTACACCTATATCCTATATCCTATATAATATGTCCTATCTGCTCAACCGAATGGGAGCTAAGTTATTTATATTATTCTATTACAATGCTGATATGGTCTATTGCTACTTTTTAGGGATTTTACAACTATTTTTAGAATTATCTTCCTAGAATGTAGGAAACTGTTCTACTACAACTTATCCATTTCCTTTGCTGGGCTGCATCCATTGGGAGAAATGCATTGGAAAAGGTAATACAACCCCTTATATAGCTACAATCAACTTTATCTCACCATTTTCCACCTTTTTGACTTATTTGTGGATGATTTTGACCAAAACTATTCTTGCTCCGCTCATTTCGGAGTTGCTTCGGAATATCAGGCAATGTAATAGTTCTAGCACTTATCCATGCATCAGATGTGCAAGAAAGTGGTTTTGACCGACTAAATAGTCTCCCTTTGTCCCCATAAGACCTATTCCATAGTTGGTGCATGCTAGAGCTGACCAATTCCATGCCATGCTATTCATGCATAGCTGGCTGGAATTTGTATGGTCAAATTTTGTTTCCTGCATAGTCGGATTATTTTGAATAGGTTTTGGCACCTTTTTGGTCATTTGAAATTATTAGATGGTAGGGAAAGCAAATGGAATGATTTCAGAACTGAAGACATATCAACACCTATTATTACAACTTCAAATAAATCCTAATTTTCTTAGAGAATTCAGCTAAAACATGTCAAAAAATACAGAAAAATAGTTAAACAGAATATATGCTCTTCAACATTTAAAACATGTAAACACTAATACATAATGCATTCTATCACCATAATTAGCATCAAAACATAACATAAGGTGTTCCAAATAGTTTATAAGTTATCAAAAATAGTCCATGGATGAGGCAATTTTAGGCCTCATCACAACATACAATGCTCCGTTCCTTTGTCAATATTCTTTCTCAACATGCCTTTTTGATCCTTTTGAGTATCCTTGTTTTTTCTTATCTTTGGATACTTTGTTCTACACCACTTGGACTTATGTCCAAAATTATTACACTTGTAATACTTAATTTTGTAGTTCATAGAAGGTGCAAATATCTTGAAGTTCCTCCTGGTGAAGCCATACTCTTTTTTGTCATGAACCTTGTAGTGAATTGCTTTATGCCCAAATTTATTACAAGAGTAGAAATACCCTTGAAATAAATGTCCATATTTGAAGTCCCTTTTGGTAACACCATACTCCTTCTTTACATGATTCCTGCAATGCATAGCCTTGTGAACAAATCTGTTACATGAAAAGCAATGTCCTTTGAATAAATATTGCCTTGAAGTTTTGAACCCATTGGTATCTTAGTCCTTTCTTCTCTATGATGATCCTTGTTCCTTGTTTATGCATTGTTTCCTTCCTTGGTGAAGCTTCTATTCACATAAGTCCCACTTTCTCCTTCACTCTCTTCCTTTGAAATTTCTTCCTCTTTTGAACTTGAGCTTGACCCTTCTTATTTCCCTTGTCCTTCTTCCAAACCAAGTCTTATTTTGATAGATGAAGGTCTTTGTGCATTGACAATATTATCTAAGATATTTGAACTTTTTACATACCTATGTAGCTTGTCTTTAGACTCTTTTACTTCCATCTTTAGTGAATCTACCTCATGTTATAATATTTCACATTCTAAGACTTTTATATCTAACTTTTCTTTAAATATCCTTGTCTTAGCTATTGAGTTTGTTAGATATTGTATAAGCTTTCCTTTTTCTTCATCACATTCTTGAACTTGAGCCTTGAATTTTAAATTTTTCTTTCTAGACTTTTTTAATTCTTTGATATTAGTAATAATTGCTGCTTCTAGATCTACAACACCTTCCTCTTCATTTTCTGAATCCTTTTCTACTTCTTGGTCTTCAAGAGCATCTTCATACTTTTTAGATTTATCTTCAATAGGAGCACTTCCTTCCTCTTCTATTGCCAAAAATATAATTTCTTCTTCTTCACTATTTGAGGATCTTCCATCACTGTCACTTGAAGCCTTGCTTCCCTTATCAACATAGAAACTCTTCTTGTACCTTTGAAAGAATTTTTTTCCTTATTGTTTTGACCATACCTATTTTTATTTTCATATTTAGATTTTCCTTCTTCCTTTTTGTTATGATCCTGTTTCTCTTCACTGCTACTGCTTCCAGCTTCTAGACAATTAGATGCATAATGACCAAAATTTCCACAATGAAATATTTCACTATTTTTATACATTTCTTCTTTCTTGAGTTCTTCTTGTTTCTTCTGCCATAGTTAGCTTCTTCATCATTGGTTGATTATGGTTTCTTATCCTTTGTATTCTTTGATGCTTTGAAGGCTACCTCTTTCTTGGAGTTAGAATACTTTACTATTCTTATCTCATGAGTTGTGAGAATTCCATGTATCTCATTCATAGTCAACTTATCAATATCTTTCATCTCTTCTATAGTTGAAACTTTTCCATCATACCTTGTAGGAAGTGACCTTAAAACTTTATGAGCAACATCATATTCTTCAACTTCAAATCCAAGTCCATGCATGGTATTAACAATATCATCCACATAAATTAAGTATGTAGCAATGTCTTCCTCATATTCCATCTTCAAATATTCAAACCTTTTCTTGTGATTTTATAGTTTTGCCATCTTGACCTTTTTATTTTCCTCATAGGCTTGCTTCAACTTTTTTCAAATCTCTTTTGTTGATTTGCAATGCATAACTTTCACAAATTTTTAGTTACGTAATCCACTTAGGATTACATGCATAGCCTTAGCATTATTCACATGTAACAACTTACCATATTTATTTGTGGAAGGATTAGTTGTAGGTGTGAACCCATACTCAACTACTTGCCATGTCTCATACCCTTGTGACATCAAGTAATTCCTCATTCTTATGCTCTATAAAGCATATAATTATTCCCATGTAACAATGGTGCCTTGATTGATGAAGATCCACTCTAAGATGCCATCTGTTTTCCTATAACATATTACTTCAATCTCTTAAACTTCTTTGAAGAAAATCTCTCTGATACCAATTAAAGAACACATGCTTATACTAAGAGGGGAGGTGAACAGTATAAGACCAAAATTTTCTTTTCTTTCTCAAACAGTATTATCTAATATTATCAATGGCAATATCAATAGCAATAATAAAATCAATGCACAAATCATCACATACAAGAGAGACACAAATTTAACATGGTTCACCCAATGTGGGCTACTCCATGGAGAAAATATTTCCACTAAATTTTATCAACAAATATCTTGGAA
This sequence comes from Wollemia nobilis, assembly GCA_028583015.1. Taxonomy (NCBI): domain Eukaryota; kingdom Viridiplantae; phylum Streptophyta; class Pinopsida; order Araucariales; family Araucariaceae; genus Wollemia; species Wollemia nobilis. The sequence goes on from JAQPPZ010003374.1 coordinate 17,334,831, forward strand.
ATAAATTCCCTATTACAATTTTTATGGACCTCTATCCAAAGGAGAAACCAATCCCCTATGCTCTGATTTTTAGATATCTCTCCACAAGAGAAATATTTCCCCTTTTCTATGGTTTGTGAAACATGATCTAGGAGAACTCTATCTCATCAACTGGTTTTTGGATCTCTCTCCACATAAAAAATTTATCTTCCCAACTGGTTCATGGATCATAATCCATAAGATAACTCTTTCCCCTTGATATAGTTTTATGGACACCACTCCACTCTATTCTAGTTTTATGGATCTCTATTCACAGGAGAACTCTTTCTTCTCTACTCTAGCTGGTGATCTGTGTGGTCCTTTCACACCCATTAGTTGTAGGGGGAAGAGGCATTTTAAATTATTTGTAGATGATTACTCACAAAAAATTTGGGTGTTCTTTCTTACTCTAAAATATGAGGCATTTGGTTTCTTTTAGCAATTCGAGAAATTTGTTGAGAAGACATCAAGGGCTTCTATAAAGACTCTCTACTTAGATCGAGGGGGGGAGTTTCCCTCTAAAGAATTTTTTACATTCTTGGATGCACATGGGATCATGAGACAATTAACTACTGCTTATACTCCTCAGAAAAATGGAGTTGCTAAAATGAGGAACCATTCCATCATGGAAATGGTTCGTTGCATGCTCACAGGAGCTAGTCTTGGGCAACAATATTGGGCAGAAGTTGTCACCATAGTAGTATATCTGTTGAATAGGGCACCCACAAATGCCCTACAAGGAATGAATCCATAGGAAGCATGGAGTGGTAGGAAACCCTCCATTTCTCATCTACACATTTTTGGGTGTAAATATTTTATGCACATACCAAAAGAGAAAAGGAAGAAGCTAGATGAGAAGACATTGAAGTGTATTCTTCTTGGCTATGATGAGCACTCTAAGGGTTATCATTTGATTTATCACTTGACAAAGAATATTCATGTTAGTAGAGATGTTGTTTTTTATGAAGCTTTCACATCACAAAGCACATCAGATGTATACCTAGATCTTATGGAATCTAAAGTTGAGAAGTCTCCTTCATCATCAAAGATTGGAGGTTCTTCTCCATATTCTTCAAAATCATAGAATACGAATCCAAAATGGTATACAAGTACAATCAAAGACTCCAAGATATCTAATCCACCTGATTTGACTTTGTATAGGCCTCGTACTCGTAACATGGCTCGACAAGAGAGAGCAATAGCAGAGACTACTGGGGTTTATGATCTTTGTCAATATTTTGAGGGACTTTCTATTGATCCAGAGATACCAACAAAGTATATGGATATAGATGAGGACAGAGTGTTTATGTATTCAATGAATGAACATGAACCTATTTCGGTGCAAGATGCCCTTAGTGAACCGCAATGGAAGGCTGCTATGGATGTTGAGTATCAGTCTCTGATGAAAAACAAAAATTGGAAGCTTGTTAATCTGCCATATGGAAAGAAGCCCATAGGCTAAAAATGGGTGTACAAATTCAAGTACAAGGTAGATGGGATAATTGATAAGCATAAGGTCCATATTGTTGCAAAGGGCTATGCTCAAAAGGAAGGCATTGACTATGAGGAAACTTTTGCACCTACTACTCGGATGACCACCATTTGAGTTCTTTGTGCTATGGCAGCACAATATGGGTGGAAAGTTCACCAAATGGATGTCAAGAGTGCTTTTCTGAATGGTGATATCCAAGAGGAAGTCTACATGACTCAACTTGAAGGATTTGAAGTGGAAGGCCAAGAGCAAAAAGTTTGCAAGTTGGTCAAATCCTTGTATGGTTTGAAACAAGCTCCTCAAGATTTGTATATAAAAATGGATAATCACCTCCTACAACATGGATTTAAGAGATGTCCATTATATGCAAACCTCTATTTCAAAAAAAAAGGTTTTGAGATAGTGTTGTTTGTACTCTATGTTGATGATCTGCTCATTACAGGGAGTTCAAAAACTATGATCTCTATTGTCAAAAGTGACTTGTGTAAATATTTTGAGATGACAGATCTCGGACTTCTCCATTATTGTCTTGGTCTAGAAGTAAGCCAGAAGGAGCACTACATCAAGGTGTATCAAAAGAAATACGCCAAGACATTGTTATAAAAATATCACATCACTAATTGCAAGCCAATGGCAACTTCGATCGAATCAGGGCTTCGGTTATCATGATATGATGATTCACCTTAGGTAGATGGTACTCTCTATCGATAGTTTATTAGGAGTCTCATATATTTGACAAACACTAGGCCAGATATCGTGTTTGTTGTTAACTATCTTTTGAGGTTCATGTAAGAACCTAAGACTACTCATTGGAAAGTACCCAAACATGTTCTTCACTATGTCCGTGGTACTATGGAATATGGCCTAGAATACAATAGGAATGATAAATTATTCTTGCAAGGATACACAGACTCCGACTATGCCAGGTCGTTTGATGATTGCAAGTCAACTTCAAGATATATTTTTCATCTTGGATCTGGTCCTGTCTCATGGCATAACAAGAAGCAACAGGTGGTTGCTATCTCATCTACAGAGGAAGAGTATCGCACCATACGTGAAGTTGTGTGCGAAGTGATATGGTTGTGTTGCATTTTGACAAGTATGGGTCTTCCATGCAAATATCCCATTCACTTGTTTTGCGACAACTAGGATGTTCTGAAACTTATCAAGAATCCAGTACATCATGAAAGAACCAAGCACATTGACACACAATGTCACTTCATTCAAGACGAAGTTCCAAGGCACCGAATTCAGCTTCAGTACATTCCCATAAATGCTCAAGTTGCAGACATTTTCACTAATGTACTTGCACGTGTCAAATTTGAATTGTTTTGCAGCTCTCTTTGTATTGCTAAATGATGTAATCAGGGGGGATTTTAGTATAGCTAGTAGTTATATTATTACCCAAATAATGTAATAAGGTGGGATGTTAGCATATGTTATTGTTATTACTCCAATATTTGATTAGTGGTTAGGCTTAACATAGCGTAAGTATATTTTAGGTATTATTTGGTTTTCTAGATCCTCAAATCATGGGCTATTCCAAGCCTAATGTAATCTATATATTTGATGCAATTGAATAGAATAATACTTGATTTTCTGATAGAATATGTCTTCCCCCACTACTATGTCTTGTGGATCTCTCTCCATAGGAGACCTATATTCCCACTTCACTGAATACTAGATATCTATCCATTGTATACTGCTATCCTCTTTAATCTATCACCTCCAAATATTGCTTGCAACTTTATTTCAAATCTACACCAATCTCATATCCCAATTCTAACACAAATATGCTCTAACTTTGCACATAAATATGTATTAAACTCTATCTCAAATATGACCCCAAGCATTAACACAAAGCTTGATCAAATAACCAATCAACTCTACTTAGATCTTCCCCAAGCCATAACACAAAGCTTGAACAAATCACCAATCAAATTTGCTTAGATCTACCCCAAGCCTTAACATAAATCTTGAACAAATTACCAATCAACTTCTCTCTATATATACTCAAATCTATCTTCAATTCTTCTCAAAGACTTACTCAAATATACCTTCAAGCCTTCTCAAAAGACTTGTTCAAATTTACCCTCAATGTTGCTCATAAAACTTACTCTAACACATGCTCAAAATAGCTCACAAGATATGCTCAATAAATCTCAAATCTTGCACACAATACTATCAAATGATTTGTCTAATCTTCAAACTAACTCCTTTAACTTGAAGTTGTTTAGACATATTCTATCCAAAATTCGTTCAACATTTGGAACATATACAAAATAATATGCACTTGTAAATAGCTCAATATGCTCTACTCAATCATTAAGTCTGTCACTTTCACATGTCTTACTTTTATTGCTCTTTTTAAATATAGATCTAGTCTAGTACATGACACCTATCTTCCTAATCTACACTCTTGCTTTCTAAAATCTTATTTCTAATGTTTGCACATTCACTTTCAATATCACTCAAAACCAATGCTCAAAACTTCACATATACATTCAACCAATGAAGCACAATTGGCTCACAAACCCTAAACAAGTATTTTCCAGCTTATTTCAACAAAGCGTACAATGTAGATCTCAACACTTAACTCAAATATTTCCAACAATGCTTAACAAAAAATCCTTTTCACTCCAACTTATGTTTCATAAGTATTCATTCAAAAAAATACCTTAAATAAGGAATGATATACCCATACCTTTTTGCTTGCTCTTGTGGAGATATATCTTCAAAAATCTGCCTTACACACAATATCTTTTGCAACTATAAAGGGTTAGCACAACACCCTTTTTATGAGTTAGTAAACCTTCAAAAATGTATACACAATTAAATTCTAAATAAACTCTCTTGGTTTCTCAAACTATAGCATCAACTTATAAAATCAAACCCTTCAAAATTTGTTAGACATTTTGAGTAATTGAGTTGTCATTGATGTCAAGAGTCAGTTTTAGTGAGCAATGCAAGAAGAAGAAGCGGTTATAAAATCAATGCAAAGGAAATTACATGTCCAGTTGGTCAGATCTAGTTCCAAGTGGTCAGATGAGGTTCAAAAAGCAATAAAGAGGTCCAAGCAAAATAATATTATAATATTTTATTATAATATTAAAAGGGGAAGTTTAAATTAATTATAAATTAATTTAAATAATTTCATTATAAATTAATTTATTAATTAATTTAATTAACTTCTAAAATTATTAAGTTAATTATAGATTCATTATAATTTAATTATAAAATTAATTTATGTTAATTATAATAATCCTAAAGTTAGGATTATATAGTTTCTTTTAAAATTCGAATTTGAAAATTTGAATTATCTACCAACATTTTCAAAGCTTGGTCTATGCATATAAAAAGGGGGCAAGATTTTGTGTAAAAGCCCATCCACATAATTTTGCATGTGTTATGCTCTTGATGATCGTTTGCAAAGGGAAGAATATATTTCACGTTTTCAAAGGTTTTTGTGGTAGGCAATAAATCAAAGAGGAGCGAAGCTCCTTCTCCATTACACAGTGTTGTGTAGCACAATTGGTAATCATGGGAGGCACTAAGTGCGGTAGGCTCATGGTGCAAGGTTCAAAACCTGTTGGCTTCTATTTTTACAAAGCATGGGTGATTTGTTTTGTTTTTTTCCTGCATCGTCAGGGAAACCACAAAGGGAAAGCACTAGCTTTACTATTTATGGGAAGGCACATAGCTCACGTGGTGGGCTAGTGCCTTGATAAGCTGCTCGACTGAAAAGGTTCCATATTCGAAACCCACTAAGGCCCTTTTGCATAAGAGATAGGTTTGCGCTCATGATTTGCCAAGGTTAATTGTTATTTCAGATTTTCTAAAGGTTGAATAAAATAAATATTTTTGAGGGATATAAAGATTAATTTTTAAATTTTGATTATTGATAATTTAAGGGAGATAAAAGGATAGGAAACATTATTTTTTAGGGCTTAATTTTGGAGGTTGTTAATTAAATATTGGAGATTATAATGAGTAATTGAGTAATTAATTTTTGTATGCTTTGATGATTGCTAATTTCAAAGGAGTAATAAGGTGTATTTAAGTTTGATTATTTTTGTGATTGAGAAATATTTTTGAAGAGAGTTAGTGTGATATTTTGTCATCTAACCATTGAAATTGGCAAAGAAGAAAATTGTGTTTAAGACAGGTTTTGAGGTCATTTTCTTCATAAAACGAAAAGGTATGGGCACATATTCCTAATGAGTGATTGTTGAATGTTGTGAATACTAAGTTAGAGTGCAAAGGATTGTTTGATAAGATTTTTTGAGTTTGGTTTTTTTAGAATGAAATTTGATTCTAGAAACCTTGTTTGATAAGCATTGTTGGAAATATTGAGTAAATATTTCATATGCTTGAACTAGGGTTTGTACAAAGAACATGAGTATGATTGTTATGTAAGATTAGAATTTTTGTTGAAGTGATTGGTGAACATCACTAAAGAACACAAAATTATACTGAGATGGGAGGGTGAACAATATAAGATCACTTTTTAAATTTTCTTTCCCAAACAATTGTAATCAATATAATAAATGGAAATATCAATAGCAATAACCAAAGCAATGCACAAATCACCACACAAAATAGAGACACATATTTAATGTGGTTCACCCAAATACGGCTACCTCCATGAAAAAATTATTTCTTCTAAATATTTATCAAATAATCTCTTGGGAATCCTTCCCAATTATAATGTTTATGGACCTCTGTCCAAAGGAGATGTTGATCCCCTAAATCTGGTTTGTGGATCTCTATCCATAGAAGAACTCCTTCTTCTCTACTATGGCTGGTGATCCTCTAGAAGACTCTTCCTCCACTGCATTGATTGTGGATCTCTCTCCACTTGAAGACTCTTTGTCCTCACTTAGAAGACCTATCCTCAATGTCCTGGCTGATGGATCTCTATCCATTGGAGACTTTGTCCTCTCTACTCTATCACCTTCAAAGATATATCTCAATAGTATATTAAACATAGTCCAATCGGTCTAGCATAGCTCTGCTCAATCTCTTGCACTAAACATAGTACATTCGGTCTAGCACAAATATTCTCAACTCTTGCACTAAACACAGTCTAGTAGGTCTAGAAAAATTCCACTCAAATATACACTAAAAATAGTTCATTCAGTCTAGCACAAATCTGCTCAATAGGTTCACTCATAACCTTATCAAATCTACTCAATAGGTTCACTTATTACCTTCTCAAATATGCTCAATAGGTCCACACAGGACCTGCTCAAATCTTCTCAATAGGTCCACATAGAACCTACTCAAATTTGCTCAACAAGTCCACAAAAAACCTACTCAAATTTGCTCAATAGGCCCACACAAAACCTGCTCAAATATGATCAATAGGTCCACATAGAACCTGCTTAAATTTGCTCAACACGTCCACATAGAACCTGCTCAAATCTTCTTAACAGGTCCACACAAAACCTACTCAAATCTACTCAACAGGTCCACATAGAACCTGCTCAAATATGCTCAATAGGTCCACATAGAACCTGCTCAAATTTGCTCAATAGGTCCACACATAACCTATCCAAATTTGCTCAACAAGCTCACACAAAATCTGCTCAACAGGTCCACACAGAACCTGTCCAAATATTCTCAACATGCTTGCACAAACTTATCCAATATCATATAATCATAAAGAGAATTGTTAGAGACTCAATATGTTCTATACTCAAATATCAATCACTTTATCAACTTAATCTCATAGAAGCATAAAGAGAATTCTTAGAGACTCAATATGTTCTATTCTCAAAACTCAATCACTTTCTCAACTCAATCTCATAGAAGCATAAAGAAAATTGTTAGAGACTCAATATGTTCTATTCTCAAAACTCAATCACTTTCTCAACTCAATCTCATAGAAGCATAAAGAGAATTTTTAGAGACTCAATATGTTCTATTCTCAAAACTCAATCACTTTCTCAACTCAATCTCATAGAAGCATAAAGAGAATTGTTAGAGAATCAATATGTTCTATTCTCAAAACTCAATCTCAACTCAAATTAGAATATAGAATAGTTTGTTTTATGGAACTTGATCAACCACTTCAAGCATCCACTTGACTAGTCTCAATCAACTCTACTCAACCAATCACTTCAAGGAACAACCCTTTCTCACAAATCCTAGTCCAAGCATGTATGAACCAACTCAAATTTTTTCCAAAAATGCTCAACAACAAATCTCACATAACAATGATACTCATGATATTTCCAAACCCTAACTCAAGTTTTTCACACAACCAATGGCTTCAACAACAATGCTTATAAAACAAGGTTTTAATCACAACTCACAATCCATAAAACCTTGAAGCATTAATTCAAAGCATTTCACTCAACCAATGGTCTCAACAAAAATGCTTATAAAACAAGGTTTAATCACAACTCTCAATCCAAAAAACCTTGAAGCATTAATTCAAACACTTTCAAAAAAATGAAACCCTAATCAATTCCTTTTCACTCCAAACTTAATTTTCAATCAAGCCAATCACCTAACTCAACAAAGAAGAATTTTCCCATACCTTTTCTTGAAGAGTAGTTGTCCTTACAAATCTGCCACACTCACAATTACCTCTTTACCAAACTCAATAAGGGTTAGAGGATAATTTTCTTCACCAAAATATATCACAAAAATAACATCAAAATTACACCTTATCACTCCAACTTTAATAATAATCAATATCCTCACAATAGTCACAAAAACCCTTTATTCAACATAACATACAACCCACAAAGTCTTAACCTTTCAATATTCCACAATAGCAAATTTTAAGACTTTTAAAATAAAAACATAATTCTCCTTATAACTCCTAAAGGTATTTCTCAACTCCCAACCTTTATCACAATGCAACCCTTTCAAAACTTCAACCACCAAATACCTTATACCTCCAACTTAGGCATTCAATAAAATAAAATATAAAAATGTTACCTTTGCCTTTGGAGAGTTTCGAACTCTCAATGCAGCCCACACAAATGTATTTACCCATGGTGCACACCACCACATGAGCTATACGCTCGTTGGGAAGGAAGAAGCACCATGTGCTTCAACACCCTATCCTTCCTTGCTTTGCAAAAAGGATGCACCTAACGTTTGGTGCCTTCAACACGTCCACCAAAAATACTTTCGTTGGGATTCGAACATTGTCCACCTTGCACCCAAAACGTAAGCTTGCAGCCCACTTTCCACTAGGCCAAGGTGCCTTTTTGGCTTCCAACTAATCAACACTTTTGGTTTTGTTTCCTTTCGTCATCAACACAAACACGAAATTCACAAATTCGTCTCACTAGATCTGCATTTAATTCGTATACTATTCTCTTTTCAAATCGAGCAAGGTTAAATTTTATATCCTTTGGCATAGGTTTAAATAATTATTTTTTCTCCTCTACTTGGAACTTTGGTGCTTCAAAACGTAATTAACCCTCATGATGTCGGTGAGGATATCTCAAGACCTTTGGTCTTAAACCCAACCTTTGGGTTTATTAAAATAATTTTTAACTTTATAAAACCCTCTTTTGCCTTTTAAAACATTATAATAAAAATTATAAATGTTTTATTTGGGTTTTCTCCATGGAAAATTTTAATATTATAATAACCACTATTATAATATTAACCTTCGATAATGTACCTTTAATATTTATTTATAAAATTTAAATTCATCCTAAATTTAAATAATTTATAAAATAAATATTATAACTCCTTTTTAACTTCTGTCTTTGGCACTATTTTACTTGAAATTTGGCCTTCTCCTTGGATATCAAATAACCATATTTGTCCCCTTTATTTCTTGCTAAAATATTTGGTATTAAATGATGACTTCATTTGGTGACATGAATGGTGACATCAATGACAACTTTGACTTAGGGACTCAAAATGTCCAACAATCTCCCCCTTTGTGATTGATGGCAACCCATATCCTTTTACTGAAACCTAAACTTTCTTTTTCTTTTGGTCCCCTTGGGACATTGCTCACTCTGGTTCAATGCTCTATCAAATATCAAATCTCTCCCAATATCAAAACTCTCACCAATACACAAATCACACAAATATCTCCCCCTTTGACATCAATGGCAAAGGGTCACCTTTGGGGCTTGGGGATAAGAATGAGCTTCTTAGCTTAGCCCCTCCCCCACCTCCCCATGAGGTGGTTAATTCTAGGGTGGGAGTATTTCTACTCTCTAAAAGCATTGTTCTTTACCTTTATCTTTTTCCCTTCTTTTATGAATCCTCTGACTGTTTACGTTCAATTCATCATCCTTGTTCTTGACATCATTCATTTTCCTATTCCTATTCCTATTCTCATTCATGTTCATGTTCCTATTCTTGTTCCTATTCCTGTTCCTATTTTTGTTCATGTTCCTATTCCTATTCATATTCCTGTTCCTATTCATGTCTCACTCCCACTTACATTATCTTCTTTTGTTCTTCTTCTTTTTTGGTGTTTGAGCTTGACTCTCCTTTTTTTGCTTCCTATTTTCCTTGTTCTTATTTAGAACTAAGTCATGTTATGGTGACTGATGACCTTTGTGCATTGATAATCCTATCCAAATTCTTTGAATTTTCCTCAACCTTGTGTAGTCTATCCTTAGAAACTTTTACTTCCATCCTTAGTGAAACTATCTCAAGCTCTAATATTTCACACTATAGATCTTTTATCTTTAATTTTTTAGCCATATATTCTTCAAATTTTCTTGTCTCTTCAGCTTTGATTTTGAGGTTGGTGAGTTCCTATAGAAACCTTGCTTTTGCTTTCTCATCTTCTTGAGCTTGAACCCTTAATATTGAGTTCCCCCTTTTTAATTCTTCAAGAGTAATCATAATCCTTTCACATTCTATCTCTTATTCTTTTTACTGTTTAATCATACCTTCTTCAACTCTTCTTGATTTTTCAACCTTATATCTCAAGTCAAAGATATCATGTAGAAGATTTGTCTTACATTTCTCATCTTATTGTATTTGAGCCTTCAATTCTAAATTCTTTCTTTTCAATTCAAAAATTTCCTTAAGAGTGGCTTCCTCCTTTTCTTTTTCTGAATCTTCCTCTTTTTCAATTTCTTCTATTGTCCAAAGTGGAGTTTCTTCTTGATACCTGCTTCAACTATTCCTATTACCTTTTTTTGACTCATTCTTTAGAGCTTCAAATTTGAGAGAATAATCTTCATCTTCACTGCTATCAAACCCATTGCAATAACTTGCATCATGACCAAGTTGACCACAGACAAAATATTCTTCACCTTCTTGTGAACAATAAGCTGCATGATGACCTATCTTTCCACATATGGTACAAAACTTTATTAGTCTAAATATTTCTCCATTACTTGATTCATATCTTGAATCTATTTCCATTTGTACTCCCAAAACAACAATATTAAACTCATCTTCCTTTTCTTTCATAACCATAGGTGTTATTTTATTTTTGTGTCTCATGCTTCTACTCTTGCCTTTCTTTGCCATTTATGTTCTTATTGGATCTTCCTTCAAGCTGTTAAACTTATTTTGAAGGAATTGGCTCTGATACCAATTGAAGAACATAATCTTATAATGAGAGGGACGGTGAATAGTAAAAGACCACTTTTTACTTTTCTTTCCCAAACAATATTAATCAATATAATCAATGGAAATATCAATAGCAATAACCAAAGCAATGCAAAAATCATCACACATAATAGAGACACAGATTTAACGTGGTTCACCCAAAGATGGCTACCTCCATAAAGAAAATATTTCTTATAAATATTTCTTAGATAATCTCTTGGGAATACTTATCAATTACAATGTTTATGGACCTCTGTCCAAAGGAGATAATGATCCCCTAAATCTGGTTTGTAGATCTCTATCCATAGAAGAACTCCTCCTCTACTTTGGTTGGTGATCCTCTAGAAAACTCTGCATCCACTACACTAACTGTGGATCTCTATCCACTTGAAGACTCTTTATCCCCACTCAGAAGACTTATCCTCAATGTTCTGAATAAAGGATCTCTATCCACTAGATACTCTATCCTCTCTGCTCTGTCACCACCAAAGCTCTATCTCAATACTATACTAAACACAGTCTAGCCGATCTAGCACAACTCTACTCAATATCTTGAAATAAACATAGTACGTTTGGTCTAGCACAAATCTTCTCAAGTATTGCACTAAACACAGTCCAGTAGGTCTAGCACAAGTCCACTCAAATCTGCACTAAACACATTTCATTCAGTCTACCACAAATTTGCTTAATAGGTTCACTCAGAACCTTCTCAAATATACTCAATAGGTTCACTCAAAACCTTCTCAAATCTGCTCAATAGGTGCACATAGAACCTACTCAAATTTTCTCAACAAGTCCACACATAACTTGCTCAAATATACTCAATAGATCCACACAAAACCTGCTCAAATCTGCTCAATGGGTCCACACAGAACTTGCACAAATTTGCTCGACAGGTCCACATAGAACCTGCTCAAATATACTCAATAGGTCCACACAGAACATTCTCAAATATACTCAAAATGTCCACACAAAACCTGGTCAAATATGCTCAATAGGTCCACATATAACCTACTCAAATTTTCTCAATAGGTCCACACAGAACCTATCCAAATCTACTCAACAAGCTCACATAGAACTTGCTCAAATCTGGTCAACAAGTCCACATAGAACCTATCCAAATCTGCTCAACAAGCTCACACAGAACTTGTCCAATCTCATAGAATCATAAAGAGAATTTTTAAAGACTCAATATGTTCTATACTCAATGCTCAATAACTTTCTCAACTTAATCTCATAGAATCATAAAGAGAATTGTTAGAGACTCAATATGTTCTATTCTCAAAACTCAATCACTTTCTCAACTCAATCTCATAGAAGCATAAAGAGAATTTTTAGAGACTAAATATGTTCTATTCTCAAAACTCAATCACTTTCTCAACTCAATCTCATAGAAGCATAAAGAGAATTATTAGAGACTCAATATGTTCTATTCTCAAAACTCAATCACTTTCTCAACTCAATCTCATAGAAACATAAAGAGAATTGTTAGAGACTCAATATGTTCTATTCTCAAAACTCAATCTCAAATCAAATTAGAATATAGAATAGTTTGTTTTATGGAACTTGATCAACCACTTCAAGCATCCACTTTACTAGGCTCAATCAACTCTACTCAACCAATCACTTCAAGGAACAACCCTTTCTCACAAACCCTAGTCCAAGCATATATCAACCAAATCAAAATATTTTCAACAATGATCAACAATAAATCTCACATAACAATGATACTCATGATATTTCCAAACCCTAGCTCAGGTTTTTCACACAACCAATGGCTTCAACAACAATGCTTATAAAACAAGGTTTTAATCACAACTCACAATCCAAAAAATCTTGAAGCATTAATTCAAATCATTTCACTCAACCAATGGTCTCAACAACAATTCTTATAAAACAAGGCTTAATCACAACTCTCATCTTGAAAACATTGAAGCATTAATTCAAAAAATTTCAAAAAAAGGAAACCCTAATCAATTATTTTTCATTCCAAACTTAATTTTCAATCAATCCAATCACCTAACTCAACAAAGAAGAATTTTGCCCATACCTTTTCTTGAAGAGTAGTTATCACAAATCTGCCACACTCACAATTACTTCTTTACCAATCCCAAATAAGTGTTAGAGGATAATTTTCTTCACCAAAATATATCACAAAAATAACATCAAAGTTACACCTTATCACTCCAACTTTAATAATAATAAATATCCTCACAATAGTCACAAAAACCCTTTATTCAACATAACATACAACCCACAAAGTCTTAACCTTTCAATATTCCACAATAGCAAATTTTAATAATTTTAAAATAAAAACAGAATTATCCTTATAACTCCTAAAGGTATTTCTCAACTCCCAACCTTTATCACAATGCAACCCTTTCAAAAATTCAACCACCATATACCTTATACCCCCAACTTAGGCATTCAAATAAAATAAAATATAAAAATGTTACCTTTGCCTTTGGAGAGTTTTGAACTCTCAATGCAGCCCATACAAATGTCTTTACCCATGGTGCACACCACCACATGAGCTATACGCTCATTGGGAAGGAATAAGCACCACGTGCTTCAACACCCAATCCTTCCTTGCTTCATAAAAATAATGTGCCTAACGTTTGGCACCTTCAACATGTCCACCAAAAATACTTTCACTGGGATTCGAACATTGTCCACCTTGCACCCAAAACGTAATCTTGTAGCCCACTTGCCACTCGGCCAACTAATCAACATTTTTGGTTTTTTTTCCTTTCATCGTCAACACAAACATGAAATTTGCAAATTCATCTCACGAGCTCTACATTTAATTCGTATACTATTCTCTTTTTAAATCAAGCAAGGATAAATTTTATGTCCTTTGGCATAGGTTTAATTAATGATTTTTCCTCCTTTGCTTGGAACGTCGGTGCTTCAAAACGTAATTAACCCTCATGACGTCGATGAGGATTTATCAAGACCTTTGGTCTTAAACCCAACCTTTGGTTTTATTAAAATAATTTTTAACTTTATAAAACCCTCTTTTGCCTTTTAAAACATTATAATAAAAATTATAAATATTTTATTTGGATTTTCTCCATGGCACATTTTAATATTATAATAACCATTATTATAATATCAACCTTCGATAATTTACCTTTAATATTTATTTATAAAATTTAAATTCATCCTAAATTTAAATAATTTATAAAATAAATATTTTAACTCCTTTTTAACTTCTATCTTTTGCACAGTTTTACTTGAACTTTGGCCTTCTCCCTGGATATCAAATAACCATCTTTGTCCCCTTTATTTCCTGCTGAAATATTTGGTATTAAATGATGACTTCATCTGGTGATATAAATGGTGACATCAATGACAACTTTGACTTAGGGACTCAAAATTTCCAATAATCACCATCACCAAGAAGGGGTAGAGCCAACATATAAACCAATACCTCGATAGGTTAGGTCTGTTCTATATTCACCAAAGATGGAGCTATGAACCTGATGGTATTTTTACTACCAAAAATAAAACCCTAAATGGATATAAGACCTATAAGTTTGAAAATAGGCCCAGGGCTCATTTTCAAGAAGGTAGGAATAATGATGAGATTGCTCTTTTAGAGTGGAATGTCTCAAAGATGGGTTAGTTACCCCCATGATTGGATTTTTATGAGAATATTATTGATTTTGACCCTGACCATAAGCCAATTCATCATATTATAGAGGCTACAATTGAAAAAATTGAGGCTGAATTAGTAAAGAAAAATATCCTCCACCTAAGGCTAAGTCTGCAAAGAAGAAGGCTCCTCCACCTGAAGATGAGATTGCAGAAGAAGAAGAGAAGGAAAAGTGACCATGAAATGTAGCCAAAATAATAGATTGGTGGAGTATGAGGATTTAAATTGTAAAGCCTAAGTCTAAATTTGGAATGAAGATAGATAAGGAGTTTTCAAGAAGATATAATAAAAACATTAGAACCTGGAAATAAAAGGATGTCAGAAACATAGTATTAAATATTGAGAAGCCTCAATATGGTTAATCCCTCCCTCCACCTATAGATCATGAGGCTCATATAGAAGAACCAGGAACTCCCTTGACAATGTCTAAAGTACTGAAGACCTTTCATCCTACTACTGAGCAGGTGGAAACATTTCCTAAGGGAGCTAATTTGATGAGCAAGATGTAATATTATAAGGAAAAATGTGTCAATACTCCAATTACCAGAACTACATCTAGGCTTAAAAATTTAGCTTTGGGAGCACGTCCTCCAGATACAGATATCAACTAGAAATAAAAGTATGAAATATTTAAGTACATACCCTTTTCTTTTATCCTTGCAGTATCAGTTGAATTATGATCTATTTTGAACAAACATTACTTTCTGGAGTAGTACAAGAAGATGAGTTGGAAGAGGATTCTGAGAAGGATATGACTACTTTTCAATTGGTTCATAGAAGGACTAAGAGGGTTCCAGAAAGAGAGGAATTTTTTTTCAAAGAAACAAAAATTGGATATGGAGGAGATTGCTAAAGAAGTAGTTGATTTTGCTATGGGAAAATTGATTGATCAGGACCAGTAACAAGATACAAATATAGAACAAGAGAACCCTACATCAGTAGGTGAAGGTATGGATTCTAATCCCTATTCTAATATTCATCCTCCTAATTCTCCAAAGAAATATCCCTCCCTTTATAATCAATAAAATATGACAAGTGCACCTCCTCCCTCTCGTAGTCCACCTCATGAGTCACCAGTAGCCACTAAGGTACAAGTTACTCCTATTTCCTCACAACCACCTCAAATCCCATATCCAACATATGATGTTCCTACTCCCTCATCTACCACAATTTCATTTCTATAATTTTCATCATCACCATCAATTGTTAGTCTTGCATCAATTTTTGTGAGTCTACCAGTAATAACAATAGCAGTAGTTACAAAGTCCATTATTTTCACAGAGGCTACTGTAACTATATCTTCACCCCCGTCAACAATTGTTTAGTATACCCTTTCATTTCTAGTGTCATCATATCCCCTGGTTGTTGGTATTTTAGGACCTATTACTGTACTAAAAGAGTAGGTAGCCACTTAGAGTATAAATTATTATTGGGCAGAAAGGATTGCTAGGCCTTCCTACAAGATGGTGGTCAAAATAAGAAGTGTGTATGTTGATCATATTGCTTGATAGAGAATATCAATATCTATGACTCCACTGGTAAGCAAACCTAATACTGAGATGACTATTCAAGATTACCGAGTGGAGGAGACCACAGAAGATATTGACAAGCTCCCTAAAGAAGATAAGTTGAAAAATGATTTGGTCAGAGAGAAGGTGGAAAAGTTGGAGAAGAAGGTTGAAAAGCTTAAGAAGAGTCTCAATGATAAAAAATAAATATAAAATGCCCCTGAGAAAAGATGCTAAGGCTTGGCAGGAGAAGTTTCAAGATGCCAGTAAACTAAAGGACCAATTAGAAGAGAAAAATAAGTTGAATGAAGATCAGGCGAAAGAAATTCAGAATTTAAAGAATCAACTTCAGATAGAGAGCTAAATATTTAGGATTTTCTATTTCTAAGAATGATTTGAAAAATATTAGAAAATAGTTGTTTTCTAAGGTGCAGGAGAAATGTTCAAGGCTTCAACTTATGTCAGTCGTCTACTCTCCAATATTCAGAAAGAGCTAGGTCTAATCACTGGAGAGTTGCAACCCATGGTGATTCCAGCAGAACAAATGTATACATTGGTTGGTAGCATACTCAATGATTCTACTAAACCTATACCTAATAAAGAATGGAATTTTTCTAGAGTTTCTGCCAGGATAGTGGTTAAAAAGCACAGAGCACTTCAAATATCTTGGCTATTGTTCGATAGGATTGAGGTTATGATTAAGGATGTTTTTGAATTGAATAAGGAAATAATTCAAGTTGGCTTTAAAGGCCTATGGATGGAGGACCATAGCTTGTTATCCATGGAAGAAATCTAGAAAAACATCAATGAGAATTTGTAGGATGAATCTAGGATAGATTCTCTGGAAGAGCCACTACCCAAAGAACAAGCTATCCAAATGATTGTTGGTTTTACCCGGTTGAAAGATCTCATGGAAGATCTGGTGAATAGAGGGGATGCTTCTAACTATGAAGACATTGGTGAGCTACAATATGTTTATAAGTAGCTCAAAGAAACATCAAATCCCTCTAAAGCAGATTGGAAATAGGATCTACAATATTTGAAATTAATGATCCAATTATTTTGTGATACTTCTAGAGGGAAAAGTTTGAAAACACCTATTCCAAAAGAATAAGAAGAAGAAGAATAAGAATATGAGGAGGTCGAGTAAGAGGTCCATGAAGAAAAAGAACTAGATATATTAGTTACAAGCCTAGGAGGGGCTCACACTTAGTTCATTTTTGCTTTGTACATATACATAAGTTTTGTATTTGTTTTGTTTTGAATCTGACAATTATCAGAAGTACACAATAAGGCTTTATAAAAGGAGTAGAGTTGTGTCTAGTTGAATACAGTGGCACTATTTGTATTTCAGATGTAGTATCTGTATGAGAGGATGCATTCTATATATTTTTGGCATCACTTTAATATGAACCTCTACTCTATCAGCATACTAATGAAATTATCAGAGAGTAGTGTTTGTATGGAAGTTATTCTATAAAGTATATTTTTTGAATATGAGTATGTTTGACTCCTAAATCCCAATGGATAAGACTTTGAGTTCGATTGGATTTGTAAGAAAATCCACCTGGGAGGCGCCAGAATGTAGGCCCAAAATGGCCACATACTTTGGAAATTTTTTCTAAATTTTTCCTAAGTGGAAAAATCTTCATTCCATACCCCTTGTAGTGTATTTTGGAGCGGATCCATAATAGAAGATATGAGCCCACCCGAAAATTAGTTAATTTTCATTAATGAAGCGATTCCGAGAGATTTGTCGTCGGCTCCAGACTGGCGATGCATCTCAAATCTACAAAAATTTGAGAAGAGATGATGTCAATGATTAAAAAGTGCAGATTGGAAACTTGACAATGGCTAAGTTTTAGAAGGCCCAATTCTAAAAAACCCATAGAGTATTTGCATCCAGAATGGTGACAAAGGGAAAAGCTATGGCCAAAATGGATGTGGATTCATGACTAAGGATGACTTTGACTTCTCCTTTATGGAACTATGACAAAGCATAATGTTTTATTCTAAAGGTTGTCTGGATTAGAGAAAGAGTTATTGTGCACCATGGCGGTCCCGAACTGACGATCATATGTTAATGCACTTGTTCTACCTGGAATGGAATCCATAAAAGTTATAAGGAAAGGATGACATCATGACATTTTAGTGTGGATTGAAGGGTACCCCGCGAAATATGAATTATTCTAAAGAAATAAGAGTGGATCTGATCCTGCTTAGCTTTCAGGGGTCCGAATTGGTGATTTCATAATTTTTGATACAGAAGGATGATGTCATAAACATTTTAAAGTAGAATGGCATTGTGTTATCCCTACCATTTTAATAAGCTTGTATCATATTGAATCTGAACCATACAATGAGGGAGATCAACGGTAGAGGTTGTGTTGAAAAATCTTAGTTATTTAAGAACATTTATTCATTGGGATTGGAATAGTTAGTTGGAAGAGGAAGATGAAGCATCAAGGGTTTTTCAGAAGATCAAACAAGATGCGGTTATAGATCTACGATGGCAGATAGCCTCCAAGAAAATTTGATGGTAATGCATGATTTCCAACAGCCTGAACTCCAGTTTTGTCGAGTGACCAACAAGTTGGAGAGACCCCGAGCTGCCATGGCAAACCATTTTCAGTGGATTTCTCAAAGGATGAACCAGTAATAAAATGTTAGTTAGATGTCTCTATTGTGTTGTCAAAATGAAATCTTTGTAATGTTCCTTGTAATTTTAATTTCTACAAAAACTATAAATAGAGGTCGAACCCTCATTTTTAAGGGTCGGCTCTAGTGTGTTTGCTTGTGCTACTATAAATATTCTCAAAAGCTAATGGAAGGAGCATTACATTGATCTTCGCCTCAAATATATGTTCTCATGCTTGATATTAGAGGTTTGAATTCTTTAGTTGTATTTATGTGAATTCTTAAATGGTTAGTTTGTGCCTAATTAATGGATTACTAGTTGTTAAAGTAATTGAAATCTACTTCTGAGTTTTTTATGTATTGTTAGAGAGTGCATTTTTGTGAAATATAGGTATTAGTGAATTCTGTTATTTGGATTATCATTATCTGGATATTGAAATTACTCACTGTAATATTTCTCCAGTTGTGCATTAATGAATGAGGAATAATCTAATTTGAGATAATGTTGGTTTGATTTATGGATCTTTGGTTTGGTTTTAGGGAGCTTTCTATTGTGGTGCAATTCTGTTAGCCTATCCATCCATCATTATTCACATTTCTCTAACCCTAACCTTTTATTACCCTAACCTTCAAACTCTAAGTGAGCTTAATTGTGTCAACACCCTGCTTAAGTTGACAAGGAACCAACCTACTCTGGAGGTTGGATTGGAAACTCTATTTTGGTCCATCCAATATTGAGTACTGAGATATAGCTATCAGATGCAAGCTTGAATAGAAACTAGGAAGATAGACAACCATAGTTTCAAGTGAAAACTTGGTGCATTTTAGTGCCCAATAGTTCAATTTTGGGTTAATGTTCCCTTTCATTTATTTGATTAAGTTAATAAATTTAGTTTCTTGTTACGAGTTTTAAAATGTTAGTTAAAAGTTTCTTCTTTGATTTTGTATTGCAATATTCCAAAGCTCCTATTCATAGGTAGAATCAAATAAGGGATATATATATATATATATAATAATAATAAAAAGTAAAAGATAAATACATATAATAAAAATATAATGTCATCATTATATATTGGTTATATAAAATAAAATCATGTTTACCTTTTTGTTTATATAGGGTTTTACGTGCATGTCACATTGCAAGTTTTATCAAATTAATGGTATGTTTATGATTTTCAAGTTAGATAAAATGGGGTTTGGTGTGATATTAAAGGTAAACCTCATATTTTTAGTTAGTATGGGTGCAGTCTCTGAAGACCTTCCAAGGGGTACTGTTGTAGGAGGTGTGAGCGAGGGTGCATCCAGAACAAAGACACCATGATAGATAACATGAAATTAACATGGATGTAGACCAAGGTTTCGATGAAGATGTAGTAGGGCCTCTTGATGACATGGATAGTATGACTAGCAACATGGATCAAACCCACTAGATAAGTAGACAAGGATGATAAATGAGATAGGTTGACAGCATATACCCCTATGCGACTTACGAGGAGATAAATAGTGATCAACCAACATAATATAGACATCACCAACCAGCATGCATAATAAGGCTAGAAACTACATGGATGAGGATGCAATCCTCCACTCCATAAACATTGATTACAAACTTGGAATGGACATAGAAATACCCAAAAAATAGCATGATGCAGAGAATGACATGGATGAGGGAAGATGGCTAGCTCAGACTAAGTGGACACAGTGGTAATACAAGTTCTCAAAATGGAGGACTATGCAAATGAAAATTCAAATGAGGATGACATGGAACTAATGACTCCCATATGAATGATGTAGATGATTCATAGTAATAATTTCATAATGGATATGTGGCTAATTTTAGCATTCACAATCTACCCCATGGGATGTTATTTGTATTGGATGATAGACATCATGTTCGAGGTGTGGAAGTGAACATTATTCATGGGTGGATAGATCAAAATACCAGGTATGGATAGTTAGAGCAATGTAGACATGCATGGATAGAGGACTTACTACACCTATTTTATATCATGGTCGTACCACCACGATACAAAATATGATTACAATATACGTTATCAGTGAGGCCAAGAACAAGTCGGATAACCAAATCATGTGTAAGTCATTGAATGTGCAAAAAATTAATGAGAGACGTTATAAATATTCTTTAATCCAAAGCACATAATGAATGGGGATATAATTCAATTTGAGTATTGATTTGAATGATATGATCTCCTAGTCCAAGTGTATGTGATTAAGGATAGCGAAGTGCATGAATGGGCCAACATGTCACACATCATATTTCACCTCTATAGGTTTCTAAGAAATATGAAATACTTCTTAGATGAGGATGATGTGTTGCTTGATACAAACTTGTATGGTACAAGTGGTGAATATGCCCCAAAACATGTATAAAAATTTATTACGTTTGACCATGGTATTGAAGAAATGTGGCACTAGATGTTGCCAATTAAAAGCATTATAAAAAAAAAAATTGTTGAGGGAAGTTGTTATAGGAAAGGAAAAGAACGCAGGAGAAAACCACTGGAAAGCCAATCGATGAATGGAAATGGAAAACACAATGAATGGAAGGATAATCAAACGAAAGGTGAATGAAAAAGAGACAAAGGGTCGGATTGAAAAAATCTTAAATACAGATCAAAATGTAGAAAATGGGGCTAGAAATTTTTGGAAAAAATAGAGACATTATTTTTCGTAAATGCAAGATACTTCAGAAACTTGCACTTTGTAAGCAAAATTAGAGAATTTTTTTGAATGTTGTGGGCTAACCATTTATCTTTCTCTTCCATGCTTTGTAGGCTTATAGAAAATGTTTAATGCATTTTAATGGTGGCATTGTTGAATGTTTAGAAACATAGAAATTATTTTATTTTTCATAGAATATTACACCTAGTTTATTTTAGACTGTGCAAATGCAGTTTCGATTAAATTAGCTTTGATTAAATTATGATATATTCAAAAAATCTCATATCTTTGGTTTTGCAAGATAGAGTAGCATTACACTGGTGATAATTTATATTTTAATATTTTTAGCATTTTGGTCCATACTCCAGATTTTATTTTTATTTCTCTAACACTATATTTTTCATTAATAAAAAAATTTGAAAAAAAAAAATTCCAAAAATAGATGCACAGACTCCTACATTAAGCTTTAACGTTTCATATTAAACAATTTCAGTTTTACTTTAAAATTAATTCGAAATTCTAGAAATTATAAATTTCACACCTTTAAAGGAATTTTGTATTTTCAAACCCTTTACATGATTTCACATTTTAATATTTGCATTTAATTTTTCAAGCAATAAATTAACTTCCTTTTATGAAAACTACAATTTCATAAAAGGGGGTAATTTATATGGCATTTCAAAGGCTACTATATTTAAAGCAATAAATTAACTTCTCTTTATGAAAATTATAATTTCATTAAAGAGAGGTAATTTATATGGTATATCAAAGGCCAATACATTTTACAAATTTAATTATGTAGATTATTTTATTTTCATACTTAAAACAACATAAAATGAATCCACTCAATCCACATTTAGAGATAGATTTTAATCTTTTATTTCATGCTCAAAGCAAGGTTTAAAGACCTTCTTAACAAAAGAAGATAAAATCTACCTAAAATACTTCAAGGTAAAATGAACTAAGGAATTTACATCGTCGTCATATGAGGACCAATCACAACATTTTTGTTTCTTTTAAGTTTCATCAACAATCAATAGCATAGCACAATAAAGTAATATCAACACAGGCCCCTTTTTAACAATTTACTTTCAATCACTAAGGTATTCCTAGCACTTATTTGATATATTTTCACAAATCTACAAGCCCACGTTAAGTAAAAGGAAATTTTGAGAAATTTATATTTCTTTGCAAGAGAGGGTTTTCTAATCAAATTCCTGACTATGATGGTGATTTAGCAATTGGGAAAAATTACCACTCAACAAAATTGGTGCTAGAAGGAGGACTTGAATTGGTTTACTTTGTTTCTACTTAAATGCTAAATTGTTCATGTTTATTTGAAAGGTTTATTTGAAGGCATTGGTCTTGGCTAACAAGGTTTTGTTGATCACATTCATTGATTTAAAAAATTCTCTAATTAATGATGCATTAATGCTAACCTTTTACAAATTAGAGAATGTTCTCTAATGTCATGGTTTAATTGATGCATATATTTTGGTTGATATATATGATAATTTATATGTGAAATATTTGAGGATTGTTAGTCATTTCATGGTTCTTTGCAAAATATTTATTTGACTAACAAAATTGGTATTAAAGTTGTATTATTTAAGGTCCACTAATGGCAATGCTTACTCCTTGGATGACAAGTAGTCCTTTAAATAAACCTATGACTTCACATCATGTACCTATAGATATTTTGTGTTATCTACCTTATTTTGGGTATGATAGAATAGAATCGGTTTAGGAACATATTAAGACATACAAGAACATTTTAATTCAATTGTAAATTATGCATGAATATGTTGCTTGTAACATATTTCCATTTACATTAGATGAATTTTATTATGATTGGTATGTCAGTTTACCTACAGGTTCTATCAATTCTTGGGCTCAACTAGAAGTATTGTTCCTCAATAATTTTAACAAAAATCTAGTTGACCCAATCCTAATGTATAATTAATTTGTCACTACTCGTAAAGGACCAAATGAATATTTGAATTTGTTCACTGAAATATTTCATGGTTATATACTCAATTGATGGTACCCTATGTTCCTATAGAGGGAGTTGTTATCCAAGTGTATTTCAATGCTCTTGACCCATCAATATCTATGTATTTGTGAGGGATACCTCAAATCACATCGTTATCCCAAGCTTACACCGAAGCAATAGCATTTGAACAACAATTGAATTTGCAAGGTTATGGTGGGGATTTTGGATTGTATAATTATCCATAATTTAATACCTCCCTTACCCACCCAATAGTTTGTGCACCTCAACCTACCATTCAAAATCAACCATCATTCTCAAGTGTGAATCAATTTTAAAGTACCCATATTGATCATATTTCGAATCATGTTCTTGAGATAAATTCAAACGATCTTCACAATAACATTATTTTAGACAATAGAGGAGTCCTAGATCTAGCTAGTATTGAAATGTGTGATAGGTCGAGACCTTCCATAGAATTAAATGAAATTGCTAAATTGGATGACCAAGAAAGCCAATATGTTCCAAATGATGACCAAGGCTTAGAGTAATTATTTACAAAGGAGGATTGGGATAATCATAGAAATTTGAATATAATAATTGATCACATTGTAGAAACCCTTGATCCACAAAAAGATGATTTTTTTGAAATTGAGGAGCATATATCTGAGGAATATGAATTTTTTGAAATTGAGGCACATGAAACTGAAGAAGATAATTTTTTTGAAATTTAGGAGGAAGAATCTAAAGGTAACATGAACGAAGGGATGGAATATAATCACATGATTAAAAAATATAATGATTTTACTATTCTATATGAAGAATGGGAAACATTTACTTCTTTCAAAATTCCTAAAGAGATTTATATTCCACTTGATGTTGATTTGTAAAAAACTGAAAGTTCTATCTCATCTATGGATCTTATATTGTCTATGTAGCAATATGATTCAATTTGAAAAACATTAGAGCCATCAAAAGTAGTTAAAAATGAATTTAAAAGAGAATCAATAGATGAATTTGAATATTATGTAGAAAAATTTATAGGATATCATCCTTAGACTTTAGAAGACGATTATTATAATGGTTGGGAAAGATATGAGGAATTATTTGTTTTTCATACTCTTATTGATGAAATTTCTATTTCACTTGATATGTAAGACATTGGAATCTATAGCTCACATGAAGATCTTACAATTCATGTACAATCAGAATATGGCATGCCACTTGCAAAAATACAAAAGGTTCCAAAATGCGATCATTTTGAATATGATTTTATGAAGCATCTTTCTAAAATAGAAAGGGAAGAAACATTAAATATTTCTTATTATTCGTTTATTATGGATAAGGAAGAGGTAAAATCTCCACTTGTATTCTTGACTACTAAAAAGTTGGGTAAAAATTCACATGAGTATATTGAAGATTAAAATTAAGAAATATCATGGGTGGTTAGCAAAGAATTAGAATTGAATTCTATTCTTCCAAATGATAAAAAAATTACTTTATTCAAACCAGCTCAAGTAGTTGATCAGGAGGATTTATGGTTCAAAAAGGATGGGCATATTTTTGACTGGTGCCTATTTTTTTTTTTGTAAAAATAGTTCATTGATGAAGGTAATGGGCTAAAATATGACAATGATGGAGCCCATCAAGAAAAAAAATTATTACAATGGTTCACCAAGTTTTGGTAAATCAAAGTATGCAAAATGTAGAATCTCATCCTTTGTGTCCAAACATCCAAAATTCAGGTAAAATTTTGTAAACTCATTTATTGGATTCAAATGTTATTTATGATAAAATGCTATTGGAGGTTAATATAGAACTAGATTTGAATTCTCCTCACACCACTAATAAGAACACTTTTTTGAATAAAATAGAAGTAGATGTGCTTAAGTTATTGAATCAAGTTCATCAACAATTAACAATTGAATCTAGGATACAAACTTATAATGATTCTCATTTAGTATATATCCTAGATGCTTGCAAATTGTTGCATGAATATATTGGCCTAAAGATATAGATGATGACTTGGCTTCAAAATTTTTAGAAATAGCCTCTTATTTGAAGGAAATCTTATATGATTATAAAAATGAGAACTCAAGTTAGAATAATGAACTAGGTTTTGAAATTCACACCTCATTTAATAAGCAAAGGATATTGAAAATCATGTACTCACTTGTGAGTTTAATAAATCAAAGTCTAAACATGGAATTGTCAATGTCATTGAACCAAATTGGTGGGGTGAGAGAGGCAAAATGAGCATTTTTTTATTGTGTGGCTTAATCTTATTTTGGGTGGATTTTGTAAAGCTTGGCTTGCATATAATGATATATACCTTTTTAAGTATGCTAATCATGTTTGGGATCTAGGGAAGTGATAGCCTAAATTTTACATCACCTTGTATATTATTATATATAGCTTTTTTTTTTTTTTTTTTTACTTTTAAATTTTCTTGGTGTGGGGATTTTATGCATAATCCTAGGTTTTGTAGGTTTATGTTTTTTTTTTCTTGTCAACTTTCATTATATTAGAATTTTATTTATTTTCAAGTGCATTTTGGGTTCGTTCCCTTTTTTTAAGATTTGGTTGGTGATAGCTACTAATTCATGGCTTCTTGAATTTTTTTTGTGTTCCTTTGTCACAAAGGATGAATTACCTATCATATGGATCAAAGAAAAGTGATGAAGTTGTTTAGTGATCATTCCTAGATTTTGGGACTAAGATAGTGAATTTTGGAATGATGAATCATTTTGCTAAAGCTACACATGAACACATCATACTAAAGGGAATTCCTTGGAATATTGAAGGATGAAGTCATTTTGGTTTGCAAATTAAGGTAAAAATCCAACATGCTCCATCTCTAGCTTCAAATACTTTCTAACCCATGTGGTGCATAAAATTTTGTAAAGCCATTTAAAAAAAAGGTAAGCAAAGGAAAACACACTAAAATTAGTCACTAGGTTTGGATAAAATCTATCGAGGCTATGGACACCTGATTGGCAATAGAGCTTTGCCTAGACAAAGCTTGTTCAAAAAAAGGTATTGCAAAATATCAATTAAACATAAGGGTAATTTAGATAAACTCTATCGAGGCTATAGAAGCCTAACTGGTAGTAGGGCTCTATCTATAAAAATTCTATTTATGAGCAATATTTTATAGCCTCATGTAAAACAGATGATGGAATCTGGATAGTTTTTAAGAATGCAAAATGAAATCATGTTCACACACACTAAGCCAAAGCAAAGGGTTCATGTGTTTCATTTGAAGTTATCTATCCCACTTTCTTGGAGGTTGCTAGATGATTTGTTTTCTGATATTTGTTTTTTTTTGTTTTTCATCCAAAATGCAAGAGCATTTCCCAGCAGAGTCACCATTTTTTGTGGTCATTGCATAACTAGCCCCAAATTTGGGGACCCATATTAAAAGTTTTATTTTTGAGGATTTTTTTGGTTGTTTTTGAGTGAGGATTTTGTTGAAGGATCCATACCCATGAGTGTGCTTTATTTTTGGTTCAATTTTGGCTTAATATTCCATTTCATTTATTTAATTAAGTTAATAAATTTATTTTCTTGTTATGAGTTTTAAAATGTTAGTTTAAAGTTTTTTCTTTGATTTTGTATTGCAATATCCCAAAGCTCCTATTCATAGGTAGAATCAAATAAGGGATTAATATATATATATATATAATAGTAATAAAAAAATTAAAATATAAATACATATAATAAAAATAAAATGTCATCATTTAATTTTATTATATAAAATAAAATCATGTTTACCTTTTTGTTTATATAGGTTTTGTGTGCATGTCACAATGAAGGTTTTATCGAATTAACAATATGTTTATCATTTTTAGGTTAGAGAAAATGGGTTTCACCATGATATTAAAGGTAAACCTCCTCTACCTAGTCAGCACAGATGCGGTCTTCAAAGACCTACCAAGGGATATTGTTGTAGAGGTGTGATCAAGGGTGCATCTAGAACAAATACACCATGATAGATAACATGAAATTAACATGGACATAGATTGGGGTTTCGATAAATATGTAGTAGGGCCTCTTGATGACATGGAAAACACAACTAGTGACCTAGACTAGATCCATCAGATAAGTGGATAGGGATGATAAACGATATTGGTCGATAGTTTGGATGATAGACGTCACAAACCAACATACGTAATGTGGCTAGAAACTACCTATACAAGGATGTAATACTCTACTCTTCGAGCATCAATTACAGACCCAAAATAGACATAGAAATACCCATAGAATGATGTGATGTAGAGTAGACAAGGATGGGAGAAGATGACCAAATCATAATGAGCTAACAAGATGATAATACAGGTTGTCAAAAGGGAGGACTACACAAATGAAAATGAAAATGAGGATGACATGGAAGTAATGACTCCCATATGACTGATGTAGATGATTCAGAGTAAAAATTTCATGATGGAAATGTGGCTAATTTTAGCATTCACATTCTACCTTAGTTATTTGTACCAAATTACAGACAACATGTCTGAGGTGTGGTAGTGAATATCATTCGTGGGTGTATAGACCAAAAGACCAATCATGGACAGTCAGAGCAGTTAGGATATGCATGGATAGAGGGCTATTGTACCAATTTGATATCATGGTCATACCACCATGATAGAAAATATGAATGCAATATACATTACTGGTGAGGTCAAGAACAATTTGGATAGTCAAATTATGTGCAAGTCACTAAATGTGCAAAAAATTAATGAGAGACATTATAAATATTCCTGAATTTGAAGCACATCATGAATGGGGGTCTAATTTTATTTGAGTATTGATTTGAATGATATAATATCATATTCCAAGTGTATGTGATTAAGGACAACAAAGTGCACAAATGAGCCAGCGTGTCACACATCATATTTCACCTCTATAGGTTTCTAAGAAATATAGGATACTTCTTAGATGGGGATGATGTGTCTCTTGAAACAAACTTGTATTGTTCAAGTGGGGAATATGCCTTGAAATATGTGTAAACATTTATTACATTTGACCATGGTATTTGATATTCTCACAATGACACTGAGAGGGGGGGTGAATCAGTGTAGCAATTTAAAATACAGATCTACAACTCTTTCAAACTTAAGCAGAGAGAACTTAAAAATAGATACAACAAATAAACAAGAGAGCAATCCACAACACAAGATTTAACGAGGTTCACCGGATTTGGCTACTCCTCAAAAATTAGACTGCTTGGACACCCATCCAAATCCAGCCTTTGCAAAGCACCAACTTTACAAACAATTTATCTGCACCAACAGAAAGGAGCACCAACCCCCTAATGCCAAGCACCAACTTGGACTTCAGATTTGAATAGATTTTATGACATAAAAATGCCTTCTCTGCAACAAGACCCTCACTGGTCTAAATCCTTTATAACAAAAACTACATATTCTTACAGCACTTTCCTATATTTTTTAGCAATATACTCCTCTGTACTTTTACAACACTCTTCTTCTATATCTTTTATAGCACTATCTTCTGTACTTTTACAGCACTCTATTCTGTACTTTTAATAGCACTATTTTGTATCTTTTACTTGTTCTATACTTTTACAACACTCTGTTCTGTACTTTTATAGCACTCTGTTCTATATCTTTTACAGTACTCTCTGTATTTTCTCTGCACAATACTCTCTGTTCACTTCTCAAAAATACACTCTCTTGATTAATTAGCTTTCATAGCACCTTTTTCCTTTTATCCGGCAAGTCACAACACTCTTGCCACGTGTAGAGCTCAACCCTAACCCTAACTTTCTGTACACGAAAAGCATTCTTATAGCACTGCATACTACGTTGTTAATAGCCTTAAAAGCTTACTTACGTCTCTGACAGACTTATCTGCCCACTTTACTGCTCTGACAGCCTTTTCGACTCTTTGTAAGTAAATCCGATGTTCTGACAGATTTATCTTTCTATTTACAGCTCTGACCGTCTTACCTGCCTTTTTATGGCTCTGTCAACCTTACCTGCGTATTTACAGCTTCCTGACGAACCTCGCTCGCGACATAACCGCTTCGCTTCGAGCTTTTTGTCTTCTTCTCGGCATGTAGGCACGAAAATGGAACATGTCACGAAATCGTGACACTTTTTAGCATGCACCAATGAAAATGGAACATGTCACAAAATCGTGACATCTTTTGCTTTCTGCATCCACAAATCGGAACATGTCGTGAAATCGTGACATCTTTCTCTTCCTTCACTTTCGCCCACGAAAATGGAACATGTCGCGAAATCGTGACATCATTTTCTCTCTCCTCTTTCCTTCGCTTTCACCCACAAAAATGGAACATGTCACGAAATCGCGACATCATTTTCTCTCTCCTCTTTCCTTCGCTTTCGCCCGTGAAAATGGAACATGTCATGAAATCGCGACATCATTTTCTCTCTCCCTCTAAACTTCGACATGTCGCGAAATCGCGACATTTTCTCTCTTCTTTGCCTCCAACATGTCGTCGAAATCGTGACATTTTTTCATTCATGTCGCAAATCGCGATTTCCACTTGCTCCATGTCGCGAAATCGCGTAGTTTTCTATCATTTTCTCTCTCCTCTTTTTTGTCGCGAAATCGAGACAAAACATGTCGCGATATCGCGACAGTTTTCCAACATTTTCTCTCTCCTCCTTTTTGTCGTGAAATCACGATAGAAAACATGTCGCGATATCGCGACTTTTCTTACTTGTCTTTTTCTTTGATTTTTCTGAATCTGGGCCACTTCTGTCTTCTTGGAAATTGACTGTACCTTTTCTGACTGACCTCTGAACATCTGTCCACTGCATCAACAATTGATCTATCTATCTGAGTTGACAACAATGACAATACTATTTCTGCACCTTGCTCAACAATCTCCCCCTTTGGAATTGTTGGCAACACATGTTCAATTTCCAAAAATTCTTCTCCCCCTTTGACAATAATACCAAAGGGCTGCAGACTCCCCCTGAGTCCATGCACAACATTCTCAGGCACACACTATTACAGTTAGCAAAAAATACAAACAAGAGCAAACAAATATATATCAAAGGGCTGATAATCAAATATATAAATGCTCCCCCTGAGAATGTGTTCCCAAAAGCTAGTCAGTTCTTGGGTAGTGTGACCACACCCAACTTACTGCGGAGATATTCAAAAACTTCCTTGGGCAACGGTTTAGTGAAGATATCTGCTACTTGCTCTGTAGTTGGAACAAAATCCAATTTAACCTCACCTTCTGCAACTTTATCCTTCAAAAAGTGATACCGGATTGCAATATGTTTGGTGCGGGAATG
The DNA here is from genome assembly GCA_028583015.1 of Wollemia nobilis. Taxonomy (NCBI): domain Eukaryota; kingdom Viridiplantae; phylum Streptophyta; class Pinopsida; order Araucariales; family Araucariaceae; genus Wollemia; species Wollemia nobilis. The sequence continues at coordinate 17,365,669 of JAQPPZ010003374.1, forward strand.
CATAACCGGATTCTTTGAGATGTTAATTGCACTGGTATTATCACATTTAATTGAAATTGGCTCTTTGAAATTAATACCCAGATCTTTCAGTGTTTGTCTCATCCATAAAATCTGTGTACAACATGTTGTTGCTGCAATGTATTCTACTTCTACTGTGGATAGAGAGACTGATTCTTGTTTCTTGTTGTGCCATGCTACCAACCTGTCTCCAAGATAGAATGCACCACCACTGGTACTCTTTCTGTCATCTATACATCCTGCCCAATCTGCATCTGAATATGCAATCAGAGTGAAGTCTTTTCCTTTTGGATACCATAACCCATACTCCATAGTACCCTTGAGGTACCTAAAAATCCTCTTCACAGCTGTCACATGAGTTTCTTTTGGACTAGCCTGAAATCTTGCAACCATGCAAACTGCCTGTAAGATATCTGGTCTTGTGGCTGTTAAATACAACAGGCTTCCAATCATAGATCTGTACATGGTTTGATCTACATCTGGAGAATTGTCATCCTTGCTCAATTTGCAACCTGTTGTCATGGGAGTGCTTACAGGTTTACTATCCTCCATTGTGAACTTTTTCAGCATTTCTTTCACATATTTAACTTGAGAAATAAAAATGCCCTTTTCACTTTGGTTAACTTGCAATCCGAGGAAATATGAAAGTTCACCAATCATAGACATTTCAAATTCTTTTTGCATTTTATTTGCTATGTCTATACATGACTCATTATTGTTGCTGCCAAAAATTATATCATCAACATAAACAACAAGGACAATAAGTTGGCCATTGTCTATTTTGACATATAAGTTACTATCCACCATACCTTTCTTGAACCCTTGTTCAGTGAGATAGTTGTCAAGTCTTGCATACCATGCTCTGGGTGCCTGTTTCAAGCCATACAAGGCTTTCTTTAACTTGCAAACAAAGTTGGGATTATCACCGAGTTGAAAACCATCTGGCTGTTCAATATACACTTCTTCTTCAAGATTTCCATTCAAAAATGCTGATTTCACATCCATCTGATAAACTTTGAAATTCCTGTGGACTGCTAAAGCCAGAAACATTCTGATTGCCTCAAGTCTGGCCACTGGTGCAAAAGTTTCCTCAAAATCAATACCTTCAACTTGAGCATAGCCTTTATAGACCAATCTTGCTTTATTCCTTACAACCTGTCCGTCTTCATTCAATTTGTTTCTAAAAATCCATTTAGTACCGATTATGTTTTTACTTACAGGCCGTGGTACTAACTCCCAGGTTTTGTTTCTCTCAATCTGGTCTAGTTCTTCATTTATTGCCTTCATCCAACTTACATCTGTGCTTGCTTCAGCAATATTTTTGGGCTCAATGCTGGATAATAGGGAGTAGTTACTTACTACTCTTCTTCTTGTCTTAACACCAACTGTGGGGTCCCCTATAATTTGTTCTCTGGGATGATTTTTTTGCCACTTTCTAGTTTTAAATTTATTGTTTTCTTCTACTTCTGAATCAATACTTAAATCATCTGGGTCAATTTTTTGATTCTCTTCTGATTCCTTTTCTTCATCTCCTTCAATAACTTCTTCATAAATAGGGTAGTTATTTTCATAGCTGACAACTTGTTTCCTATCTTCATCAAATTTAACATCAGCACTGTCTACAATTTTCTTTAGCCTTTTGTTGTAGCATTTGTAAGCTTTGCTTTTTGATGAATAGCCAACAAAAATACCTTCATCAGCTCTATCTTCAAATTTACCAAGATTATCTTCTGTTCTTTTGATGTAACACTTGCTGCCAAAGACTTTGAAGTATTTTGTTGTTGCCTTCTTGCCGAACCAAAGCTCATAAGGGGTTTTGCTTTCATGTGTCCTCAACATGCACCTATTTTGGATGTAAACTACAGTATGGACTGCCTCTTTCCAAAATCTGTCTGCAATTTTGCTTTCAGTCAACATTGTCCGTGCCATTTCTTGTATAGTTCTGTTCTTTCTCTCTACAACACCATTCTGCTGAGGTGTCCTTGCTGCTAAAAACTGTCTTCTGATCCCATATTTTTGATAGTATTCTGCAAACTCTTCTGAGATGAACTCTCCTCCTCTATCTGATCTTAAGCATTTGATCCTCTTTCCTGTTTCATTCTCAACTTGGTTTTTGAAAGTCTTGAACATTTCAAAAGCATCAGATTTTTGCTTTAAAAAGAATATCCAGGTCATTCTGGAATAGTCATCTATGCAAAGCATAAAGTATTTATCACCATTTATACTTTGAGTTCTCATGGGTCCACATAAATCAGTATGAATTAGTTCTAAGGGTTTGCTGGTAAAGTACTCCTTTGATTTAAATGTGGCTCTAGTTTGCTTCCCCTTTTGACATGAAGCACAAATACTATTTAGTGGTTTGCCAATGGAAGGTATATCTCTTACTACCCTTTTTGAACTTATTTTAACCAAATTGTCAAAGCTGATATGACCGAGCCTTTTGTGCCACAACCAATTTTCATCTTCTTGTCCAATCAAGCATGCTCCTTCTGAGGTCTCTGAGAGAGTATACAGATTTCCAGAAGTCCTTGATCCAATAGCAATTAACTTCCCACTGTTAGCTTTTCTCACTTCATAGCCCTGCTTCTTAAAAACTACTTCATGACCTCTGTCACAGATTTGACTTACACTGAGCAGGTTATGCTTCAGACCAATTACAAACAAGACTTCTTCTGATTTGATCTTTTCGTCACTGATCTTGACAGATCCTTTGCCAACTATCTTTGCTCCATCATTATTTCCAAATTTCACAGAACCACCTTCATAATTCTGTAACTTCTCAAATTTTTGCTTGTCACCTGTCATGTGACTGGAGCATCCACTGTCAAGTATCCATGGTGCTGATTTGTTCTGTGCTTTAAAAGTAGTCTGGACAATCAAAGATTCCTTTTCTTTCCATTCTGGTTTGATAGCAGATTTGGCTACTTGTTTTGCCTTTCCCCTTTCATTAGCATGTGCCTATTTTTCAAGAAATTTCTTGTTTTGTTTCAACCCATTCGGTTGAGATTTTCTACCTTGATAATTATTTGCTGCAAAAGTGCTTCTACAGTTTCTTGCAATATGTCCAAAATTATGACAGTTATAACATTCAACTGCATAATTCATTAATGGAGAAAAAACATTTCTACTGGTGAAATTCCTTTGAGCTACATTATAACTGCAATCTGAAATCTTATGACCATAAGCATTGCATTTAAAACAGTAACCAAAAAAGGAATGATTAAACCTGGGTGCAGGTCTTTGCCAGTTTGAAGTAGGAGCCATGAATCTTCTCCTTCTAGGATGTGTGACTTTTGTGAATCCATCTTTGTCAGTACTCTTCTTGAGTCTGGCATTATTGCTTTCTTTGGCATGATTTGTTTTTTCTTGATCAACCTTGATCTTTTCTTCTTTCTTTATGGGTTCTACATTTAAGGCCTTTGAACCCTTTGATGATTCTCCTTCATCGAAGCCCAAACCAAATTTGATGTCGAAAGGCCTTTGGTTATTTAAAATTTTATCCAGCTTTACAGTACTTTCTTCAAACTTATGATAACAGCTCAATTTCTTATTCATCTCCTCTAGCTGCATCCTTAACTTAACAATGTCTTCTTCTAGCTTGCTGCATTCAACTGTCTTTACAGTTAATTGTTCATCAAGAACTTCAAACATTTTCTTGAATTCATCTGTCTGTACTTTCAAGCTGTTTATTATTTCATTGGCATCTTCAAGCTTTCTTGAAACCTTTTTATTCTTTTTCCTTTCTGTGCTCAGTTCTTTAAGAGCAGCAACTAACTCACCTTCCAGATAAACTTCAGCCTCATCCTCAGGTTTTTCATTACATTCTAGTTTTTCCTCTGTTATTCTTTCTTCAAAAGCCATGAACAGAGCTTCACCTGCTTCTTCTTCAGAATCCTCACCGGAGCAGTCTTTAGAAGAGCCGACATTCTTGGATATGAAACTTTTCTTCTTGAAGTTGCTTTTTTTGAACTGTGGTTTCTTCTTCCAGTCACTTCTTTCTTGGTGTGTCCCTTCATCATTTTTGTTTTTCTCATTCATTGGACATTTAGCAGCAAAGTGCCCGACTCCTCCACAGTTGAAGCACTTAAACGGTAACTTACCTCTGTACTTTCCTTTTCCCTTTATTAGTTTCCTAACAAAGTTTGCTTCTGTTTCATCTGAAGACTCTTCTTCTGCAAATTCTTGATTAGCTTTTATATTTTTGTGTGCTTTAAAAGTAGCTTCTCTGTCAGAGGGCTTAGTTTGCCCTATTCTCATTTCATATGCAGTTAAAGAACCATGCATTTCATCCAAGCTAAAAGAATTTAAATCTTTAGCTTCTTCTATAGCAGAAACTTTAGAATCAAATCTTTTGTGAAGAGTTCTTAATACCTTTTTCACGATGACTGCATCTTCTATTTCCTCACCGAGTCCTCTAATTGCATTAATAATTCCATTGACTCTCAGCATATAGGCCTCTATGTTCTCATCATCATTCATTTTTAATGCCTCGAACTGAGCTCTATGAGTTTGAAGCTTGGCTTCCTTGATCTTGTTGTCTCCTTCATGAATGCTCTGCAGTTTGTCCCACATGTCTTTTGCTATTTTATAGCTCATGATCCTTATCAGTTCACTATCTACTAACCCACACATTATAGCATTCTTTGCCTTGGAGTTATTCTCAAACTTTTTCTTCTCTGCAGCATCAGATGGAGGAGTAGAGGATATTGTGTACCCACTTTCTACTGACTCCCAAATGTCATATCCCAAAGCACACAGATAAGTCTGCATCCTGAGTCTCCAGAAAGAGTAATTAGTTCCATCGAACAAAGGAGCTTTGTTGGATGAAAATCCTTCACCATCGGCCATTGTGAATCTTCCAAGATCACCTTAGCTGATTAAGCTAGAATAGGAACCTTGCTCTGATACCAATTGATATTCTCACAATGACACTGAGAGGGGGGGTGAATCAGTGTAGCAATTTAAAATACAGATCTACAACTCTTTCAAACTTAAGCAGAGAGAACTTAAAAATAGATACAACAAATAAACAAGAGAGCAATCCACAACACAAGATTTAACGAGGTTCACCAGATTTGGCTACTCCTCAAAAATTAGACTGCTTGGACACCCATCCAAATCCAGCCTTTGCAAAGCACCAACTTTACAAACAATTTATCTGCACCAACAGAAAGGAGCACCAACCCCCTAATGCCAAGCACCAACTTGGACTTCAGATTTGAACAGATTTTATGACATAAAAATGCCTTCTCTGCAACAAGACCCTCACTGGTCTAAATCCTTTATAACAAAAACTACATATTCTTACAGCTCTGTCTTCTGTATATTTTTCAGCAATATACTCCTCTATACTTTTACAGCACTTTCTTCTATATCTTTTACAACACTGTCTTCTATACTTTTACAACACTCTTCGTACTTTTACACACTTTCATACTTTTAACTTTCTATACTTTTATAGCACTGACTTCTATACTTTTATAGCACTCTATTCTGTACTTTTATAGCACACTACTCTCTGTATTTTCTCTGCACAATACTCTCTGTACACTTCTCAGCAAAATACACTCTCTTGTATTAATTAGCTTTCACAACACCTTTTTCCTTTTATCCGGCAAGTCACAACATTCTTGCCACGTGTAGAGCTCAACCCTAACCCTAACTTTCTGTACACGTAAAGCATTCTTACAGCACTGCATACTACGCTGTTAATAGCCTTAAAAGCTTACTTACGTCTCTGATAGACTTATCTGCCCACTTTATCTGCTCTGACAGCCTTTCCAGCTCTTTGTAAGTAAATCCGATGTTCTGACAGATTTATCTTTCTATTTACAACTCTGACCGTCTTACCTACCTTTTTATGGCTTTGTCAACCTTACCTACGTATTTACAGCTTCTCGACAATCCGAACTTCGCTCTCGATGGCAGAGAACTACCGCTCTGACAACTTTTTGTCTTCTTCTCGGCATGCAGGCACGAAAATGGAACATGTCGTAAAATCGTGACACTTTTCAGCATGCACCAACGAAAATGGAACATGTCACGAAATCGTGACACTTTTCGGCATGCACCAGTGAAATCGAAACATGTCGCGAAATCGTGACATCTTTTTCTCTCTCCTCTTTCCTTCGCTTTCACCCACGAAAATGGAACATGTCACGAAATCGCGACATCATTTTCTCTCTCCTCTTTCCTTCGCTTTCGCCCAAAATGGAACATGTCACGAAATCGCGACATCATTTTCTCTCTCCTCTTTCCTTCGCTTTCGCCCACAAAAATGGAACATGTCACGAAATCGTGACATCATTTTCTCTCTCTCTTTCTTTCACTCGAAAACCGGAACATGTCACGAAATCGTGACATTTTCTTTCTTCCTCTCTCCACATGCAAAATCGTTCCTTGCCCTCAACATGTCGCGAAATCGTGACGGTTTTTCCACTTACGCTTCTTTGCCTCCAACATGTCGCGAAATCGTGACATTTTCCACTTAGCTTCTTTGCCTCCAACATGTCGCGAAATCGTGACAGTTTTCTTGCATTTTCTCTCTCCTCCTTTTTGTCACGAAATCGCGACAGAAAACATGTCGCGATATCGCGATAGTTTTCCAGCATTTTCTCTCTCCTCCTTTTTGTCGCGAAATCGCGACAGAAAACATGTCGCGATATCGCGACAGTTTTCTTACTTGTCTTTTTCTTTGATTTTTTTGAATCTGGGCCACTTTTGTCTTCTTGGAAATTGATTGTACCTGTTCTGACTGACCTCTGAACATCTGTCCACTGCATCAACAATTGATCTATCTGTCTGAGTTGACAACAATGACAATACTGTTTCTGCACCTTGCTCAATAGTATTGAAGAAATGTGACACTAGATATTACCAATTAAAAGCATTATGAAATGAAATCGTTGAAAGAAGGTATTATAGGAAAGGAAAATAGATGCAGGAGAAAATTGTTGGAAAGCCAATCGAAGAATGAAAATGGAAATTAAAATTAAGAGAAGGGTAACCAAATGAAAGGTGGGTGAAAATGAGACAAAGGACTGGATTAAAAATATTAAATACAGATAAAAATGCAAAAAATGGGGTTGGAAATTTTTGGGAAAAACAAGGACATTATTTTTTGTAAATGCAAGATACTTCATGAAATTGCACTTTGTAAGTAGAATTGGAGGAGAAATTTTTTGAATATTGTGGGCTAACTATTTATCTTTCTCTTCAATTCTTTTTAAGCTTATAGACAATGTTTAATGCAATTTAATGGTGGCATTGTCAAATATTTAGAAATATGGAATTTAGTTCATTTTCTAAAGAAGATTGCACCTAGTTTATTTCAGGCTGTGTGAATGCAACTTTGATTAAATTAGGTTACATTAAGAAATTCTCACATCTCTAGTTTTGTAGGATAGGGTAGAATTATACTGATGATAGTTTATATTTTAGCATTTTCAACATTCTGGTCCATATTCTAGATTTTATTTTTATTTCTCTAACCCTATCTTTTTCATTTTATTTAAATTTTGCAAATAAAAAAAATAAAAATAAAAATTAAAATTCCAAAAATAGATGCACAAACTCCTAGATTAAGCTTTAAAGTTTCATCTTAAGCAATTTATGTTTTACTTTGAAGCTAATTCAAAATTCTAGAAATTTATAAAGTTCATAGTTTTAAAGGAATTTTGTAGTTTCAAAGCTTTACATGATTTCACATTTTAAGATTTGCATTTCATTTTTCAAGAAATAAATTAACTTCCCTTTATGAAAATTACAATTTCATTATAAGGGGGGTAATTTATATGGCATTTCAAAGGCTACTGTATTTAAAACAATAAATTAATTTCTCTTTATGAAAATTATAATTTCATTAAAGAGGGATGATTTTTATGGCATATCAAAGGCCACTACATTTTACAAATTTAATTATGTAGATTATTTTATTTTTATGCTCAAAGCAACATAAAATGAATCCACTTATCATTTAAGATCCACATTTAGAGATAGATTTTAATTTTTTATTTCATGCTCAAATCAAGGTTTAAAGAAGATAAAACTTGTTTAAAATATTCTTAACAAAAGAAGATAAAATCTACCTAAAATACTTCAAGATAAAATAAACTAAGGCATTTACATCATGGTCATATGAGGGCCAATCACATTTTCTTTTCTTTTAAGTTTCATGAACAATCAATAGCATAGCACAATAAAGTAATACCAACACAGGCCCCTTGTTAACAATTTACTTGCAATCACTAAGGTATTCCTAGCACTTATTTGATACATTTTCACAAAACTACAAGCACACATTAAGTAAAAGGAACCTTGCATAAATTTCTATTTCTTTGCAAGAGAGGGTTTTCTAATCAAAATCATAACTATGATGGTGATTTTGCAATTGGGTAAAATTACCACTCAACAGGTCATATATCCCTTCCTATCTCTGTATGCAATTTCTTTTCTTGCAATGCTTACTTCATTTACTCTATTGTGCATACTCTAATTTATGTGACTCATCTCCATGTACAAGTGTCATCTCCTCCTCTACAACTTTGCACATTATTTTCCTTCCATCCTTATTTCCTAACACATAACCATCATTACCTTCCATCTTGGAGAGATCCTATAGTGGGGATAAAGTGGTTAACTTATACAATCATAAATTACACCTACCACTTATCCATTCCTAAATTTATTAACCATTTGATATATGGTAAAGGGGTAAGACGATGTATAATTTTTTAATTTCCAATTTTACAAAATAAGTACTTAAATTTATCAAGTCCTTAAGGTTTAAAGGTTTGTATTAAAAATTCATAAAATTTTATTACACAATTATAGCACCATCTTATTATAAACTAGTGAATTACATTTACATAAGATTTGTTTACAATTAAATGTTGAAACTATGTCATTATTATGATATAAAGTTTTACTCAAGTTGGATTATTGAATGATTAAGAAATAAGTATAGGTTATATTTTAATCCTCATCATTTCAATGTTTTAATACTATGTAACCAACTCAATCTACAACATCACTTACGAATAGACCTTTCAGGAAAGGACATACAATTTATACATTGGTGTTAATTCCATGGATTTAGAATTATGAACAATTATAAATTTAGAAATCCATTTTTAGGTCATGCCTTTGTGTGAAATTCTACAAAATATATAATTAGGATATGTGTCTTTGTATACAAACCATGTGTGTTTTTTTTTAGGTTTCATTTTTAAAACTAACAACATTGAAAACATATATATGCATGGGCATAAATAGTGTGAGTTTGTTGTTGTTATAACAAAGTGAAATGGAGGGCAATGGCATTTCCTACTCTTGTCTAACATGGCCAAGAATGGGTATTTTATACCATGGAAGCCATGTAGGCTCATGCTAAGTATCTATTGTATTATGATGTTAGGAAGTTAGACAGGAAGATATATAGTGGAAAAGCAAAGGGTTCATGTGTTTCATTTGAAGTTATTTGTCCCACTTTCTTGGAGGTTGTTAGATGATTTGTTTTCTGATATTTGTTTTTTTTTTGTTTTTCATCCAAAATGCAAGAGCATTTCCCAACAGAGTCACCATTTGTTGTGGTCATTGCATAACTAGCCCCAAATTTGGGGACCCATATTAAAAGTTTTGTTTTTGAGGATTTTTTTGGTTGTTTTTGAGTGAGGATTTTGTTGAAGGATCCATACCCATGAGTGTGCTTTATTTTTGGTTCAATTTTGGCTTAATATTCCATTTCATTTATTTAATTAAGTTAATAAATTTATTTTCTTGTTATGAGTTTTAAAATGTTAGTTTAAAGTTTTTTCTTTGATTTTGTATTGCAATATCCCAAAGCTCCTATTCATAGGTAGAATCAAATAAGGGATTAATATATATATATATATATAATAGTAATAAAAAAATTAAAATATAAATACATATAATAAAAATAAAATGTCATCATTTAATTTTATTATATAAAATAAAATCATGTTTACCTTTTTGTTTATATAGGTTTTGTGTGCATGTCACAATGAAGGTTTTATCGAATTAACAGTATGTTTATCATTTTTAGGTTAGAGAAAATGGGTTTCAAAATGATATTAAAGGTAAACCTCCTCTACCTAGTCAGCACAGATGCGGTCTTCGAAGACCTACCAAGGGATATTGTTGTAGAGGTGTGATCAGGGGTGCATCTAGAACAAATACACCATGATAGATAACATGAAATTAACATGGACATAGATTGGGGTTTCGATAAATATGTAGTAGGGCCTCTTGATGACATGGAAAACACAACTAGTGACCTAGACTAGATCCATCAGATAAGTGGATAGGGATGATAAACGATATTGGTTGATAGACGTCACCAACCAACATACGTAATGTGGCTAGAAACTACCTATACGAGGATGTAATACTCTACTCTTCGAGCATCGATTACGGACCCAAAATAGACATAGAAATACCCATAGAATGATGTGATGTAGAGTAGACAAGGATGGGAGAAGATGACCAAATCATAATGAGCTAACAAGATGATAATACAGGTTCTCAAAAGGGAGGACTACACAAATGAAAATGAAAATGAGGATGACATGGAACTAATGACTCCCATATGACTGATGTAGATGATTCAGAGTAAAAATTTCATGATGGAAATGTGGCTAATTTTAGCATTCACAGTCTACCTTAGTTATTTGTACCAAATTATAGACAACGTGTCTGAGGTGTGGTAGTGAATATCATTCGTGGGTTTATAGAACAAAAGACCAATCATGGACAGTCAGATCAGTTAGGATATGCATGGATAGAGGGCTATTGTACCAATTTGATATCATGGTCATACCACCATGATAGAAAATATGAATGCAATATACATTATTGGTGAGGTCAAGAACAATTTGGATAGTCAAATCATGTGCAAGTCACTAAATGTGCAAAAAATTAATGAGAGACATTATAAATATTCTTGAATTTGAAGCACGTCATGAGTGGGGGTCTAATTTTATTTGAGTATTGATTTGAATGATATAATATCATATTCCAAGTGTATGTGATTAAGGACAACAAAGTGCACAAATGGGCCAGCGTGTCACACATCATATTTCACCTTTATAGGTTTCTAAGAAAGATAGGATACTTCTTATATGGGGATGATGTGTCTCTTGAAACAAACTTGTATTGTTCAAGTGGGGAATATGCCTTGAAATATGTGTAAACATTTATTACATTTGACCATGGTATTTTATATTCTCACAATGACACTGAGAGGGGGGTGAATCAGTGTAGCAATTTAAATACAGATCTACAACTCTTTCAAACTTAAGCAAAGAGAACTTAAAAATAGATACAACAAATAAACAAGAGAGCAATCCACAACACAAGATTTAACGAGGTTCACTAGATTTGGCTACTCCTAAAAAATTAGACTGCTTGGACACCCGTCCAAATCTAGCCTTTGCAAAGCACCAACTTTACAAACAATTTATCTGCACCAACAGAAAGGAGCACCAACCCCCTAATGCCAAGCACCAACTTGGACTTCAAATTTGAACAAATTTTATGACATAAAAATGCCTTCTCTACAATAAGACCCTCACTGGTCTAAATCCTTTATAACAAAAATTGCATATTCTTACAGCTCTGCTATTCTCTCTTACAGCTCTCTTATGTATATTTTTTAGCATAGTACACTCCTCTGTACTTTTACAACACTTTCTTCTATATCTTTTATAGCACTGTCTTCTGTACTTTTACAGCACTCTGTTTTGTACTTTTATAGCATTTTGTTTTGTATCTTTTATAGCATAGTCTTTTGTACTTTTATAGCACTCTATTCTATACTTTTACAGCACTGTTCTGTATCTTTTACAGCACACTGCTCTCTATATTTTCTCTGCACAATACTCTCTGTTCACTTCTCAGCAAAATACACTCTCTTGTCGATTTGTTTTCATAGTACCTTTTTCCTTTTATCCGACAAGTCACAACACTCTTGCCACGTGTAGAGCTCAACCCTAACCCTAACTTCTTGCACACGAAAACATTCTTTCGGCTCTGCTTACTAAGCTGTTAATAGCCTTAAAAGCTTACTTACGTCTATGACAGACTTATCTGCCCACTTTACGACTCTAATAGCCTTTTCGATGCTTTATAATTAAATCCACTGTTCTGATAGATTTACCTTTTATTTACGACTTTGACCGTATTACCTGATTTTTTATGGCTCTAACAATCTTACCTACGTATTTACAGTTCTGACAGTCGAACTGTCGCTCTGACAGCATAATTGCTGCTCTGTCAGATTTTTGTCTTCTTCTCGGCATGTAGGCATGAAAACACAAAATTTCATGAAATCGTGACAATTTTTGCCTTCGTTCACTCTTCTTGGCATGCACCCGTAGAAATGGAACATCTCACGAAATCGTGACATCTTTTTATCTCTCCGCTTTCCTTCGCTTTTGCTCACAAAAATGGAACATGTCACGAAATCGTGACATCTTTTTCTCTCTCCTCTTTCCTTTGCTTTCGCTCACAAAAATGGAACATGTCGCAAAATCGTGACATCTTTTTCTCTCTCCTCTTTCCTTCGCTTTCGCCCGCAAAAATGGAACATGTCGCGAAATCGCGACATCTTTTTCTCTCTCCTCTTTCCTTCACTTTTGCCCGCAAAAATGGAACATGTCGCGAAATCATGACACTTTTTCTCCTTAGCACTTTTTCTTGACATCGGATCGCGAAAACCCGACATGTCGCAAAATCGTGACAGTTTTCTTTGCCTGTGCCTTCTCTCCAAACATGTCGTGAAATCGTGACAGTTTTCTTACTTGCCTTCTTTGCTTCCAACATGTCACGAAATTGCGACAGTTTTCTTTGCTTGCACCTTCTTTCCAAACATGTCATGAAATCACGACAGTTTTCTTACTTGCCTTCTTTACTTCCAACATGTTGCGAAATCGTGACAGTTTTTCCACTTGGCTTCTTTGCCTCCAACATGTCATGAAATTATAACAATTTTTCTTGCATGATAGAAAACATGTCACGATATCGTGACAGTTTTCTAGATTTTTCTCTCTCCTCATTTTTGTCGCAAAATCGCGATAGAAAACATGTCACGATATCGCGACAGTTTTCTTACTTGTCTTTTTCTTTTATTTTTTGAATCTAGGCCACTTCTGTCTTCTTGGAAATTCACTGTACCTATTCTGACTGACCTCTGAACATCTGTCCACTACATCATCAATTGATCTATCTGTCTGAGTTGACAAAAATGACTACTATTTTTGCACCTTGCTCAAAAATCTTCGCCTTTGGAATTTTTGGCAACACATGTGCAATTTCCAAAAATTCTTCTCCCCCTTTGACAATAATACCAAAGGGCTGCAGACTCCCCCTGAGTCCATGCACAACATTCTCAGGCACACACTATTATAGTTAGAAAAAAATACAAACAAGAGCAAACAAATATATATCAAAGGGCTGATAATCAAATATATAAATGCTCCCCCTAAGAATGTGTTCTCAAAAGCTAGTCAGTTCTTGGGTAGTGTGACCACTCCCAACTTACTGTGGAGATATTCAAAAACTTCCTTGGGCAAAGGTTTGGTGAAGATATCTGCTACTTGCTCTGTAGTTGGAACAAAATCCAATTTAACCTCACCTTTTGCAACTTTATCCTTCAAAAAGTGATCTTTGGATTGCAATATGTTTGGTTCTTGAATGCATAACCAAATTATTTGAGATGTTAATAGCATTGGTATTATCACATTTAATAGAAATTGGCTCTTTGAAGTTAATGCCAAGATCTTTCAGGGTTTGTCTCATCCATAAAATCTATGTACAACATGTTGTTGCAGCAATGTATTCTACCTCTACTGTGGATAGAGACTGATTCTTGTTTCTTGCTATGCCAAGCTACCAACCTGTCTCCAAGATAGAATGCACCTCCACTGGTACTCTTTCTATCATCTATACATCCTACCCAATCTGCATCAGAATATGCAAAAAGAGTGAAGTCTTTACCTTTTGGGTACCATAACCCATACTCCATAGTTCCCTTGAGGTACCTAAAGATCCTCTTCATAGCTGTCACATGAGTCTCTTTGGGACTAGCCTGAAATCTTGCTACCATTCATCTCGCCTATAAGATATCCGGCCTTGTGGGTGTTAAATACAACGAGCTTCTAATCATAGATCCGTACATGGTTTGATCTACATCTGAAGATTTGTCATCCTTGCTCAATTTGCAACCTGTTGTCATGGGAGTGCTTACAGGTTTACTATCCTCCATTGTGAACTTTTTTAGCATTTATTTCACATATTTAACTTGAGAAATTAAAATGCCCTTTTCACTTTGGTTAACTTGCAGTCCGAGGAAATATGAAAGTTCACCAATCATAGACATTTCAAATTCTTTTTGCATTTTATTTGCTATGTCTGTACATGACTCATCATTGTTCATGCCAAAAATTATATCATCAACATAAACAATAAGGACAATAAGTTGGCCATTGTCTATTTTGACATACAAGTTACTATCCACCATACCTTTCTTGAACCCTTGTTCAGTGAGATAGTTGTTAAGTCTTGCATACCATGCTCTAGGTGCCTGTTTCAAGCCATACAAAGCTTTCTTTAACTTGCAAAAAAATTTGGGTTTATCACCAAGTTGAAAACCATCTGGATGTTCAATATACACTTCTTCTTCAAGATTTCCTTTCAGAAATGCTGATTTCACATCCATCTGATAAACTTTGAAATTCCTATGGACTGCTAAAGCCAAAAACATTCGATTGCCTCGAGTCCAGCCCTTTGGTGCAAAAGTTTCCTCAAAATCAATACCTTCAACTTGAGCATAGCCTTTCTGAGACCAATCTTGCTTTATTCCTTACAACCTGTCCATCTTCATTCAATTTGTTTCTAAAAATCCATTTAGTACCGATTATGTTTTTATTTACAGGTCGTGGTACTAACTCCTAGGTTTTGTTTTTCTCATTCTGATCTAGTTTTTCATTTATTGCCTTCATCCAAATTTCATATGTGCTTGCTTTAGCAATATTTTTGGGCTCAATGCTGGATAATAGGGAGTAGTTACTTACTACTCTTCTTCTTGTCTTAACACCAACTGAGGGGTCCCCTATACTTTGTTCTCTGGGATGATTTTTCTGACAGCTTCCTGTTTTAAATTTATTGTTTTCTTTTACTTCTGAATCAATACTTAAATCATCTGGGTCAATTTTTTGATTCTCTTCTGATTTCTTTTCTTCGTCTCCTTCAATAAATTCTTCATAAATAAGGTAGTTATCTTCATAGCTGACAACTTGTTTCCTATCTTCATAAAATTTAACATCGGCACTGTCTACAATTTTTTTTAGCCTTTTGTTGTAGCATTTGTAAGCTTTGCTTTTTGATGAATAACCAACAAAAATACCTTCATCAGCTCTATCTTCAAATTTACCAAGATTATCTTCTATTATTTTGATGTAACACTTGTTGCCAAAGACTTTGAAGTATTTTGCTATTGCCTTCTTGCCGAACCAAAGCTCATAAGGGGTTTTGCTTTCATGTGTCCTCAACATGCACCTGTTTTGGATGTAAATTGTAGTATGGACTGCCTCTTTCCAAAATTTGTCTACAATTTTGCTTTCACTCAACATTGTCCGTGCCATTTCCTGTACAGTTATGTTCTTTCTCTCTACAACACCATTCTGTTAAGGTGTCCTTGCTACTGAAAACTGTCTTCTAATCCCATATTTTTGATATTATTCTACAAACTCTTTTGAGATGAACTCTCCTCCTCTATATGATATTAAGCATTTGATCCTCTTTCCTGTTTCATTCTCAACTTGGTTTTTGAAAGTCTTGAACATTTCAAAAGCTTTAGATTTATGCTTTAAAAAGAATATCCAGGTCATTTTGGAATAGTCATCTATGCAAAGCATAAAGTATTTGTCACCATTTATACTTTGAGTTCTCATGGGTCCACATAAATCTGTATGAATTAGTTCTAAGGGTTTGCTGGTAAAGTACTCCTTTGATTTAAATATGGCTCTAGTTTGCTTCCCCTTTTGACATGAAGCACAAATACTATTTAGTGGTTTGCCAATGGAAGGTATATCTCTTACTGTCCTTTTTGAACTTATTTTAACCAAATTGTCAAAGCTGATATGACTGAGCCTTTTGTGCCACAGCCAATTTTCATCTTCTTGTCCAATCAAGCATGCTCCTTATGAGGTCTCTGAGAGTATATTGATTTCTAAAATTCCTTGATCCAGTAGCAATTAACTTCCCACTGTTAGCTTTTCTCACTTCACAGCCTTGCTTCTTAAAAACTACTTCATGACCTCTGTCACAGATTTGACTTACACTGAGCAAGTTATGCTTCACACCAATCACAAACAAGACTTCTTTTGATTTGATCTTTTCATCACTAATCTTGATTGATCCTTTGCCAACTATCTTTGCTCCATCATTATTTCCAAATTTCACAGAACCACCTTCATAATTCTATAACTTCTCAAATTTTTGCTTGTCACCTATCATGTGACTAGACCATCCACTATCAAGTATCCATGGTGCAAATTTGTTCTGTGCTTTAAAAGCAGTCTGAACAATCAAATATTCTTTTTCTTTCTATTCTGGTTTGATAGCATATTTGGCTACTTGTTTTGCCTTTCCCCTTTCATTAGCATGTGCCTATTTTTCAAGAAATTTCTTGTTTTGTTTCAACCCATTTGGTTGAGATTTTCTACCCTGATAATTATTTGTTGCAAAAGTGCTTCTATAGTTTCTTGCAATATGTCCAAAATTATGACAGTTAAAACATTTAACTGCATAATTCATTAATGAAAAAAAAACATTTCTCTTTGGTGAAATTCCTTTGTGCTACATTATAACTGCAATCTGAAATCTTATGACCAAGCATTGCATTTAAAATAGTAACAAAAAAAGGAATGATTAAACCTGGGTGCAGGTCTTTGCCAGTTTGAAGTAGGAGCCATGAATCTTCTCCTTCTAGGATGTGTGACTTTTGTGAATCCATCTTTGTCAGTACTCTTCTTGAGTCTGGCATTATTGCTTTCTTTGGTATGATTTGTTTTTTCTTGATCAACCCTGATCTTTTCTTCTTTCTTTATGGGTTCTATATTTAAGGCCTTTGAACCCTTTGATGATTCTCCTTCATTGAAGCCCAAACCAAATTTGATGCTGGAAGGCCTTTGGTTATTTAAAATTTTATCCAGCTTTATAGTACTTTCTTCAAACTTATGATAATAGCTCAATATCCTATTCATCTCCTCTAGCTGCATCCTTAACTTAACAATGTCTTATTCTAGCTTGTTGCATTCAACTGTCTTTATAGTTAATTGTTCATCAAGAACTTCAGACATTTTCTTGAATTCATCTGTCTATACTTTCAAGCTATTTATTATTTCATTGGCATCTTCAAGCTTTCTTAAAACCTTTTTATTCTTTTTCCTTTCTATGCTCAGTTCTTTAAGAGCAGCAACTAACTCACCTTCCAGATAAACTTCAGCCTCATCCTTAGATTTTTCATTACATTCTAGTTTTTCCTTTGTTATTCTTTCTTCAAATGCCATGAACAGAGCTTCATCTGCTTCTTCTTCAGAATCCTCATCGGAGCAGTCTTCAGAAGAGCTGACATTCTTGGATATGAAACTTTTCTTATTGAAGTTGCTTTTTCTGAACTATGGTTTCTTCTTCTAGTTACTTCTTTCTTGGTGTGACCCTTCATCATTTTTGTTTTTCTCATTCATTGGACATTTAGCTACAAAGTGCCTGACTCCTCCACAGTTGAAGCACTTAAATGGTAACTTACCTCTGTACTTTCCTTTTCCCTTTATTAGTTTCCTAACAAAGTTTGCTTCTATTTCATTTGAAGACTCTTCTTCTGCAGATTCTTGTTTAGATTTTATATTTTTGTGTGCTTTAAAAGTAGCTTCTCTATCTGAGGGCTTAGTTTGTCCTATTCTCATTTCATATGCAATTAAAAAACCATGCATTTCATCCATGCTAAAAGAATTTAAATCTTTAGCTTCTTCTATAGCAGAAACTTTAGAATCAAATCTTTTGTGAAGAGTTCATAATACCTTTTTCACGATGATGGCATCTTCTATTTTTCTCATCGAGTCCTCTAATTACATTAATAATTTCATTGACTCTCAGCATATAGGCCTCTATGTTCTCATCATCATTCATTTTTAATGCCTCTAATTGAGCTCAATGTGTTTGAAGCTTGGCTTCTTTGATCTTGTTGTCTCCTTCATGAATGCTCTACAGTTTGTCCCACATGTCTTTTGCTATTTTACAGCTCATGATCCTTATCAGTTCACTATCTACTAACCCACACATTATAGCATTCTTTTCCTTAGAGTTATTCTCAAACTTTTTCTTCTCAACAGCATCAGATGGAGTAGAGGATATTGTGTACCCACTTTCTACTAACTCCCAAATGTCATAACCCAAAGCACATAGATAAGTCTACATCCTGAGTCTCCAGAAAGAGTAATTAGTTCCATCGAACAAAGGAGCTTTGTTGGATGAAAATCCTTCACCATCGGCCATTATGAATCTTCCAAGATCACCTTAGCTGATTAAGCTAGAACAGGAACCTTGCTCTGATACCAATTGATATTCTCACAATGACACTAAGAGGGAGGGGTGAATCAATGTAGCAATTTAAATACAGATCTACAGCTCTTTCAAACTTAAGTAGAGAGAACTTAAAAATCGATACAAAAAATAAACAAGAGAGCAATCCACAACACAAGATTTAACGAGGTTCACCAGATTTGGCTACTCCTCAAAAATTAGACTACTTGGACACCCATCCAAATCCAGCCTTTGGAAAGCACCAACTTTACAAACAATTTATCTACACCAACAAAAAAGAGCACGAACCCCCTAATGCCAAGCACCAACTTGGACTTTAAATTTGAACAGATTTTATGACATAAAAATGTCTTCTCTACAAAAAGACCCTCACTGGTCTAAATCCTTTAAAACAAAAACTGCATATTCTTACAGCTCTGCTATTCTCTCTTACAGCTCTCTCTTCTATATATTTTTTAGCATAGTACACTCCTCTATACTTTTATAGCACTTTCTTCTATATCTTTTACAGCACTGTCTTCTATACTTTTATAGCACTTTCTTCTATATCTTTTACAGCATAGTACACTCTATATATTTTTTAGCATAGTACACTCCTCTATACTTTTATAGCACTTTCTTCTATATCTTTTACAGCACTGTCTTCTATACTTTTATAGCACTCTATTCTGTACTTTTATAGCACTCTGTTCTGTATCTTTTATAGCATAATCTTTTGTACTTTTATAGCACTCTGTTCTATACTTTTATAACACTCTATTCTGTATCTTTTATAGCACACTGCTCTCTGTATTTTCTCTGCACAATACTCTTTGTTCACTTCTCAACAAAATACACTCTCTTGTCCATTTGTTTTCACATATTTTTCCTTTTATCCGGCAAGTCACAACACTCTTGCCACGTGCAGAGCTCAACCCTAACCCTAACTTCTTGCACACAAAAACATTCTTTCAGCTCTGCTTACTACGTTGTTAATAGCCTTAAAAGCTTACTTACGTCTCTAACAGACTTATCTACCCACTTTACGGCTCTGATAGCCTTTTTGGCACTTTGTAAGTAAATTTGCTATTTTGATAGATTTACCTTTTTATTTATGACTCTGACCGTCTTACCTGCCTTTTTATGGCTCTGACAATCTTACCTGTGTATTTACAGTTATGACAATCGAACTGTCGCTCTGACAATAGAACTGTCGCTCTGTTAGCTTTTTGTCTTCTTCTCGGCATGCAGGCACAAAAACACATGTCACGAAATTGTGACACTTTTCACCTTCATTCACTCTTCTTGGCATGCACCCATGAAAATGGAACATGTCGCGAAATTGTGACATATTTTTCTCTCTCATCTTTCCTTCGCTTTTGCCCACGAAAATGGAACATGTCGTGAAATTGCAACATCTTTTTCTCTCTCCTCTTTCCTTCACTTTCACCCACGAAAATGGAACATGTCACGAAATCATGACATCTTTTTATCTCTCCTCTTTCCTTCGCTTTTGCCCACAAAAATGGAACATGTCACAAAATCGTGACATATTTTTCTCTCTCCTCTTTCCTTCACTTTCACCCGCAAAAATGGAACATGTCGCAAAATCATGATACTTTTTCTCCTTAGCACTTTTTCTGGACATCAGATCATGAAAACCTGACATGTCACAAAATCACGACAGTTTTCTTTGCCTGTGCCTTATCTCCAAACATTTCGCAAAATCGTGACAGTTTTCTTACTTGCCTTCTTTGCTTCCAACATGTCATGAAATCATGACAGTTTTCTTTGCTTGCGCCTTCTTTCCAAACATGTCACGAAATCACGACAGTTTTCTTACTTGCCTTCTTTGCTTCCAACATGTCGCGAAATCATGACAGTTTTTCCACTTGGCTTCTTTGCCTCCAACATGTCACAAAATCATGACATTTTTTCTTGTGCTTTCTCTCTCCTCCATTATGTCGCGAAATCGTGACAGAAAACATGTCGCGATATTGCGACAATTTTCCAATTTTTTCTCTCTCCTCCTTTTTGTCGTGAAATTGCGACAAAAAACATGTCGTAATATCGTGACAGTTTTCTTACTTGTCTTTTTCTTTGATTTTTTGAATCTGGGCCACTTCTGTCTTCTTGGAAATTCATTGTACCTATTCTGACTGACATCTGAACATCTGTCCATTGCATCATCAATTGATCCATCTGTCTGAGTTGACAACAATGACAATACTGTTTCTGCACCTTGCTCAACAAGTATTGAAGAAACGTGAAACTAGATATTACCAATTAAAAGCATTATGAAATGAAATCGTTGAAAGAAGGTATTATAGGAAAGGAAAATAGATGCAGGAGAAAACTGTTGGAAAGCCAATCGAAGAATGAAAATGGAAATTAAAATTAAGGGAAGGGTAACCAAATGAAAGGTGGGTGAAAATGAGACAAAGGACTGGATTAAAAATCTTAAATACAGATAAAAATGCAAAAAATGGGGTTGGAAATTTTTGGGAAAAACAAAGACATTATTTTTTGTAAATGCAAGGTACTTCATAAAATTGCACTTTGTAACCAGAATTGGAGGAGAAATTTTTTGAATATTGTGGGCTAACTATTTATCTTTCTCTTCAATTCTTTTTAAGCTTATAGACAATGTTTAATGCAATTTAATGGTGGCATTGTCGAATATTTAGAAATATGGAATTTAGTTCATTTTCTAAAGAAGATTGCACCTAGTTTATTTCAGGCTGTGTGAATGCAACTTTGATTAAATTAGGTTACATTAAGAAATTCTCACATCTCTAGTTTTGCAGGATAGGGTAGAATTATATTGATGATAGTTTATATTTTAGCATTTTCAGCATTCTGGTCCATATTCTAGATTTTATTTTTATTTCTCTAACCCTATATTTTTTATTTTATTTAAATTTTGCAAATAAAAAAAATAAAAAATAAACTAAAATTCAAAAATAGATGGACAAACTCCTAGATTAAGCTTTAAAGTTTCATCTTAAGTAATTTATTTTTTACTTTGAAGCTAATTCAAAATTCTAGAAATTTATAAAGTTCATAGTTTTAAAAGAATTTTGTAGTTTTAAAGCTTTACATGATTTCACATTTTAAGATTTATATTTCATTTTTCAAGAAATAAATTAACTTTCTTTTATGAAAATTACAATTTCATTATAAGGGGGTTAATTTATATGGCATTTCAAAGCCTAATGCATTTAAAACAATAAATTAATTTCTCTTTATGAAAATTATAATTTCATTAAAGAGGGATGATTTTTATGGCATATCAAAGGCCACTACGTTTTACAAAGTTAATTATGTAGATTATTTTATTTTTATGCTCAAAGCAACATAAAATGAATCCACTCATCATTTAAGATCCACATTTAGAGATAGATTTTAATTTTTTATTTCATGCTCAAATCAAGGTTTAAAGAAGATAAAACTTGTTAAAAATATTCTTAACAAAAGAAGATAAAATCTACGTAAAATACTTCAAGATAAAATAAACTAAGGCATTTACATCATGGTCATATGAGGGCCAATCACAATATTTTCTTTTCTTTTAAGTTTCGTGAACAATCAATAGCATAGCACAATAAAGTAATATCAACACAAACCCCTTGTTAACAATTTATTTGCAATCACTAAGGTATTCCTAGCACTTATTTGATACATTTTCACAAAAATACAAACACACATTAATTAAAAGGAACCTTGCATAAATTTCTATTTCTTTGCAAGAGAGGGTTTTCTAATCAAAATCATAACTATGATGGTGATTTTGCAATTGGGTAAAATTACCACTCAACAGGTCATATATCCCTTCCTATCTCTATATGCAATTTCTTTGTTTGCAATGCTTACTTCATTTACTCTATTGTGCATACTCTAATTTATGTGACTCATCTCCATGTACAAGTGTCATCTCCTCCTCTACAACTTTGCACATTATTTTCCTTCCATCCTTATTTCCTAACACATAACCATCATTACCTTCCATCTTGGAGAGATCCTATAGTGGGCATAAAGTGGTTAACTTATACAATCATAAATTACACCTACCACTTATCCATTCCTAAATTTATTAACCATTTGATATATGGTAAAGGGGTAAGACGATGTATAATTTTTGAATTTCCAATTTTACAAAATAAGTACTTAAATTTATCAAGTCCTTAAGGTTTAAAGGGTTGTATTAAAAATTCATAAAATTTTATTACACAATTATAGCACCATCTTATTATAAACTAGTGAATTACATTTACATAAGATTTGATTACAATTAAATGTTGAAACTCTGTCATTATTATGATATAAAGTTTTACTCAAGTTGGATTATTGAATGATTAAGAAATAAGAATAGGTTATATTTTAATCCTCATCATTTCAATGTTTTAATACTATGTAACCAACTCAATCTACAACATCACGTAAGAATAGACCTTTCAGGAAAGGACATACAATTTATACATTGGTGTTAATTCCATGGATTTAGAATTATGAACAATTATAAATTTAGAAATCCATTTTTAGGTCATGCCTTTGTGTGAAATTCTACAAAATATATAATTAGGATATGTGTCTTTGTATACAAACCATGTGTATTTTTTTTTAGGTTTCATTTTTAAAACTAACAACATTGAAAACATATATATGCATGGGCATAGATAGTGTGAGTTTTTTGTTGTTATAACAAAGTGAAATGGAGGGCAATGGCATTTCCTATTCTTGTCTAACATGGCCAAGAATGGGTATTTTATACCATGGAAGCCATGTAGGCTCATGCTAAGTATCTATTGTATTATGATGTCAGGAAGTTAGACAAGAAGATATATAGTGGAATAAAATCTTTCAGAAATATATTATAATTATTTAATAAATTATCTATGGCTTCTATTGAGGGACACTACAGTTTCAAAAATAAAATATTACATTTCTAACAATTTGATTAGATCATATCCAAATTTACCTTTCTATCAAAGATATTATCCATCTTTCTCAAACTACTAAATTTTCACAATCAACTTCTTTTATATCAGATGCCTTCTAAAATTTAAATTCTATAGAGATAAAATTCAACACTATGAATGGATAAAATATTTTTTACCCAACTTCTATATCTATAAATATCTTTTCTATAACAAACTCACAATTTCTTAATACATTTTCTAGATTTCTTATTCATTTTTCTAATATTCCAAGATATTATATTCATTGTTATTTTTTATTTTTATTTGTGGTTTTATCCCCACTACTTTTTAGCACATGTGATATTTTATTTTGTTTTTCCATATCAATATCCCTTCAAATTTCTTTTTCTCTTTATTTTTTCTTCTTGGGTATTCCTCTCTCTTTTTCTTTCTCAATGATAGTTTCATCTTCATCAATCTCTTCAATCTTCTTACACTAGTCATAGTAAGACTTATCATATTTAGGTTTACCTTGTTCTAAAGGATCTAAAGTGCAAGGAATTCTCAAAAGCACAATCTTCTTTATGTTACCCTAGAAACCCTAAAGTGCAAGGATGCTCTTTTGTAGAAATTATTTTTGTATTCTATCCTTTTTTTTTTTTTTTTTTTTTTTTTTTTTGGTGGTGGCCACAAGGGGTAAACAGACCGTGACCACGAGGGAACCATTACATAACATATCCGCAACATGTGAGGTGAGAGATTTGAACCTGGGCCTCTCAGCAACTAGAGAGGTTTAAATACCCACTTGCTCTCCAACTCCTCTACATGGGCGGATATTTTTGTATTCTATCCTTAATAATATAAGTTTAAATGGGTTTCCTCCATCCTCATTTCTTTACTATGTTGTTGAAACCTTAAAGTGTAAGGGATAACATATTCACCCATTTCATTTTTATTACCTAAAGAGGATTATATACTACTTTTTAGAGTATATTACATTAATTTGTAAATATCAATGTACCACCTTGGGTACATTCTTAGTTTAGGAGTTACTAATATATTAATATTTGAGTAGTTACTTTAAGTAAGTAATAAATACACAAGTGTTAAAATATGCAATGATGTAAATGTGCATGTAGTCCACATTGTTGGAAATTTGAGTTATTTTATGTTATCATTGATGTCACATGGATCACATTGAGTTTTGGTGGCCAAATGATATTTTGGAAAGCATGGATAAATACAGGGTTTTTGTGAAAACCAAGGCAAGAAAAATAAAAGGTTTTATTTAAAACCATGGATGGCATATTTGAACTAGGTTTTTCTTAAAACCCAATTTGGCCTTTCGTTTCGTCGAAAAAGGTGCCCCGATGATGGAGATATTTAATTTTTAATATTTAGTTTAAATTTTAATTATTTAAAATTAAAATTTAAATTTAAAATTTAAATTTAAATTTAAAATTAAATATGCAAGATTTTTGCCGTCGTCATAAAAAATAATAAGGAGGCTATATAAAGGGGATACCTAGGGTTCATAAACTGATCTGAGCTTGTGGTTAATAATCATTGGCTAAGCATCTAAATTGAGCTTGTGCGAAAATATTTTAGAAAGCAGAAGCAGTGAATAAACCAAGGTTGGTCAAAGTCCAAAGTCATCATGGGTAAAGTTGCGCATTGGCAGTTGTCTTTTGGCTAAGGTGTGTGGCAGCACAAGCGTCAAGGTTACGAATCCCCTTGACTACGTTTGGAAGGCGTTGGAATAAAATAGTTTGAAGTGCTTTTGATTTGAGGAAAGGAAGGAAAGGTTTTAAGGCACGTTGTGCCTTTCCCTTTTGAATGAGTGGCTAACTCATGTGGCAACCTTAGCCATGGCTAAGGCGCTCACGGTGTGGGCAAGTCGGGGGTTTGAATTCCCTTGAGGAGGTAAATACGTTTTTTCTCTAATTAATTTTGTTAAGCCCTAAGTTGAAGTTATAAGGTGGTTAGGAATAATTAAAGTTTTTAATTAAACTTTGTTTTTATAAGTGTTGTGATTATTATTTCAAAGGTGGATGAGTTGTTGATTTAATTTGATGTTCATGAAATTGAGAGTTAAGATTTAGGAGAAATAAGGAGTTGTTATAAAATAATTTTTGAGAGGTTTATTTATTATTATTTTGATAAGGGTTTTTATTAAAAAATGAATTTGGTGTATGTGTTTATTAAGTTGAAGTAAAAATGTGTAAATTGAGTTATGCTTTATCTTGTGATTATTATTTTAAGTCCACTAACCCTTATTGAGATTGGAAAGGAAATTTGTGTTTAGTGTGGAAGATTTTGTGGACAACTTCTTGGCATCCAAAAGGTATGGGCACATTCTCCTATTGATTGTTTATGGTGGTTGATTTTTGAAATATCACTGGAGTGAAAAGGATTGATGATTTTTTAGATGAGACATTTTTCGTAGGACTGCCCAAACTACCGAACTCGTTTCGGCCATATCTCACTCATCCGGACTCGGATTGAGCTGAAATTTTGAGGGTAGATGCCTGAAAAACCCTAGAACGTCTCCACCAATTTTCATATCATTTGGAGCAACACAGATCCTAGCGCATCCCTATGTGTGAACGACATATTTGGCAAGCGGCTATGCGAGGGTTTCATCTGGGTTGAGTGCAAGCGGCTCCAGAGGTTGGTTTTTAGGGCCTTCGGGCCCTAGCGGCCAATATTTTTGTGGTTTATGCTCAATATTTTAGCAGGAAATGTTGCGGGGGATACAATATGGGTTAGAAATTTGTCTTTCAACAGATCATACTATGAACTTGAGTGACAACGGCTTCCAATTTGCTGCACAAAAGAAAAGTGAAAACCATACCTTTCCACGGCGTCTAGGGCAAGGATTAAAGAGATCACGAAACAAGTTTCAAGTAGTTGATCAAAAAATGGCTCATATCTCAAGTGAATCTGGTGCTAAGGTGCACCCACAAAATAATTCTACTGTGAAAACCCCTATCAAGGGTAAGAATTTCGAAGACTCGGTCCCAAAAATGAATTTTAGGGATGCCCTTCATGGTGGACAGCCTCAGCCCAATGCTAATATCAATATTAGGGCTTCCCATAAACCTCTAAGAATGCCTAAGATTGATCCCAGGAAAATGGAGTCGGGATGTCTTAAAGCGAGTGATGGAACTCCTATTGTTAAGCTTGATATGGGTAACATTCAGACTGGCATTGAAGATTTGGAAAAAAGAGGACTAATTTGTCGGTTCGTGGGTTTTCGTCCGAGTCTATCTGCTTTCAAAGTCTGGGCTGCAAAAAGCTGGAAAACTAAAGGTGAGTTACAAATCTCTATTTATCCAAATGGTTATTTTCTTGTTTTATTTGCTAATAATGAAGATAGAGAGAAAAATTTTCAAGGGGGTCCTTGGTTTTTTGGAAGGGCGGGGCTTTTCATGAAGCCCTGGCATACTAAATTTAAAGCCGAAGAAGAGATGCCTTCTATAGCTCCCGTGTGGGTTAGACTCTTTGGCCTCCCTATTGAATTTTGGAATCCTACTATTTTTTCTTCAATTGGAAACTCTTTAGGAACTTTTATGATGATTTGCTGATTGTACTCAAAATTTTGAACATATTATTTATGCTCGGATTTGTGTTTTAATGGATTTTGACAAACCCCTACCTAAAAATATCACATTACAATTTGGGGAAGACACTTGGGAGCAAGTAGTGGACTATGAGAACATTCCTTTTCATTGTAGAATTTGCCATGAATATGGTCATTTGGCGAGTGCTTGCCCAAATAAAATTCCTGATCAAAAGAAAGAAGATATAAACTCAGCGAGGTTTCCAAATACCTAAGAAGAAGAACACTTAGAAAAAACCAGTTATGAAGGATCAATCAAAGTCATCTGCTAATATGTTTGAAATCCTTTCCACAAATGATGTCCCAAGTGAGGAAGAGGAAATAATGGAAACTGAAATCTTAGAAACACAATTTAAATATGAAGGGAAGAACTCGAGAGACAAACCAACAAATCAAAGGTTTTCAACGAGAAAAAAAGGAGAAAATTTACACAAGAAAAACAATATTTCAAATGTCAAAACTTCAAATAATGCAGGTCCCAATATAGACTCCGTTGAACCATCTAGTAAAATTTTGGCTGTGTACGAGCATTCTTCAAGGTTAGAAGCCATCTCGGATTCAATTGGAATAAGTCAAGAAATAGGGAAAAAAAATTGAAGATGGATTCTAATCAAAAAGTAGGTCGCAAGACCAATCAATATCATATGGTAAAAGAAGGTGAAAAGCTTGTAGAGGAAGGTAAGATTAATGCCCTTCCCAACTTTTTTAGCCCTGGTATTAATGAAGATCATCACTTGGAATATTAGAGGACTCAAAGGGAGTCTTTCAAAACAAAATGAAATTAGAAGAATGATTCAGATAAATCATCCACATCTTGTTTTCCTTCAAGAAACAAAGATGTCAATGGAGGATATGGACTTAATTGCCGGTAAAATTTGGCCGGCTGGAAAAGTGGTTTCCCTCAGTTCCCAAGGGACTTCGGGTGGCATTGCTTGTCTTTGGGACCCAAAAGAGGTAGTTATTCACCATATGGTTGGCAGTTGGGGTTTGTTGGCTATAGCTATTCAAAGTAGACATTCCAACCAGATTATGCTCTGCATTACTTGTTTATGCTCCGACTTCTTTGGAGGAAAAAAGAAGACAGTGGAAGGATATTACTCATATTATCTCTCATTTTCCTAAAGCTTGGATCTTGATCGGAGGAGATTTCAATACCATCCTCTCTCTGGATGAGAAAAGGGGGGAAATAGAAATTTGGACAAAAGCACTGACCTCATGAGCGAATATATTGCAAACCTCCATCTTGTGGAT
The DNA here is from genome assembly GCA_028583015.1 of Wollemia nobilis. Lineage (NCBI taxonomy): Eukaryota > Viridiplantae > Streptophyta > Pinopsida > Araucariales > Araucariaceae > Wollemia > Wollemia nobilis. The sequence goes on from JAQPPZ010003374.1 coordinate 17,394,079, forward strand.
ATCCAACCGAGATAATGGCCTTATGACTTGGTCTAACAGAAGGCAAGGCTTAGCTTGTATAATGGAGAGATTGGATAGGTTTTTGCTCTCTGAAAATTTCTTAATCCATGGTCACATTCCTAAAGTGAAGACTCTTAATAATGTTGGTTCGGATCATTGGCCTATTCATGGTGGAAATGTGGAAAACCAATGTGAGTTTCTCTCCTTTTTGTTTTCAATTAATGTGGCTTAGAGACATTTCCTTCGAGACCTCATGTGCAACAATGGTGGAAGGAAGGTAAACCTAGGCATGGGACTAAGATGTTCTATTTTGCCAAAAGACTGCAATACATTAAATCCAAAATCAAGACTTGGAACTGGAAAGAGTTTGGGGATGTTCATAAAAAAAAACATGAAGTTATTGCTCATCTTGAAAATTTGAATAAGAAAATCCGTTTAGATGGCCTCAGAGAGAAGAGAAGTGCGGATGAAATTAAACTCACAACTCAGTTAGAGGAATGGGAAAAAAGAGAAGAAATCTTATGGAAGCAAAAATCTAGAATTCAATGGCTCAAAGAAGGAGATCGAAACACAAATTTCTTCCACAAATCTCTTCTAGCTCGAAGATCTCACAACTTTATTTCTTCCTTAAAATCAGATTCTGGAGATGTTGTTTATACTTGGGATGGCATGAACTCTATTGTTGTTGATTACTTTTCCAATATTTTTGCTGCTACTCCTCTTGACTCGACTTCACAACATAATGTTCTTCAAGCAATCCCTTCTCTTATCACTTCTGAGGAGAACTCTATTTTGACTGCTCCTGTTACTATCAATGAGCTTCAACAAGTAGTTTTTAAAATGCAAAAAGGGAAAACCCCAGGTCCTGATGGTTTTCCTATTGAGTTCTACCAAGAGTTCTGGGATATCCTTCATGTTGATTTATTAGAGGTGGTGGAAGAAGCCGGGAAAGCCAAAGAAATTTTGAAGGTTATCAATAAAACTTATATTACTCTTGTTCCAAAAGCTCAAGAGGTTGATCATATCTCAACTTTTAGACCTATTGCTTTATGTAATGTTCTTCTCAAAATCATTACTAAAATCATGGCGAGAAAGGTTGAAGCCTCTTTTGCATAAGATTATTTCCCAGAGCAAGGGGGTTATGTGGAAGGACGTCAAATAGTAGATGAGATAGTTCTTGCTCGGGAAGCCATCCATTCCATGGATATGCAAAATTCTCCTTCCATGTTCATTCGGTTAGACTTATCCAAAGCTTATGACAGAGTGGATTGGCACTTCCTTATCAAAGTTTTGAGGCAATTTGGTTTCTCTAAGGATTGGATGGATTGGATTATGGGATGTATCTCTTCAGTTTCCTACTTAGTTCTTATCAATGGCAGGCCTTCTCGGTCTTTCCCAGCTTCCAGAGGTATTAGGCAAGGTGACCCGCTATCCCCTTATTTATTCATCATTCTTGTTGAATGCTTGGGTAGGACTATAACCAAAAAGAGGGAAAACAAAACCCTTGAGGGAGTTACCATTGCTCATGGAGCTAGACCTATCTCTCATCTTCAATTTGTGGATGACTCTACTCTTTTAGGTAAAGCTACAGTTAAGGAAGCTTCTAATATTAAGCAAATCATTAGCTATTTTTCTAAGGCTACTGGGCGAGTTGATCAATGAAGACAAATCTAAAGTTATTTTCTTTCATTGCTCTGCTAGACAGGAATCCATGGTCTTGGATAAATTAAGATATAAGAAGACCTCTCTTCCAATCACTTATTTAGGTATTCCCATAAATATTCAAAGGCAGAAAAATAAATATTGGAATTGGTTGTTGGACAAAGTCAAGAAGAAAATTGGAAAGTGGACCAACAAGTGGCTTTCTTAAAGGGGTAGAATCACCTTGGTAAAATCAGTCCTTCAAGCTATTCCTATTTATGTTTCTTCCATTTTGAATATCCCAAAGGTTATTCTTCGAGAATTGGATCAAATAAGTCATCGTTTCCTTTGGAGTGGTACTAAGGAGAAAAGAAAATGGGCCTTGGTGAAATGGGATACTTTATGTCTTCCTAAGAGTGAAGGGGGTTAGGATTACGGTCTTCAATTAATAACAACAAAGCTTTAGCTGCTAAATTATATTGGAGGATGTTGCATAACCCCAATGCTCTTTGGGCCAATAATCTTCATGCTAAATATGCTGAGAACAAAAGTCCTGAAGACCTTGTTCGCTATCAACTTCCTACCAAAGGTTCTCCCATTTTAGCGAGTTCTTAAGACTGGTGAGGATTTGATAAAGAAAAAATTATTTTGGATCATTCATAATGGTCAACATGCAAATTTTTGGACAGATTCTTGGGATGGTCACAAGCCTTTGATAACTCAGTTTCCCGATTGGAGGCCTTGGATGGAGGAGCTTCACCGAGCTAATTGGATAAAGGTGGCTAATTACTATCGGTACCATATTGGTAATTCAAAGGTTGGTAGATATTGGATCCCTATTGAGGACTGGCCTATTCAAATCCTAGAAAGGCAAAGACAAGATATCCAAGGCATCCTTCATATGAGATCCCTCTCTTGGTCCCATGAAAAAGATTGTTTTGGATGGAACAACACTACTAAGGGTGAGTATTCGGTTGCTCAAGGTTATTTGACCTTATGCCATAATAATCCCAACCATTCTTCTGACATATTTTCTCGATTGTGGGCTCAAAAGCTCTGGCCTAAGGTGAGGTTCTTTAATTGGCTTTTATTGCATCGTAGGGTGCTTCTTGGTGAGCAACTTATGAAGCATGGTTTTCATGGCCCTTTTAGATGTGAAATGTGTGAAGAGAATGTAGAAAATATCAACCATATTTTTATTGAGTGTACTTTAGCCTCTGAGCTATGGAGGAGAATGGCCACTTTACTTGGCTTACAGTGGTCCAATTTTTTTACTTTTGAACAACTTTGGAGGGATTGGCCTAATCAAGAGGGTGTTGATCATTTTATTAGGCGAGTAGTTTGGATGGGTTCTACCATTCTTCTTTGGAATATTTGGAATGAAAGGAACAACCAAATTTTTAATCAAGATAGGAAGGATATTCACTATATTTGGCAAAATACCATAGCCAACTTAGTTGAATCAGTCCATCATACCCTTAATCACCCCCAAAACTCCCACCAAAGATGGGATCAAGTGATGCAAATATTGAAGATTAAACCTTCTAAGGGCAACCAACTTAAAGGGAATGTGAGTATTAGTAAGATGGATAGGACTAGAAATTGGCAACCTCCTCCTAAGGATTTTGGAAAAGTCAATATTGATGGAGCCTCTAGAGGGAACCATGGAAAAGCCAGTGTGGGAGGAATTGGTAGACTTTCAGATGGCTCCCTGGTTTTTACTTTTGTTGAGAATTTGGGTATTCTTTCCAATAACCTTGCTGAGGGGTATGGTATCCTTAGAGGCCTTCAGGAGGCTACTAAGGTTGGATGGGAAAAGGTGTTAGTTGAGTCGAACTCTCAACTTATGATTAATCTCTTGAAGACTCCTTCTAAGAATCATAAGGTGGATTGGAGAATAAAAAGAATTATTGAGAAGATTCGGTTAATCCGGATGGGATTTTTGAAAGTTGATTACAATCATGTGGTCGAGAGATCAAAACAAGAGTGTTGATGCTTTAGCTAATTGGGCTTTGGACAAAGGTGATCTTACTTGTTATGGCCACCCTCCTATATGGTGGGCTTCTCAAATTAGGGAAGCTCTTCTTTCTATCATTTCTTTGGATGGCTCCGAGTTCGAAGGTACCTAGTTTCTTCTTGTTTTTTTTTTTTGCTTCTCTTTGGTTCATTCAGTTTTTTTAGTTCCCTAGCTCATTCTATTCTTTATTTTGTTTCCTCTATTGATTCTTGCCTTAATAGTCTTCTGGTCTAGATAGGTCATTGTTTTGTTCATTTTTTTTTCTTTTTTTTTTTGTTTTTTTTGTTTAGTTTTTTAAGGTGGGTGGGTTCTTTTATTTTGTTTTGTTTTTGTGTTCTTTGTGTTGTTTTTGTTGTTCTTGTGTTTTTGTTGTTTTGTTTTTTTTTTATGTTTTTTGTTATTGTTCTTGTGTTTTTTTCGTTCTTGTTCTTGGGTTTCTCTTTGTTTGTGTTATTTCATGTTTTTATGTGTGAGTGTTTTCTATGTTTTTTGTTTTTGTTTATTGTCTATTGTTGGTTGTTTTTTATTTTTATTTTATTTTTTAATTTTTTAGGTTTTGGTTGTGTTTATTTTTCATGTTTTTTTTGGGTTATGTCTTTGTAGTGTTCTATTGTTTTTGTCTTGTTTGTGTTTTGTTATGTGGTTCTTGTGTTTTTCTATGTGGTTTGTGTTGTGGTTTCTTTTATCTTATTGTGCGTGTTTGGTTGTGCTTTTGTTTTTGACACACTCAAGGAGCATGTTTTTTATTTTATTTTATTATTTTTGTTGTTATTTACTTATTTTTAAATTGGTTTTGTGTGTTTGTTTGCTCCTTGAGTATGTCAAAGGTGGTAGGCCAGGTCCGAGTCCTGGGCATTTTTGGCGGAATGGATACCCCTGCCTCCTTGGGTCTTACCCGAAAGTGGCATCCCTTTTGGGATGTTTTCCACAAATAAAAAAAAGGATTGATTGTGGTTTCCTTTTCAAAAGTGGTTGGTTGAATGCTTCAAGGTTTCCTGGTTTGATAGTTGTGTTTAAACCTTGTTTTATAAGCATAGTTGTTGAAGCCCATTGGTTATGTAAAGAACTTGAAAAGAACATGAGTATCATTGTTATGTGAGATTTGTGGTTGAGCATTGTTGGAAATATTTGAGTTGGTTGATACATGCTTGGACTAGGGTTTTGTGAGAAAGAGTGTCCCTTGTGGTGATTGGTTGAGTTGAGTTGATTGAGCCTAGTCAAGTTATTGTGTGAGGTGATTGTTCAAGTCCCATGAAAAAAACTATTCTATAATTCTAATTTGATTTGAGATTGATCTTAGAACATATTGAGTCTCTAACAATTATCTTTATGCTTCTATGAGTTGACTTGAGTTGATATTGATTTGAGTTGAGTTGAGTTGAGATCATTGTGGATCATTGTTGTCATCCATTGTAGAGTGCATTGCCATTCATTGTTGAGTTCAACTTTGAGCCTTGCCTTCATAGATTTGTGGATGAGATTTGAGTACTACTTGAGCATGATTGATTGAGCCTTTGAGAATGTCCTTGGGATAGATTTTGGAAATATTATGTGGTAGTTTGTGTATAATTGATTGAGCCTTTGAGAAGGCTTTGTGTACAGTTTTTGGGATAGATTTGTGGACATTTTTAGATAGATTTATGGACAACTTTGGGACATATTTTTATTGGGTTCTGAATGAGCCTATTTTTCAAATTTGAGCAAGTTCTTGGTGAGCTTGCTAGATTAGATTTTGACATGTTCTTAGTGAGCTTGTTGGAGCAGATTTGAGCAAGTTCTTAGTGATCTTGCTAGAGCAGATTTGGACAAGTTCTTAGTGAGCTTGTTGGAGCAGAATTGAGCAAGTTCTTGGTGAGCTTGCTAGAGTAGATTTGGAAAAGTTCTTGGTGAGCTTGCTAGAGCATATTTGGACAAGTTCTTAGTGAGCTTGTTCGAGCATATTTGAGCAAGTTCTTGGTGAGCTTGCTAGAGTAAATTTGGACGAGTTCTTAGTGAGCTTGTTGGAGCTAATTTTATCAAGTTCTTGGTGAGCTTGCTAGAGCATATTTGGATAATTTATTAGTGAGCTTGTTGGATCAGATTTGAATAAGTACTTGGTGAGCTTTCTAAAGAATATTTGGACAAGTTCTTAGTGAGCTTGTTGGAGTAGATTTGATCAAGTTCTGTGTGAGCTTGTTGAGCATATTTGGACAAGTTTTGTGTGAGCTTGTTATGTAGATTTGGACAAGTTTTGTGTGAGCTTGTTATTGCATAGCTTTGAGCAGATCAAAGAAATTTGGACAAGTTCTGTGTGAGCTTGTTGATTATTTTTGGACCTTGTTATGCAATTTTGGACAAGTTCTGTGTGAGCTTGTTATTGCCTAGATTTGATTAGATCAAAGAAATAATTATATTGGATAAGGATCCTTATTTCTATGTGAAATATTATAAGGATATTATCTTGTGGAGTACCCCACATTGGGAGAACCACTTTAAATCTTGTGTCTCAATTGTGTATGGTGACTTTTTCTCATGCTTACTATTGCTATCAAATTTATTAATGCACACTACTATATTTGGTTATTGCAATTAAGGACATTAATTGATATTGGTTTGAAAAGAAAGTAAAAAGTGGTCTTATACTATTTACCCCCCCTCTCAGTATAATATTGTGTTCTTCAATTGGTATTAGAGTGGGTTCCTTCGAAAAGGCTAACAGTTTGAGGGAAGATTCTACAAGAACACAAATGGCAAAGAAAGACAAGAGTAGAAGCATGAGACGCAAGAAGAAAAGAACACCTATGGTTATGAAATAAAATGAAGATGATTTTAGTATTTTTGTGTTGGGAGGACACATGGAAATAGATTCAATAAATGGATCAAGTAATGGGGAGTATCCAGACTGATAAAGTTTTGTACCAGATGTGGGAACACAGGTCACCATGCAACTCATTGTCCACAAGAATGTTTTGTTTGTGGTCAACTTGGCCATGATGCAAAATATTGTAATAGGTTTAGTAGTAGTGAAGATGAAGATGATATTCTTGAAAATGAAATCCTAGAGATTGGTTCAATAAAGGATAATGGGGACAATCAAAACATGTATGAAGAAGAAACTCTATTTTCAGTAATAGAAGAAAAAGAAGATGCTTCAAAAAAAGAAAAAGGTAAAGCCACTCTTAAGGAGCTTATTGAATTGAAAAGAAAGAATTTAGAATTGAAGGCTCAAATACAATATGATGAGAAATGTAAGACAAAGCTTCTACAAGATATATCTGACTTGAGATATAAGTTTAAAAATCAAGAAGAGTTGAAGAAGGTATGATTAAACAGTCAAAGGTAAAAGAGATAGAATGTGAAAAGCTTATTATTACTCTTGAAGAACTAAAAAGGGAGAAATCATGATTAAGGGATCAAGCTCAAGAATATGAGAAAGAAAAATTAAGGTTTCTATAGGAAATCACTAACTTCAAAATAAAAGTTGAAGAGACAAGAAAAATTGAAGAAGGTATGGTCAAAAAATTAAAAACAAAATATCTAGAGTGTGAAATATTAGAGCATGAGATAGTTTTACTAAGGTTGGAAGTAAAAGGTTCTAAGGAAAAGCTACACAAGTTTGAGGAAAATTCAAAGACCTTGGAAAGGACTATCAATGCACAAAAGTCATCAGTCACTATAACAGGACTTAGTTCTAAGGAAGAACAAGGGAAACAGGAAGCAGAAAAAGGAGAATCAAGCTCAAACACCAGAAAAGAAGAAGAGTCAAAAGAAGTAAGTAAAAGAGAGAGTGAGACCTCTAAGGATAAGTTGGACAATAGAAAGTTCAACAAGGAAAGGAACAATGCACAAGTTAGGAACAAATGGAACAAGAAATAGGTAGAAGAGACTAAGAGACCAATGGGGTCTAGACAAGGTTTCTTCAATGGAAGATGTTTTTCATGTCACAGGTTTGGGCACATGGCTTCACAGTGCATGACACATGAAAGACAAGAATATGGGAAAGGATAACTTTTCCATGGGTATTACTACTCATGTAATGAGTTTGGTCACAAGGCAATGAATTGCATGGTTCATAATAGAAGAGGATATGGCTTCACTAGGAGAAGTCCTAAGATAGTTGCACCTCCAAGGAATAACAATATTAAGTGTTTTAATTGCAATAACTTTGGACATATTGCAAATTGGTGTAGGACTCAATTCCAAACAAGTTCAAGACAAGAAGGTCAAACAGGTTCAAGACAAGAAGATCAAGTAACTCATCAAGAAAAGGATATCAAAAAAATATGGAAGTTAACAGAGGAAAGAAAAAATGTAAGTTGGGAGTAAAAGTACTCCCACCCCAAAATTAATCACCTCAAGAGAGAAGGTGGTGAGGGTGCTATGCTTAAGAGTCATATATTTTAGCCCCATAGGTGTCCCTTTTGCCATTGATGTCAAAGGGGGAGATATTTGAGTAAGGGAGAGAGCATTGAGTTAGGGGGAGCAGCCTCCAAAGAGAGCATTGAGTTAGGAGGAGCATCCTCCATAGAGAGTATTGAGTCAGGGGGAGCAACTTTGATTCTCAGAGATGGTTTTTGTAGTGATTATGGTTTTTGCATTAGAGGTGTTGCCATCAATGACAAAGGGGGATATTTTTGGCAATTTGAGTTATTTTATGTTGTCATTGATGTCACATGGATCACATTGAGTTTTGGTGGCCAAATGATATTTTGGAAAGCATGGATAAATACAGGGTTTTTGTGAAAACCAAGGAAGGAAAAATAAAAGGTTTTATTTAAAACCATGGATGGCATATTTGAACTGGGTTTTTCTTAAAACCCAAGTTGGCCTTTTGTTTCATCGAAAAAGGTGCCCCGATGATGGAGATATTTAATTTTTAATATTTAGTTTAAATTTTAATTATTTAAAATTTAAATTTAAATTTAAAATTAAATATGCAAGATTTCCACCGACGTCATCAAAAATAATAAGGAGGCTATATAAAGGGGATACCTAAGGTTCATAAAATAATCCTTGCTCGTGGTTAATAATCGTTGGCTAAGCATCCGAATTGAGCTCGTGCAAAAATATTTTAGAAAGCAGAAGCAACGAATAAACGAAGGTTGGTCGAAGTCCAAAGTCATCATGGGTAGAGTGGCGCATTGGCAGTTGGCTTTTGGCTAAGGTGTGTGGCAGCACAAACGTCAAGGTTTTGAATCCCCTTGACTATGTTTGGAAGGCGTTGGAAGAAAAGTGCTCGAAGCACTTTTGATTTGCAGAAAGGGAGGAAAGGTTTTAAGGCACGTTGTGCCTTTCCCTTTCGAACGAGCGGCTAGCTCGTGTGGCAACCTTAGCCATGGCTAAGGCGCTCATGGTGTGGGCAAGTTCGGGGGTTCGAATCCCCTTGAGGAGGTAAATACGTTTTTGCTCTAATTAATTTTGTTAAGCCCTAAGTTGGAGTTATAAGGTGGTTAGGAATAATTAAAGTTTTTAATTAAACTTTGTTTTTATAAGGGCTGTGATTATTATTTCAAAGGTGGATGAGTTGTTGATTTAATTTGATGTTCATGAAATTGAGAATTAAGATTTAGGAGAAATAAGGAGTTGTTATAAAATAATTTTTGAGAGGTTTATTGATTATTATTTTGATAAGGGTTTTTATTAAAAAGGACTTTGGTGGATGTGTTTATTAAGTTGGAGTAAAAAGGTGTAAATTGAGTTATGCTTTATCTTGTGATTATTATTTGAAGTCCACTAACCCTTATTGATATTGGAAAGGAAAGTTGTGTTTAGTGTGGCAGATTTTGTGGACAACTTCTTGGCATCAAAAAGGTATGGGCACATTCTCCTATTGATTGTTTATGGTGGTTGATTTCTGAAATATCATTGGAGTGAAAAGGATTGATTGTGGTTTCCTTTTCGAAAGTGGTTGGTTGAATGCTTCAAGGTTTTCTGGTTTGAGAGTTGTGTTTAAACCTTGTTTTATAAGCATAGTTGTTGAAGCCCATTGGTTATGTAAAGAACTTGAAAAGAACATGAGTATCATTGTTATGTGAGATTTGTGGTTGAGCATTGTTGGAAACATTTGAGTTGGTTGATACATGCTTGGACTAGGGTTTTGTGAGAAAGAGTTGTCCCTTGTGGTGATTGGTTGAGTTGAGTTGATTGAGCCTAGTCAAGTGATTGTGTGAGGTGATTGTTCAAGTCCCATGAAACAAACTATTCTATAATTCTGATTTGAGTTGAGATTGAGCTTAGAACATATTGAGTCTCTAACAATTCTCTTTATGCTTCTATGAGTTGACTTGAGTTGAGATTGATTTGAGTTGAGTTGAGTTGAGATCATTGTGGATCATTGTTGTCATCCATTGTAGAGTGCATTGCCATTCATTGTTGAGTTCATCTTTGAGCCTTGCCTTCATAGATTTGTGGATGAGATTTGAGTACTACTTGAGCATGATTGATTGAGCCTTTGAGAAGGCCCTTGGGATAGATTTTTGGACATATTTGTGGTAGTTTGTGTATGATTGATTGAGCCTTTGAGAAGGCTTTGTGGATAGTTTTTGGGACAGATTTGTGGATAGTTTTAGATAGATTTGTGGACAGATTTGGGACAGATTTTGATGAGGTTCTGAGTGAGCCTATTGAGCAGATTTGAGCAAGTTCTTGGTGAGCTTGCTAGAGCAGATTTGGACAAGTTCTTAGTGAGCTTGTTGGAGCAGATTTGAGCAAGTTCTTGGTGAGCTTGCTAGAGCAGATTTGGACAAGTTCTTAGTGAGCTTGTTGGAGAAGATTTGAGCAAGTTCTTGGTGAGCTTGCTAGAGCAGATTTGGACAAGTTCTTAGTGAGCTTGTTGGAGCAGATTTGAGCAAGTTCTTGGTGAGCTTGCTAGAGCATATTTGGACAAGTTCTTAGTGAGCTTGTTGGAGTAGATTTGAGCAAGTTCTTGGTGAGCTTGCTAGAGCATATTTGGACAAGTTCTTAGTGAGCTTGTTGGAGCAGATTTGGGCAAGTTTTGTGTGAGCTTGTTGAGCAGATTTGGACAAGTTCTGTGTGAGCTTGTTATGCAGATTTGGACAAGTTCTATGTGAGCTTGTTATTGCCTAGCTTTGAGCAGATCAAAGAAATTTGGACAAGTTTTGTGTGAGCTTGTTGAGTAATTTTGGACAAGTTATGTGTGAGCTTGTTATGCAAATTTGGACAAGTTTTGTGTGAGCTTGTTATTGCCTAGCTTTGAGAAGATCAAAGAAATCATTGTATTGGATAAGGATCCTTATTTTTGTGTGAAATATTATAAGGATATTATCTTGTGGAGTACCCCACATTGGGGGAACCACGTTAAATCTTGTGTCTCAATTGTGTATGGTGACTTGTGCTCTTGCTTACTATTTCTATCTGAGTTATTAATGCACACTGCTATATTTGGTTATTGCAATTAAGGACATTAATTGATATTGGTTTGGAAAGAAAGTAAAAAGTGGTCTTATATTGTTCACCCCCCTCCTCTTAGTATAAGCTTGTGTTCTTTACACATGTATATGAGTCATAGGATAAGTAGATGAAGAGTCATGGTTAGAGTAAAGGACAAGGCACATATGTTTCTATATATAGACCTTTAAGGTGAGTGAGATAGAGAGAGAAAATTTTACTATAGATAGTTAGTTTATAGTAGTGAGTAGGTACAATGTAGTTTTCATTAAAATTATGGAGTGTTCACATCCTCCATTATGTTACATTGTACTATTTTTATGAGCTTTCATTAATGGGAAATTACCAAGTTATTGCAAAAGTTTATATCATTATCTTCCTATATATTATGCTATCATTATCATATGCTTAGTATATCTTACTTATTTCATATCTTGTGGTTGCATTTTCATTAATATACATCCTCAAAAGCTAACAATGGTATCAGATCCATGGTATATCAATAGAAAATAGGGAGAGCCACAAGAGATATTGAGAGGAGATCTAAAAATTTTATTTGGCTACAGTCTTTCCACAAGGTTGTAGAAAAACTCATGAAGAAAACGACTTAGCATTGATTCCACTAGATTGATAGATCAACTAGTGAAGATTTAGAATCTCTAGATTTAGAGATTTACCATTTTCTAGTTTCTAACTGTAGACACCAAAACGGCACCAATCCGATTATGTGACTACAAACACTGATCGCATTGACACACACAGCCTTAAGGGCAGCCCTCAGAGGTCAAACAGTGGTCCTAGCCACTTACACAGTAGTTTAGAAGGTCATAAAGTAAACAAAGAAAAGTTGGTTGTTTTAACAAAGCCTTGGCCGAAGTGTCGCGATATCGCGACGTCACGATACGATATCGCGACATCGTGATATCGCGACACCAAAAGCCCAAAGCAAAGCCTTGGTCGAAGTGTCACGATATCATGACGTCACGATATTGTGACACCAAAAGACCCAAAGAAAAGCCTTGGCCGAAGTGTCACGATATCGTGACATCACGATATAGCAACACCAAAATCCCTAAAGCAAAGCCTTGGCCGAAGTGTCGCGATATCGTGACATCACGATATTGCAACACCAAAATCCCCAAAGCAAAGCCTTGGCCAAAGTGTTGTGATATTGCGACTCCAAAAACCCAAAGTAAAGCCTTGGCCGAAGTGTCGTGATATTGCGACGTCGCGATATCACGACAAACTTCGCATTTGTGCCTGGGCAGAATTTAACCAATCAAAGGCAGATGTTGACCAATCAAAGGCAGATTTTAAGCATTCAAGAGCAAACATTAAAACCATTAAAGCAGACATTAAAAGAGTGGCAGCCGAAGACAGTCAATTATTGTCACCTATTGTGCATGCATGCATAGGTGGGCAGATTGGTAGTTAGAGGACTGTCATAAGGGCAGTCATGTAAGCCCAAGTCAGGGAGGAGTCTCCCCCTTTTGGGAATGCATGGCCACCATGTGGCATCCCTGCGTACCCCTCCAAAGAGACCCCATGGGTCTATAAAATGGTGGACTTTCCCACCCAAAAGAAAAGGACAAGTTGGTAGGCATTTTGAAAGCAACGAAGTGCTGCCAAACCAAACACCCGATTGCATTCCTTTTCGATTCATCTCTTCTACACCTATAATATCTTTCGCAAGAGAGGTTAGTGGGTGGCTCTTAGAAGCATGGATCTGGACCTAAACCCGACATTTCACCACCGTAATCCATCAATTCGATGACACCACATTCTCTGAGATTTTGAGCCCCTCCCTAGTGGATTGGCGTCAAAGTCAAGTTTTAACGGGGCGGCCCGCTTGGGCACCCCACACTGTTTGTTAGTTGCATGATTAGTTTATTCTGTCACGCTTTACGTTTGAATATATCCTTTATCGAATATATCCTACATTCTACGTTCTACGTCTAATGCTTTACGTTCGAATATATCTGTCATGCTTTACGTTCTACGTCTAATCTAGATTTTAGAAGACGTTTATCAAATATTATCATGCTTTTGTCATTTTGTTGTCCCACTAACCTGTAGGTAACAACAACATTTCGGCTTTTTATCATAGGCAAAGTTGTCTCACACGGAGATGAATTACAGTAGACTTTCACCAACTGTATCACTGGCAGTAGCTTCTAGTAAGGTTTTCTGATTTCTGTCAAAGTTGCAGGTTGATTAGAGTTGTGTTGTTTACCAATTTAATCAGTATTTTGCATGCATTTCTCATTGAGTTATAAAGTCAAACACCCTATCCTTTTGTTACAGGTGCTACTAACGCTTGTGTGTTTCTTTGATCGCAGGAGAAGTAGCAAGCAAGGATTCATCAGCATAAGTGGCGACAACACTTTGGCCTGCCCGTTTCAAATGTGGGCATGCGGAAAGAAGATCACTACTCACTTTTTGTAAACATGCTAACTCTCCTAGCCCCTAAAAAGGGAGGAGATGTATTGTAACCGAGTTGGAATCACATTAATAAAAATGGTTGTGCTCCTACTTTCTCTTTTTACGTTGGTTTTGATTCGATTATATCCGTTTTATTTCGTGCATCAAGCTAGTTAGTTTACATTGCAGCAATTAGTATTTCTTTCTTTCGGAATCTCATGCTTTCAGTGGCTATCATGAAGACAACGACTTAGCATTGATTCCACTAGATTGATAAATCAACTAGTGAAGATTCAGAATCTCTAGATTTAGAGATTTACCATTTTCTAGTTTCTAACACTTTGTTGCAATAAAAGGAGATTCAAATAAATTTGGGAAGCTTCCTACAAGAAATATAGGAAGAATATATTATTTAAAATAAATCTAGCACTTGAAGTAGAAATTTGAATATTGAATATTAATAGGCGTTAAATAAAATGTCCTGTTGTAAGAGTTATAGACCTAAATATTATAGAAGAGAGGAAAAAGTGAAGAACATGTCCTTATGCTAAAAGGAGAGGGTGAATAGTATAAGATACAACTTTTTGCTTTTCAATTCATATGATAATACCAACAATATTAAAGTAGTAAATAACACACAAAGCATCACACACATGAGAGACATGATTAACATGGTTCACCCAATGTGGGCTACTCCATAGAGAAAATACTCCTTATAAACTTTTCTCAAATAAATTCTCTTGGGAATCCTTTCCCTATTACAATTTTTATGGACCTTTTTCCAAAGGAGACACGAATCCCCTAATCAATTTTGTGGATCTCTATCCACAGGATACACCAATCTCCTTTGCTCTGGATGGTGATCTTCTAGAAGAACTGCTACCTCCACTACACTGGCTAATGGATCTCTATTCACTGAAGACTCCTGTCATCACTCAGAATACCTATCCTCAATACCTTAGCTAATGGATCTCTATACACTAGAGATTGTTGTACTCTATACTTGTTCACCTTAAAAGCTTACTCTTAGTTTTGTCTCAAATCTGCACTAAACATAGTCCTTTGATCTAGCACAAATTTACTCAAAATTTATTTCGATCTAGCACAAACATGTCTCAAATCCACACCAAACTCTATCCTCAAATATATCCTTAGTCTCTATCCTCAAACCTATATTTTAAGCTTCCACAAAAGCTCACACCAAAATATCCACATGTCTTCTCAAGACTTACCTCAAATCTGCTCAACAAGTTCTCACTAAAACTTATCCAAACTCACATAAATATATAGAGCATTTTTAGAGACTCAATATGCTTTATACTCACAAACACTCAATCACTTTCAACCTTTTTTTTAAATTAATTCAATAATTTCCAACAATGTTTATAAAAAAATATCACATAACAATGATACTCATGATATTGCAAACCCTAATCCAATATTCAAACTCAAAAACAAAAGATCTCAATCACCCAACAATGAAGCATGCATTAACTCAATCAAAATCTCCAACAATGCTTATAAAACAATTTTTATAGCTATGAAGACAAAAACACGACACTTAAACAATAAAGAAATCAAATAACCCAAAGAAACACAAGATTGCACAAATAGATAAATTTATTCAATAAACGGGGGGGGGAGCTAATAAACTCCTTTTGATACAATCTGTACTCAATGAGTATTTGATACAAAGATATACAAGATGCTAGGGTTCTCCAAAACCCTAGCTACAATAATGAAGTGTCTTCAACTGGTGTGTCCTCGCTTCCAATAGAATGAGTGGGCTTCAGATATCTGATTTCGGACCACTCCAGCTTTAGCAATAGTCATCCAATGATTTCTCTTGGTTGATGTTATCCAATCCTACACACACAACAAAAAAAGAGATTAATAACACATGTGAGGGCTCCACAGTGTGAGACCCTCAGATATTAGTAAACCCTAACTAATAATGGATCAACTGGCATATGAAATATACAGATCATGTAACAAAATAACATAATAATTATATACCTTGCTTGTGATGATATTTTGTTTCATTATTGAAGTTATGACAACAGATGGCATGATGCAGTAGGCTCTAATTTGTGCTTCAGTGATATCAATAGGCTCGAACATGAGCCTTATAGGCTCTAGAGTGAGCCTATGATACAATAGGTGCAGGCATGCACTTGGCAAGCTCTGTAGTGAGCTTCGCAAGCTCGGGAGGGCGCCTACGATGAGGATAAAATCTACAGAAGTAGATCATGAGGGTTGCGACAAATGCGATGGATGGGAAATGATGGGGGCGATGGAAAATGATGAGGGGATGGATATGGAGGATGGCTAGAATAGTAGAAATCCTATTGGCTAGCTAGGGCTTTGGATCTTCAGAACTCTATCTTTTTTGCTTCACTAGGGCTTCGCCAATGACTTCTCCAGGATGCACGTTACAATATCAGGGTTCCAAGGTTTGGGCATTTGCAAATGCCCTTACTTATAATCCAACCTTAGGGTTTCTTAGGGTTTTAGCTCAACACTTTAGATCATGTGGCTAAGATTAAATCACATCCTAAGGCTGAGATTATACTTTAAGTGTGGCATGGATTAATGAAGATGGACGATGGAGATTAGATTGGATCGGATGATTGTGGTTAATTGGGTTTATAAATACATATTTTATAATAAATATATTATAATATAATATAAAATATTATATTAAATATAAAATAATATTAAAATAAGCCCAATTGGGTTAGGAAATGGTGGGAAAGGGCTAAAGTGGGCCTTTTGAAGGTGGGAAAGGTGTATGATGGACAAGTGGGTGGTGGGATGGTTAGGATGGAGGATTAGTGGCTATAATTTGGTGTCTATAGATGCCCCTTTTTGTACCATATTGTGTGAAACACAATATGGTGCAAAAATATGAGACACCTACATGGGCTATGGGCACAGAAGCAACTTCTCTCTGTCGTTGGATTTGAGCACTGATGTTGAAGACAAAAGAATAAAGAATTTTTGGAATTTTTGTAGCTTACCCCCTCAATTGGTGAATGAGAAGCATCTCACGAGCCAATTGAAAAAGAATTTTGTGCAAGTGATGAATGATGTAATGCAATGTTATGTGATTGTGGATGATATGAATGATGTAAAATGTGATACCATTTTTGCCCCAACGGTGGAAAATGGGGTTGGTGTATAATACCATGTGATTGTGGATGATATGAATGATGTAAAATGTGATACCATTTTTGCCCCAATGGTGGAAGAGGGGGTTTTGTCAAGTGTAGATGTCATGATCATGTAATATGTATCCCATTGTGGGAAATCGAGATCAAATTGTGGTTGCCCCAAATGTTGGGATGATTCGATGTTGTTGAATAGTGTGCTTTCTGAGGCCATTGATATGCAAGTATGATGATGCAGAGTACCGTGGATAGCCTGTTGGTGACTGTTCTCACAATTGGAACTAATCATCCTAGCTAGTGCCGATCATTAGGTTTTTGATGAAAATGATGAAATTTGGGTGATTTGTGTTCATGTTTTAAGCCTCACGAACTAGGCCATCAATGACAATAGTTGTGCAAATTTTTCTTGGCAAGGTTTCACTCCAAAATGTGAAGTGCCCAATGTGATTGTGATCTTGGACAATGAGATAATTGATGATGATCATGGTCAAGTGTCCTTATTGTAGGTTATTCATCTTACCAAATTGCATGGATGCAAATCGCTGCAATCGCCAAGTTGATAGGATAACCCACTAGATACAAGGTTCGCTTACCATCTACTCAACAAGACGAAAATGTGATGTATGATGAGTGATTCATGAAAGATGATGATGGAAGAATATTTGATGGAATGTCAATTTTGTGAAAATTTGACCTCAATTGGCAGGTTTTGTAATGCGATATGTGTATTTGAAGAATTTGGTTTGTTCTCACAAAATATGCATGTAAAACAATTTCTATTTTCACAAAATCAAATTTTATGATGTATATGATATGTGGATGAAATTTGGTGAAATTTGGAGGAGGTAAGCTACTATTTTGAGTGATTTTGTCTTTATGCCTTTTTGTGCCAGGTGCATGGCTACACCTAGGTGTGCCCACAGGTTCCCGCATGAGCCTACGGTTTGCAGGCATAGGTCTACACCTGAATGCGCTAAGGAAAGCTATAAATAGCTTTCTGAGTGAATCGTGAGGCTCAGTTGCACATTTGGGACTTTGAGAAGCTATGTCTAGTGAGTGGAGTGGGTGTGGTGAGCTTAGTGAGGCTAGTGGGAATTTGTGTGTGGAGGCTATGGCGGTGGAGGGTTTGGATGTTGTTGGTGGAGCAGAGGCACCATTTGTCCTGGTAAGACATTTTGTTCTTTTCTTTAGTGTTTTTTTGGATGGATGTAGTATTAATACTAACAAAATATTTTTATTGTTGCAGCTGAGGGACATTGAGCCTCGACATCGCTTCTCTCCTCTTGTTCTAGGGATGAGGAAGAAGCTCTCGGATGAGGATTGGGAGCTTTTGGGTAGGGTGGGCTTGGAGGGAGTGGCTAGGCTAGATGTAGTGAGGGCGGATGAGGGGTACCTCTCATCATTGATTGAGAGATGGGATTATGATCAAGGGACCTTCCAACTATCGATTAGGGAGGCTACTATCACCCTTGAGGATGTATACCGCATCCTCAAGGTGCCAGTAGAAGGGGAGAAGGTGGTGGTTGGTCGGGACAAGAAGGTAGATATGGAGAGGATGTTTGGGGATCGATGGTGGGAGGCTCAGATGGGAGATGGAGGTATATGCTATTTGAGCATGTACAAGGTGAAGGAGTTGGATGCGCTCCTAGCCTTGATCATGTTTGTATTAGAGAACATAGTGCTACCTAATAGCACTGGTTGTAGGTTCCCTTGGAACCTATTGGGGTTGGTGAGTGATCTACTCATCGACCCAAGAGAGTATGCATGGGCTCCTGCATTGTTAGCACAGTTATATCGAGAGCTCTATGAGGTGACATGGAGGAGGAGGAAGGGGATTGGGTGCAGCTTCCTCCTATAGTGTTGGGCTTGGGAGCATTTTGTGGTTGCTCGGCCAGAGGGGTTGCCATGTCCGACATGGCAGATGGGGGAGCCTTATGCTAGGTGATGGGCAGTGGTGGAGGAGGTGCAACCGAGTCGAGAGGTGCATACCAGCCAGTGGTATCAAGATATGTGGTCGAGATTGACTCGGGCGGACGTGATATGGAGGCCATGGTGAGGAGCTTGGTGGGATGGTGATAGGAGGCAGCTACGTCAGGTGAGGCAGGCTCGATGGTTGGTTGGGTAGAGGGATGAGGAGGTGGAGTACTTCTAGTACTCATGGGTGTTGAGGCAATTTGGCTTGCCTCAGGATGTGCCAGATGAGCTAGTGTTGTATCGGCATCGGTAAGATGAGGGGATGCTTCCATGTGCAGAGCCATGGTGGGTGCATATGGAGGATGATGAGTAGTTGGAGGTCCTCGATGTAGATGATGTCGGGGTGACTCCAGAGTATGTGGCTTGGTTTGGTGCCCAACTAGTATGGGTACCAAAGGTTGTGGGTGATGATGCGATAGCTATGGGGTCGAGGGTGACTCCTAAGAGGATGAGGCCTCAATGATCAATGAGTCAGAGGTGGTCGAGGGGATCAGCCTAGTAGGTTCCAGATATGGGGTTGGTGGATGAGGAGAGGGAGGATGATGATGAGGATATGGGTGAGATATTTGAGATGGCTAGGTTGTGGGCTGAGCTAGAGCAGCTTTATGAGGAGTGAGAGACTACTCTTGAGTCTCATAGGGCTGCTCTTATGGAGTGAGATGTTGCCATCTCAAGTTTGGAGGTGGAGGTGAGGACACAATGATCAACATTGGTAGAGAGGGACTTGGAGATTGTTGGTTTGTAGGCTACCATTACTCGACTGGAGGTAGAGAGGGAGGCAGTTAGGGTTAGTGATCAGGCGATGGTCATGAGGCTTTAGATAGAGATGCTAGTGAAGGAGCATCGACATCAGCTTGACCTATGATGATTGCAGGCCAAGGAGGTGTATGTACATTCCTTGGAGGATTTGTGTATGCAACATCATATTACATTGCCTGATCCTCCTTCTTCTATGTTCGAGCCATCTAGGCATACTGAGTCTAGGTAGAGTACTAGGCCTAGGGCTCCTACTAGGTCTCAGGGGTCCTCTCATGGACATTAGCTTAGTGCTTAGATGCACTATTTTGTATATGAGCCTTGGTGCTCCCTTTGTAGCCTTTTTGGCATTCATTGTATATGCATTTTTTATATATATACATGGCCTTTTATATATTTGTGTTATATTTTGTGTGAATGCTTTTATGTTTTTATGCAATTTGTGTTTAATGTTTTATTGATGCTTAATGTAGGCTAATCATGATGTGTATGCATAATGCTTATATGGATGATTAATGCAAGTGAAATGACATGTATATGAATGGTGTTTATGTGGATGATTAATGCCATCTAAATGACATGTGTTATGGATGATTAATGCAAGTAAATGTATAATGAATCTGAACTATATGAGAGGAATGCATAGTGTTTGAATGATCTTTTTATAGTTCAAAAATTTTATTGGCCATTTTTGTAGTCCATTGTTTGGCAATTGGGGGTACCGAATTTGGCTGTGTTATGCAACTTTACTTACAATGGGGATATGGTTGTTGACATGGAAGAAGATATGGATGTTGATATGGAAGCATATATGGAAGAAGACATGGATGTTGATATGGAAGAAGATATGGATGTTGATATGGAAGACTGAAAGGTTTTCAAAGACTCAAACATACTAGTGTCATCAACCAAACTCACTAAGGTTGTCTAACTTTCTTTAGGACCAAATGTGTGTGCGAGTGAGGTTCAATTACTAAGTCTTGAGTATGACAATGACCCTATCCAATCAAGTACCAGTGTGTGTGCACTGAAGTTCATTAACCCATTATGAGTAGATTTAGGTATGACCTGTTATGGAGATGACCTGAGGCTAGCCTATCCTTATGTGCATTCAGAGGTCTCCCTTTTGGAGGAGAGACATGTCGCCTCGCATGAGCTTACTCCACTGCCAGTCAAGCGTCTATAGCCCCGGTGGAGATTCACTCCATAGTCCAATGGGATTGATCTTTTAGGCCTTGGGGATGACTACCCATCCTTGTTAGGGGCGTGTAGTATGAATCCTTATGACTTTAGGGATCAAGGGTGTTTGGGATTTTATTTATGAATTTTGTATAGAGATTTGGGGAATCGGATTCTCAATCGAGGTGTGATGAGAATTTTTACCCTATCCTTACTACTCTATGTTTTTATGTTTATGTTGTGGAAATCAATTATGGTAGTGGTGAGAACCACTATTTTTGGACTATGTTGCATGATGGGATAAGCAAGGGATATCTCCTCTTTGCCTCAAGGTACTACCCAAGTATGGTACTAGCCCCCCTATCTCATAATGTTTTTAAGGTGTGATGGAATGTGATTGGTTCAAGATTGTTTTGTGATCAATTGGCAATGCTCAAGACTTTCTTAGTGTATAAATTGTGTTTTTGGTCCTAAAGAAAATCAGACATTCATATGGAGGTTGCTTGCTACACTAGTAATGGCTGAGTGACTGAAAATCTAGGCCTTATGATTTTTGATACATGATGTGGTTGACATATGGATTTTGCGAGGGTTGCATGATTTCTTCAAACTAGGTACCCCCAATTGTTATAACTTGACTTTTTTGTTTATGGCCATATCATCATTACTATAAAAGATCATTGAACATGGGATGGGATGGATGCAAATGTATATGCCTAATGCAATGGAGTGTTGATATGCAAATGGAAATTGTACAATGCAATGGAATATGTATGATTTAATGTATGCGAATGAAACAATGCATGAATGCAAAAATGAAAATGCATGTCAAATGCCTAAATGTAAATACAAATGGAATGTATGCAATGTGGGAATGCCTATGTGAATGATTTTTTTTTTTAAAAGCCATGTATATGTACATATAAAGTGTTACCTTTAACAATAGAATGCCTTTAAATGTAGAACATTAAGTGGTTCGGGTTCCTCTATTCCCTCTAGATCGACAAGTCTATAAGTACTATTACCCACTTTTTGAGTGACTATATATGGACCTAACCAATTGGCTACAAATTTGTCATGAAGATGTGGCAAAGCATTGGTGTTCTGTTGGTTCTCTTTGAGTACCAGATCCCCTACTTGAAATTCTTGAAGATGGACTTTAGCATTGTAAGCATGCTTTAGGCGGTCTTGATAAACTCTTAAATGTTCTAGTGCATTGACTCGCCTTTCATCTAGGAGAGTGAGTTGGTCAAGTCGTGCTTGTCTAGTTGTATCGTCATCTATGAATTCCTGCAAGGAAACTCGTAAGGAGGGAATCTCGAGCTCAAGAGGCATAATAGCTTTTGCTCCATAGACCAAGGAAAATGGTGTTGCTCCTATTGGCATTCGGATGCTTGTTCGATAAGCCCAAAGTGCCAGAGGAATTTGTGTATGCCAATATTTATGATTTTCTTTGATGAGTTTCTTAAGAATGGCAATCAAGGTCTTATTGGTAGCTTCAGCTTGTCCATTTGCTTGTGGGTAATAAGGAGTTGAGAAACTATGTTGGATATTATACTTTTCGCAAAGTGCTCGAACATCCTTATTCTTGAAAGACTTGCCATTATCCGAGATGATCTTAGAGGGAATGCCAAAGTGACAGATGATATGATGGAGTATGAAATCCACAATTCGAGGTCCTATCGTACTGGTTAGAGGTATGGCCTCAACCCACTTTGTGAAGTATTATGTGGTAGTAATGATGAATGTATGTTGTCCCAAAGAAGAAGGTGAGATTTTTCCAATTAAGTCTAGGCCCCATTGTGAAAAGGGCCAAAAGATTTGTATAGGTTGTAAGGCTTGTGATGGTACATGAGTTAAATTGGTGTGTGTTTGACATTGTTTGCAATTTTTGACATAGGTGCAATAGTCGTGCTCCATTGTGGGCCAATAATAACCCATGCATAATAGATGCTTTGCAATGGCCATTCCACTAAAATGACCACCACAAGTACCATCATGAGCTTCCTGTATAGCCCTTTGGGCCTCACCATGTTTGAGACAATGAAGCAAGATTCCATCATAACCCTGTTTATACAACACATCACCCAAGAGAACGAAATGGGCTACTTTTTGCTTGAAAGCTCATTTGGCCAACCGAGACATGTCTGATGGGAGTGTTCCAAATTTTAAGAAGGCTACTATGGGGCTTGACCAAGACTCACATGGTTTCGTATGGATAAAGCAAATGTCTTTTCCATCTGTGGGGTCAGCACGAACCATGACTGCTTTAGAGATTGTTGAGATTATTAGGGGTTGTACCTCTCCTAAGTCATTCTTTGGAATCAAGGATCCAAGAGAGGCCATTGCATCTACAAATCTATTAGTCGAATGAGGTAAGTTGTTGATTTCATACCATTCGAATGTTGAGAGCAATTTCATTGCTATCTCATGATAAAGTTTGATGGTAGGTTCTTTGCATTGGTATTCTCCTGTTACCTATTTTACTACAAGTTGAGAATCCCCAAATATTTGAATATGCTTAATACCCATAGCTATAGCTGATTGAAGACCTAATATTAAGGCTTCGTACTCTGTTGTGTTGTTTGTGCATGAGAAGTCTAACTTGAATGATAAGGGGATGGGAATCCCTTGTGGTGTATGAAAGACAACTCCTGCACCTTGACCTTTCTCGCACTTGGATCCATCAAAGAATAAGGTGATATCGACATCTTCCTTTGGAATGACATCTTCTTCTAATTCAGTGACTGAAAATACCGAATCATCTGGGAGCTCAATAACCAAAGGATGATCACTAGGTAGTGGAGCTTCCACGAGTTGATCGGCTATAACTTGACCTTTAATGGATTTTTGGCTAATAAATTTGAGATCAAATTTTATGAGGAGCATTATCCATTTAGCGGTACGAGTGTTGTTATAAGTGTGAGACATCATGTAACGCAGAGGATTTTCTCTAGCTATGACATAGGTTGTTTGGCTTAGCATATAATGTCAGAGTTTCTTAGTGGCCAAGACCACTGCTAAGCATAGTTTTTCTACGTAAGCGTATCATGTTTCATAACTCACCAATGTTCGACTAATGTAATAGATTGCTTGCTCTCGATTTTGTTCATTTTTTTGTGCAAGCATTGTCCCTAAAGCAGCCTCTATAGCTGAGACATATAGATGAAAAGGGACCCCCGACCTAGGAGGAGTTAAGACTGGCGGTGAAGTTAGGTATCGCTTTATGTCATCAAATGCTTTTTGACATTCTTCTATCCATACGAATGACACCCCCTTTTGTAGTAAGTGGTTAAATGGCCTACACTTATCGAAAAGTTGCGCGATGAAACATTTGATTGATTGAATTTTGCCTTGCAAGCTACGCAATTCCTTGATGTTGGTTGGGGGTGGCATTTCCATGATGGCCTTGACCTTATTTGGGTCCACTTCAATGCCTCTTTTGGAGACAATGAATCCTAGAAGTTTTCTAGAGGTAACACCAAAGACACACTTTTTGGGATTTAACCTCACCTTGTATTCTAGAAGTCGATCAAAAATATTTTCCAAGACATCAATGTGTTCTTGTCGAGTTTTAGATTTAGCCAAGAGATCATCTACATAGTCTTCGATGATTTTATGCATGTAATCATGAAATATGTAGGTCATGGCTCTTTGGTAAGTAGCTCCTGCATTTTTGAGACCAAAGGGCATAACCCTAAAACAAAATGTCCCCCAAGGTGTTGTGAATGTCGTTTTGTGCTGGTCATCAGGATTTATTCGAATTTGGTTGTATCCTAAAAAACCATCCATGAGGGAAAGCATTTCATGGCCTGTGTAGGTGTCGACAAGAGTATCAATGTTTGGAAGAGGGAAGTCATCCTTAGGACACGCTTTATTTAGATCTTGAAAGTCATTACAAATGTGTATCACCCCGTTAGGCTTACGAACGGGTACCATGTTTGACAACCACTCAAGATAGTCAATAGGAACAATAAAATGTACGTCTAATAGCTTTTGTATTTCCTCTTTAACTATGAGGGCCATGGTAGGATGCATTCTCCTAAGTTTTTGTTTGACCGGCTTGGCGTCAGGATGCAAGGTGAGGTTATGGACCACAAGGTCAGGATCAAGGCCAGGCATATCCTTGTAGGACCATGCAAACACTTCCTTCTTTTTCTTGAGGAGAGCAATGAATTGCTCTTGTTCTTCGGGTGTTAAGCTTTTGCCAAGCTTGACAACTTGGGGGTTGTCGAGATCTGAACTAAGGTTCACATCGATGGTATCTTCAATGGACATATGTGAGCCTTCCTCAAGTTGGTGTGGTGTTGGGATCAGATTTATGTCATCTAAGATGTCATCCAACTTTTCCTACTTATCATTGTCTAACTCTGCCTGAAAGACCTCGAGATCATTGGTAGAAAGTGATGGAGGTGAAGGTGGTGGTGAAGGAGGAATGTAGTGGGCCGAAGCCTTTAGAAATTCCTTGGATAGGGTGAACTCCGAAAAGGAGGGTGGGGAGGAAATCTGGTCCAAGTCAATAAGGCTAATGTCAATTGGAATTGGCCTAGCCAAATCATATGGATTGCGGAGCGGGGTGAATAAGTCAATAGGATTCATATTGACTTAGCGGATGGAAGGATGGTCTAGATGAATGGGTAGATGGAATGATGGAACCGATGTCGAGTCATGTTATCCCTATAATAATGGATGTGAAATTAATATGAGAGCAACACTTTTTTTTTGATTGTTTTGATGATTTTTTTTTAATTATGTACATATGTTATAGTTCTTGGCTGATGTGTGTGGCTCAAGGTGGATTACCAGGTGGGTCCGCTTGTTCTTGTGGAAGAAGTAGGTAGAATATGGGATGATGGAGGGGGAACATTCGGAGGTAAAACTCTTCCTGTTGGGTGATGGGGACAATGGGTTGTGACTCCTCTTCGGAATCATCAGAAGCATTTGACATAACTTCAAACTCTTCGTAACTTTCATCATCGGAATCAAAGATAGGATAGGAGAAGTTGATGGGGTCATCCTCGTCTACTTCATCAATGCGAAGTTCTTGAAGGGCTTGTTCAAGAGAGGATGTTGTGGGTAATGGATGGATGGGGTGGTCTTCATCATTGAGGCTAAGCTTTTTAAAGGCTTGCTCAAGAGAAGTAGTGGAAGACAATGGGGTATAGCCTAAACCAGAATGATCATGGGCACCTCTATATGGGACCTCTAAGATATCATGCATCCCTTGCTCATGGGAACCTAGACCTTGACCCTGCCAATTGAACATGTTAAAGTAGCGAGCTGGAAACTCTTCCATATTAGGTATGATGGCACGTCTAGGCTCTTTTGGTTCTTCGGGTGGGTTTGCTCCAGTTGAACAATCCAACCCTCCATAAACAAATTTAATGCTATTTGGAGCTACGCTCATGTCATAAACAACACCTATGGATAAAGAACGGTCTCGAGGACATCCAAAATCCTTGGCTATGGGAATGGCTAAGGGTGTGATGGTGACGTCTTGGACCACGTACTCACCTATACCAGGATTGGTGATGTGGACTTTGACTTGGGCTGATGTGGTTGATGATGGGCACCCAGAGGGTTTTGGGTTGGTTGTGGATGGTGGTGAATTAAATATTTCATAGTCCAAAAGTTTGACTTGTGAAACATCGGCTGATGGAGTGGGGTTGGATGGAGGTGTGGGATTAGATGGTGATAGATGGGGTAATGATGAAATAGAAGAAGTGGTTGTAGAAGAAGGGGTAGATGTGATGTACGATGTGTTAATAGTAGACTGATTGTGACCACATGTACAAGAAGAAGTGGATGTTTGAAGAGGTGATGTGATGGGTAGCTCCTCTAGGATGGGAGCCTTAGAAGAGGATGCAGATGGATTAGAAGAAGATGGATTAAGAGATGATGTGGATGGATTCGATGATGGTGCCAAGAATAAATGGGTGGAAGGTAACATGGATTCATAAGGATTTGAAATGAAATTACAATACTTAAAAGGTTCGACATCCGTAGGGATGCAATGGACTTGTCCATCATGAACATATTTCAAGCATTGGTGGAGAATTGAAGGAACACATTTCATTTCCCTCATCCAAGGTCTACCAAGGAGTATATTATACGCCATGGCTCCTTCCAAGATGTGAAACATTGTGTGCAACATTCTGGCCCCTACTTCTATGGGTAAAACAATAGTGCCAACTATGGTACACAAAGCATCGTTAAATGCTTTGAGGGTGAATGATGATTTGGAAATGTGGGATGGAGGTAATTTGAGGTGACTAAGGGCAGTGGTAGTAATGATATTGATGGATGAGATGGTATCAATTAGTACTCTTTTGAATGGCTTTCTATCTATTAAGGCCATTATGTGCAATGGAGGGTCTACTGATTCGAAATTCATTGACTTTATCTCAAAGTCATAGAAGGTGATTGATGGCTCCATGCACGTCCTAACACTCCCTACAAATTTTTTGAAGGCATTAGAGTCTTGGGATTCTAACTCAATTGACTTGAGTATTTCCATTAAAGCTTCTCTATGCCTAGGGGATTGTTGGATAAGCTCATACACAAAAAGTTTGGTTGATGCCATTTTCAAACTAGTGGTTAACCGACTGGTTAAGGTTACCATTGGCCTTATTGGATGAAGGATGGGCTGATTGGATGGATTGGATAGATTGATTTGTGGAGATGGATTTGGTGATGTTTGGATGGGAGGTGGATTTGAAGGTTGTTGAGTATTTTTTTGATTTTTTTGTTGCCCTCTAGTGACCACATGGACTGCTCCTACAAAGTTTTGATACTGTTGGACATGATTTACTTGGTTAGGAGGTGCTTGTTGATTGTTACCTCCTACATTATGTTGGACCTCCCCATGGTTAGGTAGAGGTGTCTGATATATGCCCAAATTTTGGTTTTGTGGAGCTAAGGGGTTATCCATGTTAATGGCCCCTAGGTCTATGAGGTCTTGCACTATGTTTTTGAAAACATGGCAAGAGTTAATATCATGCCCATTTTGCCTATGGTATGGGCAAAACAAGTGCTCTCTATAACTTTTAGGCCTTTTAGTGGGGTCATCGGGCCTAATTTTTGGTAAGGCTAATTTATTAGTCTCATACAACCTTTGAAATATGGATGAATATGACTCCGCTAAGGGAGTGTATTGACGTTGGGGTCGATTGAATTGGCGGTGGGTAGGTTGTTCCATAGTTGGCACTATGTTTTGTATCATTGGTGCTTGGGTTACTGATGGGACCGCATGATAGGTAATTTGTTGTTGCACTAGTTTTTGAGCCATTATGGGCTGGCTCATGACCACTTGATTGACTTGATTAGTTGTGTTAGCCATTGAGGCTTGTGTGGATTTAGTTTGGCTAGATTGATTATTTTGGTATTGGCCCTTATTTTGCCATTCCTTTTTCTTAGGCTTAATGACACCTTCTTGGATTTTTATCTCCTCAATGACACTAGCCTATGCTAAAGCTTCTTCAAATGTTCTATAGGTATTTAGCTGTAGCATCCAAGAGATGGGTTTTAAGCAACTCTTGGTGAAAAGTTTTATAATTTCTTCCATTGGTAGGGAGAATGGCAACTTTGTTATGACTGCCCTCCAATGGTTTCCAAAATCATAGATAGGTTCATCATCCCATTGTTTCAAATAATATATGTCCGATAATGATACCTTCTTTCTAATATTGAGGGTGAAACGCTCAAAGAATAAGTCCATCAATTGGTCAAAAGTATAAATACTATGTGTAGGCAATTGATTGTACCATTCAATGGCATCTCCCCCTAATGTTTGAGGAAACGTTTAGAGCATAAGAGCATTATCATCGCTAATCCGAAAACATGCATGAACAAATGAACTCACATGCTCCTTGGGATCCTCAGTTCCCCTGAACTTGTCAAATTTTGGTACCGTGAAATCTGTCGGATATGGTGGTGATGGTACCGAAGGGTGGATTGGTTGATGGATCAGTTGGCTTAAGGTTAGCTTTTGGCTCATTATTCCTAGTGAGTTTTGCATCAACTGATCAATTTGCTTTTGTATTGCCTAGAATCGAAGATCTTCTACTGGAATGTGAGGACCTTGGATTATGTGGTGGTTGGTTGATGGGCTGGATGGAAGATGTTGGGGTGTGACCAACATGGTATTGTGAAATGAGTTGGGTTGGGTATGTGGTGAATATTGATGGTTAAAATATGGGGATGATTGGTGAGGAGGTTGATGGAAGAATGGATTGTGTGGTTGGTTGGTGGCAATGGTAATTGGCATGGTTGATGTGTGGATTTGTGGTGGATTAGGAATGGAGACTATGGAATATTGGGGAACCCATGCTAGATTTTGATTGGTGGGTGGAGGTTGATTTGGAACTGCTTGGATCATAGGGTCTATGTGGACCGGTTGTTTTCCTCTTGTTCATTGTGAAAGCAACTTATTTATGAGACCTAATGTATCCATGAGTTCCTGATTTGACCAAGTGTCAAAGGATGTGGTTGTGGCTAGATGAGATGATGGAAGGGTGGATGATGATGGATGAGAGGGCATGGGCATTGTGGCTAGGTGAGATGATGGAGGGATGGATGATGATGGATGAGAGGACATGGGCATGGAGCAAGTTGCATTTGATGTGACAACTTGTGAGGCAACATTAACATACTCCTCATATAATGGGTTGGAATAGATGGATGTGGGGTAAGTGTCTGGAACACTTAGATGTTGTTGTGGTTGGCTCGTGGAAGAAGGCATACCATATTCGTAACTTGAATTATGATATCCTTGGGTAAGGTGGGCGGTAGCCAATTCGGGTTCTTCAAAACCCTCTTGGCTAAGGGGTTCTAAGACATAGTTGGAGGACTTGTAGATGGCCCTCACTTTGTCCATGTCTATGTGGGTGGTGGTTGTTTCCACATTGTGTGGAAGGGATCCTACTTGGGGTAGGGATGGATATGATGATCCAGACGAAGTAGTCTGAACCATGCTGGATAGGTTGGCTACAGAAGTAGTGGGAGGATGGGAAGTGTTTTCCATTAAACCACTTTGATTTATTACTTTCTTTTGTTGTCTCGTTAGCACCATAAAGTAGTTAAACCAAAGATTTAAAGTTTATCAAAATCACATAGACTAAAAACTTTTTCAGAATTTAAAGTAAATAAAACAATCAATCCTAGGTTTCACCGTGTGTGGCTTACCTCGTTCATTAATTATTTTCTCTCGTTAATGTGAGATTATTTTTAGAATTGTTGGCTTGTGTGTTTTGATGTAACTTAATATTGCTTAAAGAAAACAAAGGTAAAAAGCTATGGCTGGTTGAGGCAACGAGATTCTTGTTGGTAATGACCTCCAACAAGTTTGCTCGAGGGTAGTCCTATGGTTTCTAGGGTAGATATTGGTGGATGGAAATCACTGCCACCATCACCAAATCTCAAGCAATGGATGGTGATGAAATCCAACCACTACTATTAAAAATGTGAATCGTGCAAGTGTGTGTGATTAATTTTATTAGATCTCTCATTCTCTATGGTGTGCAAACAATATTAAATATTACTAAATTTACTAATCTAAATTAGAAGCCAACATAAAGACGTAAATTTCACCTAAAGAGTGCAGAGTACACCCTTAAAATCCCCTGCCTACAAGTGATTAAAATCACAAGAGCAACCGGAGGGTTCGTCCACCTCTCTGCCAAAGGGGCCAGCCTAGGGCAAGATTACTTTATGCATCAAGATGTTGTTCCTATTTAGATATGCAAAATTGAAGTGATCTTTAACCCTAAAATGTGAAATCTAGGATGCTTTTCTATTTCATATGCACTCAAAATGCAAACAATCACCTAGATCTACAACTTTAGAACAAGAAATGAATTTTGTGTAATTAAATGCACACAAACCCTAAATGTAATTTTCTAAGGATTCTTTCCCAGATTACTTAGTGTTAAGTTCTTTTTATAACCCAGAAACAGTGAAAATCTATAGAAAAATATAGAATACGTAAACTACGAAATGACCAACTAGGGTTATGGGACTTACTTGGAAGCCTTAGCTCTACTTCAAATCACTACCAGGTATAGCGGTGCCTACATAGGTATAGTAGGGTACCTATGTAGGCATAACAGATCACTTGTGGTTGTCTACAGTCATCACTAAACACCTACGTAATCTCTGAAAGTGTTATAGAATGCTTCAGAAACCCTAGCGATGAGATCGATGACTTCTACGCTTCTAAAAATCCTATAACAAACAGAAATAAAATCAAGTTAGCAAGGTAGATCAATTTAAATAATGAAACCCTTATGGGGTCCCACCATGATCACCATTTGTGAAGACAAAAACATGACACTTAAACAATAAAGAAATCAAATAACCCAAAGAAACACAAGATTGCACAAATAGATAAATTTATTCAATAAATGGGGGAGCTAATAAACTCATTTTGATACAATATATACTCAATGAGTATTTGATACAAAGATATACAAGATGCTAGGGTTCTCCAAAACCCTAGCTACAATAATGAAGTGTCTTCAACTGGTGTGTCCTTGCTTCCAACAGAATGAGTGGGCTTTAGGTATCCGTGTGTTCGGGCCACTCCAGACTTCAGTAGTCCATTCAAGTCAATAGATTGATGCTATCCAATCCTACACACACACAAACAATAAAGTTATTAATAAACAAAAGGAGGGTTCCACAGTGTGAGACCCTTATAAATAGTAAACCCTAACTAATAATAGATCAACTGGCATATGAAATCTATATATCATGTAATAGAATGACACAGTAATGATATACCTTGCTTGTGATGATATTTTATTTTGTTATTGTAGTTCTAACAATAGATGGTGTGATGCAGCAGCATTTGATTTGCACTTTAGTGATAACAGTAGGCTCGAATGCGAGCCTCGTAGGCTCTAGAGTGAGCCTGCAATACAGTAGGTGTAGGCGTGCGCTTGGCAAGCTCTACAGTGAGCTTTGCAAGCTCGAGAGGGCGCCTATGGTGAGGATAAAATCTGTAGAAGTAGATCATGAGGGTTGCGACAAATGCGATGGATGGGAAATTATGGGGGTGATGAAAAATGATGAGGGGATGGATATGGAGGATGGCTGGAATAGTAGAAATCCTATTGGCTAGCTAGGGCTTTGGATCTTTAGAACTCTATCTTTTTATGCTTCACTAGGGCTTCGCCAATGACTTCTCCAGGATGCACATTACAATATCAGGGTTCCAGGGTTTGGGCATTTGCAAATGCCCTTACTTATAATCCAACCTTAGGGTTTCTTAGGGTTTTAGCTCAACACTTTAGATCGTGTGGCTAAGATTAAATCACATCCTAGGGCTGAGATTGTACTTTAAGTGTGGCATGGATTAATGAAGATGGATGGTGGAGATTAGATTGGATCGGATGATTGTGGTTAATTGGGTTTATAAATACATATTTTATAATAAATATATTATAATATAATATAAAATATTATATTAAATATAAAATAATATTAAAATAAGCCCAATTGGGTTAGGAAATGGCGGGAAAGGGCTAAAGTGGGCCTTTTGAAGGCGGGAAAGGTGTATGGTGGACAAGTGGGTGGTGGGATGGTTAGGATGGAGGATTAGTGGCTGTAATTTGGTGTCTACAATAGCATTTAATTCCATTTTAGAAAACTCATCAACTCAACAAACCCACAAAGGAAAAAATTAACCAAGTCCTTTTCACTCCAATCTTATTTTTAGAAAATATCAACCAATCAATTACTTCAACCAAGGAATAATG
Source organism: Wollemia nobilis (assembly GCA_028583015.1). Classification (NCBI taxonomy): domain Eukaryota; kingdom Viridiplantae; phylum Streptophyta; class Pinopsida; order Araucariales; family Araucariaceae; genus Wollemia; species Wollemia nobilis. The sequence goes on from JAQPPZ010003374.1 coordinate 17,426,379, forward strand.
TGCCCATATCTTTTACTTTATGAAGATTAGACTTCAAAATCTATCTCAATTATAACTCTATTTTCCTTGCCAAGCACAAATGTTAGATGACAAAAATACCACTTTAACACTTCTTCAAAATATTTCTTCAATAAAAAGATAACACTCAAATACACCTTATAATATCCAACTTTAAAATAATATTCAACAACCTTCAATATCAAAAATAAACTTCCTTACTACCTTATAACTCCTTAATTACTTAAAAATTCAATTCAAAAATCAAAGTTTTGCATTCCCCTTTTAACTCCCCTAAACAATTTATAATTCAAATTAATTTTGCAAAAAAATTAATTAACATAAACCTTTGGAAACATATTTCCTTTTTATTTTTTGCAAGCGAAGTCAACCCAAATAATTTGCATACCTCTATTATGTTGCCCAAAAAGACCTTGGTAGGATTCGAGTCATTGATGGCTCTCCCCCAAGCACTTCCATAGTGCTCACACCCAAAAACTAGGCTGTGTTGCTCCCCAAGAGCCAAAAGGCATGAATGTACCTTTGAATTCCTTCTCCCTCAAATGGCATAAACACAACACTAACTTCCCGTCAGTAAAACAATGTGCATGAGTTTTAAACCTACATAAGGCATTCTCAAATGTATCCAACGCAGTCCTTGGCTACCAACTCAGCTATGAGGGACTTTGAGTAAATTTTGGAGGCCACAAAACTTTGTCCTTTTTTTTGCTCAAACATACATGCAAAAATACAAGTCTTTATTTCCTTTGCATGAGCCAATAATCAATCGCACAAATAAATTTTCAAATGCCAAACCTTGGCATTATTTATATGTAAACCATAGCATATTCCAACATCGATGAGCATTCAAATTCGAATTCAAATTCTAATATTAATTTTAAATATTAAATAAATATTTAAATTAAACCTTAGCACCCATAATTATTTAAATTAAAATTTTAATCAAAGATTAAAATATTTTAATTTAACTCTTCTGGATTCAACAACTGGACTATGAGGCCCTACCCTTTAGATGTAGGGTTTGTCACAAACATGGACATTTGGCCCATTTTTGCCCTAATAATTTGAATGCTAAAATGGAGGCCTCTTTAGGAATGCCAAACCTTCCTAAAGAGGATAAGACAACACTTAATAAAGATTATAATAGCACCGTTCAGGGCCAGGAAGCTCAGAGAGAGGGTTTTGAATAGCCCAAAAGAAAAAGACGGACAAAAAAAAAAGAGGGAAAGGAGCAATCCCATCTCAGACCTGCCAATAGGTATGAGATATTTAAGTCACTGGTTGACAAAGAGGAGCAATTTATGGAGGGCATGGAGGGTAATAAGGAAAATTCTAATATTCCCAGGTAATGCCCTCTCTCATCTCCTCCCGTCATACGGCAGGTAGTTGAACTCTGTGAGGTATCACAGCCAGTGTGTTTAGGGGCTTTAGTAGTGCATAACCAGGAGTAGATAATATCTCAGGATGTCAGCATGGGAATAGTAGAGAAGAACAGGGAAAGGCCAAATTTGGGGATAACCCAAGTAGAAAAAAGATCAAAAAACAACAATTCTCAAGGAGTAGGTAGAAGATCCAATAAGGAGTTGCTAGCAACCCAAGGAGACAAATTGATCACGGGAGGATTGGTGAGGACAATAGACTCTTATTGCTCCTAGGGTAACCAATGATTATACAATCATGGAATTTGAGGGGTTTAAACAACAGAACCCATAAATTTGTTGTTCGAAGACTTTTAGAGAATCGTAATACTGATTTTTTACTTTTACAGGAGACTAAGATGTCATTAGATCTTATGTCCAAAATAGTCAATAGAATTTGGAGGGGTGCTGGTCATATGGATGTGGCTAACCAAGGTGCCTCAGGGGGGATTGTTACTCTATGGAAATCTCTTGAATGGTCTGCAATAGAACATCTTGCCTGGAGGGGTGTTCTCACTTCTCTTTTTAGGAATAATGTCACTGCGGAACACGTTCTAATCACAAAATTTTATGGGTCTCAAAACCTAGATGGTCAGAGGTGGCAGTGGAAGGTTGTGCATGAAATGCGAACCTCAAGAGAGATCTAGACTAGATTATAGTGGGGGACTTTAACGCTAAATTATCTTCTAGAGACCAAGAAGGGGGAACACCATTTTTGGACCCATCGGACCGTTTCATGATTGCCCAAGTCCAGGCTTTGCTCTTAGTGGACATTAAATGTCCTGGCATTAACTACACTTGGACTAATAAAAGGTGAGAGCCACATAGCAGGAAGGTTAAGCTAGATCATTTTTTGGTTTTAGAGGAGGCATTTGTAAAATGGAATATAAATTTTTAGATTTTAGAAGGCCCAGTTTCAGATCACTGTCCCATTCTGTTGGAATGCGGGACTAGGATGGGGCAGCATCACAAACCTTTCAGATTTAAGATTTTTTGGCTTCAAAAAGAACTTCGGGAGAAAATTCCACAGTGGTGGGAAGAAGGCCACCCAGCTTATGGGAGAGCAATGTTCAGAATCCACAAACAACTATAATATGTCAAAACTTAGTTGAAGTATTGGAGGCATGCTAATAAAACAGACTTCCAAGCCCAAAGAGCTCCATTGGTGGCCATATGGGATGAGGTCCAAAAATAGTTCAAAGAAGGAGTAATTATAGACCATCTCAAAGCTGAGGATGATGTCTTGCATACAATGGTTGAGGACATTGACAACCAGGAGGAGACCTATTGGAAGCAGAGAGCAAGAACCACCTAGTTATTAGAAGGGGACAAAAATACAAAATTATTTCATCGGACTGCTTGTGCTCAAAGACAGATGAATAAGATGGAGTCCCTTCAAGATGAGAATGGTCATTCCTTTGATACACTTCCAAGTTTGCATTCCCATGCTATGGATTATTTTTCTAAGCTTTTTAAGGAAAGTGTGGTACAATATGTAGAGGCCCAAAATGAAGTTATTTTTGTCATACCTGCTATTATTTATGAGGATGAAAATTAGGCCCTCCTCAAACCCATTGATAGAGATGAATTGAAAATTGTGGTCTTTGGAATGAGCACTAGTAAAACTCCAGGTCCAGACGACTTCCCAAATTGAGTTTTTTCAGGCTTTATGGGACTACTTAGAGGAAGATGTAAGGGTTGTTGTAGAAGAGCCTAGAGAAAATAAGAGAATGCTTAAAGCTTTAAACCACACTTTCATTACCTTAATTCCAAAAGGGGAGGAGGGGGTTCATATTTTAGATTATAGGCCTATTGCCTTATGTAATGTGTTGTACAAAATAATCACAAAGGTAATGGCTAAGCGCCTAAAACCTCTTCTTCACAACATTGTCTCCTTTGAGCAAGGGGGTTTTGTTGAGGGACGACAGATTTTGGATGGGGTGGTTGTGGCCCAGGAAGCAATCCATTCAATGCACACTTCTGGTAATAAATGGATGTTCATAAAATTGGACATGTCAAAGGCTTATGACGGGGTTGAATGGAGTTTCCTGGCTAAAATGATGGCAGCCTTTGGTTTCTCTCAGGACTGGATAGAGTGGGTCATGAGCTGTGTCTCTACCCCGACTTACTTTGTGCTAATCAAGGGCCTTCCTTCGCAACCATTTGGAGCTATTTGGGGACTACGCCAGGGGGATCCTTGTTCTCATTATATTTTTCTCATTTTGGCTAAAGGTCTTGGTAGACTTTTCTTGAGGAGAAGACAACAAGATAGATTATTGGGTATCAAGGTGGGTGACAAAGTTTTAACACACCTGCATTTTGTGGATGACACTAGTTTGATGGGAGTGGCCAGCTTCATGGAAGCAAGAATGATTAGGGATACTCTTAATGTCTATCTTAGGGCTACTCAATAGGTCATTAATGACAAGAAATCCAAAGTGGTTTTTTTTAATCTGTAGCAAAGGCTTCAGAATAGAATTTTAGAAATCTTGGGATTCACAAGGACTTCTCTCCCAGTGGTTTACTTGGGGGTCCCCTTGCACTTTAAGAATCTAAAATTAGACACATGGAGGAATATTTTGGAGTGTATCAAGGACATAATTAATCACTGGTCTCACAAGTGGTTAAGTTATGGTGGCAAATTAATGTTCTTATAGTCAGTCATTCAAGCCATGCCAATTTACAAATTCTCTATCCTAGCTACCCCGATTACAATATGAAAAGAGTTGGATAGGATGGCTAGAAAGTTTTTATGGGAAGGAGCAAAGGGAGAGAGAAAGTGGGCCTTAGTGGGCTGGGACAAAGTTACCCAGACCAAGGTTAAAGGAGGTCTGGGTTTGAGAAAATCTAAGCTAAATAATAAAGCTTTGGCTGGAAAACTATACTGGAGATGGATCTCCCAACCCACCTACCTTTTAAGTAGAATCCTAACCAAAAAATACCTAGGATAGGCCAACCCAATTGATGTAGCTCGCATCCCCTTGGATGTTACGGGGTCCCTAGTTTGGAATGTTCTCAAGTTAGGGTCTCAGGTTGTTAAAGACCGCTTATTTTGGAAAGTGGGAAGAGGGGAGAAGGCTCATTTTTGGATAGATTCTTGGGATCAGTTCCCACCCATCATTACTGAATTTCTAGAATTACAGCCAATAAAAGTAGCCATTGAATCCAAGGGATGGATCCGTATTGAAAGTTATTTCACAACTTCTTAGCTGGGGGAGTGTAAGTTTAAGCAGTTCAAGAAGTTAGATGAGTGGCCCATTTCAATCCCTCCAAATTTGACTCCCATCATGACTAAAATTTTGACAAAAATATTTCTTACAGGGGGAGACGTGGAGGATGAATTATCCTAGGGCTTTGGGAGTCTTAGTGTCTATACAGTAAAGGACGAATATGACAGCATTCTCCCAGAGCCCCCCCTCATACTTTTCAAGTTGAGGACTGGAGGAAAATCTGGCACTCTAAAGGCTGGCCGAAAGTTAACTTTTTTGCCTAGCAGTGCATGCACAATGGAATCCTCACTTTTGATAATCTCAAATCAAAAGGTATCATCAGCCTTTATCAATGTGTACTATGCTACAAGAGCGAGGAAACTGTTGACCATTTGCTGTTTGGTTGCCCTTTCAACCGATAGATTTGGCTGCATTGGTTTGCATACTTTAAAATTCAAGTAAGTGGTGACCTGAACCGGATGAATATCTCGACAAAATTGTAGAAAGGTAGATTCAAATTTAAAGCTCTTCATTTTGGCTGGGAGCTTAGTTTAAGCTTTATCTGGTGGCAAGTATGGCTGTAAAGAAATGCCAAAATTTTTAGAGAAACTTTTACTGCTCTAGACAGGGTTTGGCAGACCATTTGGAGCAAGGTTACCAAAACTATGGCTGTTCATGCTGAGGAGGAAGCTCAAATTGACATTGGAGCTATGGAATAATGCCTTGAACTACAAGAGAGACAGGACATAAATTGTTAGAAACCTCCCCCTGAAGGTTGGATTAAAATCAATACTGATGGAGATGCAAAAGGCATCCGGGTAGAGCCAGAATTGGAGTGGTGTGCCAGAACCATGCTGGGACTGTGCTCTATTGGGAATTGCATGTCTTGGGAAGATCCACTAATAATGAATCCGAAGCCTTTGCCATTAAGTCTACTTCTGTTTGGGCAGTGAAACATGGCCACCACAGGATTATTCTTGAATCAGACTCACAAATAATGGTTGGAGCTCTAGACTGCATGAGGAACTTTGATCTGAAAGCTTGGAGGTTGAGGGCTCTTGTTACCCAAATTAAAGAATTATGGAAGGAATTGGAGGACGTGATCCCAGTTTATGTGAGTAGAGATTTGAAAAAAGCGATTGACTTTCTGGCTAAGATGGTGTGGAAAAGGAGGTTGGAGTTCAGTTGCATAGTGACATGGATATTAAGGATGAGGTGATTAGACAGGGTCTGGAAAGGTCCTTGAGCGAATGATCAAAGAAAAAGCAAAGGGAGGAAAGTTTTTGCGATATGAGGACATGTTGCACCGTTGTCGTCACTGGAGGAAAGTTGTTGCGATATCGCGACATGTTGCGTCATTGCGATCACTGGAGGAAAGTTATCACGATATCGTGACATGTTGTGTCATCGCAGTCATTGGAGGAAAGTTGTCACAACATCATGACATGTCGCGTCGTTGTGGTTAAGTGCAAAAAGTTGTCACGATATCGTGACATGTCGCTTCATCACGGCCAAGGGAGGAAACATGTCACGATATTGCGACATGTTGCTTCACCGCAGCCAAGGGTGGAAAGTTGTCATGATATCATGACATGCTGCTTCATCATGGCTAGGGGTGGAAATTTGTCGTGATATTGTGACATGTTGCTTCATCGCGGCCAAGGGTGGAAAGTTGTCACAATATTGAGACATGTTGCTTCGTCGCGGCCAAGGGTGGAAAGTTGTCGCGATATCACAACATGTTGCTTCGTCGGGGCCAAGGGTGGAAAGTTGTCATGATATCATGACATGTTGCTTCATTGCGTCCAAGGGAGGAAAGGTGTTGTGATATCGCAACATGTTGATTTTTCACGGCTAAGGGATAAAAGGTGTCGCGATATCGTGACATGTTGCATTTTCATGGCCAAGGGAGAAAAGGTGTTGTGATATCGCGACATGTTGCATTTTCGTGGCCAAAGGAGAAAAGGTGTCGCAATATCGTGACATGTTGCATTTTCACGACCAAGAGAGAAAAGGTGTCGCGATATCGTGACATGTTGCATTTTCACGGCCAAAGGAGAAAAGGTGTCGCAATATCGCGACATGTTGCATTTTCATGACCAAAGGAGAAAAGGTGTCGCAATATCGCGACATGTTGCATTTTCATGACCAAAGGAGAAATGGTGTCGCAATATCGTGACATGTTGCATTTTTGTGGCCAAAGGAGAAAAGGTGTCACGATATCATGACATGTTGCTTCATCGTGGCCGAGAGAGAAAAAGTGTCACGATATTGTGACATGTTGCACTTTCGTGCCCAAAGGAGAAAAGTGTCGCGATATCACGACTTGTTGAATTTTTGCGGCCAAAGGAGGAAAATGTCGCGATATCGTGACATGTTGCTTTTTCATGGCCAAAGGGGAAAGGTGTCACGATATCATGACATGTTGCATGTTCACGGCCTAAGGAGAAGAATAGTGTCACGATTTCGTGACAAGCTGCATCATCTATCCATGCCGACCCCCTGCTAGCTAGTCAATGGTTCAGGAGATTTGGATCCATTGCAAATCTTCTTCTACTATTGTAAGGTTGTGTTCTCTCTGATTTCGGCTGGGAAGAGTGTCTTCCCATATTGTAATTGATCTTTGTTTTAATACAAAAATTTTCAAAATTTTCATCAAAAAAAAAATATTTTAATTTAAATTAAATCTGCTTGTGTCATTTTCAACTTGATCCTTGATCTTCTTCAACTTGATTTTTGATCCAAAATAATAATAATAAAATATTATTATTTAATTTAAACTTGCTTCTCCGTCCTTGGGTTTTCATCCTTTGAGCCCTCTTAGGTATATAATATTTAAAAATAAATATTATAACCTATTTATTTTCAAGACCTTATTGTTTTTGGAAGAAACACTTAATATCCTCAAAGATGAAAAACATAACACAGGAATGCTTTTGACATCAATGAAAACAAACACTCCTCAAAATATCCAAAAATATCTACCTTTGTCATTGATGGTAATCCAATTACTTTTTACCATTTACTTAACCTTTTTCTTTTCTACTCCCCCTATGAAACTGCCCGCCTTGACTGAATGCTTTCCTCCTAACTCAAATATCTCCCCCTTACTCAAATATCTCCCCCTTTGACATCAATGGCAAAGGGTCACATTTGGGGCTCGAGGCTAAGAATGAAACTCTTAGCTTAGCCCCTCCCCCACCTCCTCTTGAGGTGGTTAATTCTGGGGTGGGAGTATTACTTCTAATTTTTCTCGAAGATCAAATGTCTATTTTGAAAGTGGCTTAGTGAAGATGTTTTCTATCTACTCCTTTGTAGTAATATATTCCAACCTAACATGTTTATCTGTCACCTATTCTATCAGAAAATGATACTTGATCGAAAGGTGCTTTGTCCTAGAGTGCATCACTAGATTCTTTGAGATACTTATAGCACTTGTATTATCACATAATATGGAAATAGGATGATCATGTTTTATCTTGAAGTCTTCTAGAGTTCACTTCATCCATAATACTTGTGTACAAGTGGCTATTGTTGCAATGTACTCTACTTCTGCTATAGACAAGGATATCGATGCCTATTTTTTACTTAGCCAAGAGACTAAACAATCACCAATAAATAATGCTCCTCCACTTGTGCTTTTTATTTCATCAATGCTACCATCCCAATCTGCATATGTATATGTTGTGATTGTAAAACTATCACTTTTGGGATACCAGAGCCAAAAATCCATAGTCCCTTTTAGATACTTGAAAATTCTCTTTATTGTTGCAGTATGTGTTTCCTTAGGTGCTACCTAAAACCTTGCTACTAATCCCAGTCACTACACTATATTTGATCTTGTAGTAACATACAACAAACTTCCAATCATAGATATGTATAATCTTTGATGCCTCTAGATTTTCATCATCATTACTTAACATACATCCTGTAACCATGGGGGTACTTACTGGTTTGCAATCTTCTAACTTGAATTTCTTTAGCATCTCTTTTATATACTTGTTTTGTGAAAGAAATACTCCTTTCTATGACTGTGAAATCTGAAGTCCAAGAAAGAAAGAAAACTCACCAAGCATAGACATATAAAATTTATTCTACATGTTCTTTACAAATTATTTACACATCTTATCATTGTTTCCCCCAAAAATGATGTCATAAACATAAAAAACCAAAATTAGTAGATTATTTCCTTCATTTTTGTTGTATAAGTTGCTATCCACTATTCCTTTTCTGAATTTCTATTCTTGAAGATACTTATCCAATCTTGAGTACCATGCTCTAGGAGCCTGTTTTAGACCATATAGTACCTTTTCAATCTGCATACATGATCTAGTTTATCTATTAATTTGAATCCCTCTGGTTGTTCAATATAGACTTCTTCTTCTAGAACATTGTTTAGAAATGTTGACTTAACATCCATCTAATATACCTTAAAGTTCTTAAAACTTGAAAAGGCTAAAAATATTTGTATGGCTTCAAGTCATGTAACTGGAGCAAATGTCTCATCAAATTCAATTCCCTCTACCTATGCATAACCTTTGCATACTAACCTTGCTTTATTCTTGACTACTTGTCCATATTCATTTAACTTGTTTCTTAATACCCATTTTGTGCCGATCACATTTTTGTCCTTTGGTCATGGAAAATTTTTCCAAGTATTACTTTTCTCTATCTGATCTATTTCCTCATCCATTACCTTAATCCATAAATTATCTTCACTTGGCTGATTGAAATCTTTTGGCTCAATCTTAGATAACAAAGAAAATTTTTCTTATTGAGATGGTGTTATTATCCTTCTCCTTGTATGTCTTTCATCTATATTTCCAATGATTAGATATTTTGGATGATGCTTATGTACATACCTAGATGGAGTTTTAGGAAGAAGTCTTTGTGTTTCTTCTTCTTCTTCATATGATTCCTCATGAAACTCTTCTTGACAACTTTCATCTTCCTGATACATAATTTGTTGAACTAGTTCTCTTGAATCTATCTTCTCATCAATTGTTACATTTATACTTTCTACAATAGTGTGTGTTCTCTTGTTGAAGCATCTATAAGCTTTACTCTTAGTGGAATAACCAATAAAAATTCTCTCATCACATCTTGGATCAAACTTGCCTAAGTTTTGCTCTTCTCATCTTATGTAGCACTTGCTTTCAAAAACTTTGAAGTGTTTTACAGTGGCTGGTATTCATTTCTAAAGCTCATATGGAGTCTTGTGATGATTTACCCTCATTTGAGCCCTAGTGATTATATATACTACTGTGTTGACTACTTCCCTCCAAAATCCATCTAAAATTTTGGACTCATTCAACATAGCTCTAGCCATATTCTCAACAATCCTATTTTTCCTTTCAACTACTCCATTTTGTTGAGGAGTTCTTATAGCTGAGTATTCTATCTTGATTCCATGTTCAAATAAATCTATAAATTCATTTGAGGCAAATTCTGATATTCTCACAATGACACTGAGAGGGGGGGGGTTGAATCAGTGTAACTATTTAAAAAATTGAATCTGCTATTCTTAAAACTTAATACTGCTAGCTTAAAAACAAATAAAGCAAATATAGCACAAGAGCATCACACAACACAGGATTTAACGAGGTTCACCAATGTGGCTACTCCTCAAAAATGACTGTTTGGACTACAATCCAAATCCAGTCTTTGCAAGGATTCTTTCTTTACAAATGATTCTCCAGCACCCACTGGAAGGAGCACCAACCCCTGATTTTTCTGCTGCAACAGATAGGAGCACCAACTCCTTTTACCAAGCACCAACTTGGATTTCAAATTTTAATAAAATATTGACATAGAAATGCCTTCTCTATTGCAAGACCCTGACTGGTCCTTAGCTCATTCAATTTTGTCACAGAAGCATAAAAAGAATAGTTACAATCTCAGTATCTTCTTTTTCACAGTCAAAACCTCTCTACTGATTTTTCAATAAAATTGCATTCAAGTTCAGGTTCTTGTTCTTTCACTATGCTTCGAACAGCACCCTTTCCACAACCTTCTCTCTTTTATTTATTTTTCATGAATATTCACGGTTGCAGTAACCTCCTACTGTGCTTGTTCGAGTCTTTTTATATGATTTTCTCGAATGACTCAATTTTTAAAACGGCTCGACTTTCCCTCCTAATTTCCATGCATTCTCGGCTACGGTCAATGTGTCAAACCCACTCTGACATGTTCTGCCTTTTAGCCGCTTTCTTTCTGACTCACTCTGACATTCTGACAGCCTTTTTCTCTGCACATTCTGACAGTCTTTTTCTCTGCACTTCCTGACAGCCTTATAGCGCGTTTCGAAGCTCTCTGATTCTTTTCTTCCAAACTATATGAAACTGCTCTCTTAACGCTTTTGCACTTTCTGATGACACTCTTTTCTATACTCTGTCGATCCTTCTATTCTACCTGCAACTGCCGTATCTGATATGCACAACCATCGAGAGGATTTCTTGTTTGAAGAGATTATCTGGAATACTGCGCTTATGACAGCTTGCAGCATCACGGCCCTGCAATAGCTGTTCTTTTATTAAATGCATTGCATCGTAACTTCCCTTGTCACTCCAGTTAACAGTTGCAGTATTTTCTCTAATCTTTCCCCAACACCTGTCACTGGGAACTGTAGATCTGACTCTAGTTAACTCTACGTAACTGGCGCTATTTTGACACCTGTCACAGTGCATGCATTTTTGGCCTTTTTCCCGCCAAACTGTTACCTGTCGCGATATCGCGACGTTTTTCGCCTCCTGGACCTTCTCTCTGCATGCACCCGCGAAAATGATACATGTCGCGAAATCGTGACACTTTTCGCTTTCCAGCACCTTGCTCCGCTTCCACCCGCGAAAATGAAACATGTCGCGAAATCGTGACACTTTTCGCTTTTGCTGACGTCATCTTCAAAGTTGTAAACCACGAAATCGGCCTGCTTTTCTTCCACCTTGTCACTGAAATCGTGACACTTCTCAGTTTTGCTGACGTCATCCTCCGACTTGTCGCGAAATCGTGACGCTTCTGGCCTCCGTACAATTCTTTCTTCATGCAGCTGAAAACCTTACTTGTAGCGAAATCGCTACACCTTTCTGACTTAACATTTTTCTTTGCTGCGATTTCCGAAAATCTAACTTTGTTGGCTTGGTGTTTCCTCTTGCTTCGACTTGCTGATCTCAAGACTTGTAGCGAAATCGCTACCCCATTGTGTTTTGTGTTTTGCACTTGTAGCGAAATCGCTACACCTATGCCCCTTGCTTTTCAAACTTGTGTCAAAGTCGCTGCCCCTTTGCACCTTTTATTTTGAACCTGTAGCGAAATCGCTACACTTTGCTGCCTTGCATTTTGAACCTGTAGCGAAATCGCTACACTCTTGCATTTTATATTTCGGACTTGTAGCGAAATCGCTACACTTTCTTGACTTATCACTTTTTCTTTGCTTTTGCCAGCGAAATTGCAACATGTAGCGAAATCGCTACGCTTTCTTCACTTTGCTGCTTTGCCTCCAACATGTCGCGAAATCGCGACAGTTTTCATGAACTTTCTCTCTCCTCCTTTTTGTCGCGATGTCGCGACACTTTGCGCCCTTAGTGCTTTTCTTCTGAAACTGTCGCGATATCGCGACACTTTCTCATGCACTTTCTCTCTCATCCTTTTTGTCGTGAAATCGTGACAATTTTGCTTGCGCCTTCTCTCTCCTCAGCCATGTCACGAAATCATGACAATTTTGCATGCATTTTCTCTCTCCTCCGTTATGTCGCGATATCGCGACAATTTGGCATGCATTTTCTCTCTCCTCGGTTTTGTCGCGAAATCACGACAGAAAACATGTCGCGATATCGCGACAGTTTTCTTCCTTGTATTTTTCTGCAAATTTTTGGATCTGGGTCCCCTCTCGTTTTCCTTGAAATTCACCGCACTTGATCCGACCGACCTCTCGAACTGCCTCAACTGCACCATTCTGTCTGTGTTGACAACAATGACAATACTTTTGCAATGCTTTTGCTGCACCTTGCTCAACAATCTCCCCCTTTGGAATTGTTGGCAACACACTGTAACCTTGCTCAATTTCTTCTCCCCCTTTGCCAATAATACCAAAGGGCTGCTGCAGACTCCCCCTGAGTCTATGCACAACATTCTCAGGCATAATGCTCCCCCTGAGAATGTGTTCCCCATAGCTAGTCAGTGCTTGGGAAGGGTGACTACTCCCAACTTACCCCTAAGGTATTCAAAAACTTCCTTGGGCAAAGGTTTGGTGAATATGTCTGCTACTTGCTCTGTAGTTGGAACAAACTCCAATTTGACCTCTCCTTCTGCAACCTTATCCTTCAAGAAGTGATACCGGATTGCAATATGTTTGGTGCGGGAATGCATGACCGGATTCTTTGAAATGTTGATTGCACTAGTGTTATCACATTTGACTGAAATGGGCTCAGTGAAGTGAATACCTAGATCTTTCAATGTTTGTCTCATCCATAGTATTTGTGTACAGCATGTTGTTGCTGCAATGTATTCTCGCCTCGGCTGTGGATAGAGAGACTGATTCTTGCTTCTTACTGTGCCATGCTACCAATTTATCTCCAAGAAAAAATGCTCCTCCACTTGTACTTTTTCTGTCATCAATACATCCTGCCCAATCAGCATCAGAATAGGCAAAAAGAGTGAAATATTTTCCTTTTGGATACCATAGTCCATACTCCATAGTGCCCTTGAGATACCTGAAGATCCTTTTCACAGCTGTTACATGAGTTTCTTTTGGACTAGCCTGAAATCTTGCAACCATGCAAACTGCCTGTAAGATATCCGGTCTTGTGGCTGTCAAATACAGCAGGCTCCCAATCATAGATCTGTACATTGTTTGATCAACATCTGGAGATTTATCATCCTTGCTCAACTTGCAGCTTGTTGTCATGGGGGTGCTCACCGGCTTACTATCTTCCATGGTGAACTTTTTCAACATTTCTTTCACATATTTAATTTGAGAAATAAAAATCCCTTTTTCGGTTTGATTAACTTGCAATCCAAGGAAATATGAAAGTTCACCTATCATAGACATTTCAAACTCTTTCTGCATTTTGTTTGCTATGTCTTTGCATGATTCATCATTGCTGCTCCCAAAAATTATATCATCTACATAAACAACAAGGACAATGAAATTGCCATTTTCAGTTTTCACATATAAATTGCTATCCACCATACCTTTCTTGAATCCTTGCTTAGTGAGATAGCTGTCCAATCTTGCATACCAAGCTCTAGGTGCTTGTTTCAAACCATACAATGCTTTCTTCAGCTTGCAAACAAAGTTAGGATTATCACAAAGTTGAAAACCATCAGGCTGTTCAATATATACTTCTTCTTCAAGATTTCCATTCAGAAATGCTGATTTTACATCCATCTGATAAACCTTGAAATTCTTATGAACTAGCCTAAAGCCAAAAATAGTCTTATTGCTTCAAGTCTGGCCACAGGTGCAAAAGTCTCTTCAAAATCAATCCCCTCAACTTGAGCATATCCTTTGCAGACTAATCTTGCTTTATTCCTTACAACCTGTCCGTCTTCATTCAATTTGTTTCGAAATATCCATTTAGTACCAATTATGTTTTTATTTTCGTGCCTTGGTACTAATTCCCAGGTATTATTTTTCTCAATTTGATCTAGTTCTTCATTTACTGCCTCCATCCAACTTTCATCTCGTGCTTGCTTCAATAATATTTTTGGGCTCAATACTCGGATAACAGAGAATAGTTATTTACTACTCTTCTTCTTGTCTCGAATGCCAACCGTAGGGTCCCCAATAATCTGCTTCTTTGGGATGATTTTTCTCGCCACCGCCTGTTCTCGAATTTCCTGTTTTCTTCTCTTTCCAAATCATCTCGAATCTGATTTCGTCTCTCTTCCTTTTCTTGATCTTCATCTTCTTCAATAAATTCTTCATAGGTTGGGTAGTTTTCATTATTGCTGATTTCTTGTTTCCTGCCTTCATCAACCTTCACATCCGCACTCTCCACAATTTTCTTTAGTCTTTTGTTGTAGCATGTGTAAGCTTTACTTTTTGTTGAGTAACCAAGAAAGATACCTTCATCAGCTCTATCTTCGAATTTGCCAAGATTGGCTTCAGTCCGTTTAATGTAACACTTGCTGCCGAACACTTTGAAGTATTTTGCTGTAGCCTTTTTGCCAAACCACAGTTCATAAGGTGTTTTGCTTTCATGCGGCCTTAACATACACCTATTCTGAATATAGACTGCAGTATGAACTGCCTCTTTCCATAACCTGTCAACAATTTTGCTCTCTGTTAACATGGTCCTTGCCATTTCCTGCACAGTTCTGTTCTTTCTTTCAACTACTCCATTCTGCTGAGGTGTTCTTGCTGCTGAAAACTGTCTTCTTATTCCATGTTTTTCACGTAATTCGGCAAACTCATTTGAAATAAACTCTCCTCCTCTATCAGATCTCAAGCATTTAATTCTTTTTCCGGAGTGATTCTCAACAAGATTTTTGAAGGTTTTAAACATCTCAAAGGCTTCGATTTCTGTTTCGTAAAGAGTACCCATGTCATTCGGAAAAATCATCTATACACAAGATAAAATATTTGTATCCATTTATGCTTTCCTGTCCTCATGGGTCCACACAGATCGGTGTGAATCGGCTCTAACGGCTTGCTTGTGAAATACTCTTTTGCTTTGAAAGTAGATCTGGTTTGCTTCCCCTTTTGGCATGACTCACAAATGTTGTTTGATGGTTTACCAATAGTGGGTATGTCTCTTACAGCTCTTTTCGAGCTGATTTTTACCAGATTATCAAAGCTTATGTGACCGAGTCTTTTGTGCCACAACCAATTTTCTTCTTCCCCGTCCAACCAAGCAAGTTCCTTCTGAAGTCTCCGAGAGAGTATACAAATTTCCAGAAGTTCTCAGTCCAATGGCTATTAACTTTCCATTTTTTGTCTTTCTTACTTCACAGCCCTCCTTCTTGAAAATTACTTCATGACCTCTGTCACAAATCTGACTTACACTCAGTAAGTTATGCTTCAGTCCTACCACAAAAAGAACTTCCTTAGAGTTGATTTTACCGTCACTTAACTTAACTGATCCTTTACCCACTATCTTTGCTCCATCATTGTTTTCGAATTTTATAGAACCACCTTCGTATGTCTGTAGCTTGTCAAACTTCTGTTTGTCTCCTGTCATATGACTGGAGCATCCACTGTCCAGAATCCAAGGTGCAGATTTATTCTGGGCTTTGAGGGCTGTTTGAACGATCAGAGATTCCTTGTCTTTCTTCGGTTGCTCCTTTTCTTTCCACTGTGATTTGACAGCAGATCTGGTCACTTGCTTTACCTTCTCCCTTTCATTGGCTTGTGACAGTTTTTCGAGAAATTTTCTGTTCTATTTTGATCCAGTTGATTGATACTTTCTTCCCTGGTATTTATTTCCTGCAAAAAGAGCTATGACAATTCCTTGCAATATGTCAGAAGTTATGACAGTTATAACATTCTACAAAATAATCTATCAAAGGAGAAAAAATATTTCTACTAGTAAAATTTCTTTGTTTTACATTATATCTACAACTTGAGATTTTATGACCATATGCATTGCATTTAAAACAATAACCAGAAAAGGAACGAGTGTACCTGGGTAATGGTTGTTGCCATGTTGTAGTAGGAGCAATGGGTCTTCTTCTTCTTTGATATGTGACTTTGGTAAATCCATCATTTGCAGATCTCCTTTCAAGCTTGGACTTATTGCTTTCTTTTGCATGATACTGTTTATCTTGATCAACCTTGATCTTGTCTTTATTCCTAATTGGTTCTACAGTTACAGCCTTTGAGTCCTTTGAGGATTCTCCTTCATCAAAGCCTAAACCAAATTTGATACCCGTAGGCCTTTGATCATTTAACATTTTATTCAGCTTCGCAGAACTGTCTTCAAATTTATGATGACAGCTCAGTTTTCGATTCATCTCTTCTAGCTGCAATCTTAATCCAACTATGTCTTCTTCTAGCTTGTTGCACTCATTTATTTTCACGGTTAGTTGTGCTTCAAAATCTTTAGACTTTTTCTTATATTCTTCAGTTTGTACTTTCAAACTGATTATTAAATTGCTAGCATCCTCAAATTTCCTTGAAATATTTTTATTTCTTTTCCTTTCTGCACTTAACTCTTCAAGTGCAACAACCAACTCACCTTCCAGATCTATCTCAGCCTCATCCTCTAATTTTTCTTCACATTCCCCGGGTTTCTTCTCGTTCTCTTGTTCTTCAAAAGCCATGAACAAGGCTTCACCAGCTTTCTTCTTCCGAGTCCTCACCGGAACTATCTTCAGAAGAGTCAATATTCTTTGAAATGAAGCTTTTCTTCTTGAAGTTCCTTTTTCTAAACTGTGGTTTCTTTTTCCAGACATTTCTTTCTTGGTGTGTCCCTTCATCACTTCTATTTTTCTCATTCATTGGGCATTTTGCTGCAAAGTGCCCGATGCCTCCACAGTTAAAGCACTTGAACGACAGCTTACCTCTGTACTTTCCTTTTCCCTTTACCAATTTTCTAACAAAATTTGCTTTAGTTTCATCTCGTAGATTCTTCTTCCTCGTATTCTTGTTTAGATTTTATATTTTTCTCGTGCTTGAAAAGTCGCTTCTCTGTCTGAGGGCTTAGTTTGTCCAATCCTCATTTCATATGCTGTTAGAGAACCATGCATTTCATCCATACTAAAAAAATTTAAATCTTTTGCTTCTTCTATGGCAGAAACCTTTGCATCAAACCTTTTATTTAGAGTTCTTAGTACCTTCTTCACAACGATTGCATCTTCCATTTCTTCCCCGAGTCCTCTTATTGCATTGATGATTCCATTTACTCTCAGCAGATAGGCTTCAATGTTCTCATCATCGGTCATCTTTAATGCTTCGAACTGGGCACGATGTGTTTGCAGCTTAGCTTCCTTGATTTTGCTATCTCCTTCATGAATGCTTTGCAGTTTGTCCCATATGTCTTTAGCAGATTTGCAGCTCATGGTGCGTATCAACTCACTGTCTACTAATCCACACATAATAGCATTCTTGGCTTTTGAGTTGTTCTCAAACTTTTTCTTCTCAGCCGCATCTCGTTGGAGGAACAGTGGGTATGGTGTATCCATTTTCAACAGATTCCAAAATGTCATAACCCAATGCACATAGATAAGTCTGCATCCTCAGTCTCCGTAAAGAATAATTTGTTCCATCGAACAGAGGAGCTTTGTTAGAAGAAAAACCTTCACCACCGGCCATTGTGTTTATTCCAAGATCACCTTAGCTGATTAAGCTTGTACAGGTGCCTGGCTCTGATACCAATTGATATTCTCACAATGACACTGAGAGGGGGGGTGAATCAGTGTAACTATTTAAAATATTGAATCTGCTATTCTTAAAACTTAATACTGCTAGCTTAAAAACAAATAAAGCAAATATAGCACAAGAGCATCACACAACACAGGATTTAACGAGGTTCACCAATGTGGCTACTCCTCAAAAATGACTGGTTTGGACTACAATCCAAATCCAGTCTTTGCAAGGATTCTTTCTTTACAAATGATTCTCCAGCACCCACTGGAAGGAGCACCAACCCCTGATTTTTTTGCTGTAATAGATAGGAGCACCAACTCCTTTTACCAAGCACCAACTTGGATTTCAAATTTTAATAAAATATTGACATAGAAATGCCTTCTCTATTGCAAGACCTTGACTGGTCCTTAGCTCATTCAATTTTGTCACAGAAGCATAAAAAGAATAGTTACAATCTCAGTATCTTCTTTTTCACAGTCAAAACCTCTCTACCGATTTTTCAATAAAATTGCATTCAAGTTCAGGTTCTTGTTCTTTCACTATGCTTCGAACAACACCCTTTCCACAACCTTCTCTCTTTTATTTATTTTTCATGAATATTCACGGTTGCAGTAACCTCCTACTGTGCTTGTTCGAGTCTTTTTATATGATTTTCTCGAATGACTCAATTTTTAAAACGGCTCGACTTTCCCTCCTAATTTCCATGCATTCTCGGCTACGGTCAATGTGTCAAACCCACTCTGACATGTTCTCCCTTTTAGCCGCTTTCTTTCTGACTCACTCTGACAATCTGACAGCCTTTTTCTCTGCACATTCTGACAGTCTTTTTCTCTGCACTTCCTGACAGCCTTATAGCGCGTTTCGAAGCTCTCTGATTCTTTTCTTCCAAACTATATGAAACTGCTCTCTTAACGCTTTTGCACTTTCTGATGACACTCTTTTCTATACTCTTCGATCCTTCTATTCTACCTACAACTATCGTATCTGATATGCACAACCATCGAGAGGATTTCTTGTTTGAAGAGATTATCTGGAATACTGCGCTTATGACAGCTTGCAGCATCACGGCCCTGCAATAGCTATTCTTTTATTAAATGCATTGCATCGTAACTTCCCTTGTCACTCCAGTTAACAGTTGTAGTATTTTCTCTAATCTTTCCCCAACACCTGTCACTGGGAACTGTAGATCTAACTCTAGTTAACTCTACGTAACTGGCGCTATTTTGACACCTGTCACAGTGCATGCATTTTTGGCCTTTTTCTCGCCAAAATGTTACCTGTCACGATATCGCGACGTTTTTCGCCTCCTGGACCTTCTCTCTGCATGCACCCATGAAAATGATACATGTCGCGAAATCGTGACACTTTTCGCTTTCCAGCACCTTGCTCCGCTTCCACCCTGAAAATGAAACATGTCACGAAATCGTGACACTTTTCGCTTTTGCTGACGTCATCTTCAAAGTTGTCACGAAATCGTGACGCGCTTTTCTTCCACCTTGTCACGAAATCGTGACACTTCTCAGTTTTGCTGACGTCATCCTCCGACTTGTCGCGAAATCGTGACGCTTCTGGCCTCCGTACAATTCTTTCTTCATGCAGCCGCGAAAACCTTACTTGTAGCGAAATCGCTACACCTTTCTGACTTAACATTTTTCTTTGCTGCGGTTTCCAAAAATCTAACTTTGTTGGCTTGGTGTTTCCTCTTGCTTCGACTTGCTGATCTCAAGACTTGTAGCGAAATCGCTACCCCATTGTGTTTTGTGTTTTGCACTTGTAGCGAAATCGCTACACCTATGCCCCTTGCTTTTCAAACTTGTGTCAAAGTCGCTGCCCCTTGCACCTTTTATTTCGAACCTGTAGCAAAATCGCTACACTTTTCGCCTTGCATTTTGAACCTGTAGCGAAATCGCTACACTCTTGCATTTTGTATTTCGGACTTGTAGCGAAATCGCTACACTTTCTTGACTTATCACTTTTTCTTTGCTTTTGCCAACGAAATTGCAACATGTAGCGAAATCGCTACGCTTTCTTCACTTTGCTGCTTTGCCTCCAACATGTCGCGAAATCGCGACAGTTTTCATGAACTTTCTCTCTCCTCCTTTTTGTCGCGATGTCGCGACACTTTGCGCCCTTAGTGCTTTTCTTCCGAAACTATCGCGATATCGCGACACTTTCTCATGCACTTTCTCTCTCATCCTTTTTGTCGCGAAATCGTGACAATTTTGCTTGCGCCTTCTCTCTCCTCAGCCATGTCGCGAAATCGTGACAATTTTGCATGCATTTTCTCTCTCCTCCGTTATGTCGCGATATCGCGACAATTTGGCATGCATTTTCTCTCTCCTCGTTTTGTCGCGAATCGCGACAGAAAACATGTCGCGATATCGCGACAGTTTTCTTCCTTGTATTTTTCTGCAAATTTCTGGATCTGGGTCCCCTCTGTTTTCCTTGAAATTCACTACACTTGATCTGACTGACCTCTGAACTGCCTCAACTGCACCATTCTGTCTGTGTTGACAACAATGACAATACTTTTGCAATGCTTTTGCTGCACCTTGATTCCATGTTGTTCAAATAAGTCTATAAATTCATTTGAGGTAAATTCTCCTCCTCTATTAGATCTCAAATAATTAATCCTCTTGTCAGTTTCATTTTCTACCTGTTCTTTAAATGCTTTGAATTTTTCAAATGCTTCTGACTTATCTTTTAGGAAAGCTACCCAAACCATTATGGAGTAATCATCTATAAACAATATGAAGTAACTCTCACCCTGAATACTCTGTGTTTTGGTAGGACCACATAGATTAGTATGTATTAGACTTAATGGCTTAGATGATATACATCCCTTTGATTTAAATCTTGTTCTAGTTTGCTTTCCATGTTGACAAGGTGCACATATTGTGTTTTGTGGCCTTTTTAGTTTGGGAAAATATCTGATAGCCTGCTTATTGCTTATATTAACTATGTTTTCAAAATTCAAGTGATCCAATATTCTCTATCACAACCAAATCTCATCTTATTGTGATAGAAAGCACTTTTCCCTTTGATCTCACTAAGCATGTATAGATTGTTTGGAGTTGTTGCATTTGCAATGACTTTTCTAGTTTCTGATTTTCTTATCTCATTCCTATATGGGTGAAATGTAACCATATGACCTTGATCAAAAAGTTTAATTACACTCAATAGATTATGTTTTAACCCTTTGACATATAGAATATTTTTTGTTCTTATTTTCCCATTATCTAGACTTAAATTTCCTCTTCCACCAATTTTTGTTGATCCATTATCACCAAAACTTACTGATCCTCTATTGGTTTATTTTAATAAAACAAATTTATTTTTGCCTTCTATAATGTGTCTAGAGAAACCACTATCAAGATACCATTGTTCTTCTTTATCCTGATCATGAAGGGATATTTGAACTAAAATTGATCTAGCCTCTTCATATCCCTTTTTCTCTTTCCTAGTTGTTGAAATTGTTTTTCTTTTACTAGACTCAAGAAGTATCATTTTACACCATCTAGATTTGTGCCCAAAATTATTGCATTTCTAAAATATAATATCATTATCCATAAGAGGTGCAAAATAATTGAAATTTCTATTGACATTATTTTTTGCATAAACAATGTAGTGTACAACTCTATGACCATATTTGTTATAAGAAAAATAATAGCCATGGAAGAAATTATGTAACCTATTTGGATGCATTTGATATTGTGGTTGAGTAATTCTCCCTTTGTGATTAAATATCATCCAAGGTTATTCTTCTTTGCTTTCTTCCTTCCTGATATTTTTTCCTTTTGGAGTATACTTTATTTTCCTATATTTGTTTGAAGTTTTTGCTTCTTGAAGACTTGACTCTTCTTTCTGTTTTCCATATCTTGTAGTACCTTGGTCCTTTCAAATACATTCCTTAGATAAACAATTTCTACTTCTAATATTTCACTTTATGTTTCTCTTGCTCTTAATAGATCTGTCATGTCCTGCTCAATATTCTTTCCCTCTTTTGTCTTTTTCTTGAGTTTTATGAGACTTTGTAGAAGTTCCATCTTTGCTTATTCATCCGTTTAAATTTATTCCTTCAAGCTTGAGTTCTTTTCTCTAATTCCTTTCCAAATTCTTGAGAGTAGTAAAGAATTCCTCTTTTACATCAACCATGGTCTCTTCTTAATTTTTTGAAGTCATGTGTATTTCTGATGGATCCTCCTCCAAGTTGTTAGTCTTTTCATGGAGATACCCACTCTGATACCAATTGAATAACATGTGCTTATATTGATAGGGGGGTGAATAGTATAAGATAAAACTTTTTTCTTTTCAATCCATATGATAATACCAGTAACATTGAAGCAATAAACAACACACAAAGTGTAGACACTAAAAATGGGTCAATCTGATTGTGCTACCATAAGTAGTGACTTTGTAACACACCAAGGCCCCTAGGTCAGCCCTCAGGAGGTATACAGTGGTTATAACCACTGAATGCAAGTTTTTGAAAGGTTCTATGCCACTTTTGGCATCTTTTGGACACCCTGCTATGATTCATGCCACCCTGGGATGAATACAAAACCTATTCATCCCACCCTGGGGCGAATAGTAGCATTCACTCTGAGGTGGAGCGAATAGCAAGTTTGGTTTGCAAAAAATCAAAACTAGACAAATGGTGCCTACCAATGGTTATATTTTTGGTCCATAACAGCTAGGATATCAGGGCATGTAACATCTTAATTCTCCAACCCATAGGGAGGCCAATTTGGGAGATTCTCTTCTCCCTCTAATGCATGCCACCCTGGTGGCCAAGTGGCACCTCATGCCTCGCATGCCCTTGCATGCCTTTTGACCCTTGAAATCTCCTTAGGCTATAAAGTGGAGATATTTTCCACATAAAAGAGGGAGTATTTTTAGGTTTATGCAACAGAGTGCTGATAAGATTTATTTCCACCTTTTGTGCCCATTTTCCCTTAGAATATCTACCTAGCGAAGGAGGTTCGGGAGTGAACTAGTAGGCACAATTTGTTACATAATCATACAATCTGAGTGAAATTCTTAACCAAATTTAATGAAAAAACATCTCATAGGGTTTTGAATCATTCTAAACTAGAATTGGTGGTAAAATTAGGTAGATTCTACGGGCACCACACCCCATAGTGCCCCCTAATATATGATAGTCCTATTCAATCCACCCCAAAATGAATAGAAATATGTGCATTTTTTTTTAATATTTTTAATTAGATATTTTATACATGCTTATATTATTTTGCAGTTCAAATTTTATATAATTCTGAGTTATATTGGCTGAGATATTGCATTTTTAGTGTTTTGTAGGGTCTCTTGTAGGTATCCGACGGTCATCTGAGAGAAAACCCAAACTGTGATTTATCTCACAAATCTAATCAAATGGGTTTTCTTAGAATAGTATTTTATGCATTCTGTCCAATTTTCATGTGTTTTGGATATGCGTAGGATAGGAAATTTCTTGCTTTGGGTTTTGTAGGTTGCGAATGTTGCCCTAATTTTGAAATGTGCTTGGATGCAATTTTGACATGATTTCTAGTGATATCTTCCTAAAATATATTATTCTACATACCTATTTTGTATTTTTTCATTTGGATTTGGTCTGATGCATTTTCTAGTTATTAGCTATTTTACCCCTATGGGGATTGCATGTTTTTTACCATACGCACTCACTATTTGACGATTCTAGTTTCCTTGTGTGTAGTTTTAGATTATTACAGTGCATTGGGAGGCAAACTAAGACATCATAGATCAAAGACACAAGTAGTGATAACTTTGGCCTGCCCACTTCGATTGTGGGTACGAGGAAAGACATTGGATGTGCACCCAAATTCCTTGAGAGATTTGACCTTTGGGCACCCGATTTGTAAAAATTTGTATCACCCATTTTGATCCCTCAATGGGATGCATTGTAACCCATAATTTTGGATCATTTTGATTAATAATAGATACACTCATTTTGCTTTACTTCTTGTTAGTTGTTATCTTCCCATTTTGTTTGCATGCTTCTATTTGGTGCTCGTTAGCGATAGGGCATATATACATACATTTTTTATATTTATTTGGTGCATTATTTTTCCCTACTTAAGTGGTGATCATGGTGGGATCTAGTCCCTTTTGCTTTAGGTGAAGTTTGGATTTCATTTTAAATATTTTTATGTTGTAGGTGCTAGTCGTTCTGGATTGAAGCGAACTCTGGCCTGCTATTCGTGCCCCCATAGGGTGAATGTGAATTCGCCTCACCCTAGATCAAATGCAGACCTTCTATTCATCACACCCTAGGGAAAATAGAAAATAAAGAGCCTTCGAAGTAGAATTTCAAAAATAGCATGTTTGGCAGTGATAAGGTAGGTCCCTGATTTCTCCATCTCCGTTTTGCATTTATAGAAACTATTTATTTCTAGTATTATTTGGTTTTTCTCGCATCTTGCTTGTTTAGAAATATTAGAAGGTCATTCCCATTTTTCTTAAACACAAAATAACAAAAACATATAAAGGAGAAAAATCAAAACAAATTTAGAGTAGGAATGCATCTCTATGGTTTGCTTGCTTGTAGCTTACCCAATGGGTAGGCTAACATTTAAAGCTTTGCATTTCTAGTTACATTCATGAGTTATTTTTGTTACTAACCTTTTCTGAAAGTAAAATGCACTTTTATGCATGCATTTAGTGAAATATCATTGGATGCTTCTTTGCTTACTTTCTTTAAATTTAAAAGGAACCAAACACACCACGACACATTTAAATGGTAGTGATGTGGATTTCATCACCATGCACTAGTAGAGTTTGAAAAGGTGTCTTTCATCATCACAAATACCATGTACCTTGTTCTTTTCCAAGGTTGGTTCCAAGATCCATCATAGCTCGTGGGTTATAGCACGTATTTCTCTTTAGAGAGGTATATCGCAGACTACGGGTGAACTGGATGAGGAACTGGTAGGACCTGTGCTCCCTAGCCATGTGTGGACTTCATTACCACATATTGTAGGTAGGATTACATGACCTGGATTTCATCACCATGTTATCAAGTTGTGAGAATATAGGTGAAATCCAATTAAACACAAAAATATCATCCAACAAGTTTTCAAACACATGATACAAGGTCATTCTTTACAAACAACACATCTGAAACACACAAAACAATTTAGGGATTCACATCTAAAACTTAAACAAGATAATCATCTATCTTATTGAGTGTTTCTTTTCTTGTTTGTTGTTTCATCAAAAATTTGTAAATAAGACAATCACTTAGGTTTTTATCGAGATGTGCAATGGTGCACACCTGAAACCAAGCCCAATTAAGGGTGGAAGATGTGGAGAGTATATTAGGAGACATGAGCAATCTCTGCTATAGCCCTAGGGACTTGGTCATACCTCCCTAGTGAGCTTCTACTCCACCTAGCCCTATGATAGCCAGGCATGAGCCTCACCTTCGAGAGTATCCCATACAGGACACCCCAAATGATGATGGACATTACTTGGGAGAATATTCCCAGTATATCGATGTATCACAGGCCTTATTTGATGAAATGCAACAGCATGCTAAAGTGCTAATAGTCAGAGCGGTGCCAGGTCTGACACACCTATTCATAGGTAGGAGCATGACTTCACACATTGGTCGAAGCAATTCAATGTGACTTTTCCTCTACGATGCCTTGATAGGATACAATAGATTAGGCAACTCGACGGGTATGACACTCATTACTCAGGGTAGGCCAATTCCACCCTACCCTTCCTCATCCATGAAGGAAGACATCAGGAAATCCTAGATTTTCCTCAGGAGTAATATTTTTTGTATGCCTGATGTGCCTCTATGCCAACTGAGTATAATGAGCATTTTTTCAAACTCTAACCTCAAGTTAATGTAGTGAAACTTGAGTGAGACAAGCACCTGATAGATATCATAGATTATCTTGAACAAGGTCAGCCCTAAGGTGAGACTCCTAGGCCCCATAGGCCTTACACTATGGATCAAATCAAGCAAGCATTTGCAAAGTACATGGAACACCAATCTCAGTTCAAGTAGCTTCGGTAAGACAAAGAATAACTAGACTGCTTGCATCAACTTAAGAAAGAAATACTAGAATTGAAAACCAACGAGTTGTTCCAAAAGACTCTACGAGAGAGGGTTCCTACTCCCAAGACATATGGGTAGGAAGTCCATCTGAGATAACCCATGGTTTTTAGAGAGAGGTCTCCTAGACCTTACCTGGCACTACCTCTTAGGCATTCTAGGTCATATTGGGACTTACCTCAGAGATCAGATATAGGATTCCCACAACGGGTGAACACCCCTCTTTATAGACTGGCTCGAGAGATGCCTTATGGGGATTATGATGAGCATGATCCAGAGATAGAGTATTTTGAGATGCCTTATCAAGATAGGGGGGATGAGAGGCCACCACCCCACACTAGGTTGGAGGCTCCTAAACCTCCACCATAATATGTGAGTAAGAATGAGGAGATCAAGTCCTCAGATCTATATAAAGAGTTGCTAGAGCACCTAGAGTCAGTAGAGAACAAGACCTCTAGGTCTGGGTCTTAGAAGCCCATCATGTACTAGCTATGTAGTCAACCCATCCATACTTTAGTGCCTGCACCTCCCTATCCATAGTAATTCAAGTTGCCTCAGTTGGCTATGTTTAAGGAAGAAGAGGATGTGCAAGAGCATATCACCAGATTTTTTGGCCAATGCTTCGACATTCATGATGATGATGCTTTGCTTTTATGGATTTTTGTGACTATACTTTCAGGCCCCGCATCATATTGGTTTTACCAGATCCCTAAGCATAGCATCTGCACCTTGGATTAGCTTGCAGATGTGTTCCAAGAATACTTCACCTTCAATACCATGAGAAAGGCGACATTGGCCAACGTAGCCGGGTTGAAGCAATATGAATATGAGTCAATAATGAACTATGGCAATAGGTGGTAAGCCTTGCTTGCCAAGCTACCTTATTTTATCCCCATGTTAGATCTAACTTAGATGTTTTCCAAGAGCTTCCTAAAGCCCATATCCATGTTGTTGCAACTATAACAATATACCACTCTTGAGGATGCCCTGGTGCAAGCCAATACCATCAAAGAAATCAAGATCCAAGAGGGGAAATTGTGAAGCCTCACAAGGAGTGGAACAAGAACACCCAGAGTACCCCAACACAGTTTAAGCTAGCAATAATGAATTAGGTTTCCCTTAGTGTCCTGGGGTCAGCGCAATCCATGCTACCTCAAAAGCCTAATTATCAGGCTATACACTAGGACTATACTAAGGATAATCAGAATAGTCAAGGGTATAATCAATAGTGTCATCCCAAGAGATATTTTATGCCCCTTGTAGAGTCCATGGAATTATTATTTGAGTGCCTCCTAGTGGTAAATTCGATCAATCTGCCTGATAGTCGACCTATCGACCCGAATGGACCCAAACCCAAAGGGTACAGAGAAGACCTATATTGCAAATTTCATAGGAAAAATGGGCATGATGTGAACATGTGCTACAAGTTTAAAAACTTGGTCCAGGACATGATCGATAGGAAAATCCTACAGGTGGACAACCCTATCGTACAAAACAACCAACAGATGGAGGTCTTCAAATATCCCTTGCCTGCCAATGCAGAGAAAGCCAAGCCAATGCCCCAAGTGAATGAGGAATGCTCCCCCTTAGCAAGGATATTTTTGCATGATTAGCATCATCATGATGAATAGGCGATACCCAAGTCCAGTCGCATCACCTACAACTCAAGGTGATGTCCCTTCGATTTCACAGTAGCCACCGCATCCTCTGTCGAGTCTCCCACCTAGGCTCATGGCCACCATTAAGAGTAAGCTCACTCAAAGATTAAGAACCACATCTGCCTAGCTCTCCATGTACAAGCTAATTCAACAATCGTAGCCTCATAGAGAGGCTTTTCTGGATATCCTAAATGCCATTGAGCTTCAACCTCAAGAGTCTAACTCTTTTAATAATTTTGTGGGGCACGTCAGAAAGTGCACTAAACTGGTAATCACATTTCAAGAGAATGAGCTAAAATTGGTTGCACATAATATGGTGGACCCTCCCTTGCACATCGTTGCATGCATAAATGAGACAACATACAAGAGAGTGTTGATAGAAACAGGGTCTTCTAGCAATATCATCACTACAATAGCTATCAAGCATTTGAAGCTCTTAGTATCTCATATTGTCACATCTACTTACACCCTCAAAGTGTTTGATGATGTCATATTCTTGATAGTTGGTATGATTTTCCTACCAATTCAGGTGGGGGAAAGACCATATCAACGTTATGTCACATACTGGAGGGTGAGATGACGTACAATATCTTGTTAAGTAGACCATGTATTGGGGACATGAAGTGCATCCCTTCCATTGCTCACCAGTGCCTTAAGTACACTCATGAAGGGTAAGTTCATGTTGTCCCTATAAACCTAGAGCCCTATAAGTACTGTAACATGGTGCAACATATCCTTGAGTCAACCTTACCATTGACACACCAAGATTTTTAACCGAATAAATCTAGTCAAAGTTTGACCCACTCATCATCACATGACATACCTTCCTTATCATCGACACCTCCTTCGATGCCCACTGGATCTATGAATCCTTTTTTGAGGAACCTAGGGAAGAATCCCATTGATGAGGCCCAGTCGACCATATCCACCATCTCCATAGAGGAGATACCTAGCCCAAATGATGAAGAGCTACCAAAGGTGGTAGTGGATGACTTAGATCAGATCTCGCTCTCATCGCTCTTCTATCCGTAGCCTTAGGTGATAGTGTACTTGGCTTCCATTGGATTGGGAGAGTATATGGTTAGGGATGTTACAACTACTCCTTATACAGAGTCGATGCACGACATGGGTCAACCATGTTTTCCCATAGGCACCATCGTACCTCTAAGTGTGCCCCCTAATCAAACAAATTTTATCTATGGGGGACTAGACTATGGTATCAAACCCTACCAATAGTAGGAGGAGGATGAGGAGCCCTTTGGAGAAGACATCCACTACTTGTCTAACCTTGACTTCACCCTGAAGTATCTTGATCTATGCAATTGGTATGGTTATGGGTTAGGCTTGTATGAGAAAGGCACACAGGTCCCATTTCAACCCCAGTACTAGATACCATATGATAAGTCAATATTGGGACATAGCCACCCCTTGCCCTTGGATGTTCTAGTAGATGGCATGGAGTGCCTATGCCTAAAATACAGAGATGAGTTGGCATGATATCCCTTTGACAACCCTAATCACCTCTACTCGCTAGGGGACTATTTCACTATGCCCTTGGAAGA
Source organism: Wollemia nobilis (assembly GCA_028583015.1). Taxonomy (NCBI): domain Eukaryota; kingdom Viridiplantae; phylum Streptophyta; class Pinopsida; order Araucariales; family Araucariaceae; genus Wollemia; species Wollemia nobilis. The sequence continues at coordinate 17,455,633 of JAQPPZ010003374.1, forward strand.
CAATGACCCACCTCATGATGGTATCCAATCCTATGAGAGAGGTGAAGGTTTGCACACCCTTGCCCATGATAGTGAGGAAGAAGATCTAGTATCTCCCAATGAATGGATGACATATGATGAGTCGAACTATGGGGTCACACCGATCGACTTTGATAGTTTTGATAGACAATACGTGTAGATCATCCATTGGGATGAGAAATATGAGTACTTTTTGCACCTATTCCCATTATAAGAGCCCATTTGGTGGTGGCTTCTATCTCTCAAAGGGCAAGTTCACCCACATCCACATTGACCACCACCTGTCATTCCACCACCTTCACATCCACCCCCATAGGATGTGCTGCATCTGGAGTTTCATGGTCACCATAATCCACCTAGGGGAAATCATTCGTACATAAATATGCTTTCCATAGATATTTTTGAGCCATTACGAGATCTTAATATCCCATTAAATCCATTGCATCTTGACTTAGGGGCAATCAACTTTGATTGGGAAGATTCACCCCCATCGCCCTCTGAGTACTAGCCTTGTGATAAGATGCTACAACCATTTTGCTTCTCTCTAGGGCCAACTCATGATGTCTTCCATGTTGAGGAGGAACCCTAGGTTCCAATCAATGATATAAACCTAGCATATGAAATCCATTTGATCCCTACCCCCCATAATTTAGAAGAGGGATCACATATGTCAATCGAGCCTATGATTGACAAAGATATTGGCTCAGATTAGGAGAATCCATAGTATCTAAATTTTGGGGAGAGTCTATCCCCCAAAGAGCAAGCCTATTATATAGCCCTTCTCACCAAGAAGAAAGAGGCTTTTGCATGGTCCTACAAAGACATGTCGGGACTAGATCCAAATCTAGTCACTCACAGTCTGATGCTTGAACCTAAGCCACACCTATCAAGTAAAAGCTAAGAAAGATACATCCAATGGTGGACTTGATGGTCAAATACGAGCTACAAAAGTTGTTGAATGCCAATTTTATCATTTCTTTATACTATCAACCATGGCTATCCAACATGGTTCCTGTAAAGAAGCCATACGAGAGGATTCATATTTACACTGAATTTCAAGACCTAAAGAAAGTGAGTCCTATGGATGATTTCAATTTTCCAAGCATCGACACCCTAGTAGATGCCATAGTGGGCCATGAAATGTTATCCCTTATGGATGGTTTTTTTGGATACAATCAAATTTGTATCAATCTAGAGGACCAGCTCAAAATGGTATTCACCACACCTTGGGGGACATTTTGCTACAAGGTCATGTTGTTTGGCATTAAAAATATTGGTGCCACCTACCAGCGTTCCATGACGTACATCTTCCATGACTACATGCATAATATTTTGGAAGATTACATGGATGACTTATTGTCTTAGTCTTTGTTATGCCATGAGCATCTCAGTATCTTGTGTAAAGTTCTAGATTGCCTCATCGAACACAACATGAGATGAATCCCAAGAAGTATGTATTTGGCATCACATCTGTAAAACTCTTGGGATTCATCATTTCCAAGTGAGGCATTGAAGTGGACCCTAACAAGGTCAAGGCTATCCTCAAGATGCCTCCCCCAACCATGATCAAGTAGTTCCTAAGTCTACATAGCAATAGCGCATCCATCAAATGCTTTATAGCACAATTATTAGACAAGTGTCACCCTATGAACAAGTTGTTGCACAAAGGGGTTGCATTACATTGGGATGACGAGCATCAGGAAGCCCTTGATGCAATAAAACAAAACTTGGCTTCACTACCAGTGTTGTCACCACCCAGCCTAGGAGTGTCATTCCACTTATATATCTCAGCCACTGATATTGCATTGGGTGCCATGTTAGCCCAAAACAATGAATTGCATAATAGACCACTTACTATCTCAGCTGCACCCTGGTCAATTATAAGATCAAGTATGCATATGTTAAAAACTATGCCTAGTGGTGGTTTTCACCACCAAGAAGCTACGTCATTACATGCTTAGCCATACCACATATATTGTATCTAAATAGAATCCATTACGATACATGATGAGTCACACTTATCATAGTAGTCGCACGATGAAATGGATCATGTTGTTGATGGATTTTGACCTTGATTTCATTGGAAAAAAATCAATCAAGTGTCAGGTCATCACCGATCAACTCGTAGAGGATCCTCTCTAGGATGATCAACCTCTTAGCATGGATCTTCCTAATGATGGGGTCTTCCAAATATCAGAATTGTCATATTTTGACGAGCCTAAAGCGCAAGCATACATGACCCTATTTTTCAATAGTTCCAAATGCGAGCAAGGGGTGGCACAAGAATCATGTTTTTCACACCGCATGGGGCTCCCATACCCCTATCATTTAAACTTGATTTCCTATGTAGCAACAATAATATCGAGTACGAAGCCTTGCTTATAGATATTCAAATGACTATCATCATGAACATCACAAAGCTAAGCATTTTTGGTGACTCCTTGCTCATTGTTAACTAGGTCAAGGGGATATTCCAATGCAAATGCCCAGTCTTGCAAGCCTATAAGGCCCTTGTGGATAAATTCTTGGAAAAATTAGAATGGTACAACATCGAGGCACTCCCTTAATCATCTAATAATTTTGAGGATATGATGGCCTCCCTCGGGTCCTTAATTCTGCAATACCCTATGGATAAAATGACAACCATTCGGGTTAAAATGCTCTCACAATCTGTGATTGACCATGAGAACGATCAAGTCATGCCAACAATCCAATTGATTCAAATTGAACCTCACCAAGAGATATTCTTGCACATTCATGAATGCTTGAACCAAGTTGATTTGGGGACTTTGTTCTCTCAAGCCCCTTTTGATAGAAGCACAACACTATTCTTACAAGTTATTTCCCACTCAATATTCTCTAGGGATGAACTTCAAGAGGGGCATGTCGTTCATGCACTCGAGTCTTCTTTACAACAGGACTAGTCAACACAAATAAGGGAATACCTAAATCTTGGTAACCTCCCTCCTAAAAGAACATTTATACAAAAGGTAATAAAATATGTCTTGATAGGAGATATTATGTATCATTAAAGCTATGAAGGGATCATCATTCGCTACTTAGAGCATCAAGAATTGGCTTGGGAAATCTCCCAAGTGCACAACGGTACATGTAGTGGCCATTTTAATGGCATGGCCATCACTAAGTGCATTCTTAACATGGGCTATTATTGGCCAACTTGATAGCGAGATTATTGTACATATGTGAGGAAGTGCATGAAGTGTTAGTATCATGCCAATTTGACACACGTACCTTCTTAGGCCTTGCAAATGATCCAATCGGTATGGCCATTTTCATAGTGGGGGTTGGATTTAATCGAGAAAATATTCCCCATGTCCTTGAGCTATCACATGTTTATCATAATGGCTATCGAGTATTTCACTAAGTGGGTGGAAGTAATTACCCTTACCATTATGATAGGGCCCCACATCACGGAGTTCCTATTGCATAATATCATTTGTCATTTTGGTATTCCATCCAAGATCATTTCAAATAATGGGACATCATTTAAAAAAAATATGTGCGTGATTTGATGGCAAAGTATAACATCCAACACATTTTTTCGATGCCCTACTATTTGCAAGCAAATGGGCAAGCAGAGGCTTCCAATAAAACATTTAGTACCATTCTTAAGAAAATTGTTAGAAAGAATCACATAGATTGGCATACCCAAATACCCCTTGCTCTATGGACCTATCGCACTAGTATTCGGACACCCATTGGGGCTACTCCATTTTATCTAGTGTATGGCATCGAGGTGATGATGCCTCTAGAGATCGAAATGCCATATTTGTGCATATCCATGCAAGAGTTCATCAACGAAGATACCGTGTCGTAGGTTCACCTATATTAGCTTACGCTGCTTGATGGATGTCGTATTAATGCTCTCAAGCACCTACACATTTACCAAGAGTGACTTAAGAGAGACTACAACATGAATGTCTACCTTCAAGACTTTCAGGTTGGTGATCTTATTCTGAAAGAAAACCAACAATTCTAAGTTTTTGCCCCATCTAAGGGGCAAGTTTGCGGTAAACTGGTTAGGTCCCTATGTCATCACTAGTCAGATAGGACCCGAAACTTATCTCCTAGCCTCCCTTGAAGGTGTCGAGGATCCTAAACCCTTGAACATCCTTCATTTATAGCCATTCCATGCCTAGCATAGGATGGCCCAACCCAAATGCTCCAAGGGTGTCTATATCCCGCTTGGTCAACCTAAAATTCTCCTAGGTGGTCTAGAACCATCTAGGTCACCCCAAAATGCTCCAAGGGTGTCTACATCCCGCTTGGTCAAACCTAAATGCTCCTAGGTGGTTTAGAACCATCTAGGTCAACTAGAAAGCCCCAAAGGAATCAATAAGTCATTTGGTCTCCCCAAATGCCACAATGACCCCCAATAAGCCCGTTGGTCACATGTACATACATATATATCAATCAAAAATTCAAAAAAAAATTGCATCTCATCACACTATATCACATTGCATTCTATCATTGCTTGCATTTAGGCATCCTCATAATTTGCACTTTACATTTTAGAGTTGCTCATACATGTCTAGCACCATGATGGTACACTACTTACCGTTCACAAACGATTTTGTGAAAGTAATCATAGTTCGATGTTGTCATTGTCATTTTCACCCATATTTTTCATATTCCATATTTGTGTCCATCCCTTCACCTAATCATTTTCTTTAGAATTTCATTAGGGTTTTTGGTCACTCAACCATTTCTAGATTCTCTTCAGGTTTCATAGAAAGCTATCTTGATTTTTAGGAGGTAGAGTCTTGCTTATATTATGCCTTGTGTACATCAAATTCCAAACACAGTTAAAAATTAATAATCCAAGTTTTGTGCAAAGAAATATGAAATCCATTAAGTAGTATAGGTTAACCTAAGTGAAAAGGTCATCCTGCTCATCCCCCTGTGTGAATGGTTCAAGAATGGTGAGAGTTGAAAAAAGGACAAGCATATTTCCTACCCAATTCCCCAAATTAAAAAATGGTTTTCACCACTATCAGAAATCCTAAATTCTCAAAAAGTTGCAAACATAAAAAATTGCAAAAGTCAAAGGACAACCTCCAAAGTTTAGCATCAAAACCCTTAAAACATGCACACATCAAAAAGCACAAGAAACAATGATTCTCATTACTCAATAAATCCCTTGCTCAATATATATATATATATATATATATATATATATATATATATATATATATATATACATATACATATATATACATACATACAAAATAAACAATGATTTTAATCACTCCATATGAGCAAGTATCCCAATAAAATTGAAGAAAAGAAGGGAGTCGAACTTGAATCCCTAGAACTCTCAGCATTTGGAAAACCATAAGGTGATCCTCATTACGGGTTTGGTGGATAGCCTATCCGGCAATGGTAGTATCCTTACGCATGATGATATGTCTATCACATTAGCTTTGGCATGTGTGCAGACAAATGTTTGCATGTGTATAAGCTAGCTTTGGTAACCTAGATTGCCTAGTGGTCTAGTCCTACTAAGTATAAAATCTAGGATGGTGGCATTCATTGAGTGATCCTCAATACAGGTTTGGTTGAGATCCTGCTTGGCACTGGTGGTATCCTTATGTGTCTCACAAGAATGAACTCACTTGCACACATAGGGATATGAAGTACCTTGGTCATCCTAGAAGATTCATACCTTGTCATAAAGTCTTGCATAGTTAGTATACAACCTTTGATCACACCAGCTAGAGTGTTTGAGTCTCATAAAAACCTCACCTACATTCTTTAAATAGGTCATTTCATTTACTCCATTTCACCACATCGCAATAATGGTTTCACATTTCCATTACAAAAACAAAGAAAAGAAGCAAACACAAAGAGCGTTAATGTGTTTTGTAAGTCAATAATATCCACATAATATGTCAAATCATTAGCCACAATCCATGTTTTTAAATCATCCCAACATTTTAGTCTCACTGTGCATCCATGCATATAGACAACTACAATTAAAATAATGCCAACATACACATGCATACATGATATCCATCTCTCACCATCTCATTACATCCATATGCATACACACTAAGCATCTAACACATCATCATAAATCCATACACACATTGCATTCATACAATAAAAAATAAATGAAACACTTGATGACCATAACAAAATATCATATGTATATGGGATAAAAATATACATCATAGTTTCCAAAAATACCCATAGGCTACAATAAAGTGGGTCCTCAGACCTCACAAGGCTAAGCATCCAAACAAAAACAAAACCCCAAAAATAGTCCCATGAGTCTCTATCACCATGATCACGTAGGATTGGTGCTACAAATTATACTACCCTTAGTGGTATGGGTCCTCTGGGACCCCCCATGCTTGCTGCCACTAGCCTTATCATCCCTCCACCGAGTGGAGGACTGCACCATCTTGCTCTACCAAGATCAATGTGATCAGATGCTCTCCCTATCATCTGACAATCATCCTCCAAGCTGCACTACCTCCATCTCAAACCAATCCATGTATGCCTACCTCCACTTTCCCCATGCCTAATAGGTATCCACCACTGACTACAACCATAATACCTTTTCTTATAGCTTCTCCATATCCTTAGTGTTGGATCCCTATGACCTTGAACCCTGAGCTCTCAACTACACCCATAGGGAGGCTATCTCATCCTGATCCTCTCGAGTTTGTACCTATAGGATATCTCTCTCCTACCTAAACTTGGCCAACTCGACCTGTAACTCTACATATCTATCACCCTATGCACCCGATGGTACCTCTGCCCTAAGGTCCTCTACCGTTGTGTCATCACCCTGATCTTCCAAGTCTAGGAGATCTCCTTACTCATCACCCTCTACCTAGTCCTCCCCTGGAGCATCCAACATCACCTCATCGACCACCCCAGCTACCTCACCTCCTAGGGTCCCTATACCTCACCACTGGTGCATCACCCACCATGAGTCATACTCCCCTATGGTCTCAATGTCATCCATATCTAGAATTTTGACCAAAGGATATGAATCCTCACTCACCTCCTCCACAGGTGGCCATGCTAGAGTCCTCTCATCCCTATAGTGTCAGTACACCACTGGCTCCCAAAGAAACCCCTTTCATAGCCCAAATTGTCGCATGACCCAATAAAATGGGAAGTACTCCCGCTTGGTCCCATGTCGGGAAATCAACCATCTACCCTGCCTCACCCACTGGAGCTTCTCTCCAACATCTACCCAGACCCAATAATCCTTGTATGGTCACCATAACACCTACCCTGGTGCCAGGTGAGAGAAGAGATTAGCGTAGTGATCAACATCACCTATGAACCACCAACTCTACCCTCTCTTCTATATTATCTATCATAGGATACCATATCCTATTTCTCAGTTTTCTAGTTATGCTTGGGTCAATCAAGGTAAGACCTGTTGTCTTCCCATAGCTATGTGTTGCCACCTATAGCACTGAAATAGAAAATTGCACCCTAAATTCTTCCACTTTTGATAGCGAATCTCGTATAGCTCATCATAGAGCTATGCTAGAATGGTAGTCCCCCAAGCCATCACCAATGGCTCCTCCATAGTGCACCCTGATAGGGCAAACACCAGCTCTAGTAGGTTCCATAAGAACCTAGCTCCTTATGAGTCTAGGAAGAGTATATTGGATATGAGGGTCATCAGTAGTGCATGCCTCACCCCCAAAACCCCCTCCTTGTACCAGCACCCCACTAGTATACCTCCAGTATGGCATTCTAATTTTGTTGCATCCGCATCCTCCCTGAAGTACCTCCTCAACACTGCCTCCATCAGGTCATGATATTATGATTAGATGGGTCATCCCTCTATCGAAATCCTTAAAATCTGATAGACGTCCTCCAGCATCACTATCATATCTCTCATTGGTAGATGGAAGGTGTTGGTACGTGGGTCCCATAGGTTAATCAATGCTGTTAAATAAGCCTGATCGCCTATCACAGGCTCCAACCGAGTAATATTCTTGAGCACTAGGGCATCAAGCCACTCCTAGTATGCCTCATTCAAGGCACCCTGTGTGGTCCTGAAGATCTTCAGTGTGCGATATCGACTCGTCACCTAATAAATCAAAATATCAAAACAAAAGCAAAAGGAACAAAAATAATAGGTATTACACATGTAATAAATGAGGTCATTTTGAGTTAGTATTTTACCTTCTTTGCACTGGCCCCTCTATTGGATGCCTCAAATTTCTAACTCATGATGATGCAAGTTGATTTTGATAGTGCTTCACTATGCAAAAACACTCTCCTCCTCCTCACCTATCAAACATCAAAATAAAACTTGCAATAATGAGCCCAAAATTGGTTTTTGAAGATTATATAGGCCTATAATAGTCATATTCACCTCAAGGTGGGGTGAACGCACTTCTAGCATTCGTTACACCTTGGAATGAATACAAAATTTGTATTCGCTCCACCCCGGGGTGAATACAGGGTTCATAGGGCAAAACAACTTCAAAAGGCACCAATAGGGTCTAAAAACCCATAAAAATAGCTCTACTTTGGTAAAAATTTTGTAGTAACCAAGAAGTAAATACTAGCAATCCTGGACACTTGGAAAGAACCTAAATTCAACCCCTAATAAGGCCACCATGACCGGACTACCCCACAGAAGCGAGGGTTTTCATTCCTTTCCTCTAGGAAGTCGCAAAGAAAAGGGCGCAAAACCCACCAAAACCAAGTTAAATCTGATGGAATTCATTTAGTATCAATATGGAATAAATGTTTTTCATGGATGCATGGATAAGTTATTACTTTAATCCCCAATAAGGCCATTGTGGCTGGACCACCCCATGGGAATGAAGTTTTCAACTTCTTGCTTCCAAGAAACCCCCATATCATCATTCAAATCATTTCAAAACTGTGCCATTTTTTTAATCAGTACAATTGAAGGCAACCTTAACAATAGTCATCTGGTTCAAGTGACTCATCAATTTTCTCATGAGTCATTCCCTCATCGACTCGTCGCTTGAGGGGGTAGTCATACTCAAGTCAAATCAACAAGCACACACTCAATCATGTAAATTATGTTTATCTAACGAATCTTTGACAAAGACAATTATGCTTCTGCTTGGGGTAGTAAACAATCACAAAGTATCAAACTAAAATTCTCAACATTACTAGCATCATGGAAATTTAGGGCTTGCCTCTCCATGGAAGATAATATCCTTAGCTCATTGAAAGAAAGGATTCAAGGATGCATGCTCTTTCCAATATTGGGGCATCTAAAGTTGGTTAGGTTATTGAGTAACCTTAATCATTGAACAATTTTAGTCATCTATTTTTTCTTGGCATTGTACTACACACAATGCATCCCAAAATGAGGCATCTATAGACACTAAAAAAGGGTCAATCTAATTGTGCTACATAAGTAGTGACTTTGCGACATACCAAGGCCCCTAAGGCAGCCCTTAGGAGGTATACATTGGTTCTAACCACTTAATGTAAGGTTTTGAAAGGTTCTAGGCAAATTTTGGCACCTTTTGGACACCCTATTGCTATTTTTGCCACCTTGGGATGAATACATAACCTATTCATCCCATCCCAGGGTGAATAGCAGCATTCTCTCCAAGGTGGAGCGAATAGCAGGTTTGACTGGTAAAATTCAAAACTGGACAAATGGTGCCTGTCAACAGTTACATTTTTGGTCCATAAGGGCTAGTATATTAGGGCACATAGCATCTTAATGATCCAACCCATAGGGGAGGCAAATTTGGGATATTCTCTTCTCCCTCCAATGCATGCCACCTTGGTGGCCAAGTGGCACCTCATGCCTCGCATGCCCTTGCATGCATTTCGACCCCTGAAGCCTCCTTAGATTATAAAGTGGAGAAATTTTCCACACCAAAGAGGGAGGAGTTTTAGGTTTATGTAATGGAGTGCTTCTAATATTTCTTTCCACCTTTTGTGCCCATTTTCCCTTAGAATATCTACCTAGCGAAGGAGGTTCGTGAGTGAACTAGTAGGTGCAATTTGTCACATAACCAAACCATATGAGTTAATTTCTTCACCAAATTTGAGGACAACATATATCATAGGGTTTTTCATCATTCCCAAGTGGAATTGGTGGCAAAATTAGGTAGATTTTTTGGGTGCCGTACCCCTGGGCCCCCCCTAATCTATGACAATCCTATTCACTCCACCCTGGAACTAATATAAATCTATGCATAATTTTTTGACTATTTTTAATTAGATATTTTATACATGCTTATATGATGTTGCAGTTCAAATTTCATGTAATTCTGAGTTATATTGGTCGATATATTGCATTTTTAGTATTTTATAGGGTCTCTTATAGGTATCCGAAGGTCATCTGAGAGAACACCCAAACTGTGATTGATCTCACAAATATAATAAAATGGGTTTTCTTAGAATAGTATTTTTTGCATTTTTTCCAATTTTCATGTATTTTGGATATGCATAGGATAGGAAATTGCTTGCTTTGGGTTTTATAGGTTGCGAATGGTTGCCCTAATTTTGAAACATGCTTGGATGCAATTTCTATATTATTTTTAGCGATATCTTCCAAAAACCTATTTTTCTACATACCCATTTCGTATTTTATCATTTGGAGTTGGTTTGATGCATTTTCTAGCTATTAGCTATTTTGCCCCTATGGGGATTGCATGCTTTTTACCATACGCACTCGCTATTTGATAATTATGGTTTCCTTGTGTGTAGGTGCAGGTAATTAAAGTGCATTGGGAGGCAACCTAAGACATCAAAGATCAAATATGCAAGTGGTATCAACTTTGGCCCGCCCACTTCGATTGTGGGTATGAGGAAAGACATTGGATGTGCACCCAAAATCCCTTCAGATATTTGACCTTTGGGCACCCAATTTGTAAACATTTGTATCACCCATTTTTATCCCTCAAGGGGATGCATTGTAACCCATAATTTTGGATCATTTCAATTAATAAGAGATATACTTGTTTTGCTTTACTTCTTGTTGGTTGTTATCTTTCCATTTGCTTGCATGCTTTTGTTTGGTGCTCATTAACGATAGGGCATAGATACATACATTTTTTATCTTCATTTGGTGCACCTTTTTTCCCTACTTCATAAATCATCACAAACATGAGAGACATGATTTAATGTGGTTCACCCAATGTGGACTACTCCATGGAGAAAATATTCCTTATAAACTTTTCTCAAATAAATTGTCTTGGGAATCCTTTCACTATTACAATTTTTATGGACCTCTATCAAAAGGATACACCAATACCCTAATCAAGTTCATATATCTCTATACATAGGATACACCAATATTATTTTCTATGGTTGGTGATCTTCTAGAAGAACTACTACCTCCACTACATTGGCTAATGAATCTATATCCACTGAAGACTCATGTCCTCACTCAGAAGACCTATCATCACTACCCTAGCTAATGTATCTCTATCCATTGGATATTTTCATCCTCTATAATTTATCACCTTCAAATCTTGCTCTCAGATTTGTCTCAAATTTGCACTAAACACGGTCCTTCGGTCTAGCACAAATATGCTCATACTCTATCTCTGATCTAGCACAAACCTATCCTTAAACCTACACCAAAATCTATCCTTAAATATGTCCTCAATATCTATCCTCAAACATGTATTTTGAGCTTCTAAAAAAGCTCACACCAAACTATCCACAAGTCTTCTCAAGACTTACCTCAAATCTGCTCAACAAGTTCTCACTAAAACTTATCCAAAATCACAAAAACATATAGATAATTTTTAGAGACTCAATATGCTTTATACTCACAAACACTCAATCACTTTCAACCTTTTTCTTAAATTAATTCAATAATTTCCAACAACATTTATCAAACAATCTCACATAACAATGATACTAATGATCTTGCAAACCCTAATCCAATATTCAAACTCAACAACAAGGGATCTCAATCATCCAAAAATGAAGCATGAATTGACTCTCTCAAAATATCCAACAATGCTTATAAAACAAGGTTTATAGCATTTACTTCCATTTCAAAAAACTCATCAAATCAATAAACCCACAAAGGAAAACATAACCAAGTCCTTTTCACTCCAATCTTGTTTTCAGAAAATCTCAACCAATCAATTACTTCAACCAAGGAAGAATGTGCCCATACCTTTTCCTTTATGAAGAGTAGACTTCAAAATGTGTCTCAATTATAACTCTATTTTCCTTGCCAAGCACAAAGGTTAGATGATAAAACTATCAGTCTAACACTTCTTCAAAATATTTCTTCAATACAAAGATAACACTCAAATACACCTTAAAATCTCCAACTTTAAAATAATATTCAACAACCTTCAATCTCAAAAATAAATTTCCTTACTACCTTATAACTCCTTAATTAATTAAAAATTCAATTTAGAAATCAAAGTTTTGCATTCCCTTTTTAACTCCCCTAAACAACTTATAATCCAAATTAATTATGCAAAAAAATTAATTAACATAAAACTTTGGAAACAAAAATATTTTCCCTTTTTATTTTCACAAGCCAAGTCAATCCAAATAATTTACATACCTCTATTCTGCTACCCAAAAAGGCCTTTGCAAGATTTGATCTATCGATGGCTCTCCCCCAAGCGCTTACGTAGTGCTCGCACCCACCAAATGGGTTGTGTGGCTCCACACGAACCAAAAGGCACAAATGTATCTTTGACTTCCTTGTCCCTCGAACGGTGCAAACACAACATGAACTTCCCTTCAACAAAATGGTGTGTGCAAGTTTTGAACCCACACCAGGCATTATCGAATATGTCTAACATGGTCCTTTGCTACCAATTGAGCTACGAGGGGCTTCGAGTAAATTTCAAAGGCCACAAAACTTTATCCTTTTCTCTGCTCAAAAACACATGCAAAAATACAAGTCTTTCTTTCCTTTGCATGAGCCAATAATCAATTTCATGGATAACTATTCAAATGCCAAACCTTGGTATTATTTATATGCAAACCATAACATATTCCAACATCAGTGAGCATTCAAATTTGAATTTGAATTCGAATATTAATTTTAAATATTAAATAAATATTTAAATTAAACCTTAGCACCCATCATTATTTAAATTAAAATTTTAATCAAAGTTTAAATATTTTAATTTAAATTAAATCTTCTTGTGGGTCTTTTTCAACTTGATCCTTGATCTTCTTCAACTTGATTTTTGATCCAAAATAATAATAATAAAATATTATTATTTAATTTAAAATTGCTTCTCCTTCCTTGGATTTTCATCCTTTGAGCCCTCCTAGGTATATAATATTTAAAAATAAATATTATAACCTATTGCTTTTCAAGACCTTTTTTCTTTTGGAAGAAACACTTAATTTCCTCAAATATGATGAACATAGCACAAGAAGGCTTTTGACATCAATGAGAACAAACACTCCTCAAAATGTCCAACAAAAAGGTCAAAGTAGCCTTATTGCAAATTCAAGAAGAAGAGACTCCAAAGAAGAGTCCAAGACAATATTAGAGGTTGGTGCTCTCTATTGAATATTGAAGACTGCAAATTATAGATTGAAGAAGTAGAATAATTTAGCCCATGAAGTTGAAGTTGATAGAAGGTCCCCTTGAAAAATTTCCAGTTCAGAAAGATTGAATATAGAGAAGGACTAGCAAAATATTATTCCAAATTCTAGAAGCAATAAATTTTAGAGATCCTAGTAAGGAGATCTCATTGCAAGAATTTCATCATCGAATATTGAAGAAATGCTTTCATTAAGAAGACCAAATAAGCTATGATATTGAAGCCCCTAGAGAAGAGGTCTCAAGGAGAAATAAGGATAAAGATAATAAAACTTTACTATAAAGTTTGAGAAGGCCATTGAAGTAGATTTCAGAGAAGGCCATTGAAGTAGATTTCAGAGAAGCCATTGAAGGAGTTTTGAGTAGAACTTATTGGAGAAATTTACCAGCAAGGAGGAGTTCCTTATAGAACATAATTTAGGACAATTGTCGGTATACATCAATAAGCCCAAAAGGAGAAGAATTTGGCAAGGAATTTGCCAAATTTAGAAGGAGAAAAGTGAAGACCCCAATATTGTAAAAATATTGAGAGGAAGGCCATTATATAGGCCAATATTGAAGTCAAAATTCAACAAGGAGGTTGAAGGATAAAGGAGATAAATAAGCTATCAAATATGAGAGATTTAGATATTTCTATTGAAGGCTATTTCAGAGAAAGGAGATTGTTGGTTTTACAGCATAAAAGTGAAGGTTTATTGAAGGAAAATATTAGCTATGATTTCTAGGATTTTCCTACCAATTTTTTATATTAAAGGATAGCATTTCAAAGGATAAATTTACTACAAAAGAGCATCAATTTGGGTAGAATTACTAGCTACTAAAACACAAAATTCAAGGGAATATCCTAAAGAGGATTTAAAGTCACCAAACTACATTTTCAGGTAGCAAAGTTGAGGAGATTTCAAAACTACACATAGGTGAGCTAAATAGTTGTTTTGTATAGCCAAGAAGAGATACAATTTCATCTAGGACAAGGTTGCAATTAGGTGAGTCAAATCACCAAGATATTCATCATCTTTAGAGGATAGTAAGGTAAGTAAATTTGGTGCAAAAAGGTTTATTAATTGAACGTTACTTATTTGGTTCATTATTTAGTTTCATTAAGCACCATATCAAAGCGTTGCACATTAAGTCTTCATGGGAGTGTAGAAGATAGTTTCTTGTAAGGATAGTACCTGCACATCAAAAATAGGAGTTAGATATATTTCCTTTACTGAAAGCAAAGAAGATATTATCTGCAAGTGAAATTTCCATAGACTATAGTGCATATTTTAATTTATTTTAAAGAGATCATTTAGATGAGCAATAAGGAGAAATTGCCATTGCACTATACTAGTTATTAAAGGTGCACTAATTATTTAAGTTAAGGTGAAAATTAGTGCATTCAAAAGGGCATATTAGTTGTATTATTATGAGTTTGAATTAATTATTTCTAAGTTAACCAAGAAAATAAGATAGATGAGTGAGTTGTCTAGTAAGAAGGACAACTTCAAATTATCATTTTCTACCAATGATTAGATAAAGTAGTTTTGAAGAACACAAGCTTATACTGAGAGGAGGGTGAATAGTATAAGACCACATTTTACTTTTCTTTCCCAAACACTATTAACCAATGAAATCAATGGTAATATCAATAGCAGTAACCAAAGCAATGCAAAAATCATCACACACAATAGAGACACCAATTTAATGTGGTTCACCCAATGTGGGCTACTCCATAGAGAAAATATTTCACTAATATTTTCTCAACAAATATCTTGGGAATCCTTTCCCTATTATAATGTTTATGGACCTCTATCCAAAGGAGATACCAATTTCCTAATCAAGTTCATGGATCTCTATCCATAGGAGACACCAATATCCTTAGCTAGTTTGTGGATCTCTATCCACATGAGAAATCATTTCTCCTTTGCTTTGGCTGGTGATATTCTAGAATAACTGTTGCCTCCACCGCATTGGCTTATGGATATCTATCCATTGAAGACTTATGTCCTCACTCAAAATATATGTTCTCACTACCATCACTAATGAATATCTATCCACTAAAGACTATCGTCCTCTATACTTTGTCACCTCCAAAGCTTGCTCTCGACTCTATCTCAAATTTACACTAAACATAGTCCCTCGGTCTAGCACAAATCTGCTCAATATTTATCTCTAGTCTGGGACAAAACTATACTTAAATTTGCACCAAACTTTGTCCACAAATATGCATTAAACATAGTCCTTTGGTCTAGCATAAATTTATCCTCAATATTTGTCCTCAAGCCTTAACAAAAAGCTTGAATCAATCACAAATCAACTCTACTAGATCTGCTCCAAACCTTAACTCAAGGTTTGAACAAATCAATCAATCAACTATGCTCACAAGACTTTCCTTAAATCTTCCTTGTAAGCTTCCACAAAATCTCACACTAATTTATCCACAAGTCCTCTCTAGAACTTGTCAAATATACGTAATAATCTCTATCCTCATATATATATTGTAATATTCCATAAAATGTCACACCAATCTGTCCACATGTCTTCTCTAAGTCTTACCTCAAATATGCTCAACAAGTCCTCACTAGAACCTGCCCAATCTGCTCTACAAGTCTTAACCAAGACTTACCTCAAATCTTCTCAACAAGTTCTTACTAGAACTTATGGAATATCACATAAACATATATGGAATTATTAGAGACTCAATATGCTTATTTCTCACAATAATGCTCAATCACTTTCAATCTCTCTTTTTCTCATAGATTCATATAGAGAATTGTTAGAGACTCAATATGCTTCACATTCACAAAAACTCAACCTTATTTAAATTAATTTATAATATGAAATAATTTGTTTCAAAGAACTTGAACTATCACTTCAACACATTCACTTGACTAGGTTTAGCAAACTCCACTCAATCAATCACTTAATGAAACAATCCTTGCTCACAAACCTTAGTCCAAGCATATGAACACTCACTCAATTATTTCCAACCAATCTCACATAACAATAATACTCATGTTCTTTCACAAACCCTTGTTCAAGATAGTTCACAACTTCACATAACAATGATACTCATGATCTTTCACATATCCTAGTTCAAGATAGTTTACAACTTTATATAATAGTGATACTCATGTTCTTTGCACAAACTCTAGTTCAAGCATATGAAAGCTTTACTCAATATTTCCAACAATGCTTATCAAACAAGATTTCTAGAATCAATTTTCATTCCATAAAAATCAAACTCAACAATGCTTATCAAACAACCATTTTCACTCCAACTTAGCATTCACAACATCCAACAATCACTCACTAAGAATATGTTCCCATACATTTCTATTTGATGAATAAGTGCCCTTAAAAACCTATCTTAAACATTATTTATTCTTTACCAATTTTATTGGTTAAATGACAAAATATCATACTAACACTCCTTCAAAATATTTCTCAATTACAAAAATAATCAAACTCAAATACACCTTATTACTCCTTATTTGAAATTAGCAATAATCAAAACATACACAAAAATAATTACTCAATTACTCCTTATAATCTCCAATATTTAATTAACAACCTCCAAAAATTAAACTTTCAAAATAATATTGCCTACCCTTTTATCTCCCTTAAATACTCAATATCCAAATTAATTTAGGAAAAAATAAACTTTATAAACCATAAAAAATATTTTATTTTTCCAACCTTAGCACATCTAAAATAATCAAGCGACCAAGGCAATTAACATCAATGCATATCTTTAACACTAGACAAAAAGGTCTCAACGAGTTTCGAACACGAGGCTTCCTCTTGCCGAACGCCTTATCGAGGCGCTAGCCCACCCCATGGGCTACAAGCCTCAATGTGAAGGGGAAGGTGCAAGCCTTCCTCTTCTCCCATTTCGTTTGGTGTAGTGCAAAAACAAAATGTGCTCTTCCCTCATAAAACAAACTCGATGGATTTTAAACCCTGCTCTCTACCCTATCGTACGCCTTAACATAATCAGTTATCGCCAACTACGCTACACATTGTTGTGTGATGACAAAGGAGTCTCACTCCTATTTGTCCTATCCTCTCCCATCAAATAATTTAAATGCAAAAATCTTATACTATTTGTGCATAATTTTTGGAGCTTTTATTAAATGAAAATGCATGGGGATATTTTGGCTTAGGATTTGCCCTCCTTTTATACATGAAGGCCTCGTACCATAAAACGTCGACGCTAAATCGAATTTCAAATTTTATTTTAATTTAAACATTATAACCCACTTTAGGGTTATTTAAATTAATATAAATTAATTTATAATTAAATTAAAATTAATTTATAATTAGCATAAATAACTTTGGAAGTTAATTAAATTAAATTATAATAATATTATATTAATTAATTTATAATTAATTTAATTTTCCCTTTAAATATTATAATATTATTTACTTGATCCTCTTCTTTGAACTTTGGACCACATTTGACCACCTGGAACTGAATATGACCACATGGAAGTAGACTCTCCTTTTTGCACTGATTGCAGAACTGCTTCTTCTTGCACTGCTCATTGAAACTAACTTTTGATATCAATGACCACTTACTCTTGACATAAATGACAACACATCTACTCAAAATTTCCAATAATCTCCCCCTTTATCATTTATGGCAACCCAATTATATTTTAAATTTCCTTAACCTTTTTTTTTTCTGCTCCCCCTGGGAAATTGCTCCATGTGACTCAATGCTCTCCCCTTAAATCAAATATATCCCCCTTACTCAAATATCTCCCCCTTTGACATCAATGGCAAAGGGTCACCTTTTGGGCTCAGGGATAAGAATGAGTCTCTTATCTTAGCCCCTCCCCCACCTCCTATTGACCTGGTTAATTTTTGGGTGGGAGTATTACTCCCAGCATTTACTAATATTTACCTTTATCCACATTCCTTCTCATCTAATCCTTCTGATTCCTCTGACTGTTCTTGTTCCTACTTGTCTTTGGAATTTTTTCTCTACACCACTTTGTTGTATGTCCATCATTATTGCACTTGTAACACTTAATATTTTTATTCCTTGGAGGTGCAAATGTCTTGGGATTTCTTCTAGTGAAGCCATATCTATTCCTGTCATAAACCTTACAATTCATTGCCTTGTGACCAAACTGATTACATGGGTAGCAATACCCATGAAAAAGTTGTCTATTTCTAAAACTTTCATATTCTTGTCTTTCATGTGTCATACACTGTGTAGCCTTGTACCCAAACCTGTGATATAAGAAGCATCATCCATTGAATAAATCTTGCCTTGATCCCATTTACCTCTTAATCTCTTCTTCCCTGTATTATTTCCTGTTCCATATGTTTCTCATTTCTGCATTGTTCCTTTCGTTGTTGAAATTTCTATTGTCCAACTTATCCTCAAAAGTCTCTCTTTATTTCACTCTTTTTTTTGAAGCTTCTTTTTCTTTTTTACTTGAGCTTGACTCTTCTTTTTTTGCTTCTTGTTTCCCTGGTTCTTCAAAACTAAGTCATATTTTGGTGACTGATGATCTTTGTGCATTGATAATCATGTACAAAGTCTTTGAATGTTTTTCAAACTTGTGTAGCTTGTCCTTAGAGAGTTTTACTTTCATCCTTAATGAAAATATCTCATGTTCTAATCTTTCACTCTTGATCTTTTATCTTTAATTTTTTGGCCATACCTTCTTCAAATTTTCTTGCCTCTTCAACCTTGATTTTGAAGTTGGTGAGTTCCTATAGATTGTTTCTCCTCTTTATTCCAGTATGCACATGTGGATTTTTTAGTGATCTCTAGATCTTCAAATTGGATTTCCAGATACAATACCAATACTAATCACTTGTGGCACTCTTTCTCATCTGGCATTGGATCCCAGCTCAACATGGACTTGGTGTATTAGATCCCAATAAGAATTTTTCTTATCCCTCATTGGTGGAAGTTTCCTATTTGGTAGGCCATAAAAATAAAATTTATTAATCTACGTGCCAACCTTTGTAATCATTTGTGGTAGGAGAACAATATTTTTAATTATGATAATGTCCCAACGTCCTCTTCTACTACACTATTTTTCATAGTCATGTGCATGGTTAGAATCAGGCTTGGAATTCTACTAGCTCCCACCACCATAAGTCTGCTTTGTTTCATGTGACCAGATGCATTCAGACCATGACAACTCATCAACAAATCTTGCGTGATTTGATGTATCTATTTAGAAGTATAACTATCAATGCCTTCATCGTTGCTAGCTTACTCCAAAATCTATTTAAAACTAGCCCTCACTTGTTATTGTTGGCAGTAATTTCCACTCTAAGTAAAGGTGAGAGCTAAAATTTTGGGTCATGTAAAAGGAGGGTCAAACATAATATCATTATGGATTTGCTTGAACCAAAGGTCCTAGATCTTAATATTGCAGTGGAGGAGATTCTTGATTCCCATAGTTTCCTCCCATTCTTGAGGAAATTTTGTGGGAGCGATGGTGATTTTTCAATGGAACTGGCCCACTCTTAGGACATTGGCAATGTCACCATCCATGGGGTGTCCTTTTAGATTGCCATCTGGTTGATTTTTGAGATTTCTATATTGGTGAATGATGACAACACTATTCTTAGGGATAAAGATTCTATTATTGTTGATCTTGGCTATTTTTATGACAAAGAAAAACACCTAAACAAGGAGAACATTGGCATATTTTGGAAGAATCTCACTACACCTTGAAATCAGTTTTTAATACCCATCATGCAATATTTTTCCATTGACGATCCCAACTCATAATTACAGAGCTTCCACCTGGCATTTCTCAACCATCTCAAGGACAAAAATTTTATCAATATTTCAAAGTAACTCTACTACTCTATGGATTTATTCATATCTAGTGTTAGGGAGGGAAAATATTCCCACCCCAATAATAAAGGACTTCATATTATGGTTTTCAAACACATGTTGTAGTCCCAATCCCCTGCTCCTGTGCTCCCTGTTATGGATGAGGTCCATTATGATGTTCCTGAGTAGCTATCAAACTCACCCACAATGAAGGAAGATAGCAAATTCAAAGTGAAAATAGCTATTGTTGGGTTGTCCAAGGCTGAGAAAAAGAAGCAACTAGTTATGGTGGATACTACTCCTATACCCTACAGGTGCTCTCCCTGTAACATCTCTATGGGAGATAAAATTAAATGTATTGTTATTCTGGACTATGATTACTCCACTTTGGACACTCCTTCCACCAAATGCAAAAAGGTCCTATGTGGGATGATTTATCAGTTTACTCCACCCTCTGGTGTGCTTGAATTCCAAGATTTTCTATCTGAATGTGGCAACCAAGGAAGCATACACCTAATGCTAATAATTACTGAAATCACACAAAAAGCATAAATATAGAATGAATTTGCAAATAACACAAAGAAGGGTTTCTTTATTAATTTCCAATGAAATTCGATTACAAATCCATCCCTCTTAGGGATACCCAATGTGATATAATTATTACAATAATAGAAATTCCCACACAAGGGTAGGTGTAGTCCAAAGACTTCATAGACTATCACAAATTGCTCCAAGTCAAATGAAGCCTTCTTCTCCATGATTAGAGGTATTTGCTATGTTGAATGGCACGACCCTATTAATCCTACATTCAAGAAACAACAAGAAACAATTAGGGACAAATGAGGCCTCTCTTGATGAGGCTTTTGATCTAAATCTTGAATGAAATACTATAAGAAACATGAAATCAAGAAAGCATATGAAGATATGAATCTATGATAAAAAATGATAAATTTACCATTAAGAATGTGATAGAAATATAGATCTAGTCAGCAAACCTCCTAATTAAGCATTAAGAGCATATGTGCATGGAAATAATAACACCTAATCTAGAATTGATTAATACTAGAAAATGAAGGGAAACTAACCTAAATCAGTGATTCTAATCAATCTAATTAACAAAAGGAAAGTTAATCTACAATAAATATATCTAAATAAGAAAATGGAAATGCAAATATAAACTTAATCAACTAAATTAAGGATTAAATATTGATTGTAGGTCTATCAAGCAGTTGGTACTGTTAGTCATGGATGATAGCCACGATTGAGGCATGAATGTCCTTGATCTCTAATCAAGGTTTTATTCCTCAATTCAATATGTGTGACCCAAGGAAGCATGCACCCTGACTACCCTACCTACAATTTAATTTAGTCTGTATATATCACTTGCACAAAATGAAAGCACTAAAATCATATGCAACATGAAAGGAAGAAAACAAATAAATATGGTTTATTTATTGATATCTCAATCCTCGGTTACAAGTTCTTCCCTCTGAGGGATACCCATCATTTTGATACAAATATCTACACAATACAAAGCAGTTATTGGATGTATTCCCCTCAAGGGAACAGTGTACCTACATAGACCTCTTGGTCTTGCACACAAAATTGTATGGGGGCTTACAGATTCCCCCTTCTCTAGATATGGTCCTGGAGGGATCTTTGTGCTCTGATTGCTCCACTTCGATCCTGAAGACCTGTACCTATGCTCATGGAAACAATAAAGTATAGTTAATAGGATTTGTTGCCTCTTAGGATGAGTCCTTTGTTAGTAGATCTAAATATTCATGATAATAATAATAATGAAATATGGGCATAAACAAAATAATAAATGCATGACAAGCTAAAGAAATATGAAATAAAAGTGTTAATGAAACTAAATCTAAACTATGATTAAGTAATAAATTAAGTAATAAACCTAAACTAATAGCAAAATAAAATAACACTTATACCCTAAGATATACCTGTGGGCCACTATCTGAGACAATGATCGTGATGTGAAGCTTTTCTCCTTGTGAATCAAAGATTTGTGCCCTATCCTCCTTGCTAAAATTGATGTTCAAGGATTGTTGGGTGTGTCTCCTACACTGATTGGTTGTTGAGAATAGTGAAATGTAAAACCTGATACATGGATGTAGCTCAGCCGAATGGCACTCCAATGCTCCTTAAAGGGATTTAAATTAGTTCTCCGTTTCTATAGGGCTTCATTGCTTAACTCTAAAACTTCATAGATTATTTGCTCTTTGTGGCAGAGTCTATATGTAGAATTCCCTCTTAGATATCGAACTTGTATTCCTAGAGAAGCTTCAATCCAAATTACATGCGACTGGTAGTTTTGGGTGGGAAGCATTAGTCACAAACTGACATTGAAGGGGTGGTTAGGAGGAGCTCAGGGAGTTCCTTGCCAAAATCCATCTACTAACCATGTAGAGGTGTAGTCAGACTACATGATCTGGGCTTGTATTCATGATCAGACTATGTGTAATGCTAGTCACTATCAGGTTTAGTAGCTCGGTGTGGCTATTGTAGACTTCAGAGGCCAAGTGTGCTGGCCATTCTACTTGAGAGTGGCCAAGCCTAGATGGGCTAGAACTGCCCTGTTTGAGTGCTTAGGACCATTTCTTGCTACTGGAGAGATCCAAGAGGGTTCATATGGTCTATGTATGTGTCCATATGGGTAGTCTCCTAAATATTATGCATTTTAGATGTCTACAGATACCCCTTTTTGGGATGCATTATGAGCAAAATACAATGCAAAGCAAAAAAGTAGATCACCTAGGGCCATATTATAGGTTGGATGATGATCATTGATCTGATCAATATAGGATGCCCTAGTCATGCGAGAGGGCATGAATCCTAAAATAATTGCTTCCAATAGAATGGAAGGTTTAAATTTGTGGAAGTTTGTACTCGCTCCTCAAACAATTAGGTAGCTTCAGTACTACTATAGTTCTAAACGGAGCGAAGCTACAAACTTAACTATCATATTTGCTTTTTTCCTAGTAAAGGGTAAGCTTATGATAGTTGTTGGCAATGATTCGTAAGATAAACGTAATATTGACATGATTGAGATGATCATTTGTTGACTTTGATTATGATTGTTGAAAAATTTTGACCACCCCCTCAAGCGACGAGTCGATGAGGAAAGGACAATTAATAAAACAACGAGTCGCTTGACCAAAATGAATGATTTGGACCTCTTTAGAGGGTTGTTCTGTTGTTGTAGAGTAGTCCCCATCCAGGTGTTATTTCAACCATGTTTGGTAGTTGTACATATCTATCCCTTGGGGTGGTTCGACCATAATGGCCTTCTTAGGGAATCAAGGTGTTAGCTATTCTATTACAGCTTGTGTTGAAATATATTTGGTATAGGAGAAATGAGATGAATCCTCACTCCTATGGGGTGGTTCAGCCGCAAATGTCCTTCTTCGGGTTTGAAAGGAAGCATCTTAATTCTACCATAATTGCTTTGCCCCAAGTGGCCTTATGGCAACTTTCTCATTTTGTTGAGTTGCATGAAGCATTAATCGCTACAATCGTCTAGTGTATAGAGCATATAGCTGAATATGAGGCTCAACTGAGATTTGGTTTTTATTTGATTTTTAATTTTGAATTTTTATGATGTTTTTTGGACATTTTGAGTCAAAGTTGTCATTGATGTCAGGAAATGAAATTTTCATTGATGTCAAGAAATAAGCTACCGGTGATGTCAAAAGGTCAAGAGGAACAATGCAAATATTTTTCATAAAAACCCAAGGCTTTTAAATTCATATTAGAAAGCCCAAGGAAGTTTTAATATTTATTTTATAAATTATTTAAATTCAAGTTGAATTTAAAATTTATAAATAAATATTATTTATACAAAGCAGTAAGACCCAAGAAGGCTTTAATCCTTAATAAATCCAAAAGGGAATTAAATATTAATTTATAACATTTAAATTCTAAATAATTTAAATAATTTATAAATTAAAATCAAAAGGCATCAATGTCTAAAAGAAAAAAGGAATCCACCAACGTGTGCAAATATGGTGGCATATTGGTGTAAAAGCCTTATGCCTAAGTGAAAAAATTTTATCCCTTGTATGATTAATAAAGGTCTACGAGTGAATATTTCATGTTATTTCATGTAAGGAAGAAGACAAAGGTTTTTTGTCTTAAAGTGCACCAGCGAAGGAATAAAAAGAAAAGATCCCTAAGTTACATATCCATCCAGTGTGGTGGTCTGGTGGCAAGATGGAGTGCTCTAGGATGTGTTTGAGCGGGAGGACCCCTATTTGAATCTCAGTAGGCAACGTTTTGAGTGGACTTGGTTAGGCACAAAAGGAAGCAGCACAAAGCTTTTTGGAAGAGGTGCCAAGAGGGATAAGAAAGAGCACATGGTGCTCTTCCCTCCCAAGGTGAGTGCCTAGCTCATGTGGTATTTGAAGTTGTGGCTAGGGTGCCAAGGTTTTACATAAGGGGTTGGACTCGAAATGTACTTGTAAAAAACTGGTGAATCCTAATAAAAATCAAGGTGAATCATGGTGAATCTTAAGAAAATCAAATAAACCATCTTCACAACAAAATTTGGGGTATTTGAAGCCCTAAAAGGTAAGGTCATATTTGGGACACATTTTAACCTATTAAATCACATTATACCTTCATATCAACACCACCATTAGATCAATCTTAAAAAGAGCTTCCCAATGAGTACAAATATGCCTATGTTTGGATATATAATATGGAAAATTGACCATAAGAAAATACTGATCCCAAAAATTTTAGGTGAATGGGCCGACGTCGAGGGTCCTCATATTTGCAAATTTTAAAATTTAAAAATCCTAATATTCACCCAATTTGTGAATATTCGCCACTATGCATAACCCTATAAGGCGCTATTGGGAGACAACATCATGAGTTCGAAACTCACCAAGGCAAAGGTAATAAATTTTTAATATATTTTGTGATGCCTAAGGTTTTGACATAAGAATTTTAGGGAGTTAAAAGGGGTAAATTAAAGGTATTTTATTTTATCATTATTTTGGGTAATTGGAGAAATAAGTGGATTGAGGTGTTGGTTAGATTTTGAGAGAACTTCTTGCCATTGAGTTATTTTGAAGGTGATTGTATTGACTTTATTTTTGGTGTTGGATATTATTTTATCTGGGAGATTATAAGGTGTATTTGGTCAATTATTTTTGTATATGTTGATGGATGCTTTCTTCAAGATGGAGTGATAAGGTGTATGTGTATTTTTTATTTTTACATTATATCTATGAGAGAGTTTATCATCTTCTAACCTTATTGATCTTGGCAAATAAGTTTTTGTGGTTGTGGAAGATTTTTGAGGTTCCTTCATCATCAAATAAAAGGTATGGGCATATTCTTCCTAGTGAGTGATTGTTGGAAATTGTGAATGAAAGGTTGGAGTGAAAATGATTGTTTGGTTTGCATTATTGAGAGTGTTTTGAATTATGCTTCAAGGTTTTCTAGAATTGAGAGTTGTTGATAAAACCTTATTTTATAAGCATTGTTGTTGAAGTGATTAAGTTGAGTGAAGAACTTGAACTAGGGTTTGCAAAGATCATGAGTATCATTGTTATGTGAGATTTGTTGATAGGCATTGTTGGAAATATTTTGAGTGAGTGTTCATATGCTTGGACTAGGGTTTGTGAGCAAGGATTATTTTATTGAGTGATTGGTTGAGTTGGTTAAGCCTAGTCAAGTGGATGTGTGAGTTGATTGTTCAAGTTCTATGAAACAAATTATTCTATATTCTGAATTGATTTGAGAAAGATATTGAGAGTTGATGAGTGTGAAACATATTGAGTCTCTAACAATTCTCTATATGTTTCTTTGATAAAAGAGTTATTGAGCATCATGATGAGTATAGAGAATATTGAGTCTCTAACAATTCTCTTCATTTTTATATGATACTGGACAAGTTCTAGTGTGGACTTGTTGAGAAATTTTGAGACAAGCCTTTGAGAAGACTTGTGGAAAATTTTGGGTAAGCTTTTGTGGAAGCTTACAATATAGATTGAGGATAGAATTGAGAATAAATATTGAGGATAAATATTGAGGATAAAATTGAGGATAGATATTGAGGACATATTTGATGGCAGATATTGAGAATAGAGTTTGGTGCATATTTGAGGACAGGTTTGTGCCAGACCAGAGATAGAGATTGAGGATATATTTGTGCTAGACCGAAGAACTGTGTTTAAGTATAGATTTGAGATAAAGATTTGGAGGTAACAGAGTTGAGGATAGATATCTCCAGCCAGAGTAGGGAGGACTGGTGTCTTCCATGGATAGAGTTCCATTTGCTAATGGCAATGGAGGCAGAGGTCTTCTAGAGGATCACCAGCCAGAGCAGAGTTATGAGATTGGTGTCTCTTGTGTATAGAGATCCACTAACTTGATCAATGGGATTGGTGTCTCCTTTGGATAGAGATCCATAAAAATTGTAGGGAAAGGATTCCCAAGAGAATTTATTTGAGAAAATTTTATAAGAAATATTTTCTTCATGGAGTATCCCACATTGGGTGAACCACGTAAAATCATGTCTCTCATGTGTGTGATGCTTTGTATGATGTTTAATGTTTTAATATTATTGATGATATTATTTGGATTAAAAAGTAAAAAGTTTTATATTATACTGTTCATACCCATCTTAGTATAAGCACATGCTCTTCAATGTTTTAGATTTTTATGTATGCAAATTTTTGGTATTTGTTGAGATTTTGGATACCTTGGACCAATAGGTGTTTTTTACGGCCTATTTTGAGATGCTTTGTGATGAAAATTTCATGAAATTCCTCCTTATTTGTTGGTCGTTATCAGGTCCAACAACCCCCAATTGTTTCTTCGTAACTGCTATTAGGTCCAATGGCTAGAAAGTGCGGGCCATTGACATTTGCATTGACCAAGTTACAAATTGGAAAAATAAAAGAAAATTAGGATTTTGAGTTGTCATTGTTTCTAGTTATCATTTTTCGCCTTTCAGGGCTTTGGGTTGTGTTTGTGCGTATGCGATGTGGAGCATTGTTGATTTGTCATTGAGAAGACACGATGGCTAAGAAGGAAGAAGCCTTGACCAATGAAGGATCCAAAGCTTCATAAGTACCTTTCAAAACCCTAACCCCTCTCTTATAAACTGCATTAAAATGAACCTCACTAGAATATTTGATAATGGAACCTCATTATCCTAGTTGGTAATGAATCAAACCAGTAGATAGGGTTAATTTAGGATCAATTTTAGTGGGTCTTTGTAGTTTTAGGATTTTTACAATTTTTTTATCATTTTAGGCCTTAGGGAGATGCCATTGTCATGTCGCTCGCTAGCCACTACCACTCAAAGTGGCTAGTTCTATTTGTGTTTGGCTGTTGCTGCTGTCAGCGACCAATTTTATTTCTAATGGTCATATTTTTAATCGTTGGAACCTAGCCATTGTCAGATCCAATTGTCATTTGGTGGCCACTCCTGGCATGAGTATCTAGGTTGAATTTTTAGATTTTTTAACTTTTGTGCAGTTTACTTGTCTTTAAAGTGTAATGTTTGATTTTTTTTGGATAATTAAGTGTATTTAGTTAGCATGTTCATCACCTTATGCTCATATTTAGCTTACATTATTTTTAGGATTTATGCATTTACTATTTTGTTAGTGCATTTGATTTGGGATTTATTTTGCACTCTTAGATCTTTTCTAGTTGGGTTTGGGACCTGAAGCTACTTTGTGACCTTTTGCATGATATGGATGATGCAGACTAGGACTGGCTTGATGCCCATGGGCTCCAGTACATCACTGGCCTACCCATGATCATGTTGGATCAGGACTACTTGACTTCCCTAGCCCACAAGTGGGACTCCAGGACAAACACCTTCCACCTTCCTACTGGTGAGATGACCATTATGTCAGAGGATGTCTATAGGATTTTTAGGATCCCTTTTGATGGAGTGCCCATTTTGTATTCCCCTACTGATGCCCGAGATGTAGTGTTCGTGAGAGTATTTGGGAGACATGCCACTGTTGTATTCAAGGATACTCATTTTGGGGGTATTTTAGTTGCTCAATGGTACTGATAGGATGTCTTATCTTAGAGGTATGTTGTGTTACTGATGGTCATTGGCAACATCCTCATACCTAACTGCTCTGGATTGAGGTTCCCATGGAACCTCTTAGGGATGGTGTAGGATTTGATTGATAGCATGACACCTATAAAATTTATGCCTAGGGAAGTACACTACTAGTGTAGTTTTATGATGAGTTATACTTCATTCAATGCCACAAATGAGTCAGCATTACCTATAACTTGCTCCTTTAGTTACCACCCGATAGGACTTCCAGCAGAGATCACTACATTAGATGATGATATCCAGTGTTATGGATCTAGGTGGCTCAAAGTGCTCAAGGAGCATAAGATCCAGCCTCATGTAGGGGAGATTTCCCACTACATGGCATATTTGATAGGTTTATAGGCTGATGATATCATCTAGAGACCTTATCATGAGTGCCCTAACTGAGTGGATATTGCTAGATTCACAACGAGGACTCAACGTGACTAATGGTTGATCAGTCACAAGGACAACAATAGAGAGTTATCCTACTACTCTAGGGTGCTTGGATAGTTTGACATTCGATAGGAAATTCCCCTTGAGCCAATTATCTACCACCAAATTGCCATAGAGAATAACCTTCCACCACCATGAGTTATAGTAGTTCTCGAGGAGGATGGCCCTTCTATAGTTGATCTTGGTGTGGCTGATGTTGGGGTCATAGAGGCATACACCCATTGGTGGGGTATACAATTATGGCATGGTGGTGGCCACTTAGAGTGGTATTTGTATGAGTTTGAGGTTGAGGATCCCTGTGGGCATTGAGTATAGGTTTGGAAATATGATTGGGGGTAAATAGGGTAGTAGGAGTAGGTGGTAGAGGAGTAGGATACAAAGGAGTAGGAGTTTCCTCTCCAAGCTCAATTGCACCAGGTTGAGGCTGAGCTGCAGATATCCTAGATTTAGGTGCAATAGATGGATTTTACCATTGTCAACCTTTAGAGATAGGTCACCTAGCTTACTACCAAGCGATATACTGCTCGAAATCAGATTGCCACAGCTGCTCCTAGTGCATAGATTCCTATAGGTGCAGATATCGATATTGAGGTGAGACAACTCCAGGAAATCATAGAGGAGAATGAGGATCATATGACATTAGATGCTACGTACATTGTTGCTCTTATGTTATAGGTTCAGTTACTAGGTGCTACTCCTCAAGAGAGGCCCATAGTAGGGGGTCACAATGTAGCATGCATAGTACTTTAGGCCAATAATTGGTCTGACCTAGCCAGAGGACCAAGACTCATACAGAGAGGACCACGGGTACTAGCTCCCATTGTTCTCACAGGTACAAAGTCAAGGGTGGAGGTGAGGCAAGGGGTGCAGGTTGAGCTTGATTATTGGTAATTTTGGCTTTATTTTTTAGTGTAAGGTCAGATGACCTACACAGTTGTAGCCTGATGGCATTTTATACATTCCATGTACTATTTTGGACACATATGTTTATATGATCTAGAATTTGAGACTCATCATGTGTATTATTTATGATTTTATGTTTATGGATGCAGTTATGATCTTATATGATGTGATTTAATGCTTTAGATGTTATGATGTGGATGCGTAGATAGATTTATTTATGATTTTATGTTGTGACTTACATGATTTATTCTTTAGATTGCATGATTTAGATAATGAGGGTAGATGAATATGTGGATGCAAGGTTTATTTTATTTGATATTTTCTATATGATGTGATGTAGTGATATGCATTAGCTAGATGTTGGATTTTGATGTGATGTGGATGGATTGCTTATGATGTGTTATTATGGATGCAATGATTGGCGTTTCAAGTTTAAATACATGTCTAATTTTAATTTAACTATATGAATCTAACTTACATTGTTATTGTGTGAGGAATTCCATATGTGTAATGCAATATAATGATGATTTAATGTAAATGGATTTGTATGCTTTAATAACTTAAAACATAAGGAATACATGTTATATGAGTTCAACCATCTAATGGGCGACACCACAAAATTATGAAAAAGTAATGTCTCTCATAATAAGAGTTAATTATTTAAGTGTCCAAATATGTAATGAGATGATGAGATGTGTATGTAGTGACTTATGAGATGTAGTGGTTTGTTTCTTATTAGGAATTTTTTAGGTTTTCCATGAGACTCAAACACCCTAGTCACTCGATCAAAAGTTGTATACTGATCATATAGATCTTCTGATGTATAAAGTTTTGTTATGGCAACCTAGATACTCATTATCCATATGTGTGCAAATGAATATATTAGATAAAACATAAACATACCCTAGTGCTAGATGGGATTCATTCAATCTAGTGTTGTATTGGGGATCCTAAAATGTTCATCCTGATCCTAAGTTAGACTCAGTTGGATTAGACCACTAGGTTGCACAAGACACCTAAAGCTATCTCTTCCACATGAAAATATTGGTCTATACAGAAGCGAGATGCTAAAGTGATATACATATAATTGTGCATAAGGATATCTTACGATCTGATCATGCTAAGAATTCCAGGGGTTCAAGTTGAATCCTCCCTTATTTTCTTCATATTTTTTTGGGATACTTGTGTTGACAATTTTGGGTACCTTGGGTACATTGCCTTTGCTCAAGTGTAGAAGTTGTCATTGATGTCAAGAAGCTCTTGAAGGAATTTGATTTAATGTTATATTATTCAGACCATGGACAATGGGTTTCCAAGAAGATCATAGTAGCCCATTTGCAAAAGATCAAAGAAAAAAAAAAAGTTAGAAAAAGTATGCAGCAGTGCTGGAAAAACTGTCGTGATTTCGCGACATTTTAGAGGAGAGAGAAAGTGTTGGTAAAACTATCGTGATTTCATGACATGCTAGAAGAGAGAGAAGAAGCAGGAAAAACTGTCATGATTTCATGACATATTGGCAGAGAAAGAAAGCAAGGAGGAAAGTGTCATGATTTCATGACATGTCACATTTTCACAACTCGAAAAGTGCAGGAAGGAAAAGAAGGGAAAGTGTCACGATTTCGCGACATAATGCAAGGAAGGTTGTACGAACAAAAAAGTGTCATGATTTTGTGACATGATGTAGAAGGGAAAGTCCGCAGTGTGAACTATCACGATTTTGTGACAAGTTTGAAGAGAGATAAAGTATCTCAAAAAGTGTCATGATTTCATGACATGCTACAGAGTTCGAAGTGAGAACAGTCACGATTTCACGACATGCTACAAAAGATGAAGTGAGGACTGTCATGATTTCATGACATGCTAAAAAGCTCGAAGTGAGAACTGTCATGATTTTGCGACATGCAGCAAAGGGAAGAGTCTAAAATGAGAAGCGTCGCGATTTCACGACAGAGTTGCATAGAAAGCTTTCAGAAGCTGAAAGCATCATGATTTTGCAATAGGATGAAAGAAAAATGTACGGATGTAGAAAGTGTCATGATTTCATGATAGGCATAAAAGATAATGTAACGAATACAGAAAGTGTCACATTTTCATGACAGGGAGAAAATATAGCAGATGATAGTAGAAGTGTCACAATTTCACGATAGAAATTGAAAGCATGTCTTCCATAGGTGAAGTGTCACGATTTTGTGACAAAAGAAGAGAGGAAGGCCATGAAGATAGAAGGGTCATGATTTTGCAATAGAATTGAAGATGACATCAACAGAGGCAAAAGTGTCATGATTTCACGACAAAAGCAGAGAAGAAGGCCATGAAGACAGAAGGGTCATGATTTTGCGATGGAAGAGCAGATGACGTCAGCAGAAGCAGAAAGTGTCGTGATATCATGACAAAAGCCATAAGATAGTGTTCGGTTGCAAAGGTGTCACGATATCACGACATGTTGTAGTTTTGTGAGAAAAGCTACAGAACCACAGAGGTAGTTGAAGTCGACAGAGTTAAATTTGAGCCGACAAAGTTAAGGGTAGCAGCCGACTAAGATCAAGGTTCTAATATTGAAAGTATTAGTATAAAAGTAGGGCTGCTTGGAGAAAAAAGATATCGATCGAAGTGTGTGTTCAAAGAGCAGCATTCATAGACTGTGCGAAGAGAAGAAGTTCGATCATCGAGAGCAGAGTGCATTCTGTCAAATCTTCCAAGTGAGAGAGATCGCAAGGAAGCAGAGTGCACGAAGACTATGTGGTTGTAATTGTTCAGAGGTGCAAAGGTCAAAGTTTGATCAAGTGTAGCTGTGATTGTGCAAAAAGAGCAAAGGACTATGTTTTTGTGCAGACAAAAAAAAGAGGACATTTGTGCTAAACCGAAGGACTATGTTTAGTGCAATTTTGAGGACCAGCTTTGGAGGTGATAAAGTTGAGGACAGGGGTCTCCAACCAGAGCAGGGAAGACAGGTGTCTTCTATGGATAGAGTTCCATTTGTTAAGGGTAGAGGATGCAAAGGTCTTTTAGAGGATCACCAGCCAGAACAGAGCTAGGGTATTGGTGTCTCCTTTGGGTTGGTGCCCATAAACATTGTAATCGGGAAAGGTATTCCCAGATTTGTTGATAAAATTTTATGAAAGATTTTATCCGTGGAGTAGCTCGCATTGGGTGAACCACGTAAATTGCTATGTATCTATTGTGGATGGTGTTTTGTGCATTGCTTTTATTACTTCTATTAATACTACTTTCTATACACTGCATAATATTGAATTGAAATTTGATTTGAAGAAAAAAAGTAAAAAGCGGTCTTATACTGTTCACCCCCCCTCTCAATATAAGCTTGTGTTCTTCAATTGGTATCAGAGCGGGTGCCTTTGAAAATTTTAACAGCTTGAAGGAAAATCTAGCAAAGAACACAATGGATTATTCAAGTGGTAATGCAGCACCTATTCTTGATGGATCAAATTTTGGTCTCTTGAGTGCAAGGATGAAGGTTCATCTAATGGCACTTGGGAATGAGGTTTGGGAAGTGATTGAAGATGGGTACACTATTCCTATAAATGGTCCATATACTAAAAAATATAGGCTCCTACATCACAGCAATTCAAAAGCAATGAATGCAATCTTGAAAGGTTTACAAAAAGCAGATCTCACCAAAGTAATTCACTGCAAGACAGCTAGTGAAATGTGGAAACAATTGCAGGTGGTTCATACTGGTGATGCAAATGTTAGAAAGGCCAAGTTGAGACATTTCAAAGGTATGTTTGAACAACTCAAGATGAATTATGATGAAAATATTAGTGACTACATGCTTCGTATGGATGAGGTTGTTAACTCCATGAAAGACTTAAGACTTGAGCTTGCTGAAAATGATGTTTGTGATAAGATTTTAAGATCTCTTCCTAATAGATTTAGTGAAAATATTTTTGCTATTGAGGAAGCTAAAAATTTGGATAAACTAAAAAAGGATGAGCTACATAGCATTCTTACAGCATTTGAGTTGAGAACTCAGGTAAAGGTTGACGTCAAGAAAGAAGCAGCTTTTAAAGCTACCAAGAAATCCAAGGCTAAACAACTTCAAGAGAGTGATGAGTCGTCTAGTGATGAAGAGGCATATTACAACAAGAAAGGCAAGTTCTCTAAAAATCACAAAATCATGAAAAATATAAGATGTTTCAATTATGGAAAGTTTGGTCATTATGCTACTAACTGTACTATTTCTAAGAATGAAAGTGATGAAGAGAAACAGGATTCTAAGAGCAAGGATTCTGAAAAGCACAAACATCACAGAAAGAACAAAGATGAGCACAACAATCAAGGAAAGAGGTATTCTCACAAGAAAAAGAAGAGTTTCTACCTAGACAAAACAAGTAAGTGTTCGAGTAGTGATAGTGAAAGTTCTTCAAGTGATAGTGAAAATGAGATATTGTTCATATCAGAAAAGGAGGAAGAACCGAAACATAGATTCATTATCATGAAATGTTTTAAATGTGGAAATTTTGGTCACCTTGAGGATGATTCCACAAATAATGAATTGGTTACTAGTATGTATGAGGATGCTTCAAAAAACTATAAGGAAGATGCATGTATGGTTTTTGAAAAGGGTAGCACCTCTAGTGATAAGAAATCTGTAAAAGACTCTGATGATTCATAAAGCAAACAAATAAAGGATCTTGAAAGTGAACTTACTAATGCTCTTAGTGCTTTGAAAAAGGAAAGAAAGAAGAATGCTAGACTCAAGGATAAGTTAGATGAATGTTGTATGGAGAGAGATGATCTTATAGAAAGTCTTGGATTCTATATGGCTAAGACACAAGAACTTAAGGACAAGTTAGAGTCTAAGATTCTTCAGTATAATGAGTTGGAACAGAAAATGGCTTCTTTGGAAGTGGAAACTAAAGAGTACAAGGATAAGCTGTACAGGTTTCAAGATAGTTCCAAAAGGGTTAAGTCTCTCATCAAAGGTCAAAGAAAACCAACAGATAAAGCAGGTCTCAGTTTTTTTAAGCCGCACAAGGAACAGGTTGGGGAATCTAGCAAGAGATTTCAAAAGGAAGAGAGTTCTGATGAAGAAAGTACTTCAGATCATGAGTCCGTGAGTGATATATGCATAGAAATAGAAAAAAAAATTTAGATTGAGAAGAAGTTTTCGAGACCCAAGAGGTCGAATAAAAGAAAATTTCACGGTAGATGTTTTGCATGTCATAGGTTTGGTCACATGGCTGTACATTGCATGGCTCAAGTGAAGAAAGTAAACAACAATTTTAGAAGTGCTAGTTTCTTTCAAGGGTATTGCTACTCTTGTCAATAGTTCGGGCACAAGGTAGTTTATTGCAAGGTAAATAACAAGAATAAGTTTGGTCAGAACTGGTGGATTCAAAAAGCAGGTAAGCCTAAAAGAAATAATTTTTTTACTTGTTATAAGTGCAACAATGCAGGCCACACAGCTAGATAGTGTAGATCTGAACTTACAAGGTATAGGAATAGGAAGAATGGTATAAACAGGTCCAAGGATAAAGGCATGGATAAGAACAGTGACAGGAACAAGAATAGGAATATTGACAAAGAATTTAAAAGAAGGCCCAACAAGGAAATTGTAGACGATGATGATGATCAGTGCCTAATGGGATTTTTACTCCCACCCCTATTTTAATCACCTCATCAAGATTTGGGGGAGGGACTAAGCTAAGAGGCTCATTATTAGTCCCGAGCCCCAAAGGTGACCCTTTGCCATTGATGAAAAAGGGGGAGAGATATGAGTAAGGGGGAGAGCATCAATTGAAGAGAAGAGCTTCAAGTCAGGTGGAGCAAAACATCAAAGGCAAATTCTTAGTTGTTAGCATAGCTGGTTTTAGTTTTGGCTATTGAGATGTATTTTCAGTAAAGGTTTGCCATCAATGACAAAGGGGGAGATTGTTGGCAATTTTGGGTACCTTGGGTACATTGCCTTTGCTCAAGTGTAGAAGTTGTCATTGATGTCAAGAAGCTCTTTAAGGAATTTTATTTATTGTCAAATTATTCATAGGATGGATAGTGGGTTTCCAAGAAGATCATAGTAGCCCATTTGCAAAAGATCAAAGAAAAAAAGACAAGTTAGAAAAAGTATGCAATAGTGCTGGAAAAACTGTCGTGATTTCACAACATTTTAGAGGAGAGAGAAAGTGCTGGAAAAACTGTCATGATTTCGCGACATGCTAGAAGAGAGAGAAGAAGCAGGCAAAACTGTCATGATTTTGTGACATATTGGCAGAGAAAGAAAGCAAGGAGGAAAGTGTCACGATTTCGCGACATGTCGCATTTTCGTGACTCAGAAAGTGCAGGAAGGCAAAGAAGGGAAAGTGTCACGATTTCATGACATAATGCAAGGAAGGTTGTACGGACGAAAAAGTGTCACGATTTCATGACATGATGCAGAAGGGAAAGTCCACAGTGTGAACTATCACGATTTCGTGACAAGTTCGAAGAGAGATAAAGTATCTCGAAAAGTGTCATGATTTCATGACATGCTATAGAGTTCGAAGTGAGAACAGTCATGATTTCATGACATGCTACAAAATACGAAGTGAGGACTGTCACAATTTCACGACATGCTAAAAAGCTCGAAGTGAGAACTGTCATGATTTTGCAACATGCAGCAAAGGGAAGAGTATGAAATTGGAAGCATCGTGATTTTGCGACAGGTTGCATAGAAAGCTTTCGAAAGTTGAAAGCATCACGATTTCGTGACAGGATGAAAGAAAAGTGTATGGATGCAAAAAGTGTCATGATTTCACGACAGGCAGAAAAGATAGCGTAACGGATGCAGAAAGTGTCACGATTTTGCAACAGGGAGAAAATATAGCAGACGATAGCAGAAGTGTCGTGATTTTGCGACAAAAACTGAAAGCATGTCTTCCATAGGTGAAGTGTTGCAATTTCATGACAAAAGTAGAGAGGAATGCCATGAAGACATAAGGGTCACAATTTCATGACAAAATTGAAGATGACGTCAACAAAGGCAAAAGTGTCATGATTTCACAACAAAAGCAGAGAAGGCCATGAAGACAGAAGGGTCACGATTTCATGATAGAAGAGAAGATGATGTCAGCAAAAGTAGAAAGTCTCATGATATCATGACAAAAGCCATAAGATAGTGTTTGATTGCAAAGGTGTCATGATATCGTGACATGTTGTAGTTTCACGAGAAAAGCTACAAAACCACAGAAGCGGTTGAAGCCGACAGAGTTAAATTTGAGCCGACACAGTTGAGGGTTTTACAGCCAAAAAAGTTAAGGGTAGCAGCCGACTAAGATCAAGGTTTTGATCTTGAAAGTATTAGTATAAAAGCAAGGCTACTTGGAGAAAAAAGATATCGATCGAAGTGTGCGTTCGAAGAGTGATGTTCGCAAACTGTGTGAAGAGAAGAAGTTAGATCACCAAGAGCAGAGTGCATTCTATCGAATCTCCCAAGTGAGAGAGATCACAAGGAAGTAGAGTGTGTGAAGAATATGTGGCTATAATTGTGTAGAGGTGCAAAGGTCGAAGTTTGAACAAGTGCAGCTATGATTGCGCAAAAAGAGTGAAGGACTGTGCTTTTATGCAGACCAAAAAAAGAGGACAAAGACATTTGTGCCAGACCAAAGGACTATGTTTGGTGCAGATCATAGAAAGAGATCGAGGAAATTTGTGCTAAACTGAAGGACTGTGTTTAGTGCAATTTTGAGGACCAACTTTGGAGGTGATAAAGTTGAGGACAGGGGTCTCCAGCTAGAGTAGGGAAGACAAGTTTCTTCTGTGGATAGAGTTCCATTTGCTAAGGACAGAGGAGGCAGAGGTCTTCTAGAGGATCACCAGCCAGAACAGAGCTAGGGGATTGGTGTCTCCTTTGGGTTGGTGCCCATAAACATTTTAATCATGAAAGGTATTCCCAGATTTGTTGATAAAATTTTGTGAAATATTTTATCCGTGGAGTAGCCCGCATTGGGTGAACCACGTAAATTGTTGTGTCTCTATTATGGATGGTGTTTTGTGCATTGCTTTGATTACTGCTATTAATATTGCTTTCTATACACTACATAATATTGAATTGAAAGTTGATTTGAAGAAAAAAAGTAAAAAGCGGTCTTATACTATTCACCCCCCCTCTCAGTATAAGTTTGTGTTCTTCAACTTGCTCATGCTTAGTGATGAAAATCACTGTTTATTTTGAATTTTTGTTTTCTTTTGAGCAAGGGATTTTATGCAGTGATGACAATCACTATTTATTTTGCTTTTGAACTTTGCTTTGTTTAGGATTTTTGCTTTTTTTGATTAAAGAAAGGGATTTCTTTGGATAGGGGTGAAATTGTCCTTTTGCAAATTCTCAGCATTTTTGAACCAGTCGCACAGGGGGATGAGCAAGATTAACTTTTCACCTTAGGATACTAATACTGCTTTGCAACATTCATATTTTCCTTGTTCCAAATAGGATTTTAGTGTTTTTATTATTGATGGGATTTTGAAATATACTAGGTGCTATCAAAACTAAACCTCACTTATTAAAATATAAGATAACTTTCTACAAAGTTTGATAAAACTACTAGGTGTGGTTGAGTAAACAAAAAACCCTAGTATATTCCTTATAGAAATAGGATGGGATTGTGTTGAAAGATATAGTTACACACATGGGTTATGGATGATGATGGATTTTACAAATGCATGATTGAGGTACAAATATGGTGTCGTTTGTAAGATTGCAAAAACAAATGTATCTAATGCAAATGCAATGGATGTCAATGACTATATGCAATGCAACTATATGAATGCAAATGCAAAATGCAAATGTTTTTATAATTTTGATGTTTTCAATTGTTTCTGAGCTTTTGATTATTTTACATGTTTTGATATTTTGATCTTAACTTGTTTTTGATCTTTTGATTATTTTACATGTTTTTGATATTTTTGTTTTGCTAAGTTAAATTAAAAGTGGGTTTTTACCAAGGATACTAAAACTTGATTACATCAAAATTCAAACTCCAAAAGGAAATGTCCAAGGATGGACAACAGGACTGGCTTGAGGAAATCCAAAAGGAACAAAATCAAGAAAGCATAGAGGAATTCGTAGAGGAACATATTCAAGAAAACTTTGAGGAAAGCGTTAAGGAATAAAATCTAGAAAGCGGCCAGGATCAACACATAGGAAAGTCGTGCAGGGTCAGGATCATGTTTTTGATATTTTGATCTTAATTTATTTTTGGATTTTTATATTTTTCTTTTGACCAAAGGGCTTATGATACCTTTGGGGTTTTTTGTTAATTGATCAAAGGGCTTTAAGATGCCTTTGGAGCCTTTTGTGATTTGATCAAAGGGCTTTAAAATACCTTTGGAGCCTTTTGTGATTTGACCAAAGGGCTTTAAGATGCCTTTGGAGCCTTTTTTGATTTGACCAAAGGGCTTTAAAATGCCTTTGGGGCCTTTTGTTTTTTATTTTAATGTTTTCTAATTTGTTTGGATTTTTATGATTTCCATTGTTTTTAAAATTTTGAATCTTATTTGAATGTTTTTGCTATTTTGTTGGTTTATGTGTGAAATGCCTTTATATGAATGATGTTGAGAGGCTCGGGCTCCTCAACACCTTCTAGAATTGTTAGGCGATAAGCCCCAGTCCCAATATTCTCTGAGATGATATAGGGACCTATCCAATTGGCCGTAAATTTATCTCGTAGATGTGGTGGTAGATTTGAGTTCTGCTAGTTTTATTTAAGCACAAGATCCCCCACTTTAAAGACCCTCAAATGGACTCTATTGTTATAATCTCAGGTTAGAAGGTCCTAATAAACATGAAGGTGCTTAAGGGTATTTACATGTCGTTCATCTATAAGGGTCAATTTATCCAGGTGAGCCTTCCGTGTAGTGTCGTCATTGATTAATTCTTTCAATGCAATGTATAATATTAGAATTTTTGAAGAACACAAGCTTATACTGAGAGGGGGTGTGAACAGTATAAGACCTCTTTTTACTTTTTTCTTTATACTTCAAAATAGTAAAGCAATATACCCAAAGCAATATCAAAACAATGCACAATATCATCCACAAAGTGACACCAATTTTAACGTGGTTCACCCAGAATGGTTGGGCTACGTCCACAAAACTTTTCTCTAAAATTTATCTCAAATTTCTTTGGGAATCCTTCCCAATTACAATGTTTATGAGCCTCGGCCCAAAGGAGATACCTTCCCCCAATCAAAATTTATGAGCCTCTGCTCAAAGGAGATACCTTCCCCTCTACTCTAGATTTATGAGCCTCTGCTCAAAGGAGATACCTTCCCCTTTGCTCTGGAAATGATCCCTCAGAAGATCAACTGCCTCTACCTCTTGCCAGCACGTGGAACTCCTTTCCACCGAAGACCTCCTGTCCTCAATGCTTAGCCTAAGAGACCTCTGCCTTCTATGATCACGTCCACAGCAGCTCAACAACCTGTACCAAACACAGTTAGTCGGTCTAGTACAAGTCTTCCTCTGTCTGTCAGATCTGTCCAACACTTGAACAAATCAATCCTCTACACACAAGCCTTCTCAAAGACTTTCCAAATCTATCCTCAGGTTCTTCTCAAAGAACCAGTGCACCTCTATCCTCATACAATAGCACTCCACATTCATCTTTGCCCTTTGTGCTCTCTACGCCCTCTGCTCTCTTTGCGCAATCACAGCCGCACTTGGTCGAACTTCAACCTTTGCACTCTCTACGCAATCACAATGGCACTTAGAACAATTCACCATGACTCTTCGCTCACTTTGCACACTTCGATCAAATTTTGCACTCTGCTCTCGACGATCGAACTTCTCACTCTGCGCTCTATCTGTGAACGTCGCAACTAACAATTCCTCCAACTCTTCAAAATAGCCTGCCTTTTATAATAACACTTTCAAGATCAAAACCTTAATCTTAGTCGATTGTAACCCTGATCTTTAGTCGGCTGCACAACCCTAAACTTCATCGATTGCAAACCCTAATCTTCATCGGCTCACATTTAACTTTGTCGGCTTCAACTGCCTTTGTAACTCTTCTATAGCTTTTGCCGTGAAACTACAACATGTCACGATATCGCGACACCTTTGCAACTGTACACTTTCTTTTGGATTTTGTCATGATATCATGACACTTCAGCCTTTGTCGACTTCAACTAAGCTCTTGTCGTGATATCGCGACACTTCTGTCTTTGTCAGCATCAACTTTGCTTTTGTCATGATATCGCGACACTTCTCCCTTCGTCGACCTCCTTTCTGCTTTTGTTGCAAAATCATGACACTTCTGCCTCTACAGACTTCGTCTTCACTTCTGTCATGATATCGTGACACTTCTATCTTTAGTATGCTTTCTTTTCTGCTTGTCATGAAATCGTGACACTTTCTGCATCCGTACGCATTCTTTGCAACCCGTCACGAAATCACGACGCTTTCAGCTTCCGTATGCTTTCCTTGTCGTGACATGTCACGATATCGCGACACTTTTCTAACTTATTTTCTCTCTCCTGCTTAAGTCGCGAAAATGCGACATGTCATGATATCGTGACACTTTTCCTCCTTAGCTATTTTATGTTCTTCGGGTCGCAAAAACCCGACATGTCGCGATATCACGACACTTTTTCTCCTTAGCGCTTTTCTTTTCTTCGGGTCACGAAAACCCGACATGTCGCGATATCGCGACACTTTTTCTCCTTAGCGCTTTTCTTTTCTTCGGGTCATGAAAACCCGACATGTCGCGATATCGTGACACTTTTTCTTTGCGAGCTCTTTCTCTCGAACCTGTCAGCTTGGGGTTTGCAAAAGACCTTTGAAACTGTTATGTCGTAACCTTCATCAAAATAAATTATTTGACATCAAATCAAATTCCTTCAAAAGCTTCTTGACATCAATGACAACTTATATACTTGAGCAAAGGCAATGTACCCAAAGTACCCAAAATTTCCAACAATCTCCCCCTTTGTCATTGATGGCAAACCTTTATTGAAAACACTTCTCAAGAGCCAAAACTAAAACCAACTATGCTAACAACTGACCAACGTCCTTTGAAGTTTTGCTCCCCCTGACTTGAAGCTTTCCTCTTCACTTTGAAGCTCTCCCCCTTACTCATATCTCTCCCCCTTTGTCATCAATGGCAAAGGGTCACCTTTGGGGCTCGGGACTAAGAATGAGCCTCTTAGCTTAGTCCCTCCCCCACCTCCTGATGAGGTGATTAATTCTGGGGTGGGAGTAAAACTCCCATTAGGCACTGATCATCATCAGCGTCTATAACTTCCTTGCCGGGCCTTCTCTTGAACTCTTTGTCCATATTCCTATTCTTGTCACTATTCTTGTTCTTGTTCTCATCCCTGTTCTTGTCCATGCCTTGATCCTTGGACCTGATCATGCCATTGTTCTTGTTCTTGTAATCTAGAATTTCAGCTCTACACTTTCTGATTATGTGACCTTCATTGTTGCACTTGAAACACTTGATGATGTTGTTTCTCTGAGGTAAACTAGATCTTTGAATCCACCTATTCTGACCAAACTTTTTCTGACCACACCTATTCTGACCAAACCTGTTCTGACAAAACCTATTCTGACCAAACCTATTCTGACCAAACTTGTTTTGATCAAACCTGTTCCTGTTATTTACCTTGCAATAAACTGCCTTGTGCCCAAACTGTTGACAAGAGTAGCAATACCCTTGAAAGAAACTAGCACTTCTAAAATTTTCGTTTACCTTCTTCACTTGAGCCATGCAATGTGAAGCCATGTGACCAAACTTATGACAAGCAAAACATCTGCCTTGAAATTTTCCTTTATTTGACCTCTTGGGTCCTAAAAACTTCTTCTTCTCATTCTGAATTCTATTTTTTATTTTTGTGCATCTATCATTCAAGGACTCATGATCTGAAATACTTTCCTCATCAGAACTCTCTTCCTTTTGGAGTCTCTTACTAGACTCTCCAACTTGTTCCTTGTGTGGCTTAACAAAACCAAGGCCTGTTTTATCTATTGTCTTTCTTTGACCTTTGATGAGTGACTTAACCTTTTTGGAGCTATCTTGAAACCTCGTAAAGCTTATCCTTGTACTCTTTAGTTTCCTCTTTCAAAGAAGCCATTTTCTGTTCTAACTCACTATACT
This sequence comes from Wollemia nobilis, assembly GCA_028583015.1. Taxonomy (NCBI): domain Eukaryota; kingdom Viridiplantae; phylum Streptophyta; class Pinopsida; order Araucariales; family Araucariaceae; genus Wollemia; species Wollemia nobilis. The sequence goes on from JAQPPZ010003374.1 coordinate 17,498,534, forward strand.
CAAGAACCTTAGACTCTAACTCATCCTTGAGTTCTTGTGTCTTAGCTATAGAGAAATCAAGACTTTCTATAAGATCATCTCTCTCCATACAACATTCATCTAACTTATCCTTGAGTCTAGCATTCTTCTTTCTTTCCTTTTTCAAAGCACTAAGAGCATTAATAAGTTCACTTTCAAGATCCTTTATTTGTTTGCTTTCTAAATCATCAAAGCCTTTTTCAGATTTCTTATCACTAGAGGTGCTACCTTTTTCAAAAACCATACAAGCATCTTCCTTATAGTTTTTTGAAGCATCCTCATACATACTAGAAACCAAATCATTATTTGTGCAATCATCCTCAAGGTGACCAAAATTTCCACATCTAAGACATTTCATGATAATGAATCTATGTTTCGGTTCTTCCTCTTTTTTTGATATGAACAACATCTCATTTTCATCATCACTTGAAGAACTTTCACTATCACTACTAGAACACTTACTTGCTTTGTCTAGGTAGAAACTCTTCTTGTGCTTGTGAGAATACCTCTTTCCTTGATTGTTGTGCTCATATTTGTTCTTCCTGTGATGCTTGTGCTTTTCAGAATCCTTGCTCTTAGAATCCTGTTTATCTTCATCACTTTCATTCTTGGGAATAGTACAATCAGTAGCATAATGACCAAACTTTCCACAATTGAAACATCTTATATTTTTCATGCTTTTGTGCTTTCTAGAGAACTTGCCTTTCTTGCTGTAATATGCCTCTTCATCACTAGAAGACTCATCACTCTCTTGAAGTTGTTTACCCTTGGATTTCTTGGTAGCCTTGAAAGCTGCCTCTTTCTTGACATCAACCTTCACTTGAGTTCTCAACTCAAATGTTGCAAGTATACTATGGAGCTCATCCTTTTTCAACTTATCCAAATATTTAGCTTCCTCAATAGCAAAAATATTTTCACTAAATCTATTAGGAAGAGATCTTAAAATCTTATCACAAACATCATTTTCAGCAAGCTCAAGACCTAAGTCTTTCATGGAGTTAACAACCTCATCCATACGAAGCATGTAGTCACTAATATTTTCATCATCATTCATCTGGAGTTGTTCAAACATACCTTTGAAGTGTCTCAACTTGGCCTTTCTGACATTTGTATCACCTGTATGAACCACCTTCAACTGTTTCCACATTTCACTAGCTGTCTTGCAGTGAATCACTTTGGTGAGATCTGCTTTCTATAAGCCTTTCAAGATTGCATTCATTGCTTTTGAATTGCTATGATGTAGGAGCCTTTCTTCTTTAGTATTAGGACCATGTACAGGAATAGTGTACTCATCTTCAATCACTTCCCATACCTCATTACCAAGTGCCATTAGATGAACCTTCATCCTTGCACTCCAAAGACCAAAATCTGACCCATCAAGAATAGGTGTTGCATTGCTACTTGAATGATCCATTGTGTTCTTTACTAGCTTTTCCTTCAAGCCGTTAAACTTTTCGAAGGCACCTGCTCTGATACCAATTGAAGAACACAAGCTTATACTGAGAGGGGGGGTGAACAGTATAAGACCTCTTTTTACTTTTTCCTTTATACTTCAAAATAGTAAAGCAATATACCCAAAGCAATATCAAAACAATGCACAATATCATCCACAAAGTGACACCAATTTTAACGTGGTTCACCCGAATGGTCGGGCTACGTCCACAAAACTTTTCTCTAAAAGTTATCTCAAAGTTCTTTGGGAATCCTTCCCAATTACAATGTTTATGAGCCTCGGCCCAAAGGAGATACCTTCCCCCAATTAGAATTTATGAGCCTCTGCTCAAAGGAGATACCTTCCCCTCGATCTGGATTTATGAGCCTCTGCTCAAAGGAGATACCTTCCCGTCTGCTCTGGAAATGATCCCTCAGAAGATCAATTGCTTCTACCTCTTGCCAGCACATGGAACTCCTTTCCATCGAAGACCTCCTATCCTCAATGCTTAGCCTAAGAGACCTCTGCCTTCTATGATCACGTCCATAGTAGCTCAACAACTTATACCAAACACAATCAGTCGGTCTAGTACAAGTCTTCCTCTGTCTGTCAGATCTGTCCAACACTTGAACAAATCAATCCTCTACACACAAGCCTTCTCAAAGACTTGCCAAATCTGTCCTCAGGTTCTTCTCAAAGAACCAATGCACCTCTGTCCTCATACAACAGCACTCCACGTTCGTCTTTGCCCTTTGTGCTCTCTACGCCCTCTGCTCTCTTTGCGCAATCATAGCCGCACTTGGTCGAACTTCAACCTTTGCACTCTCTGTGCAATCACAGCGGCACTTAGAACAATTCACCATGACTCTTCGCTCACTTTGCACACTTTGATCAAATTTTGCACTCTGCTCTCGATGATCGAACTTCTCACTCTATGCTCTATCTACGAACGTCGCAACTAACAATTCCTCCAACTCTTCAAAATAGCCTGCCTTTTATAATAACACTTTCAAGATCAAAACCTTAATCTTAGTCGACTGTAACCCTGATCTTTAGTCGACTGCACAACCCTAAACTTCATCGGCTGCAAACCCTAATCTTTGTCGGCTCACATTTAACTTTGTCGGCTTCAACTGCCTCTGTAACTCATCTCGTAGCTTTTGCCGTGAAACTACAACATGTCGCGATATCACGACACCTTTGCAACCGTACACTTTCTTTTGGCTTTTGTCGTGATATCGTGACACTTCAGCCTTTGTCGACTTCAACTAAGCTCTTGTCATGATATCGCGACACTTCTGTCTTTGTCAGCATCAACTTTGCTTTTGTCACGATATCGTGACACTTCTCCCTTCGTCGACCTCCTTTCTACTTTTGTCATGAAATCGTGACACTTCGCCTCTGCAGACTTCGTCTTCACTTCTGTCACGATATCATGACACTTCTGCTTTCGTCTACTTTCTTTTCTGCCTATCGTGAAATCGTGACACTTTCTGCATCCATACGCATTCTTTGCAACCCGTCACGAAATCATGATGCTTTCAGCTTTCGTACGCTTTCCTTGTAACCCGTCGTGAAATCGTGACATGTCGCGATATCGCGACACTTTTCTAACTTGTTTTCTCTCTCCTGCTTAAGTCGCGAAAATGCGACATGTCGCGATATCGCGACACTTTTCCTCCTTAGCTCTTTTCTGTTCTTCGGGTCACAAAAACCCGACATGTCGCGATATCATGACACTTTTTCTCCTTAGCGCTTTTCTTTTCTTCGGGTCACAAAAACCCGACATGTCGCGATATCGCGACACTTTTTCTCCTTAGCACTTTTCTTTTCTTCGGGTCATGAAAACCTGACATGTCACGATATCGTGACACTTTTTCTTTGCGAGCTCTTTCTCTCGAACCTGTCAGCTTGGGGTTTGCAAAAGACCTTTGAAACTATTATGCCGTAACCTTCATCAAAATAAATTATTTGACATCAAATCAAATTCCTTCAAAAGCTTCTTGACATCAATGACAACTTATATACTTGAGCAAAGGCAATGTACCCAAAGTACCCAAAATTTCCAATAATTTCCAAATCTAAGGGCATAATGGCCTCTACACCATACACAAGTGAAAATGGGGTCACCTCGATGGGTGATGAGGCCTGGATAAGCCTCATTTATAGCATATTTTAAATAGTTAAAACTGCCTAAAACTCTTGTGAATTATCTTATATGCTAGTTAAGTTGATTTAATATGTTGTGTATTAACTGTTTGCATGATTGAAGTATTAAGGACATTATATTCTGATTTTTAACAGTTCTTATATAGTTTTATGTTATATTTTCATGCTTAGGTTGACAACAGCATTTTAGTAGTCTTATTTTGATGATCATTAAGCATTAGTTTCTCTAAATTCAACAAATAGTACAAAGACTTATTATTGTGCAGCAGAAAACTAGTTTTTCCATATAAATTCTAGCTGACTTCCATTGAATGGCAAGGCATGGAATTCACATCCAAGGAAGAATGAAGACTATTGTAATCTGATCCTAAGGGCTAATCCACTTGAGAAATGCAGCAAAAACCATTTGGAGTCAACACAGTTGGTCATTCTAAAGATATTCGAAATGAACACAGTGTCTTCGGAATGAACAAAGTGTCTTCGGAATGAACATATATCTTCGGAATGAGAAAACACAGTGTATTCAGAATGAGCAAATCTTCAAAATGAAAATTGTAGTATCTTTGAAATGAGTGGATCTTCAAAATGAGAATTGTAGTATCTTCAAACTGAGAGGATCTTCGGAATGAGAATTGTAGTATCTTTGGAATGAGCCACTTATCTTCGAAATAAAAACAAAATGTACTTTTTGACTTTTTGAATGACTTTTGGCGATGAAAAAGGGGATAAGAAGGTTGAGAAAGTTAAAGGAAATATCTCCCATATAACTTTGTCGTCCAAAGCCACCATTCATGGAAAATATTAGATTGATCCTATTCTAGGATAAACCCAAGAAATTCTGCAGGATATTAGAAACAACATATTTTTTGTTTATAATTAGATTTTAGGCATCTATAAAATATGGCTTCCGTCTAGATTGAGATATATTAGATATTAGAAATATTAGATTAGAGATTAGACATATTAGAGATAATAGACCTGTAATAGATTGCAGATCTATAACAGATTTCAGCAGAATTGTAATTATGTTTTTGAAACAATAAAAGTGCAGTTTTCATTTCATTTTTTTTGTTATGTCTGAGTGTGAGTAAGACTTAGAGAAGAAATTATACCTTCTTTTGAAAAAGGAGGCCGACCACTTTCAAATATAGGAGGACTAATAGATAGGTTTTCAATCCTAATTTTGCTACAGCAGAATAAGTAGTGGAACTTGTCAATTTTAGCATTTTGTGGTATTTGATTTCTATTTTAGTTTTTATCCATCTATTTCACATTTGTGATGTAATCAGCAATAGATATAATCAGTTTCTTTATTTTTTAGTAATTTTCCAATTTCGTGCAATTTACATTTCTAGCAATTTACAAGTTTTCTATAATTTCCTGCATTCTTGTTTTTATTGTCAAACACTGCACAGAAGATTGATGACCTTCTGTTTCAGATTATTGACAGAAGTTGATTACTTGTTTTATCTCATCATTGTAAAAGTAAATAGGTTTCTCATTTAGCAACTGTAATTAGGATTTTCCTTCTACAAATCAATTAAGTCTCAATTTAGCAATTGTAATTAGGACTTTATTTCTGCGGACATCAATTAGTTTTTTATTCTTGCAAATATATTAAAGTTAAATTTATGAAATTTAGGGATAGAAGTGACACAGAACCCCCACACAATCAATTCCACCAATAAGACCTATTGCTTCCAAATGAACTGAACTACAACCCTGATTGAAATTTCTATCATAGAAAGCCTTGGACACCACCCCGGATTGATAAGATCTTTGAGATTTAATGATGGTATAATGACTACTCATCATTTTGGCATTGTTTTTGAGGAACACTGTGTTGTTAGAAGGTGAAAATCAGTCCAATAATTATTAAATATGCTAAGTTGTGAATTTTAGAGTAAAAACTAAATGTAATGACTGGTATAAGTAATTGTTATTGGTAAATTGTATTTCAGTCCATTTAGGAAATAAGCAAGAAACCAAAAGAAGAAAAATTTCACAAGAGGTTGAAATTATGTCAAAAATGTCTAAATTTTTTATTTCCAAAAATGTTGGAATTTTCAAAGAATCCCAATCATCCACTTCCAGCACTGCAATATCCTTTGATAAATCATTACAAGGAGAAAAATTAAGTAGTTCAACACCATTTTCTCTTGACAAATCCATACAATCAGGAAAATTTGACAAGATTTATAATTGTTTTTGGGAACCTACAATGGAAGGCTCACAAGAGAATCAAGGTAGAGCCAACAATGTGCTCCACCCTAGTGCAACTAGTGCACTTGCCAAAAATTTTCAAAATCCCATCCAATTAGATCTTAATCAAAATGCTCCCATGAAGGTCATTTCACCTACAGTATTATCAAATTTCAAGGGAATTACATCCGAAGATCCTGATATGTTTTTGTTTGAGTTTAAAATTGTATGTCAAGCTCATGATTACACTAATGACAATCAAAAGCTCAAACTATTTCCTTCCACTCTTAAAGAGTTAGCTCTACGATGGTTTATCACCTTAGCACATGACTCAATTAGAACTTGGGATGAGATGGAAAACATATTCTTGGAGAGATACCAAGAATATTGTCAAGTCAAGAATCAAAATGATGAAATTCTTACAATGAAACAAGAGGAAAATGAAATCTTAGAAGATTATATAGAAAAATTTTCTTTTGTTCATAAGAGATGTGGAAGTGTTGAACCTGAAATTTGCAATGTCATATTATTAAGGGGACTACAAGATGAATCTAGGGATGCATTGGATATCTTGGGAAGAGGAGATACAAATACACTTAAATTTCAAGAAATTATTAAACTCTGTAAAAATTACTCTCATTCAAGGCATAGAAAACACAAAATTGGTAATGAAAAACATGATTTGAAAGAATGCATGAAAGAGGATGATATTTTAGTACATGATAGAACATTAGATGAAAAAAATGAATCTACTAAATCTTCAGCCATCTATTGTTCAAAATGTAAAAAGCAACATTCTCTTCATGATTGTCCTTTGAACAAAATATTTATACCTGCTACATGTAGCATTTGTCAATTAGGACACCCCAAATATCAGTGTAGTTTATTGCTAGAACTTAAAAGTGTCTTTGAAAAACAGTCTCAACCTATAAAAAAAATCAATTTTGTAGGACAAGGACAAGGGAATAATTTTCATAAATTTCCATATCAAAATGCTTCTCAATTTCTTGCACATCGGGGAAATAATCTTTGGTATATGCCATGGTCTGCTTCAGGTCCACTTCAACAATGTTGGAGTCAACCACCATGGGCATACTCCCAAGCATGGTCTCAACATGGATGGATGCAACAACAATGGAATCAACAACATCCACCAACCACCAAATTTATAGGGATATCAATGGGTACAACATCAAAATCTATACTAAGGGCAGCAACATTGTCAAAAACAAAAATCAAATTTGTTGCCTAATCATATCCATAATTTCTATCATGGACAACAAAAACAAAAATTAAAACAACCTTTTTTTTCAACTCAACCTGTGGTCAGTCCAAATCATGTTAAACAGGTAACCCCTGTCGCTGTGGTTGAATCATAAAATACAACCCTAATAAATGTTAGTGATTGTGATAAAACTCAATTGTGTTCAGGTAAAACACTACTTGAACCTATTCCACTTATCAGTGTAGAAAAAGGAGTTAAAAGGAATAAACTTGAAAATAAATCTACACTAAAACAACATCAAGAAGAACAAGATACCTCATCAAATAAAGTATCATATTTTGAACAGTCTGAGATATTAAAAGTAACATATTCACAATCAGACTTGATAAAGGAATTAGAACATTTAACTGTTACAATCCATTTACCTCAAGTTGTACCAATCATTAATAATATTGTTCAAGAAATGTGTTTTAGAAAACCAATAAAAAAGAAGAAAGTATATCTTAAAACCATACAAAAAGGTGGAAAATTAGTTAACTTGCTTTCAAGTAAACTTATTACACCTAAGTATGATTGTACAGAAAGCCCACAGTTTCTTAGAACACATAAGGAAAATGAAAATAATACTTTAGTTTTGGCCTCCATTGGTGTAAATAAAAATGTTTCTCCAAGAACCAATTCAAATAAGCCTGATACAAAACAAATTGAAACACAGCCAAAACAACCTTTGAACAACAATATTTGGTTGACTAAAAACCAGGGAGCAAATTTTTTTGATATATTGGTGCAACATCCTAATGCTTTACTAAAATTTTATGCATCTTTAGCAGCTGGAATTGAGTTGTTGCAGGTACAAAAAAAAACAAATTTTGCAATTGAATGCATTTGATAAACTTTGGTTGGAAGAACTTCACAAAATAGAGTTCACTCAACAAAAATGGAAAATGTGGCATGATGATCACATTAAGAGCAGCAAGGATGAACCAGGGGAGTTTGAGAATGAAGTTGTTCAACTTTCTTTAGTTGATGATTTAAGGAGGATATTAGTGGTGAATGGACATCTTTTATAGTTGTACCATAAACCACTAACAAAGGTGGAATTTGCTCGGTATTTCACATAGTTACATTTGACAGAAGAGGATTCTTCTTCTGATGAAGATTCCAAATGATCATATCTTTGAATATTAAAAATAAAAAGAAAAAAAAATTAGAAAAAAATAGAAAACAAAAAGATGAATAAATTTTGGCTGTGAATTTCTTCATGGACATGATTTCAAGGAAGTCATGAATTCCTTCACGAGCACAATCAGAATAAAAAAGACAAAAAGAAAAAAAAAGAGAGAAAATGAGAGGTTAAAGAAAAAAGAAAAGAAAAAAAAAGAGAGAAAAATGAATAGCTCAGCAGTGAAAACCTTTTCTAAGGCGCTACAGAGTTGGTATGCATGAAAACCAATTTTCTGGCATGCATAACCTTAAAATTTCTGAGTCAGAATTGTACAAATTCACCAACTACACTTGTTTTTGAAGTGTTGCAGGAAGCCTTAGCAGAATATCAACAAAAGCAGCCATCTTTCAAAACTTGCATTAACTTGTTTTAACCAGGTATATATGTTTCTTGCACTTTTCTCATTGTAAATATTTGATATATAGTATATGAAAATTAACCATTAGTATAAAAGTGTTCATAAGAGTTGGCATAAACAAAACATGCTTGGAGAAAGAGAAAAATGTTGGTTTCTGCTATGTCTTCAAAATGACTGTTGTATCTTCAAATAATCGTGGTATCTTTAGAATGAAGCTTTGTCTTCGAAATGAAGGTGTGTCTTCGGAATGAAGGTTTGTCTTCGGAATGAAGGTGTGTCTTCAGAATGAAGGTTTATCTTCGGAATGAGGTTATCTTCAAATTAAATGCCTAGCTTAGTCTTCAGAATGAAACATAATCTTCAGAATGAAGATTTAACAATCTGTTTCCATGTGGCATCCAAGGAGGGAGAAAAAGACATAGTCAAGGAGGGAATGAAACATAATCTTCAGAATGAAGATTTAACAAACATGCCACCACTATTCATTGCTAATAACCACTCATGTGGGAAAATTTGCATGCAAAATGGACAAGCTAAAAATAGTAAAGAAAATTTGATGGCAAGGATGTCCAATGATTGATGTTCAGGTGTTCAGAGCACAGAATAAGGAAGTGTGACATATTTTCTAATGATTACAAGAAAAAAAAAATATTCTTTCTAAATAAGAACAAGAGAAAACTCTATAGCAACCAAAAATTAGTGACCTAACAAATGTTGTAGATGTTGCAGAAGAAGAAACAGCTACTGCAGAGGCTATTGCAGAAGAAGAAATAGCTGCTGCAGAGGCTGTTGTAGAAAAAAAGAATAGGAACTACAGAGGCTATTGCAAAAAAAAAAAAAAACAATGCACACAACAATAGTAACAGAACCATCAAACTCACAGACTAAGAAAAGAGGGTCTAAAACTGACAACAAAAAATAAAATAGAAGAGGGTTCATTTGTCTAAAGATGTTATTTATCTGTCAAAATAGGAGAGTGAAGTTCCTAGTGAAGAGCCTGAAGCTGACCCTATTACCATAATAAAATAGGGCAAGAAGAGAAAATATATATTAAGAACAAATGATTGAAGAGAAGACCATACAGGATAGCCATGATGTCATAGAAGTGCAACAAGCCATTGAGAATTTGGATGTACTCATAGATAATTTCATTGAACCTCCTATACAGGAGTAGGGGTCTAAAGCAAAGGATGAGATCATTGTTGAGCAGCAAACTGCAGTTGATTTGTCAGTATTAGGTTTTGAGTCAAATGAAGAAGAGGAGGTGGACATCACAAAACAACTGACAACAGCCAAGACTATTATAAAAATACAAATGAGATGGATTGAGGAAAGAGAAGATGTTATTGAAAAACATGAAAAGAAAACAAAGAATTACTACATCAAATAAATAGGAGGATTTGGTTCAATTACTACTTGGGTTATCTAGGGAATATGAAGACACAGGTGCTCATTCTGAAGTAGTGCCCCTCCACTTTGAAGCAGTGCCCTTCCATTCTAAGGCATTTCCTTCTCTATCCAGAGAAATACCTTTATGCAACATCATTAGGTAGATCTCAGATTCATTCCTCCAACCATCATTACTCTGGTTCCCTCCTATTTTGAAGAGGAATCCCAACCAGATGATTAGTTTGAATAATGAATCAGAAATCTTCATGAGAAATTACACAGGCATTAAATTGTTCTATGAAACATGGAATATGAGTATGGACATTTGTGACTCCATCACCCACTGCAATGCATGAGGGCATGCATTAATATAAGTTGGGGGGGATGATGAGGCCTGGATAATCCTCATTTATAGCATGTTTTAAATAGTTAAAACTGTCTAAAACTCTTGTGAATTATCTTATATGCTAGTTAAGTTGATTTAATATGATGTGTATTAATTGTTTGCATGATTGAAGTATTAAGGACATTATATTCTCATTTTTAACAGTTCTTATATAGTTTTATGTTATATTTTCATGCTTAGGTTGACAGTAGCATTTCAGTAGTCTTATTTTGATGATCATTAAGCATTAGTTTCTCTAAATTCAGCATATAGTACAAAGACTTATTACTGTGCAGTAGAAAACTGGTTTTTCCTTATAAATTCTAGCCAGCTTCCATTGAATGGCAAGGCATGGAACTCACATCCAAGGAAGAATGAAGACTATTGTAATCTGATCCTAAGTGCTAATCCACTTGAGAAATGCAGCCAAAACCATTTGGAGTCAACACAATTGGTCATTCTAAAGATCTTCGGAATGAACACAGTGTCTTCGAAATGAACAAATATCTTCGGAATGAGAAAACACAGTGTCTTTAAAATGAGCAGATCTTCAGAATGAAAATTGCAGTATCTTCAAAATGAGTGGATCTTCAGAATGAGAATTGCAGTATCTTCAAAATGAGCGGATCTTCGAAATGAGAATTGCAGTATCTTTGGAATGAGCCACTTATCTTCGGAATGAAAACAGAATGTACTTTTTGACTTGTTGACTGATTTTTGACGGTGAAAAAGGGGATAAGAAGGTTGAGAAATTTAACAAAAATATCTCCCATCTAACTTTGTCATCCAAAGCCACCATTTATGGAAAAGATCAGATTGATCCTATTCTAGGATAAACCCAGGAAATTTTGTAGGATATTAGGAACAACATATTTTCTGTTTATAATTAGATTTTAGGCATCTATAAAAGATGGATCCCATCCAAATTGAGATATATTAGATATTAGAAATATTAGATTAGATATTAGACATATTAGAGATAATAGACCTGTAACAAATTGCAGATCTATAACAGATTTTAGCAGAATTGTAATTATGTTTCTGAAGCAATAAAAGTGCAGTTTTCATTTCATTTATTTTGTTATGTCTGAGTGTGAGTAAGACTTAGAGAAAAAATTATACCTTCTTCTAGAAAAGGAGGCCGACCACTTTCAAATCTATGAGAAGGACTAACAGACAGGTTTTCAGTCCTGATTTTGCTGCAGCAGAATAAGTAGTGGAACTTGTCAATTTCAGAATTTTGTGGTATTTGATTTTTGTTTTAGTTTTTATCCATATATTTCACATTTGTGATGTAATAAGCAATAGATATATTCAGTTTCTTTATTTTTTAGTAATTTTCCAATTCCCTATAATTTACATTTCCAGCAATTTACAAGTTTTCTATAATTTCTTGCATTCTTGTTTTTGTTGTCAAACACTGCACAGAATATTGACGACCTTCTATTTCAAAGTATTGATAGAAGTTGATTACTTGTTTTATCTCATCATTGCAAAAGTAAATAGGTTTCTCATTTAGCAACTGTAATTAGGATTTTCCTTCTGCAAATCAATTAAGTCTCAATTTAGCAATTGTAATTAGGACTTTATTTCTGCGGACATCAATTAGTTTTTTATTCTTGCAAATAGATTAAAGTTAAATTTATGCAATTTAGGGGTAGAAGTGACACAGAACCCCCACACAATCAATTCCACCAATAAGACCTGCTGCTTCCAAATGATCTGAACTACAACCCTTCTTGAACTTTCTATCATAAAAAACCTTGGACACCACCCTGGATTGATAAGATCTTTGAGATTTAATGATGGTATAACGACTACTCATCAATGGGCATTCGTATGCTAGCCCTGTAAGCCCATAATGCTAAGGTTAATTGTATATACCAATTCTTGTGATTGTATTTCACCATCTTCTTTAATATGGCTACTATCATCTTGTTAGAGGACTCTAATTGCCTATTTTCCTATGGATAGTATGGTGTCACAAAATTGTGCTAAATATTGTATTTGGTCGTCAGAGCTTGCACATTTTTGTTTTTGAATGATGGACCATTATCTAAGATTATCTTGAATGGTACCCCAAAATGGCAAATGATATTGTGGAGTATGAACTCCACAATTTGAGGATCAATTATTGAGGTTAAGGGGACTGATTCCACCCATTTAGTGAAGTAATCAATGACTATTAAGATGAATGTGTGTTGTACTGATGATGGGGGAGATGTTTTTTTGATTAGATTGAACCTCCACTAAGAAAATGGCCAAGCTACATGAATGGGCTGTAAGGCCTGATATGGCAGGTGCATCAGATTCGCATGATGTTGACATTTAATGCACTTCTTGACATACTCACAGTAATTCTTCTCCATGGTGGACCAATAATAGCCCATTCAAAGGATACACTTGACAATGGACATGCCGCTAAAATGGCCACCACATGTACCATCATGAGCCTGCAAAATTACCCAAGATAATTCTTAGGGATCTTAGCAATGTAGGAGAACTCCATCATAACTTTGATGATACAATCTACCTCCTAGTAAGACATATCTTGTCACTTTTTTATTTAATGCTCATCTTTCAGCATGTGACAATCCCCATTCTAAGGAAATTTTGTAATTAGGATAGCCAATCCTAATAGGCTACAACATCGACAACCTTGTGGTGAATGGTGGTACCATTACCTATAGGATACTAAGAAATTAAGGACCCCCAAGGTGCCTTCTTTAAGAAGTATTTAGATTTACAAAACCAGTTCTGGTCAAGATCTATATAAATCATGTTGACTGATTCCTTGTTATCCAAAGCCTCATGCTAGATCGTTGAATGCAAGAGCATTTTGACATGAATGGTAGTTAAATAAGTAGATAAATTATAGGGGATTAAGGATCCCAGAGATGCCATGGTGTATGTGAATATGCTTGATGAACGAGGGATTGTCTCGATGTTGTACCACTATAGTTTGGCTAGATACATGTCTATAAACTCTTTATAAGCTTTCAATATTGAATCCTGACATTGAAACAGTCCTTTGACCTGGTTGACTATGAGTAGGGAGTCATCAAAGATATTTAGCCTTTTGATTCTCATGGTGATGGTTGTTTGGAGATCCAAAATTAGGGCCTCATATTTGGTGTTATTATTGGTGTAAGGGAAGTCTAGCTTAAATGATAAGGTCATTGGAGCACCTTGTGGCATGAAGAAGACAATACCTACACCGCCCTCTTACTCACACTTCGAACCATCAAAGAAAAAAGTCATGTCTGCTTCGTTTTCTGGTTCTTTAGGTTTGTGCACTTTTGATAGTGCAAATACTACATCATCAGGAAGCTCTATCGTAAGGGGTATACTATTATGGAGAGGCACCTTAGCCATTTGATCAGCTATGATCTGTACCTTGATGGACTTTTGTCTTATGAATTCTAAATCGAATTCTATCAATAGCATGATCTACTTTGTAGTACGTGTGTTATGATATGTCTTTCTCATCATATAATGCAAAGGATTCTATTTGGATATTACATATGTCATATGGCTCAGCATGTAGTGGTACAATTTCTTGGTCGTGAAGACCACTACTAAGCATAGTTTTTCTACATATGCATATCCAATTTCGTAGCTCACCAAGGTGCAACTAATGTAATATATCACTTGCTCTTTGTCTTGTGCATTATTTTGATCCAACATGGTGTCCAAAGCAAAATTGGTAGCAGATATATATAGCAGGAATGGAACATATGGCCTTGGTGGAGCTAGGATTGGTGGCATTGCCAGGTACTCTTTGATATCAGCAAGGGTTCGCTAACATTCTTCGTCCCATTAGAATGGGACTTCCTTGTGTAGTAGTCGATTCATGGGTCGATATTTTTTCAAGAATTGCATAAATAAATTGCTTTATGGATGCTAATTTGCTCTATAAGGTTCTTATTTCTTTGATGTTCATGGGTGGGGCTATTTATAGCATAGCCTTTACCTTTTTTGGGTCTACTTTGATGCCCCGCATAGAAATAATGGATCCCAATATTTTTCTAGAAGTTACACCAAAGACGCATTTCTTGGGATTCAACCTAACATTGTGCTCAATCAAGTGAGCGAAAACATTTATGAGAGTCTTAGCATGCTCTTCACGTAGTAATGACTTGGACAGTAAGTCATCGATGTAGTCTTCCAAGGTCTTGTGTATGTAGTCATGGAAAATGTATATCATCGCCCATTGATATGTGGCACCAACATTTTTAAGGTCAAATGACATCACTTTGTAACAAAATATCCCCCATGGAGTGGTAAATACAATTTTATGTTGGTCTTCGAGTTTAATATGAATCTTATTGCAACGAGAAAAACCATCCATTAGGGAGAGCATCTCATGACCTACGATTGCATATACAAGAGCATCTATATTGGGCAATGAAAATAAGTCTTTTGGGGTTGCCTTAATGAGATCCCTAAAATTCGTGCAAACGCAAACTCTTCCATCAGGTTTTTCTATGGGCACCATGTTTGATACCCATTTTGTATTGTTGATGGGAACTATGAAGACTACATCCAATAGTTTTTGTAACTCATTTTTAATCATTAAGACGATGGTTGGATGCATATTTTTAAGCTTTTGCTTGACCTATTTATTTGTGGGGTTGATAAAAAAGTTATGGACAACCAAATTTGGATATAGCTCTTGCATGTCCTTGTAGGTCCAAGCAAAGAGGTTCAGTATCTCTTTTAGTAGAGGAATTATGATGGCTTGTTATTCTAGAGATAAACTTCCTCTGAACTTGACTTTCTTTGGTTGAGAATGATCTTTGCTAATGTCTACCTCAAAATTCTCCTCTATTGCCATATGTGAACCCTCCTCAAGCTGGTAAGGAGTGGGGATTAGATGAATACCATCTACTGGGTTTTTTACAATTCCCATTGACTCAGGGTCAAGGCCAATGTGATAGACATCATGCACACAACCTGACGTAAAATGGAATAGTTGCAACATCTCTTTGTTAGGGATGAAATCCTTAGGCTCTAGGGTGAATCAATGCAATCCCAATCAATAATATCTATATTAATATACAATGGTTTTGATGGATCTACTGGGTTATGGAGTGGACTGGTCAAATCAATGGAGATCATGTTGATGGATGGAATGAAATCTCTAGGACCATGTGGGTGAAACTCTATATCCTATGTGCACCCTCCATGCTCATTATGAGGCTATAGAGGCATAGGGATATTAGGATATAGTCTATAAACCAATGAGATAATGGTATCATCAGGTAATAAATACTCTCTAAATGTTGGTGGCTTTGGGTTGACCATGTGATGGATGGCATCTAGGTTGGCTAGTCTTCCTAGGAAGTGGATATTAGGATTGACAGTACGAAGTGCCACATATCTCTCCACAAGTAGATTGACTAGCCACAAGTGTTGAGGTCCAAGATAATCCATCTTGGTCTTATCCTCAAAGTCATAATCACTTATCCAAAAATAGTTGGCATTCATTTTTAGCCCTAGGATGGGATGGTGGCTTGCTTGCTAATGCTCTAAATAGGCTAGCTCAATCTCATATTCATAGTTATCATCACTTATGAAGAATCCATTAGCATTTGTCTTTGGTCCTATGATATGGTTCATATGTCTAGGCCATAGGTAGGCACTCTTTTTTGAGTCCTCTGAATCATAACCACTTTTATCTTACATGTATCCACCCTCATCCAAGATGTATTGACTCTCATTTGAGATGTAGTCATTTTCTGTGTGGTCTATCCAAGTAAGGTTTTGCATACACTGAGGTCCCTGGTGAGCCAGGCTGATTTTATCTTTATCCTTTCTTGGACCATGATCATACTCCTCTCTCTCATATCCATGCATTGGCTCCTCCTCCCATAGGATGGCTCCTGATGGGGGCACTTCAATAGAGGATTCAATGTGATACACATTAGGTGATGCGATGTTGACTATAGACACCTGTCCATCACCCATATAGTTTATGCTAGGAATTTGATATGGATTCCAGTCAATGTCCTCCCTGAACCCAATGCTTAGTCTATCTAAGACTAATTCTAGAGATTCATCATGACCCTACATTTTATAGCCTAAACTACCCCTATCAGTAGGTAATTGGTACTACGATTGAAATGGTAGCTGGTGACCTTGCTCATATAGGACTACACCATAGCCATGCCAATGACACTACTCAAAGTACTTTAGCATGAACTCAGGGTTTGATAAGTAATGAACATTCATGGTGAATAGTTCATCCTCATCCCTTTCCAAATCAAGCATAGTATGGGTATAATATAGACCAACATATATAAAATTAGTTCAATTCGATGGAACCCCTAAGGGAACCACCATCCCTACTGGTATATTTGGGAAACTAGACCATCCCATGTCTTATGCAGACTCAATGATTGGTGTAAAAGTTACATTTCATATAATATATTCACCTAGTGTTGTGTTGATAGGAATTGTCACCTATAGTGTAGATGATGTTGTTGATGATGCAGGAAAGGTAGGATAAGGTACCTCCTTGGTTGTTTGTTGGGAATGCTCCTCATCTAGAGAGTAGGTATTGTTACAATTGTTGTGGTCAAAAACTCTTTGGGTCCTTCATCTACTAGAGGTGCCTTTAGCTTTTTTTATCTCTTGTCTTATCTATAAAAATATTTTTAGAAGCACTAGTAGCTTTGGGTGTAGGAAGTGGTGTCGATGTGGATGGGTCACCTCACACTGATATGATTTTTCTTCTTGTCTACATGGTTGGGGATGAGGGCCTTATGTAAAAGTGTGTTGATGAAATAACAAAGCCTCCAGAAAAGTTGACTTGATGCACATATTTGAACAACTCTTCGTTGATGAAACCATGTGAAATTATCCCTCATACACATACTTGACATATTGGTGCATGAATGAGGGCATGCAATGCATGTCTCAAATCTAGGGATGCCCTAGAAGGATGTTATATTGCATTTGAAGAACACAAGCTTATACTGAGAGAGGGGGTGAACAGTATAAGACCTCTTTTTACTTTTTCCTTTATACTTCAAAATAGTAAAGCAATATATCCAAAGCAATATCAAAACAATGCACAAGATCATCCACAAAGTGACACCAATTTTAACGTGGTTCACCCAGAAATCCTGGGCTACGTCCACAAAACTTTTCTCTAAAAGTTATCTCAAAGTTCTTTGGGAAACCTTCCCAATTACAATGTTTATGAGCCTCGGCCCAAAGGAGATACCTTCCCCCAATCTGAATTTATGAGCCTCTGCTCAAAGGAGATACCTTCCCGCTCGCTCTCGTCGGTGATCCTCTAGAAGACCTCTGCCTCCGTTGCCCTTAGCAAATGGAACTCTATCCATAGAAGACACCTATCTTCCCTGCTCTGGCTGGAGACCTCTGTCCTCAACTCTATCACCTCCAAAGCTGGTCCTCGAATTTGCACTAAACACAGTCCTTCGGTCTAGCACAAATGTCCTCGGGTTCTTCTCATAGAACCAATGCACCTTTGTCCTCAAGTTCTCTGATAGAACTATCAAACTCAGCTTCACAAGTCCTCTGCTAGGACCTGTCCAAATCTGCTCACAAGTCCCCAACGGAACCTATCCAAATCTGCTTACAAGTCCCCAACGGAACCTGTCCAAAACCTGCTCACAAGTTCATCAAGAAAAACTTGCTTGGCATGAACCCACAAAGAGAATTGTTAGAGACCCAATGTGATTCATCAACCTCATAGAAGCATAAAGAGAATTGTTAGAGACTCAATATGTTCTATACTTAACTCCCAATCTCAATCTCAAATCTCATAGAAACATAAAGAGAATTGTTAGAGACTCAATATGTTCTATACTTAACTCCCAATATCAATCTCAACTCAATCTCAAATCTCAAAAGAATAAGATAGATGTAGTATGCTTTTCTCAAGAACATGAAACACAACCCAACAATTGCCAACCATGCAATATCTCATATAACAATGATACTCATGTTCTTTTCACCAAACAATTTGGGTTTCAACAACAATGCTCATCAAACAAGGTTTAGTCAACCAACACCATTCAACTCAACATCAACCTTGAAGCATTCACCCAACCACTTTCGAAAAGGAAACCACAAACAATCCTTTTCCCTCCAATGATATTTCAGAAATCAACCACCATAAACAATTAATAGGAGAATGTGCCCATACCTTTTTGAAGTGAAGAAACCCCTTTGGAAATCTGCCACACTCAACACACTTTGAAAAAGAGCACAACAATCTTCACTTTTGAACCTCTTTACAAAAAGAAATATCTCTCTCTATACACACCTTATTTCTCCTTCTAAATGAGTTAGTCAAATAGCCCTCGAAATAAGCTTTCTAGTGATATATAATATGATATACTTTTATAAGGAAAAACACCAGAAATCTCTCTTTTTCTAATCATGCATCAAGCTCCTCTCAAATAATATCCAACACCATGGGATATTTAATTTATTCCTTAAACAATATTGAAAATCATAGAACAAAGACCTTCCTCCAAAATATAATTGACATCAAAAAATTCTAAGCATTTAAATCATCCTCAACACCATACACCCTTTTCTCTCCATTACACTTTAATAAAACCAAAAAGATAATATTAATTTTGCTAACCTTATACCTCCCAAACCAACTTTGGAAATACCATAGACAATGCAAAATATGTTTTATTCACTACCCTTCCGCATAAATTGGAGTTCATGAGCATACCTCTTACACCCCTAAAAAGGGGATTCGGCATGATTTGATCCGCCGTCTCCTCTAGCCAAGTTGCTTGGCTAAACCGCGTGGGCTATCCACGCCCACGTGAGGAAGGGAGAGGGGCCTCCCTCTTATCTCCGAACAAGTCTCTTCCTTGGCACGAAAACCGAACCCTGTTCCCTCTTTGACCACAGCGTAATCCATGCTCCTTTTACTCGCACAAAAATTGAGGCGCATGCATTAATCAAATTACCTTCGTCCTTATCACCGCGTGTGCCTCCTCCTTGGCACCACGACCAATCCCGTCACACCTTTGACCATGCCATGCTTGTCTTCCTCCTTCGCTGGCGCAGGGGCTTCGATGTCGAAATCGAAAATGCTCAGAGATTAATATCGAATTCTTGGCCAAACATTAATGAATTTATTTGCCTCATTTTATATGCACTTTGATGCATTTCCAAACACGTCGGCCCTTTTTAACATGATTTTCATCGGTGGAAAATATTTTAATTTAAATTTTAAATAATTAAAATTTAAACTAAATATTTAAAATTAAATATCTCCATCACCGGGGCACCTTTTTCAACGAAACGAAAAGCCAACTTGGGTTTTAAGAAAAACCCATTTCAAATCTGTTGTCCATGGTTTTAAATAAAACCTTTTATTTTGTCTGCCTTGGTTTTCACAA
Organism: Wollemia nobilis; assembly: GCA_028583015.1. Lineage (NCBI taxonomy): Eukaryota > Viridiplantae > Streptophyta > Pinopsida > Araucariales > Araucariaceae > Wollemia > Wollemia nobilis. The sequence continues at coordinate 17,518,338 of JAQPPZ010003374.1, forward strand.
AAACCCTTCCTTGAACTTAGATTCTTTTGACATCAAATCAAATTCCTTCAAAAGCTTCTTGACATCAATGACAACATCTACACTTGAGCAAAGGCAATGTACCCAAGGTACCCAAAATTGCCAACAATCTCCCCCTTTGTCATTGATGGCAAACCTTTACTGAAAACACTTCTCAAGAGCCAAAACTGAAACCAACTGTGCCCACAACTGAGAATCTTCCTTTGAAGTTTTGCTCCCCCTGACTTGAAGCTTTCCTCTTCACTTTGAAGCTCTCCCCCTTACTCATATCTCTCCCCCTTTGTCATCAATGGCAAAGGGTCACCTTTGGGGCTCGGGACTAAGAATGAGCCTCTTAGCTTAGTCCCTCCCCCACCTCCTGTTGAGGTGATTAATTCTGGGGTGGGAGTAAAACTCCCATTAGGCACTGATCATCATCAACGTCTATAACTTCCTTGTCGGGCCTTCTCTTGAACTCTTTGTCCATATTCCCTGTTCTTGTCCATGCCTTGATCCTTGGACCTGATCATGCCACTATTTCTGTTCCTGTACCTTGGAAGTTCAGCTCTACACTGTCTAGCTATGTGACCTTCATTGTTGCACTTATAACAAGTAACAATGTTATTTCTTTGAGGCATACCTGTTCTTTGAATCCACCTAGTTCTGGCCAAACCTGTTCTGACCAAACCTGTTCCTGTTATTTGCCTTGCAATAAACTGCCTTGTGCCCAAACTGTTGACAAGAGTAGCAATACCCTTGAAAGTAACTAGCACTTCTGAAGCTGTCATTTACCTTCTTCACTTGAGCCATGCAATGTGAAGCCATGTGACCAAACCTGTGACAAGCAAAACATCTGCCTTGAAACTTTCCTTTATTTGACCTCTTAGGTTCTGAAAACTTCTTCTCATTCTGAATTCTATTTTCTTTTTGGAATCTCTTACTAGATTCCCCAACTTGTTCCTTGTGTGTCTTAACAAAACCAAGGCCTGTTTTATCTGTTGTCTTTCTTTGACCTTTGATGAGGGACTTAACCTTTTTGGAGCTATCTTGAAACCTGTAAAGCTTATCCTTGTACTCTTTAGTTTCCTCTTTCAAAGAAGCCATTTTCTGTTCTAACTCACTATACTCAAGAACCTTAGACTCTAACTCATCCTTGAGTTCTTGTGTCTTAGCCATAGAGAAGTCAAGACTTTCTATAAGATCATCTCTCTCCATACAACATTCATCTAACTTATCCTTGAGTCTAGCATTCTTCTTTCTTTCCTTTTTCAAAGCACTAAGAGCACTAATAAGTTCACTTTCAAGATCACCTTCCTCTATTTGTTTTCTTTTTGAATCATCAAAGCCTTTTTCAGATTTCTTATCACTAGAGGTGCTACCCTTTTCAAAAACCATACATGCATCTTCCTTATAGTTTTCTGAAGCATCCTCATACATACTAGAAACCAAATCATTATTTGTGCAATCATCCTCAAGGTGACCAAAATTTCCACATCTAAGACATTTCATGATAATGAATCTATGTTTCGGTTCTTCCTCTTTTTCTGATATGAACAACATCTCATTTTCATTATCACTTGAAGAACTTTCACTATCACTACTAGAACACTTACTTGCTTTGTCTAGGTAGAAACTCTTCTTGTGCTTGTGAGAATACCTCTTTCCTTGATTGTTGTGCTCATCTTTGTTTTTCCTGTGATGCTTGTGCTTTTCAGAATCCTTGCTCTTAGAATCCTGTTTATCTTCATCACTTTCATTCTTGGAAACAGTACAGTTAGTAGCATAATGACCAAACTTTCCACAATTGAAACATCTTATATTTTTCATACTTTTGTGTTTTCTAGAGAACTTGCCTTTCTTGCTGTAATATGCCTCTTCATCACTAGAAGACTCATCACTATCTTGAAGTTGTTTACCCTTGGAATAATCCATTGTGTTCTTTACTAGCTTTTCCTTCAAGCTGTTAAACTTTTTCGAAGGAACCCGCTCTGATACCAATTGAAGAACACAAGCTTATACTGAGAGGGGGGTGAACAGTATAAGACCTCTTTTTACTTTTTCCTTTATACTTCAAAATAGTAAAGCAATATATCCAAAGCAATATCAAAACAATGCACAAGATCATCCACAAAGTGACACCAATTTTAACGTGGTTCACCCAGAAAGCCTGGGCTACGTCCACAAAACTTTTCTCTAAAAGTTATCTCAAAGTTCTTTGGGAAACCTTCCCAATTACAATGTTTATGAGCCTCGGCCCAAAGGAGATACCTTCCCCCAATCTGAATTTATGAGCCTCTGCTCAAAGGAGATACCTTCCCCTAGCTCTGCTCTGGTTGGTGATCCTCTAGAAGACCTCTCGCCTCCGCTGCCCTTAGCAAATGGAACTCTATCCACAGAAGACACCTGTCTTCCCTGCTCTGGTTGGAGACCTCTGTCCTCAACTCTATCACCTCCAAAGCTGGTCCTCGAATTTGCACTAAACACAGTCCTTCGGTCTAGCACAAATGTCCTCGGGTTCTTCTCATAGAACCAATGCACCTCTGTCCTCAAGTTCTCTGATAGAACTATCAAACTCAGCTTCACAAGTCCTCTGCTAGGACCTGTCCAAATCTGCTCACAAGTCCCCAACGAAACCTGTCCAAATCTGCTTACAAGTCCCCAACGGAACCTGTCCAAAACCTGCTCACAAGTTCATCAAGAAAAACTTGCTTGGCATGAACCCACAAAGAGAATTGTTAGAGACCCAATGTGATTCATCAACCTCATAGAAGCATAAAGAGAATTGTTAGAGACTCAATATGTTCTATACTTAACTCCCAATCTCAATCTCAAATCTCATAGAAACATAAAGAGAATTGTTAGAGACTCAATATGTTCTATACTTAACTCCCAATATCAATCTCAACTCAATCTCAAATCTCAAAAGAATAAGATAGATGTAGTATGCTTTTCTCAAGAACATGAAACACAACCCAACAATTGCCAACCATGCAATATCTCATATAACAATGATACTCATGTTCTTTTCACCAAACAATTTGGGTTTCAACAACAATGCTCATCAAACAAGGTTTAGTCAACCAACACCATTCAACTCAACATCAACCTTGAAGCATTCACCCAACCACTTTCGAAAAGGAAACCACAAACAATCCTTTTCCCTCCAATGATATTTCAGAAATCAACCACCATAAACAATTAATAGGAGAATGTGCCCATACCTTTTTGAAGTGAAGAAACCCCTTTGGAAATCTGCCACACTCAACACACTTTGAAAAAGAGCAAAACAACCTTCACTTTTGAACCTCTTTACAAAAAAGAAATTTCTCTCTATATACACCTTATTTCTCCTTCTAAATGAGTTAGTCAAATAGCCCTCGAAATAAGCTTTCTAGTGATATATAATATGATATACTTTTATAAGGAAAAACACCAAAAATCTCTCTTTTTCTAATCATGCATCAAGCTCCTCTCAAATAATATCCAACACCATGGGATATTTAATTTATTCCTTAAACAATATTGAAAATCATAGAACAAAGACCTTCCTCCAAAATATAATTGACATCAAAAAATTCTAAGCATTTAAATCATCCTCAACACCATACACCCTTTTCTCTCCATTACACTTTAATAAAACCAAAAAGATAATATTAATTTTGCTAACCTTATACCTCCCAAACCAACTTTGGAAATACCATAGACAATGCAAAATATGTTTTATTCACTACCCTTCCGCATAAATTGGAGTTCATGAGCATACCTCTTACACCCCTAAAAAGGGGATTCGACGTGATTTGATCCACCGTCTCCTCTAGCCAAGTTGCTTGGCTAAACCGCGTGGGCTATCCATGCCCACGTGAGGAAGGGAGAGGGGCCTCCCTCTTATCTCCGAACAAGTCTCTTCCTTGGCATGAAAACCGAACCCTGTTCCCTCTTTGACCACAACGAAATCCATGCTCCTTTTACTCGCACAAAAACTGAGGCGCATGCATTAATCAAATTACCTTCGTCCTTATCACCATGTGTGCCTCCTCCTTGGTGCCATGACCAATCCCGTCACACCTTTGACCACGCCATGCTTGTCTTCCTCCTTCGCTGGCGCAGGGGCTTCGATGTCGAAATCGAAAATGCTCAGAGATTAATATCGAACTCTTGGTCAAACATTAATGAATTTATTTGCCTCATTTTATATGCACTTTGATGCATTTCCAAACACGTCGGCCCTTTTTAACATGATTTCCGTCGGTGGAAAATATTTTAATTTAAATTTTAAATAATTAAAATTTAAACTAAATATTTAAAATTAAATATCTCCATCACCGGGGCACCTTTTTCAACGAAACGAAAAGCCAACTTGGGTTTTAAGAAAAACCCATTTCAAATCTGTTGTCCATGGTTTTAAATAAAACCTTTTATTTTGTCTACCTTGGTTTTCACAAAAACCCTTCCTTGAACTTAGATTCTTTTGACATCAAATCAAATTCCTTCAAAAGCTTCTTGACATCAATGACAACATCTACACTTGAGCAAAGGCAATGTACCCAAGGTACCCAAAATTGCCAACAAGCATCACCCCTTCTAAAAAATGATACATCATGGGGATGGTATTATGTGCTAATTTTATAGGTAAAATTACTGTACCCCCTTGAAATCAGATGTAGAAGGACGACATACCAGATATGATGCAAACGAAATAGATATGGTGTAGATGCTAAGTCCTACGAATGCGATGAACAAATGCATGAAGGAAATGATGCAAAAATGAGATGTAAGAAAAACAAAGTGGGGCATATTTTATTAATGTTTGCTTTTAATCCGATTACAATACGTCCCCCCTCTAGGGCTTAGAATACTTGATCAAGTTTGTTACATCAATGGATGGTACTAGTGTCTTTCGCATGCCCACATTCGAAATGGGTGGACCAAAGGTTACCACTGCTTGTGTCCATGTTTTCATCATTCCTTTTTGCCCATATAGTGTTCCTAGTGGTGAGATCCTATGCATAGAAAAACAACAAGTAGTTAATAGCATATGTGGATATAGGAAAACATGCAATCCCCAAAGCCTCCGGCTAGTTAATATATAAAAGAATGAAACGATGGTCAAAACATGTCATAATGAATTCAAAATTTGACATAGGCATAGAGACATCATCAAGGACACATTTAAAAAAGAACAGTCATGAAATCATGCAGAAATTTCTAATCGCTCCGGGGTGGGACGTTGGGGACTATCACAAAATGTGCAAATGTGACCTTGCAAATGTCCTACCCAGAGGCCTCCAAAACTCCTGTAAACTTAGGGTTAGGCTAAAAGGGGCATTTTTAGATGACCCAGAAGGTCATATTTGGTATATTCTTCCCAGATTGTCCTATATCCGAAGGCGCTCTCTGTAGGTTAGTAAACGCATAAAATGATAAAAACAAGGTCAAATCATGTTAGAAAGCAATGAAACTTGGACAACAGTATAAGTACATCAGATACAACATAATGCAAAAAGAACAATAAATAAATCATTTATGTATTTCTAATCACTCCGGGGTGGGGCGATTAGGATTGCAGCAATGCAAGGGGTGTCCGAGGGCAGGACGCCCACTATTTAGGGCTTAGTTTTGGCACCAATCCAAGTGGGATGGGTCCAAAACATCCTAGGGGGTGGTGTCAATGAGTTTTGTGTGGGGTTGTGGAAAATTTCTTGGTTTTTGGATCTAGATTGTGTTCCTAGTGCTCACCCGATAACCTTCCTTCCAGAAGAAAGAGATTAGGGATGTAGGAAGCACAAAGAGGAATGGGGGTATAATTTGGCAGCACTCTATTGCTCCAAATGCTCCAACTCTATTTTTTTTGGGGGGTGAGGAGGCTCACCTTTTTATAGAAATAGGGGTCTCCTTTGAATGTGCATGCAAGGGTGCCACTTGGCTCACCATGAATTTTTGGGGGTGAGAAGATTCCTCCCTGATTTAGGGCCTCCATGATTAAGGCATGCTTGACTGAAGTCTCTCTCTCTGATTTGAAACCGTTCCTTGCAATTGCATGTCTTGAAGGCAAATTTGGGTGGTGGATCTGGGCTGCCATTTATCAAGGCTTGACTTTTTTCCAGTCAAACCTACTAATCGTCCCACCCTAGAGCGATTGCTGCTAATCGTCCCGAGGTGGGGTGAATAGGACTCTAATCGTCCCAGGGTGGGACGAATAGGGAGCAAAGTGCTTAAAAGGTGCCAAATTGACCTTTGATCTTACAAAATTTATTTAGGAGTGGTTAGGACCACTATTTAACCTTTGGAGTCTGCCCTAGGGGGTATGTATACCAATTTGGTTAGTGCTTGTAGTCAATCAGATTGGTGCTATTTTGGTGTCTATAGATACCCATTTTTGGGATGCGTTGTGTGTGGCATAGTGCTAAGAAAAAATAGATGACCAAAGCACTTAATTATTAGGGTTTCTTAGTAACCTAACCAAATTTTTATGCCCCAAGTATGGAAAGGGCACGCATTCTTAAATCCTTGCTTCTGACAAGCTAAGGAGCTTAACTCAAGTGTAACCTTTTTTAGTGAGGTGTACTTGATCTTGGACATTGTTCAAAAATGAATAGGCAAAGGGTGCAACATTTTGTCTGAGGAACCTTTTCTTCATGCTTCCAAAATGCCAAGTGTTTGTTCATCTTGTTATTATTGCTTGTTTGCTGCTCCAAGCAGGAGCATGATTGTCTTTGTCAATGATTATTTGAATGCATGCCATTTCTTTGATTGGGTGTGTATTTGTTGATTGGTGAATAAGTGTGACTACCCCATAAAGTGATGAATCGATGAGGGCGTGACCAAAAATGAGAAGAGCGATGAGCCGCTTGACCCAAGATGACATTTTTAAGGGTGCCTTCAGTTGTTTTCATTGAACGCGTATTGCAGTTTCCCAACAATCGGACCTATTTTTGGTGGGTTTTGACCCTTTTTTTTGGATGCCTACTAGGGTAGAAATTATCGAAAATCCTCTTTCCCATGGAGTGTTTCGGCTATGATAGCCTTCTTAGGGAGTAGGATAGTGAGTATTTGTGACCTCGACGGTGGTTTTTCATGCCAGGAATGTCAGGTGCAAAGGTACCTTTGTTCGGAAAATTTATTACTATTTTTGGTGTATTTTTTGGATGCAATTTTTGTTGCTTTATTTCTTGCTCTGTAATCATCCCAGGGTGGGACGAATACCAATTTTGTAATCATCCTAGGGTGGGATTAGTGCCAACTAGAGTGCTCATCCCAGGGTGGAACGATTATAGGCCTAACAGCCTATATAAGGACCAAAACTAGGTGTTGGGCTCATTTGCAACAATTTTTTCTTGGCAATTTGGAGCAGTGAGGAGGAGTGTGAGTGTGCATAGCAGAGCGCTATCAAAATTTCATGGACACCATGAGTATGAGAACCATATATTCAAGTGGTAGAGCTGAGGCAAGATCGGTATGATGTTTCATCTCCTTGCCTGTTATTTTTTATTTTTATATGAAGTTAAAAACTCACATATAAAATTCTTGTTCACGTTTATTTTAATTTTATTCATATATCAAGTTGAAAACCTAATATAGGAATTTTTTTTACTATATTTTTTTTTGTTGTTGTTAATTTTCGTAGATTAAGGTCAAAACCCTAGTACACAACTGTTATCTGTACTTTGTTTGTGTTTGTGTTTAGGTTTAAAACCAACACGTTTTTGTTTTATTTTATTGTTTTTTGTTCACATTAAGGTTGAAACCCTATAATGTTATTTCATTTTTTGTTTTTTTTGTTCACATTAATGTTGAAACCCTAATAGGATTTTTATTTTTTATTTTGTTTATTGTACAGTATTTCATGTATGCTATCGTTGCTGTACAATTTTATTTGAAATGATTATGTACTTTCGTTATACATTTGTTTGACTGTACTCCATATGCTATACTTTTGTTGTACAATTGTAAATTTTAGTCTGTACTTCTGATGTACAGTTTTATTTTAATATTTTTGTTTATATTAAGTATGTACTTAATATCTTTTTTTTATTTTTTTATTTTATTGTGTTGTTTCAAGTTGTGAAGAATTGATACCGCCAATCGACAGTTTTCTCTGATGCTTGGGATGCCTTGATAGTTGTGGATTGGGAGTGGCTTGATGCCCTTGGGCTCAAGCAAGTGATGCGTTTGGAGCTTTTGGTGGGGGATCAGGCATATTTGACTACCCTGATCAATCTGTGGGATCCCTACACCAACACATTTCATCTTCCAATAGGAGAGATGACTGTTACTCTCGAGGATGTGTATCAGATTTTATAGATTTCGATAGATGGACTGTCCATCTGGATGACCCACCGTGACCAACAAATGGTGGTACTAACACAGTGATTTGGTTTGGTGGTACAGAGGAGGGTGGATAGGGCTATGGAGAGGGCAGAGGTTGACTACCAGATAGGCAGTATTCTGGTGCGGTGGTGGTTGGAGAAGGGCATATTAGGGGTGAGGCATGCTTTAATCATGACCCTCATCTCCAATATGCTACTTCATGACTCCTCAGGTGTAAGGTTCCCTTGGAACCTACTTGAGTTGGTGTTTAGATTGGTGGAGTGTCCTACATTAGCTCCACTTATTATGAGATGGGGTCAGACGTTGTTGGCATAGCTATATGACGAGCTGTACGAGGTCCATTGCTAGAGGCAGAAGGGGATCGGGTGTAGCTATCTCTTGCAGTATTGGGGGTGGCAGCACATAGTTGTGGAGCGATCACAGGGTTTGCCCTAGACCACCCGAGGTGAGATGGTGGATCAAGAGATTGGATATGCTACTTTATGGCAAAGGTCAGAGGAGCATGGGCAGAGTCAGCAGTGGGCAGGTGACGTGAGTCACTATACTGATGCCTTCTCTCGTCTAGCACCAGGGTAGGTGTTCTAGCGACCATATCAAGGTTGTCCAGCCTAGCCTAAGGCTGGTGAGTGGCTTTGGTATGTGCGTAGGGGTAGATGGTTGATTGGGAAGCATGGTATAGAGCATGAGTACTTCCTATATGTCTAGGTGACATGGTAGTTTGGGATGCACCAAGGATTTCCTGGTGATCCCTTGATCTACCGACATCATGGCAACGAGAGGACTATAGGCTGGCCTATCATTGAGCTATTGGGTGAGGAGTCTGATGCAGTTATTGATGTACCCAACATGGACAATGTCGGGGTGACTATAGAGTATGACCGATGGTGGATTACATGGTGATGGTAGGGTGATGGGCCTCTAGGAGGTACAAATACTACAATAGTAGGAGGTGGGGGTGTAGAGGCAATGATGGAGGGTTTGGGGGATCCTCTTGATGATGCAAACATGGTGGAGGTCAATGAATTCATTGGTGATGAAGACGATTTGGGGGTTTCAGAGTAGCCAGATGTACAGGATGTCCCGAAGTAGTGGGTACCAAAGCAGCAGGTCATCCTGGAGGTGCCCATACCTCAGGTTGTCTCAGGGGATGTGGAGGCTAGGTTTTGTGCTAAGATAGCATGATTTGAGGGTCTCTTATGGATATGGGAGGAGCATAGAGACATTTTGCAAGAGAGGGATCTCATGTGGACTCAATTGGCACAGTGAGACAATGCATTGGTTGTGTATCACTGACAAGATGTGGAGTGGGGGTGGTACCGGGTAGAGTTAGAGACAGAGGTTGTCCACCTCGATGGATAGCTACCTATGCTCGATGGAGGTGGTTTGTCATGCTATACAAGAGGCAGTGAGACTGAGCAGTCTACATCCTCTCATCGTAGGAAGCTGGATGAGGGTAGCATTGGTGGTCAGGGTGCACGGGCTGGTAGCAGCCGCTCTAAGAGGTCCTATAGGACCCATACTACTGGGGGTAGTTCCAGTCGCACCGATCCTACGTGATCATGGTGGCTGACTCCCTAGGCTTTGGGGATTTTGATTTTTTAGTTTTTTGTGAGGTCAGAGGACCTTCTTATTGTAGCCTAAGGGCATTTTGACTTGATATATATAGATGACTCATTTTTGGTTTGATGATATGATTGTCATGGTTTATTTTTCTTTATGCCCATTTATTTATGTTGATGTATGCATATGCTATTATGACTATGGATGATGTTAGCTATATGATATAGATGTATGCATATGAAATGTATGGAATGATTTGTTGGTATATAGGCGATGACACCATAGACTGTACAGGATTTACTGGCTTTCTATACTATGTGATTGCTTTATGGAATAACTTTGCATTTGTAATTTTATTTTGTATTTTTTGATAGTGATGTAAGTAGTGAAATGTACAACAATTGTTTTAGAATTTAGTTAAGGTTTTTCTGAGACTCAGATGCTTTAACTAAATAGTCAAGATTGTAAATTATCTTACAAGACTTTCAAACATGGTACAAATTAGACTTGAGTTTGACCAAGTTATTTCACATCCCTATTTGTGGGATTGAGTTCGTTGATGTGGTATTCATAAGGATACCGCCAGTGCCAGGTAGGCTGTCCACTAAACCTATACTGAGGATCACCTAATTATCTCCATTTATTCCTTTGTTGCATTTGGTAAGATTAATCTATAGGGCAATCTAGGATACCATAAGCTAGCTCATCTGCATGTAAACATTGATCTGTACATATGCCCAACGGCTAATGTGACAGATATATCATCATGTGGGAGGTTTGCCACCAGTGTCGATAGGCTATCCACAAAATTGGGACTAAGGATCACCTCATGACCTTTCGAATGCTAAGAGTTCTAGGGATTCAAGTTTGACTCCCTTATTTTCTTCAATTTTATTGGGATACTTGCTCTTATATATAGTGATAAAAATCACTATTTATTTTTCTTTTATTTTTGAGCAAGGGATTTGAATTTTGAGTGATGGGGATCACTATTTCTTGTGCTTTTTGATGTGTGCACTTTGAGGGTTTTGATGTCAAACTTTGGAGTTTGTACTTTGAATTTTGTAGTTTTTTGATATTTGCAACTTTTTGAGAATTTGGGATTTCTTTTAGTGGTAAAAACCACTATTTATTTTGGGGAATTGGGTAGGGAAGATGCTTGTCCTTTTGCCAAATCTCAATATTCCTGGGTCATTCACACAAGGGGATGAGCAAGATAACCATTTCGTTGTATGGTATCCTGGACCACTTTGCAGGTTTCATCTTTCATTCACACAACTTGGGAATTTTTATGTTTTTTAAGCTTGTGTTGGGATGCTATGTAACAAGGCGTGATCCAAGTAAAAATCTACCTTGTAAAAATTGGTCTAATTTTATACAACATTTGGCTAGAAATATAAAGACAACTAAATGAAAAAAACCCAAAAGACATTAAAAGAAAACTGACTATGATATGGCAAAAATATGAATGGCGTTATTCTTGTTGGATTATTTACAAAATGGATAAATGTGGAAAATGATGGCATTGTCGAGTAATTACAGTCTATGGTGCATTGACATGTATGACCAACAAATATGTAATGTATGTATGCGATGCCTAATGCAGTTCTTTATGTGTTTTGATTTTTAAGATTATGTATGAAAGTGAGATGCAATTTTTTGTTATTTTTGATTATCTGTTGTTTTTTTTTTTTTTTTGAATATTCATTTTTGACCAAGCGATTATGGGAACCCTTGGAGCTTTTGGATTGACCAAAGGGATTGTGGATACCTTTGGGGCATTTTGGGTGACCAAGCGATATTGAGAACCCTTGGAGATTTTGGTTTGACCAAAGGGATTATGGATACCTTTAGGGAATTTTAGGTTGACCAAGTAGTGGTGAGAACCCTTGGAGCTTTTGGTATGACCAAAGGAATTATAGATACCTTTGGGGTGTTTTGGGTGACCAAGCGATGGTGATAACCCTTGGAGCTTTTGGTTTCACCAAAGGGATTATTGATACCTTTGCGGTATTTTGGGTGACCAAGCGGTTGTAGGAACCCTTGGAGATTTTGGGGTGGGCCATGGCTCTCTAAATGTTGAATGGCCTCAAATTACTGATGTTCAAGGGTTATAGTTCCTGTATTCCTTCAAGAGAGGCGAGTCGGTATGTTCCAAGTCCTATTTTACTATCGATTACATAAGGACCTAACCAATTTGCCATGAAATTATCCCTTAAATGGGGTGGAAAGTTAGAATTTTTTTGGTTCTATTTTAAGACTAGGACACCAACCTAAAAGTTCCTCAGGTGAACTTTCATGTTGTATGCTTTCTTAAGTCGCTCTTGATAGATACGTAAATGCTCGAGAGCATTGATGCGTTGTTCATCGATTAATGTAAGTTGGTATAACTGGGACTATCATGCAGTGTCATCATCGATGAACTCTTGCATTGATATGCGTAGGGAGGATATTTCCAACTCGAGAGGTATGACTGCCTCAAAGCCATACACTAGCAAAAATGGAGTTTCCCCAATGGGTGTTCGAATGCTAGTGTGATGAGCCCATAGGGCAAGTGGTTTTTGGATGTTCCAATCCTTATGATTATCGACGACCGTATTTTTAAGGATGGCAACTAGCATTTTGTTTGATGCTTCTACTTGCCCATTTTCCTGCGGATAATAGGGTGTCGAAAAACCATGTTGAATTTTGTAATTTGTTGTCAAAGCACACACATATTTTTTCTTAAATTACATCCCATTATCCGAGATGATCTTGGATGGAATACCAAAACGACATATGATGTTATGTAAAATGAACTCCGTAATGCAAGGCCCAGTCATAGAGGTAAGCAGAATTTCTTCCACCCACTTAGTGAAGTACTCTGTGGTTGTTATGATAAATGTGTGATGACCTGATGACATAGGGGAGATCTTTTCGATGAGATCTAAGCCCCACTGTGAAAATAGCCAAGCCAATTGGATCAGCTGTAAGGCTTGGGAAGGTACATGTGTCAAGTGATTTTGACACTTCACGCACTTCCACACATGCACAACAATATCGCTCTAAAGATGGCCAATAATAGCCCATGCAAAGAATGTGCTTTGCGATGGCCATACTGCTGAAGTGGCCATCATATGTACCATCGTGCACTTGGGTGATCACCCAAGTGGACTCTTGTTGGTCCAAGCAATGGAGAAGGATTCCTTCATAGCTCTGATAGTATAAGATGTCCCCTAGCAAGACATGTTTTGCCACTCTCTGTTTGAGTGATCTTTTCACAACGTGCAACAATCCAAGTGGGAGGCTACCTAACTTGAGATAGTCTCTTATGGGTGTGTACCAATCCTGTTGATCAGAAACCTCGATGGTATGAACGATTGATCCCTCTTGAAGTTTGTCCCTAGAAAAAGTTGAGCGGGAAAGAACTTGTAGAAATAGCATTGTGTTGCTATTAAGAGGGGTTGGAGAGAACAAAGACCTCCAGTTGGCATGATTTAGAATATCATGGATTCGATAGAACCTATCTTGAGATGGCTCAATCTAGATCAGGTGAATTCTTGGCATTATGTCAGAGCTTGCATGCTCCATCACGGATTGTGATAACGTTTTGACTTGAATGGTTGTCATTTCACTAGAAAGGTCTTGCGGGATTAGTGACCCAAGGAGGCCATAGTGTTCACAAAATTATTCGATGATCGAGGGAGTGCCTTGATGTCATACCATTCAATATTTTCTAGGAATTTATCCACAAGGGCTTTGTAGTCCTGTAGAACTGGGCATTTGCATTGGAATAACCCTTTCACTTGGTTGAAAATTAACAATGAATCACCAAATATATTAAAGCTTTTGATGTTCATGGTAATGGCTGTCTGAAGACCTATGAGCAACGCTTCATATTTAGCATTATTATTGGTGCACGAGAAATCAAGCTTAAATGATAGAAGCATTAGAGCCCTTTGTGGCATGAAAAACATGATTCCTGTGCCACCCCCTTGCTCACATTTAGAACCATCAAAAAATAAGTTTATGTTAGCTTGTGACTCAGGCTCATCAGACTCTGGTGATTATGAGACATGGAAGACCCCATCATCGAGCAATTCTATGGTTAGAGGTTGATCTTCTTTGAGAGGAGCATTTGCTAGTTGATAGGCAATGACTTGACCTTTGATGGACTTTTGTCTAATGAATTTGATGTAAAACTCCGTCAACAACATGATTCATTTTGTCGGGTGACTACTATGATAAGTATGACTCATCATGTACTACAATGGATTCTCCTTAGACACAACATACGTTGTATTGCTTAGCATGTAATGGCATAGCTTTTTAGTGGCAAATACCACCGCCAAGCATAGCTTCTCAACGTATGCATAGTTAAGTTCATAACTGACCAGGGTGAGACTATGATAATAATTAGCCTATTATTTATGTAATTCATTTTTTTGGGCTAGCATGGTGCCCAATGCCACCTCAGTAGCTAAGATGTATAAGTAGAACAACACTCCTGGTCTAGGTGGTGCCAATACTGGTAGCAAAGCCAAGTATTGTTTGATGTCATCGAATGCTGACTGACACTCGTCATCCCAATGAAATGCTACCCCCTTGTGTAATAATTTATTCATGGGTCGACACTTGTCATATAACTATGCTATGAAGCACTTGATTGACGCGACCTTACCCTAAAAGCTTCTGAGCTGCCTGATGGTGGTTGGGGGAAGCATTTCAAGGATTGCCTTGAATTTATTTGGATCTACCTTGATGCCTCATTTTGAGACTATGAAACCCAAGAGTTTTCTAGATGTGACACCAAATACACACTTCTTGGGGTTTAGCCTAACCTTGTGTTCGATGAGGCGATCAAGGATCTTGCGTAAGTCATCAAGATGATTTTGGTGCAAAAGAGATTTGGCCAACAAATCATCCATGTAATCTTCTAAATTTTTATGCATGTGATCATGGAAGATGTATGTCATAGCACATTGGTAAGTGGTGCCAGCATTTTTAAGGCCAAATGAAATGATCTTATAACAAAATGTCCCCAAAGACATCCTGAACACCATTTTTAGTTGATCATCGAGATTGATACGAATCTGGTTGTATCCCGAGAAACCATCCATGAGGGAAAGCATTTTGTGGCCTACTATAGCATCTACCAATGCGTCGATTCTAGGTAAGGAGAAATCATCCTTAGGACTTGCTTTTTTTAAATCTCAAAAATCGATACATATGCAAATCCTCCCGTCAAGCTTTTTGATGGGTACCATGTTGGACATCTATGGTGGGTAATCTATGAAGATGAGAAACTGTGCATCCAACAACTTTTGTAGCTCATATTTTACCATTAAGGCCACTTTTGGGTGCATCTTACATAGCTTTTGCTTTACTGGCTTGACTTTCGGATCAAGTGTTAGATTATGCGTGACTAGCTACGGGTCTAGCCCCGACATGTCTTTGTAGGACCATGCAAAAACATTCTTCTTCTCTTTGATAAGGGCAATGTAATCAATTTTCTCTTCGAGGGATAAACTTACCCCCAACTTGATGATTTACAGATTCATTGGATCAGAACTAATTTCTACATCAATTGTTTCTTCAACTGACATGTGGGATCCTTCCTTCAACTGGTGTGGAGTTGGGATCAGGTGGATATCATTTGCTAGATTTAAATCTATTTTGGGAACATCAGGTTCCTCTTCAGAAAGGAAGATATCTTGAGTTTGTCATGGGGTGAAATGAAACATCTCATCGCAAGGCCAGTACTCTGATGGGGATGGTGGTGAGTCAACGGTATCCTAGTCTATGGCATTTAGGTCTAAATACAATGGTTATGTTGGATTGGTTGGATTGTGGATGGGGGCAATTAAATCAATGGAGATCATGTTGATGGAATGAATTTGGTCTCCATTACCACGTGGGTGTTGATTCAAACATTCTTGGTGATCTTTGTGCCTCGAATCTGTCTCTGTGGGTACTGGCATAAAAGGATCATCCCTATGTGTGGATAGAAGGACAAGGTCTGCCTTTGGCACTGATGGCCCTATAGGGTCTCTAGGTGGGAGGTGCTCCCTATATGCCCGAATTGATGGATGAAGCACATGGTTTAACTATACTTAGTTTAAATTCCACCTATGCCTTGGTCCCATATCTAGATGTTCAAACATACAATCGATGTCTATGGGGTATTCATATTGCCTTATATGGTTGAGATAGGCCATCTCAGTCTCATCCTCATAGTCACTATCAAATATCCATAGGCCTTCATTGGCTCTGACAACTATGTGCCCCTCTGGCTGGTATAGCCTCCCACTAGGCATTTCTTGATCACTATCCTCACTCTCTATGAAAATTGGAGATCTAGAACGTAGGTAGTCGATGTTGAAGAAGATACTTGGATCTTCTTCCTCTGGTCAATCACTTGGCCTTATGGCCGACATGGGAGGATCGTTTTGTTTGAGCATGTTTATTTGGTCCCTTTTGGGTTGTTTCGCTCTCTACGAGAGGGCTAGATTCTCTGGAGGTAGCAATTGCCTAATTGGAATATTAAAGGGGAACATTGCCATGAAGTTCTCCTGATAGTCATCAATGGGTGTCACCTATGAGTGATTGCTATCGGACTCAAAAGGGTCCCATGGTGCTACCTCATAATCTGACTCATCTTTAAAAGACCCCCCTTGATATTTATTGTACCCCTCTTGGAGGTTACTTCTTGAACTTTTCCCTTCCTTGATCAAAGGGGAGGGGTTGTTGAGGTCAACAAGGTTTGTTGTTAAAAATGGGAGATAATCCCCTAATGTGTAGGTTGTGTTGGGATTGGCATATGGATCTTGTGCCAACCCATCCCTATTGCCTAGCCCTAGGCCTTACATGGTTTCTACCAAGATGTCGAGGGGCAAAGGGTGGTTGAACCCTACTCCTGATTTATCATATTGCATCTGGTATCTCGGTCGATAGAGAGTGCACATTCCTTGTTCGTATCTACCCAATCCATATCCATGCCAATTACATTGGTCTAGGTATTTCAAGGCAAAGTCCAGGTTGGACAGATAATCAACATTCTCAACAAATGGATTTTCATCCTCTTCCTCTTGTAGTTAGGTTTCAAGGCCATTCTTGAGGCCCCCATATACAAAGTTGGTCTAATTTTGTGGGTAGCCTAAAGGGACAATAGTGTCGATGGGGAGGCAAGGTCTCCCCATGTCTTGCATGGATTTGAGCGTAGGTGTTGCCACAATGTTCCGCACTAGGTACTCCCCTGGGATCGTATTGGCCATCTCAACGATAATCGTCGATGGTTGAGGGAGAGGGAATGGGAGTTCTCCCTGATTCCACTCCATTCTGGGTGAACCAGGTGTCTCGACTTCCATTCGACTAGGCACCTATTCGATAGAGATGGTTGAGACTAATGGTGGTACCTCCTCTAAGGGCTTCTTCCCATTGTCCTTCGGTGTGGCCACCATAGGTGGCATCGTTGGTGAAGGAACATACAATAAATATGGGCCAGGTTGGTGAGTTGAAGGAATCAACAGTGGGGATGTAGGCAAAATCAAACCCTGAGTGGAAAAATTCAATTGAAAGTCCAAATGTGTCGATGGAAGGGTCGATTGTGGCATCAGATGAACCACATTGCAAAACTTAAAGGGCTCTAGGTCCACTAGGACTACATGTACTTGCACTTCGTATGTGTACTTGAGGCATCGATGGGCTATCGAAGGGACACACTTCATGTCCTTGATCCAAGGTCGACCTAGCAAGATATTGTAGGCCATCTCACCCTCAAGGATGTGGCACAACGTAGGAATGGTCTTTTGTCGTACTTGCATGGGCAAGACAATTTTGCCAACCATTAAGCATAACGTGTCATTGAATGCTCGAAGAGTGTAAGTGGACACCACAATGTCGGATGCTAGTAGCTTAAGGTTTTTTAATGTCGCTGTCGTGATTATGTTGCTGGAAGATCCAGTGTCCACCAACACCCTCTTGAATGGAATCCTATTGACCCGCACGATGATGTGTAGGGGTGGATCCACCATATCACCAATCACTAATTTTAGTTCATCTTCCCTAAAGGTTATGACTGGTTCTATGAATTTTCTCACATGTCCCACAAAGTTATTGAAAGAATTGGGTTCATGGGGCTGTAGCTCAATGGCTTTGAGTATCTCCATCAGAGCCTCCCGATGGGGCGGTGATTTTTGGATGAGCTCATAAATGGAGAGCCTAGTCGACATGGTCCTTAAAATTTGAGTAAGCTTAGTTTGAATCGTGGCCACTAGTCTAGGTGGGGGAGATTGTGTAGGGTGTTTTGGAGGTTGTGACGTTGATGGAACATCTCCTATTGCTGTAGTGGGTGCAGCCATGTTTGGGTATCTTTTGTTCTATGTCACGATGCTTATCATACCTACGTATCCTTACATGGGGCAGTTTTGTGTTACCTCGTTCACTTGTAAAGTCTTTGCCTATGCATCATGGGCAGGCAGGGGGTCTTTTGAATATTTCCATCTTTTGGTTGCTCAGCGCTATGGGATTATCTACTGCAAGCGTTTTGTTGTCTATCAAGTCCTACACTAAGTTTTTGAATTTCCAACAAGTGAAGATGTCATGTCCTTTTTGTTGGTGAAATCTACAATATAAGTCTTCCCTATAGCCTTGGGTTTTGGCATGTTGGGTTCTATGGGTCGACTTTTTGGCAAGTTTATCAGGTTTACCATGAACAAGCGGTCAAACAAGGAGTCTCTAGACTCCGTGAATTGTGTGAATTGTCACTTAGGGAGACGTTGCTGATTTTTCTCTTGTTTGTGATTTTCCTTTTCATAGTTATCAAGAGGAACTACCTGATAATTAGCCTTTGGGGGCTATGTCGTTTGTGTAGGCTTTGGTATAGTTATGGCAACCTAATTGACCATGGTAGGTTTCGGTTGCATGGGCCCAGTTTTAGTATTTTTGGTCCACTCTTTCTTGTGTAGCTTGGCAATCTTGTCGTCTTGTATTTTGATCTCCTCAATTATCTTGGCTTGCGCAAAGGCTTCTTCGAGGGTGGCATATTGCTACAACTATAATAGAATGGATATCAAACTTATGCAACTCTTTGAAAACATTTGATTCATGTCAACCATGGGAGGGAGGTAAAGTAGCTTTGAAATCAATGTCCTCCATCGATTCCCATAAGCGGATATGGTCTCATCATCATACTGCTTAAGGCCAACTAGGTCACTTAAGGATGCCTTCTTCTTGGTGTTGAAGGCAAAATGTTCAAGGAACACATCCACTAGCTGGTCTAGATTATGTTGGCAATTTTGGGTACCTTGGGTACATTGCCTTTACTCTAAGTGTAGATGTTGTCATTGATGTCAAGAAGGTCTTGAAGCAATTTGGTTTGATGTCAAAGAATGTGTCTTGATGAAGGTTTCAGCATGGATAGTGAGTTTCCAAGAAGATCAGGGTAGCCCAGTTGCAAAAGATCAAGAAAAAGACAAGTAAGAAAAAGTATGCAGGCGGCTAGAAAAACTGTCGTGATTTTGTGACATGTTTTAGGAGAGAGAAAGCGCTAGCAAAACTGTCATGATTTCGTGACATGTTTGAGGAGAGAGAAAGTGCTGGGAAAACTGTCATGATTTTGTGACATGTTTGAGGAGAGAGAAAGTTTAGGCAAAAGTGTCACGATTTCGTGACATGCTGGAAGACAGAGATGAAGCTAGCAAAACTGTCATGATTTCACGACATGTTGGAAGAGAAAGAGAGCAAGTTGGAAAGTGTCACGATTTCATGACATGTCGCATTTTTGCGACTCAAAAAGTGCAGGAAGGCGAAGAGGGAAAAGTGTCATGATTTCGTGACACATTTCCAGGAAAGTTGTACCAACAAAAAGGTGTCACGATTTCGTGACATAATGCAAAAAAGAGAGTCCGTAGTGTGAACTGTCACGATTTCATGACAAGATCAAAGAGAGAGAAAATTATTCAGGAACTATCATGATTTCATGATATGATGCAAAGTTCCAAGTGAGGACTATCGCATTTTTACGACATGCTGCAAAGGTCAAGTTGAGGACTATCACGATTTCATGACATGCTGAAAAGCTCAAAGTGAGAACTGTCATGATTTCGCGACATGCAACAAAAGGGAAGAGTCTGAAAGGAGAAGCGTCATGATTTTGCGATAGGTTGTAAGGAAAGCTTTCGAAAGCTGAAAGCATCATGATTTTGTGACAGGATGAAAGAAAAATGTACGGATGTAGAAAGTGTCACGATTTCATGATAGGCAGAAGTGAAGAAGCCAGCAGGATGAAGATGTCATGATTTTGCGACATGTCACAGTTTCACGACCAGAAGGCAAGTGCAGACTCCAGTGCAAGAAGATGTCACGATTTCATGACATGTTGCAGTTTTATGACTCTAAGAGGAAAGAGACTGTACGGAGTCAGTAATGTCACGATTTCATGACAAAAGCAAAGAATAAGGCCATGAAGACAGAAGGGTCACAATTTTGTGATAGAAGTGAGATGACATCAGCAAGAGGCAAAGGTGTCACGATTTCAAGACAAAAGCAAAGAAGAAGGCCATGAAGACAAAAGGGTCACAATTTCATGACAGAAGTGAGATGACATCAGCAAGAGGAAAAGTGTCACGATTTCGTGATAGAAGCACAAAGGAAGTTGACAAAGGCCAAGGTGTCACGATTTCATGACAGTAGGCTATAGAAGGTGTACGGCTATAAAAGTGTCACGATATCATGACATGTTGTAGTTTCACGAGAAAAGCTATAGAACAACAAAGGTGGTTGAAGTCGACAGAGTTAACCTTGAGCCGATGAAGTGTAGGGTTGTGCAATCGACGATGTTTTAGGGTAACAGCCGAGTAAGATTGAGTGTTTTGATCTTAGAATTTATGCTATAAAAGGAGGACTATTTTTGAGTTTCAAGGGATTGAATGCAAGTATCGAACTTGCACAAGTAAAGTCCATGGTGTACAGAGACCGAGTCGAATCGATTCGAGCGAAGTGTGCGAGATGCAGCCATAACAACATAGATAGCACAGAAGTGGCGAGTTGATGTGCATAATGAGGAGTTCAATCATAGAGTGTTGAAGTGCTGCTATATTTGTGAAGATAGTGCAAAGGTTGGAATTCGATCAAGGGTGGCTATGATTGCGGTTGTGTTTATGCAGACAGATTTGTGTTTCATATTCTTAAGAAAAGCATATTACATCTATCTTATTCTTTTGAGATTTGAGATTGAGATTGGGAATTAAGTATAGAACATATTGAGTCTCTAACAATTCTCTTTATGCTTCTATGAGGTTGATGAATCACATTGGGTCTCTAACAATTCTCTTTGTGAGTTCATGCTAAGCAAGTTTTCTTTGTAAGCTTGCTGAGGTTTTGGACAAGTCATTGAGAGGGCTTGTTGGACAGCATTGAGCAAGCTTTTGTTGAAGCTTGTGGAGCTATTTGGGTAGGTTCTAAGTGAGAACTTGCAAAGCAGATCTAAAACAAGTCTTGAAGACTTGGGTGAAGATCAAGCCAGCATTAGTGCAAGCTGGTGAACCATTTTTGTGAACCAGATTTGAGGACCAATTGAGGACAGAGATTGATGAAGAGTTGAGGAAAGATTTGTGCCTGACCGAAGGACTATGTTTGGTGCAAATTCGAGGACCATCTTTGAGGTGATAGAGTTGAGGACAGAGGTCTCCAGCCAGAGTAGGGAAGATAGGTGTCTTCTATGGATAGAGATCCATTTGCTAAGGGCAACGGAGGCAGAGGTCTTCTAGAGGATCACCAGCCAGAGCAGAGTTAGGGGAAGGTATCTCCTTTGAGCAGTGGCTCATAAACATTGTAATTGGGAAGGTTTCCCAAAGAACTATGATATAACTTTTAGAGAAAAGTTTTATCCATGGAGTAGCCCACTTTGGGTGAACCACGTAAATTGTTGTGTAACTTTGTGGATGATTTTGTGCATTGTTTTGATATTGCTTTGGATATATTGCTTTACTATTTTGAAGTATAAAGGAAAAAGTAAAAAGAGGTCTTATACTGTTCACCCCCCCTCTCAGTATAAGCTTGTGTTCTTCAATTGGTATCAGAGCCGGTGCCTTCGAAAAGTTTAACATCTTGAAGGAAGATCTTACAAGAACACAAATGGCAAGGAAAGGCAAAAGCAAAACCATAAGACACAAGAAGAAGAAAACTCACATGGTCATGAAAGAAAATGAAGATGAACTCAATGTTGTTATTTTGGGAATGGAAATAGATTCAAGAGATGAATCAAACAGTGGAGAACAAGCCAGATTAATAAAGTTTTGCACCAGATGTGGAAAGACCGGTCACTTTGCAGCTGATTGCTCACAAGGAAGAGAATGTTTTGTTTGTGGTCAACTCGATCATAATGAACGTCAGTGCCATGGGTTTAGTAGTAGTGAAGATGAAGATGATCCGTTCAAAATCGATGAAGAAACAGATTTAGAACATGAATGTGATGAAGAAGGAAGTGATGCAAAAGCAAATTGGAAACAAAAACTAATTTTAGCTTTGAGTAAAAAGGTTGAGGATGTAGAAGATATAATCACCAGTTTGAAAGTACAAATGGAAGATTACAAGAAAATTTTTGAAGATCTCAAAATGCAATTAACAAGGAAAATAGAGTATTACAGTAAGCTAGAAAAAGAAATTGATGGTTTAAGAATGCATACATAAGAAATGAGTAATAAAGTCGATATATGCAGCAAACATGAAAAGGAATCTAACAAAGTTGTTAGCAATTTGAAGCTGCAAATAGAAGAGTCCAAAAGGAGTGAAGAAACTCTCAGGTCTCAAATCAATGAGAGAGAGACTGTTTGTTGCAAACAAGAAAAAGAGATTGTTTCTTTGAAGAAACAACTAGAAGAGGCCAATACAAATCTTAAAATCAAAGATGATCTTACAGAAAGTCTTGACTTCTCTATGACTAAGACACAAGAACTCAAGGATGAGTTAGAGTCTAAGATTTTTTAGTATAATGAGTTGGAACAAAAAATGGCTTCTTTGGAAGTGGAAACTAAAGAGTACAAGGATAAGCTGTATAGGTTTCAAGATAGCTCCAAAAAGGTTAAGTCTCTCATCAAATTTTAAAAAAGACAACAGATAAAATAGGCCTCGGTTTTGTTGAGCCGCACAAGGAACAGGTTGGGGAATCTAGCAAGAGATTTCAAAAGGAAGAGAGTTCTGATGAAGAAAATACTTCAGATCATGAGTTTGTGGTGATAGATGCACATAAATGGAAAATGAAATTCAGATTGAGAAGAAGAATTTTTCGAGACCCAAGAGGTCGAATAAAAGAAATTTTCACGGCTGTCATAGGTTTGGTCACATGGCTATACATTGCATGGCTCAAGTGAAGAAGGTAAATGACAGTTTCAGAAGTGGTAATTTCTTTCATGGGTATTGCTACTCTTGTAATCAGTTTGGGCATAAGGCAATTTTTTGCAAAGCAAATAATAGGTACACCATTAGTCAGAAAAGGTGGATTCAAAGAACAGATATGTCTAAAAGAAATTACAGTGTTATTTGTTATAAATGCAACAATGCAGGTCACACAGCTAGACAGTGCAGAGCTGAAATGCCAAGGTACAAGAATAGGAAAAGTGGTATGAATAGGTTCATGGATCAAGGCATGGATAAGAATAGGAATGATAACAGAAATAGGAACAGTAGTATGAACAGGTCCGAGGATCAAAACAGTAACAAGAATATGGACAAAGAGTTCAAGAGAAGGCCCGATAAGGAAGTCATAGACACTAATGATGATTAGTGCCTAATGGGAGATTTACTCCCAAACCTATTTTAATCACCTCATCAGGAGGTGGGGGAGGGACTAATCTAAGAGGCTCATTCTTAGTCCCGAGCCCCAAAGGTGACCCTTTGCCATTGATGACAAAGGGGGAGAGATATGAGCAAGGGGGAGAGCTTCATAGTGAAGAAGAGAGCTTCAAGTCAGGGGGAGCAAAACTTCAAAGGTAGATTCTCAGTTGTTGGATCAGTTGATTTCAGTTTTGGCTCTTGACTAGTGTTTTTAGTTAAGGTTTGCCATCAATGACAAAGGGGGAGATTGTTGGCAATTTTGGGTACCTTGGGTACATTGCCTTTACTCTAAGTGTAGATGTTGTCATTGATGTCAAGAAGGTCTTGAAGCAATTTGGTTTGATGTCAAAGAATGTGTCTTGATGAAGGTTTCAGCATGGCCAGTGAGTTTCCAAGAAGATCAGGGTAGCCCAGTTGCAAAAGATCAAGAAAAAGACAAGTAAGAAAAAGTATGCAAGCGGCTAGAAAAACTATCATGATTTCGTGACATGTTTCAGGAGAGAGAAAGCACTGGCAAAATTGTCACGATTTCATGACATGTTTGAGGAGAGAGAAAGTGCTGGCAAAACTATCATGATTTCATGACATGTTTGAGGAGAGAGAAAGTTTGGGCAAAAGTGTCATGATTTTGCGACATGCTGGAAGACAGAGACGAAGCTGGAAAAACTATCACGATTTCATGACATGTTGGTAGAGAAAGAGAGCAAGTTGGAAAGTGTCACGATTTCGTGACATGTCGCATTTTTCGCGACTCGAAAAGTGCAGGAAGGCAGAGAGGGAAAAGTGTCACGATTTCATGACACATTGCCAGGAAAGTTGTACGGACAAAAAGGTGTCGCGATTTCGTGACATAATGCAGAAAAGAGAGTCCGTAGTGTGAACTGTCATGATTTCATGACAAGATCGAAGAGAGAGAAAGTTATTTAGGAACTATCATGATTTCATGATATGATGCAAAGTTCCAAGTGAGGACTATCATGTTTTTGTGACATGTTGTAGAGGTCAAGTTGAGGACTGTCATGATTTTGCGACATGCTAAAAAGCTCGAAGTGAGAACTATCACGATTTCACGACATGCAGCAAAAGGGAAGAGTCTGAAAGGAGAAGCATCGTGATTTCACGACAGGTTGCAAGGAAAGCTTTCGAAAGCTGAAAGCATCATGATTTCACGACAGGATGAAAGAAAAATGTATGGATGCAGAAAGTGAAGAAGCCAGCAGGATGAAGATGTCATGATTTCGTGACATGTCACAGTTTCACGACCAGAAGGCAAGTGCAGACTCCAGCGCAGGAAGATGTCACGATTTCGTGACATGTCGTAGTTTCGCGACTCTAAGAGGAGAGAGACTGTATGACGTCAGTAATGTCACGATTTCATGACAAAAGCAAAGAAGAAGGCCATGAAGATAGAAGGGTCATGATTTTGTGACAGAAGTGAGATGATGTCAACAAGAGGCAAAGGTGTCGCGATTTCATGACAAAAGCAAAGAAGAAGGCCATGAAGATAGAAGGGTCATGATTTCATGATAGAAGTGAGATGACATCAGCAAGAGGCAAAGGTGTCACGATTTCATGATAGAAGCACAAAGGAAGTCAACAAAGGCCAAGGTGTCACGATTTCATGACAGCAGGCTATAGAAGGTGTATGACTATAAAAGTGTCACGATATCGTGACATGTTGTAGTTTCACGAGAAAAGCTATAGAACAGTAGAGGCGGTTGAAGCCAACATAGTTAACCTTGAGCCGACGAAGTGTGGGGTTGTGCAGCCAACATTGTTTTAGGGTAACAGCCGACTAAGATTGAGTGTTTTGATCTTAGAATTTATGCTATAAAAGGAGGACTATTTTTGAGTTTCAAGGGATCGAATGCAAGTATCGAACTTGCACAAGTAAATTTCATGGTGCGTAGAGACCGAGTCAAATCGATTCGAGCGAAGTGTGCGAGATGCAGCCATAACAGCATAGATAGCATAGAAGTGGCGAGTTGATGCATAGAATGAGGAGTTCGATCGCAGAGTGTTGAAGTGTTGTTGTATTTGCAAAGACAGTGCAAAGGTTGGAATTCGATCAAGGGCGGCTATGATTGCGACTGTGTTTATGCAAACAGATTTGTGTTTCATATTCTTAAGAAAAGAATATTACATCTATCTTATTCTTTTGAGATTTGAGATTGAGATTGGGAATTAAGTATAGAACATATTGAGTCTCTAACAATTCTCTTTATGCTTCTATGAGGTTGATGAATCACATTGGGTCTCTAACAATTCTCTTTGTGAGTTCATGCTAAGCAAGTTTTCTTTGTAAGCTTGTTGAGGTTTTGGACAGGTTCAGGTGGGGATTTGAGAGCAGGTTTTGGACAAGTCATTGAGAGGGCTTGTTGGACAGCATTGAGCAAGCTTTTGTTGAAGCTTGTGGAGCTGTTTGGGCAGGTTCTAAGTGAGAACTTGCAAAGCAGATCTGAAACAAGTCTTGAAGACTTGGGTGAAGATCAAGCCAGCATTAGTGCAAGCTGGTGAACCATTTTTGTGAACCAGATTTGAGGACCAGTTGAGGATAGAGATTGATGAAGAGTTGAGGATAGATTTGTGCCAGATCGAAGGACTATGTTTGGTGCAAATTCGAGGACCAGCTTTGAGGTGATAGAGTTGAGGACAGAGGTCTCCAGCCAGAGTAGGGAAGACAGGTGTCTTCTATGGATAGAGATCCATTTGCTAAGGGCAACGGAGGCAGAGGTCTTCTAGAGGATCACCAGCCAGAGCAGAGTTAGGGGAAGGTATCTCCTTTGAGTAGTGGCTCATAAACATTGTAATTGGGAAGGTTTCCCAAAGAACTATGATATAAATTTTAGAGAAAATTTTTATCCATGGAGTAGCCCACTTTGGGTGAACCACGTAAATTGTTGTGTAACTTTGTGGATGATTTTGTGCATTGTTTTGATATTGCTTTGGATATATTGCTTTACTATTTTGAAGTATAAAGAAAAAAGTAAAAAAGGTCTTATACTGTTCACCCCCACCATATCAGTATAAGCTTGTGTTCTTCAATTGGTATCAGAGCCGGTGCCTTCGAAAAGTTTAACATCTTGAAGGAAGATCTTACAAGAACACAAATGGCAAGGAAAGGCAAAAGCAAAACCATAAGACACAAGAAGAAGAAAACTCACATGGTCATGAAAGAAAATGAAGATGAACTCAATGTTGCTATTTTGGGAATGGAAATAGATTCAAGAGATGAATCAAACAGTGGAGAACAAGCCAGATTAATAAAGTTTTGCACCAGATGTGGAAAGACTCGGTCACTTTGCGACTGATTGCTCACAAGGAAGAGAATGTTTTGTTTGTGGTCAACTCGGTCATAATGAACGTCAGTGCCATGGGTTTAGTAGCTATGAAGATGAAGATGATCCGTTCAAAATCGATGAAGAAACAGATTTAGAACAGGAATGTGATGAAGAAGGAAGTGATGCAAAAGCAAATTGGAAACAAAAACTAATTTCAGCTCTGAGTAAAAAGGTTGAGGATGTAGAAGATATAATCACTAGTTTGAAAGTACAAATGGAAGATTACAAGAAAATTTTTGAAGATCTCGAAATGCAATTAACCAGGAAAATAGAGTATTGCGGTAAGCTAGAAAAAGAAATTGATGGTTTAAGAATGCAGACATAAGAAATGAGTAATAAAGTCGATATATGCAGCAAACATGAAAAGGAATCTAACAAAGTTGTTAGCAATTTGAAGCTGCAAATAGAAGAGTCCAAAAGGAGTGAAGAAAATCTCAGGTCTCAAATCAATGAGAGAGAGACTATTTGTTGCAAACAAGAAAAAGAGATTGTTTCCTTGAAGAAACAACTAGAAGAGGCCAATACAAATCTTAAAATCAAAGATGATCTTACAGAAAGTCTTGACTTCTCTATGACTAAGACACAAGAACTCAAGGATGAGTTAGAGTCTAAGATTTTTTAGTATAATGAGTTGGAACAGAAAATGGCTTCTTTGGAAGTGGAAACTAAAGAGTACAAGGATAAGTCTGTACAAGTTTCAAGATAGCTCCAAAAAGGTTAAGTCTCTCATCAAAGGTCAAATAAAGACAACAGATAAAACAGGCCTCGGTTTTGTTGAGCCGCACAAGGAACAGGTTGGGGAATCTAGCAAGAGATTTCAAAAGGAAGAGAGTTTTGATGAAGAAAATACTTCAGATCATGAGTCCGTGAGTGATAGATGCGCAAAAATAGAAAATGAAATTCAGATTGAGAAGAAGAAGTTTTCGGGACCCAAGAGGTCGAATAAAAGAAATTTTCACGACAGATGTTTTGCGTGTCACAGGTTTGGTCACATGGCTATACATTGCATGGCTCAAGTGAAGAAGGTAAATGACAGTTTCAGAAGTGGTAATTTCTTTCATGGGTATTGCTACTCTTGTAATCATTTTGGGCATAAGGCAATTTTTTGCAAAGCAAATAATAGGTACACCATTAGTCAGAACAGGTGGATTCAAAGAACAGATATGTCTAAAAGAAATTACAGTGTTATTTGTTATAAATGCAACAATGCAGGTCACATAGCTAGACAGTGCAGAGCTGAAATGCCAAGGTACAAGAATAGGAAAAGTGGTATGAACAGGTCCGTGGATCAAGGCATGGATAAGAACAAGAATGATAATAGAAACAGGAACAGTAGTATGAACAGGTCCGAGGATCAAAACAGTAACAAGAATATGGACAAAGAGTTCAAGAGAAGGCCCGATAAGGAAGTCATAGACACTGATGATGATCAGTGCCTAATGGGAGATTTACTCCCAAACCTATTTTAATCACCTCATCAGGAGGTGGGGGAGGGACTAATCTAAGAGGCTCATTCTTAGTCCCGAGCCCCAAAGGTGACCCTTTGCCATTGATGACAAAGGGGGAGAGATATGAGCAAGGGGGAGAGCTTCATAGTGAAGAAGAGAGCTTCAAGTCAAGGGGAGAAAAACTTCAAAGGTAGATTCTTAGTTGTTGGATCAGTTGATTTCAGTTTTGGCTCTTGACTAGTGTTTTTAGTTAAGGTTTGCCATCAATGACAAAGGGGGAGATTGTTGGCAATTTTGGGTACCTTGGGTACATTGCCTTTACTCTAAGTGTAGATGTTGTCATTGATGTCAAGAAGGTCTTGAAGCAATTTTGTTTGATGTCAAAGAATGTGTCTTGATGAAGGTTTCAGCATGGACAGTGAGTTTCCAAGAAGATCAGGGTAGCCCAGTTGCAAAAGATCAAGAAAAAGACAAGTAAGAAAAAGTATGCAGGCGGCTAGAAAAATTGTCATGATTTCGCATGTTTCAGGAGAGAGAAAGCACTGGCAAAATTGTCATGATTTCATGACATGTTTGAGGAGAGAGAAAGTGTTGGCAAAACTATCGTGATTTCGTGACATGTTTGAGGAGAGAGAAAGTTTGGGAAAATTGTTCACGATTTTGCGACATGCTAGAAGACAGAGACGAAGCTGGCAAAACTATCACGATTTCATGACATGTTGGCAGAGAAAGAGAGCAAGTTGGAAAGTGTCACGATTTCACGACATGTCGCATTTTCGCGACTCGAAAAGTGTAGGAAGGCAGAGAGGGAAAAGTGTCATGATTTCGTGACACATTGCCAGGAAAGTTGTACGGACAAAAAGGTGTCATGATTTCGTGACATAATGCAAAAAAGAGAGTCCGTAGTGTGAATGTCGTGATTTCGGACAAGACGAAGGAGAAAGGTTAGAGTCATGATTTCGTGACATGATGCAAAGTTCCAAGTGAGGACTATCACGTTTTTGCGACATGCTATAGAGGTCAAGTTGAGGACTGTCATGATTTCGCGACATGCTGAAAAGCTCGAAGTGAGAACTATCATGATTTCGTGACATGCAACAAAAGGGAAGAGTCTGAAAGGAGAAGCGTCGTGATTTCATGACAAGTTGCAAGGAAAGCTTTCGAAAGCTGAAAGCGTCATGATTTCACGACAGGATGAAAGAAAAATGTACGAATGTAGAAAGTGTCACGATTTTGCGACAGGCAGAAGTGAAGAAGCCAGCAGGATGAAGATGTCATGATTTCGTGACATGTTGCAGTTTCATGACCAGAAGGCAAGTGCAGACTCCAGCGTAGGAAGATGTCACGATTTCGTGACATGTCATAGTTTTGTGACTCTAAGAGGAGAGAGACTATATGAAGGCGATATGTCATGATTTTGGCCGGATGACATCAGTAATGTCACAATTTCATGACAAAAGCAAATAAGAAGGCCATGAAGTCAGAAGGGTCATGATTTCGCGATAGAAGTGAGATGACGTCAGCAAGAGGCAAAGGTGTCACGATTTCATGACAGAAGCACAAAGGAAGTCAACAAAGGCCAAGGTGTCATGATTTCATGATAGCAGGCTATAGAAGGTGTATGGCTATAAAAGTGTCACGATATCATGACATGTTGTAGTTTCATGAGAAAAGCTATAGAACAGTAGAGGCGGTTGAAGCCCACAGAGTTAACCTTGAGTCGACGAAGTGTAGGGTTGTGCAGCCAATGTTGTTTTAGGGTAACAGTCAACTAAGATTGAGTGTTTTGATCTTAGAATTTATGCTATAAAAGGAGGACTATTTTTGAGTTTCAAGGTATTGAATGTGAGTATCAAACTTGCACAAGTAAAGTCCATGGTGCGCAGAGACCGAGTTGAATCGATTCGAGCGAAGTGTGCGAGATGCAGCCATAACAACGTAGATAGCATAGAAGTGGCGAGTTGATGCGCAGAATGAGGAGTTTGATCGGAAAGTGTTGAAGTGTTGCTGTATTTGCAAAGACAGTGCAAAGGTTGGAATTCGATCAAGGGTGGCTGTGATTATGACTATTTTTGTGCAGACAAATTTGTGTTTCATATTCTTAAGAAAAGCATATTACATCTATCTTATTCTTTTGAGATTTGAGATTGAGATTGGGAATTAAGTATAGAACATATTGAGTCTCTAACAATTCTCTTTATGCTTCTATGAGGTTGATGAATCACATTGGGTCTCTAACAATTCTCTTTGTGAGTTCATGCTAAGCAAGTTTTCTTTGTAAGCTTGCTGAGGTTTTGGACAGGTTCAGGTGGGGATTTGAGAGTAGGTTTTGGACAAGTCATTGAGAGGGCTTGTTGGACAGCATTGAGCAAGCTTTTGTTGAAGCTTGTGGAGCTGTTTGGGCAAGTTCTAAGTGAGAACTTGCAAAGTAGATCTAAAACAAGTCTTGAAGACTTGGGTGAAGATCAAGCCAGCATTAGTGCAAGCTGGTGAACCATTTCTGTGAACCATATTTGAGGACCAGTTGAGGACAGAGATTGATGAAGAGTTGAGGATAGATTTGTGCCTGACCGAAGGACTGTGTTTGGTGCAAATTCGAGGACCAGCTTTGAGGTGATAGAGTTGAGGACAGAGGTCTCCAGCCATAGCAGGGAAGACAGGTGTCTTTTGTGGATAGAGATCCATTTGCTAAGGGCAGCGGAGGTAGAGGTCTTCTAGAGGATCACCAGCCAGAGCAGAGTTAGGGGAAGGTATCTCCTTTGAGCAGTGGCTCATAAACATTGTAATTGGGAAGGTTTCCCAAAGAACTGTGATATAACTTTTAGAGAAAATTTTTATCCGTGGAGTAGCCCACTTTGGGTGAACCACGTAAATTGTTGTGTAACTTTGTGGATGATTTTGTGCATTGTTTTGATATTGCTTTGGATATATTGCTTTACTGTTTTGAAGTATAAAGGAAAAAGTAAAAAGAGGTCTTATACTATTCACCCCCCCTCTCAATATAAGCTTGTGTTCTTCAGATTATTGATGCTATGCTTCAGCAACTGGGTAAACCAATCCAAGGCAGGGCCTGCGAACATGGTTATAAACGTTCTTAGAAGCAATGAATCATTGTCCTGAATTCCAAAGCATTGACTCAGGAACCTTGTTATGTGATCTTGGGCATCCTCATCCCCTCTAAAAATTTCCAATTGAGGTATTTTGAAGTGGTCGGGTATGGGGGTTCCAAAACTAAAGGATGCATAGGGTGACTATGGAGCTAGCGTAAGGTGGGCTTTTGGGGCCCCGAAGTCTTAGTCTCCACAGACTCTAAGCACTCTAGCAGTGCTTTTTATGCATTAGAGGATTTGATTTCATTTTCTTTGGTTTGTTCCCATTGTGAATTACGAGGAACTTGAGGCCTATGGAGGGGTAGCCGAATAAAATCCCCCCTGCCTTGGTAGGGCATTTCAGCCCACTCTTATTTTCGCTCAAATTCATCATTGGGATCTTGAGGAGTTTCTAGGTGTGACCTATAAACATGGATGGGTGCTCGAGGAAGGCGTCCATCATTGGTTCTAAGAGTGGCTTCCCACTCAGGTCTAAGAGGTCTTGGAGGCAACGCTTGATAAGGTCATGGAGACCTATCTCATACTAATGGGTTGTGCCTCTCATAAATTTCTATCTTATGCATGCAAGGGGTTGGAATCCTCTCATGCATATTGTTCTGGAGAAACTCATCTGCCTAGCATTGAATGTGCTCTTTGTTAAGATGATACAATTTTTCTATCTACTACTGATCTTGCCTAAGCTGCATGATTTTTGCTTGGTGGGCAATATGTTTAGCAAATGCAAAGTTGATTTGTTCTACTGTCCTAGGTCTAGGAGGCCTAGATGCCTCCCCTACACATCTATCTCGGTCATGGTGATCCGAGATCTCTATGGGTCACTTTCCTCTATCGAGGTTAGCAACATTCACTTAAGGCTCTGGCCTTAATAGGTGGTCTTTGTAATCAGTAGGTGCAGAGGCACATTGCTCCCGTGTGATGTATTGCTCTTGATGAATATACTAGTTTTCATCATGCCCCTTTCATACATTTGAAAGGGATGGGCAGAGTTGGCTCACCCTATCTAAAGAGCCTTGCACTCTAGATTTGATCTATTAGTTCTAATAGTAATGAGGGGTGGAGTGGGAATGATATAATCATGTGGCCCCTCCTTATGAACCCTATGTTGCTCTAGCACCTCATCACGCAGTTGCCACTCATAATGAGTGTTTAAGGGGGCCTTCCCATGTGTGTACTCCTCCTGAGAGGATTTGTGTTAAACAAGAGTGCCCCTCAAAGGGGTGCCTCTATAGTCCTTTTCTATAGTGTCATAGTGTGGACTATGTTATGGGTCAGGCTACCAAGGTGGTATAACCAAGTCCTTGGGGCTATAACAGAGGTAACTTGTGCCTCCTTGTATACTTTTCATAGCTTCTATCCATGATTGGGCTTGGATACGGGTATACACCATGGTGATGGTATTTCTAGAAAGATATGTACATTTTTATCTCCTTTACAAATTTTTTTGCTACACTAAACAAAGGGGACCACACAAGCAAAGAAATGATTATCTTGTTTACAGATTAAATGTGTGTTGTCGATCTGGTTCAGTGTGTTTGATTTTTGTTATGTGAATTTTGTAAAGAAAAATTTGTTATACATG
Source organism: Wollemia nobilis (assembly GCA_028583015.1). NCBI lineage: Eukaryota > Viridiplantae > Streptophyta > Pinopsida > Araucariales > Araucariaceae > Wollemia > Wollemia nobilis. Next base: position 17,551,513 of record JAQPPZ010003374.1, read on the forward strand.
CATAATGATGGCTCTTGTATCTCCAAAATGGTCGCCCCTTCAATATACTATTGCCAGGATGTTATACCGAACCTCTCAATATACCCGCCCTTACATGAGGGAAACTATTGGTACGTGAGAGCAGAACAGTACGTGGAACATAGGCGGTATGAAAGGGGGATCGCTCTATTTTTGACACCTACCATAAAAGAATTATCCTCATGCATGGGGAATCACCCCTATTACACTTGGTCAGCTTTCGTCAGGATTTACGTCTAGCAACAGTCATGATCAGGGTATATGTATGCAAAATCTAAGCCAAGGTGGTGATGAAATCCACCGTTGATCTTGATCAAGTGTTGGGGTATTAAGACCAACTCCTTGATGTTAATTTTATTAGATGGTGTGTGTGGTTCCTTTTAATTGTGTAAATAAATAAAACATACAGCAAAATATGATTTTCACTAATGCAATGCTTTAAAGTACGTTTTATCTTTCAAAGACAATTAGTAGCAAAAAGGAAATCACAAAACCTAACTAGAACTGAAACCTAGAATGAGGACTTGCCATTTGTGCAAGTATCATGCAAGAAAACTAGATAAAAATGCATTCCTAATCAATTTATTTCCATTTAATTTACTCTATGTTTTTATATATTTTTTATTTTATTGCAAGAAAGGAAAAAAAATAGAAAATTGCAGAAACAAAAAATAGAAAAACACATAGGATGTTCAGAAGGCCTACCTCTTCTCTGTCTAAACTAGATGCCTCTGAGTTTTTGCTCAAAAAATGCATAGATATCTAATCATCCTGGGGTGGGATGAATAACAGGTTTGTATTCATCATAAGGTGGGATGAATATGTATTCGTCTCGAGGTGGCACGAGTAGCAGTCCAGTGCCCGAATGAGTAACACCTACAAAGAAACCACAAAATTTGGATCAAAAAATTGATCTTAACAGCAAGGGATAGGGTTCCACCATTATTGCCACTAAAATTAGATGTAGAAGGATGACATACCAGATATGATGCAAACAAAATAGATATGGTGTAGATGCTAAGTCCTATGAATGCGATGAACAAATGCATGAAGGAAATGATGCATAAATGAGATGTAAGAAAAACAAAGTGGGGCCTCTTTTATTAATTTTTTATTTTAATCCAGTTACAATACGTCCCACCTCTAGGGCTTAGAACATTTGATACATTTTGTTACATCAATGGATGGTACGCTTCCAATGTCTTCTGCATGCCCACATTCGAAATGGGCAGGCCAAAAGTTGTTGTCGCTTGTGTATGTGTGTTCATCATTCCTTGCTGCCCCTATGGTGTTCCTAGCAGTGAGATATTGCACACATAAAAATAGCAAGTAGTTAATAGCATATGCAGATATAGGAAAACATGCAATCCCCAAAGCCTCCGGCTAGTTAATATATAAAAGAATGAAACGATGGTCAAAACATGTCATAATGAATTCAAAATTTGACAGAGGCATAGAGACATCATCAGGGACATATTGCAAAAATAAAAATCAGGAAATCATGCACATATTTCTAATCGCTCTAGGGTGGGACACTGGGGACTGCCAAAAAATGTGCAAAGGTGACCTTGCAAATGTCCTTCCCAGAGGCCTCCAAAACTCTTGAAAACTTGGGGTTAGGCTAAAAGGGACATTTTGAGATGACCTAGAAGGTCAGATTTGGTAGATTCTTCCCATATTGTTTGTATCCAAAGGCGCTCCTTGTAGGTTAGTAAATGCATAAAATGATAAAAACAAGGTCAAATCATGTCAGAAAGCAATGAAACTTGGATAGAAGCATAAGAACATTAGATAAAACATAATTTAAAAATAATGGTAAAGAAATCATGTAAAAATTTCTAATCACTCTGAGATGGGGTGATTAGGACTACAGTAGTACGGGGGGTAGGCCGCCCACCGTTTGGGGCTTAGTTTTGGCACCAATCCAAGTGGGATGGGTCCAAAACCTCCTATGAGGTGGTGTAAACAAGTTTGGTGTGGGGTTGTGGTTGATTTATTGCATTTTGGGTCTAAATTGCATTCCTAGTGCTCACTCGATAACCTTCCTTCCAGAAGAGAGAGATTAGGGATGTAGTAAGCACAAAAAGGAATGGGGGTATAATTTGGTAGCACTCCATTGCTCCAAATGCTCTAGCTCTATTTTTTTGGGGGTGAGGAGGCTCACATTTTTATAGACCTAGGGGTCTCCTTTGAATGCACATGCGAGGGTGCCACTTGGCTCACCATGCCTTTTTGGGGAGAGAATATTCCTCCCTAATTTAGGGCCTCCATGATCAGGGCATACTTGACTAAAGTCTATCTCTGATTTGAAACCATTACTCGCAATTGCATGCCTTGAAGGTGAATTTAGGTGGTGAATCTAGGCTGCCATTTGTCAAGGCTTGACTTTTTTCTAGTCAAACCTGCTAATTGTCCCACCCTGGAGCGATTGTTGCTAATCATCCCGGGGTGGGGCAAATAGGACTCTAATTGTCCCAGGGTGGGATGAATAGGGAGCAAAGTGCTTAAAAGGTGCCAAATTGACCTCTAACCTTCCAAAACTTATTTTGGAGTGGTTAGGACCACTGTTTAACCTCTAGAGGCTGCCCTAGGGGGTATGTATGCCAATTTGGTCAGTGCTTGCAGTCACATAATCAAATTAGTGTTGTTTTTGTGTCTACACCACTATAGTGCACAACGCATCATTAAAATACCTAAGCATGTAGGAATTTGGGACAATATTGGACTTTGGAATATTCAAGTGCCCTATGGCCTCGGTAGTGATGATGTTGATCAATGAGTCTGTATTGATCAAAATCCACTTGAATGGAATGTCATTGATTGATGCAATTATGTGTAGAGGTGGGTATACTATAGTAGTCAACACTTCCTTGATTTTGTGATCATAAAAGTGGATCATAGGCTCTTGGCACTATTGTAATTGCCCCACAAAATGTGTGAATGTGTCTAGGTTCTAGGTCTAGAGCTTGATTGATATCAAAATATCCATTAGAGTCTCCCTATACCTAGGGGACTATTGTATGAGCTCGTAAATAGATAACTTGTCCAAAGTCATTTGTATATTATGTTCTAATCTACTCTGAATAGTTACCATACGTCTTGCTAGTAAACCTAGGGGGTTTTGTTGCACCTACCACTACCGAGGTGCAACCAAGGTATTAATGGGAGCCACTAGCGACTATGGTTACCCATATCTCTAGCTTTGGGTTGCCACATTTACCAACTCAACCATTCTAATGCATCCCTGAATAGGTGGCTTAGCTCAAACCTAGTTGACTTGGGTGTCTTGATCCCTAGGGGGACCTCATGATTGGGTAATGGGTTTCAATATATACCCATATCTTTGTTATCGGGAGCTAGCAGGTTGTTAAATTTCAACTCTCCATTTTCAATCATATTTTGTATTACATTCTTGAATCTGATGCAATTTTCAATATCATGCCCATGTGTCCTATGATATGAGCAATGGTGATCTTCCATGTATCCCTTTGGTTTGGGATGGTTAGGATCAAGAAGTTGTACATTGGGAAATATTATTATTTGTGCTTCATTCAATTGCTTAAACATCGATTGCATCGATTCATTTAGAGGCATGAAATAATGAGGTGGCTGATGTTCCCTATTTTGGCCTTGGTTTTTCTTGGCATCATAGTTAGCCGATGGGGGTTACACTTGGTAATTCTAGGGTTTTTGTTCATTCCCCCCCCTTTGGAATGGCTAAGACAACCTAATAAACCTGAGAAGGCCTGGCCTTCTTTTGTTTGTTCTTGTAATTCTGATTATTCTTGCCCCACTCTTTATTTTTACGGATCTTGAGGCCTCCATCATCGATCTTAATGTCTTTAATAAGCTTGGCTTGAGCCAATGCTTCTTTGAATGATTCATATTGTTATAGCTGTAATAACAATGAGATATGCTTTGTGTATCTCTTTATGAACATTTGAATAATTTCCTCTATGGGAACAAATAATGATTGTTTTGCCATGTATTTTCTCCACCTGTCCCCATAGTCCATCATTGGCTCATCATCATACTATTTCAAATTGTCCAGATCATATAGGTTCACCTTATTTTTGGCTTCGAAGGATAAGCATTCAAGGAACACATTTACCATTTGCTCAAAACCTATGATGTTATTCTTGGGCAACTGGTTGAACCATTGTGTTGTTGCAACTGAGAACATCATGATAAATGTTCTCAGCATCAGGGAATCATTCTTGTCCATGTGGAAGCATGCATTCATGAAGTTGGTCATGTGCTCTTGTGTGTATCCATCTCCCTTAAAATTCTCTAGTCTAGGTAATTTAAAGTGCCTAGGATATGCTGGACTCAAGACTGAGGGGCATAGAAGCTTATTGTGGATATTGCTCAATGTTAGCTTTCATCCATCTGTGTCATAATTTTCAAGAGACTTGACTCATTTAGTGAGTATTTGGTAGGCCTTTGAGGCAATAATATCACATTATTAAAGGTATACTCACAATGGTAGAGGAGGTTGCCCTGTGTTGGATTAGTTTGGGTATCTATACTCATATCCTATAAACATGGATGGAGGCTCAGGATATGTCTGTTCTTGGTCTTCCATCCCTACCATTTCCTCATCAAATTGTGTTTTATCAAGGTCCGGGTGTTATTGATGTTGTGAAGTGTGGTGAGAATGCTAATTTTCTAGCCTAGTACTTCTCTCTTTATGAGAATCAATATGTATCTCATGTCGGTATCTCTCACCACCTATGTGCATGTATGTTCAAGCTAACCTCTCTACTAGATCCTCATGCTCAACTCTTTATTCTATTGAGTGTTGTTCTTGTAGGTGTAGACACATATTCCTTTGCTCTTATTGCTCAAGATATTCTAAACACTATCACTCGATGTGCAACACTTCCTCTAACCTACGTATTTGGTCAGAATGATATGCTACTTAAGGCTCATGTATTTCTAACTCCTTGTGAGGAGTTCTAATGCTTAGGCCTCTTAGGGAGGTTCCTATTGTGTGCTTGCCCTTGTCCATGAGGGTGAATTTCTCTGTGTACTACATTATGGGTTGATTACCCTCACAATTTGAAGTAGTATATGTGTTGTAGGGTCACTTTGAAGCTTCCCCTGGTTCATTGGTGTGTCTAGTGGCTATGCTGCATGAACTTCCTAAAGTAGAATGTTTAGTAGCAATACTCCTAGGAGATGGCCTCGAGGGAACTCGATTCAACCCATAAAGTTGTCAGGTTCTCCATGGTTGATCCTATGGAGTCCCATTGGCATCAATGAGCTCATGGTCTAAAGGTATCATCTCATCTATAGGGAGGTTGTAGGATGTACTAGGTTTATGACTAGACATAGCCCTATGATCTTGCTCCTCAATGGGCGGATCTATCCTACGTGTATCATGTGAAGCTTGGGATATTGTAACCCCTACATGCCCATACGATTATGGAGGTATTGATGCCTCCTCATGCCAACATGAGTATGGAGGAATTAAAGCCTTTGCATGTCTATGCACTAATGGAGGTTGTAATAACTCCAATTTCCTATGTGATGAGGAAGGCCTTCTGGTCTCCTCATACCTGTGTGATGAAGGATGTCATGATGCCTCCGTGTGTCTAAATGATGATAGGCACCATGAAGACTCCTAATTTTTATAAGATGAGTGGGGCCTTGAGGCCTCCTCATGTCTATGTGATGAAGAGACAGGATGTGACTCTCTTACTAGGATTTCTTAAGGAGTCCTTCCAATGGTTAAGTTATCATCCCTAAGACTTGTCAAAGTTTTTTAGGTGACACTACGGGTGGGTGGCTCATTGCTAGTGTGAGTGTGAGTGTGAGGAGCACTAGCTTACCCCTCAGTGTTGGACCAGGGGTGGTTTATCCATGTGTAAACCATCCTGATTATGGGTTATCTTCTTAATTAGACTCCAAATCATGTAAAACATTAAGTAGATTCTTATCTCTTTTAAGGATTAATGTGTTCCATAAACTGTTTGGTGTGTTTGGATTTTTTGTTGATTTTTATTTCTTGTTCATGATTTGGAATTAGAATAAGGGAAATAAATTAAAGTGGAGACTAGGAACACTAGTGTCGAAGATGATTTCTCAAAAGAGTCTAGGGTACACCACTTAAATCCTAGTGGGGGGTTCACCCAGCTCTTGCACTATGAAATAGTGGGAGACAGTTGGAACATAAGTGACCTGTGCCAATTAAAAAAGAGTTCTCTATTCTATCTAGGGATATCTAGGGGGAAAGCTGGTGGAAGTAGATGATTTCCAACATCATCTATCTGAGTTGAGGGTCGGTGATGAAATCCAACCTTACCAATGTTATTGTAGAACGTGCAAGTGTGTGGGGTTATTTTTAACCTTGCATGTAAATAAAATGCATCACCCAAAAAACATGATCTTTCCTATATGCCTAAGATAAAATACATTTTTACTTTAGAAATATGCATGTATTCAGCTTAAATGAACTTGAGATAATGCATTCTATTCTATGAATAAGAGGCCACTAGTTGGGCTGCATGCAAGTAAACTAACACACAAATGCCTAGCATGCTAGAGACTAGGTCAGACCTTACATGCAGAGACCTGCTATTCCTAGCAGTGCCTAGAGGAACTAAGGAAAGTCCTAGGAAACATTAAATGCACTTCCTTTTCCTATTTTTCTTTATGTTCTCTTGATTAAGCTATGATTTCACTTGTTTTTAGAAATAAAATTTGTAGACTGAAAACACAGAGAAAACAAAGAATGAAACCAACCTCAATTTTTGCTCTTATGATGGAATTATGAGCTCTATTGCATTCTACTATTGGTCATTATTTACTAGAGTGGTTTTTGGTCGTTGACTACTACAATGACTAATATCAGCTTGCCATTGTCAACCATAGCAGCCAAACCTACATAGAAAAACACTCGAAACATTAGTAAATCAACTGGAAACAAAAACCTGGTGGGGGTCCCATCGTGATCACCATATGTGCAACCCCAAGAAGCATGCATAGCTACCCTAATTGCAATTTGATTTAGTATGTATATTATCACTTGTACAAAATGAAAGCACTGAAAGCATATACAACATGAAAGGAAGAAAACAAATAAATATGCTTTGTTGATTGATATCTCAATCCTCGATTATAAGTTCGTCCCTCTAAGGGATACCCATAATTTTGATACAAATATCTACACAATACAGAGTAGATATTGGATGTATTCCTCACAAGGGAATGGTATGCCTACACAAGCCTCTTGGTCCCACACATGAAACCATATTGGGGTTTATAGATATCCCCTTCTCAAGATCTAGTCTTGGAGGGATATTTGTACTCTGATTTCTCCACTCTGATCCTGAAGACATGTACCTATGCTCATGGAAACAACAAAGCATAGTTAATAGGATGGGTCACCTCTTTGGATGAGGCCTTTGTTAGCGGATCTGAATATTCATGATAATAATAATGAAATATGAGCATAAACAGAATAATAAATGCATGATAAGCTAAGGAAATATGAAATAAAAGCATTAATGAAACCATATCTAAACTATGATTAAGTAATAAATTAAGCAGTAATAAATCTAAAATAAAAAATTAAGCAGTAATAAATCTAAAATAACAACAAAAGGAAATAATACCTATGCCCTAAGATATGCCTACATGATACTATCTGAGACATTGGCCACAATGTGAAGCTCTTCTTATTATGAATCAGGGATTTATGTGCTATCCTCCTTGCTAAAATTGATGTTCAAGGGTCATCGGGCATGTCTCCTACACTCATTGGTGATTGAGAATGGTGAAATCTAAAAATTGATGCATGGATTTATCTTAACCGAATGGCGCTCCAATGCTCCTCAAAGGGATGTAAATTGATTTTCTGTTTTGACAGGTCTTCACTGCTTAACTCTAAAACTTCATGGATTCTTTACTTTTTGTGGGAGAGTCTATATGTAGACTTCCCTATCATATTTGGAACTTGGCTTCCTAGAGAAGCTTCAATACAAATTATATACGACTGGTAGTTTCTGGTTGGAAGTATTAGTGATAAATTAGCATTGAAGGGGCAGTTAGGAGGAGCTCAGGGAGTTCCTCACAAAAATCCACCTACTAACCATGCAGAGGTATAGTCAGAATGCATGATCTAGGCTTGTATTCATGGCCAAAATATGTGCGATACTAGCTACTATCAGGTTTAGTAGCCCAGTGTGACCACTATAGATTTTAGCGACTAGGTGTGCTAGTCATTCTGATTTAGATCAACCAAGCTTGGATGGGCTAGAAGTGCCCTGTTTGAGTGGTTAGGATCACTACTTTATCTTGGAGATATCCAAGAGGGTTCATATGGTTTGTGAATGTCCATATGGGTAGTCTCCTAAACATGACGAGTTTTAGGTGTCTACATAGTCCAATGAATTGATGATCAAGGGTCATCATGATATCCTTTGAAATATTTGGTGGTTGAATTATTCAAATTGGTGATGGAATGGGCTCGATTGCATTTCTTGATTCTTCCTAGCCCTCCATAGCCTCCTTGATTCCAAGTGCCATGTGATATCCAATTGGGTAGCAAAAGGTATTCCTATCAATGCATGCAAGTGAGTATGCAATTTGATAGGGCTTCATCATTTTTCAATTCAAGATTTGTTAGCACCTAGGAAAGCTATTTCCTAGCTTCATGGGAAAGCCAAGATCAAGAAAGGGTAGTTGGAGTCATTGGAGGGAAGCTTCTGGATATTTTTAGCCCCAAACCGCTTTGATCTGCAACCAATTGGCCGTTATAATAGATTTGGGGTTGGCCAAGGTCCAATTGATTTTGATGGCTAACCATGGCTTAGAGGCATGGTCATCTCTGTTAACTGTGGGTATCAACTATGACCAATGTTGGTTAGGCCAAAATTCCTAAATGAGTTGTTAGAACCATTATTATACCTTGGTATTTATCCAAGGTATTCCATATGGTCTTCTAGCATATCCCATATGAGTAGTCACCTCGACATGATGTGTTTTAGGTGTCTATAGATGCCCCTTTTGAGATGTGTTGTGAGATAAAACAACACTGAGAAAAAATAGACCTCCTAAAATGATGTCATAGGTTGAATGATGATCATTAGTTTGATCAACATTAGATGCCCAAGTCCTACAAAGAGGATGCACATCCTAGAATCATTTCTTCCAACTCGATGGAAGGCTTAAATTTGTAAAGCTTTGGCAAGGTAGTTTGAGTGCTACTATAGGCTTCCATACCATATAGATCCAAAAGGAGGAGATCTACTAACTTAACTATAATATTTGCTTATTTCTCCACCAGAGGGTAAGCTTATGATAGTTGTTGGTAATGATTCGTAAGATGAACACAATTTGACAAGATCAAGGGATCTACAATAAAGGGATCTTCTATTGACTTTGATTATGATTATGATATTATGACTACCCCCTCAAGCGATGAGTCGATGAGGGTAATGACAATTAGTAAAGCGACGAGTCACTTGACCACTATGAATGACTTGAATAATTTAAAGTTTAGCATTTGAATACTTGGCAAGCCCTAATCATCTATGATTACAACTATAATAGTAATTATACATCTTTATCCCATGGAGTGGTCCAGCCTTAATGGCCTTCTTAGAGAATCAAGATGATAACAATTCCAATTAGGCATGTGTTGAATCATATTGTTCGATGATTTTCTGAAAATATCATAGGAGAATTGAAATGAATACCTCATTCCCCTGGAGCAGTCCGACCATCTGGGCCTTCTTAGGGATTGAAATGAAGCATATCAATTCAGTGATGACTAATTTTCCCCAAATGTCCTTATGGTAATTTACTCATCTTACCGGATTGCATGGAGCGCAAGTCACTGCAACCGCCAAGTGTATAGGGTAAATAACTAGATACAAGGCACATTTGGCTTTTGATTTATCTTATTTTTTTGTTATTTTTCAATTTTTTTTGAATTTTTGATCAGGTTGATATTTTTAATTTAGCATTTTGGAACTCCACACGGTGGGATTTTAGAGCATTTATTATAGGTTGCTAGCCACGCTTGTCAGAAGTAGCTAAAAATTTCAAATTGCTTAACCGCGGGTAAGAATCATGGGTGGAAAACCCTAATTTGGAGACCATGGTTGTCATTCACAATAAGGGCCAAAATAGGAAATATTTAAGGATTTTTTGAAATTTAAAAATTGTCATTGTTTCCTGCTACAATAGAGAATCTGAGAGCTCTGAGAGGTGAGAAAGAAAATTTGATATGGAATGCTACCGCAACTCGACCTCACTATCACCCATACCAATGGTAGACCAACCTGGAGGAGCCGGTGCTACTAAGGTAGAAGCACACAAACCTCATTTTTCAATTACCAGATAAAATTAAACCTCATTAAGTAATGGGTTAAATGAACATCACTAAACTTCCGGTAATGAACCTCACCCTAGGTAGATTTAGCTTAGGTTACATTAGAGGGGAGGGTTTTAATTTTTGGGGCTATCTCGGGATGAGAAATGACCCTAAAAAAGTCATTTCTCCTAGCCACGACTAACAGGTGCAGTTCCCAATTACCAAATTGGGGGCCGCAACTGTCAGTCATAATGGGATTCAAATCCAATGATCATCAAATTGATCACCATCCTGACTGCGGATATGAACCGTGATTCAAAAAAATTATGAAAAGTTTTAGATTTTTTCAATTTTTTTATTTTTAAGTGGATTTAATTGATTTTTTAATTTATTTTTGAAGTGTTTTTTTATTTTTTTGGTTTATTTGAGATTTTATGATTTTATTTGACATTTTAAAGTCATTTTTTTATGTTTTTGGTTGATTTTTAATTGTTTTTACTTTATTATTCTACTTTCTACTAGAGTCTAACTATGAGGGTGAGGGAATCAGAGATCCTTCGTAACCTACATGGTGTCTTGACTTCAGCATAGTTGGGATGGTTTAGGGCTATGGTATTTGGCTACATAGTGCACCTCCCCACCATTTGAGTTGATCAGTCCTACATGACTGCATTGGCCCGACGTTGGGATTCATGAACTAATACCTTTCACCTACCGATAGGTGAGATGATTGTAACACTAGAGGATGTATACTACATCTTTCAACTCCCTCTAGATTGTGAGGCCATCACATATTTTTTAACTATGGTGAAGAATATAGTCTTTGATCAGATATTCAACCACCATAGTGAGGTAGCGTAGCATCACTCGGACCACAAAGGGGTCCACATTGAGCATTGGTATATAAAATAGATTTTCTCTCAATGAGCGATCATTTTCATGTACCTGATTATGCAAATAATACTACCTAACACTTTTGGAGTGAGGTTCCCTTAGAACCTCCTGGCTAAGACTATGGAGGTCTTGGTGAAACACCCTGATTAGCTCTTGATCCTATCCAAGGGGAGTGCCCTAATAGTGTAACTCTATAATGAGTTGTACCAAATTACTCAGCAGAACAGAGTGGGCATCGAATATAGCTTACTTATTTAGATCTAGGGGTGGTAACATATCAATATTGAGCACTCGACTGGTCTACCACTTGATATTGGTACCATTGAGGCAATGTTATAGTTTTATGCAGCATGTTGGCCCTGATATAAGGAGGGTTTTAGGAGTATATATCGCACAAGAGACCTAGACTACTACATCAGGTAGTTTGTATGGCTACAGGCGGGCCATGTTAATTGACACTCTTACATTGACTACCCTTATTAGATGGAGGCTGATGATTGATTGCATCAAGCATGTAGAGATAGATGGCTCCTTGAATGCAAGTTTGAGGTATGAGATTTCTTCTACTTCTCTAATGTCACCAGATAGTTCAAAAATAGGTGATACATTCCAAAGCTTCCTACCATCTATCATTGCCTCACTCTAGAGAGGGACTTGATATAGCCTAGGGTTACTCCATTAGATGATGAGGATGATGAATTTTAGGAGTCAGAGCTGATAGATGCAGGTACCACAACTGAGTATGACACCTGGTGGATGACCAGGGTATGGTGGGGCTTGGAGGGCCCCTTGGGTAGGACCTTAAATGACACAACAATAGAGGGTGTTGAGGGAGTAGAGGCTGATCCTCATGGGTGCCAAGTCTATCAGAGGATTGAGGGAGGATGTGGTGAGGGAGGAGTTATAGAGGAGGCACCTCAGGTTGAGAAGGAGGGGGACACTCTCGAGTAGGGTGAGGAAGCACCTAACAGCAAGATTGGGTATCTCAGGACCCATGTTGCTAGCCTACAAACTTAGGTAGGCACCCTTTAAACATAGCTCCTGAGTTGAGATACTACCATTGTTACCCTACAAAAATGGGTTGAGGATCTACAACTGCATCTCATAGTAGGGTAGACTCAGTGGCGTAGCTACGAGTAGAATACTGCTCTCTAATATAGGATTGATACAAAAGGTATAAAAATCTAGAGGGTCATAGGGCAACACATCCTTCTATAGTCCTAGTTGTATTCTATGATAACATAGCATGATGCAATCAGGTCTATGATGAGATATCCCTCATCTTAACAAGTTTCTATAGCACCTCCAACTACTATAACAACTCTGGCAGTATAGGGAGTAGTAGGGTTAGATCCTATGGCATATATCAGGAGACTGGGGCTCTAGTGTAGCAGCATATTAGCCTTAGATCATTACATTTTTCCTACATCTCTACCCTAAGGTGAGAGATCGAGGTACTCGAGGGTCAGGTTCCTAAGAGGTCCATGGCTCAAGGATCTCAAAAGACTCAGACCAAGGAGACAGGGCAGTCCTCAGCTCATTCTAGTAATAAGTCACATAGGTCAAAAAGGATCTCAGGTGCAAATTATAGGTGACCTCTCACAAGGAGGGTGGAGGTGATGATGGAGCCTCTCAGACTAGGGGTGCAGGCCCTACTTAGTACAGATCTAGATAGATGCTATTGTACCATTTTTTAGTGTAAGGTCGAGGACCTACATAGATGTAGCCTACGGGTATTTTTGACACGTCGATGTACTATTTATTATATATTTTTGATATATATATATATATATATGATATGACATTTGAGACTCATTATATGTGTGGATTTTATTTTTTTTATTTTTTATGAGATGCATATGGATGCAATGCTTATATGTTATGTTAATTTTATGCTATATGATGTGATGTATGGATGACATGCACTAGCTAGATGATGGATGTATGATTTAGATGTGATGATATACATGTGTAGATGGACTACTTATGATGAATGTATATGAATGCAATGTTTGATGTTAAATGCATGTGTAATTTACTGTACTTGTACACATTTAACCTATGATGTTATGACATAATTTATGCCATGTATGTATTGCATAATTTTTATGATGATGCTTTATGTAAATGAACATGTATGTTTTAATCACTTAAAACATAATGTATGAATGCAATATGATTTTAAAAATCTAATGGATGACACCACATAATGTATAACAATCATGAAATGTAATTGCTATATCTTTTTATAAAAATTGATAAATTGTACACCCATATGTGAGATGCAATGATGTATTGTTTCTATTCATAAGTTTTTGTAAATTAAAAGAATATGGATAACATATTAAGTGGCCATTTAAATATCATTTCTGACATCCATATGGTATCTAACCTATATTATGAATAATTCTAATAAACAAACTCTCATAAAAGAAATTGATTTTTGATGATTGCATGAAAATTGGTTGTTGCTATTTGGGAATTTTTGAGGTTTTCCATGAGACTCAAACACCCTAGTTGACTCATCAACAGTTGTATAATGACTATACTAGACTTATGAAAAATAAAGTTTTCATTCTGAAAGACCAAGCTATTCATTACCCCTATGTGTGCAAATGAATATATTAGATAAGGCATAAGCATACCCTAGTGATAGGTGTGATTCATTTAGCCCATTGTTGTATTGGGGATCCTCAAATATCTATCCGATCCTAGGTTTGAACTCAGTCAAACTAGACCACTAGGTGATCCAGGCCACCTAAAGCTAGCTCACTCGTAAATTGCTTAGACCTACCCCAATGCCAGGCAGGATTCATTCAGCCCATTGTTGTATTGGGGATCACCCTATGGCTTTCAAGTAATGATAATTCTAGGGATTCAAGCTCCCCTCCTTATTTTCTTCAATTTATTGGGATACTTGCTCATGTATAGTGATAAAATTGTTGTTTATTTTTTAATTTTGTTTTTGTTTTTTGTTTTTTTCTTTGAGAAAGGGATTTGAATTTTTTTTTTGAATGTTGGAATTTGATTTGAATCTTCGATATTTTTTTCTCCTTCATTTGTAAGAAAGGGATTTATTTGGGTAGGGGGAATTCTTGTCCTTTTGCCAATGACCACTACCCTAGACCATTGTGCCTCACAAAATGAGCAAGTAATAAAACCTTTCACCTAAGGTGACCAGGACCACTTCGTAGTGTTCATATTTCCTTGCCCTAAGTAGGATTGTTAAATGTGTTTGATTAGTGATAGGATTCTGATATGCTAAGTGCTATCAAAACTAGACCTCATCTACAAAAGCAAAGTAATATTTCTACCAAACTCTTGAGGAGACCACTAGGTATGGTTGAATGACCAAAAAACCCTAGTATATTCTTCATAGCAACAAGATGGGTTGTGTTGAAAAACACAATTACTCACAAGGGTGATGAATGATGATAATGCATAGATGCATGATTGAAACACAAATATGGTGTCATTTGTAAGATTGCAAACACAACCTATCCTAATGCAAGGTGTGACGGATGGAAATGCCTAATGCAATGCAATTAAATGAATATGTGTGCAAAATGAAATGCATGATGCAAATGAAATGCAATGTTTTTTAAATAAAATGCAATGTGTATTTTTTTGAAATTTTATGTTTTGCAATATTTTTGGATTTTATTGCTTTTGATTTTTATGGATTTTAAATTTTGACCAAGGGATTTTAAATACCATTGGAGCTTTTATGCTTTGACCAAAGGGCTTACAAATGCCTTTGGAGCCTTTTGTGAATTGACCAAAGGGCTTACAGATGCCTTTGGAGCCTTTTGATGGTTTTAGGCATAAAACACTTTAAGATGAAGGATTTTGAGAGGTTTAGGATCTTCAATACCTTCCAGTGATGTTAAGCAATATGTCCCAAGTCCAATCTTCTTAGATATTATATAAGGACCCAACCAATTAGCTATAAATTTGTCTCACAATTTTGGTAGTAGATTTGAGTTCTATTGGTTCTCTTTTAGCACAATATCACCAACCTCAAATTCTCTCAGATGGAATTTGTTATTGTAAGCTCATTTTAAGAACTCTTGATAAATATGGAGATGCTCAAGGGCATTCATGCGATGTTCATCGAGTAGCATCAATTGATCTAGGAAAGCTTATCATGCGGTGTCATCATCAATGAACTCTTTCAATGTGATGTGCATCGTTGGAATTTCCAACTCTAAGGGCATAATGGCCTTAGTGCCATATACTAGTAAAAATAGAGTTGCCCTAGTGGTGTTTAAATGCTAGTTCTATAAGCCCATAATGCAAGGGGTAGTTGGGTGTGCCAATATTTGTGGTGTTTTTGTACCATATTTTTCAATATGGATACCACTATCTTATTTGAAGCCTTAGCTTTCCCATTTTCCTACGGATAATATGGAGTCACAAAACTATGTTTGATCCTATACTTGGATGTTAAATCCCTCATAGTTTTGTTCTTAAATGATGTTCCATTATCCGAGATTATTTTGGATGGTATCCCAAAACGACTTATGATATTGGTGAGTATAAACTCTGCAATACGTACTCTAGTTGTCATTGTTAATGGGATTGCTTCCACCCATTTAGTAAAATACTCAATAGCCATGATAATGAATGTATGCCGACCCAATTATGGAGGAGAGATATTTCCAATGAGATCCAAACCCCACTGAGCAAATGGCCAAGCTACATGAATGGGTTGTAAGGCCTATGATGGTAAGTGTGCAATATTAGCATGATGCTAATATTTAATGCATTTCTTGACATACACATTGCAATCCTTCTCCATAGTAGGCCAATAATAGCCCATGTGAAGGATGCGCTTGATGATAGCCATGCCATTAAAATGGCCACCGAACATACCATCATGAGCTTGAAAAATTGCCCAAGCTGATTCTTGGGGCTCAAGACAATGAAGGAGAACTCCATCATAGCTCCTATGGTACAAAATATCTCCTAAAAAGACATACTTTATTGCTTTCTATTTAAATGTGCATTTTGCGGCATGTGATAATACTTGAGGGATTACACCAAGTTTAAGGAAGTCATGTATTTGTGATGTCCAATTTTGATAAGCTTTAGTATCAACTGACAAGACGAATCGTTACCCCTATGGTTCCATATTTGTGAATGCATACTATAAAATAACCTTATGGTGAATGGTAGTACCACTCTTCATAGGATCCTATGAGATCAAAGAACCCCAAGATGTCTTCTTGAGAAAGTCTCTAGCTCTATAGAACCACTCATGGTTTGGTTTTATATGAATCATGTTGATTAAATCTTTGTTATCCAAAGCCTCTTGCATTGCACAATAGAGTGTGATAGCATTTTTACGTGGATGGTAGTAAAATCGGTAGATGGATTCTAAGGGATTAAATATCCCAAATATGCATAGTATCTACGAATATATTCTATGAATGAGGGATTGCCTCGATGTCATACCAATCCAAATGAGCTAGATAAGTGTCAACAAGATCCTTGTAAGCTTTTAGGATGGGACACCTACATTTAAAAAGTCCCTTCACTTGGTTGACAATGAGAAGGGAATCACCAAAGATATTTAACCTTTTTATCTTCATGGTGATAGCTATTTGGAGGCCTAATATTAGGGCTTTGTATTCAACATTATTGTTGGTGCAAGGAAAGTCCAACTTGAATGACAAGGGCATTGGAGCACCTTGTGGCATGAACAAAACTATTCCTGCACCACCCCCTTGCTCATACTTCGAACCATTGAAGAACAAGGTCATATCAGCTTTGTTATCCGGTTCTTTAGGTTTGGGTGTTTCTAATAAGGCAAAGACTGCATCATTAGGAATCTCTATGGTGAGGGGTCTACTATTATCGAGAGGTGCCTCAACTAGTTGATCAACTATGACTTATCCCTTGATGGAATTTTGGCTAATGAATTCCAAATCAAATTCTATCAGTAGCATGATCCACTTTGTAGTACGTGTATTATGATATGTCTTGCTCATCATATACTACAAAGGATTTTGTTTTTATATGACATATATTGTATGACTTAACATATAGTGCCACAATTTCTTTGTAGCGAACACTACTGCTAAATATAGCTTTTCCACGTAGGCATATCCTAGCTCGTAACTCACCAAGGTTCGACTAATGTAATATATGGCCTGCTCTTTGTCTTGCACATTATTTTGGGCTAACATGGTCCCTAATGCAAAGTCAATTACTAATATATATAGAAAGAATGGTACATCTAGTCTTGGTGGAGCTAGAACTTGCGGTGTCTCCAGGTATCGCTTAATCTCATAAAAGGTTGCTTGATAGTCCTCATTCTAATTGAATGGGACCCCCTTGTGTAGCAGTCGATTCATGGGTCAACATTTATCTAATAATTATGTGATAAATCACTTTATGGATTCTAATTTACCTTGTAGGCTTCTTAATTCCTTGATATTCATGGGAGGATGCATTTCTAAAATAACCTTGACCTTTGTTGGGTCAACTTTGATGCCTCATTTTGAAATGATGAATCCTAATATCTTTCCTAAAGTTACACCAAATACACACTTCTTAGTATTCAACCTGACATTATGCTCTATCAAGCGTAATCGAAGACCTTTCTCAAGACCTCCTATTGGTCAAAATGACAACACCCTAGGAAATAAAGGTACTCTCCTAAAATTTTTCTAAGGAATAGGAGTTGCGATAGAACAATATTTTGCTCATCCAGGACCAAGCAAGGAAGAGGAGTCATGATAGCATGACATTTTGCTCAGCCAGGACCAAGCAAGGAAGAAGAGTCGTGATAGCACAACATTTTGCCTGTCTAGGACCAAGCAAGGAAGAAAATTCATGATAGCATGACATTTTGGAGAGCCAATAGCCAACAAGCAAGAAAAGTCATTATAGCATGACATTTTGGAGAGCCAACAGCTAGCAAGGAATAAAAGTCATGATAGCATGACATTTTGGAGAGCCAGCAACCAACAAAGAAGAAGAGTCATGATAGCATGACATTTTGGATAGCCAAAAACCAACATAGAAGAATATTCGTGATAACACGACATTTTGGAGAGCCAATAGCCAGCAAGGAAGAAAAGTCATGATAGCATGACATTTTGGGGAGCCAACAACCAGCAAGAAAGAAAAGTCATGATAGCACAAAATTTTGGAGATCCAGTATCTAGTAAAGAAGAAGAGTCATGATAGTGTGATATTTTGGAGAACCAACAGCCAACAAAGAAGAAGAGTCAAGATAGCATGTCATTTTAGAGAACCAAAAGCTAGCAAAGAAGAAGAGTCACAGTAGCACAACATTTTGGAGAGCCAAAAACTAGCAAAGAAGAAGAGTCATGAAGGTATGCCATTTTTGAGAGCCAACAACCAGTAAAGAAGAAGAGTCATGATAGCGCAACATTTTGGAGAACCAGACGCAAGCCAAGGAGAAAAGTCATGATGGCGTGACATTTTATAGAACCAGCAAATCATGATATATAAAAGGAAGTAGATAAGATCTCTATAATAATAATATTGTAACATTTTTGGTTAAGAGACGTCGTGGCTAAAAAAATATCTCTGTAACAAGAAATATCTTGATATTTAACCACTCCTTTGCTAGAATAATCCTGCGGGTAGTCTGTTGTAACAACTTTCAGTTTTCTATTATATAAAAGTCTATATATGTATTTAGACTTCTGAAAGATTAATAGAGATCATTTTCCCTGGTTCTGAGCTCATTCAATGTGCAAGTATGTATGTGATTATCTATTGCTAAGTTTAAACCTATGTTGAATGTATCATTAATTAATTCTTAAGCTAAATTTTTGTATTAGATGTTCTATTAGACCTGCAATTTACTTCATGGATAAACTACTTTGATGTTAAATATACGTTGAATGATATTAGCTTCTATGTGGTGAGTCTTATTATGCTTTTCTACAAAAGTTTGAATTAGCACTATTTTGTTGTTTAATCTGTACCATATTATTCTCATGGCATTGGCTATATTTCCCTCCCTTTAAGCATTCATTTCTCTCTCCCATTTTCCTATAAAAGCAAGGAACCAACCTTATCTGGATACCTAACTAGGAAAACCTAGTTTAAGCATGGTCATTCAATGTTGATGAAGTCTTAGATGCAAATTATAACCTAAGGCATATTTCATTCCAATATTTTTTGGCATGCCCGGTGGGACCCAAATCCCACGCATTATATACAGATCAAATTCCTAGTGAAGCCTTTGCCCTATTTTATTTTCTATTATCACCTGGTGACTCTGCGCCAGAAATGAACCCTAAAAATCCTTACCTAGCATTTGTTTATAAACCATATTTATGATAACTAGATCTAAAGCTAAAAATTAGAACCCATAGAGTTCTTCAAACTACATCTTGGTAGCTTTCGAGCTAACCCATTTTTGGTTGCTAGAACACTTTCAATTCAAGATAGCAATACAAGACAAGCACGCACTTCCCGTGCAACCTTCCTTAGCACTACTGCTAACGAAACTTTAGCTCTAGTTACCAACACTACTACAATGGCTAGAAATCTTCCAGTTCTACCCTACCCTCTATGGAATCATACGGGCCCTTTGAATCTTGTAGTCTAGCACCCAATACCAACAACGACTCTAAAAGTGCTACCCCAGTATGATGGTACCAGAAAGACAACGTATGAACATTAATTAGATGTGGCCACATTAGCACTAATATATAACATCACAGAGGAAGACATGATGATTAGGCTAATGATTATTTCCCTAAAAGGAAAATTTCTCTACTGGTACAAAGCTCTTTATAACCAGGCTATCTCTACCTGGGCTCAACTTGTTGGTAAATTGGTGGAAGATTTTAATGAGCATGCAGATCCATTTTTGTTGTTGAATCAGTTCAATGCCATTCAAAAACATCCTCAAGAGGAGATCGTAGATTTCAATATTAGGTTTAGTCAAACCTAGCAGAGAATCCCTGATGGTATGATACCAGTGTTAGAAGGAGCTATATAATTATTTTTGTGAGCTTTCAATTAAAAAATAAGTATGGCTATTAGACAATCTCGTGTGATAACCTTTCATAAAATCTATCAAGAAGCGTAGAAAGAAAAAAATATTTGATTGCCATAGCAAGATTCCCTTAAAAGATGATTCCACCCATTTTTTTGAATTTCCCTCAAATTTCAAGTGTTGCTTTCCCAATTTCCCCTGTAGATCCTAACACTGGTATTTCCAAATGGAATGGACAATTGAGAATCCTACTTCTACTAGCACACCCTCCTCTTTAGATGCTACCTCCTATCCATGCACCTTCCCCAGTAGCAAACACATCTACTCAAGACACCCAACTAGTGATCTTGCAATATTTGTAAGCCTCGTACAAGATTGTAAAAAAAATCATATCTATGGAGTGAAGAGAAGCAAAAAGAAACTCTCAGCAGAGATGTTATCCACAAGTAACCAAAATATCAAGCCTCCACTAGTAGGTGAAACTATGAAAAACAAATACAGTTTATGCTAATGAAGAAGGTAGACCCAACAATGCTTCTCTAGAATAATTCTTTTGGTATTCTACATGCAATGATCCTCACGGTGAAACTGCTTGCATGATTCATCAAAATCAGGTCCAAAAAGTGGCTAAAAAAAATGTGGAAAGGTCCCTCAAAGGTCAAGTAAACATAATCAGTGAAGATGATCACAATTTTATGATTCCCTCTCTAAAACAAGTCTTAATTTTGATTAGATCTGGAAAGAAATATTTTTAGGTTGATCCTAAGGACCTTAATCCTTTAAAGCTACCTATGCCTACAAAGAGTCCAATTGAGAAGAGACCTCCACAAAATTTAGATCCAAAATAAGGAGAGATCCAAAAAGAAACACCTCTGATTAAAGAGACAGAAACTCAAGAGCAAGCCAGGGAAAAGTTGAGGTGCCCTTCATTAACTAAACGTCAAAGAGTTGATGCTACTCAGGGATATAAGAATAGGTTTGATACAATAGTAAACAAAAAAGTTTTGATTCTCTTCCATTCAATATTGTTGAAGAAATGAAGAAGACTCCTTCCAAAGCCACTATGTATGAAGCCCTACGGATCCCGGGATAGATAGACCTATTACAGGAATCATTGAAATCTATGAAAAATAAAGATAAATATCCAGTTAAACTCATCTCTACCCAAGCGAGTCTCACTTCTACCTCAAAAAAGAATAGACCTCCTCCCTTCTATTTGTCTCTCCAAATGGAAGGATGGGTAGTCCATAATTGTATGATCGACTTTGGAGCTACAACTACTATTATGCCTAAAGTAGTATGCAATATAATGGGTATGGAATATACCAGGAGTACTCCATGAGTCTTACAACTTGATGGAACTCCTATAAAAATAGTAGGTGTGATCAAAGATATTCCTATTGTTCTTCATAGACTCCCTTAGATTACAGTTATACAAGAAGTGGTGGTAGTTGATTTGGAACCTTATTTTGGCATGTGCCTATCTAGAGAATTTATTGCTAAAATAGGAGGATATCTATCTCTTGATTTTTCATACCTCAAAATTCCATTCAAAGGTAGAAGGGTGAAGATATTCAATGAGAAACCCTCCACCTTCCATGTCGAGAAGCTTGGAGAAGAAGAGAAAAGCTCTACTACTGTGAACATGATGACTGAAGAACTGACATATTTGAGTCTCATTAAAGAAACCCTTAATGAATTGAAAGAAGAAGACTAGTTTTACCTCTTATATTTCAACACCATGATAAAAACATATCTGGGAAGTTACACCATTCATAAGCTTGAGAAAAACAAATCTACTTCTTCCCTGCTACCTGATATATCTACTAATAAATTATGGAAACTCTTATTTTATGGTACCAGATGCAAGAATGGAGTGAAAGCAGGCATTGTCCTAATCACTCCAACTAGTAAGGAGAAAGTCCTATCTTACAGATTAACCTGAAGCTACACCAATAATGTAGCAGAATATGAGACACTCTGTTTGGGTCTAAAAAAAATGAAAAAATTGGGTATTAAAAAATTACAAATTTTGGCAATTCTAAGCTAATAGTAAATCAAGTGACAAAGAAATGTGTAAGCAAACAACATTATCTTAAGGCTTACAGGAATAAAGTTTGGGATTTTCTAGAATATTTTGAATCCTTGAACATGAAAGCAATCCCTAGAGAGAAAAATACGCATGTAGATTTGTTGGCTTTAGTAGGAGCAAAATTCTATCCTATAAGCAACGTTATTCAAAAATAAAAATATTCAAATTGATATACAAGCCTTTTGTACCTGATAAATATACCTTCTGGTAGGTTTTTGAGAATGATCAGCATATAGTAGACTTCCTAGTTCATGAGATGAATTGTTCCAATGATAGAGTAAATGAAGATGAAGAAGAGGCAAATGTCATCCAATTGAAAAATAATCACATACCTAAGGGTTTGGTCACACTTGAGTCTTTATTCGATAAAAATGATAGGTCAATAGGTCATAAGATGAAAGTAGACAAACACAAATATAAGGAAGCAAAAATGGGACCTGATAAAGCCATAAAATTAGGGGTAAAAACTACATAAAAAGAACTAGATGAAATTAGATAACTGTGTAAGGAATTTCTAGACACAATTGCTTGGAATTATGGTGATATAAGGGTGTAATAAAAAGAAACAATTCAACATACAATCGAGCTTCAAGAAGGTGCTAAAACTTTTCATCAAAAGCAATGGTCAGTAAATCCAAAAATAGAGGTATTGATGAAATAAGAGTTGTTGAAACTGCTAGAGGCTAAGATTATATACCCAATCAAACACTCTACATGGGTCAATAATTTAGTATAGGTAATAAATAAGAATGGAGATATCTGGCTATGTGTTGAATTTCACAATCTGAACAAAGCTTCACTCAAGGATCATTACCCTCTCCTGCAAATCGATTAGATCTTGCACACAGTGGCCAGTTATGAAAGGTTTTCTCTGTTATATGGTTTCTCTAGGTATAATCAGGTATGGTTCAAACATGAAGACCAATTCAAAATAGTTTTCACAACAAAATGGGGAACATTTTCTTACCAAAGGATGCCCTTTGGGTTATCAAATGCTGGGATGAATTTTCAAAGAGCTATGGAGGTGACCTTTGGAGAAATTTTGAATAAAATAATAGTGATATGCCTGGATGATATGACTATTTTCTCTCACAAGAAAGAAGATCATATAACTCATCTTAGGAGAGTACTGGAAAAATGTTGAGAGTTTGGGATATCCATAAACCCCAAAATATCTATTTTCATCATAGAGGAGGGAATTTTACTTGGCCATGTAGTTTCAAAATTGGGTCTAGCCAATAGATCCCAACAGAGTTAAAGCCTTATTGGAACTTCCCCTCCCATTAAAAAAAAAGAGCTTGCAGTCATTTTTGTAGATGCTTTTAAAATCATAAGAAACTGTGAAGATTATCAAAGATATACAGGAAGAAACATAAATGCGCCATTATCTCTAAAAAACATTCAGGTTGAAGAACCATTCCAGCAATGGGGCTTGGATTCATAGGCATCATAGAGTTAAATTCATTGGTAGGTCATAAATACATTCTCATAGCTACTGATTATTTCACGAAATGGTATCAAGTAATAACCACGAAAAGAAATGACCAAGAAGTGGTAATAGAATTTGTGGAAAGCCTAATTACAAGGTTTGGCATCCCAGATGCCTTGGTCACAGATAATGGTTCTCAATTTGTAGGAGCCAATATGGTCGACTTCACCAAAAAATATGGGATATACTTGAAGACATCACCAAACTATTATCCTCAGTGTAACGGACTAGATGAGTCCACAAATAAGAATCTACTCAGGATTTTGAAATGAACAATCGAAGATAATAAAAGGGTTTGGCATACCTTAATAAATCAGATGCTTTGGGATAATAATATCATAATAAAAACTCTATCAACACATCCTCGTATTCTCTGGTATATGGAAAAGAGGTTGAACTCCCAATACACATAGAAATACCAGCCCTCAAATTGTTAGATCTAGCAAGTACAAAGGAAGCAAAACCAATGGAAAATAGGTTGATCCAACTTCTACAGTTGGAAGAATAGAAAGAACAATCCTATGATCACTATCAAAAACATGCAATTGCAATGAAGGGATGGTTTAACAAGAAAATGACTCTAAGAAACATCAAAGTAGGAGATCTTGTCCTGAAATGGAATGAAAAGAGGTCAAAACCAGGAAATCATGACAAGTTTGATACATTCTGGGATGGCCCTTTCAAATTATTGAAGAAAAGCAACATAATTCCTTCCAACTCAAAGAAAAATAGGGTCAAATATTACCCATTCCCATTAATGGCTTTCACCTAATGCTATATTACAAGTAACGAGCTCTTACCTATCCTTGTATATATTTTGTTTTCTATGTATGTAAATGACCTTGTAAATATGTTGCTTTTTGTAAGTTTCTTTGTTTTGTTTGTTGCGACAACGTGACTTTTTGGCACAAGAATACCTCTCCAAGGCAAATTGTCATGATGGCATGAATTTTGGGCATAAGAGTGCCTCTCCAAGGAAAATTGTCATGATGGCACGACTTTTGGGCACAAGAGTGCCTCTCCAAGGTAAATTGTCACAATGACACAACTTTTGGGTACAAGAGTGTCTCTCTAAGGCAAACTGTCACGATTTCATGAATTTTGGGCACAAGAGTGCCTCTCCAAGGCAAATTGTTGTGATGGCATGAATTTTAGGAACAAGAGTGCCTCTCCAAGACAAATTGTCATGATTTCATGACTTTTGGGTATTAGAGTTGCATATGTTCTAAAAATTCATAATGCCACATCAGACCTGACATCTTGGGCTATAGAACACCACATCAGACCTGAGTAGTAGAATATTGAAAACAAGCTCCCCAAAGGTTACTTTCCCCAATATCCCATCCCTTTGTCTAGGTTCAAAAACAAACAACTCTTCTCCATGTTGGCCATGATAGCAGGGTTAGAAGATGATTCTCGAGTTCATGGGTGGCAAGTTGCAGTGGCACAGTGTATTTCAATATATAAGTTTTATGATAAAACATGCATGGATCCAAACAAAGTCTCTCTTTTATTTGACTAGCCATCCTACTTAGCTCAACAGTTACATTTGGGACTGTCGAAATTACATACAAAATCCCCAGGTACTTTTAGGTATTCCTCTTATTTGGTTTGTCTTTTCTTATTATTTTAATAAAAAATTTGAAGTCAATACCTATAACTCAAAAGGACATGAGAGGAGAGAATTTGTGTGTATGTGAATAGACTCTGCTTCTCTCGAGTGAGAGTTCATACTATCAATTCAACAAGGATTTCCTAGGCCCTGATCTTTAGATTGTTCTAGGGCACATGACAAGGATTCCTAAAGTAGTGGAGGAAAATTTGAGGCATCTTCATGCAGAAGAAGGTAACTGGTTCGCCTTGACCCAAGGGGTAATCATAAGGTTCTATGGCTTCACAGATAACCCTTTCTTGTTGCCTTACTATGTCATCAAATGACTATTTGCATTGAAGTACATAAGGCAATAGGAATTTATAAATTACACATTTGAGAATGGTGCTCAAAAGACTCACACTTGCCCCATGCCTTTCCAATTTGAAGGGGTGATTGTTTCAAAGAAGGGAGATCATCAAAAAATTGTTGAAGTGTTGAGAAGCCTGAAGCTGGTGGAGCTCCCACAAAGATGGAAATACGATCCTGAGGACATATTCATGAAAAGGCAAGCCACCTTGAACAAGAGTCCCTTCCAAAAGTTCCATGCCTTTAATAGGGACATTGAGTAGGATTCAAATAATAGTGAAGATCAACCTTTGGAATGGCACATCGAGAAAATGCAGCCACTAGCTCTGTGGCATGATTTCTACGAGCATCTGATCGATTACATCCTAGATTCTCACCTAGCCCACATAATCACCACCAAGATAGTAAATAACATGAAGAAAATGGGAGAAAGCTAGGATGAATCTAAAATTACGATCTAGTGGCAGATGCGATGCCATAATAATACCTTCACAAGGTATGGGATCAAAATGGATACGAGGTTCTATACCAAGTATGATGAGCACCATAAAAATTGATCTACTACTATGTTTTATGAAGTCCCACTCGAAATAGGTGGAATTCCTCCAAGAGTGTTTTAAAAGGATTCTAAAAAATAAAAGGGGAAAGAAGTTGCAGTTGAGAAAATTGAAGCTCCCAAAAGAAAACGTAAGGTGTATCTCCCATGTTCGAGATCAGACACAAAGACTGAAGAGGTTGTTCCACTCGAACGTAAGAAACTAGCATTGGAGCTAAAGAAAAGAAAAGTAGAATGAGGAAAGGAAGAAGGTCGAAAGAAGAGAAAGATACGAGAATCCTCTTCTAAAAAATCTAGGAAATAAGAGGATCAATAAAAAGTGGAATATAAATACCAAACAGGGAAAACATATCTAAAGAGGTGCAGGAAGAACATAATTCTCAAGAAGCATAGGAAGAAGGATAGATTGCTCAAGAAACATGAGAGGAAGAATAGATTGGTGAAGAAGTATCAGAGGAAGAGCAAGTGGCTAAAGAAACAAAGGAGCCTCTCCAAATAGAACCTCCAAGTCAAGAGCAGACCCCATCACTGGTACCTAATTATGCAAATATTTCATGTTTGAAACACCTAGTGAAAGTTTATTCAGATGAATCACAATAAACTAAAGGTTCCAATTCACAAAAGGAGTGGGGAAAATCTCCAATTAACCTTGATACTCCATCCTCTTCCCCTCATCCCCATACAGTTTCTCCTTCTCGATCAAGAGATAAAGAGGTTTCAAGACCATCATCACCTCATAATTCCCCACAGGTAACTCCTCATCACACCCCAACTGGTTCTCCCTCTCAACAGGTAAGCCTAGAATCCTCCCTACCACACACTCCTTTTCCCCTTTCCACTAGTCTGTTGAGCCTTTAGTCCCTACAAAGCACCTCCTCTACCAGTAAATATACTATCACCAAACTTCAAGAAATGAAGAAAGCCATGATAAATGCGACAACATGGCTAAAATTGTGAAGTTCTCCAAGTACTACTAATATGGCTTGAGTGTGAGAAGGGATAGTATTGGATCCAATAAAAATGCAAAGGTATACCATTAAGATGACTCCTCTGGTATAGAATCCAGAGAAACAAATGACTCTCGATGATTATCAAACTGAAATAATTACAAAGGATATGACCCAACTGCCAATAGAGGATGAGTGGAACAAGGCCTAAGCTAGCATGGGAATTATTTATCTGAATACAAAGTATTACAAGGAAAACTTTCTCAGGGCATAACAGGCTAGACATCGGTTAGAGGAGGCCTTAAATCAACAAAAAATCACTAAGAAGGTCCTCAAGAACGATGCCAATAAATGGGAGTAGAAGTTCAACAAGGTCACTCCTTTTTGAGAAAAGGTAGCTAAGGTAGAGGAACAAGTGCAAACACTGCACTAGTAGATAGAAGACCTGAATAAGAAATTCTTGGCAGCTTTTGAGAAGACTCAAAGCTTATCAAAATAAAATGCGATAACAACTTGGAAAGAAAATTTGGAGATAGTTAGCAAGCTAGTACTCAAAGTTAGACCTACTCTGGCCTACTTCTCCAAGGTAAATAATACGCTAAGTCAGGTGGAAAAAGAATTAGAAGCTTCAATCAAGCTCCTGAATCCAAGAGTATCTATGGCTAATAAAATCCAGGCCCTAGAAAATAGTACACAAGCAATAGTTGGCTACAGAGCCCAAGATGAATACTGATATCAAGCTAAATCAGTCGCTAGGAACTTTTTTAAGAGGCATAAATTGGTTACAACAGCTGTGAGGATAATGTAAGAGCTGAAGGTAGAGGTAATATATGATGACACATCATAAATGAATAGCTGGGAAGAGCCAGTGCATGAAGATCAAATTTTTGGTATGGCTCAAAATATCACTCAAATGAATTCCAGTCTAAATGAGTTGTACCTAAAGTTGAAAAATATATCTTATGATAAGGTAGAATAACTGGAGCACTTATATGCTACCTTCAAAGAAAAGGTGGATACTGATGAAGAGACCTAGAAAAAGGCATGTTCCGCCTATAATGAGGTCGTTCAGTCTAGGGACAAATAGGATAAGGAAAAGCAAGCAAAGGCTAAGAAAGTCACAACAAGTAGTACGACATCTTCAGGGCAAGGAGAAACAAAAAATTCTAAGGAAGAGCCCCTAGAGGAATAATCACTCCCAAGATTGAATTTTGTTTTTTGTTTGCACTTGGTATCATTCCCTTTATTTCCCCTCATTTTCTTTTATATTTTTTAATTCTCTTTTTTTGACTCCATTGCCCAATGGATAAAGGCTGTAAGTTCTAACATTTAGTTAATAGAATTACCCCAAGAGGCACCAAGAATTTTGATCAAAATGACAACACCCAAGGAAATAAAGGTACTCTCCTCAATTTTTTCTAAGGAAGAGGAGTCTCATGCACCTATCTTATGCATCAATTGAAACCAAAATGAAATCATAAAATGACAAACAAGATTGTATATAACACTCAAATGGATGTTTCTTTTATTAATATTGAAAATGGATCTTAGTTACAATCATGCCCCTCTTAGGGTCACCCAAAATGTTGATACAATTGATACAATTCCAAGGCCCCCAATGGGGTAGGCACACTATTAATGCTCTTTTAAATAGTCACAAACTACTCTAGGGTGGAGTTGACCCTCTTCTTCGTGTTGAGGAAGGAATTGAATGATTGAGTCTCCTTCAAACCTACTTTCCTGTAGTCAAGAAACAACACAAAAGCATTATACAAATAGGTAGCCTCTCATGATGAGGCCCTTTGAGGAAAACATGCGTAAAGATATCATAACAACTATGAAATGAAGATGGATAAAACATATTAAACTTGTATAATATTCATAAAGATTGTTAGAAACATGAAAGCAAGAAGTGCAACTATCTATCTACTAGATCAATTGCATGAAATTAAGCATGTTAGCATGAAAAGAAACCATTAATGTCCTACTTGCTATGATGAAAACAAGATTTATTAAACCTTGAATATACTGGTCAAATTGTCTCTAAACATGAATTAATCCACTAAAATGACTAATCTATCCTAACTAAGCATACTAGAAAAGAAACATTAAGGAGATCTATCACCTGTTGCAAACCACATCTCTAATAGGCGGTCTGCACTGTAAACCACAACTAAAAGCTGCAATGAACAACCAAGTAGTTTTTCTCTCCAAATAAGGGGTATGGGATTGATCCTCCTTGTCAAATTGATGATCAAGGGTCGCCTCAGTGTCCTCTAATAGATTTGGTGGTTGAATTGGTTGATGGGGCCTCTGTTTGCCCAAATTAGTATTTTTTGGCATTCTAGCTCCTTAGGGCATCCATGGAACAATTTGACATGATGATTGAGTTTGAAAAGTGATAGCAAAAAATATCTCTCTTAGTGTACTCAAGTGAGTCCACAATACAATAGGGCTTTGCTGCTCTAATAACCAATGCTTGCTTGATTTTGACAACACTTCATTATCCAAATGTGTTATATCATTGCCCTAATATGAAGGGGTATTTAAAAGATTACCCAAGGTCTAGGGATGGCTTCATGGAGAAGCAAAGAACAAGAAGGGGTGGTTAGGATAATTATATTGGAAGCTTCCATACTTTAACCACCTTCTTCTACATCAAATGGTCATTTAAACTGATTTGGCTTGGATGAAGGCCAACAAAACTTCAGTTAAGACCATAGTTGATAGTTGTAATCCAGACTAAAAACCACAACGGTTCAGACTATAGACCATAGGTCTTAGTTGCGGTTCATATTGAATAGGCCAAGGAGCCCAAATTGAGTGGTTAGAACCACTGCTCTATCTTGGAGTCTGTCCAAGATCTTCCATATGGTCTTGTAGCATGTCCATATGAGTAGTCACCATCGACATGACGCATTTTAGGTGTCTAAAGATACCCCTTTTGAGATGCATTGACCCCTTTTGAGATGCATTGTGAGATAAAACAATGCATGAGCAAAAATAAAACTCCTAAAATGATATCAAAGGTTCTATGATGATCATTAGTTGGATAAACATTCGATGCCTCAGGTCCAGCAAAATGACATGCATCTTGGAATTATTGCTTCCAACTGAGTGAAAGGCCTAAATTTTGATAGAGTTTGCACTCGTCATCAGACATTTGTTAGGATCCCATCATAACCCTTAATGTAATAACTTCCATGATGTAATAATTCCTAAATAACTTGGGTAGTACCCATGATTAATATTTTGTAATGTTCTAAGTTTTAGCTTATATAGTGCCTATGACAAATGGCACCCTTTTTATGTAACACATGGTATATAGGTTATGTAAGGTGGCCTTGTGCATGTAATTTGAGTGGCATTGTGCATGTAATTCGAGTGGCACTATGCATGTAATTCAGGTGGCATTATGCATGTAATCTAGGTGGCATTTTGCATGTAAGCCAACCATGGAAGGAAACTCTTTAAATACCCGAGAAGGCACCAATGTATTCATATTTTTGTAAATTAATGAAGTGTTGAAGGAGGTTGCCCCCTCGAAGAGGCCTATGATTCTATATTATTGTGATATTGTTCCTTTATGCAAATTTTTGTTATAATGTGTATTTTGTTCTGAATATTAATATGATGTTTATGTAAGTTTATTTCCAAGCAATTGTGTGAGAGTGTGCTTATTTGAGTTTATTTTATAGTAGGATTGTAACAAGTGGTAGTAGAGCGATTTCTAGGGCCAATTTCTACTACAACAGTAATGATTATTTCCTGTTAGGTATAATCCTCTGTTATTTTCGTATATATATATATTTTTTTACTATTATAAAAAAAAGAAGACAAATACTAGTAAAAAAAAATAGTCCGTTTTAGTTGAGTAGGTAGAAACCTTGTGTTGGGGGTTTTAAAATATTGTGAAGGATCTATCATTATTGGCTAAGCTAGATTTCCCATACAACATCTAGTGAAGTGAGGGGCGATCAGGCTCCAATACCCAGGCCTTAGATAGAACTCGCACACGGACTTGAGCTCCCACACATCTTCGGGTGTATCGGGAGACCATTCTAGGATTAACAAAATTTTATCCAGTAGGAAGCTTATTGGCCTTGTATCATCGATAGTCCATGTGACATAGCATCCCAAACGATTACCCTCCCATACTGTCAGAGATGTAGATAGTGTGCTCAAGGATATGTGTGGAATCCTCCTTGGAAAGTGACCTAAAATATTGGTCTGAGCACTATTGTTCATCACTGCGGTATAACAGAGGGCCTATGGGTGTTACATACTCATTTACTTAGCATACCCTAGTTTTGTTAACACTTCAACCTGCAACAAAATCACAAACCAAAACTCCCTATTTGTAAACCTGCATTCCAAATTCCCAAAAGTGAGCATATAAGAAAGGAATCCTCTACCAAAAAAATAACATACATTGCATGGATTCAAGATAGAATATGAGGGTGATAGTTAAGTTGATAGTCTGGAGAAAAATAGTCAAATTTATAGTGGCAGTAATAGTGAGGTCAGTCAGGTCAGCACAGTCAGGTCAGAGACTGTAGTTTTTAGTGTCAGAACAGAACTGTCATAATAGTAACCTACAAAATATAGAGAATCTTCATACTAGTGAGGTAAGCAGTGTCAAAGAGACTTTCCAGGCTGAGCAAAATAGTGAGTGAGTGATCAGAGACCAATTATAGATAGTGCTCCAGTACCCAACTTTTGCACTGTAGCTCAAAATAAAAAACTGTAAACACCGTTAGACTCGACAAAAAAGGAGATAAAAAGAAAAGTCTGGGGTGCCCAAAAGTAGTGTTGTGGGATATAGCTCATTGTGACCACCTCTTTGAACTGATAATTTTGATATATAGCACCCAAGCACTTTTTTTGACACTTACTAAAAATAGTAAGTCATGAAACCCAATTCTAATTTTAGTAACTGGTCACAAAAGGTTCCAAAATGGCCCAGGGTACCCGTGGACATCAAAAAGAGCTAGAACAGATGGACTCCTTAACCAAATCCATTGAGAATTTGAACTTTGAAATTTTATCCATAAGGGAAGAGGTCCAAGGTCTTCGTCTAGATCATGAGGCCACCAACACTCACTTAGAAGAAACATTGATAAATATGAGTAGTAAGTTACATAAGGGACCACTCAAAATAGAACACCAGGCTGAAAACTCTACAAGGAATGACCATGACCCATCTTTTAAAATGCCAAAATTAGACTTCCCTCGATTTAATGGGAAGGATGTTGATGGGTGGTTATGTAGGGTTGATCAATTATTTAGACTTCATAATGTTTCCATATATCATCAAGTTCAGATGACTTCCTTCAATTTGGAATCTAAGGCTCTACACTAGTTCTAGTGGTTACGTAATTCCAATCCAAATCTCTCTTGGGAGGAATTTGAGTCCCAAATACTGACCTGATTTGGTCCTAGTGAGTATGAGGACTTCACAAGGGCCTTGACCAAACTACAACAAACATCCTCAGTCCATGATTACCAAAATCAATTTGAAAAAATGGCCAATAAGACAAGAGGATTGACAGAAGGGTTCTTCATGAGTTGTTTTATCAGTGGGTTAAAATGGGATCTCCAAGATGAAGTAAATATTTTGAAACCACAGGCCATGATGGAAGCTATCAGTTTGGCCCGTCTAGATGAATCTAAACTCTCAAACCAAAGGCACCCCCCATGGTTTTCTCCAAATCGACCTTCATTTCATTTTCACACCCAAAATGTAGTGGATAGTAAACCTACTACACCCAAGCAACTGACTACAGAGGAGATGGATGCACGTTGTGCCCAAGGCTTATGTTAAAATTGTGATGAAAAGTTTTTTAAAGGACATAAGTGTGCAAACAAAAGACTGTTCTTGATAGATGTTGAGGAACTTGCTAACACTAACTAGAGTGATGAGGATGAGGACCCCCCTAAAACACCTTATCCACAGGAAGAAGATACACAGGGGTCTGATGCAGAGATTTTAGTCCATGCTCTTGCAGGCATTACCACTCCACAAACCATGAAAGTTGTGGAATTTTTCAAGGGCCAACGTATTACCATCCTTATTGATTCAGGTAGCACACACAACTTCATTGATCCTAGAGTTGCTAAGCAGGCAAATTGCTATATCCACACTTGTAATTCATTCGAGGTCATGGTAGCCAATGGGGGAACATTACCTTGTAAAGGAAAATGCCACAATGTCAAGATTAGGATAGGGGAATATGAACTCAAGAAGGACATGTTTTCCCTCCATTTGGGAGGATGTGATATGGTTTTGGGATCTCAATGGTTGAGTATGTTGGGCACTATCAGTTGGAACTTTACAGAACTTTGGATGCAATTCTCCTAAAATGGACAAACACACTTACTCAAGGGCTCCCCTGTAGGAACACCTCACCTCATTAGTTCTAATCATATGGAGAAAGTGCTAAAGAAATAAAAACATGGGGTCATTGCACAACTCTTCTCCATCCAACCAATCACTTCACTAATGGCTGAAATTCTATCAGATCTACAACTAGTTCTACACAAACATGAACTTGTATTTACAGAACCAACCACACTACCACCACGTCGATTTCACAACCATGTTATCCCATTGCTTCTGGGTAGTGCACTACCAAATATCAGGCCATACAGGTACCCTCATGCCATAAAATCAAAACTAGAAAAATTGGTACAGGAATTACTCAACGCTGGTGTCATCCGACCTAGTACTAGCCCCTACTCCTCGCTTGTCCTACTCATTCCCGAGAAATATGGCTCATGGCATCTATGTATTGACTACTGAGAACTCAAAAAGACTACGATCAAGGATAAATTTTCTATTCCAGTGGTTGATGAATTACTCGATGAACTACACGGGACCATGTATTTCACCAATCTTGATCTCCGCTCTGGCTACCATCATATCTGGATCAAGGATGAGGACATTCCCAAAACTGCCTTTTGCACTCATGAATGTCATTACAAATTCTTGGTAATGCCATTTGGTCTCACAAATGCTCCTTCAACATTCCAAAGTCTTATGAACAACATCTTCTAGCCCTTTCTATGAAAGTTCATCCTTGTGTTTTTTGATGACATCTTGATTTACAGTCGCACATGGGAAGAGCACCTCCATCATGTGGATCAAACTTTACAGTTGTTGGTCACCCATCACCTTTTTGTCAAAAGGTCCAAGTGTTCCTTTGGTCTTATTGAATTAGAGTATCTGGGACACATTGTCTCACAAGATGGCATCAAGGTTGACCCTAAAAAGATTCAAGCAGTTCAAGAGTGGCCGAAACCTCGCACCCTCAAGGGACTTCGAGTATTTTTAGGGATTACAGGCTATTATCACAAATTTATCTATAATTATAGGAAGATAGCTGCCCCCCTCACCTCCATGTTGAAAAAATATTCCTTCACTTGGACAGGGCCTGCTGACCAAGCCTTCATTGAACTCAAGCATCCTATGACCACCACTCCCATATTAGCCATGCCAGATTTCTCTAAACCATTTTTCATCAAAAGTGATGCTTCTGGTCATGGTATCAGGGTAGTATTGATGCAAGAAGGATGACCTATGGCTTTTACTAGCAAGGCACTCTCTGATCATAATCTAGGGAAATCCACATATGCTAAGGAAATGTTAGCCATATTGCATGCAGTCACACATTGATGACCTTACCTCACTAGGCATCACTTCTCCATCAAAAATGACCATCAAAGTCTCAAATATTTTATGGAACAAAGAGTTGCTATGCCTGACCAACAAAAGTGGGTGTCTAAACTCATGGGCTATGATTATGATATCACCTACAAAAATGGAAAGGAGAATATTGTGGCTGATGCTCTTTCTCACAAAATGGAGATCGTAAGTATGTTGTGTGCCATCTCAGCACCACTTCCTCAATGGATTGATTCCTTGTGTCAAGAAGCACATCAGGATGTAGATTTGTAAGCTTTGATAGCCTCACTAATGGATGATCTAGATTCTGCACCAGGATATAATTAGAATGGCCATGATCTGCACTACCATCAACGTTGGTTCTACCTCATAAGTCCCCACTTTGAGAGCTCCTCATGAAGGAATTGCATGCCACTCCCTCTGCAGGCCATTCAAGGTTCCTTAAAACATATGAGTGACTCAAGCGCACCTTATTTTGGAAAGGTATGAAATGGGACATCCGCTCTTTTTTTGCTTCCTGTGACACGTGTCAAAGGATGAAAGATGAAAAAATACGCTCTCCGGGCACTCTTCAGCCATTGCCTATCCCGAATTAGGTTTAGACCGACATTTCCATGGAATTTATAGAAGGGCTCCCTAAATCTAGAGGCAAGTTAGTTATTTTCATGGTAGTGGACTGCCTTTCAAAATATGCTCACTTTTGTGCCCTTGCCCATCCTTATACAACATCCATTATTGCACAAATTTTCCTTGACTCCATATTTTGCCTTCATGGCATGTCCACCTCCATTATATCTGATCGTGATCCCGCCTTCACTAGTCATTTCTGTCAAGAGTTGTTTAAGTTGTAGGGGACTCAACTCAAAATGAGTTCAGCCTACCATCCACAAATGGATGGTCAAACAGAAGTTGTTAATAAATGCTTGGAAATCTACCTTCGCTGCTTTGTCTCAGATCATCCCACTCAATGGGCCAAATGGCTATCCTTGGCCGAATGATGGTACAACACTTCCTATCATACCGCAACCAAACTCACACCATTTGAAGCAGTCTATGGGCACCTTCCACCTATGTCTTCCTCTTAAATTCCTAGTAGCTCTAAGGTCCAGGCCGTCGACAACACTCTGAGTCAACACACCGAGGTCCTTCGCCAACTTAAGCAGAATTTGAACATGGCCTAGAATCGGATGCACCAACAAGCTGATCATCATCATTCTGAGCATAGTTTTGATGTAGGTGATATGGTCTTCCTTCACTTGCAACAGTACAAACATTCATCCCTATAAATTCATAGGTGCTAGAAGCTTGCTGCAAAATTATATGGTCCTTACCAAGTTCTACAAAGGATTGGCCCCACAACTTACAAATTGGCACTCCCACCTACTTCCAAGCTTCATCCTATTTTTCATGTCTCCAATCTCAAGAAATTTGTGGGCACACAGGTATAGCTTCAATCCAAACTTCCTGAATTGGATGAAGAAGGATCCATATTACTTGAACCTGAGCAGTTGTTGGATTTTTAGACTCGCAATCGTACAATTACAGAGATCCTGGTTCAGTGGTGCGGGATTCAACCTAAAGATGCTACATGGGAATCTCTCCACCAACTCCAACAATAGTTTCCTCATTTTAGCTTTGAGGACAAAGCTTCTTCAAGGGGAAGAACATGTTAGGATCCCATCCTAACCCTTAATGTAATAACTTCCATGATGTAATAATTCCTAAATAACGTGGGTAGTACCCATGATTAATATTTTGTAATATTCTAAGTTTTAGCTTATATAGTGCCTATGACAAATGACATCCTTTAAATGTAACACATGATAGATAGGTTATGTAAAGTGGCCTTGTGCATGTAATTCGAGTGGCATTGTGCATGTAATTTGAGTGGCACTTTGCATGTAATTCGGGTGGCATTAAGCATGTAATCCAGGTGGCATTTTGCATGTAAGCCAACCATGGAAGGGAACTCTTTAAATACCCGAGAAGGCACCAATGTATTCATATTTTTGCAAATTAATGAAGTGTTGAAGGAGGTTGCCCCCTCGAAGAGGCCTGCGATTCTATCTTATTGTGAGATTGTTCCTTTATGAAATTTTTTGTTATAATGTATATTTTGTTCTGAATATTAATATGATGTTTATGTGAATTTATTTCCAAGCAATTGTGTGAGAGTGTGTTTATTTGAGTTTATTTTATAGTAGGATCCTAACAACATTCGAGTAGATTTGGTGGTACAATAGGAGTTAGGCCTATATAACCGAAAGGGTGAGAGTTACAAACTAATTATCATATTTTCTATTTACACCAAGCAAAGGGGTAAGCTTATGATAGTTGTTGACAATGATTTGCAAGGACAAACATAATTTTGACAAGATCAAGGGATCTACGATTTTAGGGATCTAATATTGACATTGATTATGATTTGATATTATGAATACCCCCTCAAGCGACGAGTCAATAAGGGTAATGAAAATTTATGAAGCGACGAGGTCGCTTGAACACAATGAATAATCTGAACAAACTTAGAATTAAGCACTTAATTACTTGGCTAAGCCTAGTTCAGCTTATGATTCCAACTGTTAATAGTAATTTGCACATTTCTATCCCATGGAGCAGTTGGGCTACAATAGTTGTCTTAGGGAATCAAAATGATACAAATCCAATTAGTTTTGTGTTGAATCAATTTTTTGATGATTTGCTGAAAAATATGTCATAGAAGTATGAAACACCACATTCCCATGGAGCAGTATAGCCTCAAAGGCCTTCTTCAAAATTGAAAATAAGCATATCAAATCAATGATGACAATTTTACCACAAATGTCCTTATGGTTATTTACTCATCTCGCTGGATTGCATGAGCGTAAATCGTTGCAACCTCCAAGTGTATAGAGTAAATAACTAAATACGAGGTGCATTTGGCTTTTGATTATTTGATTTTTTTAATTTTTTGAATTTGAATTGAATTTATTTATTTGGCTGGGAGGTGCGGCACTCTACGAAAGGATTATCATAGCGATAAACTCTATTGCATGTACTTTATAATCTCAGCCAGATATTTTATTTTTAACTGGATCTTGGTGCTTTATCATCACCAAATTTTCAAATTGATTGCTTTTATTGAAATTTGATCCATTAGAAAACATTGATTTATCATTTAAGACCTTACCATAGTGGTATTTTGCTATTTTTGATGCAAGCTGCAAACCACGGGTACAATATACAATTGGAATTTTCAAATTTTGGGAACCACAGGTCTAACCCACGGGTGAAAAACCCTAATCCCAAGACCACAGGTGTCAACTGCGGTTCGATGGAAATAGGAAAAGGTTTAAAAATTTTTCATTTTCAAAATTCCTTATTATTCCTTGACAATGACTGCCTTACACACAGAATGGCAGATCACAGACAACCTTCTTCCAACCGAGGCCTCAGTGCAGGTAAGGTAATTCAAAACCGAGTCCTCGCATTCATTACCAATAAAATGAACCAAATTAATTAATTGGTTAATCAATCACATTAAACTGTTAGTAATGAACCACACCCTAGATTAGTCTAGCTTAGGACTAATTTTTTTTATTTGTTTTTCGGCTAGGAAAAGACCCAGAATGGGTCGTATTCCTAGACCGTAGCTACCAGCTGCAGTTTCCCTTTGACATATTGGGGACTGGGGGTATCGTCTGAGGTTAGGTTTAAATTACAACGATAAAAAATTTGACCATTGTGCGGACCATAGATTTGACCTACGATTCCTTTTTTTTGAATTTTTTTATTTTTTTGTGATTTTCTTGGCAGTTAATGCCATTTATTTCACCTACAAGATGTATTTTTAAAATTTTTGATCATGGTTAGCATAATTTTGCATTTTTAGCTTTTTTTTTTTTTATCTATATCTTTTTAGGTCATTTTTAGCTATTTAATTAGCATGTAGTTAGATTTTTCCTTATACTATATCTCTTTCCAGAGACTGACCTCTAGAGATAGGGATCCATAGCTCCTTAACACTCTCCGCCCACTAATGATTGTTGGGTAGTGGGGGTGGTTTAGAGTCATAGGCTTTAGCTATGTTTTGGATCTACCCACTATCAAGTTAGATCAAGCTTACATGACTGTGTTGGCCCAGAGCTAGAATGCCCGAACCAACATATTTTATCTTTCGATAGGTGAAATGACCATCACTCTCAAGGATGTCTATAGGATCTTCAAGATACCTATTGATTGTGATACCATCACCTCCTCTACATTTTAGAGTAGGGGAGCTATTTTTTATGAGATATTTGATGATCGAATCCTAGAGGCCCAACGAAATATCGATCATAGAGGTATTCATATTGGCTACTGGTATGAAGAGCATGTCTTCTCCATCCAAGAGGTGTTTTTCATGCACCTGATCGTGTAGATTGTCCTTTTAGACTCCTAGGGCATGAGGATCCCCTAGAACCTTCTAGAAAGTATTAGGTAGGTCATTCAGATCTCCACAGCTGAGCTACTACTCCTACCCTGGGGGAGCACATTACTATGCCAGCTTTATCAGGAGCTATACCAGATTACCCGTAGGAGCTGAGTAGGCATCAGTTATAGTCTACTCATATAGATCTGGGGTTGGCAACACATTCGAATAGAGCAACCTATAGAGCTATCCCTAGTTATTACTTCTATTGATGATGATCATAAGTGCTACACTACATGCTGGCCTCATGAGGAGGAGGGGTTCTGAAGTAGGTCCCATGTAAGGGATATTGAACACTACATTAGCCAGTTTTAAGCAATGAGACCTAGGAACATTGAGTGGCATCCATATATGGATTGCCCTGCATGGACAAAGGCTAGCAAGTGGTTACACCAGGCTCAATGAGATATATGGTTACTCGACTGCAAGGTCAAGATCTATGAGTACTATTTCTACTCATGGATCATGTGATAGTTTGGCATGGTGCAGGACATTCCAAAGCTGCCTATTATCTATAGGCAGCTAGTTCTAGAGATGTATCTGCAGTGGGTGTAGCCTACAACTCTATGTGATGCTATAGATAATTTGTAGGAGTCTAGAGTTGCTATGGTTGGGACCACCCCAGTGTATGATACTTGGTGGTCCTTATTCCAGTGGTAGGGATCTGGACCTCTCGACTGAGTTGATGATGTAATGGAGGATGATCCACAGGGGTGCAATGTGTTCCCATGAATGGAGGGAATATGGGGGACAAAGGATGCATTGCCAGTGAAGGCCAAGTATGAGGCCCTAGATGAGGGTGAGGTGCCTCTAGATAGTGAGGTAGGGCAGCTACTAGCCTAGGTGGAAAATTTGTAGAACCAGGTTGGGAGGCTATAGTCTCAGTAGTTGCAATGAGATACCTCTATCACCATTTTGGAGGTGAAGCTAGCTGACAGGGAGAGGCAGCTCTAGGAGTCCTAAGAGTAGGTCACGACTACTAAAAAGTGTGCTACAATGGTAGAGGGATGAGTTTAGGAGCTGACCAGTGCACTTGAGCTGGTAGAGGCATGACAGGTGATGAGGCTTGCAAATGCCTCATCCATGGACTAGTTTTGATAACTTATAAACACTTTTTAACACCTTATGTTATGTTTTTTATGCTAATTATAGTGTTAGAATGCATTATGTACTGATGTTTACATTTTGTAAATGTTAAAGTGCATATATCCTATTTTGACTATTTTTCTATATTTTATAGTCTATTTCAATTGTATTATTTAGTATATTTTGCATTAAGTTAATGTTGTAATATTAAGGTGCTGCTATATATTTGGTTTTGTGTTTATTTTATAATATTTACCCACCGTTTAAACCATTTTAAATAACCAAAAGACAAAAAAAAATTGTCAATAGTTTGACTATGCAGAAAATAGGAACTTTTCCATACAAATTCCAGCCAGTTGTACATATATAGCATGGCTTGAAATTTGTCCACTCCAGCTCATACAAAAGATAGAATCAGTCTTCTGGGCACTTATGAAGACTATTTCCTGTTGGCAATTTTGGGTACTTTGGGTACATTGCCTTTGCTCAAGTGTATAAGTTGTCATTGATGTCAAAAGGCATTTTTGTGTTGATATCAAAAAGAGTGTGATGTCAAAAATATCTTGAGAAGCTTCATAATGTTAAAGGGTTTTTATTAAAACCATGGTGACAAGGTTAAAGGTTTTTCTTAAAACCATTTGGACTCATTAAGGGTTTTTATTAAAACCAAG
The DNA here is from genome assembly GCA_028583015.1 of Wollemia nobilis. Classification (NCBI taxonomy): domain Eukaryota; kingdom Viridiplantae; phylum Streptophyta; class Pinopsida; order Araucariales; family Araucariaceae; genus Wollemia; species Wollemia nobilis. The sequence continues at coordinate 17,592,673 of JAQPPZ010003374.1, forward strand.
CTTAACTTAATGCAAAGGTTTTTACTTCTTGAAAAACCTTGAAGGTCCATGTTTATTATTAATAATTAAATTAACTCAAACCTTTGACAAGGGTCTAAGTTTAATTTATTATTAATAAAATAATAATAATTATTATTTTAATTATTATTAAAGGGTCTTTCAACCCTTAAGCGACGGAGAAAAAAGAATTCTTTCGCCGATGTGTTGCCATCGTTGGAGGAGCGCCGACGTCAAACAGTTAAGGAGAAATGGCTATATAAGTGGGGATGATTTTCTAAAGTGATTGTAACTCCGAGTAATGAAAATCGTAGCTCTGTGATCTTCGAGAAAGCGTTGTATTTCATTGAGAGTTGATTATCGATATTGAGTTGCCCAAGTAATTTCTTGCATTTTCAGTTTGCGCTTTGACATCCGACAGATTGTGCTTCACCTACAATTGTTGGGACTGCACTCGAATTACGTTTTCAGTTTGCGCTTTGACATCCGACAGTTTGCTTTCACCTACGATTGATTGGATTGCACGAAGGATAATAGTTTTCTGTTTGCACTGTGTGGATGATTATTTTTGTTGCCCAGTAAGTTACGTTTTGGACAGCGCTCACCAGTTTGCATGTGGCTTGTGGAAGACATTTACGTTTTCTAGATTCTTGGCATCAAAGGAAGATAAAATATAGGGCAACACTGTATTTCTTCATTGGGCACTTGTGACCCAACGACGGTGGCGTTTAAGCGAAGGCGCTAGAAGGCAGAGGTGCCGAGTTCGATTCTCTTCGTGGGTAATTTTCTTTTGGTCGCGGTGTGCAAAGGATAGTGGTTGTGAATGCGCTGGAGGTATAAGGTTAAGGTATCATATTTGCTTTGACATTGTTTTATTGATGCTTAATGTTTATGTGGAGTAATAAGGTGTAAAGAGGTTTTACTTTGTATGTATATTATACTTCTGGTGGTTTTTATTAAGTTGGAGAAATAAGGTGTTAATTTGGATCTTTATTATTGTTTATTATTGTATAGTTGCTAACTCTAATTGGTGGCAAATTGAGAGTTAGTGTTGTGACAGATTTTGAGTTCTCCTTCTTCATCAAAGTAAAGGTATGGGCAACTTCTTCCATGTATATTGTTGATGGTATATTTTCTGAAATTGAGTTTGGAGTGAAAAGGTTGTCTACTAGGTATTTTTGGTGTAAATCTTATTTTCTGGATATTGAAGATTGTTTATGCATTAAAATCATTGATGAGTTTTTGGGTGAATGCATAATTCTGGTTGAGGAAGAGGAAGCATTTTTTGCACTAGGGTTTATGTTAGTAAGTCTTGCTACTTGCATTGAGATGATGAAACCCTAGTTGTTGGTGAAAAGAATATGAGTATCATTGTTATATGAGATATTGCATAGTTGGCAATTGTTGGGTTGTGTTTCATATTCTTGAGAAAAGCATACTACATCTATCTTATTCTTTTGAGATTGAGATTGAGTTGAGATTGATATTGGGAGTTAAGTATAGAACATATTGGGTCTCTAACAATTCTCTTTATGTTTCTATGAGATTTGAGATTGAGATTGGGAGTTAAGTATAGAACATATTGAGTCTCTAACAATTCTCTTTATGCTTCTATGAGGTTTATGAATCACATTGGGTCTCTAACAATTCTCTTTGTGGGTTCATGCTAAGCAAGTTTTTCTTGGTGAGCTTGCTGAGGTTTTGGACAGGTTTCGGTGGGGACTTGTGAGCAGGTTTTGGACAAGTTCCGGTGGGGACTTGTGAGCAGATTTGGACAGGTCCTAGCAGAGGACTTGTGAGCTGAGTTTTTGAGAGTTCTATCAGAGGACTTGAGGACAGAGGTGCATTGGTTCTTTGAGAAGAACCTGAGGACAGATTTGGCAAGTCTTTGAGAAGGCTTGTGTGTAGAGGATTGATTTGTTCAAGAGTTGGACAGATCTGACAGACAGAGGAAGACTTGTACTAGACCGACTGACTGTGTTTGGTACAGGTAGCTGAGCTGCTGTGGACGTGATCATAGAAGGCAGAGGTCTCTTAGGCTAAGCATTGAGGACAGGAGGTCTTCGGTGGAAAGGAGTTCCACGTGCTGGCAAGAGGTAGAGGCAGTTGATCTTCTGAGGGATCATTTCCAGAGCAGAGGGGAAGGTATCTCCTTTGAGCAGAGGCTCATAAATTCAGATTGGGGGAAGGTGTCTCCTTTGGGCCGAGGCTCATAAACATTGTAATTGGGAAGGATTCCCAAAGAACTTTGAGATAACTTTTAGAGAAAAGTTTTGTGGACGTAGCCCAGCCATTCTGGGTGAACCACGTTAAAAATGGGCTTTCAATGTGTGATGCTTTCTATCTTGATTAATGTTGTGTTGATGCCACTGCTATCTAAAGTTAAAAATATTAATTGGTTAAGTCTTATACTGTTCACCCCCCCCTCTCAGTATAAGTCCATGTTCTTCAATTGGTATCAGAGCGGGTCTCTCCAGAAAGAGCCTAACAGCTTGGAGAAGGATCTATCAGAGGATCATACAGATTCAGAAAGAGATGAAGAGGTTGAGTTCGATCTCAAAGGTGAATTCTTCTTGGCTTTGAGAAAGCTTGAGAAATTTAGGGAAGAGAATTCTGTTCTCAAGCATCAATATCAAGAAGAAAAGATAGCAAGATCAGAATTGTTTCAAAGTGTTATAGACTTCAAAATTCTAGCTGAAGAAGGGAAGAAGGTTGAACAGGTTCTGACAGAGGTTCTCAAAGGAAAGGAAGCTGATTGCGAGAAACTAGAAGAAGAAGTTATGTCTCTTAGAGTGAAGTTGGAACAGTTGGCTCTCAGAAAGAATACTCCGTGTGAAAAGCAAAAGAAGGATGGTATCACCATTCAAGAAATAGGGTCTTCGAGCAAGATCAATCTTCATCCTGAAGAGCGGTGGATTCCAGTTGGTCACAAGAAGAACAATCATCCAAGGCATCAAAACTAGTTACATAATACTTTCCATGGCTATTGTTTTTCCTGCAAGAAATTTGGTCACAAAGCTATGCATTGCAATAAGTCCGTGAATAGACATAGTAAGGAAAATGGTAACTCTTTTGCACCTCTTATGAATAAAGATGTCATGTGTTACAAGTGCAATAATTTTGGGCATATTGCTAGGATGTGCAGTTTGGATAGATCTAGCCTTGAGTTCACTAAAAAGAAAAATGAGATCAAATCTAAGTCAATGATAGCTCAAACTGCTTTTCATGCTCTAGACAAAGTAGAAAAATGGTATCTTGATAGTGGTTGTTCAAAACATATGACTCGTGAAAAGGAAAAGTTTTTGGTCTTAAAAGAAACAAACAGAGGAACAGTCAGTTTTGGAGATAACGGGTCAGCTAAAATCTGTGGTAAAGGGACTCTTAGTTTGGATGGGAAATCCAAAATAGAAAATGTGCTTTATGTAGAAGGCCTAAGACATAATCTTCTAAGTGTGAGTCAACTTTGTGATCAAGGGCACATAGTATCTTTCTTTTCAGATAGATGTGAGATAAGTAAAGAAAAAAATGGAAAACTCATTGCTAGTGCTACAAGGACTCCAAACAATCTTTACATGCTAAGTGAGATAAAAAAGGAAAAATGTTTTCTAACTCAAGAAGATGAGAGTTGGTTATGGCATAAAATATTGGGGCATTTGAGCTTTGATAATCTTGTCAATATTAGTAACAAGGAAGCAGTTAGAGACTTGCCCAAAATAAAAAGGCCCCATAACATCATTTGCGGTCCTTGTCAACATGGAAAACAGACCAGAACCAGTTTCAAATCAAAAGGGTATACTTCTTCAAAACCATTGGATCTTATTCATACTGATTTATGTGGCCCTACCGGAACTCAGAGCATTCAGGGAGAAAGCTACTTCATGCTTTTTATAGATGATTATTCTAGAATGACTTGGGTTACTTTTCTCAAAGAAAAATCTGAAGCTTTTGAAAAATTTAAAGCTTTCAAAGAAATGGTTGAAAATGAGACTGACAAGAGAATCAAATGTTTAAGATCGGATAGAGGAGGAGAGTTCACTTCAAATGAATTTGTGGAATACCGTGAGCAGCAAGGAATCAAAAGAGAATATTCAGCAAGCAAGAACTCCTCAACAAAATGGAGTAGTTGAAAGGAAAAATAGAACTATTGAAAATATGGCTAGAGCTATGTTGAATGAGTCAAAACTTTCAGATGGCTTTTGGAAAGAGGCAGTCAGTACAGCAGTCTACATTATCACCAGGGCCCAACTTAGAGTCAATCATCATAAAACTCCTTATGAGTTGTGGAAAGGAAGACCAACTACAGTAAAATACTTCAAAGTGTTTGGGAGTAAGTGCTTCATCAGAAGGGAAGATCAGAATTTGGGTAAGTTTGATCCTAGATGTGATGAGGGAATCTTTCTTGGGTATTCCAATAGAAGCAAGGCCTACAGATGCTTCAACAAAAGAACTCATACAGTTGTAGAGAGCATAAATGTAACTGTTGATGAAAAGACAGGGATAAGAGAACCAATCCAGGAACTCAATGATGAAATTTGTCAAGAAGAATTCAGAGAGGTTTCAGATGAAGAAGAGGAAAGACAACAACTGCTTCCCAAAACTCCTTCACGATATGTTCAGAAACATCATCCCAAAGATTTGATCATTGGTGATCCAAATAGGAGGCAAACAAGAAGAAGAGTCATTCCCTCACATGATTCTACAAATGTTTCATTATTATCTCAAATTGAGCCAAAATATTTCGGTGAAGCATGTGCAGATAAGTTTTGGGTAAAAGCAATGGATGAAGAGCTAAATCAAATAGAGAAAAGTGAAACTTGGGAATTGGTTCCAAGACCTAAGGACAAGAATGTCATTGGCACAAAATGGATATTCAGAAATAAACTCAATGAGGATGGAAAGATTGTCAGAAACAAAGCTAGGTTAGTCTGCAAAGGTTATGCTCAAGTAGAAGGTGTTGATTTCGAAGAGACGTTTGCTCTTGTTGCTCGTCTTGAAGCTATCAGAATGTTTTTGGCCCTTTCAAGCTTCAAATCATTCAAGGTGTATCAAATGGATGTAAAGTCAGCTTTTCTAAATGGGGTGTTGGAAGAAGAAGTCTACATAGAACAGCCGGAAGGAGTGTCTCTCTCAGAACAGTCAGACTATGTGTGTAAACTAAAAAAGGCCTTGTATGGGTTAAAGCAAGCACCTAGGGCTTGGTACTCAAGACTTGACAGGTATCTTCATGAGCAAGGCTTCAGGAAAGGTGTGGCAGATAGCAATTTGTATATTAAGGATGAAGGTGATGATATGCTGATTATGGTTGTCTATGTTGATGATATTATTTTTGGGGGAAATAATACTCAGATGTGCAAAGATTTTGCTAACACCATGCAGAAGGAATTTGAGATGTCTATGATTGGAGAGTTGTCATTCTTTTTAGGTCTTCAGATTTCTCAATCAAAATATGGTGTATTTCTCTCTCAAGGAAAGTATATCAAAGAAATGTTGAAGAAATTTGGGATGATGGACAGCAAACCAATATGTACTCCAATGATTACAGGATGCAAGATGAGTAAAGATGATGAATCTCCAATGGCAGATCAGAGGTTGTACAGATCAATGATTGGCAGTTTATTATATGTTACAGCTACCAGACCAGATATCATGCAGGCAGTTGGGTTGGTAGCAAGATTTCAGGCAGCTCCTAAAGATTCTCATGTTATGGCAGTTAAGAGGATATTCAGATATCTGAAGGGCACTATGGACTTTGGGCTTTGGTATCCCAAAGGTGATGATTTCACCCTCACAGCCTTATACGGATGCAGATTGGGCAGGCGGTATTGATGACAGGAAAAGCACTAGTGGTGGAGCATTCTTTTTGGGAAAGAGTTTGGTTTCTTGGCTAAGTAAGAAACAACCTTCAGTTTCCTTATCTACAGCAGAGGCTGAATACATAGCAGCAGTGGTTGGGTGTACACAGGTTTTATGGATGAAAACCACCTTAGAGGATTTCAAAGTCAAACATGAACAACCCATCTCCATACTTTGTGATAATACAAGTGCCATAAGTATTTCCAAAAATCTGGTAATGCACTCAAGGACAAAGCATATTTCCATCAAGTATCACTTTCTAAGGGAGAAAGTGCAAGACAAATAGGTCAAGGTAGAGTATGTGTCTACTAAAGAGCAGATTGCAGATATCTTCACCAAACCTCTTCCAAGAGATACGTTTGAGTATCTAAGGGAGAAATTGGGAGTTGTACTCCCACCCCAAAATTAATCACCTCATCAGGAGGTGGGGGAGGGACTAAGCTAAGAGGCTCATTCTTAGTCCCGAGCCCCAAAGGTGGCCCTTTGCCATTGATGACAAAGGGGGAGAGATATGAGTAAGGGGAGAGCTTCAAAGTGAAGAGGAAAGCTTCAAGTCAGGGGGAGCAAAACTTCAAAGGAAGATTCTCAGTTGTGGGCACAGTTGGTCGGTTGTTAGCACAGTTGGTTTCAGTTTTGGCTCTTGAGAAGTGTTTTCAGTAAAGGTTTGCCATCAATGACAAAGGGGGAGATTGTTGGCAATTTTGGGTACTTTGGGTACATTGCCTTTGCTCAAGTGTATAAGTTGTCATTGATGTCAAAAGGCATTTTTGTGTTGATATCAAAAAGAGTGTGATGTCAAAAATATCTTGAGAAGCTTCATAATGTTAAAGGGTTTTTATTAAAACCATGGTGACAAGGTTAAAGGTTTTTCTTAAAACCATTTGGACTCATTAAGGGTTTTTATTAAAACCAAGCTTAACTTAATGCAAAGGTTTTTACTTCTTGAAAAACCTTGAAGGTCCATGTTTATTATTAATAATTAAATTAACTCAAACCTTTGACAAGGGTCTAAGTTTAATTTATTATTAATAAAATAATAATTATTATTATTTTAATTATTATTAAAGGGTCTTTCAACCCTTAAGCGACGGAGAAAAAAATATTCTTTCGCCGATGTGTTGCCATCGTTGGAGGAGCGCCGACGTCAAACAGTTAAGGAGAAATGGCTATATAAGTGGGGATGATTTTCTAAAGTGATTGTAACTCCGAGTAATGAAAATTGTAGCTCTGTGATCTTCGAGAAAGCGTTGTATTTCATTGAGAGTTGATTATCGATATTGAGTTGCCCAAGTAATTTCTTGCATTTTCAATTTGCGCTTTGACATCCGACAGATTGCGCTTCACCTACAATTGTTGGGACTGCACTCGAATTACGTTTTCAGTTTGCGCTTTGACATCCGACAGTTTGCTTTCACCTACGATTGATTGGATTGCACGAAGGATAACAGTTTTTGTTTGCACTGTGTGGATGATTATTTTTGTTGCCCAGTAAGTTACGTTTTGGACAGCGCTCACCAGTTTGCATGTGGCTTGTGGAAGACATTTACGTTTTCCAGATTCTTGGCGTCAAAGGAAGATAAAATATAGGGCAACATTGTATTTCTTCATTGGGCACTTGTGACCCAACGACGGTGGCATTTAAGCGAAAGGCGCTAGAAGGCAGAGGTGCCGAGTTCGATTCTCTTCGTGGGTAATTTTCTTTTGGTCGCGGTGTGCAAAGGATAGTGGTTGTGAATGCGCTGGAGGTATAAGGTTAAGTTATCATATTTGCTTTGACATTGTTTTATTGATGCTTAATGTTTATGTGGAGTAATAAGGTGTAAAGAGGTTTTACTTTGTATGTATATTATACTTCTGGTGGTTTTTATTAAGTTGGAGAAATAAGGTGTTAATTTGGATCTTTATTATTGTTTATTATTGTATAGTTGCTAACTCTAATTGGTGGCAAATTGAGAGTTAGTGTTGTGACAGATTTTGAGTTCTCCTTCTTCATCAAAGTAAAGGTATGGGCAACTTCTTCCATGTATATTGTTGATGGTATATTTTCTGAAATTGAGTTTGGAGTGAAAAGGTTGTCTACTAGGTATTTTTGGTGTAAATCTTATTTTTTGGATATTGAAGATTGTTTATGCATTAAAATCATTGATGAGTTTTTGGGTGAATGCATAATTCTGGTTGAGGAAGAGGAAGCATTTTTTGCACTAGGGTTTATGTTAGTAAGTCTTGCTACTTGCATTGAGATGATGAAACCCTAGTTGTTGGTGAAAAGAATATGAGTATCATTGTTATATGAGATATTGCATAGTTGGCAATTGTTGGGTTGTGTTTCATATTCTTGAGAAAAGCATACTACATCTATCTTATTCTTTTGAGATTGAGATTGAGTTGAGATTGATATTGGGAGTTAAGTATAGAACATATTGGGTCTCTAACAATTCTCTTTATGTTTCTATGAGATTTGAGATTGAGATTGGGAGTTAAGTATAGAACATATTGAGTCTCTAACAATTCTCTTTATGCTTCTATGAGGTTTATGAATCACATTGGGTCTCTAACAATTCTCTTTGTGGGTTCATGCTAAGCAAGTTTTTCTTGGTGAGCTTGTTGAGGTTTTGGACAGGTTTCGGTGGGGACTTGTGAGCAGGTTTTGGACAGGTTCCGGTGGGGACTTGTGAGCAGATTTGGACAGGTCCTAGCAGAGGACTTGTGAGCTGAGTTTTTGAGAGTTCTATCAGAGGACTTGAGGACAGAGGTGCATTGGTTCTTTGAGAAGAACCTGAGGACAGATTTGGCAAGTCTTTGAGAAGGCTTGTGTGCAGAGGATTGATTTGTTCAAGAGTTGGACAGATCTGACAGATAGAGGAAGACTTGTACTAGACCGACTGACTGTGTTTGGTACAGGTAGCTGAGCTACTGTGGACGTGATCATAGAAGGCAGAGGTCTCTTAGGCTAAGCATTGAGGACAGGAGGTCTTCGGTGGAAAGGAGTTCCATGTGCTGGCAAGAGGTAGAGGCGGTTGATCTTCCGAGGGATCATTTCCAGAGCAGAGGGGAAGGTATCTCCTTTGAGCAGAGGCTCATAAATTCAGATTGGGGGAAGGTGTCTCCTTTGGGCCGAGGCTCATAAACATTGTAATTGGGAAGGATTCCCAAAGAACTTTGAGATAACTTTTAGAGAAAATTTTTGTGGACGTAGCCCAACCATTCTGGGTGAACCACGTTAAAAATGGGCTTTCAATGTGTGATGCTTTCTGTCTTGATTAATGTTGTGTTGATGCCACTGCTATCTAAAGTTAAAAATATTAATTGGTTAAGTCTTATACTGTTCACCCCCCCTCTCAGTATAAGTCCATGTTCTTCATTTCCACCATCACAACTATTCTCATGCGCTTTTGGAGCATGAATTAATATAAACTCTGTTCTACTGCTTGATATTCTAGAGCAGCTCTGGAATAAGCACAAAAGCAATAGTTTGGGTCAAAAGTACCTTTAATTGCAATAGAGGGTGGTAAACGATGGTTGCAACTATTTTAGGGATATCCCTATATTTTCCAACACTTGTCCCTCAATGGATGAAGCCCAACATATGGAATGGATAAGAGATAATAGACCTAATCCCTGCATTCTAGGAAATAGTATTGTAACAGTTGTAACATTCCTACATGGCAACACAAAACCTTATCAATGTTGTACCCTACTTGTATAAATAAAATTCTCCCATTTGGTTGAGCATATAGAAGAATATAGGAAATAAGTGATAAGAGTTAGAACTATTTTAAGTGTTGTAATTGTGTATTGCAGCAACATAGTAGCCTGTAGATCTTCCCCTGCACTACTGTCATGCTATTGAGAATGAAATAAAGGTGCAATATTTGACATTCATGTTTGCTTTTGAGTTGAGTGTGAAGACTTAATAGTTTAGAGCAAGTTTATTTGCCCTCTTTTGGTTCAGGAAGCAAGGGCCACTTCTAGGTCCAGAGGAGGGTTTTTACCTGACAGAATTCTGTTATTTTTGGCTACAGTAGGTCAGTAGAGATCTGATAGTTTTTGCATGGTTAGTGATTAGGATAATGTGGCATTTGAATGCATGGTAGGTAACTCATCTAGGGTAGAATTTAACACAGTACTTTTTGTTTCTAATTTGTTTTAGAATTTGCAATATTTTCATAATTTCTTGTCAGCCTAATTTGTTACAAATTGTGCAACTTTATTTATCAGTTTTTGAATGTTATTTCCATTTCAGAAAGTGACATTGTTTTTTGCAATTTCAGAAAGTTTCATTATTTACCAGTTTGAATGTTAATGCTGCAATTTCAATTTAGTAATTTCCTATCAATTAAATTCTGCTATTTTCAGCTTTGCAATAGTTTAGTTTTATTTTTCTGCAATAGTGTGAATTTCAATTCTACAAGGATAAGTAGGAGTTTAGTTTTAGTTTTTAGGAGTAAGAAAGGAGACCCCAAACACCCCAATCTCTAACTGTTCCATGAATAAATCCATGATCTAAATGAACTAAAAATTAGTCTGTTAACCCCTGCTTTCGTATATAGCCTTGGACACCGCCTTGGATTGACACATAATGATTAAATGATGAAGATTTGATGACACTCATCATTTTTGGCATCGTTGCTAGGGAAACTTAGGTGTTGTTAGGAGAGGTCTAGCAGTCCAAAAACTATCCTGTTTTAGGAAACAATTTTTGGAAACCTGAGGTTTAGTTTATTTAGTAAATAGGCATGAATGCATAGGCCAAGAGATGAAAGAGGAAGGTTTATTAGAACTGGCTCTTTTCCACCAAGGCGTTCTTCACGATCAGGTGAAGATCTTCCTATGTATGAACTTCCTGAAAGACTTAAAAGAGAATCATCTTCTTCATCAACTGAAATTGCAGGATCTTTGCAAGAAGAGCTCTTAGAGGCACTTGCTTCTAGACATACCCATAGGGCTGATCCATCTGAACCAGTTGAACAAATTAAAGCTGAGGAAGCACCTATGGCAAAACAAGGAGAACATGATAGGGATATTGTTGGTCATGATGCTGACAATCCTCCTGTTAGAACTTTTGAATACCCTATTCATCTGAATCCTACTCAGAATGCTCCTATGAAAACAATTTCACCCTCAGTATTGCCAATATTTAGGGGAGTTGTTTCTGAAGATCCTGATCAATTTCTATTTGAATTCAAGGTCCTGTGTTAGACTTATGACTATGTCAATGATAACTAGAAACTGAAGTTATTTCCCTCTACACTCAAAGATGCAGCCTTACGGTGGTTTATGAGCCTTGAACCAGATTCAATCCACACTTGGGATCAAATGGAAACTACATTTTTGGATAAGTATCAAGAGTATTGTAGAGTGAGAAATAGGAAGGATGAGTTATTTTGGATAAGACAAGAAGAGGATGAAAACTTAGAGGATTATCTTGATAGATTTACCTTTATCCAAAAGAGATGTGGTCCTGTGGAAACTGACTTATTAAAAACTATATTTCTGAGAGGTTTGTAGGATGATTCTAGAGAAGTATTAGACTTAATGGGAAAAGGAGATATAAACCAACTTGATATTAATGATATTGTAGAGTTGTGCAGAAATTATTCTCGCACTAGGCAAAGAAGAAGGAAAAGGAATCCTGGTAATACTGATATAAAATATTTGATGGAGGAAATGGCTAATATGAAAACTGATATACTTGTTCAACTAAACACTGCTTTAGGAGAAAGGAATACAAGAGCCAATTCTTCACCACCCCTGTCTATCTATTGTCCTAGGTGCAGAAATAAGCATGCTCTGCAAGATTGTCCTTTGGACAAGACTTCAATTTCAGCAATTTGTGGCATTTGCTCAAAGGAGCATAAAACTGATAAATGTCACCTTTTGCCCCATCTTCGGAGTGTTTTAGAAACCCAAGTTGAAGAACTTCATGCTATTGGGCAAAGGCCAGGAGGCAACTTCATACAAAACCAAAATGCCCCTCACTTTTCTTCAAATTGGGGACATAATCCTTGGAATATGCCATGGGCGTATACCGAACCTCCTCCCCAAACTTGGAATCAATCTTGGGCAGCCCCTCAAGATTGGTCACATTCTGGTTGGAATCAGCCATGGCATCCAGTTAATCCATCTTGGGTACCAAATCAGTCAGGGCAAATATGGGGGCCACAATACCCATCCTATCAAGGGTAGCAGAGGTATCAATCACCAAATCAACACTTGCTGCCAGCCCCTAATCAAAATTTTTAGGGAAGAGTTCAACCACAGCAAACACAGCCAGTTAAGCAACCTCCACTTCTAGCTCAGCCTATGGCTAACCCCAATAACAACAGACAAGCAACCCCTATTTATGGAGCTGAGTCTGAAGAGACTGCTGCAGTCCATGTCCTTGATTGTAGTAACATCCAGTTACATTCAGGGAAGGTTTTACCTGACCCTGCACCACCCACTATTGAAGAAATTGATGGAAAGCAAGAATTTTCAAGTCCAAAAAAACCACAAACAGAGCAAAAAGAGGAAAAAATAGAAAGTTTACAAGGAAAAATTGAACCTGCCTCGGTAGACCTACCGTATCCTGAAAGGTTTGACCACACTATCACTGCTCCTGAATCAGAATTAATCACAGAATTGAGGAAAATGTCTATCTCACTCCCTTTGTTGTAGGCAATAAAGGATGTACCTCTGATTAGGAAAACCATTCAGGAGCTGTGTATTAGGAAACCTGGTAGGAAGAAGAAAGCCTTTCCTAAGACTGTACAAGTAGAAGGTAAGTTGGCTGACCTGCTTTCTGGAAAACTAGTACCCCCTAAATATGGTGATCCAGGGAGTCCAGTAGTTACAATTACTGTTGGGTTAGTTCAAATTCCAAATGTACTTATCGATTTAGGAGCTGCAATCAACGTGATGACTAAGGAAACCATGCAAAAATTGTAGCTCAATAACCTTAGTCCTACTACCATAGTTTTGGAAATGGCAGATAGGTCAGTGGCTAAACCGGAAGGAATTCTGGAGGATGTTGCCATTGAAGTGTCTTCTTGGGAATACCCTGTAGATTTCTTAGTGTTGCAGCCTAGAAACTCAGCTAATGGCTATCCTATTATTCTAGGATGACCTTGGCTTGCCACTGCAACTGCATTTATAGACTGCAGGTCAGGTGAGATGACCATTTCAAATGGTGTAGACCTGAAAAATATTTCCTTGTATCCACCAACCCAACCTTCAGCCAAATTTTTTGGATAGATATGGTATCCTGAGTCTGATGAAGAACAGGAAACTATTGTCACCTTGGCCACCATTGTAGTAAAAGAACATATTGAAGAACTTAATTCACTAGAAAGAGAAATCTTTGAACATGAAACAATTTTGGTGAAAACATTGCAAGAAGAAGGCCTTAGGGATGATCAAATTCTTGTCCATCGTTTGTTATGGAAATATGAAGAACAAACTGCTGAACATCTATCATCTATTCCACTACAAGAAAGCTCCTTCACATTGCCACATGGATGGCATCATCATCTTCTGACTTCTTTCATCTGTCCTATGCAAATGATCCCATCAGGTATCACATTTACACCAGAATCAAGAGTATTTCATACTCTATAGCCACATCATTGTCCCTTAAATGCTTTAATCAGTAAATATGAGGTTGTCAACTCTGTTTATCTAGGGATTAAGCAGATTGAGATACAACCAAGAAAATTTTTGAACATTAATAGTTGGTTGACTAATGAGCAAGAAGCCAAATTATTTGTTGTTTTACAGAGACATGTTCAAGATTTTTCTTGGAGTTATAAGGACATGACTGGCATTCACCCTGATGTGTGTACACATAGGATATACACTGAAGATGTCAAACCAATAAGACAACCACAAAGGCGTCTGAATCCCGCTCTGAAGGATATTGTTAAGGAAGAAATCAAAAAACTATTGGATGTAGGATTCATTTATCCAATTTCAGATAGTAGGTGGGTTTCACCATTGGTCATTGTTCCAAAGAAAAATGGGAATATGAGAGTATGTGTGGACTACAGGGAATTGAATAAGGTCACACATAAAGATCACTTTCCATTACCATTTATAGACCAAGTGTTGGACACCCTTGCTGGTAAGAAATTTTTCTGTTTCCTTGATGGTTTTAGTGGTTATAATCAGATCCAAGTTGCACTAGAAGACCAGGAAAAGACAACTTTCACATGTCCTTGGGGAACATTTGCTTATAGAGTATTACCCTTCGGTTTGTGCAATGCACCAACAACATTTCAGAGAGTTGTTTTGGCTATCTTTTCTGATCTAACAAATGAAAGTGTAGAGATTTATATGGATGACTTCACAAGTGTTTGGAGATACATTTGAATATACTTTAGAACAACTTGAAAAAGTTTTAATACGCTGTGAAACATATCATTTGTCTCTGAATCTTGATAAATGTTTCTTGATGATGGAAGAAGGAATTGTTCTTGGACATCATATTTTTGCTTATGGAATTAAAGTTGATCCTAAAAAGGTAGAGGTCATCAAGAACCTTCCTCCTCCAAAAACTCAAACTGATGTCCGTAGTTTCTTAGGACATATTGGCTTTTATCATAGATTTATTGCTAATTTCAGTACCATTGCTAATCCAATGTTCGCATTGTTAACAAAGGATTCTAAATTTGTTTGGTCTGTTGGGTGTCAATAGTCCTTTGAAGTTTTAAAGGAAAAGTTAACAACTTCGCCTGTATTGAGAGGTCCTAATTGGGAGTTACCCTTCCATATTCAAACTGATGCTTCCAATACTGCTATTGGAGCTGCATTAGGGCAGATTGAAGATGGACAACACTATGCCATATACTACATTAGTAAAAATTTGACTGGAGCTGAAAAGAATTATACCACAACCGAGAAGGAATTTTTAGCTGTGGTGTATGCTATTAACAAATTTCGACACTATATCACAGGATATCCCGTATTCATCCACACAGACCATGTTGCTATAAAGTATTTGATGAATAAACCCTTGGTTAGTGCATGAATTATTCGTTGGTTAATACTATTGCAGGAATTTGATATTACTATAGTCAATAAACCAGGGAAGTCTAATGTAGTGGCAGATTTCTTGTCAAGATTGTCAAATGCAGATACGGAGGAATTGGTTGAGGATGCGTTTCCTGATGAGAAATTGTTTGTTGTTTCTGTACAATCTCCATGGTTTGCAGATATAGCTAATTATTTAGCTACAGGGAAGATTCCTCTTCACTTTACTCCTAAACAAAAGAAACAGTTGATCAAGCAAAGTTCTTCTTTTGAATGGATAGGAGGTTTATTGTTTAAATGCAGTCTTGACCATGTTTTGCATAGGTGTGTTCGCAAGGATGAGGTATATGACATCCTACGAGCATGTCATGATGAACCATCAGGAGGGCATTATTCAGTGAAAAGTACCATTCAAAATATTTTGGGTACTGGTTACTATTGGCCATCCTTGCACAAAGATGTCAAAAGGTATGTCAAAAATTGTGATGCATGCCAAAGGATGGGTAAGCCTACTTTTACTAGTGAAATGCCTTTACAACCTCAATTAGGTACAAAACCATTTGAAAGGTGGGGGCTAGATTTTGTAGGACCCATTGATCCACCTTCCCAAGGGAAAGTGCATATCTTGGTATGTACTGATTATGTAACCAAGTGGGTAGAAGCCCATGCTTTTAAGCATGCCCGAGAAGAGAAAGTTGCTGATTTCCTGTATTCACAAATATTTCTACGATTTGGAGCCCCACATTCTATCACCACTGATCAAGGACCTCAGTTTACCTCAAAATTTGTTGAAGCCTTTACAAAGTTGTATGAAATCAAACACCAAAAATCCTCACCTTACCATCCGCAAGCCAATGGCCAAGTTGAAGTGACAAATAGGGAATTAGAGAGGATCTTAACCAAAACTGTAGCAGCCCATAGGAGGAATTGGGTGGAGAAGTTACCTGAAGCAATTTGGGCTTATAACACCACTTGGAAATCCACTACTGGATTTACTCCCTATGAATTGGTTTATGGCAAAAAGCCTCTTTTGCCTATTGAGTTTGAATTACTAACTCTTCGAACTGCTTTAGAAGTTGGTATTGATTTGTCACAGGCACAAATGGACCAGATTCTATAGCTCAATGCATTGGATGAGCTACGGAGGGATGCATTGCACCAGACTGAGCTGATCCAAGCACAACAAAAATTGTGGCATGATAGTCACATTCAACAAAGGAAGTTTCAGCAAGGCGACTGGGCTTTGTTGTTTGACTCACGTTATGAAGACTATCCTAGAAAATTGTAGACTAGGTGGCTTGGACCATATCAGATTGAGGAAGTGTTTGCAAATGGAGTTGTACGTCTTTCACCAATAGATGATTCAAGAAGGAAAATGGTGGTTAACGGTCATCGTCTTCGGATATATCACAAACCGTTAACCAAGGAGGAGTTTCTCAAGCAAGTAGGAAACTTGGATGTATCAGTATTGGAAGAAACCACTTCTTCCAAGATGGACTCAATCAAGTGACATGAACCAAAATATATAAAAAAAAATAAAAAATAAAAAATATATATATATATAAAAAATAATAATAATTCAGAATGTGAAAACCTCTTTGAGGCGCATCTGAATTGGGCTTACATGAAAACCAGTTTTTTTGGCATGTTTGCCTCATGGACCCGCCACCATTCCATTCATTCTCACCATTGTTTCACTATTATTTTAGTTTATAATATTTAAGTTTCACTATTTACCATTCCATTCATTTTCACCATTGTTTCACTATTTACCATTCCATTCATTCTCACCTCTGTTTCACCTATTTTCAGATTGCACCTGTCTTAGTCAGTAGAGCAGCCAACAGAGAATCAGTAGAAACAACCACTGTACGATTGTAGATAAATGGTTATATCAGGTATGTGCCTTTCTCATTTTAGAACATTGTTGATATCAAGTATGTAGTGCATAATATCCTTAGTTAGTATATGAGGCATACATAAGGTTATTTAAAAAAAAAAAGTTATCCATCTAGTCAATGGAAGTTGTGAAAATAGCAGGAAAATTTTTACCTTCAAATGCTTCAGCATGATAATGCTCCGGAATAAGATTTATGTTCAGCTTCGGAATGATGGAAGCTCTGGAATGAAAAACTATTGTTTTAACAAAAGCGGCTTCAGCATAAAAAGGGGTGTGCTTCAGAATAAAAATTGTTCAAACCTCGAAGAAAAAACTTCGGAATGAATAAATATAAAAATGAAATGACATGTGGCATCATAATCCAATTCCTATTGTTTGAAGTAAGGAAAAATTATGGCACAAATTTTAAGACGCAGGTTTCCAACACAACGATGGGAACGGAGGTGTTGGGAATCATCGCACATTTTGCGATAAGCAAAAATCTTCGGCACACTTCACAAGGACTTCGGGAAAAAGGAAAGCTCTGTACGTGGTACATGACGCGGCCAACAGATGACTGCCACGTCAATGCATCGTAATCATTTAATCAAATGCAATGGATCACGTTCCCTCAAAGAAATAGAAATCTGCCACGTGATACGTAAAGGAGAAATTTAATTTTTCAAATGCTTCAACACGTTTCGAAGCATTTTTTTGGTACTGTAAAATTTTAATTCCGTAGCCCAGAAGCCATTTTTGCCCTACAACTACAAATAATTTGATCCAGACTCAGGCACAACGTTGTTGTTTCGGCACTAAGAAGAGATAGAACACAAAAAAATAAAAATGGGGGGTAAGAAGAATCGGATTGAGCCAAAAAATATAGATTGCCTACAAGGAGATCCTGAATCACTATGTATCTTCATGGAGGAAGGGTTTATGCCATTTTTGCAAAAATTCGATGGACACTCTGAAGGGTTGGCAGCCGAATTCGCTCGAACGTTCAGAAACAACCAAGTCCATATTAGCGGCATGACCATCCAGGTAACTCCAAAAATTCTTAGTTCTATTACTGAAATGCCTTTGCAAGGGGTCCAAATTGTAAAAACTGGAAAGAATGCCCTGGTAGAAATTGTCAATCAATTTAGAGAAGAAGGGGACAAGCCAATTGAATTTTTAATGAGCAAAAATGTTTGTAAAGGGGTTAAACGGTCTAGTCTACCACCTCCCTGGAATGAAGTAGTTGTGTGGGTTATTAGGTTTTTAACCTATGATGGACAATTTCCTATTCTATCTGGGCATCATATCAGAATTTTGAATCATCTACGACATGGTCATTCAAACCCGGAGGTCAAGATAAATTTGCCCTTATATCTTCATCAAGAATTGAGCAATATGGCTAGAAAATACCAACAAGGAAGGGGCACTCCCAAACACCATGGGCTCATCAAGCTCATCTGCAAGCATCACTTCAGAGGAAACCCTAGGAGTTTTGAATGGTTCTTTTCTACCTAGAATGAATTAGAGAGTGAAAGCCCTGAATCTGAAGGAGAGGCAAAAGGTGAATCTGAAGATGAAGCAGAAATTACAAGATCTGAACCTGAAATTGAAACTGAATCCTCTGACAAGGGAATCCCCTCCTCACCACAAGGACCTCCATCCTCTAGGACTAGGAAACAAAGGGAAAAATGGTCCAAGTCTGGTCCCATGGGAAAAAGAAGGAAAGTTACATTTTTTGAGAATGTAACTATTTGTCGAACACAACCTGTCGAGCAGTCTGGTAGTTCAAGTAAAGAAAGGCAAATAGGGAAAGAAATGCCTAAAGTAGGTTCTACTCTAGAATCATCAGAATTTGTTCTGGAGTTACCTAAAAAGGTTAAACAAGCTCCTATGGGGTTACGAAGGTCTTCCAGACTTCAAAAACAAAAAGTAACAGAAGAAATAATGGATGAAGAAGCTACACCACTATTTCAGCAGTTAAATACAGAGCAGGGGCAGGAAGTTCTTGTAGAACAATTTATAGAAGGGATATCAGAGGAAGTATATATGGACATAGAAGAATTGGAGGTAGAGACAATAGTCACAGATACAGAAATACCTACAGTCTCACTTGTTGACTATTCAGACTCTGAAGATTCTGATTCTGGAAAAGAATCAATAAGAAAAGAGGAAGAGCCTGATATAAAAACCCAGTTACATGCTGCTAGAAGTGTCATTAAGACACAAATGGGTTGGATTGAACAACATGAAGCCTCTCACATAGAGAAAGATAAGCTTATTGCTAATTTGTAGGAAGAGGTGAATAAACTAAGGGCTCGGTTGTCCACTCTAGAGCAACAGTCTACAGAAACTGGTTTTGAGGATGAATTGGCCAGAATTTTGTTAGAATTAGTAGAAGATCATAGAGAATTGGCCTTACCTGAGGAAGAATCACCCATCATAGGAGTGGAAATAGAAGAAACAACAACCCAAATTTTCCAGCAGGATGTCAGCATGACAGATTTAGAAGCCTCTGTAGAACATTCTAAAAATTCACAGCAGGGGGCACAAACAATACAAGCAGCTGAGGAGGCCAATGAATAGGAGGAAGTGCAAGAATAGGTAAATATACAATCTCCTCAACTATCTATTGAATTAATTACAACTGAATCACCTCAAGTTGAAACAACAAAAATTGGAGTGCAAGTAGATCTATTCACTATTAACACATCAGAAGTTGGTATACAAGTGGACTTGCCTCCAAAAATACAATCAGTTATAAGGCCCCCAAAAATAGTTACAATGAAAAAATATAATGAGGACATAGCACATTGGATGTTGTAGTGTCAATAGATGGAGGCACAAATTTCAGCCTTAAAACCTTTGAAGCAGAAGCTAGAAGCCCAAACTGTAGATATAACTAAGTTACAGGAACAAATACAAGATATGTGCCAAATTGCAGAGTACTTAGTTCAGTGCAGAAGGCCTACAAGGTTTTATACTCTAATATTAAAGGAAAAATACCTCCACTAGCAATTAATGAGAATTGTTTCCAAACTTCCATATAAACTAGACACTGCTGAAGAATTTGTGGAAACATATTTGCATAGTCCAGAGAAACAGAGGAATCTACTTTGTGAACTATTTTTGCATAACTTCTTCTTACCTGAAAATGGAACCTTCTTGCCACACATCTTTATAGGAGATATTCAGCTGAGAGCCTTTATATCTTTAGTACAAAATCAGATTTATTGGGAGGAGGAGAAAAAGGTAAGCAAGGAAATGGAGTTAACAACTGAGTTACTGATCAGAAGAACCCATACTAATTACAAGGAGTCCATCAATCAACATTTTACTATGATGAGAGAACAAAAAATCAGAGAAGTATATAAGAGCAATCTTACTGATTGTATCAAGAATTTTTAGGTCTTCTGTAATCAACATTTTGGTAATGCTCTCTCAGCTTGTAAAAGCAGGTGGGGAGAATTGTCAATATCACTTCAGAAGAGGGAACCTATCTCACCTAACAATTTATTATGGTCCAGAAGGAGAGCAGAAGGTATAGTACAGGTTATCCACAAGTTGTAGGATCACTGGGTAGGTTTGAGGTATAGGCTGCCAAATGTGATAACTCTAGTTCCTTATTTCTTTGATAGTGATCCCCAATCAGATGAGCAGTTCCAGGAATGGCTCAAGAAAATACAAGCAATCAAAGGATATTATAAGGTTCCAGGACCAAAGCTGAGTTATGAAGAACAAAATCTGGATGTAGATCTCTGTGCTATTGTGGCTGCACATAATGCATGAGGACATGCATTAAAATAGGTTGGGGGAAAATGATGAGGCCTGCAAATGCCTCATCCATGGACTAGTTTTGATAACTTATAAACACTTTTGAACACCTTATGTTATGTTTTGATGCTAATTATAGTGATAGAATGCATTATGTATTGATGTTTACATGTTGTAAATGTTAAAGTGCATATATCCTGTTTTGACTATTTTTCTATATTTTATAGTCTATTTTAGCTGTATTATTTAGTATATTTTGCATTAAGTTAATGTTGTAATATTAAGGTGCTGCTATCTATTTGGTTTTGTGCTTCTTTCATAAGATTTCCCCACCATTTAAACCATTTTAAATAACCAAAAGGTGCCAAAAATTTGTCAACAGTTTGACTGTGCAGAAAACAGGAACTTTTCCATACAAATTCCAGCCAGTTGTACATATACAACATGGCTTGGAATTTGTCCACTCCAGCTCATGCAAAATATGGAATCAGTCTTCTGGGCACTTATGGAGACTATTTCCACCATCACAACTATTCTCATGTGCTTCTGGAGCATGAATTAATATAAACTCTATTCTACTGCCTGATATTTTGGAGCAGCTTCGGAATAAGCGCAGAAGCAATAGTTTGGGTCAAAAGTGCCTTTAATTGCAACAGAGGGTGGTAAACGGTGGTTGCAGCTATTTTAGGGATATCCCTATATTTTCCAACACCTGTCCCTCAATGGATGAAGCCCAACAGATGGAATGGATAAGAGATAATAGACCTAATCCCTGCATTCTGGGAAATAGTCCTGTAATAGTTGTAACATTCCTACATGGCAACACAAAACCTTATCAATGTTGTACCCTACTTGTATAAATAAAATGCTCCCATTTGGTTGAGCATATAGAAGAATATAGGAAATAAGTGATAAGAGTTAGAACTATTTTAAGTGTTGTAACTGTGTATTGCAGCAGCACAGTAGCCTGCAGATCTTCCCCTGCACTATTGTCATGTTGCTGAGAATGAAATAAAGGTGCAATATTTGACATTCATGTTTGCTTCTGAGTTGAGTGTGAAGACTTAATAGTTTAGAGCAAGTTTATTTGCCCTCTTTTGGTTCAGGAAGCAAGGGCCACTTCCAGGTCCAGAGGAGGGTTTTTACCTGACAAAATTTTGCTATTTCTGGTTGCAGTAGGTCAGCAGAGATCTGACAGTTTTTGCATGGTTAGTGATTAGGATAATGTGGCATTTGAATGCATGGTAGGTAACTCATCTAGGGTAGAATTTAACACAGTACTTTCTGTTTCTAATTTGTTTCAGAATTTGCAATATTTCCATAATTTCTTGTCAGCCTAATTTGTTACAAATTGTGCAACTTTATTTATCAGTTTTTTGAATGTTATTTCCATTTTAGAAAGTGACATTGTTTTTTGCAATTTCAGAAAGTTTCATTATTTACCAGTTTGAATGTTAATGCTACAATTTCAATTTAGTAATTTCCTGTCAATTAAATTCTGCTATTTTCAGCTTTGCAATAGTTTAGTTTTATTTTTTTGCAATAGTGTGAATTTCAATTCTGCAAGGATAAGTAGGAGTTTAGTTTTAGTTTTTAGGAGTAAGAAAGGAGACCCCAAACACCCCAATATCTAACTGTTCCATGAATAAAGCCATGATCTAAATGAACTAAAAATCAGTCTGTTAACCCCTGCTTTCGTATATAGCCTTGGACACCACCCTGGATTGACACATAATGATTAAATGATGAATATTTGATGACACTCATCAATGGGAAGCGACTATAGCAGAGAGGGACTTAGCTCAGTCCTAGGCTCAGAGAGGAGACCCATCATCTTCTCGTGCTATCATGGCACCACCTTCAAGCACCAGCACTCACACTACTAGGAGACCGTGATCCTATGGCCGAGATTAGGTGGCTTACTTCCCTCGTACAGGAGGGGAATGATTTATGTGATGCGAGGGCAGCTCACATCTCTCAGCTAGAGGGATGGATTAGATGAACAAGTGGGCAGGTTCTAGAGGATCCACATGCTTCAGGGTCCCAACGGACTAGATCCAGGACTACAGGGTAGTCATCCATGAGCTCGAGTCATAGGACTCACAAGATCGAGAGGACACACAGGTCCTCTAGTACACATGGTGCTAGCTCACATAGGAGGCACAGGGATGACAAAGGTGATATTGGTGACTCTTCGGCTGGGGGTGCAGGCCCTCCATAGCATATACATGTGCTATTTTGTGATGTACTATTTTTATGTGTAAGGTCGAGGACCTACACGGATGTAGCCTATGGGTATTTTTGATACACTCTATGTACTCATTTTGGACACACACACACAACAATACATAATAAAATAATAAAATAATATATATATATATATATATATATATATATATATATATGAGATTTGATCATTTTGGCTCATTATGTGTACTCATTTATTTGTGTATTTTTTTTATGTTTATGTGATGCACATGGATGCAATGCTTATGTTAATTTGATGTTATATGATGTGATGTATGGATGACATGCACTAGATAGCTATTTTATTTTATGTTGATGATGATATGCAATGATCTAGATGTTTAGATGTGCTTATTTATGATGGATGCATATGGATGTGATGCTTTCTCTTAACGCATATTTGATATTGCTTTATTGTATGCATTAATTTGTGATGATGTCATGCTATGCTGGTACAATATATGTAATGCTTTATTTACATGATGGTAATCTAATGTAAATGAACTTGTATGCTTTAATCACTTAAAACATAAGGAATGAATGCAATATATGTTTAACAATCTAATGGATGACACCACAGAATATGTAAAAATCATGAATGTAATTGGAAATCCTCATAATAAGAATTTAATCAATTAATCACCCATATATGAAATGCAATGATGTGCGATGTTATGATGCGAATGATATAATATGTCACTCTATTTTCTTTTTGCACTTTTGAATGATATGCACAATATAGTCAGTGGTCGTCTAAATATCGTTTCTGATATCCATCCGGTATCTATCCTATATCTTGATTGTGCTTTATGTAATGATGTATCACTTATTGGATACTTTGCAATTTGATGATTTGCAATGACTTTTACCTTTGATGGTTTGTGATATTTGATATTTGTTGCTATTAGAGAGATTTTTGAGGTTTTCCATGAGACTCAAACACCCTAGTTGACTTATCAAAAGTTGTATACTGACCATACTAGACTTCTGAAATGTAAGGCTTTCACTAGGATAGGCCCTAACTGTTCATTATCCCTATGTGTGCACATGAATATTTTAAGATAAGGCACAAGCATACCCCGATGTCAGGTGGGATTCTTTCAGCCCATTGCTAAGATTGGGGGTCCGCAAGTGTTTATCCAATCTTAGGTTTAGATTTTAGTTGGACTAGACCACTAGGTGATACAGGACACCTGAAGCTAGCTCTTCCACATTCAAACATTGGTCTTGTACATAAGCGAGGTGCTAATGCATCAGACATATCATCATGCATAAGGTACAATAGTGCTGGCAATTCCAGGGATTCAAGTTTGCTCCCTCTCTTTTTCTTTTTCAATTTTTTGGGATACTTGCTCATATGTAGTGAAGCAAGGGAGTCGATTCCACTTTGACTTTGACTTTCTTTGGATCTTCATTTGATCTTCATTTGAACTTGCTTTCTGATCTTCATTTGATCTTGATTTGAACTTTTATTTTTGATCTTCATTTGATCTTCACTTTTTGGAATTTACATTTGATAATTTTCTTTAGAAAATTTCCTTTGGGGATTTTACTTTGGGGGAAATTATTTTTATAATATCGATTGAGTGTATCGATCTATGATATCAATATAGGATATCAATCTGGGATGTCGATCTATGATATCGATCTAGGGTATCAATCTTGAGGATTGATGTGGGATATCACTATGGGATATTGCTCATTTTATCATAAGCAAGGGATTCTGAGTAGGGAATACACTTGTCCTTTTGCCAATTACCAACATTTCCCATACCATCCACATAGGGGGATAAGCAAGAATAATTATTTTCACCTCAGGATACCCGGTCCTACTTCATGGCTTTCATCTTCCCCTAGTCCTTATTAGGATTGTTTAATTTGTTGATTAGTGATAGAATTTGATATGCTAAGGGCTATACTAACTAGACCTCATCTACAAAAGCAAAGCAAGCTTTCTATCAACTCTTGATAAGACCTCTAGGTATGGTTGGGTGACCGAAAAACCTTAGTATATTCTTCATAGCAACATTATGGGTTGTGTTGAAAAACATAATTACTCACATGAATGATGGATTATGATAAATGCAGAGGTGCATGATTAAAACACAAACGTGGTGTCATTTGTAAGACTGACAAACACAATGCCTTCTATTACGGAATGCAATGGATGATGAATGCCTATTTGCAATGCAATGAAATTAATGCATGTGTGAATGAAAATGCATAATGCAAATGCAAATGTTTTTGGATTTTATGCTTTACCAATTTTTTTGGATTTTATTGATTTTATAATTTTTATGAGTTTTTGAGCCTCATATCTGACCAAACGGTGAGTACATGCCTTCAAAGCCTTTAAATTGACCAAGTGATTCTTAGGAACCCTTGGAGATTTTAGGATTGACCAAAGGGATTATGAGCACCTTTGGGGATTTTTGGGATGACCAAGCGATTCTTAAGAATCCTTGGAGCCTTTGGGTTGACCAAGCAGTTTTTAGAAACTCTTGGTGCCTTTTGATTGACCAAACTACTCATAGAAGAGCTTGGAGCCTTTTAGGATGATCGAGCGGTGTTTAGCAAACCCTTGAAGCTTTTAGGGATTGACCAAAGGGCTTACATATGCCTTTGGAGCCTTTGGGGTTGACCGAGCAATTTTAAGCAAACTCTCAGAGCCTTTTACTGACATGACCAAGCGGTTTCAGGAACCCTTGGAGCCTTTTGCTACACTCTCAAGCATAGAACACCTTAATATGGATGATGTTGAGAGGTTCAGGCTCTTCAACACCCCTAGCGATGTTAGGTGATAGGTACCTAGACCAATATTTTTAGATATGATATAAGGTCCTAGCCAATTAGCCATAAATTTGTCTCGCATATCAGGCGGTAAATTAGAGTTCTGTTGGTTCTCTTTCAAGACAAGATCCCCAACTTCAAAGTCTCTCTGGTGGACTTTGATATTATAAGCTCATTTTAGTCACTCTTGATAAACGTGGAGATGCTCAAGGGCATTCACATGATGTTCATCAAGCAGCATCAGTTGATCCAGGCGAGCTTGCCACGTGGTGTCATCATCAATGAACTCTTTCAATGCGATGCGCAGCATTGGAATTTCTAATTCCAAGGGCATAATGGCCTCAACGCCATATACTAGTGAAAATGGTGTTGCCCCAGTGGGTGTCCGAATGCTAGTCCTGTAAGCCCATAACGCAAGGGGCAGCTGGATATGCCAATATTTGTGGTGTTCTTGGACCATATTTTTCAAGATGGCCACCACTGTCTTATTTGAAGCTTCAGCTTACCCATTTGCTTGTGGATAGTATGGAGTCACAAAACTGTGTTTGATTCTATATTTAGATGTCAAAGCTCTCACAGTTTTGTTCTTGAATGACGTTCCATTATCCGAAACTATCTTGGATGGAATCCCAAAATGACATATGATATGCTCAAGTATAAACTCTGCTATGCGAGCTCCAGTAGTCATTGTTAAGGGTATTGCTTCCACCCACTTTGTAAAGTACTCAGTAGCCATGATAATGAATGTATGTCGGCCCGATGATGGGGGAGAGATCTTGCCTATGAGATCGAATCCCCACTGAGAAAATGGCCAAGCCGCTTGGATGGGTTGTAAGGCCTATGATGGCAAGTGCGTAAGATTAGCATGATGCTGACATTTGATGCATTTCTTGACATACACATTGCAATCCTTCTCCATAGTGGGCCAATAGTAACCCATTCGAAGGATGCGCTTGACGATGGCCATGCCGCTGAAATGGCCATTGCACATACCATCATGAGCTTGTGAAATCGCCCAAGATGACTCTTGGGGCTCTAGACAATGAAGGAGAACTCCATCGTAACCTCGTCGGTACATAATATCTCCTATTAAGACATATTTAGTCACTTTTTGTTTGAATGTGCATCTTGCGGCATGCGACAATCCCTCTGGGATTATACCAAGTTTTAAGAAGTCTTGGATTTGTGACATCCAGCTTTGACAAGCCTCAGCTTCGACTGCCAAGATGACTTGCTCCTCCTACATATTTACTTTTGCAAATGCAGACTGAGAAACAACCTTGTGGTGAATGGTAGTACCACTCCCTATCGGACTCTGAGAGGTTAATGACCCCTAGGGTGCCTTCTTTAGAAAGTCTTCAACTCTGTAGAACCATTCAGATTTTGGTTCTATGCTAATCATGTTGACTGACATTTTATTATCAAAGGCTTCGCATTCTGCTACGTAGGATGCGAAAGCATTTTAACATGAATGGTAGTGAAATCAGCAGATGGATTCTGAGGGATTAAGGATCCCAAAGATGCCATGGTGTCTGCGAACCTGTTTGATGAACGAGGGATTGCCTCGATGTCATACCATTCCAATTTAGCCAAATATGTAACAACAAGATCTTTATAGGCTTTCAGTATGGGACATCGACACTGAAAGAGCCCCTTAACTTGGTTTACTATGAGCAAGGAGTCGCCAAAGATGTTTAATCTTTTAATATTCATGGCGACGGTTGTGTGGAGGCCCAGTAGTAGGGCTTCATACTCAGCGTTGTTGTTGGTGCAAGGGAAGTCTAATTTAAATGACAAGGGCATTGGAGCTCCTTACGGCATGAAAAACACTATTCCTACACCACCCCCTTGCTCGCACTTCGAACCATCAAAGAACAGAGTCATATCAACATTATTCTCTAGTTCTTTGAGTTTGAGAGCTTCGGATACGATGAAGACTGCATCATCCAGAAGCTCAATGGTCAGAGGCCTACTATTTGACAATGGTGCCTCAGCTAATTGATCAACTATGACCTATCCCTTAATGGAATTTTGGCTTATGAATTCCAAGTCAAATTCTATCAATAGCATGATCCACTTTGTAGTACACGTATTATGATACGTCTTACTCATCATGTACTGCAAAGGATTTTGTTTTGATATAACATATGTCGTATGACTTAGCATATAGTGTCACAATTTCTTGGTAGTGAACACTACTGCTAAACAAAGCTTCTCTACATATGCATATCCTAGCTCGTAACTCACCAAGGTTCGACTAATATAATATATGGCTTGCTCTTTGCCTTGCACATTCTTTTGGGCTAACATGGTCCCTAATGCAAAGTCGATCATCGATATATATAGAAAAAATGGCACATCTGGCCTTGGTGGAGCTAGCACTAGTGGCGTCGCTAGGTATTGCTTTATTTTAGTGAAAGCTACTTGATAGTCCTCATCCCAATTGAATGGGACCCCCTTGTGTAGCAATCGATTCATGGGTCAACATTTATCCGATAATTGAGTGATGAATCACTTTATCGATGCTACTTTGCCCTGAAGGCTCCTTAACTCTTTGATATTGGAGGGAGGATGCATCTCTAAGATAGCCTTGACCTTCGTTGGGTCGACTTTGATGCCTCGCTTGGAAATGATGAATCCTAAGAGTTTACCAGAAGTTACGCCAAACACGCACTTCTTAGGATTCAACCTAACATTATACTCTATAAGGTGATCGAAGACCTTCCTTAAGACCTTCGCATGCTCAACACGTAGTAATGACTTGGCCAACAAGTCATCCATATAATCCTCTAGGATCTTATGCATATAGTCATGAAAAATATATGTCATGGCCCGTTGATATGTGGCACCAACATTTTTAAGACCAAATGGCATAACTTTATAGCAAAATGTTCCCCATGGTGTTATAAACGTGGTTTTATGCTGGTCTTTGGGTTTAATCCGAATTTGATTGTAACCAAAAAAACCATCCATTAAGGAGAGCATTTTGTGACCTGTAGTTGCATCTACAAGAGCATCGATATTAGGCAATGGAAATGAATCTTTGGGTGTTGCCTTATTGAGGTCTCTAAAATCCATACAAATACGGATCCTTCCATCAGGTTTTCCTACGGGTACCATATTGGACACCCATTTCGGATAGTCGATGGAGATTACAAATTCTACATCCAACAACTTTTGTAGCTCATATTTCACCATTAAGGCTACTATTGGATGCATCTTTCTAAGCTTTTGCCTGACTGGCTTCTTTGATAGATCTAGCGAAAGGTTATGGGTAACCAATTTTGGGTCTAGACCTAGCATATCTTTGTATGTCCAAGAAAAAATATTAGGTCTCTCTTTCAATAGAGGGATGAGGGTGGCACGCTCATCTGGAGTGAGACTCTCTCCAAATTTAACCTTCCTTGGATTGGTGGGATCATTACTGATATCCACATCGAAGGTTTCCTCTACTGACATATGCGACCCCTCCTCAAGCTGATGAGGCATAGGGATCAAGTGGATGTCATCCATTGGGTTCATAGGTTCCATGTTGGAAGCATCCTCAGCATGATACACATCATAAGCACAACCTAGCACAAAATGAAATGGTTGCATCATTTCTTCATTAGGGAAGAACTCTTCAGGCTCTATAGGTGAGTCAGCATGATCCCAATCGATAGCATCTACATTTAAATGCAATGGTTTGGATGGATCTGTTGGATTGTGGAGTGGAGTGGTCAAATCAATGGAGACCATATTGATGGAATGGAATTGATCTCCAGGACCACATGGACAAACTTCTACATAATCGATGTAGTCCTCATACCCGAGATCTAGCTCTAACGGCATAGGCACAAATGGGTCCTCTCTATGTGGACTATGGATGACTGGGTCCTCCCTATGCACTGATTGCAATATGGGATCATTCGGCTCAAGGAGCTCCATGTAGGTAGGTGGATGGGGAAACAACATGTGATAAATCACATCAAAGTTCGGTGGTCTTCCCCTAAGGTGAGGATTGAGATTGATCTCTCTACGTAGGTCCTCGGTCGTATAAGGTGCATTACGGTGACGTAGGTAAGGAGGTCCTAGATAGGCTCTCTCTATTTTATCCTCATCATCACTATCAAAATACACTCTCTCACCACTATTCACTAGCATGGGATGCTCTAGCAAGTGTGGTCCCATGTAAGTCACTTCTTGATCACTATCATCGTTATCCGATAAAATCAGATACAAGCATCGTAAATATGATACCGCATCATAAACTGGTCCAGCTTCATCATCTGACTAATTGTCAGGTGATATCTCACTATCCACCAAGGTATCTTCATGATATGACTTGGGCGGAGCTATGGTGACATAAGACACCATCTGATCATCCCTCTAGAATGTAGAAGGATCAGGGTGATATGGGTTGAAGTCCACATCATCCCCTAGACTGAGGTACAGGTGATCCAATGATGCTACAAGTAAGTCATCCTATCCTCGTATCTATAATCCTAACCCAAACCTATCAGTTGCTAACTGATAACGTGGTTCGAGTGGAGTCCTACACCCTTGTTCAAAAAGACCAAGGCCGTACCCATGCCAATGATATAATTCAAAAATGTGTCTAGCATATTCGAGGTTTGATAGATAATGAACATTCACCATGAATGGTTCATCATCATCTTCATCCATGGGTGTATGCATGGGAAGCTGATCTAGCCCAGCATAGATGAAGTTTGTCTGGTTGGGTGGTTCTCCCAATGGAACCATGGATCCAACCAAAAAATGGTGAGCATGGGGTCGACCCATCTCTTGTGTTATCTCTAGAATTGGTTCGAAGGTAACATTTTGCACAATATATTCTCCTAGCCCTGTAGTGGCTAGGTGAACAGTCACCCATGGTGTGGATGACCCTATTGATGATGCAGGCAAGGTAGGTTGAGGTACCTCCTCGGCTATGTCTTGGGCTTCCTCCACTTCCATAGGGATGGGAGCCTCCTCGATGATTGGTTTGGGCATATGTTTCTCTTCTTTCTTGCCCACTTTCACCTTTTGCTTCCTCTCATCCTGAAGCATTGCTGATGTAGTCGGTTTCAAGGAAGTAGTAGTAGTATGCTCAGATCTATGTGACACAGATATCGATGGTTGAGCACCTACTCTTTGCTTTTCTTTTGGAATCTTAATCGATGATGCTGGTCGAACATCCAGGTGCATTGATGGGAGTATGAAACCCCCTAGTAGATCTACCATGTTCATGAATTTAAATGGTTCTCCATCTGATGGTACCACATGAACCTATCCCTCATGAATGTACTTCATGCACTGATGTAATATCGAGGGAACACAATGCATCTCATGAATCCAAGGCCTCCCTAGCAGGATGTTATACTGCATGGCTCCTTCTATCACATGACACATCACAGGGATGGTCTTTAGGCCTACCTGAATAGGTAGGACAATCGTACCAACCATCGAACATAACGCATCATTAAACGCTCTCAACGTGAATGTAGTTGGCACAATGTGTGATTTTGGTAGCTTCAAGGGACTCAAAGCCTTGGTCATTATGATGTTGATCGATGAACCAATGTCGATCAAGACCCTTTTGAATGGCACATGGTTGACACATGCAATAATATGCAATGATGGGTCAGCCATATCGGTAGGAACCATCCTGATTTCATGATCATAAAATTGGATCGTCGGTTCCTGGCACTACTGTACATGTCCCATAAAATTTGTGAATGCTTGAGCATCCTAGGATTGTACTTCAATAGACCTCAAAATATCCATGAGAGTCTCCATGTGCCTAGGGGACTACTATATTAACTCATAAATAGACAACTTAGTGGGAGTTGTCTATAGATTTTGAACTAACCTCCTCCGTATGGTCACCATCGGTCTAGTTGGTGGGCCTAGAATATTCTATGCCGGTTGTTGATTCAGCATGGCTTGTATTCTTATGGGAGCACATGGTTGATTTGGTTGCTCATATCTCCCATGCCTTGTAACAACATTAACCATACCAACGAACCCTTGGGTAGGTGGTTCGACGTGCACCTAGTTGACGTGACCAACATTGTTGCACGGTGCCTCATGGTTTGGAAGTGGATTTTTGTAAATCCCCATGTTCTGGTTGTTGGGTGCTAGTGGATTACTTGGTACTACAAGCTCACATTTCTCAATCATGTTTTGCATAATATGCTTGAAGGACCAACATACTTCGATGTCATGACCCTTCGCTCGATGAAAGATGCAAAATAGGTCATCCTGGTACCCCTTTGACTTGGGTTGATTTGGATCGACCATCTTGATTTTGGGTAATCTGATTGCCTTGGCCTCACACAATTGGTGGAATATCGATGTCAGTGATTCCATCAAAGGTGTGAATTGGTGAGGTGGGCGTTGTTCTTTGTTCTTGCCCTTATAATTATTATTGCACTTTTCATACTACGTAGGAGGAGGTTGGGCCTGATAATTCTACTTTTGTTGCCCTTTATCCTCTCTCTGGAGGTTTAGCACCACTTGGTTGACATGGGCCTGCTTGCCCTTATGTTTCATGGAGCTCTTCTTGGGCCCCTCTTTCCTATTCTTAAGCTTCAAGTTGCCTTCTTGCAACTTGATGTCTTCAATCACCTTGGCTTGCGCCAAAGCTTCCTCGAATGTTGAATACTGTTGCAGTTGCAACAATAGCGAGATGTGCTTGGCACAACTCTTGGTAAACATTTGGGTCAATTTCATAGCAAGAATAGGGAATGGCAGCTTCACCATCAACCTCCTCCATCTCTTTCTATACTGTTCAATTGGCTCATCATCGCGCTGAGCTAGCATAGCCAAATCGGAAAGGTTAGCCTATTTCTTGATGCCAAAGGAAAAGTATTCAAGGAAAGCATCAACCAGTTGCTCAAAACTGGTAATGTTGTGCCTCTTTTGCTGGTTGAACCACTCCCAGGCTAGGCCTGAGAGAGTCATGACAAATGTGTGCAAAAGTAAGGCATTATTGCTAGCAATTTGGAAATAGGCATCCAAAAATCCCGTGACATGCTCCTGTGCATCTTTGTCACCTTTAAATTTGTCTAGCCTAGGCATAACAAAATGCTCAAGATAGGTAGGAGCAGGTATCGAGGGGTCCAAAGGCTCATTGTGAATCTTTCTTAATGTCAGCTTTTGAATAGTCGTGCCTTGCCTCTCGATCACTTTTACTTTTGTTGCTAAGGCTTTATAAGCCTCCGAGGATAGAAAGTCCTCCTCCCTAAGTTGCCATGGGGGCGGTCTCGGAGGTACATTCTTCCTCAATCATGGTGGAGGACGTTGCTCTTCCTCCTCCTCAACTTGGGAGTTTTTAGGATACTCTTGCTCAGTTCCATCTCCCTCAACTTCCTCATATTGTTGTTGCCTCTCATATTCGAATGGTGGTGGTCGTTCTCTTTGTAGGGCACTAATATGAGTGTGAGTGTCTCTACGCTCCTACTGCACATCAGTTTGCAAGAAAGCCTTTCTTTGAATGCACTCTCTACTCTCTACATGAGTGTATAGGCCAGCCCTGGCTAGCCTATCTTCTTGCTCTACGTGCTCCTTTTGGGTAAGGATGCGTTCTTCATGCATGCGTTGCTCATATAGTCTCTGTCTGATGAGCCTCTACGATTGAAGATTCTCTTCTTCAATGCATTATCTTTCTAAGCGAGCATCCTCCAATTGATCTTGGAGAAGCTATCATCGCTACTCAGATACCAGTCTATGTGATCTATCAAGGTGATTGGCCATGATAGGCCTCTGGTATGTATGCTCTATACGAGTGACCTTATGGGTTCCATACCCATCTGACTGATTTGTGATGCTTTTGCCCTTGTCTGTGTAGATGACATTGGCATCCTGCTGAGCTCTATGCTCT
This sequence comes from Wollemia nobilis, assembly GCA_028583015.1. Taxonomy (NCBI): domain Eukaryota; kingdom Viridiplantae; phylum Streptophyta; class Pinopsida; order Araucariales; family Araucariaceae; genus Wollemia; species Wollemia nobilis. Next base: position 17,626,080 of record JAQPPZ010003374.1, read on the forward strand.
ATGCCACCATGCGTAGATGGTGGATGTGTCACATGAGGGCGCTTAGAAGCCTCTCCATGTTCTCTAGTAGTCCTGATAGAACTCCTACTATGCTCACTTGGGGCATGAGTGGGCGAAGCCGAAGGCTTATAGCCTAGCTGCTCAAGGATGCTACCTAAGCCATCCAACTATCTGGATCTCCACCACTCATGTGGTGGTGTGCCATTGGCTCCCACCTTAGCCATATCAATAGTGATATTTCGATGTTCACTACATGTGGGAGTCTGCACAAGCCTATGCTCAATGGTGGCCCTATCTGAATGCCCCTGAATGGGTGGATCTCGATCCCATATATACTCTGAAGGTGGAGCCATGGATCCTCCTATAGACCTATGACATAGGGGTACTAACTTAGACCCCTGTATAACATACTCTTCGATCGATCTCGTAGATGCACGTGCAACGTGATCTCGGTAATGGCTTCTGAGTGGAACACCCTCATGTTGAGAGGCTCCCTGATCTATCCTGTGCCTAGAAGAATGCACAAAAACTCCTCTAGTAGGGGTATGCTCAGTAAGTTCCCCTCATGTCGAGTTGTCTCCTCTAATGCTCGTCGAATGACATTTAGAAGTGCATGTGGGTGAGGATTCGACATATGCTACTGTGAATCTATTGGGGCTTGGTCATTGGCTTCAGGCTTATGCCTTTGTTGACCACCCCGTGTCTCCACCATGGTGCACCTAGTGTCTAGATTTATTCTTTATTACACAAACAAGGTATACAATGGTGTTTATCTTGATTAACTTTTAAAAGTGAGCCCTAGACTGTTTGATGTTGTTTCAAGTTTGTTGTATCAGTAAAGAACTCCTTATCATGTTTTGAAAGCTTGTTGGATTATATTCTCAGTTTAAATTGGCTTTCACCTGTATGCTCATAGCTCGACAACCTGGATGTGACTTCCAGGCCGCGTAAATCCCCCATGTGTGGTAATGAAGGTCCACACCGGACAAGGAGCACAGGTCCTCCCAGATCCTCACCCAATCTCACCCAGTCAACGTTATACCCTCCGAAGAGAAGTACATGCAAATTTTCTAGGCTACGGATGGTTCTTGGATCCGGTATTGGTCTAGTAACAAAGGGTACGTAGGATTTGGGCCAACGGATGGAAATTACGCCCACCATCGTTGAACCCTACTAGTGGTTGGATGTGACTCCCAACTCACTAGCGTTTAAGTGCCAAGTGGTGTGTGTGGTTCATTTTAATATTTTTGCATAAAAGGAAAATGCATAATATAGCATAAATGATTGTTTCCTACATGATATGCAAAAATAAACGTTTCATTTCAGAAGAGATGCATGCTATATCCTAAATGATTTTTGACAATGCAATTACGATGATATAGCCCCTGATTGGGCCTCAAGCATGCAAACCAACACACAATTTTTATCAAGCACATTGTATTCTAGGGTGGACTGCACTCAGAGGTCCATTGTTCCTAGCAGCGCCTTTCTAATGATGCAAAAATGAATACAACTCTAGGACCTAAGTTCGTTTCCCTTTTTTAGTTTTCCTAGTTGCATTGCAAATTTGGCATTCTAGAAAAATACAGAGATAGAAAAAGTGATAGAGGGTAAAAAATGGGACCTACCTCAGGTCCAAATTTGATTTGTTCTTTGTTCTCTATTTTTTGATCTGCCTGCTATAGACCACAGGTCTGATTTGCGGTCTAGACTGTAAAATCTACCTTGAAGCCATGGACCAACAATGATACCATAGTTGTAACCTACGGTTTGCACTTGATATCAAAAAACATAGAGGTTAGAGATCAGTTGCATAAATTGTGGAGTTCCACCGTGATCACCTTCTGACCTATCCAAAAAGCATGCACCTATCTCATGCATCAATTGAAATCAACATGAAAGCATAAAATGACAAACAAGATTGCATATAACACTAAAATGGATGTTTCTTTTATTAATATTGAAAATGGATCTCAGTTACAATCATGCCCCTCTTAGGGTCACCCAAATTTTGATACAATTGATACAATTCCAAAGCCCCCAATGGGGTAGGCACACTATTAATGCTCTTTTAAATAGTCACAAACTGCTCTAGGGTGGAGTTGACCCTCTTCTTCACATTGAGGAAGGAATTGAATGATTGAGTCTCCTTTGAACCTGCTTTCCTATGGTCAAGAAACAACACAAAAGCATTATACAAATAGGCAGCCTCTCATGATGAGGCCCTTTGAGGAAAATATGCATAAAGATATCATAACAACTATGAAATCAAGAAGATGGATAAAACATATTAAACTTATGCAAGATTCATAAATATTGTTAGAAACATGAAAGCAAGAAGTACAACTATCTATCTAATGGATCAATTGCATGAAATTAAGCATGTTAGCATGAAAAGAAGCCATTAATGTCCTACTTGCTATGATGAAAATAAGATTGATTAAACCCTGAATATACCGGTCAGATTGTCTCTAAACATGAATTAATCCACTAAAATGACTAATCTAACCTAACTAAGCATACTGGAAAAGAAATAGTAAGGAGATCTATCACCTATTGCAAACCATAGCTCTGATGAGCGGTCTGCACTATAAACCACGGTTGAAAGCCATGGTGAGCAACCAAGTAGTTTTGCTCTCCAAATTAGGGGTATGGGATTGATCCTCCTTGTCAAATTGATGATCAAGGGTCGCCTCAGTGTCCTCTGATAGATTTGGTGGTTGAATTGCTCGATAGGGCCTCCGTTTGCCCAAATTAGCGTTTCTTGGCGTTCTAGCTCCTTAGGGCATCCATGGCACAATTTGACATGATGCTTGAGTTGGCAAAGTGATAGCAACAAATATCTCTCTTAGTGTACTCAAGTGAGTCCACAATCCGATAGGGCTTCGCTGCTCTAATCTCCAATGCTTCTCACTTGATTTTGCCCTATTTTGAAGGGGTACTTATAGGACTACCCAAGGGCTAGGGGTGGCTTCATGGAGAAGCCAAGAACAAGAAGGGGTGGTTAGGATAGTTGGATTGGAAGCTTCCATCCTTTAACCACCTTCTTCTAGATCAAATGGCCATTCAAACCGATTTGGCTCGGATGAAGGCCAACTGAACTTCAGTTAAGACCATAGGTGATAGCTGTGGTCTAGACTATAAACCATAGGTGTCAGCCATGGTTCAATCTATAGACCATAGGTCTCAGATGTGGTTCAGAATGAATAGGCCAAGGAGCCCAAATTGAGTGGTTAGAACCACTGCTCTATCTTGGAGTCTATCCAAGATCTTCCATATGGTCTTGTAGCATGTCCATATGAGTAGTCACCATCGACATGACGCATTTTAGGTGTCTACAAGTGCCAATAATTTTTCTCAAAATGACAACACCTAGGGAAATAAAGGTACTCTCCTCAAATTTTTCTAAGGAAGAGGAGTCATGATAGCGTGACATTTTGCCCGGCCAGGACCAAGCAAGGAAGAGGAGTCATGATAGCATGACATTTTGCTTAGCCATGACCAAGCAAGGAAGAAAGGTCATAATAGTATGATATTTTTCCCGTCCAGGACCAAGCAATGAAGAAAAGTAATGATAACACGACATTTTGGAGAGCCAATAGCCAAAATGGAAGAAAAGTCATGATAGCATGACATTTTGGAGAGCTAGCAGCCAGAAATGAAGAAAAGTCATGATAGCACGACATTTTGGGGAGCCAAAAACCAGCAAAGAAGAAGAGTCATGATAGCACAACATTTTGGAGAGCTAGTAGCCAGCAAAGAAGAAGTCATGATAGTGCGATATTTTGGAGAGCCAATAGCCAAAAAGGAATAAAATTGTGATAGCACAATATTTTTGAGAGCCAATAGCCAAAAAGGAAGAAAAGTCATGATAGCATGATATTTTGGAGAACCAATAGCCAAAAAATAAAAAGAGTCATGATAGCACAACATTTTTAGCAACCAAAAAAGAAGAAGAGTCACGATAGCGCGACATTTTGGAGATCCAGTAGCCAGCAAAGAAGAAGAGTCGTGATAGCACAACTTTTTGGATAGCCAACAACCAGTAAAGAAGAAGATTCATGATGGCATGACATTTTGGAGAGCCAACAGCTAGCAAAGAAGAAGAGTCATGATAACATGACATTTTGGAGAACCAGGTGCGAGACAAGGAGAAAAGTCATGATAGCATGATATTTTGAAGAATAAGCAAACCGTGATATCTAAAAGGAAGTAGAGAAGATATATGTAATAGGAATATCATAACCTTTTTGGTTAAGAGATGTCGTGGCTAAAATAATATCTCTATAACAAGAAAGATCTTGATATTTAACTGCTCCTTTGCTAGAATAAGCCTATGGGTAGTATGTTGTAACAACTTTCAGTTTTATATTATGTAAAAATATGTATATGATGAGCAACCTAATTTCATGGTCACCTCTTAGGTGTTTACAAGGCTATGTATTCAGACTTCTAAAATATTAATAGAGATCATTCGCCCTAGTTCTGAGCTCATTCAGTGTGCAAGTATGTATGTGATTGTTTGTTGCTAATTTTAAATCTATGTTGAATGTATCATACATTAATTATTAAGCTAAATTTTTGTATTAGATGTTCTATTAGACCTACAATTTACTTCACGGATAAAATTCTTTAAAGTTAAATATACGTTGAATGATCTTAGCTTCTATGTGTTGAGTCTTATTATGCTTTTTTGCAAAAGGTTGAATTAGTACTATGTTGTTGCTTAATCTGTACCATATTATTCTCATGGCATTGGCTATATTTCCCTCCCTTTAAGCATTCCTTTATCTCTCCCATTTTAATATAAAAGCAAGGAACCAACCTTCTCTGGAGACCGAACCAGGCAAACCTAGTTTAATCCTGGTCATTCAATGTTGACGAAGTCTTGGACATAAATTATAACCTAAGTCAAATTTCGTTTCAACACCTCCCCATGATCAAAGCACAAGAATGATTTTACCAATAAGTCATCGATATAATATTCTAAGATCTTATGTATATAGTCATGAAAGATGTATGTCATAGTCCATTGATATGTAGCACCAACATTCTTAAGACCGGATGTCATAACCTTGTAACAAAATGTCATCCATGGTGTTATGAATGCTTTATTATGCTAGTCTTCAGGCTTAATTCGAATTTAGTTGTAATAAAAAAAATCATCCATTAGGGAGAGAATATCATGACCCATAGTTGCATCTACAAGAGCATCTATGTTTAGCAATGGAAATGAATCCTTTGGTGTTGCCCTATTGAGGTCTCTGAAATCCCTACAGATACAGATCCTTCAATTAGGTTTTCCTACAAGCACCATGTTTGATACCCATTATGAATAGTTGATGGAAATGACAAACCCTACATCTAGTAGCTTTTTCAATTCATATATAACCATTAAGGCTACTATTGGATGCATCTTCTTGAGTTTTTGATTTACTAGATTTTTTGAGAGATCTAGAAAAAGGTTATGAGTAACCAATTTCAGATCTAGACCTAACATGTCCTTATAAGTCCAAGAAAAGAGATCAAGTCTCTCTTTGAGTAGAGGGATGAGGTTGGCATGCTTATCTAGAGTCAGAATCTATCTAAATTTAACCTTATTAGGATTGGTAGGATCATTGTTGATATCCACTTCGAATGTTTCCTCCACTGACATATGGGATCCCTCCTCAAGATGATGATGCATAGGGATCAAGTGGATGTCATCTACTGGGTTTATGGGTTCCTAATTAGAAGCATACTTAGAATGATAAACATCATGTGCATAGCCTAGCACAAAATGGAAAGGTTGCAACATTTCTTCATTAGGGAAGAAATCTTCAGGCTCCAAGGGTGAATCAACATGGTCCAAATTAATAATGTGTACATTAAGACACAATGGATTGGAAGGACCGACTGGATTGCAAAGTGGAGTGGTCAAATAAATAGATATCATATTTATGGAATGGATCATGTCTCTAGGACCATGTGTATGTGACTCTACATTGATAGAAATTCCATCCTTGAGATGTGGTTATGAGGGTATGGGGATATTCAGATCCAGTTCATGAATAAATTTTTGGATGGGATTGTTGGGATCAAGGAGCTCCATATACGTCGATAGATCAGGGAAGACTATATGATAAATCATATCCAAACTAAGTGGTCCCATCTTGAAATGAGGATCATGATACCTTTCACAAAGTATATCATCGATATTGATTAGTGCTTGTAAATGATGCAACTCATGAGGTCCAAGATAGGCCCTCTCTATTTCATCCTTGTAATAGCTATTGTATATGAATATATTCCCCCTACCCACTGTAATAGGGTGATCAACAAGATAAGTCCCAAGGTAGGCCCACTCTGTTTCATCCTCATAGTCACTCTCAACTATGAAGAGCTCTTCGGTATCACACATTTATTCCATGGGAAAAAAATTATGTAATTTTAGAGGGCCTAAGTAGTACAACTTAATTTCATCCTTATATTGTTCGTTGTTTAAGGATAGCTCAGTGTCATCTATTTTAGAAACATAGTTAGATACATCACTATTGACAATGGACACTGCATGCACGTCCATAGAAGTAAATTATGATTCAGTATCTCTTGCTATATCTAAATTTTGGATCTACATCCTATATCATTGGCATCTTCATAACTTTGATTGTCCAAGTTGGCTCTTGGAATGTGTTCTAGACTGATCTCCACAAATATGTTCTTGTAATATCTCTTGGGTGTTTCTATAGTGACATAAGTCACTAGTCGGTTATCCCTTTTAAATGCGAAGGGATTGGGGTGAAAAGGATTGAATTTGACTTCACCCCCTAGATTGAGGTAGAGGTGGTCTAAATATGTCACAAGGAGTTCATCTTGTCCTCTAATATAGTACCCTAACCTGAACCTGTCAGTTGGAAACTGATACTACGGTTCGTATGGCCTCTTACACCCTTTCTAAAATAATACAAGACCATACCCATTGTAATGGTAAAGTTTAAAATATTGTATGGTGTATTCTGGGTTAGAGAGATAATGAACATTCACAGTGAATGGTTCATCATCATCCTCATCCATGGGAGTGCAATATGCAATCTGATCAAGCCCTCCATAGTTGAAATTAGTTTGGAAGGTGATGGACTCGTGGTTGGCCCATATCCTATGCACTCTTGATCATCGATGTGAACATCACATTTTGCATGATGTATTCCATTAATCTAGGATTAACCAAATAAATGGTCACCTATGGTGCAGATGACCCTACCGAAGACATGGGTGAAGTAGGCTAAGGTGCCTCTTCAAATTCTCCTTGAGCTTCCTCTACTTCCATGGGAGTAGAGACCTCAATAACAACTATATGGGGTGCTTGATTTATCTCCTTTTCACCCATATTTACTTTTAGATTCCTATCATCTAGATGCATTATGGATGTAAACAGTCTAGTAGAAGTAGTTGTCATGTGCTCTGATCGTTGAGATGCAGACATTGTAAGTTTGGCACACACTTATTTTATTTTACCTCCTAAATATTTGATCGATGATGCTGGCCATATTTCTAGGTGCATTGAGGGGAGTACAAAGTTCCCTAGCAAATATCCTATATTCACGTATTTGAATAGTTCTTCATCTAAAGGCACCACGTGAACCTATCCCTCATGAACGTATTTGATACATTTATGGAGAATGGAAGGGACACAACACATTTCTATTATCCAAGGTCTCCCTAGAAGTATATTGTATTGCATAGCACCTTCAATCACATGACACATCATCGGGATGGTATTCAGCCCCACCTGAATAGGTAAGACTATAGTGTCAACAATTAAGCATAATGCGTCATTAAAATCTCTCAACATGAAGGCAAAAAGTATGATATGCGTCTTTGGAAACTTCAAGTATGTTAGTACCTTGGTCATGATAATATTTATTGATGATCCCGTATCAATCAAAACTTGCTTGAACAGTATGTGATTTACACATGCAATGATGTGGAGCGGCAGGTCTGCTATGATAGTGGAAACCGTATTGATTTCATGATCATAAAATTGTATGACCAGTTATTGACACTATTGCATGTGTCTCATGAAATGTGTGAATGCTTCAGGATCCTAGGACTACACTTCTATGGACCTTAAGATATCCATAAGAATCTCCCTGTTCTTGGGAGACTGATGAATTAGCTCATAAATTGACAACTTTACTGGATTCATCTATAGGTTTTGAACTAACCTACTCTTGATTTTCACCACTGGTCTAGTTGGTGGGCCTGGCGCATTTTGGTCTGGCATTGGAGGAGGTGCAAATTGGACTCTAATAGGAGCTGGAGGTTGATTTGGTCTTTTATACCTCACATGTCTTATGACTATGTTGACAATTCTGACAAAACCATGGGTTGGTGGTTCAATGCATACTTGATTGACATGGCCAACATTATTCCTTGGTGCCTCATGGTTGGTTAGAGGATTTTTGTAAATCCCCATATTTTGATTGTTTGGCACTTATGGATTGTTGACAAGAAGCATACTTATTTTGATCATATTTTGTACAATTTTTTTGAAAGACCAACATACCTCTATGTCATGGCCTTTCATTCGATGAAATATGCATTATCGATCATTCTTATATCCCTTAGGATTGGGTTGATTAGGATCCAATAATTTAACCTTGGGTAAGTTTATTACCTTTGCCTCACATAACTGATGGAAAATTGATGTCAACGCTTCTGATAATTGAGTTAATATGTAAGGAGGGCATCTTTCTTTATCATTACCTCTCTAGTTATTATTTCACTACTCATATTGCATAGGAGGAGGTTGGGCTTGATAATTTTGTTGTTGTTGCCTTTTATCCCCATTTTTAAGGTTTAAAACCACCTGATTAATGTGGGACGACTTGAAATATTGTTTCTTAGTGCTATTCTTGTTCCATTCATTCTTATTTTTGAGATTCAAGTTACACTCGTATAACTTGATATCCTCTATTACCTTGGCTTGCACCAAAGCTTCTTCAAATATCTAATATTGTTGTAATTGCAACAATAGCAAAAAATGCTTGGCATAAATTTTTGTAAACATTTGGGTTAACTCAAAGGATGTGATTGAGAATGGAAGCTTTGCCATCATCTTCCTCCATCATTTTCCATAATTCATAAATTTCTTATCATCATGTTGCACTAAAGCAGCCAGGTCGGATAGGTTTACCTTTTATTTATGCTGAAGGAGAAGCATTCAAGAAATGCATTAGCTAGTTACTCAAAACTAGTGATGTTGTGCCTTTTGAGTTGATTAGACCACTCATGGGTTGGGCCTAAGAGGTTTGTAATTAATGTGCGCAAGAGCAAGGTATCATTGCTTTCGATCTAAAAGCACATGTCTAGAAAACTCGTCACATGCTCTTGAGCATCTTCCTATCCTTGAAACTTTTACAGCCTAGGCATATCAAAATGCTCAAGATAGGTCGAAATAGGCACTAATGGGCATAAATGTTCATTATGAATCTTATTCAAGGTAGGCTTATGATAAGTCATTCCTTGCTTCTCGATAGATTTAACCTTTTTTGCCAAGGCCTTATAGGCCTACGAAGATAAGATCTCCTCTTCTCTAGATTACCTTGGAGGCATATTTAGAGGTAAATTATTCTTCGATCAAGGTGGAGGACTAGGCTCATCATCCTACTTGAATTGAAATATTTTAGGATATTATTGATCTGGTTTGTCTCTGAAAGCACGAGGATACGAAAACAAAAAGGAAAAACTCCAAGCGCGATGCAAAAATGGAATTAAACTCAACGCTAAATCCTACGAATTAAAAATGCATAAAACAGAGAAAGCATGAATTGAAATCCAAATGAGATAACAGCCCTTCTCTTTTATTGATGTATTTTGCAATTCGGTTACAATTCGTATCCTCCCTTTTCAGGGGCGAGGAGCGTTAAATTCATCTCTTGGTTGCATCCATGGATAGCCTTCCTTCTTCCGTGTGCCCACATGCAAGATGGGTGGACCAAAATGTTGCCACCACTTTTGTCTATGAATGTTGATTCTTGGATACTCCTCTGATATCCCGGTCTTGCGTTCAAAGAAACAAAAAATAGTCAATAGCACCTGCGGATAAAACAAAGCATGCAATCCCCAAGCCTACGATAAATGAATGAGAAAAATAAATTAAACCATGACTAAAATGAATCCAAATGCTCTAAAAATTTTATAGGGGCATCAAGACATCACCAAGAGGGCACTACAAAAAGAAAATTTAGGAAATTCCTCGCCGATTTGAATTCGTTTCGGGGCGGGAGGAATTCACCTGCAACAAAATGCCGAAAAGGTACTGTCCCAAATGTCCTGCCTAGGAAGCTCCAAAAGATCTATAAATTTGGGGTTAGCTAATTGGGGGAATTTTGGGAAGACCCAAATGGTCATATTTTCCCAATTTTACCTCCGTAAATGGGAGTCTAATGATGCTACCTGCAAGTTAGTAAGAGCGAACGAATATAGAAACATGATAAAAATTGTTCAAAACGAGACGAGATTTAAATGAAAACCTATCTAAGCATCATAGAATTGAATTCAAAAAACAAAAATGATAGAAAGAAAAATATGTTACATATTCCCAATCGCTCCTAAAAGGGACAATTAGGCCTGCAGCAGTGCGGGGGCGCCCGGGTGGGCCGCCCACCATTTGGGGCCTGATTTCGACACCAATCCACTTGGGATGGGTCCAAAATATCTTACAAGGTGTTGTCGACAAATTGGGTGGTATATTGTGGTCAATTTTTGGGTTTTAGGTTCAATATTCATCCTTCCAATAGTCACCCTATGACCTCCTCTCTAAAAGAGATCAAGGATGTGAAAGGACAAATCACACAAGGATGTATAGGGAAATAAAATGGCAACACATCGTTGCTCAAAATTGCTCTTACTCTCAATTCATTTGGGGTGAGAAAACCCACAAATTTATAGACCTGGAGGTCTCTTGGGATGAGCATGCAAGGGCACCACTTGGCAGCCATGTCCTTCCAGGGAGGGAAGATTCCTCCCTGATTAGGGGCTTCATGACTGCCCCTGTAACAACCTCTAATGCTCGAAAATGCTCACCCATGCTCCCATGAAATGAAGGAGGTGTTAAGTGGCGGATCCGAGCTGCCATTTGTCAAGATTTGACTTTTTGCCCATCAAACCTGCAATTTGCCCCACCCCGGAGCAAATTATGAATTCATCCCTGAGAGGAGCGAATCCCATTTTGAATTCGTCCCTGGGTGGAATGGATATTGAGCAAAGTGCTTGAAGGTGCCAAAATGATTTTTGACCTTCCAAAAATGTTGTGAGAGTGGTTAGGACCACTGTTTAACCTCTGGGGGCTGCCTTGGGGGCTGTTTGTGCCAATGTGATCAGTGTTTGTAGTCACATAATCGGATTGGTGCTGTTTTGGTGTCTATAGATGCCCCTTTTTGGGATGCGCTATGCAAGGCACAACGTCGAGCAAAAATAGATAACCAAGGCACTAATGATTAGGGTTCCTTGGTAACCTAACCAACTTTTGATGCCCCAAGTATGAAGAGGGCATGCATTCTTGAATCCTTGCTTCTGACGAGCGAAGGAACTCAATTCAAGTGTTAACATTTTTTGGTGAGGTGTTACTTGAGCTTGGACATTGATCAGTCATGAATAGGCAAAGGGCACAACCTTTTGTCTATGGGAACCTTGAGTTCATGATTCACGAAGTCCAAGTGATTGATCAACTTGTGATTATTGCTTGTTTACTACCCCAAGCAGGAGTGTGATTGTCTTTGTCAATGATTCTTCGAATGCATGCCATTTCCATGATTGGGTGTGTATTTGTTGATTGGTGACTAAGTGTGACTACCCCCTCAAGCGACAAATCGATGAGGGAATGACCAACATGAGAAAAGTGACGAGTCACTTGACCCAAGATGACTTAGGTAAGGGTGCCTTCAGATGTTTGATCTTTGAATGTGTGTGCAATTTTCCCAACATTTAGACCTATTTTTGGTGGGTGCTAACCCTTTTGGTGATGCCTTTCTGGAGATGAAATTGTCAAAAATCTATCTTTTCGTGGAGAATTCCGGCCATGGTGGACTTCTTAGGGAGTAGGATGGTGACAATTTATAACCCTAACATCTATTTTGGATGCCAAGAATGTCAGGCATGAAGGTGCCTTCGTTCGGCAATGTTATTGCTATTTTTGGTTGGGTGTTGACCTTTTTGGCGACGTCGTTTGGGGATGAAATTCTTGAAGATCCGTCATCTCGTGGAGCGATCCGGCTATGGTAGCCTTCTTAGGGAGTAGGATAGTGAGTATTTGTGACCTCGACATCTATTTTGCATGCCCAGAATGTCAAGTGCAAAAGCACTCTCATCGAGCAAGTTTATTGTTGTTTGTTGGTGCATTTTTGTACATTTTTGCTGTTTTGAAATGTGTGCTCTGTATTCGTTCTTGGGTGGGACGAATTCCCATTGAGAATTCATTCTAGGGAGGGATGAGTGCTTACCAGAGTGCTCATCCCAGGGAGGAATGATTACAGGCTCAAAATCCTATTTAAAGGCCAAAACTAGGGTTTGGGCTCATTTGCACTTGTTTTTTTTGGCAATTTGGAGCTTTGAGGAGGAGGAGGTCAATTTTGCAAAGCGAAGCGCTACCAAATTTTTTTGCCACCATGAGTGCACAAATCGGATCGAGTGGCGGAGCTGAAGTGAGACCAGTAAGTGAACTCCCTCTTTATTATTTTCTTGTATTATAGTTTTTAGAACCACAAATTATTTTTCGCTTCTGGTTTTATATTTTGTTTTTCAGATGTACAAATAATAACAAAAAACTTAGTGAAATGAATGTGTTTGTTTGTTTTGGTATGGCTTCACTGAAACGTAGGTTAAAATCCTAGTGGAAACCATGTTTGTTTGTGTTCATTTGTTTTTTTTAATTTATCAATTTGAGAGTATAAAACCCTAGGTTGACAAATTAAATTTTGTTATTTTTTATTTTGTTTTGTTTTAATTTATCAATTTGAGAGTATAAACCCTAGGTTGACAAATTAAATTTTGTTATTTTTGATTTTTTTGTTTGTTTTAATTTATCAAATTAAGAGTATAAACCCTAGGTTGACAAATTAACTATTGTTTTTCGTTTATGCGGTGTGTAGCTATACACTTTTTTTCATGATTCTAATGTGCTTATTTTGTTGTCTGTTGCAGGTTGTGAAGAGCCGATATCGCATGCCAATTGTTTTTGCTGAAGCATGGGAGGTGCTAGATGTGGATGAATAGGAGTGGTTTGACACCCTTAGGCTCAAGCAGGTGGCTCGGCTGGAGCCAGTGATTAGGGATCGGGCCTAACTGATGACCTTGATCAACTTGTGGGATCCCCTGACTAATACTTTCGATCTCCCAACAAGGGAGATGACAGTCAATTTGGAGGATGTCTATCAAATTCTTAGGATTCCAATAGACAGACTACCGATCAAGATGATGCCATGGGATCAGCGAATAGTGGTGCTGACCTGTTGCTTTGGGCATGGGGAGGAGTTGGGGGTGGAGAGCCTAGTGGAGAGGGCAGAGGTTGACTGCCAGATGGGTGGGATTCTGGTTCGATGGTGGTTTGAGAGGGGGGTGTTGAGAGTGAGGCATGCATTGCTTATGGGCCTCATTTCCAACATGCTGCTACCTGACTCGTTAGGTGCAAGGTTCCCATAGAACCTGCTGGATGTGGTCTATCGGCTGGTGGAGTGTTTGACGTAAGAACCTTTGATCATGAGATGGGGACAAACACTAATGGCATAGCTCTATGGGGAGCTATATGAGGTCCGCTACCAGAGGTGAAAGAGGATCAGCTATAGCTATCTTTTGTAGAGTTAGGGTTGGTAGCACATAGCGATGGAGAGACCTACGGGGTTATCATGGACGACATGAGCGGAGATGGCAGATAAGGATATAGGTTATGCGGCTTTATGGCGATGGTCTGAGGAGCAGGGACAAAGTCGACGGTGGGCAGGTGCCATAGGGAACTATGTCGATGCCTTCACTTGGCTTGCTCTGGGGGAGGTATTCTGGTGACCCTATCGAGACTATCCATCCTGGATGGAGGCTGGAGAGTGGCTTCAGTGGGTATGCAGGGAGCGATGGCTGATCGGATGGCATGGGATTGAGCAGGAGTTATTCCCGTACAACCAGGTGACACAATAGTTTGGGGTACACCGGGGGTTTCCTAGTGAGCCCGTGGTCTATCAATTTTGGGGGGATGAGAGGACTTTGGATCGACCGGTCATCACATCATTGGGTGAGGATTCAGACGTAGTGATCGACATCCCAGACGTGGATGACATCGGGACTATGCTAGAGTATGATCAGTGGTGGATTCTATGGTGATGGCGAGGAGAGGTACCACTGGGAGGTGCGGAGGCAGTAGCAGTAGGGGTTGATGGTGCAGAGGCACCAAGTGAGGGTTGGGGAGCTCTGCTAGAGGATGCGGACATGGTGGAGGAGGATGAATTGGGCATGGATTGCGGGGCTTCAGATTAGCCGAAGATGTAGGATATCTCTGAGCAGTGGGAGCTAGAGCAGGCTACTATTCTAGAGATGCCTATGCATTAGGATGTGGCAGAGGACACAGAGGTAGGGGTGCGTTCTGAGAATGTGTGATTGGTGGAGCTACTACGAAGGTGAGATGAGGAGTTGGGGGAAGCTTTGTAGGAGAGGGATATCCTACAGGCTCAGTTGGCAGAGCGGGAGAGTGCATTCACTGCACACCATCGGGGGGATGGGGACACCAGCGCTGCATAGGAGAGGGATCTCCTATAGACACAGCTGGCCCAACATGACGATGCAGTAGCTTACTACCATCAACGAGAAGTAGAGTGGTTATGGTGGGAGGTAGATTGGTCTCGACATCAGATGGATATGGAGGGAGAGATTATCCGTCTCGATGGGCGATTACTTGAGCCCCCTGGAGGTGGTTTTTCATGTCAGATGAGGGATAGTGATACTAAGCAGTCACCATCATCTTGTTACAGGTTATTGGGTGAGGGAGGTAGTAGTAGGCATGATGAGGGGGCTAGCAGTAGCTTCCCTAAGGGGTCCCATGGGACCCAAACCATGGGGGGTAGTTCTCGTCACACCGATCTTGCGTGATCATGGTGTCCGATGCCTTAGGCTTGGGGGTTTTTAGAGCTTTTGGATTTTTTTACGGGGTCAGAGGACCAGCTCTTTATAGCCTATAGGCATTTTTGATGATATATACAGATGACTTTATTTTGTTTATGCGCATGTGATGATTTGATTTTATGCATGATGATTTATGAATATGGATGTATGCATGTTAAGTTATAGTGATGAATGCATATGTTGTGCTAAAAATGTGCATGTTTTTAAGTTATATGATATGCAAATGGAATGGATGAATTGACTTTGTGATTTTTGGCAGTCGGACCATAGACTGTTTAGAACTTTATGGCTTTTTTGTCCTAGGCAATTGCTATGGTGAATAGCTTTGTATGTATACATGTTTTTTTTTTTTGCAATGTGAGGATGGAAGATAGCAAGTTGGTTTAAAAGGTATGCAAGGTTTTTCAAAACTCAGATGTTTTAACTATCTATCCATGACTGTACTTTCATCTTATGAGAATTTTGAACAAGGTATGAATTGGACTTGTCATGGACCAAGTTATTTCACATCCTTATGTGTGCAATTGAGTTCATTTATGTGGTGTTGGTCAGGACACTGCTAGTGCTAGATAGACTATCAACCAAACCTATACTGAGGATCACCTGATTAGCTCCACTAACTCCTTTGTTGTGTTTAGTCAGATTAATCTATGGTACTATCGTAGGATACCATGTTAGTGTACTATTGTATTTATTTGTATTTGGAGTACTCAGTTACAACTGCGTAACAATCCTGTTATTCTGTTCTGCCGGAGTGCTATTCTCGGCACCGTTGTAACCTATTTAAATCCTGCAGCAATAATACAATTATGTTCCATATTTTACATGGCATCAGAGCCAGTGGCGTAGAGGGTGAAGCTGGAGGCGGACGACAATTTTGTTCGAAGTAGTGCGAGAAATTTTTTTTTTAAGTTTCAGGAGGTGCAACCCCGAAGTCCGCTGCACGTCGCGCCAGGAACGTGACACAGCGTCGTGAACGCAGGTCGCATCCGCGACAGAGCGCGGAACGCGACACAGCGTCACGAGCGCAGGCAGGTCACGTCCGTGATAGAGCGCGAAACACGACGTAGGTCACGTCTGTCACGTGAAACGTGACACAGGTCGCATCCGTGACAGTCTGTCATGCGGGACGCGACATAGGTCGCGTTCGTGACAGAGCGCAGAACGCGATAGTCTGTCGCGCGGGACACGACACAGGTCACGTCCGCGACAGAGCGCGGAACGCGACACAGGTCGCGTCCGCTACAAGGGAGAGGGACCCCCCCGCACAAAACGCGCGGCGGGATTTTTAAATTCCCGCCCACGCGGGAATTGGAGGGGGTATAAACCCCCCCCCCCCGCGTCTTGCGCTGTCGCGCGCACCCCCTCCCCACCCCCTCCCCGTAGTTAAAAAAAAAAAAAAAAAAAAAAACAAACGAAAAAAAACCAGATCGCGTTGAGAAAAAAAAAAAAAAAAAAATTTCAGAGCGCCGGTTGAACGCGGAAATTGCGATTTGCCGCGACTGGGGAAGGGGCGACGATACGGTGTTTTGCTGCGGAGGCAGTAGCCGTGAGTCGTGAGTTGCAGAGGAGGCTGGAGGCCGCTGCAGAGGAGGTGGAGGTAGCAGGCGCTGTAAAAGGAGGAGGCTCTTGATCTCTTCCGGATCAGCCCGCTGGCTCACGTGGTCGTGAGCCGTGCGGTAAGGCTCAGGGAGCCTGCAGGTCGGGGGTTCAAATCCCGCCGACCCCCCAAGGTATATTTTTTTTTTCAAAGTTTTTTTATAATTATTAATTTTTAATTAAAATTTTTAATTTTAATTTATTTTTAATAGTTTTAAACTTTATAAATTAAAATTTAATTTTAATTTATTTTTCCTAAAGTTTTAAAACTATATAAATTAAAATTATTTATTTTAATTTTAAATATATAATAGTTATTAAAAATGCTTTGTTAAAAGAATTTTTTTAAGGGGGGATATTTTTTTCAAAAAATCAAAGGGGGATGTTGAGTAATTTTTTGAAATAGCAATTTGGCATTGTAAAAGGTGCATTTTTGGTCGTGATCGACACCTTGTGGGTTATTCTAGTGGGCATTTTTTTTGTTGTATGTTGCATATTTCATTTTTGCACTATAACATTAAAAATTAAAATCAAACACTCCCTAAGTCCCCGGAATATAAAACCCATCTCGTGCAATTTATTTGCCCTTGCAGCTGTTCGGTATTTGCAATACCTCCGGCCAGCACTTACGAGTAAAGTCGCCGTGATTTGGCTACCGTATCCGCCGCCTAATATAGCTGCTATAACGACGTCTGAGCTTGTTCTCTATAAATCGTCGGGGAGGAATAAGTACGCCATTTTTGCATTTTTTACTCCATCCACTACCCTTTATCGCACTTGTGTTTAGGCGTAAATCCTGACGAAGTATTCTTCATAGTGTTTAGGGGAAGTTACGCCCCACACATGAGAAGAATCTTCTATGGTAGGTGCCATCAACAAGGCGATTCCATTTCAGTACCGCTTATGTTCCACGTATCGTATGATCTCTAAATTTCACCTATAGTCTCCCTCACATAAGGGCGGGTGATTTTTGTTGATATTTCTAAATACCTATAGTTTCCCTCACGTAAGGGCGGGTATTTTGTACGGTATATTGGCCTAGAAAAAGGTATATAGAAAGGGGGACCAATTTGGTGATATAAGGAACCTTCACTATGGCCGCTGTTGCAAAATTGATGACTGATCCGCATCAGTTATTGAAAGGTCCAAATTATACACCATGGAAACATAAGATGAAGGCTATTCTCCAAATGGAAGATTTGTGGGATATTGTTACTTGAGTAGCAACAAGGCCTTCACCAACGATGAGGATCCACGGGTCCTTCAACAGATCAGATTGCTTTTGACAAGAAAGACAGTAGAGCAAAGGTGCTCATTTTGTTTGTTGTTTCAGATGAAGTGCAACCTCATATAGCTGACAAAGCAAGTGGTAAAGAGGCATGGGATGCCCTTAGAACCATCTATGAGGGGAAGAATGAATCCACCATTCTTCATCTTCAACAACAACTTCATAACCTGAGTTTGAGACAGGGTGAAACAGTTGAACTATTTCTGTGTAGAGTGTCTGAGTTGAAAGAGAAATTGAGTTCTCTAGGAGATACTGTGGACGAAAAGCTTCTCATTTCACTTGTGATGAGAGCTTTACCTTCTTCATTTGATATGTTGATAACCTCCATCCAGGTGTCCCAATGAAAAATTACCTACATCGAGTTGGTCAATCTGCTTCAACAACAGGAGGCACGCCAACTTCACAAGGATGATTCTTCCAATACAACACTATACACCAACAGGCAGGGTTCTAGGAAGAAAGGTAATGGGCAAAAAGGAGGCAACTTTCAGAAAGGAGGAAATTCTCAACAGGATACGAAAGGAAAAGGCAAGCAACCTCAACAGAAGAAGAGGTGGTGCAAGATCTGTGAGAAAGACAACCATGACACCAACAGGTGTTGGCATAAGAACAAGCAAAAAGGCCAAAACAAACCACAAAATAAGAACAAGCAACCCCAGGTGAATGTTGTTGTTGAAGAATCTGACTCAGATTCTGAATGGGCACATAAGGTGCTCATGACTACCACAGATTCCACTCAGAGGGATCCTATTTGGTATGTTGATTCTGGAGCTAGTAAACATATGACTGGCGACAGATCGTGGTTTGAATCATTTTTGGCCAAGGAGGGCAAACCTGTCACCATTGCTGATGATAAAACCTACGGGGTTCGGTGGAGAGGGTACGGCTTCAGTCACTCTTCCCGATGGCAAGTGTCGATTGACAAGGTCCTCTATGTTCCGGGATTGGCCAACAATTTGTTGTCGATGACACAAATCTCGGATAGAAATATGGTTGTCAACTTTCATGTTGAGAATGGAAAGAAGTGTTGTACAATTACCAGGAAGGGTAAGCAGATTGCAACAGCTTCATATAAGCATGGCTTATTTGCACTAGATGCTATCTCTACTCCACATGTTGCCATGACTGTCTCTACCAAGGAGGCAAATTCCCTATGGCACAAGAGATATGGGCATCTTAGTTCTGGCTACTTACTTGAGATCAGCAAGTATGAGATGGTAAAGGGTCTTCCTTCCCTTTCGCCACATTGCCGGTGTGCTCGACCGCTAGGCAGAAAGCGACATAGAGTACCATTTGAGAAGAGCTCTACAAGAGCAAGAAAACCTCCGGAGCTAATTCACACCGATCTATGCGGTCCTTTCACACCCAACAGTGTTGGAGGGAAGAGGTACTTTCAGTTATTCGTAGATGACTACTCACGAAAGATGTGGGTTTTCTTTCTCAAACTGAAATCTGAAGCTTTCGCATTCTTCCAACAGTTCAAGAAATCCGTTGAGAAGGAGTCAGGGGCTTCTATTAAAACCCTCCGCTCAGATCGAGGGGGAGAGTTTACATCTAATGAATTTTCTGCATTCCTAGATAAGCATGGGATCAAGAGACAGTTAACAACTCGCCTATACTCCTCGACAGAATGGAGTTGCTGAGAGAAGGAACCGTTCTATCATGGAAATGGTTCGTTGTATGCTCACAAGTGCAACTCTTGGGCAACAATATTGGGCAGAAGCTGTCACCACTGCAGTGTATCTTTTGAATAGGGCACCCACAAAGGCCCTAAAAGGAATGACTCCACAGGAAGCATGGAGTGGTCGAAAACCCTCCATATCTCATCTACGTATTTTCGGGTGTCAAGCTTTCATGCACATACCGAAAGAGAAAAGGAAGGCATCGACTATGAAGAAAATTTTGCACCTACTGCTCGGATGACCACAATTCAGGTTATGTGTGCTATGGCAGCACAATATGGGTGGAAAGTTCACCATATGGATGTCAAAAGTGCCTTTCTTAATGGTGATCTCCAAGAAGAAGTCTATATGACTCAGCTCGAAGGATTTGAAGTGGAAGGCCAACTAGCAGAAAGTTTGCAAATTGGTCAAATCCTTGTATGGTCTGAAACAAGCTCCTCGAGCTTGGTATATAAAAATGGACAATCACCTAATGCAGCATGGATTTAAGAGATGTCCGTCAGATGCAAACCTCTATTTCAAAAAATAGGGTTCTGAGATAGTGTTGCTTGTACTCTATGTGGATGATCTGCTCATTACAGGGAGTTCAGAAGATATGATCTCTACTTTCAAAATAAACTTGTGCAAATCTTTTGAGATGACAGATCTCGGACTTCTCCATTACTGTCTTGGTCTGGAATTCATCCAGAAGGAGCACACCATCAAAGTGTCTCAGAAAAAGTATGCCAAGACATTGCTCGATAAATATCGCATGACTGATCGCAAGCCAATGGCAACTCCTATGGAGAATGGACTTCAGTTATCGCGATATGATGACTCACCTCAGGTAGATGGCACTCTCTATCGACAGTTGATTGGGAGTCTCATATATCTGACCAATACTAGGCCAGATCTCGTATTTGCTGTAAACTATATTTCGAGGTTCATGCAGGAGCCTAAGATTACTCATTGGAAAGCAGCAAAACGTGTTCTTCACTATGTCCGTGTTACTATAGAATATGGCCTAGAATACAAGAGGAACAACAAATTCTTCTTGCAAGGATACACGGACTTCGACTATGCCGGATCATTTGATGATCGCAAGTCAAATTTTGGATACATTTTTCATCTGGGATCCGGTCTTGTCTCTTGGCACAACAAGAAGCAACAGGTGGTTGCTATTTCTTCAACAGAGGCAGAATATCGCGTCGCACGTGAAGCTGTGTGCGAAGTGATATGGTTACGTCACATTCTGACAAGTATGGGCCATCCATCAAAATCTCCAATACACTTGTTTTGCGACAATCAAGGTGTTCTGAACCTCGTCAAGAATCCAGTCCATCATGAAAAAACAAAGCACATTGACACACAATGTCATTTCATTCGAGAGGAAGTTCCAAAGCACCGAATTCAGCTTCAGCACATTCCCACCGATGCTCAAGTTGCAGACATTTTCACTAAGGCACTTGGACGTGTCAAATTTGAATTGTTTCGCAGCACACTTTGTATTGCAAAATGATGTAAGGGGATGTTAGTAGTCTAGTATAGCTATTAGTTATTACATTACCCAAATAATGTAATAAAGGGGGATGTTAGCGTACTATTGTATTTATTTGTATTTGGAGTACTCAGTTACAACTGCGTAACAATCCTGTTATTCTGTTCTGCCGGAGTGCTATTCCCGGCACCGTTGTAACCTATTTAAATCCTGCAACAATAATACAATTACGTTCCGTATTTTACATACCATAAGCTAGCTCATCCACATGCAAACATTGATCTGCACACAAGTTAATGTGACAGATATATCATCATGCAGGAGGTTTACCACCAGTGACCGATAGGCTATCAACCAAACTGGTACTGAGGTTTGCCTCATGACCTATCAAAATGCTGAGAGTTCCAAGGATTCAAGTTCATCTCCCTTATTTTATTCAATTGTATTGGGATACTTGCTCTTTTGTAGTGATAAAAATCATTGTTTATTTTTGTATATATATATATATTTGTTGTTTTTGTGTGTTTTTTTTTTTTTAGCAAGGGATTTTGAATAGTGAGTGATGATAATCACTATTGTATGTGCTTTTTGATGTATGTACTGTGGTTGTGACGTCAAATTTTGGAGTTTTGAATTTTGCAAATTTTTATGATGTTTGCAACTTTTTGAGAACTTGGGATTCTTGGAGAATTGGGTAGGGAGGATGCTTGTCCTTTTGCCAACTCTCAACATTCTTGGGGTCATTCGCACAGGGGGATGAGCAAGATAACCATTTCACTTGTGGTGACCTGGATTGCTTTGCAGGGTTCATCTTTCATTCACACAACTTGGGAATTTTGTTATATGTTTTAACTTGTGTTGGGATGCTACGTAACCAGGTGTGATCCAAGTAAAATTCTACCTTTGTAAAATCTATCTGACTTTGTACAACATTTGGTTAAAAAGCTATTGATAGTTGAATGACGAAAACTCTTGATACATTAAAATTCAACTAATTATAGTATGGCAAAAATATGCAAGTGGCGTTTATTTGTGATGGACTTGTTTATAGAGCAGAAAAATATGGAACAAGATGGATTCACCAAGTAACTACAGTCTATGGCACTTTGACCTTTATGACCACAAATATGCAATGTATGGGTTTGATGCTGAATGCAACTATATATTTTTGTATTTTTGAGGGATTGATTTTTGTGAATATGAAGGTGAGATGCAAAAAGAGCTCTATGTTGTTATGATGATTTTGCGTATGCATGGGAATGAGATGCAAATTTTTGTTATTTTTGATGATTTTGTTGTTTTTTTTTTTTTGGATTTGCTTATTTTTGACCAAGCGATTATGGGAATCCTTGGAGATTTTTGGGATGACCAAGCGATTATGGAAATCCTTGGGGCTTTTTGGGTTGACCAAGCGATTGTGGGAATCCTTGGGGCTTTTTGGGTTGACCAAGCGATTGTGGGAATCCTTGGAGCTTTTTCAGTTGACCAAGCGATTACGGGAATCCTTGGAGAATTTTGGGTTGACCAAGCGATTATGGGAATCCTTGGAGCGTTTGGGTTGACCAAGCGATTACAAGAATCCTTGGAGCATTTTGGGTTGACCAAGCTATTATGGAAATCCTTGGAGCATTTTGGGTTGACCAAGCGATTATGGAAATCCTTGGAGCATTTTGGGTTGACCAAGCGATTATGGAAATCCTTGAGGCTTTTGGGGTTGGGCTATGGCTCTTTTAAATATGGAAGGGCCGCAAATGACTGATGTTCAAGGGTTCTAGTTCCTTGATTTCGTCAAGAGAGGGTAGCCGGTATGTTCCAGGTCCTATTTTACTGTCAATGACATAAGGACCTAACCAGTTTGCTACGAACTTGTCCCTTAAATGGGGCGACAAATTAGAGTTCTACTGGTTCTCTTTCAAGACCAAGTCACCAACCTGAAAGTCCTACAGGTGAACTTTCATGTTGTATGCTTTCTTAAGTCGCTCTTGATAGATATGTAAATGCTCAAGGGTGTTAACACGTCGTTCATCAAGCAACGTAAGCTAGTCTAACTGGGCCTTCCATGTAGTGTCATCGTCGATGAACTCGTGCATTGATATGCGTAGGGAAGGAATTTCCAGCTCGAGAGGCATGACTACCTCGGAGCCATACACCAGCGAAAATAGAGTTGCCACAATGGGTGTTCAAATGCTAGTACAATAGGCCCACAGGGCAAGTGGGATTTGAATGTGCCAATCCTTATGGTTATCTATGACTATATTTTTGAGGATGGTGACTAGTGTTTTGTTTGACGCCTTTGCTTGCCCATTTGCCTACAGATAATAGGGTGTCAAAAAACTATGCTAAATTTTGTACTTTGTGGTCAAAGCACGCACATATTTGTTCTTAAATGACATCCCATTATCCGAGATTATCTTGGATGGAATACCAAAATGACATATGATGTTATGCAAAATGAACTCCATAATGCAGGGTCTAGTGATAGAGGTTAGCGGAACCGCTTCCACCCACTTGGTGAAGTAATTTGTGGCTGTTATGATAAACATGTGACAGACGGATGATGTAGGGGAGATATTTTCGATGAGATCTAAGCCCCACTGCAAAAATGGCCAAGCCGACTAGATCGACTGCAAGGCCTGGGAAGGTACATGTGTCAAATTGGCATGATGTTGACACTTCATGCACTTCTTGACATATGTGCAACAATATTGCTCTAAATATGGCCAATAATAGCCTATGTGAAGAATGCACTTTGCGATGGCCATCCCGCTGAAGTGGTCACCGCATGTACCGTCGTGTGCTTGGGTTATTGCCCAAGCGGACTCTTGCTAGTCCAAGCAACGAA
The DNA here is from genome assembly GCA_028583015.1 of Wollemia nobilis. Taxonomy (NCBI): domain Eukaryota; kingdom Viridiplantae; phylum Streptophyta; class Pinopsida; order Araucariales; family Araucariaceae; genus Wollemia; species Wollemia nobilis. The sequence goes on from JAQPPZ010003374.1 coordinate 17,650,115, forward strand.
GGAGAATCCATTCGTAGCTCTGACAGTACAAAATGTCTCCTAACAAGACATGCTTTGCCGATTTCTATTTGAATGATCATTGTGGGCATGTGTCAATCCAAGCGGGAGGTTACCTAACTTGAGGTAGTCCCTAATGGGTGTATACCAATCTTGCTGATCAAAAATCTCGGCAGTCTAAACGACCAATCCCTCTTGAAGTTTATCCCTAGAAAAAGCTAAGCAAGAAATAACTTGCAAGAATAGTGTTGTATTGCTATTAATGGGAGTAGGGGAGAACAAGGAGCCCCAGTTGGCATGATTCAAACAATCGTGGATTCGAGAGAACCTATCTATGGACGGCTCAATCTAGATCAAGTGGATTCCTAGTATTAAATCAGAGCTTGCTCTCTCCATCACTAATTGCGATAATGTTTTGACTTGAATGGTTGCCATTTCACCAGAAATGTCTTATGATATTAAGGACCCCAAGGAGGCCATAGTGTCCACAAAATTATTCGATGATCAAGGGAGTGCCTCGATGTCGTACCATTCAAGCTTTTCCAGGAATTTTTCCACTAGGGCTTTGTAGGCTTGCGGAACTAGGCATTTGCATTGGAATACCCCTTTGACTTGGTTGAGGATTAACAACAAATCACCAAAGATTTTCAATCATTTAATGTTCATGGTGATTTTTGTCCAAAGACTTATGATCAATGCTTCATACTCTGCATTGTTGTTGGTACATGGGAAATTTAATTTAAATGACAGGGGCATTGGAGCACCCTACGGTGTGAAGAATACTATTCCTGTTCCACCACCTTGCTCACATTTAGAACCATAAAAAAAAAGGGTTATGTCGGCCTGTGACTTAGGCTTGTTAGAATATGGTGATTCTGAGACATGGAAGACCCCATCATCGGGTAGTTCTATGACCAGAGGCTGATCGTCTTTGAGAGGAGCCTCTACTAGTTGATTGGCTATGACCTTTTATGGATTTCTATACGATAAACTCTATGTCAAATTTTGTCAACAACATGATCCATTTCACCATGCGGCTACTATGATAAGTACGACTCATCATGTACCGCAATGGATTCTCCTTAGACACAACATACGTCTTGTTGCTCAGCATGTAATGGCACAACTTTTTGGTAACAAACACCATTGCCAAGTAGAGCTTTTCAACGTACGCATAGTTAAGCTCATAACTGACCAGGGTGTGGCTAAGATAGTAAGTAGCCTATTCTTTGTGAAGTTTGTTCTTTTGGGCTAACATGGCTCCCAGTGCCACCTCAGTAGCTAAGATGTATAAGCAAAATGACACTCCTGGTCTAGGTGGTGCCAATACTGGTGATGAAGCCAAGTAATGTTTAATGTCGTCAAATGCTGACTGGCACTCATCATCCTAGTGAAATGCTACCCCCTTGTGCAACAACTTGTTCATTAGTTGGCACTTGTCAGATAGCTGTGCTATGAAGCGCTTGATCGACGTGACCTTTCCTTGCAGGCTTTTGAGCTACTTGATGGTAGTTGGGGGAAGCATTTCAAGGATTGCCTTGAATTTGTTTGGGTCCACCTCGATACCTCATTTTGAGACTATGAAACCCAAGAGTTTTCCATATGTGATGCCAAAAATGCACTTCTTGGGATTCAGTATGACTCTATGCTCCATGAGGCAATCGAGGATCTTGCTTAAGTCACCGAGATGATCTAGGTGCAAAAGAGATTTGGCCAAAAAATCATCCATGTAATCTTCCAAAGTCTTGTGCATGTAATCATGGAAGATGTATGTCATAGCACATTGGTAGGTGGTGCCAGCGTTCTTAAGGCCAAAAGGCATGACCTTATAACAAAATTTTCCTCAAGGTATTGTGAATGCCATTTTTAGCTAGTCCTTAGGATTGATACAAATCTGATTGTATCTCGAGAAACCATCCATGAGGGAAAGCATTTCATGACCCACTATAGCATCTACCAATGCGTCAATGCTCAGAATGAGAAAATCATCCTTGGGACTCGCTTTGTTTAGATCTCAAAAATCAATGCATATGTGAATCCTCCCGTCAGGCTTCTTGATGGGCACCATGTTGGACAGCCATGGTGGATAATCCATGCAGATGACAAACCGTACATCCAACAACTTTTGCAATTCATATTTGACCATTAAAGCCACTATTGGGTGCATCTTGCATAGTTTTTGCTTAACTGGCTTGACTGTCGAATCAAACGTTAGATTATGCGTGACTCGTTGTGGGTCTAGTCCCGACATGTCTTTGTATGACCATGCAAAAACCTCCTTCTTCTCTTTGATAAGGGCAATGTTGTCGGCTCGCTCTTCGAGGGATAGACTAACCCTTAGCTTGATAATCTATGGATTCATTAGGTCTGAGCCGATGTCTACGTTAGTCGTCTCCTCGATTGACATGTGGGATCTGTCCTCCAACTGATGTGGAGTTGGGATCAAGTGGATATCATTTGCTGAGTTTAGATCATCGTTAGGAACCTTGGGCTCCTCTTCAGCATGGAAGATATCTTGAGTTGGCCCAGGGGTAAAATGAAGCATTTCACCAAAAGTCCAGTACTCGGATGGGGATGGAGGGGAATTGATGTGATCCTAGTCTATGGCATCTATGTCGAGAGACAATGACTGTGTTGGATCAGCCAAATTGCGGATGGGGGTGGTTAAGTCAATGGAGATCATGTGGATGGAATGATTTTGGTCTCCATTATTGCAGGTGTGGGTGCTCGGACATCTTGGATGCTCTCTATGCTCTAGATCTGGATCTAGAGGGATGAGCACGAATGGATCGACCCTATGTGTAGATAAGAAGAAAAGGTATGCCCTCGGCACTGATGGAACTATAGGGTCTCTGGGTGGAAGGTATGCTTTGTATGACCAAATTAGTAGATCCAACACTTGGTCCCACCATGTTGGGTCTACGTACAACTCATGCCCAAGACTTATGTTTAATTGTTTGAACATGTCGTTAATCTCCAAGGGGTATGGTCACCGCATTTGCCGCATGTGAATAAGATATGCCATCTTAGTTTCATCTTCATAATCACTATCAGAGATCCAAAGGCCTTCGTTGGCTCTGACTACTTGTGTCATTAAAGGGTCACCTTGCTCAAGCAAACTGATCTGGCCCCATTGGGGTTGTTCCACTCTCTGCGGTGGGGCTTGATTTCCTTGGAGTGGTGCCTGCTCGATTGGAGCCTCTAAAGGAAACATTGTTAAGAGTTTTTCTTGATGATAATCATGGGGATCACCTGTGAGTGATTGCTATCTGATTCAAAGGGGTTTCATGGTGCTATCTCATATTTCGATTCATCCTTTGAGGACCTTTCTTGCCATCGTCTAGACTCTCCTTAAAAATGAGCTCTCGAGCTCTCTCCTCTCTCAAGTGAAGGGAAGGGATTGCTATGGCCAACAAGGTTGATTGCCATTAATGGGAGATAATCCCTCAATGTATATGTGGTATTAGGGTTGGCATATGGATTTGATGCCAATCCCCCCTTGTTGCCTATCCCTAGGCCTTGCATGTCCTCTACCAAGATGTCCAAGGGCAGGGGGTGGTTGAACCCTATTCCTGAATTGTCATACGACATGTGGTATCTTGGTTGGCAAAGAACACGTATCCCCTGCTCATATTTGCCTAACCCATATCCATGCCAATTGCATTGGCCAAGGTATCTCAGAGCAAAGTCTGGGTTAGACAAATAATTGACATTTTCAGAAAAAGGCTCTTCATCCTCGTCCTCTTGCATGCGTGGTGCAACGCCATGATCAAGGCCCCCATACAAAAAATTTGTTTGGTTCGATGGGTAGCCTAGGTGTTGTGGCTAATCCACAACACACCCCAAAATTTGGGACCCACCTTTTTGCATGTTTTCAAAGAAGATCTCAGTGACCCAGATGCTAAAAATCAGGAAAAAGGGGCAAAATTGCACAAGGATAAAAAGTGTCACGATATCGCGACATGTCATGCCATCGCTGTCGAAAAATGAAAATTGTTGCGATATTGCGACATGTCGCACCATCGCTGCCAAAAAATGAAAAATATCATGATTCACGACGTGTTGCACTGTCACGGCTGAAAATGAAAAAGTGTCACGATTTCATGACGTGTTGCGCGGTCACTGGCAGAAAATGAAAAGCGTCATGATTTCACGACGTGTTGCACGGTCGCTGGCAGAAAAGGAAAAGTGTCGTGATATTGTGACATGTTGCTCTGTCACGGTCCAGAGAGGAGAGAGAAAGGCAGAATGGAAAATTGTCATGAAATCGCTACATGTCACAAAATCACGGGTCAAAATAGTCAAATAGGGCAAGGCACGAAAAAACGTCATGATATTGCGACAGAAAACGACAAAGAGGAACAAAGCAAAAAAATGTCGCGATATCGCGACAGAAAGCAGCAAAGGGGCATGAAGCAGAAAAGCATTGCGATATCACGACAGGTCACATTTTCATGGCTCCCAGTGGCAAAGTGGAACAGAAAGCAAAATATGTCACGATTTCATGACATGTCACATTTTCGCGACCAAATACAGCATAAGCAGCTCGAAAGAGAAAAGCATCGCGATTTCACGACAAAAAGCAGCTAGATGGTACGGACTAGAAAAGTGTCACAATTTCACGATAGGAAGTCACAATACAGCTCCGAATGAAAAGGCATAGCGATTTCACGATAGAAAAATAGCAGTGTATGAAATTAAAAGTTGTCACGATATCGCGACATGTCGTGTTTTTGCGGCCAGGTATAGGGAAACACTCGAAGCAGAAAAAATGTCACGATTTCACGACAGGTTGCGACCGAAGGTGTACAGAGATAAAAAGCATTGTGATTTCGTGACATGTCACGTTTTTGCTGTGCATGAAGATAGAAAGGCTACTGACAGAAAAATGTCGCGATATCGTGACATGTCGCGTTTTTGCTGTGCGGGCAGAGGAACAGAGTTACATGCTATTTTTTGTCATGATTTTCATGGGGCCATTACAGAAGATGAAAAAAAGTGCAGAACATGTGGCATACATGTATAAGGGTTACAGAAACATTACATTCATAGAATATTATCAAATGTTTCAGCATTAAACATAAATTCAAAAGCAATTCGAAAGATGGGAATATGAAATGAAGCAATCAGGAAGGTGAAGCGAAGCAATCTGGAAGATGAAACGAAGCATCATAGGCCGAAACAAAGACCATTGCCAGGATTTAAAAGTAGAAACACAGGACAGATATGGGGTCGGAAACCGCTGTGAGCAGAGTTGCAGTGCTAAGGGCCAGAGGGTCATTCTGGGCTTGTTTGAGGCAATTTTCCTTCCTTTTGCTAGTTTTGAGAAAACCAGATGTTCTGCTATTGTAATAGGATTTATATTTAATGCAGAGTGTTCAAAAATTTGCATCTTGTTGGCAAGAAAGAAGGAGTTATTTTCTGCATGCATGTTTTAATGTTTATCTTTCCCCTTTTCAGATTTCTAAGCTTATAGGTGAAGTTGAATGCAAGTTATCTTGGTTGCTTCATGCAAATGTCTAAATTTGAAAGATCACAATAAAACCCCAGAGACCAGCACTTAACTTATTTGGATTGTGCATGTTTTGTAGGTTCAATAGGTTAGGTTGCATGCATGGAAATCTCACATATTCAGTTTTTCCAGGACGGGATAGCATCAAACTGGATGCAATTTTAATTTCTTTTCTTTTACATTTTATTTTCTTTTTTTTGCATTTTATTTTCCAGAAGTTCCAATTTTATTTTCAAGCATTAAAATAAAATAAAAATTAAAAAACTTCAAAATCCATAAATAATTCCATTCATGTTATGACATTTCATTAAATTTTATTTTGAAGTTGCAGCATGGTCATATAGAGACCAAATCACATTTACTTTATCGGGGTTCAATGAACAATCATTAAATTTCACAGTAAAATAAACCACAGTGCCCCTTGTTTTCAGTTACTTGCAACCACTAAGGTGTTCCAAGCATTTTAATTAAATATCTTTATTTGAGATTATTAATACACATATGCAGAATGCTAACATAACAGGAACCTTGGAGAAGTTTCTCGTTTAATTTATTTGCAAGCAGAGGATTTAGAACCCAAATCCTATCGAAGAGTGTGTTTTCACAATCGGGTGAAAATACCACTCAACAAATTGGCGCTAGAAGGAGGGCCTGAAGCGGGTTTTTTTTTTATCATGATTTTAGATGCTACGGGTTTATAATTATTTAAGAGCCTTACATTGCTAAATATTTCAAGTCCATTTTATTAGCATATACGACCTCTAACACCACTCAACGGATTGGTGCTAGGAGGGCTGAACAAGTTTATTTTAGTGTTATTTAAATTTAAATTTTTTATGCTTTAGTCCTCTAACACTTAGCGGATTGTAAAAGGACGGCCTGAATTTATTTACTTGTTCTATTTTAATTCAGGTATGCTGTATATTATTTTAACACTTTTATGATTGTTCATACAGAAATATGTGATTTGATTTAATTTTAAAAAGTTTGGTCTCATGCAATTACTTGAAATTTGATTTTAATAAGTACATCTCTTGGTTGATGCTAACTTGATTTTTTTTTTTACCTTGTAGGTTGAATGTTCAACAGATTTGGTTCTAAAGTTACATTTTAAGTGTCATTAATGGCAACACTTGAGGAGCAAATGATATCCCTGAAATCTGAAATAGTGTCTCTAAGAGAAAGAATGGTATTAATGATAGAGGATCATTATGAGGGTTTGTCTATACCTGTGGTACCCTATCAAATTCCTACAATGTTATTGGATTTTTTACGGTGTTTTAATCAAGAGGTGCCACTAGGATACTTGCAAAAACTGCATGTCTACAAGGATACATTATGTAAATTCCAAATTTTCTATGAGGAGGTAGCTTGTAAGTTATTTGCATACATTTTGGATGATAGACCATTCTTTTGGTATAGCCAACTACCCATGGAGGTTAGGACTTCTTGGATACAATTAGAAGCAGCCTATCTTTATCATTTTGGTAATCAGGCTGACTTAGAAATATTGAAAAATCAGTTTACCTCCATATGTAAAGAACCTAATGAATCCTTGAGTCAATTCAATGGAAGATTTTAGGAGTTGCACTCCCAAATGTGGGAAAATTTTAACACATTGGAAGAGGAAGCCATGGAAGTATACCTAGGAGCCATACACCCCACACTTGCTTCACTCATTGAGGAAAAACTGAGTGGTTTGTCCCTAGAGAAAATCCATGAGGTCTTAGAAGAAATAGAACGACAAGGTCTTGAAGAAGAAAAGGCACATGTTCACATGAGAGATTGTTCTTTTGATGCCAACCTGCACCAACCATCAAACATAGCACCCTCCACTCCAATGATATATAAGGTAGATGATCAAGGGGATGAATTTGAATATCCAAATCTTACAACCACCTTAGATGTAGTTCATGAGGAGGTGCAAATTGCTAAGACAACATCCACTAGTGAGGATCATGTAGAAATACATGATTATATAGATGAAGGGGTTCTAAATTCAACAATGTTTGATATATGTGATAAGACAGAACCTACCATAGAATTGAATGAAGTGGTTGAAAATGAAATTGGGAGAAAACCAATAAATGAATTTGAAGACATGATGGAATCTCACCACTTGTTCTTGGAAGATACTATTGATGAGATGGTAAAATTAAAAATCAAGAAATTCTTCACCCTCCAAATTATGATAAAATTGAATCATGGGTTACTAATTTGTACGATGATAGCCTTACAAATTTGAATTCAAGAAACGACCCACTTTTGGAAATAATTGAACTATCTAAGGAAGGTGAAGATGAATTTGATGAGAAACATATTGATGATTTGGAAGATGTTGAAGAAGTAGTTGAACGTCACCACTTGATTTTGAAAGATGATTATTATGATGCTTGGAAGAAGTGGGAAGACTACACTCACTCCAAAACTACTAATGAAACTTGTGTGCCAATTGATATGTAGGATGACATAATCACCTACTCAAAGGAAGATATTACAACTCCTGTACAATTTGAGGATGTTTTGGAAGAGGTTTTCAAATCTCATCAAATTTTGGAAGATTATAATGATCTTATTGCCAAGGACAAAGAAGAAAAAGAATTTACGAATGAATCAAAAGATCATGTCACAAACATCATGGAATTTCATTCTATGGATTTGGATGATGATTTTTACAATGGTTGGGGGAGATATGATGATGCATTCTTTTCTCACATCTCTATAGTTGAAACTCATATTTCACTTGATATGCAGGATGTTGAACCTTCTACATCATATGAAGATCTCATATTTACAAGATTTGAGAAGGTTGCAAAATTCGACCATGTTGAACATAAATTCATTAAATATGTGGATACAAGTTTGCATGATGGTTTTGAGGATTCAAGTGAAGAGGTACCATGGATAGTGAACAAAGAATTGGAACCAAATGACAAAGAGATTGATCAATTGGAAGCAACTCAAAAGAGGGATCATCAAGATGAGTCATGGGACATACACTTTGACCAAGAATGTTTGAAGATTGAAAAGGATGACCATGTTTTGAATTTAAATAATGTTTATGGTGAAATGTCATTAAAGGTAAATGAAAAACAAGGTATAATTTTTAATCACACCTTTAAGAACATTTTTTTAATGAATGGAAAAGAAGTTGATGCACTTGAATTGCTAAATAAAATTCATCAACAATTAATAATTGAATCTAGGATAAAAAATTTTAATGATCCTAATTTAGTAAATATCCTAGATGCTTGTAAATTGTTACACAAATTTGATTGGCCTACAAATTTGGAAAATGATTTGGCTTTGAAATTTGTAGAAATAGGCTACTACTTACATAATTGCATATTTGAAAAGGATAGCCTAATTCTAAATCATGGAGGGAATTATGAAGTTTACATTTTAAAGAATAGACATGATAAAATTGAAAATCATTTATTGTCTAATCATTCTAGTAATTTGATGCTCACCTATGGGAGTATTATTGGAACTGAATCAAATTGGCATGGTGAGCATGGCAAGTGGAAATTTGTTGCAATGTTTGGTCTTGTCTTGTTTTTGTTGGATTCCCACAACATTTGGCATGCATATCATGTTATATTTTTGTTGAAATGTTCTAACCATGTTTGGGATCCAGGAAAGTGATAATCCAAGCTTTGCATCATCTTGTATTATAGTGTACATTTGTATATAGATTTTGGTTTTTGGGTTTTGGTTTGTGTTTTCAAGATCATTTTTAAGTTACTTTGGGTTTGGTTTTGGTTTGTGTTTTCAAATTTTCATTTTTGGGATTGCAGTTTGGTTTTGGATTGAATAAGTTTTAATTTAAAGTTGTGTGTTTATTTGACATGTTTTGCTTGTCTATATATAAAAAAAAAAAATAATAAAAACAATAAAAAAAATGATGAAAAGGTTGTCTTGAGATGCTAACTTATGTTCTAGATCGGGGAAATATGGAACATTGGAATTGTGTTGTAGAAGCTCCACAAGTAACACAAACATTTTAAGTAATATCATTTGAAACTTGTGATGCATGAAGTAGTCAATTTTATATTGCAAAATTTCATCTGCAATTCAAAAGACAATGCATTCATATTACATCTCACTTTGCACATGCATGCCATCTTAGTTGCAAATACATTTTCAAATACAAATCATTAAAGTGTGTCAAATCCTCTTAAGGTTATGCTATAACATAAATAAGAAGAAGATCCTAAGGTTGGGAAATGAGTCTTGAGATATCTAGAACCAAGCACATTTTATACACATTAAAAAGGATCTTGAGCAAAATGATCAAAACCTTGCTTGGAAGAAAAGGTTGGGCGAAAGAAGTATTTCATGTCTATCCTATTTATGTAGCATGATCCTTAAAACAGTGGTTTTGACCACTTCCATTAAGCTTAAAACCTAAAATCAAAGTAGTAAGGATAGGGCTAAATCCTCATCAAACTTAGGTTGAAGATCCAACTCCCCAAAGCTTTGGTTTGACCTACATGGAGTAGTAAGGATAGGGCATAAATTCTCATCTCACTTAGGTTGAGAATCTGATTCCCCAAAGCTCCTGTGTCTCATTTCATAATAAATATTGGATTGGAAGGATCGTACTACTTGTCCTCTGCAAAGGATGGGTAGTCATCCCCAAGGTCTAAGCAATAAAATTAATATTTTCCATTTTTATCCAAAGCTTGGATTGGAAGGATCGTACTACATGTCCCTAGCGAGGATGGGTAGTCATCCCTAAGGTTCAAGAAGTAAAAAATGAATTTTTCTCATCTCATATTTATATTGGATTGGAAGGATCGTACTACTTGTCCTCTGCAAAGGATGGGTAGTCATACCCAAGGTCCAGAGAAATGAGGATAAGTCTTGGATTATGGGGTTAGGTATGCCCATGCATGGCAACATGTCTTGTTTAAAAAATAAGACCACTGTTTGCCCAAGGGTTAGACTAGCATGACTATTTCTTCCATAATTGGTTAAATCATTTTTCTCAAAGTGAGGTAATGAATTCCAAATCAGAATAGTAAGGATAGGGTTAAAATCCCATCTCGATTAGGTTGGGAGTCTGATTCCCCAAAGTTCTGATTTCACATCCAATTGCACATGGGTTCAAGATAGTAGGGACTCATAACCAACTTTGGGATCTAATAAAGCAATTCATTATACATATAGTTGATCCTAAGAGGGTTTGATAATCTTGAATGTTTGTGTATGATACTAGAAGAAAGACTATGCCTTTTATAAAAGCAAATCTCTTAGCATATTTATTAGGTTACACAAATCATTCACCATCTCACATTACACACGATGGAATGTTGATAAATTTCAGACGATAGGGAAGGAAGCACATTACACACACCGAGCTAATACTTGATGATTCTGATGATTCATATATTTCTGATCTATGGGCATTTGTTCATATTTATTATGTGCTAACACATGTTTTTGAGTTTATATACTTCCAGATAGGGTTCTCAAGAAAATGCTCAAGAGCATTTGACAGCAGAGTCACCATTTGTTGTGGCTGATCCACAACACACCCCAAAATTGGGGACCCACATTTTTGCATGTTTTCAAAGAAGATCTCAGTGACCCAGATGCTAAAAATCATGAAAAAGGGGCAAAATTGCACAAAGATAAAAAATGTCATGATATCACGACATGTCGCACCATCGCTGCCAAAAAATGAAAATTGTCGCGATATCACGACATGTCAAGCCATCGCTACTAGAAAATGAAAAGTGTCACGATTTCACGACGTGTTGCGCTATCGCAGCCGAAAATGAAAAAGTGTCACAATTTCACGACGTGTTGCGTGGTCGCTGGTAGAAAATGAAAAGCATTGCGATTTTGCGACGTGTTGCACGGTTGCTGGCAGAAAAGGAAAAGTGTCGCGATATCTAGACATGTTGCTCTGTCACAGTCCAGAGAGGAGAGAGAAAGGTAGAATGGAAAATTGTCATGAAATCGCTACATGTCACAAAATCATGGGTCAAAATAGTCAAACAGGGCAAGGCATGAAAAAACATCGTGATATCGTGACAAAAAACGGCAAAGAGGCACGAAGCGAAAAAATGTCGTGATATCGCAACAGAAAGCAGCAAAGGGGCATGAAGCAGAAAAGCGTCGTGATATCGCGACAGGTCACATTTTTGTGGCTCCTAGCGGCAAAGTGGTATGGAAAGCAAAATATGTTGCGATTTCGTGACATGTCACGTTTTCACGGCCAAATATAGCATAAGCAGCCCGAAAGAGAAAAGCGTCGCGATTTCACGACAGAAAGCAGCTAGATGGTATGGACTGGAAAAGTGTCATGATTTCACGACAGGAAGCTGCAAGACAGCTCCAAACGAAAAGGTGTAGCTATTTCACGACAGACAAAAAGCAAAGTGTACGAAATGAAAAGTTGTCGCAATATCGTGACATGTCACGTTTTTGCGGCCAGGTACAGGGAAACACTCGAAGCAAAAAAAATGTCGCTATTTCACGATAGGTTGCGGCTGAAGGCATACAAAGATAAAAAGCGTCACGATTTTGCGACATCTCATGTTTTCGCTATGCATGAAGACAAAAAGGCTAAATGTCGCGATATCGCGACATGTCGCGTTTTCACTATGCGGGCAGAGGAACAGAGTTACATGCTATTTTTTGTCGTGATTTTCATGGGGCCATTACAGAAGATGTAGAAAAGTGCAGAACACATGGCATACATGTATAAGGGTTACAAAAACATTACATTCATAGAATATTATCAAACATTTCAGCATTAAACATAAATTCAAAAGCAATTCGAAAGATGGGAATATGAAACGAAGCAATCGGGAAGGTGAAGCAAAGCGATCTGGAAGATGAAACAGAGCATCATAGGTCGAAACAGAGAGCATTGCTAGGATTTAAAAGCAAAAACATAGGACAGATACGGGGTCAGAAACCGTTGCGAGTAGAGTTGCAGTGCTAAGGGCTAGAGGGTCATTTTGGGCCTATTTGAGGTAGTTTTTCTTCCTTTTGCTAGTTTTGAGAAAACCAGATGTTTTGCTATTGTAACAGGATTTATATTTAATGCAGAGTGTTCAGAAATTTACATCTTGTTGGCAAGAAAGAAGGAGTTATTTTCTACATGCATGTTTTAATGTTTATCTTTCCCCTTTTCAGATTTCTAGGATTATAGGTGAAGTTGAATGCAAGTTCTCTTGGTTGCTTCATGCGAATGTCTAAATCTAAAAGATGACAATAAAACCCCAGAGACCAGCACTTAACTTATTTGTATTGTGTGTGTTTTGCAGGTTCAATAAGTTAGGTTGCATGCATGGAAACCTCACATCTTCGGTTTTGCCAGGACGGGATAGCATCAAACTGGATGCAATTTTAATTTTTTTTCTTTTACATTTTATTTTCTTTTTGCTGCATTTTATTTTCCAGAAGTTCCAATTTTATTTTCAAGCATTAAAATAAAATAAAAATTAAAAAACTTCAAAATCCATAAATAATTCCATTCATGTTATGGCATTTCATTAAATTTTATTTTGAAGTTGCAGCATGGTCATATAGAGACCAAATCACATTTACTTTATCAGGGTTCAATGAACAATCATTAAATTTCACAATAAAATAAACCACAGTGCCCCTTGTTTTCAGTTACTTGCAACCACTAAGGTGTTCCAAGCATTTTAATTAAATATCTTTATTTGAGATTATTAATACACATATGTAGAATGCTAACATAACAGGAATCTTGGAGAAGTTACTCGTTTAATTTCTTTGCAAGCAAAAGATTTAGAACCCAAATCCTATCAGAGAGTGTGTTTTCACAATCGAGTGAAAATACCACTCAACACTAGGGGAAAAATAGTGCCAATGGGGAGTCGAGGTGTCCCCATGTCCTACATGGACTCTAGTGCGGGTGTTTCTATAATATTCCACACCAGATACTCCCCCAGGCCCGTGTTGGCCATTTCAATGTTGATCGTTGGTGATTGAGGGGGAGGGAATGGAAGTTCTCCTTGAGTCCAGTCCATGTCGGGTGGACTAGGAGCCTCTAATTCCATTCAGCTAGGCATTTCCTCCGTAGAGATAGTTGATACTGATGGTAGTGTCTCTTCCAAATGTTTTGCCTCTTCTAGGGGTTTCTTCCCTTTGTCCTTCTATTTTGTCCCCATAGATGGTGTCGTTGGTGGAGGACCAAACGATGAAGATGAACCTGGCTAGGGCTTTGGAGAACTTGCTAACGGGGATGCCTACGGAATCGGACCTTGTTTAGATGGATTTAATTGAAAATCCAAATGCATCAATGGCAGGGTCAATTGCAGCATTAGCTGCACTGCATTACAATATTTGAAGGGTTCTAAGTCCACCGGGACTACATGCACCTCCCCTTCAAATGTATACTTTAAACATTGGTGAGCTATCAAAGGGACACACTTCATGTCCCTAATCCATGGCCGACCCAACAAGATGTTGTAGGCCATATCACCCTCCAATATGTGGCACAATGTAGGTATGGTATTTTGTCCCACTTGGATTGGTAGGACTATTGTGCCAACTGTCAAGCAGATTGCATCATTGAATGCTCGCAAAGTGTAGGTGGAAGCTATGATGTGAGATGTGGGCAACTTTAGATGCTTTAGGGCTGTAGTTGTGATGATATTACTAGATGAGCCAGTGTCTATCAACACCCTCTTGTATGGGATCCCGTTGACCCATGCGATAATGTGTAGGGGTGGATCCACCATGTCATCAGTCACTAATCTCAATTCATCTTATCGAAATGTGATGACCAGCTCGATGCATCGCTTGACATGCCCCACGAAGTTTTTGAAAGAATTTGTCTCGTGGGGCTGCAACTCGATGGCTTCCAATATCTCCATTAGAGCTTCTCGATGGGGTGTAGATTGTTGTATAAGCTCGTATATAGAGAGCCTAGCCGATGTGGTCCTCAAAATCTGAGTGAGTTTGGTCCAAAGTGTGGCCACTGGTCTAGGTAGAGGAGGTTGTGCAAGGTGCTATTGTGGTTGGGATGTTTTTGGCACCTCTCCTGCAGCTGTCGTAGGAGTATTCATGCTTGGATACCTCCTATTTCAAGTCACTATACTGATAATCCCTACATACCCCTACATGGGGAAATTCTGTGTGACCTCGTTAACTTGTAGGGTCTTTGCCTGCGGAGCATGAGCATGCAAGGGGTCTTTGAAGACCTCCATTTTTTGATTGATTGGTACGATGGGATTGTACACCGCCAGTGTCTTGTTATCAATTAGGTCTTGCACCAAGCCCTTAAATTTCCAACAGGCATTCAGGTCATGTCCCTATCGCCTATGGAACCTGTAGTACAAGTCCTCTCTATACCCCTTAGGCTTGGGTGCATTGGGATCTATAGTATGAATCTCTGGTAGGTTGATCAGGTTTGCCACTAATAAGCGGTCAAACAAGGAGTCCCTAGTCTCTATGTAAGGTGTGTATTTTTTCCTAGGGTGACACTGTTGATTTTGCTCTTGCCTCTAATTTTCTCTGTCATAGTTGTTGGGAGGCACTGCCTAATAATTAGCCTTTTGAGGCTGAGTTGCTTGCACAGGATTAGGGATGTTGATTGCAACTTGGTTAACCGCAATGAGTTTTTGTTGCGTGGTCCCGATTTTAGTGTTTTTAGTCCACTCTTTTTTCTTAGGTTTGGCTATCTCACCATCCTGTATTTTGATCTCTTCAATAATCCTGGCTTGTGCTAGAGCTTCTTCTGAGGTGCCATATTTCTATAGCTACAATAGCACAGAGATCGATCTCAAACAAATTTTTGAGAACATCTAAGTGAGGTCGGACATAGGAGGGAGGTAGGGCAACTTTGAAATCAAAGTCCTCCATCGATTCTCGTAGGCCACCATGGTCTCTTCCTCATACTGCCTGAGGCTGGCTAAGTCACTTAGTGACACCTTCTTCTTGGTATTGAAGGCAAAGCATTCGAGGAACGCATCCACTAACTGATCTAAGTTTTTGATGCTGTGCTTTGGTAATTGGGTAAAACAGTCTAAAGCAGGGCATGCGAATGTGGTTATGAATGTTCTTAATAACAAAGAATCATTGTCCTGAATGCCAAAGCATTGGCTCAGGAATCTCGTCACATGCTCTTGGGCATCTTCCTCACCTCTAAAGGTTGACAAATAAGGTAGCTTAAAGTGTTCAGGGTAAGGAGATGCTGGCACTGACGGATGCATAGGATGACTATGGAGCTAGTGTCAAGTGGGTTTTTGAGGCCCAAAATTTTTGGTTTCCATAGACTCCAAATGCTCTAGCAACACTTTATATGCATCTGAGGATTTAATCTCTTCCTATTTGGTTTGCTCCCATTGCGGGTTGTGGGAGACTTGAGGCCTATGAAGGGGTGGCCGGATGGCAACCCCTCCACCTAGGTAGGGCATTTCAACCTGCTCATATTCTTGCTCATATTCCTTGTAATCTTCCTAAGGAGTCTCTGGGTGAGACCTATGACCTAGGGTGGGTCCTCATGAAGGATACCCATCATTGTTTCAGGGAGTGGCCTCCCGCTCAGGTCTAGGAGGTCTCAGAGGTGGCACTTGGTAAGGTCACGGGGACCTATCTTGCACCAAGGGATTGCACCTCTCATATGGCTTCGCTCTTTGGGTGCACAGGGTTGGAAACCTCTCAAGCATTGGGTTATGTAGCAGCTCATCTGTTTTGCACCTAATGAACTCTTTGCTAAGGCGATATAAATCCTCTAGCTACTGATGGTATTTCTCAAGCTGCGTGATCTGTGCTTGGCAGGTGGCATGTCTGGCGACTTCCAGGTCAATTTGTTCTGCCATATTGAGACTAGGAGGCATAGATGCCTCTCCTATGCACTTACCTCGGTTGTGATGATCCAAGATCTCAATAGGTCACTTCCCTCTATCGAGGTTGGCAAAATTTACTTGAGGCTCTAGCCTCAGTGGGTGATCATGGTATCTAGCTGGTGCGGGGGTGCATGGCCTCCACACTGTAAATTGATCTTGAGGAATGTAATCATATTCCTCGTGCTCCATTCCATATGTGTGAAAGGGGTGGGTAGAGTTAGCTTGTCCGATTTGAAGAGCCTTGTGCTCTAGATTTTTTCTATTGGTTCTAACAGTGATGGGGGGTAAAGGAGGGATGCCATAATCATGTGGCCTCTCCTCATGGACACTATGTCACTCTAGCACTTCATTGCATGGTGGCCACTCATATCGAGCTTCTAAGGGAGCCTTCTTATCTAAGTTGAGTGCCATGTGTAAGGAATCCTCATGAAAGGGGCTATGATGAATGGGCGTGTCCATCAAAGGGGTGCCTATATAGTCCCATTATGAAATGGGATGATGCAGACTCTCTCATGGGTTAGGCCACCAAGGCGGTATGACCAAGTCCTTGGTGCTGTAGTGGAGGCAACTTGTGCCCCCTTGTACACTCTTCGTAGTGTCTGCCCGTGATTGGGCTTGGCTACGAGTGAACACCATGATGGTAACTCTTTACAAGCTATGTAGTTTTTTATCATTTTTATGATTTTTTATGCTACACTAAATAGAAAAGATGATACACACACACAAGCAGTGATTATCTCGTTTAAAGATTGAACATGTGTCCTAGACCTAGTTTAGTGTGTTTTGATTTTTGTTTTGTTTTTGTTTTTGGTTTTGAAGGTTTTAAAGAATGTTTAAATGCAAAATGATGTCTCTTATGGCTCCCAAAATTGGTTGCCCCTTCGATATACCATTTCCAGGCCGATATACCAACCTCTCTATATACCCGTCCTTACGTGAGGGAAACTATAGGTACGTGAGAGCAGATGGTACGTGGAACATAGGCGGTATGGAAGGGGGATCACCCTATTTATGACACCTACCATAGAAGAATTATCCTCATGCACTGGGAATCACCCCAAATACACTCGGTCAACTTTCGTCAGGATTTACGTCTAGCAACAGTTGTAATAAGGGTAATGGATGCAAAAAATCAAGCCAAGGTGGTGATGAAATCCATCGTTGGTCTTGATCAAGGGCTGGGGTTTTACAACCAGTGCCTTGGTTTTTAATTTGCCACGTGGTGTGTGGGGTTCTTTTTATTTTGCAAAAGGAAACAAGCAAATGACAAAAGGAAAACTTTCCCTAACCAAAAAAATAATCCAAAAACATAAACACTAAAAATAGCAAATGATAGAGAAATTGTAGAATCCTTACCTCTTCTCTACCCAGACCTTTTGATCCTGAGTATTTGTCCTGAAAATGTGCAAAGAGCTATTCATACCTGGGTCAAATGAATAATAGAACTAGATTTTTCACAGGGTGGGGTGTATTCCCATTCGTCCCTGGATGAGACGAATTACAGTTTTGTGTTTGCCACAGACTGGAATGAACAACAGTCCTGCGTTCCAAAAAAAAGAGATACCTACAAGCAAGGAAAATTTTGATCAGATTTCTGATCCAAAAAAGTAGAGGACAGAGTCCCACCATGATCGCCACTGAAATACCGAGGATACAGAAACAAAAAAGGAAAAACTCCAAGCACGATGCAAAAATAGAATTAAACTCAACGCTAAATCCTATGAATTAAAAATGCATGAAACAGAGAAAGCATGAATTGAAACCCAAATGAGATAACAACCCTTCTATTTTATTTATGTATTTTGCAATTTGGTTACAATTTGCATCCTCCCTTTTCAGAGGTGAGGAGCGTTAAATTCATCTCTTGGTTGCATCCATGGATAGCCTTCCTTCTTTTGCGTGCCCACATGTAAGATGGGTGGACCAAAATGTCGCCACCGCTTATGTCTATGAATTTTGATTCCTAGATACTCCTTCGATATCCTGGTCCTATGTTCAAAGAAACAAAAGATAGTCAATAGCACCTACAGATAAAACAAAGCATGCAATCCCCAAGCCTACGATAAATGAATGATAAAAATGAATTAAACCATGACTAAAATGAATCCAAATGCTCTAAAAATTTGATAGGGGCATCAAGACATCACCATGAGGGCACTGCAAAAATAACAGTCAAGAAATTGCTCATTGATTTGAATTCGTTCTGGGGCGGGACGAATTCACCTACAACAAAATGCTGAAAAGGTACTGTCCCAAATGTCCTATCTAGGAAGCTCCAAAATATCTACAAATTTGGGGTTATCTAATTGGAAGCATTTTGGGAAGACCTAGATGGTCGGATTTTCCCAATTTGACCTCCATCAATGGGAGTCTAGTGATGCTACCTGCATGTTAGTAAGAGCGAACGAATATAGAAACATGATCAAAATTGTTCAAAATGAGACAAGATTTAAATGACAACCTATCTAAGCATCATAGAATTGAATGCAAAAAATGAAAATGATAGAAAGAAAAATATGTTACATATTTCCAATCACTCCTAAAATGGACAATTAGGCCTGTAGCAGTGCGAGGGCGCCCGAGTGGGCCGCCCACCATTTGGGGCCTGATTTCGACACCAATCCACTTGGGATGGGTCCAAAATATCTTACAAGGTGTTGTCGACAAATTGGGTGGTATATTGTGGTCAATTTTTGGGTTTTAGGTTCAATATTCATCCTTCCAATAGTCACCCTATGACCTCCTCTCTAAAAGAGATCAAGGATGTGAAAGGACAAATCACACAAGGATGTATAGGGAAATAAAATGGTAGCACTTCGTTGCTCAAAATTGCTCTTACTCTCCATTCATTTGGGGTGAGAAAACCCACCAATTTATAGACCTGGAGGTCTCTTAGGATGAGCATGCAGGGGTGCCACTTGGCAGCCATGCCCTTCCAGGGGAGGGAAGATTCATCCCTAATTAGGGGCTTCATGACTGCCCCTGTAACAACCTCTAACACTCAAAAACATTCACCCATGCTCCCATGAAATGAAGGAGGCGTTAAGTGGCGGATCCAAGCTGCCATTTGTCAAGATTTGAATTTTGCCCGTCAAACCTGCAATTTGCCCCACCCTGGAGCGAATTATGAATTCATCCCTAAGAGGAGCGAATCCCATTTTGAATTCGTCCCTGGGTGGAATGGACATTGAGCAAAGTGCCTGAAGGTGCCAAAATGATTTTTGACCTTCCAAAACTGCTGTGAGAGTGGTTAGGACCACTGTTTAACCTCTAGGGGCTATGTGTGCCAATGTGATCAGTGTTTGTAGTCACATAATCGGATTGGTGCTATTTTGGTGTCTACAGTCTGCCACATCTTCTTCATACTGCTTATGTCCATGATGTTTAGATGTTAAACACCTATCTCTATGTTGGGTCGTATGGTAGGTATGTGTGTCTATATACTCAGGGTGCAACTTGAGCTATGAAGCCACTCCTCTATCAATGTGC
The DNA here is from genome assembly GCA_028583015.1 of Wollemia nobilis. NCBI lineage: Eukaryota > Viridiplantae > Streptophyta > Pinopsida > Araucariales > Araucariaceae > Wollemia > Wollemia nobilis. The sequence continues at coordinate 17,669,951 of JAQPPZ010003374.1, forward strand.
TCCTTAGTATCACTACAATGAAGCTATGAAGCCACTCCTCTATCAATGCATCCTTCTAATCAAGGATGCATTGCTCATACATGCGTTTTTCATATAAGCATTATCTTATGAACCTTTACCTCTAAGTGTATTCATTTTTTAGTCATTTTCCCTCTATGCAAACATCCTCCAATTGGTCTTGGAGGATTTGATATCTCTTATATAACACCATTCTATGATATATATCTATGTGATCAGCTGTATGAGGCCTCTAGTGTGTGTGCTCTGTTCGAGAAACTTTGTGGGTGTTTCCCCTAATAGACTGATTTACCACGCTCTTACCCTTGTCTAGGAAGACAACATTCATAATCGACTGTCACCTATACTCTATGCCTAAATGGAACATAAGGGTATGCATATCACAAGAATGTTTGAAGCACTATCTAGGTTCTCTGATGGTCCTAATGGTGCTTCTACTACACCCACTCATAGATTGAGAGAGCATAGGCGAAGGCTTATAACCTAGCTATCCTAGGACTCTGTCTAGACCATCTAACTAACTACTATGCCATGGATCATGAGGTGGCATGCATTTAGCTCCCACTTTAGACATGTCTATGGTGAACTTACAAGATTCACTTTTGTAGGGATTTTGCATGGGCCTACGCTCGAAAGTGAACCTATCTACTTACCCCTGAATGAGTGGGTCTCGATCCTGTCTATACTTAGATGTTGGGGGCCTTGAGCCTCCCTTAGATATAGGTTGAAGGGGTACCAATATGATGACATACTCCTCAATAGATCCCATGGATGCACGTAGAGTGCAATCAAGATAAATGCTACCATGTTTGGGACCCCATGCTAGGAATCCCCATGTTTTAATCTATGTCTCGAGGAGTGTCTAGCACTTCCTCTAATCGAGGTATTCTCAATAGGATCCTCATGCATAGAATTATTCCCTCTAATACTCGCTAGATGATGTTCAGGAGGATTATGTGGTTGAAGGATTTCTTCATTGTGTTGTGCAATGGGTGGAGCTTCGGCTTCGATCTCGAGTATATGCCTGGATTGACCTCTCTGTGTTCACACCATTATATTATATTTTATGTAAATTTTAAGGCAAGCAAAGTAAACAATGATGATTATATTCTTTTAAATTTTGCTTGTGAACCCTAAACTATTTGATTTGTTTTTCAATTTTGTTTTATCATAAAGTAACTCTCATCACGTTTTCAAAATGTTGATGATATACTCAATTATTTAAGGGTTTTCACCTGTATAATCACAGCTCAAAAACCTAACTATGAACTCCAGGCCACGTTATCCCACCTATATTATATGGTAATGAAACCCACACATGGTCAGAGAGCACATGTCCTCTCGATCCTCACCTAGTTCACCCATAGTCAGTGATATACATCTTCGAAGAGAAATATGTGCATATTTTCTATGGGTTATGAAGGTTCTTGGATCCAATATTGTTTTAGTAACAAAAGGATCGAGGGAGTTGTGCCAATGGGTGGAAATCACTACCACCATCATTGAACCCTACTAGTGGTTGGATGTGACTTCCAATTCACTAGCATTTACAATGTGTCATGGTGTTTGTGGTTCTTTTTACTTTGCATGAAATGGAAATGCATAAAACAACACTAAAATGATTCTACATGCTTTCAAAAGAATGTTTTACTTTCAAAGAAATGCACGACTATGTTAAATGACTTTCATAGAGTGCAATTCTACCTATGAAGGAATGACCACTAATTGGGCCTCAACCATGCAAAATCTAAAACATAGAATGGCCTAGACCGCTGGAGACTAGGGTAGACTACAGTCCGAGATTTGCTATTCCTAGCAACGACTAGTAGAAAACTAAAAAAAAAGCATCTAGGATTTCCATTTTTACTTTTCGCTATGTTTTCTAATTATCTAATATTTTTCTACATTATGGAAAATAAAAACATAGAAAAATAGAAAAAACACAAGAAAATAAATCCTACCTCAAATCCAAGTCTGATGGAGTTCTAGATGTCTACTGTGTGTTCCATTCTTTGCTGATCGTGTCTGTCAGGTGCGGCTGCAACTATTACCCATAGGTGTCAACCACGGTTACAACTGTTAACCATGATTAAGACCTATAATTATAAAATAGATTAAGTTAATATTTAGGTCATATGAATTGTGAAGTTCCACCATGATCATCTTTTGTGGGAACCAAGGAAGCATACACCTAATGCTAATAATGACTAAAATCATGCAAAAAGCATAAAGATAGAATGAATTTGAATATAACCAAAATAAGTGTTTCTTTATTAATTTCCAATGAAATTTAATTACAAATTCATCCCTCTTAGGGATACCCAATGTGATACAATTATTACAATAATAAAAATCCCCACACAAAGGTAGGTGTAGTCCAAAGACTTCCTAGACTGTCACAAACTACTCCAAGGCAAATGAAATTTTCTTCTCCATGATTAGAGGTATTTGCTATGTTGAATGACATGACCCTATTAATCCTTTATTCAAGAAACAACAAGAAACAATTAGAGACAAATGAGGCCTCTCTTGATGAGGCTTTTGATCCAAATATTGCATGAAAATACTATAAGAAACATGAAATCAAGAAAGCATATAAAGATATGAATCTATGCTAAAACATGATAAATTTACCATTAAGAATGTGAGAGAAACATAGATCTAGTTAGAAAACCTCATAATTAAACATTAAGAGCATATTTGTATGGAAATAATAGCACCTAATATAGAATTTATTAATACTAGAAAATAAATGGAAACTAACCTAAATCAGTGATTCTAATAAATCTAATTAATAGAAGGAAATTTAATCTACAATAAATCTATCTAACTAAGCAAATGGAAATGCAAGCCTATTACTAAACCAACTAGATTGAGGATTAAACCTTGATCGCAGGTATGTCAAGCGGTTGGCACTGTTAGCTGCAGTTGATAGTCATAGTTGAGGTGTGAATGTTTTTGCTCTCCAATAAAGGTTTGATTCCTCAATTCAATCCAATGAATTGATGATCAAGGGTCGTTATGATGTCTAACAAATTTTGTGGTTGAATTTTTCATATTGATGATGAAACTGGCTCAATTGTGTTTCTTGATTCTTCCTTGACCTCCATAACCTCCTTGATTCCAAGTACCATTTGATCTCCAATTGGGTAGCAAAAGGTATTCCTATTAATGCATGCAAGTGAGTATGCAATTTGACAGGGCTTCATCACTTCTCAATTCAAGATTCATCTCTCTATTTCCCAATTATGAAGGGGTTCTTATAGCACCTAGGAAGGCTATTTCCTAGCTTCATAGGAAAATGAAGATCAAGAAAGGGCAGTTGGAGAGTTTGAGGGAAGCTTATAGATATTTTCGTCCCTAAACCACTTTGATCTACAACCAATTGGCCATTATAACCGATTTGGGGTTGACCAAGGTCCAACTAATTTTGATGGCTAGCCACAGCTCTAAGGCGTGATCAGATCTGTTAACAGCAGGTTTTAGCCACAACCAATGTTGGTTAGGCCAAAATGGCTAAATGAGTGGGTAGAACCATTGTTATACCTTGGTATTTGTCCAAGTTCTTCCATATGGTCTTCTAGCATGTCTCATATGAGTAGTCACCTTGATATGACACGTTTTAGGTGTCTACACCGAAGAATCTAAATTATTGACAAAATTGAATGACTTGGTCAGTCTGGCCAATTCTCAACTTACCTAAGCTACCAAGGTCATATTTGAAATTACCAAGATGAAGGTGGGTGCCCTTTTTGTTGAAGTAAACCAGCATACTGTGTCCTCCTAGACCACATCGACTCAAAGCAGGATGATCCCAAGTGGTCCATTCCCCTTTGAGATGAGACTTTCCATGCCAGCCTTGAACATGGAGTTGAATCACATTGCGGAGGTGAGTTAGAATAGTGAATATGAAATCTAGGATCATCCTATTACCTTGGGATAATCTCTTGGTTGGTTTCCATATCAACTATGCTTCCCCATTTTTCTAGTTTATTTTATCTCTCTAAGGCTATTTTATTACAACCTCTCTCATCTTAAGACTTGTTTCTTTTTAACCTTTGCGTAGGTTTCCCCTTGCGCATCCCCTTTTGGTTTCCACTTGCATTGTAAAAGGTTTGGGGTCCCTTTCAAAACCCCTTCCTTCAAATTATAGATGCATATACCAAATGCTTTCAAATAAAAAATATATTTTTTAAGTTATGGTTCAATAACATGATCATTATTTTTTATCATCACTTGTTACATTAAATATGTTTGAAAGGGGAGAGGTGCATATTTGACTTTAAAATTATGGTAAAGGTCGTAGTCCTAATCACTATTAGGTTTATATTAATATTTTAACTAGTTTTTGATGTGTGTTAGTGTGTGAGATTATAGAAATATATATGATTGATGTTATATTAAAATATTTTTTATTCAATTGTATTTTATTTTTAAAAATATATTATATCTTTTATATATTAAATTATAATAATTATTTTACACTATTTTTAACATTTTTGTTTTGAATCTATGTTAATATAAAAACATGTATTTATTATTGATTAAATTATCACAAATATTTATTTAATTTATTGAAGTATTTCAATAAACAAACATAACATCCATAAGAGTTTTTATTGAGATGCTTTAGTAAAATATCTTTTCATTTAGAAGATCCAAATTCAAACCACTTTATATAAAACTATCACCATTTCAAAAATAAAATACCCATACATTACCTAAAAATTTAATTTAATAGAAATATTAAGAAATATAAATTCAAACTATAAAATAAATGCATATAACCTTATTATGTAAACCATAAAGCAAATGTACCTAACCTTACTATATTGTTTTCAAAAAATATAAGCCTGCCTTTACCCAAAAGAAAAAAAACCATAAAACCTTAACACCCTAAGAAATTTGAATTTTATAAGCAAATTAAATTATACTTACTATTCTTTGTATTGAAGAAGTATGGTGACTAATGCTAGTTTTTAATGTAATTAAGTTTTAAAAATATATAAACTAAAAAAAGTTCTATAATGTTTGATATGTAATATTTTTTTTATTAAATGTTATATTTGACATTTATTTTATTATAAATAAAAATAAATTAATTTTATTTTTATCATTCCTCAACAATAAATTTTAATAATAATTATTAAAAAATATTTAATTTTTATGATTGAAAGTTTTATGTTTTTATGTACTAATAATAATCAATAAAGATTATATATACACACTATGAAGCAATAAAAATATATAGAGAATTTATAATTACTTTTTTTTTAAACTGGTAATAGTATCAAGTAGTGTTATCATTATAATTCTTATGTTGTTTCGGTAAACATCATTAAATTGGACATGCCCCAGAGATAGGAACTCAGGTACAAAGCAAATTACTATTTTTATCAAATTGAACATGCCCATTAAACTTAAAACTCTTCTTAATAAATACTATAATCTTATCAATCCACTAACAATAACAATAAAGAACAATGCAATTATATATACAAATAATTCCCAATGGATCTGCTCCAACAAAAAAAAAAATGGAAGTAAGATTCTCGGCTACCTAAGAATAAAAGTAAAAAATAAAAACTAAAAATCACGGATACTTGTCTACCTAAATACAACCTAATACCCATCCCTTTCGTGTATCGCGAATATATTAAGCTTTTTAAAATTGTTTAATTGATTGCAATAAATACCAGTGGAATATTCTGTTGGCTTCTGCAGTGTCTTCCGTAAGTGGTCGGCTTTGTGAAGTTTTCGTTTTACAGTGCAGGTATTTCACACCCTCGCATATATTTCTCGTTGAAAAATGAAACATGCAGGGATTTTAATGGAAAGACAAAAATCTAGTGGTGTATCTATTTGTTTTGTTTCTGTTACATGTTAGACCTTTCGACATACACTTAACCTACTATTTTGGGTTTCACTGAGTATCTAAACAACACGACTATGATTAGGATATAGATCAACACGAAAAAGACATAAACACAACATCGAAGGAACAGGAATTATTTGTATTTTGTGTTGTTCGCTATTTATTTTTGTTTTCCCGTTAATTTAAAAGTTGACTTCAGATGGTTAAGGAATCTGTAATTGTTGATGGCAATCACTGGTTGATTCTTCTAGATATTCCTCTGAGATAAATCATCGAGCCATTGGCACTCAGAACGATCCTAAAGACAGTCAAGTCAACTTATTAAACCTGCAGTAGGTAGGTTATATTGCAATCGGATTCCATTTTCATTACACCTACTTCTCTTATGATGTCAGCCATTGTGCATCGTTCTCATCCGTGAGAAAATCTGATTTCCGAAAAGCTAGCGTAAAACTCACGAAACTTTGAATGCAAAAAATAATTATCCATTCCCAATCGGCCATATCGTAAAAACGCCCCCATAACGCGGTGAAAAAGAATCGTCCTATGCGTTCACGTGAATTGAACCCTACCGTGGCGCTTAGCTAAGTTGATACGAGTCGGTAATTTACGGTAATTGACGGAGATATTCACATATAGATGATGTGGGTAGAAATGCTCGTGAAGAGTGAACAAAATTCAATATGTCATGGGCAGTCTATTTAATGGGCTGGCCCTTAAGGTTTTTAAAAAAAATTTCCTTTATGCGAGTTCTTCAGTTTTTGGAAAAAATATTTTTAAATTTAAAATGAGATTTAATTTTTTTTAAATATTTTTATTAAAAACTTGAAGATAATATCTCGAAGAACACTGATAAATGTGAAAGACAAATAATCTATATTATGTATAAACCATATTCATTGTCTCCCCGGTTTACCCTGCAGTCAGTTCAAAAGTTAAAGTGGAATAACTCTTTAAATATTTTTTAAAAATAAAAAATATATATTATATATAATTGTTATATTGATTGTTGTATTTTTAAACTTGCAAGCATAATAATTGTTAATACGGAGTCAAAGCATAATAATTGTTAATACGGAGTCAAAGCATAATAATTGTTAATACGGAGTCATGATATGAAATCAAACCCTAAGAAAGGTTACAGTTACAGAATCCATGATTTTTTTTGTGTAACAGTACATTTATATCGTTTTGAGTATCCTTAAAATACTGGTTTGTGCAGTCTCCCATCACCAAATACATATGAAATATTAGTCTTGGGCGACCAGATAACTGTCCAATAGTCAATGCACGCGATAGATTAATTCAAAATGTAGAAACAAATATTTTTATTTATTTGCGATTGTAAGGCATTGACAAACACGATATACACAGATGGGAAATACCCGTCAAATCCTAGGAAAATGATGTTTTTGGCATCTTTGTAAAGAAAAGTCTGAATTGAACAAGTTTAGTTTAATTAGTTTAGAAAGGGGTAGGTGACAAATTGAGTGAGCTTGGTAGTCAATCAACGAGAGTCCATTAGAGGGGATGTCAATCGCATGGCATCTCATCCGGAAAAGTGGAAAAGTCAGCCTAATTGCCGTAGCCCCTACGTACATATTTTTCAATTTCAATTCCCACTTACATTCAAGTGACGGACATAAACCTAGAGAAGAGAGGTTTATATTAGAAGACCCAAAATTGACAGGTTTACAAATATAGTGTAATGCCCATAAAAGTTTACATTGAACGGATAGGTAGAGTGAGATAAAGTTACGGGAGAGGGATTCACAAATGTATTCTATAATTTCTATGAGTCTCGAAAATATTCCTTACATAATCCTTTTGAGTCATAATTTTGTATTACATTTCATCTTTATTAGTGTGTATATTTAAATTTATAAATATATTGTGTATGTTATATAAATTATAGCCTATTTTTTTTATTTATAAGGAAATTTGTAACTTTATGAATGTGTTGTCTCTATAAACCCTAAGTTTTTTGGGTAAAGAACAGTCAACAGGACCTACGACCCTATAGGGCATCTAACTAGGGTAGTCAGCCGACATTCACTCGGCCGCTACCATTTAGCTTCAAGGCATCAAACTAGGGTAGCCAATTGACAGTCACTCGACCACTACCATTTAGCCTATCCCGTGCTGGGTATGCAGTGGTTTGAACCTTAGACCTTCCCAAAGAGAGGCCAATGTTCTACCTGCTACACCATCCTTGGAACAAAATTGTTTAGGGTAAACACAAAATTTTAGAGGGACATGGAACCCTATCAACAAGGTGAATGTAGAGGAATGGAGCCTTGTCAAGCTCTACCAGCACATAGGACATTCCCAGCTACACCATATATGTACAGTATGGAGGTAGGGAGACATACTTTGAAACATACCATATATCTGCAGTATGGAGGTAGGGAGACGTACTTTGAAACATCAAAAATTTATATAGTTTATAAGCTCTTCATTTTTTAGTAACAAGTAAAATTTATTAGAGATAATACAACTTATTTTTTAAATATATGCATATTAAGATATATTTCATTATAGTAGAAGTTAAAATATATCAATAAAATTTCAATTATTTCATTTTAAAAAATGGGTAAAGAAATTATATGTATAGAACTAAATGACAAAGGTTATTATTTTTTTGAATCAACCATTACAAAAAACAAAGAAGGATACAAAAGATGAGGAAGTACAATATGAAATTTTAATTTTTGAAGGAATTAAAGATGCAAAGAAAAATATCAAGGAAAATTTTAAAACAATGGACACATAAGAGGTAAATTTTCATCTTTTTTTTCAAGTACTATAAAGTCATGTCTTTGTAATAGAAATGAAAGTAATGTAGAGGTTATCCATTTTACTTTAGTATTTCAAGAGCAATATAATAAATAAACAAGAGTAGGTAGCAATTTAGGGTTTGTAGAGCAATATAACAAGTAATTATTATGGAAGAATGTCCTTATACTTTAGGGTTTCAAGAAAAACATAAAGAAAAAAGTGATTTGGGATTATTCCTTGCATGATAGATCCTTTCAAGAAAGATAAACCTATAAATGATAAGTCTCACCATGAATAACATTAAAAATAAAAGATATTGATGAATTTTGAAGTGTTGGTGGGAATGAAAAAGGAGGAAAAGACCCAAGAAGCATAAACAAAGAGAAAAGGTTATGTAGGAGCATCAAGGGTCTAATAGTTGGAGTAAATTGTTCACATAACCTCCCTTGAATGCAATGAAAAGAAGGTAAAATATTGTTAAACAAAGAAATGATATACATGAGAATACAAGAATGGAAACTATGGGAAGAGGGAAGAGAAGTCGACATAAGGTAAACTAGTAGGCAAGAGAAAGAAGAGGAAAGGTGAAAATAAAATAGAAGTAGATAGAGAAAATGAAGATGGATTCCAAGGGTCTTGAGAAGAGAAGGAGGAAGTCATCTGAGAATGACAAAGAAGAGAAGGATGGGAAAAGAAGATAATTATAAGAGAGGTTAGAGAGGAGGATGACTAAGTTTGGATGTTGAGATAAATGGCTCTCTACAATTAATATTCCAAAATAACTTTATATATCATTCCATTATATTAACATATTAATAAAATAAATATATTTGAAATTCCTATTACCTTGTACTATGGGTGAATGTTGAATATTTGGATTGGTAGAGTCATGAATTAGAAAATACTACACTAGAATAAAACCAACTAGTCAACCACTATTTTGTGATGTTACTAAACCAATGAGTGTTGTTTCATAATGATTATCTCATGTAACGAAAGCTATCATCATATATAATTGCTATCATAGGATTTGGTCATATTGTTATGAGATCATCATTTCAAGGAGCATCACCTTACCATCCTAAGATTTTTGTTCAAATAAATGAGCATACCATTCAATTGAATGATTCTATATGAACCATACAACGATTGTGGGAGTTATCGTACGATTGAACAATGGCCATACAAGGATGAAACTACCATACAACTGTACAAAACCATACAATAAAGTTGTCATACAATAAATAAGGTCATACATTAAAAATATCTTATCATACGATTGAATGATGCATGTTGTCATACAATAAATATAATCATATGATAGGGAGGATATTGTCATAATTACATGTGTGATTATCATGCATCATGAGGATAGATACTTTATCATATAGTGTAAGTTTGAGGCTTGAGGAACTCAATGATTACATCATAAGGATGGAGAAATAATCTGATTTTGAAAGAATAGAAGACTTAAAAAAGGTAAAATTTACTTCTATGTGTCCTTGTGGTGAGACCATGTTAAAACTAGGGTTATGCATAGTGGTGAATATTCGTAAATTGGGTAAATATTAGGATTTCCAAAATTAAAAATTGACGAATATGAGGACCCTCAATGTCGGTCCATTCGCCTAAAATTTTCAAGACCATTTTTTTCTTAGGGTCAATTTGGCACAATATATATCCAAACATAGATATATTTGTACTCGTTGGAAATATCTTTTCAAGATTGATCTAATGGTGGTGTTTTTATGAAGGTATAATATGATTTAGTAGGTCAAATATGGAACCAAATATGACCTTACAATTTAGGGCTTCAAATACCCCAAATTTTGGTATGAAGATGCTCAATTTTATTTGCTTAGGATTCTCCATGATTCACCTTGATTTTTATTAGGATTCACCATTTTTTTACATGTACATTTTGAGTTCAACCTCTTATGCATAACCTTGGTTCAAACCAAAATATAAATTAAAGAAAAAGAAAATATTAAAACATGGGAGAAAATGGTAACCAAATTGAAGTCCAAATTCCTCCCATTGGATTATCAATTGGGTATTTTTAAGAAATTGCGAAACCTAAGGCTAAAAGATATGAATGTGAGAGATCACATAAAGGAATTCTATAGGCTCACCATTCTATCTTGTTATGTAGATGATGATGAGGAGAAAGTTTTGAAGTACATCAATAGGTTTTGATTGTTCATACAAGATGAAGTTAGCATGATGAGAATGAAGATAGTATAAGAATCCTACCAGTATGCCTTAAATGCAGAGGAGAAGATATTGTGAAGGAAAAAAGTAATCAAAGAGGAAGAGGAAGGTTCTCTTGAGGAAGAGAAAAATCAAATAGTAGTAGAGGGAAGCATATGCAAAAAGAAGAAGTTAGCAAATCTCAAAGTTATTTCAGACAAAGTAGCCAAGAAAATGGTGAATCATCAAGAGGACAAGGTGGATTTGGTAGAGGTAGAGGATGTGGTTTTACTGGTAAGTATTATAGAAACTTGGAAGAATGATGCAGAGCATATGAATATCCTCAATCACAATAGACTAGTGGCATTATAAAGGAAGCCTATAACTAAATTGCACAAGCAGATGAAGAAATTATTGATTCATCAAAAGACATGGAGGAACTAGAATAAGGAGAATATATCATGATAAAGAGAGTGTTGCTAAAGCCAACAAATGAGATACATGATCCTGAGTAAAGAAGGAACCTATTTATAATGATTTCTAAATTAGGAGGAAAATATTGCAAGGTGATTATGGATAGCTAAAGTACAAATAGTTTAGTATCTATAGAGATGGTATAAAATCTTGCATTGAAGAATATTGAACACCCAAATTCATATAGAGTCTCATGGTTGCAAAGCAGACATCAAATTTTTGTGACTGAACAATGTGAGGTAGATTTCTAGATTGGCTCTAATATGGATGAGATATTACGTGATGTTATACCTATGAATGCTTATCATGTCTTGTTGGGTAAACCATGATAATTTTATAGAGAGGAAGTGCACGATGGAAGGGTGAATACCTACACTATTGAGAAGGATGAATAAAGGTATACATTAAGTTCATTGAAGGACAAAGTAAAAAGGGTGTAAAACAATCCTATAGTGTGCTTGCGTACAAAAAGGCTATCCTTGAAGGGAATGAAGAATAATGAAGCATGTTTTGATTTAATCATCAAATCCATAGAAGAAAAAATAGTGGATAATATGGATGAAATACGACATGGATTGAAGGATTTATTGGAATAATATGCTAAGATTATTTCAAAATATGCATTGCCACCCATGAGGAGCATTGGATACCACATAGATTTTAGTCCTATATTGAGCTTACATAATAATCTAAATTACGTGATGACAAAAATGGAGAATAAGGAGGAAAATATAGAAATAAGAAAAATAATAACCATGGGAAAAAGGAAATTGGTCTAGTCACAAATAGTAGTGACGATAAAGATGATGATGTAATGATTTCTATTACATATTATGAGAAATATAAAGAGAAAAATAAGTGGTAAAGAGATAGTAGAGGAAGATGAACCTCATTAGGTCATTGATGATTTTGAGGAAGGCCATATTTCTAGAGTTGAGAGTAACAATAGTACTTCAAAGTTTGAAAGGTACACCAAAGATATTGACTCCAAATTAATGATAAGAATGAAATATAATGGTAATGAATTGGGAAGATATGGGCAAGGTGTGAAAATACCCATAATGCCATAAGTAAGCCCAACGAATAAAGGCCTTGGATACACAATTCAAGCAAGAAATAATGAGACAAAATTTATGAAAAGAGATATTAGTACAAGGGATACAGGTACTAGGATGGTTTGTTCTAGTTAGTGTAAAAAATATGGATACATTGTAACTAGGTGTTGAAACCTAAATCCTTGTGAGATTTGTGGAGGAGTTAAAAAATCCAAAAGAAGGTGTTGACATCAATAGAACATAGCCAACAACATACATGTGGATTGTGGTTGGATGGGAGTGATGGAATGGGATAAAGTGAAATAGATGTTGAGTGCATTCTATAAATGGAGATTTAGTTTTCATAAAAAGGCTAGGACTAGACAACACAGTTGACCTTGTGGTAACAACCAAGCTAAAATGGTAATAGCTTAGAATAATAATTCATGTTCACGAGTTGAAACTCATGGAACATTTCCTCTTACCCAATGAGTATGATGCAGGAGCAACAAACATCAAACAAATATAGAAAACCATTCATGTAATCACTTTTTATATGTAAGGGAAAGAAGGTAAAACATTTGCATAATGAAGATATGACATATGTGAGAAGAAAATATTGAAAGCAATGGGAAGAGGGAAGAGCATTTAGTGAAAGGTGAAGTTTTAGGTAGTATAAATAAGAGGAAAGAAGAAAATAAAATAAGAGAAAATATGAAAAAAGAAGACAAATTCCAAGGGGCTTGAGAAGAGAAGGAAGAGAAGGAGAAAGTTATTTAGGAAAAATAGATAAGAGAAGTTTGAGATAGATATCAGAGACGAAGATGATTAAATTTGGACATTAAGAGGAGGTATTTATATAATTAATCTTGCAAAATAACATTCCATATCATTCCATTGTATTAACATACTAATAAAAGAATTATATTTGAAATTCCCATTACCTTGTACTATGAGTGAAATTCCCATCTAATCCTACAAATATTGAATGACTTTACATAATGAAAAATAAATTCTATCTATCTCCATTATTGTGAAAATAGTGGTTTCATATCACTTACTGAAATTTCACCCACCCTCGCTCAAAAACAAGACAAACACATTAATTCACCAATGGTACAAAAATGAATGGTTTCAAATGAACTTTAAAATCATAACATCATTAAATGTTGTTATTATAAACTTTAATCTGTTGGGTTAGATGAAATTAGGATCCTCATATTTTAGGAGGGTAACTAACCTAACCAACGAAAACTCTACAAATACCATCCAACATAATATATTTCTAAATATGCCATAATTCAAATCTTTAACCTCTAAAAAAGTCAAAACCAAAACTTTAAACTACTTCCATTTAAAAAAATATAAATTAATTGATACTATAAACAAAATGGTACAAACTCTAAATGGTTTAAAAACTTTTTATCTGCTCTTGTTTAAAGAATTAGTTATAATATAGATTCAAGGTGTAGACCAATTGGTTTGACCAAAACCCATAACGAGGTAGAGGTCCAAGGTTCACATCTCAGGATTTGTCTAATTGAACGCTTGTACCTTTCTTAGTGCTTTAAACAACATAAAAGATTTAAAATAATTGCGACATGATGGTTATAAGGGAGGACTAAGCCAAGTATTGTGTGATGGCCATAAAAATGGATAGTATACCCATATATATATATATATATATATATATATATATATATATATATATATTTATATATATATAAATATAAAATTAGTTAATATAATTTTTATGGTTGAAATCTAAATAATTTTATTCTTTGTATGCACTAATAATAATCACATTGTAAGAATAAAGATTATATATAATCACTCTTTGAAGCCATAAAATTATATATTTGATAGTATATTCAAATAATTCTCAATGGATCTACTCAAAATAATGGAAATAAGATTCTCGACTACCTAAGAATAAAAGTAAAAAACAAAAAATAAAAATCATGAATACTTTGTTAGAAATTAAACTAGATTTCACACCTGATAGATATTTGAAATATCTTATCTTCTGGATCCGATCACCGTATTTTAAAGGTGTCCAAAGTTATTACCAGTAGTTGTAGTTATTCGATGATTGGATAGACACCATACTTTTGATTTTAATGTGTGTCAAAAAGTTGGTAAGCTTTTCCCTCCAATACCCAACTATATGTATAAGTCACTGCTATCATTTTATGAGATTAGGGTGAGAGAGAGTAGATGATAGTAGCACAGTGGAAGAGCTTTAATAAGAGCGAGGAGTTGAATTCATAGCCTTTAGAACCTCTAGTTAGTTGTAACCTATAACAATGATATATCTCGTTGTAGATGATATTGAAATACTTTTAGAGTAAGAAGCATATTTTGTAAACTTATTGTGAGGAATTATATAAATGTATTTGCATATTAATGCTTATATGTGTATTTTGGTTTTTTATGAATCTAACTTTAGCAAATTTATGTTTTGTCTTGTTGATGCTCATGTTCCACCCCACTGAGTAATATTGGTTCTATTCCGCTCACATATTAGAGTACATTTAGTGCTAAAAACCCTTGTCACAATCCTCACTAATTTAGTGTTATATTTCGCTCATGCTCCTTCCTACTCATGCTATATCTCGCTAGACTTATGCATTGGGAAGTATGAAACCTTTCTTTCTCTATGGTTTAGAACAAGTCACGATGTAGAACAAACTCGTTCTACCTTGCTCATGATATCTCCCACGGGTGTTATATCCCGCGAGCATAATGCCTTGGTATGTATACCTATGATTTGATATCATGATGTAGAACCTCCATCACCTAAGATGGCATGGCCCATAAAATTTATTTCTTTTATAATATTATGGGTATTGTTTGTGTTGTAACCTATACCGTGTTGTAGCTCACACTGTGTTTTAGCCTGTACTATGTTGCAGCCCACTTTGTGTTGTAGGTCACATGTAAAATTTCAAATTGATATCAAAGCTAGTGTTATTTGTGGAAGATAAGAAGCAATGGCTTCCAATGGTAACTCATTGCAGTTACAGATCCCATGTTTCAATGGCAATAATTGCGATTACTAGAGCATCTAGATGAATATCATGTTTGGATCTTAGGAGCTATGGGACTTGGTGCATAATGGTTACCTTGAACCTGCATATGCAGCAACATTGAGCACTCTCTACCAAGTAGAGTCAAATATATTGAAGAAGAATCAGAAGAAGTATCAGAAGGTATTATTTTACATAATGTAAGCAGTCGAGAAAACTATTTTCCCAAGGATTTTAGTAGCAAATAAATCAAAGGAGGCATGGGAATCTTATCTAACTCCTTCCAAGGCACCAATAAAGTGAAGTTGGTGAGGTTGCAGATGCTAAGAAAGTACTTTGAGAATTTTCAAATGAGGGAATCATATTCCATGAATGTCTTCTTTACTCGGACAATGAGTATCATCAACCATATGAGGTTGAATGGTGAAAATATTGAGAACCAGAGAATTATGGAGAAAATACTAAGAAGCCTACCAACAAGGTTTGAATCAGTGATGATAGCAATTAAAGAATCAAGGGATTTAATAATACTCTTAGTAGATGAGCTCATGGAGTCTCTACAAACACATGAGCAGAGGCTGAGCTGGTCATCTCAGTTCTCATTAGAGCAAGAATTTAATATGCAGGTCTTATTTCAATATAATAGTAGAAGAAAAGAATCCCACTAGAATACCTCAAATTCTCAAGGAGGAAGAGGATAGAATAATAGAGGTAAGAATGGAAGAGGCCATAAGAGATAAGGAAGGTCAAAATCAAATGAGGAAGAGACCAGTTACAACTTCCATCAAGCAGGAGGAAGAGGTAATGATATAAATCAATAAGGAGGATCAAATATGAGGTATGATAAATCAACGATCCAATATTATTATTGCAAGAAATTTAGCCATTTTAGTTATGAATGTAGAAAGAATTTGACCAAAAAAATAAGTAGCAATCCCACCATACAAATGAAAATGAAAATACATGAAGTAAATATGTATGTGGGACTATGATGTTAACTTGTAGAGCTGATGAAGAAAGCCAAAATAATACATGGTATATCGATAGTGGGTGCAATAACCACATGTATGGGAATAGAGAAATGTTCTAATAGTTGGATGAAACCATCAAATCCTTTGCAGGCCTAGATCTCTACTCCTATTCACAAGACCTCTTTATATTCTAGTAGAAACGAAGCTAATGATGTGAAGATGGGAAATACCAATAAGGTACCTATCATAGACAAAGGGAAGATCATAATATTCACAAAGCAAGGTGAAAGAAGGCACATCCTTGATGTGCATTATGTGCCTATGTTGAATATTAATTTGCTAAGCATTAGATAGCTTGTGCAAAAGGGGTACAATATACAATTTAAAAATAGAGCCTATATCATCAGAGACAAAGAGAATGGACTCAAAGAAAATGTGGCTATGACAAAGAACAAGATGTTTCACCTAAAAATTCAAAATAAACTACTGGTTTCATTTAGTACAATTGTAAAATATGCTACATGGTTATGGCATCTTCGATATGATCACTTGAGTTTTAGTGGCCTAAACCTGTTGCACAAGAAACAAATGGTAAAGGGATTACCCCTCATAGAGAAACCTTATAGGGATGCATTCCTTACAAGAAAATCATGGAGATATTCATAGCCATTGGAGTTGTTGCATTCAGATATTTGTGACTTTATGCAAACTAGCTCATTTTCCAACAATAAATAGTTTTTGGCATTCATAGATGATTTTAGTTGGAGGATATTATTATATTCCATCAGATAAAAGTTAGAAGTTTTCAGAAAATTCAAGGAGTTCAAGGCTTTGGTTGAAAAACAAAAGCAGATATTATGTGAAGACTCTAAAAATAGATGGAGGAAGTGAGTACATCTCCAATGAATTCCATAATTTTGCAAAGAAAATAGAATTATAAGGCAGTTTACGACTAGATATACACCATAGAAAAATAATGTTGTAGAGAGGAAGAACAAAAACATAATGGATATGGCATGAAGGATGCTAAAGGAAAAGGGATTGCCACATGAGTTATGTGTAGAAGTTATAATTTGTGTAATTTATCTTCTAAATAGGTGTCACACAAAGAGTGTGAAGGACAAGATTCCTCAAGAAGCATGGAGCAAACCAGAAGCCTAGTATGGCTCATTTAAGATTTTTCAGGTGCATAACATATGCATATATTCCATATGTGAAGAGAAATAAGTTGGATGACAAAGAAAAAAATTACATCTTCATTGATTATAGTGAAGAATCAAAGGCTTATATGTTGTATAAATATGTCACAAAGAAGTTGATTATAAGCTGAGATGTGAAGTTCATGGAAGATGAAGCTTCGAACTAGAAATCCAAGATTGGTCAGCAAGAGCCATCAATTATTGAGTTTAAGTACTTGGATGGAGATAGCGTGCATTCACCAAGTACTTGGATGGAGATAGCGTGCATTCACCTATAGCTTTGAGCAATAGTACTATATCTAGTAGTAGCACTGCATCATCATCGCGGCCACCTCCACTTGTAAGAATGGTATCCAACTTGAAGACACTATCAGAGATAAGGAGTTTGCAAGACATATATGAGGTAACTAGAAATAAAACTGAAGAAGTAAAATATTCTAATTTTACTCTATTTTATTAGTGTGATCCAATTTCATTTGAAGAAACAATTAAAGAGAAAAACTTGGGTGAAAGTTATGGATGATGAGATAGTAGCCATAGAGAATAATATGACCTAGAAGCTAATGGATATTTGAGTAGGCAAGAAGACCATTGGAGTAAAATGGGTATATAAAACTAAGTTTAATGCCTAAGATGATGTTTATAGGCATAAATCCAGACTAGTTTCAAAAGGCTACAAGAAGAAGTCAAGGATTGACTATCATGAGGTATATGCACCTGTAGCGAGACTTGACATAGTCAAAATGATTTTGGCATTGGAATCCTAGAAAGGTTGGAATGTTTTATAGATAAATGTCAAGTTTGCCTTTCTCAATGGAGTGTTGGAAGAATAGGTCTACATAGACGATCCAATTGACTATGAACTAGAATGACAAGAAGACAAGGTCCTAAAATTGAAAGCCTTGTATGGGTTGAAGCAAGCACCCAAGGCTTGGTATAGCCACATTGATGCATATTTTTAGGAGAATGGGTTCATAAAATATGCATAGTATACTTGTATGTAGATGATCTAATCTATACTATTAATAGCAATATGCTATTTGAATAGTTCAAAAATACCATGAAGAAACAGTTTGAGATGACATATTTAGGCTTGATGAAATATTTTCTTGGTATTGAAGTTACCCAATCTGTGGATGGTATCTTCATATCTCAAAGCAAGTATGCAACAAATATCTTGAAGATTTTTATAATGGAGGACAACAAACCAACAATCACACCGGTTGTAATAGGCCTAAATTTGATCAAGAATGATTGCAATAGCAATATTGATCCAAATTTCTACAAAAGGTTAGTTTGAAGTCTCATGTATTTAAAAAAAAATAGACCAAATTTAATGTTTGCTATAAGTTTGATTAGCAAATTTATGGAAGCACAAAAGAACACTCACTTGTGGGCAGGAAAAAGGATTTTATGGTATGTCAATGGAACCAAAAACCATGGAAATTTTTATGCAAGAAAAGACGAGCTTGAACTTGTTGACTACACTAACAACGATTGTGTTGGTAATATAGATGATAGGAAGAGCACTTCTGGTTATACATTCCATCTTGGATTAGGTGCAGTTTCATGGTCATCAAAGAAGCAATCAATTGTTGCATTATCAACTATTGAGGCATAGTATGATACTGCCACTTTAGCCGCATGCCAAGAAGTTTGGCTCAGAAGACTTTTAGGTTAGCTTAATCATCACTAGCATGGGGTAGCAACCATATTTTATAATAAAAATTCAGCCATAGCACTATCAAATGATCCAATGTTTCAAGGCAGGAGCAAAGCACATGAACATCCGCTACCACTTCATCCGTGAGATGGTAAAATTTAATGAAGTTATGTTCTTGTTTTCTAGGTCCAAAGATCAGGTTGTAGATATCTTCACATAACCTTTGAAGAAGGAAGATTTTAAAATATTAAGAGATATGTTCGGTGTCAAAGTCTTTGTGAAATCTAGTTGAAAGGACAATGTTAGAAATTAAACCATATTTCACACCTGATAGATCTTTGGAAAATCTTATATGCCGAATTGATTGTCGTATTTGAAAAGTTTCTGAAGTTATTATCGATAGTCGTAGTTATTCAACGATTGGATAGACATTGTACTTTTGATTTTAATGTGTGTCAGAAAGCTCATAAGATTTTCCCTCCAAGACCCAACTATATATATAAGTCACTGTTATAATTTTATGAGATTAGGATGAGAGAGAAAAAATCAAAATAGCATAGTGGAAGAGTTTTAAGAAGAGCCAAGAGTTGAAACCACAGCCTTTAGAACTTTTGGTTAGTTGTAACTTGCAATAGTGATATATCTCATTGCAAATGAGATTGAAACGCTTCCAGAGTAAGAAACATGTTTTGTAATCTTATTCTCAAGAATATATAAAAGTATTTGTGTATTAATACTTTGTGTATATTTTGGTTGATTATTAATCTAACTTAGCAATTTACCTAACACAATGAAAGTTTAGTAACATCAAGCAAAAGAATTAAAATTCACAAAGAAAGAAATGAAAAAAAAGTGTAACTAGTTACAAATTTCTCTAATATTCGTCCATAAAAATTAATTGAACAATCCATTCTCAACAGGATTTGAAAAAAAATTAATTGGACAATCTATTCTCAACAGGATTTGAAAAAAAAAAAATTGGACAATCCATTCTCAACAGGATTTGAAAAAAAAATAATTGAACAATTTATTCTCAACAGAATTTGAATTGGTCTTCTTATTATCAACTAAAATGCTTTTTTCTTCTTCACAAAGGTTGCATTCCTCGAGTAGAAAATCGAAATTGTCTTTCTCCTCTGTGGGACTCTCTCCTTCTCCCTTTTTGTGTCTCTGTTTAGACGATTTCTATGTGCTTGTGTTTACATTGACCTCAACCATAAACGACAATTGCTACCAACCTCATGTTTGACTGACCTTGGTGAACATGTTGAACATTCAATTTTATTTCCTTGTTACCATTTTTTTGCTGAATTGATTTACAACTGTATATGGATCTACCCTGTCTTACTCCCACAAAACTCATTCTTATCATTTGAAATAATATCCACTTGTAGAGCTTATGAAGAGAGCCAAAATAATACATGGTATATTAATAGTGGGTGCAGTAACCACATGTATGGTAATAGAGAAATGTTCTCATAGTTGGATGAAACCATCAAATCCTCTGCAGGCCTAGATATCTACCCCTATTCACAAGACCTCTTTATATTCTAGTAGAAATGAAGCTAATGATGTGAATATGGGAAATAACAATAAGGTACCTGTCATAGACAAAGGAAAGATCATAATATTCACCAAGCAAGGTGAAAGAAGGCACATCATTGATGTGCATTATGTGCCTGGGTTGAATCATAATTTGCTAAGAATTAGATAGCTTGTGAAAAAGGGGTACAATATGCAATTTAAAAATAGAGCCTATATAATCAGAGACAAAGAGAATGGACTCAAAGAAAATGTGGTTATGAAAAAGAACAAGATGTTTCCCCTACAAATTCAAAATAAACTACTAGTTTCATTTAGTACAATTGTAAAAGATGCTACATGGTTGTGGCATCTTAGATACGGTCACTTGAGTTTTAGTGGCCTAAACCTGCTGCACAAGAAACAAATGGTAAAGGGATTACCCCTCATAGAGCAACCTTATAGGGATGCATTCAAGAAAATCATGGAGATATTCATAGCCATTGGAGTTGTTGCATTCAGATATTTGTGACTTTATGCAAACTAGCTCATTTTCCAACAATAATTAGTTTTTGACATTCATAGATGATTTCAGTTGGAGGATATGATTATATTCCATCAAATAAAAGTTAGAAGTTTTTGGAAAATTTAAGGAGTTCAAAGCTTTGGTTAAAAAACAAAGCAACTATTATGTGAAGACTCTAAAAATAGATGGAGGAAGTGAGTACATCTCCAATGAATTCCATAATTTTTGCAAAGTAAATAGAATTATAAGGCAGTTCACAACTAGATATACACCATAGCAGAACAATGTTGTAGAGAGGAAGAACATAACCATAATGGAGATGGAACGAAGGATTCTAAAGGAAAAGCGATTGCCACATGAGTTCTAGGTAGAATTTGTAATTTGTGTAATTTATCTTCTAAATAGGTGTCACACAAAGAGTGTGAAGGACAAGATTCCTCAAGAAGCATGGAGCAACCAGAAGCCCAATATGGCTCATTTAAGAGTTTTTAGATGCATAACATATGCAGATATTCCAGATGAGAAGAGAAATAAGTTGGATGAAAAAACAAAAAAATGCATCTTCACTGATTATAGTGAAGAATCAAAGGCTTATATGTTGTATAAATATGTCACAAATAAGTTGATTATAACTTGAGATGTGAAGTTCATGGAAGATGAAGCTTGGAATTGGAAATCCAAGATTGGTTAGCAAAAGCCATCAATTATTGAGTTTGAGGACTTGGATGGAGATAGTGTGCATTCACCTATAGCTTCGAGCAATAGTACTATATCTAGTAGTAGCACTGCCTCATCATCACGGTCACCTCCACTTGTAAGAATGATATCCAACTTGAAGACACTATCAAATATAAGGAGTTTGCAAGACATATATGAGGTAACTAGAAATAAAATTGAAGAAGTAAAATATTCTAATTTTACTCTATTTTATTAGTGTGATCCAATTTCATTTGAAGAAGTAATTTAAGAGAAAAACTTGGGTGAAATTTATGGATGATGAGATAGTAGCCATAAAGAAGAATCTCACCTGGGAGCTAATAGATGTTTGAGTAGGCAAGAAGACCGTTGGAGTAAAATGGGTATATAAAACTAAGTTTAATGCCTAAGATGATGTTTATAGGTATAAAGACAAACTAGTTTCAAAAGGCTACAAGAAGAAGTTAATGATTGATTATCATGAGGTATATTCACTTGTAGCGAGACTTGACATAGTCAAAATGATTTTGGCATTGGCAGCCTAGAAAGGTTGGAATGTTTTATAGATAAATGTCAAGTTTGCTTTCCTCAATGGAGTGTTGGAAGAAGAGGTCTACATAGACGAGCCAATCGACTATGAACTAGAAGGACAAGAAGACAAGGTCCTAAAATTGAAGAAAGCCTTGTATGGGTTGAAGCAAGCACTCAGGGCTTGGTATAGCCACATTGATGCATATTTTTAGGAGAATGGGTTCATCAAATATGCATAGTCTGCTTGTATGTAGACGATCTAATCTATACTATTAATAGCAATATGTTGTTTGAACAGTTCAAAAATACCATGAAGAAATAATTTGAGATGACATATTTAGGCTTGATGAAATATTTTCTTGGTATTGAAGTTACCCAATCTACGGATGGTATCTTCATTTCTCAAAGCAAGTATGCAACAAATGTCTTGAAGAGTTTTAGAATGGAGGACAACAAACCAACAATCACACCGGTTGTAATAGGCCTAAATTTGATCAAGAATGATTGCAATAGCAATATTGATCCAACTTTCTACAAAAGGTTAGTTTGAAGTCTCATGTATTTGAAAACAACCAGACCAAATTTAATGTTTAATATAAGTTTGATTAGTAGCTTTATGGAAGCACCAAAGAACACTCACTTGTGGGTAGGCAAAAGGATTTTGTGGTATGTCAATGGAACAAGAAACCATGGAAATTTTTATGCAAGAAAAGACGAGCTTGAACTTGTTGACTACACTAACAACTATTGTGTTGGTAATATAGATGATAGGAAGAGCACTTTCGGTTATACATTCCATCTTGGATCGGGTGCAGTTTCATGATCATCAAAGAAGCAACCAATTGTTGCATTATCAACTATTGAGGCAGAATATGATGCTGCCACTTCAGTCGCATGCCAAGCAGTTTGGCTCAGAAGACTTTTAGGTGAGCTTAATCATCACTAGCATGGGGTAGCAACCATATTTTGTAATAACAATTCGGACATAGCACTATCAAAGGATCCAATTTTTCAAGGCAGGAGCAAGCACATCAACATCCGCTACCACTTCATACGCGAGATGGTAAAATTTAATGAATTTGTGTTATTGTTTTGCAGGTCCAAAGACCAGGTTGTAGATATCTTCACAAAACCTTTGAAGGAGGAATATTTTAAAAGACTAAGAGAAATTCTCGGTGTCAAAGTCTTTGTGAAATCTAGTTTAAAGGAGGATGTTAGAAATTAAACCATATTTCACACTCGATAGATCTTTGGCAAATCTTATATTCCAAATCTAATTGTCGTATTTAAAAAGTGTCTGAAGTTATTACCGATAGTTGCAGTTATTCAACGATTGGATAGAAACTATACTTTTGATTTTAATATGTGTCAGAAAGCTCATAAGCTTTTCCCTCCAAGACCCAACTATATATAAGTCACAGAGATTAGGGTGAGAGAGAACAAATCAAAATAGCGTAGTGGAAGAGTTTTAAAAAGAGCCAAGAGTTGAAACCGCAGCCTTCAGAACTTTTGGTTAGTTGTAACTTGCAATAGTGGTATATCTCGTTGCAAATGAGATTGAAACGCTTCCAGAGTAAGAAACATGTTTTGTAATCTTATTCTCAAGAATATATAAAAGTATTTGCGTATTAATACTGTGTGTATATTTCGGTTGATTATTAATCTAACTTAGCAATTTACCTAACACAATGAAAGAATTAAAATCCACAAAGAAAGAAACGAAAAAAAAGTGTAACCAGTTACAAATTTCTCTAATATTCGTCCAAAAAAATTAATTGAACAATCCATTCTCAACAGGATTTGAAAAAAAATTAATTGGACAATCCATTCTCAACAGGATTTGAAAAAAAAATAATTGGACAATCCATTCTCAACAGGATTTGAAAAAAAATAATTGAACAATTTATTCTCAACAGAATTTGAATTGGTCTTCTTAGTCTCAACTAAAATGCTTTTTTCTTCTTCACAAACGTTGCATTCCTCGAGTAGAAAATCGGAACTGTCTTTCTCCTCTGCGGGACTCTCTCCTTCTCCCTTTTTGTGTCTCTGTTCAGACGATTTCTACGTGCTTGTGTTTACATTGACATCAACCATAAACGGCAATTGCTACTAACCTCACGTTTGACTGACCTTGGTGAACGTGTTG
Source organism: Wollemia nobilis (assembly GCA_028583015.1). Lineage (NCBI taxonomy): Eukaryota > Viridiplantae > Streptophyta > Pinopsida > Araucariales > Araucariaceae > Wollemia > Wollemia nobilis. The sequence goes on from JAQPPZ010003374.1 coordinate 17,694,602, forward strand.
AACATTCAATTTTGTTTCTTTGTTACCATTTTTTTGCTGAATTGATTTACAGCTGTATATGGATCTACCCTGTCTTACTCCCACGAAACTCATTCTTATCATTTGAAATAATATCTAATTTTTGAAGGTTTACTAATAACACAATCACGGAAAACGTCAATCAGAGGAGAGAAAATAATTTATGTCTAGGTCGGGTGACCAGGTTGAGAACTGCTGGTTTTCTGTTTTTATTTCCCTCTCCTTCTGCTGGGCTTTATATCCTCGTCGAAATCTTCCTCAATTAATTATCTTAGGAACAATTTGTAATAAAAACACTATATTGGATTTCCTCCCTCAAAACAACTTAGATAATCCAGAGCAATGGGGGGCATGCGTGCCGTCCTTGCAGTTCTACTTGTGTTCCACATGTTGCTTATTGCTCAAGGCAATACCTCCTTCGTCTTCAATCAGTTCAAGGCCTTGACTGATCTCACTTTGTTCGCGAATGCCTCATTCAGGTCGCCTGCCATATGCCTTACCGATCAATCAGATCCCGTTTTCGGCCGGGTTTTTTATACGCATCCTGTTCGTATGAAAGATAAAGGGTCTATAAATGCAACTTCCTCTTTTAGCACCACTTTTGTCTTCAGCATCGTTCCTCCATCTTCGAATTCCATAAGCGGGCAAGGGCTGGCGTTTATTATGACCCCTCACAAGTCTCCCGTAGGAGTTTTAGCAAGTCAGTTCCTTGGTTTGTTCAATTTTTCGAGCAACGGGCAGCCTTACAATCATCTGCTCGCTGTCGAGTTCGACACTATAATGGACGAGGAATTCGGAGACATCAACAACAATCATGTTGGCGTGGATCTTAACGACCTCACCTCGATAGACTCTATGCGTGCAGGTTATTGGATTGGTATGAACCAGTTCCAAGAATTGCATCTTTTTAGTGGACAGAATATTCAAGCTTGGATAGACTACGATCATCATCAACAGAATTTCAATGTCACCATTGCAGTGGCGGGTTCACCTCGGCCACAAAAACCACTCATATCTATGAAAAATTTGAGTCTGGAGACCATTTTTGAAGAAAATATGTACGTGGGTTTCTCTGCAGCAACTGGGACCGCAGTTGCAAATCATTGCATCCTTGCTTGGAGCTTTGCCACAAATGGCATCGCACCAGTCCTGGATACATATAGTCTCCCTTCACTTGTACGAAAAATTTCGAACTCCAAATCCTCCACAACGCGATTAACAGCGGGTGTCACAGCATCTTCCGTGCTTCTCCTCATGGTCTTTGTCGTAGCAGCTCTTGTGATTTGGAAAAGAAAGAGGGATACGGATTTTGTTGAAGAATGGGAGGTGGCGTATTGGCCTCATAGATTCAACTACAAAGATCTGTATATTGCGACCAGAGGATTTCAGGAAGAACACGTTTTAGGTTGCGGAGGTTTCGGCCGGGTCTACAAAGGAGTTCTTCCATCCAACGGCCTTCAAGTTGCGGTGAAGAGCATTCTCAGAGACACAAACAAAGGGGTGAAGGAATTCATAGCGGAGATCTCAAGTCTCGGCCGTCTCCAACACCGGAATCTCGTGCAAATCAGGGGTTATTGCAGGCGTGGAACGCAGTTGTTCATTGTTTATGATTACATGCAGAATGGAAGCCTGGAAAAAATGATATTCGGGAACACAAGAAGAACTCTTCCATGGTCTCAAAGGTACATAATTCTGAAAGACGTGGCCTCAGGATTGCTGTACCTTCACGAAGAATGGGAGAAGGTAGTGTTGCACAGAGACATCAAATCCAGCAACGTTTTGTTAGACGCGGAGCTTAACGCCAAGCTGGGGGATTTTGGGCTGGCTCGTTTGTATGAGCATAATGAAAATCCACGTACGACTCAAGTTGTGGGTACGCCGGGATACATTCCGCCTGAACTAGTGCTTACGGGGAAGGCCACTCCCCTGTCGGATGTGTTCAGCTTTGGTATTTTGATGTTGGAGGTTGCGTGCGGAAGAAAGCCTGTGGATCCCTCTCTCAATGAGGCGCAAATAATATTGGTCGATTGGGTGCGGGAGCTGCATGCGGAGGGAAAGCTCAAGGATGCCGCAGATCCGAAACTAGGATGTGAATATGTTGAGTATGAGATGGACAGAGTACTAAAATTGGGAATGATGTGCTGTAACGAGGAGGCAGAAGAAAGACTCAGCATCAGATATGTGGTTGAAATACTTGAAAACAAAACTCCCCTTCCGGAGTCTCCATTTCCGTTTTCGATTGAGATGAATGAATCGAGCAATGTGCTGAGCACTTCATTTAATTTCAGTCGCAGTATAGATGGATTCACACAATAGGTTATGCGTTACAAGCTACATCTTCTCTTCTGTGACCAGTTATACCACTATGGCTGTCTTTTGCGAGGGTCGACAATGGATTCACACAATATGTTATCTGTTACAAGTTACATTTTCTCTTCTGTGACCAGTAATACCACTATGGCTGTCTTTTGCGAGGTTAGACATTAGTTTCCGCTGGAATTTGTATATGTCTTTCTAATAGTTGGTTTCAACGTATGTTCTGCACACTATACTGGGCAGCAAAAATTGTTTTTTCCTTCTCGTCTGCTTGATCTTGTCTTTCTACCAATGTATGCACCTTATTTCCATATGATGATGAGGTATATTTATATCTGTAATATTTTTTGCCTATGTGATTGACTGTATTTTTTTTTTCTTTCCTTCTAGTCTGAGGAGGTATATTTATACCTGTAATAATTTTATTTTTATCCATACTATGTGATGGCAGCAGCGAAGTCGCTCTCAGCCGTAGACAGGTGTGTGTGGTCACCACGGGACCCATCTTCCCCTCCCTCTACTGGGGTTTGGGTGGTCACCATGGAACATCTTCTTCTTCTAGGGTGGAACCAGCATTTAGCTGGGATTTTACTTTAATTTTTTGTCCTTTGTGTCACATTTGTTTTTTGTTTTTTTTTTTCATTTTCTGTCGAGCACCTCTCTAAGACTTCTTAACTCTTAGTGGTTTAAGATCAACTACAAAACTATTAGTAAGAGTAGCAAAGACCAGTAGCAATTACTCAATTACTTTCTTATGTCTATGATTTTCTAGGTTTATCATTATAACATGTTTGTTTTTTTAATGATTTTCTAGGTTTATCATTATGACGATTTTTTAAAAGTATTGCAAATTTTATTTCCTGTATTTGAATATAATTTTTATTTTTTGTTTGTACAAATTATCCTTAGACCCGAGTTGACATATTTTGTTATAATAGTCTGAATGATTTGATTAATTAAACAGTTATTAAAAAAAAAAAAAAATTACATTTGATTGAGGTGTGGTATTAATGAATATATAATATCATTATAAATCTTGAGAGTTATATTTTATAATTATTATTTTTTTGTATGTGTAAAGAAGTATCCATAGCTAAGAAATTGATTACAAGGTTTTAAACAATGATATGAAGTATTTAATGTTCATCTAGTCTTGAAAAATCATTTAAGAAGATTGATGATTAAAATGATTTGTAGCTTAGATTTGTGTGAATATATAGATTTAACAATATTGAGGTTTAATGATTTTTTGCTTTGATTTTTTATATATATCTAGATTTATTTTAATAGTAATTACATGGAAGCCCATAGAAGATGCCACTTATGGATAAGATATATGATAACATCCATCTTGGCATTGACTACTATCACATTAGAATTAATATCAATTACTCATAAGAAATGTGTGGACACATTATTCTTATGATAGCTTATCCCATTGTTCATAATGTGAAGGTGCCACTTATGGATAAGATATGTGATGTCATCCATCTTGAAATTCTCTACCATCACATTGGAATTAATGACAATTTCTCATAAGAACTATCTAGCCACAATCTTCTTATAGTAGCTAATCTAATTTTGAAAAAGACTATAGAGTAATTCTAACAATGATAAATTGAAGAGTCTTGTTATGTTATATTTTAATTCCTCTTTGTTAATTGGAAGCCACGTTAATGTGCATTAAGTTTTCTTCTTCTTTATTTTTATATAGAAATTATGAAGGTCTTAAATGTAGTATCTATACATCCTTTAATTGTATGTCCTTTAGCATGTGGAGCATAATTACTAGAAGCATTAATTACATGGAGATGGTTATGGTCATGAATGATGTGAAACTCTTATTGTGATTGTGGTATATCTGATCCCCATTTTGTGAGGCCTTTACATTATGTAAATATGATACTTTATTACTTGGATATTAATTCCAATCCTTCTGTTTTTAATTTTTGATAAATTCATATTAGCCAAAATCTTAAGGGGACAAATAAAATATAAAGGTAAACCATGGTATGGGTTCCTACATCCAGGTTTGAGCACCTAACAACATCAAAAGCACAATAGAATTTCATCTAGTAGGGATAAATAAAACACAAGTGCATGCACAAGGCCACGTAGTGAACCCATCACCAAAAATAAGCATATTGAAGACCACACATAAACCTCCACTACTGAATAACAACATGACGCCATGAAGGAGCAACACAATGAAGAATTGAGAAATATTATGACACTGAGGACACCTGGCTATAAGAATTGGAAGTGAAAAACCACATAAGTGATTTCCTGGTGACCAATATTAAAAACTAAGATATCCCCAATGGCTGTTATGGGGATAAAAAAGTATGTCATCACCAAGACTCTGAAAAATGTACTAACATAAAACTAAATGACTAGAGACTATTGGGTTGCTCCCTCTAAAGGGTAGCATTCACACTATCTACCGAGAAGAGACTATTACACTCTACCAAAATAAAAACTATAAAGGAGAAACCATACTGGGAAAACATCTACTAAGGATATAATTATAAGTGATCCTGCTCCACCTCATGTTGTTATAGGAACCTAATATGAGGTCTAGAATGAGTGTTGTTGGCTTATAATTCCACTTGACCCAAATGCTTCATCAATTGTGCCTGATTATACATCATCGAGCTATGTTGCTCATTTTATTCACCTACAATATTTTGTGACCTATAAATACCATATGATCTATAAGTTGACATCTCATAGATATGCCTATTTAGAGCTATGATTTATTCTTTTAGTACTTTTTATTTATGGGTGCAACCTATTCACTCAACCTACAACTGGTATTTTACAATAGCAAATATGTTAGCTACTAAGATATTAGAGATATCTTCCTGATCAATTTTAAAAATAGATTTGCATCGAGTCTTCCATATATGAAATATGATAGCTACCATGGTAATGGAGAGAAGAAATTTTGATTGGAAATCAAATTGATCACCAATAAGGCTTGATCCTTTGTCATAGGCAGTGGTAAGGGATAAAGAAATTATTGCACTTCAAACCAAATACGATGGGTACGAGCATAGTTCCAAAAAAAATATTGTATTGTCTCTTCCAAATCGTAAAAAAGGGCAACTACATTGCTCTTGGTCCATACATTTTAGCTTGCTTTGATTAGGTAGACCTTGAAGGACTACATTCCAAAGAAGAATCTGGAACTTTCCTTAAATTGGGGTAGATTTGATAAGCTTGAAGGTTCTTGTCCAAGTGGTCCAACTGAGCTCTAAGTTTCATTTTTATTGAGCATATCTAAAAAATATTGAGAGTTCATAGGAAGTATGGATTGGTTCCAAAATGTAAGGACTAGATGCTCAAATTCATGATTGTCAAACTATATCCAATGAGACCAACGAGAATTGGTTTCCAGTGGAGAATATAGAGGTTGGGGCACCTAAGAGGCAATGGAAAGGATCTTCATAATCATTACTTTATTAGTAGGTGAAAACACAATATTTCGGAAGTTGAAAAGAAACACTAAAGCTATGCAATGCAAAATGAAATGTAACGCTTTAATCCTAGAAATTGGAAATGCATGAAATAAGGAAAAGAGACGAATTGAGACGAAATGAAAGAAGTATAGAAAGCACAACCCCTTTTATTTATACTCTCTCAATATCGGTTACAAAGACATCTCCCACATTTTTAGGGGCTAGGAGCGTTAACATGTTTTGGTTACAATAGTGACTAGTGATCCTCCTTCCACGTGCCCACATGTAAAATGGGTGGGCCAAAGTGTTTCCGCCACTAGTGTGAATGAATATTTGATCCTTGCTACTCCTCTTGCATTCAAAGAAACAAAAAAATTGTTAGTAGCACCTATTGCAAAGATGAAACGTTTGTTCTCTAAAAACAATGAAGGATGCATGCATGACACTGAATAAAAGGATAAGTGAATTGAATCAAAATATTCTACAAATTTCACAGAAACAAGGGAACATCACCAGAAGGTCACTGCAAATGAAACAATCGGGGATTTCCTTACTAATTTGAATTCGTTCTGGGGCGAGACGGATCTGACTGTAATTCGCTCTGGGGTAGAACGAATTCACCTACAACAAAGCATCGAAGTGATACTGCTAAAAATGTCACATCTAGGGAGCTCCAAAAGACCTGCAAACTTGAGGTTAGCTAATTGGAGGGATTTTGGGAAGACCCAGATGGTCGGATTTTCCCAATTTGACCTCCATCAATAGGAATTTGATAATGCTTGTCTACAAGTTAGTGGGAGTGAAAACATGATAGCATAATGATAATAAATCGAAATGAAATGAAATCAAAATTGTAAACTATCTAACAACATAGAAAACAAATGCAAGGAATGAAAATGACAGAAATGAAGATATGCTACACATTCTTGATTGTTCCTAAAAAGGACGATTAGGCCTACGGTAATGCGGGGGCACCTAGGCGGGCCGCCCACCGTTGGGACCTGATTTCGACACCAATCCACTTGGGATGGGTCCAAAATCCCTTACAAGGTGTTGTCGGCGAATTGGTAGATCAATGTGGTCAAGTGTTGGATTTTGGATCCGGATTCACACTTCCAATAACCACCCAATGACCTCCCTTACGAAAGAGATCAAGGATGTGGAAGAGATGAATCAAAGGTAAAGTGTGGTATCAATTTGGCAGCACTTCATTGCTTAAAAATGCTTCCAACCTATCCTTTTTGGGTGAAGAAGCTCACCAATTTATAGACCCAAGGGGTCTCTTTGGATGGGCATGCAGGGGCGCCACTTGGCGGCCATGCCTTCCTAAGAGGGAGGAGATTCCTTCCTGACTTGGGCTTCCATGACTGCCCTTGTGACAGTCCTGTAACGTTCAATCTGCTCACCTACGCGCGTATGCAATGGCAAGGAGCATTAATTGACTATCCTTGGCTGCCATTTGGTGCACTTTCTCTTTTTGCCCATTGAACCTGGAATTCATCCCATCCTGGAGTGAATTCTATATTCGTCCCAGGGGAGGACGGATCCCATTTTGAATTCGTCCCAGGGAGGGATGAATTTTGAGCAAAGTGCTTAGAAGGTGTCAAATTGATCCCTGACTTCCAAAACTGCTATGAAAGTGGTTAGGACCATTGTTTAACCTCTGGGGGCTACCCTTGGGGCTGTGTGTGTCAATGCGATTAGTGTTTGCAGTCACATAATCAGATTGGTGTTGTTTTGGTGTCTACAGATGCCCCTTTTTGGGATGCGCTGTGCATGGTGCAATGCCAAGCAAAAATAGATAACCAAAGCACTAATGATTAGGGTTTCTTAGTAACCTAACCAACTCTTGATGCCCCAAGCATGGAAAGGGTATGCATTATTGAATCCTTGCTTCTGACGAGCGAAGGAACTTAATTCAAGTGTTAACCTTTTTCGGTGAGGTGTTACTTGAGCTTGGACATTGATCAGTCATGAATAGGCAAAGGGCGCAACCTTTTATCTATGGTAACCTAGAGTTCATGATTCACAAATGCCAAGTGTTTGATCAGCTTGTGATTGTTGCTTGTTTACTACCCCAAGTAGGAGCGTGATTGTTTTTGTCAATGATCCTTTGAATGCATGCCATTTTCCATGATTGGGTGTGTGTGTGTTGATTAATGACTAAGTGTGACTACCCCCTCAAGCGACGAATCGATGAGGGAATGACCTTCATGAGAAAAGCGACGAGTCACTTGACCCAAGATGACTTAGGTAAGGTAGATGCCAGATGTTTAGCATTGAATGTGTGTGCAGTTTCCCAACATTTAGACCTATTTTTTGTGGGTGTTAACCCCTTTGGCGACGCCATTTGGAGCTGAAATTGTCAAAAATCCATCTTCTCATGGAGCGTTCTGACCATGGTGGCCTTCTTAGGGAGTAGGATGGTGACGATTTATAACCCCGACGTCTATTTTGGATGCCAATAATGTCAGACGCGAAGGCGCCTTCGTTCGGCAATGTTATTAATTATTTTTAGGTGGGTTTTGACCCTTTTGGTGATGCCGTTTGGGGATGAAATTCTCGAAGATCCGTCTTCCCGTGGAGTGGTCCGGCTATGGTAGCCTTCTTAAGGAGTAGGATAGTGAGGATTTGTGACCCCAACATCTATTTTGCATGCCCGGAATTTCAAGTGCAAAAGCACTCTCATTGGACAGGTTTATTGCTACTTTTGGTGCATTTTTGTTCAATTTTTGTTGTTTTTTGAAAATTTTGCCCTGAATTCATTCCGAGGTGGGACGAATTCTAGCTTAGTATTCGTCCCAGGGTAGGATGAGCACTAACCAGAGCACTCATCCCAGGTAGGAACAAATATAGGCTCAAAAGGCTTATTTAAAGGTCAAAACTAGGGTTTGGGCTCATTTGCATTTGGATTTTCTTGCGATTTGGAGCTCTGGGAGGAGGAGGCTAATTCTGTGAAGCGAAGCGCTACCGAATTTCTCCTGACATCATGAGTGTACAAACTGAATCGAGCGACGAAGCCGAAGCGAGACCAGTAAGTTCCCCTTAGCCTTATTATTTTTTATTATGTGTTTTCGAAATTGCAAGTTATTGGTTTGTTTTTCTTTTGTGATGTTGTTTTCTTGAAATAAAAATGAAAACCCTAAAAACTTAACTGGACACAAACCAAGACCTTAGCTGAATATTGAACGGAAGACGTAGCTAAAACCTAGGTGAAAAATCTTTATTTTTGCTTTTAACTTAAAACCCTAGGATAAATGGAACGTAAAACCCTAGTTTTTTTTTTTAGGGCTGAGTTTGTCAGTTTTAAAACGTAGGTGAAAAACCTAAGTTAAAACTATTATTTTTATGTTTGTTTTGTTTGTACAAAAAATTTTAAACTTAGAATATATAAATCCTACGACTGTCAATAGGATTGACAAAATATTTGTGTTTTTGTTAATTAATCAGTTTTAGAGTTTAAAAACCCTAGGGATGACAAATTAATTTTTGAATTTTATCAGTTAGGTTTAGAAACCCTAGGACTGAAAAATTAATTTTTGAATCTTGTTTGGTTTTGTTTTGTTTTTGGAATTTATCAGTTAGGATTAGAAACCCAAGGACTAACAAATTAATTGTGTTTGACTTTTTATGTTTGTTTTTGGCTGTACATTGGTAGGCAATGTTGTATATTCATGTTATTGCTATACAGTTTTTCATAATTTTTAATGTTTTGCATTGTTCTTGTGCAGATTGTGAAAATCCAGTATCAGGTGCCTACTGCTTTTGTCGAAGTGCGTGGGGCACTAACTATGGCGGACTGGGAGTGGCTTGATGCTCTTGGACTCAAGAAGGTGACTTGACTAGAGCTTGTGGTTGGGGGTCGGGCCTATCTGATGGACTTGATCAATCTGTGGGATCCTTGGACCAACACCTTCCATCTCCCAACAGGGGAGATGACAGTGACACTGGAGGACGTCTATCAGATTCTATGAATTCTGATAGATGGAATGCCGATCAGGACGATGCCGTGTGACCAGTGAACAATTGTATTGATACGGTGCTTTGGGCACGGGGAGGAGTTGGGCGTGGAGAGCCCAGTGGAGATGGCCGAGGTGGACTGTCATATGGGCAAGATTCTGGTTCGATGGTGGTTGGAGAGGGGGGTGTTGGGAGTGAGGCACTCAGTACTCATGGGCCTCATTTCCAACATGTTGTTGCCTAACTCGTCAGGTGTGAGGTTCTCGTGGAACCTATTGGATGTGGTCTGGCAGTTGGTTGAGTGCTCGAATGAGGCACCATTGATCATGAGGTGGGGTTAGATGCTGCTAGCACAGCTATATGGGGAGCTATACGAGGTCCACTATCGAAAGCGAAAGGGGATCAACTATAGTTATTTATTGCAGAGCTAGGCCTGGCAGCACATAGCATTTGAGAGGCCGACGGGGCTACCATGGATGACTCGAGGAGAGATGGAGGATAAGGATATAGGCTATGCGGTGCTGTGGCAGTGATCTAAGGAGCAGGGATAGAGTTGGTGGTGGGCAGGTTCTGTAGGAAACTATGCTGATGCCTTCGCTCGACTTGCTCTGGGGGAGGTGTCCTGGCACCCCTACCGAGATTGTCCAGTCTGTCCTAAGGCTGGAGAGTGGCTTCGACAGGTACAAAAGGGGCAATGGCTGATTGGGTGGCATGGGACCGAGCATGAGTTCTTTCCATACAGTTGGGTGACATGACAATTCAGGGTGCGCCAGGGGTTGCCTGGTGAACCCATGGTCGATCAACGCTGGGGGGATGAGAGGACTCTGGATCGGCCAGTCATTGCGCCACTTGGTGAGGATTCAGATGCGGTGATTGACATCCTAGACGTGGACGACATCGAGACTACTGTAGAGTATGACCAGTGGTGGATCCTATGGCGATGGCGAGGCGAGGGGCCATTGGGAGGTGCTGGGGCAGTAGCCATGGGCAGGGAGGTTGCCGAGGCACTAGGTGATGACTGGGGAGCTCTGTTGGAGGATACGAAGATGGTGGAGGTGGATGGTATGGATGCAGATCTTGGGGCTCTGGATCAGTCGAAGATGTAGAACATCGCAAAGTAGTGGGAGCCAGAGTAGGTTGTTGTTCTAGAGATGCCCATGCCTTGGGTAGATGCAACGGACATGGATGCAGGGTTATGCGTTGAGAATGCACGTTTGGTAGAGCTACTATAGAGGTAGGATGAGGAGTTGGGGGATGCACTACGGGAGAGAGATCTCTTGCGGATGCAGCTAGTGGAGCAATGGAATGCATTAGCTACTTCTCATTGGCAGGATGGGGATACTGATGCGGCACAAGAGAGGGATCTCCTACGGATGCAACTGGTAGAGAGGGATAGGGATTTGGCGTAGTGTGAGGAGAACTTGGTGACGTTTCACCAATGAGAGATGGACTCGGTGCGGTAGTGGTTAGAGCTGGAGGTAGAGATTAGCCGCCTTGGTGGGCGGGTCCCTACATTCAGCACAGGCAGATCATCGTGCTGCTCAAGAGGGAGTGAGACTGAGCAGTTAGCATCCTCTCAGCATAGGTGACTAGAGGAGGGGGAGCGAGTAGGCATGATGCAAGGGCTAGAAGTAGCCACCCTGAGGGGTCCCATAGGACCCACACCACGGGGGGTAGTTCTCGTCGCATCGATCCTGCGTGATCACGATGGCTGATGCCTTAGGCTTGGGATTTTGGATTTTGGATTTTGTATTTTGTTGCGGGGTCAGAGGACCAACTTTTTGTAGCCTACAAGCATTTTTGATGATATATATATATATATATATATATATATACCAGCTTTATTTTTTTTATGCACATGTGATGATTTGATTTTATGCATGATGGTTTGATGAATATGCATGTTAATTTATTTTGATGGATGCATATGTTATGATGAATGCAAATGTTTTTGATTTACATGTGATATGCAAAAATGGAATGGATGAATTGAATTTGTGATGTTTGGAGGTCACACCATGGACCTCATCCAAAGAAATCGTATGGTGAAAGCACGAGATTTCGGGCGAAGGAAACACTAATTGCGATGCATTCAAAATCAAATACGCTTAAGTCCTAGAAATGTAGAATGCATGAAATGAAAGAGACGCATTGAAATGAGATACAAGCAAATGGAGAAAACACAGCCCTTTCATTAAACTCTCTTGATCTCTGTTACAAATACGCCTCCTCCCTTTTCAGGGGCTAGGAGCGTTAAAAGAATTTGATTACAATCGAGACTTAAGGTTCCTCTTTCCGCGTGCCCACACTTGAAATGGGCGGGCCAAGATGATGCCGCCGCTGATGTTGATGAGTCCTTAACCTCTGCTGCTCCTCCTACGAACAAAGAAACAACAAAGATGTCAGTAGCACCTGTTGCAAATAATAAGTGTTTGTTCTCTAAAATCGCCAAAAGATGCATGTAAATAATTAGCCAAATCGATAGACAAAATGACTCTAAATGACCTGAAAACCTGACAGAGGACAGAAGACATCACCAGAGGGCCACTGCCATTGAAACAATCGGCCAATCTGCCTTCAACTGGAATTCGTCCCTGGGCAGGACGAATTCTGACTGCTATTCGTCCCTGGGTGAGACGAATTCTACTGTGTTGGAAAAGCCGAAGTGGTACTGCTCCAATGTCGAATCCCGAGACCTCCAAAACACCTGCAAACAGAGGGGTTATGTAATTGGGGCCATTTTGGGATGACCCAGATGGTCGGATTCTCCCAATTTGGCCTCTATCCTCGGGAATTCGATATCGCCACCTGCAAGTTAGTAGGACAACAAAGCGACAAAAGGCATGATAAAATCTGATCAAAATGTTATGAAATTGAAGCTATGAGTTAACCAAATAGAATAACATGAGATGCAACCTGAAACAATAATCTAGAATGCTTTTGGAATAAAACTTAGAAAGTGCGGGGGTGCCCAAGTGGGCCTCCCACCGTTGGCACTTGATCTTGGCGCCAATCCACTAGGGATGGGCCCAAAACCTCTTAGGATTGGGATGTCTGCAAATTGGTGGTGTAAGGTGGTCAAATGTTGGATTTGGGTTGGATCCATGCTTCCAAAAGCCACCCAATAACCTCCCTTGCAAAAGAGATTAGTGGATGTGAGAAGGTGAATCAAAGAGGATGCAAGTGGGTATTCAACTCGGACAGCACTTCGTTGCTTGAAATCGCCTCCAATCTGTCCTTTTGGGTGAGAAAAGTCCCACCTTTTATAGACCCATGGGGTCTCTTTTGAGAGGGAAGCATAAGCGCCATGTGTTGGTCATAGGTGCCATGTGGCAGTCAAGTCTTCCCATGAGGGAGGGGAGTCCTCCATGACTTGGGCTTTCATAATTGCCCTTGTGACGGTCCTCTAACGGCCTATCTGTCCACCCACACACGCGTGCGAGGCAGGAGTCATCAACTGACTGTCTTGGGCTGCCACTTGGCGCCATTCTTCTTTTTGCCCGTTAAACTTGGAATTCGTCCCTACCGAGAGACGAATTCAGAATTCGTCCCTGGGTGAGACGGATTCCAGTTTGAATTCGTCCCTGGGTGAGACGAATACTGAGCAAAGTGTCTAAATGTGCCAAATTGCCTCTTGACCTTACAAAATTGCTATGAAAGTGGTTAGGACCACTTGTTTGACCTCTGAGGGCTGCCCTGGGGGCTGTGTTTGTCAAAGCGATCAGTGTTTGCAGTCACATAATCGGATTGGTGCTGTTTTGGTGTCTACAGATGCCCCTTTTTGGGATGCGTTGTGCATAGCGCAGCGTCGAGCAAAAATAGATAACCAAAGCACTAATGATTAGGGTTTCTTGGTAACCTAACCAACTTTTGATGCCCCAAGCATGGAAAGGGCATGCATTCTTGAATCCTTGCTTCTGACGAGCTAAGGAGTTTGATTTCAAGTGTTAACCTATTTTGGTGAGGTGTGACTTGAGCTTGGACATTGATCAGTCATGATTAGGCAAAGGGCGCAACCTTTTATCCTCAGGGGAACCTTGTGTTCATGATTCACGAAATGCCAAGTGTTTGATTGATTTGATTGTTGCTTGTTTACTGCCCCAAGCAGGAGCGTAATTGTCTTTGTCAATGATTCTTTGAATGCATGTCGTTTTCCTTAATTGGGTGTGTGATTGTTGATTGGTGACTAAGTGTGACTACCCCCTCAAGCGACGAATCGATGAGGGAATGACCTTCATGAGAAAAGCGACGAGTCGCTTGACCCAAGATGACTTGTGCAAGGGTGCCTTTAGATGGTTTACCATTTAAGCATGTGCAATTTTTCCAACATTTGGACCTATTTTTGGTGGGTGTTAACCCTTTTGGTGATGCCATAATGGGGTGAAATCATCAAAAATCCATCTTCCCATGGAGCGGTCCGGCTATGGTAGCCTTCTTAGGGAGTAGGAGAGTGACAATTTGAACCCCGACATCGAATTTCTATGCCAAGAGGTTAAGTGCAAGAGCACTTGTGTCCGACAATGCTTATTGCTTTGTTTTTGTGTTGCATTTTTTTGTTGTTTTGATTTTTTTTGTGACACCATTTGGGGATTAAATTGTCAAAAATCCGTCCTCCCGTGGAGCGGTCCAGCTATGGTAGCCTTCTTAGGGAGTAGGATAGTGACAATGTAAACCCCAACATCAATTTTTCTATGCCAAGAGGTTAAGTGCAAGAGCACTTGTGTCTAGCAATGTTTATTGTTTTGTTTTGTGTTGCATTTTTTGTTGTTTTTGTTGTTTTGTTGTTTTTTGTGATACCATTTGGGGATGAAATTGTCAAAAATCCGTCTTCCCATGGAGCGGTCCAGCTATGGTAGCCTTCTTAGAGAGTAGGATAGTGACAATGTAAACCCCGACATCAATTTTTCTATGCCAAGAGGTTAAGTGCAAGAGCACTTGTGTCTAGCAATGTTTATTGCTTTTTGTTTGTGTTGCATTTTTTTGTTGTTTTTGTTGTTTTGATTTTCTTTGATCTTATGCATGATGGTTGATGAATATGGATGTATGCATGTTGATTTATTTTGATGGATGCATATGCTATGATGAATACAAATGTTTTTGATTTATATGTGATATGCAGAGATGAAATGGATGAATGAGATTTGTGATGTTTGGCTATGGCACCATAGACTGTTTAGAACTCTGTTATTTTGTTTTTAGGCGATTGCTGTGATGCATGACTTTGTATGTATACATGTGGTTTTTCTTTTTTTGTATTTTTTGATGGTATTGTAAAGATGAAAAGTAGCGCAGTTGGTTTAGAAATGTAGCTAAGGTTTTCTGAGACTCAGACGGTTTTAACTCACTAGCCACGAATGTACTTTATCTTACAAGACTTTTGAACAAGGTATGAATCGGACTTGTTTTTGACCAAGCTATTTCACATCCCTGTGTGTGCAATTGAGTTCATTTATGTGGTATTTATCAAGATACCGCCAGTGCCAGATGGGCTTTCAACCGAACCTGTACTGAGGATCACCTAATTAGCTCCACTAACTCCTTTGTTGTATTCAGTTAGATTAATCTGCGATGTTATCCAGGATGCCATAAGCTAGCTCATCCACATGCAAACATTGATATGTACGCAAGTTAATGTGACAGATATATCGTCATGCGAGAAGTTTACCGCCAATTATCGATAGGCTATCAACCAAACCGGTACTGAGGCTTGCCTCATGACCTTTTAGAATGCTGAGAGTTCCAGGGATTCAAGTTCAACTCCCTTCTTTTCTTCAATTGTATTGGGATACTTGCTCGTTTGTAGTGATAAGATCATTATTTATTTTGATTTGTTTTTCTTTTGAGCAAGGGATTGGGGATATGGAGTGATGAAAATCACTATCGTTTGTGCCGTTTGATGTGTGCACTGTAGGATGTCAAATATTTGAGTTTTGACATTTTGCAAATTTTTGATGTTTTGCAACTATTGAGAACTAGGGATTCTTAGGGAATTGGGTAGGGAGGATGCTTGTCCTTTTGCCAACTCTCAGCATTCTTGGGGTCATTCGCACAGGGGATGAGCACGATAACCGTTTCGCTTATGGTGACTTGGATTACCCTACAGGTTTCATCTTTCGTTCACACAACTTAGGAATTGTTTTATGTGTTTTAATTTGTGTTGGGATGTTACGTAACAAGGTGTATTTCAAGTGTAACTCTACCTTCGTAAAATCTGTTTGACTTGATACATTACATGGCTAAAGAGGAAAATGATGACTGAATCATGAAAACTCTTGATACATTAAAAGACCACCGACTCTAGTGTGGTAAAAGCAATGCATGGTGTTTTTGTTGTTTTTGTAAAATGGAACAGTGTGGAACAAGATGGACTAGCAGAGCAATTACAGCCTATGGTGCCTTTGACCTATACGACCACAAATATGCAATGTATGGATGCAATGCTTAATGCAGCTACATATTTTTGTATTTTTGATGGATTGATTTTTGTGAATATGAAGATGAAGTGCGAGAAGAGCTCTCTATTGATGAATTTGAGTATGCCTAGAAATGAGATGCAAATTTTTGTTGTTTTTGATGATTTTTTTATTTTTGAATTTTCTTGATTCGATCCTTGGTAAACCGATTGCAAGAATAACCTTGAGTTTTGGGTGACCAAGTGATTTCGATAATCCTTGGAGCTTTTTGGTGACCAAGTGATTGCGATAATCCTTGGAGCTTTTTGGTGACCAAGTGATTGCGATAATCCTTGGAGCTTTTGGGTGACCAAGTGATTGCGATAATCCTTGGAGCTTTTTGGGTGACCAAGTGATTGGGATAATCCTTGGAGCTTTTTGGGTGACCAAGTGATTGCGATAATCCTTGGAGCTTTTTGGGGTGACCAAGTGATTGCGATAATCCTTGGAGCTTTTTGGGTGACCAAGTGATTGCGATAATCCTTGGAGCTTTTTGGGTGACCAAGTGATTGCGATAATCCTTGGAGCTTTTTGGGTGACCAAGTGATTGCGATAATCCTTGGAGCTTTTTGGGGTGACCAAGTGATTGCGATAATCCTTGGAGCTTTTGGGGTGACCAAGTGATTGCGATAATCCTTGGAGCTTTTTGGGTGACCAAGTGATTGCGATAATCCTTGGAGCTTTTTGGGTGACCAAGTGATTCGATAATCCTTGGAGCTTTTGGGTGACCAAGTGATTGCGATAATCCTTGGAGCTTTTGGGGTGACCAAGTGATTGCGATAATCCTTGGAGCTTTTTGGGTGACCAAGTGATTGCGATAATCCTTGGAGCTTTTTTGGGTGACCAAGTGATTGCGATAATCCTTGGAGCTTTTTGGGGTGACCAAGTGATTGCGATAATCCTTGGAGCTTTTGGTTTGGATTATGGTTCTTCAAGGGATAGAGGTACCCCCAGCTTGATGGTCTTTGCACTCTGGATCCGGCTCTGGAGGTATGGGCATGAATGGATCGGCCCTATGTGTTGATAGGAAGACGGGGTCTTCCCTTGGTAATGATGTCATGATGGGATCTCGGGGTGGATGGTGCTCATCGTGAATTTGGAGCCATGGATCCAATACTTGGTCCCACCTTGCAGGGTCTACCCACCATTCATGCCCTAGTAGTATGCCCATCTGTCCCATTAGATCTTCATGAGTTAAAGGGCGGTGATGTCGTCGTGCATGTCTGAGATAGTCCATCTCAGTCTCATCTTCTGAATCACTTTTGGAGACCCAAAAATGTTCATTCTCTTCAGCAACTATTGCTTGCGACGTTGAGGGCTCTCCTTGTTCCAGCAAGTTAATCTGGTCCCATTGTGGTTGTTCCACTCTTGGTGGAGGGACCTGATTCTCTTGACACTGTATTGATTCAACTGGAACCTCTAAGGGGAATAGCTTCAAAAAGATGTCTGGAAGCCGTTGATGTTCTCTTTGAGGATTAATCTCCGAACTCTCACCTCTCTCTAGCAAAGGAGAGGGATTACTACTGTTGCCAAGGGTGTTTGTTGACCATGGGAGGTAATCTCCCAATGTATATTCTGTATTCGGGTTGGCATAAAGATCTGGTGCCAATCCCCCCTTGTTGCCTATTTCTAGGCCTTGCATATTTTCGACCAAGATGTCTAAGGGTAGGGGGTGGTTGAACCCTACTCCTGACTTATCATATGGCATCTGATATCTTGGTTGGCAAAGGACCCGCATCCCTTGCTCATATCTGCCTAGCCCGTATCCATGCCAATTGCATTGGCCGAGATATTTTAGGGCAAAGTCCGGGTTTGACAGATAGTTGATATTTTCAACAAAAGGCTCTTCGTCTGCTTCCTTTTGTTTGCATGGTTCAAGACCATGATCAAGGCCCCCATACACAAAATTTATCTGGTTTGGTGGGTAGCCTAGAGGAACAATTGTCCCTATGGGAAGGCGAGGTCTCCCCATGTCTTGTACTGACTCCAATGCGGGGGTTGCCACAACATTTTGCACTAAATACTCCCCCAGGCCCGTATTGGCCATTTCGACGGTGATTGTTGATGATTGGGTGGGAGGAAACGGGAGTCCTTCCTGAGTCCATTCCATGTTCGGCATTTTAGGAGTCTCCGCTTCGCTGTGTGAGGTGTTTCTTCTGTTGATACCGTTGAAATTGTGGGCAACCCCTCTTCTAGGGGCTTAGCCTCTTCCATGATCTGTTTTCCCTTGTCCTTCTGTTTGGCCATGGCAAGTGGCATTGATAATGAAGGAGCGAGATGATGAAGGCTCACCCGGCCGGGATTTTGTTGATTTGGTCACCGGTGGTGCCTGCGGTATTGGACCCTGTTTAGATGGATTTAACTGGAAATCCAAATGCGTTGAAGGGAGGGTCGATTGAGGCATGAATTGTACCGCATTGCAATACTTGAAGGGCTCTAAGTCCATTGGGACTACATGTATTTCTCCTTCAAAAGCATACTTTAAGCACTGGTGAGCGATCGAAGGGACACACTTCATGTCCCTGATCCAAGGCCGCCCTAGAAGTATATTATAAGCCATCTCGCCTTCCAACACATGGCACAATGTAGGTATTGTCTTTTGTCCTACCTGGACAAGCGGAACAACTGTGTCGACTGTCGAGCATATTGCATCGTTGAAAGCTCGCAGTGTGTACGTGGAGGCTGTGATGTGAGAGGCTGGCGGCTTCAAATTTTTTAAGGCTGCAGTGGTAATGATGTTACTAGACGAGCCGGTATCTACCAACACTCTCTTGTACGGGATCCCGTTGACCCACGCGATAACGTGCAGGGGTGGATCTGCCATGTCATTCGATATTGTTTTGACTTCATCTTCTCCGAAGGTGATGACCGGCTCCGTACATCGTTTCACATGTCCCACGAAGTTGTTGAAAGAATTTGCTTCGTGAGGCTGTAATTCGATGGCTTTTAAAATGTCCATAAGAGCTTCCCTATGGGGTGCTTGATTGTTGAATAAGCTCGTAAATGGACAGCCTAGCCGATGTGGTCCGCAAACTCTGCGTGAGTTTGGTCCGTATCGTGACCTCGGGTCTAGGCGGAGGCAACTGCGTTGGGCGTTGTTGAGGCTGCGATGTTGTCGGAACTTCCCTCGTAGCTACCTCGGGGGCAACTGCTGGGTACTTTTTGTTCCTTGTCACTATACTAATCATTCCCACAAATCCTTGCATGGGAAGATTCTGTCGCACCTCGTTAATCTGGAGAGGTTTTGTCTGTGCTTCGTGGGCGGGCAAAGGGTCCTTGAATACCCCCATTTGTTGATTATTTGGCGCTATGGGGTTGTCCACGGCCAATGTTCTATTGTCGATCAAATCTTGGATTAATTCTTTGAATTTCCAGCATCCATTCAAGTCGTGTCCTCTGCGCCTATGGAATCTACAATACAATTCCTCTCTGTATCCCCTAGGCTTAGGAGCGTTAGGGTCTATAGTTTGGATTTTTGGCAGAGTGACTAAATTTGCCGCTGACAAGCGGTCAAATAGGGAGTCCCTGGACTCCGTGTAAGGGGTGAATTGTCGCCTAGGGCGATGCTGCTGATTCTGCTCCTGTCTTCTATTATCTCTTTCATAACCAAGAGGCACTGCCTGGTAATTAGCCTTTTGGGGCTGCATTTCTTGCATAGGCATGGGAACATTTATCGCAACTTGGTTAACCGCAGCATGTTGTGATTGCGTTGTCCCGGTTTTAGTGGTTTTATTCCACTCTTTCTTTTTAGGCTTGGCGATTGCGCCTTCGCCTATTTTGATCTCTTCTATAACTCTGGCTTGTGCCAAAGCTTCTTCTAAGCTGGCGTATTGCTGCAGCTGCAATAGCCCAGAGATCGATTTCAAGCAACTTTTTGTGAACATCTGTGTGAGATCAGACATAGGGGGACGGTAAGGTAACTTAGAAAGCAAAGCTCTCCATCGATTCCCATATGCTGCCATTGTTTCTTCCTCAAATTGCCTGAGGCTAGCCAGATCACTCAGTGATGCCTTCTTCCTTGTGTTGAAGGCAAAGCGTTCAAGAAACGCATCTACTAATTGATCTAGGTTGCTTATGCTGTGTTTGGGTAATTGTGTGAACCAATCCGAGGCAGGGCCTGCGAATGTGGTTATGAAAGTCCTAAGCAACAATGCGTCATTATCTTGGATGTTGAAGCATTGACTTAGAAACCTTGTAACATGTTCTTGTGCGTCCTCTTCACCTTTAAAGATTGCCAATTGAGGCAACTTGAAGTGTTCGGGGTAAAGAGGTGTGGGCACTGAGGGATGCACTCGGATGACTACGGAGTTGACGTAATGTGGGTTTTTGATGCCCAGAAGCTTTTGTCTCCACAGACTCTAAACGCTCTAATAGCGCTTTGTATGCATCGGAAGATTTTATTTCTTCCTCTCTTGTTTGCTCCCGTTGTAAGTTATGGGAGACTGGAGGCCTATGGAGGGGTGGCCGAATGGCAGCCCTCCTGCCTTGATGGGGAGTTTCAGCATATTCTATTTCTGGTTCATACTCCTCATAAAATTCTTGAGGAGTCTCTGGGCGAGACCTATGACCCTGATTGAGTCCTTGCTGAAGGTACCCATCATTGTTTCGGGGAGTGGCCTCCCTCTCGGGTCTATAAGGTCTCGGAGGCAAAGCTTGACGAGGTCGTGGAGACCTGTCCTGCACCAATGGATTATGCCTCTCATATTGTTTGGCTCTTTGGGTGCGAGGGGTTGGCCCCCTCTCAGGTAGTTCATAGCGTAACTCATCCGATTCGCGTTGCATGCGCTCTCTATCCAAGCGGTGTCGATACTCTATCTCCTGATGACTTTGTTTAAGCCGCATGATTTGGGCTTGACGGGTGGCATGTCTGGCGACTATCGGGTCAATTTGGTCTACCCTATTTTTCTCAGGAGGTTCGAATGTTTCTCCTATGTGTTTGCCTCGATCTTGATGATCTAAAATTTCAATGGGTCGCTTCCCTCCGTCGAGGTAGGCGACATTTACTCGAGGCTCTGGCCTCGATGTATGATCATGATACCTAGCAAGGTGCAGAAACGCAAGGTTCCCATGTCTGTTTGTTGTCCTTGAGGAATGCGATGGCTTTCCTCGTACTCCCTTTCATGGGTTTGAAAGGGGCGGGCGGAGTTAGCTCGCCCTGTGTAAGGAGCCCTGCGCTCTGGATTTTGTCTTTCTGTTCTGATGGGAGGTAAAGAAGGGACGCCATATCCATGTTGTCCCTCCAAATGGATAGTGTGCCTCTCTAGCGCTTCATCGCGTGGTGGCCACTCATGTCTAACCTCTAAGGGAGCTCTCCTATGAATGTACCCTCATGGAAGGGTCTTGCGTGCTATCTTGAACAAAAGTGCTCTTAGAAGGGGTGCACCTATAGTCCCTATCCGTTAAGGTGTGGAGGGGTCTGCTTGTGTGTTAGGCCGGACCGATAAGGTGGTATGACCAAGTCCTTGGGATTGTAATGGAGATGACTCGTGCCTCCTTGGACATTCCCCATAGCCTCCGCCCGTGATTGGGCTTGGCTACGGGTGAGCACCATGACGATGTCTCTCTAAAAACCCTAAAAATTGAAATGAGTCAGATGGGGCCCAAAATTGGCGTGTGCATCCCTCTTATAGTAGATAAGACAAAAATGAAGTTTCAAGTCCTAACTCTAAATACATTAGGAGATATTGACATCCGAACAGCTCAAAAAGTGTAAAAAATTGGGCACGCAATTTTAGAACCTAATTTCGGGGCACTAGATGATGGAATTTGGCCCCGAAAACTGACTTTTCTGGGCAAATAGGATTCTAGGGAATCATATTTGTTTAAAATTATCCCAACTAACTCCCTGTAAAATTTCAAGTCAATCGGAGCTACGGTTGAGAAGTTATGGCCTCGGCAAGATGCACTAAAATTTAGGAAAAAAAGTAAAATTTCCTAAATTTCGTTGGATGCTCCCGCATCACTTATGGGCACATTTGGGGTGATTTTGGGTTGACCAAAGGGTTCATGGACACCTTTGGGGCATTTTTGAGTGACCAAGCGATTACGGGAATCCTTGGAGCTTTTTGGAGAAAATGACAAAATGCGTAGATTTTTATCTTTTGTTTATGATGATTTTTCTTTTTGTTACACTAAGCAGAAATGAACACACACATACACAAACAGTGATTATCTCTTTTAAGGATTAATGGTGTGTCCTAAACTGGTTTAGTGCATTTTGATGTTTTGTTTTGTTTTTGAATGTTTTTGAAGAACGTTTAAATGCATAATGAAGGCTCATATAACTCCCAAAATGGTCGCCCCTTCAATATACCAACCAGGCCGATATACCAACCTCTCTATATACCCGCCCTTACGAGAGGGAGACTATAGGTACGTGAGAGCAGAAGGTACGTGGTACGTAGGCGGTACGAAAGGGGGATTGTCCTGTTAATGACACCTACCATAGAAGACTTATCCTCGCGCGCATGGGAATCACCCCAGTGACACTCGGTCAGCTTTCGTCAGGATTTACGCCTAACAACAGTGACAATCGGGGAAATGGATGCAAAGCTAAGCCAAGGTGGTGATGAACCCACCGTTGGTCTTGCTCAAGGGCTGGGGTCTTACGACCAGCTCCTTGGTTTAAAGTTATTGCGTGAAGTGTGTGGGATTCATTTTATTTAACGAAAATGAAACAAGCATAAATGACTTTCCCTAAGCAATGCAGGATAAAATGAAAACAATCAAAGAAACAGAAACAGAAACAAAAAATTTAACAGAGATTATAAAAATCCCTACCTCTTCTCTGCCTGGACCGGTTGCTTCTGAATTTCTGCTCTGAAAATCTACAGGAAGGAATTCGTCCCTCTGTGAGACGAATTTCAGAACAGAATTCGTCCTGCCAGAGACGAATTTGAATTCGTCTCAGGGTCAGACGAATTACAGTAAAGAATTCGTCACAGTCAGAGACGAATAATAGTCTGCAACAAAAAAATGTACCTGTCAAGCACAAAACACAAAAATTTAATCAGTTTCTGTGATCTTAAAAACCAGGGAACAGGGTCCCACCGTGATCGCCATTGAAAGCACGAGATTCCGGGCGAAGGAAACACTAATTGCGATGCATTCAAAATCAAATACGCTTAAGTCCTAGAAATGTAGAATGCATGAAATGAAAGAGACGCATTGAAATGAGATACAAGCAAATGGAGAAAACACAGCCCTTTCATTAAACTCTCTTGATCTCTCTTACAAATACGCCTCCTCCCTTTTCGGGGGCTAGGAGCGTTAAAAGAATTTGATTACAATCGAGACTTAAGGTTCCTCTTTCCGCGTGCCCACACTTGAAATGGGCGGGCCAAGATGATGTCGCCGCTGATGTTGATGAGTCCTTAACCTCTGCTGCTCCTCCTGCGAACAAAGAAACAACGAAGATGTCAGTAGCACCTATTGCAAATAAGAAGTGTTTGTTCTCTAAAATTGCCAAAAGATGCATGTAAATAATTAGCCAAATCGATAGACAAAATGACTCTAAATGACCTGAAAACCTGACAGAGGACAGAAGACATCACCAGAAGGCCACTGCCATTGAGACAGTCGGCCAATCTGCCTTCAACTGGAATTCGTCCCTAGGCAGGACGAATTCTGACTGCTATTCGTCCCTGGGTGGGACGAATTCTTGTGTTGGAAAAGCCGAAGTGATACTGCTCCAATGTCGAATCCCGAGACCTCCAAAACACCTACAAACAGAGGGGTTATGTAATTGGGGCCATTTTGGGACGACCCAGATGGTCGGATTCTCCCAATTTGGCCTCTATCCTCGAGAATTCGATATCGCCACCTACAAGTTAGTAGGACAACAAAGCGACAAAAGGCATGATAAAATCTGATCAAAATGTTATGAAATTGAAGCTATGAGTTAACCAAATAGAATAACATGAGATGCAACCTGAAACAATAATCTAGAATGCTTTTGGAATAAAACTTAGAAAGTGCGGGGGTGCCCAAGTGGGCCTCCCACCGTTGGCACTTGATCTTGGCGCCAATCCACTAGGGATGGGCCCAAAACCTCTTAGGATTGGGATGTCTGCAAATTGGTGGTGTAAGGTGGTCAAATGTTGGATTTGGGTTGGATCCAAGCTTCCAAAAGCCACCCAATAACCTCCCTTGCAAAAGAGATTAGTGGATGTGAGAAGGTGAATCAAAGAGGATGCAAGTGGGTATTCAACTCGGACAGCACTTCGTTGCTTGAAATCGCCTCCAATCTGTCCTTTTGGGTGAGAAAAGTCCCACCTTTTATAGACCCATGGGGTCTCTTTTGAGAGGGAAGCATAAGCGCCATGTGTTGGTCATAGGTGCCATGTGGCAGTCAAGTCTTCCCATGAGGGAGGGGAGTCCTCCATGACTTGGGCTTTCATAATCGCCCTTGTGACAGTCCTCTAACGGCCTATCTGTCCACCCACACACGCGTGCGAGGCAGGAGTCATCAACTGACTGTCTTGGGCTGCCACTTGGCGCCATTCTTCTTTTTGCCCGTTAAACTTGGAATTCGTCCCTACCAGAGACGAATTCAGAATTCATCTCTGGGTGAGACGGATTCCATTTTGAATTCGTCCCTGGGTGAGACGAATACTGAGCAAAGTGCCTAAATGTGCCAAATTGCCTCTTGACCTTACAAAATTGCTATGAAAGTGGTTAGGACCACTGTTTGACCTCTGAGGGCTGCCCTGGGGGCTGTGTTTGTCAAAGCGATCAGTGTTTGCAGTCACATAATCGGATTGGTGCTGTTTTGGTGTCTACATATATGGTTTTTCTTGTAAAATAGGCAAACAAGTCTTTGGGTTGAATAGCTTTGTAGAAACATAGATGTCGATTCATGTAAGTTATAATTGAAATTGTTTGAATATAGTTAAAACAAACTTTAAATAATATTCATTAGAGATATCCTTCGCTTTAGAGATTCGATGAAAATTTTGGCTAGCTCATGTTTTTTATGTGCTTGTTCATGGTAGGACATTAACATCTGACTCTAACATCATTGTCTCTACCATATTTCTCCTCCTAAATGTGTGCTGCAATTGAGTCTTCAAAATTTGATGAGGCATACTCATCAGGATAAATAGAAATGTTCATCCTTAAACCTGATATTGAGTAGATCAGTTCCATGTTAGCATGTTGATCTAATTTTAGATGTCCTTTAGGCGATTTGAAAGCACGAGATTCCGGGCAAAGGAAACACTAATTGCGATGCAACCAAAATCAAATGCGCTTAAGTCCTAGAAATGTAAAGTGCATGAAATGGAAAAGAAACGCATTGGAAGAGACACAAGCAAATGGAGAAAACACAGCCCTTTCATTAATATCCCTTGATCTCTGTTACAATGACGTCTCCTCCCTTTTCGGGGGCTAGGAGCGTTAAAAGAATTCGATTACAATCACTCAATGTTCCTCTTTCCGCGTGCCCACGATTGCAATGGGCGGGCCAAGATGATGTCGTCGCTGATGTCGATGAGTTCTTCACCTCCGCTGCTTCTCCTGCGAACAAAGAAACAACCAAGATGTCAGTAGCACCTGCTGCAAATGAAAAGTGTTCGTTCTTCTAAAATCATCGAAAGATGCATGTAAACATTTATCCGAAACGATAAGTACAAAGTGAGTCCAAATGGCTTGAAAACTTGACGGAAGACAAAAAATGTTACCAGAAGGCCATTGCCATCGAGACAGCTGGCCAATCTGCCTTCAACTGGAATTCGTCCCTGGGCAGGACGAATTCTGACTGCAATTCGTCCCTGGGTGGGACGAATTCTTCGTGTTGAAGAAGCCGACCTGCTTCTTGCTCCAATGTCGATTCTCGAGACCTGCAAAATGCCTGCAAACAAGGGGGTTATGTAATTGGGGCCATTTTGGGACGACCCGAGATGGTCGGATTCTCCCAATTTGGCCTCTACCCTCGGGAATTTGATCTCGCCACCTGCAAGTCAGTGAAACAACAAAGCGACACAAAACATACTAGAATCTGACCAAAAGTTACGAAATTGCAGCTATGAGTTAACCAAACATAATAACACAAAATGCAACCTAAAAAAGTAATCTAGAATGCTCTAAAACTTAGAAAGTGCGGGGGTGCCCAAGTGGGCCTCCCACCGTTGGCACTTGATTTCCGGCGCCAATCCACTAGGGATGGGCCCAAAACCTCTTAGGATTGAGGGGTCGACGAATTGGTTGGTTCTGGGATTTGGGTCAGGTTCAAGCTTCCAAAAGCCACCCAACAACCTCCCTTGCAAAAGAGATTGGTGGATGCGAGAAGGTGAACCAAAAGGGATGCAAGTGGGTCTTCAACTCGGTAGCACTTCGTTGCTTGAAATCTCCTTCAACTCTGTCTCTTTTGGGTGAGAAAAGTCCCACCTTTTATAGACCCATGGGGTCTCTTTTGGGAGGGAAGCACAAATGCCATGTGTTGGTCATAGGCGCCATGTGGCGATCTTGTCTTCCCATGAGGGAGGGGAGTCCTCCATTGACTTGGGCTTTGATAAATGCCTTTTGTGACAGTCTTCTAACGGCCTCTTTGTCCACCCACACACGCGTGCGGGGCAGGAGTCATCAACTGACTGTTCTGGGCTGCCACTTGGCACCATTTTTCTTTTTGCCCGTTAAGCTTAGAATTCGTCCCACCCAGGGACGGATTCAGAATTCGTCCTGGGGTGGGACGGATTCTATTTTGAATTCGTCCCTGGGTGAGACGAATACTGGGCAAAGTGTCTAAGTGTGCCAAATTGCTTCTTGACCTTACAAAATTGCTATGAAAGTGGTTAAGACCACTGTTTAACCTTTGAGGGCTGCCCTGGGGCTGTGTTTGTCAAAGCGATCAATGTTTGCAGTCACATAATCGGATTGGTGCTGTTTTGGTGTCTACAGATGCCCCTTTTTGGGAAGCGCTGTGGGTGACGCAGTCCTGAGCAAAAATAGATAACCAAAGCACTAATGATTAGGGTTTCTTGGTAACCTAACCAACTTTTGATGCCCCAAGTATGGAAAGGGCATGCATTCTTGAATCCTTGCTTCTGACGAGCTAAGGAATTTGATTTCAAGTATTAACCTATTTTGGTGAGGTGTGACTTGAACTTAGACATTGATCAGTCATGAACAGGCAAAGGGCGTTTTTATCCTCAGGGGGAACCTTGTGTTCATGATTCACGAAATGCCAAGTGTTTGATTGATTTGATTGTTGCTTGTTTATCGCCCCAAGCGGGAGCGTGATTGTCTTTGTCAATGATTCTTTGAATGCATGTCGTTTTCCTTAATTGGGTGTGTGATTGTTGATTGGTGACTAAGTGTGACTACCCCCTCAAGCGACGAATCGATGAGGGAATGACCTTCGTGAGAGAAGCGACGAGTCGCTTGACCCAAGATGACTTGTGCAAGGGTGCCTTTAGAGGGTTTACCGTTAAGCGTGTGCAATTTTTCCAACATTTGGACCTATTTTTGGTGGGTGTTAACCCTTTTGGTGATGCCGTAATGAGGTGAAATCATCGAAAACCTAACTTCCCGTGGAGCGGTCCGGCTATGGTAGCCTTCTTGGGGAAGTAGGAGAGCGATAATTTGAACCTCGACATCGATTTTCTTTGCCTAGAGGTTAAGTGCAAGGGCACTTGTGTCCGGCAATGTTTATTGCTTTTTGTTTGTGTTGCATTTTTTTTTTTTGTTGTTTTGTTGTGATGCCATTTGGGGTGAAATTGTCGAAATCCGTTTCCCGTGGAGCGTCCTATGGTAGCCTTCTTAGGGAGTAGGATAGTGACAATGTAAACCCCGACATCAATTTTGCTATGCCAAGAGTTAAGTGCAAGAGCACTTGTGTCAATGTTTATTGTTGTTTGTTTTGTTATTTTTTTTTTTGTTTTTTTTTTTTTTGTGACACCATTTGGGGATTAAATTGTCGAAAATCCGTCTTCCCGTGGAGCGGTCCGGCTATGGTAGCCTTCTTAGGGAGTATGATAGTGACAATTTGTGACTCCAATGTCGATTTTGTATGCCCTTGTATGGTCGGGCAATTTTATTGTCTGTTTTTAGTGCATTTTTAGTCATTTTTTGATTTTTTTTTTTAAGTGCTGGCCTGAATTCGTCCCTGGGTGGGACGAATTCCAGCTGGAGAATTCGTCCCTGGGTGGGACGAGCGCTAATCAGAGTGCTCGTCCCAGTCAAGGATGAATTCCAGTGCAAAAGGCCTATTTAATGGCCAAAACTTGATTTTGGGCTCATTTGTGTCATTTTTTTTCTTGCGATTTTGGAGCTCTGGGAGGAGGAGGTAATTCTGCGAAGCGAAGCGCTGCTGGAATTCTCTCTGCTATCATGAGTGCACAAACTGGTTCGAGCGGCGGAGCCGAAGCGAAACCTGTAAGTGTCCCTAGAGTTTATTTTGCTTTTATTTGATGTATTGTTTTTGTGTTGACGCTTTTCAAAACTTTAAGATTTTTTGTGATGTTTTTGTTTAACGGTTAAGGTTAGAAACCCTAGAACTGAAAATTTGATTTGTTATTTTTTTTTTTTTTTGTGTTTGTGTTGTTTTTTTTTGCTTTGCAGGTTGTTAGGAGCCGGTACCGTGTACCCGTTGCATTTACTGAGGCGCGGTTGGCATTGACCGATGATGACTGGGAATGGCTTGATGCCCTTGGGCTCAAGCAGGTGGCTCGACCGGAGCCTGTGGTTTCGGATCGAGGCCTATCTCGATGGCCCCGATCAAGATTTGGGATCCGCGGACCAATACTTTCCATCTCCCGATAGGGGAGATGACTGTGACTCTTGAGGACGTCTATCGGCTGCTTCGGATTCCGATAGATGGTCCGCCTATTAGGACATCGTCGTTTGATCAGTGGATCTGCTATACTTACGAGATGTTTTGGGCATGGGGGCAGCTGGGTGTAGCAAACCCGGTGGAGACAGCCGAGGTGGATTGCCAGGTGGCGGGATTTTGGTTAGGCGGTGGCGGGGAGAGGGGGTGTTAGGAGTGAGGCACGCATTCTTGATGGGCCTCATTTCTAACATTCTTCTCCCTGATTCGTCAAGCGCGAGGTTCCCGTGGAACCTGCTGGATTTGGTGTGGCAGTTGGCAGAGTGCCCGATAGAGGCACCGTTGATTCTGAGATGGGGACAGACTTTGTTGGCACAGCTCTACGGGGAGCTGTATGGGGTCCGCTGTCGACAGCGGAAGGGTGTCAGTTGCAATTTTTTGTTGCGATCTGGGGTTGGCAGCACATAGTTGTTGAGAGGCCTATCGGGTTACCGTGGACGACTCGGGCGGTGATGGAGGATGAGGAGATTGGTTATGCAGTTTTGTGGCGGCGGTCTGCGAGAGCAGGGGCAGAGTCGGCGATGGGCAGGTGTCGTTGAGCACTACACTGATGCCTTTTCTCGGCTCACTCCAGGGGAGGTGTTTTGGCATCCCTATCGGGACTGTCCAGTCTAGCTGGAGGCTGGAGAGTGGCTCCGACGGGTACGTAGGGAGCGGTGGTTGACTGGGCGGCACGGGACGGAGCATGAGTTCTTTCCGTACCGTCGGGTTACACGACAGTTTGGGGTGCGCCAGGGGTTTCCTGGTGAGCCCGTGGTCTATCGACGGTGGGGAGATGAGAGAGGATTAGAGCCATCGGTCATTGCTCCATTGGGCGAGGAGTCCGACGTAGTGATTGAGGTCCCGGATGTGGATGACATCGGGACTACCACTGAGTATGACTCGTGGTGGGTACTGCGACGCTGGAGAGGAGAGGGGCCACTGGGAGGTGCGGAGGCGGCAGTGGAGGATGCTGAGGCAATAGGGGGTGATTGGGGGGGTATGGATGATGCGGACATGGTGGATGTGGGAGATGAGGATGTGGGCTTGGGTGTTCCGGAGCAGCCGGACATGCAGGATGTGGAGGAGCAGTGGGAGCCTGAGCAGGCTACTGTCCCCGCGAGTCCTATGCGTCCGGCAGATACAGAGGAGGTGGGGTCGGATGTAGGCGTTGAGATTGCGCGACTGACAGAGCTATGGATGCGGGATCTGGAGTTGGGGGATGCGAGGCGGGAGCTGGGGGATGCGAGGCGGGAGCTGGGGAATGCGCGGTAGGAGAGGGATCTTCTGCGGGCTCAGTTGGTAGAGCGGGATAGAGTTTTGGCGCAGCGCGATGATGCATTGTCTATCTATCATCGGCGAGAGGCAGAGTGGTGTCTGTACCGGATAGACTTGGAGAGGGAGGTCATCCGCCTTGGTGGGCGGCTACCTGAGCCTTCGGTCGGTGGATCTTCACGGTGGACAAGGGATAGTCTGACTGAGCAGTCAACATCATCTCGTCGCAGGCGGTTAGATGAGGGGGGTGGTAGCAGGCATGATGCGGGGGCTAGTAGTAGCCGCCCTGCAGGGTCCCGTAGGACCCACACCACGGGGGGTAGTTCCCGTCGCACCGATCCTGCGTGATCATGTTGGTGGACGTTTTAGGGTGGGTTTTTGGGTATGATTGCGGGGTCTGAGGACCATTTGTGTAGCCTACGGGCATATTTTTGACGATATATATATACCGATTTTACTATGGTTTTGTACATGTGATGATGTGATTTTGTTGTGCATGTTTATTTATTTTGATGAATGCCAATGTTATGATGAATGCAAATGTTTTTGATTTATATGTGAGATTCAAGGTGAAATGGATGAATGACATTTGTGGTGATTGGTTATGGCACCATAGGCTGTTTAAGATGCTCTTTATTTCATTTTTAGGTGATTGCTGTGATGTATGGCTCTACACGTATACATGGTTTTTCTATTTTTGTATTTTTTGATGGTATTTGCAAAGATGAAAAGTAGCGCAGTTGGCTTAGAAATGTAGCTAAGGTTTTCTGAGACCCAGACGGTTTTAGCTCACTAGCCACGACTGTACTTTATCTTACAAGACTTTTGACCAAGGTATGAATCGGACTTGTTTTTGACCAAGTTATTTCACATCCCTGTGTGTGCAATTGAGTTCGTTATTGTGGTATTTATCAGGATACCGCCAGTGCCAGATGGGCTTTCAACCGAACCTCGTCCGAGGATCACCTAATTAGCTCCACTAACTCCTTTGTTGTATTCTAGTTAGATTAATCTACGGTGCTATCCAGGGATACCATAAGCTAGCTCGTCCACATGCAAACATTGATCTGTACGCAAGTTAATGTGACGGATATATCGTCATGCGAGAGGTTTACCGCCGATTATCGATAGGATATCAACCAAACTGATACTGAGGCTTGCCTTATGACCTTTTAGAATGCTAAGAGTTCTAGGGATTCAAGTTCGACTCCCTTCTTTTCTTCAATTGTATTGGGATACTTGCTCGTTTGTAGTGATAAGATCACTTTTTATTTTGATTTGTTTTTTTTTTTCTTTTGAGCAAGGGATTGGGGGTATGGAGTGATGAAAATCACTATCTTTTGTGCCGTTTGATGTGTGCACTTTATGATGTCAAATATTTGATTTTTGACGTTTTGCAAATTTTTGATGTTTTGCAACTATTGAGAACTAGGGATTCTTAAGGAATTGGGTAGGGAGGATGCTTGTCCTTTTGCCAACTCTCAGCATTCTTGGGGTCATTCGCACAGGGGGATGAGCAAGATAACCGTTTCGCTTTTGGTGACCCGGATTACTTTGCAGTTTCATCTTTCGTTCACACAACTTGGGAATTGTTTTATGTGTCTTGATATGTGTTGGGATGTTACGTAACAAGGTTTGTTTCAAGTATGACTCTACCTTCGTAAAATCTGTCTGACTTGATACATTACATGGTTAAAGAGCAAAATGATGACTGAATTACGGAAACTCTTGATACATTAACAGACCACTGACTCTAGTGTGGTAAAAGCAATGCGTGGTGTTTTTGTTGTTTTTGTAAAATGGAACAGTGTGGAACAAGATGGTCTATCAGAGCAATTTCAGCCTATGGTGCCTTTGACCTATACGACCACAAATATGCAATGTATGGATGCAATGCTAATGCAGCTACATATTTTTGTATTTTTGATGGATTGATTTTTGTGAATATGAATATGAGGTGTGAGAAGAGATTTCGATTGATGAATTTGATTATGCCTAGAAATGAGATGCAAATTTTTGTTGTTTTTGATTGTTTTTGATTTTTTTGACCAAGTGGTTGTGGACATCATTGGAGCCTTTTGGTGACCAAGTGATTGCGATAATCCTTGGAGCTTTTTAGGTTTTGACCAAGATATTGCGAAAATCCTTGGAGCTTTTTGGGTGACCAAGAATTTGTGATAATCCTTGGAGCTTTTTGGGTGACCAAGAGATTGCGATAATCCTTGGAGCTTTTTGTGTGACCAAGAGATTGCGATAATCCTTGGAGCTTTTTGGGTGACCAAGAGATTGCGATAATCCTTGGAGCTTTTGGGATGACCAAGTGATTGCGATAATCCTTGGAGCTTTTGGATTGACCAAGTGATTGCGATAATCCTTGGAGCTTTTTGTTTTGACCAAGTGATTGCGATAATCCTTGGAGCTGTTTGAGGATATGGCTTTCTTAGATGTGGAATGGTCGCAAATGACTGATATTCAAGGGTTCTGTTTCCTTGATACCATCCAGAGAAGCTAGCCGGTATGTCCCGGGTCCTATTATGCTATCAATGACATATGGACCTAACCAATTTGCCATGAATTTGTCCCTCATGTGGGACGGCAAATTTGAGTTCTGTTGGTTTTCCTTCAAAACCAAATCACCAACCCGAAAGTCTCTTAGGTGAACTTTCATGTTGTAAGCCCTTTTTAGTCGCTCTTGATAGATACGTAAATGCTCGAGAGCATTAACGCGTCGTTCGTCCAACAACGTAAGTTGGTCTAATCGGGCTTGCCGCATAGTGTCATCATCGATAAACTCCTGCATTGATATGCGGAGGGAAGGAATTTCCAACTCGAGAGGCATTACTGCCTCTGAGCCATACACAAGCGAAAACGGAGTTGCCCCAGTGGGCGTCCGAATGCTAGTGCGATAAGCCCAAAGGGCAAGTGGGATTTGTATGTGCCAATCCTTATGACTGCATCTGCGACTATCTTTTTAAGGATGGCGACTAGTGTTTTGTTTGATGCCTCTGCTTGCCCGTTTGCTTGCGGATAATAGGGCGTTGAAAAGCTGTGCTGAATTTTGTACTTTGTGGTCAAAGCACGCACGTCTTTGTTCTTGAATGATGGCCCATTATCTGAGATTATTTTGGATGGAATACCAAAACGACATATGATGTTATGCAAGATGAACTCCACTATGCGGGGTCCTTTCGTTGAGGTTAACGGAATTGCTTCCACCCATTTGGTAAAATATTCTGTGGCCGTTATGATAAACGTGTGACGGCCTGACGATGCAGGGGAGATCTTTCCGATTAGATCGAGGCCCCACTGCAAAAATGGCCAAGCAGACTGGACTGTCTGTAGGGCCTGGGAAGGTACGTGCATCAAATTAGCATGATGTTGACACTTCACGCACTTCTTGACATACTCGCAACAATCTCGCTCTAAAGATGGCCAATAATAGCCTATGCGGAGAATGCGCTTTGCAATGGCCATACCACTGAAGTGGCCGCCACATGTACCGTCGTGCGCTTGGGCGATTGCCCAAGTAGATTCTTGCTGGTCCAGACAGCGAAGAAGAATTCCGTCATAGCTTCGACGATACAAAATGTCTCCTATCAAGACATATTTTGCCGCTTTCTGTTTGAATGTTCGTTTTGCGGCGTGCGTCAATCCAAAGGGAAGATTACCTAATTTGAGGTAGTCTTTTATGGGTAAATACCAATCTTGTTGATCAGAAACCTCGACAGTATGAACCGCCAATCCCTTTTGAAGTTCTTCCCTAACAAATGCTGATTGGGATAAAACTTGTAAAAATAGCATTGTGTTGCTATTAATGGGAGTAGGGGAAAACAAGGACCCCCAGTTGGCACGTTTCAGACGATCTCGGATTCGAAAGAACTTATCCGAGGATGGTTCGATCTGGATCATGTGGATTCCTGGCATCAAGTCTGGGCTTGCACGCTCCATCGCTGATTGCGATAAGGTTTTGACTTGGATGGTTGTCATATCACCCGAAAGGTCTTGCGGAATTAGTGACCCCAGGGAGGCCATTGTATCCGCAAAACGGTTTGATGATCGAGGGAGTGCCTCGATGTCATACCACTCAAGTTTTGCCAGGAATTTGTCCACAAGGGCTTTATAGGCCTTCAGGACTGGGCATTTGCATTGATATACCCCTTTGACTTGATTGACGATTAACAGCGAATCGCCAAAGATGTTCGATCTTTTGATGTTCATGGCGATTGTTGTTTGAAGACCTAGGAGCAAGGCTTCATATTCTGCATTATTGTTGGTGCACTGGAAGTTTAATTTAAATGACAGGGGCATTGGAGCGCCTCGTGGTGTGAAGAACACAATTCCTGCGCCACCACCTTGCTCACACTTAGAACCATCGAAGAACAGGGTTATGTCGGCCTGTGACTCAGGCTCATCAGAATCTGGCGATTCTGAGACATGGAAGACCCCCTCATCGGGTAGTTCTATTACCAAAGGCTGATCGTCTTCAAGAGGAGCCTCTGCTAGTTGATCGGCTATGACTTGTCCTTTGATAGATTTTTGTCCGATGAATTCAATGTCAAATTCCGTCAACAACATGATCCATTTCGCCATGCGACTACTATGATAAGTACGACTCATCATGTATCGCAATGGATTCTCCTTAGACACAACATACGTAGTGTTGCTCAGCATGTAGTGGCGTAGCCTCTTGGTAGCAAACACCACTGCCAAGCAGAGTTTCTCAACGTATGCATAGTTAAGTTCGTAACTGACCAGGGTGCGGCTAAGATAGTAAGTAGCCTGTTCTTTGTGAAGTTCATTCTTCTGGGCTAGCATGGCTCCCAGTGCCACCTCAGTAGCTGAGATGTATAAGTAGAACGGCACTCCTGGTCTAGGTGGTGCCAATACTGGCGGCGAAGCCAAGTATTGTTTGATTTCATCAAAGGCTGACTGGCACTCGTCATCCCAATGAAATGTGACCCCCTTGTGCAATAATTTGTTCATTGGTCGGCATTTGTCAGATAATTGCGCTATGAAGCGTTTAATCGACGCGACCTTTCCTTGCAGACTTTTGAGCTGCTTGATAGTGGTTGGGGGAGCCATTTCAAGGATTGCCTTGACTTTGTTTGGGTCCACTTCGATGCCTCATTTTGAGACTATAAAACCCAAGAGTTTTCCAGATGTGACGCCGAATACGCACTTCTTGGGATTCGATCTGACTTTATGCTCTATGAGGCGATCGAGAATCTTGCTTAAGTCACCGAGATGATCTGAGCGCAAAAGAGATTTGGCTAACAAATCATCCATGTAATCTTCCAGAGTTTTGTGCATGTAATCGTGGAAGATATACGTCATGGCACGTTGGTATGTAGCGCCAACGTTTTTAAGGCCAAAAGGCATGACCTTATAACAAAATGTCCCCCAAGGCATTGTGAACGCCGTTTTGAGTTGATCCTCAGGATTGATACGAATTTGATTGTATCCTGAGAAACCATCCATTAGGGAGAGCATTTCGTGACCTACTGTAGCGTCTACCAATGCGTCGATGCTGGGCAAGGGGAAATCATCCTTAGGACTCGCTTTGTTTAGATCTCGAAAGTCGGTGCATATGCGAATCCTCCCGTCGGGCTTCTTGACGGGAACCATGTTGGACAACCATGGCGGATAATCCACGCAGATGACAAATTGTGCATCCAACAACTTTTGCAATTCGTCTTTGACCATCAAGGCCACTTGTTGGGTGCATCTTTCTTAGTTTTTGCTTTACAGGCTTGATTGTCGGATCAAGCGTTAAATTGTGCATGACTAGCTGCGGGTCTAGTCCTGGCATATCCTTGTACGACCATGCAAAAACCTCCTTCTTTTCTTTAAGAAGGGCAATGTAATCGGCTTGCTCTTTGGGGGAAAGGCTTACCCCTAGCTTGAGAATCCGTGGATTCATTGGATCTGTGCCGATGTCTACGTCAGTCGTCTCCTCGACTGACATGTGGGATCCATCCTCCAACTGATGTGGAGTTGGGATTAAATGGATATCATCAGCTGAGTTAAGATCTGCGTTTGGAACCTCGGGTCCCTCTTCAGCTTGAAAAATATCCTGAGTTGTCCTTGGGGTAAAATGAAGCATTTCACCGAAAGGCCAGTACTCTGATGGTGACAATGGTGAATTGACGCGATCCCAGTCGATGGCATCCATGTCTAGATGCAATGACCATGATGGATCGGTCGGATTGCGGATGGGTGCGGTCAAATCAATGGAGATCATGTGGATGGAATGAATTTGGTCTCAGAACCGCGGGTGTGATAACTTGTTTCTTCTAGATGCTCCCTATACTCTGGATCTGGCTCTACGGGAACGGGCACGAATGGATCCTCCCTAGGTGCGAATTTTGTGAAAAG
Organism: Wollemia nobilis; assembly: GCA_028583015.1. Classification (NCBI taxonomy): domain Eukaryota; kingdom Viridiplantae; phylum Streptophyta; class Pinopsida; order Araucariales; family Araucariaceae; genus Wollemia; species Wollemia nobilis. Next base: position 17,731,264 of record JAQPPZ010003374.1, read on the forward strand.
GAGGGCGGGGTCTTCCCTCGGCACTACTGTCATGATGGGATCTCGAGGTGGACGAGGCTCGTCTTGAATTTGGAGCCATGGATCCAACACTTGGTCCCACCTCGCTGGGTCTACATGCCATTCATGCCCCAGCAGTATGCCCATCTGTCCCATTAGATCTTCATGAGTTAGAGCACGGTGATGTCATCGCGCATGTCTGAGATAGTCCATTTCAGTTTCATCTTCTGAATCGCTTTCATAGATCCAAAATTGTTCATCCTCTTCAGCATCTGTTGCTTGCGACGTTGAGGACTCTTCTTGTTCCAGTGAATTAATCTGGTCCCATTGCGATTGTTCCACTCTTGGTGGAGGGACCTGATTCTCTAGGCACTGTATTGTTTCATCTGGAACCTCTAAGGGGAACAACTTCAGAAAGATGTCCGACAGCCGTTGATGTTCTCTTTGAGGATTACTATCCGAACTTTCACCTCTCTCTAGCAAAGGAGAGGGATTATTGTTGTTTCCAGGGGTGTTTGTCGACCATGGGAGGTAGTCTCCCAGTGTGTATTCTGTATTTGGATTGGCATAAGGGTCTAATGCCAATCCCCCCTTGTTGCCTATTTCTAGGCCTTGCATATTTTCAACCAAGATGTCTAATGGCAGGGGATGGTTGAACCCTACCCCTGACTTGTCATATGGCATCTGATATCTTGGTTGGCAAAGGATCCGCATCCCTTGCTCATATCTGCCTAGCCCGTATCCATGCCAATTGCATTGGCCGAGATATTTTAGGGCAAATTCTGGGTTTGACAGATAATTGATGTTTTCAACAAAAGGCTCTTCGTCTGTTTCCTTTTGTTGGCATGGTTCAAGACCATGATCAAGGCCCCCATACACAAAATTTGTCTGGTTCGGTGGGTAGCCTAGAGGAACAATTGTCCCTATGGGAAGGCGAGGTCTTCCCATGTCTTGTACTGACTCTAATGTGGGGGTTGCCACAATGTTTTGCACTAAGTACTCCCCCAGGCCCGTACTAGCCATTTCAACAGTGATTGTTGATGATTGGGTGGGAGGAAACGGTAGTCCTTCCTGAGTCCATTCCATGTTTGGTTGTTCAGGAGTCTTGGTTTCTGTTGTGTTGGGTGTTTCCTCTGTTGATATCGTTGAGATTGTGGGCAACCTTTCTTCTAAGGGCTTAACCTCTTCCATGATTTGTTTTCCCTTGTCCTTCTGTTGGGCCATGATAGGTGGCGTTGATGATGAAGGAGCAGGTGATGAAGTCTCACCTGGTTGGGATTTTGTCTTGTTGGCCACCAGTGGTGCCTGCGGTATTGGACCCTGTTTAGATGGATTTAATTGGAAATCCAAATGCGTTGAAGGGAGGGTCGATTGAGGTATGAATTGTACCGCATTGCAATACTTGAAGGGCTCTAAGTCCATTGGGACTACATGTATTTCCCCTTCATAAGCATACTTTAAGCACCGGTGGGCGATCGGAGGGACACACTTCATGTCCCTGATCCAAGGCCGCCCTAGCAAGTATATTATAAGCCATTTCGCCTTCCAGCACATGGCACAGTTTAGGTATTGACTTTTGTCCTACCCGGACAGGCGTAACGACCGTGCCGATCGTCGAGCATATTACATCATTAAAAGCTCACAGTGTGTACGTGGAGGCTGTGATGTGAGAGGTTGGCAGCTTCAAATGCTTTAAGGCTGCAGTGGTTATGATGTTACTTGGACGAGCCAATATCTATCAGCACTCTCTTGTACGGAATCCCATTGACCCGCGTGATAACGTGCAGGGGTGGATCTGCCATGTCATTTGATATCGTTTTGACCTCATCTTCTCTGAATGTGATGACCGGTTCCGTACATTGTTTCACATGTCCCACGAAGGCGTTGAAAGAATTTGCTTCGTGGGGTTGTAATTCAATGGCTTTTAAAATGTCCATAAGAGCCTCTCTATGGGGAGCTAATTGTTGAATAAGCTCGTAGATGGACAACCTGGCCGACGTGGTCCGCAAACTCTGCGTGAGTTTGGTTCGTATCGTGACCTCGGGTCTAGGCGGAGGTAACTGCGTTGGGCGTTGTTGAGGCTGCGATGTTGTCAGAATTTCCCTCGTAGCTACCTCGGGGGCAGCTGTCGGGTACCTTCTGTTCCTTGTTACTATGCTAATCATTCCCACAAATCCTTGCGTGGGAAGATCCTGTCGCACCTCGTTAATTTGGAGTGGTTTTGTCTGTGCCTCGTGGGCTGGCAAGGGGTCCTTGAATACCCCCATTTGTTGGTTGTTTGGTGCGATGGGGTTGTCCACGACCAATGTTCTGTTGTCGATCAAATCCTGGACTAGGTCTTTGAATTTCCAGCACCCATTCAAGTCATGCCCTCTCGCGCCTATGGAATCTACAATACAATTCCTCTCTGTACCCCCTAGGCTTGGGAATGTTAGGGTCTATAATTTGGATTTCCGGCAGAGTGACTAAATTTGCCGCTGACAAGCGATCAAATAAGGAGTCCCTAGACTCCGCATATGGGGTGAAATTTTGCCTAGGGCGACGCGGGTAATTCTGCTCCTGTCTTCTATTATCTCTTTCATAAGCAGGAGGCACTGCCTGGTAGTTAGCCTTTTGAGGCTACGTTTCTTGCACAGGCACGGGAACATTTATCGCAACTTGGTTGACTGCAGCGTGTTGTGGTTGCGTTGTCCCAGTTTTAGTGGTTTTATTCCACTCTTTCTTTTTAGGCTTAGCGATTGCGCCTTCACCTATTTTAATCTCTTCTATGACTCTGGCTTGCGCCAAAGCTTCTTCTAAGCTGTCGTATTGCCGCAACAACAATAGACCAGAGATTGATTTTAAGCAACTTTTTGCGAACATCTGTGTAAGATCAGACATAGGGGGGCGATAAGGTAACCTAGAAAGCAAAGCTCTCCATCGATTTCCGTACGCTGCCATTGTTTCCTCTTCAAATTGCTTGAGGCTCGCTAGATCACTTAGTGATGCCTTCTTCCTTGTGTTGAAGGCAAAGCGTTCAAGAAACGCATCTACTAATTGATCTAAATTGCTTATGCTATGTTTGGGCAGTTGTGTGAACCAATCCGAGGCAGGGCCTGCGAATGTGGTTATGAATGTTCTAAGCAACAATGCGTCATTATCTTGGATGCCGAAGCATTGGCTTAGAAATCGTGTAACGTGTTCCTGTGCGTCCTCTTCACCTTTAAAAACCGCCAATTGAGGCAACTTGAAGTGTTCGGGGTAAAGAGGTGTAGGCACTGAGGGATGCACCGGATAACTGCGGAGTAGACGTAATGTGGGTTTTTGATGCCCAGCAGCTTTTGTCTCCACAGACTCCAAACGCTCCAATAGCGCTTGGTATGCATCGGAAGATTTTATTTCTTCCTCTCTTGTTCGCTCTTGTTGCAAGTTACGGTAAACTGGAGGCCTATGGAGGGGTGGCCGAATGGCATCCCTCCTGCCTTGATGGGGAGTTTCAACATATTCCTCTTCTGGTTCATACTCCTCGTAAAATTCTTGAGGAGTCTCTGGGCGAAACCTATGACCCTGATCAAGCTCTTGCTGAAGGTACCCATCATTGTTTCGGGGAGTTGCCTCCCTCTCGAATCTATGAGGTCTTGGAGGCAGAGCTTGACGAGGTCGTGGAGACCTGTCCTGCACCAACGGATTATGCCTCTCATACTGTTTAGCTCTTTGGATGCGAGGGGTTGGCCCCCTCTCAGGTATTTCATAGCGTAACTCATCCGCTTCGCGTTGCATGCGTTCTCTATCCAAGCGGTGTCGGTACTCTATTTCCTGATAACTTGGTTTAAGCCGCATGGTTTGGGCTTGACGGGTGGTATATCTGGTGACAACTGGGTCAATTTGGTCTACCCTATTTTTCTCAGGAGGTTCGAATGTTTCTCCTATGTGTTTACCTCGAGTTTGCTGGTCTAAGGTTTCAATGGGTCGCTTCCCTCTATCGAGGTAAGCGGTATGTGCTCGAGGTTCTGGCCTCAAGGGGTGATCATGATATCCTGCTGGTGCGGAAATGCAAGGTTCCCACGTTGTTTGTTGCCCTCGAGGAATGCGATGGCTTTCCTCGTACTCCCTTTCACGGGTGTAAAGGGGGTGGGCGGAGTTAGGTCGCCCTATGTAAGGAGCCCTGCGCTCCGGATTTGGTCTCTCTGTTCTGATGATAGGTAAAGAAGGGACGCCATATCCACGTTGCCCCTCCAAATGGATGGTGTGCCTGTCTAGCGCTTCATCGCACGGTGGCCACTCATGCCTAACTTCAAGAGGTGATTCTCTATTTATGTCAAGGTCTACATGTAAGGCATCTTCCCGAAAGGGGCTGCTTTGAATAGGCATACCCCACCGAGGATTCTGAATTGGATTCTTTTGTAGGTTAGACCTATAAGGCGGTATGACCAAATCCTCAGGACTGAAGCGAAGGCGACTTGTGCCTGCTTCTTGTGTACCTTCCGGAGCTTCTGCCCTTGATTGGGCTTGACTATGGGTGTACACCATTGCGGTGCTTCTATGCTATCTAAATAAGTTTTTATCTCGTTTATGATTTTTTTTTTGTCTACACTAAGCAAAATTAAGCACACACATTCACAAAACCGTGATTATCTCTTTTAAGGATTAAATGGTGTGTCCTAAACTGGTTTAGTGCATTTTGATGTTTTGTTTTGTTTTTGTAGGTTTTGAAGATCGTTTAAATGCATTATGACGGCTCATATAACTCCCAAAATGGTCGCCCCTTCAATATACCAACCAGAGCCGATATACCAACCTCTCTATATACCCGCCCTTACGAGAGGGAGACTATAGGTACGTGAGAGCAGAAGGTACGTGGTACGTAGGCGGTACGGAAGGGGGATTGTCCTGTTAATGGCACCTACCATAGAAAACTTATCCTCGCGTGCATGGGAATCACCCCAGCGACACTCGGTCTGCCTTCGTCAGGATTTACGCCTAACAACAGTTGACAATCGGGAAATGGATGCAAATCAAGCCAAGGTGGTGATGAAACCCACCGTTGGTCTTGATCAAGGGCTGGGGTCTTACGACCAGCTCCTTGGTTTAAAATTGTTGCGTGGAGTGTGTGAGATTCATTTTATTTAGCGAAAATGAAACAAGCATGAATGATTTTCCCTAAGTAATGCAGGATAAAATGAAAACAGTCAAAGAAACAGAAACAAAAACAGAAATTTTAACAGAGATTATAAAAATCCCTACCTCTTCTCTGGCTGCTCCAGTTGCTTCTAAATTTTTGCTCTGAAAATCCACAGGCAGGAATTCGTCCCTCTGGGAGACGAATTGCAGAACAGAATTCGTCCCTCCCAGAGATGAATTTGAATTCGTCTCAGGGTCAGACGAATTGCAGTTAAGAATTCGTAACAGTCAGAGACGAATAGCAGTCTGCAACAAAAAAATGTACCTGTCAAGCACAAACACAAAACTTTGATCAGTTTTCTATGATTTTAAAAATATGGGACAGGTCCCACCGTGATCGCCACTGAAAGCACGAGATTCCGGGGAAAGGAAACACTAATTGCGATGCAACCAAAATCAAATGCGCTTAAGTCCTAGAAACGTAAAGTGCATGAAATGGAAAAGAAACGCATTGGAAGAGACACAAGAAAATGGAGAAAACACAGCCCTTTCATTAATATCCCTTGATCTCTTGTTACAATGACGTCTCCTCCCTTTTCGGGGGCTAGGAGCGTTAAAAGAATTCGATTACAATCACTCAATGTTCCTCTTTCCGCGTGCCCACGATTGCAATGGGCGGGCCAAGATGATGCCGTCGTTGATGTCGATGAGTTCTTCACCTCCGCTGCTTCTCCTGCGAACAAAGAAACAACCAAGATGTCAGTAGCACCTCGCTGCAAGTGAAAAGTGTTCGTTCTTCTAAAATCATCAAAATATGCATGCAAACATTTATCTAAAACAGTAAACAAAGTGAGTCCAAATGGCCTGAAAACTTGACAGAAGACAGAAAATGTTACCAGAAGGCCATTGCCACTGAGACAGCTGGCCAATCTACCTTCAACTGGAATTCGTCCCTGGGCAGGACGAATTTTGACTGCAATTCGTCCCTGGGTGGGACGAATTCTTCTGTGTTGAAGAAGCCGACCTGTCGTTGCTCCAATGTCGATTCTCGAGACCTGCAAAATGCTTGCAAACAAGGGGGTTATGTAATTGGGGCCATTTTGGGATGACCCAGATGGTCGGATTCTCCCAATTTGGCCTCTACCCTCAGGAATTTGATCTCGCCACCTGCAAGTCTGTGAAACAACAAAGCGACACAAAACATACTAGAATCTGACCAAAAGTTACGAAATTGCAGCTATGAGTTAACCAAACATAATAACACAAAATGCAACCTGAAAAAGTAATCTAGAATGCTCTAAAACCTAGAAAGTGCGGGGGTGCCCAAGTGGGCCTCCCACCGTTGGCACTTGATTCCGGCGCCAATCCACTAGGGATGGGCCCAAAACCTCTTAGGATTGGGGGGGTCGGCGAATTGGTTGGTTCAGGTGTCCATGTGTTGGATTTGGGTCAGGTTCAAGCTTCCAAAAGCCACCCAACAACCTCCCTTGCAAAAGAGATTGGTGGATGCGAGAAGGTGAACCAAAAGGGATGCAAGTGGGTCTTCAACTCGGCAGACACTTCGTTGCTTGAAATCTCCTTCAACCTGTCTTTTTTGGGTGAGAAAAGTCCCACCTTTTATAGACCCAAGGGGTCTCTTTTGGGAGGGAAGCACAAATGCCATGTGTTGGTCATAGGCGCCATGTGGCAATCTTGTCTTCCCATGAGGGAGGGGAGTCCTCCATTGACTTGGGCTTTCATAAATGCCTTTTGTGACAGTCTTCAAACGGCCTATTTGTCCACCCACACACGCGTGCGAGGCAGGAGTCATCAACTGACTGTTCTGGGCTGCCACTTGGCACCATTCTTCTTTTTGCCCGTTAAGCTTAGAATTCGTCCCACCTAGGGACGGATTCAGAATTCGTCCTGGGGTGGGACGGATTCTATTTTGAATTCGTCCCTGGGTGAGACGAATACTGGGCAAAGTGTCTAAGTGTGCCAAATTGCTTCTTGACCTTACAAAATTGCTATGAAAGTGGTTAAGACCACTGTTTAACCTCTGAGGGCTGCCCTGGGGGCTGTGTTTGTCAAAGCGATCAGTGTTTGCAGTCACATAATCGGATTGGTGCTGTTTTGGTGTCTACAAGATTAATCTGCGATGCAATCCAGGATACCATAAGCTAGCTCATCCACATGCAAACATTGATCTGCACACACGTTAATGCGATAGATATATCGTCATGTGGGAGGTTTTCCATGAGTGACCGATAGGCTATCAACCAAACTGGTACAAAGGTTTATCTCATGACCTTCTGAATGTTAAAAGTTCCAGGGATTCAAGTTCAACTCCCTTCTTTTCTTCATTTTTATTGGGATACTTGCTCGTTTATAGTGATGAAAATCACTGTTTATTTTTGTTATATATTTTTTGTTTTTATTTTGAGCAAGGGATTTGGATTTCGAGTGATGCAAATCACTATTGTATGTGCCTTTTGATGTATGCACTTTGAGGGTGATGTCAAAAGTTTTTTTTTTTGAAGTTTTGACATGTGTAAATTTTGATGTTTTGCAACTTTTGAGAACTTGGGATTCATGGGGAATTGGGTAGGGAGGATGCTTGTCCTTTTGCCAACTCTCAGCATTCGTTGGGGTCATTCGCATAGGGGGATGAGCAAGATAACCATTTCACTTATGGCGACCTGGATTGCTTTACAGGGTTCATCTTTCTTTCACACAACTTGGGAATGTTTATGTGTTTTAATTTGTGTTGGGATGCTATGTAACAAGGTGTGATCCAAGTAAAATTCTACCTTCGTAAAAGCTATCTGACTTGATACAGTATGTGGCTAGATAGCTAAATGACGACTGAATGACGAAAACTCTCGATACATTAGAAGACAACTGATGATAGTATGGTGGAAATATGGATAGTGTTTTATTTTGATGGATTGTTTATACAGCGGATATGGAATGAATATGGACTTTGCCAATTAATGACAGTCTATGGTGCCCTGACCTGTATGACCACAAATATGCAAATGTATGGATGTGATGCTTAATGCAGCTATTATTTTTGTGTTTTTGATGGATTGATCTTGGTGAGTATGAAAATGATATGAAAAAGGATATTTTTAATTTTGTGATGATTTTGAGCATGCATGGAGATGAGATGCAAGTTTTTGTTGTTTTTGATGATTTTATTGTTTTTGATATTTCTTATTTTTCTTTTGACCAAGCAATTGTGGGAACCCTTGGAGCTTTTTGGTTTGACCAAGCGATTGCAAGAATCCTTGGAGCATTTTGGGATTGACCAAGTGATCACAGGAATCCTTGGAGCATTTTGGTTTGACCAAGCGATTGTAGGAATCCTTGGAGCATTTTGGTTTTGACCAAGCGATTGTGGGAATCCTTGGAGAATTTTCAGATTGACCAAGCGATTACGGAAATCCTTGGAGAATTTTGGGATTGACCAAGTGATTGCAGGAATCATTGGAGAATTTTGGGATTGACCAAGCGATTGTCGGAATCCTTGGAGCATTTTGGGATTGGTTGCTTTATATATGGAATGGTCACAGATGACTAATGTTCAAGGGTTCGAGTTCTTTGACTCCATCAAGGGAATCTAGCCGGTACGTCCCAGGTCCTATCTTGCTATCAATTACATAAGGACCTAACCAATTTGCCATGAACTTGTCCTTGAGATGGGACGACAAACTAGAGTTCTACTGGTTTTCTTTCAAGACCAAGTCACCAACCTGAAAATCTCTCAGGTGAAATCTCATGTTGTATGCTTTCTTCAGCTGCTCTTGATAGATATGTAAATGCTCAAGAGCATTAATGCGTCGTTCATAGAGCAATGTAAGTTGGCCTAACTGGGCTTGCCATGCAATGTCATCATCGATGAACTCTTGCATTGATATGCGCAGGGAGGGAATCTCTAACTCAAGAGGCATGACAGCCTCTGAGCCATACACAAGCAAAAATAGAGTTGCCCCAGTGGGCGTCCGAATGCTAGTGCGATAAGACCACAAGGAAAGTGGGATCTGAATGTGCCAATCCTTATGACTATCTGTGACTGTCTATTTAAGGATAGCAACTAGCATTTTTTTGATGCCTCTGCTTGCCCATTTTCCTGTGGATAATAGGGTGTCAAAAAACTATGCTAAATTTTGTACTTTGTGGTCAAAGAACACACGCATTTGTTCTTGAATGATGTCCCATTATCCGAGATTATCTTGGATGGAATACCAAAATGACATATGATGTTATGCAAAATTAACTCCACAATGTGGGGTCCAGTCATAGAGGTTAACGAAACCGTTTCCACCCACTTGGTGAAGTGCTTTGTGGCCGTTATGATAAATGTATGACTACCTGACGACGTAGGGGAGATATTTTCGATTAGATCTAAGCCCCACTGTGAAAATGGCCAAGCCAACTGGATCGGCTGCAAGGCCTGGGAAGGTACGTGTGTCAAATTGGCATGATGTTGACACTTCACGCACTTCCTCACATATGTGCAACAATATTTCTCTAAAGATGGCCAATAGTAGCCCATACAAAGAATGCACTTGGTGATGGCCATACCACTGAAGTGGCCACCACACGTACCATCGTGCACTTGGGCAATTGCCCAAGTGGACTCTTGTTGATCCAAGCATCGAAGGAGGATCCCTTCATAGCTATGAAGGTAGAAAATGTCTCCTAACAAGACATGATTTGTCGCTTTCTACTTGAGTGCTCGTTTTGTGGCATGTGTCAATCCAAGCGAGAGATTACCTAACTTGAGGTAGTCCTTGACGGGTAAATACCAGTCCTATTGATCGGAAGCCTCGACGATATGAATAGCCAATCCCTCTTGAAGTTCATCCCTAGCAAATGCTGAGTAGTAGAGAACTTGTAAGAATAGCATGGTGTTGCTATTAAGGGAAGTAGGGGAGAACAAGGCCCCCCAGTTGGCGTGCTTTAAACAGTCATGGATTTGAGAGAACTTATCCGAGGATGGTTCAATCTGGATCATGTGGATTCCTGGTGTTAAATCAGAGCTTGCACGCTCCATTGCGGATTGTGATCATGTTTTGAATTGGATGGTTGTCATATCACCAGAAAGGTCTTACGGGATTAGTGATCCCAGAGAGGCCATAGTGTCAACAAAATGATTCGATGATCGAGGGAGTGCCTCGATGTCGTACCATTCAAGATTTGCCAGGAATTTGTCCACAAGGGCTTTGTAGGCCTACAGAACTAGGAATTTACATTGGAATACCCCTTTGACTTGATTGACGATTAACAATGAATCACCAAAGATGTTCAATCATTTAATGTTCATGGTAATTGCTGTCTGAAGACCTATGAGCAAGGCTTCATACTCTACATTATCGTTGGTGCATGAGAAGTCTAATTTAAATGACAAGGGTATTGGAGCCCCTTGTGGTGTGAAGAATACAATTCCTGTGCCACCCCCTTGCTCACATTTAGAACCATCGAAAAACAATGTTATGTCGGTCTATGACTCAAGCTCATCAGAATCAGGCGATTTCGAGACATGGAAGACCCCGTCATCGGGTAGTTCGATGATCAAAGGCTGATCGTCTTCGATAGGAGCCTCTGCTAGTTGATAGGCTATGACCTTTCCTTTGATGGATTTCTATCCAATAAACTCTATGTCAAATTCCGTCAACAACATGATCCATTTTGTTGTGCGACTACTATGATAAGTATCACTCATCATGTATCGCAATGGATTCTCCTTAGACATAACATACGTCTTGTTGCTCAGCATGTAATGGCACAACTTTTTGGTAGCAAACACAACTGCCAAGTAGAGTTTCTCAACGTATGCATAGTTAAGTTCATAGCTGACCAGGGTGCAGCTAAGATAGTAAGTAGCATGTTCTTTGTGAAGTTCATTCTTCTGGGCTAACATGGCACCTAGTGCCACCTCAGTAGCTAATATGTATAAGTAGAACGTCACTCCTGGTCTAGGTGGTGCCAATACTGGTGACGAAGCCAAGTATTGCTTGATGTCGTCAAAGGCTGACTGGCACTCGTCATCCCAGTGAAATGCTACCCATTTATGCAATAATTTTTTCATGGGTCGACACTTGTCTGATAACTGTGCTATGAAGCGCTTGATCGACGTGACCTTACCCTACAGACTTCTAAGCTGCTTGATGGTAGTTGGGGGAAGCATTTCAAGGATTGCCTTGACTTTGTTTGGGTCCACCTCGATGACTCGCTTTGAGACTATAAAACCCAAGAGCTTTCTAGATGTGATGCCAAAAATGCACTTCTTGGGATTTAGTTTGACTTTATGCTCCATGAGGCGATCGAGGATCTTGCTTAAGTCACCGAGATGATTTGGGCATAAGAGAGACTTGGCTAAAAAATCATCCATGTAATATTCCAAAGTTTTATGCATGTAATCGTGGAAGATGTATGTCATGGCATGTTGGTAGGTGGTGCCAACGTTATTAAGGCCAAAAGGCATGACCTTATAACAAAATGTCCCCCAGGGCATTGTGAACGCCATTTTTAGTTGGTCCTTGGGATTGATACGAATCTGATTGTATCCCGAGAAACCATCCATGAGGGATAGCATTTCGTGGCCCGTTGTAGCATCTACCAATGCATCGATGCTAGGAAAGGGAAAATTATCCTTAGGAATCGCTTTGTTTAGATCATGAAAATTAGTGCATATGCGAATTCTCCCATCAAGATTTTTTATGGGCACCATGTTGGACAGCCATGGTGGATAATCCACGTAGATGACAAACTGTGCATCCAACAACTTTTACAATTCATCTTTGACCATTAAGGCCACTGTTGGGTGCATATTACATAGTTTTTTCTTAACTGGCTTGATTGTCGGATCAAGTGTTATATTATGCGTGACTAGCTGTGGATCTAGCCCTGGCATGTCTCTGTATGACCATGCAAAAACCTCCTTCTTCTCTTTGAGAATGGCAATGTAGTTAGTTTGCTCTTCGAGGGGTAAACTTACCCCCAGCTTGATAATCTATGGATTCATTGGATCTGAGCCAATGTCTACGTCAGTCGTCTCCTCGACCGGCATGTGGGATCCATCCTCCAACTGGTGTGGAATCAAGATCAAATGGATATCATTTGCCAAGTTTAAATTTGTGTTGGGAACCTCGGGTTCCTCTTCAGCATGAAAGATATCCTGAGTTGTCCCTGGGGTAAAATGAAGAATTTTACTGAAAGGCTAGTATTCTGATGGGGACAGAGGTGAATTGATGCTATCCTAGTCAATGGCATCTATGTCTAGATGCAAGGATCATGCTGGATTGGTTGTATTGCAGATGGGTGTGATCAAGTCAATGGAGATCATGTGGATGAAATGATTTTGGTCTCCATTATCGTGGGTGTGATGACTAAAACATTCAGGATGTTCTCTATGTTTTGGATCTTGTTCTATAGGTACTGGCACGAATGGATCAGCCCTATGTGCTAATAGGAGGACAGGGTCTGCCGTCGACACTAATATCACTCTAGGGTCTCATAGTGGAAGGTGCTCTTCGTGTACCTGTAGCAGCAGATCCAACACTTGATCCCACCTTACTGGGTCTACGTACCACTCGTGCCCTGGCACTATGCCCATCTATGCAAATATGTCATTAATCTCCAAGAGGTATCGTTGTTGCATTTGTCGCATGTGGTTGAGATAGGCCATCTCAATTTCATCTTCTAAATCACTGTCAAAGATCCAAAGGCATTCATTAGCTCCAACAACTGCTTGAGGCATATGAGGTTCATCTTGTTCAAGCAAATTAATCTAGTCCCATTGCGGTTGTTCCACGCTTCGTGGGGGGACCTGATTCTCTTGATGCGGCACTGGCTCGATTGGAGCCTCTAGAGGGAACAGAGCCAAAAATATCTCTTGATAGTTATTCATAGGAATCTCTCATGAGTGATCACTATCGGATTTGAAGGGATCATATGACACTGGTTCATATTTTGATTCATCCTCCGAAGATCCTTCTGGACACTGCTTATACCTTCCTTGAAAGTGAGTTCTCAAACTTTCGCCTCTCTCTAGAAAAGGAGGAGGGTTATTGATGTTAACAAGGGTGGTTGTTGACCATGGGAGGTAATCTCCTAATGTATATGTTGTGCTTGGGTTGGCATAAGGATCTGATGCCAATCCACCCTTGTTGCCTATTCCTAGGCCTTGAATATTTTCCACCAAGATGTCTAAGGGTAGGGGGTGGTTGAACCCTACTCCCGACTTGTCATAAGGCATTTGGTATCTTGGCTGGCAAAGGACACACACTCCTTGCTCATACCGACCTAACCCATATCCATGCCAATTGCATTGGCCAAGATATCTTAGAGCGAAGTTCGAGTTGGATAGATAGTTCACATCCTCTGTGAAAGGCTCTTCATCTTTGTCATCTTGCATGCATGGCTCAGTGCCATGATCAAGGCCCCCATACACAAAGTTAGTCTGGTTTTGCAGGTAGCCTAGAGGAACAATTGTACCAATGGGGAGGTGAGGTCTCCCAATGTCTTGCATGGACTCTAATGTGGGTGTTGCTACAACATTCCACACCAGATACTCCCCCAGGCCCGTATTGGCCATTTCAATAGTGATTTTTGGTGACTAAGGGGGAGGGAACAGAAGCTCTTCTGGACTCCACTCCATGTCGGGTGGGCTAGGAGCCTCCGCTTCCATTTTACTAGGCATCTCTTTAGTAGAGATGTTTGAGACTAATTGTGGCACCTCTTCTAGAGGTTGTGCATCCTCCAGGGGTTTCTTCCCTTTGTCCTTATGTTTGGCAATGATAGGTGGCATCGTTGATGAAGGACCAACTGATGAAGATGGACCTGGATGGGGTTTTGGTGGATATACCTTTGGGGATGCTTGCAAAATCAGACCCTGTCGAGATGGATTCAACTAGAAATCCAAATGCATTGATGGAAGGGTCGACTATGGCATCAGTTGCACTGCATTGTAGTACTTGAAGGGTTCTAAGTTTTTTGGGACCACATGTACCTCCCCTTCAAATGTATACTTCAGACATTGATGTGCTATTGATGGGACACACTTCATGTCCCTGATCCATGGCCGACCTAACAAGATGTTGCAAGCCATATCACCTTCCAAAATATGGCACAATATTGGTATCATATTTTGTCCTACTTGAATGGGTAGGATGATTGTGCCGACTATCGAGCAGATTGCATCGTTAAATGCTCATAGTGTATCTGTGGAGGCTGTGATGTGAGATGCCAGTAGCTTCAGGTGTTTCAATGCCACTGTAGTGATGATGTTACTAGATGAGCCAGTGTCTACCAACACCCTCTTATAGGGGATCCTGTTTACCCACGTAATAATGTGCAGGGGTGGATCCACTATGTCATCAACCACTAACTTCACTTCATCTTCTTGAAAATTGATGACTGGCTCGGTGCATCTTATGACATGCCCCACAAAGTTGTTGAAAGAATTTAGTTCCTAGGGCTACAAATTGATAGCCTTCAATATCTCCATAAGAGCCTCTCGATGGGGCGTTGATTATTGAATTAGCTCATATATGGAGAGCCTAGCCGACATGGTCCATAGACTTTGGGTAATTCTAGTCCAAATCATGGTCGCGGGTCTAGGCGGAGGCAGCTACGTAGGGTTCTATTGAGACTGTGACGTTGATGGAACTTCTCTTGTGGCTATCGCGGGAGTAGCTCCTAGGTATTTCTTGTTCCTAGTCACTATACTTATCATCCCTACATACCCCTACATGGGGAAGTTTTTTTGCACCTCATTGATCTAAAGGGGTCTCTAAAAACTCCCATTTGCTAGTTGTTCGGCGCTACGAGGTTGTCTACAACCAATGTCTTATTGTCAATCAGGTCTTGTATCAAGCCTTTGAATTTCCAACATGCATTAAGGTCATGTCCTTATCATCGATGGAATTTACAGTACAAATCCTCTTGGTATCCCTTATTATTCAGTGCATTGGGATCTATGGTTTGAATTTCTAGGAGGTTGATCAAATTCACCGCTGACAAGCGATCAAATAGGGAGTCCCTAGACTCCATGTAGGGTGTAAACTATCACCTAGGGCGACGCTACTGATTTTGCCCCTGTTTCTGGTTTTATCTTTCATAATTTTTAGGGGGCACTACCTGATAATTAGCCTTTTGAGGCTGTATGTCTTGTGTAGGCTTAGGAACATTTATAGCAACTTGGTCAACCACAGTGAGTTTTTGTTGCGTAGTCCTTGTTTTGGTGTTTTTGTTCCATTATTTTTTCTTAGTTTTGGCAATCTCACCATCCTGTATCTTGATCTCTTCGATTATTCTGGCTTGCGCCAGAGCCTCTTCTAAGGTGGCATATTGTTGTAGCTGCAATAGCATAGAGATCGATCTCAAACAACTTCTTGAAAACATTTGTGTAAGGTCGGACATAGGGGGAAGGTAGGGTAGCTTGGAAAGCAGAGTCCTCCATCGATTCTCGTAGGCCACCATAGTCTCTTCCTCATATTACCTGAGGTTAGACAAATCACTTAGTGACGCCTTCTTCTTGGTGTTGAATGTGAAGCGTTCGAGGAACGCATCCACTAATTGATCCAAGTTGCTGATGTTGTGCTTTTTTAACTAGGTGAACCAATCTGAGGTAGGGCCTATGAATGTGGTTATAAAGGTTCTTAGCAACAAAGCATCATTGTCCTGAATGCCAAAGCATTAGCTCAGGAACCTCGTCACATGATCTTGGGCATCGTCCTCACCACTAAAGACTGCCAACTGAGGCAGCTTGAAGTGTTCGGGGTAAGGAGGTGCAGGCATTGACAGATGCATAGGGTGACTATGGATTTGGCATAACATGGGCTTTTGGGGCCCATAAGCTTTGGTTTCCATAGACTCCAAACACTCTAACAGTGCTTTATATGCATCAGAAGACTTAATATCTTCCTCTCTAATTTTCTCCCATTGTGGGTTGTGGGAGACTTGAGGCCTATGGAGAGGTGGCTAGATAGCAACCCCTCTGCCTTGATAGGGCATTTCGGCCTACTCTTCTTCTTGTTCATACTCCTCATAGGCTTCTTGAGGAGTCTCTAGGCGAGACCTATGACCATGAGTGGGTCCCCACAGAGGGAGCCTATCATTGTTCCGGGGAGTAGCCTCCCATTCGAGTCTAGGAGGTCTTGGAAGCAGCGCTTGGTTAGGTCATGGGGACCTATATTGTACCAAGGGGTTACGCCTCTCATATGGTTTTGCCCTTTGGGTGTGAGGGGTCGGAACCCTCTTCAACATGGTGTTATGCAACAACTCTGTTTGAGGCGATATAAATACTCTAGTTGTTGTTGATATTGCTCAAGATGTGTAATCTGTGCTTGGAGGGTGACCTGTCTAGTGACTGCCAGGTCGATCTATTCTGCCATATTGAGTCTCGAAGGCCTAAATGCCTCTACCATGCACTTATATCAGTTGCGGTGATCCTAGATATCTATAGGTCGCTTCCTTCTATCGAGGTTGGCGGCATTTACTTGAGGCTTTGGCCTCGAAGGATGGTTTTGGTACATAGCAGGTGCAGAGGCGCATTGCTCCTATGCTGTATATTACTCTTTAGGAAGATAGGGGTCTTCCTCATTCTCCCTTTCATAAGTGTGAAAGGGGCGGGTGGAGTTGGCTCGCCCTGTCAGAGGAGCCTTGTGCTTCGGATTGGTCCTATTGTTTTTGACAATGAGAGGAGGCAATGAAGAGATGATGTAATCTTGAGGTCTCTCCTCATGGACCCTCTATCGTTCCAATGCTTCATTGTGCGATGGACACTCATATCGAGCTTCTAAGGGAGCCTTTTAATCTATGTTGAGTGCCACGTGTAAGGACTCTTCCTAAAAGGGGCTATGATGGATGGGCGTGTCCCCCAATGGGGTGTCCCTATAATTCCATCTTGACCTGGACTGATGCGGACTCTCTTGCAGGTTAGGCTACCAAGGCGGTATGACTAAGTCCTTAGGGCTATAGCGGAGGTGACTTGTGCCCCCCCTGTACACTTTCCATAGCTTTCGCCCTTGATTGGGCTTGGCTACGTGTGTACACCATGGTGGTGCTTTCCTACAAGCTATGTAGATTTTATCTCTTTTATGATTTTTTGATTTTTTTTGTTACACTAAGCAGAAAATAACATACACACACAAAGCAATGATTATCTCTTTTAAAGATTAATGGTGTGTCCTAGACTGGTTTAGTGTGTTTTTTATTTTTGTTTTTGTTTTTGAAAGTTTTGAAGAACGTTTAAATGCATAATGAAGGCTCATATGACTCCCATAATTGGTCGCCCCTTCGATATACCATTTCTAGGCCAATATACCAACCTCTCTATATACCTACCCTTACAAGAGGGAAACTATAGGTACGTGAGAGCAGATGGTACATGGAACGTAGGTGGTACGAAAGGGGGATTGTCCTGTTTATGACACCTACCATAGAAGACTTATCCTCACATGCTGGGAATCACCCCAACGACACTCGATCAGCTTTCGTCAGGATTTACGTCGAGCAACAGTGACAATCGGGGTAAATGGATGCAAAATCAAGCCAAGGTGGTGATGAAATCCATCGTTGGTCTTGATCAAGGGCTAGGGTTTTACGACTAGCTCCTTGGTTTAAAAATGTTGCGTGAAGTGTGTGTGGTTATTTTTATTAAAAAATGAAACAGGAAGCAACCACTTTCCCTAAGAAGGCAAACTTGACAGAAAATAGAAACAAAAAAGTAAAAAATGACAGGAACAATTTAGGACCCTTACCTTTTCTCTGCCTAGACCTGCTTTTTTTGACTCTTAGCCTTGAAACTACATAGAAAGAAATTCATCCCTAGTTGAGACGAATACTAGAATAGGATTCGTCCTGGTCTAAGACGAATTCCAATTCGTCTCAGGGTCAGACGAATTACAGTATTGTATTCACCATAGGCTAGAATGAACCACAGTTAGTGTTCGAAAAACGATACCTGTAAGCACAAAAACACAAATTTTGATCAGTTTCTTGATCTCAAAAATTAGGGGAAAGTAGTACCACCGTGATCACCACTGAAAACACAAGATTCCAGAAGTTGAAAAGAAACACTAAAGCTATGCAATGCAAAATGAAATGTAATGCTTTAATCCTAGAAATTGGAAATGCATGAAATAAGGAAAAGAGATGAATTGAGATGAAATGAAAGAAGTATAGAAAGCACAGCCCCTTTTATTTATACTATCTCAATATCAGTTAAGGGTTCACCTTGTTCTAGTAGATTAATCTGGTCCCATTGCAGTTGTTCCACACTTGGTGGGGGGACCTGATTCTCTTGACACAGCACTGGCTCAACTGGAACCTCTAAAGGGAATAATTTCAAAAATACCTCTTGCCAGTTATTCATGGGAATCTCTCATGAGTGATCACTATTGGATTCGAAGGGATCATATGATTCTGATTCATCTTTCGAAGATCCTTCTAGACACTGTTTATGCTCTCCTTGAAAGTTAGTGTCCGAACTTTCACCTCTCTCTAGCAAAGGAGGAGGGTTATTGATGTTACCAAGGGTGGTTGTTGACCATGGGAGGTAATCTCCCAATGTATATGTTGTGTTTGGGTTGGCATAAGGATCTGATGCCAATCCACCCTCGTTGCCTATTCCTAGGCCTTGCATGTTTTCCACCAAGATGTCTAAGGGCAGGGGGTGGTTGAACCCTACTCCTGACTTGTCATAATGCATTTGGTATCTTGGCTGGCAAAGGACACACACTCCTTGCCCATACCTGCCTAGCCCGTATTCGTTCCAATTGCATTGGCCAAGGTATTTCAGAGCAAAGTTCAGATTAGACAGATAGTTGACATTTTCCACAAAAGTTTCTTCATCCTCGTCCTTTTGCGTGCATGGTTCAGTACCATGGTCAAGGCCCTCATACACAAAATTGGTCTGGTTTTGTGGGTAGCCTAAAGGAACAACTGTCTCGATGGGAAGGTGAGGTCTCACCATGTCTTGCACTGATTCTAGCATGGGCGTTGATACAACATTCTGCACTAGATACTCCCCTAGGCCCGTACTGGCCATTTCAATAGTAATTGTTGACAATTGGGAGGGAGGGAACAAAAGTCCTTCTGGAGTCCATTCCATATTGGGTAGACTAGGAGCCTCAACTTCTATTGTGCTAGGTATCTCTTTTGTTGAGATAGTTGATATTTTTGGTAGCACCTCCTCTAGGAGTTGAGCGTCTTCCAGGATTTGTTTCCATTTTTCCTTCTGTTTGGCCATGACAGGTGGCGTTGGTGGCAAAGGAATGAACGATGAAGATGCACCTGACTGGGGTTTTGATGGATTAGTCACTAGTGGTGCCTGTAGCATTGGACCCTGTCTAGATGGATTTAACTGGAAATCCAAGTGCATCGATGGGAGGGTCAATTGCGGAATCAATTGCACTGCATTACAGTCTAATTCGTCCTACATGGGGATGAATTACATTAGACTTCGTCCTACCCATGGATGAATTTTAGTTGAATGTGAATGGGAAGAGTTTCATCGATTGTTTTGATGGAAGTGGCCCTCTGGTAATTTTTTCTAGTCTCTGTCAAAATTGCAGGTCACTTAGAATCATTTCATTCATCATTTTATTTAGTCTTAGGCATACATCCTTCATTGTTTTTAGAGAAAAAACATTTTATATTTGCAGCAGGTGCTACTAACGTCTTTGTTGTTTCTTTGAATGCAATAGTAGCAGCAAAGATCAAAGACTCATCAACACCAATGATGACAACACTTTGGCCCGTCCATTTTGCATGTGGGCACGTGAAAAGAAGATCATTATTAACTTTTGTAATGGGAACATGTTAACGCTCCTAGCCCCTAAAAAGGGAGGAGATGTCTTTGTAATCGAGATTAAGAGAGTTAAATAAAAAGGGCTATGCTTTCTATACCTCTCTTATTTTGTTTTCGATTCGTCTCTTTTCTTTGTTTAGTGCATTTCAAAGTCATAGGATTAAAGCGTTATATTTTGTTTTACACTGCATAGCTTTAGTGTTTCTTTTTTATTCCTAAAATCTCGTGCTTTCAGTGGCATAAAAAAGAAACACTAAAGCTATGCAGTGTAAAACAAAATATAACGCTTTAATCCTATGACTTTGAAATGCACTAAACAAAGAAAAGAGATGAATAAAAAATGAAAGAACAGAGGTATAGAAAGCACAACCCTTTTTATTTAACTCTCTTAATCTCGGTTACAAAGACGTCTCCTCCATTTTTAGGGGCTAGGAGCGTTAACATGTTTCCATTACAAAAGTGAATAATGATCTTCTTTCCGCGTGCCCACATGCAAAATGGATGGGCCAAAGTGTTACCGTCGCTGGTGTTGATGAGTCTTTGATCTTTGCTGTTACTCCTGCGTTCAAAAAAAAAACAAAGGCGTTAGTAGCACCTGCTGCAAATATAAAACATTTGTTCTCTAAAAATAATGAAGGATGTATGCCTAAGAATGAATAAAATGATGAATGAAATGATGAATGAAATGATTCTAAATGACCTGCAATTTTGACAGAGACCAGAAAAAATTACTAGAGGGCCACTTCCATCAAAAAAATCGGTGAAACTCTGCCCATTCACATTCAACTAAAATTCATCCCTGGGCAGGACGAATTCTACTGTAATTCATCCTCGGGTAGGATGAATTAGACTGTGTTAAAATTCTGAAGTGATGCTGCTCAAATGTCACACCTCGTGATCTCCAAAATACCTACAAACATGGGGGTTAGCTAATTGGGGGCATTCTGGGACGACCCAGATGGTCGGATTCTCCCAATTTGACCTCCATCAATGAGAATTTGACGTCGCTATCTGCAAGTTAGTGGGACAACAAAAGCAACAAACGTGATGATATTTGATCAAAATCTTATAAAATTGATATTATAAACTATCTAAACAGCATAGAATGGAGTTGAATCTAAACGAATAATAAAATAACAAGTTAAAATAAAACTTAGAAAGTGCAGGGCGCCCAAGCGGGCCACCCACTGTTAGAACTTGATTTCGACACCAATCCACTTGGGATGGGCCCAAAATCTCTTGTGATGGGTTGTCGACAAATTGGTAGATTACTATGGTCAAATGTCGGGTTTTTGGGTCCGGATTCACACTTCCAATAGCCACCCAATGACCTCTCTTGCGAAAGAGATCAAGGATGTGGAAGAGATGAATCGAAAAAGGGTGCAATGGGGTGTTCAATTTGGTAGCACTTCGTTGCTTGAAAATGCCTCCAACTTGTCTTCTTTTGGGTGGGAAATTCCACCATTTTATAGACCCAGGGGGTCTCTTTGGAGGGGCATGCATAAGCGCCATGTGGTGACCATGCCTTCTCAAAAGGGACGAGACTCCTCCCTGACTTGGGCTTCCATGACTGCCCTTGTGATAGTCCTCTAATGCCTACTATGCCCACCTACACATGCATGCAAGGTAGGAGGCAATAATTGACTGTCTTCGGCTGCCACTTGGCGCCATTTTTCTTTTTTCCTGTTGAACCTAGAATTCGTCCCAACTCAGGACGAATTTAGAATTTGTCCCTTGGTGAGACGGATCCCAATTTTAATTCGTCCCTAGGCGGGATGGATTCTAAGCAAAGTGCTTAGATGTGCTAAATTGCCTTATGACCTTACAAAATTGCTACAAAAGTGGTTATGACCACTGTTTAACCTCTGAGGGCTACCCTGGGGGCTGTGTGTGTCAAAGCGATCAGTGTTTGCAGTCACATAATCGGATTGGTGCTATTTTGGTGTCTACAATTTTATACAAGCCCTTTAAAACATACTATATGTTGTAGCGAAATGATGTAGTTTTATTTATTAAGAGTGGGATTAATTGCTAGAAAAAGAGAAGACTATACTAAATATGATAAAAAGTTACAACTATTACTTCAAAATGAACACAAAGCTAATAAGTTGCTCCCCAAATGCTTGAATATGTAGAAATACTTTATTAGAGTAACAAGAGCTTGGGATAGTTGCAATTCTAAAATGATGCTAGTAGTGGTTCACTATAATTGCTCCTTCAAGAAAATTTTTGGTATATTGGAGGTGCAAGAAACTGTGACTATTCAAACAAAATTTTAATACATTTTTTATATCAATAAAAAATATTCCTCTTAAATGACCCTCCTAAGGTTGAATTTATACGTATTTAAGATCATATGTGAGGATCCATGGGAAAATACTGCAAGATCAAAAAAGGATGTGGTGGAAAACTACAAGACATAGATGGGATATATGGGAGGTACATTTGAAAACCTCATCATGCTATTGAAATAATAGGAAGGTGAGAAGAGACAAAAAAATGCATGGTCAAAACAATGACATGAATTCACACAATCTAGATCACAATTGGTAGCAAAAAAGGGGAGAAAAATAGATATATTTTTTTGGATTTGATAGAGATAAGGAAAAAGCATAGTGAGACAATAGCATTGTCAATGCTACCACTATGAAACTACTACTAGATTACCAATGGAGGATAAAATAAGCAATTTTAATATGAAAAATAAATATAAGTGTTGCTAGGGTAGTAGAAGTGATGTTAGTGCTTCTACTCATGCCCTAATGATTTTACATTTTGGAGCAATAACTACTTCAAGTTTGGGCTTAACAAAGGTTGAATCAATTTGGGTGGCTAAAAGGCTAAGTAAACGACTAATTGATAACTTTGAAAAATGCTAGTGCACTCAAATTTGGATGTATACACATGGAACTTCTCATATATACTTATTAGTTGGATCCAACAACTGTGATCTCTACCTTTCTTCATGACCTTAAGAATGATTGTACGACTCTTGTAGTAGAAAAAATCAAAGGTGTCATATCCACAAACCCAATTTTTTTTTTTTTAATCCTTTAAAACCTTATTTCATAAACTACAATGATAAAAACATAAAAAAATATATATATTACAAATATCATATATCTTTATTAATATTTGTATTCATAAACATACTACGATATATATAAAATACACAATATAAATTTATAAAATATATAACATATCTTTATAAATTATAAGATACTTAATAATAATAACAATAAAATAAAGTGTAATATACAAAAATTGAGAGCCAAAATGTATAGAAGGAATACTTTTGAGCCTTGTAAAAATTATAAAATATATCTTGTAAAACCTTTTCTATAACTTATTTCTATTATCTATAATGGTAAGAGCTTTAACCTTTAGAAGATCAAGGTTCAAACCCTACTTATTATAAAAAAATACCAAACCCCATTAAAACTTGTCAAAAACACATTTGAAAAATTCTAGGCTACAATTACCCTATATTTCTAACTCTATTCATTCAATGTAAATTTTATAGGCTATAATCACACTATATTACTAAACCTCTCAATTTTGGTTATTCAAAGAGTGGGAATTGAAATTGGAAAATATGTACGCAGGGGCTTACGTCAATTAGGATGACTTTTCCACTATTCCGGATGTGTCTTATTTGTGGACACAAAATAGAGATGCCATGGCGATTGACATCCCCACAAAGAGAGTGTTTTCTAATGGACTCTCGTTGATTGACTACCCACCTCTATGCCTCAGACTTGCTGAACTCGAACTTTTCTAAAGAAAGATACCAAAACATCATATTCCGAGGATTTGACGGGTTATTTCCCCACAAAGAGAGTGTTTTCTAATGGACTCTCGTTGATTGACTACCCAACTCTATGACTCAGACTTGCTGAACTCGTCCTTTTCTTTAGAAAGATGCCAAAACATCGTATTCCCAGGATTTAATGGGTTATTTACCATCGATATATACCGCGTTTGTCAATGCCTTTCCATTTCAGAAATAAATAAAACACCTGGTTGTACATGAATTAATATATCGCGTGCATTGACAATTTACGGTTATCTGGTCGCGCAAGACAAATTGTTCACATGTTTTTGATGATGTGAAACTGCATAAACTATTATTGTAAGGGTGCTCAAAACGATACAAACATATAGTAACACAGAAAATTGTGTATTCGTAATTGTAACCTTTCTTATATTTGTGTTTGATTTAATAGATCTCATGATTTGGGTACTAGCCGTTACTAAGCATATCATATTAAATTTATCTATCTTGTTAGTGTAGTTTGTGTGTTTGTGAATAATCCTACATTAACTGTTCTGTGGGACTTAAGTCGTTTATAAAACAACTGTGTTGTGGGACTTGAGTGGTTTATAAACCCCAACACTTGCCATACTCTTTGCCAATGGGGTAGCAGCTTAAAGGTTCAATTCCTTGGTTCCACTTTGTGGGATTCCTCGCCCCTATTAACATTAAGTTTGGGCATGTGTGTGGGGGGCTGGCCCTCTTGCTTTCTAACTGGTTAATGTGATGATGCAAGTCTTGGCATATTCCATGATTGGAATTTCATTCACATTAATACCTATCTATATTGTTCGTGTAGTTTGTGTGTGTCTGTTTGTGAATAATCCCACATTAACTATGTTGTGGGACTTGAGTGGTTTATAAACCCCAACACTTGTCATACTCTTTGCCAATGGGGTAGCAGACTTAAAGGTGCAAGTCTTTGGTCCCACTTTGCAGGATTCCTCACCCCTATTAACATCGAGTTTGGGCATGGTCCCACTTTGTGGGATTCCTCACCCCTATTAACATTGATTTTGGGCATGTGTGTGGGGGGTTGGCCCTCTTGCTTTCTAACTAGTTAATGTGATGATGCAAGTCTAGTGGCATATTCCATGATTGGAATTTCGTTCACATTAATACCTATCTATCTTGTTAGTGTAGTTTGTGTGTGTGTTTGTGAATAATCCCACATTAACTATGTTGTGGGACTTGAGTGGTTTATAAACCCAAACACTTGCCATACACTTTGCAAGTCCTTGGTCCCACTTTGTGGGATTCTTCACCTCTATTAACATCGAGATTGGGCATGTGTGTGAGGGGGGTTGGCCCTTTTGCTTTTTAACCAGTTAATGTGATAATGCAAGTCTAATGGCATATTCCATGATTGGAATTTTGTTCATATTAATACCTATCTATCTTGTTAGTGTAGTTTATGTGTGTAAAAAATCCCCAACACTTGTCATACTCTTTGCCAATGGGGTAGCAAGCTTAAAGGTGCAAGTCCTTGGTCCCACTTTGTGGGATTCCTCACCCCTATTAACATAGAGTTTGGGCATGTGTGTGTGGGGGGCCGACCCTCTTGCTTTCTAACCAGTTAATGTGTGGGATTCATAGTTGATCCCACTTTGTGGGATTCCTCACCCCTATTAACATCGAGTTTGGGCATGTGTTTCTTTCTAACCGGTTAATGTGATGATGCAAGTGTGAGGTCTGGCCCTCTTGCTTTCTAACCGGTTAATATGATAATGCAAGTCTAGTGGCATATTCCATGATTGAAATTGCGGTCATATTAATACCTATCTATTGCTGAAAAATGTAAGTTTATTTCTAAAAGTAAAAAAAAATATATCCCCAATATAACAATTATATAAAAAACTTAAATATATATTTTTAAAATATATTTATTTAAAAAGTATTTGATTAATAAACTTTACATTTGTTAAGACGTTAAGGCTGTCTTAAGAAGAAAGTTATTTCACCTGAGGAATATAATGGATGGTCTATAACATATTGGATTAGTGGTTTGAGATATTTTAAAATAAATTTATTTAAAAAGTATTTTATTAATAAACTTTACATTTGTTAAGGTTGAAGAAAGTTATTTCACTCACTTTGAGGAATATAATGTATGGTCTATAACATATTAAATTAGTGTTTTAAGATATTTTTTTCTAGTTTTTACTAAAATGATTTACAAAAAATTTAAATCTTATTTTGGATTTGATATTTTTTTTATAATTAAAATTTTAGAAAATTTAAAAGCATAAATATATTATATTGAAAGAAGAAAATGTTTGAAAAATTTAACATAAAAGTTATAAGTATTTTTTTTAATTATATTTAGATTTGAGGACAATGAAATTATATAGTCATGTTATCCTTCTTCACTATGCTTATCTTGGACCTTAGGATTAGGTTAGTTGACCCTTGGGCATTAGTGTTATGATTATTTGTTCTTGTGGTTTATAAATAGAAGAGTTGTGTTGTAATTGAGATATTCCTCATTCTCGTTAAGTTGCACTCTATAGGTGATAATAAGATTTTGCTTTCTTTAAGTTGTTAGGATTTGTAACGATTGGAATTTAGAATTTGTTATTTGAAATATTGGTTTATTGTTATTGAATGTGATTTATTGTTCTTGTGAATATATATATATATATATATATATATATATATATATATATATATATATATATATTTCATTTTTTTAATTTTCTACTATTAATTATTGTTTGTGGAGGTTGCTTTATTACAACAAAATAGGAATATCTTTCTTTGATATCAATATGATCTATAGCATTTAGTAACTAAACTTTTGTTAATCACTTATCATGCTCCTTAGAATGGTTTTAGTTGGGATACAATGAAATTAGCCAATAATGATGAGTAAAACCCTCTACTTTAGTATCAATTCTACTCTTCTAATCCAAAATTACTCTTAGGTGCTAAGGACAGAGAATAGATCATACATGAACAAGTAATATAATGTTAGTCAATCTTGAAGTTCAATGTTAACCCAACTATTTACTATACTTTTAATTCAATGCTCACTTCTTAACACATGTTAGGTTTAAAGCATGCAAACCACATGAAACTATACAAACTCCATAGAATTAAGTAAAATGCATATAAAATCATGGAGTGACAAAAAAGTACAATTATAATAGTAATGACATAGTAAATTAGATTGAAGAAAAACCATTTAGGGAAAGAAAACTCGTAATTCAATAAGTAAATTTGCATATTCTTTACAAAATAAAAAATGCAAAAATTTTGACCATTAAATTACCCTTGGTTAAAATGTATTATTACTATACACTTGTTTATAGTCTTACATATTATATATTAGTTTTTTCTTACTCTCCTTGTAAAACTTGCCTAAACCTCTTCTTGACTCTTCAAAATCCTCATATCTTTTTCTTGCTTTAACCTAAATAAACCACATTTAATATCAATCAGTTCCAATATTATAAAAATAATAAATTTTTATTTTTAATCTATTTTTAGGTCTTTCATAATTATCTATTTATAAAGCTAGATTTTAAAATTTTCTTCCCACATATTTCTTATCACACTTATCTATAAAACTTTTGTCCACCATATACATGCCAAATCATCCCATGCTTGGCCAATGTATAAATTTTATCATTTAAAAGAGATGGGTTGTATAATAGTCAAAGCATGTGTTCTTTTAGTCAGATTCATAATGGCATGCCGTTCTCTAAGTCCTCTTCCATAATGGCATGCCGTTCTCTAAGTCCTCTTCCACGAGAAAGGAATCACTCAAATTTAACATCATTTGGTCTAACTATCCCAAAATGTCACTCACTATTGTTGATTATTTATTGTGTTTTGGGGCTAGATGATGCATTTAGAGATTGGTTAAAGCTTAATTGCTTAAAGTATGTCTTTTTTATTTAAAATTAATTATATTATTTTTAATAATTGATAACTATAGGGTTTAAATTATGGAGACGTTTTTACCAAACCTTTTTGAGTTATAATTGATCCGTTGACTTGGTGTGAAGGGGATCACTCAAGGATTCATATCAGACTACTATAACGTGAGTGTCCTTTTAATAAATGAATGCCTAACTAAACAAGCACTTATGTGTTTTTTATTTAAGATAATTACATTATTTTTAGTATTTTTATTTAAGATATTAGTAACTGACAAGTATAAGTTGACCCGTGGTGAAGGGGATCACTAAAGGATTCATATCAAACAATTATAACCTAGTATCCTCTTAATAATAAATACTTGGCTAAACAAGCACTTACCAATCTACCTAACATTTAATTTTTTTTTTTTTATTATTATTATATTAGTTATCAGTAATATTTATGTTGTGAAAAAAATCATCTAATTCCATAGTAAAAAAAATTGCAGAGAAAATATTAAAGAAAAAATTAAAAAACGGTAAGTTTGCATCGATACTTTAAATAGAACGAACTGAATTTAAAAACCAGCGACGAGGATAATAGTAAAAATTGTACTTTGATTAGGTCGTATTTACTGGCGATTTCTGACTGAAACTAAATTAAGCTTTGTAGAACTATAGTTGCCTTCAGATAACAATCGTAGAACATATACCTTCAATCTAGCTGTTTATGAATAAAAACAAAGTAGCACACTTAAATGGCCAATCTGCACGATGACTACTGTCAGGAAAAAAACGTTTGATATCCAAAGCTTCAGCTGTCGGCGCGGAATTTATCGTCCTTCTAGAGAGCTGGAACAGGAAACATTTTTGCTACAAATGAAATCATCTGAAACCTTCAACATATTGCTCGAACTACTCATCTCAATTGAAGACGGAAAGAGATACTGGGGAATAGAAGCTTTTTCTTCAAGTATTTCAAGCACTTGCCTGGCGCTGAGTCTTGCTTCAGCCCTCTGATTAGAACACACCATTCCCAACTTCAGCACTTTCTCCATCTCATTCTCAACGTATACACCACGCAGCTTCGGATCCGCGGCATCCATAAGCCTGCCCGTGGCATGCAGCTGTCGCACCCGATTGACCAGAACTATTTGCGACTCATCGAGAGAGCGATCCACAGGCTGCCTTCCACATGCAACCTCTAAAATCAAAATCCCAAAGCTGAACATATCCGTAGCAGGAGTAGCCTTTCCCGTGCGCCGCAGCTCTGGGGCAATGTATCCCAGAGTTCCCACAACACGGCTCGTAAGCGGGTTCTCATTATGCTCAAACAACCGAGCAAGCCCGAAGTCTCCCAGCTTGGCATTAAGCTCCGCATCCAACAAAACGTTGCTGGACTTGATGTCCCTGTGTACCACTATCTTTTCCCATTCCTCGTGAAGGTATATCAATCCTGCGGCCACGCCTTTCAGAATTATGTATCTTTGAGGCCATGCTAACCCTCTCCTGAAATTTCCAAATATCATCTTCTCCAGACTTCCATTTGGCATGTACTCATAAACTATGAACAACCGTGTTCCCTGCCTGCAATAGCCCCTGATTTGCAAAAGATTTCGGTGCTGGAGACGTCCAAGACTTGAAATCTCCGCTATGAATTCTTTCACCCCTTGGTTTCTCTGTATGAGAATGCTTTTCACAGCAACCTCGAGGCCATTGGACGGAAGAACCCCTTTGTAAACCCGGCCGAAGCCTCCAAAATCCAAAACTTGTTCGTCTCGGAATCCCTTGGTCGCAAGATGCAGGTCTTTGTAGTTGATTCTGTGCGGCCAATACTCCATCTCCCATTCTTCAACAGAATCCGTATTCTTCTTTCTTTTCCATTGCACAAGAAGCACTACCACAAGGAGCACAAAGAGAAGTAACGAAGCTATCGTAACACCCACTGTTGATGGTGTTATGGACGAATGGGTGTTTTTGTGTACAAGGGATGGGAGACGAGATGTATCGAGGATCGGTGCGGTCCCACGTGTTGAGAAGCTCCAGCCGAGGATGCAATGGTCTTCCACAACGGTTCCTGTCGCTGCAGAGAAACCCACGTACATTTCTTCTTCCAAAATGGTGGGCAGGCTCAAATTTTTCGCAGATATTAATGGTTTCTCTGGCCGAAGCGACCCAACTGGTGCAATGGAAACATTGAGCTGCTGTTGAATGTGGTCGTAATCTATCCAAGCTTGAATGTTCTGTCCACTATTGAGATCCATGTCTCTCAACTGTTTAACGCTAATCCAGTAACCCGCACGCTTAGAATCCACAGAAGTGAGGTCGTTGAGATCGACACCGACATGGTTATCGTTAATGTCTTGGGATTCCACGTTCTTTACGGTGTCAAATTCTACAGCGAACAAATGATTATAGGATTTCCCCATGCTCGAAATGTTGAGCAAGCCAAGGTAGCGAGGTGTTGAAGTTCCTATGGGAGACATATGAGGTGTCATGAGAAACGCCATTCCCCGCCCGCTTCTGGAATATGAAGAGGGAACCATGCTGAATACGAAGGTTGTGCTAAATGAGAAAGTTGTATTAATGGACCCTCTATCTTTCATACGCACAGGCTCCGGATATAAAGCACGGCCGAAAACGTGTTGTGATTGATCGGTGAGGCAGATAGCAGGTGAGCGGAATGAAGCGTTGCCAATCAAACTGAGGTCAGTGGAAGCGTTAAACGGGTTGAAGATGAAGGAGGTGTCGGCTTGGACAACATGAAAAATTTTGAAGGCTAGGAGAACTAGGAGGAGGGCAGGCATGACCTCCAATGATTTTGATTGTGTAAGAAGCTCTGAAGGTAGAAGGCCAACAATCGACCTATATTTTCAATTCATTTGTAAGCTAGTTGTTTGAAATAATAAAGAATATATAAATGCCAACATGAAGCCCAACGAATGCACGGGGAAACAAAAACAGCTTGGGCTGAAAATCTGCGGTTTTCAAACCTGCCGAACGGGCGTTGACACATACTTTTTATTCTCTGCCGAACGTTGATTCGTGTGATTGTGCTATCCATTCTTAACCATCAGACTAGTAAAAGCTAAATAAATAATATCGCAAGTCGATACCTTTATCTAGTCAATCAGATAGGATATACCGTGCACATTTGTACTTCAATTCGCTGAAAAAAAGGTGATAAAGAAACACGGTGCAGTGTTCACATGTTCACGGTAATTACCATAATATTAGTTCACCGACGAGGTTTGGCCGCAACCGTCGTTCAAAGGAGCCCAAGATTCATGTCAGTGTAACGGCTGAGGATATTACGTTATGATTGAAATCTTGTAGCCATGGTTTATATAAAATATAAAATGTCTAGAGAGAATTTATGCAAAATGAGGATTTTTTTTATATACATTGGATTCATCTCTAGTGAGGATTCCTTATCAATAATTGCTGGTCTGTCCTTAAAAACAGGGGATACTGATAAATAGTAGCGGACAGAGACAGCAGATGGAGATGGGATAGGTTTTAAAAAAAAAAAAAAAAATGGACTTTAGGTATCCTCCTTTCGTCGAACTAAACTATAATTTTTTTTTTTTTTTTTTTTCGGGTACACATGAAAGTTAACAATTTGTCTTGTTCTCGTAATTTTTTCTCATTCAAAATTGATATATCTAATTTTTGTAATAGTTAGATGGAATTGAAATGATCTTATTCATATTAATTGCAATTAAAGCAGTATTATAATAATTTAACAATTTTGGTATATTTTATATTTATTTTTAAATTTTCTGTGAAAGTTTTGATCAAATTAGAGAGGATTCAAAATACCTTTCTATGAATGGGACCTCAAAATCACAAGAAGTTCCATTTGGTGTCTTCGAACCAAGCTTGTATGAGGAAAGAAAAAGGTAGGTTAGGCTTATGTAATATTTGTTTGATGAATGAAGCCCTAATTCTTAAGCAAAGCTGGAAAATTTTGACTAATCATAATTTTGATTGGGTGAAAATCATCACACCTAAGTATTTAATCCACTTAGAGAGTTTGCTCACTGATCCCCTTTCCTAAGAGGGATCTACCTTTTGGCAGAGCATGAGTAAATTTAGATCAGATTTAGCTCTTGGCGCTCGTTGGACTATGGGAAATGGTAAATCCATTAACTTATGGTAGGATTCGTGGTTCCTTGAGCACCCACTAATCTAGGATACCATACTATTACCGACATAACCTCTTACCCACAAACTTGGATGCTCTACACTAGAGGATTTTATTACAAGTGTGGGAGGCAAGAGAATCTAGAAATCAATCCCCACCTCTAACTGCAGTAGGGAGGAAGCTAACAGTTGGGTCACCATTTCAAATTTACTCAAGCTCCAAGTTTTGAAAACTCATGAAATCGATGATTCTCTCATTTGGAAAGGAGAAAGTGAGGGTTCATTTTCAGTAAAGTTAGCCTACCTCTTCATTGACTCTAACTCTTCTCAATGGTATCTACCTAGTAAATTTTGGATAAATAATTTGACCCCCAAAGTAAATGTATTTTATTGGCTGGCCATACATAATAGATTAAAAAAATGTGCTGAATTTGAGCCTCCGATATCGATCTTCAGAATCTATTCTAAATTTGAGTTTACGAATCTAACCCCCAAAATAAATGGTTAGTTGTGAGTGCTAGTTATGGGAGTTTAAGAGGCCAAGAGGAGATTTCCCATGCTTCTTGGAGCTTCTTATTTATTTATATTTTCTTGCTAGAAAGGATTTGGTGTCATCTATAGGTGTCTCGTGTACAATGGGTGCCAGTTGACTAGGAGCCTTGTCTTCTCAAGGCATCACACTATTTTTTGGTGGTATATGTGGAGGTATTCCTTTAGAGTGTGGGGTCTCCCCAGAGGGTAGAGAGATTCTCTGTTGTATCTTGTGATCTCCCTTTGGGTATTGCAACAATTTTTTTTCCTACTTTGTTTTTCTTTTGGGAAGTTTGGTACTAGTTTTATATTTGAATATTTTTTTTCTTAAAGACTATTTTCTATAAGAATGATGCATTATCTCTTGCTCTTTCTCAATCCCATATGTATTAGGTTTGGGTATAATTTAAAACCCTTTCTCTTATCTAATTAAAAAATAATAATTTAACAATTATATATGTATCACTTGAGAAGATTAAGTTTTTGTCTCATCTATAAAAGTTGTGGAATTTAATACATGGGGTGAGGAATTTAATACATAAAAATAATGTTATTTGATTAATAAGTGAGTATTATTACATCAAATAAGTAGTGAGAATAAATTTTTGAAGAGTTTTAAATTTGAGAAGAGACATCAATAATAAAAACAAATTATGATAGGAATATATCACTATAAAAAACTTATATAATAAGAGCATCATATTTGAATAATTTTTTTAAGAGTTTTTTTTTTTTTTTATAGAAAAATATAGATTGTATTATATCATTAACCATAACATTACAATATTTTGGTGTTAGCACTATCCACTAAATTAAAAACAAAATAAGGTGGATCAGGAGTAAAGCATCCATAATTGAATATACATAAGAATAGAAGCTAATATCAACAAAAAGACTATAGTTATACCTTGTTGTAATACACCAGATATCAACATTCATCTGTGAGAGAGTCTATTATATGAAGAAATTCTAGGAATATCTTTCGTGATATCTTCTAAAATATTCAGAGAAGAAAAATAAGTAATCAAACCCTGAAATTGCTTATCATTTTTAAATGTCTTCTTAGTTTCCTGTTGGAATTTTTGAATATCTTGAATCATATGAAAAAGTTGATGAAGTCTATCAATAACATATCGAGGCATGTTGGAAGGTCCATAGACTTGGAAATGAATGTGTCCCACATGTAACAAAATATCAAAGGTCAAGTCTGCCACAACTATATTCCATGGAGGAGCAAATCCAGTAAATACCCTTTTGCATTTGTACTTCCAAATGTTCTTGAGAAGGATGAGTCTACAAACATCCCAGAGTTTGGGGCATTGATCTAGCTGAAAAAAAACCAAGTAGAGAAAGCTTCCAAGATCTAGTGAAAGAGGGAATAAGAAAAGAGTAGAAGATATCCCAAAACTGTTTAGCCATGCCACAAAACCAAAACATGTGAATAAGAGTTTCTAAGGCATTACAAAAATTGCATTGAGGGAAAATGTGTAAAATCACAACCAAAATTTCAACCGTTGGCAGTTTTTGATGCAAAATCCGCCAAACAAGAAGCTGAGTTTTGATTCAACAAGAGCTTTCTAAATTTGAGCAACAAGAAACTGCCATTGGGCATTGGTAAAATTCACTTGCCACTTGACATTGAGATTATATTCTAAAGAAGGCAGACATAGAAGATTTGTGTATAAGAACCTAGAAGTAATGGAAGAGATTCTATGACCATTAAGCCATCTCTAGTCATTCCAAATATTATGGGTAGTTATTTCCAACTTTATAAGGACCTCACAAGGGATGGAAGCCACAACTAAACCATAACACTCTCTGAACCTAGAGGGAAGGGAGCAATTATTGTAGATCTGGTTGTAGGTAAGAATTGAACAACTAGCTGGATCCTAAATATCTCTAATTCTATTAATTCCTTTCTTCAAAAAAGCTATCCCATGAATAGTATTGCATAAAGTTAAAGGTTTATCATTATGGAGTATAATTTTATTTCACAAAAGACTATTTAGACCGATGCTCAAACCATGTCTCAAGGAGTCAAACTTCCAAGCCAATAAATGAGAAACTGATTACCAAGCTTTCCAGTTTTGGATAACTGGAATAGAATATTTAACAGTAAAATAAGGCACATTAAGGACCTTATCCTCCCAAGGGGTTTCTTTCTATTTACCTTTATGAGTAGTAGCTAGAGATATTTTATAACAAAATAGGAGTTTACAATTTTTATCACCAATAATGGCTCTAGCAACCCATTTTGCATTCAAACTTTTGCTCTGGGTAAGAGGATCAATGATGCCTAGACCTCCTAAAGCCTTAGGTTGAGTATAAATTTTCCAAGAGATGGGTTTCATACCCACCTCTCCATCTCACTTTGTCCATAAAAATTTATGAATGGCCTGAGTTAATTTATTATAGGATACCTTGGGGGAAATCCAACAAGAGGAGTAATAAACATGAGAGGCTGCCATAATTTTATTTGTAAATTGAATTCTTCCTTCTAAGGAAAGAAATCAATTTGGTTAAGCATTAAATTTTTTGTAAGTCTTTCCATAACCCAGTTCCACATATCCTTAGGAGATATATTAATCCCAAAGGGAATTCTAAATTAACATACAATCATACCATGATGGATGATCTTCCACTCAATTAAGGAGTTGTATCCACGAGGAGAGGAAGAGGTATAGAAGACTTCAATTTTAGAATTGTTAATGAGAACCAGAGACATCACAAAATAATAGAAGAGTTTTAAATTTCAAAAG
The DNA here is from genome assembly GCA_028583015.1 of Wollemia nobilis. Classification (NCBI taxonomy): domain Eukaryota; kingdom Viridiplantae; phylum Streptophyta; class Pinopsida; order Araucariales; family Araucariaceae; genus Wollemia; species Wollemia nobilis. The sequence goes on from JAQPPZ010003374.1 coordinate 17,766,274, forward strand.
AGGTATTAATAAGAAAAAAATTATAGTAGGAATATATCACTAGACGTAAACAACTTATATAATAAGAGTATCATATGAACAAGTTAGAAATTAAGAGGGTCAACTACCTCCACACATGTTGTGACTCCATGTTAATATAGCTAAAGAATATTAAAGTAATAAAAGAACTTAAACATGCAAGTCAATATCAAATCTTTACAGAATGTATTTTTATAAAAAAATTGAGTTATATGAAATTAAAATGGATTTCATTCAACTACATTACTATGGTATTTTTTTAAAATTACATTGTGATATTTATACAATATATTTTGGTGATTAGAGATATGTCATGAGAATATTTAAAACTAGGTATCTATATATGTAGTTAAAATTTTTAACCATTTAAACTAATATAATTTGAATTTTCAATTGATTACATAAAATTAAAAATTAAAGTAAATCACACATTTATTTTTTCATGAATATATTATTATAATATTTCAACAAACTATATAATAATATTACAACTAGAAATTATGAATATATTATAAGTAATAAACTATTTAATAGTATTGTAACTAGAAAATAAGATGCTTGCATTATAAATTAACTTTTTAAAAATTTGAACTTATCTCATTTATTTTATGTTAAGATTTTTGTGTCACAATTATTATGAGACTAAACACATTGCAAGAGATTGCAAAGTAAAAACATGGAAACAAAGAGATAGTTTTAGTCATGAAATAAACTTCAATATGAAGCAAGCAAATTATATCATAGTAGAAGCTAAATTAGATAAAAAGATATTACACTCTTAAAAAAAAAAGGAATAAAGAACTTTTATATATATTACATTAGTTTTATAAAAAGATATTACACTCTAAAAATTTAAAATAATGCAGGCATAAGAGGTGAAGTGTATTGTAGGTAAATCTTCTTATTTTTTCAAGTGGTATAAAATCATGCCCTTGTAATAGAAATGAAAGTGAAATGAAAGTAATGCAGAGGTTATCCATTTTAAAGGTGTAAAGGAAGATGTGGAGGAAAATTTTAAAATAATGCAGGCATAAGAAGTAAAGTGTATTCTAGGTAAATCTTCTTATTTTTTCAAGTGGTATAAAATCATGCCCTTGCAATAGAAATTAAAGTAATGCAGAGGTTATCCATTTTACTTTAAGGTTTCCAGAGCCATATAATAAATAAATGAGAATAGAGGATATATGCAGCTATTTAGGTTTTGTAGAGCCATATAACAAGTAAATGTTATGGATAAATGTTTTTGTACTTTAGGGTTTCAAGAACAAAATAAATAAAAATGTGATTTTGAGATTATTCCTTGCACTTTAGATGAAGTTTATATATATAGAGAGAGATGAAGTTTGATGTGCTGGTGGAAATGAGATAAGGAAAGAAAGACCCAAGAAACAAAAACAAAGAGAAAATGAATCTTAAAGGGATATTGATGTGGGAAAACAAAAACAAATATCAAAATAAATAACAAGAAGTGGGATTAAGCCCATGAATAAAAACAAAAAGTGATTCCAAAAATGATATCTTGGAATACTAGAAGCATGGAATAAAACACCTAACAAAATAAGTATGAGGTAATTGACAGGTTGCTATAATCAATATATTTATAGAGATGGGAACCTTGTAACAAATATTTTAGCTATTCCCAGTGTTAATTTTCATATTAACAAAATTTAAATTTCAAAGGACAACTAGCCAAGTGAGGTTTTATCTCTTAATTAAAACAATAGCAAAGAGGTTATTGTGAAAATGTAAGAAGGCAACTTGAATATGTTTCAATTAACTACGTAGCAATGTAATATTTTGTTATTTTAATGAAAGTGGTCCCTATTAGAACCTACACATAACTTATTAAGAAAAGTATTTTTACTATTTCTTTTTAAGACTGAGTTAACAAATGTAAGTTATTAATCAATTATTTTTTTAAATATAAATCCCTTTAAATATTTAAAAATATATGCAATATATAATTGTTATAATATATATATGTGATGTATTTTTAAACTTCAAAAAATTAATTTTTTTCTGCAAATAAATGCATACAATAATAATGATAAGCTTAGTAACTTGCTAATACCCAAGTCAAGTAACCCACGTGTTGTAGGTGAGTTGGAGAGGGGAGGGCAATCCTCCAAGGGAGGTCCGAGGTTCAAATCTCCACCTACCAAAAAATTAAATTGGGTACCCAAAATCCAATTGATCTAAAAAAAAATTGGGTACTCAAAATTCAATTGATAATGGACTGACTTAACTTTTCGCTTTAAAAAAATTCCTAAAGAGATCTATTAGGTCAAACCCTAATAAAAGAAATGTTACAATTTATAGAATCCATATTTTATGTGCAACTATATATTTGTATCGTTTTGAGTACACCTAAAATACTCGTTTGTGCAGTCTAGCACCACCAAATACATGTGAAATATTTGTCTTGGGCGACCGGATAACCGTTCAATAGTCAATGCACGCGATAGATTACTTGAACATGTACAACCAGATATTTTTATTTGTTTGCGACTGTAAGGCATTGACAAACACGGTATATACCGATGGGAAATACCCGTCAAATCGTAGGAAAATGATGTTTGTGGCATTTTTGTAAAGAAAAGTACGAGTTGAATAAGTTTAGGTAGTAAGTTTAGAAAGAGATATATTGTTAGGTAAAGGTTGAATGTTTGTACCTAAATTGTTAGGTAAAGGTTGAATGTTAAATTGTTCCAATACAATTTTAAAAAATTGAGATTGGTAAACGACAAAATTCAGTGAGGTTGTTAGTCAATCAACGAGAGTCCATGAGTGGGGATGCCAATCGCATGACATCTCTATTTTGTGTCCGCAAATGACACGCATGCGGAAAAAGTGGAAAAGTCAGCCTAATTGCCGTAGCCCCTACGTACATATTTTCCAATTTTACATTCAAGTGACATAAACCCAAGGAAGAGGGGTTATATTTGAAGAGCCAAAATTGATAGGTTCACAAATATAGTGTAATTGTAGCCCATGAAAAATTACACTGAATGGATAGATAGAGTTTTAGGAAAGGTGTTTACAAACACATTCTATAATTTTTAAGTCTGTAAAAAATTCCTTCCATATCTTTTGAGTCCTAATTTTGTATTACACTTATATTTTTATTGTGTACTTTTTAATTTATAAAAATATATTATGTATTTTGTAAACGCATAGTGTATTATATATATAATAGTCTATTTACTAATGTACATATCAAGGAAGATATACTTTAAAGTATTAGAAGATATATAGTTTATAAGATATTGTTTAGTAACAAGTACTTTTGAAGTATAAACATATTTTTATAATAAGATTTATTTAAAATGAAATATGTTAATTAAAATTATTATTATAATATATAAACGATTTTTAAAAATACTTTTTTATATGTTTTTTAGGTTTTAATTTTGTTTATATTACATAAAAGTAAGACAAGTACTATTTTATTTTGTATAGTAAGACACATTTAATATGAAACACATTATTTGAACACTATATTATGTTGTGATTGTGTATTTTATAAAATCATGGTGTATTTAATATTGTGCACAACATAGAGGAAATACATAATTATAACATTTAAAAATATAAGAACAAACACATGTAACTTGTAATTTTTAAAGACATGTATGTGCTTGTGATTTGTACTTTCCAATGGCTTTAAAAATACTCACCTTATATGTTTGTTGAATTTCAATTTTGTATATATTATAAAAAGTAGGAGAAATATTACAAATAATGTGTAGTTTACAAATGCATATTACATATATTTTTTTTTTATATTGAACATCGTTTACAAATATTTACAACAAACACAAGAGGAATCGACCTCACGCATGCCATATTACATATTTTATAAATTCCAAGTGTATTTAATAACATGCATGCCATAAATAAAACACATAAATTTAAATTAAATATATCTTTGTATTTATAAATATCGGAGGTTTTATTATTCACTAACCAAGAAATTTTACCATACAAAATATTTAGTTTAGGCACATGCATATTCATCCAATGAGACACATTCAATATGAAACACATTAACTATAATCACTATCTTAATGCATATACGAGATAAGGACAAGCATATATATTTTAATTGCATTCTTTCCCCACCAAAACTTATATATATTTCTTGATGAGTCTTAAAAATAGTCACTTAGTCATTTTCCCTATCTATATATCTATCTATGTATATAGATAGATAAATAGATAATGTAAATTATTTTGTACATTGTGATGCATCTTGAAAATACTCCTTTGATATGCTCTTCAAGTTCCAATGTTTTTATTGTAAAAAAGTAGGATAAATCCTACATTTTATGTTTACCATTGCTTGTTTATGAATGCACATTGGGCATACTATAAAATCGTATTATTTTTAATAACATGTATAGCATTAATGAAATACATAAGTATAAATGAAATATAACTTTGCATTTAAGAACATTGAAGGTATACATTAGTTCTAAGCTATTCACTATTCAATAATTGATAAATTCTACTATAAAAAATATAACTTATGATTCAAACACATGCATATTGTTATAGTTAAATACATTCCATATAAAGTTTATTAGTTGATTTCACTATTATATCCATATAATCTAAATTAAATACATTCATTGAAATAAATGTCTATAGTATGAAAATGATCAAATATTAGAAGATGTAAAAGATTATTTAACCATAGAAGTAGTAATGTCATATCCATATTATCAAAATTATCCATTTATATAGAATCTATATTATGTATTCTATAAAATAATGATAAATAAAATAACATTGAAATATTAGAATGATTATTTAAGACTATCATTTATAACCCACTAATATGAAGTATAGATAAAATATAACTTACTCTTATTAATTTCATCTAGAATATCTACTTTTATCACTTCATTGTACCAAAGGTCAGGGTTATGCATAAGGGGTTGGACTCAAAATGTACTTGTAAAAAAATAGTGAATCCTAATCAAAATCAAGGTGAATCCAAAGAAAATCAAATCAATCATCTTCACACCAAAATTTGGGGTATTTGAATCCCTAAAAAGTAAGGTCATATTTGGGATAAATATTCACCCATTAAATCACATTATAACTTCATAAAAATACCACCATTATACCGGGTTCGAAAAGAGCTTTCCAACGAGTACATATATACCTATGTTTGGATATATATTGTGGCAAATTGACCCTAAGCAAAACATTGGTCCTGATAATTTTAGGCAAATGGGCAGACGTCGAGGGTCCTCATATTCACCAATTTTTAATTTTGAAAATCCTAATATTTGTCCAATTGATGAATATTCACCACTATAGATAACCCTGCCAAAGGTTTTCTTGTAATTTGGTATTGAGTTGGTTTTTAAATTCCATGGTTATCACTATAGTAGTACATGTACAACTTTTTCTACTCAAGACATCTATAACAATATTATCCTTTGCCTTAATATAGAATATGTTAAAGTCATATTTACACAATAAATCCTATCCATTTATTTTATCAGACAGATTGAGATTAGGTTGTATAAATACGAATTTCAAACTTTGAATTATTTAATTTCAACTCAAATATTTTACCCAGTGGATATTATCTCCACATTGCCAAAGCATACATTATGGTAGCTAACTCAAGTTTACATACTAGTTAGTTTATTAATATTCCTTGTATTTACATTATTCATAAGCAATGATATGATTATCCTAATTAAAAATCTTCTTTCAACCATGTCTTAGAGGTATTCATGAAATTTGAATATCTATTCAAGTTAAGAAATACCATCGTGGGTGCACTAGTCAAAAATTATTTCAACTCTTGAAATACCACTTCATACATTTTCATCCATAAAAATATCTTTCCCTTCCTTTACAATAGGTGATATGATTAGCAATATTAGATAAGTTATATATACAACTTCGATAATACCGTAACAATCCCATAAAAATTATATCTTTTGAGATATTCAAAGGGATCATTTAATTCAATACAAACTCAAATTTGTATGGGTGTGTTGAGATTTTATTTCTTGATATGATAGCTCCAAATAATGTATTTTATTCTAAAATAAGAAACATTTGATTATTTTACCATAGAGCTTTTACTCCCTAAGGCATTGAAATACTTGTCTCAAATATTCCCCATGTTCCTATTCTTCCATAGAGCAAATCAGGATATCATCCATAAGTTCCAAGTGTTGCAACCTAGGGTTTGATACAATATATGGTGCACATAACATATACCAAATTAATACATCTAATATAAGGAAAACATTAGTAATCTTTTTTAGTATAATATAATGATTAGTGTTGATATCTACATTCAATTAAAATAAGGTTAAGGTATTTTCGAATAGGGTTTATGTAAGAAACTAGGTTTTTATTACAAGTAAACAAGAGAAGATTGGGATAATTGTCGTCATTTGATGACATACTCAATTATTCATTGGAGAAGCATTTAGGTATACAAAACTAGTCATTAAAAAGTATGCATGGGATGCAAGATTCCCATTATGGATAGAACTCCATCTTCCAATGTCCTTGTATCTCAAGTTTTATAGACTCCCTTTAGGAACCCTACAAATATACCCATGAAGAAGCATTCCAATTTTGAGTGAGAAGAGCATACAAGAGGACTCCACCATTGACTTGTCAAACCCTAATCCAAAAAACATTTAACCATATGTAGAGCAAGGTTAACCAATTTTAGTTGTTGTTCCTAATCCATTTGCTAAATTTTCTAATGAGTTGTCAAAATACATAATTATCTCTTTTCTTAAAATGAGGAATACCCCCTACGTCTAAACTTCCCAAATGTGTTAGAGGGGTTTGGAAAAATAACAAAGGATGGATAGTGGAGACTATTAAAGGATTCAAAATAGCGTACACAATTGTTTACTTTGCAAACCTTGATCATGCCCAAAAAATTATCCAATACAAAACATGTGTTATATGAGGGCAAATTAGCTATCTTGAAGTCTTGTCTTTGGATTTTCATCTAGAGGGTCCCTCTAGGTAAAAATACCCTCTTTAAATAGAAATTCAATTTTCGTGTCTTTTATGTCACCACTTTATTGTTAAAATTGTTTCTTTCCTTGGTAAGGTTTTATGGTCTCACCTTGTTTCAGAAAAATTATCTAGTTAAAGAGTTCACCCAAACATTTGTGTGGAAATGGATATATCCAAGCCATATCCCCCCTCCCTTGACCTCAATGGGCCATATTTCCATGTTATTCAACCTATTATCTATCTAAACATACCAAATGCTTATTTTTACTATAGGGAAGTGTTGTGGCTGATCCACAACACACCCCAAAATTGGGGACCCACATTTTTTGCATGCTTTCAAAGAAGATCTCAGTGACCCAGATGCTAAAAATCAAGAAAAAGGCAAAATTGCACAAGAATGGAAAAGTGTCGCGAAATCGCGACATGTTGCTCCGTCGCGGCCAAAAATGAAAAAGTGTCGCGAAATCGCGACATGTTGCTCCGTCGCGGCCAAAAATGAAAAAGTGTCACGAAATCGCGACATGTTGCTCCGTCGCGGCCGAAAATGAAAAGGTGTCGCGAAATCGCGACATGTTGCTCCGTCGCGGCCGAAAATGAAAAAGTGTCACGAAATCGTGACATGTTGCTCCGTCGCGGCCGAAAATGAAAAGGTGTCGCGAAATCGCGACATGTTGCTCCGTCGTGGCCCAGAGAGGAGAGAGAAAGACAAAATGGAAAAGTGTCGCGAAATCGCGACATGTCGCAAAATCGCGGTCAAGATAGTCAAATGGGGCATGAAGCAGAAAAGCGTAGCGAAATCGTGACATGTCGCAAAATCGCGGTCAAGACAGTCAAACGAGGCACGAAGCAGAAAAGCGTAGCGAAATCGTGACATGTCGCAAAATCGCGGTCAAGACAGTCAAACGGGGCATGAAGCAGAAAAGCGTAGCGAAATCGCGACATGTCGCAAAATCGCGGTCAAGACAGTCAAACGGGGCATGAAGCAGAAAAGCGTAGCGATTTCGCGACAAAAAGCAACAAAGGGGCACGAAGCGAAAAAGCGTCACGATATCACGACGGAAAGCTGGCAAAGTGGCCCGAAAGGAAAAGCATCGTGATTTCGCAATAGAAAGCCGCAAGATAGCTTCGAATGAAAAAGCGTCACGATTTCGTGACAAGTTGCGGCCAAAAGCGTACCAAGTAAAAAACATCGTGATTTCGCAATAGGTTGCGGCCAAAAGCGTACCAAGTGAAAAAGCATCGTGATTTCACGACAGAAAGCCGCAAGATAGCTCCAAATGAAAAACGTCGTGATTTCACGATAGGAAGCAGCCGAGGCGTACGAAGATGAAAAACGTCATGATTTCATGACAGGAAGCAGCCTCACAGCTCAAAACAGAAAAATGTCATGATTTCATGACAGGTTGCATTGGCAAGGCTACTGGCAGGAAAATGTCACGATATCGCGACATGTCGCGTTTTCGTGATGAAAGTAAAGGAGCAAAGTTGCATGCATAAAAATGTCATGATTTACATGGGGCCATTACAGAACATGCAGAGGAAGTGTGAAACACGTGGCATACATGTATACAGAAGTGTTACATGTCAACAGAAAATATCGAACGTTTCGGCATCGAACATAAATTCAAAAGCAACGAAAATGCGGGAATACGAAGCGATGCATTCTAGGAGGTGAAACGAAGCACCGTAGAGCGAAACAGAGAGCCGCATCAGAAAGTATAAAATTAGAAGCACAGGATTGATACAGGGATGGGGAAACCGCTGCGAGCAGAGTTGCAGTGCTAAAGGCCAGAGGGTCATTCTGGGCCTGCTTTGGGGCTGTTTTCCTTCCTTTTTTTGGTTTTGAGAAAACCAAAGATGCTGCTATTGTAACATGATTTATTTTTAATGCGGAGTGTTCAAAAATTTGCATCTTATGGGCAAGAAAGAAGGAGATCTTCTGTGCATGCTAAAGGATTTAATGTTTATTCTTTCATTTTTCAGATTTCGGATTTATAGATAATGTTAAATGCCACTTTTGTGGGTTGCATTAGGCGAATGTTCAAAATTTGAATTTTATTTCAAAACCCTTTGAATCAGCACTTAGCTTATCAGGATTGTGCGTGTTTGCAGGTCCCATAGGTTAGGTTGCATGCATGGAAACCTCACATCTTCGGTTTTTCCAGGACGGGATAGCATCAAACTGAATGCAATTTTAATTTCTTTTCTTTTGCATTTTATTTTCTTTTTGCTGCACTTTATTTTTTAGAAGTTCCAACTTTATTTTTCAAGCATTAAAATAAAATAAAAAATTAAAAAACTTCAAAATCCATAAATAATTCCATCATTTATGGCATTTCATCAAATTTCATTTTGAAGTTACAACATGGTCATATAAAGATCAAATCATATTTGCTTTATTCGGGTTCAATGAACAATCACTAAATTTTCACAAGTAAAATAAACCACAGTGCCCCTTGTTTTCAGTTACTTGCAACCACTAAGGTGTTCCAAGCATTTTAAATGAATATCTTCATTTGAGATCATTAATACACGGATGCAAAATGCTAACATAACAGGAACCTTGGAGAAGTTACTTGTTTAATTTCTTTGCAAGCAGAGGATTTAGAACCCAAATCCTATCGGAGAGTGTGTTTTCACAATCGGGTGAAAATACCACTCAACAGATTGGTGCTAGAAGGAGGGCCTGAAAGGGGTTTATTTTATCGTGATTTTAGATGCTACGGGTTTATAATTGTTTAAGAGCTTTACATTGCTAAATATTTCAAGTCCATTTGATTAGCATCTTCGGCCCCTCTAACACCACTCAACGGATTGGTGCTAGGAGGGCCGAACGGGTTTATTTTAGTGTTATTTAAATTTAAATTTTTTATGCTTTAGTCCTCTAACACTCAGCAGATTGTAAAAAGGACGGCCTGAATTTATTTACTTGTTCTATTTTAAGCAATTCAGGTATGTTGTATATTATTCTAACACTTTTCCGATTGTTCATACGAAATATGTGATTTGATTTAATTTTGAAAATTTTGGTCTCATGCAATTACTTGACATTTGATTTTAATAAGTACATCTCTTGGTTGATGCTAACTTGATTTTTTTTTACCTTGCAGGTTGAATATTCAACAGATTTGGTTCTAAAATTACATTTTAAGTTTCACTAATGGCAACACTTGAGGAGCAAATGGTATCCCTGAGAGCTGAAATAGTGTCTCTTAGAGAGAGAATGGTATCAATGATAGAGGATCATTATAAGGGTTTATCTATACCTGTGGTACCCTATCAAATTCCTAAAATGTTATTGGATTTTTTACGGTGTTTTAATCAAGAGGTGCCACTAGGATACTTGCAAAAACTGCATGTCTACAAGGATACATTATGTAAATTCTAGATTTTCTATGAGGAGGTGGCTTGTAAGTTATTTGCATACATTTTGGATGATAAACCATTCTTTTGGTACAGCCAACTACCCATGGAGGTTAGGACTTCTTGGATACAACTAGAAGCAGCCTATCTTTATCATTTTGGTAATCAGGTTGACTTAGAAATCTTGAAAAATCAGTTTACCTCCATATGTAAAGAGCCTAATGAATCCTTGAGTCAATTCAATGGAAGATTTCGTGAGTTGCACTCCCAAATGTGGGAAAATTTTAACACATTAGAAGAGGAAGCCATGGAAGTATACCTAGGAGCCATACACCCCACACTTGCTTCACTCATTGAGGAAAAACCGATTGGTTTGTCCCTAGAGAAAATCCATGAGGTCTTAGAAGAGATAGAACGACAAGGTCTTGAAGAAGAAAAGGCACAACATGTTCACATGAGAAATTGCCTTCTATTTGATGCCAACCTACACCAACCATCAAACATAGCACCCTCCACTCCAATGATATCTAAGGTAAATGATCAAGGGGATGAATTTGAATATCCAAATCTTACAACCACCTTAGATGTAGTCCAAGGGGAGGTGCAAATTGCTAAGCCAACATCCACTAGTGAGGATTATGCAGAAATGATCTCATTCATAGAGATACACGATTATCTAGATGAAGGGGTTCTAAATTCAACAATGTTTGATATATGTGATAGGATGGAACCCACCATAGAATTGAATGAAGTGGTTGAAAGTGAAATGGAAAGAAAATCAATAAATGAATTTGAAGACATGATAGAGTTTCACCACTTGTTCTTGGAAGATACTATTGATGAGATGTGTAAAATTAACGATCAAGAAATTCTTCACCCTCCAAATTATGATAAAATTGAATCATGGGTTACTAATTTGGACGATGATAGCCTTATAAATTTGAATTCAAGAAATAACCCACTTTTGGAAATAATTGAACCATCTAAGGAAGGTGAAGATGAATTTGATGAGAAGCATATTGATGAATTGGAAGATGTTGAAGAAGTAGTTGAACGTCACCACTTGATTTTGGAAGATGATTATTATGATGCTTGGAAGAAGTGGGAAGACTACACTCAATCCAAAACTACTAATGAAACTTGTGTGCCAATTGATATACAGGACAACATAATCGCCTACTCGAAGGAAGACTTTACAACTCCTGTACAATTTGAGGATGTTTTGGAAGAGGGTTTCAAATCTCATCAAATTTTGGAAGATTATAATGATCCTATTGCCAAGGACAAAGAAGGAAAAGAATTTATGAATGAATCAAAAGATCATGTCACAAATATCATGGAGTTTCATCCCACGGATTTGGATGACAATTTTTACAATGGTTGGGGGAGATATGATAATGCATTCTTTTCTCACATCCCTATAAATGAAACTCATATTTCACTTGATATGCAGGATGTTGAACCTTCTACATCATACGAAGATCTCATATTCACAGGATTTGAAAAGGTGACAAAATTTGATCATGTTGAATATAAATTCATTGAAGGTGTGGATGCAAGTTTGCATGATGATTTGGAGGATTCAAATGAAGAGATACCATGGATAGTGAACAAATAATTGGAACCAAATGACAAAGAGATTGATCAATTGGAAGCAACTCAAATGAAGGATCATCAAGATGAGTCATGGGACATACACTTTGACCAAGAATGTTTGAGGATTGAAAAGGATGACCATATTTTGAATTTAAATAATGTTTATGGTGAAATGTCATTAAAGGTAAATGAAAAACAAGGTATAATTTTTAATCACACCTTTAATAACATTGTTTTAATGAATGGAAAAGAAGTTGATGCACTTGAATTGTTAAACCAAATTCATCAACAATTACTAATTGAATCTAGGGTAAAAACTATTAATGATCCTAATTTAGTAAATATCCTAGATGCTTGTAAATTGTTACACAAATTTGATTGGCCTACAAATTTGGAAAATAATTTGGCTTTAAAATTTGTAGAAATAGGCTCCTACTTACAAAATTGCATATTGGAAGAAGATAGCCTAATTCTAAATCAAAGATTGAGTTTTGAAATGGAAGTTTTAGAGAATAGACAAGATAAAATTGAATATCAATCATTGTCTAATCAATTTGAAAATTTGAAGCTCACCTATGGGAATACTAATGGAACTAAATCAAATTGGTATGGTGAGCATGGCAAGTGGAAATTTGTTGCATTGTTTGGTCTTGTCTTGTTTTTGTTGGATTCCCACAACATTTGGCATGCATATCATGTTATATTTTTGTTGAAATGTTCTAATCATGTTTGGGATCCAGGAAAGTGATAATCCAAGCTTTGCATCATCTTGTATTATATTGTACATTTGTATATAGATTTTGGTTTTTGGTTTTTGGTTTGTGTTTTCAAATTTTCATTTTTGGGATTGCAGTTTGGTTTTGGATTGAATAAGTTTTAATTTAAAGTTGTGTGTTTATTTGACATGTTTTGTTTGTCTATATAAAAAAAAAAATGATGAAAAATTTGCCTTGAGATGCTAACTTATGTTCTAGATCGGGGAAATATGGAACATTGGAATTATGTGGTAGAAAGCTCCACAAGAAATACAAACATTTTAAGTGGTATCGTTTGAAACTTGTGATGCATGAAGTAGTCAGTTTTATATGGCAATATTTCATCTGCATTTCAAAAGACAATGCATTCATATTACATCTCACTTTGCACATACATGCCATCTTAGTTGCAAATGCATTTCAAATACAAATCATTAAAGTGTGTCAAATCCTCTTAAGGTTATGCTATCACATAAATAAGAAGAAAATCCTAAGGTTGGGAACTGAGTCTTGAGATATCTAGAACCAAGCACATTTTATACACATTAAAAAGGATCTTGAGCAAAATGATCAAAACCTTGCTTGGAAGAAAAGGTTGGGCGAAGGAAGTATTTCATGTCTATCCTATTATGCAACATGATCCTTAAAACAGTGGTTTTGACCACTTCCATAAAGCTTAAAGCCTAAAATCAGAGTAGTAAGGATAGGGCTAAATCCTCATCGAACTTAGGTTGAGGATCCAACTCCCCAAAGCTTTGATTTGACCTACATGGAGTAGTAAGGATAGGGCATAAATTCTCATCTCGCTTAGGTTGAGAATCTGATTCCCCAAAGCTCCTATGTCTCATTTCATGATAAATCTTGGATTGGAAGGATCGTACTACTTGTCCTCTGCAAAGGATGGGTAGTCATCCCCAAGGTCCAAGCAATAAAATTAATATTCTCCATTTTCATCCAAATCTTGGATTGGAAGGATCGTACTACATGTCCCTAGCAAGGATGGGTAGTCATCCCCAAGGTTCAAGAAGTAAAAAAATTAATTTTTCCCATCTCATCTTTATATTGGATTGGAAGGATCGTACTACTTGTCCTCTGCAAAGGATGGGTAGTCATCCCCAAGGTCCAAAGAAATGAAGGTAAGTCTTGGATTATGGGGTTAAGTATGCCCATGCATGGCAACATGTCTTGTCTAAAAAACAAGACCACTGATTGTTCAAAGGGTTAGACTAGCATGACCATTTCTTCCATAATTGGTTAAATTATTTTGCTCAAAGTGAGGTAATGAATTCCAAATCGGAGTAGTAAGAATAGGGTTAAACTCCCATCTCGATTAGGTTGGGAGTCTGATTTCCCAAAGCTATGATTTCACTTTCACTTACACATGGGTTCAAGATAGTAGGGACTCATAACCAACTTTGGGATCTAATAAAGCAATTCATTATACATATAGTTGATCCTAAGAGGGTTTGATAATCTTGAATGTTTGTGTATGATACTAGAAGAAAGACTATGCCTTTTATAAAAGCAAAATCTCTTAGCATATTTATTAGGTTACACAAATCATTCACAATCTCACATATGCATTCATGTAAAACTGACGATGGAATGTTGATCAATTTCAAACGATAGGGAATGAAACACATTGCACACACCGAGCTGATACTTAATGATTATGATGATTCATGTATTTTTGATCTATGGGCATTTGTTTATATTTCTTATGTGCTAATGCTGGTTTCCAAGTTTGTATACTTCCAGGTTGGGTTCTCACCAAAATGCTCAGGAGCATTTGACAGCAGAGTCACCATTTGTTGTGGCTGATCCACAACACACCCCAAAATTGGGGACCCACCTTTTTTGCATGCTTTCAAAGAAGATCTCAATGACCCAGATGCTAAAAATCAAGAAAAAGGCAAAATTGCACAAGAATGGAAAAGTGTCACGAAATCGCGACATGTTGCTCCGTCGCGGCCGAAAATGAAAAAGTGTCACGAAATCGCGACATGTTGCTCCGTCGCGGCCGAAAATGAAAAAGTGTCACGAAATCGCGACATGTTGCTCCGTCGCGACCGAAAATGAAAAAGTGTCACGAAATCGCGACATGTTGCTCCGTCGCGGCCGAAAATGAAAAGGTGTCGCGAAATCATGACATGTTGCTCCGTCGCGGCCAAAAATGAAAAGTGTCACGATATCGCAACATGTTGCTCCGTCGCCGAAAACAAAAAGGTATCATGAAATCGTGACATGTTGCTCCATCGAGGCCCAGAGAGGAGAGAGAAAGATAGAATGGAAAATTGTCGCGAAATCGTGACATGTCGCAAAATCATGGTCAAGATAGTCAAATGGGGCATGAAGCAGAAAAGCGTAGCGAAATCATGACATGTCACAAAATCACGGTCAAGACAGTCAAACGAGGCACGAAGCAGAAAAGCGTAGCGAAATCGTGACATGTCACAAAATCGTGGTCAAGACAGTCAAACGGAGCATGAAGCAGAAAAACATAGCGAAATCGCGACATGTCGCAAAATCATGGTCAAGACAGTCAAACGGGGCACGAAGCGAAAAAGCGTAGCGATTTCGTGACAAAAAGCAGCAAAGGGGCACCAAGCGAAAAAACGTCACGATATCACGACAGAAAGCTGGCAAAGTGGTATAGACGAAAAAGCGTCGCAATTTCACGACAGAAAGCCGCAAGATAGCTTCGAATGAAAAAGCGTCTCGATTTTGCGACAAGTTGCGGCCAAAAGCGTACTAAGTAAAAAACGTCATGATTTCATGATAGGTTGCGGCCAAAAGTGTACCAAGTGAAAAAGCGTCGCGATTTCGCGATAGAAAGCCGCAAGATAGCTCCAAGTGAAAAAGCGTCATGATTTCGTGACAAGTAGCAGCCGAGGCGTACGGAGATGAAAAACGTCATGATTTCATGACAGGTTGCGCCCTCACAGCTCAAAATAGAAAAACATCATGATTTCGCGACAGGTTGCATTGGCAAGGCTACTGGCAAGAAAATGTCGCGATATCACGACATGTCACGTTTTCACGGTGAAAGTAAAGGAGCAAAGCTGCATGCATAAAAATGTCACGATTTACATGGGGCCATTATGGAACATGCAAAAAAGTGCGGAACACGTGGCATACATGTTGCGAAGGCGTTACAGTCAACAAAAAATATCGAACGTTTCAGCATCGAACATAAATTCAAAAGCAACGAAAAGGCGGGAATACGAAGCGATGCATTCTGGGAGGTGAAACGAAGCGTCGCAGGGCAAAACAGAGAGCCGCATCAGAAGTATAAAAGCAGAAGCATAGGACTGATATGGGGATGGGGAAACCGCTGCGAGCAGTGTTGCAGTGCTAAAGGCCAGAGGGTCATTCTGGGCCTGCTTTGGGGCTGTTTTCCTTCCTTTTTTGGTTTTGAGAAAACCAGAGATGCTGCTATTGTAACATGATTTATTTTTAATGCAGGAGTGTTCAAAAATTTGCATCTTGTGGGCAAGAAAGAAGGAGATCTTCTCTGCATGCTATAGATTTAATGTTTATTCTTTCATTTTTAGATTTTGGATTTATAGATAATGTTAAATGCCACTTTTGTGGGTTGCATTAGGCGAATGTTTGAAATTTGAATTTTATTTCAAAACCCTTTGAATCAACACTTAGCTTATCGAGATTGTGCGTGTTTGCAGGTCCAGTAGGTTAGGTTGCATGCATGGAAACCTCACATCTTCGTTTTTCCAGGACGGGATAGCATCAAACTGAATGCAATTTTAATTTCTTTTCTTTTGCATTTTATTTTCTTTTTGCTGCACTTTATTTTTCAGAAGTTCCAACTTTATTTTTCAAGCATTAAAATAAAATAAAAAATTTAAAAAACTTCAAAATCCATAAATAATTCCATCATTTATGGCATTTCATCAAATTTCATTTTGAAGTTACAGCATGGTCATATAAAGATCAAATCATATTTGCTTTATTCGGGTTCAATGAACAATCACTAAATTTTCACAATAAAATAAACCACAGTGCCCCTTGTTTTCAGTTACTTGCAACCACTAAGGTGTTCCAAGCATTTTAATTAAATATCTTCATTTGAGATCATTAATACACAGATGCAAAATGCTAACATAACGAGAACCTTGGAGAAGTTACTTGTTTAATTTCTTTGCAAGCAGAGGATTTAGAACCCAAATCCTATCGGAGAGTGTGTTTTCACAACTGGGTGAAAATACCACTCAACAGGAAGTTAGACACTTGATCAAATATTACCCAAAAATTAGCAAAAAAATAGACAAATGGAAGCTACTACTCAAAAAATAGTTAAAAATGCCTTGCTTATGACCCTCATATGGAATCCATCTCTAATAAATTAGGTAAAAAGTTCCTTGTCGATGGCCCTTAATTCCCATAACTCTAAAAAATCCTTCTCTAGTTCCTAAGGCCAAAACCCCTAAGAACCCTCTTGCTTCTTCCACATCATATACTAAATCCATAGATATTCTTGTTAATCCCCAAGGCTCTCTAGATTTAGTTGTGAGTCTTGAGTTATCTCTCTTTCATTCATTGGCCTTTATTAAAGATAACACTATGATAGATGGGTGGAGAATGACCAGTAAGCAACAATGATAATTGAACACCCCTAAATCACTTTTTTTAATAGAATAAAAAACCCTCTATCAAATATATTGCTAAATCCTTCTCTCAAGTTGGCCAAAATATTGTTCCACATCAATATACCTATTTATACGGTACTCAATTGTTGCCCTTTAGCAAAAACAAATTCTATTCTCTAATTCATGAGGTCAAGCAACCTCTAAATCACCCCTCATTAATTTAAATCTTCTATCTTGGAATGTTAGGGGACTTTCCCTCCTTTATCATAAGTTTTATGTTTAGAAGGTTGTAATAGAGAATCACATTTCTATTTATTTTCTTTAAGAATTTAAAATCATTGGATAGGCTCTCTCCTATTGTATATAAGTTATTGGATGAGGATATGCATCAAAATTTACTAAATATCATCCCAATGGTAAGGGAGGTGTTTCTCTTCCTTGTTTCTTTGTTATGTTATTATGGACCATGGTGAAGATCCTACCAACCACTATGTTTGGATTATATTGGCTCTCAACTCTTAGGTTATTGGTTTTTGTTCTAGTCATGCTCCTAAAAACCCTCATAGTTACATAGCCTTCTAGTAATGGTTATCTATTTCTCTCCATTCTACAAAATGGATCCTAGGAGGTGACTTTGATATGATTTAAAATCCTAATGATAAAAGTTGGGCTAGTAGTAAATCTCTTTTAACAATTGAATTTGGTAGCATGATATTTTGTCATAACTATTTAGTTATACATGAACTCATATTTGGTAAAGCCTCTTCTAATAGAGATAATTGGTTTACATGGTCCAACTATCATCAAGGCTCTATTAGAAAGTTTTTTCTTCTAGATAGGTTTTAATTCAATGATAATATTTTGGACAAATTCTCCATCCAAAAACATTTTTGCATCCTTTCTCACACAACTCTATCTTATAACCTTGAGATTTTATTATCTATCCAATATTACCCTATATACCTTGATTGCATACCGCTTCCATTCAAATTAAATGTTTTCCACCTTGATATTCTTACCTACTATCACCTTGTCAAGCATGTCTAGAATATATTTCCTAGACTAAACTTGTATCATATAAATTAAGAGATATCTTATCATTGTTCTAGGATTACAAAAGACCCCACTAATTTTTTTGTTCAATGTGATCTAGCTAATGCTGAAAATAAAGCAAGATTTTTTCAGTCTTACTGTACTATTGGGGTATGTATTAGATCTCACCTTAATTGCATATCCTAGGGAAACAAGTGAACTCTTTTTTTAAACTACCCTAGGTATAAAAATATTTTAGAAAGGATTAATGAATTAGAGGACCATTGAGGTCATTCCCTTTCTCATGCCAATGAGATCATAAATCTTTTCATAGTCCACTTCTCTAATATTTTTTCAATAGATCCTAGGGATGAAATCCAATTTATCTTAATGGAACATGTGTAGGAATACATTCCCCCCCCTACTATACCCCTTCATTTAGAATCAACTTGAATAACCTCTTTTTATGAACAAATTGCTTAATACATTTTTCCTATGGAGAATGTCAAATCTCTCGATATAGATGGTATCCAGTGGAATTTTATAAAAACATCTGACGTATCCTTTCCTTAAAATTTAATTATGTGTACTTGGAACATTTCTTGAATAGTTCCCTCAAATATTATATGAAGTAAAGCTTAATAAAACTTATTTTTAAAGTAACAATTCATAACCAAATCTCTAATTGTAGACTAATTACCCTAATCAATATTTCATACAAGATCATAGCGAAAGCTATAGCTTTAAAAATAAAACCTATTTTACAAGCTATTATTTTCCTAGAACAATTTGGTTTTCTTAAAGGTCATTATATATTAGATAATCTTATGATGGACTAAAAAATAATGGAATGGGCCATCATCGCAAATCAATATGCCCTCTTGGTTAAACTAAATTTTGACAAAGAATATGATAGAATCAAATGTGATTTTATTCTATGTATTCTTTCATGGCTTGTTTTTGGTCCAAAATTCTATAATCAAATTCATATGCTCTTTGGTGATGCTTGAACTTGTGTTTAGATTAATAGAGCTCTATCCCACTCCTTTCCTCTACAATGTTCTATTAGATAGGGTTACCGTCTTGCTCCATTTTTGTTTGTTCTAGATGTCAATGCTCTTGGATATATTCTTCAAAATTATTAATCTAATGGCCTAATTTAGGGTATTTATTGAGTTATATTACATTATTTGCTACATGGTAATGTACCCCAATGGTAACTTCATGGGTATATTTGTAAATATGTAATATATTAGGGTTGAGTCTATATGTTAGAGTGTGATTTATATTTACACTTATATATAAGTGTCAATGTGAAAGAAATGCAAAACTTTCATATAAGAGTGTAAATATGTAATGTCAGGATGTGCATTTGTGTCCTAGATTAGGACTGAATGTAGAAGTTCAAGATTCAAGTGTCCATATAGTATAAAAGTGGTCAGTTGATAAGCCAAGAGTCATGAGACTTGGCATATGGAGAGCAATAGTCAAGTATGTGAAGATTCACATTACTATGGATATATTATGGAGATATTGCTCCATAGGAAAGCAAATAGAATCAAATCAACAATCAAGTATTCATACTCAAGTTGTAATAGGAAGAGGAGCAATAAAAATTGTATACATTTTGAGCAATTAATATTGTAACTTTTTTTCTTCATGAATGATTTAGACTATTTACATTCATATTTGATTATATAAATGAATGTTTATTTCAATATTATATAAGCCTTGATATACATATTAATTTGCTCTTATTATTATTGACCTTTAATATTATGGGTATTTTAAATTGGGTTTTTTAAGATAACCTATGTTAAGGCTTCAAAATCCAATAGTGGTATCAGAGCTATCACCAAACTCTATCCAATTTGATAGAATTAATCTTATAAACCACTACTTTTCATTAATTAGATTTGTCCACTTTAAAGGTAGTGAAGACTTGAAATCTATTTTTAAAGTTCTTATTGAGTAGAGTAGACTAAGGTCTTCCCACTTGGTTGAAGACTAGCACTCAGCTATATTGATAGACTAAACCAACTCAAGAGATAAGTTGGTTATTTAGAATCATGAAATTAAGAAGAGAGCAACTTAAGATATTATATAAGCAAGCTATATGACTGAGCGTAATTGATAAAGTAGGATAGAGAAATAAAATTATTTAGCCAAAAAATAGAACAAATTACATTTAGCTAGGGTATAGAATGAAAGTTATTTGGGTAGCAAATAGAACAAAATATATTCAACTAGTGAATAGAACGTAAGCCATTCAAACAACAAATACTATTAAGTGAACTACACATAGGACAACAAACAATGTTAGAAAAATAAATTTGAAGACAATGCACAAATATTGAAGAGATAGTATGAAAATAACCATAGCATGGACCAAGTCAACCAATATAAAAAAGAAAGATTCATAGTCCAAGAAGTTACAATCTGTTAAAGCAATTTGACTAAAATAAAACAAGATAGTGGAGCAATATTTTTTTAATGATATTGGTAAATGCTAAGTTGAACCAACTCTTCCTAAGACAAAAATAGCTAGAAGAGTATTCAAGCATAACCATATCCAACTAGAACCTAAAGGAACCAAACTGCTCATAGAATATCAAATGTGCTAGGATGTGAGCAAAATAAAGTTGAAATGTTCAAAGAGAAAAAGGAACATTCGAAGCACAAAAAAAATCAAAATATTTGAGCCTGCATGCAAAGGAGCATTGAGGCATTACATTAAAGGTCAACTATTTTGTAGCTAACGTCTTCATAGGTATTTTCCAACGCATTAGGTTTTGAAGAAAATTTAATTTTAGTGCTAAAGTTGGAGATTTAAGTGTTTAATCTAAAGTTTTAAATTATTGCACTTTTATATTTAAGGAAAAGAAGAGATAAGTAGATAATAATTGTGGTTTTTACATTTTTTAATTTGTTGAGATATTTAGAAGATCTTTGAAGTTTTTAGACAAATTGAAAACTTTAAAATTTTGAATTTAAATTTTTTTGAAGATTGAAATTTTGCAAATAAAATTAGTGAGTTGAAAGGATTTCAACATCAAAGTATTAGAAAATATAAAATTTATAAAATTTACATTTGATTTATTTTTTAATATGGGAGATATAGTACTTACTACTTCAAATAATTAAAAAAAAATATAATTTACAAACTTATATTTTAAATTATTTTAACTTAGGAGATATAAGGATTTCAACTTAAAGACATAATATGTATAAAATGAAAATAGAAATTTTTCAACATAGGAGACATTATAAAAATGTGAAACCATAGTTTATGAAATAAAATTTTCAAAAACAAAATTAATATCAAAGGTAATTTTTTGAATACAATGGACAAGATCATAAAAGATTTATTCGAATTTTTTATCAAAGATGTAAGATAATATCACTTGAGTCTAATAATAATTAAAATGGAAAAATATATTTTGTATATAGACTCAGGAGCTAGTCATCGTATGATTGAAAACTTATATTGGTTTGAATCTTTAGAATTTAGGGATAATACCTTTCTAAAAATTGTAGATGATAAAGAGATATCAAGTTCATGGAACATGTAGAGTAATACCTAGCATTCATTTTTTATATTTTGTGCCAAGTAATGTTTCATATATTCTTAGAATATCAACCAATATTATCTCAGTTACTCAATTGGTTAAAAAAGATATATTAGTTGAATTCAAATATATAAATCAATACAATAAATCCATCATCAATAATAAAAACAAAACAGAAGCAATAGTTTCAATAGAAAATGGAATATATATATTATATTCTTTGTTTATCAATATATTATTGAATTTTTGTCTGAATATGAAGTTGATGATAAATTGTCTAAGTGTACAAAAAGAAAGGATATAGGGAATTGGATCCAACATAGTCCAAAGTTTTCCTACAAATATAAGTATTTGATGAATCCAAATTCAAGATGATGAAGCAAGTTCAAGAGAGGTAGAGGTTCATGAACAATGCAAGGTCATATGAATATTGAAGTCAAATATGAAGACTAAGATTGAAGACTAAAGTCTTCAATAATCAAATAATGTAATACAAGGGGTGTTGAGATATATTACATTATTTGGTACATGCTAATGTACCCACATGGTACCTTCATGGTATATTTGTGTAGACACAAAAACAACACCAATCTGATTATGTGACTATAAACACTGATCGCATTGACACACACAACCTTCAGGGCAGCCCTCAGAGGTCAAACAGTGGCCCTAGCCACTTACATAGAAATTTTGGAAGGTACCAATCCAGTTACATGACAGTGCTTTGATTATTTCCCGTTTGCTTTCTTCGATCGTTTCGCCTTCCCTGGTGAGAAGGCCCAACTATCGAATGTATCATCCAAGTCCGGCTCAATATTTTAACACTTAAGCAAATGCTACACTTAGGAAAATGCTGCCTGTCACGATATCACAACGATCGCGATATCGCGACAGATCCTACCACTGTGCCCTGTTTCCCTTTTGCTGTCGTGATATCGCGATGTCATGATATCACGACAAAAACTTCGCATGTATGTCTGGGTAGACTTAAACCAATCAAAGGTGGATTTTAAGCATTTGAAAGCAAACATTAAACCATTAAAAGCAAACATTAAACCATTAAAAGCAAAAATTAAACCATTGAAAGCAAACATTAAACCATTAAAAGCAGACATTAAATGAGTGACAGCCGAAGACAGTTAATTATTGCCTCCTGCCATGCATGCGCACGTAGGTGGGCAGATTGGCAGTTAGAGGACTGTCATAAAGGCAGTCATGTAAGCCCAATTCAAGGACGAGTCTCCTCCCTCTTGGGAAGGCATGGCCGCCATGTGGCATCCCTGCGTGCCCTTCAAAAGAGACCCCATGGGTCTATAAAATGGTGGACTTTTCCCACCCAAAAAAAGGACAAGTTGGCAGGCATTTTAAAACAACGAAGTGCTGCCAAATTAAACACCCGATTGCATTCTTTTTCGATTCATCTCTTCTACATCCGTAATATCTTTCGCAAGAGAGGTTATTGGGTGGCTATTGAAATGGTGAATCCGGACCTTAGAACTCGACATTTGACCACAGTAATCCATCAATTTGTCGACAACTCAACCTAAGATATTTTGGGCCCTTCCCTAGTGGATTGGCATCGAAATCATGTTCCAATGGTGGGCGGCCTACTCGAGCACCCCGCACACTCTTAACTTCATTTTAATTTATTTTTTTATCATGTGTTTATCCTACGTTACACTCTATGCTATTTAGATAGTTTACAATTCAGATTTCAGAAGCCGCTTATCAAATATTATCATGTTTTTGTCGATTTTTGGTTCTTCACTAACTTGCAGGTAACAACGATCAGATTCATCGATCGTTTTGTCTGGCAACAACCTTTTGGTGATGTTTTCGGGTCTCTGGCAGAGTTGCAGGTTGATTAGAGTTATTTTATTCATCGGTTTAATCAATCTTTTGCACGCATTTCTTATTGATTTCTAAAGTCAAATGCTCTATCCTTTTGTTACAGGTGCTACTAATGCCTTTGTGTTTCTTTGATTGCAGTAGAAGCAGCAAGCAAGGATTCATCATCGTAAGTAGCGACAACACTTTGGCCCGCCCATTTTAAATGTGGGCATGCAGAAGAGGGAAGACTAAGTCACGATTGTAATCCAAAATCTCATTTAAACGCTCCTAAACCCTAAAAAGGAAGGATGCATCTTTGTAATCGAGGTCAAAAGAATTCAATAAAAGGGTTGTGATTTCTCTAATTTATTTTGTCTTTGTTCGATTGGCTTCTTTCATTTCATGCTTTTCACTCTTTAGGACTTAAGCGTTAGTTTGATTTTTGAATGCATCGAAGTAGTTTTCCTTTCAGAAACTTCCAGAATCTCATGCTTTCAGTGGCGATCACGGTGGGACCCTGTCCCCTAGTTTTAAGATCAAATAACTGATCCCTTTTTGTGTTTTGTGCTTGACAGGTACAAGTTTTTTAAGGCAGACTATTATTCATCTCTGACTGTGACGAATGCCTTACTGTAATTCATCTGACCCTGAGACGAATTTAAATTCATCTCTGGCAGGGACGAATTCTGTTCTGTAATTTGTCTCACAGAGGGACGAATTCTTGCCTGTAAATTTTTAGAGCCGAGGATCAGAAATAGCAAGTCTGGGCAGAGAAAGGTAAGGGTTCCAAACTGTCTTTCTCAAATTTTTGATTTTTTGCTTTCACTTTCTGTCAAATTCTTGCGTGCTTAAAGAAAATAGTGGTTGCTTGCATGTTTCATTTTTTTAAGTAAAATAAACCACACACACATCACGTGGCATGTTTTTAACCAAGGAGCTGGTCGTAAGACCCTAGCCCTTGAGCAAGACCAATGGTGGGTTCATCACCACCTTGGCTTAGCTTTGCATCCATTTCCTCGATTGTCACTGTTGTTAGGTGTAAATCCTGACGAAAGCTGATCGAGTGTCGCTGGGGTGATTCCCATGCGTGCGAGGATAAGTCTTCTATGGTAGGTGTCATTAACAGGACAATCCCCCTTCCGTACCGCCTATGTTCCACATACCATCTACTCTCACGTACCTATAGTTTCCCTCTTGTAAGGGCAGGTATATAGAGAGGTTGGTATATCGGTCCGGAAATGGTATATTGAAGGGGTGACCATTTATGGGAGTCATATGAGCCAACATTATGCATTTAAACGTTCTTCAAAACTTTCAAAAACAAAACAAAACATCAAAATGCACTAAACCAGTTTAGGACACACCATTAATATTTAAAAGAGATAATCACCATTTGTGTATGTGTGTGTTCATTTCTGCTTAGTGTAACAAAAAAAAAATCAGAAAAATCATAAACAAAAGATAAAATCCTATGCATTTTGTCACTCGCTCCAAAAAGCTCCAAGGATTCCCGCAATCGTTTGGTCATCCCCAAAATGCCCCAAAGGTGTCCATGAACCCTTTGGTCAACCCAAGAGCACCCCAAAGGTGCCCATAAGTGATGTAGGAGCATCCAACAAAATATGGAAAATCTTATATTTTTCCCTAAATTTTAGTGCATCTTGTCGGGGCCATAACTTCTCAACCGTAGCTCCGATTGACTTGAAATTTTACAGGGAGTTAGGTGGGATAATTTTAAACAAATATGACTCCCTAGAGTCCTATTTTTCCAAAAAATTCAATGTTGGTCACGAATCTGCCACAGGAAAGGATTTTTATATAAACTGCACCCTAGACCCGGCCAACATTGAAAGGCTGGAAGCAAGAAATGGCTCCCAGACCAATCTCCAGAGTGGGCTGGTTCCCTTACTAAACTAATTTTGTTTTAAGATTAGAGTTACTGGAAAGAGATTAAAACTTTGCGAAAAGAAATGGGAAATATGGCCATATCCGAAGTTATAAGATCGGGAAGAACAACAGCAGATCACTTAAAGTACAGCAATAGCAAGTAACAGAAGATATCAACTTAATTCCCTCACAACCGTACGTAGAAAATCCCTCCAAGATTACATTCCAGGACTCATTCCCTTACAAGCAATATTTAAATCCAACATGCAGAATTCAAATGTAACAGCAACTAAGGAATATGAGTGTTATTAGAAATGTAAATAACAGAAAGGAAAATCACCCAAACAGCCGCTTGAAAAATCAGAGGCCAATTCTTTCATTCCTGCAAATGAACTTCAAGCTTTTAGCAGAAAACTCCCAAAATTTGCAAATGAGATTTACATTGATTTTTATAGAGGGCTGGCCTCTTTGCAGCATTTAAAATTTGCAACCGACCTTCTTGAGATCTACAATTTATGTAACGGAAACAATGAACATAATCCCCTTAATCGTAGCCTTGAAGACCGAAAAATTAAATGCCATAAAGAGTCAGCAGTCTTCATTAAATTGTGTTCTCGAACATATGTATGAAACCGTTAGAACAATCCACGAACAACAGCTTTGAATAAATAAAATCTTCAATTCTGGTAGCTTGGGCGTTCTTCTATCTTGACCGCATTGGAAATCCACAAAATATTTAATTTTGGACTGCTTTTAATCATCGAAACTCACAAAACTGCATTGGGCCACAGCTTAAGCATGCATAATCAATAATGACAATAAATGTGGCAAGAATGCCAACATTCTTGGTGGCTCGTGGGGTATACAGTTCGCTATATGCAAGAATCCCAGGCCTGAATCCATTGGGCACAAAGTCATAAAACTTAGAACAAAAAGCTGGCTGCTGTGGTACATCTCAGTGGACTGCTGCAATAGAAACTTTTGCTGAATAATCGAAACTTAAAGAAATCTGCATTTTGCTGAACTAAACATGGAATGGAAATGAATGGAATGAGATCCCGTGGATGCGCAGGCGGTGAAATGCAAATGAAAATGAAATGAAATAGTGGAGTGGAGGAGTGATGTGGTAAACACTGTAGCAGAATGTTGTTGTGCTACCAGCTGCAATGGATATGGAAGGAAAGTAAATGAACTTATGGAATGGAAATGGAAATATGAAGGCTGTGGAATGAGAATGAACTAAACTATAAATAAATGCGTAAAATGATAGAACTTAGAAGAAAGGGATAAGAAGGAACGGGAATAATAGGAATGGGGAAAAGAAACAACAGTCGTGGCTCTTTTTTTTTTTTTTTTACTATAGAAGAAAAAGAAGAAGAAGGAGGAAGATGAAGAAAGGAAGGAAAGAAAAAGGGAAGGGAAAGGAAGAATTTTCTAGAAAGCCACCAACTTCTGGGAAAAGAAAAACAAAAGAAAAACAAGCACCTACGGCTCGCATGCAAAAAGAGCCGAGATGAACAAATAAAAACAATACCTTTTTTTTTTTCTCTTTTCTCTTTTTTTGTTTTTTGTTTTTTTTACTATATACAATAGTTCACGACATGATTGGCATGTCGCCACCACAAACCCAGTCTAAGGAGTTATCCAGTAAATCTGCAATGTCCCGACTAGATCTGATCATACTTGAGTCGGTCCTTGAAATTGGGCTGGCTTCTTCCTGAAGTTCTCCATGTTGCAGACATAGGTAAATTATCCTGCATGCCAGTACCCACACAATTGACAAATAATGCAGCAAAGAAATTTGCCACATGACGGGCTCCCGTAGGTACCAATTGTAGTAATGACTGAAGCCAATCCCACCATCTTGAAGGGTTCTCTGGTTGTGAACTAAGAATGGGTTCCTCCAACTCCTGGATCCGATCACAGAAATTGTCCAAGAATCAGTCCTTTCTCCAGGATCTCTTCAGACTCTACCTGTTGATCTGACATATTTAACAGGTTCTGACTAAATGCTTGTGTGTCGTGCCCTGGGATACAAACAGGGTGCAAATATGTGCCCTCCTTGTGCTCAGGTTCTGCCACTTGAATCTGTTCTTCTTCTTCACTTATATCATCTGGATCCATCTCCTTATGAAAACTACAAGCAACCATATTGTTCATTGCCAGGAAATTTCTTGCATATTCCAATCCTTGGCTTTGGATGAGATCTGTCCCTTGAGCTCCACACAACTGCATCTTAGGTTTCTGCTTAGTATAAGGGATCTGGCATGAAAAAGACTATGTGGGATAATCAGGAGCAACAACTACCGAAGAAAGTGATGGAGTTTCTTCCCATGGTAATTTTCTTGATAAGAGCAAAAGTTGTTCCGCTCGCACTACTTCTTCAAAGATTTGAGGGAACCTTCATTCACCTGATTGCAGCAAGAGGAGACCTATGTCAGAATGGAAAGCTCGAACATAGAAGAGGTGGGCTTGGGTGGGTTATGGTCGGAGCTTCTCTGGAATTCTCTTCCAACTTCTACTGAATCGAACATTGAAGTCTGTGATGCTCTCTTGAGGTGCTCGCTTGATGTACATTAAAAACTGATAGAGATCCAAAGAACTGTAAAAGGGATCTTCATCAAATATTTTGATTAGTGCTCTCGCTAGATCATGAGCTGATGCTTTGACGCCTGAGCAGTCTGTACCACTGCAACGCCCTTCCTTCCAAAGATAGAACTAGAAGTCTGATCATGACATCCTCGTGATTTATGACATGGATCATTGACAAAGTAGCAATATCTTCAACATGTTCCAGAGCCATGCCTTTCGTACCATCATATTTTGCTAGGATCTTCAGGGCACCTTTGGGAATTTCATGCCGGATTTGGAGATTCAGAGGGCCAGGATCATCCCATCTAGGAAAAACCCTCGCCTTTGTAGCAGTGGTCTACAGGATCACGGCTATCGCCATTAAGTCAGAGTCACCAGATGAACATTATTTTAACTTGAAAAATGCAGGCGTCCACGATCAATAAATTTGGATCTTCAACTCAGCAAAGTCGCCAGATGAACTTACAAATCTCCGCTATGAGGCCAAGACAGCTCATCAAATCTTGAGACCTTCGGGTGTTAAAAAATAAAACTTATGGATCTTTTGAGACAGAAGAAGTCTATCCCACCGGGCGTGCCAAAAACTGTTGGTCACGAATCTGCCACAGGAAAGGATTTTTATATAAACTGCACCCTAGACCCGGCCAACATTGAAATGCTGGAAGCAAGAAATGGCTCCTAGACCAATCTCCAGAGTGGGCTGGTTCCCTTACTAAACTAAGTTTGTTTTAAGATTAGAGTTGCTAGAAAGAGATTAAAACTTTGCGGAAAGAAACAGGAAATATGGTCGTAGCCAAAGTTATAAGATCGGGAAGAACAACATCAGATCACTTAAAGTACAGCAATAGCAAGTAACAGAAGATATCAACTTAATTCCCTCACAACCGTACGTAGAAAATCCCTCCAAGATTACATTCCAAGACTCATTCCCTTACAAGCAATATTTAAATCCAACATGCAGAATTCAAATGTAACAGCAACTAAGGAATATGAGTGTTATTAGAAATGTAAATAACAGAAATGAAAATCACCCAAACAACCGCTTGAAAAATCAGAGGCCAATTCTTTCATTCTTGCAAATGAACTTCAAGCTTTTAGCAGAAAACTCCCGACATTTGCAAATGAGATTTACATTGATTTTTATAGAGGGCCGGCCTCTTTGCAGCATTTAAAATTTGCAACCGACCTTCTTGAGATCTACAATTTGTGTAACGAAAACAATGAACATAATCCCCTTAATCGCAGCCTTGAAGACCGAAAAATTAAATGCCATAAAGAGTCAGCAGTCTTCATTAAATTGTGTTCTCGAACATATGTATGAAATCGTTAGAACAATCCGTGAAAAACAGCTTCGAATAAATAAAATCTTCAATTCTGGTAGCTTGGGCGTTCTTCTATCTTGACCGCATTCGAAATCCGCAAAATATTTAATTTTGGACTGCTTTTAATCATCGAAACTCACAAAACTACATTGGGCCACAGCTTAAGCATGCATAATCAATAATGACAATAAATGTGGTAAGAATGCCAAAAGTCAGTTTTTAGGGCCAAATTCCATCATCTAGTGCTCCGAAATTAGGTTTTAAATTTGATAACCTAATTTTTTACGCTTTTTGAGTTGTTCGGAGGTCAATATATCCTAATGTATTTAGATTTAGGACTTGAAACTTCATTTTTGTCTTATCTATGGTAAGAAGGATGCGCACCCCAATTTTGGGCCCCATATGACTCATTTCATTTTTTAGGGTTTTTTAGAGAGATCATCATGGTGCTCGCCCGTAGCCAAGCCCAATCACGGGCGGATGCTGTGGGGAATATCCAAGGAGGCACAAGTCACCTCCGATATAGCCCCAAGGATTTGGTCATACCACCTTGGCGGCCTGAAACACAAGGCAAACCCCTCCACACCTTAACGGATAAGGACCATAGGGGCACCCCTTCTAGGAGCACTTTGGTTCAGCATAGCACCCAGCACACACCCTTCCATGAGGGGTATATCCATAGGAGAGCTCCCTTAGATGCTCGCTATGAGTGGTCATCGTGCGATGAAGTGTTAGGTCAACATAGGGTTCGACGAGAGGAACCACATGATCACACTATCCCTCCTTCACCCCCTCTAGTTGTCAGGACTACAAGGAAAAATACAGAGCACAAGGATCCTCAGGTGGGGCGAGCCAACTCCACCCGTCCCCTTTTCACTTATGAAAGAGAGCATGAGGAAAACCCTTACCTTCCTCAAGAGCAATATACATCACGGGAGCAAGACGCCTCCGCAAATGCTAGCTATCAAGATCACCTACTGAGGCCAGAGCCTCGGATAAATGCCACTACCTCCAATAGAGGGAGGTGGCCTATAGAGATCTTGGATCACTATGACCAAGATAGATATCTAGGAGAGGCATCTAGGCCTTCTAGACATGAGGCGGTAGGACCAACTATCTTAGAATCTATCAAGCATTTCGCACACTGGATGCAACTCACGCAACTTGAGCTAGAAAAACAACAGTTAGAGCAATGGTATCTTCTAAATAAAGAGCACCTTCTATGCCAGAAGGATGAGTTGTTCCAACACACTATGAAGGAGAGGACTCCAACCCCTCACATGCACAAGATAAAACATTATGAGAAGCACAACCCCCAGGTGCGAGACAAGTCTCTGTGACCTCATCAAGCATCGCCCTTAATGCATCCTAGACATGAGTGGGAGGCCACTCCTATAACCAATGACGGGTGCCTTCCTCAGGAACCCACTCAGGTTTATGGGCCACCCTCAGAAATTCATCAAGAAGCCTCTGAGAAATCAGAGCGAGAAGAATAGCGGGATGAAAGGCCCTACCAAGGCATGGGGGGTGCTATCTGGAAACCTCTCCATAGGCCCCAGGTTCCTCAACAAGAACCAACCAAAGAGGAGGAGCTCAAATCCCCCGATACATGCAAAGCGCTAGAGCACTTAGAGTCAATAGAGACCAAGATTTTGGAGCTCCCAAGGCCCAACTTACATGAAGCTCCTTTCGAAGAGGATCAACCTTTAACCATAGGGCTACCTGATGATGCAATCCTCCATGTCTTAGAATCTCTAGATTCTAATGAGCTGTACTCACTGGTCGAAGGTGAGGATAAAACAGAGATAGCCCATAGCAATCACATGCGACAGCATCGACATCCCATAAATATCAATGAAGCAATTCAATAGCTAAACATAATACTAGGGCATGAGTGGCGCATTAACCCATCGTAGTGATGCCAAGTGTTACGTCCACCACTTTGGGCATACAAAGATCAACTTTCGCCTAGAGACCTCATAGCAACATCAGTGCCAAGGGTGGACCCTGTCCTCCTATCCATGCATAGGGTCGATCCATTCATGCCCATACCTCTAGAGCCAGATCCAGAGTGCAAAGACCATCAAGCTGGGGGTACCTCTATCCCCTGAAGAGCAATCCAAAAGCTCCAAGGATTGTCGCAATCGCTTGGTCAAACCCAAAAGCCCCAAGGATTATCGCAATCGCTTGGTCACCCCAAAAGCTCCAAGGATTATCGCAATCACTTGGTCATCCCAAAATGCTCCAAGGATTATCACAATCGCTTGGTCACCCCAAAAGCTCTAAGGATTATCGCAATCGCTTGGTCACCCCAAAAGCTCCAAGGATTATCGCAATCGCTTGGTCATCCTAAAAGCCCCAAGGATTCTATAATAGCCTGGTCAATCCCAAAAGTGCTCCAAGGATCCCTAAAATCGCTTGGTCATCCCAAAATGCTCCAAGGATCCCTATAAATCACTTGGTCAATCCCAAAAAGGCTCCAAGGATTCTCGCAATCGCTTGGTCAATCCCAAAATGCTCCAAGGATTCTTACAATCGCTTGGTCAAACCCCAAAAGCTCCAAGGATTATCATAATCACTTGGTCACCCCAAAATCTCCAAGGATTATCGTAATCGCTTGGTCACCCCAAAAGCTCCAAGGATTATCGCAATCGCTTGGTCACCCCAAAAGCTCCAAGGATTATCGCAATCACTTGGTCACCCCAAAAGCTCCAAGGATTATCGCAATTGCTTGGTCACCCCAAAATCTCCAAGGATTATCGCAATCGCTTGGTCATCCCAAAGGCTCCAAGGATTATCGCAATCGCTTGGTCAATCCCAAAAATGCTCCAAGGATCCCTAAAATCGCTTGGTCAATCCCAAAAATGCTCCAAGGATTCTATAATCTCTTGGTCAATCCCAAAAATGCTCCAAGGATTCTATAATCGCCTGGTCAATCACAAAAGTGTTCCAAGGATCCCTAAAATTGGTCAATCCCAAAATGCTCCAAGGATTTCCACAATCGCTTGGTCAAAAATAAGAAAAGTTAAAATTCAAAAATCATCAAAAACAAAAAAAAAAAAAATTGCATCTCATTTCTAGGCATACTCAAATTCATCAATAGAGAGCTCTTCTCGCACCTCATCTTCATATTCACAAAAATCAATCCATCAAAAATACAAAAATACATAGCTGCATTAAAGCATTGCATCCATACATTGCATATTTGTGGTCGTACAGGTCAAAGGCACCATAGGCTGTAATTGCTCTGCTAGTCCATCTTGTTCCACACTATTCCATTTTACAAAAATAACAAAAACACCATGCATTGCTTTTTACCACACTAGAGTCAGTGGTCTTTTAATGTATCAAGAGTTTTCATGATTTAGTCATCATTTTGCTTTTTAGCTACGTAATGTACCGAGTTAGACATATTTTATGAAGGTAGAGTTACACTTGAAATACACCTTGTTATGTAACATCCCAACACAAATTAAAACACATAAAAATTCCCAAGTTGTGTGAATGAAATATGAAACCTACGCAGTAATCCTGGTCACCATAAGTGAAATGGTTATCTTGCTCATTCCCCTGTGTGAATGGTTCCAGAATGCTAAGAATTGACAAAAGTACGAGCTCTTTCCTATCCATTCACCTTAATAAATAGTGGTTTTTACCACTACCAAATCCCAATCATAGTTGGTTCCCAAAGTTTTAAGGATTTGTACTACATGTCCCTGCAAAGGATGGGTAGTCATCCCAAAGACCCAAAAGGGATCAACACCATTCACAAAAAAAATTCCAACAAATCATCCTAACACTTTCCATTCACCTTTGGTCTCCAAGTTGTAAGGATTTGTACTATCCACCCCTAACCAAGATGGGTAGTCATACCCAAGGCCTAAAAGATCAATGCCCTTACTCCATAATCTCCATCACCCCCTTGGTTCCCAACGTCATAAGGATTCGTACTACACGTCCCTACAAAGGATGCGTAGTCGTCCCCAAGTCCACAAGGATCAAGGCCACTCACCAGCCCAAACTCACAATACTCAAAACACAAAATCAAATAATAGTGGTTATCACCACTATTCAAAATCCTCGCTCAAAAAGAATTAATAGAAAATAAACAAGTGATTTTCATCACTATATAGACGAGCAACTTTCCAAATCATTCAGCCAACAAATATCTTGAGCTTGAATCCCTGGAATTCTCAAGCATTCGAAAACCATCTAGGTGATCCTCATTACAGGTCTAGTTGATAGCCTATCTGGCAATGGTGGTATCCTACCCGCATGATGATATGTCTGTCACATTCGCTTTGCGTGTGTGTAGACCAATGTTTGCATAAGGATGAGCTAGCTTATGGTATCCTGGATAACACCACAGATTAATCTAAATAAATACAACAAAGGAGTTAGTGGAGCTAATTAGGTGATCCTCAGTACAGGTTCGGTTGAAAGCCCATCTGGAACTGGCGGTATCCTGACAAATACCACATAAATGAACTCAATTGCACACACAGGGATGTGAAATAGCTTGGTCAAAAAAAATTCCGATTCATACCTTGTTCAAAATTCTTGTAAGATAAAGTAAATTCATGGCTAGTAAGTTAAAACCGTCTGAGTCTCAGAAAACCTTAGCTACATTTCTAAACCAACTGCACTACTTTTCATCCTTACAATACCATCAAAAAATACTAAAAAAAAAAAACCACATGTATACATACAAAGTCATGCATCACAGCAATCGCCTAAAGACAAAATAACAAATTTCTAAATAGTTTATGGTACCATAGCCAAACATCACAAATTCTATTCATCCATTTCATTTCTGCATATCACATATAAATAAAAAACATTTGCATTCATCATAACATATGCATCCATCAAAATAAATCAACATACAACAATCACATTTATCATACCATGTGCATACATCAATATAAATTAGCATGCATCCATTAACATCAATCATTGTGCATAACATAAAATCATGACATATACACAAAGCAAGAAAATCAAAACAACAAAAACATCACAAAAATGCAACACAAAAACATAGCAATAAGCATTGCCGGACACAAGTGCTCTTGCATTTAACCTCTTGGCATAGAAAATCGATGTTGGGGCTCAAATTGTCACTCTCCTACTTCCCCAAGAAGGCTACCATAGCTGGACCGCTCCACGGGAAGATGGTTTTTTGACGATTTCACCCCATTACGGCATCACCAAAAGGGTTAACACCCACCAAAAATAGGTCCAAATGTTGGGAAATTGCACATGCTTAACAGTAAACCATCTAAATGCACCCTTGCACAAGTCATCTTGGGTCAAGCGACTCGTCACTTTTCTCATGAATGTCATTCCCTCATCAATTCGTTGCTTGAGGGGGTAGTCACACTTAGTCACCAATCAACAAGCACACACCCAATCAAAGCAATGACATGCATTCAAAGAATCATTGACAAAGACAATCACGCTCCTGCTTGGGGCAAGTAAACAAGCAGCAATCAAATTGATCAAACACTTGGCATTCCCGAAGCATGAACACAAGGTTCCCCTATGGACAAAATGTTGCGCCCTTTGCCTAATCATGACTGATCAATGTCCAAGCTCAAGTCACACCTCACCAAAACAGGTTAACACTTGAAATCAAATTCCTTAGCTCGTCAGAAGCAAGGATTCAAGAATGCATTCCCTTTCCATACTTGGGGCATCAAAAGTTGGTTAAGTTACCAAGAAACCCTAATCATTAGTGCTTTGGTTATCTATTTTTGCTCAACACTGTGTCACCTACAGTGCTTCCCAAAAATGGGCATCTGTAGACACCAAAACAGCACCAATACGATTATGTGACTACAAACACTGATCGCATTGACACACACAGCCTTCAGGGCAGCCCTTAGAGGTCAAACAATGGCCCTAGCCACTTACATAGTAGTTTTGGAAGGTACCAATCCGGTTACATGACATTGCTTTGATTATTTCCCGTTTGCTTTCTTCGACCGTTTTTCCTTCCCTAGTGAGAAGGCCCAACTATCGAATGTATCATCCAAGTCTGGCTCAAGCTTTTAACACTTAAGCAAATGTTGCACTTAGGAAAATGTTGCTTGTCACGATATCGCGACGATCGTGATATCGCAATGTTGCACTGTCGTAATGTCACGACAGTCGTGATATCCCGACAGTCGCGACGTCGCGCTATCGCAATGTCACGACGATCGCGATATCGTGACAGTCGTTACGTCGCGCTGTTACGATGTTGCGACGGTCATGATATCGCGACAGTCGCGACATCGCACTATCGCGATGTCACCACTGTCACGATATCGTGACCATCGCAACATCGTGATAGTCGTGACGTCATGTTGTCGCGATGTCACGACTGTCGCGATCGTGACAGCTCCTACCACTGCACCCTATTTCCCTTTTGGTGTCGCGATATCACGACAAAAACTTTGCATGTATGCCTGGGCAGACTTAAACCAATCAAAGGCAGATTTTAAGCATTTGAAAGCAAACATTAAACCATTAAAATCAAACATTAAACCATTGAAAGCAAACATTAAACCATTAAAAGTGGACATTAAATGAGTGACAGCCGAAGACAGTCAATTATTGCCTCCTGCCATGCATGCACGCATAGGTGGGAAGATTGGCAGTTAGAGGACTGTCACAAAGGCAGTCATGTAAGCCCAAGTCAGGGAGGAGTCTCCTCCCTCTTGGGAAGGCATGGCCGCCATGTGGCATCCCTGCGTGCCCTTCCAAAGAGACCCCATGGGTCTATAAAATGGTGGACTTTTCCCACCCAAAAAAGGACAAGTTGGCAGGCATTTTAAAACAACGAAGTGCTGCCAAATTGAACACCCGATTGCATTCTTTTTTGATTCATCTCTTCTACATCTGTAATCTCTTTCACAAGAGAGGTTATTGGGTGGCTATTGAAAGGGTGAATTCGGACCTTAAAACTTGACATTTGACCACAGTAATCCATCAATTCACCGACAACTCAACCTAAGAGATTTTGGACCCTTCCTTAGTGGATTGGCGCTGAAATCAAGTTCCAACGGTGGGCGGCCTGCTCGGGCGCCCCACACGCTCTTAGCTTCATTTTAATTTATTCTGTTATCACGTGTTTATCCTACGTTACACTCTATGTTGTTTAGATAGTTTACAATTCGGATTTCAGAAGCCGCTTATCAAATATTATCATGTTTTTGTCGATTTTTGGTTCTTCACTAACTTGCAGGTAACAACGATCAGATTCATCGACTGTTTTGCTAGCAGCAGCCTTTTGGTGATGTTTTCGGGTCTCTGTCAGAGTTGTAGGTTGATTAGAGTTATTTTATTCACTGGTTTAATCAATCTTTTGCACGCATTTCTTATTGATTTCTAAAGTCAAACGCTCTATCCTTTTGTTACAGGTGCTACTAATGCCTTTGTGTTTCTTTGATCGCAGGAGAAGCAGCAAGCAAGGATTCATCATCGTAAGCGACGACAACGCTTTGGCCCGCCCATTTTAAATGTAGGCATGCGGAAGAGGGAAGACTAAGTCACGATTGTAATCCAAAATCTCATTTAAATGCTCCTAACCCCTAAAAGGGAAGGATGCATCTTTGTAACCGAGGTTAAAAGAATTCAATAAAAGGGCTGTGATTTCTCTAATTTCTTTTGTCTCTGTTCGATTGGCTTCTTTCATTTCATGCTTTGCACTCTTTAGGACTTAAGCGTTAGTTTGATTTTTGAATGCATCGAAGTAGTTTTCCTTTCAGAAACTTCCGAAATCTCATGCTTTCAATTTGTAAATATGTAATATATTAGGTTTGAGTCTATAGTTTAGATAGTGATTTGTATTTCCCCTTTTATATAAGTGTCAATGTGTAGGAAATGCACAAGTGTCATGTAAATGTGCAATGTGCAAGAAATTCACAAGTGTCATGTAAGTTAGAGTGCAATTATAGGTTGAGAATGTGCACAATTATTCTAGATTAGAAATGCATGTAAAAGTGCAAGAGTCAAGTTTGCACGTGCCTTAGAGTCAAGTGTCCACCTAGTATGCAAGGGACAAGTTGACAAGGTAAGAGTCATGAGACTTGGCATATGGAGAGCACTAGTAAAGTATGTGAAGAGTCACATTACTATGGATATATTATGGATATATTGCTCCATAGGAAAATAATTAAAATCAAACCATGAATCAAGTATTCATACTCAATTTGTAACAGAAAGAGGAGCAATAAAGCTTGTATACATTTTGAGCAATTAATATTGTAAGTTTTCTTCATGTATAGTTCATGAATGATTTAGATTATTTACATTTTTTATTTATTATATAGATGAATTATTATTTTATTATTATGCAAACCTTGATATACATATTAATTTTCTCATATTATTGTTATTTAACTTTAATATTATGGCTATTTTGTATTTAATACTGTGAGATAACCTATGATATTTGTGGTAGTAATATTCAAAAGCCAAAAATATTAAGATTACTAAGGATAAAAATTATCTTAATTCATAATTTGTTGATGATTTCCTTCTTCATATTCAAATACCTAGTAATAGGTGGAAATTGTCAAGGAAATTTTACAACTATTTTGTGATGTCTCCAACTCTTGTATCAACTACTCTAAAATATAAATCTTCTATACTTCTTCCAAACCTAATGGATGCAAGTCCTCAATTGATGTAATATAATTCCTCATGAATTGATTGTTTTGTGCTTGGGAATCCCCTTTGGGACTAATATTTCTCCTAAATGTATGTGAAACTAGCTTATGGAAAGACATTAAAAGATATTTAATATATGGTAAATTTAGTTTCTCTCGTTAGAAAGAAGAATTCAAGTTGAAATTAATGTTATGGTAATATCTCATGTTTACTACTCCTCTTTTGGATGGCTTCTGATGAATTCGATAACAAAATTACTCAGATAATTCATAAAATTCTAAGGACCAAATGGGATGAGGAGTTAGGAATGAAAACCATCTCATGAAAACTTTGTACTCATAAAAATCCTTCATTAGTCTTAGGTAATAGTGATATTCTTACCTAGAGTAAAATTTTATCTATGAAATGGGTTTCTAAAGCCATCACGTTCCAATATAGAATCTCCCAAGCTACTCACAAATGTAAATGGAAAGAAACCCCATGGAAAGATAAGGTCATTAATGTGCTATAAATTATAGTTAAAGGATATATTCCTCTTACTGATAACTACAAATCTTGGTAATCATTTTTCATTTATTGGATTGGAATTCTAACTCCTTAAGACATGGTCTAAGCATTGGCTAGGACAATTTTTGATGGAATAAACTTATTGTCCATAATGATAAACCTTGAGCTCTATGTAGTGCTAATTAAGGACATGCATTTCTAAAGAAAGGTATAAACATAATTAGAGATATTTGAGATTAAAGCACATGCTCAATTTTTTTCTAGAACTAGATCCATAATTATTTCCCACTTTCCTCTTTGTTTAAAGAGTCTTTTGGAATTTTTGTGGTTTCCATTCCATGTAAGGTAATTATAAAGTTGGGAACAACTTCCTCCAATATATGGATTGATTAGAGATGGCCTAATTACCATAGAATATTTTTTATTAAATTGATTTGATCTATAAAAAAAGATTTTATATCTTTATGATTGCACTCTAAGCTCAATGTAAAGCAACAATGATTTTTTTCCAATGTCCAATGATAGTATCTTGTTACTCAAATTTGGAAATCTCCTATTCAATACAAAACTTAGCTTCTTGAATCTACATAAAAAAATTTCAACATCTAAAAGGATGGCTTTGATTTTACATATTTCCTCACAATGTAAAATTTTCAACACTTTAGAAACTCTTATTCAATTGTTTTGGTTTTATGATATGGCTAAATAATTTTGGGATGTCTTCTACTATTTTTTATTCCCCTCCTACAGTAGGTCTCGTAAGACTAATCTACTTGGTTGTTTCCTATTGGATCATTACCCCAAAATTTGGAATATTTGTAGACTCATCATTCTCAACCATATTTAAAAATTCATATGTAGAAAAGTGTTTACTAGTTTCAATCCTCCATGGGGTATTTTTTTAGTAGACTTGACCTTTACTTTTTTGCTACATTTGGTATGCATTCATTCCCATGTTCATGGATCCACCATCACATTAGGAGATATCACCAACAACCTTCATAATATTTTTCACATGATCCAAGATCTTTATAAAATATACTAGGAAACAAAAAATAAGGTAGTCAACAATAATAAACAAGTATAGGAACTCATTACTTCTATTTCTTACTTGGATAATTTAGAAGATATAATGGA
Source organism: Wollemia nobilis (assembly GCA_028583015.1). Lineage (NCBI taxonomy): Eukaryota > Viridiplantae > Streptophyta > Pinopsida > Araucariales > Araucariaceae > Wollemia > Wollemia nobilis. The sequence goes on from JAQPPZ010003374.1 coordinate 17,806,161, forward strand.
GGACATGTCCAAAACATCACTACATGAAAGGCTCTCTCATGGACGAGTGATGATATTCGACACATTGTATAGTATACAATTATAGTCTTTTTGTTGCAATTAGCTCCTATTTTTATGTGTAATCAGTTATAGATGCTTTACACCCTATCTACCATTTTTTTGTTTTTTGCAAGTGGAGGGTGCTAGCACCATATTTTTGCAAGTGGAGGGTACTATCTAATTGGTAAGCCAATTGAATGATTTTTTTTTTTTAAACTACTACTATGTAATACTCAATATAAAATATATTTTCGCCATTCAATAATTGTTTTAATTAAACATGAAATAAATATTAAATTTACAACCATTATAGAGACTTTAAATGTATGACTTATTAATTGCTATTCCATAATTGTCTAACTTATTTAATAAACATTTTAATTTGTATTATTCATATCTTTTATGAAAGTAAAGTAAGATAATATTAACCTCAATTTATAATTTTCTTTGTAACTTCTATAATATACTTTTTATATGAATTTATCCAAATTCAAAACCTAATAATACAATGCTCATAATTTTTGCATTATCTTATTTAAAAATTTATATGTTTGACTTATCATAATTCTCAAAGGGTTCTATTGTTCATTTCATATTCTAATGAATCAAATATCTTTTATTTTTTATATAATTCCTAATTATTAGAATAAAAGGATTGCTTCAAAATAAAATATCTCCTTCAAAAATAAAGGAAAGAAATTAATATACCCATAATTATTTACTTGATTTACTTTCTAATCCTTAAAAATATTTTTTTATTAAAATTTATATAACACTTTCAAATTTATTTTTTTATTAATTAAATGGTGAGGGTTTTAAGAGGGTCCCACAACCTGAAACAATCACTCTCACAGAAGACTAAAAAGAACCAAGATCTCAACAAGGATCAACAACCAAACTATACAAATAACAACCACCTTACATGGTCTAGATGAAAATCTGTGTTAACAACCCAAAAACATAAAAATACCAACCCACAAAAATAAAGCAACCAAGAACCATAAATGCATCATCTGAGAGTTATCAGGAGAAAACAACCCTAAGGAAAAAAACTCCATGAGACTTTCCAAATGTCAATTCACATCCTCAATAAAATCAACAATGATAATAAGAGTGCCTAGGATGGATTTCTGCTTATCATAAATTAATTTTATCGATTGTATCAAATTATAATGGAACTCCATCCCTGAGGAGCCAAGGATCGACCCCTTAGGTAGAAACTATTTTTTACCTAAGGTTGGACCTTTGAATTAGAATGACCTATCTTAATCTTCAAGTCGTCCTTGAGAACACTCTTCTTTGATAGTATCCTAGACTACTTCTTCTGGGTAGCCCTCACCCCTTTCGACATCACTAAGAGATCCCCATACATCTTGCTACCATCGTACCCTATGAAGGAGTCAAAGTGACTCCCAATATGAACATTGTCTAAGAAGCTAGAGCCTAACTTTTTAGGCCATTGCAATTTACCACCCCTCACTCCCTTAGAGGAATTAGATAGTTCCCTACCTAAATGGTTAAAATAGGTTCCAAAAGAAACAAAACCCAAGTTGAACTCCAAGTCATTGGAAACATCGTGTGTATAAAGTATCTCCTCCATCGCTAGGAATTTTCGAGACAATAAAGGGTTGGTTTCATTGAACTTTAAAATTTTTGCAACCTTGATTTCTCTTTCTTTAGTGACATATTCCATGATCAACAAGGTTGAGCCTTGGTGCATCGAGTTAAGTCCCATTCCATTTCTAAAATCTGTCATTATTTTCTTAAATGAATGGAATAGGAAAGCAGGGACATTCATCCAATGCTCCCTCCTCAACTGATTAAGGAACATTGCATGGAAGCTCCTGATAGCCTCTTTCGATGGATCCAAAGTGAATTAATCCATGATGATAATGAACACTCATCCCATAGTGGCTGAAGGGCATTAGACATGAACCCATTCTATTCCCTTGGCAATAATTCTCCTTCATACAAAACATAGTCATGTTTCATAATAAGGGAATATCCACCTATGTTGTGATTGTACCCCTCAAGAGGTATATTAGTAACTTTAGCAATAAGCTCTTCATCAATCTTAAAAACTAGAATTGCCACCCTAACCATACTCTCATTCCATGAGAAGGAAAACCATCTGTAGTGCATGATATTATAACCATGGAACTTACAAATGTGATCTAGAAGCCCTCCCCTCTTCAATATATCAATAATATCTAGACAAAGTTTTGGATATGTAGGTCTCAGCTTTGAGCTCTTTGAATCCCAATTAAAGCAGACTACACCTAGTAGTAGCTAACCCCCACACAAGACAAAAACTCTAGAAGCACCACAAGTGTCTGAAGGTAGGTCAAACACAGGTAGAAAATCATGAAAGGAGGCCTCAAAAAGGTTTGGGTGAAGAATGAAGAGGCCACAAAGCAAAGATAACAAGGATGACTAAAGTACCCGAGCAAAAAAAACTAGAGCAAATTTCATCTCAATAAAATAAGTCAAATCAATGAGGGGATATCACCAAATGAGAGAAAGGAAAAATAAGGGCATGCCACCTCAAACAAGGATGACCTTCGAAGCCAACGAGAGCTAATAGATGACCACAAGATCTTAACATAGCCTATGGATAAACCATGTGACCACAAAAATGGTCCCAAGAACACTAGATGACACCAAAACTAGGGCCAACTTAGCATCACAAAGAAGAAATAGATGTCCAAGATCGAAAAAATCCATCTGCTAGGTAATAAGTCTCACATACCACCATAGGGAAAGGGCTCATCTTGAAACACTTGGAAAACACAACATAGAGGACACTAGTGCCAACAATCATAGGAGACACATGGAAAAAACACTAGAGTCTACTTGGAGGGAATGTGGCCAGCTAAGGAGCCTGAGAAGAATAAAGAACACAAATTAGAGAGGATCAAGACCAACCATTCCCCAAGATAAATATTGAACCAATAAAAAAATTTCAACGATGAGCAACCCATTCAATTCTTTAGGGAAATTAGACCTCTATTTAGACCTACCCTCATGAGAAACTCCCCAATTGGCCAAGAAGTCTGTGAATTTGTTACCTTCTCTCCAAATATAGGTATCAGGGCTTCCTCCATAAACTAGAGGATTCTTCATATTTCAGCCACCATATTGAAAATACACCAATTTATACTTTATCTTGATCTATATTTTATGGGGATGAAAGTGTCATCTCATATCTGTAGTGTTATGCCTGATAGGCATGGTTTTGTGCTTGATAGGAACCCTACCACACTTTATAGGTGTATAGCCATGTCTATTAGACAAGGCATTGCATTTGGATCTATTTGCAAAATCAATGTGAATCGATGCAAACCTTTTGATCTCTCATTATCCGATCTTCGATAAGAGTTGCTATCTATAATTTACTATAGGTTTTCGATGTCTCTCTTTCAATTTCATTTTGATCAGATCCTTCATTCACAAAAGTGAATGATATTTTATAACCTCTTGATAGGTTAGATTTAGGGTTTTGATGGTGCGAGCTAACGTTGCCAAGTGGCAAGTTAGGGTTAGGGTATGAAGAAAATGATGAGCAGCTAGGATTAAATTGTGATGAGCAGCTAAGATTTATTTATATATAGTTTATTTTACATGGTGAAATTCATAGCCATCACGATGATTTAGGCATGTTGTCCATATTTTATGGTCACCATAGTATGATGTGTTTTCCACCACGAAAACCACCACACACATAGTCCAACCCTATAACCACCATTCTGCATTCATTTAAAATATTTTACGTCACTGAAAGGACCAAAAAAAGGATAATCATTCAGTTCGACGAGGACCAAGATTTGAACGCTGGACATTCACCTCCCTTACAGGGTTTGGTCAAACCAATTGGTCTACACCTTGGACCTTATATATGTATATGTATGTATATATATATATATATATATGTATGTATGGTATTTGGTGTCTATAGATGCCTTTTTATGTATCACTTTGTGTAAAACACAATGTGGTGCAAAAAACAAGAGACACCTAGTTTGGTTGGACAAACCCTTTTATTGGATTCACAATAAGAATGATTTTAAAAAAGTTAATTTTAGCTTACCCCCTCAATTGGCAAATGGGTGAATAATGAAACCCACAAGCCAATTTACGGAATGTGCATGATGAAAGGGATGGATGTGATGGATGTAAATGTTGAAAATCAATATCAAGTTGGTTGCTTCAAGTTTGAGATAGATCTTTGTTTTTGAAAATTTACCTTTTGGTAGCATTGAAATGCAAAATGATGAGGTAAATGAATCAACCATGGTAGGATCTCAAGGATCTTAATGACTGTAGTAATTCCTAGTGAAAAATGTGTAAAAGAAACCAACCATATTAGGAGCTTATGGACCCTAATGACTGTAGCAATTCCTAATGTAAAATGATTTTTTTGTAAGAGTTTTTCATTATTGTAACCCCATGAAAAGGGCTTCATGACAACCTTTGGCAAATTTTCTTGAACAGATTTGAAATCAAAAATTGAGAGATCAAACTCATTTGATTTCAAATGTGATGATGTGAGATGATGATTTGAATGTATTAGTGGGCTGATTTGATGGTTTTGTGAAATTTTGGACTGATTTGATGGTTTTGTGAGATATTTTGGAAGTTTTTTGGGTATTTTTGTGACTTTTGGTCGCATTCAAAAATTAAACACCCAAATCAATCCATGTTATCACAAAATTAGATATGATGATGTGATTAATGCTTGGATGAGTTTTGTGATGATTTTGTGGGTTTTTACACTATTTTGTAGCCTTTTGAAGACCTCTACAATATGTTATGAACAAACATGAGACATCACCTCTTTTTCCTAGATGTAGAGGTGCACCTAGTTTTTTGTAGATGTAGAGGTGTGCTTGTATGCATCCTCCAGACATAGACCTACACCTGGATGCACCTTCTAGATGTGAAGATGCATCTGTGAACTCAATTTAATATATAAAAGGGTTTTAGTGGTCATTTTCACTTCATTCTTGTAAGAGCTTGTGTCTAAGAGAAAGAGTGGAGAAGCTTGGTGATGGTTATGGAAGGATCTGGTGTGGTGGCTAGAGCTTTAAGGTAAGTTATTCTAACCCTATTTTTTATTTTTTTAGTTGCTTTATATTTTTATTTTTGTTTAATTTTGTTTTTTTTTTTTTTTATGATAGAAAGGAGGAAGGTAAAAAGGTTTTTTATATGAATGGAATATGAAATGTATGATGTACTAATGTGAATCTAATTTTGTGTTGTTTTTGCAACTTAATATTTTGGAGGCATGACATAGATTCTCACCTATCCTACCTAGGGTGAAGAAGACATTGATGAAGGCTAACTTGGATTGGTTGTAGAAGGTGGGATTGTATGATTGTGCATGGACAAATGTGGTCAATGTGGATGAGAGGTACATTTTTGCCTTAGAAAAGAGATATAATCCAAATCAAGTTACATTCTAGCTCCTAATAGGGGATATGATAGTGATACTTGATGATTTCTACCACATATTTCATGTACCTATGGAGGTCTTACACATCTGGGTTGGACAGAGTAAGGGGTTTGAGCTCAATCATATTTATGGTGATTCCTAGAAGAATGTGGATATTACGAGTGGTATCAAGTATCTAGTGATGTATAGGAGGAAGGAGTTGGAGGTACTATTGGCCTATGTGATATTCATGGTGGTCAACATGCTATTGCCAAATAGCATAGGATGTAGGTTTCCATGAAACCTAATTAGGTTCATGTACAACATGATTTATGAGCCTCAAGTGTATGCATGGGCACCTACTTTACTAGCTCAGGTGTACACAAAGCCATATAAGGTAAATAGGAATGACTAGGAAGACTTAGGGTGCAGTTTATTTCTCTATATCTAGGGTTAGAAGCACTTCAATATGACTTATCTGATGGGCTTGCCATATGGTTGGGATGAGTCACATCCCTATGCACTTAGGTGGTGGGCATTCAAGGATATACAATCGAGTCATCATAGTCTAGCAATGAGGAGAATAAGCCTCCTAAAACTAGAGGTGATGGTGATGGTGGTGGCAACACTATAGGTGTTCTGAAGAGGTCTCCAACTTAGGGTGAGGAGGATTGGGTTGTGCTATAGGCTAAATGACATAGTTTGGTCGAGGATCATGATCAGGTTCTATATGCTGATGTGACTTGGGATGTAGAGTTAGTATCTCGAGATGATAATATATCTTTGTTTCAAAGTGAGGTGAGGGGCTTCATAGTACCCCAAGTGTAGGTGGTGATGGAGTTCAGACTGCTACTCTTCATGTAGAGCTTGCAGAGAGAGATGCTCATCAAAGGTAGGACTTGATTCATCTATGAGCATGGGATGGTTACATTTAGTTGCTTGAGGATTACCTCATTCAATATCAACTCCCATTGTCTATATGACCCTCTTCATCTGTATGTGGCACTAGCAGGTGGAGTGAGTCTAGGTAGAGTAGTTCTCACTCTAAAGCTCCCTAGGATCTTGATCCTTCAACATCATAGGGTTCTGGCCATGGGCCTCCTTTTGTAGCTCCTAGGGATCATAGTGGTACTAGCTAGTAGTGCTTACTACTTATTTTTGTAGATTTTGATATGAGCCTCAATGCTCTATTGTATACAACCTTCGAGTGTGCTTTGTACTTTATGATTCATATATACATGGCTTTTCTTTTATGTGTCATTTTGTGTTTTTCTTTTTATTATGGATGTATGCATGGATGCAGATGTATGTGGTGATATGAATGCATTATGAGTGATGTATGTAAATGAACTAATGGTATCATGCTCTAATGATCATTGATAGACTTTAGACTTTTGCTTGACCAATTTTATCTTTGTTGCTTAATCAGGGACATTGACATCTAATGGTAAGACATGAGGTGGATTGTGAAACTTATGTAATGATGCAATGAAGTGATGGAATGTAATATTGCTTATGACTTGGTTTGTGTTTGTGGTAAATGATCTAGGGTTGCTTTATAGAGACTCAAACATCCTAGTGATCTCAAACAAACTGACAAAATAGAGTCAAATTTTTCAAAGACCAATTGTGTGTGCAATGAATGTTTATTTACCAATCATGAGCATGGTAATGACTCAAGCCAATTAAGAACCACTATGTGTGTAAATAGTGAATTCATTTACCCATCTTGAGTAGGGTAAGATTAAACTAGACATGAAGAGAACCAAGAAGCTAGCTTGTCCTTATGTGCATTTAGAGGTCTCTTCAAGAGAGATGTGTCACCATGCATGAGCATACTCCATTGCCATCAAGCATCTATAGCCTTGATGGATATTAGCTCCATAGTCCAATGATAGAATCTCCAAGCTTTGGGGAATCATATTCTCAACCAAGTCAAGATGAGAATTAAACCCTATCCTTACTACTTGAAGACCTATCATTATTATTATATGTTTGAAAAGAGTTAAAACTTTGGGGAATCAGATTCTCAACCAAATCGAGATGAGAATTTTACCCTATCCTTACTACCCACTCTTTCTATTGTTAAATTTAAGTGGTAAAAACCACTATTTTCATTGTTATTTTGGACTATGTTGTGTTTAAGTGGTGAAAACCACTATTTGTGGACTATGTGCATAATGGGACAAGCAAGAATGACTTTTTGCTTCAAGGTTCAACCCAATCATGGTGTCATCCCTCTCTAACACAAGATGTTATTAATATGTGATATGTGCTTGGTTCAATAATGGTAGAGTCAATTCCCAGAACTCAAGATTTTCTTAGTGAAAAATTGTGCTTTGGTCCAAGAGAAACTTGACATTCAACGGAGGTTGCTTGAAACACTAGGAATGGCTAAGTGACCAAAACATTTGATATGAGTGGTGGATTGTGAAATGTGACTAATGCTAGACCGAAGGTGCCCCTGATTAAGGTGACAAGACTTGTTGGACTAACAATTATCCAAATAAAGAAAATGACAACTATCATGAATGGATGCAAATGATATGCATGTATGCAATATAGGTGGAATGCATGACTGGATGCATGGAATGCCATGTGAATGAAATATTTTTTTTTAAGCCATGTATATATGTACATATATAATTTATATTAAGCATAGAACGCTCTCAAGTGGATAATATTTAATGGCTCGGGCTCTTCTATTCCCTCAATATTGGCAAGCCTATATGTTCTTGGACCCAATTTTTGTTTTACAATGTATGGACCTAACCAATTAGCCATGAATTTATCATGAAGATGCGACAATGCATTAGTGTTTTGTTGATTCTCTTTAAGTACGAGATCCCCTACTTGGAATTCGTGTGGATGGAATTTTGTGTTATAAGCACATTTAAGATGATCTTGATATACTCGTAGATTCTCCAAGGCATTGATTCACCTTTCATCAAGGAGTGTGAGTTGATCTAGTCGGGCTTGTCTAGTAGTGTTGTCATCCATGAATTCTTGTAATGAAATTCATAGTGAAGGGATCTCAAGCTCAAGAGGTATAATTGCTTTAGCACCATAGACCAATGAGAATGGAGTTGCCCCTATAGGCGTATAAATGCTCATTCGATAAGCCCATAATGCCAAGGGGATTTGAGTATGCCAATATCGATGATTTTCTTTGACTAACTTCTTTAGAATGGCTATCAATGTCTTATTGGTTGCCTCAGCTTGTCCATTTGTTTGTGGGTAGTAAGGAGTTGAGAAACTATGTTGGATATTATATTTCTCGCATAGTGCTCGAACATCCTTATTTTTAAAGGACTTGCCATTGTCAAAAATAATTTTTGAGGGAATGCCAAAATGATAGATGATATGTTGGAGTATAAATTCTGCAATTTGAGGTCCTATCATACTGGTCATAGGAATTGCCTTGACCCACTTTGTGAAGTACTCTATGGTAGTGATGATAAATGTGTGTTGTCCCAAAGAGGGAGGTGAGATTTTTCCAATTAAATCTAGATCCCATTGTGAGAAAGGCCACATAATTTGAATGGGTTGTAATGCTTGTGATGGTACATGAGTTAAATTAGCATGTTGTTGATATTTCTAATATTTCTTGACATAATTGCAACAATCACTTTCCATGGTGGGCCAATAATAACCCATGCATAATATACGCTTTGTGATGGCCATTCCACTAAAGTGACCACCACAAGTACCATCATGAGCCTCAAATATGGCTCATTGTGCCTCTGTAGGCTCGAGACAATGAAGTAGGACTCCATCATAACCACATCTATACAACATATCCCCCAAGAGAGTGAAACGAACTACCTTCTATTTGAAAGTTCATTTGGCATTTTATGACAGATATGATGGGAGCATACCAAAATTGAGAAAGTCCTTTTTATCAGAATAAGCCAACGCACATATCCCTCCGTGAAAAAAAAAAAAACCCCCCCCCCCCCCAAAAAAACAAAAAATATTGCAAATTTAGAGATTGTCATGATAAGAAATGGTTGGACTTCTCCTGCGAAATTCTTTGGGATCAATGATCCTAGGGAAGCCATCGCATCTACAAATCTATTCATCAAATGAGGCAAGTTATCAATTTTGTACCAGTCCAATTTTGCTAGCAATTTCATTGCTACTTCATTGTAAAGTTTTAGGACTGGTTCTCTGCATTGGTATGATCCTTTTACTTGATTAACAACAAGCTAGGAATCACCAAATATTCTCATATGCTTTATGCCCATAGCTATAGCTACTTGAAGTCCTAATATTAGAGCTTCATATTCTACATTATTGTTTGTGCATGGGAAGTCGAGTTTGAATGATAAAGGGATGGGTATCCCTTGAGGTGTATGAAACATGACTCCTACACCTTGTCCTTTCTCGCACTTGGAACCATCAAAGAATAAGGTGATATCAACATCATCTTCAGGGAGAACATCTTCTTCCTGTGCAGTGATATTGAATACCGAATCATCTAGTAGCTCAATGAATAAAGGTTGATCATTAAGGAGTGGAGCTTCTATGAGCTGATCAGCTATCACCTGACCTTTAATGGACTTTTGGCTAACAAATTCAAGATCAAATTTTGTTAAAAGCATTATCCATTTTGTGGTATGAGTGTTGTTGTATGTGTGAGTCATCATATAACATAGAGGATTTTCTTGAGCTATGACATAAGTGGTGTGACTTAGCATATAATGTCAAAGTTTCTTAGTGGTGAAGACCACTACTAAACACAATTTTTCCACATATGCATATCTAGTTTCATAACTTACCAATGTTTGACTAATGTAATAAATTGCTTGCTCTCGATTATTTTTATTTTTTTGTGCAAGCATTGTCCCTAATGCAAAATCTATTGTTGAGATATAAATATGAAAAGGGACCCCCAGGTGAGGTGGTGTTAATACCGATAGAGAGGTTAAATATATTTTGATGTCATCAAATGCCTCCTAACATTCCTTAGTCCATGAAAATGTGACCCCCTTTTGTAACAAGTGATTGAATGACCTGCATTTATCTGAGAGTTGTGTGATGAAGTGATGGATCAATTGGATCTTTCCTTGTAAACTATACAACTCCTTCAATTTTTTTGGGGGAGGCATTTCCATAATGGCCTTGACCTTGTTTGGGTCCACTTCAATGCCACGCTTAGACACAATGAACCCTAGAAGTTTACCTGATGTAACTCCAAAAACACATTTCTTAGGGTTCAACCTCACATTATACTCAAGAAGCCAATCAAAAACTTTTTCCAATACATCAACATGATCCAGACATGTTTTAGATTTGGCTAGCAAATCATCTACATAATCTTCCATGATCTTATGCATATAATCATGGAAGATATATGTCATTGCTCATTGGTATGTAGCTCCTATATTTTTAAGGCCAAATGACATTACCTTGTAGCAGAAATTCCTCCAAGGTGTTGTGAATGTTGTTTTGTGTTGGTCATCAAGATTAATTTGAATTTGGTTATATCCTAAAAAACCATCCATTAAAGAAAGCATTTCATGGCCTGTAGTAGAGTCTACAAGAGTGTCGATGTTTGGTAAAGGAAAGTCATCCTTAGGACATGCTTTATTAAGGTCTCAAAAGTTAGTGCAAATGTGAATCATCCCATTAGACTTACGAATGGGTACCATATTTGAAAGCCACTCAGGATAGTCAATGGGTTGAATAAAACCCACGTCTAATAATTTTTGAAGTTCTTCTTTGACCATGAGGGCTATGGTAGGATGTAACTTTCTTAATTTTTGTTTAACTGGCTTAGCATCCAGATGTAAAGTGAGGTTGTGAACTACCACATTGGGATCAAGGCCAGGCATATATTTATAAGACCATGCAAATATGTCATTTTTTCTTGTAAGTACATCTATAAAATGCTCTTTCTCATCGGTAGACAAACCCTCTACAAGTTTTACAATTTGTGGGTTGTCTAGGTCTATGCTTAGGTTCACGTCTATAGTGTTTTCAATTGCCATGTGTGAACCTTCTTCTAATTGATGAGGCATTGGGATTAAGTGAATGTCATCAGTGACATCATCAAACTCTATTGGCCCAATGTCTTCCATTTCAGCATGATAAACAGAAGAAGCAATTGTTGAAGGTGAAGGCGAAGGTTGCGGAGGAATGTAAGTAGTAGAAGCTCTTAATAGTTCCTCCAAAAGGATAAATTCAAAAATGGATGGGGGTGATGCGATCCGATCCATGTTGATGAGGCTTATGTCAATAGGAATTGGTTTTGCCAAATCATATGGATTATGGAGGGGTGTCATCAAGTTAACAAAAATCATGTTGACTTGGTGGGAGAATGGTGACTGTGATGTGGAGGGTGATTTTTTTTTTGAGATCAGCTACCCTAGATTTGATGAATAAACTTGGAGAGTAGTGAGTGACATGCATGAGTGCAAATGATAAGGATGTGTGAATGCAATGTAAAATGTACATGAATGAGTGGATGTACAAAATGTAATGACTATGCTGATTTTTTTTATGTACATATTTTACATCATATTTACAAAAAAATTCAAGGTGGTGGTGGTGGATCAACTCACTCTCATGGAAGGAGCAACCAAAATATGGGTTGATGGATAGGAAATATTCTAAGGTAGAATTCATCTTCCTCAGTAAAAGGTGTAATTGGAACTGACTCTTCTTCAGAACTATCAGAGGTGATTGATACTACATCATATTCCTCATCAAAATCTTCTTCGAAGTCATCATCAAAAATGGCATTTATCATTGCAACATGAGGTCTCATTTTCAAAAATTCCTCATCATCTTCCTCACTATCCTCTTCAAAATCTATAGTGAATTGTTCAAATATCTACTCGATTGGAAGAGTAGAGGATAATGGTCTGAATCCTAGGCTAGAGCGGTCATGTGGTTCATGATAGTGAGGTTCAATAATATTAGGACTACCCTATTCATGTCATCCTAAGCCATATCCCTACTAGTGAACCCTCTAAAAGTATCTCATTGGGAAATCTGGGTTGGATAAATGTTCTATGTTGGCATAACCTTGTTGTCTAGGTTCATCAGGAGGGAGTGGATCGAATGAAGAATCAACTCCCCCATATACAAAGTTAATCAAATTTAGGGTTGAACCCATGTTATAAACCTCACCTATGGCTAAAGGTGGGTCACATGGGTGACCATAGTCTTTAACAATCTCAATGCTAGGTGGGTTTATTTTGACACTCTCAATTATGTACTCACCAATGTTGGGATTAGTGAGATGAATTACAACTTTGGTTGGACTGGATTTGGATGGAATGGGTGTGGAGGTAGAGGCTTTCGAGATGACTTGTGGTTTAGGTAGAGGAAAAGGTATATGGTGTAAGGGTACCTCATCGATCAAATAGATCAATCTGTGTGACATTGGGTGGTTGAGGTGGAGATGAGTCTTGTTGAATAGGTTCAGGCTGAGACAAAGTGATGGGAGGTGCTTCTGATATTGAAACATGATTGATGATTGATGATTCAAATGATGTGGAGGATTGTCCCTCTTGTGTGGATGATGATTGGACCTGACCAAATATAAATGATGTAGGTTGTGATGGATTGTGTGATGTGGAAAAATTATGATGGAGTGTTGAAGTGGAAGCCTGATTTGGATTGGTGATTGGGAGTGCTTCGAGAATGGGTGCTTTTGATGAATTATTTTGATGTGAAGTGGATAATGTGGTGAGAGGTATGAGGGATACATGGGTAGATGGAAGTGATGGCTCATACGGATTTGAAATGAAATTGTAGTATTTGAATGGTTCAATGTTAGCTGGTATACAATGTATTTTCCCTCATGTACATATTTTAAACATTGGTGCAATATTGAGGGAACACTCTTCATTTCCCTAATCTAGGGGTACCCAAGAAGTATGTTATAAGCCATGGCCCCTTCTAGGATATGGAACATAGTGTGGATGGTTTTGATCCCCACTATCATAGGTAGGACTACAGTGCCTACTGTGGAACACAAAGCATCATTGAATGCCCGTAAAGTGAAAGTTGACTTTGTGATATGAGATGGTGGTAGGTTGATGTGTTGTAATGTTGAAGTGGTGATGATGTTGATAGAGGAGCTGGTATCAATTAGCACTCATTTGAAAGGCTTTTGGTCGATGTGAGCTATAATATGTAATGGAGGATCAGGTAACTCCGATGACACATTCTTTATTTCAAAATCATAAAATGAAATTGAAGGTTCCATGCATGTTTGGACATTCCCTACAAAATTGGTGAAGGCATTAGGATCTTGAGTTTGAAGTTTGATGGATTTCAAAATTTCCATCAATGCCTCACGATGCGGGGGAGACTATTGTATGAGCTCATAGATCAATAATTTGGTTGAAGCCAACTTAAGGCTATGTGTTAACCAACTCTTCAGTGTGATAGGGGGTTTTGGTGGATGACTTGGAAGATGAATTGGTTGAAGTGGATTGATGTGGTGAGGTTGTTGAGGTTCAGTAGACATTGGTGCCATAGGAGGAGGTACTATTGTCTATGGGTCATTCAACTATTGTGTTCTATTCATATTTCTTTGACTTCTAGTGACTATATGAATAACACCAACAAAACCTTGGTGATCTTGAGTATTATATATATGATTTACTTGATTGGGGTTAACTATAGAAGTCGATACCCCTTTCATTTGTTGTGCACTCTCATGGTTAGGCAGAGGTATCTGATAGATGCTAATATTCTAGTTTTTCTATGCTAGAGGATTATCAAATTTGATAGTCCCATTCTCAATGAGATCTTGCACAATATCTTTAAATGTATAACAACTATTGATATCATGATCCTTTTGGCGATGATAGGTATAGTACAGGTGCTCCTTACCTCTACCACGTGGCTTGGTAGGGTCTTCTGGCTTAATGTCTGGCAAAGTGATGTATTGGCCCTCATACAACCTTTGAAAAATATTGGATAATGGTTCAGGTAATGGAGTATAATTGCGGGTTGGTCAAGTATACTATCGATGTTGATGATTATCTAATGTTTGAGCTTGAGTGTTCAGCTGTTGTGGGGGTGGTACCACCTGATAATTATGTTGTTGTGGTGGTTGCTATTGTTGCAGGGGTTGTTGGATTTGGACTTGAGGTTGTTGGATTGGCTATGTTGGTTGACTCAAGATCACTTGGTTGACTTGACCAATTTTTTATTGACCTTGGTTATTTCCCCTTGAATTTTTATTCTGCCATTCTTTCTTTTTAGGTTTTATTTCACCCTCTTGAATTTTAATTTCTTCAATAACATGGGCCTGGGCAAGTGCCTCCTTGAATGTTCGATATTGTTGCAATTGTAGCAACAAAGCGATGGGTTTCAAACAACTTCTAGTGAACATTCTTGTAAGCTCTTCCATAGGGAGGGTGAATGGTAATTTAGTAATAACCACCCTCCAACGGTTTCCAAAATCATACACTGACTCTTCATCAAATTGTCGTAAGTTGATTAAGTTAGTGAGTGTAGTTTTCTTTCTGACATTTAAAGAGAAACACTCTAGGAATTGGTCTACCAATTGCTCAAAAGTATAAATACTATGATGTGGCAAATGGTTATACCATTCTAAAGCATCCCCTCCAAATGTCTGAGGGAAATTTTAGAGCATTAAGGGATCATTTTCTTGAATTCTAAAACATGCATGAATAAATCCACTTATGTGCTCTCTGGGGTCCTCACTCCCTTTGAATTTGTCAAACTTTGATAACATAAAATCTATCAGATAAGGTGATGATGGTACCAAAGGATGAATAGGTTGATTGACCAACTACCGTAGAGTGGGTTTCTGATACAGCATTCCAGGTGTCTGCATGGCCAAGTTGTCAATCTATTTTTGCAAAAATTGAAGTTTAGGGTCTTCCAAGGGTGGTTGGAATCCCTGACTTACTTGTATATTTGATGTTGGAATTGTTGTTGTTGATGATGTGGAGATGGTTGATGTGGATATGGGGGGATGATGGTATGTTGAGTTGTTGAGGTGGTATAGGTGTTATGGAGTGGACACGTTGGGATGATTAGGGTTGGTGGTCTTGACACCCAAGATGAATCTTGGGTGAAGAAGTTTTTTTGATTTGAAGTGGACTGATGATTAAAATATACCACTTGTGATTGATGTTGTGTTGTGGGATGAACACTTTGATTGCCATTACCTACAAGCCATTGTTGTAAATGTTGTATTATTTATTGAATGACAATCATAGATGGAGGTTGTGTGGTTGTATGGATGGTGGAAGGTTGCCTATTATGAGTGGCTATGACATGAGTCGATGTTAGTGGAGGATAAGTTGCAAAAGGTATCACAACCAAATGGGGAATGGTATGGTGAACAAGATCCATGGATCTAAATGATGTATGTGGAAATAAGTTTGGCACTTGTGAAGCATCACTGGTATGAGCCTCATAAAGTGGGTTGGAATAGATGGTAGTGTTGGTGGATGGAATTGAGGTGTATGGATTGAATTATGATGGTTGATTTTTATTTAGAGGTGTAGGTTCGAAAAGAGGATTAGTGAAGACATGATTGATGTTGTTAGGTTGTGAATGGATGGGTTCCTACTAAAAGGTAGGAACAGATCAAGGTGGAATGGTGAGGGGTGGCAAATATAGGAAAGTAGAGATTAAATAAGCTCTAAGGGCATCAACATCGATGTAGGTGGTGTGGTTATCTGAAGGTGTGGATGGATCAATACGAGGAGTTTTAGGAATGGAAGTGTGGATTTCCCTCTACATCATATATGTGTTTAAATAGATGCTAAGTGAGAAGGTCCAATGGATAATTCAAGGAACATAGTCTATGACACATCAGGTTGGCTAGCCACAAAAGTGGTTGGGGGATGGGAAATTTGAGCAAGATGCTCCATGGGTGATGATGAATGGTTTATGGGCAACTGACTCATAGCTCTGGCTTGACCTTGGGTTAAAAATAAAATCTAAGGGAATGTGAGTGTGGAATGTGTGTGAAGATGTGGATCTACACTATCAACCAAACAAAAAATTACACTCAACAATTGATAATATTGAATCAAAAAAACAATTACACCCAAAAATACAAAATTGACAATTTTTGCAATATATATATATTGTTTTTTTTATTATTTATGAAATTTTTATGTATGTCTTGTGTAAATCCTAGGCCTAGAAAACTATGCAAGGTGAGTGGTGGAATGAATCTAAGAAGGTGTATTCACACTCACCCCTTTGATGAAGGATGAATCATGAATGGTTGATATGGCTTCCTAGGTGGAGGTTTGGCAATGGGTATATCCTAAGGGAATAAAATACCTTTGAAAGAGGTTGTGCTATCTAATTTCTTACTACCATTCCATTTTAGGCTTTCACTTTACACTATTTTTTACTCTTGGGCAATAATGATAGCTATGATCTACAATTATTAAGCCTTCATATTAAAGGGCATATAACCATGGTTACCCTAAGCTAGACTCAAGACTAACCAGTTTCTTGGTGATGAAATCCAAGAAACTATCACTTTTAGCTATGACTTCACTAAGGCTCTCTGATGGTTGATGATGAAATCCAACTCATTCAATAGAAGTTTTCTTTGCACTTGTCTTACAGAGGTGTGGAATAGTAAATTATGCATAGTGTGTGATGTTCTTGTTAATGTGTTGTTGTCTAGGGTTTTATTAATAAAAAAGTACAAAATTATCCTAGAGTGTAACTACTATCATGCAATTTATATTTGTTGCCTATAGATGCAAGTAGATACATACATAGACAAATAGAATATCAATACAACAAATAGAACATCAAAACAGAGGAAAAACTCAATAAAATGCATTAAAAAGGTACCAAATAAACCATAGAATACTTCTAAAACATAGTTCTATATGTAGATAGGCATATTTTATTAAATAGATGTAGAGTTGCGTCTATACAAAAACAGAGCCTGTAACATACCAAAATAACACGAAAAAAAAAAAACACAAACAAAAATGAAAATAATTTTATCTATAATTTTTTTTTTAATAAGGAGAATTATTCATAAATCCTCACCCAACCTTAGGTCGACTTACTATTTGACATCCCCTAAGTTTCTCAAGAACTATACCACATAATATTCTCTTCACGCAAGTCCATCTGCATAAGCCTATATTATTTTGAGCATATAAATCCATCCCTCTCATCATACTTGATGAGCTGGACTTACCACCTTCAATCATTAGAAGGTGTACATGCATATCCATATCCACACAAGTCGTTATGTGTGGTATGTTGTGTACTACGAGTTAAACTATATATCTTATCTACTAACAAGCTATCTTAACTCTAGTACAATCTTCCAAACATAGTCACCAATATCCTAAGGGGGTCTCAAGCCCTTAGGGTATCCTCTAAGTTCACCTAGAACTTACTATTTATTCATTATTTTAATCATAGGAACATTAAATATCTAGATACTAAATCTAAAAAAATTAATTATTCATCAACAAGAATAATCAAAGCATAAATAAAGAATCACCAAGTAGGCATACATCAAAGATTTAAATGCAGTAAACTGAATAAATAAGTACTAAACATAGTAGTTGTAATATTTGTTTAGATACATAAAAAATTATGGTATGCCCCATACTTTCTATAATACTTTTCATCCATTTCTTTCGTAAAATCTCCCCACACTCTAGTATATTGCATAAATTATGAGTAAGGTAGAGAGAAAACTTGTGCATTGGTCCATCTCATGATTCTAGCCTTCCCGATCTTCCATATATCAAGTGATAATGTTAGGGGATCAAGACACCCATGTATCCAGATAGACATTCTTCTATATGCACTTAATTCATTACCAAATTGTAACTATACAAATAAACCAAGCAATTCAACTTACTAATGCATAGTATTGATCATGGAAACTACCCTTTCCATTTTCCCCTTAGTCAACTTGAGGGAGTCATTCAACCATGCATCATCTCATGCACTCTATTTGCAAATAAATTAATTAACCTTCTCAAAAAATTAAAGTCCCATACCCTTAATTTCTAAGAACTAGGTTCACACATCTCATTACTTAAAGCAACTACCTTAATTTCCAATAAACATTTTAATTCATTTCATAGCATAGGGTCCCACACCCTTAATTTATAAAATAACCAACATTCCATTTTATTTCATAACATAAGGTCACATACCTTTAAATTACAAAATAACCAATATTTCATTTTATTTCATAGGGTCCCATACCCTTAAATTATAAAATAACCATCATTCCATTTTATTTCATAACATAAGGTCTCATACCCTTAAATTAAAAAATAACCAACATTCCATTTTATTTCATAATATAAGGTCCCATACCCTTAAATTAAAAAATAACGAACATTCCATTTTATTTCGTAAATAAGGTTCCATACCCTTAAATTACAAAATAACCAACATTCCATTTTATTTCATAATATAAGGTCCCATACCCTTAAATTACAAAATAACCAATATTCCATTTTATTTCATAACATAAGGTCCCATACCCTTAAATTACAAAGTAACCAACATTCCATTTTTATTTCATTAAACTCTACCATTTAAGTGAATGAGCTATAAGTAGAGCTTTCACACAAGCTTATCGTGTACTTTTTTAAAATAAAGAACAACACCTAAAGCTTCTACACCTCATTACTCTAAGATCTATATTTTAAAAGATAAACAATCCTTAAAGTTTCTTACACACACATTGTTAGGACTCTAATCCTAACTCTTCACATTATTTAATCCATTGCTGTAATTATGGATCAATGTGTCCTTTCATAGTCACAACTCTAGGTAGATTTATATATGCATTCTGTGGGTATCTCCAAAGCATCCATTGAAGAAAAATTTACTTATTTGATCCATTGGTTGGCTTGTCCTCTAGTGAAAATAGTGATTCTATCCTTAAAAGTGATTTATATTTCCATTTTGAATGATATTTGTTTCATCTATGTCCAACAGATTGCTACGAACCCTTTGGTTCCTACCATATGGTATCAAAGCCTTGTCAAAAAGGGATCTAGTCATAATTGCAGTCACACAAAATTGCTTTGACCTCATTCACATCATCTGTACAGTTAGTAGTTGCACCATTCTGATATCATTCATTTTTCACCAGAAGATATGCCAGTCATCCAATAAGATATCCATCATATTTTAAATGTATAATCATATAGACTCAATCAACAAGGTGACATTTAAAACAGTTGCAGAGACTAGACGTTCGATTGAAGAAAAAACTCAAAAATTGCATCAAAAATCAATTTGAACACCTCTAAAACATTTTTGGTGACGTTATGATTTTTTCGACGAGAAATCTATATTCGGAAGGTTTAACAAATTACAAAATATAAAGTTTTTTATAAATCTGGTAACCGGATTCAACTATTTGATGATAGAAATTTGTTTTAAAATCATAACTAAGTGAATATCTAGCAAAATATTGAGAACGTGACGCCCAAATAATTCTTCGATGGAATGGTTATATATTATAGTTTATACTATAAAGTATATAAATTTTTCATCACCAGAAATAAATTTTGTTAGCGCTCCAACCATCGGTAAGGTAGAACAAATCAAATAAATTAAAAAGTGTTTAAAATCCCACATTGTGGGTACTGATTATTTCACAAGTGTATAATAACCCCATCACACATTAAGAAATACATGACTTTTATCATGTCTCCTTTGATCGAATAACCATCATGTGAATCCCCCTCGTAGCCAATCTTAAATTGTCATGTGTCATTTTACATAGCCTCCCTCCCTTTGCCTTTCACTGCCAGTCATTGTACCACCCTGAATTGCTTTCCTCTACCTTGTACCACTATTCGTTGTGCCATCCTACCTTGAATCGTCATCCTTGCGGTAGCTTGTGACTCTCTAAAACCTTGGTCTGTGTGTCTGGTTCTGCCATTGAATGCCTTATCATCCTATAGTTCATAACAATTACCACCAAATAAAATTCAAATAAAAAGTAAAGAAGAAAACCAAATTTTTAATTTTTTGCTAAAAATTGCTTTAAAAACTTTTTTCAAAAACTTGCTAGCAATATTTGCAATTTTTGCAAAAATATTGCAAATTGCAAACAATTTTTGACAAACACTTTTAGTTAACAACAATTTTCTTGCTTAAGCAACTTTTGCAAAAATTGCTAGCAACATTTAGAAAAATTTGCAATATTTTGCAACCAAGCCCAAGGAGTTGTAAACCCAAAAAAACCATACCATGGTAGATGGGAGAAGATCACAAGACCTTGCAAAAGAAGTTTTGAAAGAAGTCCTACAAGGGATGAATAAATGGAAATATGATTTTGAAACAAAAATAGTGACAAAAATCGTAGAGTTAACCCTAAAAATAGATGCCACTAATGCAAAGTTAACGACAAAAATGGATGCTACTAATCACTCTGTGGACTTGGTACAAAAATATATGGCATTAATGCAAGTTGGCCAACCAATCATGTCACCCACATAACAAGCATTACTTAGGGGACCACAAACATCAATCCTACCTCGAGCCACAAAAATTGGATTTTCCAAAATTTAAATGACGTGACCCCACAAATTGGATATATTAGGCTGACCAATATTTCTCTTTATATCAAATTTCGGAGAACCAAAAGGTTTGCATCACATCCTTCCACCTAGAACAAATCGCTACTCAATGGTACCAATGGTACAAAAAGACAAATGGTACTCCTACATGGATAGAGTTCACACAAAATCTAATGGTACGATTTGGCCCAAACAAATTTGAAGATTTCATAGGGGCTCTCACCAAAATCCAGCAAACCACAATTGTACGAGAGTACCAAGATTAGTTTGAGAAATTGGTAAATCTTACGTTACAACTAGATGCATAATTCTTTCAAAGTTACTTCATTAGTGGCCTAAAGGAAGAAATTTTATTAGAAGTACAAATGCTCAATCCTACCAACATGATGCACACTGTTGCGTTAGCCCAGATGGTGAAAGAAAAAATCAATAACCAACTTTGACTAGGAAACCTATCTAAAGTAGACTCACAAAATACTTCCACCAAACCAAAACTAAATAGATTCATGCCAATTAAATGAATTATCCCTAAGGAAATGAAGGAAAGAAGAGAAAAGGGCCTTTGTTTTCATTTTGATGAGAAATTTGTACCTAATCACAAATGTATTACACCCAAATTATATATTCTGGATGCAACTATTCCTTGTCAATCAACAAACGATGAAGAGGATATTGAGGTTGAACTAGTGGAGGATACACCTGATGATAACCCTCAAGGTCCACTAGAAATTTCTTTCAATGCCCTCACCGGTAATTCTTCTCCCCAAACTATGAAAGTCCCAAGAACCTTCAAACGACAAAACCTTACCATACTTATTGACTCTGGTAGTACCCATAATTTCATCAACCTATGTATGGCAAATCAAACCAATTGTTTTATACATCTGTAGCACCCTAAAATTGGCGCAGTAAAATTGGAATAATTACATTCACCTTAGTAAATAAATTTAAATTCAAATTTAACCTCCCAAACCGCCCGTTAACCGTCGAGAAACCCGTTTCCTCCTTTTTCGCACCATTTTTAGCAGTTGTTTTGACCGTTTGATGATATCGTCTCCGATCAGACGATATCGCCCCAAATTTGACGATTTCGTCTGGACTAGAACGTCCAGACGATTTCGTCGAAAACTAAATTTGCATAGTTGGAATCCGTTCCAACGGGTCTCCAATCCGGGCAGAAGCGTGTCTGCGCCATTGGGACCCTTCCCCTGTTGGATATCTCCCAAATTGGGATGATCTCCAACCTCCCAACAACTATCCTATGCCTATTTAACTCTAAGACTTTTCCCTCCCCAACCCCTGGCTGAATTTTTATGCAAATTGAACCCTTATGCTCTAAAAAATCATAATTCATACTTTGCACTAGTCCTATAGTCATTTCATTGCAGGTACACAACTGGTTTTTAGCCGAAGCCAACACCTATCGCAGCTGACGAACCTGTCAAGATCGGATGCGATCTCATCAAATTCGAGATGATCTAGTACTGATGCGAGACGATTTCGACTACAGCACACATCGAGGCAATCAGTGTCTGGAGTTTGCTCTTCTGTCTTTTTTATCTGTCATTTTATGTTATAAATTAGATTGTCTATTCAGTTTTTATACTATATTGCATTTGGAGTTCACCCATTTTGTCTAGTTTGCATATTAAGATCATATTCTACTATCTAAACACAGTGATTTGCATTTACTTATATTCTTGTATATTGTTCAACACTCATATTACTGTTTCACATAGTTTGCCCCTGTTTGCAAAATAGAATTTCTTGTATTTCGCATCTGTTTGCTATTTTGCAGGTCTCTGATGAATTCGTCTGACGAATTCGTCAGATTGCAGATGATCCTGTCAGTTTAGACGATTTTATCAAATTGAAGGTGATTCTATTGAATTGCAGATGATCCAGACTGCTTCAAGCTTTAGAAACTCCATCAGACTTTCGGATCAGGTAATCCTCATTGGCATCCTGCAAATTCTCTATTTTTGTTTTCCTTTCTATTTGTTGTATTCATTTAAATTGCATTTTCATGTAGTTTAAGTTAGAGTCATTCGGCCAAACCTAGGATGAATGCTTAAAAATAAAACGAACTCATCTAAAACTCATTCCCAAAACCTAGGCATGGAAACTGTCGTCAAATGTTTCCTAGTGAACCCACCATCCGTCGAAAAATCACCAAAATGCACCTCCCTTGAGAGGCGGGACCTTCGCAAAGTCCTCTCGTCCGAGGTACCGCACCATCCTTTTCCCATCCTCCTTCCGGGCGTGGATCCAATAGTCTGAAGGTAGGGATGTGAAAAATTTGGAGCGATACATTTTGGTGAACCCGACGTGAATGCATCATAACCTTTTGAAAACAAAAACAAAATATATATATATATATATACAAGAAAAACAAAAACAAAATCATCATTTCAAGTTTGTATGTTTTATATTCAATCCTAAATAGTAGATGCTAAATATTACTTTTAGAAGTACTAAAGAAACCATGAGTTTTTACTCAAATCAATATGAGTCCATCAGTAATGTTGGAATAATTCAACTAAATACATTTGTTGATTATGACCAACCTCATCCCTATTCAACACCACCTCCATCACACTCTTCTTATTTTCATCCATAACCCAACAAAACAATCCCTTTGCCAATCCTCTTCATAATGATATTATCTATTCTCCCATATATCCATATTATGTCTATCAATCCACATATAATCCTCCGCCACCTTTTCAAAACTCTTCTTTCAATACAACACATCCATTTCAACGAGAAAATACTTATTCTTCCAATTCTAGCGTGCACTCACCTCCTACAACCCAATATTCCTATCATCATTATACCCATAATAAAGAAAGTAGAGGTGAGAAACCATTAGGTCCTTTTATGACAAAATTCCTAAGGCATTTATCAAAAACCTCTCAAAAACCTTCATCACGTAAATTTACTAGGCTTAATCAACCAATGGATATAATTCTCAAGTATTTACTTGACACAAATATTATTGAACTTCCTTCCATAAGACAACCTGATACCACATCAGATTGGTTTAAACCTAAGCTACATTGTGAATATCATAGAGTAGATGGACATATGACACAAAATTGTAAAGATTTAAGATGTGCAATTCAATATTTGATTGATAAAGGTCTTTTTAATATAAAGGAATTACAATCTACAACTGACTATAAATATTCAGTAAACAATCAAACCCCTACACAACAAATGCCAATAATCAATCAAGACATGGGGATATCCCAAGAACCCCTATTCAATTATCAACAACAAGAAACCAATCAAATATTGCATGTTAATGTGTGCCATCATGATGATATTATTAATATTGTAACAAAAAATACAAATGAGCAACCTCAAGTTCAATCAACTCAATCCGATATTCAAGATATGGATTCCTCATTTGACCAACTTTCAAAACTATATTTGGCTCTAGAGAATGATACAAAATGTAATGTAAGCATAGAAAGCTTATATTTAGAATCAAGATCTCAATCTGAAATCCACTTTGATAACCAACAACAAGTGATTAATCCTCAAGCAAAAATATCCCTTTTAGAAGTATTACAAATTGCTCATAAGGAAATTTTGTTCAAAATACCTAGCCAACAATTTTTTCCTCATCATATTTTCTCTAAGAACATAATTAATGGTATAAACCCTCTTGAGGTTAACCATATTTCATTCTATGATGAGGATATTCCTTCCTCTAGCTCCACAAGAAGACTCCTATCTGTACATTACAAGATCTAGTAAAGAAACACTTGTTAGAACTATCATGGAAGATAATGGCTTCTCTCTTAATTTATACACTTATCAATTATTCCAAAATTTCAAAACAAAGGAACAAGATCTTAATGAATCAAATGTTATTATAAAATCTTTTAACAATGAAATTCAAGATTGTCAAGGTACTATAATTCTTCCCCTTAATATTGGAACCAAGATCCTAGATACTTTATTCTATGTAGGATATTGCCCTTCACCTTATAGCCTACTTCTCAGAAGTCCTTGGATTCATACGATGAGAGTTGTCCCTTCCACTCTTCACCAATGTTTGAAGTTTGAAATTGTAAATAAAATTGTTACCATACATGGTGACCCAACACCATTTGAAGAATATTTAATGGTTGAAACATCAACTTCTATACATTCTCTATTATCACAATTATCTTCTGTCCATCACTTTTCTTCATCCATATATGATCATCCTTGTTTACCAAATAACACCCATGCATATATTTTATATATGCTCTCTCCATCTTATCAAGACTTGGATTATAGTAATAAGAATGAAGAACCTTCTTATCCTTCTGACATTTTATTTTGTAACATGATCAATTTTCCACATATAAAAGTCAAATCTTTTTCTACATTATTCTACATTATAACAAAGCTTTTGTTATCACTACCTATTATTCATCACCTTCTATTCTTACCTTCACCTCAACCAGATTATCCTTCAAAACCTCCTTTGATTTTGAAGCAACCTTAGACATGCTATACTCAAATAAACCTTGTATAGTGTATATAGATCATCTTGTATATACCATCAATTTCAATTCATAAATTAAAATCAAAATACAAAAAAAAAAAAATCAAAATCCTCAAAATCTTCAAAAAAATACAAATGCAACCAAAGAGCTTAAAGGTAAATTTGAGCCCAACTGGCTTGGACCATACATCATTACTACAAAATTTGAATCAGGAGCATATAAATTGTCTACCTTAGATGGTAAAGAACTTAAATAACCCATGAATATTTTACATCTCAAACATTATTATGCATAAATTTGATTATTTCATCCATGTATATATTTGTTCAAAATCATTATCTTGTATTTCTTTCAATTTATTCAAAAACCTCAAAAACATTCATAAAATCTTCAAAAATATTCAAAAATATTTATTGCATTTATTTTGTAAAGTTCCTTTTGCTTTAAAACAAAAATCAACATAAAAATCCAAAAACAGCTATATGCTTGACTCTTTCGAAACCAAAACAATATACAGAATAAAGAGAGAGTCAACATTCTCAAAACTTTCTCAAAATCATTATTTTCTTACAATTATTGCAATTCTATGTTTCAACTTATTTTGGATAAAACTGACATTTATTTGGCATCCCTCACTTGCACATTCACACAATAAATATCTTGATTTTATCTGGCATGATTACTAATCTCTCTTATATCAAAGTTCACAAAATTCAATTAAATAAAGTTTGAGCATAGAGAATTGATCTTGGTATTTACTTAAACCAAGCACATCTTTTCACAATAAAATGATTATATTTGTAATTTCCATGTTTTGCTACATAGTAGAACAGATTTCTTGAGTGAAAAGTTTCCCTTGCTATCCTATCATGCACATGGTCTAGAATCTTTGAGAATTGGAAAAAGGACAAGCTCACCCCTACCCAGAATAAAAATCCCTTGCTCTACAGCTAATCTGAGCAAGTATCCCTAGAAAAAGAAAAAGAAAAAGAAAAGAAAAATTCAAGAAAAAGAAAGAAAAAAAAAAAATTTATGACAACAATGTTACAAGCATTATCAAGCAAAAGAAAAATAAGCAAAGTTCAAAAGAAAGCAAGAAAAGCAATAAAATCCCTTTCCCTACCCTTTGAAAAGAAAA
Organism: Wollemia nobilis; assembly: GCA_028583015.1. Lineage (NCBI taxonomy): Eukaryota > Viridiplantae > Streptophyta > Pinopsida > Araucariales > Araucariaceae > Wollemia > Wollemia nobilis. The sequence continues at coordinate 17,832,825 of JAQPPZ010003374.1, forward strand.
GAAGGGTGAATGAGCTTGAATCCCTGGAATTCTCAATTATTCAAAAACTGTGAGGTAATTCCCATAACAGGTGGTTTGTGCCCAACCTGCTTGGCCTTGGGTAACTCCTAGCGTGGCGATATGTCTGTCACATTAGCGACCTTCTTTTGTACAGACCTATGTCTGCTCATGGATTAGCTAGCTCTTGATAATCCGATCTACATAGTAGCCTAGTATGGTTATATGCATCTACATCATGGTTAATGAACACTTAGTTGGTTTATTCAAATCACTTGTATCATAGTATCTTGCTCAAAACTGGTAACTGAACCATACAATTGCACACACATTTGTATTTGAGAGATTTTGTCTATCATTATGATAAATTAATATTGGCAATGAATTCACTTATGCACATGGGATTCCTTATAAATCTAATTTTTGTCTTCAAAATACTTTGAAATATTATTTTGCAACTTGTTTGGAATAATCAAGTACAATTATTTAACAACATATCATATATATCTTATCGACTTTCGCAACGATGGTATAATTCCAAAACCAAAATTGGAATTTTATGCTTAGCGCAAGTCCTCATTTTCATCTTTTCTGTTCATTAAAAATCAATCATGTAATAAAACTATCCTTTCTTTGATCTTCGCGATGATGGTATAAGTCTATACCTACATATTCTATGCCTAGCGCAAACCATTGTAACAATATTTTTTTCCAATTTATCAAAATTCATAAAAACCATATGACTTCATTTTATTACACAAATTATGCTTTTCAAAAGCAAACACATTTTTATTATTTCATATCATTATTTCAACCTTTGCATTTTGCAATGATGGTATAATTCTTAAGGAATTATTCAACAATTTTTATCACACTTAGGAATTTATGCCTAGCAAAAATCATTTTACAATATTTCATGCATAATATTTTCATGGAAATCTGAAAACAAACCATCATCATCATCATCATTTGCATCATCACAACAAAGTCTTAAGACAGTCTCTTAAGCACTCTTTTCTTTTAACAATATTTCTATCCTGGGACTAGCTTGACCACCGAGTGAGCAGCGACTCCATGAAATGGTCTATAATAGCGACAATGTCCTTTGAAATTATTATTGGAAATCTCTTTTTATTTTTATCACATTTCATTACAACTAATCAATTTGTTACATCAGATTATTTCATTTAAAATATTTAAAGCATGACATCCAAGTTATAATATTTTCCAAAACGACATAATTACATGAATCATCAATAAAATCATTACATTAATCAACTCAATCAATCCATCAAACATAAAAAGCATCATAAGCATCACATAAGACAAGTCATATGATCAAAAAAATATCTCATCTATATATATCAACAGAATATATACATCATCAAAACTAGATTGGTATGCCACAATCTGTACCTCGGCATACTCAATCCTCTATCAATACAAGTATAATAAAATATCAGTGGCAGTATCCTGCCCTCTAGCCTCGAGAGCCTCTAGAGCTCTTGGCCTCATCTCCTCCCTCGACCTGCAGAGGACGAGGTGGTCCCATCGCAGTACGTGTGGTACTACGAGTCCTCGTCATCGACCGGGATGAGCTCCTCATCAACCCTATCCTGATAGGATCTGCTATGGTAGGTGGCAGCTGTACCCTCTGGCCCTCTGGCACCGCCTAGTAGTATAGCGCCTGATAGAATGCGGTCTGAGAAACCGACCGTAGCAGCTCCTGAGTGCTTACCCCTCCACCTCATGCCCTGAGACGAGCATTCTCGTCTCGTAGATGTGACACCTCAGCCTGGTGCTATGCAGCTGCATCCTGTAACATCTGCACCTGAGCTCGCAGACGATCTCTCTCTGCCCGAAGAGTAGCCATCTCGCTACTCTCTCCAATTTCCACACCCTTGCCCTTATCAGGTGATGGTGGCCTCTGTGGAGATGGGGGTCTCACCTCCCTCCTCTCCCTCTCCCTTTGTTGTAGCCTCTCTTGTGCCTGTGGCCTCCTCTGATCTCCTCTGCCATGACCCCGGGCTACCTCTATCACTGCCTGGCATTGCCTCCCTATCCGACGCACAACTGCATGGATAAGTCCCTATGCCCTCGTCATCCAAGGAGGGTGGATGCCTGCATACCAGGAATCGTAGCCATCGACTACCCTTGCGTCGTCCCCATCCACTGGCTGAATGGGGGCATCGTTCGCATCCTGACTCTAGAATCGCTGCATATTTGGAGCCCCGCTAATAGTGGTGTTATCCCGGACAGTTCGAGAAAACTCATAATCCCTGAGAGATGGGATCCCCTACTATAGACCGAACTATCACAAAACTTGGTCATAGCGATGGAGCTCCACCTCTCCCCTCTCCATCCGTAGCCAGCAGACCTGCCTGATGTGAGCCAGCTCCTGTGTGTCCTCTGGCCACCCTGGATGCTCTCTCCATGGCCTCCAGGTGATCTGGTCTGGGACCAAGTCATCCAATAGTCTCCGGGACACCGGCAGGTCGATCCATCGCTGTGCCCCTCTCCGGAGCCACCAGTAGAAGACTCGGGGCCTCTCCCCGTCAACCCCTATCAGTGGAAGCCCTACCGGCCTCCGCACCGCAATGTGCTCCTAGCACCAAACCTGTAGGAGCGATGTCATGACCAGACATCGCCCGCCCTTGTACACGACCCCGTAAAGGATCCTGTACAGCCGGCATAGAACAAAGCTGCCCCAAGAAAATATGTAGCCATGGTTGTGCATGTCACAGATCACATCTGCCAGTATCCATGGTACCCTGCATCCGCTCTGGTGGCACAGCAGAAGTCCACCAACCACCCCAGCCAAAACTCGTGTCATTGTAGATGCCCCAGGCATCTGGTGCAGTGCCTCGATGTTCACTCCACCCTTCTCCAAAGTGAAGCTCGGGTCACCGCAGAGTCATCCCATCACGTGGCCCTGATTGGCTACAGGTGTGATCATCCTCCCTTGTATGGGGATTCTAAGAATCCTCCATACATCCTCTAGTGTGGGAGTCATCTCCCCTATCGATAATCGAAAGCATGAAGAGCCCGGGTACCACCTCTCTGCTAGGGCCGTCAGTAGCCCCATGTCAGTAGAAACTTGTGGCATCTCTGCCACATGTAGTAAGCCGGCCTGTACCAGTTGATCTCGCTCTGCCTGTGTCAGAGCGGCCAAGTCATCTCTTAATCCTCCATATTTCCATTCTTTGCTCTTTAGTAATCCTTTCTGCAATCATAAACAACCAAAACAACAGAAAATCATTAATAACAATTTTAGCAATCAATAATGCAACTTAAAGATCAAAATTTTGCAATTGATGATATCGCCCACTATTGGGCGATATCGTCTGAAATTTGACCAAAATCGTCTCCGATTTCGCGTGTCGAAATCGTCTCTAATTTGACGAAATCGTCCCTTTTTCGTCGATTTCGCCCTTAGGCAAAATTGACGAACTTGAGACGATTTCGTCGAACTAGGGACGATTTCGTCCGGATGACGTCGAGGGCCAAAAACGGCCGCGATGCTCAAAATTCATCTTAAAATCTATTTACCAAGCATGTAAATTCAAATTAAATCAATCTAAACTAAGTTTAAACCCTTACCCGTAGACCGCGGCGGACCTCTGCCGATCTATGCGCTGTCTCTACCATTTTTGCTCCAGAGCTCTAAAAATAGTAAAATGAACAGTAACAATGAATTAGGGTTTTACCCTATTTTTCTTAATTTTATTCAAAATAATTCAACAATAATTTTTGCTTTTCCGTGTTTTTACCGCAAACGTTCGATTTGGATAAAAACACGGAGGGGGCACCATAGTAAGCTGTCGTACGATTCGACCAAGAATCGTCGCCTAAAAATGGGTATAATTTTTTGCTTTCTCGTAGATCGAGAAGAACTCATCTTTAACGTATTTTCTTCGTAAAATTCGCTAAAGAGGGGGCAAAATGTAGCACCCTAAAATTGGCACAGTAAAATTGGAATAATTACATTCACCTTAGTAAATAAATTTAAATTCAAATTTAACCTCCCAAACCGCCCATTAATCGTCGAGAAACCCGTTTCCTCCTTTTTCGTGCCATTTTTAGCAGTTGTTTTGACCGTTTGATGATATCGTCTCCGATCAGACGATATCGCCCCAGATTTGACGATTTCGTCTGGACTAGAACGTCCAGATGATTTCGTCGCAAAACTAAATTTGCATAGTTGGAATCCGTTCCAATGGGTCTCCAATCCGGGCAGAAGCGTGTCTGCGCCGTTGGGACCCTTCCCTCGTTGGAGATCTCCCAAATTGGGATGATATCCAACCTCCCAACAACTATCTTATGCCTATTTAACTCTAAGAATTTTCCCTCCCCAACCCTTGGCTGAATTTTTATGCAAATTGAACCCTTATGCTCTAAAAAATCATAATTCATACTTTGCACTAGTCCTATAGTCATTTCATTGCAGGTACACCACTGGTTTTCAGTCGGAGCCAGCACCTATCGCAGCCGACGAACTTGTCAAGATCGGAGGTGATCTCGTCAAATTCGAGACGATCTAGTACTGATGCGAGACGATTTTGACTGCAGCACACATCGAGGCAATCAGTGCCTAGAGTTTGCTCTTCTGTCTTTTTTATCTGTTATTTTATGTTATAAATTAGATTGTCTATTCAGTTTTTATACTATATTGCATTTGGAGTTCACCCATTTTGTCTAGTTTGCATATTAAGATCATATTCTACTATCTAAACACAGTGATTTGCATTTAATTCTATTCTTGTATATTGTTCAACACTCATATTACTGTTTCACATAGTTTGCCCCTATTTGCAAAATAGAATTTCTTGTATTTCGCATCTGTTTGCTGTTTTGCAGGTCTCTGATGAATTCGTCTGACGAATTCGTCAGATTGTAGACGATCCTATCAGTTTAGACGATTTTATCAAATTGAAGGCGATTATGTTGAATTGCAGACGATCCAGACTGCTTCAAGCTTCAGAAACTCCATCAGACTTCCGGATCAGGTAATCCTCATTGGCCTCCTGTAAATTCTCTATTTTTGTTTTCCTTTCTGTTTGTTGTATTCATTTAAATTGCATTTTCATGTAGTTTAAGTTAGAGTCATTCTTCCAAACCTAGGATGAATGCTTAAAAATAAAATGAACTCATCTAAAACTCATTCCAAAACCTAGGCGTGGAAACTACCATCAAATGTTTCCTGGTGAACCCACCATCCGTCGAAAAATCACCAAAATGCACCTCCCTTGAGAGGCGGGACCTTCGCAAAGTCCTCTCGTCCGAGGTACCGCACCATCCTTTTCCCATCCTCTTTCCGGGTGCGGATCCAATAGCCTGAAGGTAGGGATGCAAAAAAATTGGAGCGATACAACATCCTTACAATAATTTTGAAGTCATTATTGGTAATGGGGGAAGGATCACCTGTAAAGGGAAATGCCAAAATATTAAGCTCACCTTGGGCAACTATACCATGAAACATGACATGTATGCAATTCCCTTAGGAGGTTGTGATATTATCTTAGGAGTACAATGGTTATGAACACTCAGCACAATACAATGGTACTTTGATGACTTATGGATGAAATTCACAAAAAGAATCAAACATTTACTCTTAAAGGAATAAAATTTGGTCCTTCTCCATTAGAAACTTTCCATCGCATGGATAATGTTGTTCATAAAGAAGTCAATAAAATGGGTGCCCACTTATTTTCTCTCCAACCAACAAAAAAATACAACAAAGGTTTTTTCCCTGTGATCATTCTGATCCTGCTATTATTCCTATTTATCCCCCACCAACACTTCAACCTTCCCAATATCCCTACTTATAGGACGATGATATTAAAAGAGTATAATAACATGAGCACCTACTACTTGGAAAACAAGGGATGAAGCTTCTCACTTTGAGCTTTGAGGACAAAGCTCTTTTTAAGGAGGGTGGCATGTTAGGACTCTAATCCTAACTCTTCACATTATTTAATCCATTAATGTAATTATGGACCAACGTGTCCTTTCACAATCACAAATCTAGGTAGATTTACATATGCATTCCGTGGGTGTCTCCAAAGCATCCATTGAAGAATAATTTACTTATTTGATCCATTGGTTGGCTTGTCCTCCAGTGAAAACAATGATTCTATCCATAAAAGTGATTCATATTTCTATTTTGCATTATATTTGTTTTATCTTTGTCCAGAAGATTGATGACCTGGTAAGAACCCAAGGTATTACTATAAAATTATTAACAAATTAATGTAAATGTAATCATAGGCCACTCAAAGAGGGCTCCCTTGTAATCACTTTGCCACTATAGGGGGATCCCTCCTTAGAATCTATGCTTATTATTCTTCTTCTTGGATGATTTGATATGGATGGCCAACCTAATATATATATCTACCCTAAAGCTACGTTAGTGAAGAGACATGATGGTTCACGTATGAAGAGACGTGATGGTTCATGTTATGAAGGGTTGTGATGGTTCACTTTATAAGTTAATAATATAATAATTAAATTATTAATAATACTAACTAATACTAACTAATAATATTAGGATTGAGGATCATAACATGCCACCCTCCTTAAAAAGAGCTTTGTCCTAAAAGCTCAAAGTGAGAAGCTTTGTCCTTTGTTTTACAAGAAGAATTTGTGTAAGTTCTTGGACTATTTTAATGGCATCCTTTCATAGGAAGGGATATCAAGAAGGATGAAGCATTAGCGGGGGGTTGCCAAGAACAATAGTAGAATATTCCTTAGAAAAATCATGATGACGATGGGAGGGAAACCCTTGGGGTTCCTTAAATATTTTAGAATGATGCATCAAAAATGATGGTAATGATTTCATATCCTTTTTTGGTTCCTTGGTAGATCCAACGGAGAAGGAGTGTGTAGTCACTCTATGTTGGTTTCGAATAGGTTTGGTCATATGGCAAGAACTCACTATTGGTGAAGAAGGTACGTGTACGTCTTGTAGAGTGCATGTTTGGATAGCATTGATCACTTTGGGTATGTCTACCTCATCCTTACTTGGTACATCAATCACTTCTTGCACATCGACCTCATTGTCTTCATTGCGGTGAGTAGGTGCACTGGTTGCTTCGGACACAACTACCTCATCTGCTTTCTCTATGGAGAGACAAGGATCAACTTCCTTCAATAAATACAATGTTAGTGTAGCACATTTATGGTGGGGTCCAAATTTTTCATCACAATTATCACAGAGACCTTTTGCTCGTCGTTCCTTCATCTCCTCAAACCTAAGATGTTTAATTTGTAAAGTTCAGTTAGATTTGGGTGTTGTGTAAGTGCTTTGTGCCCTTACATTATGCATAGGTTTGGGAGTGATGTAAGTGGTTGACAATTTTTCCATATGTGGTTTCCCTAATCATTGTTGTGCATTGATTTTATCTTCAGCTAATTTTGCCAATCCATAGGTCTGCATCATGGTATAGGTATTGAACCTTGTCACCTCCATTCTAATTTCTTATTTTAATCCCCTAATGAAGCCATTAATGAGAATTGATTCATCCAATCTTGTGTTGTATTTGGTGATATCCTCAAACCAAGTTTGATACTAATGCACAAAAGTGATTTGATGATCTTTGAGCAATTCCCACATGATTGGGTCCCACATGGCTATGATACCAAATGGTAAGACCCCAAGGTCTTACTGTAAAATTATTAACAAATTAATTTAAATGTAATCGTAGGCCACTCAAATGGGGCTCCCTTGTAATCGCTTTGCCACTATATGGGGCTCCCTCCTTAGAATCTATGCTTATTATTTTTCATCTTGGATGATTTGATATGGATGGCCAACCTAATATATATATCTACCCTAAAGCTACATTGGTGAAGAGACATGATGGTTCACGTATGAAGAGACGTGATGGTTCACGTTATGAATGGTTGTGATGGTTCACTTTATAAGTTAATAATATAATAATTAAATGATTAATAATACTAACTAATACTAACTAATAATGTTAGGATTGAGGATCATAACATGACCCCTTTAGTTCCTACCATGCATCCACAGATATAAAGGTGATCAACCTTCAACGGATGGGTTAGCACATTCCAAAATGTGGGAGGAGACACAGGGTAGCCAAAGTTTGGCATAAGTGGCTTCCACCTTGGTAGCACTAGAGGATATGGTACTCATGCACCTGTGGCACCGCTAGTCACTATGACAAATAAATCATTCATGATGTTGATGGAATTAGAGGTAAATTTCAATCCATCTATGACTACAATGGGGGGGTTACCTATGGTGCTACTAAATTGGATTTCTTCTAAAATGTCCAACCAACTACCCATGGTAGCGGTGACGTGTTGACACCCTTGCATCTATCCTTACTATAGAGGGATGAAGACCTCATTTTCAAGTAGGGGGGTTACACATAGCCTTCTAATGAGCATAGCCACACTATCATTTTAGGGCTACACATAATGCTAAAAGTACATAGTCATACTACCATCACAGTGGATAGACACCACCTATAAAAGACGTAGCCATACTATGATCATAGTGGCTAAATACAACACTTCAAATTACGTAGCCATACTGCCATCGTAGTGGCTAAACACAACACTTCAAAGGACATAACCATACTACCATCATAGTGGCTAAACACCACCTACAAAGTACATAGTCATACTGTCATCATAGTGGCTAAACATAGCACTTCAAAGGATGTATCTATACTACCATCATAGTAGCTAAACACAACACTTCAAAGGACATAGCCATACTACCATAATAGTAGCTAAACACCACTTACAAAGTATATAGCCATACTACAATTGCAGTGGCTAAATACATCACTTCAAAGGATGTAGCCACACTACCATTGTAGTGTCTAAATACCGTCTACAAAGGACGTAGTCATACTACCATTGCAGTGGCTAAAAATATAGAATACAAAGAAAAAAATAGCAATGATTCTAGACAAACCAACCTGGATTGCCTGTATCATTTGCGTGGATTCTCACTTCTCTTTTGCTCTCCTTCGTTGCTTTTCTCTCCTTCGTTGCTTCACTCTCCTTATCTACTTTTTTCCCCTTCATTGCTTTGCTCCCCTTTCTCCTCTCACTCTTCTTCCCTTATTCTCCACATCTCCACCTACCCGCCATTAATCCTTGACCATCTCTGATAGGTGGTAGGGTGGACATGCTTCCCCCTCTTCCCAAGGTGATCACCATAAAGAGATTTCACTTCTTGTCAAGGGAGCTTCACACAACTTGACCCAATAGGGTCTTCAAAGGTTAATTTGGCCCATTCGAATGAGCGTAGTCTTGTCACATTTATGCCTTAGGTTGATCATCGGGTGAACGGTGACTTCATGCCATGGTAAAGTCCTTACCTTGGGGCTTCAAAATAATTGCATCGATTTTCTTATTTTTATATTTCAAGGAAAGTTCTCCACTAACAATCGTTTGGCAAATTGATTACTTCTTGCTTGCTAGTGCTATTGAATAAATCAATCCTTTTATTAAAAATAGCATCTACCAACATATTTTAAAATGACCAATTTCTTAAAATAATTATTCATTTTAAACAATATCTTCTTGTTAAATAAGTCAACCATTTATTTAAACAATGTTTTTTTTTTTTTTAAATAAATCAAACATTTATTTAAACAAATCTCTTTTTGTTTTTCAAATAAATCAAACATTTATTTAAACAAATCTCTTTTTGTTTTTCAAATAAATCAAACATTTATTTAAACAAATATCTTTTTGTTTTTCAAATAAATCAAACATTTATTTAAACAATGCCTTTTTTCTTTTTAAATAAATCAAACATTTATTTAAAACAAGCACACACGAAGTTGCAAAGGCAAACTATTTACTCCATGTTCACTAATTATCAAGATTAATAATGTTGAAGTAAAATACAATCATGTAAGTATGTCAAACAAAGAGGGAGTCTTTCCATAAATATAATCACCTGTCTCAATCTCTAGAACTTACGATAGCTACTAGGAAACTACTCTGAGGCTCAAGGTGGTTAGATAATTATGGATATCCCTAACTGAATTCATATCTAGATGAAGGTATCTATCCATGTTACCTTTGAGTTGCCTTATCATCATGTCCCCTTCCTTAGGTACTCTCATATCTAGTGGATGACTCAATTCCTTCCACTCTCGAGCACACCTGATCCTACACATTGGCAATTTATTAGTAGTATCATATCCTTCACTATCTATTTATTATTGTGAGGCTACTTAATTTTACAAAATCGAGTATTAGTCACAATTGTTAATACATTGTTTTTTTTCATGTTCAAAGGTTCATCTGGGAGGGTCATGACATCCTCCCCCACTAGGACTAACACCGTCCCTAATTTTTCTTAGTTTCATATGGCATACAACATTAAATAATTTGTTATAATACCCTTTAATGTTCATAAAACAAGAAAGGAAAGTGTGTTGTCATATCTACAACTTTTTTATAGGTGGCATTTCTTTCAGAAAAACAGTCCCATTGAACCTTACACTACTCAAGGGTCTGATTCCTCATAGCTTTAGAGTGAAAATCAAGAATCCTTACTAGAATTACTTTGATTATCTCTATATTTGACATCTACAAGTTAGATACATCCCACACATGTTCAGGATCACCAATATATTTTATAAGCAAATATATGTGGAAAGTGTCATGGATTTTTGACAAATTAGGAGGTAAGGCAAGTCGGTATGCAACCAGGTTGATATTTTTAGTGATCTCAAAGGGCCCTACAAATCATGGATCTAGTTTTATGGATTTGATCACATTTTTCATTGGTTTGACCCTTAGGAAAACTTTATCTCCCACTGAGTATTCTCTGGGAGTTTTTTAAATCGCCATAGCTCTTCTGCCTATCAGCAGCCTCCTTGAGCCTTTTCCTGATTACCCTAATTTGTTCTTCCATTTACCTGACCATTTCTAGTCCAATTACCGCTCTCTCCTCTAGGTTGTCCCATGATAGAGGTGTTCTATACTTTCACCCATACAATGCATCAAATGGTTTCATCCCTAAAGATGAATGATGTCCATTATTGTAGGCAAATTCCACCAATTGTATATAGTCTTCCCATTGATACTTGTGGTCCATGCAATACATTTGGAGCATATCTGACCATCTATTTTAGGGTGGTATGCCGAACTCATATGCAACTTTGTACCTATTTCTTGATGTAGGGATCTCCAAAATTCTAAAGTAAACTTGGAATTCCTATCTGTTATAATTACCTCTGGGAATACATACAGTTTGAACACTTCTTTAACAACCCTACTAGCCATCACTTGAGCATTGTCCTTGGTGCTCCCAAGTATGAAGTGTGTGACCTTGGTCAATTTTTTGACCACTACAAAGATTAAATCATGTTGGTACCTAGTCTTAGGTAAAACCACAATAAAATCCATTATTATGACCTACCATTTTTGAGTAGGTATACTATGGGGATACAAATATCGTACGGGATGCTTGCGTTCAGTATTGACCTTCTAGAATTCAAGGCATCGGGATACAAAATTTGTAATGTCCTTATTCATCCCTACACAAAAAAGGTATTTTTTAGGTTTTCTCTCATTTTTGCTCCTTCGGGGTGAGCCATATAAGAAGATCTATGGGTTTCCTACATCAATATATTTATTAAATCCTTTTATTTTGGTATGATTATTTTCCCTTTATAACATATGAGGTCATCTATTACCCCAAATTCCTTATTGCCCTTTGGGTCTTCTCTTAGCGTGACTAGAATTTCTAGACAATATCCATCTTAAAATTGCTCCTATCTTACTTGATCCATGAGATTTACATGGATCCTAGTTATGACTTCTAGGTGTCTCCTTCTACTCAGGGTGTCTGCAATATTTTTTTTTTTCTTTAATGTACTCAATTTCAAAATCATAATTAGTGAGAAACTCGACCCACCTTCATTGTGTTGCATTGAGCATTGGTTGAGTAAATATGTACTTTAAACTTAGATGGTCTGATCTTAACTTGAAGGGTCTTCCTACTAGTTAATGGCACCAAGCCTTTAAAGCATGAACTAAAATTTCTAGCTCTAAATCATGAGTTTCATAATTCACCTCAAGTGTTTTAAGCTTCCTTCAAATATAAGCCACTATTAACTCTCCTTGCATGAGCACTCCCCCTAGCCCTTCCAGTGATGTATTTGTGCATACTGTAAACTCTCCTTGGGGATCTAGAATATTTAGTATCGGTGTAGTAGTAAGCCTTTTTTTCAACATGGTGAATGCAGCTTCACACTTCTCTATCCATTTGAATTCCTTTCCTTTATTTTGGAGATTAGTTATTGTTGAGGTGATTTTTGAGAAATCCTTTATGTGGTGCCGATAATAGCTTGTTAGCCCCATGAATCTTCTTACCTTAGTAACATTGATAGGGGTCGACCAGTTTATCATGGCCTCTATTTTATCTGGATCCATTGTGATCCCTTTTTTTGATATAATATGCCCTAAATAGCGTACCTTTGAAACATAGAAATTGCTTTTGGCTAGATTCCCATAGATTTGATTCTCTCTTAGCAGTTCCAACATGACCTTGAGATGCTTATCATGCTCTTACCTACTTAATTAGTATATGATTATTTCATCAAGAAATATAAGGACAAACTAGTCTAGGCTCCTTATGAATGCACTGTTCATTACATTCATGAAGGAATTGGGTGCATTGGTTAGTCCAAGGGTAGGACGGTGAACTCATAATACCCATACCTTGTCTTAAATTCCATTTTGTGAGTGTCTTCCTAATGAATCCTCATATGGTGATACCCTGACCTTAGTTCTATCTTGGTAAACATCATGGTATCTCTTATCTAGTCAAATAAATATTTAATCCCGATAGAGGGTACCAATTTTTTATTATAGCTTTATTCAACATCCTATAGTCAATACACAATCTCAGAGATTCATCCTTCTTTTTCACAAATAGAATAGGTGCACCCCATGGTGACACACTTGTTTTTATTAACCCCTTTTCCAATAACCCTTGTATTTGTTCCTTTAACTCATGCATTTCAATAGTCGACATCCTATACGGTGATCAATGGATGGGTTTCACTTCATATATAAGATCGATAGTGAAATCAAATTCTTGTGCAAGAGGAATCCTAGTAGGTCCTTTGGGAATACATCCTAGAATTCTTGTAGAATTAGGTGAGCCTCAATCATCTCTTCCTTCTGGTCATTTTCAACTTCATTCATTTTTACGATATAAACAATCCCTCCTTTTCTTAGGGTTTTATTCAATTGCATAGCTAATAATATCTAGGGTTTAAATGTCCCTTGTTGGCTATAAATTTGTAGCTTATCTTTGTTTCCTTCATAAAATTCTATCCATCTATCTCATAAATTAATTACAAATTGATAGGTATGTATCCAATCCATTCCTAGGACCACATCAAAGGCATGAAGTGGGGCCACATACAAGCAACCTTCCATGGTTACACGATCTAAAGTAATTTGCATCATTGGGAAATATTGGTTTACGGAGTAGGTCTATCTAGAACCATACTCAACCTTCCATCCATGAGCCAAATACCCTGGCCTTTCTAACATATCTTTGGCTAATTTACAAGAAATTAAACTATTATCTGATCCACTATCTACTAAGATATCTACTTGCTTACCAAATATCTTACCTTTGATGATTAATGGGATGGCTTACCCCTCAATTTTATGATTCCCAGTTGCAGCATAGATTTTATGCATTGGTTATTTTCCTTTTTTTTGTATGTGCTTGTCCATGGACGATACCAGTATTGATTAACATAGTGCATAATTTTGAAATGGTAATATCCATACTTTGGCCCTTGCATCATTTCTATTTTCTACTCCTCATCCTTAATCTTTGATACTAGAGTTGATGGTTTTTGTGGAGGCAGTTTAGCATTATTGTATTTGTTGATTTTCTTGAAAAGTTATTATTGAATTTCTTTTATATTCCATTGAATTTCTTCTCTATATTTTGGATGTTCTTAGCCTTTTTTTCTTATTATACTTCCCATTTTATAACCCCATTGCTATTCCTCTTCTTAAGTTCCTAATGTTCCTGCTCGATCAGGTTTTTATACTTATAGAAAAATGTGACTTCGCTTTCTTTGCTAAATCATAAGCCTTTTGTAAGGATCTAGGTTCTTGCATCTCTACATCATGCTTTATCCTAGATTGCAATACATGAGTAAACTTATGAATCTGCATCTTCTCATTATAGGCAGGTACATACTTCAATAGCTTTACCAACTTTTGCTAGTATACCTCCACTAAGTTACTCCCTTGTGTTAGGCTGGAAAACTCTTCAAAATTTAATGCATAGAAGTGCTCCATGAGGAATATCTTCTTGAATATGGCTATGAATTCCTTCCATGGAATTTCTATCGATTCAATCTTGGTTTCCTCGTATTAATTCTCCCACCAATCTAGGGCAACTCCCTCAAGGTAAATAGTAGCCCAAACCATCCAGGTACCCAAAGAATATCCCTTTACTATGAAGAAGACTTCCAAATCTCTTAACCAAGCCTCAACTATGTCTCCATCCCCTTCTCTATCAAACTTGGAGATACATATATTCTTTAGGTCTCTTAACACCTCTTTCTCTAAAAGGATTCTTGCTTGCTTTTGTTCCACTATCAGCTCCTCAACTTGGTTGAATTTTGAATCTCTAGCCTACACATTTTGATTTTCCATGGTTTACATAACTTGTCTTAACTGATCTTGCAACTTAGGAATTTTAGTGGTAAGTTAAACTATTCCTATATTGGGAAATCCTAGATCCTCATTGTGTATCTCTTCTTTGATATTACTTTGTTTATTTTGTCTAGGTGGAGGTCTTTTCATCCTAGCCTTGGGTGGCATCTTGATTTGTGTTCCACCAAAAAAATAGTTAGGTTACAGTTATCCCTTAACTGAATCACTAACTTGACCACAATATAGAGTCCTTATTTTGCTAATAATTAGAGGTCTAACTAGGATAATATTCCTAGGTGAGGATATATCATCAATATCAAAACCCATACTAAGGTATCATTCATATATTTCCTTCCTCGAAACCAATTCCATTAGAACCTAATAGCATAGACTCTAGGTTACTACAACCTTTAGATTATTCCCAAGTGAACCTCTTTGGAGATCCTCAAATCTCTTTTAAAACACATAGAAGCTTTATACCCTCGAACGTAGAGCTTTGATACCAAATGTAACACCCAAGAATAACATGAAACAAAAAACACACAAACAAAAGAGAAAATAAGTTTATATATAATTTTGTTTCATCCTCACCCAACCTTAGACTGAATTATTTTTTAACACCCCTAAGTTTTTCAAGAACTATACCACACAAGATTCCCTTCACGCAAGTTCGTCTGCGTAAGCCTATATTATGTTGAGCACATAAGTCCATCCCTCTCATCATACTTGATGAGTTGGACTTATCACCATCAATAATTAAAAGGTGTACATGCATATCCATATCCACACAAGCCATTATGTGTGGTATACTACGTGTACTATGAGTTAAGCTATCTATCTTGTCTACTGACAAGCTATATTAACTCTGGTACAATATTCCAAACATAGTCACCAATCTCCTATGGGGATCTCAAGCCCTTAGGGTATCCTCTAAGTTCACCTAGAACTTACTAATGATTCATTCTTTTAATCACATAAGAGCATTAAATATCTAGATACTAAATCTAACAAAATGAATTACTCATCAACAAGAATAGTCAAAGCATAAAGAAACAATCACCAAATAGGCATACATTAAATATTTAAATGTAATAAACTGAATAAATAAGTACTAAACATAGTAGTTGCAATGTTCATTTAGATACATAAATAAGTATGGTACACACCATACTTTCTATAATACTTTTCATCCATTTATTTTTGGAAATCTCCCCACAATCTAATGTATTGTATAAATGACAAGGAGTAAGGTAGAGAGCAAACTTGTGTATTGGTCCATCTCATGATTCTGGCCTTCTCACTCTTCCATCGATCAAGTGAGGATGTTAGGGGATCAGGTTATTCATGGATCCGGATAGACATTCTTCTATATACGCATACTTAATTCATTGCCAAATTGCAACTATACAAATAACCCAAGCAATTCAACTTAATAATGTATAGTATTGATCATGGAAACTACCATTTCCATTTTCCCCCTTATTCGACTTGATTAAGTCAATAAACCATACATCATATCATGCATTCTATTTTTAAATAAATGAATTAACCTTCTCAAACAATTAAATTCCCATACCTTTAATTTCTAGGAACTAGGTTCACACATCTCATTACTTAAAGCAACTACCTTAATTCCCAATAAACCTTTTTCTTCATTTCATAGCATAGGGTGGTAAGACCCCAAGGTCTTAATATAAAATTATTAACAAATTAATGTAAATGTAATCGCAGGCCACTCAAAGGGGGCTCCCTTGTAATCACTTTGCCACTATAGGGGGCTCCCTCCTTAGAATCTATGCTTATTATTCTACTTCTTGGATGATTTTATATGGATGGCCAACCTAATATATATATCTACCCTAAAGCTACGTTGGTGAAGATACATGATGGTTCACGTATGAAGAGACGTGATGGTTCACGTTATGAAGGGTTGTGATGGTTCACTTTATAAGTTAATAATATAATAATTAAATAATTAATAATACTAACTAATACTAACTAATAATGTTAGGATTGAGGATCCTAACATGCCACCCTCCTTAAAAAGAGCTTCGTCCTCAAAGCTCAAAGTGAGAAGCTTTATCCTTTGTTTTCTAAGAAGAATTTGTGTAAGTTCTTGGACTCTTTTAATGGCATCCTTTCATAGGCAGGGATATCGAGAAGGATGAAGCATTAGAGGGGGGTTGCCAAGAACAATAGTAGAATATTACTTAGTAAAATCATGATAACTATGGGAGGGCAACCCTTGGGGTTCCTCAAATACTTTAGAATGATGTATCAAAAGTGATGGTAATAATTTCATATCCTTTTTTGGTTCCTTGGTAGAGCCAATGGAGAAGGAGTGTGTAGTCACTCTGCGTTGGTTCCGAATAGGTTTGGTCATATGGCAAGAACTCACTATTGGTGAGGAAGGTATGTGTAGGTCTTGTAGAGTGCATTTTTGGCTAGCATTGATCACTTTGGGTATGTCTACCTCATCCTTACTTGGTACATCAATCACTTTTTGCACATCGACCTCATTGTCTTCATTGTGGTGAGTAGGTGCACTGGTCACTTCAGACACAACTACTTCATCTGCTTGTTCTATGGAGAGACAGGGATCAACTTCCTTTAATAAATACAATGTTAGTTTAGAACATTTATGGTGGGGTCCAAATTATTCATAAAAATTATCACAGAGTCCTTTTGCTCATCATTCCTTCATCTCCTCAAAGCTAAGATGTTTAATTCATAAAGTTCAGTTATATTTGGGGGTTGTGTAAGTGCTTTGTGCCCTTCCATTATGCATAGGTTTGGGAACGATGTAAGTGGTCGACAATTTTTCCATAAGTGGTTTCCCTAATCGTTGTTGTGCATTGATTTTATCTTCAGCTAATTTTGCCAATCCATAGGTCTACATCATGGTATAGGGATTGAACCTTGTCTCCTCCATTCTAATTTCCTATTTTAATCCCCTAATGAATCCATTTATGAGAATTGATTCATCCAATCTTATGTTGTGTTTGGTGATATCCTCAAACCGAGTTTAATATTCATACACATAAGTGATTTGATGAAGATATTTGAGAAATTCCCACATGATTGGGTTCCACATGGCTCTGATACCAAATGGTAAGATCCCAAGGTCTTACTATAAAATTATTAACAAATTAATGTAAATGTAATCGCAGGACACTCAAAGGGGGCTCCCTTGTAATCACTTTGCCACTATAGGGGGCTCCCTCCTTAGAATCTATGTTTATTATTCTACTTCTTGGATGATTTGATATGGATGTCCAACCTAATATATATATCTACCCTAAAGCTATGTTGGTGAAGAGACATGATGGTTCACGTTATGAAGGGTTGTGATGGTTCTCTTTATAATTTAATAATATAATAATTAAATAATTAATAATACTAACTAATAATGTTAGGATTGAGGATCCTAACATAGTGTCCCACACCCTTAATTTAAAAAATTACCATCATTCCATTTTATTTCATAACATAAGGTCCCATACCCTTAAATTACAAAATAACCAACATTCCATTTTATTTCATAACATAAGGTCCCATACCCTTAAATTACAAAATAATCATCATTCCATTTTATTTCATAACATAAGGTCCCATACCCTTAAATTACAAAATAACCAACATTCCATTTTATTTCATAACATAAGGTCCCATACCCTTAAATTACAAAATAACTAACATTCCATTTTTGTTTCATTAAAATATACCATTTAAGTGAATGAGTTGTAAGTAGAGCTTTCACACAACATTATCACAAAATCTACTTTTTAAAACTAAATAACAGCACCTAAAGCTTATACACCTCATTACTCTAAAACCTATCATTTAAAAGATAAGAATCCCTTAAAGCATCTTACACATCCACATATAGGAAAGTGACCAGCCTTCAACAGATGGGTTAGCACATCCCAAGACATGCGAGGAGACACAAGGTAGCCAAAATTTAGTATAAGTGGCTTCTGCCTTGGAAGCACTAGAGTATGTGGTACTCATGCACCCATGGCATTGCTAGTCATTATGATAAACAGATCGTTATCGATGCTAAGGGAATTTGAGGTGACTTCCCATCTGCATGTGACTACAATGGGGGGTTTACCTGTAGACCTACTAGACTTGATTTCTCCTAATACATCCAACCAACTACCCATGGTAGTGCTAAGGTGTATAAAACCTTGCATCTATCCTTCCTATAGAGGGATGAAGAACTCATTGTCAAGCAGAGGGGTTACACACAGTCTTACAAGGAGTGTAGCCACACTACCATCATAGGGCTACACACAATGCTTAAAGGATGTAGCCTTACATCATAGTGGCTAGACACCATCTACAAATGATGTAGCCATACTACCATCATATTGGCTAAACACAACACTTCAAAGGACGTAGCCATACTGCCATCGTTGTGGCTTAACACACCACTTCAAAGAATGTAGTTATACTACCATCATAGTGGCAAAACATTACCTACAAAGTATTTAGCCATACTACCATTGTAGTTGCTAAAAACAATACTTCAAAGGACATAGCCATACTACCATTGTAGTGGCTAAACACAACACTTCAAAGGACTTAGCCATACTGCCATTATAGTGGTTAAACACCGCCTACAAAGGACGTAGGCATACTACCATCATAGTGGCTAAAAATCATCTACAAAGGATGTATCCATACTACCATCACAGTGGACAAACACATCACTTCAAAGTATATAGTCATACTACCATCATAGTGGCTAAATTTCACCTACAAAGGACATAGCCATACTACCATTGCATTGGCTAAACACATAGTATACAAATAAATAAATAGCAACGACTCTAAGCAAACCAACCTGGATCACCTATATCATTCATGTGGACATCTGATGATCTTTTTCTCTCCTTCATTGTTTTGCTCTCCTTCATTGCTTCACCCTCCTTCACTGCTTCTATCCCCTTCATTGCTTTGCTCTCATTTCTCCTAATGAGGATATATTATTTTTTTTTATTTACGTGAGACTTCTTGTTAATATCACATTATTGTTATGTATTTACGTGAGACTTCTTGTTAAGATCACATTAATATTGTTAGTTTGTTAGCTAATTTGTTAGCTCAAATTAGTTAATGGTTTCATCATGATATGTATTTTAGCACTATTAAATAAAATAAACGTAGTTTGATGTTTCCCATATCAGTTGGTATCAGAGTAGTAAATTCTACTTCTGTTAGGGTAGGGCACCATGTTGTCCACATAAGATCAATTTTTATTTAAAAATTTGAGCAACGACACAATATGATAATTTTAATGTCCATAAGATTCAAGTTGCTCAACTTGCTAAAGAAATGACAACAAAAGAAGAATTTGTTGAAGGAAAAATTCTTCTCATGGAAGAATTTGATGCAGAAATTTAAATTTCTATAGAAGAAATTATTGTAGAAGAAATTATGCCTGCATAAGAAAAAACTCTTCTAGTGGAATACATGGCTGTAGAAGAAGATTTTTTTTTCAAAAGAAGAAATACCCATTGCTACTACGAAGGAAATTGCTGAAATTCCTGCTGTAGAAGAAATTGGTAAAATTCCTACTATAGAAGAAATTGCTGGAGAAAAAAAAATTATTGCAAAAGTTTGTATTGGAGAAAATCCTAAAGTAGTACTTGGAATTGAACCAAGATTTATGGGCATGATGGAGCCCATCGTACTTCCTTTGTACTATACTTATAGTAAAGCTAAAATTAAAAACATATTTGAGGATGGTCCCCTCAATGAAGTTGATGATTCATAAATATATACTGCATATATTTTTGGAGATTTAGAAAAGGAAATATCTACATTAATTTTGGTTTTGGGTCAAACCCATCTTTGTGGTGTGATCTTTGGTCTTTTTAGATGCATGCTCCAGATGTTCCATTTCTAGCTATGTGGCCCTTGTTCATTAACTATACAATAACCCCCTGCCACCATAGTTTGGACTATCCATGGTGTAATTTTTTGGCCATCCCATGGGCCCCACCATGGCCATAGCCACTTTGTCAAAGCATGGCTATCTCAATATCTGAGATGATTTCATCCACTCAAGTTGATCTGGCCCTTGAAGATGTTAGCCATGATGCATATCTCTACACTGAGTGCAAACCCACAGATGAGGAAGCTTGCTCTTGGATTTTGCAAGGTGTCATTAAAAAAAAAGTAGCACCATGTCATGCCCTTCTTTTACCTGACATATACCTTGCCATCGCATATAAGAGAGTACCACATCACAAATATCACCTTGAACCTATAAGCAAAGTTTAGGCCTACATAAACTACACAGAAATGTCTTGCACCCTGCCTTTACATGGGAGGGTCTACAAAGGGCCACATAGTAGGCTTGGCTTGTGTGTACCTCCACATAGTAGGCTTGGCTTGTGTGTACCTCCACATGCATGGAGCACACTCTTGCATACCTCCATTCATGTGGAGCATGTCTACGCATGCTACCCTCTATGCAGGCCATGTACTCCATGTGAGGCTATGCACCTACACTGGTCAATGTTGGCCTATGTTTGGCTAACATGTTTGGCCAACGTGTAGGTGCCTATGCACTCCACACTGGCCAGTGCTCCACATGGGGTCACGAACCTATAGTGGTCAACAATGGCATATGTTTGACCACAATGTTTGGCCAATGTGTAGGTGCCTACATGCTCCATGCTAGCCAACATTCGACATGGGGCCATGCATCTGTGTTGGCCAGTGTTAGCCTATGTTTGGCTAGTGTGTTTGGCCAACGCACAGGTGCCTGCATGCTTCACATTGGCCAGTGCACGATGGATGCGTACGATCAACCTTGACCATTTGCTCCATGCGCCAGGGTGTGCACGATCAATATAATGCCCCTTTTATATTTTAATACAATATATTTATATTATATTAAAAATTTTATTTATTAAATTAATTAATTAATTTAATTATTGTTCTGAATATATATATTTTTCATGTCAACTTGAGGGATTATCCAAATGTTTGCAAGCATGGGAATTTTTTATAGTTTTTGGAAAGCTCTTTTTGAGCTTGACTCAATGGCATCCATATTTTGGCATTTTGTGAAGACCTATTCTAGTTTACCCTTGGTCTTCTTCTCCTTGTACCATGGAGTGCATTTTTGATCGTACCCGACACTCCTAAAATAGATCCCATTTTCTTGTGAAATCATTGGAGTCCAATGCTTATAAGGTTAGGAGGAATTATGAGGATGTGTTATTGTTTTGTATTTACATGAGACTTCTTGTTAAGATCACGTTATTGTTATGTATTTACGTGAGACTTCTTTTTAATATCACGTTAATATTGTTAATTTTTTAGCTAATTTTTTAGCTCAAATTAGCTAATGGTTGCATTATGATATGTATTTAAGAACTGTTGAATAAAATAAATGCATTTCGGTGTTTCCAACATCATCTTCTCTCACTCTTCTTCCCTTATCCTCCAGGTCTTCACCTATTCACAATTACTCCTCGACCATCTCTGATAGGTGGTAGGGTGGACATGCTTCACCCTCTTCCCAAGGTGATCACCATAAAGATATTTCACTTCTTGTCAGGGGAGCTTCACACAACTTGACCTAATCATGTCTTCAAAGGGCAATATGGCCCATTCGAATGAGTGCAATCTTGTCACATTTATGCCTTAGGTTGATCATCGGGTGAGTGGTAACTTCACGCCATGGTAAAGTCCTTACCTTGGGGCTTCAAAATAATTGCATCAAATTTTCTTATTTTTTCATAATTCAAGGAAAGTTGTCCACTAACAATCGTTTGGCAAAGATTACTTCTTGCTTGCTAGTGCTATTGAATAAATTAATCCTTTTATGAAAAATAGCATTTACCATATTTTAAAATGACCAAGTGCTTAATATAATTATTCATTTTAAACAATATCTTATTGTTGTTAAATAAGTCAACCATTTATTTAAACAATTTTGCTCTTTTATTTTTAAATAAATCAAACATTTATTTAAACAAATCTCTTTTATTTTTCAAATAAATCAAACATTTATTTAAACAATACCTTCTTTTTTTTTTGATAAGTAACAATAATATTTGCAACGGGTTTTGTTTTTGAAGGGTCCAAAAACCTTAGGTACATAGGTAGTTGTAGCTATATTTTGGTGTTAAAATATCGGGGCTGCGCCCTTGGGAACCAAACCGAGGCCTAGGGGCCCTGGTGCCTACAAAAAGTTTGTCCAACTATGTTGCCAGCAAAACAAAATTTGGCCTGAGGCCACCAAACAGGGAAAAACCACAAAGTTGCTTAGTAGGTAACCCAAAAAATACTGCTCGTCGCCACTCCAGATAGCCCTACAGCCGGGCCTAACTTGGATGGGGGCCCTGACCTGGTAGATTAGCTCCCATATTTATCAAGGTCATCGTCCAACCTGTGGTGGAGTTCACCTAGGGCATTGGCCACTGAGGAAGCTGCTTTGGAAAAAGCAGTTAGGGAGCTGATCGTAATGTCTAGGAGGGCTCTAGTCGGCAAGTTATGCAACTTGCTACCAGATTTAGAGCTGACTTCGATGGCTTTTGGGGCCTCTACCTTGGCCTTCTTGGAGCTTCCAGTATTCCTGCTACTATCGAGGGTTGGGCCCTTATGGATCGAACTTGTGCTAGGAGTTGGAGCCCTGCCTGGGGCCTGAGTCAGGGTTCTGCATTTTTAGGTGGGTCTATGCTATTTTGAAGAAGGGGAGGCTTTAGGGGATGGGGTCTCATTGGATTTGGATGATGCAGGGGAAGCAACGAGGGAGCCAACCACTTTAGGAGGTAACGGAGGACAGGGGAGGGATGCAATGTAGTTGCGGTTGGTTAGCTAGTGTGTGTCTATACAGAACATCCATGAGCCCTTGATGGGAGGGCCGAGAATGGTTCCTACGAGCCTGATAAATGATGAGGCTCAAGGAATAAATGAGAAATCAAGGGGTGCTTAACAGCGTGGCTCCATGAAGGTGATTGTAGAAGCTAAGGTGAAAGTTGTAGAGGCACTGATCTAGGTCGTCACAAGTAATGTATTTCATCACTCGAACGATGACCTCGTCAAAGGGGGCCGAGAGGTCAGCTCAAAATAGATTGGCCTTGTCCCATTATTGCTTCAAGAACCGGGAGAGCTCCTCCTCCCAATTGTGCTTGTCCCGCCAAATGAATCTACCTTTCTCCTCATGGTGCAGACCCGTCACTTCAGTCAAAAACTCCTTGGACACTTTGAAATGAAGCCCTTTCACTTTGACCTCCCCATCATTCTAGGTGTCCAGAAATCCTTGCATGATTTCTTCATTGACCCCTATGAACTTACTGAATAAGGGGGTGTATTTCTTGGCATTATAAAAGATCCTAGTAGACTCGCTCAGGTTGAGAGTGGAGGGCTCAAGGAAAAAAACCTTGGTAGCCATGGAAGGCAAATTGGTAGGCCAGGGGTAGGGGAACCAGAGTCAGATTGAACTGAGAGGGGAGAGTCGTAGAGACAGGGGGATGGTAAAATAGAAAAGGATGCGAGAGAGATCTAAGCACGGTTGGATTAAAATCTTGTAGGGAGGCACCAAGGAGGGGAAATGCCACAAGCATCAGGAAGGAGCACTTAGGGCAGGGGACAACATGAGCTAGGAGGAGCTGAGGGGGATTGGTTGTCGGTAACCATGTGGGGCAGGGGAGGGGAGCCAATGCCAGTGCTCCAGTTGGCACAATCTAAATGGGAGAGCAGATTGGGGAAAACTCACAGGAGAAAGGTGCATGCAGGTTGACTCAGCATGGAAATATGTTGGAGTGGTGCCCAATGCGAGAAAGTTAGACTAAGAAGTTACGCACTCTGACTTGGACTTTCCAAGATTTCTAGTGAGGCTATGGTTATCCAAAATAGGATAAGCCAAAAGTCTAACATGGCCTCTGAAGCGAGGAGCACTTGGCAAGGTGTGGAAGTGCTTGATCAGATTGGCCAGCCCTCAGACGAGAGGGTCATTGGGGCCAATCATCATGGCAGAGTGGGAAGGAGTGTCCCCTGTCCATGTGGGGAGGGCATAGCACACCTTCAGGGCCTCAACTCAGAGCAATATAAGTTCCTGGACTCTCATCAATGCTTGAATTGTCTTGAGATGCTATTTGGACCAGAGCATCAAGGAAATTCATGGTCTAGGTAGTGAGATCTTTCGCTGTGGTGGCTTGATTGGCCATGAAATTGGCTGCCCTATTACCTTATCTGTACACATAGGGGAAGGTGTGGTGAGTGTATCCTTAGAGGATGGTGAGAACTTCCTAAATGGTGTTGTGGATACACCAAGAGCTACTTCTCGGGCTACGTGTGGCCTTGATGATGACTTGGGAATCGCCCTCAATGATGACTTTTGGGGAGGTCTCCTTGAGGGCTATCAACTCTTAGAGGAGAGCTACTACTTTGGAAAAGTCATTGGTCTTGATGCCAAGCAGTTTGATGTACACTAAGATTAGGGCCCTATGACTATCTCGAATGACCTCGCCCACTATAGAGGGGCCAGGGTTTCCTTTAGAATCTCCATCAAAGTTAATTTTGACCCATATAGGAGGGGGGATAGTCCACCTTGTCGTAGAATGACAGGAGGGTGCAAGAGCCCCAAATGAAGTGCATGAAGGGGTGGGCGAAGGGATTGGGCCACTGGGATAGGAGGTCAAATATGTAATTGGGGGCCACCCACTGGATAGAAATTTGGGAAAGGATGAGGCCCAAGAATTCAAAAGATAAGGGACATCTAAGAAAGAGGTGATTAGTAGACTCCCAGGAAACACAACAAAGGAAGCATCTATTTAGGATTTGAAAGCCCCTCCTGATTAAGTTCTCGATGGTCAAGATCTTATTTTGGATGGTCGCACAAAAGAAGTGACTAATTTTGGGGATCAATTTCTTGGCCCACACTTGGTGGGTTGGGAATGGGGCCTCATCAGGGACTCTTTGGAAGTTGTAGGTATATTTGACAAAGAAGACACCACTAGGAATGCCATGCTAGATGCATCTATAGTTCCCTCTAGAATATGGGAACTATACCCATCTTACCCATCTTTGGTTTTGAGTGAGATAGGCTGACACTTTGGGCTCTTTGTCCACTAGGCCCAATTTGAGGACGAGGATATCACTGTCAGTAGTTAGGGCCTCATCTTGGATCCATATGTATTCCCAAAATTTGATCTTGGTTTCATCCCCGAGGATCCATATGGTCCCCTTCCAAATGATTTCTTTAGTGGAGATCAGGGATTTCCAGAAGGCTGATCCATCTTTGGGTTGGGATTCACTGAGGAAGGGGTGATGGTGGAAGTATTTATTGCACATGATACTAACCCATTCATTAGGGCCATTGGTGAACACCTTCCAGACATGCTTGGACAAGAGGGCCTTGTTCATGAGGGTCACCCGCCTGAGCCCAATCCCTCCCTCACCTTTAGTGTGGTAGACTAGGGGCCAGGAAACTAGGGGAATCCTCTTCTTATCTTTTTTGCCCGACCATACAACATGTTTCTATATTTGCTCGATGTGAGCTACAATGGAGGCCAGAATTCTAAAGACTGACATGAAGTAGACCGAAATGCTTTGAAGAATCACCGATAGTAGGGTGGCTCTGCCAGCCTGTGAGAGGAAGTGGCCTTTCCATGGGGCCAGCTTCCTCTAGATCTGATCAATCATCCCACTCTAAAGGTTCTTGGAGGATGCTCCTATAAATAGGGGGAGCCCGAGGTAAGAGGAGGGGAGGGAATCAGGGGTACAACCAAGAATCCACCCAATTTTAATTTGCCTAGCCATGGGGGTATGGATAAAGAAAATTTTACTTTTTTGGAGGTTGATTTTTTGCTCAACTACCTCCTCATATAGGGTCAATATGAGCTTTATGGTCTTGTCCTGAGGAATCAAAGCTGAAGTAGCAAGGATGGTATCGTCCATGAACTGCTAATGGGACATAGGGGGTAGGCCCGACGTAGGCCTGATGTCCAAGATAAGTTCATGGGAGACATCACTCAAGATGGTGCATCCCAGGGCCTCAACCAGGATTATGAAGAGGATTGAGGACAAGGGGTCACCTTGGTGAAGGCCTCTAGAACTAGGGAAGAACCCAACAGGGGATCCGTTGATGAGGATAGAGAACCAAGGGGAGGACACATAGTTTTTGATGAGGCTAACCCAGGAGGGGTGGAACCCAAACTTGAGAAGGACCTTGGAGAGGAAATCCCAGTAAACTCTATAGAAGGCCTTGTTCATATCTATCTTGAGCATAAATGAGGTCTTTTTAGATAGGAGGTCTAAGTGGATGGCCTCGTGCATGATGATAACTCCATATTTGATAAGTCTGCCTTTGACCGAGCTCCCTTGACAAGGTTAAATGATTAGGGGAAGGATATCCTTAAGGAGGGAGGCCATGGATTTGATCAAGATTTTTTATAAGACATTGCACAAGCTGATGGGGAAAAAATCAAAGAGGGATCTGGCTACTTGAGACTTGGGGATCAGGGCAATGAAAGTGAAGTTTATACCTCTAGGGATGGAGCTGGCGGACTAGAGGTCCTACATGGATGTGCACACTTCTTGGCCAACGATGTCTCAAAATTATTGGAATAAATGGGGGGGAAACCCATCCGGGCCTGGGGTCACCTTGGCCTTCATGGAAAATGTAGCAGCATGGATTTTAGAGTCAAACAGGGGCTATAGGAGAATCTCATTTTCCATAGTCGAGACTGAAGTTGGAATATGCTCTAGTAGGGTGTCTGTTGCTTCTAGGGACATGTTGGGTTTTTTGCCAAGGAGCTCTTGGAAGAATTTTATGGCTTCAGTTCGAATGTCTTCTTCATCCTTGATAATTCTACCATCGTTTCTCACCAACTCGACAATTCTATTAGAGCCCCTATTTCTAAGGGTCAATGTGTGAAAGAACTTAGTATTAGCATCACCATCTTGGAGCCATAGGGCTCTCGACTTCTACCTCCAAAATTTTTCTTCCCTGGCTAGGATGTTGTGGTACTCATTAAGGGCTGAACGTTCCTCTTCCCTGATCCCCAGGACTTGGGAGCCTTCCTGGAACCTAAGCTCAAGGTCTTCGAGTTTTTTCATGATTACTGCTTTATTTTTGAATATGTTACCAAACACTTCTCTGTTCCATACCTTGAGTTATTCTTTGAGACGTCTCAGTTTGTGGTAGACTTGCTCAGCAGGGCACCCAGGGACTGGGGGAGCCCACCAGCAACCAACCTAGGCCCTGAAGTTGGGGTGGTGTAGCCACATGGACTCAAACCGGAAGGGCCACTTGAGGGAGGAGAGATGGTCGGTTTCAAGGAGGGGGTTGTGGTCAGACCCAATTTTAGGGAGAGCTAGCAAGGTTACATCAACAAATAGGGCAATGGCTTCCTTATAAATGAATACTCTATCTAGGTTGACCTGGATATGGCTTGCTTCTGCTCTTCTATTTTACCAGGTGAACCTAGCTCCTTTTAGGCTAACGTCCATGAGCTCATTGAGGTCAGTGAAGGCTCCAAAGTCTTCCATTATTTTTTATGGAGCTGTTGAGCCCCTACTTTTGTCAAAAATGAAAAGGGGGCTATTTAAGTCCCCTGCTAGGATCTAGGGAAGGGGGGCAAAGGCTTCCCTCATTGAGCTGATTTCCTTCCATAAGGCAGCTTTCTCAACCGGGATGTTGGGAGCATAGATGTTAGACAAGATCCATGAATGCCTTGACTTCACACAATGGACCAAAATGTTGATTATTCTAGGGGAAGATGATATGAGTCTCCCCTCAAAATATCGGGGGTCCCACATGCACAATAGGCCTCCGGTTGTGCCAGTCGTAGGGGTAGACAGAGACTCGCAATTACGCCAAGTCGCTTGGGTGACCCTCTGAGTAGCAACTTTATCTATTTTTGTCTCCTAGAGGAGGAAGGATGGACGGTGATCCTTGCAGAGTTGGTTGAGGATAATTTTTTGGGGGGTACCATTAATCCCCCTAACATTCTAGGTGATCATTTGACACCCTTGGGGGGTAACTTGCCCCCATTCCTGAGATGAGTAGGGGGTTTGTATCGTAGGACGTCCGCTTTGGAGAAGCTCACGGCAACGTTAAAGAGGGTTACTTGGGAGCCATTGGCTATATCATCTTCAATGATCCTCAATCGTTGATCGCCCAGGGTGGGGCAACCTCTCTTGAGTTTGCTACCAAATTTTGTGGTGAATGTCCTACTTCGGGTCATCTTGGGGCTGATTTCATCAGGCCTAGATGGAGAGCTACCCTCAACCTCTTCATCGAACCTCTCGGAGCTACACTCTGAGGGGGGGATGCCAGTAGGGACCACTGGGAGGGACAAGATGGGGTCTAGAGGGGGATAGCGAGGATGGGGGGAGTAGGAAACCCTATCAAAGGAAGACATGAAGGTGGGAGCTGATGGGGGAGAGAGCCCGAGTGGCTCGTAGGGCTAATAAGGGGTGCAAGCAAGGGTTTATGGGGAGGGATTCATAGTGGGTGGGGGGGAGCCTGGGATTAGGGCCCCAAAAGAGGAACCAAGGAGGGGTACAAGGGAATGGGGAACCTGGGGAATGCCATCCATTAGGTAAGGGTCCTCTTGGGATTCCTTTGGGATAGAAGGAGGAGCCTCCTTGGTGGTCCAAGCTTGGGATCTATGGCCATCATGGGGGGGCCTGTGGGAGGGGGCTCATCCTGGTCAAGAAGTGGGTTTGGCAGGGAGAGAGGCATCAACCTTCTTGTATATAGGGGGAGGTGTCCCTGAGTGTAGCAGAGAGGGCATAAAGTAGGTTTGTTTTTGTAAATTAGGGTTTTGCACCAGAAGAAGGACCTAGAGAAGATGGACATAGAAGAGGGTAGTTTGTATTCTATATTTGCATTGACATAGAATCTAGCATGGACCATTCAAGAGCCTACCTTGGTAGTGGGATCGAAGGCCACCAACTCATCGATAGACTAGGCAATGAGCCTTAGAAAATCTTCGTGCCACAAGTGGAAGGGGAGCTTAGGGAGTCAAACCTAGACTGAGGTAAAGTTAATACTTTGAGTGCTGGGATGGAAGTCATCTCCATATCACCTGAGGAAGAAGCTTTTGCAACCCAGGAACTAGGGCCTGCCATACAGAATATTTTTAGCATCATCGTTGTTGTTTAGTTTGATAATGAAGAATCCCTTGGTAAGGGCCACAAATTGAATATGTCCAAAAACTTTTCATTTGGAAGCCACCCATTTGCGGATGGTTTCCATGTCCGGTTTCCCTCCCAGGAACTTCTCAACTATGGAGGCAGAGGATCCAGAGACAAAGGATGAGTAGACCTCCTCTTGAATGGAAATGTGGGTGCCTTCGAGGGAAAGCCCTATGCCCAAGGCCCGATGCTGGGCCCTGGCTCTAGCCAGGATCTTTTGATAGGAGGTTTTGGGCCCACCCAGGGTAGAATCCTACCTAGGATCTGGAGGCATTTTCCCTAGGCCTACACTAGCATCAAGGATATGAGGAGGCCTCGAGCCCAAGATATCATCCCCACCCTAGCCACTAGTCTGCTCAGCCTCTGAACCCTCCTTTGGTCCTATCGAGGACCTTGCGGGCCCGGGCCTAGGCCCTGACATGCCTAACCTTGATCTCGATCCTGTGCCCACCCTGGATCCTACACCTGCATCTGAACCTACTCCCGCTCTCATTCTCACTCTCGCTCCCGTTCCTACTCTAGCTCCCGCCATCTCCTCCTTTTTTCAAAACTTGTTCATTTACATTTTTCTTGAAGCATACTAAATACTTCTTAAACAATACCTTTTTGTATTTTAAATAAATCAAACATTTATTTAAGCAAATATCTGTTTGTTTTTCAAATAAATCAAACATTTATTTAAACAATACCTTTTTGTTTCTTAAATAAATCAAACATTTATTTAAAACAAACACACACGAAGTTTCAAAGATAAACTATTTACTCCATGCTCACTAATTATTAAGATTAATAATTTTGAAGTAAAATACAATCATGTAAGTATGTAAAACAAAGAGAGAGTTTTTTTGTCATTCTAATCACCTATCTTAGCCTCTAGAACTTACGATAGCTACTAGGCCACCATTTTGGGGCTCAAGGTTGTTAGATATTTATGATTATCCCTAACTAAATGCATACCTATATGAAGGTATCTATCAATGTTACCTTCGAGTTTCCTTATCATCATGTCTCCTTCCTCAGGTACTCTCGTCTCTGATGGATGACTCAATTCCTTCCACTCTCAAGCGCACCTGAACCTACACATTGGCAATTTATTAGTAGTATCATATCCTTCACTATATATTTGTTATTGTGAGGTTGCTTAATTGCACAAAATCGATTACTAGTCACATTTGTTAATACATTATTTTCATGTTCAAAGGTCCATTTGGGAGGGTCATGATAGAGCCACATTTGGAATTAACCAGACATAGATCTGCATCTCTGACCATGCATCAAAAATAAAATACGATAGATTTAGAACCTCAATGCAATATAAAGTGTACTTTAAAATGTAGATTTATCCCTAAATTCAACTAATATGATTTTTCCTATTTGAAGAAATAAAACAATACCTTAAAATACAATTTATTTTATTTTTTGCAAAAATACCTAAAATACCTATAAAAACCCTAAAATATTTTTACTTTAATTTTTGCAAAAAATACCTAAAATGCTTGTAAAAACCCTAAGATACCTTCAAAATGCCTAATTAACTACCATACTGAAATCAAAAATAGAAAAGTAGAGATTTTTCCTTTTTCTTTTAAAATGTGAAAAAAATAGAGCTAGGGTTTTGAAGGCAACTTACCTGGAATTCTTACATAATGCCACTTTTTTTAGGTATAGAGGGGCATCTACTAGGTGTAGAAGAGTGTCTACCAGCCATAGAATTGCATCTACGTAAGTCCACAACAAGCCCAAACAAGTTTCATAGTTTATGAATTGAACTTACACTATTTTTTTGCAAAGGGAATCTTAAAACCTACAATAAAACACAAACACATATTAGTAATCAAATATAACAAGGTAGATATAAAATTAAACCCTTTGGGGGTCCCATCGTGATTGTCATTTTGTAAATAGTGAAAACAACACCCAAATAATGAAATATTGACACAAGCAATGATAATGAAATAAAATGTTTTTGTATTAAAATGATATGGAGCCTTGATCTCCTTTTACAATGATTTACCCCAAGTCACAGGGGTCTTATTACAATAGAATAATTGCTTGTCATCTTTGGATTACAATTAACATGAAGAGGGTGCAACCCCTTTGTTGGATCCAACTAAATAACGGGTGTTTATGTTATTTTCTACCATAATCAAATTGTGGAGTGGGCTTGTGTATCCTTGTCGGGCCACTCTCTTCATTGCAACAACCTTCAATGGTTTGTAACCTGCACATATCCAAAAATTAAAAATTTAGTAGCACCTATGATATATATATTAAAAATAGAGTACAAACCCTAAATAAAATATTTGCAGATAATAAAATAAAGATGTAGGAGAATGTAAACAATAAAATTCAACATTGCCTTGTTTTATACCAAATCTTGATCTGTGTTATATGGGGCTAAAAACATCATCATGCAAGCATGGTGATGTTCTTGATAGGTGTATTTTTGTGCTTGATAGGCATAGAGCCATATCTATTATACAAGGTGTTGCATCTAGATATATTTACAGAATCTATGCAAATTAACGTGAACCTTTGATCTCTCATGCTTCGATCTTTGGTAAGAGTTGCTTTGTGTAATTCACAACAAACTTTTGGTGACTCTCTATCGATTTTGTTTCGATCGAATTCTTCATTCATGAAAGTGAATGATATTTTATAACCTGGTGTAGGTTAGATTTAAGGTTTTGACAATGCAAGCTAATGTTACCAAGTGGCAAGAGACTAAGATTAAATTGTGATGAGCACCCAAGATATATCCATATATATATATATATATATATATATATATATATATATATATATATATATATATATACCTAGGATTTGACCTTTACATATAGTTTCACAATAATTTAAACAAAATGATTTTTTTTAATTATATTTTACACCTTAAATTAAAGAAATTGTAAAAAATAATTCATAAGAATTTGTTATATAGATTGTAATATCTAATTTTTATCGATAATAAAGGTCAAAACATTTTTATAATGATGTCAGCATGCTCTTAAATACTCATTACAAGTCATACAATATCTAATGTGATATATAAAGAAAATATAGTTAGATGATGTTCATAATTACTTCATGTAAATTAATATACTTGCTTTAAATAAATTAGGATGTATAGATTAGGCTTTTACTTTTATAAATATAATTAAAAAAATTTATATGAAATTTTATATAAAATATTTGATAAGAGGACAAGTTAAATTTCATGATGAAATGATGACATATTAAACCATGTGGGAAGCTAAGTGTCATTGTTTGTTACAATTTTAAATCACAATTGAGTATGAAAAATAAATTATCTAAAATCATGAAATCCATATCACCATGGTATAAATTGTATGTATTTTCTTGAAAGGTCTATTCATAAGTGATATTGTAGATTGATTTGGTTGCATATTTTCAAATATGAAAATTAGGAGGATTAAAATACAACTCATTTCTTCCTTAATATTCAATAATTCACCTTAAGTAACCCATTATATCATAATAATGACATGTTTCAACATTTGATTGTAATTAAACCCTTCCGTGATAAGTTGGTGCCATGGATGTTTAATAAATTTTATAATTTATTGAGTCACCCTTCAAAACATCGAGGAATTATTAAATTTAACTACTATTTTTCTAAACTTAAAAATTAAAAATTAAACCCTACCTTACCCGTTTATCATATATCAAATGATTATTAAATTTGAAAATGGATAAAGTGGTGGGTGCAATTCATGATTATATGATAAAACTACTGTGGTACCTCTATATCAACATTTTTGAGATGGAAGGTAATGGTGGTGATGTGTTAGGAATTAAGGAGGATGGAAGAAAACGGATGTGGATTATTGGAGGAGGAGATGACACTCAAACATTGAGAGGAGGAACATAAATTAGAGTATGCACAAGAGAGTATATGAAGTAAGCATTAAAATAAAATAAATTGCATGCAGAGATAAGGAAGGAATAGAGAAGTTAGGGGAAGAAGAGAGGGTAAGACATGAAATTAACAATTTTAGAATTAAAAACACAAAAATTATTCCTAATAGTAACCAGAATTTCACTTGCAATTAACAATAGAAAAAGTAAAGTCATCATAAAAAGCTATAACATTGGTATCATGTGACATTTGATTAAAATATTTTAAAAGGTTAATCAAAGTATGCCCTCTATAACAATTTTATAAGAAGAATATACATTAAAATATGTCTCATTAGCCATGGTTGAGATCTTGTTTGAAACTTGATGGTTGTTAGTGAAAGAGGTGAAGCGAAGTGTGCTTAAGTGTCTCATATAATATTTTGTGCTTGCATGTGTGCAAATTATCTAGTCATGGCAATTGATATTGAAGTATAATAATACTTATTTGTTTGATATAATTTATTATTTATTAGAATTTTTGGTAAATTATTAGTATTGTAAAACTTATGTTTCATGTGTGGAATTGGAATTAAGGGCATTATGGACTACCATGGTGTGTAATATTAGGTATAGTTGTAATTTCCCTATGAAGAGTGTCTCTACAGTGGAGAGAGCTCCACCTATAAGGTGAAGTATTTTGGACGTAGGTGAAAAGGATTAAAAATAATTGATATAATAAAATAAGTTGGGCTTCTTTGAGTATGTGAGTGAAAATTGAGATGATCATAATTAATCCATATTTCCATTCCAATTAATGATAATACAAGGGTCCAATGTGTACATATGCTATTCATTTTTTTTGTCTAAATATATCATTACATGGTTGTGAATTTATCCCTGGTGTTTGAAAAATTAATGGCATTACTTCAACCAATTTATGGGGAATATATGGTGGTAGAGTGATTGAGTTCATCTCTAGTTATGATTTCCACACAAGAAAAATAGCTAAAATTTGGAAAGAGGATCTTAATGATCTAGTGGTGTGAAGCTTATAGAATTAATGCACTAAATAGAAGAAAAAGTATATGTAAATTTAGTATAGTTTTAAAATTTAAAATATGATATTTTAGAATTAATTATTGGTAATGATAATACTTGTTATAAGTTCAATCAATTAGTAATTTTAAAACCAACAAAATATTCAATGTAATTATTTAGTGGTGAACTCTTGTATAGGTGTTTCTTTCTAAGGTCATGTTTCAATAATTATAAGGAAAGGATGTATTATTTAAAACCTACAAGTTTAGGTTATATGCCCACTAATTTATCTAAAATAAAGTAATCTAAATGCATGAAAATAAAACTATAAGGAAAAGTTTGTGAAAAGCTAAAGCAAGGAGCAACAAAATAAATACAACTATAACCATAGAAACATTGATGTTGATCACTCAATACATTTGGAAGGAATCAAATAATATTAGTGTAATACAACATGCAAATAATCCATCATAATATAATAAAGGAATAGCATAAAATAAAAGGGAAGTGCTACAATCTCTATTCATTCAAAAATTTAAAAGGTTTATGACAATGTTTCTATAACTTTCATGGGTAGTCTTTCCATTAATGGTAGTATGAATTTATAAATATAACTAGCACTCACAATGTGTATCTTTGATTTTTTCAAATGGAAAAATATGCTAACAATATATCTTCTAGATTCTATTTATAACAAATTATTCACCTAAGAGTAATTAAAGGTCAGTATTTTCTACTCCTATTAAATATTCTAGTTTAGTGGTATATTTAGTAAAATGATGAATCAATGCATTTTAAATATCTTTAAGTTAAACTTAAATTAAGTCAATAGCCTTACAAATTCTTATTGGCACCATATAAAGACAAAATATCACTATCTAATCCATTTCCTTGGGTCCTATGACAATATTTCCTAACCTCAAGCCTCAAAGAGTGGCTTACCCTTTGAAAGAGTGATTTACACTTTTCCTAATATTGTAACTAACTCTTTGATTTGATAAAGTCATTCTTTACATCAAGTCATATTTCTATAACTTAGCAATTTTTTTTATAATTTCCCCAAAATATTTTGTCCATGCTATTGCTTCTAGGGATGCAAAATGCTTTCTCCATTGTCCTTCATAGATGATTTACTATTGGAATTTAATGGTAGTAACCAAGCTATTACATTTTTGACAATTTCATATGGTTCCAAGATTTATTGGTGAGAGATCACATGTCCTATTTTTTGAGTGATAATTTTACCCTATTCCAAAATCACACTCAAAGTTAGGATTTTGTTAGAAAAACCCTCTCTTGGAAAGAAATTAACATTTCTCCAATGTTCCTTTTACTTAACGTGTATTTTTATGCTTGTTAAAATGTGTCAAAATGAGTCCTTAGAATATCTTAGTTATTTGCAAGCAACTTTTAACAAGGGGCCTATGTTGGTATTACTTTGATTTTACCATGCTCTTTATTATTTTCGATGAAACTTAAAAGAAATAAAATGTAATGTGAATGGACTTCATATGACCATCCTGAAATGGTGATTTAATTCCTTTTATCTTAAAGTATTTTAGGTAGATTTTATCTTCTTTTGTTAAGAAAATTTTAACAAATTTTATCTTCTTTGTTAAACCTTTCTTTGAGCATGAAATAAAATACTAAAATCTATCTTTGAAATGTGAACATTGAATGATGAGTGGATTTAAGAACACAAGCTTATACTAAGAGGGGGGGTGAACAGTATAGCACCAAATTTTTACATTCTTTCCAAACCAATATCAATTAGTGTCCTTAATTGCAATAACCAAATATAGTAGTGTGCATTAATAACATATATAAAAATAGTAATAAAGTGCACAAATCACCACACACAATTGAGATACAAGATTTAACATGGTTCCACCAATGTGGGGTAGTCCACAAGATAATCTCCTTATAAAATTTCATAAATAAATAAGGATACTTATCCCAATACAAATTATTACTTTGATATGCTCAAAGCTAGGCTATCCTGATCTACTTAGATGGGCTCCATTGATCTGCTCAACTAGGATCTCCACTAATCTACTCAGCTAGGCTATCCATTGATCTGCTCAGCTAGGCTATCCATTGATCTGATCAGCTAGGCTATCCATTGATCTACTCATCTAAGCTCTCCACTAATATGCTTAGCTAGGCTATCCACTGATCTATTTAGCTATGCTATCCACTAATCTGCTCAGCTAGGCTATCCATTGATCTACTCAGCTAGGCTATCCACTGATCTACTCATCTAGGCTATCCACTAATATGCTCAGCTAGGCTATCCACTGATATGCTTAGCTAGGCAACTGGTGTTGATGTGTTTTCTATTTATGTATTGTCTCTTTCATTGCTCACAAATATGCCTTAATGCCTTCTCACAAGACTCAAACAATCTTGCTCAAATGTTGTCCCAAATCTATTCTCAAATCCTTCACAAAAGGCTCAAACAATCCTACTCAAATATTGTTCCAAATATGTCCTCAAATTCTTCACAAAAGGGTCAAACAATCCTACACAAAATTTGTCTCAAATTTGTCCAGAAATTCTCTCCCAAAATCCTTCCCAAAGGCTCAATAAATCATGCACAAAATTTGTCTCAAATATGTCCAAAATGTTTTTCCCAAAAGCCATCCCAAAGGCTCAACCAATGACTCTCAAGTAGCACTAAAATCTTGACCACAAATAAATGAATGCAAGGCTCAATGATGAACTCAATAATGGATAACAAATGAATGATGATAATACTCAACAATGTGTTCAATAATAAATGGAAAATGTACTCTTCAATGGATGACAACAATGATCCAAAATAATCTCAACAATGTATGACAAATGATATCTTAAATGGAAACCTCTCCAAGCAATAACAATGAGGACTTAAACCAACCAAGGACAATCTCCACAAGTTATAGCAATATGTTATCAATAATATCTTCCTCAAGAAACAAGCACAACTCCCTCAAGCAAAGAGCTCTCAAATAGCCAACAATGATCTCCTCAAAATGAAATACCTATGTATCCACAAGTGACTAGCAAATAATATCCTCAATGGTATCAACTAATGGTAATGTACTCAACAAGTAACCAAAAATATGCTTCTCAAGGCAATAGAAAAGATTTGCTCAATAATGGCAATACTCTCAATGAACTCCACTAAAGCAATCATGAAACTCAAGCATCAATTTTATCCATAAATTTGATTTTCTAATCCATCCACTTCCTCTCAATATACAAGGTACATAATCAAGGAATTTGTCTTCAAATTCAAACCCTAACTCATGTGCATGTATTCTAACTAAATATAGCAATTAACTAGGTCTCAAGTTCCTAGTTTAACTTCATAAACAAATCATGCACTAGGACATATACAGGTTCAAAAATTTACACCCTTATGACTCCATAATTTCATTAACATAAACAACAAGCACCTATACTTTTATTTATTTAATTTCACACCTTATAACTCCACAAGTACACATAGCAATTTCAATTATTTAATTCAACACCTTATAACTCCCTAAGTACACACAACAATAACAAATAATATCTCAACACCTTATATCTCCCTAAGCACACACAACAATCATTTATTTCCAACAAATACCTTATGACTCCCTAGTTATGGCAAAAATGATTTTAATGCACCAAAACTTTGGTAATAACAAATATTACCATGCGTTGGAGATAAATACCTTTTTACAAAATTCATAGCCTTCACAACCTTCGAAATCGTTAATGCCTTTGCCAAAATTAATGTGCCTTCACCACCTTCGAAATTGTTAATGCCTTGCCAAAAATCAATGCGCCTTCACACCTTCGTGGGAGTTGAACTCTGTTCCTATCACTTAGCACTATGAAGCGCTTACCACATGGGAACTAGCCCACATTGGTATTTTAATCCCAAACACCCAACTTTAACCTATGCTCAAATATGAAACTCAATTTTACTTTCTTAGCAAAATACTTTGCCCTTGGTGGGATTCGAACAGTGAACCTGCCTTGTGAAAGTTTGTGCACTACCAACTGCGCTATAGGCTCCTACATGATGTCACTTTCATGTGTTGTTCACTTGACCTTGCTCTCAAATTGAAATTTATTTATCCTTCTTTCTTTGTTGCTCCCCTTTCTATGACTCTCTATCATGCTCTATGTGAAGTATCCAAACAAAAACAAAGGTTTTAACCTTTTATTTATATGCACCTCCATCCTTCGAATGATGTCGGTGAACTTTATTAATCTCCCCAACCTTTGCATGTTGGCGGATAATGTAATTCAACTTTAGACCTTAGAATTATTAAATAAAAAATTTAATAATTCACCTCTTAACTTTGAATTGGGATATCTCCTTCATTCTTTTGAATTTTGCCATGAAACTTTTTACACCTAGGTTTTATTGGAAAACCTTTTCATCCATCATAATTTGGAGAAGTCTTAGCATATTGGTTTTAATTAAAAACCCTTTCCAATGGTTTTAATGAAAACCCTTTCCATTGGTTTTAATAAAAATTCTTTCTGTCGGTTTTAATAGAAACCCTTGCCATTGGTTTTAATAAAAACCTTTACCATTGGTTTTAATAAAAACCATTAATATAATATTTAAAAAATTAAATATTATATGCCTCTTGTGCCACAAAACTCTGTATATATCCTTGCTCTACAAAATATCATAAATTATTATTTATGAATTGCTTTTACCACTAAAAATCAATGTGATCCATGTGACATCAATGACAACACAAAATAACTCAAATTTCCAACAATATCCCCCTTTGTCATTTATGGCAACACCTCTAATTCAAATCACCACAATCACTACAAAAGCTATTTTTGAAAATCAAAGCTGCTCCCCCTGACTCAATACTCTCTATGGAGGTTGCTCCCCCTATATCAATGTTCTCTTTGGAGGCCGATCCCCCTAACTCAATGCTCTCCCCCTTACTCAAATATCTTCCCCTTTGACATCAATGGCAAAAGGGAAACCTATGGGGCTAAAATATATGACTCTTAAGCTTATCCCCCCCACCACCTTCTCTCTTGAGGTGATTAATTTTGGGGTGGGAGTACATTTACTCCCATATTACATTATTCCTTTCCTTTGTCAACTTCCTTCCACATATTTTTGATATCCTTTTCTTTATGAGTTACTTGATCTTCTTGTATTGAACCTATTTGACCTTCTTGCCTTGAAATTGCTTGACCTTATTGCCTTGAACCCATTTGGAATTGAGTCCTACATCATCTTGTAATATGTCCAAATTTATTGCAATTAAAACACTTGATATTGTAGCCTTTGAATGGTGCCCATATCCTGAATTCTTTCTTGAAATCATTTCTATATCCATTCCTTTACTTAAACCTATAGTGTGAAGCTCTTTTTCCATAATCATTATGACCATGACCTCTGAATTTTGTAGCTCTAAAACCAAAACCATGTTTCTCATTTTGAAGAACACAAGCTTATACTGAGAGGGAGGAGTGAACAGTATAAGACCACTTTTTAATTTCTTTCCAAACCAATATCAATTAATATCCTTAATTGCAATAACTAAATATAGCAGTGTGCATTAATAACTCAGATAGCAATAGTAAGTAAGAGCACAAGTCACCATACACAATTGAGACATAATATTTAACGTGGTTCCCCCAATGTGGGCTACTCCACAAGATAATGTCCTTATAATATTTCACATAGAAATAAGGATCCTTCTCCAATACAATGATTTCTTTGATCTACTCAAATCTACGCAATAACAAGCTCACACAAAAATTTTCCAAATCTGCATAACAAGCTCATACAAAACTTGTCCAAAACTGCTTAACAAGCTCACACAGAACTTGTCCAAAATTCTTTGATCTGCTCAAACCTAGGCAATAACAAGCTCACACAGAACTTGTACAAATCAGCATAACAAGCTCACTAAGAACTTGTCCAAATCTGGTCAACAAGATCACATAGAACTTGCTCAAATCTACTCCAACAAGCTCACTAAGAACTTTTCCGAATCTTCTCTAGCAAGATCACCAAGAACTTGCTCAAATATGCTCCAACAAGCTCACTAAGAACTTGTCCAAATATACTATAGCAAGCTCACCAAGAACTTGCTAAAATCTGCTCCAACAAGCTCACTAAGAACTTATCCAAATATGCTCTAGAAAGCTCACCAAGAACTTGCTCAAATCTGCTCCAACAAGCTCACTAAAAACTTTTCCAAATATGCTTTAGCAAGCTCACCAATAACTTGCTCAAATCTTCTCTAGCAAGCTCACCAAGAACTTGCTCAACTCTGCTCTAGCAATCTCACCAAGAACTTGCTCAAGTCTTCTCAATAGGCTCACTCATAACCTCATCAAAATCTTTCCCAAATTTTTCCACAAATCTGTCTAAAACTGTCCACAAATTTGTCCCAAAATTTATCCACAAAGTCTTCTCAAAGGCTCAATAAATCATATACAAACTACCACAAATATGTCCAATAATATATCCCAAATGCCTTCTCAAAGTCTCAATCAATCATGCTCAAGTAGTACTCAAATCTCATCCACAAATCTATGAAGGCAAGGCTCAAATATGAACTCAAAAATGAATGGCAATGCACTCTACAATGGATGACAACAATGATCCACAATTATCTCAACTCAAATCAACTCAAATCAATCTCAACTCAAGTCAACTCATAGAAGCATAAAGAGAATTGTTAGAGACTCAATATTTTCTAAGCTCAATCTCAACTCAAATCAGAATTATAGAATAGTTTTTTTCATGGGACTTAAAAAATCACCTCACACAATCACTTGACTAGGCTCAATCAACTCAACTCAACCAATCACCACAAGGGACACTCTTTCTCATAAAATCCTAGTCCAAGCATGTATCAACCAACTCAAATGTTTCCAACAATGCTCAACCACAAATCTCACATAACAATGATACTCATGTTATTTTCAAGTTATTTACATAACCAATGGGCTTCAACAACTATGCTTATAAAACAAGGTTTAAACACAACTCTCAAACCATAAAACCTTGAAGCATTCAACCAACCACTTTCGAAAAGGAAACCACAATCAATCCTTTTCACTCCAATGATATTTCAAAAATCAACCACCATAAATAATCAATAGGAGAATGTGCCCATACCTTTTTTATGCCAAGAAGTTGTCCACAAAATCTGCCACACTAAACACAACTTTCCTTTCCAATCTCAATAAGGGTTAGTGGACTTCAAATAATAATCATAAGATAAAGCATAGGTCAATTTACACCTTTTTACTCCAACTTAATAAACACATCCACCAAAGTCATTTTTTAATAAAAAATCCTTATCAAAATAATAATCAATAAACCTCTCATAATTTATTTTATAACTCCTTATTTCTCCTAAATCTTAATTCTCAATTTCATGAACATCAAATTAAATCAACAACTCATCCACCTTTGAAATAATAATCGCAGCCCTTATAAAAATAAATTTTAATTAAAAACTTTAATTATTCCTAACCACATTATAACTCCAACTTAGGGCTTAACAAAAATAATTAGAGAAAACATGTATTTACCTCCTCAAGGGGATTCGAACCCCCAACTTTCCCACACCACGAGTTCCTTAGCCATGACTAAGGTTGCCATATGAGTTAGTTGCTCGTTCGAAATGGAAAGGCACAATGTGCCTTAAAACCTTTCCCCCTTTCCGCAAATCAAAAGCACTTTGAGCACTTTTCTTCCAACACCTTCTGAACATAGTCAAGGGGATTCAAAATCTTGACATTTGTGCTGCCACACACCTTAGCCAAAATCCAACTGCCAATGCACCATTCTGCCCACGATGACTTTGGACTTTGACCAACCTTCATTTATTCGCAGCTTCTGCTTTCTAAAATATTTTTTGCACGAGCTCAATTTGGATGCTTAGCCAATGATTATTAACCATGAGCAAGCATTAATTTATGAACCTTAGGTATCCCATTTATATAGCCTCATTATTTTTGATGACATCGATGAAAATATTGCATATTTAATTTTAAATTTAAATTTAAATTTTAAATAATTAAAATTTAAACTAAATATTAAAAATTAAATATCTCCATCACTAGGGCACATTTTTCGATGAAATGAAAGGCCAAATTGGATTT
This sequence comes from Wollemia nobilis, assembly GCA_028583015.1. Classification (NCBI taxonomy): domain Eukaryota; kingdom Viridiplantae; phylum Streptophyta; class Pinopsida; order Araucariales; family Araucariaceae; genus Wollemia; species Wollemia nobilis. Next base: position 17,875,728 of record JAQPPZ010003374.1, read on the forward strand.
TAAGAAAAATCCACTTCAAATATACCATCCATGGTTTTAAATAAAACCTTTTATTTTTCCTACCTTGGTTTTCACAAAAACCCTGTATTTATCCATGCTTTCCAAAAAATAATTTGGCCACCAAAACTTAATGTGATCCATGTGACATCAATGACAACATAAAATAACTCAAATTTCCAACAATATCTCCCTTTGTCATTGATGGCAACACCTCTAATGCAAAAACCATAATCACTGCAAAAACCATCTCTAAGAATCAAAGTTGCTTCCCCTGACTCAATACTCTCTATGGAGGTTGCTCCCCCTAACTCAATGCTCTCTTTGGAGGTTGTTCCCCCTAACTCAATGCTCTCCCCCTTACTCAAATCTCTCCCTCTTTGACATCAATGACAAAAGGGACACCTATGGGGCTAAACAATATGACTCTTAAGCATAGCCCCCTCACCACATTCCCTCTTGAGGTGATTAATTTTGGGGTGGGAGTACTTTTAATCCCATATTACATTGTTTCTTTCATTTATCAACTTCCTTCCATGTTTTTTTGATATCCTTCTCTTGATATTCTTGCCTTGAACCTATTTGACCTTCTTGCCTTGAACCTGTTTGACCTTATTGCCTTGAACTTATTTGGAATTGAGTCTTACACCATTTTGCAATATGTCCAAAGTTATTGCAATTAAAACACTTGATATTGTAGCCTTTGGATGGTGCCCATATCCTAAAATATTTCTTGAAATAATTTCCATATCCATTCCTTTCCTGAACCCTGTATTGTGAAGTTATGTTTTCATCACCATTATGACCATGAATTCTAAATTATGTAGCTCTAAAACCAAAACCATGTTTCTCATTTACTTTGCACTGAGAAGCTCTATGACCAATCCTATTACATGAGAAGCAATGTCCCTGAAAACCATACCTTCTTCCTTTGATGTTCCTTCTAGCAAAATCAAACTTCTTTGATCCATAGACCCTGCAATGTATAGCCCTGTGTCCAAATCCATTACAAGAAAAAAATGTCCTTGAAAAGCCCTTTTTTCATGCCTTGGTTCCTCATACCTTTCTTGACCATTATTCTTACGATCATTTTAAACTTATGTATTTCATTCTTGAACCTTCTTTGTAGTATCTAAATCCTCTTCCTTATTTTCTTCCTTGTTTTTCTCTTCAAGTATTTCTTTTACTTTTGAAATTGATTCACCTATCTCAAAAAAAGAACCAAACTGAATATTTGGAGCCATAGGAACTTTAGAACTTTCTTCATAACACTTATGTGCTTCCTTGCTTTCATCGTTTAGAACTTCCTTTCCTTTTGAGTGTGACTTTTCATGGAAATAGGATACAACTTTAAAATAAGTTTCCACTCCTTTTTAACCTTTTCATCTAATGTGTCATGTTTTGCCATTATTACCCTTAGTTCTTTATTCATCCTTTATTCTATTCTTTTTGCATTTTGAATCTCTTATCTAAGATTACTGATTATCTGTAGTAGTTCTTCTTCTCTGATTTTGACATATGTTCGAATCTTGTTTTCAATATTCTTGTATTCTTATTTTTGCCTTTTGACTTCTGATTTTTGTTTTCTTGGATCATCATATTATTTTTCTATTACCAAAAGTGATACTTCTTTATCTTCATTATCATTGATACTATTAAAATATTCTATAGCAAACAAACTCTCAATATTTATTTGACCATTCTTACTTCCTTGATGTGTCATCTCATCTTCACTATCACTGAAACCATTACAATATCTTGCTCTGTGATCTCTTTGACCACACACAAAGCACTGTTCTCTTTCACCTTCTATTCCTAGGAATAGATGTTCTTCATTTTCATCATTTGATTTGTCTCTATAACTATGATCTGAGCTATCACTTGCTTCTACAATGTAGTAATATTTCTTTGCCTTAGGAAAAGTTTTCTTGTTCTCATACTTGTTTTGCTTGTATCTGTCATCTTTGTCATGCTTATTCTTTCCATATTCTTTTATTATATGACCCTGTTTTTCATCATCACTGTTTTCTTTTTGTGGACACTTGTATGCATAATGACCAAGATCACCAAACTTGTAGCATCTGACTTTCTAGAACTTTTCCTTTATCTTTTTCTAAATCCTTGAATGCAATATCTTTTATTGGAACCTGATGCTTACTTACCCTCATCTCATAAGTTGTGAGATTTCCTTGCAATTCTTCCATTGTTATCTTGTTGATATCCATTGTTTATTCTATTTTTGAAACCTTAGCATCATATTTCATGGGAAGTGATCTCAAAAAATTTTGAGTAACTTCTGATTCTTTCATCTCAAATCCTAGACCTCTCATGGTGTTAGTAATCTCATCAAATCGAAGTAAAAACCTTGTAATATCTTCAAAATCTTCCATTTTCAATTCCTCAAATATTTTTCTATGAGTTTGTAGTTTTGTGAACTTTACCTTGGAATATCCTTCATAAGTATTTTGCAACTTGGTCCACATCTCATTAGCTAAATTACATACCATAACCTTTGCAAAATCTCTCTCGTAGCGCTCTCAAAATACAATTCATTGCTCTTACATTGATCTCAACCAATTTCCTAATAGTATTATCTGCCTTGGGATCACCTTCAAACCTATACTATTTTTCAACCATTTGACATACCTCATATCCTTGTGATATCAAGTAGTTCTTCATCCTCATGCTCCAAAAAACATATTTTTACCATCAAACAGTGGAACCTTATATGTAGATGATTCATTCTGTGAAATCATCTGTGTTCTTATAGAATATGCCCTCAAGTTGTTATATTTTTTGAAGGAACCCACTCTGATATCAATTGAATAACACAAGCTTATACTGAGAGGGGGGGTGAACAATATAAGATTACTTTTTACTTTCTTTTCAAACCAATATCAATTAATTTCCTTAATTGCAATAACCAAATATAGCAGTGTGCATTAATAACTTAGATAACAATAGTAAGCAAGAGCACAAGTCACCATACATAATTGAGACACAAGATTTAACATGGTTCCCCCAATGTGGGGTACTCCACAAGATAATATCCTTATAATATTTCACACAAAAATAAGGATTCGTATCCAATACAATGATTTCTTTTATCTGCTCAAATCTAGACAATAACAAGCTCACATAGAACTTGTCCAAATTTGCATAACAAGATCACAAAGAACTTGTCCAAAACTGCTCAACAAGCTCACATAGATTTTTTCTAAATTTCTTTGATCTACTCAAAGCTAGGCAATAACAATCTCACACAGAACTTGTCCAAATCTGCATAACAATATCACTAAGAACTTGTCCAAATCTACTCAACAAGCTCACATAGAACTTGCTCAAATCTGCTCCAACAAGCTCACTAAAAACTTGTCCAAATATGCCCTAGCAAGCTCACCAAGAACTTGCTCAAATATGCTCCAATAATCTCACTATGAACTTATTCAAATATGCTCTAGCAAGATTACCAAGAACTTGATCAAATCTGCTCCAACAAGCTCACTAAGAACTTGTCCAAATATGCTCTATAAAGCTCACTAAGAACTTGCTCAAATCTGCTCCAACAAGCTCACTAAGAACTTGTCCAAATCTACTCTAGAAATCTCACCAAAAACATGATCAAATCTACTCCAACAAGCTCACTAAGAACTTGTCCAAATATTCTCTAGCAAGCTCACCAAGAACTTGCTCAAATATGCTCTAGCAAGCTCACCAAGAAATTTCTCAACTCTGCTCTAGGAAGCTCACCAAGAACTTGATCAACTTTGCTCAATAGGCTCACTTAGAACCTCATCAAAATCTGTCCCAAATTTATCCACAAATCTATCTAAAACTATCCATAAATTTATCCCAAAAACTATCCACAAAGCCTTCTCAAAGGCTCAATCATTCATACATAAACTGCCACAAATCTATCCAATAATCTATCCCAAAGGCCTTCTCAAAGGCTCAATCAATCATGCTCAAGTAGTACTCAAATCTCATCCACAAATCTATGAAGGCAAGGCTTAAAGATGAAATCAACAATGAATGACAATGCAATCTACAATGGATGACAACAATGATCCACTATGATATCAACTCAACTCAACTCAAGTTAACTCATAGAAGCATAAAGAGAATTTTTAGAGACTCAAAATGTTCTAAGCTCAATCTCAACTCAAATAAAAATCATAGAATTGTTTGTTTCATGGGAATTGAACAATCACCTCACACAATCACTTGACTAGGCTCAATCAACTCAACTCAACCAATCACCACAAGGGACACTCTTTCTCACAAAACCCTATTCCAAGCATGTATCAACCAACTCAAATGTTTCCAACAATGCTCAACCACAAATATCACATAACAATGATACTTATGTTCTTTTCAAGTTCTTTACATAACCAATGGGCTTCAACAACTATGCTTATAAAACAAGGTTTAAACACAACTCTCAAACTAGAAAACCTTGAAGCATTCAACCAACCACTTTTGAAAATGAAACCACAATCAATCCTTTTCACTCCAATTATCTTTTAGAAATCAACCACCATAAAAAAACAATAGGAGAATGTGCCCATACCTTTTTGATGCCAAGAAGTTGTCTCTGCCACACCAAACAAAACTTTCCTTTCCAATCTCAATAAGGGTTAGTGGACTTCAAATAATAATCACAAGATAAAGCATAACTCAATTTATACCTTTTACTCCAACTTAATAAACACATCCACCAAAGTCCTTTTTTAATAAAAACCCTTATCAAAATAATAATCAATAAACCTCTCAAAAATTATTTTATAACAACTCCTTATTTCTCCTAAATATTAATTCTCAATTTCATGAACATCAAATTAAATCAACAACTCATCCACCTTTGAAATAATAATCACAACCCTTATAAAAACAAAGTTTAATTAAAAACTTTAATTATTCCTAACCACATTATAACTCCAACTTAGGGCTTAACAAAAATAATTAGAGAAAAAATGTATTTACCTCCTCAAGGGGATTCAAACCCCCAACTTGCCCACACCACGAGTGCCTTAGTCGCAGCTAAGGTTGCCATACGAGCTGGTCGCTTGTTCGAAATGGAAAGGCACAGCGTGCCTTAAAACCTTTCCTCCCTTTTCGCAAATCAAAAGAACTTTGAGCGCTTTTCTTCCAACGCCTTCCAAACAAAGTCAAGGGGAATCTAAACCTTGACATTTGTGCTGCCACACACCTTAGCCAAAAGCCAACTGCCAATGCACCATTCTACCCATTATGACTTTGGACTTTGACCAACCTTCGTTTATTCATTGCTTCTGCTTTCTAAAAGATTTTTTGAACGAGCTCAATTCGGATGCTTAACCAATGATTATTAACCACGAGCAAGCATTAGTTTATGAGCCTTAGGTATCCCCTTTATATAACCTCCTTATTATTTTTTATGACATCGGCGAAAATCTTACATATTTAAATTTTAAATAATTAAAATTTAAACTAAATATTAAAAATTAAATATCTCCATCGCCAGGGCATATTTTTCAATGAAACGAAAGGCCAACTTGGGTTTTAATAAAAAACCAGTTCAAATCTACCACTCATGGTTTTAAATAAAACATTTTATTTTTCCTGCCTTGGTTTTCACAAAAACCTAATATTTATCCATGCTTTCTAAAATATTATTTGTCCACCAAAACTCAATGTGATCCATGTGACATCAATGATCCATGTGACATCAATGACAATATAAAATAACTCAAATTGGCAACACATTTTCTTTGCACTGAGAAGCTCTATGACCAATCCTATTGCATAAGAAGCAATGTCCCTGAAAACCATATCTTCTTCCTTTGAAGATCCTTCTAGTGAAAACAAACTTTCTCTTTGATCCATAGAACCTGCAATGTATAGCCCTATGTCCAAATTCATTACAAGAAAAACAATGTCCTTGAAAAGCCCTTTTTTCATGCCTTGGTTCCTCATACCTTTCTTGACCTTTATCCTTGTGATCATCTTTGACTTGTGCATTGTATCCTTGATCCTTCTTTGTGGTATCCAAATATTCTTCCTTAACTTCTTCCTTGCTTTCTTCTTCAAGAATTTCCTTTCCTTTTGAGTGTGATTCCCCAAACCTGAAATATGAGACCTTTGGTGCTTTGGAACCTTCCTCTTATTTCTCTTAATTTGTGTCAAATAGTAAACTGGCATCCATATCTATTGTCTCTGAAATACATGTATCCTTCTCATCACAAATGTATTGATATTTTGAGTCGTGTGATGAATACAACTTCTCAAGTATGAAATATTTTTCTTTCTTCTTCTTCAATTGCTTAGAAATAGTAACGCCAAGCTCTTTTGTTTCTTGAAGCTCCTTTTCCAAACCTTGAATGTGCTGATTAAGCATTACTTTGACCTTTTCATTTTCATGAACCTTATTTTCAATCCTTTTGATTTTTCTTTTCAATATCTTGATTTTATGTTCTTGTTTTTTGGATTCCTCTTCTTCATCATCACTATCACTAGAACTGCTGCTAGAACTATTGTTGGAACTGCTGCTTTCTTCTTCCATAGATAAACTTTTCTTATTGCAATTGTTGTAGTAGGTGCAGTCATCATCTAAATGCCCAAAGTCTCCGTATATGAAGAATTTTAGTATTCCTAGACCTGTCTTGTACCTATTTTCTTGCTCAATGGCTATAGCGAGTTCTTCATGTCATTATTCGATGGATATGTCCTCTTATTTAACTTGAATACCTAGAAGTAGGTATTCTTATCTTTCTTAACTTATTCCAAAGAATGTACAATCTTCTTCATCTTCACTATCACTGAGATCATTATCTTCTTCTATATAAAATAAAATCTGATGAATTATTTGACTATGCATGTTTCCTTGATGTGTTATTTCATCTTCACTATCACTGAAGCCATTGCAATATCCTGATTTGTGATCTCTTTGACCACACACAAAGTACTATTCTCTTTTACCTTCTATTACTAGGAATAGATGTTCTTACTTTTCATCATTTGACTTGTCTCTATCGTTGTGATCTGAGCCATCATTTGCTTCTTCAATGTAGAAAGTCTTCTTAGTCTTACGAAAACTTTTCTTCTTATCTTTTTTGCTTTTCTTGTGCATGTCCTCTTTGTCATGCTTATGCTTTCCTTCTTCTTTTCTTCTGTGACGTTGTTTTTCATCATCACTTTTTTCTTCATATGGACACTTGTTTGCATAGTTACCATAATCACCACACTTGTAGCATTTGAATTTATTCATATCCCTGTAATTCCTTGAGTCCTTTTTCCTTTTTGTGAAGTTAGCTTCCTCATCATTATATGAATCTCTATCTATCTTTGAATCTTTCCCTTTATTTTTCTCTGAATCCTTGAATGTAATTTCTTTTATTGGATCCTGATGCTTATCTATCCTCATATCATTAGCTGTGATAGTTCCTTGTAGTTCTTCCATTGTCGGCTTGTCGATATCCATTGTTTCTTCTATCGCTAAAACCTTTGCATCATAATTCATGGGAAGTTATCTCAAAACCTTTTGAGTAACTTATGATTCTTTCATCTCAAATCCTAGGCCTCTCATTGTGTTAGAAATCTCATCAACTTGAAGTAAAAAATTTGTAATATATTTAGAATCTTCCATTTTCAATTCCTCGAATCTTCTTCTATGAGTTTGTAGTTTTGCCAACTTTACCTTGGAATCTTCTTCATATATATTTCGCAACTTGGTCCACATTTCATTAGCTAAATTACATACCATGACATTTACAAAATTTATCTCATGAAGCCCACAGAGAATACAATTCATTGCCTTTGCATTGATCTCAACTAATTTACTAATAGTTTCATATGTTTCAGGATCACCTTCAAACTTATACTCTTTTGCAACCATCTGCCATACCTCATATCCCTATGATATCAAGTAGTTCTTCATTCTCATGCTCCAAAAAGCATAATTGTTACCATAAAATCGTGGAGCCTTACTTATAGATGATCCATACTATGAAGCCATATATGTTCTTGTAGAATCTGCCCTCAAGTTGTTAGCCTTTTCGAAGGAACCCACTATGATACCAATTTAAGAACATAATCTTATACCGATAGGGGAGGGGTGAATAGTATAGTGCCCACTTTTTACGTTCTTTCCAAACCAATATCAATTAGTGTCCTCAATTGCAATAACCAAATATAGTAGTGTGCATTAATAACATAGATAGCAATAGTAAGAAAGTGTACAAATCACCACACACAATTGAGACACAATATTTAACGTGGTTCCCCTAATGTGGGGTAGTCCACAAGATAATCTCCTTATAATATTTCACAAAGAAATAGGGATCCTTATCCTAATACAAATGATTACTTTGATCTACTCAAAGCTATACTGTCATGATCTACTCAGGTGGGCTCCATTGATCTGCTCAACTAGGCTCTCCACTGATCTACTCAGCTAGGATATCCACTGATCTACTCATCTAGGCTATCCACTAATATGCTCAGCTAGGCTATCCACTTATCTTCTCAGATAGGCTCTCCAATAATCTTCTTAGCTAGGCCATCCAATGATCTTCTCAGCTAGGCTATCCACTAATATGCTCATGTAGGCTATTTATTAATATGCTCATCTAGGCAATTAGTGTTGATGTGTTTTCTATTTTTGTCTTGTCTCTTTCACTGCTCACAAATCTACCTCAATGCCTTCTCACAAGGCTCAAACAATCTTGCTCAAATGTTATCCCAAATCTATTCTCAAATCCTTCACAAAAGGCTCAAACAATCCTGCTCAAATACCATCCCAAATCTATCCTCAAATCCTTCACAAAATGCTCAAACAATCCTACACAAAAGCTATCTCAAATATGTCCAAAAATTCTGTCCCAAAAGCCTTCCCAAAGGCTCAATCAATAATGCACTAAATTTGTCTCAAATCCATCCATAAATTCTATCCCAAAAGCCTTCCCAAAGGATCAACCAATGACTCTCAAGTAACACTCAAATATCAACCACAAATCAATGAAGGCAAGGCTCAATGATGAACTCAACAATGTATAACAAATGAATGATGATAATACTCAACAACGTGCTCAAAAATGAATGGCAAATGTACTCTTCAATGGATGACAAAAATGATCCAAAATGATCTCAAAAATGTATGAAAAATGATCTCTCAATGGATGGCAAATGATCTCTCAAATGGAAACCTCTCCAAGAAATAACAATGAGGACTTAAAACAACCAAGGACAATCTCCACAAGTGATAGCAATAGGTTCTCAATAATATCTTCCTCATGCAATTTCAATAAGCTCTCAAGAAACAAACACAACTCCCTCAAGCAAAGAGCTCTCAAATAGCCAACAATGATCTCCTCAAAATGAAAGACAAATGTATCCACAAATGAATAGCAAATGATCTCTTCAATGGTCTCAACTAATGGCAATGTACTCAACATGTAACCAACAATATGCTTCTCAATGAAATAGCAAAGATCTCCTCAATAATGGCAATACTCTCAATGTACAACACTAAAGAAATCATGAAACTCAAGCATCAATTTTATCCATAAATTTGATTTTCTAATCCATCCACTTCCTCTCAATAGCCAAGGAACATAATCAAGCAATTTGTCTTCAAATTCAAACCCTAACTCATGTGCATGTCTTCTAACTCAAGATAACAATTAACTAGGTCTCAAGTTCCTAGTTTAACTTCATAATCAAATCATGCACTAGGACATATACAGGTTCAACACTTTACAACCTTATGACTCCCTAATTTCATTAACATAAACAACAAGCACCTATACTTTTATTTATTTAATTTCACACCTTATAACTCCACAAGTACACATAGCAATTTCAATTATTTAATTCAACACCTTATAACTCCCTAAGTACACACAACAATCATAAATAATAGCTCAACACCTTATATCTCCCTAAGCACACACATCAATCATTTATTTCCAACTAATACCTTATGACTCCCTAGTTATGGCAGAAATGACTTTAATGCACCAAAACTTTGGTAATAATAAATATTACCATTCTCTGGAGATAAATACCTTTTTACAAAATTCGTAGCCTTTGCAACCTTTGAAATCATTATTACCTTTGCCAAAATTAATGTGCCTTCACCACCTTCGAAATCGTTAATGCCTTGCAAAAAATCAATGCACCTTCACACATTCGTGTTAGTCGAACTTCGTTCCTCTCGCTTAACACTATGAAGCACTTACCACGTAGGCACTAGCCCACATTGGGATTTTAATCCCAAAAACCCAACTTTAACCTGCGCTCAAATATGAAACTCGATTTTACTTAGCAAAACACTTTGCCCTTGGTGGGATTCAGACAGTGAACCTGCCTTGTGCAAAGTTCGTGCACTACCAACTATGCTATAGGCTCCTCCATGACATCAATTTCCCATGTTGTTCCCTTGACCTTGCTCTCAAATTGAAAGTTATTTATTCTTCTTTCTTCGCTACTCCCCTTTCTACGACTCTATATCATGTGCTATGTCATGTCTCCAAAAAAAATAAAGGTTTTAACCTTTTATTTATATGCACCTCCATATTTCGAATGATGTCAGTTAACTTTATTAATCTCCCCAACATTTGCATGTCTGTGGATAATGTAATTCAACTTTAGACCTTAGAATTATTAAATAAAAAATTTAATAATTCACCTCTTAATTTTGAATTGGGATATCTCCTTCATTATTTTGAATTTCACCATGAAACGTTTTGCGCCTATGTTTTATTGGAAAACCTTTTCATCCATCATAATTTGGAGAAGTCTTAGCATAGTGGTTTTAATAAAAAACCCTTTCCAATGGTTTTAATGAAAACCCTTTCCGTTGGTTTTAATAAAAAACCTTTTCGTTGGTTTTAATAAAAACCCTTGTCGTTGGTTTTAATAAAAACCTTTACCATTGGTTTTAATAAAAACCATTAATATAATATTAAAAAAATTAAATATTATATTTCTCTTGTGCCACAAAACCCTGTATATATCCTTGCTCTCCAAAATATCATAAATGATTATTTTTTAAGTGCTTTTGCCACTAAAACTCAATGTGATCCATGTGACATCAATGACAACACAAAATAACTCAAATTGCCAACATGGATTCATTTTATCTTGCTTTGAGAATGAAAAGAAAATAATCTACATGACTAACTTTGAAACTTTAGTAGCCTTTGGAATGCCAAATAAATTACCCCCTTTAATGAAATTGTAATTTTCATAAATAGAAGTTAATTTATTGCTTGAAAAACAAAAGTGCAAAGCTTGAAATTTGACTCTCCTTTAAAATGTGAAATCATGTAAAGCTTTTGAAATTACAAAATTTCCTTTTAAAATGTGAACTTTATATAATTTTGGAATTTCAAATTTCCTTTAAAATAAAATTGAAATTGCTTAAAATAAGACTTTAAAGATTAATCTTGGAATTTGTGCATCTCTTTTTGGAGTTTTTGTTTTTTACATATTTTTATTTTATTTGCAGAAGTTAAAAAAAAATGGAAAAGGATAGGGTTAGAAGAAAAACATAAAAATAAAATGAAATAAAACAAGTCACTATAATCCTGAAATTCCACACATACCCTACAAACATTAATATCTTGCATAAAAATCGCATTAATGTGATACATATTCACGCAATAAAATATTCAACAAGGTGCAATATTCTAAGGAAAGTGTGCAATATATTAAAAATATAGACAAGTCTACCTTTAACATGCATAAAAACTCACTAAATTTCCAATACATTGGCAAGAAATATTTTCAAAATAATTCAATACAAATGCATAATACCATGTATTAAATGGCATCAAATGGTGAAATGGTGTAGTCCAACAACTTGGGATGAAAGGCTTCAAGACAAATCTAGTTTCAAACACTCTATTTTCCAACCTACAATTATGTCCAAAAGTCTCCGACCCATTTTTTGCATTTCGAGGCCATATTTAAAACTTCTAAAACATTTCATTTCCCCTTCCTTACATTCATTTCATTTCATTTACATTTTTCTTGAAACCCTTCCTTTTCATTTCATTTCCATTCTTTGACCATTTTCCAATATTTTTGATCCAATCCAACTCTTCATCTTCCTTATACTAACGTTCCTTTGTAAATTCTTATTTCTCCATGAGGGAGTCACCCTTACCATATCAATAAAATCAACCCAAATCTATTCACATTGCCCTAAAATTAAAATTATAGTGTACCTTGGTAACACTCCTATGTATCGTATATTAGTTACATTATCCTTCGTAGGTCAATCCTCGTTGTTTTATTTATTTTACATGACAAGCGTTTGATATGAATAACACTGGTAGATGCACATGTTTTATCCCTTATGGGCATGAATATTTGCGTGTAACGTTCTCCCCTCAGGCCCTTAAAAATATCATTGTAATGCTTCAACACATTGGACACATGTGTCTATGCTTGATTGTATAGTTATTACCAACTTTCGCACTTCACCGATATGCATGGGCACTATTGGTGGCACCAAGTATTCTCCCCGATCCTAAATTAGATTCCACATGCTGAGATTTCCAATTTAGCTGAAAATAAAAATTCCTAAATGCAACAAGCTAACTTCTATATTTTATTCCATTACCCATTGATTATTGTTGAAGGACCCTTCTTTGATGACTAGTAACAATGCTCCTCATAAAGTTCATCAGATCCCTGATGCAGAATTCCAAACACAGAAATAATACGAAAAACATCTGGTGTTTGGTTAAACTTTATAGAGCTACAATATATCCAATGTAGCAAGCCAATTTTGATAGTCCTTGAAAGGTTCCAATCCTCTGCTTCTTCTGGTGTCAAGTTGCGTGCACAAGTAGTGAACACCAACATGTCCTTATCAAATATTAAATGAAGAGTAGTAAAAATATTCTCATTATTATGCATTTTAGGTACCAAAGTATCCCCAAGTTCCTCGCATCACCAACATTATGATATTATTTGTCCTAGACTGAAAGTCCCATCTATAACTATTTTTTTTTTAACACTATTTGCATACAGGCCAAGATATATTCATATTCGGTGGACTATACCATGAGTGTCTTACTATTAAAAATTAGTTAATCATGAACATAACCTTACAATTACTTTTATTATTACACACTAAAATAAACAAATGTAATCGTATACACCTTTCCATTACACGTAATATTGAAGCATGCCCCTCGAACATGCAACTTCCCATTTTTATTTTCCAACCCCTGAAACTTAATTTTAACTATGTTTAATGCATTCGTCATATGTGATTCACTTCATCCAATACATACATTTTACATGGTACCATTGGTACAAATGACCAATACTTTAAAATCTACCAATGCTAGCTAAAGCTGATGAACAATATGGAAGCATCTATATATGTTCTCCATGGATTTGAGGACATGGGACTACATGAAAAATGTATCATATAAATATTTTAAGAATGTTTCCTTTACCTTTTCTTGACCTTCATTATGAGAAATAAATTCATCAAATGTTATCTCAGGAGCCATAGAGGTTCCCATCCAATGATTATTTTCTCACCTATTTCTTTCTCTTACTACCTTCCATGTATATACTTAAACCAACCACCAGAATGAGTCATGTCACCACTACTCATCAAAGAGGACCATAATAGACACATTCGACAATCAATCACACCAATGTGACCTGCTACACAAAATATATTCCTAACGTGAGAATCATTCCATAGATAATTAATCACCTCTATTTGCATTCTCATTCAGCACTCATAGTGTATTTGGATACTCCATCTAAAACCAAGGTACCCTTGATATTTTAAACTCTTGCCCCAATGTCCACCTCATTTTTCCATCTACATGACCCATGGTGTCTTTAGTATTCATGATCCACATCCTCATCTTCCCTTCACATCATACGTGTCATTATAGGTCCACGTTCATCTGGGATTCCACGTCAGTTCGTCCAATATCTGAAAATGCAAGTTTGCATCAACCATATTTGTATCTAAGTCCATGTGTTTTTTTTGTGGTCAGAGCGTTAGTTCTAGGTCTTCAATTCCACATCATTTTTGTCGTTGTCATCATGCTAGCTCTAATTCATCACAGTCGTCGGTCCATCCCAGGAATGATGTCGGCTATGCATGTCACCATACAGGCTATCACCGCTCGTCTAGGTCACCCATTTGCATCTCAGTATAGATCATCCTAACCTTGAAAATCATACCCAAAATATTTATTCAGAACCTGCCAACAGTAAGATAACAACTTTTATTAGAAACATAAAACTAACCACTTAAAATCATTAAAGTTATAAAAATCCAAAGCAAACTAACACTAATTGCAAGCGAGGCATAAATGGACCCCTTTCAATTTATTCTATATATATATATATATATATATATATATATATATATATATATATATATATATATATATATATATATATATATATATATATATATATATTATTATATTTATATTTTTATTTTTTTTTATTTTTTGTAATTTTTTATTATTTATTATCATTTTTATTTAATGTTTTTTTTATATTATATATTTATTTATTTATTATTGTTTTTTTGTTATACATACAAATGTGTATTTATTTTATTTATTAAAACAAACATGGGAATAAGGTATTTAAAAGATCAAATAACATGGAAAACTTTTCCTAGAAAATCCCATGGAAGCAAACATATGAAATCACAAAATTATCACTCAAAGAAAACCAAAATTCCCAAAACATCAAAATTTAAGGTGGGTCCCCAAATTTGGGGCAAGTTGTGCAATGGCCACAACAAATGGTGACTCTGCTAGGAAATGCTCCTGAGCATTTCGGATGAAGAACCCAATCTAAAACCAAAGAAACCAAAGATCAACAAAATAAGAATTATTTAGCAATATCCAAAGAAGATGGAGGTAGACAGCTTCAAATGAAAATAAATGAACCATTTGCCTTTGCTCAGTGTGTGAATCATGATTCATTTTGACATTCTTGAAACAATCCAGATTCCATCATTTGTTTCGCATTTAGGCTATAGAATATCACTCATTAAAATGTGCCTCTGCATTGCTCCACTACCATCTAGGCATCTATAGCCTCGGTGGAGATGACCTTGATCTCTTCTAGACCTTTCTCTACTACCATCCAGGCATCTATAGCCTCGGTAGAGATTATCCGAATCACCCAGGTATTAGGTTAATTTTTCTTTTACCTTTTTTTTCTTTTATCTTTTTCTTTTCTAGACATTGCTCCACTACCAGTCAGGTGTCTATAGCCCTAGTGGAGATGACCTAAGCCTTTGATTTATTTGGCTTTTCTTTCCTTATTTTCCTTTTTTTATTGAGCATTGTATTGCTTTGCAAAATTCACCTGCCACCTGGGTTAGAGACCATTCAAGGCTAAATATGGAGTGTGTTAGATTTTTGCCTTAATTTGCAAACCAAAATGACTTTATCCTTCAAGATTTCAAATAATACCCTTTAATATGTGAGTTATATGTGGAGCTTTAGTGAAATGTTTCATTGTTCCACCTTCCACCATCTTAGTCCAAAATCTAAGAATGATTACTAAACAACTTCATTCCTCTTTTCCTCAATTCCACCTGATTCCAAACTAGGCAATCCAACCTACATGACACAGAAACACTATCAACAAAGAAACCAGGAGTTAGTAGCTATCACCAAACCATACCTCAATCAGAGGGACCAACCTAAAGCTCACTTGAAAATATGAAAAGCAAAACTTGAAGATAAACCAACACCTAACCTAATGCAAACTAACAAGAAAACCAAAAACAAAACTTGCCAAACCAAAAATTAGGGACAAAGCACAAAAATAGAAAAGCTAAATACAAAAGCATGAAAACCAAAGTTATATACAATAATATACAATATATGTACAAGATGATGCAAAATTTAGGCTATCACTTTCCTGGATCCCAAACACGATTACCACAATTTAAAAGACATCTACCATGATATGCATGCCAAGATTTATAGAAATCCAACCAAAATAATATTAGGCCACACAATACAAAAACTCTCATTTTGCCTCTCTCACCCCACCAATTTGATTCAATCCCATTACTACCATATTTGAAATTTGATCCATTAAATTCATGAATCCACAAATGGTTTTGAATTATTTTATGTTTATTAGGTGGGATGTTTATCATCATTTTTCTTGACATTGTGTGAGTTCCCATTATCCATTCCTTGTTCAAAATACTATCCTCATTGTTATGATTAATCATGAGTTCATCCAAGCTTGACCCTATTTCTGAAAATTTTATTGTCAAACTATCATTCATGTTTTTAGACCAATCATAACTACGTAGTATTTTACAAGCATCTAGGATATCTAACATGTGAGGATCATTATAACTTTTTATCCTAGATTCCATTGTCAATTGTTGATGAATTTGATTTAGTAACTCCAAAGCATCTACCTCTATTTTGTTTAACATAGCAATCTTATTATTGGTGTGAGGAGAAATTAACTCAAATTCTTTGTCAACCACAAATGGCATTTCATCATTGATAACATTTGAATCCAATAGATAATTAGGTAAACTTTTACCTGGAGTTCGAATGGTTGAACACAAAAGGTGAGATTCTACCTTTTGTACATTTCCATTTACCAAGACTTGATGAGGATTTGTAATTTCTTCTTTTTCCTCATGGTATTCATCATCATCATCTTGTAGCCCTTCATCTTCATCAATTACCTATTTTTCAAAAACACCAAAGTTAATCACCCAATTAAAAATATGCCCATCCTTTTCAAACCATAAATCTTGTCGGTCAAGGGATGTGTCAAATAACACATATCCCTGATCAACTACTTGAGTCGTCTCGAATAAAGCAACATTTTCCTCTAGATGGATGAATAGATATCTAATCCTTGAACCACTCATGGTTCTAAAATTTTCTCTATCTGAGGTAACATAGGCATTATAGTATTTTTGGGTGGGACAGGCTTTTCAATTTCTTGCTCCTTAAATGGAAAAAAAGTGAGTGATTCCCCTTATTTGTCTAGAATAGTAGAATCATTATCTTTCTAAAACATTTTATGAGATTCCATCCCTTCTTTCATGCCATTTTCTGATTGTACAGGAATTGCAAGATCTTCATGTGAGATAGCGATTTTAGCATCCTGCATATCAAGTGAAATAGAAATTTCATCAGTAGGAGTGTGAGAAACCAATGATTCCTCATATCTTCCCCAATCATTATAATAATTATCTTCTAAAATCAAGGGATGAAATTCTATCATATCTTCTGCATAATATTCAGATTCATCTATTGATTCCTTTTTAAATTCACTTTCAACCACTTTTTATGGCTCAAGGGTTTCTATAGTGGGATCAATTCTTGTATTCAAATTTCTATAATTATCCCAATCCTCCCTTGTAAATAATGACTCTAAGCCTTTCATTTCTATCTAGTCATTATTTGGAACATGTTGGCTTTCTTGATCATCTGCTTTAATCATTTCATTTAATTCTATGGAAGGTCATGACCTATCACATATTTCAATGCTAGTTAGATCTAGGACTCCTCCATTGTTTGAAGGCTCATGCATTTCTAAAATTGAACCAATCTCTACATTTTGATGGGCTTGTTTACCATAATCCTCATTAGTGGATATTGGCTTTGAAACTTGCACCTCCTCTTGGATGATATCTAAGGTGGTTGTAACATCTAGATAGTCAATTTTATCCCATTGATTGCTCACATTAGACATCATTAGATTCAAGGGTGCTAGATTGGATGGTTGGTATTGGTTGGAATCCATAACTCCTAAAAAATAGTTCATCATGGGAGAAGGTTGTGCCTCAGCCTGACTCATTGGTGGTATCTGATTGTGAGCTTAAGGTCTAAGTAATGCTAATTGACCCACATCAATACCTTTTAAAATCCATCATTGTTCTAATATTATTACCTCATTATAGGCTCTAGGCAAGGATGGATCTTTAAGAATTCTCCCTAGAAACATAGAAGTAAAGGGGTCTAAGGCTTCCATGTATATTTGAGTGGCTCTTTCTTCTGAAATGATGTAATGTGTCACCACTTCGGTATACAACCTATGGAACCTATCATTGAATTATCTCATGGATTCATTAGGTTCTTTACAGATAGAGACAAATTGATTTAATATCATAACTGGGTCAACTAGTTTTCTAAAATGGCTAAGAAATGTTGCTTCTAGTTGAGCCCAAGAAGTGATAGAACTTAGAGGTAAGTGGATGTACCAATAAAATGCAACCTCATCCAATGTGTATGAAAACAACCTACAAGCAACATCTTCATGCATAATTTACAAATAAATTAAAATGTTCTTGTATCTCTGAATATGTTCCTCAACCTGTCCCACATCATGCCTAAACTTAGGTAAATATTCTTCTGCACCTTTAGGGATTTGATGGGGTACTCTAGGAATGTCTAAATGACTATAATAACCACCTATCCAAGATGCAATTCCTACCATTGTTGGAGTAAATATTGCCATTAGTGGACCTTAAAGAATATAACTTTAGTACCAATTTTGTTAGTCAAAGAAATATATCTTGCAAAGATGTGTGAAATGACTAACAATTTTCAAATGTTTAAATGAATAAATCATCATGTTTATCAACCATAATAATGCATCAATTAAACCATAACAATAAAGAAAATTCTCAAATTTGAAAAGAAGTTAGCATTGATGCATCATCAATTAAAGAAGTTCCCAATCAATGAATGTGATCACCTGTCAACAAAACCTCGTTAGTCAAGACCAATGCCTTCAAATAACCCTTTCAAGTAACAATAAACAATTTAGCATTTATAATAACAATAAAATGACCAATTTAAGCCCTCCTTCTAGCACCAATTTTATTGAGTGATAATTTTACCCTATTGCAAAACCACACTCACAGTTAGGATTTTGTTAGAAAAACCCTCTCTTGCAAAGAAATAAAATTTCTCCAAGGTTCCTTTTACTTAATGTGTGCTTGTATGCTTGTGAAAATGTGTCAAAATAAGTGCTTAGAATACCTTAGTGATTTGCAAGTAATTGTTAACAAGGGGCCTGTGTTGGTATTACTTTGATTTTACCATGCTTTTTATTATTGTCCATGAAACTTAAAAGAAAAGAAAATGTGATGTGATTGGCCTTCATATGACCATCCTGAAATGGTGATTTAATTCATTTTATCTTGGAGTGTTTTAGGTAGATTTTATCTTCTTTTGTTAAGCATATTTTAACAAATTTTATCTTCTTTGTTAAACTTTGCTTTGAGCATGAAATAAAAGACTAAAATCTATCTCTGAAATGTGAACATTGAATGATGAGTGGATTCATTTTATCTTGCTTTGAGCATGAAATAAAATAATCTAAATGACTAACTTTGAAAATGTAGTAGCCTTTGGAATGCCATATAAATTACCCCCCTTTAATGAAATTGTAATTTTCATAAAGAGAAGTTAATTTATTGCTTGAAAAACAAAAGTGCAAAGCTTGAAATTTGACTCTCCTTTAAAATGTGAAATCATGTAAAGCTTTGAAATTACAAAATTCCTTTTAAAATGTGAACTTTATATAATAATTCAACCATAACATCTCTCCCACAAAGCAATAAAGTGTTATTCTTAACATGCTTAATTATAACATATTGCTAAAACTAGAACTTAAACTCTTCCATTTAATACTAGCATTTAGCATTTCAAATGAAAATAATGAGCATCATCTAAAGGAATTATAATCCCAAAAACATAAATTAAAATATAACACATTCTTTCATAAGAATTCCAAATACTTTTCATAAATAATTGCAACATTGAATTTTTCATTTACAAATAAATTCTATTCCAAGATCACAATGAAAGGACATGTTGGCATTTTTGCCACATTCAATGTAGACTTAAAATTTTTGCCCAAGTCATCCACTTGTTGTGGTGCAGTGGTAAATGCCCTGGGTGCTGGTAGAGGCCGACCCAGGTTCCATTCCCCTTGTCTCCATCCTGCAGATATATGGTATAGTTAGGAATGTCCTATGTGTTGGTAGAGGCCGAAAAGGCTCCATTCCTCCTATGCCCAACATGTTGAAAGTGACACCTCGAAAGGGGTGTTTTCCGCTATAAATTAGTTTTGATATGGAGAAGTTAAAGGATGGTTGGATTTGATGAGACGTTTTTCGTAGGACTGCCCAAACTGCCGAACTCGTTTCGGCCATATCTCACTCATCCGGACTCGGATTGAGCTAAAATTTTGAGGGTAGATGCCTGAAAAACCCTAGAACGTCTCCACCAATTTTCATATCATTTGGAGCAACACAGATCCTAGCGCATCCCTATGTGTGAACGAGATATTTGGCAAGCGGCTATGCGAGGGTTTCATCCGGGTTGAGTGCAAGCGGCTCCAGAGGTTGGTTTTTAGGGCCTTCGGGCCCTAGCGGCCAATATTTTTGTGGTTTATGCTCAATATTTTAGCAGGAAATGTTGCAGGGGATCCAAGATGGGTTAGAAATTTGTCTTTCAATAGATCATACTATGAACTTGAGTGACAACGACTTCCAATTTGCTGCACAAAAGAAAAGTGAAAACCATACCTTTCCACGACGTCTAGGGCAAGGATTAAAGAGATCACGAAACAAGTTTCAAGCAGTTGATCAAAAAATGGCTCATATCTCAAGTGAATCTGGTGCTAAGGTGCACCCACAAAATAATTCTACTATGAAAACCCCTGTCAAGGGTAAGAATTTCGAAGACTCAGTCCCAAAAATGAATTTTAGGGATGCCCTTCATGGTGGACAGCCTCAGCCCAATGCTAATATCAATCTTAGGGCTTCCCATAAACCTCTAAGAATGCCTAAGATTGATCCCAGGAAAATGGAGTTAGGATGTCTTAAAGCAGCTGATGGAACTCCTATTGTTAAGCTTGATATGGGTAACATTCAGATTGGCATTGAAGATTTGGAAAAAAGAGGACTAATTTGTCGGTTCGTGGGTTTTCGTCCGAGTCTATCTGCTTTCAAAGTCTGGGCTGCAAAAAGCTGGAAAACTAAAGGTGAGTTACAAATCTCTATTTATCCAAATGGTTATTTTCTTGTTTTATTTGCTAATAATGAAGATAGAGAGAAAAATTTTCAAGGGGGTCCTTGGTTTTTTGGAAGGGCAGGGCTTTTCATGAAGCCCTGGCATACTAAATTTAAAGCCGAAGAAGAGATGCCTTCTATAGCTCCCGTGTGGGTTAGACTCTTTGGCCTCCCTATTGAATTTTGGAATCCTACTATTTTTTCTTCAATTGGAAACTCTTTAGGAACTTTTATGATGATTGTTGATTGTACTCAAAATTTTGAACATATTATTTATGCTCGGATTTGTGTTTTAATGGATTTTGACAAACCCCTACCTAAAAATATCACATTACAATTTGGGGAAGACACTTGGGAGCAAGTAGTGGACTATGAGAACATTCCTTTTCATTGTAGAATTTGCCATGAATATGGTCATTTGGCCAGTGCTTGCCCAAATAAAATTCCTGATCAAAAGAAAGAAGATATAAACTCAGCAGGTTTCCAAATACCTAAGAAGAAGAACACTTAGAAAAAACTAGTTATGAAGGATCAATCAAAGTCATCTGCTAATATGTTTGAAATCCTTTCCACAAATGATGTCCCAAGTGAGGAAGAGGAAATAATGGAAACTAAAATCTTAGAAACACAATTTAAATATGAAGGGAAGAACTCGAGAGACAAACCAACAAATCAAAGGTTTTCAACAGAAAAAAAAGGAGAAAATTTACACAAGAAAAACAATCTTTCAAATGTCAAAACTTCAAATAATGCAGGTCCCAATATAGACTCCGTTGAACCATCTAGTAAAATTTTGGTTGTGTACGAGCATTCTTCAAGGTTAGAAGCCATCTCAGATTCAATTGGAATAAGTCAAGAAATAGGGAAAAAAAATTGAAGATGGATTCTAATCAAAAAGCAAGTCGCAAGACCAATCAATATCATATGGTAAAAGAAGGTGAAAAGCTTGTAGAGGAAGGTAATATTAATGCCCTTCCCAACTTTTTTAGCCCTGGTATTAATGAAGATCATCACTTGGAATATTAGAGGACTCAAAGGGAGTCTTTCAAAACAAAATGAAATTAGAAGAATGATTCAGATAAATCATCCACATCTTGTTTTCCTTCAAGAAACAAAGATGTCAATGGAGGATATGGACTCAATTGCCGATAAAATTTGGCCAGCTGGAAAAGTGGTTTCCCTCGGTTCCCAAGGGACTTCGGGTGGCATTGCTTGTCTTTGGGACCCAAAAGAGGTAGTTATTCACCATATGGTTGGCAGTTGGGGTTTGTTGGCTATAGCTATTCAAAGTAGACATTCCAACCAGATTATGCTCTGCATTATTGTTTATGCTCCGACTTCTTTGGAGGAAAAAAGAAGACAGTGGAAGGATATTACTCATATTATCTCTCATTTTCCTAAAGCTTGGATCTTGATCGGAGGAGATTTCAATACCATCCTCTCTCTGGATGAGAAAAGGGGGGAAATAGAAATTTGGACAAAAGCACTGACCTCATGAGCGAATATATTGCAAACCTCCATCTTGTGGATATCCAATGAGATAATGGCCTTATGACTTGGTCTAACAGAAGGCAAGGCTTAGCTTGTATAATGGAGAGATTGGATAGGTTTTTGCTCTCTAAAAATTTCTTAATCCATGGTCACATTCCTAAAGTGAAGACTCTTAATAATGTTGGTTCGGATCATTGGCCGATCATGGTGGAAATGTGGAAAACCAATGTGAGTTTCTCTCCTTTTCATTTTCAATTAATGTGGCTTAGAGACATTTCCTTCGAGACCTCGTGTGCAACAATGGTGGAAGGAAGGTAAACCTAGGCATGGGACTAAGATGTTCTGTTTTGCCAAAAGACTGCAATACATTAAATCCAAAATCAAGACTTGGAACTGGAAAGAGTTTGGGGATGTTCATAAAAAAAAACATGAAGTTATTGCTCATCTTGAAAATTTGAATAAGAAAATCCATTTAGATGGCCTCACAGAGAAGAGAAGTGCAGATGAAATTAAACTCACAACTCAGTTAGAGGAATGGGAAAAAAGAGAAGAAATATTATGGAAGCAAAAATCTAGAATTCAATGGCTCAAAGAAGGAGATCGAAACACAAATTTCTTCCACAAATATCTTCTAGCTCGAAGATCTCACAACTTTATTTCTTCCTTAAAATCAGATTCCGGAGATGTTGTTTATACTTGGGATGGCATGAACTCTATTGTTGTTGATTACTTTTCCAATATTTTTGTTGCTACTCCTCTTGACTCAGCTTCACAACAAAATGTTCTTCAAGCAATCCCTTCTCTTATCACTTCTGAGGAGAACTCTATTTTGATTGCTCCTGTTACTATCAATGAGCTTCAACAAGTAGTTTTTAAAATGCAAAAAGGGAAAACCCCAGGTCCTGATGGTTTTCCCATTGAGTTCTACCAAGAGTTTTGGGATATCCTTCATGTTGATTTATTAGAGGTGGTGGAAGAAGCCGGGAAAGCCAAAGAAATTTTGAAGGTTATCAATAAAACTTATATTACTCTTGTTCCAAAAGCTCAAGAGGTTGATCATATCTCAGCTTTTAGACCTATTGCTTTATGTAATGTTCTTCTCAAAATCATTACTAAAATCATGGCGAGAAAGGTTGAAGCCTCTTTTGCATAAGATTATTTCCCCAGAGCAAGGGGGTTATGTGGAAGGACGTCAAATAGTAGATGAGATAGTTCTTGCTCAGGAAGCCATCCATTCCATGGATATGCAAAATTCTCCTTCCATGTTCATTCGGTTAGACTTATCCAAAGCTTATGACAGAGTGGATTGGCACTTCCTTATCAAAGTTTTGAGGCAATTTGGTTTCTCTAAGGATTGGATGGATTGGATTATGGGATGTATCTCTTCAGTTTCCTACTTAGTTCTTATCAATGGCAGGCCTTCTCAGTCATTCCCAGCTTCCAGAGGTATTAGGCAAGGTGACCCGCTATCCCCTTATTTATTCATCATTCTTGTTGAATGCTTGGGTAGGACTATAACCAAAAAGAGGGAAAACAAAACCCTTGAGGGAGTTACCATTGCTCATGGAGCTAGACCTATCTCTCATCTTCAATTTGTGGATGACTCTACTCTTTTAGGTAAAGCTACAGTTAAGGAAGCTTCTAATATTAAGCAAATCATTAGCTATTTTTCTAAGGCTACTGGGCGAGTTGATCAATGAAGACAAATCTAAAGTTATTTTCTTTCACTGCTCTGCTAGACGAGGAATCCATGGTCTTGGATAAATTAAGATATAAGAAGACCTCTCTTCCAATCACTTATTTAGGTATTCCCATAAATATTCAAAGGCAGAAAAATAAATATTGGAATTGGTTGTTGGACAAAGTCAAGAAGAAAATTGGAAAGTGGACCAACAAGTGGCTTTCTTCTAGGGGTAGAATCACCTTGGTAAAATCAGTCCTTCAAGCTATTCCTATTTATGTTTCTTCCATTTTGAATATCCCAAAGGTTGTTCTTCGAGAATTGGATCAAATCGAGTCATCGTTTCCTTTGGAGTGGTACTAAGGAGAAAAGAAAATGGGCCTTGGTGAAATGGGATACTTTATGTCTTCCTAAGAGTGAAGGGGGGTTAGGATTCCGGTCTTCTATTAATAACAACAAAGCTTTAGCTGCTAAATTATATTGGAGGATGTTGCATAACCCCAATGCTCTTTGGGCCAATAATCTTCATGCTAAATATGTTGAGAACAAAAGTCCTGAAGACCTTGTTCGCTATCAACTTCCTACCAAAGGTTCTCCCATTTTAGCGAGTTCTTAAGACTGGTGAGGATTTGATAAAGAAAAAATTATTTTGGATCATTCATAATGGTCAACAGGCAAATTTTTGGACAGATTCTTGGGATGGTCACAAGCCTTTGATAACTCGGTTTCTCGATTGGAGGCCTTGGATGGAGGAGCTTCACCGAGCTAATTGGATAAAGGTGGCTAATTACTGTCGGTACCATACTGGTAATTCAAAGGTTGGTAGATATTGGATCCCTATTGAGGACTGGCCTATTCAAATCCCAGAAAGGCAAAGACAAGATATCCAAGGCATCCTTCATATGAGATCCCTCTCTTGGTCCCATGAAAAAGATTGTTTTGGATGGAACAACACTACTAAGGGTGAGTATTCGGTTGCTCAAGGTTATTTGACCTTATGCCATAATAATCCCAACCATTCTTCTGACATATTTTCTCGATTGTGGGCTCAAAAGCTCTGGCCTAAGGTGAGGTTCTTTAATTGGCTTTTATTGCATCGTAGGGTGCTTATTGGTGAGCAACTTATGAAGCGTGGTTTTCATGGCCCTTTTAGATGTGAAATGTGTGAAGAGAATGTAGAAAATCTCAACCATATTTTTATTGAGTGTACTTTAGCCTCTGAGCTATGGAGGAGAATGGCCACTTTACTTGGCTTACAGTGGTCCAATTTTTTTACTTTTGAACAACTTTGGAGGGATTGGCCTAATCAAGAGGGTGTTGATCATTTTATTAGGCAGTTAGTTTGGATGGGTTCTACCATTCTTCTTTGGAATATTTGGAATGAAAGGAACAACCAAATTTTTAATCAAGATAGGAAGGATATTCACTATATTTGGCAAAATACCATAGCCAACTTAGTTGAATCAGTCCATCAACTCCTTAATCACCCCCAAAACTCCCACCAAAGATGGGATCAAGTGATGCAAATATTGAAGATTAAATCTTCTAAGGGCAACCAACTTAAAGGGAATGTGAGTATTAGTAAGATGGATAGGACTAGAAATTGGCAACCTCCTCCTAAGGATTTTGGAAAAGTCAATACTGATGGAGCCTCTAGAGGGAACCCTGGAAAAGCCGGTGTGGGAGGAATTGGTAGACTTTCAGATGGCTCCCTGGTTTTTACTTTTGCTGAGAATTTGGGTATTCTTTCCAATAACCTTGCTTGAGGGGTATGGTATCCTCGAGAGGCCTTCAGGAGGCTACTAAGGTTGGATGGGAAAAGGTGTTAGTTGAGTCTGACTCTCAACTTATGATTAATCTCTTGAAGACTCCTTCTAAGAATCATAAGGTGGATTGGAGAATAAAAAGAATTATTGAGAAGATTCAATTAATCCAGGATGGGATTTTTGAAAGTTGATTACAATCATGTGGTCGAGAGATCAAAACAAGAGTGTTGATGCTTTAGCTAATTGGGCTTTGGACAAAGGTGATCTTACTTGTTATGGCCACCCTCCTATATGGTGGGCTTCTCAAATTAGGGAAGCTCTTCTTTCTATCATTTCTTTGGATGGCTCCGGTTCAGAAGGTACCTAGTTTCTTCTTGCTTTTTTTTTTGCTTCTCTTTGGTTCATTCAGTTTTTTTTAGTTCCCTAGCTCATTCTATTCTTTATTTTGTTTCCTCTGTTGATTCTTGCCTTAATAGTCTTCTGGTCTAGATAGGTCATTGTTATGTTCAATTTTTTTCTTTTTTCTTTTTTTTTTTTTGTTTAGTTTTTTAAGGTGGGTGGGTTCTTTTGTTTTGTTTTGTTTTTGTGTTCTTTGTGTTGTTTTTTGTTGTTCATGTGTTTTTGTTGTTTTGTTTTTTTTTTTATGTTTTTTGTTATTGTTCTTGTGTTTTTTTCGTTCTTGTTCTTGGGTTTCTCTTTGTTTGTGTTATTTCGTGTTTTTATGTGTGAGTGTTTTCTATGTTTTTTGTTTTTGTTTATTGTCTGTTGTTGGTTGTTTTTTATTTTTATTTTATTTTTTATTTTTTTAGGTTTTGGTTGTGTTTATTTTTCATGTTTTTTTTGGGTTATGTCTTTGTAGTGTTCTGTTGTTTTTGTCTTGTTTGTGTTTTGTTATGTGGTTCTTGTGTTTTTCTATGTGGTTTGTGTTGTGGTTTCTTTTATCTTATTGTGCGTGTTTGGTTGTGCTTTTGTTTTTGACACACTCAAGGAGCATGTTTTTTATTTTATTTTATTATTTTTGTTGTTATTTACTTATTTTTAAATTGGTTTTGTGTGTTTGTTTGCTCCTTGAGTATGTCAAAGGTGGTAGGCCAGGTCCGAGTCCTGGGCATTTTTGGCGGAATGGATACCCCTGCCTCCTTGGGTCTTACCCGAAAGTGGCATCCCTTTTGGGATGTTTTCCACAAATAAATATATATATATATATATATATATATATATATATATATATATATATATATATATATATATATATATATATATATTTGCCCAAGTGTGCATTGAGTTTCGCCCAATGAAAACTCATTTTCAAGGGAAGACATGGTGAAAACCCATTTTCGAGGGAAATCATGGCAAAAACCCATTTTTGGGTGAAATCATGGTGAAAACCCATTTTCGGGTGAAATCATGGCGAAAACCCATTTTCGGGTGAAATCATGGTGAAAATCTATTTTCGAGGAAAATCATGGTGAAAACCCATTTTTGGGGGAAATCATGGCAAAAAACATTTTTTGGATGAAATCGTGGCGAAACTCCCATTTCGGGACTTGCCTCAACGAAATTAATTTTCACCATTTCCTCCAAGAAAAAATCATTTTCGATGGTGCTTTAGACGAAGATCATTTTGGGGGAAAATTGCAAGGCTAGCAAATTCAATTTTTGGGGCAAAGAAGTTAATGTTTCAGGAATTATTGTTGACAAACATCCGATTTCCTGCTAATTTCGAGGTGTCGTCCACTATGGTAAATGCTCATTTTTGAGGTACCATCATGGAGATGAAAATTTTGTCGATGATTCCTACTAAGTCCCGATATGCCATTTGTTGAAATTGCTCATTGCTTCGCAATGTACCTTTGGATTGGTTCGTTGCTATTACCGAGGAGAAAATTGCTACTAACCCATATTTTACTTGCCACCATTTTGTTTAATTATCATTTAATTTTGGAGGTGAAATCCTCTATAAATACTAAGAAACTTGATGTAAAAGAGTGATGGATATGTTCTGGTGAAACTCTAAAAGTTTAACATTTGCTTTGATTCAAGGACTATTTGGCTCTGAGTTCCTAATCATTTTATGTATGTTTATACTTTTTGCTTTGCATTTCTATTAAACTTATATCATCATTGGTGGATTAAATTTTGAGTTTGGATTTAGTTTTCAATGAGGAATGAATTTTGGAATGCTATTGGAATTCATGCTTTATAATATGATGTAAGTTTATTTTCTATTTTGACCAATGTTATTAATTCATCCCCAAATTATCTTCTCGGCTTACACCCATATTTCCCTTTTTTTTTGTTTATTTATTTTCCTAATATTTATATCAATTTTTAGAGTAGCAAGGGAACCAACACTCTATAGATATTTTCTTGAAAGACATTTCTTTCCTTTAGTCTTTCAATGTTGGCCAAGTCTAGGGTGCATACATACATTTTATCCTAGGGCAGACTCTTGACCAACAATTTTTGGCACGCTCGATGGGACACGAAAGGTCCACCTTAAGAAGTATTAAGATTTGATGTTCATCTTTTTTTGTTTTATTAGAACATATGGTGACTCTTTTTTAACCAAAAGCCTTGAAATGTGAAGTTGGAAAAAGCTTTACTTCATGATCACAAGATCAAAGGTCAAAAATTTAGAAAATCTTGTTGAGTTTTTTGAGCTTGACACCCAAGTCTTGGGAGAGCATCCTAGATTAATCACTTTGACTATCCCATCAATTGTAACGTCTTCATAGGTAGCTGGTGTGTTTTCCATTCCTTCAAGTCCCTCTAGCACTACCACTAGATTTCCTCCTCGAGCAAATTCTCTAGTCCAAATGGCTCAAAATCCACCATGATAGTTTCCAACATGGAATCATTTTGGAGCTTTGAATCTGCAAGCTCAAAATTTGATCCTAATAGCAGCATTAAAGGCTTTGCCTACTTACGATGGTATGAGGAAAACAACTTATGAGCATGTTAAATATGTGGCTTCTTTGGCAACTATTCATAGAATCATAGATGAATATGTCATGGTCAGATTTCTTGTGCTCTCTATCAGAGGGAAGTTGCTTTATTGGTACTGGTCCTTACCACCTACCACTATTACCACATGGGACCAGTTGGCTAAGTTAATGATTAAAGGCTTCAATGAACAAGCAAATCCTTTTTCTCTTTTGCATCAATTCACTAATATTCAGAGGCATCCACGGGAGGAAATCATTGAATTCAATGTTAGGTTCGCTTGAAATTGGCAGAGAGTCCCTGATGGTCTCTAAATCGACTCCCGAACAAGCTGCATTTTATTATCTCCGGGCCTTTAATTCTGACATTAGCATGGTCATATGTTAGTCCAATATTGATACATTTCTGACCTTGTACTCCCAAGCACAAAAGGTTGAAGTTGATTTAATTGCTATTGGTAAGCTCCCACCAAAAATGATGATGTCGATATTTCCTGATCTCCCACAACATTTATATCCCAATGCATCTTCTTAGTATTTACCAATGTCCCCCATGTATCCAGTTCCTTCATGGAATCCTAGTTCCTCTCAAACCCCGATAATTTTTGTCCCATAATTTCTTGCCCCTTCCATTCCACAACTGCCCACTCCAGTTCCATTCCCAGCACTATCGTATCTACCATTACCACTACCATTACCAACTCCTCCAGCACCCTAAAATCCTAATCCTCAAATAAATATGTTGCAAGATATGCAATCAGTAATGAGAAATATGACAAATGAAATCGCAACCCTGACGAAAAGAGAAGTTAAGAAAATTTTCCAACCTAGGAGATTTCAACCTCCACCAATCATTGAAGATCAAGCATCTTCGACCAGCAATATTCCTAAAAGTAATAAGACCATGTTGA
Source organism: Wollemia nobilis (assembly GCA_028583015.1). Classification (NCBI taxonomy): domain Eukaryota; kingdom Viridiplantae; phylum Streptophyta; class Pinopsida; order Araucariales; family Araucariaceae; genus Wollemia; species Wollemia nobilis. The sequence continues at coordinate 17,905,580 of JAQPPZ010003374.1, forward strand.
CAAATGAATAATTTGGCCCATCAGATAAGATGTATTGATGTTCAACCTACAATGATCTACATGGTGAAGAAACGTGCATGGTTCATCTAAAATTTATGTAAACATTAGTAGACAGTTCTTCCAATGGTCATATCAACATGATTAGAGAAGCCAATAATAAATTTATGATCCCTTCCATAGAGCAAGTTTCAGTCCTCATGAGAGCTAGAAAAAAGCTAGTCATAGTGGACCCAACTGATATGAAGCCATTGAATATACCTACTGAGTCGAATATGTAGGATGAAAATAGATAAGCATAGGTGAAGGCACCTAGCTCAGAACCTAAGTCAAAAGAACCTATTCTCTTAAAATATCTCTTGCTCACACAAGCAAAAGAAATAATCTCTCAAGCAAAGGTGTCAACTTCACAAACACAAGTTGAGATGAAGGAATAGGTAAAAGAATACCTTAAATACCCATATTTGACCAAGCATCAGAGGGTGGAAGCCACGTAGCAATATCGGAGCAAGTATGAGGCATGTCCACGTACAAAATTGTTGAAGAATTAAAGAAAATTCCTACCAAGGTTAGTCTCTATGATGCTTTGCAATTGCCTGGATAGGTTGATTTGTTGCAAGAATATTTGAAGTCTATTAAAGGTAAAAATAAAAATTCTACTCAGACTATGTTAGCTCAAACGCTTACAACTTTGGCTACTGGAAAGAATAGACCACCACCATTTTACTTGTCTCTTAGGATGGAGGGTTGGATTGTGCATAACTGCATGATTGAATCTAGTGCTACAATGACTGTCATGCCGAAAGTGGTTTGCGAGATCATGGGCATGGAGTATACCAGAAGCAACCCAAGAGTTTTGCAGTTGGATGGAACCCCTATGAAAATAGTGGGTGTTATTAAAGATATCCCAATTGTGTTGCATAAAATACCTCAAAAAACTATGATCCAGGAGGTGGTCGTGGTTGATTTGGAACCATACTTTAGTATGTGCCTCTTGAGAGAATTCACTACCAAGTTGGGAGGCTATCTTTATCTAGATTATTACCATTTAGAAATTCCTTTAAAAGGGAAAATAATTTGGATCTACAATGAGAAACCTTCCACCTTTCATATAGAAAGGATCGAGGATGAAGAAAAGTGCATGGATTCTGCTAACTTGATGATCGAAGAGATGGAAGAGTTAGATTTAATGGAAGAAGCTCTGGGTGAACTTCACATAGAATATGAATTCTCCATGAATGAATTTAATGCAATGATTGAAACTAAGATTGGTTGCTATGCCATTACCAATCCTGAAAAGGTGGAAGTGAAGGTATCCAATGATGGAGATCCTATCTCAGATCAGTTGTGGAAACTCTTCTTCGATGGTGCAAGATGTAAAAATGGCACCAAAGCAGGGATTATCCTCATCTCCCCTTCTGGTAGATAGAAGATATATTCATATCGACTGACATGGAGTTGTACAAATAACATTGTTGAGTATGAAGCATTGTGCTTAGGTTTGAAGAAAGCAGAGAAAATCGGGATCAAACAACTCCAAATTTTTGGAGATTTAGAGTTGATTGTCAATCAAGTGACTAAAAAGTGTGTCTCCAAACAACACTATTTAAAGGTGTATCACAACAAATTTTAGGACCTATTTGAAGCCTACACGATGTTAAATATCCAAGCAATTTTATGAGAATAAAATAAGCATACCAATCTCTTGGCATCCATTGGTTCCAGGTTTTCCCTAGTTGAACACATGATGCAAAAACCAAAGATCGTGAGGCTTGTTTATAGGCCTTTAGTTCCTGATAAGGATATTCATTGGCAAGTGTTTGAGAATGATGAGCAGATTGTGAACTTCCTAATAAATGAAGCTAGTAGTATTGAAGGGAGAACATTTTATGAAGAAGAACCTAAGGGATTGATCTAGTTGAAAAATAATCACATCCCAAAAGGATTGATTTCTCTCGAAAGTCTCTTTGATCAAAATGATAGAACAATAAAGCATAAGATCAAGGTGGACCAAAAATGAGTACAAATAGTTGCAGTTAGAACCTAGAAAATAAATCAAGGTAGGAACTGACTGCACACCTGAAGAACTCAAGAAAATCAAGGAACTATGCCAAGAATTCCTAGACATTATCACCTAGAGTTATTAGGACCTCAAATGGTGTGACAATAATGTTATCGAAAATACAATTGAGCTGCAGGAAGGAGAAAAAAATCTATTAGACAAAAGCAAAGGCTAGTCAACCCCAAAATCGAGACCCTAATGAAGTTAGAACTCTTGAATATGCTTGAAGTAATGATCATATATCCTATAAAGCACTCTTCTTGGGTAGAAAATTTGGTCCCTATATGAAAGAAGAATGAAGATATTCGCTTATGCATTGATTTCCAAAATCTTAATTAGGCTTCTCTAAAGGACCATTATCCTTTGCCACAAATAGATCAGATCCTCCATGTGGTTGCAGGAGTGCAGATATTTTATTTTCTAGATGGATTCTTTGGGTATAATCAAATCTGGGTCAAATATGAAGACCAATACAAAACGATATTCACCACAAAGTGGGGAACATTTTCTTACCAATGAATGCCTTTCGGCCTCTCAAATTTTGAAGCAACCTTTCAAAGAGCAATGGACCTGGCTTTTGGTGAGTTACTGAATCGAATCATTATCATTTATTTGGATGATATGACAATCTTCTCCCATTAGAGGGAAGAACATGGTTTGCATTTACAATGATTATTTGATAAGTATCAAGAATTCGGGGTATCCATCAACCCGAAGAAATCCATTTTCATGATAAAAAAAAGAAAATCTCCTAGGCCATGTGATTTCTAATAAAGGGTTAGTTGTTGATCCAGCTAGAGGTGAAGCTCTCTTAAAGCTCCCATTATCGACTAACAAGAAAATTTTACAATATTTCTTTGACCAAATCAACTTCGTTAGGAAGTTTATTGCAAACTTTGCTCAAGTAGTGAAGCCAATGACTGAAATCCTAAAAAATAATTCTGAGTTCAAATGGACAAAGAAAAGAAAAGAAGCATTCAGAGAGATTAAGGAGAGGATTTCTTAGGCTCTCGTCTTGGTGAATCCTGATTATTCTAAGGATTTCATCCTTTATGTTGATGGTGAGCAATAAAGTTATGCAGGTGTCCTTACATAGAAGGGAGAAGATGGAAATGAATGTTCTTTTGCATTTCTGGGTCAAGTGATTCAACTGCATGAAGAAAAAGATAACTTCATTGAGAAGCAAGTTTATGCAATGATGAAATCTCTAAATAATTTTTGGCATTTTATTTCACAAAGCAAAATGATAGTTTATGTGGTACACCCTAATATCTGAAGTTTCATTATACATGGAGAACTTGGAGATAAGAGATATGGTTGGGTCTCCAAGATCCAAGAATACGTTATCGATATTCGATAGACCAATTTGTTTCATGGTTGAGCATTGTGTCAAGAGGTTATCAGGAATACTACTTCTAAAACAATAGCATGCTAGTTTGAAGTTCTAGTGCAAGAAAGTAATCTTCCTAATTAGCTCGTAATTAATCGATATTGGATAGAGGACCTTATCGAATACTTCAAAGTGTCCTCATATTAATGCTTCACAAAGAAGAAGATTTAAGCGACAAACATGTAGATATATTATGTTGAAAATGGTCTATTCCATAAGAATATTGATGGAGTGCTTCTAAGATGTGTCAAAAAGTCAAAGAAATAGAAGATCCTATAAGAATTCCATTCCAAATTATCAGGAGGACATTTTTCAGGTAGACCCATGGCTCTAAAAATCATAAAGGTAAGTTATTATTGGCCTACTCTCTTTTCTGATGCATTCAAGGTTAGCCAAAGTTGTGACAAATTCCAAAGATATGTTGGTCAAAGAAGAAATGCTTCTTTATCACTTCACCCAATTAAATTAGAAGCACCATTTCAACAATGGGGATTATATTTTATTGGGTTATTTACCCTAATTCATCTGCTGGACATAAATATATCTTGATAGTCACTAACTATTTCACCCGGTGGGCAGAAGCAGTGCCAACTAAGAAAACAGATCAAGAATTTGTCATTTCCTTCCTAGAAAGGTTGATAACATGCTCTCGTGTACCAGATGTCATTGTGATAGATAATGGGACTCTATTAATTGGAGCCAAAATTAATTAATTTGCAAGAAAGTACAAAATATATTTGAAGACTTCATCCAATTATTACCCACAAGTAAATGGATTGGTTGAGTCAACAAATAAAAATTTGCTAAGGATTTTGAAAAGAACTCTAGAAGATTACAAGAAGAGCTAGAATTTGCTCTTGAATCAAGCTCTATGGCCTGATCACATCTCAATTAAGAAGTCTATCAAAACATATTTGTACTCTTTGGTGTATGGAAAAGAAGCAGTTTTACCTATCCATATAGAGTTGTCGATGCTCCAGTCCTTGCACTTGCTTGAAAGTGAAGAGGGGGATTTCAATCCTTTGAGTACATGGTTATCTCAGCTCTTGTAGTTGTAAGAGGAAATAGAGAAAGCATATACTACATTCATGAATTATATCCAGGTGACTAAGAATTGGTTCAATAAATAAAATTCAAGCAAAGCTTTCAGTGTTTGTGATCTTGTGTTGAGATGGAATGAAAATAAGGCCAAGATGTGAAATCATCATAAATTTGAGGTAGCATGGGAAGGTCCCTTTCAAATCACTAGTAGTAATCAAGTTAATTCATTCTATTTGTAGTACATTGAGGTTCGAGTTCTGTCAATTTCAATCAATGGTCTTCATCTGAAGGCCTGTTATCAGTAAAGAAATGTAGGAATATCCAAGCTATAAATATGTATATAGTCTATTTGACTTTATTTAACATAAAAAAAAATCAAGTCTTCCATGAGCAAAAATCATTTTTGCTAGGCAAGAGTGTATTCACTAGAAAAAATCCTCTTCGCTCCTTCCTTCTGTTTCTAGAGCTGAAGACATGAACTAAGCAATTTTTGATGCCCAAGTTGGAAATTTCAACCGAAAATGCTCTCTCACCTACATGCCCTACTTTTTTTATAAGTGAAGACATTAAAAGGTATTTTCAGGGCTTAAAATCAGTGAAGACATATGCATGTTTTAAAATTTTTACTTTTTTGGTGCATGGAGTTAGTCATGCCTATTTTTAATAGTTGAACCACCGAAAAGCAATATTGGCACTCCACATTAACAAAAACAAGGTCTTATCACACAGTTAAAGGAGAAAAAATAGGTAATCACACTTTCCAATGATAACCATTAATGATAGGTTGAGCACCTGAAAAAGGAAGAAACAAAATAACCTATCACAATGTTCAAAAAAGATATGGGTGAAACTGTCAAAATCATGGGAGAGTATGACACATCCCAAGACCTAGGTGCAAGTTCATATCAAATTTAGCAGGTGCACCGCATGCATTAAATTCATTAGGTGTGGATAGAAAGCTATAAAAATGTGGACACTTTAGCTAAATAAAAAAATAAAATTGTAAAGCTCCTATTCACAGAGTCACTGCTCAAAGGTGTAGAACTAATTTTACTCGAAGGAAGAGAATCATTTGCTATATGTTAAAGAAAGAAGGTCAAAGATGGAAAAGAAGACCACATAATCCAAGAAAGAGAAATCCTAGAAGAAGGCTGACGTAGGAAAAAAGTAGTGAAAATCCAAAAGGGATGAAGAATAATATCTAGCACCTTATTATGATCAACTTGTAAAAATCAGCGATTATGTAATCATGAACAAAGGCATGGAGAAATTGCGACAAGATGTCAAATTTTCTCTTCAAAAGGTATCCACCAAAATTTTGCACACCACAACATTTTATTCTCATGTTTTCTAGTATCTTTGTACATCGGTGCATGCATGTCTAGAGTTGGTGTGGGAAATTGCTCAGTTTTATAACTCTTCTACAAGAGCCATCTGAAATGCCCATGGAGATAGTTTGTTTAGTATTTCAACCAAATCTATCATAGAAGATTTCAATTGCAGCATAAGACCTCATTATGGCATCATTTTTAAGAAGCTTAATCTTATAGAAAAGGAGGAAAGATACCAGTCTATAGTGTCTATGCGGTAGTTCATGAAAAATAAAATTCTAAAAACACCTCAGTTTGGAAAATTGCCAGCTTTTTCAAAGTTGCTAACAAAATTTAAGAGCCTACATTTATATTCAATGTTGGCATAGATTTTTGGATTGACCATAGACTCCATTGTATATAAGTGGTAAGCTTCGCTTACACAATGCATTTCACATGTTGAGTTTTATGCCCCTACTGCCATGAAGCTGAACACAAATCCAATTTTCTTCGATTGGGCAGATTTTGTAGCTCAAAGAATGCATACTCAGCTAGAGAAGGTACAGAGTGGAGAAGATGTCACCTTTAGGAATTGTTATTTTTTTATTTGGTACTTCTTTTATTATATGCATCATTATTTTGCCTTTGTAGTAGTGAATAAAACAAATGAAACAGGTGGAATTTTTTTGGTTTATTCATGGATCCAAAATTTGTCAAAGAAAGAGTCCTATTATAATTTTAATCAGATATTTTTGGGACTCACCCTTGAACTTATTTATGGCATGTGTGATAGAGTTATGGAAGCGATGAAGGAGGAGATTGTTGAAAAAGATAAATGTGATGCATTTTTTCTAACACAAGGAGTTGTCGTTAGAATTTTTGGTTTCACCGACAATTATTTTCTCTTATAATATTTTTCCATGGATCATCTATTTGCATTGGAAGTAGCCTAGTAGAATTACTTTACCAATGACACATATGGATCAAGTAGGAGAAATCCAACCATGTGTGCCATGTCTTTTTTCTTTAGCAACATTAAAATGACTCAATGTGGGAAAAACAAGTTGATTGCCAAAACATTGTATGACCATAGGTTAATTGAGCTTCCCCAGCGATGGTAATATGACCCTTTGGGAATTTTTGGAAATTTTATCAAGGCCAAAAATTTTCATTGTTGCCCCAAAGAAGATATCTTGCAGTAGAGGAACAATCCCAAGGAACGTGACCTTGAGTGGCATATTGAAAAAATGATATCGCTCACTCCTTGGCACAATTTCTATGAAATAGAAATCGAGTATGATCCTATAAATAATTCAAAGTAGGCTCCTCCTAAGGATTTTGTAATCAAATAAAAAATAAATTTCTCGAATGGTCTGACGAGAAGATCACCAACTAGTGGATAATGAGGGTTCACTGAGGGAAGCTTGGGTCAGCTTACCCGTTGGCTATGGATGAAGTGTTTTCATAGAGTTATGATGACCATTATGACAAGTATCAACCCATATATTTTGTTGATCTGGTGCCTTGAAGGATTCTAAGTCCTCACAATGAATAGGTTGTAGTAAGAGAAGAGAAATCATTGGTTGATGACGAGCCAGTTATCAAAGAAAAAGAGGAACACCTTCCACTCGAAGAACAACTTTCACTCAAAAAAATGAGAATGGATATAGAGCTATATTTTTGCATATTCCCCATGTGAGAATTTTCTTCAAACTATTCTTCTTGGTTAGTGCAAAAATATTCATTCAAATTCTCATGTTGAAAAATATAAAATATCAATGGTTTACGTGGATTGACACACATCCATTTACTAATTACTTTGGAATGTGTTGAAATACTCCACATGACTTCACAATAATTTCCCATAAAAGATCTATATTTTTTTTCATGTGGGATGTTGACGTGGCTTCGGTCACTTCCCATTGTTGCCAAATTATTTATGTCACATATAGGTGCTTAAACAGGAGATAGGAACATTTTCGTTGAGAAATAGGTTCCATTAATCAGAATGTAGATAAAATTATTTCTTCAAATATATGGGAGTTAGGAACCTTGCTCCGAATACATGGGATTTAGGTTCCTTCCTAATGGGAGTTAGGTACCTTTATCCTAATACATTGGGATTTAGGTGCCTTCCTAATGATATTTAGGTGCCTCACTCCAAATACACGGGAGTTAGGCACCTTCTTCTAATGTACTTTTGCATGATTTTCCAATAGGATTTAGGCACCCTTGAGATACTCAAAAGTTAGGTGCCTCCCTACTATTGAGAAATCAACTTTTACTAACATATCCGTAGTTGGTGCTTCCTGGTTGATCAAACCCCTCAATACTTCCTCCTTTTGAACCTTGTCAATAGCTGCTCATTCGAACATGCAGGTGGGCATTTTCCTCCATGAAGATTCAATATCCACGTACGTATCCAAAATGTGATTGTTCCCTCTATATGGATGAAATAAAGTTCTACTTATAGAAAGCTAAAAATTATGTAGGTTTATGGATCTTGTGCCTATTAAGCCTAGGTTTCCTCGGTTGCCTACAACATGCACTTAGGGCATCATACCTGCAAAAGCAAAAAAAAAATTAAAAAGTAGTAAAAATGTAGGTTAGTGGAATCTATGCCTGATAGGCCTAGGTTTCCTAGGATGCCTAAAGGTTGCACTTAGAGCACCATACCTACAAAACAAAAACACAAGCAAAGAAAATAAAAAATGAAAATAAATTTTCTTTTTGGTGGAAATCACTACATCCACCTTTCTGTTAAGAAGTTTAAAAAAGTTTTATCAAATTGGGGCTCCCCCATGCCTATCTTGGACTCCATCACTAGATTTGAAAGTATGTGGTAATATCGCAACCTATGACCATTGACTATCAATATGGTGTTACTACCATCAATAGTTTTTATACGCACAACACCATTGTTGATCAGCTTGATCAACTTGTATGGACCCATCCAACATTACATCAATTTGCCTTTTCACTCATAGAAATGGGAATCATACAAAAACACCCATTTCCCTACCTTTAACTACTTCAACCTAATGTGGCGGTCATGCCATTGTGTCCTCTACCTCTGGATGACCTCGGTTCTATGCAAGGCATCTAATCGATGTTAATCTAACTGGTTCAAATGCTGAATTCATTATTTCTATGCATCATCTAGGCTCAGGTTTAATTATGTTATAGTCCTAAGGGGTTTTATTTCAAATTTTATGGGCATAATTACACTCTTCCCATACACTAGCTGGAAAGGTGTAAACTAGTGGTGGTTTTCCATGTAGTTCTGTAGGCCCATACTGCCTATGGTAACCTCATGGTCCAATACTTCCTGTGTTGTTGTACCATATTTGTGAGGATATTCTCCAACTCTCGATTGGTAACCTCAACTTGGCTATTTTCCTATGGTTTCTAAGGGGTGGTTTTGTTGTGTCTAATCTTGTACTATTGCATGATTTACTAAATCAACTTTAAAGTGAATTGGGGTCCCTGATCAATGGTGATCTTCATGGGCACATCAAACCTCGTGAAAATGTGCGAGAATAGGAAATCTACCACAATATTCTCTTTGGAGTCCCTCAATGCTTGGACATCAACCCACTTAGTAACATAATCAATACATACAAAAATGTACCTATTACCTATTTATGGTGGGTTGATTGGCCCTACAAAGTCCATTCCCCATTTGTTGAATGGCTTAATGTGAATGTGTGGTTGGAGGGGTATCTTATCTCTTAGAGTTGGCCTACCCATCCTTTGACACTAATCACACTGATTGGCATATTTAGCTACATATTTGAACAAATAAGGCTAGTAATATCCAACTTGCAGTATTTTTAATGCAATTCCTTTCATGGGGTCAGAGTGTAGGGGATACTTTACTAGTAGCTAGATAATTAGCCATATTCGCATACCATGGTACTTGTTCATTTAGAGCAAATAGGTGTTCATCTAGAAAATGATACTCCATGGCTGAATGATCTGGGGGTGTTAGCCTAGATAGAAAATATACCACTACATTATCCTTTCTAGGTTTGTCAACAATGGTGACACCAAAATCTTGTAGGAGTAGAAGCCACCTGATAATCCTACCACTAATTACAGACTTGTTCATCAGAAATATGATGGTTGCATGGTCATTGTGTAAAAAAACCTTGTACCCTATAATATAGTGGTGAAATTTGTTGATGATATGGATGACATCAAGTAATCTTTCTTCGTAACAGTGTAGTTGAGCTCATCCCTAGTGAGGTGCTTTATGATGTAGTAAATGGCGTAGAATTATTCGCCATCCTTTTATCCTAGAATTGCCCCTATAGCATTATTGGATGTATCAAATTAGATATGGAAGGGATGGCCCAATTGGGCCTCTTAGTATTGGAGTAGTGATTAGCTTCTCTTTCAAAATATGAAAGGCTTATTCGCATTCCTTTGTCCAAATAAATTCCATATTTTTAGATAGGAGAGCATGCAAGGGCTTGGAAATATTGCTGAAATCTTCAATAAGTATCTGGTAGTACCTAGTAGAGCCAAGGAAACTCCTTATATCCCTTTGTATTATGGGATTGGGCATATCATTAATGACTTTGATCTTTCTCTTATCCACATTTATCCCTTCTACCGATATATGATGTCCCAGAACTATCCCTTCCTACATCATCATAAAACATTTTTCATTACTCAGGGATAGGTTGGTTTCCTCACATCATTGGAGTACATGTTCTAGGTTTACCATGGTTTTTTTGAAGGTCTCACCATAAATAGTGAAGGCATACATGTACATCTCCACTACTTCTCCCATCATATCAAAAAAATTCTTAGCACTACACTTTGAAAGGTGGTTGGTGCATTGCACAGTCTGAATGGTAAGACTCTGTAAGCGAACGTATCCCATGGACAAGTGAATGTTATCTTGTCTTGATCCTCATATCCAATATAGATTTTTTTACATCCACTAAATCCATCTAGAAAGGAGAAGTATTTTCTCCCTACCAGTATGTTAATAACCTGGTCAATGAATGGTAGTGGGAAGTGATACTTTTTGGTTGCTTTATTTAGCGACCTGTAATCAATGCAAATTCATCATTTTATATTCTTTTTGGATACCACTACTAGAGGTGATACCCACTCACTATCAGATATAGGATAGATAAATCCAGCTAATAGGATCTTCTATAATTATGCCTTGAATATCTCTTTTATTATGGGATTCATTCTTTTTTATGGTTTCCTACTCAGACTTACCTATTCCTCCAAGTAAATTCGATGGGTACAAAATTCCAGAGTGATTATTATCATGTATAAATAGTCCCAATAAAATGCTTGCTAATTTCTAGCTAGGATATCATTCGGTGCAATTAGTTGAATAGGTGTCAAATCACTGATAACATTCAACATTTCTCCAAGCTCAATCTTAATTTGTTTGATGTTGTGGTCTTGGTTGCCTACCAATGGTGATTTTGGAGTGATGTGAGAAGATTCTCCATGGATAAAATCCATGATAATCCTATCCTCATCAGCCTCCTTCTCCATTTCAATTAGTGCCATTATGGGTTGTATCATGGACAATGCTCTATCATACTAATTTTCCCAATTAGAATCCCCCAATGTATCAAAAAATATGTAGGTGGAGATATGGTCAGATTTTTGACATTCTGACCACCTAAAATGGTAATTTATCTATTTCGGTAGCTTATGTAAGTATAAATTGTTACCATCCATGGCCTTCCTAGGATGAAAGGATAGCCTCCTAGGCCAAAATTTGATTGCAGTACCAAGAAATTTTTTGGGTACTCCTACGCATCCACCATCATGATGATGTATTCCAACATTCCATCTGGTGAGACTATTGATCTATTAGCCAATTGCAGAACAATCTTGGTGGGATTCAGGCTTGTGAGCCTAAGCTTTTGCATGGTCTCTTTTGGCATGACATTGATAGTTGCTCCTAGGTCCACTAAGGTGTTGTCCAATGAGTGGACACCAATATTCATTGTCAATATCAGGCTATCTGGGTCTACATAATTGAGGTGGCAAGTCTTTCCAAGCATAAAATTTACCAATTTCACCACCACATTAATTGTTTGGGCTAGCTTGTGACCTGGACTTCTCAAAAATAACTCTCTGATGGCCTTTGTGTAAATTGAGACATCTCTTATGGATTGAAATAATGGGATTGTTATAGTCAAATTTTTTAGACTTGACAAGATGTCAAACTCTGGTTGTACTGGCTTCCTCTACTCCTATAACATTTTGGAAAATGGAGGAGTTTCTTCTTATATTTTCTCAATAGTTGTTTCTTCCTATACCTCTTCTATCAAAGGTGATTATCCTATTGAAATATGTACATACTCCTTATCTTCTATTAAAGGAGGAGCCTCTACTCCTATTTGTCTACCTGACCTCAATTATACAAGATTACAATTCCTAATATTATACATATGAAACACCTCACCTTCCAATTGGTAGGATTTCTAGTTTATATTGTTATTGGGATTGATCGTGGGATGTGTTGGGAGTTGTGCAGGTCTCAGCGCAGGGGGGTTGGTAAGCTTTTTTGCAGTGGAACTTGAGTTGCATTTGGTGGAATTGCATTCCATGGACTGTAGTTTATCCATTACTACCTTGGTTGCTGATATGGCATCCATGGATACTGATTGGGGAATGCGGATCCCTGGGAGGTATTCATCTAGGGTGGTTGTCCCCACCATACCATATTGGGTATTTGGACCTTCCCTTGTGGCATGTAATTTCCCCCTCCATAAGGTGGCATTCCTACTGGCATATTCCCCATAGGGTGCTGCTACCATTTTCTCTGGTTCCCCATAAAATATGCTTCTAAAACTTCAACATTCTCCTTGGTAGTTGGCAGCTATGGACATAGTCTAGTCTTATGATTATTTTGAAAAATAGTGCATACCCTAACATTATATTTAGGATAGGATTTCTTTGCATGCTTTCCTCTCAATTTTGGATAGAAGTAGGCCAATGCTACTTCATTTTCTTACTTATTTTTTTCTAGTAGGAGCATGTCCATTTGTAGTGCCATGGATGAAAGCATCTCGTTTTTCATGTCCTCTAGCATGTGGTATATCTTTGTTTTTATGACTAAAGTTTTTGACTTCATGGTTCTAAAGGTTGGTTTACCTTTTCTTCATGAATAATTCTAACATAACTATCGAATGTCTGACATATAGTGCTAGTAAATGTATCTTCCAGAGATCATTGCCAATGCTTCAAGAGACTCATTGCTTAGTCCCCTTAAGAAAATACTTTTGAGGGACTTGTTGCTCAGCTTCTCATGGGAATATCTCTATAGGTTGAAACTTAATCTATCCCAATATTCCTCTAGGGATTCATCATCTTTTTGTGTCATATTTAGGACCTCCTCTTTAGAATACCAAGCCCTACCGAAGTCTTGGTACTGCTCTAGGAAGAGCTTTTTCATCTCCTCCTAGGAGGTGATCTACTTGTTCCTTAGGTCGATGAACCAGCACAAGGCTGAATCATCCAACATTGATGGAAATAACTTCAAATTATGGGCATCTTATTTGAAATCCACATGCCTATAGCAAACATTAAACTTGAATAAAAATATATTAGGGTCTTCTGTTTAGCATCCTTTAAAGGTAGGAATATGGGTAGGGATATATTTTTCATTTTTGTGTCTCACTTGGCCTCTTCTATAGGAAATATAAATCTGGTTGATGTCTCTTGTAAATTAGCCATTCTTTTAGGAAATATGGTATATATTGTCCTTGAAGTAATTTCTAAGACCTTATAGTTATTCTGAGTTTTTTTCACAAGATTCTTCAGGTCAGCTGGAGAAATGGTTCTATCTTCAACAGATTCCCACTATTGGTCATACAACATATCCTATTTTTATTGTGTTATTTTAAATAAAGGATTATGTATTATATACTCTTCTCTCAAGTCTAGATACTTAGGTATTGAAGAGCTTTGCATAAAAATTAGGTATTCAAACTAGTGCACAACTAGGGATGACCGTGGGGATACTACCTCTAGTTTAGAATTTCTAGCTAGATTAGACTCAGTCTATGGGTATTTTACCTTTAGAAAATGACCATTTTGTCCTATTTTTCTTCGTGAACTCATGCAATATCATATGGAAAAGGTTCTACATATTGGATCATATTTTTTGCAGAACTAGGTATTGTAATTATATCTACTATTGGCACATCCCTAGAAACGACACCAAAATGTTGGGTCAAAAACATTGGTTAATTTCTATGTTTATGTCACAACCATTTCACTTAATTATCAACCTAGGGATTTTGTAAGCTTATGATGTACTAGATAGAGATTTGACTATAATTCCTTTGAGGTGAGTCCACTTAAATTCTATAGTTTGGGGGTGTTGTTCATATATCATTCATTCAATCTAAACCTCTTTAATTCTCAGAAAGTAAATGACCAAAAATGAAATCACACCATGCTTGCAAAAAATAACTAAAGTAGTAAACAATTCAATTTGCAAGAAATAACCAAATACAGGAAAATAGAAATAAACTAAAATGAAATTGTAGGAAAAATAAAAGAGAGGGGAGGAATACTGGATAGGAGTGGGCCCAGGCTCCAAAAAATTCCATCCAGTTAACTATGTACGTAGAATGCTAAGTAAGAGAAATTTGAATGAATTCATTGCATAAAATGAATTACAATATAGTATGATTCTTCTACTAATTTCTCTCCTTCTACTTAGAGAAGTCATATGAATTTATATAATCACACAGACCTCTCTGTTACAATGTTTTTATAGCAATAGATATGATTACAATGACTGCACATCAAATTAAGGTAATTCAGGCATGTTCGGAGCAACTCTTACACTGTGTATTTTGTTCATGGTTTACCAGCTTATAATTCCTCTTTCATATTTGTCGTAAATGGTTGATTCTCTATTGCATATCATTTTTGTTATTCACATTCTTAATACTAGAAATTGTTACTCTATTTCATGTGGAAATAGAGTAACTGATATGTTTTGTTATTAATGGGAGTTAGGCGTCTATTGTTCTGGAGTTAGGATCTTCATTTTGCTTACATGGATTCAACTACCTCTGACCACATCAACAGTAGTAAGAAACTTTATTCATTGTAATACAAGAGTAAGGCACCTTCCGTCAGGAGACGAGAGTAAGGCACCTTTCGTTCAAAATATGGGAGTAATGCACCTTCCCGTCGGAAGACAGGAGTAAGGTGTCTTTCCATTGGAAGACATGGTTAAGGCACCTCCCCATCAAAATATGAGAGTAAGGTGCCTTCCCACCAGAATGCGGGAGTAAGTCGTATTTCCCTTAAGATCGTTCTCCTTCCTCAACTTCTTCGAAAATAGAGCATGCCAGGTCTAGAAGGGACCTCAACGTAATTTATGCATAAAACTATGGAAATAGTTAAATCTATACATAAAATATACATTTTACACAAGTTAGGTAATATACACAATTTACCATTAAATACATATAAACATTCATAAGAAGTATAAATATGATATAACAATGTTGTGCAAAAAATTAGACACATGCAAAAATATGAGCAAGTCTAGTGCTCATCAGACTTGTGTGAGGTAAATCTTGTGAGGTGTACTTCTTGATAAACTTATGGGATTTGTTAAAACATTTATTTAATATAAGTTTGGTTAGGGGTTTATGAATCCCTCTCCTTAGTTCAAAAACAAATTATTTCTCTTTCTGTGTATTTTCTTGTTTCTTGTTTTTAGGGTTATTATTTTTGGTATCAAAGCTCTAGGTACAATGATATAGATCTTCTTATGTGCTAAAAGATATTTGGATGACTCTAATTAAGTATTTATTAAGTTTAAGCTAAAGCTGGGATGACCTAGAATCTCTACTTACTAGAATCTAATGGAAATTGATCCCAAGAGTGGATGAATGTTATGATACCTCAATATGGGCTTTGTTATTAATGATACATCATAATATTGAAATGTTATCTTATTTATATTATTGATGTTTTGGAAAGAAGAAATATGTATTGTGGCTTAAATTAGTGGTAAATTTTAAGATAAAATTGTAACCTAATCCTTTTCTTGGTTGGAATTAGGTCAAGATGCCATGTAAAGCCGGAAGAGAGAGGCCTACACCTAGGAAAACTTGACAAAGTAATGACAAAGAAGAGATCCAAAATAAGGATCCAAAAACTTCCAATAGGGGAATGGAAGATCTCACTGCTATAGTTGCTACCATGCAAGGACAGATAAAGCAACAAGAGTAACTAATAAACTAGTAAATATAACAACTAAATCAGTATAAGTAGATGAAAGAATACTTTTTGGCAAGTCTACCAAAAGAGAGCCAACAACCTCAAAGAGGTAGGATAAGTGATAAATTCCTAAAGTGGAAAATATAATGTAAGGATCAGGTAAGCCAACAAAAATGAGTTATTAATATTGTCCTAATGAAATGTAAATCGATGGAAATCACCTCAACTTACCTTCATGAAAAATCAAAGATAACCAAGGACACCTCGAGTGGGGCAAATTATGATACAAACTCAAAAATCCCACAAGGTCCCTTTTAGAGGATTTTATGTATGTGGGATATCACATTATGCAGTTAACTACCTAGGTGGAGAGGCACTAAGCCTTTGGTCAAAGGAATAAGTCTTGGGGCACACATGCTAGGTGGGACCCAATCTTGGAATAGGACACCCCTACCACAAATTTGGGAATGTAATTTTTTCTCCCTCTCATTGAGCAACTTAAAAAGGGGAAACTTTTAGTAAGGATTGTTTCCTTGTTTATATATATATATATATATATAATAAGTTAGAAAAGGATATGCCAAAAAGGCCAAGATATTTGGCTCATGGATGGAAGGTCGAGTATGGTTCTAGATAAACCTACTCCATAAAATAGTGTTTTCATATGATAAAAATTGCTTTAGCTAGTGGAAACATGTAAGGTTTCCTATATGTAGCTCCACATCATGCCTTCAATGTAATCCTAGGGATGGATTGGTTACAAGCCCATAAAACTGTAATCAATTTCCAAGATAGATGGATCGAATACTCTGAGCGAGGTAAGAAAAGACTATGAAATCATAGCGATTAGGGGGTATTTAAATCCCATATGTTGTCATATATATAATTAAAGAAAGTCCTCATAAAAGGAGGGATATTCTATGTAATTAAGATTGAATTTGGATAAGACCAAAATAAAGAGGTGTTGGAGATACACCCAATTTTGTAGAATTTTAAGGATGTATTTCCTGAGGATTTACCTTGACTCTCACCTATGCAAGAATTTGATTTCACTATTGATATTGTGCCAGGAGCGGAACCAATTCATATATCTTTGTATAGGATTACACCTATCGAGATGCAAGAGTTGAAAGTACAACTACAAGGGCTATTAAAAAAAGGGTTGATAAAACCAAGTGTGTCACCTTGGGGTGCACTAGTTTTATTTGTGAAAAATAAGGATGACTCTTTAATATTGTGTATTGACTATAGGATGATAAATAAAGCTACAATCAAGAACCGATATACCCTACCTAGGATCAAATATTTGTTTGATTAATTGATAGATGCCATAGTGTTTACTAAGATTGATCTGAGATTAGGATATCACTAGTTAAGAATACGTGAGGAGAATACTCACAAGACAAAATTCAAGACTAGGTATGGGCATTATGAGTTTACAATCCTACCCTTTGGACTAACTAACGCTTCGACTACCTTCATGAATTTAATGAATAGTGTGTTTAGAAGATATTTTGACCAGTTTGTCCTTGTATTTCTTGATGATATCCTAATATAATCTCAAAACAAGGAATAACATGATAAACATCTCAAGATCGTGTTAGAGTTACTAAGGTAAAATCAACTCTATGGAAATCTGGCGAAAAGCAATTTCTATGTTTCAGAGGTACAATATTTAGGACATATCATATCAACAAAGGGATTGTGGATCCAAAAAATATCAAAGCCATATTATACTGACCACCCTCTACTAATATTACTAAAGTAAGAAGCTTTATGGGATTAACGAGCTATTATAGATGTTATATAAAATATTCATCAAATATTGCTACGATAATTACTAACCTTCAAAATAAGGGGAAGGAATTTAAATGGATAGAAAAGTGTGAAACTACCTTTGCATTGCTGAAGAAAAGGCTCACTATTGTACCAATATTGAAGATTCCAGACCCTCAAGGAAATTTTTCTATATGCATTGATGCATCGCTAGAAGGGTTAGGAGTACTCATGCAAGAAGAGTCAGTAGTAGCTTATACTTTGAGAAAGCTTAAAAAGTATGAAGTCAATTATTCTACTCATGATTTAGAGCTAACTACTGTAGTGCACACCCTAAATTTCTAGTACAATTATCTAGTGGGGAGACCTTTTGAATTAAAATCTGACCATCAAAGTCTAAGGTACATATTTAACCAACCGATATTCAATGCAAGACAGAGAAGGTGGATCAAGTCTCTTGTTGAGTATGAATTTAAAATTGAATACATAAATAGAAAATAGAATAAGGTTGTTTATACCTTGAACAGAAGGGGATACATAACAACCATAACCAAGATTTACATAAATCTCATGGATCAAGTGAGATAGGAGTAATATTAAGATGAATATTGCCAGAAAATTTAAGCTAGAATAGACAGAGACCCTGAGGGCAACAAGGAGTTTGGAATGATAGATAACATTTTTTGCTACAAAGGTAGAATCATCGTACCAAAATCAAGTGATTTAAGGATGTAAATAATGCAAGAAGCCCATAGATATATTTTTATGCTCACCTCAGAGGGGATAAAATGAGGGAAAACATGAGAAGAACCTTATTCTGGGTAGGAATGAAGAAGGATATCACAAATTTTGTCACTTTATGCCTTGAATGTCAAAAGGTTAAGGTAGAACATAAGCATCCTCCAAGAAAATTGTATCCGCATAGTATACCTACATAGAAATAGCAGGTCATATATATGGTTTCTATTATAGTTTTACGTAAGAATAGGTGCCAACATGATGCAATGATAGTAGTAGTTGAAAATTTGACTAATGTTTCACATTTTATACCTAGGATCACCAAGGATGATGCTCAGGTAGTGGCTAATAGATTTTCCAAGGAAGTGTTTTGATTGTATGGATTTCCTAATGTAATAATATCAGATATAGATTCCAAGTTCACTTTTTAATTTTGGAAATCCCTTCACCATGAAATAGGTACGAAGTTGAACATGATTTTGGCATACCACCCTAAGATAGATGGTTAAAAAGATTGGGTAAACCAAGTACTACAATATATTCTCCACATGGACTACATGGATCACAAGTCTCGCTAGGAAGACTATCTAACTTTGGTAGAGTTCTCCTATAATAATGGGCATCACTCATCTCTGGGAATGGTGCCTTGGATCCATGGTTTGTAGGACCCTTTGAGATCACTAAAAATATCAGTATGGCTGGATATCAACTTACTTTACCCCCTAATTTGTCAAAAATCCATGATACCTTCCACATATCTTTGCTTAGGAAATATATTGCTGATCCTGAAAATGGGTGGTATGTTTCTAATTTACATATAGAAAATCTAGAGGCAAATAAAGTAATGCCAGTAAATATTCTCAAGTTTTGTTCTAAAACTATGTAGAATTAGTCTCTTGATCAATGTAAGATCCAGTGGGACTATTTCTCTTAAAGGAATTCCACTTGGGAGAAAGTGACAGATATGCAAAAATATTTTCCTTTCTTGTTTGAAAATTTTTAAATGTAATAATTTTCTTTTGTTCATTTTATGGTTGTGTAAACTAGAAACACTCAGGACAATATTTAGTCCTAGCGTATGAGGATGTCATAACCCTCCTTGATAGACTTTGTGACATGGAAAACAATGTATTAATTTATGGTGATTTAATACTCTATTTTGTGCTATTAAGCAGTTATGCGATGTTAGTTGATATTGAAGAGCATGATACTGCTAACAAATTACCAATGTGTAGGATCAGGTACACTCATAGGTGGAATAAGTTGAGTCATACATCAAATTCGAGGGTACTTGAGGTTGGGGAAGTGATGATAAAGCAACTCAAGATAAGATGGATAGATACCTTCATATAGGCATGCATTATCGGTTAGGTATAATCATCAATAGCTAGCCACCTTAAGCCCTATATTGATAGCCTAGTAGCTATCATAAATTCTAGAGGCTATGATAGGTGACTAGGTTGATGGAAGATTCCCTTATTTATCTGTTGTACACGTTTGATTGCATTTTACTTCAGTACTATTTGCCTCAATGATTTGGGAAGTATATATGGAGTGGTGGTCTTCATAACTCCTTGTGTATTTGGGCAAATAGAATGATTAAGTAAATGCTTTATTTTAAATGATAGTAGGTTTCATTTAAAATTCATAAATTTTTTATTTTAAATGATAGTAGGGTTCATTTAAAATTTACAAATCCTTTATTTTAAAATGATAATAGAGCTTCATTTCATAAATAATAAAATAGTTATTTAGAAAAAATGATAATAGGGTTTCATTTTATAAATAGCAAAAGAATTATTTAAAATAATTGAGTCTCATTCTCTAAATAATAGAAGTGTTCTATTATTATAATAGAGTATTATATAAGTAATAAGAATTTTATTTCATATGACAAAATAAGTTCATTAAAATAAATGTTTCTTTATTTTTTGAAATATAAATAATGACAAGAGTAACTCCCTATGAGTAAGCACATTGGACTGCATTCATTATAGTAGAGACTATGTGAATAAAAAATATGGATCCAACTACTTGAATCATTTTAAAATTATATTATAAACATTATAGTAATTGTAAATTTGGATTTTGAAAGCAATCCTCCAAAATATTTGATCAAAATCCATGTGAAACCTCGTGGATGTTGGAGTAAGAGCTTATTAATTATGAAGCTTCCCCTGGGAAGGTAGGAACATCAAGGAAGATGAATCCAGGTAGGAACAGCCAAGAAGATGAATGAAAAGATCATATAGGAATGGAATAATTTATGAGGTTTGTCAAAGAGGAGGACCACAAGGAAAGAGAAAATATAGACATGTTGGGTATACTAAGAGAGGACAAAAAATATCATTGAAATCTGGAGAAGGAGTGCTACAAAGGTGAGAAATAAATAAAGTTCAGGAGTGCTACAAAGGTGAGAAGGAAATAAAGTTTGAGGAGTGTTGTGAAGGAGACTAGCAACATGATATCATCACTAAGCGAACAAATATTTAGGTTGGATTTGGAAATTGATAGTTTCTCCTACTTCGCATGTTCAACCTGCGGTTGTGTTGGCTGGGTTGGTCTTGTTATGACTATGTGGCTCTGTCTATCTTGTGATGTCATGTCATCAAAACTAAATTATCCATTATGACACTTGAGTAATCTCCTAAGCTCCCTAGATGTTACGCTGTTTCCAAAGAAGGTTTACATCCAACAACCTTCTCCATAGCCGGTTGTTGTTAATATCGTACATTTGGATGTCAACCAACTTCATTCTAAGGTGTTTATCAGTGTGAGGGGACCACCATGCTAAGGCTTCTTCTTGGCTTGATAGGTTATCCCTAAGTAAAAACCCTACGCTCATTGTGTATATGTGATGTGTTGGTCAACTATATCTTATGTTGTGCTTATGTGGTGTAAGCATGTGTTCGAATCAGTGAAATCTACTTGTGTTGCCTTTCCTGCACTGAGGTCCACTATTGAAAGTGTGATCCTATGTAAGGTCACTGTGAAACCACAAAATCGAACCCTTCGGTGTTGACTTTATTATTGTGAAGTAGGAATTTGAGCTCCTTGAAGTGTTTGGGTGTTGGTCATCCTTGCCCTGCATAACTGTTAACCTAACATCTTCCCTTCCTAATTTGAGAAAGGAAATAATCATACTTTGGTGAACAACAGTTTGGCTTGGCTACTTTGGTTTGTGAAAAACATCATTTAATTATTAAATGTAAATATTTCAGATTCCAATAAATTACATAAAGAGTTCTTTAATTATTAAATGAACCGATTTTAGAATTTAAATATATTATGTGAAAAGAAACTATAGTTTAATTTATTAAATAAAATGGTCTTTAATTATATTATGTGAAAAGGAACTATGGTTTGAATCATAAAAGAAATGATTTATGAATTATTTTATTAAGTAGAGTTAGTGAACTTTATTTATAAAAGAAATTATTTGTGGATTATTTTATTAAGTAGAGTGAGTGAACTTTAATTATAAAAGAAATGATTTATGGATTATTTTATTAAGTAGAGTTAGTGAACTTTATTTATAAAATAAATGATTTATGGATTATTTTATTATGTAGAGTTAGTGAACTTTATTTATAAAAAAAGTGATTTATGGATTATTTTATTAAGTAGAGTTAGTAAACTTTATTAATAAAAGAAATGATTTATGGATGATTTTATTAAGTAGAGTTAGTGAACTTTATTTATGAAAGAAATTATTTATGAATTATTTTCTTAAGAAGAGTTAGTGAAATTTAATTATGAAAGGAAATTATTTATTAAT
The DNA here is from genome assembly GCA_028583015.1 of Wollemia nobilis. Lineage (NCBI taxonomy): Eukaryota > Viridiplantae > Streptophyta > Pinopsida > Araucariales > Araucariaceae > Wollemia > Wollemia nobilis. Next base: position 17,927,911 of record JAQPPZ010003374.1, read on the forward strand.
GGACTAGGGCAAGTGCCTTTGATTCATTAATTGAATGGTATAGTTTATTTTGTGAATTAAGGGTATGGGTCCCTAATTTATGAAATGAAAGGAAAAGGTTTATTTATGGATTCAAGTAGTTGTCTTTGATTCAATAAATAAATATGAAATTAGATTGTTTGTGAATTAAGGGTATGAGACTTTAATTTATTGAACAAAGGAGAAATGGTTATTTCTTGATTGAAGGAACCTAGATTATTTGGTAATTATGGGTATGGGACTTTAATTGTTGAATAAGGGTTGAGTAATTTAATTCCAAGTAAAACCTATAATCTAGATGCTTTTTTCAAACACTCTCATAGGATGATGAGAGGGGAAATAAAAAGAGTAGTTTCTATGATATCAACTGTGCTTTTAGATGGTTAAAGGATTGAATAAATTGTGTAGTTGCAATTTACAAAAGTAAAGAAAGTGAATGCATTTAGAGTCATGACTATATTGAAATATGAGTACCCTGATCCCGTCCTATCCTCAAATGATCCTATCCTCAAATGATCGGTGGAGGAGTGGGAGGACCAAAGTTACAAATGGACCAATGCACAAGTTTGCTCTCTACTTACATCTTATTTACTTATGCACAAATAGACTAGATTTATGGGGAGATTTCCCTGATGAAATTGATGTAATGTATTTTTTAAGGGTATGGAAGTTTTACCATACATGCTTATGTAATAAATGATCAATGTGGTAGATGCACCTTTATATTCTATTTGATTCCTTATGAATGTATCTAAATATTTTCTAGTTCATGTCTATTCTTTAAATATTGTTCTATATTTCTAGTTATCTTTTGCATGTTTGATGAGTTATGTTTTGTTAGATTTAGTATTTAGATCTATATTTTATTTTCATGATTGACTAATATTTTATGAAATTTGGTAGTATGTTCTAGGGTGAACTTAGAGGATAACCTAAGGGCTTGATATCCCCTTAGGGTGAACATAGTGGACCTAAGGGATTATGACCCCTTAGGAAGAATGATAACTAGGTTTATGGAAGATCGTACCTGAGTTAAGATAGCTTGTCGAAAGATGAGATTTATATCTTAACTCATAGTACACATAGCTGACATGTGTATAATGGCTTACATAGTGTATGGAGATGCATGTACACCTTCTAATGATTGAAGATGATAAGTCTAGCTCATTGAGAATCGATGATATAGATGGAATTATGTGCATAACATGAGATATGCCTACACAGAATGGACTTGCGTGAGGAAAATTTTGTGAGGTATAATTCTTGATAAACTTAAGGTATTTGTTAGAAAATTAAGTTTATCTAAGTTTGGTTAGTGGTTTATGAATCCCTCTCGTTAGTTCAAAAAAATTCTTTCTCTTTGTATGTGTTTACTTGTTTCTTGTTTTTAGGGTCAATACATTGTATAATGGAGAGATAATAGTGTCATACGAAGGGAAATGTAGGCTAGGTGTCTACATCAGAAAGAGAGATAATTTTGACCATGATAAAGGCTTCAATATGAAGCAAGGAAATCATACTATAGAAGAATCTAAATAAAATAAAGAATATTCCACACTAAAACTAGGGAAAAATATATTTATAGAATCAAATGAAAAATACCATTGTTTTGTCTTATCAACCATTAGAAGAAACAAATAAGGATACAAGGGATGTAGAAGTACAATGTGCAATTTCAAATTTAGAAGGAATTAAATTGTTGGAATATATTACATCATTAGGTACATGCTAATGTACCACCTTTGGCACATATTTATATTAGGAATATTTATTATATTAGGGTTTCAATATTTCCTTTATGTAGTGTAATATAAGCACAAGTATTGTTAGAATGTGCAAAGTATTTAATGATGTAAATGTGCATCTTAGTCCATGTGCACATGAGTCCATAGAATAGGAAAGTGAAGAGTGTCAGGAAGATAGAAGTCCAAGAGTACTCCATATGAAGAGTCACTTCTCATTATATAAATAGGTATATATGTAAGTGTGATAGACACATACACGTAATGTAGAGGGGAAGTAAGGTATAAATACAATGTAGAGCATATATGAAGTATGGAGAGTTTAAGATCTCCATTCTATATCAAAATACTATTTTTGTGAGATTTTGTCAATGGAAGTTTTCTAAGTTATTGTATAAGTCGTTGATGAGTTTTTTATGCTTTAAATATTACCATTATCTTATATTTGATATAGTATGCTTATTATAGATATTGTGGTTACTTTTCATTAAGTATATAGTATCAAAATCTAATAGTGGTATCAGAGACACAAGGGATATTGATAGGAGATAGGGAGAGCCAAAAGAGATATTGAGAGGAAATAGAGATATCTCATTTTAAAAATATTTAAAATTGCTTTTTAGCTAGATTCTTTTCATAGGGTTGTTGGAAAAACTTGTGAAGACTAGGAATCAACAAAGATTTCTTTCCACTAGATTGGAGGATATATAAGGAAGGGATTAGTTGGAACAATACCATAGAATATTGAAGATTTAGGAGACCCAAGAAAGAGATCCCCATAGAATATTGAAAATTGAAGATTGAGGAGACCCAAGAAGGAGGTCCCCATAGAATATTTGACATTGGATATTGAGGATACCCAAGAAGGAGGTTCTTATAGAAAAAAGAAAAAAACTATATTACATATTGAGAAGGATGAAACTAAAGAAAGAGATCTCATTGAAGAACTTCTAGATTTGGAAGATAGTATATTGAATATTGAAGATAGAGGAGGACTAAGAAAAAATCCTATTGAATATTTGATAAGCTTTAGAATTTTAAGATCCAAGAGAAGAGGTCTCAAGAAAAATTGAAAGGAGAAAGAATAAAAATGCTATAGAAGCCCTATTGAAGAAGTTGAAGAAGTGGCCATTGGAAAAAAATCAAATAAATCTCAAGGTATAAGATTACAAAGAAGAGAAACTCCTAGAAATAAGAATTTGGGACAATTGTCACCATCTGAAAACAAGCCCAAAAGGAAGAAGGATTTGAAAATAAGTTTACCAAATTTTGGAAAGGATGTTTGAAAATATCAAGATATTTAGATTATTGAGGAAGAGGCCAGCAAATAGGTAAAATTTGAAGTTAGAATTTGATAATAATATTGAAGGAGAAAGAATATAGAAGAGGCCACCATATTTGAAAGTTTTTAAGACAACCATTAAGGATTTTAAGGCTGATTTATGGATAAGAAGATTGGTGATTTTTGCAAAAAACGTTGAAGACTCACTGAACAACAAATTTAAGGTGACATAGATCTACAAATTGAATAATAATTGGGAAGATTTCTAAGTGCCCTTGAACAGCTAATTGAAGGAAGGATTGACAAAAAAAGAAGGCAATAATATGGAGGAATTGAATGTTGTTTCTATACAAAAATATAAATAATAAGAAATCAGATTTAGATAGCAGCGAATTGAAGGCTTTAGCACTATAAAATTGATCAAAATTAGAAGGAGAAAATAGGGCTATTATTTGGAGAAGTTCAGGGCATATTTGAGAGAGATTTGAATAGCAAACCATAGGAATATTTGATAGCATTTAAAGGAGGATAATTTCTGAAAATTATAAATACATTTGGACAGTAATAAGGCATAATTTGTAGCTTCAAATTTCAAAGGTTGAGAGAATACATTTAGAGGATAATTGAAGTTGCAACAATAAGTTTTTTAGACAACAAGTTAAAGGCTAAGAGGCAAAAAAATTAGGCAAAAATTATAGCTGCAAAATTAATGATTTTAGGGCAGCAAAGCAAAAGGAATTGAAGCTGCAAATTTTACAAATTCAGGATAGCAAAAAGGTGAATCAAATCACCAAGAAGAGGAGGTCAAAAGGTATGCAATATTGGTGCTATAAAATTTCATTATTTGAAAATTCACATTAGCTTATTATAAAGTTTTTAAAAGAACCACATCTAAGTTTTTTAAAGTAGCAAAAATAAGGCTTCAAAGTTTAAGAATATTTCATCATTGCTATCTTAGAACCTGCACATTACAATAGAAAAATATAAGAGTTAAAAGTTATCTTGAAATGGAGTAATAAGGACAAAGGAAGATCATTTATATAAGTGCAAAATATATTGAATGAAAGAAGGCCAAATAAGTGCTTGAAAATAGCAGTCTTAAGGTGTCTAAAGACACCAAATAATTCATGATATATGAAGAATATAGTGGTAAGAAGCAACCACTAAATAAGTGGTAAAACCACCATATTGAAGGAGAACAATTTTTACCATTCAACCAAATGAGAAGAATTCAAAATTACAATTAATTTTTGGTGAAAAATAACCACCAATGGAGTGGTAAAACCACCAAGCAGAAGTGGAGCCATCATATTGGGAAGGGTAACCATCAAGTTAAGAAGTGAAATCACCTTACAAGCCAAGAAGGAGGAGTGTCATTTCAATAAACCACTAGAGGAGCCACCCAAAGATCCATATTGAGCCATTGAATCATTTTTTACATATACAATAGAGTGTGAAAGCAAAGAGGCTTTGAGAGGAATTCAAAAGGATGTGGAGAAGATAACAAAGTCAATTGGAATCACAACAGCCAAAGGAGAAGCAAACATTGGCTTACATAACCTCCAACATACTAAATAGAACATGGTGGTTGTTGCATGGTGAGGTAGAAAAAAATCTCAACTACTCAAGAATTATATTGAAAGAATTTGTATGAGGTTGAATGCAATATTAAGTGTTACAAAAGAAAAAGCTTTACAAAGGAGTAGAATAGCCATTGAAAAAGCCATTGAAAAAATTATTTCCACTTGGCACATTGAAGGAGAAATGTGAAGGATTATTGGTAGGTGAAATAATGCTTTATGAACATCATTAAATATATTGGAGGAGGTTAAGTTACATAGGATAGAGTGAAAGGAAGAACGTAGCCTAAAAATATTGAATCCTGAGCTTGTAGTTGAAGATTGCCTGAAGGAGAAAACTATTTTGAGCGTGAGAAGATCATAATTGAAGGTGAAGTTATTGCTAATTCTGAAGAACATATTCATATCCCATTCACCAAAGAGTCCAACATGTTTTAGGAATGTAAGAAAGGTAATGGAATTGCTGAATTTGGAGAAGATCATTCACCAAGGAGACCAACATGCTCGAGGAGCGCACACGTGGAGAGGATTGAGAGCTTTAAAGCCCTTATGTGGAGGATATCAAGAGCCTCAAAACTATTTGCAAGAGGAAGTGAAAGATAATTGAGAACAAAGGAGCTGAGAACAAAGATTTCATAGACAATGAAACCTACACTATAGCATGTCTATGTAGAGGAATTAATTGTTTTTGATAGAGAAGCCTGCAAGCAACCAGAGGAGGTTCAAAGCTTTGAAAAATGATATTAGTGCACATCATTCATAAGGAGGTACATAAAATCTGATCTAATTCAATTGTTAAAAAAGTTAAGGAGCCACAAGGGATATTACTTCTAACTATTTTAAGATTGAGATTAATTAATCTAGTACATTTTAGATTAATCAAATTAATGGAGAGATAAGGCAACAAATTGAATATTTAGAACCTTAGAAACTATATTGACCAATTTTGAAGTATTTTGACATATTTTAGAAATACAATTTAAAGTTTTTATAATTATCTCATTCTATTTGAAATTCAAGCCACATTGAAATATTTGCAAATAGTTTAACATGGAGGAATAAGGATTTCTACATAAACTAGGAATATTAAAATTTGCAAATATCTTTGTTTTCTAAATTTCTTATTTAGTAGTTATAAGTACTTTAACATCAAATTATATTTTTGAAATTTAGAAATTGTAGACACCAAAATCTAGCTACTTGTCACCCATCCAGGTTTTCCTGCCATTTCCACCCATTATTTACATATATTTATATATAATTGTTTAATATATATTTAAATATTAATATTTTATATTATATTTTTATATATTTAATAAATATGTATATATGTGTAAATAAATCCTAGCCATCCATATTATTTTAATCCTAGCCAGCCTTAATCTCCACCCTCCATTATATTTTAATATTGACCACATGATTAGTGTTGTTGAAACCCTAACATACCTAAGGGAATATTATAAATAGGAGTCATTTTTATGACTCAACCCTTAATTTTTTCTCCTAAGAAATTTGAGTCCTTGAATCCCTTGAGTTCCTAGAGCCTTGATGCCCTAAGTCCTTAAGTCCTCCATCACCATCTATTTTATCCTCTATTGCCCTTGATTCTACATACATCCATCACTACATCCATTGTCGCATCCCTTTCTTTGGAGCTATAGAATCTATTGCAGCCCCGAGCGCCTCCCCGCTACTCCCAAGTGCCCCTCTACTACTCTCAAATGCTTTCCTACTATCCCTAAGCATCATTGGGCACTTCCCACAAGTCCTGAGTGCCTGTGGACATCTCAAAACCTAGCCCTAAATATCAGTGAACCCTCAAGTGTTGCTAGGGCATATGCACACCATTTTACTACAATAGTGACAACAATAGATTAGAATACGAGTTCACAAGGTAAATCATTCTTTATTTTGTTAATTTCAATATTTCCTTATTTGTTTGTAGAATTATTACTTAGTAGTTAGGGTTTTATTAATTTTTTAGGGTCTCACATAGTGGAGACCTCTAAATTATTACTAAATCTCTTCTTTCATCTTCTATGTGCAGATCTAGAGATTTACAGTTATTGTGTAGTTTCTTAAGTTGGAGTGGTCCGACCAACAGATATCTGAAGCCCAATCACCTTTGTTGGGAGCAAGAATGAGCTTTACAAACACCATAAGCATTGTTAGCTAGGGTTTTGAAGAACCCTAGAATTATTGTATTCATTGTATTAGAATAAATAGTGTAAAACCCCTATTTGGGGTTACATTTGATTGTACTCAGATCCACCAGCATTAATAATATCAAATATACACCATTGTGCAATTTCTTGTGCCATTTGTTTATTCATTTTAGTTATATTTATTTGGTGTTTCATTTTTGTCTTCACAAATTCCAATCACGATGGGACCCCCTAAGTATTTTTTACTTTGATTTATCTTGTGATCTAACTTGTTGTTTTTTGTCTTATCTTGTAAGTTTTTAGAAGGACAAATAGCGTAATTTTCATAGAATTTGAGTTTTTGGAGCGATGTAGAAGTTGCAGAAAGTGGTTGGATGCCCTTCGATGCTCGTGGGATATTAAGGAAACATCCAGGAACATTTCAAAAGCATATAAAGGTGTTTACAGAGTGAGGTAAGAAGATATGTAGGTTGCTTTGTAAATATGCTATCAAAACCCTAACATCTATATATGTATTTTTGTTTTGCATTTTATGTTTTCTATTTTCTTTCAGATATTGGATTTAAAAGAATATAATAATATATAAATTAGAAATAAATCATATTAGTATGCATTTAGGCATTATATTAGCTTTTGCATCCATATGTAGTTGCACAATACACATTTTTGCTTAAATATTTCTTAATTTTCTGGTGTGCTACATTATTATTTGCATTTGAACTATCAAGCACATACATTAGTTTACATTATAGGGTTAGATATTTCTACTTTTGTAGGTCTAATTAGGAACAATTTCAATATACCAAAAGTATCCCCACATTGGGTGATTCCAGGCGGAGGAGTAGACGAACCCTTGGTTATTTAGAGAGGGTTTAAATTCATGTACTTTACATCCTTTGGATAAATTGATATTTTTGATGGATTCTAATTTAGACTGTAAAAAGTAGTCATTTTTCTAACATTGTATGTACACAATAGAGATTTGGAAACCTTTAAAAAGAATCACACACGACACGTTGCACTTTAAATAGTAGTGGTTGGATTTCATCACCAATCATTGCTTGAGATCTGGTGATGGTGGCTTTCATATCCATCCACCAATATATGTCCCTAGACACCATAGGTCACACCTAAGCAAACTTTATGGATTTAATCACCAATAAGAATCTCATTGCCCCATCCTAGCCTTAGTATTCACCCATTTTTCATTTTGCATTTTAATCAAGATTAGCACATTCAAACACATAAAAATCACATAAAAGAAAAAGAAAAAACATTAAGAGATAATTAATGAATGAGGTAAGACACAATTAAACATAGCATTGATTATCTTCATTTTATTTATATAGGTCTACATTTTTGCATAATTTTATTTACAACACATTTTGCATTTGGTTTAGTAGTGTATGGTATTAACAAGAAATAAAAAAAAACTTTAAACCAAAACAACATATCCATGGACTATTCATCTTCATTTCCTACAACTTATGTGGTAAATCCCATTAGTGTGGTTCAAACAGATTGTACAAATTTGTTTGTGGGTCCATCATACACTATGCAGACTACTAATGTCTCATATAGATACACCTCCACATATCTTCCACAAACCAAACCATCTTCACCCACAATTGACCACACCATTACCCATATAGACATTTCCAACGTAGAGGCTTTCTACAAATCAGCTAATTATGTCTTGGATCCCATACATAATATCCCAAATCAAGATCCTTCTTTACATTAGGAACTTATTCCTTCCCAGCCATCCAGCTTCACCTAGTTGTACACCAACCCTCTTTTTGAGTCATCAGTTCCACCTTCATCCCATTTTCCATTCCCCAACCATCATGTGCTCCTACAACTTCATATACATCCACCTATACCAACCCTTTGTATGAAGCACAAGTCAATGATGCTTCACAAGTGCCCATTTCATTCAATTAAGTTGCAATTTCTATTGCCACTTTTACCCCATCTACATCATCCATTCCATATTCATTCATGCCTTCCAATGAGGATAGAGAAATTCATAAAGCATGGGAATATTTGAACAAATTGCTTAAGAAGCGATAAAACACTCAATGGCAAGTTCAAGTGAACCCTATGCCTCAAAAAATTTCCACTAAACCCATACTAATTACCCAAATTCCATCATGGGTACCACAATATTCTGTGGTCTCTATCCCAATCCCTCCATATACCCATTCCATTCCCATAGGCCAACCCAGTCATACCCATTCCATTCCCATAGGCCAACCCAACATAGTCCTCATGCATTATCCCATTTCAACAATCACCATCATTCCTCAATCAGTATTACCAATATTAGTTCTAATCCACCCCACCCATCCATCATCAAATTGTCACTCCACAACATATTTCATCTCCTTGATAGAATCATCAAGTGATTCAGGGCTTACACATTCCTGGATAAGACCCTAGAATCAATACCATGCAACAATAGATTTATAATTTGATACAACATACTCTTGGTTATAATCACCAGAAGCCAACCCTACGTCAATTAATCAATCAACCAATCCACCCTTTAGTACCATCACTGCCATATTTGGAAGACTTTATGGTACCAAGGTTTGACAAATTTAAAGGTACTGAGGAGCCTAAAGAGCATGTGAGTACATTCATACACTCATGCTTTAGAATTCAAAATGGTAATGCTCTCATGCTCCGCATATTTCCTCAAAAATTGGGGGGAGACACCATAGATTTTTATAACCAATTACCCAATCATAGTATTTATACTTTCAAATAATTGGTTGACCAATTATTTGAATGATTTACCCTCATTATAAGAAAGAAAATCTCATTGTTCGATATCTATGGTTTAAGAAAACATGACAATGATTCTATTTATGATTTTGGAAACCGTTGGAGGGCCATCATAACCAAAATGCCATTCACCCTATCAATGGAAGAGCTTATAAAGCTATTCACTAAGAGTTTCCTAAAACCCATTTCTTGGATGCTTCAATTACAAACCTATCACTCATTTTAGGAAGATATTTCCCAAGCTAGTGTTATTGAAGAGATAAAAAATCAAGATGGCATACTTAAGCCAAGAAATGAAGAATGGAAAAATAAGGGCTAGTATAAAAGCAATTATTTTGGCCAAAATAAATCAACACAAGCCAATCCAACTAATCAAACCAATCAAGTCAACCAAGTGGTAATGATCTAGCCCGTAATGGCTAAACAACAACCCTTGCAACAACCACTGCAAAAAATTGTCTATCATGCGATGCCCTCATTAGCTCAAGCCACTCAAATCATAGTTGCAACTGTAGATAATAAACCCCATTGATAATATGTTCGATAGAACAATTAATACACCCCCTTATTTGAATTATATGCTTCCATATTTTGAAGGTTGCATGACACAAATAAACTTGCCTTACCTAAAATCAAAGTAGATGATCCCACTAAACGTAGTAAACACTACCAGGAAAATTTGTTTTGTCATTAGCATAGGCAAAATGGGCATGATATCAACAATTTTCATGTATTTAAATACATATTACAAGACCTTATTGACTTGGGGGCCATCAAGCTTGACAACCCCCTAGCTGAAAAAAACCAAAATATTGGTATTTTCAAACACCACTTCCTCATCATGAGGAGGTGTAGCCAAAAATAGGAGGGACTAACACCAAAAATCCCCCTAATCAAGTTAACCATATCCAACAATACCAAGGTTTTATAAGTGTCATTCATGTAGTGACCCAAGGTCAACAATAATGAAATGCATGACAAAAACCTATCCAATCACCCATTTCACCTCAGGAAAGTATGTCAATATTCCACATCACCACCTATCTAGATTTCACCAAATCCTTCTCCACCAATTCACATTTCCAACCATTCCAATCCATAAAGCCATCCCATCAATCATCATCCAAGACCCGTCATCCCATTGAGTAGCCAGTTAACCATAAGCCTTAAGATGGCTTCAGCCAAATTTTCAATATATGAGCTAATCCAACAATCTCCCCCACATCATGAGGAATTAATGGAAATTCTAAAATCCATCAAAATCCAATATAAATATTCCAATGCCTTTAACAAATTTGTAGGGATCATTCAAACATGCATGGAACCATCCATCACATTTTATAATTTTGAGATTAAATCAATCTCATCGAAATCAATAGATCCTCCATTGCATATCATGGCTCTAATTGACAATAAGTCATTCAAAAGAGTCCTAATTGACACCGGCTCCTCCATAAATATCATTACCACATCTACCATCCATCATGTTAATCTTCCTCCATATCACATCACCAAATCCACCTTTACCCTAAAAGCATTTAATGATGCCCTTTTGTCCACAGTTGGCACTATCATTTTATCCATCGAAGTGGGGGTTAAAATGCTGCATACTATGTTCCAAATATTAGAAGGATCCTTGGTGTACAATTTACTCCTTGGAAGATCTTGGATGAGGGAAATGAGATGTGTCCCTTCCATATTAATTCAATGTCCGAAATACATACATGAAGGGCAAGTACATTGCATACCAGTGGATGTTTAACCAATTAAGTATTGCAACTTCATATCGAATCCTTATGAATCCATGCTTCCTTCTATCCATATTTTCCTCACATCACCAACAATTTCATCAACCATTCCATCCAATTATTTATCATCAAAGGCTCCTATTCTTGAGGAGCTTGCAATCACCATTTCCAACCAAGATTCCACTTCTATACCTTCATCATCATCATCATCATTGAAGACATGCACATGTGGTCAAATTCAATCCACCTTAGCCACATTATCAACATCATCACTTTCCACAAAATTTTCTTCCACATCATCATCCATACAACAGCCTTCCCATTACAATTCGTCTTCATCAGCCAACGTTTTACAAGTTGAATTGACAAATTGTGAAATATCCCCAATTCCTCCATTCCATGAGTCATTGCCCAACCATAAGCCACCCATATCCACATCCACATCATCCAAAGTTGATATCAACCTCACTAATCCTGGTATTAGTGAATATGTGGTCCAATATATTACAGTAACACCTCTCACTATTCCTATTGCTAAGTATTTCGGTCATCCATGTGATCCATCCTTGTCTATAGGAGTGGTTTATAACATGGGCTCAACACTAAATAGTATAAATTTTGTGTATGGGGGATTTATTCTTTCGTCCAATCTAGCTCTCCTAGAATAACGCAAGAAACCAAAACCTACCAATATACAACACATGATGGGATTTACATCTCAATATTTTCACACAGTTTATTGGCAAGGATATGGCCTAAGATGGAATGAACAGGGAATGCATGAGATTATCAATGTTTCATATTGAGAAACACATGATCGTTCAGGTTTAGGCTATCATCCACTTTCATCCACTTATTCTATTGAACAAGCCTTTCAAATTCTTAATTTAAATTCAAGAGATTATACCCATCACCCTGATGACTCTGAAGATGAAATATATGAAGAACTTGACCTTATGTCAATTACCTCTAATGAATCTGAAGAAGAATCAGAACCCATCATTCCCCACATAGAATAGGATGAGTTTTATCTTAGAATGTTCCCCATACATGAGCCCATATTTCATTTGCTTCTTCCATAAGAGTGAGCTGAACCAACCTATTAACCACCATATTCATCCCATTAATCCATCTCACTAGCCAAACATGCAACATATGTACATAACAAAACAATGTTTTTCACCACTACAAAAAAAAATCATAAAAACAAATAAAAAAAATTCTTTTGCATTTCATGTATATAACATTTAGTTAAATGCATTTATTTGTGTTGCTTTCTGATGTCTAGGTTTACCAAGGTTCTAGCATCGGTTCTTAGGCATCCCATCCATTCCATATCATCAATTTTCCTTTAAGTCAACATGAATCCTATTGACTTATTTACCCCACTCCGTAATCCATACGATTTGGCAAAGCCAATTCCAATTGACATAAGCCTTATTGATATGGACTGGATTTCCTCAACATCATTTTTTGAATTTGTCTTATCTAAGGAATATTTAAGGCCTTCAACCAACTACATTCCTCCATCCCCTCCACCTTCACCTTCACCTTCACATTCAGATCCTAAGGTTTTTTAGGCAAACATAGATGAGGTTAAGTCAAAATATTTTTATGACATCATAGATGACATTCATATAATCCCAATGCCCCATAAAATTGAGGAAGGTTCTCATATGTCAATTGAAGATACCATCAATGTGAATCTTAGTTCATACAAAGACAATCCCAAAATTATCAAACTTGGCAAAAGTTTATCTATCGATGAACAAGAATAATTAATTGCTCTCCTCAAGAAGAAAAAGGGCATTTTTGCATGGTTCTACAAGGACATGCCTAGTATTGATCCAAACTTGGTTGTCTACAATCTCACCTTACATTATGATGCTAAGTCGGTCAAACCTCAAAAAAAATTTAGACATGGGATTTATTGTCCCCATTGATTATCTCGAGTGGCTCTCAAAAATGGTACCCATTCGTAAACCTAATAGGATGATATGCGTATGCACTGAATTTCAAGATCTCAATAAAGTGTTTCCTAAGGATGATTTTCATATTCCAAACATTGGTACTTTTATCGGCACTTGCACTGGCCATTAAATGCTTTCTCTCATGGATGATTTTTTGAAATACAACCAAATTCAAATAAATCTTGATGACCAACACAAAAAAACATTCACTACACCTTGGGGGAATTTTTGTTAGAAGGTGATGCCCTTTGGATTTAAAAATATTGGTGACACTTATCAATGAGCCTTGACATACATATTCCATGATTAAATGCATAATATTATTGAATATTATGTGGATGATAGTTTGGCCAAATCCAAAACTCAACAAGAGCACATTTGTGCATTGGAAAAAGCCTTTGATCGACTACTAGATCATAATGTTAGGTTGAATCCCAAAAAGTGTGTCTTTGGTGTTAACTCTAGCAAACTTCTAGGATTCATTATCTCCAAAAGAGGCATTGAGGTGGACCCAAACAAAGTCAATGCCATTATGGAAATGCCTCCTCCAACAAATTTAAAGGAATTGCATAGTTTACAAGGAAAGTTCCAATTGATCCGTTGTTTCATTGCATAAATTTCTGACAAATGTAGACAATTCAATCACTTGCTATAAAAGGGGGTGTCATTCTCTTGGAAATATGAGTGCCAAAAAGCCTTCTATGACATTAAGAAATATCTAGCTTCTCCACCAATATTAGCTCCTCGTCTGGGGGTCCCATTATATATTTATATTTTAGCAATGAAATTTGCCTTACAGACAATGCTTGCACAAAAAAATGAAGAAAATTGAGAGCAAGCTATCTATTACATTAGTAAAACATTGGTAAGATATGAAACCATATACACTTATTTAGAACAATTGTGCTTAGCAGTGGTCTTCGCCACTAAGAAAATTTAACATTATATTCTTATCCACACAACATATGTCATAGCTAGATAAAATCCTCTATGTTATATGATGTATCACACTTACAATAACACCTATATTGCTAAATGGATAATGGTCCTTCCTGAATTTGATCTTGAGTTTATTAGACAAAAATCCATTAAAGGTCAGGTCATAGCTGATCAACTTGTGAAAGCTCCACTACCTATTGATCATCCCTTGATTATTGAGCTCCCAAATTATTCGGTCTTCTCTATCACTGAGCGAGAAGAAGATGTCATTTCAGAGGAAGATGTCGATATCACACTTTTCTTTGATGGCTCTAAGTGTGATAAAGGTCAAGATGCTGGAGTTGTCTTTCACACACCACAAGGGGTACCTATCCTCTTGTCATTCAAACTAGACTTCCAATGCACAAACAAAACTACAAAGTATGAAGTCTTAATATTAGGCCTTCAATCATCTCTAGCTATAGGAATTAAGCATATAAAGATATTTGGTGATTCTCAACTTGTTGTCAAATAATTAAATGGAGAATACCAATGCAAGGAGCCTACCATTAAGCTTTATCATAAATTAGCAATAAAATTTCTCTCTACATTTGAGTGGTATGAAATTAAGAGTTTGCCACATTCGACTAATATATTTGTAGATGTGATGGCTTCTCTTGGGTCATGATTCCAAAAGACTCCTTAGGAGAGGTACAACCCCTAATTATCACAACGATCTCTAAGTTTACAATTGTCCGTGCTGGATCTAAGGATGAAAAGGATGTTTGCTTTATTCATTCAGATCCATATGAGCCTTGGTCAAGTCAAATAGTAGCCTTTCTCAAGTTTGGAATACTCCCATATGATATGTCACGAATTTCCAAAATGCACCTTCAATCAAAAGGTAGATTGTTTTGTTCTCTTATAGGATGTGTTGTATAAACATGGTTATGATGGAATCCTACTTCGATATCTCGAGGCTTCTGAGGCACAAAGAGGTATAGAAAAAGCTCATTATAGTACTTGTGGTGGTCATTTTAGTGGTATGGACATCGCAAAGTGTATTCTACGCATGGGTTATTATTGGCCCACTATGGAAAAATACTATTGAAATTATGTCAAATATTATAAGCAATGTCAAGAACATGCTAATTTAACTCATGTGCCATCACAAGTCTTATAGCCTATTGAAATCCTTTGGCACTTTTCACAATGGGGCCTTGATTTAATTGGAAAAATCTCACCTCCTTCCTTGGGAAAAAATACATTCATCATCACAACTATTAAATACTTCACAAAGTGGGTTGAGGCCATTCCTCTAACTAGTACGATAGGACCTAGAATTGTGGAGTTTCTACTTCATCATATCATTTATCATTTTAGTATTCCTTCAAAAATCATATCTAAAAATGGCAAGTCTTTCAAGAACAAGGATGTTTGAGCACTTTATGAGAAATACAACATCCAACATAGTTTCTCAAGTCTTTATTACCCAAAAGCAAATGGACAAGCTGAGGCTACCAACAAGACCTTAATTGTTATTCTCAAGAAACTAGTAAATGAAAATAGTATAGATTGGCATACTAAAATTCCCTTACCATTATGGGCTTATCAAATAAGAATCCACATGCCTACTGGGGAAACACCATTTTCATTGGTCTATGGAGCTGAAGCAATCATGCCTATTGAGATTGAGATACCCTCCTTGTAGATTTCTTTGTAGGAATTCATAGACGATGATACTTCTAGACAAGCACGTCTTGACTAACTCACACTTATTGATGAGAGGTGAGTCAATGCTCTAGAGCATTTACAAGTTTATAAATACCACCTAAAGCATAATTATAATGCCAAAGTTCATCTGCACAAATTCCAAATAGGAGACCTTGTTCTTAAAGAGAACCAGCAAAACACTAATGCGTTGTCGCACCTTCGTGATAAATTTATGGCTAATTGGTTAGGTCCATACATTATCACTTAGAAAGTGGGTAAAGGAACTTATAGGCTTATCATTCTAGAGGGAGAGGAAGAACTTGAACCACTTAATGTTATCCATTTGAGAGCATTCTATGCTTAATGATATTTATACATATGTATATATACATGACTAATACACTAAAATAAATTGCATTTCATTTTCACACATGTCATTTACACATATTTCATTTCATACATTGCATTGCATCCACATTTCATATTTCATATTAGGGATCATTTATTCAGTTCAAGGTATTAATTGGTCCAATAAAGTCATGTTTCCTTAATCAGGTGCACCTTCAAAACATCATCCATACCATTGCATCATTCCATCAACTCAAATTATCATTTGCCACAACATTTCCATAAATACCTAGGTGTTTTTGGCCACTCAACCACTCCTAGTATTTTAAGCAAACCACAAATACATATCAACTTCTTTCTAGGACCATTACACATTTTCACTAAATAAAATCTTAATTTGTGGGAATTGACACCAAAACATTCTTGAACCAAATACAATTTCACATCTTAAATATATCTTGTGCCAAAGAGGGATAACACCATCCTTGGGTTGTACCTCAAAGTGAAAAAGGGTATTCCTTGCTTGTCCCATAAAATTAAAAGAAATATTGGATTAAACCCATACAAAAACTCTAAATATTTTACATCACACACCATTGACCCTTGACTTGTAAGGATCGTACTACATTTTTAGTCAGACGGTTAGGCATTCATCCCCAAGGCTTAGAGATCAAAAATATTGGACTATGGAGCTAATATCCATCATAGCTATAGACGCTTGACTGGTAGTGGAGTACACTCATGTGTGGTAACACGTTTCTTCTAAAATAAACCTCTGACCGCACATACGGATAAGCTAGCTTCTTGGTCTTCTCCATTATAGGTTTCACCCAATTCACTCAAGATGAGTTAATGAACTCACTTGCACACACATTGGTTCTTGATTACCTTGAGTCATTACCAAGAACATGATTAGGTAAATGAATTCACTGCACACACATTTGATCCTAGAAGAATTAGGAAGTTTTAGTGAGTTTGTTTGATATCACTAGTACGTCTGAGTCTCTGCAAAACAATTAATTTTCCATATCAACATTCATATATTATTCCATATCCATGTCCATATCATTTCATGAGTCTTCCATTTCATACACCACCACTTTGGTGCCCCTGATTTAACAACAATGCTAAACATGGCCAAGCAAAATCTAAACTATGAATGATCATTAGAACACATGCATTCCTACACCATATCATATGCATTAATCATCCATATAGATTCACCATATCATATGCATTAATCATCCATATAGATTCACCATATCATATGCATTAATCATCCATATAAATTAACCATGTCATATACATTAATCATCCATATAGATTAACCATATCATATGCATTAATCATCCATATAGATTAACCATGTCATATGCTTTAATCATCCATACAAATTCATATTATGCATTAATCATCCATATCCATTTGCATTCCACATAGGCATAAAACAAAAGCATAAGAGCATTCACACAAAATATAACACAAAAAGTAAGAGCCATGTATATATATATATATATATCTAAATATCAATATACAATAATTTTCCAAAGGCTACATACAATGGAGCACCAAGGATCATATACAAAAAGTGCATCTAAGCACTAGCTAAGCCCTTTAAGAGGACCCCTGTGACCTAGAAGGAGCCTTAGACCTAGAGCTATGTCTAGACTCGCTATGCCTAGCGAACTTGGATGTAGATATGGAAGGTGGATCTAGAAGTCAAATATGATACTCCATCAACCTATCCTCGAGTGACTCGATATACCTCTATCGAGAACAAAGACATGCTATGTCAATATTATGATGATTTTCCCTCTCTAGAAGCTTTACCTGGAGCCCTACAATCCTCTCATTCTGAGTCGTTAGCATCGCATCCTGCTCTACCACCAACTGATCCAGCCTCCAACCACTACCAATCCTCAATTTGTAATGCCTTTCTCATCCTAGGTATGAGAGGTGAGAATCGGTGTCAAACCTCCAAAATTCTAAGCTCCAACACAACACAAAAACATTGTTTGTTAATACATGTTCATAATTTAAAAAATAAAAATAAAACATAAAATTTTTGCACAAAAAGAAAAAGAGATTCAAAATGTATTCACCTTAGCAAATTGTACTTCCATTTCAATCTCCACACCTGTACCTTCTACTGCCATAGATTTCGCACCCACCTCACTTCACTCCACTCCACCCAATTCTCCCAAACGCAACTTCAAAAATTCACAAATTCTAGAATGAGATCAATTTTTGCTCCATAGGCTACTTATAGCTACTTAAGGTGCCTTGAAGTGCCCATGGGTATTTCCTGATGTATTGAAGCGCATCATGGCATTTGGGGAGCACCCAAAAACCTATGGGTATTTGCATATGTTGTAATCACCAACTGATGTTTGGCATCAAAAATGACAAATAGGTAAAATCAATGAAAATAGTGGCTTACCCCTACCAAATCACTCAAAATTGCATTCATGCATCCATATCCTCATATTTTCACATTTTGTGAATATCCAAACTGATTTGGATGCATAATTTTTATTTGCACCCAAAAGGCGTAAAATTGCTCATAAAACTTCAAAATGGTCCAAAATGGTCCAAATTTTCACAAAACGACCACAATAATCATTATTATAATCAATTCTTCAATTCCACATCATTTCCATTCATTTGCACATTTGCCAAGTTCAAACAAAAATTCAAGTGAATCTTGTATCTAGTGGTTTGTTCTATCTCCTTGGCGATTGTAGCGATTGGTATCCATGCAATTTTGTAAGATGAATAAATTACCATAAGTACACTTGGCCATCCAAATCATCTACTATCTCCTTGCTCAAAAATATCATCACTTTTAGATACTTCACATTTTGAGTGAAACTATACCAAGATCAATTTTGACAAAAAGCTATCATTGATGGCCTTGTTCGTGGGGCTTGAAATACGGATAAAATAACAATTCATCATTCTCATTTCCTTGATAGTCATAATGGTGACTGATATTAGCTAGGTTGTTTGATTTTGATCATAAGAATTATCATAAAGTCACTAGTTGGCTCTTCGAAGTTGACTCTTTATTTTTGCATCTTCATATTACATATCAATGACACCAAAAGGTATATTTGTCAACAACATGGAATAACCACAAACTTGGGGTATCCAGATTTTATTTTGAATTTTCAAAAATGGGATACATCTTACATGATCATGGCATATACACTTGGTGAAAAATACATCATCTGTTGGGGCAAAAATAGATGCAATCAACATTTATTTCACAAAAAACCCTTCCACCATTGGGGCAAAAATGGTATCACATTTTACATCATTCATATCGTCCACAATCACACCATTATTTTGTAAAATCATTTGGACTCACTTATAAATTGGCTCACAAGATTCATCCATAAACTCATTCACCAATTAAGGGGGTAAGCTACACATTCAAAAATTCTTTTATCTCCAAGCTCATGTCAACATCTCAACGAAGTTGCTTCATCATACAGCCAAAATAACTGTCTTGTATTTTTGCACCACATTGTGTTTCACACAATACTATATAAAATGGAGCATCTATAGACGCCAAAATATATCCATTTGTCACCCATCCAGGTTTTCCCACCATTTCCACCCATTATTTACATATATTTATATATAATTGTTTAATATATATTTAAATATTAATATTTTATATTATATTTTTATATATATTTAATAAATATGTATATATGTGTAAATAAATCCCAGCCATCCATATTGTTCTAATCATGGCCATCCATACACCTTGATCCATGCCACTTGCCTAGCCTTAATCTCCACCCTTCGTTATATTTTAATATTGACCACACGATTAGTGTCATTGAAACCCTAACATACCTAAGGGAATATTATAAATAGGAGTCATTTTGATGACTCAACCCCTAAGTTTTTCTCCTGATCAATTTGATTCCTTGAATCCCTTGAGTTCCTAGAGCCTTTATGACCTAATTCCTTAAGTCCTCCATAACCATCTATTTTTTCCTCCATTTCCCTTGCTTCTGCATACATATGTCATTGCATCCCTCATCGCATCCCTTGCTTTGGAGCTACAAAATATGCTGCAACCTTGAGCATCTCCTTGCTACTATTGAGCACCCCTCCATTACTCCTAAATGCATATATACTATCCCCAAGTGCCATTGGGTGGTTACCACCAATCTTGAGCACCCGTGGGTATCTTAAACCCTAGCCCTACAGATCAACAAATCCTTGGGTATCGCTAGGGAATATACGCAACATTTTCTTGCAATAGTGATAATGATAGATCATAAGACAATGAATTCACAAGGTAAATCATTCTTTATTTTTATAATTTCAATATTTCCTTATCTTTTTGTAGAATTATTACTTGGTAGTTAGCGTTTTATTAATTTTTGAGTATCTCACATAGTGGAGCCCTCTTAGTTATTACTAACTTTCTTCTTTCATCTTATGTGTGCAAATCTAGATATTTACAAGCATTATGCAATTGCTTAATCTTGAGTGGTCTAGCCAATGGATATATGAAGTCCATTCACCTATGTTGGGAGCAATATCAAGCTTTATCGACACCACAAGCATTTTTAGCTAGGGTTTCAGAGAACCCTAGCATTATTTTATTCATTGTATCAGAATAAATAGTGTAAAACCCCTATTTGGGGTCACATTTTATTGTACTTAGATCAACTGACATTAATAATATCATATCTACTCCATTGTGCAATTTCTTGTGTCATTTTTTTATTCATTTTAGTTATATTTATTTGGTGTTTCGCTTTTGTCTTCATAAAAACCATATTAATAATTTGAAAGATATAAAGATTATAACATAGAGTTTTTTTGAAAGTTTGAAAATTACATTGATATTAGTCTCTTATTCAAATTAATGAGACATAAGGAATCCAAATTAAAGTTATTGAAATTAGAGAACCTTATCAAAATTGAAATTGCATTAAAATTATCTTTAATCTTTCTATCATAATTAGGGAGACAAAAGAAATTCAACTTAAAGGAAAATTTAGAAAGCTAAGTATTTTATCAAAGACATTATATTCAAAACACTTGGAAGATACAAGGTATTCTACAATTTGAATTGAAAATATTATATCAAATTTGATCCCATACTCAAATTCCAAGTTTACCAATAGATCTAAAGCACTAGGGAGACATAAGGGGTACAACAATAAAAATATTTTCATAAAGATAATGGATAAATTAGCAAGAGGAACATATCATCACAAGGTATACCATGAAAGGATTCAAGATAAAAACTCATACAATATTTCATATAGAAAATGTAAAATTACTTCAAGCACAAATAATTCTACAAGTTAAAATGGAAAAGATATTTTGTTTATTGATTATGGTGCAAGTCATCACATGAAAATAAATTTACAATGGTTTGATTGCCTTGAAGTCACTAGCAGTCTTAAGTTGAAAATTTCAAATGGTAAAAACTATCTTATACATGGATATGGATGTGTAACACCTAGTACATCATTTCCAAATATTTTATTACATGAAGTAATGTATGTTCCTAGATTAACATCAAATCTTATTTTAGTAGCCAAATTGGTAGAGAGCAAAAGGATGATTGATTTTAGATATATAAATGGAGTCAATAAGTGTCTCATTATAAATAAAAATGAGATAGAAGCTACAGGATCAATTCATAATTATATATATGCTCTACATCTAATTGGGGTTTCACAAGACATTGTTGTAGTTCAAAACAACACTAATGGTTTTATAAGCAATTGATTGTAAGAAATGAAAAATCTATTTATCATAAAATTCAACAGGGAAATAAAAGATTTAGAATGAAAAATATGAGAGAATAAAAACACTTTGGACTACTTGGCCATCTTCATATTAAATAAGAAGAACATGAACCTGATCAAGTTGAAGGACATATGAAATATGAAGATCCATATTGAAGACTAAATTCTTTAATAACCAAATAATGTAATATCAGGAGGTCTTGGAATATATCACATTATTTGGTACATGATAATGTACCACCTTGGGTACAAATTTAGATTATGAATGTGTCTTAGATTAGGGTTTGAGTATTTACTTTATGCAATGTAATAAATGCACAAATATTGTTAAAATGTGTAAAGTATTTAATGATGTAAATGTGCATGTTAGTCCATGTTCACATGAGTCCATAGAAAAGGAAAGTGAAGAGTCAGAGGAAGATAGAAGGCCAAGAGTACTCCATATGAAGATTCACTTCTCATTATATAAATAGGGATATATGTAAGTGTGATAGACACATACACATAATGTAGAGGAGAAGTAAGGTAGAGATACAATGTAGAGCATGTATGAAGTATAGAGAGTTTGAGATCTCCATTCTATATCAAAATACTAATTTTGTGAGTTTTTGTTAATGGTAGTTTTCTGATTTATTTCAAAAGTCTTTCATGAGTTTTATATGCTTTAAATATTGCCATTATATTATATTTGATATAACATGTTTATTCTAGATCTTGTGGTTGATTTTCATTAAGTATTTAGTATCAAACGTTAACATAAATATGTAAAGAAAGATATGGAAGTAAAATTTAAAACAATGCAGGCATAAGAGGTAAAGTTTATTCTAGGTAAATCTTCTTCATTTTTTTAAATAGTATAAAATCATATCCTTGTAATATAAATAAAAGAAATGTAGAGGTTATCTCTTTTACTTTAATATTTTAACAACCATATAATAAATAAATGATAATAGAGGATATATGTAGCAATTTAGGATTTACAAAGTAAGAACTTTACATACCATCTTATCTATCCACAGACTAGAGATCAAGAGACAATAATATTCATAATATCATGAGAGATATTATGTGGAGGAAAATTGGGTAATGAGGGTTTTGACAATGTTTGATCTATAACTTTTTTATAGTTTTCAATATTCATAGCACCTCTTGGCTAGTGTGGAGGTTGCATGCACTGAGTGTGAGCAATGGAGAACAATGAAAGAGACCCATTTGGGCCACAAAATCAGGGGGTTTGTGGGCCTCTGGGAGGGTTTTTAAAAATCTAGCATGAGTGTGAAAATGTTATGATCAATAGGGATAAAATTCTAAGCATTGAATCAACTAAAAAAAAATTAAGGCAAACAGGGGAAGTAATATTCAATGTTCCTTCATGCATGTGTAACAATTAATCAAACAGAATGAACAAGTATTAAACAAAATTGATAACAATTTTCAACTCATAGCTCAAAACAAGGAGGAAGTATCTCCTCCTCCTCAAAAGTATAGACAAGGGCTAAAAAAAATAGAAACAAGATTCAAGAGTGTTGGAAATATTGAGTACATTGAGTTGTCATTGATGTCAAATAATTCATGAGGTAGAAATAATGTGATGTCAAAGGATTCATGAGGCATAAATAATGTGATGTCAAAGGATACATGAGGTAAAAATAATGTGATAGTCAAGAATATTCTACATGGGTTTGATAGCAAGCTATGGATAAATTTCAAGGCAAGGTATATCTCCCAAGAAAGAAAATTATTGAAAGAAAAGGGTTTATAATATTTATTTTTTAAATATTATATGAAGGTAAAAAAGGATTAAGAAGTTTGTCTGGGACAAAGAGCTAAAAGAAAAAAGAATTATAATATTTATTACAAGGAGGACAAAAGGTTTAAGAGTGGGTTTAGAAGGTAAAGTTTAAAATCAAGAGGGACAAAGGTTTAAATAAAAGTCTCTTGGGACAATATTTTGAAGGCAAAGGTTCAAAAGGAAATATTATAATATTTATTAAATATTATAATATAAGGTTATAAACCCTTGGTGCCAACGTCACTTTAAATACTCCCATGCAAAATCGTCGACGTTTCAAGTCAAGACAAAGTGCATATAAATAAGGGACAAGAGATTTGATTTTTTACCAAGCACTAATGTTATATTTCAAATTGAATTAATGTGAAAATATTGTGTGATTCGAAGTGCTAATCTCCTAAGAACAACAAGAGAAGAGGACATTGTGTTTGAAAGGTGTGCATGCACTAGTAAATGACAAATTTTGTGAGCACCTGAGATGTCCTATCCAACTAGGATAGCCCAGCTGGTTGTGTGACTTGTGTGAAGCACTGGCAGGAGGAAGGTCATAGGGTCAAAACCCCTAGATATCATTTTTGTATGTTATGCTGAGTTTTCGATCCACACATTGATACAAGGACAAATATGTGTGGGTGCCTCCTTGGTTCCAACCACCACGGTAGCACAGTTGGTCAAGGCACTTGTGAAAGTATTATTGGGGTAGAGGTTTGCGGGTCGAAACCCGTTGAGTGTGTTTTTTCTTGGCATTGATGGAAGAGTTGATTTTTGAGTTTTTATGTGCTAAGGTTGCTTGGTGTTCACAGAGTGCATGAAGACTTTGAGCAAGGTAAAGTAAAAACATTTTGATTATTGTAAAGTTTGGAGTTTTAAGGTGCATTTAGAGATTTCTATATTTTGCATTGTGAGTTGTATATTAGGGTGTATTGTTGAATGTCATAAGCTTGGAGTTATAAGGTGTATTTAGTAATTTATATATTATGTATTGTAAATTGGATTTGGGGTGTTTTGGTGAATGATAAGTTAGGAGTTATAAGGTGTAAATTAATTATTTCAAGTGTAATTTTTGCATTATAGAAAAAGGGATCCTAGGGTTTTAGAAGCTTATTCTTGAAATATTATAGAGGAGAAATAAGGTATTGTTTTGTAGATTTATTGTGAACACCTTTTGGAAATATTTGAGTGGATGATGTTTTTATCTATGCTAGAATTGAAAATCACTAACCAGATTTCTTGAAGGATCAAAAGAAAAATTGTTTTGAGACAGGTTTTAGAGGCACATCATCATCAAGACAATTTTTAGAGGTATGGTATTTTGATATCATTCTCAAGGTGGTTTTTGGTTAAGGAATATTTTTTTATCATATGATTGGAGAAATAAGTATTGAATGAGTATGCATAAGTACTAGGGTTTTGAGGACAAAGTGTGCATCATTGTTGAATGATTTTAGAAGCATATGTGCTAGGGTTTGAGAACAAAATTGTGCATCATTATTGAAATAAATTGGAAACACATGTACTAGGGTTTGAGAACAAAATTATGTATAATTGTTGAATGAAATTGGAAACATATGTGCTAGGGTTTGAGAACAAATTGTGCATTGGTTTGAGTATCATTGAAAGTGAATGTGCAAGTGAAAGAAATCATATTTGTGAAGTAAGAGTGTGCATCAGTTTTGATTGTAGGAAATACATAAGAAGGTCAGTTATCAAGTGCTAGTCTAGAGCTACCTTCAGAATGCAATAAATGTGAAATATGTGAAAGCAATAAACCTATTGAATGTGAAGAACATATTGAGTATTTGTTAGTGCATATCATTCTCTATATATTCAAGAGGTTAAATAAATTTTGCATATAATATATCTAAACTACTTTAGTCAAAGAAAGCACTTTTTGGGAAATATATATGAAATTTTTGTATGCAAGAATTGGGAAGATTTGAGCATGTGTTATGATCATATTTGAGCATGTGTTATGAGAATATTTGATCATGTGTTATGAGAAGATTTGAGCATATGTTATGAGCATTTTTGATCGTGTGTTATGAGTAGATTTGAGCAGGTTTGGTGAGCAGATTTGAGCAAGCCTTATGTGTAGGCTTGGAGCGATTTGAATAGGTTTGCTGAGCAGATATTGGAGTAGATCTGAGTAGAGTTTTGAGAAAGTCTTATGTGTAGACTTGGAGTAGATCTAAGAAGATATTGGAGTAGATATGAGTAGATATTTGAGGAAGTCTTGTATGTAGACTTGGAGTAGATCTGAGCAGATATTGGAGAAGATCTAAGTAGATATTTGAGTAAGTCTTGTGTGTAGACTTAGAGCATATATGAGAAGATATTAGAGTAGGTTTTGGTAAGCAAATTTGAGCAAGTATTGTGTGTAGACTTGGAGGAGATTTGAGAAAAGTTGAGAGAAAATTTTAGAGCAAACCTTGTGTAAAGGCTTGAAGAGAACTAGAGTAGTGAGGATAAATGTCTCCTATTTATAGAGGTCCATAAATTAGAGTAGAGGGGATTGGTTTCTCCTGTGGATAGAGGTCCACAAACAATAGCAATGGGGATTGGTGCCTCCTATTGATAGAGGTTAAATGAACTTGAGCATAAGATATTGGTGTCTCCTATGGATAGAGGTCCACGAACTTGAGCATAGGGTATTGGTGTCTCCTTTGGGTTTGTGCCTATAAACATTGTAATAGGGAATTGGTTCCCAAAATATTGGTTGAGGAAATTTTATAAGAAATATTTTCTCTGTAGACATAGCCCACATTGGGTGAACTACATTAAATCTGTGTCTCTCATGTGCGTGATGATATATGCATTGTTTCATTGTTGTTTTCATTTGGAAAGAAAAGTAAAAGTTTGATCTTATACTATTCACCCCCTCTCTTAGTATAAGCTTGTGTTCTTCAATTGGTATCAGAGCGGGTTCCTTAAGGGAAGCCTAACATCTTGAAGAAAGCTCTTACAAGAATACACATGACCAAGAAAGGCAAAATAAAAATAATGAGACCATATTCTCCTAAGAAGAAAAGAACACACATGGTCAAGAAAGAAAAGACAGATGCTCCAGTAATTGAAATCCAAAAAAATGGAGAGAAAGAGGAAACTATGGTGGACATGGAAGAAGAATTTGATTTTTCTCTCAAAAGGAAAGTGGAAATATATAAAGAACCAAAATCAAGTGGTGGAGAAGAGGCTAACTTTATGAGATGTTTTGAATATGGCAACCTTGGTCACCTTACACTTTGTTGTCCACAAAATGGATATAGTAGCAATGAAGATGAACATGAATACATTTATGAAAATAAAAACAGACATGAGAGGAAGTTTTTTTTGGAAGTAGCAGTGATGAAAGCCTCTTTGATAATGAGAAAGTAGATGATCCTATAATTGAAGACCTAGAAAATAAAAAATATTCAAAAAAGGAAGAAGTTATAGTTGAAATGAAAATAGAACTTAAAGAGCTAAAAAGGGAGAATATATGATTGAAGACTCAAGTACTAGAAGATGAGAAAGCAAAGGTAAAGCTCCTACAATATCTCACTGACTTGAAGGTTAAGGCTGAAGAGGCAAGGACAATTGAAGAAGGTATGGCTGAACAGTTAAAGGCAAAAGAGCTAGAATGTGAAATATTAGAACATGAAGTGGTTTCTCTAAGAATGGAAGTTAAATATTATAATTATAAGCTACATAAGTTTGAGAAAAACTCAAAATATTTGGATGATATTCTCAAAGCACAAATATATCCATTTATCAAGATAGGACTTGGTTTTGAAGAAGGTCAAGAGAAAAAAAAAGAGGATTCAAGTTCAAAAGGGATAAAGGAATCAAAGGAAGAAATTGAAGAAGAGACTAAGATCTATGTTGGTGTGTTGAGAGGTGATAGTATCAAAGGGGAAGAAAACAAAAATCATAAAGAAATAGGGACCATCATATAAAATGCAATGAAAGAACCATGTTGCCATACCCTCCAAGGCAAGATGAATATTTCTTCCAAGGATATTTTTACTCATGTAATAATTTTTGTCATAAATTTGTGCATTGCAGGTTTCATGATAAGAATGATTATGGCTTCACCAAGAGGAACTTCAATTAATATCCTTCATGACAATATGAATATTTATTTCAAGGTTATTGCCACTCATGTAATATTTTGGTCATAGAGTTATACATTGTAGGGTTCATGGTAGAAATGATTATGGCTTCACTAAAAGAAATTTCAGGTCATTTGCATATTTCAATAACTACAACATCAAGTGTTACAATTGCAATAATTTTGGGCATAAAGCAAGGTGGTGTAGAATAGAATTTTCAAAACTTCCAAGGACAAGTAAGAAATATGATGCTCAAAAGGTTCAAAGAGGTATGGCTTCAGAAGTTTGGAAAAAAATTGAAAGCGAAGAAGAGCATTGTAAGTTGGGAGTAGCTTTACTCCCATCCCAAAATTAATCACCTCAAGAAGAAGAGGTGGTGAGGGGACTATGCTAAAATGTCTTATTTTTAGCCCCATGGAGACCTTTGCCATTGATGTCAAAGGGGAAGAGATTTCAGTAAGGGGGAGAGATTCCAGTAAGGGGGAGCAACTTCTCAGGGAGAGCAATTTTGGTATCCAATTGCACTTAAAGAATATGTTTGTGTAAGGGTTACCATCAATGACAAAGGGAATATTGTTGGAAATATTGAGTACATTGAGTTGTCATTGATGTCAAAGGATTCATGAGGTAGAAATAATGTGATGTCAAAGAATTCATGAAGTAGAAATAATGTGATGTCAAAGGATTCATGAGATATAAATAATGTTATAGTTAGAAATATTGTACATCGGTTTGATAGCAGGCTATGGATAAATTTCAAGGCAAGGAATATCTCCCAAGAAAGAAAAATATTGGAAGAAAAGGTTTATAATATTTATTTTTTAAATAGATGAAGGTCAAAAAGGATTAAGAAGTTTTTATGGGACAAAAAGATAAAATAAAAAAAGAATTTTAATATTTATTACAAGGTGGAAAAAATATTTAAGAGTGGGTTTAGAAGGTAAAGTTTAAAATCAAGAGGGACAAAGGTTTAAATAAAATCCTCTTGGGACAATATTTTGAAGGCAAAGGTTCAAAAGGAAATATTATAATATTTATTAAATATTATAATATTTATTAAATATTATAATATAAGGTTATAAACCCTTGGCACCAACGTCACTTTAAATACTCCCATGCAAAATTGTGTGCTGACATTTCAAGTCAAGATGAAGTGCATATAAATAAGGGACAAGAGATTTGATTTTTTACCAAGCACTAATGTTATATTTTGAATTGAATTAATGCAAAAATATTGTATGATTTGAAGTGCTAATTTCCTGCGAATGACAAGAGAAGAGGATAGTGTGTTTGAAAGGTGTGTATGCGTTGGTCAATGAAAAAAATTGTGAGCACCTAAGATATCCTATCCAACTGGGATAGCCTAGATGGTTGTGTGACTTGTGTGAAACATTAGAAAGAGGAAGATCGTAGGGTTAAAACCCTTGGACATCATTTTTGTATGTTGTGCTGAGTTTTTGATCCACGCACTGAGATAGGGACAAATCTGTGTGGGCGCCTCCTTGGTTCCAACCACTGCGGTAGCGTAGTTAGTCAAGGCACTTGTGTTTTTGCTTGGCGTTGATGGAATAGTTGATTTTTGAGTTTATTTTTGTGAAGCGCTAAGGTTGCTTAGTTTTTATGGAGTGCACAAAGAGTTTGAGCAAGGTAAAGTAAAAACATTTTAATTATTGTAAATTTTGGAGTTTTAAGGTGCATTTAGATATTTCTATATTCTACATTGTGAGTTGTATATTAAGGTGTATTGTTGAATGTCATAAGCTTGGAGTTATAAGGTGTATTTAGTAATTTATATATTCTGTATTGTAAATTGGATTTGGGGTGTTTTGGTGAATGATAAGTTAGGAGTTATAAGGTGTATGTTGATTTATTTCAAGTGTAATTTTTGCTTTGTAGAAAAAGGGATCCTAGGAATTTAGAATCTTATACTTTAAATATTATGGAGGATAAATAAGGTATTATTTTTCTAGATTTATTGTGAACACCTTTTAAGAATATTTGAGTGGATGATGTTTTTATCTATGCTAGAATTGAAAATCACTAACCAAATTTCTTGAAGGATCAAAAGGAAAATTGTTTTGAGATAGGTTTTAGAGGCACATCATCATCAAGGCAATTTTTAGAGGTATGGTGTTTTGATCTCATTCTCAAGGTGGTTTTTGGTTAAGGAATATTTTGTTGTCATATGATTGGAGAAATAAGGATTGAATGAGTATGCATAAGTACTAGGGTTTTGAGGATAAAGTGTGCATCATTGTTGAATGATTTTAGAAGCATATGTGCTAGGGTTTGAGAATAAAATTGTGCATCATTATTGAAAGAAATTGGAAACACATGTACTAGGGTTTGAGAATAAAATTATGCATCATTGTTGAATGAAATTGGAAACACATGTGCTAGGGTTTGAGAAAAAATTGTGCATTGGTTTGAGTGTCATTGAAAGTGAATGTGCAAGTGTTAGAAATCATATTTGTGAAGCAAGTGTGTGTATTAGTTTTGATTATGGAAAATACATAAGAAGGTCAGTTATCAAGTGCTAGACTAGAGCTACCTTTAGAATGCAATAAATGTGAAACATGTGAAAGAAATAGATCTATTGAATGTGAAGAACATATTGAGCATTTTTTAGGGCATATCATTATCTATATGTTCAAGAGGTTAAATGAATTTTGGATAGAATATATCTAAACTACTTTAGTCAAAGAAAGTAATTTTTGGGAAAGATATATGAAATTGTTGTATGCAAGAATTGGGAATATTTGAGAATGTGTTATGAGAAAATTTGAGCATGTGTTATGAGAATATTTGAGCATGTGTTATGAGCATATTTGAGCATGTGTTATGAGTATATTTGAGCATGTGTTATGAGCCAATTTGAGCATGTGTTATGAGCATATTTGAGCATGTGTTATGAGAAGATTTGAGAATATGTTATGAGCATATTTGAGTAGGTTTGGTGATAATATTTGAGCAAGACTTATGTGTAGGCTTGTAGCAGTTTGAGCAGGTTTGGTGAGCAGATTTGAGTAAGCCTTATGTGTAGGCTTGGAGCATTTTAAGCAGGTTTGCTGAGCAGAGATTGGAGTAGATATAAGTAGAGATTTGAGGAAGTCTTGTGTTTAGAATTGGAGAAGATATGACCAAATATTGGAGTATATATGAGAAGAGATTTGAGGAAGTCTTGTGTGTAGACTTGGAGCATATATGAGCAGATATTGGAGTAGATCTGAGTGGAGATTTGAGCAAGTATTGTGTGTAGACTTAGAGAAAATATGAGCAAATATTAAAGCAGGTTTTGCTAAGCATATTTGAGAAAATCTTGTGTGTAGACTTGGAGAAGATCTAAGCAAAGTTGAGAGTAGGTTTTAGAGCAAGTATTGTGTAAATGCTTGAAGAGAACCAGAGGAGTGGAGATATAGGTATCATGTAGATATAGGTCCACAAACTAGAGCAAATGGGATTGATGTCTTCTGTGGATAGAAGTCCACAAACCAGAGCATAGGGTATTGGTGTCTCCTATGGATAGAGGTCCATAAACTTGAGCATAAGGGATTGGTGTCTCCTATGGATAGAGGTCCACGAAATTGAGAATAGGGGATTGGTGTCTCCTTTGGGTTGGTTCCCATAAACATTGTAATAGGGAATTGGTTCCCAAGATATTGATTGAGGAAATTTTATGAAAAATATTTTTTTGCATGGATGTAGCCCACATTGGGTGAACCACGTTAAATCTGTGTCTCTCATGTGTGTTATGATTTGTGCATTATTTCATTTACTGCATTGATATTATTGTTGTTATCAATTGAAAATAAAAGTAAAAGTTTAATCTTATACTATTTACCCCCCTTCTTAGTATAAGCTTGTGTTCTTCAAAGAGATGGATCAAACAAAGGGAGATAAAAAATAATAGTGGATTTAGATATAGAAAAAGCTACAACTAGATCTGAGGTGCATAATAAAAAAGACCTAACCATAGCAAAAAAAACTAAGGGGAAGGAACCCAGGAATTGCATCTAAAAATGAATTTTAAAGAAGCAATCCATGGAGGACCACCCCAAACAAGAGGGAAAAACAACCAATGATTTCCAAGGAAACCACTAAGGATGCCAAAGGTTGATTCAAGGAAAATAGATATGGGTTGCATGAAATCAACTAATGGATCCCCATTAGTGAAGTTGGAAATAGAGGATTTCCATGTAGGAATAGATGCTATGGAGAGGAGAGGACTAATTTTTTTTCATGGGATTTCGATCTATCCTTGCTATATTCATCCAATGGGTTGCTAAAAACTAAAGAACTAAAGGTGAATTCCAAATATTTGCTTACCCTAATGGTTACTTCCTTATTATGTTTGCTACTAAAGAAGATAGGGAGTACATTTTTCAAGGGGGACCATGGTTCTTTGGTAGGGAAGGGATATTAATGAAACCTAGTGTACCAAGTTCAAAGTCAAGGAAGAAATGCTATCAACTACACCTATTTGGATCTGATTATTTGACCTCCTAATATAATACTGGAACCCAAATGTATTAACGACAATTGATAATTATTTAGAAGTTATCACGATGATTGTTGATAGCACTTAATAGTTAGATCATATGATCTATGGAAGGATTTGTGTTCTAATTGACTTTTACAAACCACTTCCAAATAAGATCACCTTACAATATGGGAAAGAAATATGGGAGCAAGTAGTAGATTATGAAAATATTTATTTTAGATGTAAAATTTGTCATGAATATGGCCATATAGCCAAGGATTGTCTAAATAAGGTCCTTAATAAAGATAAAGAGGATGGGGACTTGGTAGGGTTTCAAATCCCCAAACAAAAGAACACAAGGAAAAAAACAACAAAAGAGAAAATAGTAATTTCACCTAACATCTTTGAAATTCTCTCCACGGATGAGCAAGTAGATGATGAGGATGATAAAATGGAAACTTTGATTATGGAAGCAAAATTTTATGAAGAGAGGGAATAGGAAGATGTAGACACCTAAAATATGTCATATCGAGGGCAACTAATCATATGGACATGCTACAAGACCATATGGAGGATCTTGGATAGACTCCAATATAGAGCAGTGGTTCTAACCACTCAATTTGGGCTCCTTGGCCTAATCAATATGAATCATAGCCTAGACCTGCAGTCTACAAGCTGAACCATGATTGAGACTTGATTTATAATCTAGACCATAGCTATAATGCAGTCTTAACTGAAGTTCAGTTGGCCTTCATCCGAGCCAAATTGGTTTGAACGACCATTTGTTCTAGAATGAGGCAGTTAATGGATGGAAGATTCCAAAGGCTTCCATTCCAACTGTCCTAACCACATCTTCTTGATCTTGGCTTCTCCATGAAGGCACCCCTATCCCTAGGGCATCCTATAAGTACCCCTTCCATATGGGGAGATAATATAAAGAGTTGATTGATCAAGCAAGTAGTGAATTGCATACTGAATTCATGCATTGGAGAATGCCACTTTGCTATTCATCCAAAGATCAATTTTCCATGGAAGTTCTAGGAGCCTAGAAGAACCAAGAAACACAAATCCGAACAAACGAAGGCCCATCACAGTGAATCAACCGCTAAAATTTTTAGAAGGACATCGAAGGTGACCCTTGAACATAAATTGGATAAGGAGGTCAAGCCCACTACCCTTGATTTTGAGGGTACTCACTCGAGTGCTAACTGCGGCCTTCAACCGCGGTTGACAGTGCAAACCACGTATCAATTGTACAATTTGCAATAGAGGTATCACCACCTTACTATTTTCATTTTTGCCCATATAGTTAGATTAAATTAGTCATTTGCATGGTTAAATTGTAGTTTTAGAGACTTATGACTGATAGATTAGTGTTTTTACTAGTTTTCATCA
Organism: Wollemia nobilis; assembly: GCA_028583015.1. NCBI lineage: Eukaryota > Viridiplantae > Streptophyta > Pinopsida > Araucariales > Araucariaceae > Wollemia > Wollemia nobilis. The sequence goes on from JAQPPZ010003374.1 coordinate 17,961,732, forward strand.
TGGTAATTTGGACATTAATGAATTCTTTTTGTGTTATAATGCTTCATTTCAAGTAATTGATTCCATAGATTGATAGTTGTGCTCTTAATTTACGTATTTCCATCAATCTTGATATTATTTGCAAATGTTTATCATAGTAGACACATTTTCTTGATTTGATGTCATTATGCTATTTTCATGCCATTTATCTTTAAAGGGCCTCATCATGAGAGGTTGCCTATGCTCTTGACATTCTTGTGTTGTTTCTTGATCGTAGGAAATAGGTTTCTAAGGAGCTAAAACCATTCATTTCCTTCCCTAATGTGAATAAGAGGGTTCACTCCACCCTAGAGTAGTTTGTGTCACCTTAAGAGCTTGATAGTGCATTTCACCCCTGAGGGGGATTGAAATAATTGTAATTGCATATCAAATAGAGTATCCCTAAGAGGGACTTACTTGTAATAAAACACTTATTGATTTTAATGGAATAATAGAAGAATTTCTTGTAATTTCCATGTGTGTTATCCATTTATGTGTTTGAATATCAATTTTACTTTGTTTATGCAATTACAACATTTCGGGTGCACGTATTTTTGGTCGTATAGAAGGTGATCACGGTGGAAATCCGTAATTCATGTGATCTAACTATTTTTTCTTGGTATTGGTAATTGTAGGTACAGACCGTAGCTATCAGCTACAGGCCAAAAATTGAACCGTAGGTTCAACACGCGGTTTATAGTTTGAACCGCAGACTAGACCTACAGTTTACACCTAACTACATAGAAATCAAAAATCAGAGTGCAGATCAACTCAAGACCTAAGGTAGGCCCTATTTTCCACTCTTTGTTATATTTTTAGTCTTTGTGTTTTTACAGAATGCTTATTTCGAAATGCAATTAGGAAAAGAAAACTAAGAAAAATGGAAATCAATCATGTCCTAGTAAGTTTCGATTTGTATTTTTAGAAAGACGTTGGGAACAAAGAACTTATGATTGTAGTCTGCCCTAGGCTACAACGTTCTTGATAGAAGTGTCTATTTGGTTTGCATGTGTGAGGTCCAATTAGAGGCCAATTATCATCATACTATGAATTGTCTCAAAGGGCATCTAGAATAGCTTACATTTTCTAAATTTGAAACATTATTTCATTTGAATAGCATATAGAAAATGAGCATGAGTGCTATAAGATGTATTTATTTTATATACATTAAAACGAACCACACTCAACACTTGGAACTTAAAAGCTAGTGAGTTGGGCTTGACATCCAACCACTAGTAGGGTTCAACGACGGTGGGCATAAATTCCATCCTTTGGTCCAACTCCTACGAACCTTTTGGATACTAGATCAATACCGGATCCTAGAATATTTTTTACCCTAGAAATTTTTTACGTATTTTCTTCGAAGGGTATAACACTGACTGGGGGAAAATGGGTGAGGATCTAGGAGGACCTGTGCTCCCTGACCATGTGTGGTCTTCATTTACATTATAGGTTGGAATACGCGACTTGGAGTTCATAGCCAAGTTGTCGAGCTGTGAGCGTATAAGTGAAAGCCTTTAAACTAAGAATAAAATCCAACAAGTTTTTCAAAACACGATAAAAGTTTCTACACTGATACAACAAATCTTGAAAACACATCAAATAGTTTAAGGCTCAATTTCAAATTTTAATATGAGATAATCATAATTGTATATCTTGTTTGCTTAATAATAAAAGATACATCTAGATGCTAGGTACAAAATGGTGGATAAACAGTGTGGTCAGCAAAGGTCTAAACCTAACATTGATGACCAACCCATAACCAATTCACAGTAGCACGTGTCAAGTCCTCACCCATATGAGCAAACTGAATGTCATTCGACAAGCATTAGAGGAGATAAATTGACATGAGGGGATCCCGTAGAGCATACCCTGGATAGAGGATATTTAGTACACTCCTCTAGGCATAGGATAGAATAGGGAGTCTCCCAGCATGAGGGTGCTCCACTCAAAAGCCATTATTGAGACTACCTTGCATGCACATCCATGAGATCGTTCAAAGAGTTTATTATGCAGGAGACCATGTTGGTGCCCCTACATAATAAGTCCATAGGAGGATCCATGCCTCCACCTTATGAGTATAGAAGGACCAGAGATCTACCCATTCAGGGGTAGGCAGACAGGCTCGCTACTGATCATAGGTCTACCCATACTCCCATGCATAGTCCACCATGCAATATCACCATTGATATATCAAAGGTGGGAGCTAATGGCACACTTTCGCATGAGTAGTGGTAGTATAGACATCTAAAGGGTCTAGGTGGTGTCTTAGAGAAGTTAGGCTTCAAGCCTTTTGGTCCACCCACTCGTGCCCCAAGTGAGAATAGTGTGAGTGTCGTCAGGACTACTAGAGAGCATGGAGAGGCTTCTAAGCACCCTCATGTCACACATCCACTATATGTGTATGGTGGTTCAAAGTATAGGACACAATAGTATGCCAATGTAATATTCACATACAAAGGCAAAGGTGTAGCACATTAGTCCAATGGGTACAAAACCCACAAGGTTGCTCATATAGAGCAGGGATACTAGAGGCCTCCCACTACCGATTATATCGATAGATCACATTGAATGGTATCAGAGCAAAAATGCCAACTCCTCCAAGATCAATTGGAGGATTCTTGCCTAGAGAGGTAGTGCATTGAATATTAGAAGCTTCAAGCCTATAGGCTCATTAAATAGAGGCTATATAAGCAGTGCATGTGTAAAGAGTGTATACTTGCCTAGAAGGAGCACATGGAGCAGGAGGATAGGCTAGCTAGGGCTAGCCTATATCCTCATGATGAGAATAGAGAGCATGTATATAGGAAGTCTTTGTCACAAGTTGATATGCATCAAGAGTATAGAGACGCTCACACTCATGCTAGTGCCAAATGAAGGGAGTGGCCACTATCACTCGATGATTAGAGGTAGAGGCAGCATGAAGAAGTAGAGGGAGATGGATACGAGCAAGAATATCCTGAGAGATACCGAGATGAGGAGGAGGAATAGCAATGTCCTCCATCTCGTACAAGGAATATAGTACCTCCTAAGCCACCTCAATGTCAACTTGGAGAGGACTTTCTATCTTCAGAGACCTATAAGGCCTTAGTCGAGAATATAAAAGCCATCAAGAGACAAGGCATGGCTATTCAAAAGCTAACATTAAGGAAAATTCATAATGAGCCTTTGGATCCTTCGGTTCCTACTCTAGCTTACCCTGAGCATTTTGATATGCCCAGGTTAGACAAGTTTAAGGGTGATGAATATGCACATGAACATATCATGAGCTTTTTGGATGCTTATTTTTAGATAGCAAGCAATGATGCATTGTTGTTGCGTACATTCATCATGACACTTTTTGGTCTAGCCCGAGAGTGGTTTCGAGCAATTAGCTGATACCTTTCTTGAATGCTATTCCTTTGGCATCAAGAAATAGGCCAATATTTTTGATCTAGCTACTCTAGATTAGCGTGATGATGAGCCAATAGAGCAATACAGAAAGAGATGGAGGAGACTAATAGTGAAGTTGCCATTCCTTATTCCTACCACAAAGTTAACCCGAATATTTACAAAGAGTTGTGCCAAGAACATCTCGTTACTAATGTAGCTGTAGTAGTATCCTACATTCGAAGAGGCTTTGGTGCAAGCCAAAGTGATCGAGGACATCAAGTTGCAGGAAGGCAACTTGAAGCTCAAGAATAGGAGAGAGGGACAAAATAAGAGTGTCACAAAACAATAGGGCAAGTAGGCCCATGTGAATCAAGTAAAAATGAATCTCCAAAGGGAGAACAAGAGGCAACATAAACAAAATTATTAGGCCCAACCTCCTTTTGTGCAATATGACAAGCGCAACAATAATTACAAGGGAAAGAACAAATATCAATGACCCCATCGCTAGTTCACACCATTTACAAAATCATTGACATTGATTTTCCATCAACTGTGCGAGGCCAAGGCAATTAGATTACCCGAAATCAAGCTGCTAGACCCCAATCAACCCAAATCAAAGGGGTACCAAGAAGATCTATTTTGTATTTTTCATCGAACAAAAGGCCATGAAATTAAGGTGTGCTAGAATTTCAAACACATGGTGCAAAATATGATTGAAAAAGGTGAGCTTGTAGTACCGCACAACCCACAGGTGCTAGATAATCAGAATATGGGGATTTATAAAAATCCCTTAGCAAATCATGAGGTGCCTTGCAACAACATTAGCCAGGTCAACCAGGTGCGAGTCGAACCACCTACCTAGGGGTTTGTAGGAATGGTGAACATTGTCACTAGGCATAAGATGTATGAACAATAGATCAACCTTGTGCTCCCATTCAAATACAAGCCACACCAAATCAGCGACCGACGCAAAATATTCCAGGCCCACCAACAAGACCATTGGTGACCACAAGTAGCAGGTTGGTCCAAAAATTGTAGATAACTTCTACGAAGTTGTCGATATATGAGCTAATACAACAGTACCCTAGTCACAAGAAGACTCTTATGGACATTTTGAGGTCCATTGAAATACAGTTCCAAGATGTGCAGGCATTTACTAATTTCATGGGACATCTACAATAGTGTCAGGAATCAATGATCCAATTTTATGATCATGAGATAAGGATAGTTTCTATAGCCATGGTTGACCCATCATTGCATATAATCACATGTGTTAATCACATGCCATTTAAAATGGTCTTGATCAATACCAGCTCATTTATCAACATAATAATTACCAATGCGCTGAGTCATTTGAAGTTACCTAAATCACACATTGTGCCCACTACATTTACATTGAGAGCGTTTAACGACGCACTATGTTCAACTGTTAGCACAATTATCCTACCCATGCAGGTAGGCCTAAAGACCATATCTATGATGGATCATGTGATATAAGGGGTCATGTAGTACAACATATTACTTGGTAGGCCTCGCATTCATGAAATGCATTGCATTCCCTCGATATTGCATCAGTGTGTGAAGTATATTCATGAGGGACATGTTTATGTAGTGTCATTGGACAAAGAACCTTTTAAGTTCGTGAACCTAGCAAATTTTCCTAGGTATTTCATACTCCCATCAATACACCTAGATGTGCGGTCGTCATCGCCTATAAATAAGCCAAGAGGTAAACCAATAGTATGTGCTCAACCAACGTCATATATGTCACACAGATCGAAGCACACCATCGCCACTTACCTGAAACCGTCGGTATCAGTCATGCATCAGGATGAAAGGAATATGAAGGTGAAAATGGGTGAGAAAGAGGAGCGTGAGACCAATCCAGTCACCAAGGAGGTCCCCACTCCTATGGAATTTGAGGAATCCCAAGACAAAGTCGAGGAGGTGCCTTAGCCTATCTTACCTACATCTTTAGTAGGGTCATCCACACTGCGGGTGACTGTCCATATCTCCAACACTAGATTAGGAGAGTACCTTATGCAAAATGTAACCTTTGGATTGATTTTGAAGACTGTGTAAGAGATGGGTCAATCATCCGATCATCATTACCTGGTTGGATCAATGGTTCCATTAGGATAGACACCTAATCAAAATAATTTCATCTATGCAGGGCTAGATCAACTTCTAGCATGAGAGCCCATGGATGAGGATGATGACGAACCTTTCATGGTAAAATTTTGTTATCTATATAACCAGGAGTATGCCATGCATATCTTCAAGTTATATCATTGGCATGGATATGGCCTTGGTCTCTTTGAACAAGGACGTAGGACTCCACTGGAATCATGTTATCAGTTAGTCACTGATAGGTTCATTTTAGGGTTACGGATATGAGGATAGGAAAATTTGCTCATAGTATCCTTAGATTTTCTATACCTTAGTATGGCAGATGATGTGGATTTTAATCCATATCATCTTGATCCTTCCAATTTTTGGAGGAATCATCCTATGATATTTTCCGTCACCGATGAGCCACTCGAAGATCATCATGAAGGGCTCCTTGAGTAGATTAAGATAGAATTTAACCCCAGAGATAACCTGGGACACCAAAACCATGATGCAATCGATGACATAGATATGCAGGGGCATAACCCTATTACTGCAGGTGATATCAAGTTAGGAGATCTTTGTAATGAAGATGGAGTGGATTCCACCTTCGATATGATTGGACCAAGATATGATGCAGACGAGGAATCCTCAAATGATGATGAACCTAGGGATGAAGTTTAAGGTACCTATGTGAGGCCCTAGCATGCACATAATTTATTTTCTATTGAATCAATACAAGTTATCGAAGAGATCCTTCCCAACATTGATCATTCAAGGGAAGAAGCGAAGCTAGATTTCTTAGCGATGTCACACTTGCAAAATAATTAATCGATTTATCCAGATAGTGATGATAGTGATCAAGCAATCATATTCATGGGACTTTCACTTTCTAAAGAACCCCCCAGGAGTGGGGGTGAATGAAGGATTCTATTATGACAGTGACAAAGAATATGAGTTAGAGAGGGCCTACCTTGGTCCTCATTATTTATGTTACCATCATCAACCCATCGACATAGATGAAGTCTCTCGAAAGTTACGTGTTGGTCTTTGTCTAAGAGCAAAAGGGTTAAACCTGGATCAAATTTATCAGTTGGTTAATCCCATTTTTCCAAAATACATGGAGCTCTGGGAGACAAATGATCCCATTTTGCAGGCAGTGCAAAGAGGATCTAGTTTTTTGTAGTCCTCATAGGGAATACCCCTTTGTGCCTATGTTGTTAGAGCCAGATCGTGGGTATGAGGACTACATAGATTTTGTAGAAGTTGGTCTGTGTGGTCCTATAGATCAATTCCATTCCATAAACATGGTCTCCATTGATTTGACCACTCCACTCTGCAATCCAGCAAATCTATCTAAACCATTATATCTTAACAAAGATGCTATCAAATAGGATCACACTGATTCACCCATTGATCCTAAGGATTTATTCCCAAATGAATAAATGTTGCAACCTTTCCATTTTGTACCAGGCTATGCATATGATGTTTATCATGCCATAAATGCATCCAATGTGGAACCAATCAACCTGACTGATGACATCCATCTGATTCTTATGCCTCATCAGCTTGAGGAGGGATCACATATGTCAGTAGATGAAACCTTTGAGGTGGATATCAACAATGATCCCACTAGTGCAAAGAAGGTTAAATTTGGAGAGAGTCTCACTACATATGATTAGGTCACCCTCATCCCTCTGCTGAAAGAGAGACCAAATTTTTTTTGCTTGGACATACAAGGATATGCTAGGTCTAGACCCAAAATTTGTTACGCATAACCTTTCGCTAGATCTAATGAAGAAACTAGTCAATCAAAAGCTTAGAAAAATACACCCAATAGTAGCCTTAATGGTGAAAGATGAGCTACAAAAGTTGTTGGACATGGAATTTGTAATCTCCATCGATTATCTAGAATGGGTGTCCAATATGGTACCCATGGGAAAACCTAATGGAAGAATCCGTATTTGCACAGATTTTAGATATCGAAATAAGGCAACACCCAAAGATTCATTTCCATTGCCCAATATTGATGCTCTCGTAGATGCAACTACAGGTCACGAAATGCTCTCCTTCATAGATGGTTTTTCTAGTTACAATCAAATTTATATTAAACCCAAAGAGCAACATAAAACCATGTTTATAACACCATGGGATACGTTTTTCTACAAATTTATGTCATTTGGACTCAAAAATTTTGGTGCCACATATCAACGGGTCATGACATACATTTTTCATGACTATATGCACAAACTTCTAGAATATTATATCGATGAATTATTTGCCAAGTCATTGTTGTGAGAAGAGCATGCAGAGGTATTAAGGAAGGTCTTAGATCACCTAATAGAGCACAATGTCAGGTTGAATCCTAAGAAGTGCGTATTTGGCGTAACTTATAGAAAACTACTAGGATTCATCGTCTCTAAGTGAGGCATCGAAGTTGACCCAATGAAGGTCAAGGCCATCTTAGAAATGCGTCCTCCCACCAATACTAAGGAATTAAGGAGCCTTCAAGGTAAAGGTAGCATTGATAAAGTGATTTATCGCTTAACTATTAGATAAATATCGACCCATGAATTGACTGCTACATAAGGGAGTCCCATTCAACTAGGATGAGGACTGCAAGGTAGCCTTCATTGAAATAAAGCAATACCTGGCAATGTCGCTAGTGTTAGCTCCACCAAGGCCAGAGGTACCTTTTCTACTATATATCGACAACTAAATTTGCACTATGAACCATGTTAGCCCAAAAGAATGTGCAAGGCAAAGAACAAACCATATATTATATTAGTCGAACCTTGGTGAGCTATGAGCTCGGGTATGCATATGTGTAAAAATTATGTTTAGCAGTAGTTTTCGCTACAAAGAAATTGCAACACTATATGTTAAGTCATACGATATATGTTATATCCAAACAAAACCCTTTGCAGTACATGATGAGTAAGACTTATCACAATACATGTACTGCGAAGTGGATCATGCTATTGATGAAATTTGATCTGGAATTCATAAGCTAGAATTCCATTAAGGGACAGGTCATAGCGGATCGATTAGCTGAGGTACCACTATCAAATAGTAGGCCTCTAACAATAGAGCTTCTGAAAGATACAATCTTCATCATATCTGAAGCTCCCAAACCTGAAGAACCAGAGAACAATGCTGATATGACTCTGTCCTTTGATGGTTCAAAGTGTGAGTAAGGACATGGTGCTAGAATAGTGTTCTTCATGCCGCAAGGAGCTTCAATGCCCTTGTCATTTAAGTTGGATTTTTTGTGCATCAATAATAATGTTGAGTATGAAGCCCTACTATTGGGCCTCCACACAACCGTCACCATGAATATTAAGAGACTGAACATCTTTGGTGACTCCTTGCTCATAGTAAATCAATTCAAGGGGATTTCAATGTCGATGTCCTGTATTGAAAGCCTTTAAAGATCTAGTTGCCACATATTTGGCTAAATTTGAATGGTATGACATTGAGGCAATCCCTTGATCATAAAATAGATTTACAGATACCATGGATTCTTTGGGATCTTTAATCCCTCAGAATCCATCTATTGATTTCACTACCATTCATGTTATGATGCTCCCACATCTGGCAGTAGAGTGTGTATCCTATGATAACAAAGAATTGGTCAACATGATCAGTGTAGAACCAAAAGTTGAATGGTTCTACAAAGCTAAAGACTTTCTTAAGAAGGCACCCTAGGGGTCATTAACATCTTAGAGTCCTATGGGGAGTGGACCATTCACCACAAGGTTATTTTTGAGTCTGTTGAGCAAGGTGCAGCAACAGTATTGTCATTGTTGTCAACACAGTCAGATAGATCTATTGATGTAGTGGACAGGAAGTTCAAAAGCTATTCAGATGCAAAAGACAGGAGTTCAAAGGTTATTCAGAGTATGTACAATGATTTTCCAAGAATATTGAAGTGGCCCATATGCAAAAGATAAAAAAAAAAGACAAGTGGAAAAACTGTCGCGATTTCGTGACATGTTGGAAGAGAGAGAAAGAGCAGGAAAAACTGTCGCGATTTTGCAACATGTTGGAAGAGAAAAAGGCAAGTGGAAAAATTGTCACAATTTCACGACATGTTGGAAGAGCGAGAAAAAGTGTCACGATTTCACGACAAATTCGAAGAAAGAGAACAAGTAAGAAAAGTTTCACGATTTCATGACATGTCGCATTTTCGCGACTAAAATAGGAGAGAGAAATTAAGTTGGAAAAGTGTCACTATTTCACGACATGTCACATTTTCACAACTAAAATAGGAGAGAGAAAGTATGTTGGAAAAGTGTCACGATTTCATGACATGTTGCATTTTTGCGACTAAAATAGGAGAGAGAAAGTAAGTTGGAAAAGTGTCGTTATTTCGCAACATGTCACTTTTTCACGACTAAAATAGGAGAGAGAAAGCAAGAAAGAAAAAGTGTCACAATATCACGACATGTAGCATTTTCACCAGCAAAAGCTAAGAGAAAGAGCAAGGAGAAAAAGTGTCACGATATCGCGACATGTATTTTTCGGGGCCGAAGAAAAGAGAAAGCGTAAGGAGAGAAAGTGTCACGATATCGCGACATGTATTTTCGGGGGCCGAAGCAAAAAAAAATTGTAAGGAGAAAAAGTGTCACGATATCGCGACATGTATTTTCAGGGGCCGAAGCAAAGAAAAAGCGTAAGGAGAAAAAGTTTCGCGATATCACATGTATTTTCGGGGCCCGAAGCAAAGAGAAAGCGTACGAAGAAAAAGTGTTGCGATATCGTGACATGTAGCATTTTCACGGTCCGATGCAAAGAGAAAGAGAGAGAGAAAAAGTGTCGCGATATCGTCACATGTATTTTCTGGGGCCAAAGCAAGGAGAAAGAGAGAAAAAGAAAAAGTGTTGTGATTTCATGACATGTATTTTTGCGATTAAGTTGAAGCCGAAGAAGACCGATGATAGCCAACAAAATTTAGGGTTTATAGGTGTTCTGAAATCTGACTAATATTAGGGTTTATAGCCTACTGATATTATGGTTTTCATCATGAAAACGTTGTTATAAAATGAGGGCTATTTAGAGAATTGAAAAATATTGAAGTGTGCAAAGTTTGGTCGTAGTGCGTAGAGAGCAAGTCGTGTCGAATCGTGCTAAGTGCAAAATTCATCGAGAAAGTAGAGTGTGAAGAAGGGAGAAGATGATCCTGAAGTTTGACTGTAACGAAGTAGAGTGTACGAAGTGATTGCACAGAGAAAGTAGAGTGCACAGAGAACGCAAAGGTGAAAAATATCAGTCAGGGTCTTACAAAAGCAAAGGTATCATATTGTCAAACTTATAGATACATAATTGAAGTCCAAGTTGATGCTTGGCATCAGGGGTTGGTGCTCCTTCCAGTAGGGTGCTGGTAAATTGATTATAAAGTTGGTGCTTTGAAAAGGTTGGATTTGGATGGTAGTCCAAGCAGTCAATTTTTGAGGAGTAGCCACATTGGTGAACCTCGTTAAATCTTGTGTTGTGTGATGCTCTTTTGTTATACTACCTGTATCTAGTAATAAGTTTTAATTACTATGGTTTTAAGAGCTAGAAATTCAAGTTTAAAGAGCTACACTGATTCATCCCCCCCTCTCAATGTCATTGTAATATTAACAAAGTCATTTGCAAAAGTAGATACACAGGGGGAGAAAGTCATCTTAGCAGTTGAAGCTGAGGCTTATCAAAACTTGATGTCGCAAATTAAAGACTTCCTAAAGCTTAGTATAATCCCATAGGGACTATCACATGCCACAAAGCACACATTTAAATAGAAAGTAGCTAAATATGTCTTAATAGGAGACATATTGTAACAACAAGGCTACAATGGAGTTCTCCATTGCATAGATCCCCAAGAGGCATCATGGGCGATTTTGCAAGCTCATGATGGTACATGCGATGGTTATTTCAGTGGCATGGTCATCATCAAATGCATCCTTCGAATGGGCTACTATTGGTCCACTATGGAGAAGGAGTGCAATGTGTATGTCAATAAATGTGTTAAATGCCAGCATCATGCTAATATTATGCACTTGCCATCATAGGCCTTATAGCCCATCCAAGTGGCTTGGCCGTTTGCTTAGTGGGGATTAGATCTTATAGGCAAGATCTCTCCTCTGTCATCGGGTTAGCATACATTCATAATCATGGCTACTTAGTATTTTACAAAGTGGGTGGAAGTAATACCCTTAACAATGACAACTGGAGCTTGTATAGCAGATTTTATACTAGAGAATATCATAAGTCATTTTGGGATTCCTTATAAAATAATATCGGATAATGGAACGTCTTTCAAGAACAAAACTGTGAGAGTTTTGACATCTAAATATAGAATCAAACACAATTTTGTGACTCCATACTATCCACAAGAAAACGGGTAGGTTGAAGCTTAAAATAAGACAATGGTGGCCATTTTGAAAAAGACAGTACAAGAAAACCACAAAGACTGGCATATCCAACTACCCCTTGCATTATGGGCTTACAGGACTAGTATTTGAATACCCACTTGGGCAACACCGTTATCACTAGTATATGGCACTGAGGCCATTATGCCCTTAGAATTGGAAATTCCAATGCTGCATGTCGCATTGAAAGAGTTCATAGATGACAACACCACACGGTAAGCTCAATTGGATCAACTGACGCTACTTGATGAACATCGTATGAATTCCCTAGAGCATCTTCACGTTTATAAGGAGCGACTAAAATGAGTTTACAATATCAAAGTCCACCAAAGAGATTTTGAATTTGGGGATCTTGTCTTGAAAGAGAACCAATAGAACTCTAATTTATTGCTAGATATGCTAGACAAATTTATGGCTAATTGGCTAGGGCCCTACATCGTATCTAAAAAGATTAGTTCAGGTACCTATCACCTAACATCGCTAGGAGGTGTTGAAGAGCCTGAACCTCTCAAAATCATCCATCTTAAGGTGTTTTATACTTGAAGAGCATAGTAAAAGGCTTCAAGGGTTGCTTGTAACTACTTAGTCATCCTAAAAAGCTCCATACACTCCCATAAGTAGTTTGGTCAATCAAAAATCTCCAAAGGCATCTATAAGCCCTTTGGTCAAACTTAAAAAGCCTCGAGGATTTTTTTTTAAAACTGCTCGGTCATCCCAAAAGGCTCCAAGGGTTCCAGAAACCACTGATCATGTCATTCAAATGCCCCAAGGGTTTGCTTATAATAGCTAGGTCATCCTAAAAGGATCCAAGCTCATCTATGAGTAGTTTGGTCAATCAAAAGGCACCAAGAGTTTTTGAAAAGCTGTTTGGTCAACCCAAAAGCTCCAAGTATTCTTAAAATATCACTTGGTCATTCAAAAAAGTCCTAAAGGTGCTCCTAAACCCTTTGGTCAAACCCCAAAGGCTCCGAGGGTTTGCTTAAAATCACTCGATCATCCTAAAAAGCTCCAAGGATTTTGCTAGAAAAATTTCTTGGTCAATCTAAAGGTTCTAGAGGCATGTACTCACCGTTTTGTCAGATATAAGGCTCAAAAATCATAAAAATTATAAAATCAATAAAAAAAAAAAAAATGGTAAAGCATAAAATCCAAAAACATTTGCATTGGCATTTGAATTTTGTATTATCATTTTTTGCATTTACTCATGCATCCACTACATTATTACATTGCATATAGGCATTAGTCATCAGTTGCATTCCATAGTTGGAGGAATTATGTTTGTCAGTCTTACAAACGACACCATGTTTGTGTCTAAATCATGCATATCTGCATTTATCATGATTCATTATTCATGTGAGTAATTGTGTTTTTTAACACAACCTATAATGTTGCTATGGAGATATACTAGGGTTTTTTGATCATTCAACCATACCTAGTGGTCTTATCAAGAGTTGGTAGAAAACTTGGTTTGCTTTTGTAGCTAAGGTTCAATTAGTATAGCCCTTAGCATATCAGAAGCCTATCACTAATCAAAAAATTAAACAATCCTAACAAGGACTAGGGGAAGATGAAATCCATGAAGCAGGACTGGGTATCTTGAAGAGAAAAGAGTTATTCTTGCTTATCCCTCTATGCGGGTGGTATGGTAAATATTGGCAATTTGCAAAAGGATAGGTTAGTTCCCTATTCAAAATCTCTTTCTTATGATAAAATGAGCAATATCCCACATCAATCCTCAATATTGATACCCTAGATCGATATCATAGATCGAATTCCCAAGATTGATATCCCATATTGATATCATAAGATTGATATCCTTAAATCGATATACCAAAAATAGTTTTCCCAAGTAATCCCCTAAAGGAAAGTTTCTAAAGAATATTATCAAGTGTAAATGCTAAAAATTTAAGATTGAATGAAGAACATAAAATAGGCTCAAATCAAGTTCAAAGTGAAGATCATAAATCAAAGTTTGAGTGGAGATCAAATGAAGATCCAAAATCTAGTTCGAAGAGAGATCAAATGAAAATCCAAATATAGTTCAAAATGAAGATGGAATCGACTCCCTTGCTTCACTACATATGAGCAAGTATCCCAAAAATTTAAGGATAGAAAGGAATGAGCCTGAATCCCTAGAATTATCGGCACTGCTGTAACTTATGCATGATGATATGTTTGATACACTTGCATCTCTCTTGTGGGAAGACCAATGTTTGAATGTGGAGGAGCTAGCTTCAGGTGTCCTGCATTACCTAATGGCTTAGTCCAACTAAAATATAAACTTGGGATTGGATAAGACATTTGTGGTACCCATATCTTAGAAATTGGCTAAAATAATCCCGTTTGACATCGAGGGATGCTTGTGTCTTAAAATAATCATGTGTACACACAGGGATAATGAATAGTTAGGGCCTATCTTAGCAAAAGCCTTTTATCATAAAAGTTTAGCGTTGTTAGTATGCAACTTTTCATAAGTCTATTAGGGTGTTTGAGTCTCATGGAAAACCTCAAAATTTCTCTCATAGCAACAAAATATCAAATATCGCAAACCATATAAAACATTAAATTGCAAAGTATTGAGTACATGATACATCATCATATAGAGCACAATCAAGATATAGGATAGATACCAGATGGATATTAGAAATAATATTTAGATGGCCACTGACTATATCATGCATATTTTTCAAATGTGCAAAGGAAAATAGAATGACACATTATACCATTAGCATCATACAACTGCATTCATTGCATTTCATATATAGGTGATTAATTGATTAAATTCTTATCTTAAGGATTTTCAATTCCATTCATGATTTTTATACATTATGTGATGTCATCCATTAGATTGATAAACATATTTGCATTTATTCCTTATGTTTTAAGTGATTAAAGCATACAGGTTCATTTACATTAGATCACCATCATGTAAATAAATCATTACATACATTAATGCATACAATAAAACAATATCAAATATGCGTTAAGAGAAAATATTGCATCCATCATAAATCACACATCTAAACATCTAGATCACTACATATCATCATCATAAATTAAATAGCTATCTAGTGCATGTCATCCATACATCACATCACATAGCATCAAATTAACATAAGCATTGCATCCATGTGCATAACATAAATAGAAAATTAAAAATATCTATGCAAGTACACATAATGATCCATAAATGATCATATATATATATATATATATATATATATGTCTCAAAGTATATTAGGAGTACAAAAATACCCTTAGGCTACAACTGTGTAGGTCCTAGACCTTACACCAAAAATGGTACAATATACATCAGAAGATATGTACTAAGGAGGGCCTACGCCTCCATTCTGAGAGTCACCAGTATCACCTCTATCATCCCTGTGCCTCTCATGCGAGTTGGTTGCATGCGTGCTAGAGGACCTATGCATCCTATCAGGCTTATGAGTTAGGTGGCTAGAGCTTGATCTGGTTCACTAAGACACCATAATATTTCTATCCTTAGGTACCTCCAAGCCCTACAGTCTGATATAGCCCTCTAGCTGAGATATGTGAGCCACCCTCACATCGCAAAGGTCATTTCACTCATCTACAAGGGAAGTGAGCAGCCTGACCTCTGCCATAGGATAACCTCCTCTTAGCAATGTAACTAATGGTGTAGTTGGAGGTCCCATAATAATCTGAGAGGATGGAAGATCCCCCATTTATACCCTAAGCATATCTCTCTCTACAACAACCTCATCCTGCTATGTCAGTGCCAAATCATGTGCACTAGTGAGCTCACAGACCTAAAGCTCTACCATTGTAGCCCATGTTGTAAGACTTGTGATCTACTCCTGAGCCTTAGCTAGCCACCTCTCTTGGTCAGCTAGCTTTACCTCTAGACTGGCGATAGTAGTATCTCGCTCCAGCTATTGTGTTTGATACCTCCTAAGCTGACTCTATAAGTCAACAACCTAAGCTAGGAGTAGCCCCTTCATGCTATTAGGAGGGACCTCACCCTCCTCAAAAGCCTCCTCATATGTATTAACATCCATAGGGGGCATCCTCTACTACAGCCTTTGTGCCCCATGCACCATCAGTTTTTTGGTGCACCTTGCACCCATCTAGGTCAACCATTGCCTCTACCTGGTAATCTACCCTACACAGAGGCCCTAATCCATACCACCATAGCATCGACCACCAAGCATAATATTCTAAGGTGGTCCCATACCTATCAAATCCAAACTCTTGGAAGTAATCATCCTCATATCCTAATGCTACAGGCTGAATACATGGTAGATGCGTCTCCAATACTATATGCCTATAAGAAAAATGAATCTTTGGAATGTCCTGCACCGGTCTGAACTACCACAGGACCCGAGAGTAGAACTAATACTCTCTAATATCAACCTTATGAATGAGTAGCCATCTATCTTGGTGAGTATGTCATAGCCACTTGCCAGCCTCTGTCCAAGTTGGGAAATCCATGTAGGAATGACAATGTCATTCGATCAAAGTGATGCAAACTGTGTAATGTAGTGCTTAGTATGGCTGGCATGGATCCTACTCCAAAAGCCCTCCTCCTTATGAGGCCAAAATGTAGCGTAGCACTGATGAGCATCGTCAATATTATAATGTGCAGTGGTAGCTCTCTAGGATGATCTATCCTGATGTGCTACCAACCCTAGATTTATAGCAATATGCTACAGCTCATCCCACGATGGCTCCGATCAGTAGTCTGATATAACTCCCTATAGAGATGGTATAGTAGAGTGCTTCCCTAGGCCACTCATAGTGACTGATCCACGAAGCTCTGAGTCACTCTCCTGACACTGGATAAGAGGTTCTAGGGAATCCTGACACCCAAGACGTCTAGAAGAATAACCTACACCACCATGTGTGTAAATATGTCCTCCCTCACGGAGACGATCTACTCACCCTACCAGTATCCAATGTGAATTCCTCTGTGATCAATATTATGTTGATCATCTCGGCTTCGATAATCAAAGATCGCATAAAAAATGGGCTCCTTAGCCCCAGAATTAGAAGAGGTGATGGCCTCACCATCAATAGGGATCCTAAAGATCTAGTATACGTCCTCTAGGGTAACAGTTATTTCACCTGTAGTTCATGCATTCTAGCTCTAGACCAATGTAGTTAGATAATTCTGATCCACCCTAATCATGGGTAGATCCAATATGTAGCCAAATATGACAGATCTAAACCATCTCTGCTCCCTAGGAGTGAGTTGTTCACGAAGAATCTTAAGAATGGCTGGCTTGCGGGCTCTAGAGGTCAATGTCTGAAAATGACCTTAAAAATCTAACTAAAAATACAAGCAAAAAATATTTAAAAATGACCTTAAAAAAAAACATCAAAAACATATACAAACTGATAAAAATACAAGAACATGTCATCAGGCAGTCATAAAAATAAAAAATGTCACTTAGACAAGTAAAAAATGCATTAATTAGAATTAAATGCCTATAAAACCTTAGGAAAATTAAAAATTTGATAAAAGTTTCCTAAAGTCCGTGAATTGGGGGTCAACCCTACGGTCCACATGCGGTCAAAAATTGATCGTTGGAAGTTTAAATGTAGACTACAGCTGGAAACTACGGTCCCCAATTGGTCAATTGTGGACCGTAGCTGGCAGTTGTGGTCCCCAATTGGTAAATTGGGAACCGCAGCTGGTACCTATGGTCTCCAACTGACATCCGGCTAGGGTTATTTCCCCCATCGAAAAAACAAAAATATATAATAATAAAACCTAAACTAGCCTAATCTAACATGAGGTTCATTACCAATAGTTTAATTAGGTTCAATTAGCCCATTAATAAAAGAGGTTAAGTTTACTGGTAATGGATGTGAGGTCTCAGTTTTGAATTATCTTGCCCTCACCGCGGCCTCGGCTGGATGAATCTTGCCCATGGTCTACCATCGTGCGGTGTGTAAGGTGTGGGTGTAGAAGTTTGGTAGGATTTCAGGTCAGGTTTAAGTTGTCAATGTCCAGAGATCTGTAATTGTCAGTCATTGTCAAGTAATAATGAAGAAAATTAGAAATTTGAACCTTTTATAAGCTTTTCTTATTCCGTGCGGACTGCGGATGACACCTACGGTTCCTAAAAATTGCAATAGGGAATCACATACCCTAGTCACAGTTTACAACTGATAGTAAATTTAGTCAAATCCCACCGTGGGAAGGTTTAAAATGATAAATTAATGACTCCTAATGGATAAAATTTCAATAAAAGCAATCAAATTTTGTAAATTTGGTGTTCAAGCACCAGGATCAATTCAAAAATTCAAAAATAAAAAACATAAAAATCAAATAATTCAAAATCCAATGCACCTCATATCCAATTATTTAACCTATACACTTGGCGGTTGCAACGACTTGCGATCCATGCAATTTGGCAAGATGAGTAAATTACCATAAGGACATTTGGGGTAAAATTATCATTTTTGATCTGATATGCTTCTTGTCAATCCCTAAGAAGGCCTTCGTGGCTAGACTTATCCATGGGAATGAGGCTTTTCATGTCATGTCTCTTATGACATCTTTTTAGCAAATCATTGATAACTTGATTCAACACAAATCTAATTGGAGTTGTCTCATTTCGATTCCCTAAGATAACTATTGTAGCCCAACTGCTCCATGGGATAGGAATGTACAATTATTATTAATATTTGGAATCATAAGCTGAACTAGGCCTAGCCAAGGCATTAATATGCTCAAATCTAAAATTGTTCAGATTATCCATAGTGGTCAAGCGACCTCATCACTTTAATAATTTTCATTGCCCTCATCAACTTGTTGCTTGAGGGGGTAGTCATAATATCAAATCATAATAAAAATCAATATAAGATCCCGAAGATCGTAGATACCTTGATCTTGTCAAAATTGCATTCGTCCTTATGAATCATTGTCAACAACTATCATAAGCTTACCCCTTTGCTTGTGGAAAATAGTAAATATGATAATTTATTTTTATCTCTTATCCTTTCTATTATATAGGCCTAACTCCTATTGTAGCATCAAACACTACTTGAATGCTTGATGGCGAGTGCAAGCTTTTCAAAATGTAAGCCTTTCACTTAGTTGGAAGAAATGATTCCAGGATGCACGTCCTTTTGCTGGACAAGAGACATCTAATATTGATCTGACTAATGATCATAATAGAAACTTCGACATCATTTTAGGAGGTATATTTTTTCTCAGCGTTGTTCGATCTCACAACACATTTCAAAAGGGGCATATGTAGACACCTAAAATACGTCATATCGAAGGCGAATACTCATATGGACATGCTACAAGACCATATGGAGGATCTTGGAGAGACTCCAAGATAGAGCAGTGGTTCTAACCACTCAATTTGGGCTCCTTGGCCTAATCATTCTAAATCACAGCCCAGACCTGCAGTCTACAGGCTAAAACATGGTTGAGCCTATGATTTACAGTCTAGACCATAGTTGTAACTTGCGGTCTACAGGCTGAAACATGACTGAGACCTACGATTTATAGTATAGACCATAGTTGTAACCTACGATCTTAACTAAATTTTAGTTGGCCTTCATCTTGAATTCATGCATTGGAGAAGGCCACTTTGCTATTCACCCAAATATCAATTTTCCATGGAAGTTCTAGGAGCCTAGAATAACCAAGAAATGTAAATTTGGGAAAACGAAAGCCCATCACAGTGAATAAACCATCAAACTTGTCAGAAGGACACTGACGACGACCCTCGAACATCAATTGGACAAGGAGGTCAGGCCCACTACCCTTTATTTTGATGGTAAACTCACTTGAGTGGTAACCGTAGCTTTCAACCGTAGTTTATAATGTAGACCGTGCATCAGTGTTGTAGTTTGCAACAGAGGTATCACCATCTTACTATTTTCATTTCTTCCCATCTAGTTAGATTAAATTAGTCATTTGCATGGTTAAATTGTAGTTTTAGAGACTTTTGATCGATAGATTAGTGTTTTTACTAACTTGTTTTCATCATGGTAGTTTAGACATTAATGAATTCTTTTTGTGTTATAATGCTTCATTTCAAGTAATTGATTCCATAGATTGATAGTTGTGCTCTTCATTTATGTATTTCCATCAATATTGATATTATTTGCATATGTTTAGCATAGTAGACACATTTTATTGATTTGATATCATTGTGCTATTTTCATGCTATTTGTCTTTAAAGGGCTTCATCATGAAAGGTTGCCTATGCTCTTGACATTCTTGTGTTGTTTCTTGATCGTAGGAAACATGTTTCTAAGGAGCTACAACCATTCATTTTCTTCCTCAACATGAAGAAGAGGGTTCAATCCACCCTAGAGAAGTTCATGTCACCTTAAGGGCTTAATAGTGCATTTCACCCTTGAGGGAGATTGAAATAATTGTAATTGCGTATCAAATAGAGTATCCCTAAGAGGGACTTACTTGTAATCAGACACTTATTAATTTTAATGGAATAATAGAAGCATTTGTAATTTCCATGTTTTTTATCCATTTATGTGTTTGAATATCAATTTTACTTTGTTTATGCAATTACAACATTTCAAGTGCACGCATTTTTGGTCATATAGAAGAAATGCATGATGAAAATAAAATAACAAAGACTACCCTAATTTTGAGAAACAAAAACCAGGGAGAACCATCTCATCTAGAATTAGACTTTCAAAAAAAGAATAATATGGATAATCAATGCAAGTGCAAAACCAAAGGATATATTCAAACCATAAACAAGCTAGATCATCAAAAAGACCATATAGATTCCAATAGTAGTGCCTTGGTTCTAAGTAAGCATCCTATAGTCCCAACTAGAATGAAGCAAGATATAAATAAAAAAATGAGGATGGATACGAATCAAAAGGTAGGATGCAAATCCAACTAGCATCATCTAGTAGAGGAAGACCAAAAGTTAGTTGAGGAAGGTAAGGTAACAATACTTACCCAGTTGTTCAAACCTTGTTAATTATGAATATTATTACTTGGAATATTAGAGGACTTAAAGGAAGTCCTTCTAAACAATTAAAATTAGAAGAATGATCCAAAAAAATCAGCCTCAAATTCTCTTTCTCTAGGAGACTAAGGTTTCAATTGAATAAATGGAAATAATAGCAACTAAGATGTGGTCAACTAGTAAAGTAGTGTCCCTCAACACCCAAGAGGACTCGGGAGGAGTGGAATGTCTTTGGGACCCAAAGGAAATTATAGTTTAGTACATGATGGGAAGTAGGGGATTGCTAGTAGTGGTTGCCCAAAATAGAGATTTAGATTAGGTTATTCTTTATATAAATGTGTATGCTCCATGTACTATGGAAGAGAAACAATCAATATGGAGGAATATAGCTTTTATCACCTTTCAATTCTTTTAAGCTTGGGATTTGATAGGAGGATATTTCAATTCCATACTCTCCTTAGAAGAAAAAAGTGAGGAAATAAGAATTTGGATGGGATATCTAAAATCATGAATTAATACATGGCCAACCTTCACCTAGTAGATATCAAACCAAGCAATGGTTTTATGACTTGGTCTAATAGAATATAAGGTTTAGCATACATCCTTGAAAGGCTAGATAGATTATTTCTTTCAAATATGTTTTTGATAAAAGGACACACCCCAAAAGTGAATATATTAAATAATTCAAGATCTGCCCACTAGCTAGTTTTAATTGAAGTTTGGAGAACCAGTAGTAAGTCAACACCATTTTGGTTTTAGTTAATATGGATTAGAGATGAATCCTTCAAGTCAAGGATACAATATTGGTGGAAAGAAGGTAAGATGGGACATGTTACAAAGATGTTTTATTTTGTTAAAAGGTTGTAGTATATTAAATACAAAATTAAGACTTAGAATTGGGAGAAATTTGGAGATGTTAGGGAAAAGAAAAGGGGAAGCTTTAACCTAGCTTGAGGAGTTGAATGAGCAAATTCATCTTGAGGGACTCATAGAAAATATGATTAATATAGAAATTAATCTTTTAGCCCAGATGTAGGAATGAGATAGAAGAGAAGAATTGATGTGGAAGAAAAAATCAAGGATTTAATGGCTACAAGGAGACTAAAACACAAATTTCTTTCACAAGTCTTTCCTAACCTATAAAACTTATAACTTTATCCCCTCATTGAATAATTAATATGGAGATATAGTCCACACTTGGGAAGGCATGTCTTCTTTAGCTGTAAACCATTTTCAAACCTATTTATAGATAAATTTCTTAACCCAAAAGCCCAACAACAAATTCTAGAGGAGATACTTGTTCTTATTTTTTATGATGAGAATGCGGCCCTAACTGCACTAGTAACAATGAGGGAACTGTAAGAGATAGTCTCCATGATGTAAAAGAGGAAGACCCCTGGTCTAGATAGATTCCCTATTGAATTTTATCAAGAATTTTAGGATTTTTTTAAGGATGACACTCTAGAGGTGGTAGAAGAGGCTAGAAAGGCAAAAGAAATCCTCAAAAAAATAAACAAGACATACTTAGTACTAATTCCAAAAGCTTAAGAAGTATATAACATTACTGGTTATAGACCAATCACTTTATGTATGTTATTCTAAAAATTATTTCAAATATTATGTTTGAAAGGCTCAAACCATTGCTACATAAGATCACCTCTTCAAAAAAAGGGATATTTGTAGAAGGGAAATAGATAGTGGATGAGATAGTGTAAGCCCAGGAAGCAATTCACTTTGTGGAAGCTTAAAAATATCCATCCATGTTCATTCGATTGGATTTATCCAAAGCATATGATAGTGTGGATTGGCACTTTCTCATCCAGGTAATGGAAAATTTTGGATTCTCTCAAGAATGGAAAAAGTGGCTTAGAGGTCGTATATCTTTAGTTTCATATTCAGTTATTCTCAATGGTTGTTCGACTCATTTATTCCCAGCATCTAGAGGTATCAGGAAAGAAGACCCTCTCTTTCCATACCTATTCATCATCCTTGTAGAATGTTTAGGGAGGACATTTGCTAAGTAATGAGATTGTCAAAGGTTAGGAGTCACAATAGATAAAGGAGTTAGACCTATCTGTCATTTACAATTTGTTGATGATTTCACCATTTTTGGGAAGGCAAAAACAATGGAAGAAACCTTAATAAAGAAAATTCTTAACTACTTCACTAGAGTCTCAAGGAAGCCAGTTAATGAAGACAAATCAAAAGTACCCCTTTTTCATTATTCACCTAGAAAAGGGAATTTAATATTGGATAGATTAGAATTTAGAAAAACTTCTCTAATTAAATATTTGGGTGTTCTAGTTAATCTTGGCAGCCAAAAGAAAGAGCATTAGAGTTGGTTATCGAAGAAAGAGTAGAACAGAATAGGATGTTAGACCAACAATTGGATTTCCTTAGGAGGAAAAATAATTCTTATTAGTTATTTAATCTATCTCAATCTTTGTTTCAATAGTGTTGAACATCCCTATGTCAGTACTTAAAGAACTAGATAAGATTAGTCACAAATTTCTTTGGAGAGAATAAAATTTGGAGAAGAAATGGGCCTTAGTAAGGTAGGAGACCCTATGCCTTCCTACTTATGAAAGGGGTTTAGGTATTTGATCAATAGTAAATAATAACAAGGGTTTGGAAACAAAGTTATAGTGGAGGTTAACTAGCCACCCCAATGCCTTGTGGGACAAAAATATGAGACCCAAATATACATAAATCAAAGAGCCATATGATATAATTCAACACCAACTACCTTATAAAGGGTCCCCAATTTTGAAAGTCCTAAAAATTGGAAAGGAGTGGATAAAGAATAAGATCTTCTAGATAGTTTAGAATGGTCAAGATGCACATTTTTGGATAGACTCTTGGGATGGAAACCTTGCGATGTCAATTCAACATCTAGAATTAAGGCCTATAATGGAGAAAATGCATAGGATAAATTGGATAAAATTTACCAAATATTATAAATATAAAACAAGAAATACGGAGGTGGGAA
Organism: Wollemia nobilis; assembly: GCA_028583015.1. Classification (NCBI taxonomy): domain Eukaryota; kingdom Viridiplantae; phylum Streptophyta; class Pinopsida; order Araucariales; family Araucariaceae; genus Wollemia; species Wollemia nobilis. The sequence goes on from JAQPPZ010003374.1 coordinate 17,985,581, forward strand.
GATGTTGGATCCCAGTAGAATACTTGCCAATCCAACAATATGAAGATTAAAAAAAAGGTATTCACAGATCCTATCAAATATGATCACCTTCATGGTCACAAGCTGAATATTGCATTGGTTGGAATAACTTAGATCATGGAGTGTACACTATAGCTCAAGGTTATTTATCCTTAATCCATATTAATCCCCATCTAGTATAGGATCTATTCAAGCATTTATGGGCTAAAAAGTTACAACCAAAAGTTAGGTTTTTCAATTGGTTGCTTCTTCATAAAAGGGTACTCATAGGGGAGCAACTTATGAATAAAGGATTTAATGGACCCTTTTAATGTGTAATGTGTTGGGATAACATTGATACATTAAACTATTTAATCATAGAATGCCCCATAAATTCAAAATTGTGGAAGATGATGGCTTCTACTCTAAATTTAAGATGGTCAAATAATCAACCCATAGAATAAATATGGAGAGATTTGAGTAAACAAGAAGGAAAATAATGGTATGTGAATCAAATCATTTGGATAGGAATGACTATTCTTCTTTGGAAAATTTGGAAGAGAGTAGGTACATCCACTATGTCTAGCTAAAGACCATAGAAAATATGATGAAGACAATCTAGCATTTACTAACTCATCCTCACAATTCAAATCAACTCTGGGAACCATTGATGGCTCAATTAAAGACTAGCCATGGACTAGACCAACATAGAAGAAAGAAAGTGACCAATAAATTGATGGATAGAACAAAGCAATGACAGTCTCCCCCATAGAATTTTGAAAAAATCAATACGAATGGAGCATCTAGAGGAAATATTGGAGGAGCTAGTATAGGAGGGATAGGGATATTGGAGGATGGTACTCCAATTTTTACCTTTGCAAAAATATAGGAGTTCTATCCAATAACTTGGAATAAGGGTAAGGTATTTTACGAGGTTTGCAGGAGATACTGAAGGTAGGTTGGAAAAGGGTGATAACAGAGTCAGAATCTCAAAATATGATCAATTACCTAAAATTAACTTCAAGGTATAAAAAGGTGTACTAGAGAATTCAAAGGATCATAGATAAGATTAGATTAATAGAAACTAGTTTCCAAGAGGTTGTTTTCAATCATGTACCTATAGAATAGAACAAAGTGGCATATGCTATGGCAAATTGTGCTCTTGACAAAGGAGATATTAGTTTCTATGGTTTCCCTCCTAGGTGGTGGCTAGACCAAACTAGGACTGATCTTCTCCTTGTTTAGTCTCTTGATGGTAATGTTGGAAGCTATGGCTAACCTAATTTAGTAACTAAAGACCTAAAAGAGCAACATTTTATAACTAAATATTTGTTGCTCCTTTTTTTCCTATATTTTTAGATCTTCATTGTGGTTGTGAAATTTATATAAATCTATTGAAAGACTTAGTGTAGACCGATCTTCTCAATTTTAGTGCATAGAGGTTGTTAGAGGGTCTTGTCTCAATAGTCTTAAGCTCCATTGGCAGGTTGGATGGTTTGCTGAGTAGGCAGTTTAGTTTGAATTTGTAGTTTTTTTTTGTTTGCTTCATGGCTAGCAACCAAAAGGCTAGAGTTTATTATATTTGTAATATATTCTTGAGTCTCTCTTAATATATATATATCACAAAAAAAGGATTTGTAGAGCAACATAACATGTAACTGTTATGGAGGAATGTCCTTGTACTTTAGGATTTCAGGAACAATGTAAAGAAAAATGTGATTTTGAGGTTATTCCTTGCACTTTAGATCCTTCAAAGAAAGATAACCTATATATGATAACTCTCACTATGAATAGTATTAAAAAATTTGATAAATTTTGAAGTGTTGGTGGGAATGAAAAAGGAGAAAAAGACCTAAGAAGCAAAAACAAAGAGAAAAATAATCTTAGAGGGATATTGATATTAGAAAAAAAAACAAATATTACAAGTGTTAATAAGAAGTGAGGCTAAAATTATAAATAAAAAATAAAATTTGATTATAAAATAATATCTTTGAATATTAGAAGCAAGGAATAAAACCCCTAAAAAATAGATATTAGGTAATTGACAAGTTATAATCAATATATCTATAGAGATAGGAACCTTGTAGAAAATATTTTAGCTATTCATAGTGTTTATCTTAATATTAGAAAAATTAAAATTTAAAAAGGCAACTAGCCGATTGAGATTTTATATCTTAATTAAAATAACACTAAAGAGTTGACTATGGAAATACAATAGTTTATGGAAGATGAAGAATATCATTGAGAGAAAATCAAATGAAGGACATTTTAATAAAAATGGAAACTTGAATATATTTTAATTATCTTTATAGCAATGTAATATTTGTTTTATTTTCATGAGAGTGGCCCCCATTACAAGCCACACATAGCTTATTAAGAAAAGTGATGGACTTGTTGAAATTGAGTAGTTGAGATTGATTGTATTCCATGAAGGAGGCTAACCTAGAAGCTTGATGGGTGTACATAGTAGATGCTTGAGCTAAAATTTATTATAAATTAGAATATATTGAAACATATGAATAATATATATTTTTAAAATTAAAACAAAGTGTCCTATAGCAATCAATCCATATGATTATAAATATGTTTGTATAAAAAATATTACACCTAAACATCCTTAATTTTCAATGTAATATAATATTTGAAAATATTTTAAACCACTCTATAAACTTAGGAAATCCTTGAGTTCATCAATTGAACAATAATATTTCAATATACCTAAGTAATGTTACAACATTAATTAAAAATGACATATAACAAAAAAAAATCAATAACAATATAATATCCTTATATGTTGAGTGGAGCGAATGGAGTAAAGTGAATTTGAATTCGAGCATGGGAACGAGAGTTGTAGTGGTGCTAGATCCCATGGTAGAGAAGTCTAGGCTCGTGAATGGGACCACTTTAGATGCTCGTATCCTTGCATTTATAGTGGAGCTAGACAATTGGGACCCAGGTAAGTTTAAAGGTGGGACCTGGTTGTCCCCAGACAAGGGGTCCCATTCTCCTTGTGAGTCATTTTTTCCCAAGGTGACAGTAGGTGTCAAAGAAGCTGAATTAGATGTTATGTGTGATATTTCCCCTAATTCACACCAAATTATTATCCCCGACAACCTTATCAATAACATCTTAGAGGGGGAAGCTTGGAACCTAATCAAAAAATTTCAAGGGGGTAAACCTAATTTAGACACTTTGAGGTGATGGACACTCGTGAGATCGTAGTCTCTGGGATCCCTCGAGTTTGTGGCCATCCAAAAGGGCTTCTTCCTAATCATGTTGAACTATGAAGACAATTTCAAAATGATTATGGAAGGAGGCCCTTGGTTCTTTGGAAAGAGAGGCCTATTTTTGAGAAGATGGGGCTTAGATTTCAATGCCCATCCTCAATGGGTGAACCTAATCCCACTGTGGGTCAAACTATCAGATTTCCCTCTACATTTCTTACATAAGAATATTTTTCAAGCGATGGCCAAGAATATTGATGACCTGATCTCCATTGATGAGAATATTAGAGCCAAGTATCATTTAATATTTTCTAGAATGTGTGTTTTGGTTGATATTGATAAATATCTCCTAAGCTCAATTGAGCTTATTTCCAGTCACAACATGTGGAATTAGTCTATTGTTTATGAGAATAGGTCCCAGGCATGGCAAAGGTGTGGGAAGATCAATCATCAAAATATTGCTTACCCTCGGTGGTAGGAACCTCACCCAAGTATGGTTAACCTCAAGAGGAGCAAGGAGGGCAAGTGGGTGCCAAAAAAATAAGATCAAAATAAAATAAAATATAAAGTGTCTTCCATTTTTCCTTCAGTTGAAGTTGTTTCTCACGAGGCTATAGAGGATGACTCCCTAGAAAGAGCTTTTCTTCCTTCAAATATTTTTAATGGAGATGAAGAATTAAGTAGAAACCCCATTAAGAGAAGGAAGGATCCCCCTAAGGTAGATGATAGTGTTCAACTACCTAAGGCTGGTGAAGGTGTAGAGAAGGTAAGTCTATCTAGTCTCATTCTCCAAAACACCTTTGATTACCTTGCTACAGAGGATGTTGTGATTCAGTAGATAATGGAAAGTCCAACATACTCCCCTGACCCTATTCTGTTAGAATATTATGTTGTATTACATTATTTTTCATCAAAATTAGCGCTCATAGGCGCTCTCCAATTTGGTTGTATAACCACTAATTGGTTAGAACCAACTTGTAACCAATTGTAACCTTTATATTCGAAATTAATGAGAATGGTCAATTGCTTCGTGAAATCCTTTATGGTATCAGAGCTACGGATGACAGACCAGACTGGCAGACCGAGGACGAACGCAGACTAATAGACCTGACACGGACGGACCTGGCAACGGACCTGACACGGATGATAGACCAGACTGGCAGACCGAGGATGGAGACCAGACTGGCAGACCTAACACGGACAAACCTGGAAATGGACCCGACACGGATGACAGACCAGACTAGCAGACCGAGGACATAGGACCAGACTGGAGAATCGGGGGACGTAGACCGAGGACATGGAAGCGCGGATCGAGGTGGTTCACGGATCGGGGGAGGTTCGACAACAAGGAGGCAAAAGGACGGGGTGGTTGCCCAAAGGCAACCGAAAGCAATAGATGCCTTCGGCATTTTTAAATCCCCCCATAATGGCCGCATAGGCCATGTGGGATTAAGTTTTTTTCCCGTTTCTCTGGCCCCGACGTTGCCAATACCTATCGAGTGCCCGCCTATCCTCGTCGGGCCCTCTGGCTCAGGTGGTACGTACGGTGACTGTTTGGCAGAAGGTTCCAGGTTCCAATCCCTGCGGGGATTTTTTTTTACGGTGGCACCTACAGTTTGACGCCTCGCGTGCCCCCGTGACAGCGGAAAGCGCTGTTGATGCCCTACATGTCCCAGTGATGGCGGGCAAGGTATTTTTGATGCCCAGAATGGTCCAGTGATGGCGGCCACGGTGTTTTTGATGCCCTGCATGCTCAAGTGATGGCGAAAAGGGTTGTTGATGCCTCTGGAGGGTTATTTTGACGGTGGAGTGCAGTTGACGCCCACACATGGTGTTTTGACACCTGAATACCTTGTTTTTTAGGTATTTTTTTCCCAAATCCTTGTCTAATTTGCAACTTGAAGGGGGGGAGAGTTTCTTCACATATTCATTTGCAAAATTGTCAGATAAAGGGGGGAAATCAAACTATTTGCCAGATTTGGCAGAATTTTGTTTTGCTAGAATATTAATAGGTGCTAAAATTTGTGGGCATTTATGATTGTTTCTTTTGCATTTAAATATTCTATTTTCTTGCATTATCAATCATAAATTAAAAAATATAAGACCCCAAATTTATACCCTATTTGTGCAATTTATTGCACAGTAGCGTTCGGTATTTGAGATACCTCTGGTCCACACTTACAGGTAATGTTGTCGTGCTTTGGACTACTGTATTCGCCGCCTAATATAGCTGCAACAACGACGTCTGAGCTTGTTCTCTATAAATCGTCGGGGAGAAATAAGGCAAACCAGTTTTTTTGTTTTATTTCCCATTTCATACCCACATCGTGATTGTTGTTAGGCATAAATCCTGACGAAAGCTCTTTTTCCAAAGTGTTTAGGGGAAGTTACGCCCCACACATGCGGAATAAAACTTTCTATGGTAGGTGTCATTAACAACATGATGCCCTTTCAGTATCGCCTATGTTCAATATATTGTGCTTCTCATATGTACTTATAGTCTCCCTCACGTAAGGGCGAGTACATATTGAGTAGTATACTATTCATATATACCTATAGTTTCCCTCACGTAAGGGCGGGTGTATATTGAATGGTTACAATATAACGATCTGGCAGGTATAAAGAAAGGGAGACCAATTGGTGGTATAAGGAACCTTCATAATGGCCACAATTCATAAGTATCTCTCAGATTCACAATTGTTGAAAGGTCCTAACTTTGTTCCATGGAAGACAAAGATGAAAGCCATACTTCAGTTGGAAGATTTATGGGATGTAGTGACTGGCACTGCAAAACGTCCTCAAACAACAGGAACAGATCAAGATGATTGGGATAAGAAAGACAAGAAGAGTCTTGTGTTTATCTTGCTTGCTACCACAGATGAGGTGCAACCTCATATTTGTGATGCAAAAACTAGTAAGATAGCCTGGGATGCTTTGATCACAGTATATGAAGGGAAGAATCAATCCACTATTCTCCATCTTCAAACTCAACTACATAATCTCAGTATGAGTTCTGGAGAAACAGTTGACATATTCCTTTGCAGAGTGGCAGACTTGAAAGCAAAATTGAATGCTATGGGAAAACCTGTGGATGATGATGTCTTGAATTCTATTATCTTGAGAGCATTACCAAGTTCCTACAAGATGTTGATCACTTCTCTCAATGTTTATGGTAGACAAGTCTCATTTGTGGAACTGGTAAACTTGCTTCAGACTGAGGAGGCAACTCAGGTCCAGAAAGATGATATGCCAGATAATGCTCTCTCCACACAACAAAGTGGTAAAAAGCAAGGCCAATTTCAAAAAGGAGGTGCTTCTTCCAAAGGAAAAGGGAAGCAATCTCAACAAAAAGATACAAAATATTGCAAAATTTGTGACATGAATAACCATGACACCAACAGGTGTTGGTTCAAAAACAAGCAACCAAATGAAAGAGGTTCACAAAAGAAGGGCAAGAACAAGCAAAAATACAAAAAGCATAAGCAATCTAAAGGCCATGTTGCTTATGCTGAATCCAACTCAGACTCAAATTCTCCTGAGTCCGATTCAGTTTCTGACTCTGAAAGAGCACACAAGGTGCTCATGACTCATACTTCGTCTTCCCAGATAGATGTTGTATGGTATATTGATTCAGGAGCTAGCAAACACATGATTGGGGATAAATCCTGGTTTGATACTTTTGTGGCGAAAGAGGGTAAGCCAGTCACAATTGCTGACAATCAGGTATATCAAGTAAAAGGAGAAGGGGATATTTCTGTGTCTCTTCCTGATGGTAATTGTCAAATTGAAAAGGTTCTCTATGTTCCAGGCTTAGCCAATAATCTGCTTTCGGTCACACAAATGTTGGATAGAAACATGGAAGTCGTGTTTCGAGTTGTCAATGGCAAGAAGAGATGTTTTATCACACACGGTGGTAAACATGTTGCAACCGGATCTTACAAACATGGCTTGTTTATTCTCGATGCTATTTCCACTCCACATGTTGCTTTGGCTGCAACTACAAAGGAGGCCACCTCTCTCTGGCATCGACGTTATGGGCATCTTAGTTCTAGATATTTGCTTGAATTACACAAATATGAGATGGTGAAAGGTCTTCCACCCCTCTCATCTATCTTACCAGTTTGCTCGGATTGCTTAGCAGGGAAGCAACATCGAGTGCCTTTTGAAGCAAGCTCCTCTCGAGCTACAAAACCTTTAGAGCTGGTACATACCGATCTGTGTGGTCCTATGCCAACCAGCTATGGTGGGAAAAAGTATTTTCAACTATTCGTTGATGATTACTCACGGAAGATGTGGGTTTTCTTTCTTCAATTGAAATCAGAAGCGTTTCTCTACTTTCAACAGTTCAAGAAACTTGTTGAGAAGGAGTCGGGATGTTTGATAAAAACCCTCCGCTCAGATCGAGGGGGGGAATACACCTCTGAAGAGTTTTCAGAGTTTCTTAAGAAACATGGGATCAAAAGACAACTGACTACAACCTATACACCTCAGCAGAATGGAGTTGCAGAAAGAAGAAATCGTTCCATTATGGAAATGGTTCGATGTATGCTAAAAGGAGCACATCTTGAGGATCAATATTGGGCAGAAGTAGTAAACACAACATCATACCTCCTAAATAGAGCACCCACTAGAGCTCTACAAGGGAAGACTCCACAAGGAGCATGGAGTGGTAAGAAACCTTCCATTTCTCATCTGAAGGTGTTTGGATGTAAAGCATTCATGCACATTCCAAAATAGAAAAGGAGGAAGTTGGATGAGAAAACCCTGTAGTGTATCTTTCTTGGCTATGATGAGTACTCAAAAGGTTATCGATTGATTGATCCTAAGACCAAGAAGACACATGTAAGTAGAGATGTTGTATTTGATGAAGCTCTCACATCAAAAGACACATCCACAACTGTATACCTAGATGAAGAAGAGCCTAAGAAGGAGGTTCAACTTCCACAACAAAAACAGAAAGTTCCAAAATGGTATACTAGCACTTTGAGAGATGCTAAGTTGAAATCCCTTCCAGATCTATCTCTTGATAGGCCATGTACTCGTAGTATGACTCAACAGATGAGAGCAGAAGAATCTACTTTAGAGGTTGACGAACTTTGTCAACACTTTGATGATTTGTCAGTAGGTACAAAAAATGATAGAGAGGAAGATAAGGATGGAGAAAAAATTTATATGTCTACATTGAATACAAACGAACCCACAACGGTTCAATCTGCACTTGATGAACCACAGTGGAAAGAGGCCATGGATGTAGAACATAAATCTCTCCTTAAAAATAATACTTGGAAGTTAGTCGATCTGCCAATAGGAAAGAAACCCATAGGCTGCAAATGGGTGTTCAAAGTGAAGTATAAGGCAGATGGATCTATTGATAAGCATAAAGCCCGACTTGTTGCAAAGGGATATGCTTAGAAAGAAGGCATAGATTATGAAGAGACTTTTGCCCCTACTGCAAAAATGACTACCATTCGTGTACTTTGTGCCATGGGAGCTCAGTTTGGGTGGAAATTGCATCAGATGGATGTTAAAAGTGCCTTCTTGAATGGTGACTTACAAGAAGAAGTATACATGACTCAACCAGAAGGATTCGTGGTTGAGGGGCAAGAACAAAAAGTATGCAAGTTGATCAAATCATTGTATGGGCTAAAACAAGCTCCTCGAGCTTGGTATATCAAGATAGACAGTCACCTTGTGCAACATGGCTTCATAAGAAGTCCTTCAGATGCAAATCTCTATATTAAGAAAAATGGTTCTGATATAGTGATTCTTGTACTTTATGTGGACGATCTGATCATTACAGGAAGCTTAGAAAGAATGATTGACTTAGTGAAAAATGACTTGAAGCAATCATTTGAAATGACAGATCTAGGACTTTTGCACTATTGTCTTGGTTTAGAAGTTACTCAGCAAAAATTTCATATTAGAGTAACACAAAAGAAGTATGCCAAGACTTTAGTAGAAAAATATCGGATGACTAACTGTAAGTCAAAGGCAACTCCCATGGAGCAAGGACTTAAGTTATCTCGATATGATGAGTCACCTCAGGTAGATGGTACTCTCTATCGCCAGTTGATTGGGAGTCTCCTATATCTGACAAATACCAGACCAGATCTCAGTTTTGCTGTGGGATATCTTTCAAGGTTCATGCAAGAGCCTAAGATGACACACTGGAAAGCAGCAAAAAGAGTGCTTCATTATGTTCATGGTAGTACAAATTATGGTCTGGAATATAGAAAGAATAATAACTTTTTCTTACTGGGATACACAGACTCAGATTATGCCGGATCTATTGATGATCGTAAATCCACTTCTGGATATGTTTTTCATCTAGGATCTGGACCTATCTCATGGCACAGTAAGAAGCAGCATGTGGTTGCTTTATCTTCTATAGAAGTAGAATATCGTGCAGCCAATGAAGCAGTCTGCGAGATAATGTGGTTAAGTCACATTCTTACAAACATGGGCCTTCCAAAGAGTCTTCCTCTTCATTTGTTTTGCGACAACCAAGGTGTTTTGAATCTTGTCAAAAATCCAATCTTTCATGAACGTACCAAACATGTTGATACCAGATGTCATTTTATTCGAGATGAAGTTCCAAAGCACCATATACAACTTCAATACATTTCTACTGATGATCAAGTTGCAGATATCTTTACCAAAGCACTTGGGCGTATCAAATATGAAAAATTTCGAGATACAATTGGGATTTGCCAATAATGTAATAAGGGGGGATGTTAGAATATTATGTTGTATTACATTATTTTTCATCAAAATTAGCGCTCATAGGCGCTCTCCAATTTGGTTGTATAACCACTAATTGGTTAGAACCAACTTGTAACCAATTGTAACCTTTATATTCGAAATTAATGAGAATGGTCAATTGCTTCGTGAAATCCTTTATGTTCTAGAGAAGGGTTCCCCTAGTCCTAAAACTAATAGCTATCAAAAGATCTACAGTTATATAGGAGTTAAAAAAAAGGTGGGAAGGATCAGGAAGAGGGATATCGACTATGAAGTGATCATTCAGACCCAAACCTGTTTGAGTATGAAAAAGAGATTAAGTATTAGGTGTAGTAGTAGACCACTAAGACTAGAGAGTTTTAAAATATCACCACCCAGGGGTGGGTGAGATGAAGTCTCCTTTGTTTTAATTGAGGATATGCTCTTGGAACATCAATGGTCTCTTTGACCCTTCTAATCAGGGGATTTTAGATTTTTTGTGAAAAGTTTATCTTTGGGTTTTCTCTTTTTTGGGTGACATAAGTATTTTGGTTATTCGCAAGGCGATGTGGCAAGATGTTGGTTTTGTGACCAATTGTACGCATTGAATTAATCTATCGCGTGCATTGACTATTGAAAAGTTATCTGGTCGCCCAAGAATAATATTTCATATGTATTTGGTGATGGGAGACTGCACAAACCAGTATTTTATGGGTACTCAAAACGATATAAATATATAGTTACACAAAAAAAATCATGGATTTTGTAACCCTAACCTTTCTCAGGGTTTAATTTTTTTAGATCTCATGACTTCATATTAACAATTACAATAAAAATTAAAAAACAAATCAATTAATATATCAATATAATAATTATATATTATATATATTTAAAACAATATATTTTTAAAAAATATTTTAAAAACAATTATATTTTAAAAAATAGTTGATTAATAAACCTTACATTTGTTAACGCAGTCTTGAGAAAAGAGTTATTCCACTTTGACTTTTGAACTGACTGCTGAAGGGTAATTTTTTTTTTTTTTTTGAACTGATTGCTCTTGAGAAAAGAGTTATTTCACTTTGACTTTTGAACTGACTGTTGAATGGTAATTTTTTTTATCTGATTGTTGAAGGTAAATGTTAACAGACATAAAAGAGGATGGATATTTTTTTTATTTTATGGAAAACATTTTAAAAGGGTGCTACTTTCTAGAAAAGATGAGATAGAGTATCTAAAAGATAATGGTATGCTCTATACATAATATAAATTATTTGTCTTTCGCAATATTCTTCAAAATATTATCTTCAACTTTAAAAAAAATTAAATTTTATTTTAAATTTAAAAATATATTTTTTAAGAAAACTGAACAACTGTCACATTGAATGAAGGAAGGAAAAAGTTGAAAAACCTCAAGTCACGGTGTGGGGAGCCCATTAAATAGACTGCTCATGACAGATTGAATTTCGTTCACTCTTCACGAGCATTTTTACCCACATCATCTATATGTTAATGTCTCCGTAAATTACCATCCCATTAAATAGACTGCCCATGATAGATTGAATTTCGTTCACTCTTCACAAGCATTTTTACCCACCACATCATCTATATGTTAATGTCTCCGTAAATTACCGGTTCGTATCAACTTGGGGATTCCATTAGCTAAGCGCCACGGCAAGGGCATAAATTCTCACGGTTTTTAAGGAGTGGCTTTCACCTGGGTTTGCAGGGGACCATGGTTCAATTCACGTTATGAGGCGTTTTTACGATATGGCCGATTGGGAATGGATCATTACTTTTTGCATTCAAAATTTCGTGATTTTTACGTTGGCTTTTTGGAAATCAGATTTTCTCACGGATGAGAACGATGCATAATATCTGACATCATAAGAGAAGTAGGTGTAATGAAAATGGAATCCGATTGCAATATCACCTACCTACTGCAGGTTTAATAAGTTGACTTGACTGTCTTTAGGATCGTTCGGAGTGCCATGGTTTATCTCAGAGGAATATCTAGAAGAATCAACCAGTGATTGCCATCAACAATTACAGATTCCTTAAACATCTGAAGTCAACTTTTAAATTAACGGGAAAACAAAACTAAATAGCGAACAGCACAAACGGCAAATAATTTCTATGTTGTGTTTATGTCTTTTCCGTGTCGATCTATATCCTAATCATAGTCATGTTGTTTAGATACTCAGTGAAACCCAAAATAGTAGGTTAAGTGTATGTAGAAAGGTCTAACATGTAACAGAAACAAAACAAATAGATGCACTACTAGGATTTTTTCTTTCCATTAAAATCCGTGTCTGCTTCATTTTTCAACGAGAAATATGCGAGGGTGTGAAATACCTGTACTGTAAAGGGAAAACTTCACAAAGCCGACCACTTACGCAAGACACTACAAAAGCCAACAGAATATTCAACCGGTATTTATTGCAAACAATTAATTAATTTTAAAAAGCTTGATATATTCTCGATACAGGAAAGGGATGGGTATTAGGTTGTATTTAGGTAGACAAGTGTCCGGAATTTTTATTTTTGATATGTAAGGGAATTGGTTATATTTATACACATTTTTGTTTTTTTATTGAGTAGGGTTTAAATCTTGGGGCAGTTCTTTATAACCCTTATTCCACTTGGTTGTTATTTATCTTGGGAAAGGCATACACTCAGAAGATTCAGATCAGATTATTATCTTTATTTTATTAATCGGCAACTTCCTTTCATTTTTAAACAATTGGTCTTCACAAGTCAACTCATACACTAGAAGATTCAGATCAGATTACTACTTTATTTTATTTTTGATATATAAAGGAATCAGCAACTTCCTTTCCTTTTTAAACAATTGGTCACAAGATCAACTCACATTGCCTATGATTGTATCGTCTAATGGTGCTACCACTATAACCCATATCTCACCTCGGTAAACATAACCCGAACTGAGGGAGACCTCTGGTACCTTGGGGTTAGTACTACCATCATCAAGTTGGTGCACAGTCAACAGACTCAGATCAAATTACTACCTTTACCCAAATTAAACATACCCCAAAGTTTAAACCTAAATCTCCTCTTAATAAATACCCAAAATCTTACCAATCCACCAAATTCTCAATTTTTTTTTTTTTTCATAGCCTAGAATCTTACTTCCATTATTTGGAGCAGATCCCTTGGGAATTATTTGCATATCCTATCAAAGGTATAATTTTATTGGTTCACAGTGTGTATATATAATATTTACGCTTACAATGTGATTATTATTAGTGCATACAAAGCATAAAATTATATAGCTTTCAACATAAAAATTAAGAATTTTTAATATTTATTATTTATAAAATAAATGTTGAATATAATATTTAACAAAAAAAAAATTACATAAAATTTAGTTTATATATTTTTAAAATTTAATTATATTAAAAACTAACATAAGTATAATTTAATTTACTTACAAAATTCAAAATTTTTAAGGAGTTAAGTTTTTTTAAGGGTAAAGGCTGAGTTTTGAAAGGGCTTATATTCTTCTGAAAAAATATAGTGGGGTTAGATACATTTGCTTCATGGTTTATATAGTGGGATTATATGCATCTATTCCATAGTTTGAATTTAGGTCTAATATCCCTATCAAACTAAATTTTAGGGTAATGTAGGGGTGTTTTTTTGAAATGGTGATAGTTTTATATGAAGTGGTTTGAACTTGGATCTCCTAACTGAAAAAACATATCACTAGAGCATCCCAATAAAACTCTTATGATTGTTATGTTTGTTTATTGGAAGACTTCAATAAAACTCTTATGTTTGTTATGTTTGTTTATTGGAAGACTTTAGTAAATTAAATAAATATTTGTGATAATGTTTTTTTTAGATTTGGTTAGTGCGATAAACCCTTTAAAAATAATATTTGTAATAAAAAATTTTAATATTTGGTTAGTGTGATAAACCCCTATGACCAACGCACAGGGCTGAGCAATATTCTCCCAACCATGATCCCTTGTAAAGTCGAGAGCTATGCTTATCAATAGGGAATTTAACACATATCCACCCCCTCACACACTCACCCACATTGCGATTTGAACTTTGGACCTCTCGAAAAAGAGCCAAAGCTTGAACCATTGCATTGTACTCTTAGGACAATACTTGTGATAACTTAACCATAATAAATACATTTTTTTTACTATACATAGAGGAATCAACAACTACCTTTAATTTTTGAACAACTATGACATCACAAGGTCAAGTCACATTGCATGTTTTTATGTTAACCTAGATTCAAAACAAAAATGTTGCCATCATTCATAATTTTGGTTGCTCTAGTTTTGGATACTGATAGTGTTACCAATTAGGTGGTTGCTCTCCTTTTTTATGGCTTCACTATTCGTAGATGTAACAGTTGTTATAGATAGTGGAACTCATGACGTCGAAGCAAGCTAAAAACTTTGTTTTAAAAGTTGTGGACGAGGTAATGGTTCTTCTCTAGATGTTGTGCTCTCTCTTGATGTTGTTTCTCCAGTTGTAAAATGGTATGAGAATAATTGTCTTATGGCTTATTTTTTTGGTCAAATATCATTGCAAGAATATTTTTAAAATTGGTTGAAACTTTACTAGGAAGCTTATGGTGTTGTGGTTGCGAGTATCCACAATCTTAATAAAGGTTTTTTTCGCTTTCCTTCAAATAACCCTCACAATTACAAATCATGGTTGCTAATTCTAGTTGTTGGTTTCTTCGACTCATTTTCGAGTTTCAGAGCAAGTTGCCTTGAAAGCACTAGTTTGGCTTGAACTCCCTGGTCTTCTGCTACCCTTATGGGTATTGATGATATTGTTAAACCCATTAGTCAGGTGATCTATTGGAAAGAAGAGTAGCTTTTCTTAGCATGGCCTAATAAAAGAGTTTGTGTTGAGGTTGACCTCGCATAGGATATTAGAGAATTTATGGACATATAGGTTGGTACATAAGGTTATATGCAAAAAATTATTTACTTCAATTTACCTAATACTTTTTTTCGGTGCCAATCCACCACACATCGTATCAAGGATTGTTTTATAATTGCTTAAAAACCTTCAGTGGTTGCCACTGCTCCTTCGATGGCTGCCACTACACCTCTCAAACTATCTATTGAGGTGATTCAATCACATTTTATAATAAGAAGGGAGCGATCAACCTTAAGTCGATACTTTCTAACAAAGATAAGGTTGTGAAGCCACCATCTTAGCCTCCTATTATTCTTGTTCATCTTGTTTTGACTCATTAGTCTCTACCTATTGAGAAATATCCTGAGCATATATCAGCCTCAAAAGAAGGAAATTCACTGCCAATACCTCCACCCTCCAAGCATTCGCATAGTCCATATCACGATGGCTCATCATTGTTGAGGGAAAGCCAAGAAACTAAGCGTCATCCTTTGACTATTGGTAAATTATTTCAACATTCTCAGACGTATTTATTTAATAGGTTTTCGGTGATGGTTGATAGTGTGAACAGTTCCTCAATTGTTGGTGAATTAGTTCAACCTTCCTAGAACTCTGCATTTAATAATTCTTCAATATTTGCTAATATTGGGGGAAACCCTATGGGATATGGTTCCATGGATATTCCTCCTCCATGAATTTCCTTTCATGGAATGTTCGAGGACTTACAAAGTCCTCATGAAAATTTTTGTCTGATCCACTCTTCAAAGTATTGATCATATTGATGTTATTTGTTTAAAATAAGTTAAGATCTCTGGTTTTTTGTTAGATGTTTCTATGAGACGTATTGTAGGTTATTTTATGCATTTCACTACTCACCATGAAAATGGATGGGGTGGTGCTTCTATTTTTATCTTCTCCAAACTTGACGATTGTATGATTAGGTATATCAAGGATCCTTCTCATCATGTGGTCTAGATTTTGTTGAATATTAATGGGAACACCCTAGGCATTACCAATATTTATGCACCTAATGATGGGTCTAGTTGCTCTGCCCTTTGGTGGTACCTGGTTGATCACTTACCAATGGCTTATTAGATTTTTTGTGGCAATTTTAATATGGTTGAGCATTTTGAAGATAAAGTTGGACACCTCTTGATGCACTAGTATGTTGGAGAGTGTGAGGTTTGGTTTTTTCTCAAACATAGATGGGGTCATTTTGATCCCTTTTTTTACTAGTGCAATTACATGCCTCCACCCTGGTTCACATGGTCCAATTTTTGTGCGAGTAATGACAGAGTTTGCAAGCACCTTGATCGAGTTATGATGTTAGAGCAACAATTTTTTTATTCTCCTCCATTGATAATAAGATTTTGATAGTCTAGGACCAATTTTTATTGCTAGATCATTTCATGTTTT
The DNA here is from genome assembly GCA_028583015.1 of Wollemia nobilis. Classification (NCBI taxonomy): domain Eukaryota; kingdom Viridiplantae; phylum Streptophyta; class Pinopsida; order Araucariales; family Araucariaceae; genus Wollemia; species Wollemia nobilis. The sequence continues at coordinate 18,001,849 of JAQPPZ010003374.1, forward strand.
CCTTTTAGATTGAGTGGAGTGGTCACCAATTTAATTTTTCATGTAATCAATTTTATCTAAATACTTCTTTATTGCAACACCCTAGCATGTTTACTATGATTGAGAGAATTTGGAATTTATTACCTCGGTGTCCTCACTCTATTAGTTGGATTTCTTGGTGGAATGAGGTGATTGTCCGTACTACCTCTTTCATGTGATATTTTGGCAAATAGGTGGCACATGTTAGAAAGCATGCTCATTTGGCTATTACGAAGGAGTATCAACATAATTTACTATTGTTGGAAAATGATTCGTATGATCGACAATTACAAACTAGGGTTGCTGGCCTTTACCACTAGCTTATAGTCCATGAATGACATGAAGCCAAGGGAGCTCAGATTTAGGCTCATCTACATTGCCTGAGGGTTGGTGATCACCCATCCAAAGCCTTTTTCAAATATCTTCATTCTAAGCAATCCAAGATCCAGATCAAGGCTATTCAAGTCTCTCATGATAGGCTGAATTCTCTTCCTGATATTGCATCAACCTTTGTGGATCATTATAAGCTTATCTTTCAAGCATAGCAAGATTCTCTAAAACGTTATATGGTGCTCCAACAATGTCTTGATGTTGTTCTTGCTAATTTTTATGTTTATGATAGACTTCTTTGTGAGGCTCCTCTTTCACTTGATGAGCTTCATAATTCTCTTATGACTATGTTGGATGACAAGTCCCCTAGTCTTGATGGATTTCCCTATGAATTTTATAAAACCACTTGGAATTTTATTGGGCTTGATTTTCTCAATGTCTACAATGAAGCTTTGGCCAACAATTCTCTAGGAAATATCATCAATCATGGAAAAATTAAATCTATTCCTAAAGTAGGTAATCCTAAGCTTATCACTAGTTGTATAACTATTACTCTGCTTAATGTATCTTACAATATTTTGGTTAAATTTTTAGCTCTCCATATTCACAACATTCTCCCTATGATTATTAGACTAGAGTAGACAAGTTTTATTAAAGGGTGTTACATCTTGGATAATCTTATTGTTGTCTAGGAAGGTTTAGAATGGGTGCATCTCTCTAGCAAAAATCCCTTTTTCCTTAAACTAGAATTTGAGAAAGCTTATGATCATATTGAGTGGTTTGTCATTCTTGTCATGCTTCAAGCTCTTGGCTTTGGCCCCTTTTTTATTAGGGCTATTAGTATGGTGTTTGTTGATGCTCCAATTTATATTACTATTAATGGACACAAGTTAGAGGATTTTGGTTTGTTTTGTTCTATTTGCTAGGGTTATCCTTTGGCCCCCTCGCTTTACATCCTTTTTGCTAAAGCTTTTGGTTATCTTCTTGCCAATCAAGCATTTAAGGGGTTGATCAAAGGTATTATTTTTCCTGACATGTCCACTCAGCTTATTAGTGGGCACTTTGCAGATGCTTCTTTTCTCACTATGAATGAGGATGAGGTTTTAGTTTCAACTACTTTCGTTTGTTTAGAAAGTTTTTGTAAGGCCTTGGGTTCCAACATCCAATGGTCGAAGTATATTTGTTTTCAAATTGCTTCTTATTTTGTGCTTTATTGGCTTAGATATTTTTCATGGCATTAGCTTCAAAGCGGTGAGCATTTTAAGTTCTTAGGAATCCCTTTTGATTTTGACAACTCACCCTCTAAACTCTGGCAGTATGTCATTGATATAATTGAAAAGAAGATTTCTTGTTGGGCCTTGCATCCCCTTTCTCTTGCCAATAAGTTTTAGGTTTGCACAAATATTCTTGTTGCCACTCATGTTTATTACTCCTCCTGTTGGACCCCTTCTAATAATTCTTATAATAAGTTGGCCAGACTCCTTAGGAATTTTCTTTGGCCCAAGGGGAAGAATTCATGTGGTTTTCATTGAGTTGCTTGGGATATTTGTTGCATGCCTACTGATAAGGGTGGGATGGGTAACATTGATATTTATAAGTAAATCATTTATTTGTGTGCTAAGTGGGTGGTTAAAGTTATTGAAGGCCCAAAAGCCTAGAAGTTTTTGATTCATCGTTGTATTTCTTTAGGGCTACCTTATGGGAATAAAGCTTGGGCTAATATTGGTCTTCATACTCTCATCATTACTTCTGCTTCAACTAAGATTTAAGGTTCCTTTGTTGTTAAAAATATTTGGTAGGATTTTGAGGTAACCTCATATTCGCTGGATTGATGATGGTTTTCATAATGGTATTTCATTTAATTATTAAAATATATGGTGCTATTCTATCTATATAACTCTTTAGTTCTTCTTGTTGATTTGCAAAGGACTAAAGCTTTGAGGTTGTTTCATAAGGGTATCTACTTTATTAAATATTTAGTGCACTCTTGAGACTAGATTCCTTGGCCTCATCTCAAACAAAAATTTAATCTTCAAAATTCAGATCTTCCTTCTATTCTTAAGATTCAAGAGCTTATGCCTGATGTCATGCTTCATAAGCTCAGTCTTCAACCCCCGAGTGCTTGGTGGAGGGATTGACATTGGAATGTGGATACTCCTTTTAAGAACTACTCTTCTTCCTTGCTTTATCAACTTCTTAGTCTTGTTTCCCTTGGTATTGATAAACTTAATGAGATATGGCAGACTCACTCTACCTCCTATACTTATATTTCTTGTCTGAATTGTATCTGGTAGTTTACCTTGAACCCAAGATTACCTTTTTTCTTTGGTATCTTATTTATCAAGGGCTTCCTATGGGAGAGAGACTTAGTAGGGTTGGTCTTCCTACTCCTAAGTGTTCGTCTTGTGGTCATTTTGAGAGTTTTAAACATTTGTTCTGGTTCTTCCCTTGTGCTCAATATACCTAGTCTTGGATTCACTCATTGTTCAAGCCCTTTCATCCGAGATTCTTAATATGGTAGATGATATTTCCTGGAGATAATAGATGTTGGCCTGCTTATATTGTTGCTCTATGGAATTTCTTTTGTGCTATTATTTTGTTTCAACTTTGGAAAGCTAGGAATGTCATTGTCTATTCTAGAGATTCAATTTCTAGTTAGTTTTCTATACATGAAAAGATTACGGTGTTTTATGCTATTATTGTTTAGATCTATTCATAGGCTTTCAAATTGACTTATGAGTTGGTGCATTTGTAAATCTTATCAAGTACTGACACAAGGCTCTGTGCACTATTAACAAGGTTTCACCTAACCTCCCTCTGCCTTAAGGTCCTTTTGTTTCAATGTAGTAGGTTGAGGGGGCGACATTTTCTAGCCTCAGGTCGTTCTATCAGTGCCCACAATAGGGTCCCAATCCTTTGCTTAATTATGTTGTTTATTCACCCTTTTAAGGGCTGGTTTTGTTTTTGGCCTCAAACCTTGTCTTTACAGTATTAATCGTTTGGGTGGCCTTGCATCCCAAGCTATGATTTTTCCAACTCCCTTCTTATTTTTTATTGTTGTAACCTCTCTTATTTTTATTGTATATAATTGTTGGTTTCAATTAAAAAAACAAAAAATGTTAAAAATAATTATTATAATTTAATATATATATATATAAATAAAATAAAATAAAATAAAATTAAAAAATATATTTTAACATAATATCAATCATATATTTTTTTAATAATGTAAATAAGTATATGAAAAATAAGTGTATATAATTACACATAACAAAAGAAATTCATATATATTTTTTTATAATTTCACGTTCACTATCACAAATCAAATGGTTAAAAAAATAGGGCCAAGACCTTTGCCATAATTTTAAACTCAAATATTACACCTCCCCTTTCAAACATATTTAGTGTACCATGAGCGACGATAAAAAAAATCAATCATGATGTGATTGAACCGTAACTCTAAAAAATATATATATTATTTGAAAGCATGTGGTATGCGCATCTATAAGTCGAAGTATCTTTTTGGTTTAAATAATAATATATTTTCATTTGCACATGTTGTTGTTGCAATTATGGTATATTGCATATATTTCTTGGTTTTTAAGAAGGTGTGTTTATCAAATAATATTGTGGTGTACCTACATGTGTAGAGCAACGTTATGGGCTTTGGTTTTTCTTTTAGAGGTTTAAGGTTCAAACCGTTATATGGGTAAGTGTGTGAGGTGGTGGGTGTGTGTCTCGCTAGTGAAATTGTTGTAACAGGTTGAAGGAGTCTTGATCAAAACCTCACTTAATATTAAAAAAAAATATATTATGATAAATATTGGAAAGACACCATACTTAATTTTATAGGGTATTATAATTTATGTAATTTATTTTAATCAAATCATAATTGCATGGTTTTTTTTCATAAAACTCATCCTTGTACTATATAAAAATTTTATAACCACTTTTTTAATTAAATAAAGGAACAAAAGAAATAAAGTGCATAATTATATTGAGTCATCTAATTAGATTTTAATTTTAATTTATATCGAGGCTATAGGAAATTAAAACACATTAACTCGTTAGTATGCTATGAATGTCTATATTATATTTAAAGAGTAATTTTAAATAATTATAAACATGCAATGTTATGAGTTTAATTATAATTATTTTGAAAGTTATTATTATTTATATTTTAAATTAAAATTAAAAATCATGAAACAGTTTATTAAAATTTAAATTTTTTATGTTAATTTTAAAAAGCTTTAATACATTTGTAATCTTTTCGTTGTTAACTTCGCCTATATATATTCGCTATAAACGAAAGGGATGGATATTGGGTTGTAGCTTATACTAGACATAAATGGTTTGCATTTAGGTAGACAAGTATCCGTGATTTTAATTTTTAATTTTTAACTTTTGTTTTTAGGTAGCCGAGAATCTATCTTCCATCCTCTGTGGATCCATGAGGAATAATTTTTTAATAATTGTATTGCTTCACAACATATATATGATCTTTATTCTTATAATGTGATTATTTTTTGGGAATACAAAAAAATAAGTTTATATAGTTTTCAACAATACATATTAAGAATGTTTAATAATTATTATTAATTTTTTTTGGACAACACAACAGTTTGGGTTTGGGTTCTTTTTTTGGAAGGTTTAAAGTTCAAATCGTGACAAAGTTCAAAGTTCAAACTGTAGCGTGGGTAAGTGTGTGAGGGGATGGGTGTGTGGTTTTGGTTCATAAAAAAAATATATATATATTAATTAAAAATTAAAAATAAAACTAATTTATTATAAAAAATAAATATTAGATATAATATTTAAAAAATATATTGTTTTCCAAAATAAATATTATAAAACATTTAATAAATTTTAACTTATATATTTTAAATTCTACTATAAAAAATTAACAATTTTTTTTTTTTTTGAGTAAATACTTCTTATACACATCGGCCATGGGGATTGAACCCGGATCACATCACCCATAATGCAAGTGACATCCTTACCGGTAGGATGTAAAAAAATAATATTAGTCACCTATGCTTCTTCAATATCAAGAATAACAAGTATAAATTGTTTTTTGCTTTACATATAATGGTGTTATTTTTTATTTTTATTTTTTTTAAGATAGGGTTTTGAAAGGGGTATTATATTTTTAGGTCATATACATTCATCCAATAGTTTGGTTTGAACTTGGGACTCTTACAGAGAAAGGGTGTTGGTACCTTATGCAATGGTTGGAAGCTCGATCTCCTAAATGAAAACATAAATATATATCACCACGGTATCCCAACAAATTTTTTAATAAATATTATGCTCAACTATTAAAATTATTTAATAAATTAAATATACATCTATAATAAATTAACGAAAACTAATAATAATAAATACATATTTTTATTATTATTTTTTTATTTTTTAGATTTGGTTATTGTGAGAAACCCTATGACCCATGTACATGGCTGAGCAGTCTCCTCCCAACCATGACCCTTGGTAAAGCCGCATCTATACTTATCAATAGGGAATTTAACACAAAGCCACCACACACCCACTCCATCACACATTTGCCCACACCAAGGTTTGAACCTTGGACCTCCCAAAGAAGAAAATACATATTTTTTATTAACATAAATTAAAAATACCAATAATAATAATTTTAATTTTAATATTCAAACGGTGGCTTAGGAGGGGTGGATGTGTGGTGGCTTTGTGTTAAATTTCTTATTGATAAGTATTGCTCTCGGATTTACGAGTGGCTTTCTGTTAAATTCCTTATTAATAAGTATAACTGTGAGTCATAAAAATTTTATCACAATAACCAAATCAAAGAAAAAATAATAATTAATTTTTTTGGTAAGTAGTGTTTGTATTTACAGCGGGTTTTAACAAGGATCCCAAAACCTGATTACATAAGCAATGGGCCTAGGGCATCAATCCCTTGAAACTGAACACCAAAATAGAAATCCCGCCTAGCGGTAACAGTAAGCATGAAACAATCCCTCTCAGCGGGAAACAAACAAATAAGAAAGAAAGTAGTTTTGGAGATCCCGCCCAGCGGGGAGTAGCCAAAAACCACCATCGAGAAGATCCCGCCCAACAGAAGCAAAGAAAAATTGTTACAATAAAATCCCGCCTCGTGGGAAGCAGTCAAAACCACCACAAACAGTCCCGCCTAGCGGGAAGCAACAGGGAAATCCCACCATCCGGGAAACCAGCAGAAAAGAAAGGATCCCGCCTCGCGGGAAAATCGGCGGATTTGGCGGATCCCGCCCTGTGGAGAAACCAGCGCCCACCGGGAAAACATTCCGTTCAGCGAGAGCCATCCTGCAGGAAGCCGACAGCCAGCACAGAGAGGATCCAACCCATCAGGAAGTGACCAGAGAGTTGCACCACAAGGAACCCGCCCTTGGAAAACAGAAGAGGATCCCAGCAGCAGGTACCAAGAATCCCGTCCAAGCACAGAGCCTACCGAGGATTCACAAGAAAAAAGGGGGAAGCTGTCCAAACCCTAAACCGTCATCTCCACCGCACCGAGAAACGTAGGGGACCAGATCCACACGAATAACCTGCAAAAAACCCCAGGGGGAAGCCTGAGGGAAAAAGGGAAGGGATCCCCAACCAAACAGGGATCCCTGGGAAGCACCGGTCCGAAAAAACAACCAAGGAAACCCTAGCCGGGTCGGGAGGGGTGCGAGATAGTGGAGAAGGATCTCCCCCAGGAGATCATCTCCAAACAACCACTCCCCGGGAGGGATGACTCGGGTTGAGCCAGGGACCAGGCGAGAACCAGGAGCCATGGGAGGGGGAGCGAGGGGAGGGTCCATAGCCCTCCCCTCTCTACTTTCTTCCCTCACCCCTAATTTTAATTATATATATATATATATATATATATATATATATATATATATATATATAATATAATATAATATAATATATTTTCAAATTAAAAATAAAATACAATTGAATGAAAAATGTTTTCCCATAACATCAATCCAATAAATACATTATATATCTAATTTGGCAGTGAGAATAGTATAAGTGTGATTTTAAAAGGGCTAAGCCCTTACCATAATGTTAAACTCAAATATCCACTTCTCTAGTTTCAAACATATTTAGTAATATTTAGTATAAGCTACAATATTAAAAAAATAATGCGACATTCAATGTAATTTTAAATAATATATATATATATATATATATATATTTTTGAAAAGTTGGATTATATTAATTCATTAATCGGAATATTACAATATTTTGGTGTTAGCACTGCCCACCATCTAAAAAATAAAATGAGGTGGATCAGGAGTAAAGTATCTATAACTGAATATATATATAATTAAAAGCTAATATAAAAAAAAAAAAAAAATAGTTATATCTTGTTGCAATACACCAGATATCAACACTCATATGTGGGAGAATTTGTTATAAGAAGAAATTATGGGCATGTCTTCTATATATCTTTTGAAGTCTTCAAAGAAGAAAAAAAAATAATCAAATCCTGAATCTGCTCATCATTGTTAACTGCCTTCTTCTTAGTTTTCTGTTGCACGTTATGAAGATATTGAATCATATGAAAAATATGATGAAGTCTATTAATAACATATCAATGTATGTTGGAAGTTCCATAGACTTGGGAATGAATGTGTCCCACTTGTAACAAAAGATCAAAGGTCAAGTCTACTAAAACTATATCCCATGGAGGAGTAGATCCAATAAACACTTTTTTGCATTTGCACTTCCAAATGTGTTTGAGAAGGATGAGTCTAAAAAAATCCTAGAGTTTGGGACATTGATCCAACTGAGAAAAAACAAGTAGAGAAAGCTTCCATGATCTAGTGAAAGAGGGAAAAAAAAGAGATTAAAAGACATCCCAAAATTGTTTAGTCATATCACAAACCCAAAACAAGTGAATAAGAGTTTTTAAAGCATTACAAAAATTGCATTAAGGGGGAATGTGTAAAATTGCAGCCAAACTCTCAACAGTTGGAAGCTTTTGATGCAAAATCCGCCATCCAAGAAGTTGAGTTCAATAGAAGATTTCCAAATTTGAGTAGCAAGAAACTGCCATTGGACATTGATACAATTCACTTGCCACTTAACATTGAGCTTAGATTCTAAAGAAGGGGGACACATAAAATTTTTGTATAACCAACTAAAAGTAATGAAAGAAATTCTATGACTTTAAGAGATGGTTGTTTGTTGGGGAAATCATCAAGCCAGATGATTAAGGATTCCACCGCTAATCCATTGTTTACCATGATGTTCGCAGCCCTGTTACCTTCTCGAAAGATATGTCGGACAATGGCATTGTCAAATCTTCTAATCATGAGTTTCGACTCTTCAATGATATTAAGAACACACCAGCCAGAAAGATATGTGGGACGATGGCATTGTCAAATCTGCTAATCATGAGTTTCGACTCTTCAATGATATTAAGAACACACCAGCCAGGAGTCCGTGATCCTTTAATATAATTGATGGTAATTTAATTTGTTTTGACTCTATGTGAAACTATACCATTTTAGTTCATCGACACGTGATTAATGTGTACATTAAGAGTAATTTAAAAATATTATGAAACACGCAACTCTAAGAGATTATTGTTTATATTCTTCTTGTATTATAATAATTTTTTAAATTATTCTTGTGTATGCTTTTAAAATAAAAAATATTAAATATTAAATAATTTTTTAAGTGTTTAATTATTTGAGGTGGATTACATGAATTAATAAAATTTATTTTAAATTATATAATAATTTAATTGAAAATTTTTCAAGAAAGAGTAAAGAAGCAAGTATAAGGTTGATATTATAAATTTGATTTTCTTGATTTTTAAGAAATTATTTAAAATAAAAATAGATTTGAGGTATTTGTTGTAGGGAGTTGTCTTTGTTTTGTTAGTTATTATTGAATTTTTTTGTTATGTTATTTCCTTGTGATTTATATTGATTTTGTTTTATAAGAGGTAACACTATCTATATATGTTTATTGATTTGGTAGATGTTTATGCTGATGAAAGAGTTAACAATGATCTGATATATTTTTGCACTACAATAGTAGTTCATAATATCTATCTACCATGTCTTCCACCATACCTTCTAATAAAAGCTATTAAATATTGAGGTTAACACAAATATTATGGTGTAATATTCAATTCCATTGCTTATTTAATAGAAGGTAGATTCTACTTTCTATAAATTACTTAGAGAACTATGAATATCAAACCAAAATAGAAATGTGTTACAAAAAATCTTAAGGTGGATTAAAGGACAAAGTCAAATGTTTTATGAAGAGTCTATATTTATTTAGTAACAACAAGACCACTTTGAGGACCATTTGTCACTCTACTTTGGGTGGAAAAAATGATGATGAGATAACCTCTTGCAATTGGATTGAAGTGTTTCTAGTTTAGTTCATGATAAAATGTAAACCCACTACTTGCATGCCTTCATACCCACATACAAACCCATAAATATGTAGAGTGTCATAGCCTTTGATTGACCTTATCCCTGGAAGAGAATATTTGAAAAATGTTCTCAATTTAATGATATAGATCTTAGTCTACTGGAGGAAAGTTTATCAAATAGCCTTATATATATATAAATGATGGTTTTGAAAGGATCCACGTAACCTTGTACAAAACACTTCAAAAGGAGCTAGCCACCAAAAAAGGTGGGATCAACAAGATTTGCTATCGGAAGATAAAATCAAAATTACAATCCCGATCAAACATTAGCACTTTAATGAGGATTTTGAAAGGAATCCCACAACCTTTAACAATGAACAAAGGGTGGGGCACCTCCACACTATAACAAACCACAATAAAACCAAGACATCGGATCCCCAAAAATCCAAGATTCAATCTTAAAAGAAAAACAGAGCACTACAACATAAAATTTAAAAGTAAAATCCCTCCTCAATGAAGCACTCAAAACGAGAATTTAGAATACAAAGAAACTCTCGCCCAATGGGAGGAAAGAGTTTTGCATCCCAACCAAATAGAAGCACAAAACTAACACACATATGGGGAAGGGCCTACCTCACAAAAACACAACCAAAAAAGGAAAATGCCCAAGAACTGACCGATCAGTGAACTACAACATTCCTACTCTAGGTCGAAAATAGAGATATAGGCCTAAGTTACCAAAAAAACCTGAGGAATTGATCTGAATAATAGCCATTGAAAAATAAATCTCGATAATGAGACAAAGAAGAAAGAGAACAGTCTGACTCATTTCTATTTTTAGAAGTTTTTAGAAAGAAGATATATTTTTAGCAGTTTTAGAAAAAAGATGTTTTTAGGGTTTCTTTAGGGTTTCGGTTGCTATATTATGGATTGTAATATTTTGTAGAGGGGGTGTGAATTCAGGAATGAGAAGAATATCAATTTGTAGTTTTCTTCCATTATTGCATTTGTGTTATGTGATTGGAGTCCATTTTTTTGGTCTCTTGTAGCTAATTTTACACCATTTGGTATTAGAGCGGGTGTGATCTCGCTAGTGAAGGAAGGATACCACCTAGAAGGTATGCCTAGATGAATAGGCAGATCAAGGATATGAATATAGAAATAGTACGGTTGATTGGTGTGATTGATCACATGGGAGAGAGACGTCCCAAGGCACATGCAGATCAAGGATCTGATGATGAAAACATACTTGAGGAACATGGATCTGAGGTCAATGCAGAAGCAGAACTAGAGGGACTAGAGGAAGAAGGGCACAATTTTGAAAATTGATTGATACGAGCTATAGAGGGGCTTAAGGTTAATAGAGATGGGATCAAGATCGAGGTTCCTAAATATGCTGGTGGGTTGAAACCAGAGGAGTTGATTGATTGGATCAATAGCCTAGAAAAATATTTTGAATGGAGTAACCTTGCTGAAGAGAATAAGGTTAAGCTCACATGCACAAAGTTGAAGGGATATGCATTTATTTGGTGGGATCATTTACAGACTACACGATAGAGGAATGGAAAGGAAAATATCAGGGATTGGACAAATATGAAGAATAAGTTACAGGAAAAATTTATACCTGTATACTACTCCCAAACCCTATTTCATAGATTTTAGAATCTTCGATAGAAGGATAAAAGCATTGAGGACTATACTAATGAATTATACAAGCTATCCATTCGAGTGGAGCACAATGATACAGAGTACCAAAAGGCTTCCAGGTATGTAAATGGCCTAATTTTTGCTATTCAAGATGAGATGAGCATGCATCGCACTCTTACAGTGGAGGATGTGTATCAAATGGCCCTCAAGGCGAAGGAGAAATTGAAAAGGATTAATAGAATAGGTAAGAAGGGATTCACACCCTCTTCAATTTGGGGTCAAAGTGGATCTAATTTTCTCAAGGGAGAATCCACAATACCTTCTAAACAAGAAGAATATGGGCAGAATTTGAGAGGAAGAGGATACCAACGAGGTAGAGGTTATGGTGGTGGACGAAATGGGAATGATCCGAGGAGGTCGTATACCTATTATGGATGTGGTGAGGAGGGGCATAGAGCATTTGAGTGTCCCCAATGTGATGTCCAAGAAAGGGGTCAAGGAGGACAAGGAAGGGTCAATCTAGTTGAGATGGAAGAGTAGGATGAGGATGAAGTTGTTGCTGACATGGGGGAAGCCCTTATGATAAGGAGGATGTTGATTACTCCTAATAAAGATATGGTGTAGAGAAAAGAAAAGGGGCAGACCATAGATGGTGAAGATTCTAGGCTACGAATGAACATATTTCGAACAAGGTGTACATCAGGAGGGAAGGTATGTAACATTATCATTGATGGTGGTAACTATGAGAATATGGTGTCAAATGTCATGGTTGAAAAAATGCACTTGAAATGTGAAAAATATCCTTATCCATATTGCATCTCATGGGTTAAGAAGGGGAATGAGGTAATAGTATATCAGAGGTGTTTAATTAAATTTTCAATTGGGAGTACTTACAAGGATGAAGTGTGGTGTGATGTGATCTTGATGGATGCATGTCACATTATATTGGGAAGACCTTGGCAGTACGATAGGGATACTAACCATAATGGGAGAAATAACACTTACACATTTTGGAAGGAAAGTGTAAAGGTAGTTCTTGTGCCTCTAAAGGAGGATGGGATGAGTGAGAGCTTGTTGACAATGAAGGAGTTTCTTGCAGAGATCAGGGATGCTAGCTTCTGTTATGCCTTAACAACTAGGAATCTAGAAACAAATAAAGTGGTTATGCCTATAGTAGTAGCTAAGTTGCTAAGTGAATATAAAGATGTCACACTAGAGGAGTTACTAGATGGGCTACCACCAAAAAGGGATATCCAACATCACATGGATTTTATTCTAGGATCAGCGCTCCCAAATTAGGCAGCTTATCGGTTGAACCCAACACAAAATATAGAGTTGAGTAGGTAAGTGATAGAGTTGATAAATAAGGGATTAGTTAGGGAGAGTATGAGTCCATGTGTGACTCCAACATTACTGAACCTAAAGAAATATGGTGACTAGTGGATGTGTGTGGATAGTAGAGCCATAAAAAAGATCACAATAAAATATCGATATCCTATGCTGAGAGTGGATGATATGATGGATGGATTGGCTGGAGCTAAATACTTCAGTAAAATTGATCTACGGAGTGGCTACTACTATATCAGAATTCGAGAAGTGGATGAATGGAAGACAAATTTTAATACAAAATATGGATTGTATGAGTGGATGGTGATGCCATTTGGGTTGTCTAACGTACCTAGCACATTTATGCGATTGATGAACAAAGTACTATGGGAATATAATGGTAAGCTTGTGGTTGTGTATTTTGATGTTATTTTGATTTATAGTGAAAGTGAAGAAGAGCATTTGTTATACCTAAAATTAGTGTTAGAAGTGCTCAGGAAGGAGAAATTGTGTGTCAACCTAAAGAAATATAGATTTATTCAAGATAGTTTAGTGTTTTTGGGATTTGTAATCTCGAGAGATGGGATGAGGATGGATGATGGGAAAGTGAAGGATATTCTGGAATGGCCTCTTCCATGATCTATAATAGAAGTAAGGAGCTTTCATGGACTAGCTACCTTTTACATGAAGTTCATCAGGAACTTCAGTAGTATAGCTACCCCTATAATCGAGTGCACAAAGGGGAAAGAGTTTGTATGGACTACGACAACAACAGAGAGTTTTGAAATCTTAAATAAGAAAGTGTTGGAAGCCCTTGTTATAGTGTTACTAGATTTCAGTAAGGTGTTTGAGGTTGATTGTGATGCCTCATTTGTTGGGATTGGTGGTGTCTTAAGTCAAGAGGGCCGACCTGTAGCATTTTTAGTGAGAAGCTGAATGACACAAGGAATAATTATTCTACATATGATGTGGAATTTTATGCAATTGTGCAAGCATTGCAACATTGTAGGCACTACTTAATCTCAAAGGAGTTTGTGTTGTTTACCGATCATGAAGCATTGAGGTATGTAAATTCTCAAAAAAAATTAAATAGCAGGCATGTCAAATGGGTTTCATTTTTGCAACACAAGTCGGGAAATAGAATAAGGTTGCTGATGCATTGAGTAGGAGAGTCTTTTTGTTGACCACTATGGAGAATGAAGTGGTAGTATTTGAGAGGATTAAATATCTGTATGAATCTAATGCAGATTTGGGAATATTGTGCAACAGTGCAAAAGTGCGGTAGGGGGCAAGTCCCGTAATATTTTTTAAGAGTATTTTTTTTCTTTTCAGAATGGTTACTTGTTTAAGGGTAATCGATTATGCATTCCCAATGGCTATATGATGAAAGCACGAGATTCCGGTCAAAGGAAACACCAAGTGCAATTGCATTCAAAGTTAAGCACGCCTAAGTCCTAGAAATATGAATTACATGAAACGGAAAAGAGACATGTTGGAAGAGACGCAATCAGATAAAGAAAAACAGCCCTTTCATTAATTTCTTTCGATCTCTGTTACAATAATGCCTCCTCCCTTTTCAGGGGCTAGGAGCGCAAATAGGGTTTGATTACAATCGCTGAATGGTTCCTCCTTCCGCGTGCCCACGATTGCAATGGGCGGGCCAAGATGATGCCGTCGCTGATGTTGATGGGTTCTTCGCCTCTGCTGCTTCTCCTGCGAACAAAGAAATGATCAAGACGTTAGTAGCACCTGCTTGCAAATGAAAAGCATTCTCTCTCTAAAACTAACAAAATATGCATACGAATATTTGCACGAAACAGTGAAAACAGTGAATCCAAATTGCTTCAAAACCTGAAAGAAGGTAAGAAAAGTTACCAGAAGGCCACTGCCACTGAGGCAGCTGGCCAATCCACCTTAAACTGGAATTCGTCCCTGGGCAGGACGAATTCTGACTGTAATTCGTCCCTGGGTGGGACGAATTCTTCTGAGTAGGAGAAACCGACCTGCTGCTGCTCCAATGTCGGATCCTGGGACCTGCAAAACTCCTGCAAATAGGGGGGTTAGGTAATTGGGGCCATTTTGGGACGACCCAGATGGTCGGATTTTCCCAATTTGGCCTCCACCCTCGGGAATTTGACCTTGACACCTGCAAGTTAGCGAAACGACAAAGCAATACAAAACACCCTAAACTATGACCAAAAGCTACAAAATTGCAATTATAGACTAATCAGACCTAGTAACACGGAATGCAATCTAAAAAATAATCTAAAGTGCTCAAAAACTAAAATTAGGACTTAGGGGGTGCGGGGGTGCCCAAGTGGGCCTCCCACCGTTGGCCCTCGATTTTGGAGCCAATCCACCAAGGATGGGCCCAAAACCTTTTAGGATTGGGGGGTCGGCGAATTGGTAGGTTCAGATGTCCATGCGTCGGATTTGAGTAAGGTTCGAGCTTCCAAAGGCCACCCAACAACCTCCCTTGCAAAAGAGATTGATGGATGTAGGAAGGTGAACAAAGGGGGATGCAAGTGAGTCTTCGATTCGGCGGCACTTCGTTGCTTGAACACTCCTTCCACCTGTATGTTTTGGGTGAGAAAAGTCCCACCTTTTATAGACCCAAGGGGTCTCTTTTGGGAGGGAAGCACAAAAGCCAAGTGTTGGCCATGGGCGCCATGTGGCAGTCTTGTCTTCCCATGAGGGAGGGGAGTCCTTCATTGACTTGAACTTTGATAAATGCTTCTTGTAACAGTCCTCTAACGGCCCCTCTGTCCACTTACACATGCGTGCAAGGTAGGAGCCCTTAACC
This sequence comes from Wollemia nobilis, assembly GCA_028583015.1. Lineage (NCBI taxonomy): Eukaryota > Viridiplantae > Streptophyta > Pinopsida > Araucariales > Araucariaceae > Wollemia > Wollemia nobilis. The sequence goes on from JAQPPZ010003374.1 coordinate 18,017,373, forward strand.
GAGCGTTGCGGGCTGCCACTTGGCACCATTTGCCTTTTTGCCCGTTAAGCTTAGAATTCGTCCCACCCGGGGACGGATTCAAAATTCGTCTGGGGTGGGACGGATTCTATTTTGAATTCGTCCCTGGGTGAGGCGAATCTCGGGCAAAGTGTCCAAGTGTGCCAAATTGCTTCTTGACCTCACAAAATTGCTATGAAAGTGGTTAAGACCACTTGTTTAACCTCGGAGGGCTGCCCCGGGGGCTGTGTTTGTCAAAGCGATCGGTGTTTGCGGTCACATAATCGGATTGGTGCTTGTTTTGGTGTCTACGAGATGCCCCTTTTTGGGAAGCGCTGCGGGTGACGCAGATGCTTGAGCAAAAATAGATAACCAAAGCACTAATGATTAGGGTTTCTTGGTAACCTAACCAACTTTTGATGCCCCAAGTATGGAAAGGGCATGCATTCTTGAATCCTTGCTTCGACGAGCTAAGGAATTTGATTTCAAGTATTAACTCTGTTTTGGTGAGGTGTGACTTGAACTTGGACATTGATCAATCATGAACAAGTGAAGGGCGTTTTTATCCTCAGGGGGAACCTTGTGTTCATGATTCACGAAATGCCAAGTGTTTGATTGATTTGATTGTTGCTTGTTTACTGCCCCAAGCGGGAGCGTGATTGTCTTTGTCAATGATTCTTTGAATGCATGTCGTTTTCCTTAATTGGGTGTGTGATTGTTGATTGGTGACTAAGTGTGACTACCCCCTCAAGCGACGAATCGATGAGGGAATGACCTTCGTGAGAGAAGCGACGAGTCGCTTGACCCAAGATGACTTGTGCAAGGTTTGCCTTTAGAGGGTTTACCGTTAAGCGTGTGCAATTTTTCCAACATATGGACCTATTTTTGGTGGGTGTTAACCCTTTTGGTGATGTCATAATGAGGTGAAATCGTCGAAAACCTATTTCCCGTGGAGCGGTCCGGCTATGATAGCCTTCTTGGGGAACTAGGAGAGCGATAATTTGGACCTCGACATCGATTTTCTTTGCCTAGAGGTTAAGTGCATGAGCACTTATGCCCGGCAATGTTTTTGTTGTGTTTTTGTTGAATTTTGTACTATTTTTGTTGTTTTTGTGACACCATTTGGAGATTGAATAGTCGGCAATCCGTCCTCTCGTGGAGCGGTCCGGCTATGGTAGCCTTCTTCGGGAGTAGGATAGTGACAATGCAAACCCCGACATCAATTTTGCTATGCCAAGAGGTTAAGTGCAAGAGCACTTGTGTCTGGCAATGTTTATTGCTTGTTTTGTGTTGCATTTTTTTGTTGTTTTGTTGTTTTTTGTGACACCATTTTGGGATTAAATTTTCAAAATCTGTCTTCCCCTGGAGCGGTCCGGCTATGGTAGCCTTCTTAGGGAGTAGGATAGTAATAATTTGTGACCCCGATGTCGAATTTGTATGCCCATGTTGTCAGTTGGATTTGCAATCCTGTCAGGCAGTTTTATTGTCTGTTTTTAGTGCATTTTTAGTCATTTTTCTTGATTTTTTTTGTGCTGGCCTGAATTCGTCCCTGGGTGGGACGAATTCCAGCTGGAGAATTCGTCCCTAGGTGGGACGAGCGCTGATCAGAGCGCTCGTCCCAGTCAAGGACGAATTCCAGTGCAAAAGGCCTATTTAAGGGCCAAAACTTGATTTTGGCCTCATTTGTGTCATTTTTTTCTTGCGATTTTGGAGCTCTGGGAGGAGGAGGTAATTCTGCGAAGCGAAGCGCTGCTGGAATTCTCTCTGCCATCATGAGTGCACAAACTGTTCGAGCGGCGGAGCCGAGGCGAGTCCTGTAAGTGACCCTAGGGCTTATTTTGCTTTAATTGAATGCATTGTTTTTGTGTTGCGCTTTTCAAAACTTTAAGATTTTTTGTAATGTTTTTTGTTTAACAACTAAGGTTAGAAACCCTAGAATTGAAAATTTTATCTTTTTCATTTATTTATTTATTATTTTTTTTGTTTGCTTGCAGGTTGTTAGGAGCCGGTACCGTGTACCCGCTGCCTTTATTGAGGCGCGGTTGGCCTTGACTGATGGTGACTGGGAATGGCTTGATGCCCTTGGGCTCAAGCAGGTGGCTCGACTTGGAGCCTATGGTTTCGGATCAGGCCTATCTGACGGCCCCGATCAAGCTTTGGGATCCGAGGACCAAGATGACTTGTGACTCTTGAGGACGTCTATCGGTTGCTTCGGATTCCGATAGATGGTCTGCCTATTAGGACATCTCCGTTCGATCAGCGGACTGCTATACTCACGAGATGTTTTGGGCATGGGGGGGAGCTGGGTGTAGCAGACCCAGTGGAGACAGCCGAGGCGGATTGCCAAGCTGGCGGGATTTTGGTTGGCTGGTGGAAGGAGAGGGGGGTGTTAGGAGTGAGGCACGCATTCCTGATGGGCCTCATTTCTAACATTCTTCTCCCTGATTCGTCGGGCGCGAGGTTCCCGTGGAACCTACTGGATTTGGTCTAGCAGTTGGCAGAGTGCCCGATAGAGGCACCGTTGATCTGAGATGGGGACAGACTTTGTTGGCGCGGCTTTACGGGGAGGCTGTACGGGGTCCACCGTCGACGGCAGGAAGGGTGTCGATTGCGGCTTTTTGTTGCGGTGTCTGGGGTTGGCGGCACATAGCTGTTGAGAGGCCTACCGGGTTACCGTGGATGACTCGGGAGGCGATGGAGGATGATGAGATTGGTTATGCGGCTTTGTGGCGACGGTCTGCGGAGCAGGGGCAGAGTCGGCGATGGGCAGGTGCAGTTGATCACTACATTGATGCCTTTTCGTGGCTCACTCCAGGGGAGGTGTTTTGGCGTCCCTATCGGGACCGTCCCGGCTGGCTTGAGGCTGGAGAGTGGCTCCGACGGGTACGGAGGGAGCGATGGTTGACTGGGCGGCACGGGACGGAGCACGAGTTCTTTTCGTACCGTCGGGTTACACGACAGTTTGGGGTGCGCCAGGGGTTGCCTGGTGAGCCCGTTGGCTATCGCCGTCGGGGAGATGAGAGGGATCTGGAGCCACCTGTCCTCGTGCCATTGGGCGAGGAGTCGGATGCTGTTATTGAGGTGTTGGATGTGGATGACGTAGGTACTACCACTGAGTATGACTCGTGGTGGGTTTTGCGGCGCTGGAGAGGTGAGGGTCCACTGGGAGGTGCGGAGGCGGCAGTGGAGGATGCTGAGGCGATAGGGGGTGATTGGGGAGGGCCGTTGGATGATGCAGACATGGTGGATGTGGGAGATGAGGATGTGGACTTGGGTGTTCCGGAGCAGCCGGACATGCGAGGATGTGGAGGAAGCGGTTGGAGCACGGGCGAGCTATCGTCCCCGTGAGTCCTATGCGTCCGGCAGATACGAGAGGGGTGGGGTCGGATGTAGGCGATGAGGTTGCGCGGCTTACAGAGCTGCTACGGATGCGGGATCTAGAGAGGGATCTTCTGCGGGCTCAGTTGGCAGAGCGGGATAGAGTTTTGGCGCAGCGCGATGATGCATTGTCTATCTATCATCGGCGGGAGGCAGAGTGGTGTCTATACCGGATAGACTTGGAGAGGGAGGTCATCCGCCTTGGCGGGCGGCTCCCTGAGCCTTCGATCAGCGAGATCTTCTCGACGGACGAGGGATAGTCTGACTGAGCAGTCGGCATCATCTCGTCGCAGGCGGTTAGATGAGGGAGGTGGTAGTAGGCATGATGCGGGGGCTAGCAGTAGCCACCCTGCGGGGTCCCGTAGGACCCACACCACGGGGGGTAGTTCCCGTCGCACCGATCTGCGTGATCATGGTGGCCGACGCCTTAGGTTGGGTTTTGGATATGATTGCGGGGTTTGAGGACCTGTTTTGTAGCCTGCGGGCATCTTTTTTTGACGATATATATATATATATATATACCGGTTTTATTTTTGGATTTGTACATGTGATGATGTGATTGATTTTTGTTATGCATGTTTATTTATTTTGATGAATGCGGATGTTATGATGAATTGAAATGTTTTAGATGTCTATGTGATATGCAAATTGAAATGGATGAATGATATTTTTATTTATCTGGTTTTTTCTTTGCTGTTTTTGTATTTTCTGATGGTATCATAAGGATGATAAGTAGCGCAGATGGTTTTGGGATGAGTGTAAGATTTTCTGAGATTCAGACAGTTTTAACTCACTATCCATGACTGTACTTTATCTTACAAGACTTTTGAACAAGGTATGAATCGAACTTGTTTTTGACCGAGCTATTTCACATCCCTGTGTGTGCAATTGAGTTCATTTAGTGGTATTTGTTAGGATACCGCGGGTGCCGAATGGGCTTTCAACCGAACCTGTCTTGAGGATCACCTAATTAGCTCCACGAATTCCTTTGTTGTATGTACTAAGATTAATCTGCGTTGTAATCCGGGATGCCATAAGCTAGCTCATCCACATGCAAACATTGATCCGTACACAAGTTAATGTGACGGATATATCGTCATGCGGGAGGTTTACTTACATTACCGAGTTGGTATTGAAGCTTGCCTTATGACCTACGGAATCTTTGAGAGTTCCGGGGATTCAAGGTCAACTCCCTTCTTTTTTCAATTGTATTGGGATACTTGCTCTTTTGTAGTGATAAGATCACTGTTTATTTTGATTTTTTTGTTTTTTTTTTTTTTTGAGCAAGGGATTGGGGATATGGAGTGATGAAAATCACTGTTGTTTGTGCCTTTTGATGTGTGCACTATAGTTTGTCAAATTTTTGAGTTTTGACATTTTGCAATTTTTTTTTGTTTTGCAATTGTTTGAGAACTTTAGGGATTCTTAGGGAATTGGGTAGGGAGGAAGCTTGTCCTTTTGCCAACTCTCAGCATTCTAGGGGTCATTCGCACAGGGGGATGAGCAAGATAACCGTTTCGCTTGTGGTGACCTAGATTATTTTGCAGGTTTCATCTTTCGTTCACACAATTTTGGGAATTTTAATGTTTGATTTGTGTTGGGATGTTATGTAACAAGGTGTATTTCAAGTATGACTCTACCTTTATAAAATCCGTTCGACTTGGTACACTACATGGCTAAAGAGGAAAATGATGACTGAATTACTGAAACTCTTAGTACATTCCCAGACCATTGACTGTAGTGTGGTAAAATTTATGCATGGTGTTTTTATTGATTTTGATGAATTCGATTATGCCTAGAATTGAGATGCAAATTTTTTTTTTTTTGATTTTGTTGATTTTTGTTGTTTTGTTTTTGTTGAATTTATTGATTTGTTTGACCAAGAGATTGCGATAATCCTTGGAGCTTTTTGGGTTGACCAAGAGATTGCGATAATCCTTGGAGCTTTTTGGTTGACCAAGAGATTGCGATAATCCTTGGAGCTTTTTGGTTGACCAAGAGATTGCGATAATCCTTGGAGCTTTTTGGGTTGACCAAGAGATTGCGATAATCCTTGGAGCTTTTTGGGTTGACCAAGAGATTGCGATAATCCTTGGAGCTTTTTGGGTGACCAAGAGATTGCGATAATCCTTGGAGCTTTTTGGGTTGACCAAGAGATTGCGATAATCCTTGGAGCTTTTTGGGTTGACCAAGAGATTGCGATAATCCTTGGAGCTTTTTGGTTGACCAAGAGATTGCGATAATCCTTGGAGATTTTTGGGTTGACCAAGAGATTGCGATAATCCTTGGAGCTTTTTGGGTTGACCAAGAGATTGCGATAATCCTTGGAGCTTTTTGGGTTGACCAAGAGATTGCGATAATCCTTGGAGCTTTTTGTGGTGACCAAGAGATTGCGATAATCCTTGGAGCTTTTTGTGTTGACCAAGAGATTGCGATAATCCTTGGAGCTTTTTGGGTGACCAAGAGATTGCGATAATCCTTGGAGCTTTTTGTTTGTTTGTTTTTGTTGAATTTTTTTTTTTTTTTTTTTTTGGTACATGGCTGTCTTAGATATGAAATGGTCGTAAATGACTGATATTCAAGGGTTCTGTTTCCTTGATACCGTCAAGAGAAGCTAGCCTGTACGTTCCTGGTCCTATTTTGCTATCAATGACATAAGGACCTAACCAATTTGCCACGAATTTGTCCCTCATATGGGACGGCAAATTAGAGTTTTGTTGGTTTTCCTTCAGAACCAGATCACCAACCCGAAAGTCTCTTAGGTGAACTTTCATGTTGTAAGCTCTCTTAAGCCGCTCTTGATAGATACGTAAGTGCTCGAGAGCATTAACGCGTCTTTCATCAAGCAACGTAAGCTGGTCTAACCGGGCCTGCCGCGCAGTGTCATCATCGATGAATTCCTGCATTGATATGCGGAGGGAAGGAATTTCCAACTCGAGAGGCATTACTGCCTCTGAGCCATACACTAGTGAAAACGGAGTTGCCCCAGTGGGCGTCCGAATGCTAGTGCGATAGGCCCAAAGGGCAAGTGGGATTTGTATGTGCCAATCCTTATGATCTGTCTGCGACGGTCTTTTTAAGGATGGCGACTAGCGTTTTGTTTGACGCCTCTGCTTGCCCATTTGCTTGCGGATAATAGGGTGTTGAAAATCTGTGCTGAATTTTGTACTTTGTGGTTAAAGCACGCACGTCTTTGTTCTTGAATGATGGCCCATTATCCGAGATTATTTTGGATGGAATACCAAAACGACATATGATGTAATGCAAAATGAACTCCGCAATGCGGGAGTCTGTCGTAGAGGTTAACGGAATTGCTTCCACCCATTTGGTAAAATATTACGTGGCCGTTATGATAAACGTGTGACGGCCTGACGATGCAGGGGAGATCTTTCCGATTAGATCGAGGCCCCACTATGAAAATGGCCAAGTAGACTGGACTGTCTGTAGGGCCTGGGAAGGTGCGTGCATCAGATTGGCATGATGTTGACATTTTACACACCTCTTGACATACGCGCAGCAATCTCGCTCTAAAGATGGCCAATAATAGCCCATGCGAAGAATGCGCTTTGCAATGGCCATACCACTGAAGTGGCCGCCACATGTACCGTCATGCGCTTGGGTGACTGCCCAAGTGGACTCTTGCTGGTCCAAGCAACGAAGAAGAATTCCGTCGTAGCTGCGACGATACAAAATGTCTCCTATCAAGACATATTTTGCCGCTTTCTGTTTGAATGTTCGTTTTGCGGCTTGCGTCAATCCAAAGGGTAGATTACCTAACTTGAGGTAATCTCTTATGGGTAAATACCAGTCCTGTTGATCAGATACCTCGACAGTTTGAACAACCAATCCCTTTTGGAGTTCTTCCCTAACAAATGCTGATTGGGATAGAACTTGTAAAAATAGCGTTGTGTTGCTATTAATGGGAATGGGGGAGAACAAAGACCCCCAGTTGGCGTGTTTCAAATAGTCTCGGATTCGAAAGAACTTATCCGAAGATGGTTCGATCTGGATCATGTGGATTCCTGGCGTCAAGTCTGAGCTTGCGCGCTCCATCGCGGGTTGCGATAAGGTTTTGACCTGAATGGTTGTTATATCACCGGAAAGGTCTTGCGGGATTAGTGACCCCAAGGAGGCCATTGTGTCCGCAAAACGGTTCGATGATCGAGGGAGTGCCTCGATGTCATACCACTCAAGTTTTGCCAGGAATTTATCCACGAGGGCTTTATAGGCCTTCAGAACTGGGCATTTGCATTGGTATACCCCTTTGACTTGATTGACGATTAACAGCGAATCGCCGAAGATGTTCGATCTTTTGATGTTCATGGCGATTCTTTGTCCGAAGACCTAGGAGCAAGGCTTCATATTCGGCATTGTTGTTGGTGCACTTGGAAGTTTAATTTAAATGACGAGGGGCATTGGAGCGCCACTGCGGTGTGAAGAATACAATTCCTGTGCCACCACCTTGCTCGCATTTAGAACCATCAAAAAATAAGGTTATGTCGGCACTGAGACTCGGGCTCTTCAGAATCCGGCGATTACGAGACATGGAAGACCTCATCATCGGGTAGTTCTATGACCGAGAGGCTGATCGTCTTCAAGAGGAGCCTCTGCTAGTTGATCGGCTATGACTTGTCCTTTTATAGATTTTTGCCCAATAAACTCAATGTCAAATTCCGTCAACAACATGATCCATTTCGCCGTGCGGCTACTATGATAAGTACGACTCATCATGTATCGCAATGGATTCTCCTTAGACACAACATACGTCGTGTTGCTCAGCATGTAGTGGCGTAGCCTTTTGGTGGCAAACACCATTGCCAAGCGAGTTTCTCAACGTATGCATAGTTAAGTTTCGTAGCCCGACCGGGGTGCGGCTAAGATAGTAAGTAGCACTGTTCTTTGTAAAGTTCATTCTTATGGGCTAGCATTGCGCCCAGTGCCACCTCAGTAGCTGAGATGTATAAGTAGAACGGCACACCTGGTCTCGGCGGTGCCAATACTGGCGGCGAAGCCAAGTATTGTTTGATTTCGTCAAAGGCTGACTGGCACTCGTCATCCCAATGGAATGTGACCCCCTTGTGCAATAGTTTGTTCATTGGTCGGCATTTGTCAGATAATTGCGCTATGAAGCGTTTAATCGACGCGACCTTTCCTTGCAGACTTCTGAGCTGCTTGATAGTGGTTGGGGGAGCCATTTCAAGGATTGCCTTGACTTTGTTTGGGTCCACTTCGATGCCTCTTTTGGAGACTATAAAACCCAAGAGTTTTCCAGATGTGACGCCGAACACGCACTTCTTGGGATTCGATCGACCTTATGCTCTATGAGGCGATCGAGAATCTTGCTTAAGTCACCGAGATGATGCGAGCGCAAGATAGACTTGGCTAACAAATCATCCATGTAATCTTCCAAAGTTTTGTGCATGTAATCGTGGAAGATATACGTCATAGCACGTTGGTATGTAGCGCCGGCGTTTTTAAGGCCAAAAGGCATGACCTTATAGCAAAATGTCCCCCAAGGCGTTGTGAATGCCATTTTGAGTTGGTCTTCAGGATTGATACGAATTTGATTGTATCTTGAGAAACCGTCCATTAGGGAGAGCATTTCATGACCTCATCGTAGCGTCTACCAATGCGTCGATGCTTGGCAAGGGAAATCATCCTTAGGACTCGCTTTGTTTAGGTCTCGAAAGTCGGTGCATATGCGAATCCTCCCGTCGGGCTTCTTGACGGGAACCATGTTGGACAACCATGGCGGATAATCCACGCAGATGACAAATTGTGCATCCAACAGCTTTTGCAATTCGTCTTTGACCATCAAGGCCACTGTTGGGTGCATCTTTCTTAGTTTTTGCTTTACGGGCTTGATTTTTGGATCAAGCGTTAAATTGTGCATGACTAGCTGCGGGTCTAGTCCTGGCATATCTTTGTATGACCATGCAAAAACTTCCTTCTTCTCTTTGAGAAGGGCAATGTAATCGGCTTGCTCTTCGGGGGAAAGGCTTACCCCCAGCTTGAGAATCCGTGGATTCATTGGATCTGTGCCGATGTCTACGTCAGTCGTCTCTTCGACTGACATGTGAGATCCGTCCTCCAACCGATGTGGAGTTGGGATTAAATGGATATCATCGACTGAGTTAAGATCTACGTTTGGGACCTCGGGTCCCTCTTCAGCTGAAAAATATCTTGAGTTGTCCTTGGGGTAAAATGAAGCATTTCACCGAAAGGCCAGTACTCTGATGGTGACAATGGTGAATTGACGCGATCCCAATCGATGGCATCCATGTTTAGATGCAATGACCGAGATGGATCGGTCGGATTGCGGATGGGTGTGGTCAAATCAATGGAGATCATGTGGATGGAATGAATTTGGTCTCCAGAACCACGGGTGTGACGACTTGATTCTTTCAGATGTTCCCTATACTCTGGATCTGGCTCTACGGGAACAGGCACGAATGGATCTTCTCTAGGTGCAAATTCGTCTCTATGTGCGAAAAGGAAGGCGGGGTCTTCCCTTGATACTGTTGTCTGATGGGATCTTGAGGTGGACGATGCTCATCTTGAATTTGGAGCCATAGGCCTAACACTTGGTCCCACCTCGTTGGGTCTAAGTGCCATTCATGTCCTAACCGTATACCCATTTGTCCCATTAGATCTTCATGGGTTAGAGCGCGGTGATGTCGTCGCGCATGTCTGAGATAGTCCATCTCAGTCTCGTCTTCTGAATCGCTTTCATAGATCCAAAATTGTTCATCCTCTTCGGCATCTGTTGCTTCCGACATTGAGGACTCTTCCTGTTCCAGTGAATTAATCTGGTCCCATTGCGGTTGTTCCACTCTCAGTGGAGGGACCTGATTCTTTGGAGACTGTGTTATTTCGTCTGGAACCTCTAAGGGGAATAGTTTCAGAAAAATGTCTGGAAGCCGTTGTTGTTCTCTTTGATGACTGCTCTCTGAACTTTCACCTCTCTCTAGCAAAGGAGAGGGATTATTGTTGTTACCAGGGGTGTTTGTAGACCATGGGAGATAATCCCCCAATGTGTATTCTGTGTTTGGATTGGCGTATGGGTCTTGTGCCAATCCCCCCCTATTGCCTATTTCTAGGCCTTGCATGTTTTCAACCAAGATGTCTAATGGCAGGGGATGGTTGAACCCTACCCCCGACTTGTCGTATGGCATATGATACCTTGGTTGGCAAAGGATCCGCATCCCTTGCTCGTATCTGCCTAGCCCATACCCATGCCAATTGCATTGTTCGAGATATTTTAGGGCAAATTTTGGGTTCGACAGATAATTGATGTTTTCGACAAAAGGTTCTTCATCTGTTTCCTTTTGTTCGCATGGTTCAGAACCATGATCAAGGCCCCCATACACAAAATTCGTTTGGTTCGGTGGGTAGCCTAGAGGGACGATTGTTCCAATGGGAAGGCGAGGTCTTCCCATGTCTTGTACTGACTCCAGTGTGGGGGTTGCCACAACATTTTGCACTATGTACTCTCCCAGGCCTGTCTTGGCCATCTCAACAGTGATTGTCGATGATTGGGTAGGAGGAAACGGTAGTCCTTCCTGAGTCCATTCCATGTTTGGTTGTTCAGGAATCTTGGTTTCCGTTGCGTTGGACGCTTCCTCTGTTGATATTTCTGAGATCGTGGGCAACCCCTCTTCTAGAGGCTTAACCTCTTCCATGATTTGCTTTCCCTTGTCCTTCTGTTGGACCACGATGGGTGGCGTTGATGATGAAGGAGCCGATGATGAAGTCTCACCTGGCTGGGATTTTGCCTTATTTGCCACCAGTGGTGCCTGCGGTATCGAACCCTGTTTAGATGGATTCAATTGAAAATCCAAATGTGTTGATGGTAGGGTCGATTGAGGTATGAATTGTACTGCATTGCAATACTTGAAGGGCTCTAAGTCCATTGGGACTACATGTATTTGCCCTTCATAGGCATACTTCAAGCACTGGTGTGCGATCGAGGGGACACACTTCATGTCCACGATCCAAGGCCGCCCTAGCAGTATGTTATAAGCCATTTCGCCTTCCAACACATGGCACAGTGTGGGTATTGACTTTTGTCCTACCTGTATAGGCAGAACGACTGTGCCGACTGTCGAGCATATTGCATCGTTAAAAGCTCGCAGTGTGTACGTGGAGGCGGTGATGTGAGAGGCTGGCAGTTTTAAATGCTTTAACGCTACAGTGGTTATGATGTTATTGGACGAGCCAGTATCTATCGGCACTCTCTTGTACGGGATCCCGTTGACCCATGCGATAACGTGCAGGGGTGGATCCGGCATGTCATTCGATATTGTTTTGACCTCATTTTCTTTGAATGTGATGAGAGGCTCCGTACATTGTTTCACATGTCCCACGAAGGCGTTGAAAGAATTAGCTTCGTGGGGTTGTACTTCAATGGCTTTTAAGATGTCCATAAGAGCTTCTCTATGTGGAGCTGATTGTTGAATAAGCTCGTAGATGGACAGCCTAGGCGACGTGGTCCGCAAACTCTGCGTGAGTTTGGTTCGTATCGTGACCTCAGGTCTAGGCGGAGAGTAACTGCGTTGGGCGTTGTTGAGGCTGCGATGTCGATGGAACTTCCCTCGCAGGTACCTCGGGGGCAACTGCTGGGTATTTTCTGTTCCTTGTTACAATGCTAATCATTCCCACAAATCCTTGTGCGGGAAGATCTTGTCGCACCTCATTTATTTGGAGCGGTTTTGTCTGCGCCTCGTGGGCAGGCAAGGGGTCCTTGAATACCCCCATTTGTTGGTTGTTAGGTGCGATGGGGTTGTCCACGACCAATGTTCGGTTTTCGATCAAATCCTGGACTAGTTCTTTGAATTTCCAGCACCCATTTAGGTCATGTCCTCTGCGTCTATGAAATCTGCAATACAATTCCTCCCTATACCCCCTAGGCTTGGGAACGTTAGGGTCAAAAATTTGGATTTTTGGCAGAGTAACTAGATTCGCCGGCGACAAGCGGTCAAATAAGGAGTCCCTAGACTCCGCATACGGGGTGAATTGTCGCCTAGGGCGACGGCTGACGATCTTGTTCTTGTCTCCTGTTATCTCTTTCGTAAGCAGGAGGCATTGCCTAGTAGTTAGCCTTTTGAGGCTGCGTTTCTTGCACGAGCACTGGGACATTTATCGCAACTTGGTTGATTGCAGCGTGTTGTGGTTGCGTTGTCCCGGTTTTAGTGGTTTTATTCCACTCTTTCTTCTTAGGCTTGGCAATTGCGCCTTCGCCTATCTTAATCTCTTCTATGACTCTGGCTTGCGCCAAAGCTTCTTCTAAGTTGTCGTATTGTCGCAGCAACAATAGACCAGAGATTGATTTTAAACAACTTTTCATGAACATTTGCGTGAGGTCCGACATGGGAGGACGGTAGGGTAACTTAGAAAGCAAAGCTCTCCATCGGTTCCCGTATGCTGCCATTGTTTCCTCCTCAAATTGTTTAAGGCTAGCAAGATCACTAAGTGATGCCTTCTTCCTTGTGTTGAAGGCGAAGCGTTCAAGAAACGCATCTACTAGCTGATCTAAGCTTGCTTATCTCTGTGTTTGGGCAGCTGTGTGAACCAATCCGAGGCGGGGCCTGCGAATGTGGTTATGAATGTTCTAAGCAATAACGCGTCATTATCTTGAATGCCGAAGCATTGGCTTAGAAACCGTGTAACATGTTCCTGTGCGTCCTCTTCACCTTTAAAAACGCCAATTGAGGCAACTTAAAGTGTTCGGGGTAAAGAGGTGTAGGCACGAGGGATGCACCAGATTACTGTGGAGTAGACGTAATGTGGGTTTTTGATGCCCAGCGGCTTTTGTCTCCACCGACTCTAAACGCTCCAATAGCGCTTGGTATGCATCGGAAGATTTTATTTCTTCCTCTCTTGTTCGCTCTTGTTGCAAGTTACGGTAAACTGGAGGCCTATGGAGGGGTGGCCGAATGGCATCCTTCCTGCCTTGATGGGGAGTTTCGATATACTCCTCTTATGGTTCATACTCCTCGTAAAATTCTTGAGGAGTCTCAGGGCGAAACCTATGACCACGATCAAGTTCTTGCTTGAAGGTACCCATCATTGTTTCGGGGAGTTGCCTCCCTCTCGAATCTATGGGGTCTTGGAGGCAGAGCTTGACGAGGTCGTGGAGACTGGTCTTGCGCCAACGGATTACGCCTCTCATACTTGTTCAGCTCTTTGGATGCGAGGGGTTGGCCCCCTCTCAGGTATTTCATAGCGTAACTCATCCGCTTCGCGTTGCATGCGTTCTTTATCCAAGCGGTATTGATACTCTATCTCTTGTTGACTTTGTTTAAGCCGCATGATTTGGGCTTGACGGGTGGTATATCGCGCGACAGTCGGATCAATTTGTTCTACCCTATTTTGTTCAGGAGGTTCAAATGTTCCTCCTATGGGTCTACCTTGATTTTGATGCTCTAAGGTTTCAATGGGTCGCTTCCCTCTGTCGAGGTAAGCGGTATGTGCTCGAGGTTATGGCCTCAAGGGGTGATCATGATATCCTGTTGGTGCGGAAATGCAAGGTTCCCGCATTGTTTGTTGCTCTCGAGGAATGTGATGGTTTTCCTCATACTCCCTTTCATGAGTGTAAATGGGATGGGCGGAGTTAGGTCGCCCTATGTAAGGAGCCCTGCGCTTCGGATTTGGTCTCTCTGTTATGATGATAGGTAAAGAAGGGACGCCATATCCATGTTGCCCCTCTAAATGGACAGTGTGCCTGTTTAGCGCTTCATTGCGCGGTGGCCACTCATGCCTACCTTCAAGAGGTGATTCTCTATTTATGTCAAGGTCTACATGTAAGGCATCTTCCCGAAAGGGGCTGCTTTGAATAGGCATACCCCACGAGGATTCTGAATTGGATTCTTTTGTAGGTTAGACCGATAAGGCGGTATAACCAAATCCTCAGGACTGAAGTGAAGGCAACTTGCGCCTGCTTTTTGTGTACCTTTCGGAGCTTTTGCCCTTGATTGGGCTTGACTACGGGTGTACACCATTGCGGTGCTTCTATGCTATCTAAATAAGTTTTTATCTCGTTTTATGATTTTCTCTTTTTTTTTTTTTTGTCTACACTAAGCAGAATTAAACACACACATTCACAAGACCGTGATTATCTCTTTTAAGGATTCTTGGTGTGCCCTAGACTGGTTTAGTGCATTTTGATGTTTTGTTTTGTTTTTGTAGATTTTGTAGAACGTTTAAATGCATCATGTAGGCTCTTATAACTCCAAAAAGGTCGCCCCTTCAATATACCAACCGGGCCGATATACCAACCTCTCTATATACCCGCCCTTACGAGAGGGAGACTATAGGTACGTGAGAGCGAGAAGGTACGTGGTACATAGGCGGTACGGAAGGGGGATTGTCTGTTAATGGCACCTACCATAGAAAACTTATCCTCGCGCGCATGGGAATCACCCCGGCTACGCTCGGTCTGTCTTCGTCGGGATTTACGCCTAACAACAGTTGACAATCGGGAAATGGATGCAAATCAAGCCAAGGCGGTGATTAAATCCACCAATGGTCTTGATCAAGGGCTGGGGTCTTACGACCAGCTCCTTGGTTTAAAGTTGTTTCGTGATGTGTGTGGGATTCGTTTTATCCAACAAAATGAAACTAGCATACATGACTTTTCCTAATGCAATGCAAGATTAAATGAAAACAATTAACGAAACAGAAATAGAAACAGAAACAGAAAAATATAACAGAGATCATGAAAATCCCTACCTCTTCTCTGCCTGCTCCTGTTGTCTCTGAATTTCTGCTCTGAAAATCCACAGACAGGAATTCGTCCCTCTGGGAGACAAATTGCGAGAACGAAATTCGTCCCACCCGAGAGACGAATTTGAATTCGTCTCAGGGTCAGACGAATTACAGAAAAGGATTCGTCCCTGTCAGAGACGAATAGCAGTCTGCAACAAAAAAAAATGTACCTGTCAAGCACAAACACAAAAATTTGATCAGTTTCTGTGATTTCAAAAACCAGGGAACAGAGTCCCACCGTGATCGCCACTGAAAGCACGAGATTCCGGTCAAAGGAAACACCAAGTGCAATTGCATTCAAAGTTAAGCACGCCTAAGTCCTAGAAATATGAATTACATGAAACGAAAAAGAGACATGTTGGAAGAGACGCAATCAGATAAAGAAAAACAGCCCTTTCATTAATTTCTTTCGATCTCTGTTACAATAATGCCTCCTCCCTTTTCAGGGGCTAGGAGTGCAAATAGGGTTTGATTACAATCGTTGAATGGTTCCTCCTTCCGCGTGCCCACGATTGCAATGGGCGGGCCAAGATGATGTCGCCGCTGATGTTGATGGGTTCTTCGCCTCTGCTGCTTCTCCTGTGAACAAAGAAATGATCAAGACGTTAGTAGCACCTGTTGCAAATGAAAAGCATTCTCTCTCTAAAACTAACAAAATATGCATACGAATATTTGCATGAAACGGTGAAAACAGTGAATCCAAATTGCTTCAAAACCTGACAGAAAGTAAGAAAAGTTACCAGAAGGCCACTTCCACTGAGGCAGCTGGCCAATCCACCTTAAACTGGAATTCGTCCCTGGGCAGGATGAATTCTGATCGTAATTCGTCCCTGGGTGGGACGAATTCTTCTGAGTAGGAGAAACCGACCTGCTGTTGCTCCAATGTCGGATCTCGGGACCTGCAAAACTCCTGCAAATAGGGGGGTTAGGTAATTGGGGCCATTTTGGGACGACCCAGATGGTCGGATTTTCCCAATTTGGCCTCCACCCTCGGGAATTTGACCTTGACACCTGCAAGTTAGCGAAACGACAAAGCAATACAAAACACCCTAAACTATGACCAAAAGCTACAAAATTGCAATTATAGACTAATCAGACCTAGTAACACAGAATGCAATCTAAAAAATAATCTAAAGTGCTCAAAAACTAAAATTAGGACTTGGGAGGTGCGGGGGTGCCCAAGTGGGCCTCCCACCGTTGGCCCTCGATTTTGGAGCCAATCCACCAAGGATGGGCCCAAAACCTTTTAGGATTGGGGGGTCGGCGAATTGGTAGGTTCGGATGTCCATGCGTCGGATTTGAGTAAGGTTCGAGCTTCCAAAGGCCACCCAACAACCTCCCTTGCAAAAGAGATTGATGGATGTAGGAAGGTGAACAAAGGGGGATGCAAGTGAGTCTTCGATTCGACGACACTTCGTTGCTTGAACACTCCTTCCACCTGTATGTTTTGGGTGAGAAAAGTCCCACCTTTTATAGACCCAAGGGGTCTCTTTTGGGAGGGAAGCACAAAAGCCAAGTGTTGGCCATGGGCGCCATGTGGCAGTCTTGTCTTCCCATGAGGGAGGGGAGTCCTTCATTGACTTGAACTTTGATAAATGCTTCTTGTAACAGTCCTCTAACGGCCCCTATGTCCACTTACACATGCGTGCAAGGTAGGAGCCCTTAAATGACTGTTGCGGGCTGCCACTTGGCACCATTTGCCTTTTTGCCCGTTAAGCTTAGAATTCGTCCCACCCGGGGACGGATTCGAAATTCGTCTGGGGTGGGACGGATTCTATTTTGAATTCGTCCCTGGGTGAGACGAATGCTGGGCAAAGTGTCCAAGTGTGCCAAATTGCTTCTTGACCTCACAAAATTGCTATGAAAGTGGTTAAGACCATTTGTTTAACCTCTGAGGGCTGCCCTGGGGGCTGTGTTTGTCAAAGCGATCAGTGTTTGCAGCCACATAATCGGATTGGTGCTGTTTTGGTGTCTACATATGAGAGAGAACATCTTGAGGGAATTACATAGTGGGGGTTTGGCTGGTCATTTTGGAGTAGCCAAAACTACCACTCTTGTAGAGGAGAAGTACTATTGGCCAAAAATGAAGAGAGACATAATCAAGTTTGTCTCTAGATGCAGAGTATGTAAAATGGCTAAGGGCCATACACAAAATACAGGGTTGTATATGCCATTGCCAGTTTCTACAGGACCATGGACTGATCTGAGGTAAAGATTCAGTTTTTGTTGTGGTAGATAGATTTTCAAAAATTGTGCATTTCATTGCTTGCCATAAAACTAATGATGCAATTGAAGAACACAAGCTTATACTGAGAGGGGGGGGTGAACAGTATAAGACCTCTTTTTACTTTTTCCTTTATATTACAAAATAGTAAAGCAATATACCCACAGCAATATCAAAGCAATGCATAAAAACATCCACAAAGTGACAACAATTTTAACGTGGTTCACCCAGAATGGCTGGGCTACGTCCACGGATAAAATCTTTCACTAAATTTTATCAATCCAAATTCTTGGGAATACCTTTCCCGATTACAATGTTTATGGGCACCAACCCAAAGGAGACACCAATCCCCTAATCTCGAGTTCGTGGGCACCAACCCACAGGAGACACCAATCCCCTAGCTCTGCTCTGGTTGGTGATCCTCTAGAAGACCTCTCGCCTCTGTTGCCCTTAGCAAATGGAACTCTATCCATAGAAGACACCTGTCCTCCTCGCTCCGGTCGGAGACCTTCTGTCCTCAACTCTATCACCTCCAAAGCTGGTCCTCGAATTTGCACTAAACACAGTCCTTCGGTCTAGCACAAATGTCCTCGTTCTCTTTCTCTGATCTGCACCAAACACAGTCCTTCGATCTGGCACAAATGTCCTCGAAACTGCACCAATATCTGTCCTCAACTGGTCCTCAAATCTGGTTCACAGAAGTTGTTCACAAGCTTCCACTAAAGCTTGCTTGATCTTCACCCAAGTCTTCACCAAGACTTGTCTCAGATCTGCTTTGCAAGTTCTCACTAGAACCTGCCCAAACTGCTCCACAAGCTCAACAAAAGCTTGCTCAAATCTGTCCAACAATCCCTCTCAATGATTTGTCCAAAACCATCAAGGCCTGTGCACTATCTCCGAACGTCGCAGAAATGATGCACCCAACAGCTTTGCGCTTTTCTGCTCTTTGTGTGCTCTGCTTCGCACTTAGCTCGATTCGGCATGACTTGCTCTCTGCGCACCGTGGACTTAACTTGCGCACTATCTTCGAACTTCGCACTTCAACAATGCATTCGATCACTTCACAACTCTCCAAACAACCCTCCTTTTATACTAACACTTTCAAGATCAAAACCTTGATCTTAGTTGGCTGCACAACCCTAAACTACGTCGGCTGCAAACCCTAATCTTTGTCGGCCCAAATTTAACTTTGTCGGCCTCACTACCTCTACAACTCTTCTATAGCTTCTACCATGAAACTACAACATGTCACGATATCATGACACCTTTGCAACCGTACACTTTCTTTTGGCTTTTGTCATGATATCATGACACTTTAGCCTTTGACGACTTCAACTAAGCTCTTGTCACGATATCGTGACACTTTTGCCTTAGTCAACATCAACTTTGCTTTTGTCATGATATCTGACACTTCTCCTTCTCGACCTCCTTTCTTTTGTCATGAAATCATGACACTTCTATCTTCATAGCCTTCCTCTCTACTTTTGTCATGAAATCGTGACACTTCTCCTATAGAAGACCTGCATTCTATTTCTGTCATGAAATCATGACACTTTCTCCAACCGAACGCTGCCATCTCAATCTATCGGAAATCGTGACACTTTCTCTTCCTTGCACTCTTGTCTGCTTGCACTAGCAAAAGGAACATGTCACAAAATCGACACTTTCCTCCTTTTTTTTCTCTCCCTTACCCACAAAAATGGAACATGTCACGAAATCATGATGCTTTCACCTTTGAGCTCTTCCTCCTTGAATTTGTCATGAAATCATGACACTTCTAGCTTCCGTACATTTTCTTTGTAGCCTGTCACGAAATCGTGACGCTTTCAGCTTCCGTACGACTTCTCTGCAACCTGTCACGAAATCGTGATGCTTCTCATTTTAGACTCTTCCCTTTGCTGCATGTCACAAAATCGTGACAGTTCTTACTTGGAACATTTTCATCTGCAGCATGTCACGAAATCGTGACACTTTATCTTGCTTCCACTTTGTCTTCTGACTTGTCGCGAAATCGTGACACTTTTTCTCCTTAGCGCTTTTCTTTTCTTCGGGTCACGAAAACCCGACATGTCGCGATATCGTGACACTTTTTCTCCTAGACTCTCTCTCCTGCATTATGTCATGAAATCATGACACTTTTTCTTTTGGACTCTCTCTCCTGCAACATGTCGCGAAATCGTGACACTTTTTCGTCCGTTCAACCTTCCTTGCAATATGTCACGAAATCGTGACATTTCTAACTCCGAACATTCTCTCTCCTCTTTGAGTCATGAAACTGTGACATGTCGCGATATCGTGACACTTTTCTAAAAACTTTCTCTCTCCTGCTTAAGTCGCGAAAATGCGACATGTCGCGATATCGCGACATTTTTCAAACTTACTTTCTTTCGAACTTGTCATGCCGAACCTTCATCAAAACAAATTATTTTACATCAAATCAAATTCCTTCAAAAGCTTCTTGACATCAATGACAACTTATTCACTTGAGCAAAATGCAATGTACCCAAGGTACCCAAAATTGCCAACAATCTCCCCCTTTGTCATTGATGGCAAACCTTTATTGAAAACACGTCTCAAGAGCCAAAACTGAAACCAACTGTGCTAACAATTGAGAAACTATGCCCATAACTGAGAATCTTCCTTTGAAGTTTTGCTCCCCCTAACTTGAAGCTTTCCTCTTCACTTGAAGCTCTCCCCCTTACTCATATCTCTCCCCCTTTGTCATCAATGGCAAAGGGTCACCTTTGGGGCTCGGGACTAAGAATGAGCCTCTTAGCTTAGTCCCTCCCCCACCTCCTGATGAGGTGATTAATTTTGGGGTGGGAGTAAAACTCCCATTAGGCACTGATCATCATCAACGTCTATAATTTCCTTGCCGGGCCTTCTCTTGAACTCTTTGCCCGTATTCTTGTTCTTGTCACTGTTCTTGTTCTTGTTCTCATTCCTGTTCTTATCCATGCCTTGATCCTTGGACCTGTTCATACCACTGTTCCTATTCCTGTACCTTGGAAGTTCAGCTCTACACTGTCTAGCTGTGTGACCTTCATTGTTACACTTATAACAAGTAACAATGTTATTTCTTTTAGGCATACCTGTTCTTTGAATCCGCTTCGACTAAACTGTTCTGACCAAACTGGCCGAACCTATTTTGATCAAACCTGTTCCTGTAATTAACCTTGCAATAGACTGCCTTGTGCCCAAACTATTGACAAGAGTAGCAATACCCTTGAAAGAAACTAGCGCTTCTGAAATTGTCGTTTACCTTCTTCACTTGAGCCATGCAATGTGCAGCCATGTGACCAAACCTGTGACACGCAAAACATCTGCTCATGAAATTTTCCTTTATTCGACCTCTTGGGTCCTGAAAACTTCTTCTTCTCATTCTGAATTTCGTTTTCTATTTCTGCGCATCTATCATTCAAGGACTCATGATCTGAAATACTTTCCTCATCAGAACTCTCTTCCTTTTGGAGTCTCTTACTAGACTCTCCAGCTTGTTCCTTAACAAAACCAAGGCCTGTTTTATCCGTTGTCTTTCTTTGACCTTTGATGAGTGACTTAACCTTTTTGGAGCTATCTTGAAACCTGTAAAGCTTATCCTTGTACTCTTTAGTTTCCTCTTTCAAAGAAGCCATTTTCTGTTCTAACTCACTATACTCAAGAACCTTAGACTCTAACTCATCCTTGAGTTCTTGTATCTTAGCCATAGAGAAGTCAAGACTTTCTATAAGATCATCTCTCTCCATACAACATTCATCTAACTTATCCTTGAGTCTAGCATTCTTCTTTCTTTCCTTTTTCAAAACACTAAGAGCATTAGTAAGTTCACTTTCAAGATCCTTTATTTGTTTGCTTTCTGAATCATCAAAGCCTTTTTCAGATTTCTTATCACTAGAGGTGCTACCTTTTTCAAAAACCATACAAGCATCTTCCTTATAGTTTTCTGAAGCATCCTCATACATACTAGAAACCAAATCATTATTTGTGCAATCATCCTCAAGGTGACCAAAATTTCCACATCTAAGACATTTCATGATAATGAATCTATGTTTCGGTTCTTCCTCTTTTTCCGATATGAACAACATCTCATTTTCATTATCACTTGAAGAACTTTCACTATCACTACTAGAACACTTACTTGCTTTGTCTAGGTAGAAACTCTTCTTGTGCTTGTGAGAATACCTCTTTCCTTGATTGTTGTGCTCATCTTTGTTTTTCCTGTGATGCTTGTGCTTTTCAGAATCCTTGCTCTTAGAATCCTGTTTATCTTCATCACTTTCATCCTTGGGAACAGTACGGTCTGTAGCATAATGACCAAACTTTCCACAATTGAAACATCTTATATTTTTCATGCTTTTGTGCTTTCTAGAGAACTTGCCTTTCTTTTCTGTAATATGCCTCTTCATCACTAGAAGACTCATCACTCTCTTGAAGTTGTTTACCCTTGGATTTCTTGGTAGCCTTGAAAGCTTGCCTCTTTCTTGACATCAACCTTCACTTGAGTTCTCAACTCAAATGCTGCAAGTATACTATGGAGCTCATCCTTTTTCAACTTATCCAAATCTTTAGCTTCCTCAATAGCAAAAATATTTTCACTAAATCTATTAGGAAGAGATCTTAAAATCTTATCACAAACATCATTTTCAGCAAGCTCAAGACCTAAGTCTTTCATGGAGTTAACAACCTCATCCATACGAAGCATGTAGTCACTAATATTTTCATCATCATTCATCTTGAGTTGTTCAAACATACCTTTGAAGTGTCTCAACTTGGCCTTTCTGACATTTGAATCACCTGTATGAACCACCTGCAGTTGTTTCCACATTTCACTAGCTATTTTGCAGTGAATTACTTTGGTGAGATCTGCTTTCTGTAAGCCTTTCAGGATTGCGTTCATTGCTTTTGAATTGCTGTGATGTAGGAGCCTTTCTTCTTTAGTATTTGGACCATGTACAGGAATAGTGTACTCATCTTCAATTACTTCCCATACCTCATTACCAAGTGCCATTAGATGAACCTTCATCCTTGCACTCCAAAGACCAAAATCTGACCCATCAAGAATAGGTGTTGCATTGCCACTTGAATAATCCATTGTGTTCTTTATTAGCTTTTCCTTCAAGCTGTTAAACTTTTCGAAGGCACCCGCTCTGATACCAATTGAAGAACACAAGCTTATACTGAGAGGGGGGTGAACAGTATAAGACCTCTTTTTACTTTTTCATTTATATTACAAAATAGTAAAGCAATATACCCACAGCAATATCAAAGCAATGCATAAAAACATCCACAAAGTGACAACAATTTTAACGTGGTTCACCCAGAATGGCTGGGCTACGTCCATGGATAAAATCTTTCACTAAATTTTATCAATCCAAATTTTGGGAATACCTTTCCCGATTACAATGTTTATGGGCACCAACCCAAAGGAGACACCAATCCCCTAATCTCGAGTTCGTGGGCACCAACCCACAGGAGACACCAATCCCCTAGCTCTGCTCTAGCTGGTGATCCTCTAGAAGACCTCTGCCTCCGCTGCCCTTAGCAAATGGAACTCTATCCATAGAAGACACCTGTCCTCCCTGCTCTGGCTGGAGACCTCCTGTCCTCAACTCTATCACCTCCAAAGCTGGTCCTCGAATTTGCACTAAACACAGTCCTTCGGTCTAGCACAAATGTCCTCGTTCTCTTTCTATGATCTGCACCAAACACCAAACATCCTTCGATCTGGCACAAATGTCCTCGAAACTGCACCAATCTCTGTCCTCAACTGGTCCTCAAATCTGGTTCACAGAAGTTGTTCACAAGCTTCCACTAAAGCTTGCTTGATCTTCACCCAAGTCTTCACCAAGACTTGTCTCAGATCTGCTTTGCAAGTTCTCACTAGAACCTGCCCAAACTGCTCCACAAGCTCAACAAAAGCTTGCTCAAATCTGTCCAACAATCCCTCTCAATGATTTGTCCAAAACCATCAAGGCCTGCGCACTATCTCCGAACATCATAGAAATGATGCACCCAACAGCTTTGCGCTTTTCTGCTCTCTGTGCGCTCTGCTTCGCACTTAGCTCGATTTGGCACGACTTGCTCTCTACGCACCATGGACTTAACTTGCGCACTATCTTCGAACTTCGCACTTCAACAACGCATTCGATCACTTTACAACTCTCCAAACAACCCTCCTTTTATACTAACACTTTCAAGATCAAAACCTTGATCTTAGTCGACTGCACAACCCTAAACTACGTCGGCTACAAACCCTAATCTTCGTCGACCCAAATTTAACTTTGTCGGCCTCACTGCCTCTACAACTCTTCTGTAGCTTCTATCATGAAACTACAACATGTCACGATATCATGACACCTTTGCAACCGTACACTTTCTTTTGGCTTTTGTCATGATATCATGACACTTTAGCCTTTGACGACTTCAACTAAGCTCTTGTCACGATATCGCGACACTTTGACTTAGTCAACCATCAACTTTGCTTTGATATCGACACCCCCTCCACCTCCTCTCGAAATCGTGACACTTCTATCTTCATAGCCTTCCTCTCTCTTTTGTCATGAAATCGTGACACTTCTCCTATAGAAGACCTGCATTCTATTTCTATCATGAAATCGTGACACTTTCTCCAACCGAACGCTGCCATCTCAATCTGTCACGAAATCGTGACACTTTCTCTTCCTTGCACTCTTGTCTGCTTGCACTAGCGAAAACGGAACATGTCACAAATCTTTTACTGAACATGTCGTGAAATCATGACGCTTTCACCTTTGAGCTCTTCCTCCTTAAATTTATCATGAAATCATGACACTTCTAGCTTTCGTACGTTTTCTTTGCAGCCTATCGCGAAATCGTGACGCTTTCAGCTTCCGTACGACTTCTCTGCAACCTGTCACAAAATCGTGACGCTTCTCATTTCAGACTCTTCCCTTTGCTGCATGTCACGAAATCGTGACAGTTCTTACTTGGAACATTTTCATCTACAGCATGTCGCAAAATCGTGACACTTTATCTTGCTTCCACTTTGTCTTCTGACTTGTCACGAAATCGTGACACTTTTTCTCCTTAGCGCTTTTCTTTTCTTCGGGTCACGAAAACCCGACATGTCGCGATATCATGACACTTTTTCTCTCGGACTCTCTCTCCTGCATTATGTCATGAAATCATGACACTTTTTCTTTCGGACTCTCTCTCCTGCAACATGTCACGAAATCGTGACACTTTTTCGTCCGTTCAACCTTCCTTGCAATATGTCGTGAAATCGTGACATTTCTGACTCGAACATTCTCTCTCCTCTTTGAGTCGTGAAACCTGACATGTCGCGATATCGCGACACTTTTCTAAAAATTTTCTCTCCTGCTTAAGTCGCGAAAATGCGACATGTCGCGATATCGCGACACTTTTCTAACTTGCTTTCTTTCGAACCTGTCATGCCGAACCTTCATCAAAACAAATTATTTTACATCAAATCAAATTCCTTCAAAAGCTTCTTGACATCAATGACAACTTATTCACTTGAGCAAAAGCAATGTACCCAAGGTACCCAAAATTGCCAATAGCTACTAGGACTGTAGTCCTATTCTTTGATAAAATTGTGTGGTTGCATGGTGTTCCAAATATTATTACTTTGATCGGGATACTAAGTTATTGAGTCACTTTTGGAGGACGTTGTGGAAAAATTTGAACACCAGGCTGTAGTTCAGTAGTGCTTACCACCCACAAACCGATGGGCAAACAGAGTTAGAGAACAAAAGCTTGGGAAACCTCTTACGATGCATAGTGGGAGAAAAACCAAAACAATGGGATTTAGCCTTGTCATAAGCCGAATTTGCATACAACAGTTTAGTGAACAAGTCGACAGATAAATTTCATTTTCAAAATTTTTATGGTAAAAATCCTAGAGGTGTATTAGATTTTGTTGAGTTACCAATTGGGGAACAAGTTAGTGATGATGTAGAAGCATTTACTGAGCATATCCAGAAATTGCAAGAGTTAGTGAGGGAAAAATTGTAGAGTAGTAATGCTCACTACAAAGAGTCTCATTGATGCACACAGAAGGGTGAAACTGTTTGAAGAGGATGACATGGTCATGGTTCATCTTAGGAAAGAAATATTTCCAAAGGGGACGTATAAAAAACTAAAACTTAAGAAAATTGGACCATGCAAGATTTTGAACAAGATCAATGATAATTCCTATAAAATGGAGCTGCTTGATGAATTTGATATTTCACCCATTTTTAACGTTTCTAATTTATTTTAGTATCTTGGTACTACTGAGGATGGAAAATTATAGGAGACAGTAAATTGGGCATGACAAATGACTAAGAAGAAAAAATCCAGAGTTGCACAGGTGCTCGATAAGATGGTGATCACCACCAGACATGGGAGCTATAAAAAATTCCTGGTTTAGTGGTAAGGACTACCACAGTCAGATAACACTTGGGTTTCAGAGTTAGATCTAAAGAAAATTAATAACTAGAAGCTACAGGATTTCAATTCAGCTGAACTCGCAAGAGCTGAGTTCTTTTTCACCGGAGGAGAATGATGCACCTTGCCAGAGCCATAACTTGTGAACCATACGCCCATTGGCCTTGAAATTTAATAGGTGGTTTTGTGTGTGTGTTATGCATCAAGAAAATATTTGATTGGCCTGAATCTCCAAAAAAAGTGTTTTTAAGACCTAAATCCTCCATCTAGTGTCCCAAAATTAGCTTTTAGAATAGGTTCTCGGGTTTTTTGGGTTTTTTTTGCTGTTAGAAGTTTATTATCTTTTGTTATACCTTAATTTGAGACCTAATATTTTAAATTAAGGTTTTTTATTTCAAGAGGGATATGTGCGCCAAATTTGGGTGCAATCCGACTCATATCTATTTTTAGAAGTTTTAGAAAAAAGATGTTTTTAGGGTTTCTTTGGTTTTCGGTTGCTATATGATGGATTGTAATATTTTTTATAGGGGGTGTGAATTCAGCAATGAGAATAATATCAATTTGCAATTTTCTTCCATTATTGCATTTGTGTTATGTGATTGGAGTCCATTTTTTTGGTCTCTTGTAGCTGACTTTACACCAACTTGTTAATGTACCACCATGGGTACATGTTTATATTAGGAGTTTTTATTGGATTAGGATTTAATTATTTGCTTAAATAAATGCACAATTAATATTATAATGTGTAATAATGTAAATGTGCATGTAGTCCACATGTACATGAGTCCTTAGAATAGGATTATGGAGTTTCATAAGAATATGGAAGGCCAAGAGTTATGTATCACTATTTATAGGCCTTATTAGAGAAGAAGTGAGAATTTCTAATAGAATATTTTGGAGATCATAGATAGAATAGTAGTAGATATAATGTAGATCATTTTTTTTCAAAATTGAGTTGTCGTGACCTCCATTGCATAACATTATACTATTTTTATGAGATTTAATTAATGTCTATTTCATGAATATTTTCATAAGTTTATTATAAAATTTATATGCTTATTAGTTAGACATTATCATAGCTATAATATTGCATTCTTATTTCATTACTTGTGGTTGCATTTCCTTTAGTTTTATAGCTTCAAAAGCTAACAGTGGTATCAGAACACTAGGTAGATTAATAGGAAATAGAGAGAGCCACAAGAGAGATTGAGAGGATATTGTCAATATCATTTTTTGAATATTTGAAATTGCATTTGGCTAGATTTTTTCCACAGAGTTGCATAAAAAACTTGTGAAGACTAGAACACAACATTGATTCCATTAGGTTGACAAATCAAATAGTGAAGTTTATTTTCTTTAGATTTAAATAATTTTTCAGTATAATTTCCTAATACTTTGTTGTAGAAAAAGGATATTTAAAGAAAGTTGAGAATATTCCTACAAGAGCTAGGAATAATATCTTCTTTGAAATCAATCCAATACTTGAAGCAACAAGTTGAATATTGAAGTGTCTCAAGGAAAAGAGTCTTAGTGAAGATTGGAGATTGGTGATATCCATTATAGATTGAAGACTTCATCTTAAACAAGTTGAAGAGACCCACATGAGGTACCATTGAACAAATTAAATATTTGAAATATTGGAGATAGAGGACTAGCAAAGGCCCTATTGCAGAATTCAATAAGAAATAATTTAGGAGATCCAAGAAGGAGATCTCATTGTAAAACTTCCATAATTAAAGATAGAAGAGATAAAAGATCTCATTGAAGTTTTGAGAAGAGTAGAAGATAAGTTGAAGTATTTGAATATCCTAGGAGAATACCTCAATCTACTTGGAAGGAGGAAAAAGGAGAAGTCTAGGAAAACCTCATTGGAGGAGATTTCAAGAGAACTCATTGGAGAAATTCTTGATAGAGAAAAATTTGGGATAGTTGTTGCCATCCGACAACAAGCTCAAGGAAGAAGGATTTGGAAAGAAGTTTTCCAAAATTTGGAGGAGATTAGTAAAGACCTAAATACTTTTACATTCTTGATAAGAAGGCCAAAAAGAGGCTAGGATTGAAGTTAGAATTTGATAAGAAGATTTAAGGAGAAAGGAGCTTGAATAATTCATCAAATATGAGGAATTTGAAGATTTTCATTGAAGCCTTGAAGGCATATTTATAGAAAGAGGAGTTTGCTAATTTTTACTGTAGAAAATTGAAGGTTTCTTGAAGGAAAATATTAGCTGTGATTTGGAGGAGTTTCCTACCAAATTTAGAATATTTAAGGATAGTATTTTAGAGGAGAAATTGATTGCATTAAAATTTGAAAATTTTAGATTTAAGGACAACAAGAAAGTAGCAATTTGGGTAGAATTAATAGCTGCTAAGTTTTAGATTTTCAAGGTGCATCCTGAAGGAGAGTTGAAGCCACCAAACTACATTTTTGGGTAGCAAGTTAGAGGATTTTTAAAGCTGTAAATTGGTGAGGTAAAGAGCTATTTTTGATGACAAGAAAAAAAATACACATTTATCATTTATAGGGCAGCGTTTAGGTGATCCAAGTAACCAATAAATCCATCATCTACCGAGGTTATAAAGGTATGCAACTTAAGTACAAAAGGTTCATTACTTGAACACTTATATTTAGTTTATTATTAAGTTTAAGTAAGAACCATATTCGAGGTTTAAAGTTGCATGAGAAGGTTTCAAATTTAAAGTATTCAAGGTAGTGCATAAGTTAGTTTCTACAAGGTTCAAACCTACACAAAATAATAAGAGTTAGCTATATTTCAAGAGAAAGAAAAATATTAACATCCTACTATCTATTGAAAGGAAAGAAGACTTCATTATAAAGGCTATTACCTATAAAAGAGTGCATAGTATTATCATCAAAAAATGCACTCTATGTACATGGTTAAGAAAGCTTAGAATAATTATTTAAAAGTAACCAATCAAGGAGAGATATGCCAAAGATAAGAATGTAATACTAAATCATTATCATAGCTTATAAATAAAGGAGAATCCACCATTTCATCAAGGCAAGGAATTCAATTTAAAGTACAAGGGGCCAATATTTTAAATCAGTGCATCTTAAGGTTTTGATATCACATTATTAGAGATATTAAATAGAACTCCAAGGTGAAAATGATATATATTTTACATCATCAACCTGCACATTTACATTCAATTAAATTAGATATTACTTAATATAAGGAGTCATTAAAAAGTGAAAGTAAAATTTTGCTTTAAACTTCTCAGAAATATGTATTCATATAAGGTCTATTGAGCTAAAGGTAAGATAACTCAATAGCAAACCTAAAGATATAAGGTACATAAAGCATTCAAGAGCCTTTGGTGGAGGCAAAAATATATTAGAAATATCATCATTGGGTACTAATGCATTGTATCCATTCTACCCATGCAACAACATCGACTTGCACCAAGGAAAGCATCCTCATTTACTCCATGTATACAATGTTGAAGACCTTTAAAGGGTGTAAGGCAAATCAAACAGTCTTGCATCACCAAAGAGAAGAGAAGACATGTCATGTTGTAGCACTATGTCATCAAGATTGCATCAGTTTCATAGGAAGAAGAAGGATAATTTGTACACTACCTGAATCAATCCTACAAGCCACATGATATACTCAGTTGGAACTTGAAAGAAGCATTGGAAAAGAAAGAATATTTGCATCATCATAATATAATATAAAATAAGGAAGGATTGCCATCAAATTCATTAAAACCCTTGTAATTGAAGGAGAATAAAGTATTCTCGAAGCATTAAGGAGTTACAAGAAGTGCAGTAAGCACCTTTAAGCTTTAAGAACTGCAATGAGTATTGAATAGTTTTAAAGGAAAAGGACAAAATAATTTTAGGGTGTGGAAAGAGATGACCAAGTGTTTAAGAGAATATACCATGTGGAAAATATGCCACATGCTATTGGAGAGTGTAGCATCATTGATAGCAAAGAGGTTACATTGATTATAATCCATTATTCTTACACTCAAGTATATAATGCTCTTAGGAAGTATTATACAAAGATAATAACTAAAGGATGTTGAATAAATAAGTAAGATTCTCAGTTCCACTTGATATAGACATTGGAAAAAAAGGTTTTGCAGGAGAAGTTACCAAGAAGTTGGAAGATCCTCAGTGCTTGGCACTAGCTACCTTGCATGCCAGTTAGAATCAAGAAGGAAAATCACATCAAAAGAGTGTGTATATAGCACATGAGCTAGAGAAATAGAAGGGAAAGAAAATGTAGCACATAAATAAAGTAAAGGTAGCACGTAAATGGAGTAAAGGTAGCATGTAAGTCAAGCAAATAGGAGTGTGTAAAGTGTTTACATAGAGCATAGAGGAGTTAAAGACCAAAGAATATTATTAAGAAGGATTTAATACAATCAATCACCATTAATGCATAGGAAACAACGTTGATAGAAGATATGTTCGAAGGCAGAATATAGTGATATTACACATAATAGTTGGCACCTGGAAGGTAAAATTTATCCTCATAATCATTGCAAAGCTCAAAGGAAAAATTAAGGTATATATTATGCTCTAGGGTTATTTAAAATGCAAGAGTAATAAGGTGATATAGAATACCGTAGAAAGTATATTGCATGCCTTATGAAAGGAGTAGAAAATTGAAGCATTGAAACCATTATAATTATTGCTTTAAATATTTGCAAATCATTAAACAAGGAGATATAATTTTTCTTACAAATTGAACTGAAATTTAATTTGTAAATACATGGTTTTTTTTAATTTCTAATTAGGTAATTATAAGGAGTTCTACATCAAATATAAAATTATGGAAATTTAGAAACTACATTATACAACGGTTGAAAGAAGGCAATTCTAGAATTGATTAAAATTTGGAAGATTAGTTTTATTAGTGTCATATACAAATTGAAGAGACATAGAGAATCCA
Organism: Wollemia nobilis; assembly: GCA_028583015.1. Classification (NCBI taxonomy): domain Eukaryota; kingdom Viridiplantae; phylum Streptophyta; class Pinopsida; order Araucariales; family Araucariaceae; genus Wollemia; species Wollemia nobilis. The sequence goes on from JAQPPZ010003374.1 coordinate 18,048,084, forward strand.
ACTTAAATATATTAAAGATATTGAAAGTCTTGTGCATTAAAATTGCATCTTTAAACTTTATACAAGGGAAGAAAAAACAATTGGTTTTAAAGTGATAAGGAGTTGAACATTATATTAACTTGTCATCAAATTATTAGGGAGACAAAAGGAATTCAACTCAAAGCAAAACCTAGAAATCTAACTCTACTATCAAAACTATACTCAAGCACTAGGGAGTCATAAGGTAGCCCATAAATTTTTCACCATGACAACAAATAAATTTATCCTTACAGAATCACAACTACTTAAAGGACCTAACTACTCTTCATGGAAAAATAAAGTGAGGGCAATATTGATAGTTGAAAAGCTTTGGAATATTGTTAAAGGAACTAGAACCAAACCTACTACAGATGAAAGTGAGATTCAAAAGTTTGAAGTAAATGAAGCAAAAGCACTAATGATCATAATTTTTGCAATTATAGATGAAATGCAACCTTAAATTAGTTCAATAGGAACATCTAAAGATGCCTAGAAAACCTTAGCCAAGATTTTTGAAGGAAATAATAAAACCACTATTTTAAATCTTCAAAATCAATTGCATTCTCTGAAAATGAATAGTGGTAAAATTATAGAACCGTTCCTAAGGAAATTAGCACATATAAACTAAAAATTGTTGACCTTAGGAGAACTGCTAGAAGATAAGTTTCTTGTTCAAGAAATTCTAAGAACAATTATAGATAGATACAAGAATTTAGTTACATCTTTACAAGTCCTAAGTAAAGATACGTATTTTGATGGGTTAGTCAATATTCTTGAAGAATATGAGGTATAAAATATAGTTACAATTGAAGTGACTAACAATGCATTAGTTTCAAAAGACAATCCACAAGGAATGATAGCTTCATTATCAAAAAGAAAATCAATATGGAATAATAGATATTTTCAAGTATGTAGGAACAAAGGGCATAACATCAACTACTGTAGATTCAATCCTAGAAATCAATATCAATAAAATCAAACAAATGTTGGAAGCCAATCAAATAGACCATTCCAACCAAGACAATATCAAAATTAGTATAATTCACAATAGCAACAATTTAAGCATCCATACACTTATCAAAATCAATACAATTATCCTCAATTGCAATGTAGAGAAGGGAAGAAAAAATGGCACTTAGTTCAAGAGATTCAATAAATTCAAGAATTATAATAACCTATAGATGAACATGAAGTTAATTTTTTTTAGAAAAATTAGTAATTTTTTTAAATACTAACTATTTACTTGATCGGGATACAAATATGATACAAAGTGAAGGAAGCAAAAGAGAAGGGCTCAAATTCCAAAATCAGGATGAAGACCATATTGAATACTAAAGTCTTCAATACTCAAATAATGTAATACAAGGGGGTGTTGGAATATATTACATTATTTGGTACTTGCTAATGTACCATCATGGATACATGTTTAGATTAGGAGTTTGTATTAAAATACAATTTAAGTACTTGCTTAAACAAATGCTAAATTATTATTATAATGTGCAATTATATAAATGTGCATGTAGTCTACGTGTACATAACTCCTTAGAATACGATGATGAAGTGTCATAGGATAATAGAAATCCGAGAGTTATGTATCACTATATATAGGCCTTCTTAGAGAAGAAGTGAGGAGTTATAACAAAGGATTTTGGAGAGCATAGGTAGAATAGTAGTAGATACAATGTAGAACATTTTTGAAAATGGAGTGGTAGTGACCTCCATTGCATAGCATTGTACTATTTTCATGAGATTTCATTAATGGATATTTCATGAGTATTTTTAGAAGTTTATTATCATATATACATTCTTATTAGTTAGTCATTATCATAGTTATAACATTGCATGCTTATTTCAGTACTTGTGGTTGCATTTCCTTTAAGTTTTTAGCTTCAAAATATAACAAACATTTTTTCCAGAACTCTTCTAATAGGCTAAATCCCCAAATAGGACAACCGTATAAAATTAATTTTTGTATGAATGTTTTACAAAGGATTTTTTTTATAATTCAATTTCATTTTTCCATATTTATTTATCATGTCATAAAGAGATATCAATTATCTTAATGTGTTTCTCTATAAAAGCATCAAAATTATAGCTATAATCAAATTTAAATATCAAGTACCTTTTAGAAGAAACCATGTCCAATGTGTCACCTATAAATGTGATACTTATGACTTTATTTTGAGAACTAAAATATATTACCTTTGTCTTGCTTACATTAATATTTATTTCATATTACCTAAAAAATATTTCAAAATATATTAAATGTTTTTATAAGTTATCATTGTTTTCTTACCAATAAGACAACATGATATGCATAAATAAAGATAATAAATCATACCTTACAATACAAACACCTCCTTAACTATATTTTATGATCCACTCTTCTATCAATGAATAAACCAAACACTATAACCTTATTTTGTATTAATGTTACTATTTATAGAAGTCTTCTTGGTTTTATTTCCATTAATTAGTATTACTAATTATCATAGAGTTATTTCATACAAACTATAATGTTGTTTATTTCCATTAAATTAGAACATTTATTTTTGTCATTGCCTTGCATAACTTTCATGTTAGAACTATAGCAAAAGTCCAAGATAAGCAATTATATTATTTTATCATATTATTTCAAAAATAGCTTTATGGCTAATCACATGTTTAATCATATAATATTTAGATCATAAACCAACTTGAAAAAGGTCCTTGTTTTTTCTAAGTATTTACTATTCTTTTAAATCCCATTATAGAAAAAGCTCTTATAATCTACTGACATCATTAACATAATTATAATGTAAAATTCTTAATATAATATGTTGAAATGTAAATTATTTCTAGGTTTACAAGATAGACATATCTTCTAAACATAAAGGATATCAAACTCATTACTATTTTAATACAAGAAAGAATATGTAACCATTGGACCATAGCATCTATTTCATAAATATTTGTTTAAAATTTATAAGATATATACAATATAGTAAAAAAATCCTTGAAAATCAAGGTCCTTGACTAATGAGTGAATTGGAATAAGCACCCATGGTTTATGCTTCTTAATATAAATAAAATCTATCAAGAGTTAATATTTTTATAGATTTAATAATGTACATGAACATTTATAAAAGAACATGTATTAATAGTTTTATTACTAAAGATTAGGTTGTATTTTTATAAGATGTATATTTTATATTTGAACTTTATAAATTATTTATAACATTTTTTAAAAAGAGATTTTTATTTTATCAATATATTTTATTTTATGAAGATAATTTTTGTTACACCAAATTATAATGAACTTCTATATAAAACTTTGAAAATGCTATGGTAATTCTTAGAATGGTCAATATTGATCAATATTGTCATTGAAAAGCAATAGGGATATATTTAAACTCACATATATTCACAAATTATTATTAATGCTATTAATTGGATTAAAACTAATAGTAATGCTATTAATTGGATTAAAACTAATAGTAATGCTATTAATTGGATTAAAACTAATAGTATTTTCAATTTTCATGAAATTTTATTATTTAAATAAGATACACAAGTATTGATGTAATTTGATAAAGTCATTCATTCTAAATGCTACATGAAGAAAGAACACAAGCCGAATGATGGAATAGAGAGACCTAGAATGTAGAGAATCGGGACATAAGGCATAGAATATATGCCCTTCATCCTAGATCAATGGATATAGATCTATTAATATAGATTCTATATTGATATTTGATACATGAATATAATGTACATCCAAAAATCTGTATGCCCGGCCCTTTTAAAATGGACGGCAGTTTGGGAAGGAATTTTTACAAACTAAAGGTCTACTTCAACCAATATGCCCTTGGGCACAACTATACATAATGTAGAAATACAAGTCGAAAGAGGAGGATAATTAGCTAGAGCGACGGGTGCTGTAGCAGAACTGATCACAAAAGAACATGGATTAGCCACAATAATATTACCATTTTGGGAGGTTCGTTTAATATTTGAAAACTACTCAGCAACATTTTAAAGGACAAGTGGATATTGTCAATTCAAACAATAGAGCTTTAGGTAAAGTTGAGTCAAAACGTTGGTTGGACAAGCGTTCTGATGTAAGAGGAGTAGTTATGAATCCTGTGGACCATCCCCATGGAGGTGGCGAAGGAAGAGCCCCAATTGGTAGAAAAAAACCCGTGATCCCTTGGGGTTATAGTGTGCTCGGAAGGAAGAGTCGGAAGAGGAATAGATATAGTGATGCTTCAATCCCTCGTCGAGGTAAGTAGGAATAATTGGAAATCCATTTTATATTTTCTTTCAACAAAAAGAGAGGTAATTCAAAAGAAAGGTAATTGGCCATGACACGTTCATTAAGAAAAAATCCTTTTGTGGCTAATTTTTTATTAAGGAAAATTGAAAATCTAAATAAGAAGGGAGAAAAGAAGATAATAGTGACCTTGTCCCAAGCATCTGCTGTTGTACCCGCAATGATTGGTCATACAATTGTTGTTCATAATGGAAAGGAACATGTACCAATTTATATAACAGATCGTATGGTAAACCACAAATTGGGGGAATTTGCGCCTACTGTCATTTTCCAGGAACATAATACAAAAAATGATAAGAAATCAAAAAAACAATAAGAAATCGAAAAACAATAATAAATTAAAAAACGATAATAAATCTTATCGTTAATAGTATTTGTAGATTGGGGAGGATGAAGGTTAATGATAAGAGTCCAAGTCTAGAAATACGAGCTTGGGCTAAACATATATGTATGTCTGCTCATAAAGCACGTAGAGTAATTAATCAAATTCGTGGTCGTTCCTATGGGCAAGCACTTATGATACTGGAACTGATGCCTTATGGAGCATGTTATCCCATATTACAGTTAATTTCTTCTGCAGCCGCAAATGCTAATCACAATATGGGTTTAAACAAAGCCAATTTATTTGTCAGTAGAGCCGAAGTGAATGAAGGTGCTCTTTTAAAAAGATTTAAACCTAGAGCTCGGGGACGTGGTTATCAAATCCAGAAACCCACTTGTCATATAACTATTGTATTGGAAGAAATATCCAGATAGATCGAATAATACAATTATTCGGGAGAATACCAAAAAGGAAAATATGTATGGAAAATAGAATAAATCCACTTGTCTTTAGACTTGGTTTCACTCAAAATCATCATTCCCATTGGTTTGCACAACAAAAGGTTTATTCTGAAGATCTACGAGAAGATGAAAAAATACATAATTGCATTGAAAATTATATACAACTTATAAAGAGCTCCTTGAATAATGGGGGAATTGCACGTATAGAAATTGGAAAAAATATTGATTTGTTTAATATAAAAATTTATATTGGATTTTCCAACTTGTTAACCAAAAGGCCAGGTGTACGTCAAGAAATAAAAAAATTAAGAAACGATATACAATATTTGGTTTTACAAAATAGGCTTTCTATGCACCGAGAAATTTTCATTTTTCTAGAAAAAGTCATGAAACATTATAGATAACCTAATATTCTTGCGGAATATATTGTGCTACAAATGAAGAATAAAGTTCCATTCAGAGAAAACATGCAAAAAGCTATGGAACTGGCTAAAGAGGCAGGTGTCGAAGGTATTTGAATCCAAATCATAGGACATCTCTATGGAAAAGAAAGGGTTCATGCCGAATCGACCAAGCAAGGTAGGGTTCCCATACAAACCATTCGAGCTAAAATTTATTATGGTTATTATGCGGCTCAAACCATTTATGGAGTATTAGGTATCAAAATTTGGATTTTTGAGGATGAAGAATAATTGATCCTTTCCATAATTTGACCGATGATAAATCATCAATTCTATCAGATCAAATAGAAATTAGATTGACCATCCTAGAATAGTGCTATGCTTAGTGTGCGACTCGTTGAGATCGAGATTTTGCTTTTTTTCTAAAATGAGTGGAGAGAAATCTCTCTCTCTCTCTCTATATATATATATATGTATATATATATATATATATATAATAAAATAGCTTGGTACATATTTTATACAAAAAGGGCTAAAGCCTAAATGATATTTATTTAAAAAATAAATCTAACACCACAAAGTGATTATGGGAACATAGAAGTTTTAGAAATATAAATGATGTATTTAATAAAATATAGATAAATGGAACATCAAGATAGGATAGGAACTAGATCTCTTGAAACCCTAAAGTGTAGTATGGTGTCCTAGAGTATCTTGGGATGAAGGGTTTCAATAGAGGTTAACCTACAATTTTTCATCATCATATCACCTCTTGGATATTGTGGAGATTGCATGCATTGAGCATGAGTAGTGGAGAACAACAAAAGAGGTCCATTTGGGCCAAATACTCAAGGGGTTTGTGGGCCTCCTAGAGGGTTATAAAAAATATAGCATGAGTGTGAAAATATTATGTTCAATAGGGATAATATTCCAAGCATAAAATCAATTAAGCATCAAGCAATGTGACCAAGGGGAAGTAATATCCAATGCTCCTTCATTTAGGTGAACCAACGATTTGAATAAAATGAATAGGTATTTGAATAATTATAATAATCCTTTTGAATTCATATCTCAAAACAAGGAGGTAGGACCTCATCCTCCTTTAAAGTATAGACAAGGGCTAAAATAAAACATAAACAAGATTTAAGAGATGGACAAAGCAAAGGAAGATAACATGTTTCTAGTAAATCCATATCTAGGCAAATATTCAACTAGTTCTAAGGCTGACATCCAAAGAGAACCAACCATGAAAACAAATTTGAGGGGAATGAGACTAAGGATCTGCCTCCAAAAATGAATTTTAAAAAAGTAATCCATGAAGGACAACCTCAAACAAGAGGTAAACACAATCAATGATTGCCAAGGAAACCATTAAGGATGCTAAAGGTCAATTCAAGAAAAACATAGATGGGTTGTATGAAAGCATGTAATGGATTCCCATTAGTGAAGTTGAAAATAGAATATATATATAGTAATTAATAGATTGCTATGGAGAGGAGAGGGCTAATTTATTGATTTATAGGATTTCAATTGATTCTTTCTACCTTCAATCAATGAGCTACCAAAAACTAGAGCACTAAAGGTGAGTTCCAAATCTCTGCTTACCCTAATGGCTACTTCCTTATTTTTTTTGCTACTAAAGAATATAAATATGAAATTTTTCAAAGGGGACTATGGTTTTTTGGTAGGGTAGGGCTCTTTATGAAGTCTTAGCATACCAAATTCAAAGCTAAGGAAAAAATACCATCAACTACCCATATCTAGATATATTTATTTGGTCTTCCTATGGAAGACAAGAATCCAAATGTATAAGCAACAATTAGAATTTTTTTAGGAGTTTTCATAATGATTTCTAATAGCACTCAATATTTAGACCATATGATCTATGCAAGCATTTGTATTCTGATTGATTTTGACAAACTAATTCCAGAGAAGATCACTTTACAATTAGAGGAAGAAATATGGGAGCACGTAGTAGATTATGAAAATAATATATTTAGATGCAAAATCTATCATGAATATGGTCATATAACCAAGGATTATCCATATACGGTCTCTCACAAAGAGAAAGAGGATAGGGACTTGGCAGGGTTGCAAATCCCTAAACAAAAAAATACAAAGAAAAAATAGCAACAAAAACAAAATAGTAATTTCACCTAATACCTTTGAAATTTTCTCCATGGATGAGCAAGGAGATGATGAGGATGAAAAAATGAAAACAATAATTATGGAAACACAATTTGATGAAGAGAGGGAATAAGAAGGATTGCATGATGAGAAATCACTAAAAGAGCTTACCCTAATTTTGAGAAATAACAACCAAGGAGAGCCATCTCAACCAACATTAAACTATATAAAAAAAGAACAATGTAGAAAATCAACCCAAGTGCAAAACCAAAGGACATATTCAAACTACAAACAAAATGTATCCTCAAAAATACCATACAAATTCCAATAGTAGTGTCTTGGTTCTAAGTAACCATCCTATAGTCCCAAATGGAATGGAGCAAGATACAAATAAAAATATGAGGATGCCTTGGTCCTAAGGGTGTAGGATGGTTTATTTAGTGCTATCCTATGGTCTCTTAATGGTAATTTGGAAGGTATGGCTAACTTGTTAAGTAATTTCTTGGGCAGTTCTTTATGTAGTTCTTCATGTTGCTCTTGTGTAGTTCTCTAGGTAGTTCTTGTATAGTTCTTCAAGTAGTGCTTGTGCAATTCTTTGGGTAGATCTTGTGTAGTTCTTCATGAAGTTCTTGTGCAAGCCTTAGTGCAATTCTTGTGCAAACCTTAATGTAGTCTATTATTTTCTGATCTTCTCTATTCTTGTGTAGTTCCTCAATTCTAGCCATGATAAAGGATGTTAGAGGGTCTTGTTCTAATAGTCATAAGCTCCAATGGTAGGATAGTTGATTTTTTGGGTAGGAAGATTAGTTTGAATTTGTAGTTTTATTTGGACTGGTACTTGATTAATAGCCAAAAAGTTGGATTATAAAATTTTTGTAATATACTCTTGAGTTTCCCTTAATAAATATATATATTAAAATAAATAAAGAATATATTTAACGAAATAATAATAATAATATAATTAAATTTATAGTAAATATAATAATTTATTTTATTGAAAGTAACCCTAATAAAAATTACATAGAACATATTTAAAAAAATATTAATTATAATAAAATGATTTCTTATAACATTATTATCTATTAAAATTATTACTATAAACATACAAAGTAAGTGATATCAAAGATATCACTCTAAATAATACTATTATAATTCTATAAAATCAAACAAATCACGTATGATTGATATTATATAGCAATAATGATGATAATCTTAAAAAAAAGTAAGTGATCAAATTTTAATGAACATTGTATTACTATTATGGTTTATAAGGAATGATCAACACAAAACAAAATTAATAATTAAAAGAATATCATCCTAAATATTGGAAGTAAGTGATGTAAAATTAAATAAACTTTTAGTAACATTTACGAGTTATAAGAGATGCATCCTCTACGACTACATTCTTAGTAATAATATTTTAATTTGTTTGTTATATTAAAATCAAAGCTACGTTTAGAATTGAGTAACATTATAAATTAAAAAAAAAAAAATTAACTTAATTAAAATTATAGAAAGGATAACCTTATTTTTGAATTTTGCAAAGGGTTGAATTTTGAAGATGGTGAAAAATTGATTTCAACTTTTCATTATATTTTAAGCATGACATATATATTTGAGTATGAAACCATGGTATTCGTAAGCATAGAAAACATCACTAGTTGATCTGCATAGTCTAGTAGTAATTTAATACATGTTCATAAATTATTTATATACATTTTTAATAAAAAGTAATTAATTTTTAATTATTAAAAATTAAAATAATTTAATAAGAAAGTTTTAAATTCTATAAAGAAGTAATAATTTTATTAAATTACTTAATTTCACTAATAAAAAATATGAAACTTTAATATAAAATTAAAATTTATTTTAATTTTGTTTAACATGTATTTATGGATTACATTTTTTATCTATATTGAAATATATTATTTTTAGACTTTTATTTTCATTCAGAATAAAAAATCTAACAAATTTTCAATGCCTTCTTCATGAAGAATATTATATTTTTAGACTATTTTTTTTTGATAAAGAGAAGAGGTTTTTGAAAGGGACCCCACAATCCTTTCCTGAACCAAGAAAGTTGGAGTAAAACCAAAAGCAAACCTAAACCAACTAGAAACCACATCAAACACAGAGAAGTAAACTAGCATAAAGAAACATAGAACAAGAGACCGAGGAAGTTCTAAACCAATGAATCAACTTCCAGAACTACATCACTTGCCAACCTGGACACTTCCTCTGAGTATTCAACTGTTATCTTCAGCGAGCTCCATATTGCACGCTATTTAATCTCCATCAAATTGATTTTATGGATCACCAGATTCTTTCACTCTATAGCCTCTTCTAGAGCATAAACTTATTTCACCAACTTATCTTTACGAAAATATCTGTGTGGAAGCTTCGAGTTAGAGGGGGGAGATGAGCCCTCCTCTTATTTCTTCTTACCAAGTATTCACTTGGATTTTCTTGTACCACTACCTTCCATCTTGCTGGAAAATGGAACATCCACCATCTGAGGCCTGAGCTTGAACTCATTGGATGAGCTCTTTAGAAAATTATTATTTAAAGCATTACTACGGGACACTTTACCTATCACCCCTTTTGCCGACACTTGAATCTTACGAGAGATTATTTCAGCCCCAGAACCCATGGAAAATAAATATAGGTCCTCACTCGCTCAAGCCCTCTAAATCTTCCTTGGGCAGACAGAGCATAGGAATCAATAGATCAACGATAGGCTTTAGGAGGTCCTCAACAGCCAAACCATTCCAAGATGCGGCCTATTCAAAGACTAATAATGCCAAACCTTGGTGCAAGGGAACTTAACATTTGCCACCTTAAACATCCAACATAGAATTTCTCATAGACTAAAACATAAACATAAGGATGTTCATCCAAAGCTGCCTACGGAGGTGATGGAGAAACATCGCATGAAAACTATGAATAACTTTGTACGTAGAATTCAAGGTAAAGTAATCCATGATTACTTTTGCCACCCTATCCCACAGAGGAGACAACACCTTGGCACTAAAACCATTCTGCATTGTAGGGAGGAACTCATCAACATCCAAGAAAAAGCTAATCTCCTTCAGCAATGGATGCTTATCTCTATTGTGGTAAGCACCATCTAACATAAGGCCCGTGGTCCTACTTATCAATTCAGTCGACACCTCAAAAGACCAGTTGTCCACTCTCACCCGACCGTCATTTCATGTTACTGCCATCCACTTTGAAATAATCAGATTATGGCTACGAAACTTTTGAATACAATTTATAAGACCACCATTCATAAGAATTGATTTCATCTCATCATAAATCATCAAAGAGGCCGGTTTTGTATGGGGTTTAGACATACGTGACTTGAGGCTATCGATTTTTGCCTTCCCCATTGAAAAAATTCTAGCACACTTTCCCTCCTACACAAAAGGCTCTCCCACACAACTGGTAGGAAACTACGAACATAGTCCTCAAAACCCAACAAAAATTACCAGAGTGAAACACATGAATAATAGGAGTCAATTCCCCTAATAGTCAATCCCGAGCCATAACACCCATTCTCAAAATTTTTAACTAAAGAACCTCAAGAACCCTAGAAATCACCACCTAGGAGACTTCCTAAATGAAGGAGAAGAAAATCGATCCTAACATTTTAAAAAACCAAAACTATAAGTAACTCATAAATGAAGGAGACAAAAAACCACACCAAATTCTTCACGTAAAGCTCCCTCCACACAAATAAAACAAGGCAAATAGGCAAAGACTCCCTTACCCACCAAAAAACCCACCACGTCTCAAAGATACCATCTTTAGAGAGATTCCCACTCACCAAGAAAATAATGAGACACAAGACAACATAAAGGAGACTACGATAAGATCCCCATTCTCCACAAAGCTTCAGAAAATGCAACGAATATGATAAAAAGAGCTTAATTGAAAGGTAGGATATACCAAACCTGACACACTCTATTTGGGTCCATAGGCCAAGGGATGGAAGCAATCAAAGCACTAACCATCTTTCATGGAAGCTTTGAAAACACCCAAGATAGCAAAATCAAGGAACCACTACAGGGATCTAGCGATGTCAACTATGAATAGCCCATTGGAAATCAAAACACTAGCTTCCCCATATCAAACTTCAAAGTGTTTCTAAAAAGGTAATGAATTGTGTTATGACACAAGGAATTCAAATTTTGAGAAATAACCCATAGAGCAACCAACCTCAACCATCTCAAAGGCCAAATATCATCAGGAATAAAATTTGGCCCACCAACCAACCACATTAAATTCGTTAGCCAGGAGAATAAAAAATTAAATTTAGAAATTGATTGAAAATAAGATAATACCAGCTCAATAATGACCATTACAACCTTGACCAAAGAAATCCCAAAACACCAATTAATTGTGGATCACAGAGAATAAGAACACCAAGAAAGGTTCCAACATAAAAAATTTAAATTTTTAATCTCTTCCCTCTGACTTGAACTACTCTTCAAAGCCTTCGAGCTACCTTCCAAGATCTCGAACTCATCTACTAAACCCTACACATGTAAGGAATTACACCAAAATTTTAGAATCCAAACTACCTCCTAGTTTCTCATCATTGGAATGATGAAACACCTCTCCTAGGAAATGCCAAACTGTAAATCCCAGGCGGGATGCACCAAGATTCACCATTATATCTACTACATAATTACCTTCCCTCCATATGTGAGAGATGGAGACTTGGTTCAAGGACCATATTTTTCACTTCACCTCTTTTATCAGATTTGACACCCTCCAACTAGCCTGAATAGAGCTTATGAGCATTTTAATAACATTTAAAGAATCACCCTCGATGACAACCTTGTGGATCCCAAGATTTTTTAGAACTAAAATTCCTTGGAAAGCTACCCTAGCTTTCACAAACTGAGAAGTTTGAGAACCGATATTCTTAGCGAACACTAAAATTAAATCCCCAACACTATCTCTTATCACACCAATGATATCGCCCATACCAGGATTATCCTTGGCTGCACCATTCAAATTTAATTTGAGCCAACCATTGGGTGGAGGGGCCCACTTCACCAATCTTCTCGGGCTAGGAATCTATGGGGCTTGGATCATCAGAGAAAACCCAAGTTTGACTTCAAGTTGCTTCTCAAAAGGGTGACTGAAAAAATTAGAATTACCAAAATCTTTGAATGATGAAGAAACATTCTCCACCACCTTCCAAATGATCCTAGCACTCACTCATTTAAAATATGTTTAGACTATTTTATTATGGTAAATTAATAATAATATTAATGAGATATATTTCTTTGATGTCAATGTTCAACTCAAATTAAACTTAAGTTGAATGAGACCTAAAGCTATATCTGAAGTATATTTTCTTTACTCCAAAATTTATATTTCATTTCCAACTTTTCTCCTCTAAAGGTAATCTAGATGCTAGCTATTAACAATGAAACATTTGAATTTATTTATTTAATTAAATCCAAAGTGATCATATATGGTATTATAAAATAACAATAACAACTAACAAAAAGTGATCTAGATGTCAAATGTAACTAATATCAAATTTAATGAACATTTTATTAGTTTCTTGTTTGCAAGAAGTGGTAGACACTATAAAATAATAATAAGTACTTCCAGCAAAGGGTCAACTTTTTATTCTGGATGACTTGGGTAATATGGTCATTGAAAAAGGTTCCCATCACTTGGTAGGTAGATTTATGGGGATTAGACCTAACCTAGATGCAGTCCAAAAATGGGCTTTTACTAAGTGGAGGTCGAATGGTCATGTGGATATTGTTGTCCTCTCTAGGGATTTTTTTATGGTGAAGCTAAATTTTTTTGTTGATTTAAAGATATTTTTATTGGGGGGTTGATTCTTTGGAAAATGTGGCCTTTTCTTGAGGATATGGGGACCTGATTTCAATCCAGAGACTCAATTTTTTTATGGGACCTAGGTTGGGTGATATTACCAAATATTTCCTTTCACTACTAGAATGAGGTTTTTTTGTTGGTATTGTTAGGATATAACCACCAAGTCTAAATATTGCCTCATCTATGCTAGAATATGTGTTAATGTGGAGCTAGGGGAAATATACCATATTCGTTTATGTTGGTTTTGAGATTGGGTGTTTGGAATTGCCCTTTATAATATGAGAACCCCCTATTAAATATGGAGTTCATTAGAAATTAGAGCACATGAACTAGGCATACCCAAACCAAAGCCTCCTTCCTAAGGTAATAAATTTTGATAATAAAATCAAATTGAAGAATAGGATTCCAGGAAGAAAGATATCTTAGAAGCTAAAAACCTTGAGAGTGAAAAGCAAAAGACCTCATCCTTAGAGGGTTCTAGAAAGGAATATATCTTGGAAGCTGAGATCCTTGAAAATGAAGCAAAGCTGATATGAAGAAGGATTCTTCCTTTGAGAATCAAGTTATGACTAATAAGATGAAGGTATGTGATATTTTACCTTTCTCGCAAATGGATATTATTCTTTCTCCAAATCCTTTTGATATGCCTCATGAGATTACTTTAGGATATGAAGGTAATGGTATTTTAGAAAAGGAGGTTAAAGGAAATCTTCAATTAAAAACTGAGGAAGGTGAAGATGAGTAGGACCAAATAGTTTTGAAAAAGTGGGTAGATCAAATAAAAAATAACCTAGGAAATTTAGTTGAAGCTACCCAAACTCCAAAAACCAAACATCAAAATAAGTTAAGAATTGATGTGGGTATTGTTAAATCTCAAGGGAGACCTTCCTATCAAAAAATCAAAGAAAAAGAGACAAAGATGGATATTGCCAATGGAATCCAAACAAGAATAGCCTTGGACAAGGGAAGTAAAAAGGTGCTCAAGGTTGAAAGAAACAATGATAATGCAGGTCATGTTGAGTCTGAGAACAAATCGCCCATGGTGATATGAGATTTTAATCCAATTGCTTATGGGTGTTTTGCTTTTTTGGGTTCCTATTTGATTTGGTCCTAGGAGATAATTTCACTTTGTGGACTATTGCACATGGAAATGTCTTAGTTTTATAGGTTGTCTTGTTTGTAATATTAAGATTGTTAGTTGATCTGTAATTACTTTCTTGTAAAAGGTTTGGAACCCCTTTCAAAACCTCTTCTTCCACCCTAATCAAATAATAATAATAATAATTAAAAAAATACTTGTTTAAATATTAAAAATAAATAATATAAAATGAACAAACATTTAATCATTTTCACGAATAAAATGTAATAAATATTCAATGTACTTAAAAACATTATCTATTTTTTTTAATAAATCAATAATAATTATAGTAATAATGGTGAAATGTCAATGAGATGTATTTTCTTTAATGTTATTAAATATAAGTAAGCCTAATTTTGTATATGCAGCCTATTTTCCTTCTCTCCAAAATGTATATTCGATCTTCAGCTGTCCTCCTTGGCAGGCATTTCAACAACCCACTAGTAATATTTTTTCATTTAAACTCTCTTTTCTCCCCAAAATTTATATTTCGTCTCAAGTTTTTTTAATTTATAGACAATTGTTTTAATATATCAACAACCGAAGAATAATTACACAATTTAATTGTAAGTGTGCAAGGTACTTGACCTTTAATTAATTCAAAGGTGTATGTTGATTTTGTTTACATGATATTTTTTATTTTTATTAATGTCTAACATGATATATAGAGATAGTTAATAGTTGCAATATGTTTGTGGGTAGTTCACTTTTAATTTTTAATAAATTTTATAAATTTTTTAATAATATTTTAATATTTAATCTTATCCTTTAAGAATAATTAAGGTACTTGATGTTTAATAATTCAAAGGTGTAAGTTAGTGATTTTTTTTACATGATATTTTTTATTTTTATTAATGTCTAACATGATATATACATATAGAGATAGTTAATAGTTGAAATATGTTTGTGGTAGTTCAATTTTAATAAATTTTATAATTTTTTTAATAATACATTTTTATAATAAAATTTTATATTATTTTAATATTTAATTTTATAAATAATTTTTTTTATTTAGTTATTGTGAGAAACTTTTATGATTCAGTATAGGGTTGAGTTTATTTTTATTTTTTAATTTGGTTATGCATTTATTTTTTGATTTGGTTATTGTGAGAAACTTGTATAGGCTGAGGAGTCTCCTCCCAACCATGACCCATCGTAAAACCCAGAGCTATATTGAACAGTATCCTCCCAACCATGAATCAATAAAAAATTTAACACAAAACCACCACACACCTATCCCCTCACACTCGCTCATGCCACGGTTTGAACCTTGGACCTCTCGAAGAAGAACCAAAGCCAGAACTCTTACATGCACGCCTTAAATGCTATAAATAATTATTTTCAATAATATATCCCTCTAATATTTGGATCTAACTAGTTCTTCACAAAAACTGAAATATTATATTTAATTGTTATTTTCAATTATATTTCCTATAATAAAATTTGGATCCTCCTGGTTGATGAAGACTTCTCATGGACAAACAATTTACATTGGTATATTGTAGACATTTAGTGCTTGTGATAACATTTACTTGAATGTTCGACATTTTAAAAGACAATTACCACCAGCCCTCGTCTGAAGACTGATTTTAAGGTAATTACAGTGAACATGTGAAATCTGTACTTTGTTTATTTATTACCATGTTTTCTCGCATTGATTTACCAAAAAATTTATTAACTCAGCAAAACATCCAAGATACAAAGAAAAATAAGAAGCTATTTAAACATATCAACTCTTAATAAAGAACAGAGAGATTGAGGGAAATCAGAAGAAAGTTTAGACCAATTTTGAACATCCCAACCATTTTGAAACTCAGAAGTCCATTTAGCTAACAAATCTGCTACCCCATTCCACTCTCAAGGAATATGTACAAAAGAAATGAACTCCAAGTGAGCAGAGATATTGAGAATTTTTTGAGCAATCCAACTCAACCGCCAACTCCCATGAAGACTATCCCTAGAATTCAAGAAATTTATAACAATCTGATAATCAGAATCACAAAAAATCTAATGCCAACCCAAAGCATATAAAACCACAAGGGCTTCCATGAAGTTATTAGAATGATATCCCTTAAAGCAAGAGAAAAAAATTAGACAGTACCACTTTTGTCCCGCCCCACACCATCAATACCAGCATTACCCGGATTACCCCAAGAAGATCCATCCGTATTAATCTTTAACACTCGTGGAGGAGGTATATTCCATTTACCAGCCCTTCACAACCGATTACTCTGACCCATCCGTCTACAAGAGACATTAGGACTAGGACCATTAACCAACAAACCTAATATTTCCATGATCTGACATTCCGCTTGGTCCATGGGAGAAATAATCTGACATTTTGTAGACACAGTTTCTTGGATCATTCGTAAAATCCTCTACTAGACATGAGAAGCAGTTAACTCCTTCCCATGGAAAATTTGACGATTCAATTCGAGCCAAATCTGCCAAAAAATGCACGAAGGACCAATGCTTCACCCAATTTTTAAAAAGAAAGCCCTTGCAGGAGGCTTCCCCATACTATAAAAATCAACTACAGATAAAGCATGCGAACAAGGTTGATTCCACACTCCCCACCAATAATGCCAGAGTTGACGAGCAAAGTTGCATTGGAGAAGTAAATGCCCAACTCATCCTTCCCACAATTATAGCATAAAGAGGGGCCAACAAAACCACACTTTTGAATATTATCCCAAGTAGGACATCGATTATGAGTAACCAACCACACATAAAAACTACACTTAGGCCAAACATACTTATTCCAAACTTGCTTCCACCACAAGACCACATCCTCCCGAAACCACTATCGATCCAAAACAAAATAACCATCAACAACCAAAAATACCCCTCTATTATCCCTCCCCCAAGCTAGCACATCATCCCCATGCAAAGAAGAGCAGGTACGACTAGCTAAAATATGATCCAATTTTTCCCTCGCATCCATAGTGCCACCAGCAGGCCATTCCCGAGGATCCTTCCACTGGAAACTAACCATATGAACAAGAGACTTAACAACTTTGAAATCCGTCACCTTCATCCATCCAACATCCAAAAAGAATTGAGCAATATCTTGAAGATGGGGAAACTTGCTAAGGAGAGGAGAAAATCCATCCCAAGAATCATGCCAAAAAAGAGCTCGAGACCCAGTATAACAAATCCAGAACAACCCCTGCTTAACCAACTATGCATCCTTCTTCAGAGTATTCCAAACAAATGATCCTCGACCATTCAAGCTATTTCTAGGAATCTTAGAACCTTCCACCCCCCTAAGATACTTGTGGGAGATAATCCTAGCCCAAGTTTATTCCTGATTACCACACCAACGTCAATACAACTTAGCAGCCAAAGCAGTCCTAGAAAGAAAGCTTAGGCACAGACCCAATCCCCCTTCCTACTTCAGTCAACAAATATTCTTCCAATTAACAAGACTCCATTTTGAGGAATCAAGATTACCAGCCCACAGGAATTGCCTAGAAAGAGAATCCAGATCATGAAGAAAACTTGTCGGAGCAATTTGAATAAGGCATCTATACACCGATAAAGCTTGAACAACTGACTTCAAAAGTAAAACCCGACTAGCAAAAGTCAACCATTTGTGAGTCCAATGACTAACTCGACTACAAAATTTATCAAGTATGTTAGTCCAAACCGACCTAGGTAGAGGACCAATAGAAATAGGAATCCCCAAGTATGTAAGGGGAAGAGTCCCAACCTGAAACCTAAGAATCTGAGCAATTCTAGCTTGAATCCTGGGATCCGTATTGAAAAAGAAAATAGTAGACTTATGCTCATTAATCTTCTAACCAGATACAGCCAAATACATATCCAACGCACATTTAAAGTTGGTGGCTTCACAAATAAATGTCACACCCAAAACAACAGTATCATCAACAAACTGAAGATGAGAAATAGCCGGCATACCAGTCTCCCATTTCCACCGATGAATAAGACCCTGGTGAACCTGATCTTTAAGCAAACGACCCAAACCTTCAGCCATAATTATAAACAAGTAGGGAGATAAAGGATCCCCTATCGAAAACCCCGGGAAGCATGAAATAGAGGAGAGGGCTCTCCATTAATTAAGACATAATATGAAGGAGTCGTAATACAACTCATAATCCACTCAATCCAAAAAAATATCAAATCCAAAGCCAAAGAGGATTTTGTGAAAGAAAAGACCATTTCACCCTGTCATAAGCCTTTCGAAAAATCACCATGTTTTCCCGAATTGATTTACCACAACACACGATGTAGACTGTCTAATTGCTTGAAAATGTAAGTTCCTTTTTTCTTGGAAACCAGATAGTATAGTCTAAACAGCTAGCAAAATGTAGAAAAACGCACCCGCTTCCCATTATTTTCATGCCCTGGCAGTGTCCTTGGTATACTTTTAGACAATTCCAAACAAGATTAATCTTTGTCCAAGCCAAATGATAATACAATTACGGTAAACATGAACCACCGAAAACTGTTCGTATTCCGTAATCCACAAGTTTGAAAATTGCACATTTTCACCCCGAATCTGTTTTTGTTTGTTTCCCCGTACTTTCTTTGCACTTTACGAATTAATTGTAAGGGCAGCTGGATTTTTTCCACATTCATAGCCTCGAAATCAATGGCGGTCATGCCTCTCGTCCTCGCAGTTCTAATTAGCTTGCATATTTCGCTTACTGCACAAGCCAGGACCTCCTTCATCTTCAACTCGTTCAACGGATCAACTGATCTCACACTGATCAGGAATGCTTCATTCCGTTTCCCTGCCATCTGCCTCACCGATCAATCACCACACGTTTTCGGCCGGGCTTTATATCCACAGCCTGTGCCTATGAAAGATAAAGGGTCCATTAACGATACTTTCTCGTTTAGCACCACCTTCGTCTTCACAATAATTCCATCTTCTTCAAATTCCTTAAGCGGGCGGGGAATGGCATTTATCATGACGCCTCACAAGTCTCCCGTAGGAAAATCAGCAATTGAGTACCTCGGCTTGCTGAATTTTTCCAGCATCGGGAAGCCCTACAATCATCTGCTCGCTGTAGAATTCGACACATTATCGACCGTGGAATTTCAAGACATTAATGACAATCATGTCGGCGTGGACGTCAACGACCTCACCTCTGTAGCCTCTGAGAGTGCGGGTTACTGGATTGGCATGAACCAGTTCCAAGACATGGATCTCAAAAATGGACAGAACATTCAAGCTTGGATAGATTATGACCATCTTACACAGCAGTTCAATGTTTCTATCGCGCCGGCCGGTTCCCTTCGCCCACAAAAACCGTTAATATCGGTGAACAATTTGAGTCTGCCCACGATTCTCGAGGAGGAAATGTACGTGGGTTTCTCTGCATCGACAGGAACTGTTGTGGAAGACAATTACATCCTTGCTTGGAGCTTCGCAACAGACGAAGTAGCACCGGTCCTCGATACATCTCATCTCCCTTCCTTTATACACAAAAGTCCCAATTCCTCAAAATCACGATTAATAGTGGGTGTTACCACAGCTTCGTTGCTGCTTCTCCTGCTCCTCGTGGTAGCAGGGTTTGTGCGGTGGAAAAGAAAAAGGGATATGGATTTTGTTGAAGATTGGGAGATGGAGTATTGGCCTCACAGATTCAACTACAAAGACCTGCATCTTGCGACCAATGGTTTTCAAGACGAACAACTTTTGGGTTCCGGAGGTTTCGGCCGAGTTTACAAAGGGGTTCTTCCATCAAACGGCCTCCAGGTTGCTGTGAAAAGCATGCTCACACAGGCTAACAAAGGGGTCAAGGAATTCATAGCGGAGATCTCAAGTCTTGGTCGTCTCCAGCACCGGAATCTTGTGCAAATCAGGGGCTATTGCAGGCGGGGAATACGTCTCTTCATAGTATACGATTACATGCCAAACGGAAGCTTGGAGAAGATGATATTTGGGAATCCGAGGAGAGTGTTGACATGGCCTCAGAGGTACAAAATTTTGAAGGACGTGGCCGCAGGTTTGTTGTACCTGCACGAGGAATGGGAGAAGATAGTAGTGCACAGGGACATCAAGTCGAGCAACGTTCTGTTAGATGCGGAGCTTAACGCCAAGCTGGGGGACTTCGGGCTCGCTCGTTTGTATGGACATAATGAGAACCCATGTACGACTCGTGTGGTGGGAACGCTGGGATACATCGCCCCGGAAGTGAGGCGCACGGGGAAGGCTACTCCCGCCTCGGATATGTTCAGCTTTGGGATTTTAATGCTCGAGGTTGCTTGTGGAAGGCAGCCTGTGGATCGCTCTCTCCATGAGTCGCAAAGTGTTTTGATGGATTGGGTGCAAGAGCTGCATGCCGAGGGCAGGCTCATGGATGTCGCGGATCCGAAACTGAATGGTGAATATGATGAGGAGGAGATGCAGAGAGTGCTACAATTGGGAATGATGTGTTGTAATCAGAAGGCGGAAGCAAGACTTGGAACCAGGCAAGTGGTAGAAATACTTGAGGAAAAAGCTTCCCTTCCTGAGTATCCGTTTCCGTTTTCCATTGAGACGAAGAGATCAAGCAATACGTATATTTTCAGTTTAAAAAATAAAATAAAAACAGGATTCTTATGTATCAATTCGATTGTTATTCTATCTGAAATTGGTTGTATATTTCAGTTCTTTATTTTTACATATAAATAATATTAAAAAATTAATTCCCGCTCTAAATATCAATATTAAAATTAAAAGCATATTAAAAAGGTATTGGATCTTTCAAGTCTCAAATATAGTGGAGCATGTTAAAAGCTAATTATTCATTTCTCTCGTAAATCTAGCCCAACACTTCCATATGAAAACCCTGTAAAATGTCATAGCCAACCTCTCGGATAGTATTATAAAATACAAAATATTAAATTAATTTTTTTATTAAATTTGTTTTATTTACCTTAATTAAAAATAATTATCATAGAACTTAAATTATTGTTTTACTTGATTTTAAAGTAAAGCAACCTTCAAACGTACCAATTTATTATAAAACATTAATTGTTTTCTTTTTCCTTATATAGATATATATTTTATTTAAAAATATTTGTTAAATATTTATATATAATTTTTAAAAATAAAATTTGTTATATTTATTTATAATAATAATTTTTAGATATAGGATCATAAATAATATAACAAATTAATAATATTGAGAATTGTAATACTATTAATATTATTTTCTTCAAATTAAAATGATCATAAATGTAATGGTCATATGTAATTATAAAAATAGTTTTAATATTATGTATAACTTTAATTTGATAGATTAAATATTTTAATTTTAAAATAATTTATGTTAAATATATAGATTGAATGCTCCTACAATATCTTAATTTGTATATATTGATCATGGAATAATCTTAAAAATTGAAAGTCTAATAAAAATATGAATTACTTTATTCAATATTATTGGATCAATTTAATTTTTAATGAAAATAATTCTACCTAATATACATGTAGGAAAAAGGTTGTTAAAAAGTTTAGTCTCAATATACTCTCTTAAAGACTATTTCATAGGTTAATATTTTTAATTTTTTTTTATCAAAGTGCTATCATTAATGATGGTTACAATCAAAACATATTTTCTCAATATCTTGTATCTTAAAAATAATCAAAATATGCTATTAGATTTTGTTAGGTGTGTTCTTACCCTTTTAATACAAGATTTTGTTTAGTAACAATATCTACAGTACTAACTCTACCAACTATAACATTAGAAGATTTAATATCATCATACTTTATTATATGAAAATAATTTTTAACCTTATTGAATATTTCATTCTATAATTTAATGGGGGTAAGAGACCCTTTCATATTCCTCACTCAATTTATTTTCATTCAAAATCATCCCCAAGAAAGCATCATAGAATTTAATATTTGGTTTAGTAAAATCTAGGGAAGGATCCTTCAAGACATAAAACCATCACATTCCCAGCCCTACAAATTCTACCTTTGAGCTTTCTTCCCCAATATAGGGATTCAAATTTGACAATCCAATCATATAATATTCTTGTAATTTTCTCAAGTCATTATTGCAATAAAAAATACACTAACAATAGTTAGAATACTTTCACCCATAATTATTATGTTAGATTGATGCACCTTGCCGGAGCCATAACTTGTGAACCGTATGCCCGTTTGCCTTGAAATTTAGCAGGTGGTTTCGCGTACGTGTTCTGCATCAGGAGAATCTATGATCCTCCTAAACCTCCAAAAATCATGTTTTCGGGACCTAACTCCGATATCTAGTGCCCCAAATTTAGCTTTTAAAATAGGTTCTCAGGGATTTTGGGTTTTTTTTGCTGTTAGAAGTTTATTATATTTTGTTATACCTTAATTTGAGACCTAATATTTTAAATTAAGATTCATTATTGTAAGAGGGATGTGTGCACCAAATTTGGGTGTAATCCGACTCATTTCTATTTTTAGTAGTTTTTAGGGAAAAAATCTATTTTTAGCAGTTTTTAGAAGAAAAACATTTTTAGGGTTTGTTTAGGGTTTCTTTGGTTTTTGGTTGCTATATAATGGATTGTAATATTTTGTAAAAGGGGTGTGAATTCAGGAATGAAAAGAATATCAATTGGCAGTTTTCTTCCATTATTGCATTTGTGTTATGTGATTGGAGTCCATTTTGTTGGTCTCTTGTAGCTGAGTTTACACCATAGATATATCTCAATTCTATCAAAAACACTCACAAGCTACCTCCTTGGCACTATAGTCCCCTTCACTGGACAAAATGCTTGAATATAATCCTCATAATCATATTATCATGACTAGCTTTATTATCATGAATAAATATAACAAGTTTTATTTTTAAGAATTATTTGTATTTAATTCTTAAAAATAAAACTTGTTATATTTATTCATGATAACAATTTATTCATTAGAATATGTTGTTATATTTTGTTAGGTGTATTCTTACCCTTTATTAATACAATATTTAGTTTAGTAACAATATCCACAGTAATAACTCTATCAACTATAACATTAGAATTCTTAACACCATCATAATTTATTATGTGAAAATAATTTTTAATGCTAAAGATGTCTCTTACAAGAAGGAACCTTATCAACTATAACATTGAGGATTTAACAATAATTTTTATTATATGAAAAGAAATTGATATTAAAGATGTCTCTTACAAGAAGGTTGAAATTTGAAGACTATCATCAGCTAAAAACCTTATTTATTTCTTTTATTTTCCCCATGTATATTTATTGGATACATAACGATACTTTTATGACATACTTATTTCATGATAAAATTATAAAAAACTTGTAATATTTTATGATTAATTAATTTTTCTTTACTTTATTTTGAACATTATTTTTATCTTTCTTTAATAGTTTTAAATATAAAATTTGCATAACTAAGAAGTCAAAATTTATTATGTGTAGAATTTTAATGTATTATCTAGTTTAAGATTTTAGGTAGATACATATACAATTATCTTAATTTTATCATATCTTCAAGGGATATTGAACTTAAGAATGTAAACATACGTATCAAGAGTTAAGGGAAAATTACAAAAAAATAGTAATCAATTAAGTACCTAATATTGCTTGTAAATCATCACCAAGTTTAGTTGGATGTTATCTCTACAAATATCCTTTCTTTGGTCTCTATTGAGATATGTTGGATGGTGGTTATGTATAATTTTGGCATCATCTTGCCTTTATATTTCATGAAATGGAATACCAGTTAAGTTAGATTTCAATTCCTTTTCACTAGTATCAGAGCAATAAGGTTTTCGAGACTTGGCTTATTGCCATCTCCATGCTATTTAGTGTTTTACGCACTGAATTTATTGCTTGTTCAACTCTACTTTCATGAGTTGATACTTGAGTTAAGTGGCCAACTAGGAGCTTGCATATATGGTTTTGCCTTCCAAAATCCGATCATGTGTCCACTAGATCTTTGTGTTTGCTAAGCTTGGAGGTATCTCAATTTTCCAACAATAATATTTTGAAATATTCATAACCTTATCTACATGATTTTGTGTTAATTTTGGTAAATTTGAAGTGTTGGGGGGTAAGTTTTGCAATGTTGTAGTTAAGCTAAGGTTTAACCTTAGCTATTTTGGGTTATCATGACCCTCCCTAGCAAACAATTTTGGCATGAAAAATTATGTGATGATCAATAGTATTTTGATACTTATCTTTGTGCAAACGAATGAGTATACAATGTTTAGATTGATTTATTTTTTAAGAACATGGTATTGCTGACATGTTTTTCAATGTGTAGGATCAACTACTCTTATGAGATAGAAGAAATAGAATCGTACACCAAGAATAGGGTACTTTAAGTAGGAGAAATTATGATTACAATGACTAGGGATAACATGGATGACTACCCTCATATAGGTATGCATTATTGCCTAAGGGATAATCATCAACTAGCCAACCACCTAGATCCACAATTGATAGCCTAGTAGCTATCATAAATTCTCTAGCTAATATGTGTTGAGCAAGGTGTTTCAAGAGTTTTGTCATTGTTGTCAACACAGTCAGTTAGATCCAATGATGCAGTGGACAGGCAGTTCATAAGTCATTCGGATGCAGAGGAGAAGTTCAAAGGTTATTCGGAACATGGACAGTGAGTTTCCAAGAAGACCATAGTTGCCTTTTTGCAAAAATTCAAAGAAAAAGACAAGTAAGAAAAGTGTCGCGATATCGCGACATATTCAGTAGGCAAGAAAAACTGTCGCGATTTTGTGACATGTTAGAGGAGAGAGAAAGTGCAAACAAAATTGTCACGATTTCGCGACATGGCCGAGGAGAGAGAAGGCACAAGGAAAACTGTCACGATTTCGTGACATGTTGGAAGCAGAGAAGGCAAGGAAGAAAATTATCGTGATTTCGTGACATGTTTGGAGAAAAAGCGCTAAGGCAGAAAACTATCACGATTTCGTGACATGTTTGGAGAAAAAGCGCTAAGGCAGAAAACTGTCACGATTTCGTGACATGTTTGGAGAAAAAGCGCTAAGGCAAAAAACTATCATGATTTCACGACATGTTTGGAGAAAAAGCGCTAAGGCAGAAAACTGTCGCGATTTCGTGACATGTTTGGAGAAAAAGTGCTAAGGCAGAAAACTGTCGCGATTTCGTGACATGTTTGGAGAAAAAGCGCTAAGGAAGAAAACTGTCGCGATTTCGTGACATGTTATGTTTTCGCGGGCGAAAGGCAGAAAAGAGCTTAAGGCAGGGAAAGTGTCACGATTTCGCGACATGTCATGTTTTCGCGGGTGCAAGCCTAGAAAAGGACAAAGAGGCAAAAAGTGTCGCGATTTCACGACAGGTTGCAAGAAAAGCCTCCGAAAGCTGAAAGCGTCGCGATTTCATGACAAGATGAAAGAAATATGTACGGATGAAAAAAGTGTCACGATTTCATGACAGGCAGCAGTGAAGAAGCTAGCAGGATGAAGATGTCGCATTTTCGTGACATGTCACGGTTTTGCGACTCTAGGAGGAGAGAGACTGTACGGCGCCAGAAATGTCATGATTTCATGACAAAAATGGAGAAGAAGGCCTAGAAGCAAAAAGGGTCACGATTTCGTGACAAGAGTGAGGATGACGTCAGCGAAAGTTAGAAGTGTCATGATTTCATGACAAGAACGGTGGCAAAGCAGACAAAGGCCAAAAGTGTCGCATTTTCATGATAGCAGGGTAAAGAAGGCGTACGACCGCAAAAGGTGTCGCGATATCGTGACATGTTGTAGTTTTGCGAAGAAAGCTACAGAACTAGAGAGGCGGTTGAAGCCGACAGAGTTAAATCTGGGCTGACGAAGATTAGGGTTTTGCAGTCGACATTCATTAGGGTTTTGTAGCCGATGATCTCTAGGGTTTGCAGTCGACTAAAATTAGGGTTTTTCAGCCGACTAAGATTAGATCTTTGCTCATGAATTTATGCTATAAAAGGAGGGCGGTTTTTGAGTTTGAGTGTATCGAATGTGTATCGAACTTGCGCAAGTAAAGTCTGCATTGAGCAGAGAGCGAGTTGTGTCGATCTAAGTGTGAAGTGAGAGTGAACTGAGGGCAGTAAAGAGCAAAGGAGTAGAGGCGATCAGTTGTTGGTGCATGGGACTATTGCGTAGAGGCAAACTATTGGTGCGAAGAAATTGCGCAGAAGCAGCAGAGTGTACAGAAATAGCAGACAGTTTGCAAAAGGTTGAAGGTATTTTTCTATTATTTTCTTTGAAGTCCAAGTTGCAGCTTGGCATAAGGGGTTGGTGCTCCTTCCAGTAGGTGCTGGTGAATTAGGGGTTGGTGCTCCTTTTTGTTGCTTTGGTGCAAAAAATTGAGGGAGGGGTTGGTGCTCCTTCCAGTTGGTGCTTGGTAAATGAGTTGTAAAGTTGTTGCTTTGCAAAGGCTGGATTTGGATGGTAGTCCAAGCAGTCATTTTTGAGGAGTAGCCACATTGGTGAACCTCATTAAATCTGTGTTGTGTGTGATGCTCTCTTGTTATATCTGATTTAAATTTGCTTCATTTTTGCATTAAGTATTGCCAGTTTAAAATTTTAAAAGATCACACTGATTCACCCCCCCTCTCAGTGTCATTGTAAGTGTAACAATTGGTATCAGAGCAAGGTTCCTGAATAGGCTCAATCAGCTAGGGTGATCTTGGAAGTGATGCAATGGCAAGTGGTGAAGGTTTCTCCTCAAACAAAGCACCATTGTTTGATGGAACTAACTATGCTTTCTGGAAAATAAGGATGCAGACATATCTTCGTGCTTTGGGTTTTGACATATGGGGTGCAGTAGTTAATGGTTACAAAGCTCCCGCCACTGCTCCAATAGACACTACCGGTAAAAAGGCATTTGAAAATGATTCGAAAGCAAAAAATGCCATCATGTGTGGATTAGTGGACAGTGAGCTAGTCAAAATCATAAACTGTGAATCCACGAAAGATGTATGGGATAAACTAGAGAACATTCATGAAGGAGACGATAGGATCAAGGAGGCCAAGCTTCAAACACATCGAGCTCAATTCGAATCCTTAAATATGGACAATGATGAGAACATAGAGGCTTTCATGCTAAGAGTCAACGAAATCACTAATTCAATCAGAGGTCTCGACGAAGATATGGATGATGCTACGATCATGAAAAAGGTATTAAGATCTCTCCCTCCAAGGTTTGATTCGAAAGTCTCAGCCATAGAAGAAGCTAAAGATCTAAATCACTTTAGTATGGATGAGATGCATGGTTCTTTGACTACTTTTGAAATGAGAATAGGAAGGTCTAATCCCATAGATAGAGAAGCAGCTTTCAAAGCCCTAAAAGGCAAAGACACAAAACAAGAGTCTAAAGAAGAGGATGTATCAGATGAAATGGAAGCAAATTTTGTCAAAAAACTGAGAAAGGGAAAAGGAAAATACAGAGGAAAGCTACCATTTAAATGCTTTAACTGTGGAGGCATTGGGCACTTTGCGACAAAATGTCCACTCAATGAGAAGAACCAGGGTGAGGAAACTTCGCACCAAGAAAGAAGTGACTGGAAGAAGAAATCAAACTTCAGGAAAGGCAACTTCAAAAAGAAAAGCTTCATCTCCAGGAATACAAATTCTTCAGAGGACAGCTCTAGTGAGGATTCTGAAGAAGGAACGGGTGAAGCTCTATTCATGGCATTTGAAGTAGAAAAATCAGAAGAGGTAGAAAAATCAGAGAAGAGAGAAGGAATGAACTCAAAAACATGTGTTGAAAAACCTGAGGCAGAAGTTGATCTAGAAGGTGAACTGGTCTCTGCTCTTGTAGAATGGAAATCTGAGAAAAGAAAAAATTATAAACTTTCAAGGAAGCTTGAGGATGCAAATGACATCATAACCAGTTTGAAAATACAGACAGAGGAATACAAGAAAATATCTGAGGATCTCGAAGTTTAGATAACCATGAAGATAGATTACTGCTGTAAACTAGAAGAAGAGAATGTCAGTCTACGAATGCAGATGCAAGAACTGGATCAAAAAATCAGCTGTCATCAAAAGCGTGAAGAAAGTTCGATGAAGCTGGATAAAATTTTAAGTGACCAAAGACCTACTGGCATCAAATTTGGTCTAGGCTTCATGGAAGGAGAATCGTCAAATGGACCAAAAGCCAGAAATGTAGAAACTGTGAGGAATGAAGAGAAGAAACAGACTGATGAAAGAAAAACAACTCAGGCAAATAAAAGCAGTAA
This sequence comes from Wollemia nobilis, assembly GCA_028583015.1. Lineage (NCBI taxonomy): Eukaryota > Viridiplantae > Streptophyta > Pinopsida > Araucariales > Araucariaceae > Wollemia > Wollemia nobilis. The sequence goes on from JAQPPZ010003374.1 coordinate 18,076,893, forward strand.
TGCCAGGCCCGAAAGGAGAACTGACAATGATGGTTTTACCAAGGTCACAAATCAAAGAAAAAGAAGATCTATGGTTCCTACTACAACCTGGCAAAGACCATCTTTCGGGTTCAATCATTACTTTTCTGGTTTCTGTTTCAAATGTAACGGTTATGGGCATAAAATTGCAGACTGCAAGTATATTGTAGGACCAAGAAGCTTTATTAGTAGAAATGCTTTTGCTCCTCTAACAAATTATGCAGTAGAATGTTTTAACTGTCACAACTATGGGCATATTGCAAGAAATTGTCGCAGTACCTCTGTTTCAAATCAACTTCAGAAAAGAAAATTTCAACCACAGAGGCCAAGACAAAATGGAAAATTTTCTGAAAGATATGCAAAAGATATTGAAAAAGGGAAGTCCAAACTAGAACCCGATATCGCAGTCAAATCAGAATGGAAGCAGAAAGAACAACTTAGGGAAGAAAAGGAATCCTTAATAGTTCAAACAGCTTTCAAGGCACAGAGCAAAAGGGTACCATGGATACTTGACAGTGGATGCTCAAGTCATATGACAGGTGATAAACAGAAGTTTGAAAAATTGCAAAAATATGAGGGTGGTTCTGTAAAATTTGGAAATAATGATGGAGCTAAGATAATCGAAAAAGGATCAGTTAAAATTAGTGATGGGAAGATCAAGTCAGAAGAAGTTTTGTTTGTCGATGGTTTGAAGCACAACCTGTTGAGTGTCAGTCAGATCTGTGATAAAGGACATGAAGTTGTTTTCAAGAAGCAGGGTTGTGAAGTCAGGAAATCAAACAACGGAAAATTGATAGCTACTGGATCAAGGACATCTGGCAACCTGTACACACTCTCAGAAACCTTAGAAGGTAATTGTTTCATTGGATAGGAAGAAGAAAGCTGGCTATGGCACAAGAGACTTGGACACATTAGTTTTGATAATCTAGTGAAAATCAGCTCGAATCAAGCGGTAAGAGACATTCCAACCATTAGAAAACCTTCAAATAGCATTTGTGCTTCGTGTCAAAAAGGAAAGCAAACCAGAACCTCATTCAAAACAAAAGAGTACTACACCAGCAAACCTTTGGATCTTATACATACAGACTTATGTGGACCGATGAGAACTCAAAGCATAAATGGTGATAAATACTTTATGTTGTGTATTGATGATTATTCCAGAATGACATGGATATTTTTCTTAAAGAATAAAATAGAAGCTTTTGAAATGTTCGAGATCTTTCAAACATCTAGTTGAGAATGAAACAGGAAAAAGGATCAAATGCTTACGATCAGATAGAGGAGGAGAATTCATTTCAGATGAATTTAAAGAATACTATGAAAAACATGGGATCAGGAGACAATATTCAGCAGCTAGAACTCCCTAGAAGAATGGTGTAGTAGAAAGAAAGAACAGAACAGTATAGGAAATGGCACGTACTATGCTGGCTGAGAACAAAATAGCAGACAGATTTTGGAAAGAAGCAGTCCACACTGTAGTATACATTCAAAACAGGTACATGCTGAGAACTCATGAAAGTAAAACTCCTTATGAGCTGTGGTTTGGAAGAAAGGCAACAACAAAACATCTCAAAGTTTTTGGTTGTAAGTGTTACATCAGAAACACTGATGACAATCTTGGGAAGTTTGAAAATAGAGCAGATGAAGGTGTCTTTGTTGGGTATTCGATAAAAAGCAAAGCTTATAAATGCTACAACAAGAGACTCAAGAAAATTGTGGACAGTGTTGATGTTAAATTTGATGAAGGAAGGGAAAGAACAGTTAACTATGAAGAAAATTACCCAATTTATGAAGAAGCCATTGAAGGTGATGAGGAAAATGAAACAGAAAAGAAATCAACACTTGACTCGGATGACTTATTTGATGACTCGGAGGTGGAAGAAAACAAGAAATTCAAAACAGGCAACTGGCAGAAGAATCATCCCGAGAGATCAAATAATTGGAGATCCCACAGGTGGTGTTCAGACAAGAAAGAAAGTAGTAAGCAATTATTCTCTTTTATCCTGCATTGAGCCCAAAAGTATAGCTGAGGCAAGCAAAGATGATAGTTGGATGAAGGCAATAAATGAAGAGTTAGATCAGATTGAAAAGAACAGAACTTGGGAATTAGTTCCTAGACCAGCAGATAAGAATGTAATCGGCACCAAATGGATATTTCGAAATAAATTGAATGAAGACGGACAGGTAGTTAGAAATAAAGCGAGATTGGTCTATAAAGGGTATGCACAAGTTGAAGGCATTGATTTTGAAGAGACTTTTGCACCTGTGGCCAGATTAGAAGCAATCAGAATGTTTCTGGCCTTAGCAGTTCATAAGAATTTTAGAGTTTACCGAATGGATGTAAAATCAGCTTTCTTAAATGGGAAACTTGAAGAAGAAGTGTACATTGAACAACCAGATGGTTTCCAAATTGGTGAAGATCCCAATCTTGTCTGCAAATTAAAGAAAGCTTTATATGGCTTAAAACAGGCACCCCGAGCATGGTATGCATGGCTAGATAACTATCTCTCTCAACAGGGGTTTAAGAAAGGTATGGTGGACAGTAATCTGTATGTCAAAACAAAAAATGGGCATCTCATTGTTCTAGTTGTTTATGTAGATGATATCATATTTGGCAGCAGCAAAGATGAATCATGTAAAGACTTAGCAAATAAAATGCAGAAAGAATTTGAAATGTCTATGATTGGTGAACTGTCTTACTTTCTTGGGTTACAAGTTAATCAAAATGAGAAAGGCATATTTATTTCCCAAGTCAAATATGTGAAAGAGATGCTAAAAATATTCACAATGGAGGACTAGTAAGCGAGTTAGCACTCCTATGGTGACAGTGCGCAAGTTGAGTAAAGATGACAAATCTCCACCTGTAGATCAAACCATGTACAGATCAATGATTGGAAGCTTACTTTATTTAACGACTACCGGACCAGATATTCTACAGGCAGTTTGCATGGTAGCAAGATTTCAGGCCAGTCCCAAAGAGACTCATGTGATAGCAGTAAAAAGGATTCTCAGATATCTCAAGGGTACTATGGAGTATGGGTTATGGTATCCGAAAGGTAAAGACTTCACCCTTATATCTTATTCAGATGCAGATTGGGCAGGATGTGTTGATGATAGGAAAAGTACAAGTGGAGGTGCTTTTTATCTCGATGACAAGTTGGTTGCTTGGCACAACAAGAAACAAGAGTCAGTTTCTTTATCAACAGCTGAGGCAGAATATATTGCAGCAACAACTTGTCTGTACACAAGTTTTGTGGATGAAACAAACTTTGAAAGATCTTGGTATTAATTTCGGTGAACCAATATCAGTTAAGTGTGATAACACCAGTGCAATTAACATCTCCAAGAATCCGATGAATGCACTCACGGACAAAACACATTGCCATCAGGTATCATTTCTTGAAGGAGAAAGTTGTAGAAGGAGAAGTTAAATTGGATTTTGTCCCAACCACAGAACAAGTAGCAGATATTTTTACAAAACCATTGCCCAAGGAAGTGTTTGAGTACCTTCGAAACAAATTGGGAGTAGTCACACTTCCCAAGAAGTGACTAGCTACAGGGATCACTTTCTCAGGGGGAGCATTTGAGTATTTGCCTATTCTTTTGCTCATGATCATAATTTGTGCTAAGTGCAACAAATTGTGCCTGAGAATTGTGTGTATGGACTCAGGGGGAGTCTGCAGAAGCCCTTTGGTATTATTGACAAAGGGGGAGAAGAGTTATAGGAATTTACACAGGTGTTGCCAACAATTCCAAAGGGGGAGATTGTTGAGCAAGGTGTTGCAAGAGTTTTGTCATTGTTGTCAACACAGTCAGTTAGATCCAATGATGCAGTGGATAGGCAGTTCAGAAGTCATTCAGATGCAGAGGACAGAAGTTCAAAGGTTATTCAGAACATGGACAGTGAGTTTCCAAGAAGACCATAGTTGCCTTTTTGCAAAAATTCAAAGAAAAAGACAAGTAAGAAAAGTGTCGCGATATCGCGACATATTCAGCAGGCAAGAAAAACTGTCACGATTTCGCGACATGTTAGAGGAGAGAGAAAGTGCAAACAAAATTGTCATGATTTCGCGACATGGCCGAGGAGAGAGAAGGCGCAAGGAAAACTGTCACGATTTCGTGACATGTTGGAAGCAGAGAAGGCAAGGAAGAAAACTGTCGCGATTTCGTGACATGTTTGGAGAAAAAGGGAGAAAGAAAACTCAAGATTTCATGACATGTTTGGAGAAAAAGGAGAAAAATCGACAGTGGAAAACTGAGATTTCATGACATGTTTGGAGAAAAGCGCTAAGGAAGAAAACTATCGCGATTTCGTGACATGTTATTTTTCGGGGCGAAAGAAAGAGCTTAAGGTAGGGAAAGTGTCGTGATTTCGTGACATGTCATGTTTTCACGGGTGTAAGCCTAGAAAAGGACAAAGAGGCGAAAAGTGTCACGATTTCATGACAGGTTGCAAGAAAAGCCTCCGAAAGCTGAAAGCGTCACGATTTCACGATAGGATGAAAGAAATATGTACGGATGGAAAAAGTGTCACGATTTCGCGATAGGCAGCAGTGAAGAAGCTAGCAGGATGAAGATGTCGCATTTTCGTGACATGTCATGGTTTCGCGACTCTAGGAGGAGAGAGACTATACGGCGCCAAAAATGTCACGATTTCACGACAAAAATGGAGAAGAAGGCCTAGAAGCAAAAAGGGTCACGATTTCGCGACAAGAGTGAGGATGACGTCAGCGAAAGTTAGAAGTGTCGCGATTTCACGACAAGAACGGTGGCAAAGCAGACAAAGGCCAAAAGTGTCACATTTTCGCGATAGCAGGGTAAAGAAGGCGTACGGCCGCAAAAGGTGTAGCGATATCGTGACATGTTGTAGTTTCACGAAGAAAGCTATAGAACCAGAGAGGCGGTTGAAGCCGACAAAGTTAAATCTGGGCCGACGAAGATTAGGGTTTTGCAGCCGACATTCATTAGGGTTTTGCAGCCGACGATCTCTAGGGTTTGCAGCCGACTAAAATTAGGGTTTTTCAGCCGACTAAGATTAGATCTTTGCTCATGAATTTATGCTATAAAAGGAGGGCAGTTTTTGAGTTTGAGTGTATCGAATGTGTATCGAACTTGCGCAAGTAAAGTCCGCGTTGAGTAGAGAGCGAGTTGTGTCGATCTAAGTGCGAAGTGAGAGCGAACTGAGGGCAGTAAAGAGCAAAGGAGTAGAGGCGATCAGTTGTTGGTGCACGGGACTGTTGCGTAGAGGCAAACTATTGGTGCGAAGAAATTGCACAGAAGCAGAGTGTACAGAAATAGCAGACAGTTTGCAAAAGGTTGAAGGTATTTTTTTGTTATTTTCTTTGAAGTCCAAGTTGTAGCTTGGCATAAGGGGTTGGTGCTCCTTCCAGTAGGTGCTGGTGAATTAGGGGTTGGTGCTCCTTTCTGTTGGTGCAGAAAAATTGAGGGGTTGGTGCTCCTTCCAGTTGGTGCTGGTAAATGAGTTGTAAAGTTGTTGCTTTGCAAAGGCTGGATTTGGATGGTAGTCCAAGCAGTCATTTTTGAGGAGTAGCCACATTGGTGAACCTCATTAAATCTGTGTTGTGTGTGATGCTCTCTTGTTATATCTGATTTAAATTTGCTTCATTTCTGCATTAAGTATTGCCAGTTTAAAATTTTAAAAGATCACACTGATTCACCCCCCCTCTCAGTGTCACTGTAAATGGGTGACTAAGTTGATGGAAAGATTCCCTCTTTGCTTGTTGTATATGATTGATTATATTTTACTTCATCACTTTGCTGCATCATTGGCTTTGGAAAATATGCATGTGATTGGTTGCCTTGTTGAATTTCTGTGTAAATCTTATGGAGAATAAAACATTGCTAATGTTTGATAAAAGAACCTTATGTAAATATAATTACATATTATAAAGTCTAATTTAAATAAAGCTAGAATTTATTTAAATTGATAATAAGACCTTATTTAAATAATAATAGAATTTTTTATCACAATCGTGATAGGCACTCCATGTTGTAGGAGATCAGTCTTTTCTTAGACAAAGAGGAATTTTTGCCTAAGGTTCAAAATGGCTTTAGCACTTTGGCCTTGTCCCCTCCTTGGGACCATGTTTCTAGGGTTAATATGGACTACTTCACCCTTTATTATTATTATTATATAATTAGGAGTTTTCATGCTATATTTTTAAATTATTTGTGACGTAAAGCTTGCATGAATATTCCTTTGTTTCTTTTATATTATATGATGAAGTATTTTGTGAATGTGTAAGGTGGTTGTGGTTAGGCCCCATCCATCAAGGTCTTGCATTGCTTGTGTTTGAACAAGAAACTATGGAACATAGTTTAGTTGCTGATGAAATCCTTGAGCCTTTTGCAAATCTTCTAGGTCCCACAGTGGAAGGCACTAAGTTGGTGGTGAATTATCCTGGTCCTACTAGTGATGGCTCTAAGGGGGCTTCAGATATTGACTCTAATTATAGTGAATATATTTATCTGTTTACCTTCGAAACGGGTCCTAAGAAGGTGTCTATAAAGATACATGTTTGTTCTAAAGGAGTGTGGGATAAGGCCTATCATGTGGGTATTTACACTCCCTCAACTGACCCCACCATTAAATTGTATTTTTCCCCTAAAAATATTAAGGAGGAGCCTATGAAGATGGACCTAAAATCCACTTGTATTGTTGTCAGTAGTGGATTACATAAATCTAAACAGTTGCGAATTAAAGGTGGTGAGGATGATGGTTTCTCCTCTATTTCTTCCAAGCATATGGTATTGCCATCGAGAGAAATCGGTTGAGGAGGTCTATGTACCAGAGGCCTTTGAGGAGATTAGAAACTTGATATTTCATAATTTGAAGCTTATTGATATCAATCAAAGGAAATTATGGAGTTCATTGAGATCAACAATGGATTTCTCTAAAAATATTTCTTGTCTGGTTGATTTTGTTTCTCAAGGGATGGATAAGTTGGGGTAGAACTCAGTTCTCTTCTTATTTTGTGTCTTTAGATCCTAGTTTTCATAGTCTTTTTTTTGGTCTACCTCATGTTTTCTGGTGAGGTTTAGTTCTAGTCTTTCTCTCCCAGGTGGCATTTTTATTGTAGTGGTTGTGGGATCCCTTTAAAACCCACTCCATTTTTAATATTACCAAAAAAATAATATAATTTTATTTAAATAAATGGTAGGTCTTTAGTTTTAAATAATAATAGACTTTTTATTATTTAAATAAATGATAAATTCATAATTTAAAGAATATTAGAATTTTATTTAAATAGATAATAGGGATATTTAAAATATATATATAATATAATTTCATTTTATTTTTATAAAAAAATCCATAATTCAACAATAAAAGAATATTATTTTGAACTTATGAAAATATCTCAATTTAAATAATGTTAGAAATTATTTAAAGTAAATATATGAGGTACTGTGGAAGCTTTCATTATCATAAGGATAAGAGCTTCATTATGGTAAAACTTTGTAAGAAAAAATAATTAAAATATATATATATATTCTACTCGATGCCATGGAGAGAGAAGGAAAATTAAAGGCAGTAGGTGGAATTAAGAGGAGGAGGGATGTGTTTGAAGGGACACTCTTATTTTTTTACAAAAAGGTAAACTGGAAGAATCGATGGGGGAGATGGTGAAAAATTAAGGAAGAATAAGAGGAGCAACGATAAAAAATAAACTATTTGTAGAAGCAACAATCATGAAGGGAAAGGAAACCAATGCAGGGTTTCAATAGGTTAGTTTATTGAACTTACCCTTTTTTCTCTTTTTAAAACCTAGTGTTTGTTTTAGAGCTAGGTATTGCTTTAATGGTTGTAGTAAGCTTGAGTATTTTTTTTTGGCATTGTTAAGGCGTCCTAACCTTAACCAAGTTTTAAAAATTAACCTTCCTTGTTGCCTTGAGTAAGTTGGCTCACATCATTGATGTGTGCACCCTTGACCAACATGGTTGTCCCTACTATATTCATCCTAATTGTGGTAATGTTGAGAGTTGTAGAACTCTTCCTTTTTGACTAGCATCATGTGTGTTGTAACCTACGTGAGTTCATGCTCATCCACAACCAGTCAGTAGTTGGTTATTTTAAGGATATAAGAAAGCTATCCTTGGCTTTTAAGCCACCTTATCCTCTGTTAGGTTGACAACATCCTTTTCACTTAACTTCCTTATGTATTTTCAATTTTGTTTGGCATATTTAGCTTTGGTTGTCCCTCATTTGCATTGAGTGTTTGGCATTATTCGCATCATCCTAACCTTTTGATTAGTGTGATGCTCACTGCAACCTCCTTCTTGAACATTGTTTAGTATCTCTCGATCTGCGTAGGGGTTTGTTTTCCTAGCCAAGGTATTGGACATAACCTATGTTGAGAAAATTCTACCATCTTGCATCACCTCAGGAATTGTATTCTCTTCCAATGAGCTATTAAATGAGCATTCATAGTGGATTCATTGCTAACAGACCACTACAAACACCAATTTAGTTGGATTTTTTCCCCATCATTCCTTTATCCTAACCTCTATTTTATCGATTGTTCTAGTAGAGTGTTCTAAGCTCTGTGGATCTAGGGTTTTTAATTATTAATATTTTTATTTTTATGCTTATTGAAGAAAAAACATGTTGATAAATTAAAGGGAGATTCATAACTTATTTAGAACATGTAATTCAATGGGACTTTGATTAATTTAAATAATAGAATTATAGTTAATTTGGTTAATTAAAGGAACGAGACTTTGATTAATTTAAATAAAAGAATTATATTTTATTTGGTTAATTAAAGTAATGGTACATTGATTAATTTAAACAAAGGAAATATTGTTTATTTGGTTAATTAAAGGAATAGAAATTTATTTAATTTAAATAAAGAAAATATAGTTTATTTGGTTAATTAAAGGAATGAGACTTTGATTAATTTAAATAAAGGAATTATAGTTTATTTGGTTAATTAAAGGAATGAGACTTTGATTAATTTAAATAAAGGAATTATAGTTTATTTGGTTAATTAAAGGAATGAGACTTTGATTAATTTAAATAAAGGAAATATAGTTTATTTGGCTGATTAATGGAATGGGACTTTGATTACTCCAAATGAAATAGATTATTTGTTTAATTAAGGAATGAGGGCGTAGTTATTTGAAATAATATGTTATTGAATTATTTTCTTAATTAAGGAATGAGACCTTAGTTATCAAATATAATGGATTTTGAAATAATTTGATTAAAGGAAGACTTGTGATCTATCTATAATTGTTGAAAGACTCTCTTTGATGTGAATGAGAGATAAGAATGAAAATGTGGAAATTCTTATGATATCAACTAGACAGTAGATGGTTGAATGCTTTAATTAAATTTGTATAGTTGCAATTTGGCAAAGTAAATAGTATATGCATTTAGATGCATGCCTTTCATAGAACCATGAGTTGTCCTAATCCCCTACTACCCTCAAAGAACGATGGAAAGACAAGGAGGACCAAAGAGGACAATTGGAACCAATGCACTGGTTTGATTTATAATTGCAATAATTTATTTATGTTCAAGTAGACTAGACTTGTAGGGAGAAATCCCTAGATAGACATGAATGTAATACTTTATTCTTTTAAAGTATGGAGGTTTTACCATACTTGAATTTATGTAATGAATAGAATAAATAAATTATGGAATGAACCTTTAATTTACTGTTATAAAGCATGTATGTATTATATCATTCAACTTCTCCCTTGCTTTAATGTTTATTTTATTTGATGTATTTCCTTCTAGGAACTTCTTGTGCTTTATAGATTTTGTTCATTAATTGTTTTGGTAGATAGAATTAGTTTTGTTTTTTTTTTTTTGCTTAACATAAAAAAAAGTTACATAAGATATTAAGACCTCTTAGGGTGAACATAGGAAAAGATCTAAAATATTAAGACTTCTTAGAGTGAACATAACCTGAGAGATTAAGACCTATAATGGGGAACATAGGAAAATACCTAAGAGATTAAGACCTCTCATGGGGGACATAGAAAGACCTAAGATATTAAGAAATCTTAGGGAGATGCTAAATGGAACCAACTAGATTATCTACAAATGGGTTAAGTTAGCTCATCGTAAACATGATATGGATAACTTAAATTGTAGTACATGTAGCATACCTACACAAATAGACTTGTACATGGTATGGATATGGGTGTATACCTTTGACTATATTGAAGGTGATAAGTTAGCTCATCAAGAAGGATGAGATGGATAACTTATCTACGGTATGCATAATATACCTACACAGATGAACTTGTGTAGGGTATTGAGTATGATGTGATCCTTGTAAATTGGGTAGTTTAGTAAACTTGAAACAAAGAATAACTTAATGGACATACTAGATAAGGGGATTTATGGATCCCTCTTAGTTGTGTTTGTATTCAAAAAAATTCTTAGTTCTTTTTAGTTAGTTTTTGGATCATTACATGGGCATATATATTTATATATATTAAAAAAATTACCTATGGATTGGAAACTAGGGCCAACAGTCAAGACTTTTTAGGTGGCCAAATTACTTTTACAACCCTTCCATTATCGATTGACAGTAAGACCTTGTCGAAGCCATTATTTGATGACAAAGGATACCTCTTGGATATGATAGGGTTTGATGTCTATCAATGATGTTTCTATCATCGATCATGGGTGATGACTCTTTCATGCCTATTTTAGGCAATAGGTCCCACCTCATAGTGATGCTAATGCTAACAAGCCAACTTCTTATCACCTTTCATCAATGATGAGGGGTCAACATCACATCAACATTGTTGCCTAATAGGTGTGATAAAGCTTGTGTGAGCCGTGGTGGTTGGAATTTACATGCTTCTATGTCTATGTAAGGAATCTCAGGGCCTATGTCAATCATATCCACTTCAAGTGCATAGATTCTAGCCTACAATAAACAAGTCGATTGTGCCTTTGGCAGTGCGGGCCTAACCCGAGATCAATATTATACTATATTCATGAAGGAATTCATGCACACATAGAAAAATCATACCTTTTGAGAATGTAGAATGACACACGTATCCAAATTTGATGCTTGGAATAATATCCATTTTTGATAAAATCAAGGTGGTAAAATTTGAGTGGTTAAACCTTAATTTAGATAATTCTTTAATAAGTTTTATGTTATTACTTTTTCATTATTAATTTAAAAAATTAAACTTCATTAATTTTAATTAATCATTCGATTAATTAATTACCCAGGTGTTGTAGGTGATTTGGAGACGAGATGACAATCCTCCAAGGGAGGTCCCAGGTTCAAATATCCACCCTACCAAAAATATGAATTGGGTATCCAAAATCCAATTGATAAATTGTAGTACATGTAGCATACCTACACAAAATCCAATTGATTTTGACAGTGTAGAACCCCCTGTTCGTGGTCTCTCAGACCAAGGCGGCCTCGCGAGGAGTTTTCTGCTTAAAATAAAAAAAATCATTTGATTAATTAAATTATTTTTATTAATTTAGTTTATTTTAAAATCAACAATTTAAAATAATTTAGCTTATTACTTGAATTAACTATTTACAAGAATTTTTACAAAATCTATTTCAATCTCTTTTCTTCCAACACCATTCAAATTTTAAGTTTGTGAAAAAGCTTTGGTAACCTACATTCATTTAGGTTGATATAGAGTTTTTTTTGCTTGTAATTAGCTAGGAGCCATATAATTTAAATGGAAATAATTTGTATTCAAGGTCCTCAAATTTACCTTGTTTTATGTCTTTTTATTTCCTTGCTTCTGACCTATATCCATTTTCAAATAGCCTCATGTCTGACTTCCCAAATGGAAAATTTAACCCAAATTGTAAGTAAACTTTACAGATAAATTTAATGGCATAAGTGTACAAAATATACCCTCTAATGTCAATATTTAAAATAACGACCCATGCTCAAAGGCTATGTGTGAGTTTGCATTGTACGATGGGTCATGAAATCTAGACAACTTGAATAACTAGATCCTAGTCATAAAAACTTGGTTTTCTTATTCCCAAATTCTTGATGAAGATAAAGTTTTATCTCCAAAGCTTAAGCTTTTGGACTTATCCAAAGTTTTGTTGGAAATAAAAGAAGGTCAAAATTTAATAACCACTTGGGACAATATTGTCAATGCACTTAAGAAAATTTTTTACCCCTCAAACTATGAACAAGCATTGATTATTAAGTGGTTTCATTTACGAAAAGGAGTTACCATTTCCATTTAGGATGATATATTTCATTTCAACATGTTTTGCATGCTTTTTGTGTGAAAAAATAAGCATATCTTCTTATTCTCAAATTCAAGAGTAGGATTTTGGAGCACCTATATCAAGAGATAATGTAGGTTCCTTTGGCAATGTTGGAACTTGTTTTCAACCATGTGTAAATTGCAAAAAATAAATTTTTGATGCAATCAAGGGGATTTCATCCTTGTTCTTCTTCATATTTTGGAGGTTCATCAAAGGGGACAAATTCTTCTTCACAAAAGAAGACTTTTCCAGCAAATAAGGCTTCTTTTTCTCCCTTTACATCTCCTCATATTTCTCCTTCTAAGCCCTCTTCTTATCCGTCATTTTCAAATAAATTTTATAATTATTGTAATAAAAATGGACATGACAAGTTTGATTGTTTTAAGTTGAAGAAGAAAAGATTAATTGTAAAGTATCAAGTGGAGGACTAAGTACAAAGTCCCATTGTTGTTGTAGGAGAATATAAACCATACATAGAACTAGTTATGTACCAAAATTCATCCATAAGCACTCATGATTCCTTTTTTATCACTTGAGCACATTTGAATCATGATTTATCAATAGATTATATTATTGACAATAGCTCACAAAAAAACTTAATTGCAAGATCTATAGTTGATAACTTGTATTTGTCTATGAAGCCTCATCCTCATCCCTATTCTTTGGGATGGAAAGATAGTGGTACAAGCTCCAATATTAATCACACTTTCACTTTGAATTTTGCATTTAGTTATAAATTCATTTATATGATCACTTGTGATGTGATGCCTATGGACTGTGGTGGAATTTTTCTTGGTCAATCTTACCAATATGATTGAAAAGCAATATATGATGCCTACCATAAAATATACACACTATAGCAAAATGATAAGGCATATCTCAAAATATGCACGAAACAAATACATAATTTGGTTTTGAGTTGAAAGTAAGAAATTAAGGCAGCTAAGAAAGAACATAAAATTGCACTTGTATTCATTCGTCCACAACACACTGATGCTTCTGCTTCACCACATCATCAACATACTAATTTGGATAAATTATTAAAAAGTACTCATACATTTTTTTAGGATCCAATGTCACTTCCTCCATTACACACTATTAGTCACAACATTGGGATCATAATCACTATTTAACTTCCAAATGCACTCATGTATAGACAATCTATAGTGCAAAATGAAGAGATCAAAATACAAATAGAGTATTTTTTCTAAGGGTTTTATTAAAATAAGTACTTCTCCTTGTGCATCTCCAATATTGTTGGTGCTTAAAAAGGATGGTACTTGGAGGTTGTGTATTGATTTTAGTTCTTTGAACAAAATTTCTATTAAGAATAAATATCCACGTCTCTACATAGATGATCTCTTAGATCATATCCAACGAGCAAAATTATTTTCTAACCTAGATATTAAGAGTGGGTATCACTAAGTGCATATACAAGTAGAATATACATGGAAGATGACTTTTAAAACCAAAATGGGCCATTTTGAGTGGCTCGTTATACCCTTTGGTCTTATAAATGCTCTTAAAACTCTTATGAGATTGATGAATGAGGTTTTTCATGATGCTCTTGATAAATTTGCAATAATATATCTTGATGATATATTGATATTCTAATCTACTTGGTAGAAACACCTCAAGCATATTAAGTAAGTTCTTGAAACCCTTTACAATAATTAGTTATATGCAAACCTCACCAAGTGCTCTTTTGGTCAAGCTTCCATCTCGTACATTGGATTTGTGATTAGTGAGTATGAAATTCAGGTAGACCCTACTAAAGTAGAAATTATAGTTAAGTGGTCTCCTTATCCTACTCTCACTAAGTTGAGGAATTTTATAGGACTTGATAATTTCTCTTGAAAGTTAATTCCTCATTATTCCACTATTGCAAATTCATTGTATTACTTAACCAAGACAAAGGTTCTATTTCAATGGGAAAAGAAATAGGAAGTTACCTTTAATATTTTGAAAAAGAAACTTTGTACAACACTTGTGCTTGCTTTACCTAGTCTCTCTCAACCCTTCGATATTGTGATAGATGCTTCTCAAGTGGCCTTAGGTGCTATCCTCAAATAAAATGATCAACTAGTATCTTATCATCTTGAAATATTTTCTACTACTAATTCAAACTATTTAACATATGGCAAGGAGTTGTATGCCTTAGTTCAAACCATTAAGTACTGAAGACACTACCTCTTGGGTAAAGAAACAATCATTCACATTGATCATATGTCCCTCAAATTTATTCAATCTTAGAATAAAATTGAAGAAGCTCAACATAGGAAGTGGGCCTCTTATATCCAACTATTTCATTTGGTCATCAAGTACAGAAAGGGGAAGAGTAATTCTATGGAAGATTGTGTCACTAGGCCTCCTACAACTCATGCCTTGATAGTTTTGACCACTTCGCATTTGGATTTTTAAGATTGGCCATATTGTTATTCTCAAGATATTTATTTTGGGGAGATATTTCAGTAAGTGTCATCCTACTTCCAATTTACTTCCTTTCCAAGATTTTCATATCAAGGATGGATTTCTCTACAAATTGGAAAAAGTTTGTGTTCCTCATGGTCATAGAGTATCTCTTCTTAAAATTTTTTATTCTACCTTCTATGACAATCACTTTCATAAACACAAGACACTCCATCATTTGTAGTGATTCTTATATTGGCCACGTATGCAAAGAGATGGTTTGAGGTTTTCGAAGCGGTGTGTTGTTTATTTCCATTCAAAACCTACTAATAGAAAATTTGTCTTAGTAATTTGCTTTACCTATTCCTCTTCATCCTTTGTAAAGCATTTCCATGGCATTAGTTATCCATTTTCCCATGACAATGTGGTAACATGATTTTCTTTGTTATTGTTAATAGATTTAGTAAGATGGCTAAGTTTATTCCTTGTCAAAAAATATGTTTTGCACCAAGCTTAGCACAATTGTTCTTTGACTGCATATGATGATCCTTTGGTATCACCAAAAACATTATTTCTAATCATTATTCATGTTTTTTGGGTTACTTTTGATGCTCCTTATTGAAATATTTTAGGGCTTGTCTTAAATTTTCCACTCTCTATCATCCTCAGTCCATTAGACAGACTAAAGTGATGAACCGTACCCATGTTTAGAGTTTGTGAATCTATCATCATGCTTCACCAACCAAGTGGGAATTAATTCTCACCTATATTGAGCATGCATACAATAGGGTAGTTAATTCTCCTACATGACATTCTTCATTTAAGGTTTCTTTGAATTTTTAGTCATTGGCTCTTTATGAGTTACCTTTGTCTTTACCTTATCCTACCATAATTCATTTTTAAAAGGATCAATATAAGGCTCACTCATTCATTTAGCATTTATATAATATTCAATCCAAGGTGACTCAAATTTTGCAAAAGATATAGAAGAAACAAAAATAGACCATGGATAGACATTGAATTTGTCATCATTTTTAGGTTACTGACAAGGTTTGGTTGCACTTAGACAAGTTATGTTTTCCAAAGAAGGCACATACAAAAATAAAACCTATTATCTATAGGCTTGATAATATCCTTCAATAGCTATCAATGAATGCTTTTTACCTTGATCTTCTTGCACACCTTGCGATACATGATATCAATAATGTAGATATTCTGAAGTTGTACCATTATTCTACATTAGAGATAGAACCTACCATTAGTCATATTATTAATGTAGTTATTGATTATTAGTGATTGATGGATTCTAATCAGGTCTCTGAAACCAAGACTCATCAAAATCACCAAGGATATTCTACTTCTTATATTGTGGTTTAATGTGGCATATTTCACATCAGGCTCACTAGATTGTTTCTCATAAAATATCCAAGGACTTTCATTCTCTTCTAAAAGCATTGGATTCCAATGCTTTTATTATGAGGAGGCATGATGAAGAATGATGTTTACTCACATGAAAACTCTTTCTCCTAGCAAATATTGCATTTTTTTTATTAGCATAGTTATTTATTTTCTTGCTAATAATGTATTCCAAGTGAGAACAATATTCCATGTGCATATTTAGCTATCTAGGTGTAGTTATATATGGATGCATAGTATTAGTCATTGTTATTTTTAGTTGTTAGTTTTCTAAGTTTACTTCGATGTTATCTTGCCAAATATTCCTTCTTTGGCCTTGGTTGAGATATGGTGGATGGTGGTTATTTATATTTTTGGCATCCTATTTACTTAATATTTCATATAATGGAATAAAATTCTAGTTGAATTTCAATTTCTTTTCAATATCCTTGCTAAAAAATTTCTACTCAAGTTATCAAAAACATATCCACTTCACAAATCAAATATATATAAACTTTTCAATGAATCAATAGTCCCTCAAAATATTAGTCCAACTGACTTGACTCATGTGGTAGGAAATATTGCTATTAATCATATGATCATAAAAATTTATGTGGAAGATATGCCATCCTCGTCTATGCTAGGATAATCCCCCCTTCATATCACTTGTGCAATTGGTGATAATTTTATAAAAAAGAGTACTTATTGATAATGAGCCTACCACTAATAAATGCAATATCATGTTCATCACTAGGATTATATTAAGCAATCAATATTTAGAAAAGTCTAATTTCATTATCAGAGCCTACGATGATGAAAAATAACAAGTTATTGGAACCTTGGTCATTCATGTGAAAGGAGGCCCTTGAATAATCAACACTTTAGTTCATATTTTGACTTATGACTTGAACTATAATAAATTTTAGGATAACCCTAGATTCATTCTATGCAAGTAGTTCAATCCACCTATCATCAATGCTTAAAGTTCAATTATTAAGGACACTTGCACACACTATGCATGTCAATACTTATCCCTTTGCTTGCTATCATTCCATTAAAAAGAAAAAATGAATATACTTTTTTATCCATATTTAAGTACTTCTTGCCTCATATGAAACATATACCCTTAGGTCAAATAACAATTATATTTAATTAAGTGCTAGTAGTCAACTTGAGAAGAAAGAAGAGCCAAACCAAGAAGTTCAAAATATTGATGCCAATACATGAAGTAAATTATTAACGTTAGACATGAACAAGTTGCCTCAATCACCTTCAACCTTAGGATTTCCTTCTCAAAAGGGAAAGGTAGTGCAAGTAGGAATTTTTACACTTATTTATGTCATAATGGCTAACAAAGAAATTATTTATGGAAGCAACCCCTATTCAATTGAATAATGGTATGCATGTTGTTATATATCAAACCTCTATAAGATACCTAAATAAATACTATGTAGATGGATATATAAAGGTTTGAACAAGGTTTTAAAGAACCTTTAGAATCCAAATCATGGATAATTTTATGGGGTCTAGGGTATATACCCCATTGTAATATGTGTCAACCTTATTCATAATCTTATGATAGTGACAATAAAAATAGTTTTTGGAACCCTATGAAGACATTATAATAATAAACAATTCAAAATCAAACCATGAAAGAGACCATGAAATGCTTGTTCTTCTCATACATACACTTAATGTAAATACTATAGATATTATTCATCCCAAACCTAGTAAGTTATCTAAACTAGTAAACATTATGATCCACTTAGGGAATAATTATCTATTAATAGAAACCATCAACAATTGTAATGCAAAATACTTAACCCATAACTCTTCTAGAAATCATCTTACCCTGGATAACTCCCATAATTAAGAGTCGCATGTTCAACATACATGGCCAATATCTCATAATCATTAAATCCTGATCAATCATTATTATATACAACATATTTTAAAATCTTAGGGGCACTTCCTACACCCTCACATTTCAGTTATTAGTCTAACATACTCATTGAAGAAATAATCAATGTTAGTATTGGAACTCAAGATAATCCTAGAATCCTTAAATTAAGCAAACTCTACATTTAAAAAATGTGAATTATATACAAATCTCTTAACTAGATTTTATAATTTATTAATATGGTATTTTGTGCATATGCTAGGAATAGATCATTTTATTAATGTACATCACTTAGATGCTTGAGTAAATGGAAAGCCAATAAGACAAAAGATGAGAAATATACATCCTAAGGTAGTCCTACTCATCAAAGGGCAATTTTCAAACCTCCTCAAATTCAAATTTATCAAATACGTTTACTTTTATGATTAGATATTTAATATAGTACTTATTTCTAAAAAGGAAGGCACCATTCACATTATTAATAACTTATGTCTTGAAGATGATTTACCTCTTCCTAGTATCGACATGATTGTCATTTTTTTATGAAATTCAGGATGATGTCGCTTTTGGATGGTTTTTTGGATATAGTTGGATTAAGATAACACTAAAATATCAACCTAGACTATATTTTACCACCTATTGAGGTACATTGTGTTGGCAAGTCATTCATTTTCATTCAACAAATTGGGACAACTTACCAATGTGCTATGACCTATATTTTTCATGATAAGATGTATGATATCAAATAGTATTATGTCAATGATCTCCTTGGTTCTTCCTTGATATGGGAATATCATTTTCAAAATGTAAGACAAATTTTCAAAATCCTAGGATAATATAAATTTTTCTTTAAAACCTCTAATTGTGTCTTTGGATTCATGTCCAAAATATTTCTAGGTTTCACTGTTTTCCATCGAGGAATCAAATTTGACCCATAAAATGTTTTTGCTATTACAAACACACCTCCACCTAAGACATTAATAGAACTATGTAGTATTCAAAATAATTTGTAAGCTATTAGGCAAATTATCTATCAAATCGGTAATAAATGTCAAAATTTTACTAAAATATTAATAAAAGACATCCAATTCTAATGGGATGATGAATTTGAAAAGGATTTTGATTCCACAAAAATATAATTTCTATATCCTCTAATTATTATCTCATTAGACCCCTCAAATATCTACTATTGTACATTATGGCAACTATGCACACTCTAGGAGTCATGTTGAGTCAATAAAATGAGAAGCATAAACAAAGGATAATCCACTAAATTAGTATAACCCTACTAAGTTAAGCAATTTATTATACAGCTTTGCAAAAATATTTTCTACCAGTAGTTTTTACCTCTAAAAAATTGAGGCATTACATGGTCAGAAAAAGGACCCTTGTGATAGTTTGAGTAGATCCTTTAAGATATCTCATGGAAAACCATCTTGGGTCACACTACTATGTGGGTAGTGACCATTAACAAGTTTTACCTTAAATTTATAAATAAAAATACCTGAAAAGGATAATTCATAGTAGACTTTTTAACAACACCATTAGAAGCTCAACAAACCATTAAAGTCAATTTTCTATATGACACTATTTAAAATCTAGATGCTGAGCAAATTAACACATGGTCCTTTTACATTGATGATGCTATATATTTCAAGGACACATGATTAGGGGTAGTTATAGTCTCCTTACAAAAAAATAGTATTCCATTATCATTCAAGCTTCAATTTGTGTGCACAAGCAATATTGTAAAATATGAATCCTTAATCCTTGGGCTTTGATCCACTCAATCCATAGAAATAATAATCCTATCTAATTTTATAGGATCAAAACTTATCATTACTTACATCAAAGAAAATTATCAAACTAAATATGAAAAGTTAAATTCCTATAAAAGTTATCAGCCATCTACTAGCCACCTTTGATAAAGTGATCATTACTACCATTCCTAGGTTTGGTAATTGTAATAAAGATGCAATTTTAGTTATGAATTCACAAATTCCCCTAGAATTGGAGGATGAGCAAACCACTATTGTAATCCAAAAAATTAGGCAATCAACAACTCCTTAATATAACCAAACAGCTTTAACAATTTTTTCTATAGAATAAGTAATCCATCCAAACTCTTTGTACGGAGACATTTATTCCTTTCTTAAGGAAGGCACATTACATTCGGTCTCAATCCTAATGTATGCAAAAATCCTAGGAAATAGTCTTGTCATTCCATCATCATTGGTGATGTCTTCTACAAGTGATATTTTTATTTTATCCTCCTCTACTTCCCTAATGAGGAAAGGCTAAACATGTAATTCAAGAACTGTATGATGGAATATGTGGTGGTCATTTCAATGGAATGTCATGACCAAAAAGGTCCTTAGGCTAGGATATTAGTAGCCTTCTATAAATAAAATGACTCTTTTGATTACATTTGTAATTGCTACAAATTTTCACAAACATCGATAATCTCACAATATTTAAAAACATTCATAAGCACTAATCCCCCCCTCTTAAACTAAACATGGTTATATAATTACTTTGCTTTATGAATACATAACACTTTATAGAAACACGAAGCAAGTAAACTAGGTGTTTCTACGCCTTTTAAGGATTGAAAAGACATTTCAACAAACAATATTTATCTTTTCTCCTAAAAAAAGAAATAATTCTATCAAATATTGTTTATTGATTCAAAAATTCATAATAAAATAGCTCCTCTCAAAACATTTCTTAATGGGAGGCATCTATCACAACATATTATTTACACTAGCAAATATTTAGTTCTGATTTCATGATTGATTGCCTACATAATTGCAATGTTGTATGTTGCATGTATGTTTGGTTTCCTTATGCATATCAAATAAAGGGAATTTACAAGGATGTGGTGATGTCACTTGTTATGTTAGGTTACACTTGTATTGCACTTTCACTAGGTCTCTATATCCAGTGGATCCCCACCCTAAGATATGAGCTTGCTTAATACATGATTACTATACCTTCTAGGATGTGATGATAGCCCACATTAACATATATTACTATGCACAAGGGAATTAGATGCTAGAAGAATTTATATCTCTATTTTAACATAAATTTATTTTCTAAAATTATTAACTTACATGCATCACATTTGCATCTCTCCTATTCATCCCTGACCCTTTTTCCTCCCTAGTCATATTTATACCCTATTGGAATCTATTGTAGAATCAATGGTTTGTCACCACAAAATATGATCCTTCTATAGGAATTCTCTACATCCATAAAATATTGGGAGGATACAACCTTGCTTCTATTTCTAGATTTCAAATGTGTACTTTGTCATTACATTGCATTCCCTTATAGGATCTAGGGTAGAGCTAATGCTTTATAAATTAAATATTTGGTCAAACCATTAGGGTACTATTATAGACACCTTAAAATATCACATTATACCTTGTGCAGTTCTAAAGGTTAGTTAACTTGCAAAAAGACCCTTAAAATATTCTTAATTTTCCTAAAAATACTATTCATCTATTTAAGTCCCTTTTCTACCTAAGCCATATCCTACTCTTAACCCTTGGTCACCATGCAACCACCACTCTAACATAGTCTAGGACCACCTCACCTTAGTCCAACATTTGACTAAGCCTATCCTCCACCTCATTTTAGCCAACTCTACCCCCTACTATCCACATCCCCATACCCATTAAATGCCTTTAATGCCATGAATAATTTACCCATTCAATGTATTTATGACATGGATGACTTTGCATCCACATGCCATAATGAGGGTGAGGACTTTATTCACCCCATGAATTTATGAGGCATGCTACGATATCGCTCATATAATGCATGTGGGTGGATGAGGAGTTTCCTCCACCCAAGGGAATTGATGAGGCATGGTGAACCCTTCCACCTCATAAGACACCTCAACCCCCTAACCTTGGAAACATTATATAAATAGAATTTCATTTGCTCTATTTTAAATAATCACATAATTAATTACCAAAAAATATATCAAAATCACTTGCAAGTGTGGACTTATACAACTACTAAATTCATACCAAGGCTTCCAAAGAACTAGAAGAATATTTAATCTAAAGGAAATATTTATCAATTCAATATATATCCAACCATAGGTGGATTGTGATTGATAGTTATAACCTCACCCTCGCATGCAATTCCTATTAGAACCTATTTTAGTCACCCATAGTTTAGAAAACCATAAATTCAGGTAAGTATTGATTTTTTTCATCTATTTTTCACTTATTTTAAACTTTATTTTAATGTTGTAATTTAAGTTTCCTTTCTTGCATATTTTTTATCAAATTAGGTCTAATCTAGATAGGTCCACATGTGCTACTAATTTAGTGTTTTGATTATGTGTAGGTGTTAGAGGCTCTATCCAATCAAGTGGTGGTACATGTGCAATAAACCAATCCCCCATTTGATGTGGTCAAATAAGACATGGATAATACCATAAAGTATATCTAAAAGATGGGTCGATCATTGGGTGACCCTAATTATAGCCCAAGGGGAAAACTTTATAAGAGGGAATAAATCTGTAACACTCCTTTAGTTATAAATGAAATGACATGTTTTCTATGAACATCATGGTGGGATTTCTAAAACCTCATATTTTTTTATTATATTTTCAATTATTTTTATCATATTTTTCTACTTTTGACAGTGTTTTTAGGTCTAAAATATACCACAAACCCTCAAAAAAATTATCCATTGAATTAGGTCCAAGAAAAATTTATTTTTTGATCTACAAGACAAAAACACAAGGAGGTTTGTAGTTGACACCCAAAATTACAAGGATCCTTACAATTGTTGTAGAACTCCAAAAATTGGACCTAAGAGGGTGGCTATGATTTTTTAAATAGCTACCATGGTATCTATAGAAGTTGCAAATAGGTATAATATTGTGTGCTTTACCTCACCACCCCAATCAATTTCCAAGTATAAGGTTGCATCACATACTTTGCTATCATAATTAATTTTTGGGTACAAGGTTCTGTCATGCACCTCACCATCATAATCAATTGTTAGGTACAAGGTTACGTCATGTACCTCACAATCATAATCAATCACAAGTTAGAAGGTTGTATCTTATATCTCACTATAATAATCAATTTCTAGGTACATGGTTGCATCTTGCACCTCACCATCATTATCAATTGGAAGGTATAATGTTGGGTCATATACCTTACCATCATAATCAATTTCTAGGTGTAATATTACATCATATACCTTAGCATCATAATAAATTGTCAGGTATAAGGTTACATCTTATACCTCACCATAATAGTCAATTATCAGGTATAAGGTTGCATCATATACCTTTCCATCATAATCAATTGCTAGGTATAAGGTTACATCTTGTACCTCACCATCATAATCAATTGCTAGATATAAGGTTGTATCCTATACCTTACCATCATATCAATTTATAGGTATAAGGTTGCATCTTGTACCATACCATCATAATCAATTGTTAAGTACAAGGTTGTGTCATGTATCTTTCCATCATAATCAAATGCTAGGTACAAGGTTGCATCTTGTACCTTATAATCACAATCAATTACCACATATAAGGTTGCACCCTTTACCTTACCATCATATTTAATTTCTTTATTAGGCCAACTCACTAAATGAAAAGTCATCCAAAGGTGTAATTCTCACCTACCAATTC
The DNA here is from genome assembly GCA_028583015.1 of Wollemia nobilis. Classification (NCBI taxonomy): domain Eukaryota; kingdom Viridiplantae; phylum Streptophyta; class Pinopsida; order Araucariales; family Araucariaceae; genus Wollemia; species Wollemia nobilis. Next base: position 18,100,536 of record JAQPPZ010003374.1, read on the forward strand.
CTCAAAATAAAATTTTTAAATTTATTTCCATTAATTTTTCCTTTTTGATAATTTTTTTTTATTTTTGCATTTTCATTGTTTCATTTTCAACGATTTTCTAACTTTTTTCTCTCTATCCTTGCAGATAAATTTTTCAAAACTAGTTATTTTCAACAACAAAATCAATCCCAACATAAACAGATATTACAATTCACTCCTAGTCTCAATTGTATGGACCCTTTTGATTACCTCTATGAATGATAAGCACTTCTATGATTTTTTCCAAATAGAAAAAATTGTACATCCAAAGCTTGTGCAACATTTATAGGAATCATCCAAACAACATAGGATCTCAGGTAAGCACTTTTGTCACCCCTTTTGAGTCAAATTTCAAATTTCTTGTTTCAAAAAAATAAATATTTTCCTTTAGGTTTGCTTTGAAAGCATCAAATCACATATGTTTTGTTTCAAAAATTAAAATTTCCTCTATGTTTGGCTCTTAATGCATTGTTGTTTCATCTCATTAGCATAGATTTATCTCAAAGGATAATATCCTTTCAAATTCTTTGCTTTCATGCTTGCATTCTTGTATTTTCAGTGGTATAGAGTAAGCATATGTATTGAGGCTTTAAGAAAGCCACAAATTTCTTTGTCTTCATGAGCCGAGCTAGATCTCCATATATATCATACATAAGACTCTTGGTAGACAACTGGTCATAACCTTAGTAGACATATCTTGACCAAAGTAGATATATTTATGACCAAGTAAATCTTAGGGTAAATTTCATTTCAAAAGCATTTTCTTTCTTGGCCTTAGCATAACTTTAAATTCAAAAGACAATTTACTTTATCACATTTAGCACAAATTTTGTTTCAAGCGCAATTTCCTTTCTTGGCCTTACCATAGATTTTTCTTCAAAATGCAATTTACTTTATTGCATATAACATAAACTTAATTTTAAGTGTAATTTTCTTTCTTGGCCTTAGCATAGTTTTTGATTCAAAAGGTAATTTATTTTATTGAATTTGGCACAAATTTCATTTCAAGCACAATTTATTTTCTTGGCCTTAGCATAGCTTTTGCTTCAAAAGACAATTTAATTTATCACATTTAGCACAAATTTCATTTCAAGCATAATTTATTTTCTTGGCCTTAGTGTATCTTTTTATTCAAAAGGCAATTTATTTTATCACATTTAGCACAAATATAATTTCAAACAAAATTTATTTTCTTGTCCTTATAATAGATTTTACTTCAAAAAGAATTTTAATTTATTGCATTTAACACAATTTTTGTTTTACGCACAATTTATTTTCTTGGCATTAGTATAGCTTTTGATTCAAAAGGCAATATATTTGATCACATTTAGCACAAATTTGGTTTCAAGCACAATTTCCTTTCTTGGCATTAGCATACCTTTCACTTCAAAAGGAAATTCATTTTTTTGCATTTAGCATCAATCTTATTTCTAAATAATGGAAATTTGCACTATAAAAGTAAACACAAATTCTTTAAAGCAATAAAATAAAATTTGTATTAATCTGTGTTTTCAGTGTTACAAAGAGAGTCCTCTTGAGAAGATCTGTATAGATACAAAGATTATAAATTGGGGGTATGATTCCCCTCTCTTCATATTATAAGTCTCCAAGTATAATATGAATATCTCCATGCCAACATGTTATTGGGGAGTGGGTTTTTTGGGACTAACGCATGATTTTCAAATTCAATGTCTTTCATTGTCCTTGAGTATTATTACCTTCACGTAAAGACAAAAAAAAATGGATTAGTACCATATGAGGGGCCCACCAAGGTTGGACCCATATTCAATCTGGAAATGCAAAACTAAATTTAAATCAAATGCATAGATATGATATTTCAATTCTAAACTAATGTAGGGAAGATAAAAAGCACAGATCTAAGCTAAGATGCATGGAATATGGAAAAACCAATCACCTAACCAAGACCATATTGGTTCAAGATGATTTCTATCTATGGACCATCTTGAGGGGATACGATCATTGTCACAGGCTTGCATCTCAATTTAAACAGGTTTGGACAATATTTTGGGTGATGCGAGATGCTATTTTTGATATTTTTTCATGAGTGTGAGGGCGAGTTAAAGGGTGCAAATGATCATAGGAGTAATGCAAGTGATCATTCGAGAGATTATAAGGTGGCTTCAAATCTAAAGTGATAATCTAGCAACATCGATTTGATAATGAGAGAACCTAGTGGATTATTTTGATAACACTTTGTTGCACAAATTTAAAAATTAGGGATCTAAAAAAAATGAGGAAGGACAACATTTTATAGGCTTTAGGGAAATAAAATAAAAGTGACTAGTGCCAATCAGCGGTATCCTGATTAACTTCCACCAAATGACTATAGGTGGTAGATGAAACTACCATTGTAGGGTATTTGAAACTGGTGTGAAACCAAGCATTGCACTGATAGGCAGTTTCACTACCAGTTATTTTTATTTTTGGTTTTGGATGACCATCTTGGTTCGATTCGATCCTAAACCTGAGATTATATAATATTAATACAGTCAGAATTCCCATGGGGAATTTTTTTTACTATTGGATAAAATCACTAAATTACCCCTAAGGATTTCCAAGATGGATTGTTTAAGTCATAAAGGATGCATTTTGAGAGTCTCCTCATGATGATGTATTTTAGGTGTCTATAGATACCCCTTTTTGGGATGCTTTGTGTAAAAGCATAATGTAGAGCAAAAATAGATGATCTAAAATAGTTGAGTTGGTGATGGATGATGTTAATTGATGAAAAGTCAACATGAGATGCCCCAAGCATGGAAAGCGCACACATAATTGAATCAATGCTTCCACTACTTTGATGGATTTGATTTGATCTTAGTAACATTTCAATCATAGGTAAACGTGATTAGTCTATAAGATTTAGGCTTTAGGTATACTAAGTTTTTTTTTTTTTTATTGAGATTTTTTATTTTTTCCTAGTGAGGGGGGTATATTTTAGTTTTTGGTAATGATTATTATCCAAACACAATTGCCACTTTTGAGTGTTTTATTATTCATTTGATTTTGAAATATAAATTTTATAGTTATTGACTACCCCCTCAAGAGATGAGTCGATGGAGGAGATGTGAAATGATGATAGTGATAAAATGCTTGATAAAAGTGTGATTGGTTGCATGGTTACTCTAGGTAAAAAATGTGATATTATGAGATCATATCGACCCAAGATGGTTTATTTTTATGTAATGTTTTATTTATTTTATTTTTTACAACAATAGAACCATATCATATGGTCGCATCGTATCACATGACCATCCCAAATGGTCTCACCCACAAAAATTAGAAATAGCATATTTCATGGGAAAAGGGTCATATTCATGATGCAATATGAGAGAAGAGTGAGATAGGGAGGAAGAGATATTATTTTACACAATGAAGTGTTGCAAAGATATGATTAGACAAACACAATGGACCCATCAGGTACATCAACGAGTGATGGAGCGAGTGCAAGAAAGGTAAGGACAAAAATCCTAACTTTTTATTTATTAATGAAATGAACCAAATTAAAATTAAAAGGAAATGAATGGGTAGGATGGGTGAAATGGGATAGCATAAGGTAAACAAAAAATGCAGGTAGTGGGATGGGTAGATAGTACTTGTTGCTTGTGCTTTACTCCTCTTTCCTTCTCTCTTGTTTTTTTTTGTTTTTATGCTTATTTTGTGCGAAATGGAGGCCATATTACATTGAGAAGACTCCTTTTTGTTATTATCTCAACTCAAGATGACATTTTTTGTTTTTCATCATCTTGATACGACATGGTTTTGGTTTTTGTTGTTTTTTATTTATTTTTAATTAAGTTTTTATTTAGTGTGGCAGCTTGTTAGAACCCGATACTGATTCACAAAAATATTCAAGAATACTCATGATGCCTTGTCTAGTGATTATTGGGTGTGGCTAAAGTACATAAACATTTAGCACACGACTCAATTGGAGTCAGTTCACATAGACTAGGACTATCTAACGACCTTGATATATTGATGGGATAGTCTGAATAATAACTTTGACATACCCACAAGAGAGATTATCATTACACTAGATGATGTCGACTAGATTATATGGATACCTATAAAGGTAGAGTCAATTGTTACTATTGTAGTAGGAGAGAGGGATGCCATGCTATAGAGAGTATATCAAGAGCACTAGTAGCAGGTGGACTAAGATATTAACAGTTGTGGCATGAGAGTTAGCACCATATTTTCTACTGAACTACTGACATCTAGATAGACAATGCTTATGTCACTGATGTCTAGCTTTACTATTCTAAATTATTCAAGCATGAGTTTGCCTTAGAATATTCTAGTCCTTGTGATGGACCTAGTTGATGATCCAAGGATTATGGTGTGGGGCTTCGCTCTACTTTCACAATTGTATAAGGAGTTGTATTTGATCTACCAGTGGGGCCAACTAGTCTTAGGGTGCAACTTCATCCTATATATATGGGGATGGAAGCACTTTTAGGTGGACAGGCCTATTGGGTTACCTTGAGAAGTACATAAAGATATGGTATACACTAAGGTCCCCTATGTTATGATGTGGGATCATGATTGAAAATGGGGGAAGAGCCATCTATTTCAAGGTATACTGAAGCACTATGCAAAGACATGGTCTAGACAACAACTAGAATATGTTATACGAATACAATGGCATATAGGGCTAACTTAGACTGAGGAGGCTAAGAATTTAAGGTAAGTGTGATGGGGAAGGTAGCTTACTAGGTAGCATGGGATATAACATGAGTAATTTTAGTACTTACGAGTGACCTAACCGATCAGATTTATGCAGGATGTTCCTGATGTTGCAATGGTGTATAGGCAAAGGGGCAATAATATCCATATGGTATGGTTGTGAGTTGAGCCTCTAAGAAAGAATGCAAATGAGAATTTGATAGATGTAGATGTTGATAATCCTAGAACTACATTATATTATGATACTTGATGGATAGCCTAATAATTTTAGGTAGGGGTAGCGATTGGAGGGGAGGAGGTAAGTGGTATGTTAGAGGATCCATCATAGTGATGAGTGCAACACAGAGTGGAGAGGGATGTGGGCACATCAAATGAAGCCACTGAGGTTGCAAAGCTACATGTGAGGAGTGATGGATGTGATGATATGGATGAGGAGGACCCATATGAGTAGATCACTCCTCTAAGAGAGAAGGTTTGTATCCTAGAGGATTGATAGCTAGAGGTGGACATAACACATTCCACTAAGAAGATTCATTGGATGATGGATAGGCAGTGATGGAAGAGGTGGAAGGAGGATAGGGACACCCTATAGGCCTAGGTACTAAACATACAATACGAGAGGGATAACCTCATAGTAGAGTGGGATTCTCTATGCACTCAGGTGGTAGGTTTTATAGCTAGGTAGGGTCAACCATCCTTAGGTGGATAGGTCGCAACTAAAGTGGCCAGACTACAAGATGAGGTAGCGTGACTAAAGTTCAATGTAACCATAGATCATGATTGTTATTAGGTAGAGCAATATTACATCAAAAAAATAGAGGATTAGGTTGATATACTTGGTGGAGTGTGACCCTCATGATGGTCAGTATCGTCCTTGTCCTAACAAAGATGATGTAGCGAGACCTCTATAGAGCCATCAATGAGACCACCTATTTTACAATTTGTATCACCAAGTATGTCACAAATGTTAGGGGTCAATGAAGTTAGGTAGCCTCAAAGATATGAGGCTAAAGATAGTAGGGAGAGCAGTGGTGTAGGTCCAGACTAAGGAGGGAGCCTTCTATGAGCTTATTTTTGTATGTGAGGCCTAAGAACCCAATATATTGTAGCTTACAAGAATTTTGTATTATTGATGTACTCTATTTATATATATATATATATGATATGGTCCTTTTATTGATGCCTATTATGGTCTTGATTTTACATATGTACGTGTAATTGTGGATGAATGAATGTATTGGTAGATGAGTATAGATGTATGCCTAGACTCATATATATGATGATGCATGTATGTTTATATGAATATTTTTTTTTGATATGATAGAGCTATTATGTATGCATAGAACTAGGTATGTATGTGATGGACTAATGATATATGACAATTTGAATGATACAAAATATGAATGTATATTTAAATAATGGAATATAATGAATGAATTGAGATGAAATAAAAAGCTAGAGTGTAGACACTATAGAATGTATAAGAGTAAAAAATTAAGATGAAAACAATTTCATCAAGAGCATACACTTGAAAGAGAACCAAGCGAGAACATATATGCAATAGAGAAGCATGATGATAGTGGATTATGAACAACAAGAGATCAAAAGGAAACAAAATGGTTTTTGAGAGACTCAAATACCATAGTTGACAAATAAAAAGTTGTATACTGACCATTCAAGTATATAAAAGATAAAAAAATTCTAGAAAGACTAAGATATTAAATATCCCTATGTGTGTGTGTAGTGAATTTTATTACCTTGACTTTGGACTCAATTGGACTTAAATACTATGAATGCAATCCATAAAAAGCTATCTCAACCACAATATGACATTGCTTTTTAAAAAAGAAGGTTGTTAATGTGATATATGTATCACCACACATAAGGCTACTACACTACGAGTTAGGTGTCTCTAGCCCTGATGGAGATTACCCCATGGTTGTCAAAACTAAGAATTCTAGGGATTCAATTTTATTCTTTTTCTTTGGGATTTTTGGGAATTTTTCTTTTGGGAAGTTTTTTCTTGTTTTGGAGAAGAGGCAATGGACTTTTTTGGGGGGAGAGGGATTTTTTTTTGTTTTTGTAGAGGAGCAAAAGGGATTATTTTGCTTTTTGTGATTTTTTATCATTTTGTAGTGGAGCAAAGGGATTTTTTTTTTTTTTTTGGGGGGGGGGTTGAGCTTGCCCTTTTGTTAATTATAAAATTTTAAACCATGCACATGATAGGAAGAGCAAGGGAAACTATTTGCTTTAGAGGTAATACTTAGTTTGTAGTGTCATATTTACTTGTTCAAATCCGTAGTTAAGATTGCGACAATTTATTGGGATTTTGAAATAAAAAAATTATGACCAAAGCTAGATTCTATCACTAGACATCAAGATGGTTTGCAATGAAATATGAAAGAAAAACTAGGAATGGTTTAATGACTAAAATATCCTATTGTACACCTGGCAACAACTACTTGGGAGTGAGCAAGGGGTGGGTAGACAACATGGAAATGTGAACGTGTATGAATAATGAAACGGGGTGTATGCCCAAGCTAAAAGATATTACATCAAGAAAAGTGACCCTCGTACAATGTGATGTTACATTAAATGCTGAATGATGAATGCAACTATTATGGACAAAATACCTAATGCAATGTTACTAAACATGGAACTAGAAGAATTCATGAAAATTCAATCATGCTTAGATGCAAAGTGTAATACATGATTATATGCAATGCATAAATTTTGTGCAATGAAAAGTGTAGTGGATGGTGGTATGCAATTTTGTGTTATGTATTTGTGGTTATTGTTTTTAATACATAAAATACACGTAAGTGGATAATTTTAAGTGCTTCAGGCTCCTTAAAACCCTCAAGTGTAGTTTACTGATACATTCCTACTCCCATCTTGTGTATTATGATGAATGGGCCTAACTATTTTACAACAAATTTGATGTTCAAATGGCTAGGTATGTTATAATTCTGCTAGTTCTCCTTTAGCATAATATCACCAACTTGAAATTCCCTAGGATGAAACTTTGTATCATAGGCTTGATTAATACAATCTTGATAAACATGAAGATGTTCAAGTGCATTAATGCATCATCCATCAAGAATATTGATTTGATCTAGATGATATTCTTACACATCATCAATGAATTCTTGTAACAATATGTGCAACAAGAGAATTTCAAGCTCCAAGGGTATGATGATCTCAACTCCATATAGTAACAAAAATGAATTTACCCCAGTATGTATTCTAATGCTCATTTGATAATCCCAAAGTGTTAGATGTAGTGGAAGATGACAATCCTTGTGATGATTATTAACCATTTTCTCAAGGATGGTCATAATAATTTTATTTTATGCCTCAGCCTTCCCATTACTCTATAGATAGTAAGGAGTTGAGAAGTTTTTTTGGATATGATACTTGTTGCACAAATCTTGAAAATCCTTATTTTTAAATGGTGGCCCATTATCTGAGATTATCTTGGATGGAATATGAAAATGACATATGATGTTATGAAGTATGAAATCTACAATACACAATCCTATTATAGTGGTAATGGGAATAACTTCCACCCACTTTATGAAGTATTCTATGGACATTAGAATGAATGTGTGTTGGTTCAAATATGGGGTTAATATTTTACAAGAAATACCATAATGAATATATTGATTGTAAAGCTTGTGATGGTATGCATGATAGATTATCTTGATGTTGATACTTAACACACCTCTTGACATAAGCACAACAATATCACTCTATTATGGTCCAATAATAGCCCATTCAGTGGATGTGCTTTATGATAGTGATGCCACTAAAATTACCACCAAAGGTACCATCATGATCTTGAGAAATAACCCAAGTAGATTCATGGGGTCCTAAGCAACAAAGAAGAAGATCATCATAGCTTTGATGGTACAATATATCTCCTAGAAAGACATCGAGTCACTCTTTGCTTAAATGTGCATTTGATGACATGTGACAATCCACAAGGGATATTACCAAGTTTTAGAAAATTTCGTATTTGGGAGAACTAGTCTTGATAAAGTTTTTCTTGTACAAGTGGATGCTTTACTCTTTTGTAGAAGCATCTCATAAAAGTATGGATTTCTTGAGCATTTTAGCATAGATGGTTGTGACATTATCAAAATAATTTTGGAGAATTAGGGATCCCAAGTAAGCCATTGTATCCACAGAATAATTTTTGAAATGAGAGACAACCTCAATATCATACCATTCCAGTTTTGTAAGTGATTTATCCATAAGGATTTTATATTTCTTTAATACTGGATATTTACATTGGTAAATACCTTTGAGTTGGCTGATAAAAGCTCTAAATCATCAAAGATTATTAGTCACTTAAAATTCATGTATAGATCCATTTGGAGCCCCAACAAGATAGCTTCATACTCAACATTATTATCGATGCATGAGAAATTGAGCTTAAATAAAAGCGGAATGGGAGTCCCTTGAGGCATGAAAAATATAATTTGGGTAACACCCCCTTATTCACACCTAGAACCATCATATAATAGTGCAATATTCACTTTGTGATTTCATTCTTCTAGCTCTCCCGAGTTAGATAATGTGAAGACTACATAATCAAGTAGCTTGATCGTAAGAGTCTTATCATTGGGAAGAGGCACTTTTGCTAGTTGATCGGTAAGGACTTGACCTTTGATAGATTTTTGATAGATGAATTCAAGTTTTAACTCCATAAAAATCATGTTCCACTTTGTGGTACAACTATTATGATATGTATGAATCATCATATTTCGCAAAGGTTTTTCCTTGGAGATAACATACATTGTTTGATTGATCATGTAATGATGATGTTTCTTAGTGGCAAAGACCACTGCTAAGTAGAGCTTCTCAACATAAGTATATTTGATATCGTAAGAAACCAAGGTGTGATTGATGTAGTAGATGGCCTTCTCCTTATTTACCTAATTTTTTTGGTCAACATAGTCCCTAAGGCAAAGTTAGTTGCAAAAATATATAGTAGAAAAGGTGCATCAAGTCACAAAGGAGATAATACTGGCATAGAAACCAAGTATTTCTTGATATCCTCAAAGGACTTTTGACAATATTTATCCCAATATAAAGTCATCCCTTTTTGTATAATATGGTTAAACAATTGACACTTGTTTGATAGTTTCATAATGAAATATCATATGGCTTGCATTTTTCCTTGTAAGTTACGAAGCTGCTTAAGGTTGGTGGGGGAAACATGTTTAAGATCACTTCAACCTTATTTCTGTTGACTTCGATGCCTTGCTTAGATACAATAAATCATAAACGATTTCTAGATATTATGCTAAAAACACACTTTTTAATATTCAATAAAATGTTATGCTCTAGTAGGTTATCAAAGATCTTTCATAGCACATCGATATGTTCACCATGCAACAAAGACTTGGATAGTAGATCGTTAACATAATATTTGATAATATTATGCATATAGTCATGAAAAATGTATATCATTACCTATTGATAAGTAGCACCAACATTTTTGAGAATAAAAGGTATGATTTTGTAGTAGAAATTCCCTCATGGTGTAGTAAATGGTATTTTGGGCTGATCACCAGGATTAATGAGAATTTGATTATAGCTCGAGAAACCATCCATGAGAGAAATTATTTCATGACCTGTAGTTGGGTCCATGAGTGTATCAATTATAAGGAGTGGGAATTCATATTTAGTGCTTGATTTTTTAAAATCCCAAAAATCTATGCATATGAAAAGACTCCCATTCAGATTTCTAATAGGAACCATGTTGGAAACCCATTCAGGATAGTCTAAGTTGGATGAAGTTTGTGTCCAAAAAATTTTGTAATTCATATTTTATCATTAGATCTATTGTTAAATGTAGTTTTTGAATTTTTTGCTTGACAAGTTTGATCTTTGGATCAAGCATCAAATTATGGACCACTAAGTTTAGGTCTAGACTAGGCACATCCTTGTATGACTAGGCAAAGACTTATCTTTTCAATTTTATAAGAGTGGTGAATGTAACATGTTCTATCTCTGAGATATCTTTCCCCAATTTAAGAATTTGAGGATGTTCAAGATCAGTGTTGATGTCAATATCGATCATCTCTTCTATCAACATGTGGGATTCCTCTTCCCATTTATGAGGAGTGGGGATAATATGAATATCATCAACTAAATTAAAAGAATCATATGTGTTTTTGACTCTATCTTAGCTTGGATAACTGCTAAGGCTAGTTGTCATGCAAAATTATATGAAAATAACATGCTCTTGGATGTAAGGAACTCGATGGGCAATGATAAGAGAGCAACTTGATAAAAATCAATAGCCTCAAGATTGAGGGGTAAATATTGTGATGGGTTGCCTAGATAGATAATTGACATGGCAAGATCAATGGATATCATGTTGATGGATGGTGGGTGATCTTCATTCTCAGGTGGAAACAAGTGATTAATTATATGATGATGGAAATGTGTAGGGGTGGTTTAGGTGGAATCAGGATGATAGAATGTTCTCAAGATGGAATGGAAACCATAAGATCCTCTATGGCCAAATTTGAAGCTACATAGGGAATAGGCAAAGATAAAAATCATCTACATGCATAAGAGGGATAATGGGGTTGAAATCCTCCTCTAAGATATCTAAAGCGATGGATATCACCTCGAAATAATATTCATACTCCTCATCTAATGAATCAAAATGATCCATTAATAACGTGGCAATTTTTAAATTATTTCTCAAAAATTGAGTATGGCTATGATCATCATACTCATTATCATCTACGTCCTCATCAAGGCCTAGGTTAAGGTGCTAAATAGAATCTGATATAAGTTCAAAAAGCATACATATGGAGTATCATAATACTAATTTATTGGTTGGTAATTGATAACGTGATTCTAGTGGGATTTTAGGACCTTGTTCATAGTGACCTAAGTTATGCTTGTGCTAATAGTAGCGATAAAAACATCATAGAGCAAAGGACATGTTCTATATATAATCTATGTTTGCAATAAATTACTCTTCCTATTTTGATATAGGAGGTGCATACATAGAGGTATCAATACCTCCATAGACAAAATTTGTTTGATTCAAAATGGACCCGAGGGGGATCATGGTACCTATGGGTAGTTGCACATTGTAAGGTCTGCCAAAGTCTCTTATTGAATCAATTATAGGGGTAAATGTAACATATTGCACTAAATATTCCCCTAGGCTCAAATTAGTCATGTTAATTGTGACCTGCAAAGGGGAATTATATGAAGATGGATTAGTGGATTGTGATGGGATATGTGTATTGGAGGGTAATTCCTCAAGAACATGATTAGTATGGGTGGATGCTATGGAAATGGTGGATATTGAAGGTTTTGGAGGTGGGTTGGATGAGTTATATGTCGATGTGATAGGTGGCAAGGATTCATGTAATGGGGATATCATTGGTGCCTTGTCAAGGTTCATTATGGGAGGGTCTGATTAATAAAAAAAAATCCCATGGAAGTTGATGATTGTAGTTGTGATGATGGTTGTTATGATGAAGACATGGAGGCTTTGGGTGGACCATTTTAATGTTGGATGGGGTGATTAGGTTGAGCATCCAAATGGTAAAGTGGACTCATAAATATGTGAAACTATTTGGAAAATTTTAAATGGTTCTAAATCTTATAGGACATAGTGTACTTGACCTTCATGTACATATTTTATGCTTTGGTGCAATATAGAAGGTACACACTTCATGTCTCTGATCCATGGCCAAGCAAGCAATAATTTGTATTGCATGGCACATTACAATACATGGCAAAGTGTGTGAATGATTTTTAGTCCAACTTGAATATGTAGGACCACTGTCCCAATAGCGGAACATAATGCATCATTGAAGGCACTTGGGGTGAAGGTGGATGATGTGTTATGCAATGGTGGAAAATTGAGGTTTCTAAGTGCAAAGGTGGTGATGATGTTAATGGATGAGCCTATATCAATCAAGACACATTTATAGGTAATATCATCCACACTAGCCATGATGTGTAGTGGTGGATCATGTATTTAGATAGGAAATATCTTGATTTCATGATTATAAAAGGTTATTGCAGGCTCTTTGTAATTTTGAATTTATCCCATAAATTTGAAAAAAGCATTGGTATATTGTGGTTGTAATTCAATTGATTTTAAAATATCCATTAGAGCTTCACGATGTGGAATCAATTGTTGTATGAGCTCGTAAATGAAGAGTTTTACTAAGGCTATTTTGAGACTTTGAGTAAGTCTATTTCTTAGCTTAAGAATGAAATAATGTGGAGGAGGTATGATAATATTTGGTCATGGTGATGCTTGTGACATTGAAGGAATTTTAGGAGGATACATAGTTTGTATGGTTTGAGATGTGTATCTTTGATTCCTTATCACAATATTTATCATTCCCACAAAACCTTGCTTAGGTGGGGTGGCATGCACCTGATTGACCTACTTAGTTTGTTCTATTGCAATGGTAGGTGTCATGTTTTTTCCACATTCAGTCAAAGGATATTGGTATATGCCCATTTTATGATTGTTAGTGGCAAGAGGATTATCAATTTGAATTTATTATCATTCAATAATATCTTACACTAAGTTTTTGAAGGAGTAGCATGATTGAATTTCATGACACTTTTATCTGTGATAAATGTAGCAATGATACTACCTATAATTTTTAGGTTTAGGTCATTTTGGGTCATGTGGGTGAACCTCAGGGAGAGTTATTGCTTGTGCCTCACATAAATGATAAAAGATGTTTTCCAAAGGTTCTATAAATTGTGTGTGTTAGTGAGGTGGACATCGTAGTTGAGCTGGTAGTTGATTTTATAATTGTTGAGGGTGGTATTGTGTTGGTGGAGGTTGATCCTAATAATTAGGCTATTGATATGGAGTTCAATTCAAGGGCCTAAGGGCATTCAAAATGACTTGGTTCACCAGAGCTGCCTATTTTTGGATTTTGTCACCCTTAGAATTTTTGTTAGGCCATTCCTTATTATGGGGCTTGGTGTATCCTTATTGGACTTTGATGTCCTCAATGACCTTCTCTTGGGCTAGGCCTTCCTCAAAATTTTTATATAGTTGAAGTTGCAAGAAGAGTGAAATCTATTTTGAGTAGATTCTAGTGAACATGCGAGTAAGCTCCATAATGGGTAAGGTGAAGGGAAATTTTGTTATGACTTTCCTCCACCTATTTATATAATACATGTATAACTCATATTCAAATTGGTAAAGGTTGTATAATTTAGTTATGGTAGCTTTCATTTTAATGTTAAAGATGAAGTGTTCCAAAAATGCATTGACCAATTGTTCAAAGGTGTAAATGTTATGGTATGGTAAATGATTGTACCAATCCAAAGCACCCCCAAAAAGTGTTATGAGAAACATATTGAGCATTAGTGTATCACTATCTTGAATATGAAAGAAGACATTTATAAAGCTACTCGCGTGCTCTTGTGCATCTTTGTCACCTTTGAACTTGTCCATTTTACACATCTTGAAATAAGGTGGGTACAGAGGTAATAAAATTGATGGATGAAGGGGTTAATTGTTGAAATACCTTTATGTGGGTTTTTTGTAACTCATGCCCAAGGTTTATTTTTCTAATGAGTTGATGTGATTAGTCAGTAATTTATAGGCTTTAGATGAGACAATGTGGTTCACCCACCTTTGTCCTTGATGAGGTGGAAGTGGCAAGTTTTGGTGTTGATGTGGTGGTGGATATGTGTTATCAATAAACATTTAACAATAATTTAAATTAGGGTTGTATCAACTTGTTCCTAATACTTTGGTTGCAGTTCTTCATAAGTTTCATATTATTTTTGACAATGGTATGGTTGGTATTGTTTCAGTGGATGAGGTTCTTGATGATGAATGGGTGGTGGTCTATGATATTGGGTGTGAAGTGGATTTGGGTATGGATGGGGTGGAAGGTTTTTATTTGATTAAGGTGGAATATTATGGTTTTGTGTTGGGTGTTTTGGTTGATGATGGATTGGTTGCCTTCAATGCATATGCGTGGGTAATATTTGATGCATTATCCATTGCAACTATTGTTGGTGACCAAGATTTGACTTGGGTGCATGATGAGATAAATTTAACTGCTCAATTGTGTGAGGGTGGTTGACAAGTATTGATGAGCCTCGAAAATGCTCATATTTTGTATGAGTTTTATTGATTATTATGCAACAATATAATAGGAACTGTGTACTTTTATGAATTATTATGTAATTATTTAATAAAATTGTGTGTGTTATCTAATTTGTGTGTTTTAGTGTTTTTGTGTCAAAATATAGTTGGTTTTGATAGATTTGGATCATTCGACGTCCTTCATGGACCTAGCACTCTGTTTCTTCTAGTATCAAGCCAAGAGATGGTAGGTGCCTTCCTCTTCAAGGAAGGCATCAATATAAGGTAGGCACCTTCTATATAAATAATGCACCTGACATACTTAGGTTCCTTTCACATAAGGAATGTGCCCCATACAAGGCAAGGCACCTTACACATAAATAAGACACCAAACATCAGTAGGTGCCTTTCGCATGAAGAAGGCACTCAACATCAGTATGCGTCTTTCATGTAAATAAGGTGCCTACCAAATCACTTGAGGAAGGTGCCTTTCTTATAGATAATGTGCCTCCATTATTTACCAATTAACCAAATAAAGCAACATGGGCAGTGTTGATCGGTGTCATTCTAGTTCCATGTCACACCAGACAATTCTATGAATTGCACCAATGTACGAGAACATCTTACCTACGTTAGGTGAAGCATAATATAGCTCAAGAAACTTGAACCAATCAGTGAACGTGCCACCATTAGGAACGATACATATTTTTAGCATAGGCCTATTGCAGTTACCAGACTGTCCTAGTTTACTATGGACTGAACTACTGTTGTAACTTCCTTGTAATAAAATATTTGTGTGTGTGCTATATAATTACACACAGACCTCTCTAATAGACATCCAAAAAGATATCCAAAATTTATTTATCATTATGAGGAGATAGAAGTATTGTAATAGTTTCCTTGCAATCATAATAAAGTTCAAGAGTTTCTAATTGCGTGTTCATATGGAAGGTTGCTAGTGGAGACTGGGCCCACTTCAAGCCAGTATTCCTTCCCTTGTACTTGTGATTTCTTAGATTAATTTCCTGCTTTTATAGGTTTACTTTTTGCACTATTATTTTCACTGTCATAGTATAATTATTTTCATGTCTAGTTAATTATGCATGTATAGGTCCGAGGTGTAGACCAATTGGTTCATCCAAACCCCATAAGGGGCAGAGGTCCAAGGTTCAAATCTCGGGCCTCGTCATACTGAACGCTTGTCTCTTTCCTGGTGCTTTCAGCAGCGTAAAAGTTTTAAAATGATTGTGGCATGGTGGTTATAGGGGCGAACTACATGAACATCTGTGTGGCAGATTTCAGGGTGGACAACACAGAATACTGTGGCGGCCATAAAAGCTGGAAAGCCTACCCGAATTCGTGGCGGCTACCGATTCCACCATGTAAATACAAAAAAAATAAAAATAAATAAATTAAATTATGCATGTATGAATATTTACTTTCTAAGGATTTAATTATTCATACATAAATTATTATGGTGTGGATGAATGAATGTCGTTCTTTGAAACCCCCCAATGATAAGAATTAAGCATACTCATATCATAAAGTAGGTATTGTAAATGATCTTGTTTGAGACACTTCTAAAGTTTATGAGCTCCCTAGTTTGACAATTTAAATGCTCGGGCAGTGAAAAAATTTGATCAAATTTAACTTGTGTTTGACCTGCAACATTTTGGCATTGTTGTTAAGGAAGCACCTCTACTATATTAATTGCAATACCTAAAAATATTCCATATGACTTTGTATGATTTCCTTGAGAAGAAGAGGACCTGACGATAATTTTATAAAACAAAGTCCACCAAAATTTGAGTCAGTTGAACACTCTAAATTTGAATTAGATTCACTCGACTCATCACCAGTAGTCCAATGGAGTAAGAATCCTCACTTTGTGCAAAGTGCTTCCTAATCCCATCAACCTAGGGAAGAACAAACCATTATAAACCCATTATTTAAGAGGAAACCCTTAGAAGAAGCCAAGTTGTGGAAAGTTGTAGAGTATTGGATGATAACTCCAGCATACTTCAAAAACCTGACTCAAAAAGTTTTGAATGATCGTGAGGCCATATAAACTACATTAGAGGCCACATACAATGAAATAATGGCCAAAGAAGAGACTTCATCTAGATTTACTTTCCTAATTGAGGAATGAGTAGGAGAAACCAAAATGAAAAAACATATCCCCTCCTCACCTTCCTACCTTCAGAGGATACCCAACCAAAGACCTTGACCTATTTTTATTTAATTTTGATGTTCTATGCAGGTTTGTGGAATACAAATCTAATAAACAAATGTTGAAGCTCTTTCCTTCCACATTATACGATGCATCTCTATGATGGTTCATTGGTCTGGGATACAAACACATTGCCACATGGGATCAAATGAAGAGGATCTTTTTAGAGCAATATCAAGACTTCAGGAAAGAAAGAGACTCCTGATAAGAGATCCTGAGCATGATGTAGAAATAAGATGAGTCTCTGGAGGAGTACTAGGAGAGATTTAATTTCAATATTCAATGATATACTCACACGTAGCTAGCTGATAAGTATCTTAAAAGCATCTTTTTGAGGGGACTTAACAACGAATCAATAGAGGCTCTTAGCATGATCTCTGGAGGTGACGTCTACCAGCACACTATGGAAGACATCTGAAAACTATGCCAGAACTACTCAATAAGGAGAGGTAAGACCACTTCTATAACCATGAAACCAACTGATTTGGTCTCAAAAACATATATAGGCAACATGCTAGAATATTTGAAAAGTGAGATGCTTTCGTCTCTGGCATTACAAATGGACACACTATTTTTGGAGAAAAATAAGCAAGAAAAAAAAGTAGCATTGGATTATTTCTACCTGAAATGCAGAGGAAAGCATGCAAAGAATGCATGCCCAGAGAACAAAATCAAAGTATGTGTGATCTGCAAACTAAATCATAAGACTCGATTGTACCCATAATTTCCTAGTATCAAGGAGGATGGTGATGTCACAGAAGCCTATTTTATAGGCAATCAAAGAATTTGACCACAACCCCCTATGGGGAATACACCAACAGGAATGCCATAATACAGGGGAGGACCATACATGCCATAAGGCCAGCCTCAACCACCTAACATGGGGTGGTGGGGGCCATCACCTTGGTCCAACGTACCCCCAAGAGCAACATTTATGAACTAGTAGCCATGGATGCCATATCAATATTTTGGGTAACAATGGATAGGCTATGCTTCATGCAATCCAGCTCCACAAAATGTACTGCCAACTCACCCCCAACAAACCTACCGGTCTTACCTACTGTGAGACCTGTGCAACTACCTACACAACCAATGGTGAATCAAAATAATAAAGTAAATTAGTTGATATACAATGTCAAAGGTGAGATGTATCCGATGTACCATATTAGTTGTAATCCTATTCAACTTAGATCAGGTAGATAGCTAGGAGTAGGGACACGTCCACTGATAGAATAAGAGGCAAAGGTAGGGGAAACACCTCTTATAGAATAGGTGGAAGAAGAAGTGGTTGAGAGAACAAAGGCTCCATTTCCTAACTGAATTCAAGAACATAAGAAACTAACGTAGCCAAAGTTCAATATTATTTCTAGCTTGAAAAATATTATAGTGACAATTCCACTTTTTCAAGCTATTCGAGACATCCTAATATATAGTAAGGCGATAAAGGATATGTTCTTAGGAAAACCAGGAATGAAGGTAACCCAGACTATCAATGTCATGGGTAAGTTGGTATATTTAATGATGGGAAAGGTATGTCATCCAAAATACACAAACCCAGGTAGCCTGGTGTTGACTGTAAAAATTAGGGGATATTCCTTGACCAATATTTTGGTCGATATCGATGTAGCCATCAATGTGATGCCTCAGGAGACCATGTAGAAGCTACAACTGACAAACCTGATACCCACCATGATGGTGCTACAACTGGATGATAGATCAACCATAGCATTGAAATGAATGCTTGAAGATATAATAGTGATGGTTGATGTGTGGGAATACCCATATGACTTCCTAGTTTTATAGTCTTAAACAAGGTTGGGTGGCTACCCGCTTATCTTGGAAAGACCATGGCTGGCGATAGATGATGCTTACATTAGCTATCATGATGGGCTGATGACAATATCCAATGGACAAAATGTCAAAATATTGATAATTTCAACCCCCATGTAGTCTGTTGATTCATTGGGAGAGTGAAGAACACAAGATTATACTGAGAGGGGGGGTGAACAGTATAAGAACTCTTTTTACTTTTTCTTTTATATTTCAAAACAATAAAGCAATATACCCAAAGAAATATCAAAGAAATGCACAAAATCATCCACAAAGTGACATCAATTTTAATGTGGTTCACCCAGAATGGCTGGGCTACGTCCACAAAACTTTTCTCTAAAAGTTATCTCAAAGTTCTTTGGGAATCCTTCCCAATTATAATGTTTATGAGCCTCAGCCCAAAGGATATACCTTCCCCCAAACATAATTTATGAGCCTCTGCTCAAAGGAGATACCTTCCCCCAATATAAATTTATGAGCCTCTACTCAAAGGAGATACCTTCTCCTCTACTCTGGAAATGATCCCTCAGAAGATCAACTATCTCTACGTCTTGCCAACACGTGGAACTCCTTTCCATAGAAGACTTCCTGTCCTCAATGCTTAGCCTAAGAGACCTATGCCTTATATGATCATGTCCACAACAGCTCAGCAACCTATACCAAACACAGTCAATCGGTCTAGCACAAGTCTTCCTCTGTCTATTAGATCTATCCAACACTTGAACAAATCAATCCTTTGCACACAAGCCTTCTCAAAGACTTGCCAAATTTGTCCTCAGGTTCTTCTCAAAGAACCAATGCACCTCTATCCTTAAGCAACAACACTCCGCATTCATATTTTCCCTTGTGCTCTCTACGCCCTCTACTCTCTTTGTGCAATCATAGTCACACTTGATCGAACTTCAACCTTTGCACCTCTGCACAATCACAATGACACCGTCTTCGCACACTCTGCTTCCTTTGTGATCTTTCACACTTGGAATGATTCGACAAAATGCACTCCGCACACTATGATCAAATATAGCACTCTACTCTTGATGATTGAACTTCTCACTCTGTGCTCTATTTATGAATGTCGCAACTTACAACACCCCAAACTCTTCAAAATAGCCTATCTTTTATAATAACGCTTTCAAGATTAAATGGGAGGAGATGTTCAATGAGGCCATACCTTATAAATAAAAGGTAGCTAAGACCGAAGAAAAAATTCAAATACTACAGTAGCAAGTTGAAGACCTCAAGAAGTATTTATCTGATAGTGTAGATAAGACCAGTGGGCTATCCAAAGAAAAAGAAAAAATAGCCCTAAAGAGGATGCTAAAAAAGGTTAGCCAAATAATCATAAGGGATAGGCCCACATTAGCATATCTCCTCAAAATCAAAGACACGTTGGGCCAGGTAGAAGATAATTTTGAAGCATCAATCAAGATCCTGGTAATGAGGGTATTAGCCACTAATAAAATTCAAGTTCTAATAGATAGCACTTAGGCGATAGCAGGATATAGAGTTGATGATAAAAATTGATCTTAGTCCAAGTTGGTTGAACCATGTTAAATCATGTCTCTCATGTGTGTGATGCTTTGTGTAATATTTACTTCTTTGATATTATTAATATTATCATATGGATTAAAATGTAGAAAGTTTTATCTTATACTGTTCACCCCCCACTCTTAGTATAAGCACATGTTCTTTACTAATGGAGTTGTAGGATAATATGGGATGCAAATATGTAGTAACAACTTCCTAGGTTCTTTAGTGTGCAAATAGTTATCCTTATAAAAAGTTTGCAAGGTGGCCTAGTTCGGATAATCTAAATCATGATCGTCATCAAAACCTGTGGGTGGATTCTAAATATTGATGTCCAACATATTGGGCTTAGAGAGATGATAGATGGTTTTCGAGTATTGGGAATCACGTTGCCACTCAAGTATGGAAAGGTCTTGTAGATAAATTTGAAAATGATCCATAACTCTTTATGTTGGCTCAACAATGTTTACTCATGATTGAGCTTGATTATGTATCATGACCATAAGCTAGGAAAATGGACTGGACATTCTAATCTACACAAGCAAAAAAAATAAAGCAACCAAGAAGTGTGTTCTTGTTTTATTAGTTTTGATTTTTCTTTTAGTTTTGAGTTATTTTATTTAATTTTTATTTTTCTTTTGGTGTGTTTTTCAACATCCTATTCCTAAGATGACTAGGGTATAAAGAATGAACACTACTAAAATATAATTTGCGTACAACCTCTATTGAGTAATGTGACACAAATGGTGCAAATAGCTTCCTATGATGGTATATGGGTAACAGGTATCGTTATGGAAATAATCTACCCCCTCAAAGAAGAGGTTGTACTATCTAAATCCTACTACTTGCCTAGTTGAGCTTTTGCTTCACCCTCAAGTGCACTTGGATAAAAACAATAGTTGTATTCCACTTATTATTAAGCCTTGTGATTAAAGGGCATCTACACTTGACCTACATGAGAATGCACCCAAAATTAGGGGGATTTTCAATGATGAAATCTAAAATACCTTTCATAAGGGCTACTATGGTTTGTAGGGGGTCAATATATGGCGGGATATGGAAGCCCACATCATGTGATTGCTATTGATAGTTTGTGATAAAATCCACATGACCAATATTTAAGTGCATCATGAGTGTGTGATTTCTTTTTATTATTGTAAATAGTAAAATAAAAGAGCATGCAATGACTTTCACGAATGCAAAATATAATTTTAAAATGCAATAATCCCTAAATGATGATCAACACTTTAATATACATCAATGGAAGCAAATAAATAAGAAATACAAAGATCATATCAACTTGAGATGATCACAAATAGGGGTACCATATCGACCTGATATGGTCATAGACATAAGACCATATCGACCTAGGAGATCATAGTTTTATAGACTTAAAAATAAAATGCATGCAACTATGCTATGAATATATTTTTCATTTTTCTTTTCAAAACAATAAAAACACAATGTTGTGGATACTAACTGTAAAGGCCTACATTTGACATCAAAATATAGATCCATAGCATTTTTGACTCACATTAAGAACCATATTAATATGAGATAGTTTCCAAATACGGACCATCTCAGGTTGAGATGATTAATATTGAGATCCTACAATCACAAAGATAATCAATAGCTAATCAAATTTACGAAGCATGCATTAGAAAAATAGGGTTAGGTTCCACTATGATCGCCATTTGAAGGACACAAATTTACACCATAAAAGTAAACACAAATGCTTTAAAGCAATAAAATGAAATTTGTATTAATTTATATTTTCAATGTTACAAAGAGAGTCCTCTTGAGAGGATATTTATGGATGATACATAGATTACAAATTACGGTATT
This sequence comes from Wollemia nobilis, assembly GCA_028583015.1. Taxonomy (NCBI): domain Eukaryota; kingdom Viridiplantae; phylum Streptophyta; class Pinopsida; order Araucariales; family Araucariaceae; genus Wollemia; species Wollemia nobilis. Next base: position 18,122,807 of record JAQPPZ010003374.1, read on the forward strand.
ATTCCCATATCTTTCATAAATAAGTCTCTAGGTGCAATGTGAATATCTTCGTGCCAACACATTGTTGAAGATGTAGGTTTTTTGGGAACGTTGCATAAGAGTTAGATCATGTATATTTTGTTATACTTGAATCATATTACCTGCACACAAAAAATATAAAAATAGAATAGTAGCATATTAGGGGCCCACTAAATTTGGGCATGTATTCAATATAAAATTTTAAAACTAAATAGAAAATAGATGAATGCATGTGGTGTGTTAATGAAAGAATAATAAATGAGTAGATCTAAGATAAAATGCACATAAAAGAGAGAAATCAATCACCTGACCAAGACCATATTAGATCAATATGGTTTATGTCTATAAACCATCTCAAGGCAAGATGGTCACTGTCGTGGGTCTATGCCTCAATATAACCATATATGGACAATGTTTTGTATGTTGCATGAGAGTGAGGAAAAGGGTGTGGGTGATCACCAGAGCAATGTTAGCAATAATTTGAGAGAGATAAAATTAGCTTCAAATCTAAATTGGAAATCTAGTAGCATCAATTTGGTAGGGAGAGAACCTAAAAAATTATTTTGGCATCACTTCATTTTTAAAAATTAGGGATCTAAAACAAAGGAGGTAGAGCACCACTTAATAGACCTCAAGGAAAGAAATGAAAGTGGCAAGTGCTAATCAAGTGAATCTTGATTGACTACCACCAAATGACTACAAGTGGCAGGGGTATCAAAGCAGTTTTGTTGCTTGTTATTTTTTTATTTTTGATTTTGTGCAACTATATTGAGATGATATGATCATGACCCTACGGTCATATCGGGTCGATATGGTCAAGATTCCCTACTGCTAGAGAAAATTACTGAATTAACCCTAAGGCTACCCAAGATGGATTGTGTGAGTTAGAAAGGAGGCCTTTTGTGAGTCTCCTAGTGATGACACATTTTAGGTGTATAAAATTTCAAAAATAATTTATGCTCTTTTCTTAGCATATATTTCACTTCAAAAGGAAACTTAATTTCTTGCATTTAGCATCAATATCATTTCAAAAGCAATTTACTCTCTTTTCCTTGACATGGTTTTTGCTTCAAAAGGTAATTTAATTTCTTGAATTTAGCATCAATATTGTTTCAAAAACAATTCACTCTCTTTGCCTTAGCATAGCATTCACTTTAAAAGGTAATTTAATTTCTTGCATTTAGCATCAATTTTATTTCAAATGCAATTTACTGTCTTTGCCTTAGCATAGTTTTCGCATCAAAAGGCAATTTAAATTCTTGCATCTAGTATCAATCTTATTTCAAAAGAAACACACTCTCTATTCCTTAGCATAACCTTCAATTCAAAAGGCAATTTAATTTCTTTCAATTAACATCAATATCCTCTTAAAATAAATTTACTCTCTTTGCATTAGCATACATTTTGCTTCAAAACGCTATTTAATTTCTTGCATTTAGAATCAATATCATCTCAAAAGCAATTAACTCTATTTGTCGTAGCATATATATTTTACTTCAACAGGAAATTTAATTTTTTGCATTTAGCATCAATGTCATTTCAAATGAAATTCATTATATTTGACTTAGCATATATTTTTATTTAAAATATAATTTTATTTCTTATATTTAGCATAAATTTTGTTTCAAAATTACTATACTTTATGTGCCTTACCATAGCTTTTATATCACAAGCCAATTTACTTTGTTGAAATATAAAATTTAGCATTTGCATTCATAGGATAGATTTTGTTTGTGCATCTTAGTCAAAAACCAAAATCTCACACATGTGCACATACCACTAGTCATATTTATAATGTTGGATTTCATCACAAACTGACTATAAATATTGATGATGTTGGGCTTCATATCTAACCATTGATTGACCCCATAGATGCCATAGTAGCCATTTGTATAGTTTTCTAGACTTTATCACTAGAAATCTCACTACCATTGGGAATATCTTAGGGTATTTTAGTATAAAATCCCCTTATCATAGTGCTAATTAATTCATGAGCATGCAACTATCATTATTGATCAATCCCACCCAAGGGTGAAACAAAAGTCGACTAAGATATTTTAGGTTTTACACAACATCGACTCTTGTATAAGAGGTTTATTTTTTCTCTTTTTGGTTACCCCAATCTATTTCCATATTAGGAAGTATTTGTTTGTTTATGCATTTATCTCTATTTATGTACCTTTAGGTATATTAGAGAACGTGCATTGAAATACCCTAGTATATTTCATCTATATACCACTTTTGATTTGTTTTTAAAAGTTTCAAAATTGAAAACACAACAAGAATATTAAAAAACCAAAAGTAAACAAAAAAAAACACCATAAGACTAACTATATAATCAAATTCAACCACATTAACATAAAATAATGCCTAAAACATACTTACCTTAATTTTTTTGTTGTTTACAAAATTACTTGTTTAAATAGTTAGTTTTTTCTAAAAACTATAGCAAAAACTAAAAATCAGACTTGCAAATACTCAAAAAAAGTCTCTTTCTATTAATGCATCCCTCTAGTCCTTGTAACATATCTCTAATAGAAACCATAAGGATAGTTGTGATTTCAAAAAATAATTGCAGGGTCTCCTATGGTTGAACCCAAAACCACACAAGTAGTTGTGGCTACAACTTGGATTACACAAAAAGGTGTAGTTCTATTTAAAATTGAGTGGTAGTCCTTTTTTCCTCCTTTTCATCTAATCCCATTACCTCCTTACATTGTGGTTCTAACCCAGATTCAAGCATGATAAAAAGAGTAACTCAACATGAAAGATTCGTAGATAATCCCTCCTCCTTTAACCACCCTATCAATGAACTCGAAGGAAACCACATCCACCTAGCCTTAGAGTCAGTGTGCTCCTTCTAAAAAACCATACCTGAGAGGCATGTGGTGGCATGGGATTTCATCCTATGACTAAGACCTAGTACATCATGCCACTCACTTTGATCCATCCTTGATCTCTCATGAGGGGATTCAATAATTTTCCTCAAATTGGTCCACACCTTATCACCTACCTCTTTAGCAAACACACTATCAATTGCTTCATTATCCAGTGTCACATATTCCACCTCTATTTCCATCACCCCATTTCCCATCCCAAATGGCTCGATCCATTGTAATTTCATAGCCTTTTCATCCCTATTTTCCACCTCCTTCACCTTGCCCATATTCATATCCATATCCCTATCAACTTGCACTTTCCCTAGCTATCAAATTTGTCAACCCTATCCCAATAGTCCCAAATCCTCCTTCACCTAACATGCACTACATCCCATAGTGCCTCAAAAGATTTGAATTGTAGTTGAGTGATTGGAGGTACCAAAATTCCCGTGATAATCTGGTCATGATGAGTACTACACCCCACTAGGTTCCTCAACCTAAAAAATAGGATTTTCAAATCCCTAGGTAGATATTCCCCCATTGCCACATAATCAATCTATCACTCAAACTCAAAATCCTTTTCATACACCTCACACCTAGACTCCTCTTTTTGAAACATCATCCCAAATATTTCAACCATTCTCTAACATAAAAGCAATAATCTTACCTATCATTTGATCACAAGATCCAAATTGGATGGAACCCACATGGTATAAGGAACATGCATTTTGTGTTTACCATTATCAACATAGGAATGATATAAATGATTGTTGCTTCTTCAAATGCTTTGTCCAAAATATGATTGATCAAGAAGACATTCAAGTAGAAAATACCTTCTCATATTCCAATCACAACCTTGGTATATTTAAAATTTCACCATCTCAATCTAGGATGCAACAACCACAATCCAGTGCCTAGACATCTCAATTTGTGCCTCGATAAATTAATCACATAAATAGCATCCTTTACCACCAAGGTTTTTTTGCTATGATCAACCTTGTTACCAACAATAAATAACATCTAGAACAATCTTACATATCATCATGACCCTATTGAGTCACCCCCATCATCATATATTTTATTTCCAACCCTGCTCTAACTACCCCTCCTTCCTCATCCCTTTAACCTCATTCCTTACTCTTTCTTTTATACGATCATGTCATTGTTGTACAGTCATGTATGAGTGACTATGTACCTATTGCTAGTCCTTTTTCTTCTCATTATCTTGCTCTCCTTCCTCACCTTCTTCTATTTCCTAACCTTATTTTCCCCTTCCTTAACCTTATTTTTCTTCCTATTTATTCTCCTCCTTTACAAATAGAACCACAAAAATAATCACAAAACAATCTCAAATGCTCAAAATTAATAAAATAATGTGAAACCCATTCCAAAATTAGCCCCTAACATGAATTGTATGGACCTATACAGTTTCTTCTAATCAATAAAATTTGAACCAAAAACTCTAGGCATAATCATATCCCTTGGGTTTTCATATTGTCTTCTTTCATCCATCCTCATCCATTTATTTATCCATAAATCAACCATCCCAATTTTTCTCCTACTCTTCAAATAAAGTTTGTGACTGGGGGAGTTCACCCTCTTTCAAAGCACTTCTTTTTTGGAGGAGTTGGTACTCCTTCCAACCAATTTTTTGACTAGAGGAGTTGCCCCTCCTTCCCAATTATTTTTTCTCATCTCTATTCAATTATAGATAGTCCTCCCAATAATTTGGTATTGTTTCACATAATTCTTTCACATTACATTTATTCAACACATTCATGCACAAATCAAACTAAGGATCATAATGTGCTAATTTGGTCACCTTTTAGGGTGTGGAAACACATTGACCAATCCTAAATGGCATACTTAAGTAATGGCACATTTATTGCATACTTTTATTTCAATTTAGATGCACTATGTATTTAACATTGTCATGTGTCTGTGTGTACTATGTTATCATTTGTCATGTCATCTTCTCAATTATATTGCACATAAGTATCCTTCATATTTTGTAAAATTATCTATAAGCATACAGTAGTCATTGCAACTATCATAATATCTTGTTCAATATTATTCTTAGGTTTCTTGGGAATAGAAGTCCTTTATATTATTCAACCAATTCTAGTTGACCCAATCAATGTTTGTTGAAAGTCATGTTCTCGATTTAGGCTTCCCTGTTTGACTTAAGTTCTTTCTTGGACTAATCACATCTTACACATTAATAAAAATTTGAGTTTATAAAATACAACACCTTGCATAGTATTTCCATAAAAGATATCAACCAACAACTTTTTCTTGTTTTCCTTAGGTATTTTAGATGTCTCCACTAAGGCTATAGATGCCTATTTGGCAGTGGAACAACATTAACAAATTGTGGGACTAATATCCATTGGGGCTATAGATGCTTATCTGGTAGTAAAGTATAACTTTTGAGTGGTATCTTGTCTATCATATTAGAAACCATATTTTTTACAAACCACTATGCACTTGTGTATGACCTAGCTTATATTTTCTAAGTTTACAATTGGTTAGTCCCACCTTTATCAATATGGAAAATGCATATCATTGCACACGCTTCAATCCATGATAGATTTAATATTATTTGGGATGGTCTAGATTTATATAGGATATTGATTAACCACTAGATGAGTTTGATTATTAAAACTCAAGTGTTTTACTTTTTTTAAATCCTTCTAGCATCCAAATACCTTTGGAAATATGAGTGAACTACATCACAAATAGTTTTCAATCACTATCTCTATCTTCAAATCAGTGTCAAGTGCTTGTTCATTATGTTTCTTAAGTCCGTTGTTCCTTGTACTTAGGATCATTATAAATACATGGCTCTCCTAGTCTACCCATGATAACTATTAGAGTTGCATCCATCGTGTTCATTGCAAGTTATTGTATCTTCTATTTCATTAATATGTTTTCATGACTATTAACTTGTCATTGAATAATTATATTAATTTAAATTGTGAAACTCGAATACACATAGTCAAAAATTAATTCAAATAAACACATGTGCATATAAACCATGCATATAACTTTAAATTATCATCATTTATCACATAAAGCATATCAAATAAATCACATCTATCTAATATCATGCATTAATCAACCATATCCATCATATCAAAATAACACAATTAATATGCATCACATCATGACATATATCAAAATAATCATCATATATAAATAACTATGAGTACATCATCATAAATGCTCATATTCTACGTCATATATACATCTATATCTATGTTGCATTGTACATCATCATGATCATATCATTAAAAATAAGGCTTTAAAAAAGTGGTTTCTCATATGCCATACAAAAAAATTATAGCTCTTGAGTGTTGACTACTCGGAGTCTCTCCACTCCCCTCATGTCCTCCTAATACTCACTCCCTACTGTCCCTCTCCACCTTGAGACTAAGTTGATATCCCCATATGTTATGTTGTTGGATCTATGAACCAATGTACTATTGATACCACTTAAGTTATAATCCTATGGTTGTGTTGATACCTAGAAGACAAATAAAATGGAATAGATAATCCCTAGCATACCGACACATCCTCATAGGATACCACTTTATACCTTTCTCACAAATAAGATTTCCTACACTTATCTCAGGTATCGTACAACTAAGAAATCTCTATATATAAATCTAGCATGTCTCCCCTATCCCTAAGCTACTTTATATCCTACTAGAGCCAATATCTCTCTACAATGATAACATCTCTCTCAGATTCTAATCCCATCCTTTCTAGTGACCATGCAACTACATAATCTATTTACTATGAATCTAGTTGCCATGCCTATGCTCTTATATATTTAGCCTATTCCACTAAATCCATCATATCACCCCATTGCATTATGTCATAAAAATTTCCTCTATCCCCCTCCCAAAAAACCCCTCCTAGTGACTCCTTTATTATTGCCCTTGATGATCCTAATCTCACCTCTATCTAGTGATATAATCATTTTCTCAATGGTTTCTCATACTCCTCATACTCCTCATATTTTCCTTGTCCAATAATATCTCCCTCTCCTCGAGTCACCTATCTACCCTTTGCCCTCTCTTTATTCTCATCCATAACTCATCTTGCCTAGTAGTGCTATATTTTCCACCATGTGTTGTTCTCTAATATAGTACAAACATTATCTACATTGAGTATTGCTATCATCTCATAAAACTCTAAGTCTAGTGGGTCTAGCCATGGTTTTATCCCAAAATCATCCTTAACTCTTGGGTATACTATCAATGGATTTATTACTCCCTACCTTACCCCAAACTATTATATAACTCATGTGTACTAGATGTACTCTACCTCTATGCTCCTATGACTGGTCATCCTTCTCAATCATCTAACCTAACAAAGGTGCTCTACCTCCTCACTCCATGATATCTTATGGTGTCATGTTCATGAATGTGTCATGATGTGATATTTATCCCCCTTGTGATGCCTCCTAACCCGTATCTCCATATTAGTATGCCACCTCAGGGTATATGGCACCTCCTCTCTCATCATGTTATAAGCACCATAAGGAATCCCTCCTAGCCACTCAACTACTCTGTAATCCCATGACCACACCTATATTAAAAATCTAGGGCTTAGTATTATCCAATGAGCCCTCCTCACCTCATACAACTCCTTGTATGTCTATGCTAGTCGATATAGTGCCCATGCATATATCACTAGCCTCTCCACCAAATCAGCCACAATCCCTAATAGGTTCCATGGGAACCTAGCTCTTGATGAATAAGAAAATACTAAGCTATATATGATGACCATGAATAAATTATATCTTTGTGTCAATGCATGCTCATCATAGTAGAGCTCATAAAGGATGTCATCACTATCAATATTCACCACACCCCACTTCACTCTAAAACTCCTCTTCATAACCACTCCCTTTTGTAGCCCTTTGTAGCTATGATATTGCACCCCTCAACTAGTACCCAATATATCCTATAAATATCTTCTAGAGTGATGGCCATTTCCCTTATAGGAAAATTAAAGATACCTTTAGCTAGATCCCACCACTTACATAGTTTTGATAAGTATGCATGGTTGCAATAGATTATTTACATATACACTACCCACTTAAACCCTATCAACCTCAAACACTACTATTCATCTCTATCCCAAAATACCCAATGCCAAAAAATATTAAATGAAATTTGAATCATGGCTGAAGCATCCTCACTTTCCAACATTTCCACCATCAAATCCCATTTTCCTTCACCCCAAATCCTCAAAAATAATTACAAGGACCCTTGTGGTTGGCATCAATTGCAGGGTCACTTGTGATCAAGATTCTATTGGACATTTTGAGTCAAAGTTATCATTGATGTCAAAAGGTCAAAAGGAACAATGCAAAGGTTAATGGTAAAAGATATTCATAATATTTTTAATATTATCTGGAACCATAAGTAGGTGGATTTTTATTAAAACCATGGATGAGCAAAAATAAAAGGTTTTTCATAAAACCCAAGGAAAATTTTAAATTAATTTTAAAAATCCCAAGGAAGTGTTAATATTTATTTTATAAAATATTTAAATTCAAATTGAATTTAAATTTTATATATAAATATTATTTATACAAGGTGGTAAAATAAAATAAGGCTTTAATAAAGCCAAAGGGATTTAAAAGTCAATTTATAATATTTAAATTCTAAAGATTTTAAATAATTTATAAATTAATTAGTTAAAAATCGAAGCACTGACATTCAAAGTTAAAGGTGGTAATTGGTATATAAACTATATGCCTTAGTGGCATTTGGATATCCTTCATTCGAACAATAAGAAAGAGAAAATTGTGTGTTGTGAGAATTCGTGCAAAGAAGGAGACAAGATCCTTGTCTTAAGCACCAATGAAAAAGTGATAAAGTCATAGAGGGTAAAAATTCAATAACCAACTAGGTAGTGTGGCCTAGTGGCAAGTGGTCAAAGGCTAAGGTGTTTGGGCACAGAGTGACCCATGATTGATTTGCGACAGTATTATTTTTGTTGGTTGTGTATGAAGCGTCTAAGGAAGTGACATATGATTTTTGGCATAGGCACATAAGGGAAGGGATAAAGAGCATGTGGTACTATTTACTCCCTAAGCGAGCCCCTAGCTTGTGTGGTGGTTGGATCCGTGGCTAGGGCACTGATCAAGGCAACTTCGTGAGTTTGATTCTCACCAAGGCAAATGTAATAAATTTTTAATATATTTTATGATGCCTAAGGTTTGGCATGAGGTCCTAGGGATTTAAAAGGGGTATATAAAAAGTGTTTTAATTAATCATTATTTTTGGTTAATTCGAGGAATAATGAGTTAGATTTATTTATTTTTAAATAAAGTATTTGTGACATATTGGTTTTTGAAGATTAAAAGTGTTGGTTAAATTTTGAGAGGACTTCTTGCTATTGAATTATTTTGTGAAGGTGACTTTAATTGAAATTAACTTTTGGTGTTGGACATTATTTTAACTTGGATATTATAAGGTGTATTTGGTAAAATATTTGTGTATATGTTAATGGATGCTTTATTTAAGATGGAGTGACAATGTGTATGAATGTTTTAATATTTGCATTGTACCATTGAGAGAGTTTATCATCTTATAATTTCTTTGAGATTGAAAAAGAAGTGTGTGATTGTAACATATTTTTAATGTTCCTTCATCAATAAGAAGGTATGGGCACATTCTTCCATAGATGAGTTGATTGGTTTATTTTATAGAGAACAAGTTTGGAGTGAAAAGGATTTAATTTGATTTCATTATTGAGTGTGTTGAGTTAATTATTCAAGGTTTTATGGAATAAAAGAGTTATTGTTAAAACCTCATTTTATAAGAATTGTTGTTGAAGCCATTGGTTGAGTGAAGAACTTGAACTAGGGTTTGAAAAGAACATGAGTATCATTGTTATGTGAGATTGGTTGATAAAAATTGTTGGAAACATTTTTGAGTGAAGGTTTATATGCTTGGACTAGGGTTTGTAAGCAAAGATTGTTTCATTGAGTGATTTGTTGAGTAGAGTTGGTTAAGCCTAGTCAAGTGGATGTGTGAAGTGATTGTTCAAGTTCTATAAAATAAAATATTTTATATTCTGAATTGATTTGAGAAAGTGATTGAGTATTGATGAGTGTGAAATATATTGAGTCTCTAACAATTCTCTTTATGTTTATATGATATTGGACAATTTTTAGTGTTGACTTATTGAACATATTTGGATAAGTTCTTGTGAGAATGTATTGAGCATATTGGACAAGTTCTAGATAGAACTTGAGGATAGATTGGTGTGAGATTTTATGGAAGCTTACAAAGCAGATTTGAGACAAGTCTTTGAGAAGACTTGAGAGCAAATTTGAATGATTTATTTGTTCAAACTTTGAGTTAAGGTTTGGGGAAGATCCAAAAAAGTTGATTTGAGATTGATTCAAGCTTTGAGTTAAGGCTTTAGGATAGATATTAGGGATAGGTTTTGTACTAGATCGAAGGACTATGTTTTGTACATATTTGAGACAACTTTGGAGGTGACAGAGTTAAGGATAGAGATCTCCAACCAAAGTAGGGAGGATAGGTGTCTTCTGTGGATAGAGTTCCATTTACCAAGAGTAGTGGAGGTAGAGGTATTCTAGAGGATCACCAGCTAGAGTAGAGTTAGGATATTGATGTCTCCTTTGGATAGATATCCATGAACCTTGATTGGAGATTGGTGTCTCCTTTGGAAAGAGGTCCATAAACATTGTATGGAAAGTATTCTCAAGAGAATTTATTTGAGAAAAAATTATAATAAATATTTTCTTCGTGGAGTATCCCACATTGGTTTAACGACATAAAATCATATCTCTCATGTGTGTGATTCTTTATGTGATGTTTAATACTTTAATATTACTAATGCTATTATTTTAATTAAAAAGCAAAAAATATTAATGTATACTGTTCACCCCTCCTTTCAGTATAAGCACATGTTGTTCAATTGGTATTAGAGCGAGTCTCTCTATAAAAAGACTAACAAATTGGAAGAGGATCCATAAGTAACACACATGACTTAAAAAAATGAAGAGAAAACTATGTTTGACATAAAAAAGGAATCCTTTGCTGCTCTCAAAAATTTGGAAAGAATTGGAGAGAAGAGTTCAAGCTTGAAGGAACAAATTTAGGAGGATGAAGAAGCAAGGATGGAACTTCTACAAAATCTCATAGAACTCAAGATAAAGGTTGAAGAAGGAAAGAAAATTGAGCAGGATATGACAGATCTGTTAAGAGTAAGAGAAATAGAATATGAAAGATTGGAAGCTGATTTTTTTTTATCTAAGGAATGAAGTTGAAAGGACCAAGGTACTACAAGATGTAGATGATAAAAAATAAGAAAGGGAATCAAGTCTTCAAAAATAAAAAACTTCAAACAAGGATAAGTAAGAAAAGGATATAAAAAATGAAGAAAACAAAGAAGAGCCTTGGATAAGAGTTAATCACAAGAGGAAGAATTTTCCACCACAATATCAAAGACATCCAAGCAGGTTACATAATTTCTTCCATGGTCATTGCTTTTCTTGTAATAAATATGGTCATAGAGTTGTACACTGTATTAATCATGCAAGAAACAATGTCAATAGAAATTTCAATTATTTTGCACCTCTTATGGATGATGATATTATATGTTACAAATGCAATAATTTTTGGCACAAGGCTAGATGGTGTAAATTGATACTTCCTGAGTCTAGAAAAATAATTTCAACAACAAGGAAATATGAAAGAGAAAATGTTAAGGCTAGAACAATGTTAGTTCAAATAGCTCTTCATGCTCAGGATAAATAAGAGCAATGGTATCTTGATAGTGGTTGCTTTAGTCACATGAAAGGAGACAAAGACAAATTCATTGTACTAAAAGAAACCAATAGAGGGTTAGTAAGTTTTGGTGATAATGGATCAACAAATTGGTGGAAGAGGAACTCTAAGTTTAGATAATGGAAAAACAAAAACAGAAAATGTGTTGTATGTTAATGGGTTAAAACATAATCTTCTAAGTATAAGTCAACTTTGTGATCAGGGGTAACTGGTTACTTTCCATCCAAATAGGTGTGAGATAAGAAAATCATAAACTAGAAAAGTCATTGCCAATGCAAGAAGAACCCCAAACAACTTATACATGCTTAGTGATATCAAAGGGGAAAAGTGCTTTCTATCACAAGAAGATGAGAGTTGGTTGTGGCATAGAATATTGGGTCATTTAAATTTTGAAAACATAGTCAACATAAGCAATAAAAAAATAGTCAAATATTTACCCAAAATAAGAAGACCTCAAATCACAATTTGTGCATCCTGTAAACATGCAAAGCAAACTAGGAAAACCTTTAAATCAAAAGGATATATGTCATATGATCCATTGAGTCTAATACATACTGATTTGTGTGGTCCTACCAAAAAATCAAGTATTCAGGGTGAGAGCTACTTTATATTTTTTATAGATAATTATTCCATAATTTTTTGGGTAGCTTTCCTTAAAGAGAAGTTAGAGGCCTTTGAAAAATTCAAAGCATTTAAATAATTAGTTAAAAATGAAAGTGGCAAAAGTATTAAGTGTTTCAGATCTTACAAAGGAGGAGAATATACTTCAAATAAATTTATAGATTTTTGTGAACATCATGGAATCAAAAGAGAATATTCAGCAGTAAGAACTCAACAAAATGGAGTAGTTGAAAGGAAAAATAGGACTTTTGAGAATATGGCTAGAGCTATGCTAAATGAGTCCAAGCTCTCAGATGTATTTTGGAGAGAAGCAGTCAACACAAAATTATACATAATCACTAGGGCTCAAATGAGGGTAAACCATCACAAGACTCCATATGAACTTTGGATACCGGCCACTGTAAAACACTTCAGGATTTTTGGAAGCAATAGGTAAAGTTTGATCCAAGATGTGATGAGGGAATTTTTCTTGGTTATTCCACAATGAGTAAAGCCTACAAATGTTTCAACAAGAGAACACTTACCATTATAGAAAGTATAAATATAACAATTGATGAGAAAATAGATTCAAAAGAACCAATTCGAAAAATTGTGTATCAAGAAGATGAAAGTTATCCAAAAGAGTTTCGTGAGGAATCATATGAAGAGGAATAATAAACACAAAATATTCTTCCTAAAAATCCATCTAGATATGTATAGAAGCATCATCCAAAAGAACAAATCATTGGGAATCCAAATGAAATACAGATAATGAGAAGGATAATAACACCATGTCAACAAGAAAATTTTTCTTTGCTATGTAATATTGAGCCAAAATAATCCACTTAGGCAAGTGAGGATAAGTTTTGTATTAAGGAAATGGATGAGGAATTAGATCAGATAGAGAAAATAAATACTTGGGAACTTGTTCCATGACCAAGGGATAAAAATGTGATCGGTACAAAATGTATTCATAAACAGGTAGAGGGAATTGACTTTGATGAGACATTTTCTCCAATTGCACAACTTGAATCATAAGAATATTTTTAGCCTTCTCAAGTTTCAAAAACTTCAAGGTATATCAGATGGATGTTAAGTTAACATTTCTAAATGGTGTTCTATAAGAAGAATTTTATATTGAACAACCAGAGGGATTCATATTAGAAGATAAACTAGATCATGTATGAAGATTGAAAAATACATTGTATGGTCTAAAGCAGGCTCTGAGAACATGATACTCAATATTGAATAAGTATCTTCAAGAACATGGATTGAGAAAAGGAATAACAGAAAATAATTTATACATCAAAAACTAAGGTAATGATCTACTAATTGTGGTTGTTTATGTTTATGACATCATTTTTGGAGGAAACAATGATAATATGTGTAAAGAATTTGCTAAGAACATGTAAAATGAATTTGAGATTTCTATGCTTGGTGAATTGTCCTTCTTTCTTTTAATTTAGATTTCAAAATCAGAGAAATGGGTATTTAACTCACAAGCCAAGTATATAAAAGAAATGTTAAAGAAATTTAGGTTAGAATATTATAAACCAGTAAGTACTCCCATGGTCACAAGATGCAAGTTAAGTAAGGATGATGAATCTTTAGAGGTAGATCAAAGATTATACATATCTATGATTGGTAGCTTATTGTATGTTACAACGATAATACCAAATATAGTACAATCAATGGGATTAGTGGCAAGGTTTTAGGCAACACCTAAGGAAACACATGTGGTAGAGGTAAAAATAATTTTTAGATATCTAAAGGGACTATGGATTTTGGGCTTTGGTATCCCAAAAGTGATAGCTTCACATTGATAACATATACAAATGTAGATTGGGTCAACAACATTGATGACACAAAAAGCACAAGTGGAGGAGCATTCTTTCTTAGAGACTGTTTAGTCTCTTGGCTAAGTAAGAAGCAGTTTTCAATATCCTTATCTACAACAAAAGTAGAATATATTGTAGTAGTAGCCAATTGTACACGTGTTATGGATGAAGTGAACTCTATAAGACTTCAAGATAAAACATGATCATACTATTCCCATACTATGTGATAATACAAGTGTTATAAGTATCTCAAAAAATCTAGTGATGCACTCCAGGACAAAGAAAAATCTGATTAAGTATCATTTTTTGAGAGAACAAGTGACATATAAATAGGTCAAGTTGAAATATGTTAGTAGAAAGGAAAAAATAGCAGATATTTTCACTAAGCCACTTTCAAAGGAAACATTTGAGTATCTTCGAGGAAAACTGGGAGTAAGACTCCCACCCCAAAATTAACCACCTCAAGAGGAGGTGGGGTAGGGGCTAAGATAAGAGGCTCATTCTTAGCCCCAATCCCCAAAGGTGACCCTTTGCCATTGATGTGAAAGGTGGAGATATTTGAGTAAGGGAGAAAGATTTGGTATTTGATTAAAGAGGAGAGATTTAAAAAAAATAATGATCCAGGGGGAGCAATGTCCCAGGGGGAGGAGAACAAAAAAAGGTTATGTTTTTGGTGAAAATAATATGGATTGCTATCAATGACAAAGGGGTAGATTGTTGGATATTTTGAGTCAAAGTTGTCATTTATGTCAAGGAACAAAGTTTTCATTGATGTCAAAATGTCAAAAGGAACAATACAAAGGTTAATGTCAAAAAAGCTTCAAAATATTTTTAATATTATGTGGAAGCATATAAGTAGGAGGGTTTTTATTAAAACCATGGATGAGAAAAAATAAAAGGTTTTTCATAAAACCCAAGGAAGCTTTAAAATCATGTTAAAAATCCCAAGGAAGTGTTAATATTTATTTTATAAAATATTTAAATTCAAATTGAATTTAAATTTTATAAATAAATATTATTTATACTAAGTGGTAAAATCAAAGAAGTCTTTAATACAGCCAAAGGGATTTAAAAGTCAAATTATAAAATTTAAATTCTTAAGAATTTAAATAATTTATAAATTAATTAGTTAAAAATAAAACCATCGACATTAAAATTTAAAAGTGGTAATTGGTATATAAACTATATGCCTTAGTGGTATTTGGATATCCTTTGTTCAAACAATAAGAAAGAGCAAATCGTGTGTTGTGAGAATTCGTTCAAAGAAGGAGACAAGATCCTTGTCTTAAGTGCCAGTGAAAAATTGATAAAGTCGTCGAGGGAAAAAATTCAATAACCAACTAGTCAGCGTGGCCTAGTGGCAAGTGGTTGAAGGCTAAGGTGTTTAGGTGCAACGTGACCCGCAATCAATTCGCAACAGTAGTATTTTTTTTTGTTGTGTTTGAAGCGTCGAAGGAAGCGAGGCATGATTTTTGGCATAGGTGCATAATGAAAGGGATACAGAGAACATGGTGCTCTTTGATCCCTAAGCGAGCACCCATCTTGCATGGTAGTTGGAACCACGGCTAGGGCACTGGTAAAGGTAGTGTCATGAGTTCAAGTCTCACCAAGGCAAAGGAAATAAATTTTTAATATATTTTATGATGCCTAAAGTTTGACATGAGGTCCTAGGGAGTTAAAAGGGGTAGATAAAAAGTGTTTTAATTAATCATTATTTTTAGCTAATTGGAGGAATAAGGAGCTAGTTTTATTTTTAAAAAATAAAGTATTTGTGATATATTGGTTTATTGAAGATTAAAAGTGTTGGTTAAATTTTGAGAGGACTTCTTGCTATTGAATTATTTTGTGAAGGTGATTTTAATTGAAATTAATTTTTGGTGTTGGACATTATTTTAATTGGCAAATTATAAGGTATATTTGGTCAAATATTTTTGTATATGTTGATGGATGCTTTCTTTAATATGGAGTGACAAGGTGTATGTATGTTTTGATATTTGCATTGTACCATTGAGAGAGTTTATCATATTATAACTTCTTTGAGCTTGGCAAAGAAGTGTTTGTGGTTGTAACAAATTTTTGAGGTTCATTAATCAACAATAAAAAGGTATGGGCACATTCTTCTATAGTTGATTTGATTGGTTGATTTTCTAGAGAACTAAAGAAAACGTCGAAGCAGTTTGATCATATTCATTGATATCCATATAAAGGTTACAATGCATGGAGTTATTAGTTGGTTTATCTAACCAACCTGGTGGTTAATCAACCAACCTAGAGAGTGCCTATGAGCACTACCATTTTGCCAAGTTGTAATACAATGACATATATGCTAACATCCCCCCTTATTACATTATTGGCAAATTCCAATAGTATCTCGAAACTTTTCATATTTGATACGCCCAAGAGCCTTGGTAAAAATATCTGCAACTTGCACATCAGTAGAAATGTATTGAAGTTGTATATGGTGCTTGGGAACTGCATCTTGAATAAAATGACATCTGGTATCAACATGTTTGGTACGTTCATGAAAAATTAGATTTTTGACAAGATTCAAAACACCTTGATTGTCACAAAACAAATGAAGAGGAAGATTCTTTGGGAGACCCATGTTTGTAAGAATGCGACTTAACCACATTATCTCGTAGACTACTTCACTTGCTGCGCGATATTCTACTTCTGTAGAAGATAAAGCAACCACTTGTTGCTTCTTACTATGCCAGGAAACAGGTCCAGATCCAAGATGAAAAACATATCCAAAAGTGGATTTACGATCATCAAGGGATCCAACATAATCTGAGTCCATGTAACCTAGTAGGAAAAACTTATTATTCTTTTTGTATTCCAGACCATAATTTGTACTGCCATGAACATAATGAAGAACTCTTTTTACTGCTTTCCAATGACTCATCTTAGGCTCTTGCATGAATCTTGAAAGATATCCCACAACAAAACTGAGATCTGGCCTGGTATTTTTTAGATATAGGAGACTCCCAATCAACTGGAAATAGAGAGTACCATCTACCTAAGGTGATTCATCATATCGGGATAACTTAAGTCCTTGATCCATTAGAGTTGCTTTTGAATTATAGTTCATCATCCAATATTTTTCTACTAAAGTCTTGGCATATTTCTTTTGTGTTACTCTGATATGAAATCTTTGCTGAGTAACTTCTAAACCAAGACAATAGTACAGAAGTCCTAGATCTGTCATTTCAAATGGATGCTTCAAATCATTTTTTACTAAGTCAATCATTCTTTTTGAGCTTTCGGTTATGATCAGATCATCTACATAAAGTACAAGGATCACTATATCAGAACCATTTTTCTTAATATAGAGATTTGCATCAGAAGGACTTCTTTTGAATCCATGCTGCACAAGGTGACTGTCTATCTTTATATACCAAGCTCAAGGAGCTTGTTTGAGCCCATACAAGGATTTGATCAACTTGCATACTTTTTGTTCTTGCCCCTCAACTATGAATCCTTCTGGTTGAGTCATGTATACTTCTTCCTGTAAGTCACCATTCTGTAACTTTATGTTGTTGTTGTGGAAGTTGATCCTCCTTCTTAGATTCTTCTTCATCTAGATATACAGTTGTGGATGTGTCTTTTGATGTGAAAGCTTCATCAAATATAACATCTCTACTCACGTGTGTCTTCTTGGTCTTAGTATCAATAAATCAATACCATTTTTAATACTCATCATAGCCAAGAAAGATACACTGCAGGGTTTTCTCATCTAATTTCCTCCTTTTTTATTTTGGAATGTGCATGAATGCTTTACATCCAAACACCCTTAGATGAGAAATGGAAGGTTTCTTACCACTCCAAGCTTCTTGTGGTGTTTTCCCTTGTAGAGCTTTAGTGGGTGCCCTATTTAAGAAGTATAATGTTGTGTTTACTGCTTCTACACAATATTGATCCTCAAGATGTGCTCCCTTTAGCATACATCGAACCATTTCCATAATGGAACGATTTCTCCTTTCTGCAACTCCATTATGTTGAGGTGTATAGGCTGTAGTTAGTTGTATTTTGATCCCATGCTTCTTAAGAAATTTTGAAAACTCTTCAGAGGTATATTCCCCCTTGATCTAAGTGGAGAGTTTTTATCAAACACCCTGTCTCTTTCTCAACAAGTCTCTTGAACTATTGAAAGTAGAGGAATGCTTCTAATTTCAATTGAAGAAAGAAAACCCACATCTTTCGTGAGTAATCATCAAAAAATAGTTGAAAATACTTCTTCCCACCATAGCTGGATGGCATAGGACCACACAGATCGGTATGTACCATCTCTAAAGGTTGTGTAGCTTGAGAGGAGCTTGCTTCAAAAGGTACTCGGTGTTGCTTCCCTACGAAGAAATCCGAGTAAACTGGTAATATAGATGAGAGTGGGGGTAGACCGATCACCATCCTATATTTGTATAATTAAAGAAAATATCTAGAACTGAGGTGCCCATAACGTCTATGCCAGAGACAGGTGACCTCCTTTGTAGTTGTATCTAGAGCAACATGAGGAGTTGAAAGGGCATCAAGAATGAACAAACCATGTTTGTAGGATCCGGTTGCAACATGTTTACCACAATGAGTGATAAAACATCTCTTCTTGCCTTTGATAACTTGAAACATGACAGTCATATTTCTATCCAACATTTGTGTGACTGAAAGGAGATTATTGGCTAAACCTGGAACATAGAGTACTTGCTCAATTTTACAATCACCATCAAGAAGAGATACAGAAATATCCCCTTCTCCCTTTACTTGATATACTTTATTATCAGCAATGATGACTGGATTACCCTTTTTCTCCACAAAAGTATTAAACTATGATTTGTCTTCAGTCATGTGTTTGCTGGCTCCTGAATAAATATACCATACAACATCAATATGGGAAGATGAAGTATGGGTCATGAGCACCTTGTGTGCTCTTTCAGATTCAGAATGTGAATCAGACCTAGGAGAATCAGAGTCTGAATTGGAGTCAGCATAAGCAACGTGGCCTTTAGATTGCTTATGTTTGTTGTATTTTTGTTTGTTTTTCCCCTTCTTCTGAGGACCTCTATCATTTTGTTTCTTATTTTTGAACCAACACCTGTTGGTTTCATGGTTATTCATATCACAAATCTTGTAATATTTTGTAGCCTTTCGGACATTTGCATCACCTATATGAACAACCTGCAGTTGTTTCCACATTTCACTAGCTATCTTGCAATGAATAACTTTGGTAAGATCAGCCTTCTGTAAACCCTTCAAGATTGCATTCATGGCTTTTGAGTTGTTGTGATGTAGAAGTCTATCTTCTTTAGTATAAGGACCATTTGCAGGAATGGTGTACCCATCTTCAATAACTTCCCATACCTCATTACCAAGTGCCATTAGATAGACTTTCATTCTTGCACTCCATAGACCAAAATCTGATCCATCAAGAACAGGTGCTACATTGCCACTTGAATAATCCATTGTGTTCTTTGCAAGCTTTTCCTTCAAGCTATTAAAATTTTCGAAGGTACTAGCTCTGATACCAATTGAAGAACACAAGCTTATACTGAGAGGGGGGTGAACAATATAAGACCACTTTTAACTTATTCTTTCAAAATATCTTTCAAAACAATAATATGCAGCATAAAGATAGCAGTAACAATAGTAGTAATCAGAACAATACACAAAGCACCATCCACAAAGCGACACAACAATTTATGTGGTTCACCCAAGATGGGCTACTCCACAGATAAAACTTTTCCTCTAAAAGTTATATCAAAGTCCTCTGGGAATCCTTCCCGATTACAATGTTTATGAGCCTCAGCTCAAAGGAGATACCTTCCCCTAATTCAGCTTTGGTTGGTGATCCTCTAGAAGACCTCTACCTCCTCTGCCCTTAGCAAGTGGAACTCTATCCATAGAAGACACCTGTCTTCCCTACTCTGGATGGAGATCTCTGTCCTCAACTCTGTCATCGCAAAGCTGGTCCTCAAATTGCACTAAACGTAGTCCTTCGGTCTAGCACAAATGTCCTCTTTTTGCCTCAATCTCTATCCTCAATCTGGTCCTCAAAAATTGGTTAAAGAAAGATGGTTCACAAGCTTTCAACTACTTGCTCAATGCTATCCCTAAGTCTTCACTGTTCTATCACAGCTATATTAGAAGAAACCAACTTTCGCACAGACTACGCAACATAGCAACACACAGCACTTCACTATCGAACTTCTCACTTTTGTGCACAACACTTCGACTATCGAACTTCTCACTTCTATGCACTATCTCCGAATGACACAACACCAATAGCTTTTGCTCCTTTGTGCATCTATCGTAGTATAGTCTTCGCACACTTTGCACAACCATAGCAGTACAAACTTAGCACACTCAGCTTCTTGACGATCGAACTTCTCCCCCGCACTTTGCTTGCATAGATCGCTCTTCGAACGCACACTTCGATCGATGATTAAATCTCCTCAAACAGCCTTCCTTTTATACTCACAATCTCAAGATTAGAACCTTGATCTTAGTCGGCTGTTTACACTTTAATCACGTCGGCTGCAAAACCCTCGTGCTGCGTCGACCCAGATTTAACTCTGTCGACTTCATTGCCTCCCTGTAGTTTCTAGCATGAAACTTCAACATGTCATGATATCGTGACACCTTTGCCTGTCATACAACTTCTATGCTTGTTGTCACGAAATCATGACACTACTGCCTTTGTCGACCTCCTTACCGCTTATGTCATGAAATCACGACACTTCCTGTCTTTGCTGACGTCATCTTCTCTTCTGTCACAAAATCGTGACCCTTCTGTCTTCATGCCCTTCCTCTCAGCTTCTATCGTGAAATCATGACACTTTTGATTTTTGCTGACGTCATCTTCACTCTATCATGAAATCATGACGCTTTCATCTTCATGGCCTTCCTCTCAGCTTTTGTCATGAAATCATGACATATCGGCTTCTGCTGACGTCATCTGCAACTATGTCATGAAATCATGACACTTTCTACAACTGCAAGCTACCAACTCAACCTGTCGCAAAATCGTGACACTTTCTGCAACTGCAAGCTGCCAACTCAACCTGTCGTGAAATCATGACACTTTTTGCATCCGTACAACTTCTTTGTAGCCTGTCATGAAATCGTGACGCTTCTGGATTTTGAACGCTTTCTCCACTGCCTGTCGTGAAATCATGACGCTTCTCCTTTCAGGCTCTTCTCTTTGCTGCAAGTCACGAAATCATGACAGTTCTCACTTCGAGCTTATTAGCATGTCACGAAATCATGATAGTCCTTCCTTTGATTTTTGTAGCTTGTCACGAAGTCACAATAGTCCTCACTTTGTCTTTTGCAGCATGTCGCAAAATCATGACAGTTCCTGAATCACTTTCTCTCTCTTCAATCTTGTCACGAAATCGCGAAAGTTTACACTGCAAACTTTCTCTTCTTCAACATGTCGCAAAATCGTGACACTTTTCCTTTCGAATCTCTCTCCTGCAACATGTCACAAAATCACGACACTTTTCCTTTCGGACTCTCTCCTACAACATGTCACAAAATCGTGACACTTGCTCGTCCGAACAACTTTCTTGGCAATGTGTCACGAAATCATGACACTTTTCTTTCTCTGCCTTCCTGCGCTTCCCGAGTCATGAAAATGCGACATGTCACGAAATCATGATAGTTTTGCCCGCTTTGCCTCTGCCTTCCAGCATGTCATGAAATCGTGACACTTTTTCCCAAACTTTCTCTCTCCTCAAACATGTCACGAAATCACGACAGTTTTTCTAGCCGCCTGCATACTTTTTCTTACTTGTCTTTTTCTTGAACTTTTTGCAACTGGGCTACCCTGATCTTCTTGGCAACTCACTGTCCATGCTGAAACCTTCACCAAGACACATACTTTGACATCAAACCAAATTGCTTCAAGACCTTCTTGACATCAATGACAACAACTACACTTAGAGCAAGAGCAATGTACCCAAGGTACCCAAAATTGCCAACAATCTCCCCCTTTGTCATTGATGGCAACACTTAACTGAAAAACACTACTCAAGAGCCAAAACTGAAAACAACTGAGAATCTGCCTTTGAAGTTTTTGCTCCCCCTGACTTGAAGCTTTCCTCTTCACTATGAAGCTCTCCCCCTTACTCATATCTCTCCCCATTTGTCATCAATGGCAAAGGGTCACCTTTGGGGCTCGGGACTAAGAATGAGCCTCTTAGCTTAGTCCCTCCCCCACCTCCTGATGAGGTGATTTAAAATAGGGTTGGGAGTGAAACTCCCATTAGACACTCATCATCATCAGTGTCTACAATTTCTTTGCCATGCCTTCTCTTGAATTCTTTGTCTGTATTTTTGTTTCTGTCACTGTTCTGATCCTCGGACCTGTTCATACTACTGTTCCTATTTCTTTTATCATCCATGTTCTTATCCAAACCTTGATCCTTAGACCTGTTCATATTGTTGTTCCTGTTTCTTTTATCATCCCTGTTCTTATCCAAACCTTGATCCTTAGACCTGTTCATATCACTTTTTTTGTTCTTGTACCTTGGAAGATCAGCTCTACACTGTCTAGTTGTGTGGCCTGCATTGTTGCACTTATAATAGGTAACAAAGTTATTTCTATTCGGCATACCTCCTTTTTGAATCCGTCTGTTATGAGTAACCGTGTTCTTGTTATTAGTCTTGCAGAACATTGCCTTATGCCCGAACTGATTACAAGAGTAGCAATATCCTTGAAAGAGATTAAAACTTCTGAAATTGTTGTTAACCTTCTTCATTTGAGACATGCAATGTGCAGCCATGTGTCCAAACCTATAACACGCAAAACATCTGCCATGAAATATTCTTTTAATCGACCTCTTGGGTCCCGAAAACTTTTGTTTCACATTCAAAAATTTGTTTTCTATTTTTGTGCATTCATCACTCACGGACTCATGATCTGAAGTACTTTCTTCATCAGAACTTTCTTCCTTTTGAAATCTCTTGCTAGATTCCCCAACCTATTTCTTGTGCGGTTCAACAAAATCGAGACCTATTTTATCTATTGGATTTCTTTGATTTTTGATGAGAGACTTAACCTTCTTGGAGCTATCCTGAAATCTGTAGAGCTTATCCTTGTAATATTTATTTTCTTCTTTCAAAGAAGCCATTTTCTGCTCTAACTCATTATACTCAAGAATCTTAGATTCTAACTCATCCTTGAGTTCCTGAGTTTTAGTTATAGAGAAGTCAAGACTTTCTATAAGATCGTCTCTCTCCATACAACATTCATCTAACTTAATCTTGAGTCTATCATTCTTCTTTCTTTCCTTTTTCAAAACACTAAGAGCATTATTGAGTTCACATTCAAGATTCTCTATTTGATTGCACTTTGAATTATCAAGGCCTTTTTCAGATTTCTTATCACTAGAGGTGCTACCCCTTTCAAAAACCATACATGCATTTTCCTTATCATTTTTTGAAGCATCCTCATACATACTAGCAACCAAATCATTATTTGTGCAGTCATCCTCAAGGTGCCCAAAATTTCCACATCTAAAACATTTCATGACAGTGAATTTATGTTTCGGTTCTTCCTCCTTTTCTGAAATGAACAGCATCTCATTTTCATCATCACTAGAAGAACTTTCACTATCACTACTAGAACACTTACTTGCTTTGTCCAGATAGAAGCTCTTCTTGTTCTTGTGTGAATACCTCTTTCCTTGATTGTTGTGCTCATCTTTGTTCTTTCTGTAATACCTGTGCTTTTCAGAATCCTTGCTCTTAACATCCTGTATATCTTCATCACTTTCATTCTTGGAAACAATACAGTCAGTAGCATAATGACCAAATTTTCCACAGTTGAAACATCTTATATTTTTCTTGCTTTTGTGCTTTCTAGAGAAATTGCCTTTCTTGCTATAATATGCCTCTTCCTCACTAGAAGACTCATCACTCTCTTGAATCTGTTTGCCTTTTGATTTCTTGGTAACTTTGAAAGCTGCCTCTTTCTTTACATCAACTTTCACTTGAGTTCTCAGCTCAAATGCTGCAAGAATACTATGGAGCTCATCTTTTTTCAACTTATCTAAATCTTTGGCTTCCTCGATGGCAGAAATATTTTCACTAAATCTATTAGGAAGAGATCTTAAAATCTTATCACACACATCATTTTCAGCAAGTTCAAGACCTAAGTCTTTCATAGAATTAACAACTTCATCCATACGGAGCATATAGTCACTAATATTTTCATCATCATTCATCTTGAGTTGTTCAAACATACCTTTGAAGTGTCTCAACTTGGCCTTTCAGACATTTGCATCACCTGTATGAACAACCTGCAGTTGTTTCCACATTTCACTAGCTGTCTTGCAGTGAATAACTTTGGTAAGATCAGCCTTCTGTAAACCCTTTAGGATTGCATTCATGGCTTTTGAGTTGCTGTGATGTAGAAGTCTGTCTTCTTTAGTATAAGGACCATTTGCAGGAATGGTGTACCCATATTCAATAACTTCCCATACCTCATTACCAAGTGCCATTAGATAGACTTTCATTCTTGCACTCCACAGACCAAAATCTGATCCATCAAGAACAGGTGTTGCATTGCCACTTGAATAATCCATTATGTTCTTTGCAAGCTTTTCCTTCAAGCTGTTAAACTTTTTGAAGGTACTAGCTCTGATACCAATTGAAGAACACAAGCTTATACTGAGAGGGGGGGTGAACAGTATAAGACCACTTTTAACTTATTCTTTCAAAATAGCTTTCAAAACAATAATATGCAGCATAAAGATAGCAGTAACAATAGCAGTAATCAGAACAATACACAAAGCACCATCCACAAAGCGACACAGCAATTTACGTGGTTCACCCAAGATGGGCTACTCCATGGATAAAACTTTTCCTCTAAAAGTTATATCAAAGTCCTCTGGGAATCCTTCTCGATTACAATGTTTATGAGCCTCAGCTCAAAGGAGATACCTTCCCCTAATTCTGCTTTGGCTAGTGATCCTCTAGAAGACCTCTACCTCCTCTACCCTTAGCAAGTGGAACTCTATCCATAGAAGACACCTATCTTCCCTGCTCTGGCTGGAGATCTCTGTCCTCAACTCTGTCACCGCAAAGCTAGTCCTCAAATTGCACTAAACGCAGTCCTTCGGTCTAGCACAAATGTCCTCTTTTGCCTCAATCTCTGTCCTCAATCTGGTCCTCAAAAATTGGTTAAAGAAATATGGTTCACAAGCTTTCAACTACTTGCTCAATGCTATCCCTAAGTCTTCACTGTTCTGTCACAGCTGTATTAGATGAAACCAACTTTCGCACAGACTGTGCAACACAGCAACACATAGCACTTCGACTATCGAACTTCTCACTTCTACGCACTGTCTTCGAATGACACAACACCAACAACTTCTGCTCCTTTGTGCATCTACCATAGTACAGTATTCGCACACTTTGTGCAACCACAATAGTATAGACTTAGCACACTCAGCTTCTTGACGATCGAACTTCTCCCCCGCACTTTGCTTGCATAGATCGCTCTTCGAACGCACACTTCGATTGATGATCAAATCTCCTCAAACAGCCTTCCTTTTATACTCACAATATCAAGATTAGAACCTTGATCTTAGTCGGCTATTTACACTTTAATCACGTTGGCTGCAAAACCCTATGCTGCATCGGCCTAGATTTAACTCTGTCGACTTCATTGCCTCCCTATAGTTTTTGGCATGAAACTTCAACATGTCATGATATCGTGACACCTTTGCCTGCCATACAACTTCTATGCTTGCTATCACGAAATCGTGACACTACTGCCTTTGTCGACCTCCTTACCGCTTATGTCACGAAATCATGACACTTCCTGTCTTTGCTGACATCATCTTCTCTTCTATCATGAAATCATGACCCTTCTGTCTTCATGCCCTTCCTCTTAGCTTCTGTCGTGAAATCGCGACACTTTTGATTTTTGCTGATGTCATCTTCACTCTATCACGAAATTGTGACGCTTTCATCTTCATGGCCTTCCTCTCAGCTTTTGTCACGAAATCATGACATATCGGCTTCTGCTGATGTCATCTGCAACTATGTCACAAAATCGTGACACTTTCTGCAACTGCAAGCTGCCAACTCAACCTGTCATGAAATCGTGACACTTTCTACAACTGCAAGCTTCCAACTCAACCTGTCATGAAATCACAACACTTTATGCATTTGTACAACTTCTTTGTAGCCTATCGCGAAATCATGACGCTTTTGGCTTTCGAACGCTTTCTCCACTGCCTGTCACGAAATCATGACGCTTCTCCTTTCAGGCTCTTCTCTTTGCTACAAGTCACGAAATCATGATAGTTCTCACTTTGAGCTTATCAGCATGTCACAAAATCATGACAGTCCTTCCTTTGATTTTTGTAGCTTGTCACGAAGTCGCAACAGTCCTCACTTTGTCTTTTGCAGCATGTTGCAAAATCGTGACAGTTCCTGAATCACTTTCTCTCTCTTCAATCTTGTCGCGAAATCATGACAGTTTACACTGCAGACTTTCTCTTCTTCAACATGTCATGAAATCGTGACACTTTTCCTTTCGGACTCTCTCTCCTGCAACATGTCGCGAAATCGTGACACTTGCTCGTCCGAACAACTTTCCTGGCAATGTGTCGTGAAATCGTGACACTTTTCTTTCTCTGCCTTCCTGCGCTTCTCGAGTAGCAAAAATGTGACATGTCACAAAATTGTGACATTTTTGCCCGCTTTGCCTCTACCTTCCAGCATGTCACGAAATCGTGACACTTTTGCCCAAACTTTCTCTCTCCTCAAACATGTCACGAAATCATGACAGTTTTTCTAGCCACCTGCATACTTTTTCTTACTTGTCTTTTTCTTGAAATTTTTGCAACTGGGCTACCCTGATCTTCTTGGCAACTCACTGTCCATGTTGAAACCTTCACCAAGACACATACTTTGACATCAAACCAAATTGCTTCAAGACCTTCTTGACATCAATGACAACAACTACACTTAGAGCAAGAGCAATGTACCCAAGGTACCCAAAATTGCCAACACATCATAGTACAAAAAAGATTAAATATAGATACCTAAAAATGTCACATTATTCCTTATGCAATGCTAATGGTTAGTTAATTTGCAAAAGGTCCTTAAAATATACTTAATTTATGTAAAAACACTATTAATCTATCTAAGCCTCTTTTCCACCTAAGCTCCCTCCTATGCTTAGCCCCTAGTGTACCCTTTGACTAAGCTTAGACACAACCTCACTTTAGACTACTCTATACCCTACTATCCACACCCTAATGCTCATTAAATGCCTTGAATTCCATGTAGACTTTATGCATTCAATGCATTTATGACATGGATGACTTTGTATCCACATGCCATAATGAGGGTGAAGAATTTCTTCATACCATGCATTTATGAGGTAAGGTGCACACATTCTCATTTAATGCAAATGGGTGGATGAGGATTTCCCTCCACACAAGAGAATTTATGAGGCATGGTTCACCCTTCCACCCCATAGGCCACCTCATAGGACATGTCAACCCTCCTAACCTTGGCTAAATTCTATAAATATAAGGTCATTCTATTAATTTTAAATAATCACACAATTAATTCCCAAAACTCTATCAAAATCACTCCAACACTCCTTTATGCTAACCCTCCTTTTCATACAATCCCTCTTTTGGTGTCTTTATTTTAAAATATGCTTGTAGGTGTGGACTCATATAGCTACCAAATTTGGACCAAAGCCTCGAAAGAACTAGAAGAATATTTTTTCTAAAGAAAATATTTGTCTTGTCAAGTTATATCCAATTGCAAGGTGGGTTGAAACTGATAATAAGAACCACACCCTAGGGTGCAGTTCACATCATAACTTATTTCAGTCACCCGTAGTCCAACAAACTAGAAATTTAGTTAAGTATGTTTGTTTTCATTTATTTTTGACTTATTTTAAGGTCTTTTTAAATGCTATAATTTAAGATTCCTTTCTTGCACTCTTTTTATCAAATCGGGTCTAGTTAAGATAGGCCCATAGGTGCCACTAATTTGATGTTTTTATTGTGTGTATTTGCTAGAGGATCTATCCAATCAAGTGGTGGTATGCATGTAGTAAACCCATACCCCCTTTGAGGTGGTCAAAGAAGATATTAAAAGTTCCATAAAGTATATCTAAAAGAGGGCTCCATCATTGGAAGACCCTAATTATATCCTAAGGGGTAAATTTTGTAAAAGAGAATCAATCTATAATAGTCCATTATTTATCAATGAAATGGCATTTTTTCTATGAACACAACTATATTGAAGCTTAAATGACCTTGAGGCTTGTAGGTGTATTATTATAAATAAATAGATAAATTAAATGAAAAATAATTAGATCTCTATGGACTTAAGTTCTCCAGACAAAAGAAATCAAACATAACTTGTCTAGAAAAAGCGATTAGATGTAAACTATATAGAAAACAACAATTGAACATAAATTATCCATATTTTCAATGTCCCAAAGGAATTAAATATTCATAAACTTGTACATATCTCTCTAAATAATATGGAAAAAGCTATTATAAGTCCTCTACCCAATACTATCATGTTTAAATTCCTTTAGACCTCTATTGTCTAGGCATATATTATGTATATAATTCATCAAATTGATAGTGGTCCACACATGATTGAACCCTAGTAATCTATGTAAAATAAATCCTTAGCAACCTTAGGCATATGTATATAATTTTTTAGACTTCCAATTATCTAAATATGACTAAAGCCTTAGTGATCTAGGTAAAACAAAGCCCTAGTAACCCTAAATACATGTATATGTTCTTCAAACTAACAATGGTATAAGAATGATTGAATCCATAGTAATATACAAAAAATAAATATCTAGCAAGACTAGGCACATGTATATAATTTTGCGGACTAAAAATGGTATAAATATGATTGAATCCCTAATGATCTAGGCAAAAAAAATCCTAAGCCAATTGGCATATACACATAATTATTTAGGATGACATTGGCCTCTACACAATCAAAGCCATGATAACATAAATTTTCTTTGGATCATATTTGTATTGGACAATAAAGTCCTTAAAATCACCATAAAATCATTATCTTAATGCTCATATTAGTGTTGTCTAAACATATCATTTATCATAATAATTAATATCTCCTATGTATATAAACAATTATAATAATCAAACAAATCCATCATCATTATACATAAACTTTTGAAGTGCTACTAACATAATAAAATTGTTGAAAATAATTACAACATATCATCACATCATCATATCATCAAAACATCATATATATCATAATTTTTCATCTAATTCTTAATATTTAATCAAAACATCACACACACACACACACACACACACACACACACACACAGTATATATATATATATATATATATATATATAGATAATTGTTTTTACCCTAGAGCTATTGATGAGCATGCCATAAACCATCATTTCCCTTTTAGGTCTCTCATTTTTGGTGTTTTTCCCATATCAATCCACCCATGAGAGTACCATGTCTTGAATACATAATATTTTATCAACAGTACCATATAATACCATATTATAATCAACCTATAAAAAAATTAACCACATGAAACAAGATTAAGCATTAGATGAGAAAACAATGACATATATCAATGAATCATATACACCACTGAAATGGTCTAGCATATCACAATGACAAAATTGGTTTGCTCGATAATGTACAATATCATAAAGGATTGGTGCACCACAATCATAAAAATTGGTGCATTCAACCTCCAAAATTAGCAAAAATACCTATAAAATTTCACCAAAAGATGAAAAAACTAACTTTGTGTCCATGTACCATGAACCAACCCATGTAATGATCACTGAGAAGCCACAGTAGTAGACCTTGACTTGGAATGGGATATAGAAGAGGCATAAAGTGAGGAATCTTGCCTCTACTCTAGAGGAATAACCTAATGATACAAAGCCCTATAACAGGAAATCTAGACCTATTGTACTTCCAAGTCATCCATAACTATGGCTAAATGGTATAACATACCTAACACATATAGTATTATAGTTGTAGCTCTAACACCATCCCTATCTTGAGTAACCTATGTTATTTTCATCTCCACTACTATGGCATGAGTGAAAATTGCATCTCTTTGTGTAGTCAACCGAGCTATTAGAAAAATCCTATCTACCTTTGTGATGTCTATCTACAAAGTCATATAATCCACCTAAGCTCTCATCATATCCCTCTCAATTATAAATTATGAAGCGTTCAACATTGTCTAATCATGCTCACACTATAGTTGAGCTATCTCTATTGCCATGGCATATATATGTTGTTGCATAGTAGATATCTTAGAATCATTCATATCCTTAGATATTGTAATGAGGTCTGCTCTTGAATCACCTCCTTGACATAGTGGCATAGATATCAATGGGTAAATATTAAGGAATCTCAAAGTTATCTTTGTATGGTTCCTCCTAACCTTGTTAAAGTGGCATCTAATGAATGGCTAAATCACTTTTCTAGAGAGGGCTAAGGCTAGTATCCATGGTTAAATCCCTACATACAACTACATGTATGCAATGGTAGCCCCTACATCATTAATACATAGATACTCTAACAAAAGGATCATTAACATAATTCTATATAAAAAGAGTGGCATCATGTGTATCTTCTACATCTCCTTCATTATGCTTTTCTTGCATGTATCAATACTCTCTCATCTATGGGGGATCGTAC
Organism: Wollemia nobilis; assembly: GCA_028583015.1. NCBI lineage: Eukaryota > Viridiplantae > Streptophyta > Pinopsida > Araucariales > Araucariaceae > Wollemia > Wollemia nobilis. The sequence continues at coordinate 18,153,697 of JAQPPZ010003374.1, forward strand.
CAAAGATCAAACTATCTCAAAACTTAGTTTGATTTTTACGCCTCCCTACTATTGCTAGGGCTAATGGTCCATTGATTTTATTGAATGTAAGCCAAATCAAAACCATTTTCTACCCACTTAAGATATTGTGTCCATGGTCTACATATGATCTTATCTAACTCTAGATCATATATGGTTGACATAGCCATCATGAGTAATCACCTAAAAGGGTGATCATAGCTCTAAAAATAATGATGCAACTCATAAGTTATTGGATACCCTAGATCTACAACATGTCCAAGTAAAACAAAAGATTTCATAATAGCAATATGATCCTTGCACCAAATCTGAAGTAAATTATAGCAAATGAGGTTTTTGCCCTCTCTATACATGATCCTATTCAAAATCCTATAAATAGAATATGGAATAGAAGTACCCTAGGCATATCTACCCTATTGTTCCCTTATCCCAATAATTATGCCGCACCACCCTTACGGTAGCAAACAATCACAAATTAATCCAATCATCAATGAATTCTTTAGCTAATATATTTGCCACCTACAGATAAATTTTTAGCCTAAGAAAAAAATCTATGACAAATTAATTTGTAGTTGTTAAATTACGACATCAAGTTCATAGTTTGAATGTTAATTTACAATATAAAACTAAAAATCAAATTTTAATCAATAAATTATGAGAAACAATTTTGTTTTTTACACATACCTATAGAGGTACTCTTAGAAAACATGTATTCCTCATATAACATCCATTTGATACATCAGTGGCTTATAATTATTCATAAAAATATTGGGTAATCATTACTAGGGATTTGATTCTTGAAGATACATAGTAAAATAAAAATAAAAATTTACCTCATTCTACCTAATATAAGCCCTTTAGGGAGGTTCAAAATCAATTTTTGTAATTGCATAATTTTCTTAGTGTTGATAAGAAAATTGTCAAGGAAGTTCCTTTCATAAAATTAGGGATAGCTATAGGAAGTTTTAAAACATTTATGGTGTAATAAATGCCCCAAAAGGAGAAAAAGTAGATACCCAATTTTATGAACCCATTGCATTCTAATATTCTAGTCAATTTTTTTGATGTATCAAAGTCATTTTCAGTCTTCATCATGAAACCTAGGTGCTCAAAATGGGTTTGTAGCTTACAAAAAAAATTATTAGTTGTGCACTTACCTCTCAGGTTGTGAACTTGTCTCTTAGGATGCAAAATTTATCTAGTGCAATTTTTTAAATTATTGCCCCTCAAATGGTCAAATGGATAAATTTGTAGCCTAATCAAATTCATAGCTACAAACTTGTCTAAGATATAGCTTTACCTCTACACCTTCAAAATAGTCTTGAACTTGTACCTATTCCATACCAACAATTTTCTAGCTTGAACTAGATTCTGGCACCTGAAAATATTTTTAACTTAGCTCCCTTTTTTCTCATGCCAATCCCTTTAAAGCATGCCAAAACTTAAACTAATCTTTTGGCCTATTTAGAACTTGATTTTTTCAATTGCATAAATATTTGAAAACCTTGCTTCCCTCTTTCCTTGAAAATCTCCAAAAACCTATGAATTGGGCACCTCAATCTCAATTTGGACATAAGAGGATGAAAATTGGAAACAAGGATGTGAGAAAGATTTGTTATTTGGACAAGAAGAAATCTATATAGAAAATTGTTGAAGATTTTTGGTGTTTAATTATGATTCTTCTTACCATAATTTTGTTTCATGGTCTTCTCATTCTTGATTAAATTTTTCTTCAATACATTGAATTGCATCTCCATTCATCTTTCCTCTTTTCAAGGTATTATTGTTTCCCTTTAATTCATTTTAGCATTGTTGAGTTGTGTTTTCACCCGATTGTGAAAACACACTCTCCGATAGGATTTGGGTTCTAAATCCTCTGCTTGCAAAGAAATTAAACAAGTAATTTCTCCAAGGTTCCTGTTATGTTAGCATTTTGCATCTGTGTATCACTAATCTCAAATAAAAATATTCAATAAAAATGCTTGGAACACCTTAGTGGTTGCAAGTAACTGAAAACAAGGGGCATTGTGGTTTATTTTATTGTGAAACTTAATGATTGTTCATGAACCCTTATAAAACAAATGTGATCTGATCCTTATATGACCATGCTGCAACTTCAAAAATGAAATTTAATGAAATGCCATAAATGAAGGAATTATTTATGGATTTTGAAGTTTTTTAATTTTTTATTTTATTTTAATGCTTGAAAAATTAAAATTGGGGTTTCTGAAAATAAAGTGCAGTAAAAAGAAAATAAAATGCAAAGAAAAAGAAATTAAAATTGCATTCAGCTTGATGCTATCCCGTCCTGGAAAAACCGAAGATGTGAGGTTTCCATGCATGCAACCTAACCTATTGGACCTGCAAACACGCACAATCCCGATAAGCTAAGTGCTGATTCCTAGGGTTTGAAATAAAATTCAGATTTCAAATATTCGCCTAATGCAACCCACAAAAGTGGCATTTAACATTATCTATAAATCTAAAATCTGAAAGATGAAAGAATAAACATTAAATTCATAGCATGCACAGAATATCTCCTTCTATCTTGCCCACAAGATGTAAATTTCTGAACATTCCTGCATTAAATATAAATCCTGTTACAACAGCAGAACATTTGGTTTTCTCAAAACCAAAAAAAGGAAGGAAAACAGCCTTAAAGCAGGCCCAAAATGACCCTCTGGCCTTTAGCACTACAACTTTGCTCCCAACGGTTTTTGACCCCTGTACCTGTCCTGTGCTTTTGCTTTTAAAGCTTGGCAATGCTCTCTGTTTTGCCCTATGACGCTTCGTTTCATCTTCTAGATCACTTCGTTTCATATTCCTGCCTTCGAATTGCTTTTGAATTTATGTTTAATGCTGAAAAGTTTGATAATATTCTATGAATGTAACGTTTCTATAACCCTTATGCATGTATGCCACGTGTTCTGCACTTTTCTACATCTTCTGTAACGGTCCCATGAAAATCGCAAAAAAAAAAGCATGTAACTCTGTTCCTTTGATTTCACTGCAAAAATGTGACATGTTGCGATATCGCGACATTTTTTATGCATGCAGCTTTGTTCGCCTTCCTGGCCGTGAAAACGCGACATGTCGCGAAATCACGACATGTCACGATATCGTGACGTTTTCCTGCCAACAGCATTTATTGCCTTCATGCACAGCGAAATGGTGACATGTCACGATATCATGACATTTTTTTGTTTCGTACACCTTCGCTGCAACCTATCACGAAATCACGATGCTTTTCCACTTCGGGCACCTTCGCTGCAACCTGTCACGAAATCGCAACGCTTTTTTGCTCTGTACACCTTCGCTGTAACCTGTCATGAAATCATGATGTTTTTCCACTTCGAGCACCTTTGCTGCATGCTGTCACGAAATCGTGACGCTTTTTTGCTCCGTACACCTTTGTTGCAACCTGTCGCGAAATCATGACGTTTTTCCACTTTGGGCACCTTTGCTGCAACCTGTCGTGAAATCGTGATGCTTTTTCGCTCCGTACACCTTCACTGCAACCTGTCGTGAAATCACGACATTTTTCCACTTTAGGCACCTTTGCTGCAACCTGTCGCAAAATCGTGACGCTTTTTCGCTCCGTACACCTTTGCTGCAACCTATCACGAAATCGTGACGTTTTTCCACTTCGGGGACCTTTGCTGCATGCTGTCGCGATATCGCTACGCTTTCTGCTTCCTGCCCCATTTGACCAATTTGACCGCGATTTTGCGACATGTCACGATTTTTCTACGCTTTCTACTTCCTGCCCCGTTTGACCAGTTTGACCATGATTTTGCAACATGTCATGATTTCACTATGCTTTCTGCTTCTTGGTAGCGACGGAGCAACCTATCGCGATTTCACGACACTTTTTCATTTTTGGCCATGACGGAGCAACATGTCGTGATTTGGTGACACTTTTTCATTTTCGGCCGCGATTTTGCAACATGTCACGATTTCGCGACACCTTTTCATTTTCGCCCGTGATTTTGCGACATGTCGCGATTTCGCGACACTTTTTCATCCTTGTGCAATTTTGCCTTTTTTTTTATTTTTAGCATCTGGGTCACTGAGATCTACTCTGAAAGTATGCAAAAAAATGTGGGTCCCCAATTTTGGGGTGTGTTGCAGATCAGCCACAACAAGCATGTTAATTTTATTTGCATTAAATTCATTAAAATTACCTTAGTTTCATTGTAGGGTTTGTTGAAATTAACCAAGAAATTTCCATGACCTATTTATAGGATGTAATAGACTCCACCCTAGTTATACCTCTATAACTACATATTATGATTTCATAACTAATAATACTAGTAGTTTGTGAACTGATCTAGATCATCCTCTATCTATACTTCTAATTAAATCTTGAATTTTTGACATCCTTTTAACCAATCCATCATATTTCTATCCTAAAACCCTTTTATTTAAATATCAAAGTCAAATTCATTGGTCATAGAAGTTATAAGAAGCACATTTTTTAGGCTATAAATTCCACTTGCATACTATGAATTTGTTCTACTCATCCTTCTAGTAACTTTTAGCATCAAGAAATATACAATTAAGACTAGGGATATCCTAGAATCTTCACATTACACCCAAGTTGATTTTTATAGAATCTAAATTTATGGTTTCATGCAGTTAATATTCTTCCAAAAGGATCCAATTTCATTTTTTTTAAAAATAAACAGGGGACTTGATTACAAACAATAAATTTTATACCTTACTAAAGCATCAAACATGCCCTCGAAAAACTAACACATTTGTTGTTTTCACCTTTTTATCTTCTTTTTCGTAGGTCAATAGGTAGTGAACTTGTTATAGGTGATGAAAATGTGTGTAGGTGGTGAACCTATTGGAGGTAGGAAACTAAAGTCTAGAATATTATTTGATCCTTTGCAAAACCCTCAGGTAACCTCATTTCATGAAAACTGTAGCAATAAAATGGATATTGTTTGTTGTTTGCAATAGATATTTATTTAATTTTAAATACATTAAGGAATATAATAATTAAAGAATTAAGTTTTAAATTCCTTTCATTTGGCATTGAATCAAAGTTACATATAGTTTACACATTGGATATAATTTATTTATTTTTGCATATTCTCAAGCCTTTGCTTGAAAAGACAAAGATATTTCCTTCTTGTTTCTTGTAAATTCCATTATAATTTTCATATTTCTTTCAAGGAATTGAGAAAATCACACATTATTAGTTCTTGTTTTCCACATTATTTTCTAATCCAAATTACATTGAATTTACATTTTTTCAGGTGTATTTTATTTTCTATATTTCATAACTTAGGTGCTTGCAGATTATACACATCAAAACATAGAATATAGAATGAATCAATGAAACACTCTTGATGAGTGTTTTTCCCCACAAAAGAACTCAAGTAACAATGGAATTTAGGAAAAAATCAATTTTCAAGTGTGAGCCTCTCAGTTTGTAGACTAGCATCCTTGAATCTAGGTTTACAATTGGATTCTTTAGCATTAGTTGTAGAAGCTAATGGTATAGCTTCAATCCACTTAGTAAAATACTCATTAGACATGGTTATAATTTTTTATGCATAGGATATAAGGGATTAATATTCACAATGATGTAGAATGGCTAATGAAAATTAATAAATTATAAATCTTAAATGGCATGTAGAATCAGAAGGAAGAAAAAATGGTGAAAATGAAAGCAACAACTGTAAGGGTGAATGAAGGCCATGGCACTAGTAGCAACTCTGACGATGGAATTGGTGGTGTCATGGATACTGAAGGGTCTAAAGGATATGGTTTGAATCAAGGGATCGTGGATCTCGTTATCCACCCAAAAACTTTAGAAGGAATTTCCATGATGGCCCATAAGAAAAAAGATGATTTTGGGCCAACTACTCTTCTTACTAGTGGATCTCTCTATCATGGGGTGATAACAAAGATAGATATTTTAGGATATTATAGCTATGGCATAATGGTAGAAACTAACATATCGATAGATCATGAATCTCTATTGGAATAGGGAAGAAAGGTCTCTTCATAGAATATATTTGATCCTTCAGTAACAACTACAATGGGTGGATCGGGAGAGGTGACTCTCATGTCTTTTGCTTATATGGTCAAATTTAAATCAAACCCTAGTCCACCCACAATGAAAAGGGTTGACCTATATCCTTCTGATGATAATATTGATATCCCTTGTGAACTCATGTCATCCATGGTCACCCGTAACTCCAACTCATTGGTGGGCAAGTTCTTGGGTTCACAACCAGATATGGAATCCATTCACAAATGGGCCCACTCCTCTTGGTGGCCCCTTGGTTCCATGGATCTTGTAGCACTCCCTAGGGGCTTCTTTTTTATCAAGTTGAACAACCCTACTTATTCTTAATAAATTCTCATAGGAGGATCATGGTTTTTAGGTCAAAAAGGATTTTTCCTATAGAAATGGTGTGTGGATTTTGACCCATCCACTTAAAGCATCAACTTCATCCTAGTTTGGATTTACCTCCCATGACTACAGGCCATTTTTGGAATAAATATATCCTTCGGAGTATTGCAAAGAATATTGGAGAGCTCATCACTTTTGATCACCCCACTCGAGTAGAGTCCTACATGATCTAGGCCTGGATGTGCATCAATAAAAATTTGTATTATATATAACCATATTTTATCAATATCATATCAAAGGTTTGTACATTATACCAAGTTATTGAATACAAAAATAAACCTACTTTTTATGATTTTTGTTCCAAGCAAGGCCATCTACGTTTCCAATGCCCTATGGTACCCAAGCCACATTCTATTGAAGGTCATATTCATCCTAAATCTATTCCTCTCCGCTCATCTATCTTTGTTGCATCGCTCCCCCCTATAATCCTAAATATTACATGAATATCATATTTTTCAACAAAAAGGATAGTTACCATTGGGTCCTTTCAAACATCTATGCTCCCAAATCCCCATCTAGGAGGAACCTCTTATGGAATTCTCTCATCCAACTCAAGAAAGTTTTTTATTCAGAGGCTTGGATACTTATACGGGACTTTAACTCCCCTATGTTCCCAACTGACAAAAAAGGGGATCCCAAATCACTAGTAATTCATATGAGCACTTTGCAAAATTCGAGGATGATAATGAAATTATGGATATTAATATCAAAGGGCTAATATTTACCTAGAATAACCATAGGAAAGAGGACCAACTCATTCAATTTTTTTTTATCACTTTCTCATCTCAACCAATGCTATCCCTAAGTTTTGTGACTCTATCCTGCGATCTTTGCCTAGGATTGGATTTGACCACAATACTTGCTTTTGGATAAATCCTCTTAGGTTTCTCCCTTCAAGTCATATTTTAGATTTGAATCTATGTGGTTTCAAGATCCACACCTCAAATATTTGATCTCCTAGTGGTGGTCTCACAAATTCACCGGGTTTCTAGCCTTCCAGGTTAGCAACAAACTTTGATATGTTAAATTTAAGATGAAAAAATAAAAAAAGAGGTATTTTGAACCATATTCCCTAAAAAGCACTAGATTCAGTCTCAAATCACTAGCATAGAGCTCTCAATGTAGTAGGACAATCATGACCCCACCCTTTAGGAAATAGAAAAGATCCTTCTGACAAATCTCCACAACATCCTCAAAAGTGAATAAACTTTCTAGAAAAAAAAATTATGGGTCACCTAGATTAAGGAAGGATATTCTAACACAAAATTATTTCATGCCATGACCATAAGACAAAGAGGGTGTAACAAAATCAAGGAGCTCATCCAGTCAAATGGGAAAGTAACAATTGATATCTCCAAAATTAGAGAAGAAACCACCAATGTTTTTGAATACTTGCTTGGACCTAGTATCGAGTGTGATTTCCAAACATTTGAGGCCCTCTTCCACAACATCCCAAGGTTGGTCATGCCATAACTTAAACAAATACTGCTGAATCCACTCTTGGTCGAAGAATTTCATTCTGCTATTTTTTCTATGCAATAAGAGAAAGCTCCATACCCTGATGGATTTCCTCCTATTTTCTTCCACTAGTTTTGGGATATTGTGGGTGAGGATGTAGTTTAAGCCATCCAATATATGCAACAAATCAAGGAGATTCCTGGAGATATCAACTCCACTTTCTTATCCCTCATTCCTAAGGTCAATAAGGTCCATACCCTCACTGATTTCCACCTTATTAGCCTTTGTAATACCCTCCACAAAATTCTCTCCAAAGCCTTGGATAACAAACTTAAAATCATTACCACCCAAATTATTTCTCCTAATCAAGGCAACTTTATCAAATTAAGGCTTATCATGGATAACATCATCATCATCCATGAAATTATCCATTCTGTATCTAAAAGCAAAAAGGTTGGGTTTCTTCTTAAGCTTGACATGAACAAGGATTTTGATAGAGTTTCCTGTAATTTTCTATTCTTTGTCCTCTCTAGGTTTGGTTTCCATCATGAGTGGATTTCTCTCATCAAGGAATGCATTTCCACTACAAATTTTTTTTCCTGTTTAATGGATCTCCTATAGGATATTTCAAAAGATTCAAATAGCTAAGATAGGGTGACCTCCTCTCTCCTTTCCTTTTCATAATTGTTGCTGAAGCTTTAGGTAAAACCCTCACCTTTGTGTGTTACAAAGGAGACATCTCTAGTTTCAAGCTTGCATCCTCCATCCCAATTTTTTTCCTCTTCATATTTTAAATTTTGAGTAAAGTATGCAATAAAATTGAGAAAATACAAAGAAACTTTCTATGGTTTGGGTTAGAGCTGAAATAATGAATCCACTTGGTTGCATGGGATCATGTTTGCTCATGAAAGGATCATGGTGGCATTGGAATTTGAAAGGTCTGCAATATGAATCTAGCCCTCATTGCCAAGCAAGGATGGAGAGTTCTTACCAATGAGAACTCCTTATGGGTTTCCATCATGAAAGTGAAATACCTTTGGCACAACAATAATTTCTTGGAGGACCCTTATCCCATATATGGTTTGATAGCTTGGAATTCTATTCTTAAAACTAAGAATATTCTCAGGAAAGGTATGCACTAGAAATTAGGCAAAAGTGTAAAGAATATATTTTGTGAGGATCTCTTCCTTGGTGACCGCCACCTACAGGATCATGCAGACATCATCTATGTGAAATATATCATTGAATATTTGTTCGGTTATAAGGTATGTTATTTCTTCCACCATAATCACAATTCCTAGAAGTTGATCCTCATTTTTGGTCTATCCAGTGAGTATAGTCAAGTTGTGTTTGTTCTATCTAATATATTGTGTATTTGTGTCATTCCTAGTCTTTCCTTCAAGGATGCAATCCTTTGGGATCCCACTACCAATTGAATTTTCACTATCAAGTCTGCCTACACCCTTACTAAGAACCCTTCCCCTCCTTGGTTTCCTTCCACACTCATTTGGAAAAAAAATCTCACCCCCAAAGTAAGTTTCTTTTTCTAGATTTTCACTCAAGACAAGATCCTTACCATCTTGAACCTCCATCATCATAGATTTTCCTTACCTAGTAGATGTTACTTGTATATCCAATATTATGAGTCTACCCACCATATCTTCCTATCCTACCTCTTCTTCCATTCCATTCTATCATCCTTGTTTTGCTCTGTTGGCATTACCTGGTTCTCACCCGACTTCCTCAGTGACTTGTGTGTTTAGTGGCCCAATCAATTCAAAGGCTCTTGCCTCAAAAAATTTTGGTCCTTTTGTCTTCCTCACTTCATCTAGGAGGTTTAGCATGAGTGCAAATCCCATGCTTTTAATGATTCAATACATGATGCCCATGTGCTAGCCAAAATCCTTCATGCTACTATTGAGAAATTTTCCATTACTCATGATGATGCTGACTCTGAACCCAATGCTAAAGTTATTTTGGTCTCTTATCTTAATATTTCAAGTTACAACCTCTGTTCCTAGTCTCCTAAGGTTGATCGGTCATAGGTCAAATAGTCTCCTCATCCCATAGGTTTTCTTAAATTAATTTTTTATGGATCCACCAAAATAAATCCTAAGCCTATCGAAGTTGGTAGAATTGTTAGAGATAAACAAGGCAATATCATGATGGTATTTTTTTAGAATCTGGGATACTAGTCTAGTCATTTCATGAAATCTAGGGTTCTTCACCAAAGCATTGTCCTTCTTCATAGCATGCAGTGTTCTAATGTTTTGATTCAAGGTGACTCCAAAAATATCATTCAGTATTTTATCTCAAAATTCTAATATATTTCTTGGAACATAAAAAACATGATCTCTGAAATTAAATGGTTTCTGCAATCCTTTATGAGTGTTAGTTTCATCCATGTTTACCGTGAAGGCAATCATGATGTCAATATCCTAGAAAATAGGGGAATTTTTTAGCAGAGTCTCACCATTTGGAAGTGATTTTTCCCTCCATTGCTAATTGATATCATTGCTATTGAAGTTTGAGAATAACAAGATTAAGGGGTTTTAGCATTAGGACTCCACATGTACTAATGTGCACCTTTTTCATATTTTGACTAGTAACACTAAGGGGATACACATTCTTAGGTTTACTCACATGCATATCAACATTTTCATTGGTGTGGTATTACATATCAAAGGTTTTGAAGTCATTCATAGGGTGATATTTCACATGGAAGATAAAGAAAAAGTTAGAGGTAACATAATCCATGAGGTGAGCCACGTGTATGGACATATCACCAGCCACTATCCCTCTATTGCGGAGGTTGGGTTCGTGAACAACAAGACTAAAGAGTTTTGGTGTTGGGACTCCACGTGGACTAATGCACACCTTTTTCATATTTTTATTAGTCAAACTAAGGGGAGCCACATTTCTATGAGTACTCATATGCATAGAAACCTTTTCATTGATGTGGCATTAAATATCAAAGGTGTTGAAGTCATTCAAAGGGTGATATTTCACATGATGGATATAGAAAAATTTAGGGATGATAGAATCCCTATGGTGAGCAACGTGTCTAGACTATACTACTATTATAGAGGTTTATGGGACCATGTGGCATATCCACTATTAGGTGATGATAGACAACTTTGACCCTCTATTTTTCCTCATAAACAACATGATATTCCTTTTAATCATTCATAGGTGGCATTCACTATGGTGTTTCTGTCCTTGTCCATCATATTCATTGGTAGTACTTTTATCAAACCCCTCACTTTATTTGATCCTTGTACCTTGAGGTTCAGTAATCACCACCTGGTTACCTTGAGTAATTGTGTGTCCAACCCTCGAAACTATCAATGGAATCCTAATTCAAAGGTGTTGATAATTTTTGCCTTTGATTCTAGTGTCGATCCATTGAACAAAGGTTTTTTTTCACCTACATATTTCTATTTTTTGGTCTAACATTCCCATTGGATATCTACCACAACCATGAACCCATTAGTGTCATTCACTTTGATGCTTTTTTGGAGTGTGGCATGCGTTTTTTGTGCCACTACTTGTCGACTTGGGTCAAGGTAAGATCCTCAATATTTTTAATAATTATTATTTGGTGCATTATGGTGTTATCCCCTTTTCATCATATGACTACCCTGGTGCATTCCCCTAGAATTCCCTCCCTATAGCATAGCCTTGTTATGATGTCTAAAGTTGAACCTATCACCCTCCACTTAACTACCTTGGTCAAAGGTATTTTTTATGATCATGGTCTACTTAGTTTCCTCCATTTTTTCAAGACCATGACCTTGACATGTCCCTAGAGTTTATTTGTATGTGGGATGTAGGACATGTTGTCATTTATGGCTTGAGCTTTACTGTCACTACAGATCTTCTTACTAAAGTAATGGGTATCTTGAATAAAGAAGAGATCATAAATCAAGAGAAGCACTTGCTCCAAGGTGAGTTGTACCTCTTACAAAACCATGGTGAATCCCTAGGCAGGGATAAATATGGCATCCTTTGTGAATCTCTCCCGAATCCATGAGATGTGGTAATAGTGACTATACTCCAATATTTCACTTTGGACAGTCTTGATGCAGTGTTGCAAAGTTTTAATCTTGTTTTCCTCAACCATTTATAGGTAAAAAGACTATTAACATACCGGAGTATCCCTTATGGTCTACTAAAATATTGATTCTCAATGTCAAACATCGAGTTTCTTCTCTCCCACTACACCAATGATTGAACCTGTTGCTATACCGCTACGTTCTGAAGCATAAAACTTAGAGGGCCATGGGAGTTGGGACCTACGAATGAGATTATATTAGCTGGTGGTAATACTTATATGTCCCCAATAACTAACCATATGTTGGAGTTTGATATCAAGATGGATCACACACCATGCACCCAACGTTCCACTAGAGTCAAATCTAGTAGTAGTAAGTGTAAGGTCCTTATCGTGATTGATAATGATGCTTATAACAACTCTCTATATTTTTAGGTCAAGCAGGAGACTGCCTCCAAGAAAATCCATCTCTTAAGGGCACATCCACAAAATCACCTCTCCTTTTGGCTTCCATGGTTTCCTACTGGTCTAATATGTCTAAAAGAGGCCACCACCAGGACCTCCACAACATTATGAAGGCCTTAGAGAGAGTGGTCAAGATGATATATTCCTTGCTTTCTTAGGTAGAGACCCTCCTAGATGAGTACAACGATCAATGTGAGATCCTAGAGGATTTTAAGAGTCTGGTGGGGGCTAATTGTCATGATGCAAGCGACCAAACGAATATATGATTTTTGTAGATCCTGGTTTCCTCTACGTAGAATTTTATCTTCTATTTTTTCCATCCCTGCGAGGGTCTTTTTACTGGTTTCTTTTGTTGTTCCCCCTACATGGGATTTTGAGAATGTTACTCCTCCATGGCCCTCAGGAGGCTACCTTTTTGTTTTTGGAGGTTTGTATTTTTTGGGTTTCCCTATTTTTACCGTGGCCCCTATGTGGGTTTTTGAGAAATTTTATGTCTCCAGCCCTTGCGTGGGCCTCTACTCCTCCCTAGTGGCTTGGAGAGGGCTTCCTTTTTATCTTAGGAGGTCTACATTTTTTTGGGTTTTAGTTTTATTTTTTCACATATTTCCACTGGAGTGTTCCTCGGTTTTCTTCCACTATTGTAAAAGGTTACCGGATCCTTTCAAAACCCCTATACCAATAAAAAAATATATTGTCATATTTTTGACACATATTGTATCATTTGATGTAGTTATAAGATTCAATTTCTTTAGTAGGTCAATAACATCAATAGCTCCCTTATATTAACCAATAATAACCTGGACTCGGTAGCTATATTGATGTTCATAGAAATGTTGGTGCCCATTTACTATGAGTTTCAACTTCACTTCCAATATTATTTAACACTAGAGGTACATGGTAGATGGAGGAATTTGTGGCAGACCCTATCTAAAATCATCATTATATTTTATAATTTCAATAGCCTTGATGTTTTAATGTCTAGAGAAGTGGTATGCAAGGCCTTGGCACCCACAAATCATGTTTTTTTATCACTATCTCTCCACTTCAACTAGCATAAGTTTAAGTTTATAACCAATTCATTAGTAGATGTTGTCTTTGGATGGCCCCTCATATATTTTTTCCTATATATAAAATGATAACCAATTCAAATTTGGTACATGTCAATTCTTTATATAACATTAAAAAATGAAATACAAATTTTTATTTAAGTCATTGTCATAGTCAATAGTAGATATGGAGGCAAGTGGTAATTCTACAATTTAATGGTTATATAACACATGACTCTATTTGGTTGGTTGTAAGTATTTTTTTTAAATATAAATGTTTTAAATTCATTTTCTTGGGAGGTTTTGTCAATGCATAGAGAAACAAACTTTTCAAGATCATATATTTTACATAGAAAAAAATTTGAGCCCTTATTTTCAAATTATGTAATTTATTAGGCTCTTTGTAATAGTTGTATTTATTTTATTATATTCTATGAGTAAAATATGATAATTGTGTATGGGTATTATGACCATATATGTCACATTTATTCCAACTAGTTGTGAACTTGAGATAAATAATACCTAAAGTACCATGAGAGTGATAACAGTGTCTTAGATTTGTTAGAGTATATATATTTGGAAAATTATTATTACAAATGCCTATAGAGGCTTAAATATTTATTGAAAACATGATAGTCTTCTAAATGGTGTGGGGGGTTTTATAGTTTCAAATATTCCTTGGTCCATTCAAGCACTCATTATCGAGGGAGATGATAACATATTTAATATCTTCTATAGTTGTCCCCAAGATGATACCATGGGGGGTGTTGGAAGATGGTAATATGACCATATTGGAGAAGTTTAATAGATGATGATGTAATCCTATAGCCATTCTTTATGTAAGCTATGGATAATTTTGATATATTCAGCTATACGAGGATTGGTTAAACCACTTGTATGATTATGAATTCATGACTAATAGTATTGGTTAAACCACTTAGATGGTTAAACTTAACAAAATCTTTATTAATAATTTTGTACCTTAACTTAAATTTGAGCCTTATGTTGGCCTAAGTAACTAGAATATGTATATATAATTTAGGGATTAGATATCTACTCTAAATACTCTATAATCACTAATTTTTTGTATCAATTTATCATATTGAGTGAGATTAAAGGGTGCCTATGGACATCCATATCTATTATTTTATTATGTTTTGTCTACATGATATTTTATTTTACTTATCTATTCTATTGCATATAATACATAGTTTATGTTTCATTTTATTTCCAGAAAGTATTATGAAATATAATAGTTTTAACTACATTATTTGAGGATTTTGATATTTATACCAATGAACTTGTGTACTAAATTTTATTTTGGTGCATAAGCAAGATAATAAATCTACTAGATTCATAAGTATGATTAAAGTTACCAAAATGATAAGTTGGGTTTTCTAAGTGTTCTTCCTCTCTTCACATCTCTAATTTTGAGAAATCTAATATTCTTTCGTCTTTGTATTTTTAGACTACGGTTGAAGGCAATAAGGTGGCTATGGAACTGTGTAATTTTGAAGAACACTTCATGCATAGTCATTTGGGTTTCTCCTAAGCAATATTATCCTCAAAGCTGGTCTAGGTCTAGGCAACATCATCATTCAACCCCAAATCGTACTCCTATCCCAACTCAAGGTCCTCCTCCTTATAAATATAGCCTTGGTACCCTAACTACTACTCTTTCTCCATATTCCTCAACTCAACACCTGACACAAGTTAGGTGCTTCGATGTTTACAACCAATGAGAATCCACTTGCTCAAAATTGAAAAGATGTTATCAATACTTTTTATTTTAATAAAGGATGGGCTTTAATGCCAAAGTCTTCTGATGATAATGCTAGGTGGGATTTGATCCCAATGATGGCTAAACCTATTTAATGGATCTACACCACTACGAGAATTCTTCTTCTTTTCTTTTACTCTTATACTGTGCACTTAGCGACTATTTTTAGTATGTAATCATTCCATTTTATCAAGTATTTAATAGTGTCTACATATCAGTTCTATAAGGTATTTTTTATTAGTTTTTAGTTGGTTTCTCATGTTGTTTTAACAATGATGGTTTTTTGGTTGATGGTATTGGCCACATGGCATGTTTATCCACCTCTTTTTTTATTTGTAAAAATATATTCTATTAATCCTTTAATATAAATGGTTTTTTTACATTAAAATAAATTCTAACAAGATAGACTATTCTTCAATAATTCTATTCTACCATCAAGTGTCATGGACAACGCATTAGATAAAATACACTATTATTTCAATATCAATAGAAATAGAGATACTTAAATAATTGGAAGCATACAAGTAAATCTACTAATATCCCCAAAAGATATAATACACATAGTTAAAAGAAGTATAAAGAGCTTCCATAATCTATGTAATAAAATTTTCGTAAGGGTCTTGAAGCTTTAATATAAATGGTTTTTTTACATTAAAAAAAATTCTAACAAGATAGACTATTCTTCAATAATTCTATTCTACCATAAGTGTCATGGGCAATGCATTAAATAAAATACACTATTATTTCAATATCAATAGAAATAGAGATACTTAAATAATTGGAAGCATACAAGTAAATCTACTAATATCCCCAAAAGATATAATACACATAGTTAAAATAAGTATAAAGAGCTTCCATGATCTATGTAATAAAATTTTCTTAAGGGTCTTGAAGCTTTTCAATTCAAGATAGATAATAAAATCAATCTTATATATGATCACTTTGGGAGTGTACATGCATTATAATCTATAAATAGAATGTTAAAAATAATACCCAAGGGCTACATATAAATAATCACATTATGATTGTGCACATATGTTGTTATATTAACAACTTGATCTAATCTAACAACATCATTTTTTGTATCATATAACTATCTTTTAGAAAATACACTATTTTGATTTTATATGGTCAAGATATGGTTAATTCAAAACACCATCCAAATGATAACTAACTTGTCCCTTTTACAATTCCTCTAAATAACAAAAATAAAAATAAAAGTACAAAAAAATGAATTGAAAAATAATTTTACCTTATTTTTAAATATACATTGATACAAATTATACTATTAAAACCATAGCTCAATATTCATTCTAAACAACAATTTTATATGTTATTGATATTATTCACCACATAATAATTCAAAATTCTTTGATTGATTTTCTTGTCCAAATTTTCACCCATATGAAAAAAATATAACTTTCCAAAGACTTCATATTAGTATGATAACAAGTTACTTCATTCATTCATTACGTCCCATAGGTTGTAATGGGTATAACAATAAGTTATATTGTTGAAAATGGACATAAATTAACTTAACTAAAATTGTCATAACGTTGCATTAAAAGTTTTATTTAAATCATAGTAAAATAACACATTATAATTTAAAAAAAAAAAAAATCCCTAAATAAAATATCAACTAAAAGCATGAAAATAATAATAAAAAATAAAAAATAACAATTATATTTATATTTGAAAAAATAATTAAAAATATTAGAAAAAAAAATACATTCTAGAAAAATATTTTATAAACTAAAGTATTATTAACAACTTATTTGGTGAGGCACTTACCAAGAAGACACTTACCTTCAAACTTTAAAGATAGCCTGTTTGCAAAGGTAATAGTTCAATTTGAATCCTTTGAGTGCAAATGACGAAGACTATACGAGCAACTGGTGGTCCCCTTCACGGTAGATCAACAATAAAGAAGCGAAATAGGTTTTATTAATTTAAACCATTACTAAAAATATTGTAAATATGTAAAAAAAAAAAACTTATTTGATTCCTTGGAGATAGAGTATAAATCCTAATTCCTATACATATAATTATATTAATATACCTTAATGATTATTTGCAATAATAAATTTACAAATTAAATTATTTAATTCATTAGTTATACTTTATTCTTTTAAAAAATAAAATAAAATATACAATGTGGTGGTCATATGATTGTAATATTAATACCTATCTATCTACTTTTCTTTGTCACCATGTTTTCGCCGTGGATTTCCAGCTGTACACGGATCTAGTGATAAAATCTGACGTCTTCAACAAACATTTTGTTATCGTTTTCAATTTGGAATGGCCTTCGTATGTTGTTCGTATAAATACTATATGATATTTTCAAAATCATCTTCGAATTTGTGAAAATCCGAAAATAAATCTCCAAGCCTCCGTCTCTTTTCGTATTTTGTACAACGTGTCTGCACTATGTTGATCCATGCGGAAGTATATACTTGGTTGAGGTTGACAAGAAAAACTCCGACGTCACCGTGACCGGTTTTACAAAATTATCGTAGTTTTTCATGAGCTTTAAAATATTTGCAACTAAAACCTTGCGTCTGCACGAATCTACCCTGGTCTACTGCTTTAAAAATAAAGAGTTTTCATCTCAGTTGAAACAAGATCCATCTGATTTTAAAAGCCCATTAATGACGGAATGACTGAATACTCGATGTCAACATGCATCAAGTGGGTTCATGAATCAATAGGTAACTGGTTCTCGTAAACCATATATACCTTTATAAATGTTTATGTTTTGTGTAGTTAAAATTTCTTTTTTACTTATATCTGATCCGATGATCTGCTGCTACAAGC
Source organism: Wollemia nobilis (assembly GCA_028583015.1). Classification (NCBI taxonomy): domain Eukaryota; kingdom Viridiplantae; phylum Streptophyta; class Pinopsida; order Araucariales; family Araucariaceae; genus Wollemia; species Wollemia nobilis. Next base: position 18,171,768 of record JAQPPZ010003374.1, read on the forward strand.
TTGTAAATTTGATTACCAGCATAAGATAGTTGAGTTTAATTTTTTAACCAGGTGATCTGTTGTTGCAAGCTTTATTTATAGAAGGTAAAATATTTCAAGTAACCAACATAACAATCAGACATTATATAATTTCTCAATGTTTTCTGTAACGTAAGTGACTGATAAACTGCTCATTTTCAGGCCAATCGGTTTTTATTTCCGTATCCTTTTGTTGGGCTTCATATTGGCGTTCACATCTTACTTGTTATTTCAAATGATTAGCAAGAAAAGAATTGAAAGAAAAAGTTGAGATGGCAGAAATACCTGCAATTCTTTCAGTGTTGCTTGGCTTCACTGTGCTGTTTACTGCAGAGGCCAAAACCTCCTTCATCTTCAACTCGTTCAAGGGCTCAACTGACCTCACTTTGATCGCGAATGCTTCATTCCAGTCCCCTGCCATCTGCCTTACCGATCAATCGGAACGAGTTTTCGGCAGGGCTTTATATCCACAGCCTGTGCGTATGAAAGGTAAAGCGTCAACAAACGAAACCTTCTCTTTTAGCACCACTTTTGTTTTCAGCATCGTCCGCACTTCCTCGAGTTCCCTTGCTGGGCACGGAGTGGCCTTTATGATGACCCCTCACAGGTCTCCCATGGGAGCTTTAACAAGTCAGTTTCTTGGTTTGCTCAATTCTTCGAGCAACGGACAACCTTATAATCATCTCTTCGCTGTCGAGTTTGACACCATACTCAACGATGAGTTCCAAGACATCAACGACAATCACGTTGGCGTGGATATCAACGACCTCACCTCTGTAGACCCTAAAAGTGCAGGTTTCTGGATTGGCATGAACCAGTTCCAAGAAGTCGATCTTAACAGTGGGCGTAACATTCAAGCTTGGATAGATTACGATCATCATCAGGATCACCTCAATGTTTCCATTGCACCAGCCGGTTCTCTTCGCCCACAGAAACCACTCATATCTCTGAAAAATTTAAGTCTATCCACCATTTTTGAAAAAGAAATGTACGTGGGTTTTTCTGCAGCAACTGGACTCGCTGGTGCAAAACATTGCATCCTCGCTTGGAGCTTCGCCACAAGTAGGGTCGCGCCTGTCCTCAATACATCTGGTCTCCCCTCTCTTGCACAGAAAAATTCCAAATCCAAGTCTTCCAGATCGCGATTAAGGGTTTGTGTCACAACAGTTTCCCTTCTTCTCCTCATGCTCGTCGTCATAGCAACACTTGTAATGTGGAAAAGAAAGAGGGATACGGATTTTGTAGAAGAATGGGAGGTGGAATATTGGCCACAGAGATTCAACTATAATGATCTCTTTATTGCCACCAAGGGGTTCCAGAAGGAGCAGGTTTTAGGTTGCGGAGGTTTCGGCCAGGTCTACAAAGGAGTTCTTCCATCCAACGGTGTCCCCGTTGCAGTGAAGAGCATTCTCAGAGATACCAACGAAGGGGTGAAGGAATTCATAGCGGAGATCTCAAGTCTCGGCCGTCTCCAGCACCGGAATCTTGTCCAAATCAGGGGCTATTGCAGACGCGGGACACAGTTGTTCATAGTCTACGACTACATGCCGAATGGAAGCCTGGACAAGATGATATTTGGGAATCCGAGAAGAGTGCTGGCATGGCCTCAAAGGTACAGAATTCTAAAAGACGTGGCTGCAGGATTGCTGTACCTTCACGAGGAATGGGAGAAGATAGTGGTTCACAGGGACATCAAGACCAGCAACGTTTTGTTGGATGCAGATCTTAACGCCAAGTTGGGGGACTTCGGTCTGGCTCGATTGTATGAGCATAATGAAAACCCGCGTACGACTTATGTTGTGGGAACGCCGGGATACATTCCGCCTGAGCTGGTCCATACAGGTAAGGCAACGCCCCTCTCGGACGTGTATAGCTTTGGTATTTTTATGTTGGAGGTTGCGTGCGGAAGAAAGCCTGTGGATCCCTCTCTCAGTGAGGCGCAAATAGTTTTGGTGGATTGGGTGCGAGAACTGCATGCCGAGGGTATACTCATGGACGCCGCCGATCCGAAGCTTGGTTGTGAATTTGTTCAGGATGAGATGGAAAGAGTGTTAAAATTGGGAATGGTGTGTTGTAACGAGGAGGCGGAAGAAAGACTCGGCATCAGACATGTGGTTCAAATACTCGACGACAAAGCTCCTCTTCCGGATACTGCGTTTCCGTTTTCTATTGAGAAGACCGGATAAATCAATTCGTGGATGAGTTCCATATAATCTTGGTCGCAGCACACACACCCCCACAGGTGCCCCATGCCACCTAAAACTTCTGGTCTGGTCTGTTTTACGACTGTGGTCGTGGCATGGAGGAGTCGTCTTGTGCTTGCGTACCTTCTTGTTTCTGTAGATTACATTTAATGAATATTTGTATATGTATAGCTTTAGGCGGCAGAATTTATTGGTTCCAAAAATTCTAACCAAGGTATTTGTATTTGTATATGAATATTTGTTTGTATATAATTTTGCTTTAAATTAAAAGTATCATGTTATATTTATTTAATATTATTGAATAATTTTATCAATCAAATAATTTTAAATCATACAATTTATATGATAAGATAATATCATCTATAATATATTTTTTAATTATAGTTTTATTAATTTATATCTATATTTATAATTAAATAATCTTATAAGTTTGGAGAAAGGGTGTGAAAATCATAATTCATTCTTATTTGTTAATCATTTACTACTCAAAGGGATAATTGTGGGGTTAAATTTTATAAAAATATTATAATTAAAATGTTGTCACTACATATTTAGAATAAATGTCTTGAATTCCCTACAATTTTGATAGATTTTTAAATTGGTTTATTCATCAAATTGAGGTTTTTCTTTAAAACATGGATGTAGTGAATAACTTATAATAGAGTGTGGATTAATCTTTCTTTATATTTGTATATATAATACATTACCATATTTTATGTTTGTATCCTTACATTTGGTGAATGGAGGCTTTGGTATTTTGAATAAAATACTTCATGATACTCATTCTTCAATTATAACATAATCTAAAGATTTAACATATAGGCACTAACTACACTAAATTTATATTTATATGCAATGACATGTGATATCCACATTAAGTAAAAAACTAAATAACTTATTTTTTTCCTATGCTTCTTAAAATTCTTCCCTTTCATACATGTACCAAAGACCTACCAGCTTGTTTGTAACAAATATTTGCTAGTTAGTAAATTAATTTCATTAAAAACATTGAATAATAAGCATTTGTTCTTAATATTCTTCAAAACTATATACCATATTATGAATAATGTAATTAAGAGGAGAAGAGTTATAAATAATATAACAAAAAAATGTGCTATAATCTCCTACAACTTTGTAAAGTAGAATTCTAGAAAACACACTTAAAAAATATATGTTATTGAATTTTTATTTTTATTTTTAATGTTTAGTTCCCTTTCTTTCTATCATTATCTTCATTTTATATTTTCACAACTATTGTCTTTTCTCTTTCTTCCTCTTTTTATACTATATATATCTTATAGTATTTTAAAAAATTATCTATATGGGATTAAATGGGCCTCACCTATATTACTCATCACCACAAAATATATCTTGGTTCTTATCCATGTATTGCTTAACAAGATTCAAACCTAGGTTTTATCCTTGAAAGTTGAGAAATTTAACTAGTTGAGATAATGTCATTTGATAACTTCAAATATTTTAACATGTTTTAGGATATTTTACATCAAGTATTATTATTAACATTCTCCCCCTTAATGCACAATGCTCCAACCCCTAATTGTCTATAAAGTGAAACAAATTTTTATACTTAGAGTGCTTTGTACAAATATCTACCAATTGAATCTCTATCCTTCCTTAAATTTAAAATGAAGTGACAATGACTATCTATATGCTTCGCATCTATACAAAGCATAAAGTTTTGTCTCCATACTACTTAACACCTTATTAACTTAGAAACTATAGATTTAGTCTCTTTCATAAAAAGAAAAACTCTAGGTTGCTTATTTAAAATCTATACAATAAGCAAATGACCAATACTAAAGCAATATCTTAAAATTAGGTTTTGATCATCTATTGAACTAGCCCAATTTAAATCTAAATATCCAATAAGTTAAAAAAATTAACTATTAACTAGCTAATACCATGATTCATTGTACCTTTGATATATTGAAGAATCCCTTTTACTACTTTCATACAAGTTTCATGTGATATTGACATAAACTTGGAAACAATATTTATTGTAAAAATTCAATTTAGTGTAGTAGCCATAAGACTACCAACCATCCTTTGAAATCACATCGGGACTGTCTAGCCTGGCCGGAGGCTGGAGAGTGGCTCCGATGGGTACGTAGGTAGCGGTGGTTGATTGGGTGGCACAGGACCGAGCATGAGTTATTCTCATATAGCTAGGTTACACGACAGTTCAGGGTGTGCCAGGGGTTTCCTGGTGAGCCCGTGGTCTATCGACGTCGGGGAGATGAGAGGACTCTAGATTGACTAGTCATCGTGCCATTGGGTGAGGAGTCAGATGCGGTGATCGACGTCCCGGACATGGATGACGTCGGGACCACCACTGAGTATGACTCGTGGTGGGTACTGCGGCGATGGAGAGGAGAGGGGCCACTAGGAGGCGCAGAAGCGATAGTGGAGGGTGCTGAGGTAGCAGGGGATGATTGGGGAGTTTCGTTGGATGATGCGGACATGGTTGAGGTGGGGGATGAGGATGTAGATTTGGGAGCTTCGACTCAGCCGGACATGCAAGACATGGAGGAGCAATGGGAGCCAGAGTAGGCTGCTGTTCCGGAGAGTCCTATGCTTTAGGCGGATATAGAGGAGATGGAGTCTGGGATACGCACTGAGAATGCATGACTGACAGAGCTACTATGGATGCGAGATCTAGAGCTGGGGGATGTGCTGCGGGAGAGGGATCTCCTGCGGGCTCAGCTAGTAGAGCGGGATAGGGTTTTGGCACAGCGTGATGATGTAGTATCTTACTACCATCGACGGGAGGCAGAGTGGTTCTAGCATCGGCTAGACTTGGAGATGGAGGTCATCCACCTTGGTGGGCGGCTACCTGAGCCCTCGGGAAGTGGATCTTCATGCCGAACGAGGGATAGTGCTACTAAGCAGTCGACATCATCTCGTCGCAGGCGATTGGATGAGGGAGGCGGTAGCAGGCGTGATGCGGGGGCTAGTAGTAGCCGCCCTACAGGGTCCCATAGGACCCACACCACGGGGGGTAGTTCCCGTCGCACCGATCCTGCGTGATCATGGTGGTCGACGCCTTAGGGTGGGTTTTGTTATATGATTGCGGGGTCTGAGGACCAATTTTGTAGCCTGCGGGCATTTTTTTGACGATATATATATATATATATATATATATATATATATATACCGGTTTTATTTTGGTTATGTACATGTGATTATTTGATCTTTATGCATGATGGTTGATGACTATGGATGGATGCATGCTTATTTTAATGGATGTATATGGTATGATAAATGCAAATGTTTTATATATATATATGATATGCAAAATGAAATGGATGAATAGGATTTGTGACGTTTGGCTATGGCACCATAGACTGTTTAGAACTCTATGATTTTGTTTTTAGGTGATTGTTGTTATGCATGACTTTGTATGTATACATGTGGCTTTTTTTTTTTTGATGGTATTGTAAGGATGAAAAGTAGCGCAGTTGATTTAGAAATGTAGCTAAGGTTTTTGGAGACTCAGACGGTTTTAACTCACTAGCCACGACTGTACTTTATCTTACAAGACTTTTGAACAAGGTATGAATCGAACTCGTTTTTGACCAAGCTATTTCACATCCTTGTGTGTGCAATTGAGTTCATTTATGTGGTATTTGTCAAGATACCGCCAGTGCCAGATGGGCTTTCAACCGAACCTGTACTGAGGATCACCTAATTAGCTCCACTAACTCCTTTGTTGTGTTTAGTTAGATTAATCTGCGGTGTTATCCAGGATACCATAAGCTAGCTCATCCTTATGCAAACATTGGTCTGCACACACGCAAAGCGAATGTGATAGACATATCGTCATGCGGGTAGGATACCACCATTGCCAGATAGGCTATCAACCAAACCTGTAATGAGGGTCACCTAGATGGTTTTCGAATGCTGAGAATTCCAGGGATTCAGGCTCAGGATGTTTGCTGGCTGAATGATTTAGAAAGTTGCTCGTCTATATAGTGATGAAAATCAGGTGTTTATTTTCTATTAATTCTTTTTGAGCAAGGATTTTGAATAGTGGTGATAACCACTATTATTTGATTTTGTATTTTGAGTATTGTGAGTTTGGGCTGGTGAGTGGCCTTGATCCTTGTGGCCTTGGGGACGACTATGCATCCTTTGCAGGGACGTATAGTACGAATCCTTACGACGTTGGGAACCAAGGGGGTGATGGAGATTATGGAGTAAGGGCATTGATCTTTTAGGCCTTGGGGATGACTACCCATCCTGGTTAGGGGCGGATAGTACGAATCCTTACAACTTGGAGACCAAAGGTGAATGGAAAGTGTTAGGATGATGATTTGTTGGAATTTTGTTTGTGAATGGCGTTGATCCTTTTAGGTCTTGGGGATGACTACCCATCCTTGGCAGGGACGTGTAGTACAAATCCTTACAACTTTGGGAACCAACTATGATTGGGGTTTGGTAGTGGTGAAAACCACTGTATATGGAGGTGAATGGATAGGAAAGAGCTTGTCCTTTTGTGAATTCTCAGCATTCTGGAACCATTCGCACGGGGGGATGAGCAAGATAACCGTTTCGCTTATGGTGACCTGGATTACTGTGTAGGTTTCATCTTTCGTTCACACAACTTGGGAATTTTTATGTGTTTTAATTTGTGTTGGGATGTTACGTAACAAGGTGTATTTCAAGTGTAACTCTACCTTCATAAAATCTGTTTGACTTGATACATTACATGGCTAAAGAGCAAAATGATGACTGAATCACGAAAACTCTTGATACATTAAAAGACCACTGACTCTAATATGGTAAAAGCAATGCATGGTGTTTTTGTTGTTTTTGTAACATGGAACAGTGTGGAACAAGATGGACTAGCAGAGCAATTATAGCCTATGGTGCCTTTGACCCATACGACCACAAATATGCAATGTATGGATGCAATGCTTTAATGCATCTATGTATTTTTGTATTTTTGATGGATTGATTTTTGTGAATATGAAGATGAAGTGCGAGAAGAGCTCTCTATTGATGAATTTGAGTATGCCTAGAAATGAGATGCAAATTTTTGTTGTTTTTGATGATTTTTGTTGTTTTTGAATTTTCTTGATTTTTGACCAAGCGATTGTGGAAATCCTTGGAGCATTTTTGGGATTGACCAAGCGATTTTAAGAATCCTTGGAGCATTTTGGGATTGACCAAGCGATTTTTAGGAATCCTTGGAGCCTTTTTTTGGGATTTGACCAAGCGATTTTGACAATCCTTGGAGCATTTTGGGATTGACCAAGCGATTTTTAGGAATCCTTGGAGCATTTTTGGGATTATGGCTCTCTTAGATATGAAATGGTCGCAAATGACTGATATTCAAGGGTTCTGTTTCCTTGATACCATCAAGAGAAGCTAGCCGGTACGTCCCGGGTCCTATTTTGCTATCAATGACATATGGACCTAACCAATTTGCCGCAAACTTGTCCCTTAGGTGGGATGGCAAACTGGAATTTTGCTGGTTTTCCTTCAAAACCAAATCACCAACCCGAAAGTCCCTCGAGGTGAACTTTCATGTTGTAAGCTTTCTTAAGTCGCTCTTGATAAATACGTAAATGCTCGAGAGCATTAACGCATCGTTCATCAAGCAACGTAAGCTGGTCTAACCGGGCCTGCCGCGCAGAGTCATCATCGATGAACTCCTGCATTGATATGCGCAGGGAAGGAATCTCCAACTCTAGAGGCATGACTGCCTCGGAGCCATACACGAGCGAAAATGGAGTGGCCCCAGTGGGTGTCCGAATGCTAGTGCGATAGGCCCATAGGGCAAGTGGGATTTGAATGTGCCAATCCTTATGACTGTCTACGATGGTCTTTTTAAGGATGGCAACTAGCATTTTGTTTGATGCTTCTGCTTGCCCATTCGCCTACGGATAATAGGGTGTCGAAAAGCTGTGTTGAATCTTGTACTTTGTGGTCAAAGCACGCACGTCTTTGTTCTTGAAAGGCATCCCATTATCCGAGACTATTTTGGATGGAATACCAAAATGACATATGATGTTATGCAAAATGAACTCCACAATGCGGGGTCCTATCGTAGAGGTAAGCGGAATCGCTTCCACCCACTTGGTAAAATATTTTGTGGCTGTTATGATAAACGTGTGACGGCCTGACGACGACGGGGAGATCTTTCCAATTAGATCGAAGCCCCACTACGAGAACGGCCAAGCGGATCGGACTGTCTCGCAAGGCTCGAGAAGGTACGTGCATCAAATTGGCATGATGTTGACACTTCACGCACTTCTTGACATAGGTGCAACAATCTCGCTCTAAAGATGGCCAATAATAGCCCATGCGAAGAATGCGCTTTGCGATGGCCATACCACTAAAGTGGCCACCACATGTACCATCGTGCGCTTGGGCGACTGCCCAAGTGGACTCTTGTTGGTCCAAGCAACGAAGGAGGATTCCTTCATAGCTGCGACGATACAAAATGTCTCCTATCAAGACATACTTAGCCGCTTTCTGCTTGAGTGCTCGTTTTGTGGCATGAGTCAATCCAAGCGGGAGATTACCTAACTTGAGGTAGTCTCTGATGGGTAAATACCAGTCCTGTTGATCAGAAACCTCGATAGTATGAACAACCAATCCCTCTTGAAGTTCATCCCTAGCAAACGTTGAATGGGATAGAACCTGTAAGAATAGTGGTGTTGCTATTAATGGGAGTAGGGGAGAACAAGGACCCCCAGTTGGTGAGTTTCAGACGATCTCGGATTCGAGAGAACTTATCCGAGGATGGTTCAATCTGGATCATGTGGATTCCTGGCGTCAAGTCTGAGCTTGCACGCTCCATCGTGGATTGCGATAAGGTTTTGACTTGAATGGTTGTCATATCACCGGAAAGGTCTTGCGGGATTAGTGACCCCAAGGAGGCCATTATGTCCGCAAAATGATTCGATGATCGAGGGAGTGCCTCGATGTCATACCACTCAAGTTTTGCCAAGAATTTGTCCACGAGGGCTTTATAAGCCTGCAGGACTGGGCATTTGCATTGATATACCCCTTTGACTTGATTGACTATTAACAGTGAATCACCAAAGATATTCAGTCTTTTGATGTTCATGGCGATTGTTGTCTGAAGACCTAGGAGCAAGGCTTCATACTCTGCATTATTGTTGGTGCATGGGAAGTTTAATTTAAATGATAGGGGCATTGGAGCACCCTACGGTGTGAAGAATACAATTCCCGTGCCACCACCTTGCTCACATTTAGAACCATCAAAGAATAGGGTTATGTCGGCCTGTGACTCAGGCTCATCAGAATCTGGTGATTCTGAGACATGGAAGACCCCATCATCGGGTAGTTCTATGACCAGAGGTTGATCGTCTTCAAGAGGAGCCTCTGCTAGTTGATCGGCTATGACTTGTCCTTTGATAGATTTTTGTCCAATAAACTCTATGTCAAATTTTGTCAACAACATGATCCATTTCGTCGTGCGACTACTATGATAAGTACGACTCATCATGTATCGCAATGGATTCTCCTTAGACACAACATACGTAGTGTTGCTGAGCATGTAGTGGCGTAGCTTTTTGGTAGCAAACACCACTGCCAAGCAGAGTTTCTCAACGTATGCATAGTTAAGTTCATAACTGACCAGGGTGTGGCTAAGATAGTAAGTAGCCTGTTCCTTGTGAAGTTCATTCTTCCGGGCTAACATGGCGCCCGAGTGCCACCTCGATAGCTGAGATGTATAAGTAGAATGGCACTCCTGGTCTAGGTGGTGCCAATACTGGCGGCGAAACCAGGTATTGTTTGATCTCGTCAAAGGCTGACTGGCACTCGTCATCCCAGTGAAATGTAACCCCCTTGTGCAATAATTTGTTCATGGGTCGGCACTTGTCAGATAATTGCACTATGAAGCGTTTAATCGACGCGACCTTTCCCTGCAGACTTCTGAGCTGCTTGATTGTAGTTGGGGGAACCATTTCAAGGATTGCCTTGACTTTCTTTGGGTCCACCTCGATTCCTCGCTTTGAGACTATGAAACCCAAGAGTTTTCCAGATGTGACGCCAAATACGCACTTCTTGGGGTTTAGTCTAACTTTATGCTCCATGAGGCGATCGAGGATATTTCTTAAGTCATCGATATGATTTGAGCGCAAGAGAGACTTGGCTAACAAATCATCCATGTAATCTTCCAAAGTTTTGTGCATGTAATCGTGGAAGATATATGTCATGGCACGTTGGTAGGTAGCACCAACATTTTTAAGGCCAAAAGGCATGACCTTATAACAAAATGTCCCCCAAGGCGTTGTGAACACCGTTTTTAGTTGGTCTTCAGGATTGATACGAATTTGATTGTATCCTGAGAAACCATCCATTAGGGAGAGCATTTCGTGACCTGTTGTAGCGTCTACCAACGCGTCGATGCTCGGCAAGGGGAAATCATCCTTAGGACTCGCTTTGTTTAGATCTCAAAAATTGGTGCATATGCGAATCCTCCCGTCGGGCTTCTTGACGGGAACCATGTTGGACAGCCATGGCGGATAATCCACGCAGATGACAAACTGTGCATCCAACAACTTTTGCAATTCATCTTTGACCATTAAGGCCACTTTTGGGTGCATCTTACGTAGTTTTTGCTTTATAGGCTTGATTGTCGGATCAAGCGTTAAATTATGCGTGACTAGCTGCGGGTCTAGTCCTGGCATATCTTTGTACGACCATGCAAAAACCTCCTTCTTCTCTTTGAGAAGGGCAATGTAGTCGGCTTGCTCTTCGGGGGAAAGACTTACCCCCGACTTGAGAATCTATGGATTCATTGGATCTGTGCCGATATCTACATCAGTCGTCTCCTCGACTGACATGTGGGATCCGTCCTCCAACTGATGTGGAGTCGGGATCAAATGGATATCATTAGCTGAATTTAGATCTGCATTGGGAACCTCGGGTTCCTCTTCAGCCTGAAAAATATCCTGAGTTGTCCTTGGGGTAAAATGAGGCATTTCACCGAAAGGCCGGTACTCGATGGTGATAAAGGTGAATTGACGCGATCCCAATCGATGGCATCTATGTCTAGATGCAATGACCGTGCTTGGATCGGCCGGATTGCGGATGGGTGCGGTCAAATCAATGGAGATCATGTGGATGGAATGAATTTGGTCTCCATTACCGTGGGTGTGATAACTTGAATCTTCTAGATGCTCCCTATACTCTGGATCTGGCTCTAGGGGAACGGGCACGAACGGATCGGCCCTATGTGCGAATAGGAGGACAGGGTCTTCCCTCGGCATTGTTGTCATGATAGGGTCTCAGGGTGGACGGTGCTCATCATGAATTTGGAGCCATGGATCCAACACTTGGTCCCACCCTGCTGGGTCTACCCACCATTCATGCCCTAACCTTATGCCCATCTGTCCCATTAGATCTTCATGAGTTAAAGGGCGGTTATGCCGTCGCGCATGTCTGAGATAGTCCATCTCAGTCTCATCTTCTGAATCACTTTCAGAGATCCAAAAATGTTCATTCTCTTTAGCAACTGTTACTTGCGACATTGAGGGTTCTCCTTGTTCCAGAAAGTTAATCTGGTCCCATTGCGGTTGTTCCACTCTTGGTGGAGGGACCTGATTCTCTTGACATGGTATTGACTCAACTAGAACCTCTAAGGGGAATAGCTTCAAAAAGATGTCCGGACACCGTTGATGTTCTCTTTGGGGATTAATGTCCGAACTTTCACCTCTCTCTAGCAAAGGAGAGGGATTATTGCTGTTGCCAAGGGTGTTTGTTGACCATGGGAGGTAATCTCCCAATGTATATTCTGTATTTGGGTTGGCATAAAGATCTGGTGCCAATCCCCCCTTGTTGCCTATTTCTAGGCCTTGCATATTTTCTACCAAGATGTCTAAGGGTAGGGGGTGGTTGAACCCTACTCCCGACTTATCATATGGCATCTGATATCTTGGTTGGCAAAGGACACGCATCCCTTGCTCATATCTCGCCTAGCCCGTATCCATGCCAATTGCATTGGCCGAGATATCTTAGAGCGAAGTCCGGGTTTGACAGATAGTTGATATTTTCAACAAAAGGCTCTTCGTCTGCTTCCTTTTGCTTGCATGGTTCAAGACCATGATCAAGGCCCCCATACACAAAATTTGTCTGGTTGGGTGGGTGACCTAGAGGAACAACTGTTCCTATGGGAAGGCGAGGTCTCCCCATATCCTGTATCGATTCTACTGTGGGCGTTGCCACAACATTCTGCACTAAATACTCCCCCAGGCCCGTACTGGCCATTTCAACAGTGATTTTTGATGCTTGGGAGGGAGGGAATGGGAGTCCTTCCTGAGTCCATTCCATGTTTGGTGGTTTAGGAATCTCAGCTTCCGTTGTGCTAGGTATTTCCTCTATTGATACCATTGATATTGTGGGCAAACCCTCTTCTAGGGGCTGAGCCTCTTCCATGATCTGTTTTCCCTTGTCCTTCTGTTTAGCCATGACAGGTGGCGTTGGTAATGAAGGAGCAGATGATGAGGATTCACCTGGCTGGGATTTTGCTGTTTTGGTCACCAGTGGTGCCTGCGGTATTGGACCCTGTTTAGATGGATTTAACTGGAAATCCAAATGCGTTGAAGGGAGGGTCGATTGAGGCATTAGTTGTACCGCATTGCAATACTTGAAGGGTTCTAAGTCCATCGGGACTACATGTATTTCTCCTTCAAAAGCATACTTTAAGCACTGGTGAGCGATCGAAGGGACACACTTCATGTCCCTGATCCAAGGCCGCCCTAGCAGTATATTGTAAGCCATCTCGCCTTCCAACACATGGCACAATGTTGGTATTGTCTTTTGTCCTACCTGGACAGGTAGAACAACTGTGCCGACTGTCGAGCATATTGCATCATTGAAAGCTCGCAGTGTGTACGTGGAGGCTGTGATATGAGAGGCTGGCAGCTTCAAATGTTTTAGGGCTGCAGTGGTAATGATGTTACTGGACGAGCCAGTATCTACCAACACTCTCTTGTACGGGATCCCGTTGACCCGCGCGATAACGTGCAGGGGTGGATCTGCCATGTCATTCGATATTGCTTTGACTTCATCCTCTCTGAAGGTAATGACCGGCTCCGTACATCGTTTCACATGTCCCACGAAGTTGTTGAAAGAATTTGCTTCGTGAGGCTGTAATTCGATGGCTTTTAAAATTTCCATAAGAGCTTCTCTATGAGGTGTTGACTGTTGAATAAGCTCGTAGATGGAAAGCCTAGCCGATGTGGTCCGCAAACTCTGCGTGAGTTTGGTCCGTATCGTGACCTCGGGTCTAGGCGGAGGCAACTGCATAGGGCATTGTTGAGGCTGCGACGTCGTTGGAACTTCCCTTGTAGCTACCTCGGGGGCAACTGTTGGGTACTTTTTGTTCCTGGTCACTATGCTAATCATTCCCACAAATCCTTGCATGGGAAGATTCTGTCGCACCTCATTAATCTGGAGAGGTTTTGCCTGTGCCTCATGGGCAGGCAAAGGGTCCTTGAATACCCCCATTTGTTGATTATTTGGCGCTATGGGGTTGTCCACGGCCAATGTTTTATTGTCGATCAAATCTTGGATTAATCCTTTGAATTTCTAGCATCCATTTAAGTCATGTCCCCTTCTCCTATGGAATCTACAATATAATTCCTCTTTGTATCCCTTAGGCTTGGGAGCATTAGGGTCTATAGTTTGGATCTCTGGAAGGGTGACTAAATTTGCCGCTGACAAGCGGTCAAATAAGGAGTCCCTGGACTCCGTGTAAGGGGTGAATTGTCGCCTAGGGTGACGCTGCTGATTCTACTCCTGTTTCTTATTATCTCTTTCATAACTAGGAGGCACTGCCTAGTAATTAGCCTTTTGGGGCTGCATTTCTTGCATAGGCTTGGGAACATTTATCGCAACTTGGTTAACCGCAGCGGGTTGTGATTGCGTTGTCCCGGTCTTAGTGGTTTTATTCCACTCTTTCTTTTTAGGCTTGGGGATTGCACCTTCGCCTATCTTAATCTCTTCTATAACTCTGGCTTGCGCCAAAGCTTCTTCTAAACTGTCGTATTGCTACAGCAGCAATAGCCCAGAGATTGATTTTAAGCAACTCCATGCAAACATCTGTGTGAGATCAGACATAGGGGGACGGTAGGGTAACTTAGAAAGCAAAGCCCTCCATCGATTCCCGTATGCTGCCATTGTTTCTTCCTCATATTGCCTGAGGCTGGCCAGATCACTCAGTGATGCCTTCTTCCTTGTGTTGAAGGCAAAGCGTTCAAGAAACGCATCTACTAATTGATCTAGGTTGTTTATGCTATGTTTGGGTAATTGTGTGAACCAATCCGAGGCAGGGCCTACGAATGTGGTTATGAATGTCCTAAGCAATAATGCATCATTATCTTGGATGCCGAAGCATTGACTTAGGAATCTTGTGACATGTTCTTGTGCATCCTCTTCACCTTTAAAGACTGCCAATTGAGGCAACTTGAAATGTTCGGGGTAAAGAGGTGTGGGCACTGAGGGATGCACTCGGATGACTGCGGAGTTGACGTAATGTGGGCTTTTGATGCCCAGAAGCTTTTGTCTCCACAGACTCCAAATGCTCTAATAGCACTTTGTATGCATCGGAAGATTTTATTTCTTCCTCTTTTGTTTGCTCCCGTTGTGAGTTATGGGAGACTAGAGGCCTATGGGGGGGTGGCCGAGTGGCAGCCCTCCCACCTTGATGGGGCATTTCGGCCCGTTCTATTTCTCGGTTCGTACTCCTCATAAACTTCTTGAGGAGTCTCTGGGCGAGACCTATGACCCTGATTGAGTCCCCGTTGAGGGTACCCATCATTGTTTCGGGGAGTGGCCTCCCTCTCGGGTCTATAAGGTCTCGGAGGCAAAGCTTGACGAGGTCGTGGAGACTCGTCCTGCACCAAAGGGTTGTGCCTCTCATATTGTTCTACTCTTTGGGTGCGAGGGGTTGGCACCCTCTCAGGTAGTTTATAGCGCAACTCATCCACTTCGCGCTGCATGCACTCTTTATTCAGGCGGTATAAGTACTCTAACTCCTGATGACCTTGCTCAAGCTACGAGATTCGGGCTTGGCGAGCGGCATGTCTGGCGACTGTCGGGTCAACTTGGTCTGCCCTCTTTTGCTCAGGAGGCTTAAATGTTTCTCCTATGTGTTTGCCTCGATCTTGATGATCTAAAATTTCAATGGGTTGCTTCCCTCCGTCGAGGTAGGCGACATTTACTTGAGGCTCGGCCTCGATGGGTGATCATGATATCTAGCAGGTGCGGAAATGCAAGGTTCCCATGCTGTATGTTGTCCTCGAGGAATGTGATGGCTTTCCTCGTACTCCCTTTCATGGGTGTGAAAGGGGCGGGCGGAGTGAGGTCGCCCTGTGTGAAGAGCCCTGCGCTCTGGATTTTATATTTCTGTTCTAATGTGAGGCAAAGAAGAGGTAGCGTATTCACGTTGTCTCTCCTCATGGGCACTATGCCTCTCTAGCGCTTCATCGCGCTGCGGCCACTCAGATCTAGCCTCAAGAGGCGGTTGTCTACTTACATTGAGATCTACATGTAAAGCGTCTTCCCGAAAGGGGCTGTGTTGAATAGGTATACTCCAATGAGGAGGGTCCCAATAATTCCTTTTTGATGTGGCCTGATGTGGACTCTCTTGTAGGCCAGACCGCCAAGGCGGTATGGCCAAGTCCTCAGGGCTAAAGCGAAGGCGACCAGCGCCCTCTCTTTGTGCACCTTCCGCAGCGTCCGCCCTTGATTGGGCTTGGCTACGGGTGTACACCATTGTGGTGCTTCTCTACTATCTAAGCAGATTTTTATCTCGTTTATGATGATTTGTCTTTTTGTTTACACTAAGCAGAAATGAACACACACATACACAAAACTATGATTATCTCTTTTAAGGATTGAT
This sequence comes from Wollemia nobilis, assembly GCA_028583015.1. NCBI lineage: Eukaryota > Viridiplantae > Streptophyta > Pinopsida > Araucariales > Araucariaceae > Wollemia > Wollemia nobilis. Next base: position 18,187,896 of record JAQPPZ010003374.1, read on the forward strand.
AGTGTGTCCTAAACTGGTTTAGTGCATTTTGATGTTTTGTTTTGTTTTTGCAAGTTTTGAAGAATGTTTAAATGCATAATGTTGGCTCATATGACTCCCATAAATGGTCGCCCCTTCAATATACCATTGTCGGACCGATATACCAACCTCTCTATATACCCGCCCTTACGAGAGGGAAACTATAGGTACGTGAGAGCAGATGGTACGTGGAACATAGGCGGTACGGAAGGGGGATTGTCCTGTTAATGACACCTACCATAGAAGACTTATCCTCGCGTGCATGGGAATCACCCCTAGTGACACTCGGTCAGCTTTCGTCAGGATTTACGCCTAACAACAGTGACAATCGGGGAAATGGATGCAAAGCTAAGCCAAGGTGGTGATGAACCCACCGTTGGTCTTGCTCAAGGGCTGGGGTTTTATGACCAGCTCCTTGGTTCAATTTTACCACGTGAAGTGTGTGGGGTTCATTTTATTTAAAAAAAAAATGAAACAAGCATAAATGACTTTCCCTAAGCAAGCAGGATAAACTGAAAACAACCAAAGAAACAAAAATAGAAACAAAAAAATTTAACAGAGATTATAAAAATCCCTACCTCTTCTCTGCCTGGACCAGTTGCTTCTGACCTTCTACTCTAAAAATTTACAGGCAAGAATTCGTCCCTCTGTGAGACGAATTACGTAACATAATTCGTCCTACCGAGAGACGAATTTAAATTCGTCTCAGGGTCAGACGAATTATAGTAATGTATTCGTCACAGCTAGAGATGAATAACAGTCTGCTTTAAAAACTTGTACCTGTCAAGCACAAAGCACAAAAAGGATCAGTTATTTGATCTTAAAACTAGGGGACAGGGTCCCACCGTGATCGCCACTGAAAGCATGAGATTTCGAAAGCTAGAAAGGAAACACTAATTGCGATGCATTCAAAATCAAATAACGCTTAAGTCCTAAGAATGTAGAATGCATGAAATGAAGGGAGAGAGTGCATTGAAATGAGTTACAAGAATGTAGAGAAGTCACAGCCCTCTTCATTAAACTCTCTTTAACCTCGGTTACAAAGATGCCTCCTCCCTTTTTAGGGGCTAGGAGCGTTAAAAGGATTTGATTACAATCGAGACTCAATGTTCCCTCTTCCGCGTGCCCACATTTGAGATGGGCGGGCCAAAGTATTGTCGTCGCTGATGTTGATGAGTCCTTCACTTCTAGCTTCTCCTCCTCATGAACAAAGAAACAAACGAGGTGTTAGTAGCACCTATTATGAATAAGGAAAGTTCATTCTTTGAAATTGACAAAAGATGCATGCAAAAGATTGTCAAATACAGTGAATAAAATGGATCTAAGTCACCTGCAAATTCGACAGAGGTCAGAAGACATTACCAGAGGGCCACTGCCATTGAAACAGTCGGCCAATCTGCCTTCACCTGGAATTCGTCCCTGGGCAGGACGAATTCTGTTGCTATTCGTCCCCGGGTGGGACGAATTCTACTATGTTAGGAAAGCCGAAGTGATGCTGCTCCAATGTCGAACCTCGGGACCTCCAAAACACCTACAAACAGAGGGGTTATGTAATTGGGGCCATTTTGGGACGACCCAGATGGTCGGATTCTCCCAATTTGGCCTCTATCCTCGAGAATTCGATGTCGCTACCTGCAAGTTAGTGGGACAACAAAGCGACAAAAGGCATGATAAAATCTGATCAAAATGTTATGGAAATGAAGATATGAGTTCACTAAATAGAATAACGTAAAATGCAACATGAACAAATAATCTAGAATGCTTTAGAATAAATCTTAGAAAATGCGGGGGTGCCCAAGTGGGCCTCCCACCGTTGGCACTTGATTTCGGCGCCAATCCACTAGGGATGGGCCCAAAACCTCTTAGGATTGGGGTGTCGGCAAATTGGTGGTTTAAGGTGGTCAAATGTTGGATTTGGGTTGGATCCACGCTTCCAAAAGCCACCCAATAACCTCCCTTGTGAAAGAGATTAGTGGATGTGAGAAGGTGAATCAAAAAGATGCAAATGGGTGTTCAATTGGACAACACTTCCTTGCTTGAAATCGCCTCCAATCTATCCTTTTTGGGTGGGAAAGTCCACCATTTTATAGACCCATGGGGTCTCTTTGGAGGGGCATGCAGGGATGCCATGTGGCGGCCATGCCTTCCCAAGAGGGAGGAGACTCCTCCCTGACTTGGGCTTCCATGACCGCCCTTGTGACAGTCCACTAACCGCCAACCTACCCACCTACACGCGCATGCATGGCAGGAGGCAATAATTGACTGTCCTTGGCTGCCACTTGGCGGCATTTTTCTTTTTTCCCGTTAAACCTGGAATTCATCCTGACCAGAGACGATTTCAGAATTCGTCCCTGGGTGAGACGAATCCCAGTTAGTATTCATCCCTGGGTGAGACGAATACTGAGCAAAGTGCCTAAATGTGCCAAATTGCTTCTTGACCTTACAAAATTGCTATGAAAGTGGTTAGGACCACTGTTTGACCTCTGAGGACTACCCTGGGGGCTATGTTTGTCAAAGCGATCAGTGTTTGCAGTCACATAATCGGATTGGTGCTGTTTTGGTGTCTACAATGACAACTCACAAAAGATGTGGGTTTTCTTTCTTCGACTAAAATTTGAGGCTTTTGATTTGTTCCACAATTCAAGAAATTTGTTGAGGAGTCAGGGACTTATATTAAAACTCTTCGCTCAGATCGAGGGGGGGAGTTTACATCTAAATAATTTTTAGCATTCTTAACTGAGCATGGAATCTCGAGACAATTAAAAACTACCTACATTCCTCAACAAAATGGAGTTACTGAGAGAAGGAACCGTTCTATTATGGAAATGGTTCGTTGTATTCTCACAGGAGCTACTCTTGGGCAACAATATTGGGTAGAAGTTTTCACCACCTTAGTATATTTGTTGAATAGGGCAACCATAAAGGCCCTACAAGGAATGACTCCACAGGAATAATGGAGTGGCCGCAAACCCTCCATATCTCATCTTTGTATTTTTGGATGTCATGCTTTCATGCACATACCGAAAGAGAAAAGGAAAAAGTTAGATGAGAAAATATTGAGATGCATTTTTCTTGGTTATGATGAGCACTCTAAAGGTTATCGTTTGATAGATCCTTTGACCAAGAAAATTCATGTCAGTAGAGATGTTTTTTTTGATGAGGCTTTCACATCACAAAACATATCTGATGTATACCTAGATCTTATGGAATCAAAGAATGAGAAGTTCCCTTCGACAACACAAACAGGGGGTCCTTCTACCTCTTCTTCAACACCACAACAAAATAATCCAAAATGGTATACAAGTACAATCAGGGATGCAAAGTTATCCACTCCACCAAATTTGACTTTGGATAGACCTCGTACTCGTAGTATGGCTCGACAGGAAAGAGCAATAGTAGAGACTATTGAGGTTAATGATCTTTGTCAATATTTTGAGGAAATTTCTGTAGATCCAAATAAAGAAACACAGGATATGGATATAGATGATGATAGGGTTTTTATGTATTTAATGAATGAACATGAACCTATTTCTGTACAATATGCACTTAGAAAGCCACAATGGAAGGATGCTATGGATGCTGAGTATATGTCTCTGAAAAAGAACAAAACTTGGAATCTTGTTGATCTGCCACAAGGAAAGAAGCCCATCGGCTGCAAATGGGTCTATAAAGTCAACTACAAGGCATATGGGACAATTTATAAGCATAATGCCAGTATTTTTGCAATGGGCTATGCACAAAAAGAAGGCATTGACTATGAAAAATATTTTGCACCTACTGCTCGGATGACCACAATTCGAGTTATTTGTGCTATGGTAGCACAGTATGGGTGGAAAGTTCACCAAATGGATTTCAAGAGTGCTTTTATAAATGGTGATCTCCAATAAGAAGTATACATGACTCAGCCTGAAGGGTTTGTGCAGGAAGGCCAAAAGAAAAAAGTGTGCAAATTGGTCAAATCCTTATATGGCTTGAAACAAGCTCCTCGAGCTTGGTATATAAAAATGGATAATCACCTCCTGAAACATGGATTTGAGAGATGTTCGTCAAATGCAAAACTCTATTTCAAGAAACAAGGTTCTAAAATAGTGTTTCTTGTACTCTATGTTGATGATCTGCTCATTACAGGGAGTTCAAAAACTATGATCTCTACTGTCAAAAGAGACTTGTGTCAATATTTTGAGATGTCAGATCTTGGACTTCTCCATTATTGTCTTGGTCTAGAAGTTAGCCAGAAGGAGCACTACAATAAAGTGTCTCAGAAAAAATATGCCAAGACACTATTGGAAAAATATCGCATGACTAATTATAAGACAATGGCAACTCTGATGGAAATAGGAATTCAGTTATCGTGATATGATGATTCACATTAGGTATATGGTACTCTCTATCGCCAGTTGATTGGGAGTCTCATATATCTGACCAATACTAGGTTAGATATTGTATTTGCTGTCAACTATCTTTCGAGGTTCATGTAGAAGCCTAAGACCACTCACTGGAAAGCAACAAAGTGTATTCTTCAATATGTCTGTGGTACTATGTAATATGGCCTAGAATACAAGAAGAACAACAAATTCTTCTTACAAGGATACGCGAACTCTGACTATGCCAGATCATATGATGATCGTAAGTCAACATCAGGATATATATTTCATCTTCGATCTGGTCTTGTCTCTTCGCACAACAAGAAGCAACAGGTGGTTGCTCTCTCATCAACAAAGGCAAAATATAGTGTTGCATGTGAAGTTGTGTGTGAAGTGATATGGTTGCGTCGCATTCTAACAAATATGGGTCATCCATAAAAATCTCCAATTCATTTGTTCTATGACAACCAGGGTGTTTTGAACGTTGTTAAGAATCCAGTGCATCATGATAAAACCAAGCACATTGACACATAATGTCATTTCATTCGAGACGAAGTTCCCAAGCACTAAATTTAGCTTCAGTACATTCCCACCGATTCTCAAGTTGCAGATATTTTCACTAAGGCACTTGCACGTGTCAAATTTGAATTTTTTTGCAGCTCTCTTTGTATTGCTAAATGACGTAATCAGAGGGGATGTTAGTATAGCTAGTAGTTATCCTATTACCCAAATAATGTAATAAGGGGGGATGTTAGCATATATCATAGTTTAGCATAGTTTGGTTTTATTCCATTATTTTATTGTTAAGCTGTTAGCTAATTGTTGAGCGGAATATTGTTGGGATCCGCTTCTCCTGGGCTAATTGAAGCATACGCTATATTATTTAAATGATCAATACAAAGCATAATCTGATTGATTGCTCTACACTTAATATATCTTATATCCATTCTAAAATAGCCTCAATATGTCTTAGATATACATATATTGACAAGTAGAGATATCATCATTTGATTGATATATCTCCATGCATAGAAATTAGTGTAATAATCCAAGATCAATATTTTTTGTCATTTATGTTTATCATGTTGGAATTTTTATCTATACAATTAAATCATCCACATAAAGATCAATAATTTAAATATGATTAACTTCCTTCTTTACATATAAATTTTATAATTTTTACCTTCTAAGAAAACTATGTAATTGGAGATTACTATCAATTCCTACATATCAAACTCTATGAGCTTGTTTCAATCCATATAGTGATTTCTTCAATCTATAGATAAAATATTCTTTTCATTTAGGTTCAAATCCTAGTGTTTAATAGGAATAAGCTTTTTGTTCAATGAATCTATTCAATAATATTGATTTAGCATCTATTTGATGAAATTCTCACTTATTGTGAGCTATCAAAGCTATCATTGTTATATCTAATTTAGAAACTAGTGGAAATGTTTTCTCATTTTCTATTCAATAGACTTCTACACAACATTAGGAAACTAGCCTTACCTTTATTCCTCTTAATTTTACCTTCACTATTGTACTTATTATTGCATATCCAATTCATTCATGTCATCTCTTTGTCCTTTGGAATCTCAACTAGCTCTAAAGTTTTATTCTTCTCAATTTCTCTCATTTATGCCTCTATTACTTTACACCAAATATTTTATTTTGATGCATATTCATAACAACTTGGATAAATTTAAAGTTGAGAATATAAATCAAAATTGACCATTATATCTTCTTGATTGCTAGTCATCTTATAAATTTATTTCAAACTTCTTATCTTCCTTGGGGTACTTGGAGTTGATGTTTGAGTTGAATTTGAGGAAGACCCATTTGGTGGTTAAATTTAACTACTACTTCAAGTGAGGTTAGTACTAGATTTACTAGAGGGACGAATGATGTTATTCTAAGATTCTACATCCATAAATTTTTTATTTTTGTGTTGCATGTATTTTTTGTCCTCCTTATTCATGGAATATTACAATCATTTGATGTAATCACTATTTTAGAATTTCAATAGAACTTATATGCTTTGGTCTCTTTGGAGTATCCAACAAAATATTTTCTTCTCTTTTTACATATAGCTTCTTTCATTTATTATTTAGAACATGTAGGCATGGAAATGCACCAAAGACTTTAAAATATGATACACTCAGTATTTTACCAGACTATGCTTTTTCTATTGTGCATTTTCTTATTATTAATGTTGAATATACACTATTGTCGATACTAATTTGACCCAAAACTCATTACCTAATTTGTTTGATTACAATATTGATCTTGTTATTTCAATAAGAGTATAATTTTATCACTCAACAACTCCATTTGATTATGGTTTGTATATTTCTATGAGTGGCCTCTTGATTCCATTATTAGTATAATATATATTAAAACCTTTAGAATTGTATTATCCTACTCTATTAGTCCTTAAAGTTATAATAAAATGCATACATTATGTTTTCAAAGCCTTGAAATTTATAAAACATCTATATGCTTCACTTTTACTTTTAAAAAAATGGATCCATATCTTTCTTGTAGAATTATCCATATATAAAAATATAAAAATACTTACCAATACTTAACTTGTGCATAGGACTACATATATCTAATGGACCACTTGTAATTGTTGTGAAGCTTACCATGAACTTCTAGGTATAAAATTATCACTGTGTTTCTTTCCAAGTGTATAACTAGAGCAAACTTCATCCTTAACATTGATCATGGGTAATGTTTGAACAATTTATTTTATGTATAACAAATTTAGGCCTTTGAAGTTTAAATGACTATAACACTTATGCCATAACTAGATAGTATCCTTAAGTATAATCTTCAAGAAAGCGTTGGATGCATCTTCATTAAAAACATGTAATTTTATATCATGGAAACTATTGACACTAATTATGCATTTTTTTCCTTCATAGTTATTACAATCTCCATAAACTAATAACACTTCATCATTTTCTCAACAAAATAGTCTATACTTAAAAGATTATACTTAAAACTATGTACTAACTACATTCTTTGAATATTGTTTACGCTAGCTTACTTTTTGTACACAACCATCGTACCTTTACTAGAAAATTTTCAAAATCTTTGTCATCTCCAACCTTTACCTTTTTTATTTAGTGATCCATTAAATTTCATAAATAGATTTTTGTTACCTATCATGTCATTAGAGGAATTAGAATCAAGATACCAATTTTTGTTTTAATAATTGACTATGATGGGACAAGAAAAAGATATACTAGAATTAAAATCCTCTTCTTCATCTTTACCAAAAATTGCATTCTTATATTACATATGACTTTACTTGAGCGTACAATCCATTTCAAAGAGACCAAATATTTTACAACAATAAGGTTGAATATTTATTTTATCTATACTACTATGATCATGGTGTCTTCATCGATAGAGACTTCTTCTTTCCCCTCTTAAATAATTTGATGCCTCCACCTTGCTCTTATGGTGGCTATTCTAATCGTTGCTTTCACCATTTATTTTAGATTTCATTGTAAAAGATTACTCCAAACTCTAATGTTTTTTCCAATCTACATGCATTGGATAATAATAATACCATGAATTAATCTATCTATAATTTAATTAGATCTCTTAGGTTTTCTATTCTAATCACAACTACAATCACTTAATTGGTAAACATCTAAATACTTTTTATAAATCACCTATTCTATGATGTTCTCTTCATTATTATGCAATTAATGACTATGTCTTATAATTGAACATAAAAATCAGTTATCTTCTCATTGTCCTTCATTTGAATATTTTCAAATTCCCTTAAAAATTTGTACAACCAAACCAACTTAACTTTATTTTTTCCTTGATAAGGAAATTGCAATGTCTCCTATGCTACTTTTACACTTTTATCTTGTGTAATTGTAGGGAATATGATCACATATATAGCATATTATATTAGAAATAAGGTTTAAAAAATTGTTTTCTTTGTCTCTTTCATATCGACTTTATATTGTTTTGACAACAAACTCTAATATTAGGGCTCAACATATATTGTTAGACCAATCTCCCATACATATTTGTATACCATCAAGGTTTACATATTAATTTCCTAATACTCATAGTGCTTTCTATTGAATGGAGTTAGTAGTTGGGAATGTATGTCTGCCTTTAAAAAATCTCTCAAACTACTCAAACTTATATCTAATACCATATGAAGAAAATTTGTTGCAATTTCACTCTACTTTATAAAATATATTTTTGGAAAACACACTTAAAAAATATATATTTTTGAGCCACTTTAAAAAGCTATTGCCAAACCCAAAATATCTTTACATGTTCAATTTCAACCATAAAATAAAAATTGTAACTCCTTTCACAAAATACAACTCTTTTAAGTTATTCACATTCATTGAGTTCAACTATAATTTGTGCCTAGCACCCAATAAATATATATCGTACATGCTAATATAAGATTTTTCTATATATTTTCCCTAATTTTCTATCATTATCTTCCTTTTCTACTTTTAGAACCATAATTTTATCTCTTTATTTCTCTTTTATAAGACACTACATAAACAACTTACACTATTTCTAACATTATTTATTTATTTATTTATTTTACAATAAGCATTATTTTAACATATAACATAACTATTACCTACAATTTACTCTTCCTTAATGGAGAGTGAATTAGCACATACGTAAACATCCTAAATATATCTAGGATTTAAAAGTATTTTAATCATAAAGAAGAAAAACATGAGCATATGGTAAAAGTTACTGAAGAACAAGAAAACCACAAGTTGATGTAGGGGTGAAATTACCAAAACATAATTATTTATAGTGTTTATAATAAATTGACATAGAATGTGCACCCTATACATGATAGGATTTGGATCCACAATCTCAATGATTCAATATCACCTAAAATTACATGATTCTAATTTCATAATGTTATTTTTTTAAGTCCTTTTTATTTAAATTCCAAAATTTTAAATGGTGACTATGAATTTTAATTATCAATTGGACGCCATAAGATTTTTATTGGTCAAGTTTTTTATGATTTTTAAAAGTGGTATTTATACATGGATGACTATTTTTTATATTGTATATGAAGGTTCCTTTGAATATAAGGATAAAACCACTAGTTGATGTAGGGATGTTATTCCACTGACACAATTCTTTATAGTATTTCTAATAAATTGACATAGAATATGCACCCTATGCTTAATAGGATTTGGTTCCACAATATCATTTTTCAATATCATCTAAAATTACATGATCCTAATTTTAATATTATTATGGCGTTTAAGTTGGCATTTCAATTTTTTAAAAGTTGATTATGAAAATTAATTATCAATTCGACACCATAAGAATTTTATTGGTTAAGTTTTTTATACTTTTTATAGAAATAAAATATTAACCATTCATAAATTCCATTTATACCATATATCTACATAATAAAATATGCTTAAGGTGTCTCTTAAGTCTATTTACCACTCACATTATTCCATTTTCTAGATTTAATAAAATTTATAATATATTAACTAGGATGCTCTCCTCTCACCATGTGTCCTAATCACCACTACCACTCAACTTGCCACCTCTCCCCTAAATGAGACACCTCAAGTGTCATAATATAACTACCCCTATCACTTGGCTACCCTAACCTACTACATATCCTCACATCCCTTACCTCCCATAATCCGATAAATATTCCTAATCATTACATCCATGAGAGAGGACAAACAAGTACTATCATATTGTCAAATTTGTGCCAGAAATATCACATTCCAATCGAGGTCCAAGGAGTGATCCCACGAAGCCTAGCCAAGCCCTCTTTGCCCCAAATGCAAATCTCTATATTTACACAATCCTAACTATAGCTCCTTGCATTTATCCAATCCTAAACATAGCTTACATTTTCTAAATGTAGTCTGCTATGTTTACACGGTCTCAAATGCAACTTATATTTGTTAAATATATTTTGATGTGTTTTTACAGTCCTAGTTGACCAAATTCAAATCCAAATCAGCATAGGTATCACAGTAAGGTATAGTTTCATTATTTTAGATCCTACACATATTTTAGGTTTTTGCAATTTCATTTCAAGTATTTTTTTTGCTTATATTTATATTGATACGGGCCTTACATAGTTAAGGTCTTGCATATACTACTGATCCTTTTTATTAGTAAAATTAATGTGTAGGTAACAAGGTTTTATAGATCATTGAGGTTGAGGGTAGTTCGAGAGGATATACAAGCCAACTCAACTCTTTTATAGAAAAGGGATTTCTTCCTTTTATATTGTATTGAAAAGCAAGCATGCTCCATTGAAATATAACCCCGACACATCAGGGAAGCTTATTGTGAAAAAGAAAACATGAATCTCATTCATTAATACAAATACATATTTCTCTTTTCGCTGCATTTGCTTCTTTTGTATATTCCATTGCTAGACTACATTTGCATTGCTATGAATATGGTGATCATGATGGGATCCCCAAAGGGATTTTGTGTCACCTTACTATTATTAATATATGTAGGTTTTTTGAGCTTAAATCCCACAAAGTACTCCTAGGAATTTTAAAATTCATACACTATTTTGAAGGTTCTCGCTCTATGCAAGAATATGGCACGTTTCCCAAATGTAGATAGTGTTTCCCAAATTCAAGTTACCTTTCCCAAACACATCACACTACATTTGATAGACTCCAAATATAATAGACTATGTTTGTTAGATCCTAAACATAGAGGACTATGTTGGATAGGATCCAGTCAACCAAAAGTTGAGCTTAGGCTTACAGGTAAGAGTTATGGATTTTTCCTTGTTTCAAGATTATTATTAAATAAATTACTTGTTTGTCTATGTTTTTAAGTAGTGGATAAATCTCCTCTTTGTAGCATAGTTTAAAATTGTGCACATATAAGCATTGAATTGAAATTGTATTCTAAGGTAGATTGCATTGATTTTTTTGTGTGCTAAAATGTGTTGGTTAGTTAGCTTTATTAGTTGCATATAGGCTAATTCAGTCTAGATTTAATCACTATCTAGTCTAATCAGCTACATCTCAGCCCTAAATTATTTCTAAGATAGGTAGAAATGCAACTTAGATTTGCCAAATGTAGCCCATGGGTCCCAAATGCATACCATATTTACCAAATTTAGATCCATTTTTGGGTCTTTTGGAGCATTTACTTTTGCATCATAGAATATATAATTGTATTTTATTAGCTTTTGTGTGTCATCTAGTGATTTTTGCATATATGATTGGTAGTTGCATTTCAATAGACTTAGATTATAGTCATTTTAATATTTTCAAAATAAAAAACAAAAAAAATAAAAAATCTCACACATGTGCATAACAATAATTCTGCACTTCAATATATGTATTTCATATAATGCGAGGAAAACCAATTGGTGAGTTGGGTTTCATCACCAACCAATAATTGTCCTAATAAATCCATAGTTAGTATGATAGTCCCTTGGAGTTCATCATAAAGAGGTTGACCACTCTTGATATTAGGTCAAGGTGATTATTAGGTTAGATGATCTTTAACCATGGGGTTAAATAATTAGTGGAGCATAGTTCTTGTCATTGTCTAAGCTCACCTGAGAATGAATAAAAATTTTAGATCGGTAAGTAGTAGGACTTAGACAACATGACCTCTTTTGGGATGTAATTTTGGTCCCCTTAGGATACCCATCACCAATCCTTCATCTAGGAAGCCTCATCAATCATTCGTGATTCATTATTTGAAAGAGGAGTGGGTACAAACATACTTTTCTAGATTCCACTTTTCCACCTACCACTCATAGTTCCTAGGTATAGGGAAAATCAAACACACAAAAACAAAAAAAAAAAACCATTTTCAAATAAGGACAAAAACTCCATAAAAAACTCTAAAAATTCAAAACTTAAAAAAAAGAAGATCAAAAAAAAAAAAAATTACAAAAAAGAAGAAAAAAAACACTTGTTTGTTTGTGTGATTATGTTTTTTTATAGCATATATTTCATTTTCATCACAACCACTGCACATCCATCCATCATCAACACAAACCCCCATCTTATGATATTGACCCAACATCAAGCTAAAGCTCTAGGTAACATTTGAAGTCCAACCCCTTCACCCATGGAGCATTATGCCTAGATCTCCTAGGCTTCAACCACTCCTACGATCAAGCAAGGTGGTACATCACAAGCTATTTATGTGGACCTATTCGTAGGACCTTTCCATCACGTTTTTACTTCATATTTGGACATGATGTAGAGGACCACCCATACTGTTATTCTAAAGACCCCCATACCAAGCCATCAATGTCCTCTGAACTGCGTATCACGCATTTGGATACTAATGCCATCAAATATTATTTGAACTTGGTTTTTCCATCTATACCCCCTCTCAACATTCCACCATGCTCCATTTCTACACTCCATCAGGAACCCACATATTTCATATTTCCAATACACCAACAAACTCATCATCAATTCCCTCTTTGAATCCATAGCCATGACCATGAATTAAAACCTTTATTTTTCTCTAATAAACACCTTTTTATACTTTCTACCCATACCATCATTTGCTCCAACTTGCTTTATGAAGCACATATCAATGTTGCTTCACAAATTTTGACATTGATTCCCCCCGTATCATTATCCCTTGCTAGGCATACACAACATATCATCCCTCGCTTAGTCATGATACCCTTTACCACCTATCCTCCACCAACATCCATCAATGTTGCTACCACACAAAATGCTTAATATTCTATAGTTGATTCGACTATTCCACCCACATCTATAATCACTATCCAACAAGACTTACAACATCTAGAGGAGATGCTTGCCAATAATATTAAGCAAGATCTTCCTCCCATATCACAACTCCAATCACAGAATGGTAAAAGTTAATCACCCCTCAACATCAACATAAAATACCTTCTTCATGCAAGATCCATCATGGGAATCACGTCCACCCACCATCACCATACCCGCACCACCACTTTATAACATATATGTTTCTATGTTGACACAACATATCACAATTCCTCCATCCCCTCATCAACAATCCCCACCTTACCAACAACTTTCTTTCATAACTAATACGAACAAAACATCACACACCATCAAATTCCAACCAACATCAACTTACTTGCCAATAAAAACTTGATCTTAATCACCCAATTCATTACACAGTAAACACATCCAACCTATGCATAAAACACAAATTTAGATTTTTATCCACTGTTGGAAGACCCCATATTTAATTTTTTACAAAATCAAATTCACAGTTTAGCCATGTTGACACTTGGAATGACATGTCAAAAACCCACTTTGAGGCAGCTAGTCAATCACCCTATTCATACTTTAGTACCATCACCACCTTATCCTCTTGATTTTACTCTACTGCAGTTTGATAAATTTAAAGGGAAAGAACATCCCCAAGAGCATGTAAGCGCATTCATCAATGCGTGCTTTACAATTCAAGACAATGATCCATTGATGCTCCAAATATTTTCTTTTGGAGGAAACACTTTAGATTGTTACAACCATTTGCCACATCATCGCATATATACCTTCGAAAAATTGGCAGACTAATTTCTAAAGTGTTTTTATCAAGAACAAAACTACCTTGACAATCTTTTTAACCTATGCCAATTTGAAGATGAATCGATCTATGATTATGAAAACTGTTGAAGGGTAGTTATCACAAAATTATCATTCATCCTCCCCATAACGGAATTAACCTGAATATTTAAAAAAATATATAATTGCTCTAAACCAATCTTCTTGCTATTACAACTTCAACAATATCGAACATTCAAGAAAGCCCTCGCTCACGTTGATTCCTGTGATTGTGTTATCATTACATCCAGTTATCATTGTAACCTTCGACCTTTTTGACTTTCAATTCTTACCATTAAAAGCTAAATAAATAAATAAATAATATTGAAAGTCGATGCTTGTTTCTAGGCAATAAGATAGGATATATCATGCACATTTGTACATCAATTAGCTGAAAAACGGTGATAAAGAAACAAAGTGCAGTGTTCAAATGTTCAAAGTTATTACCATAATTTTAGTTCACCGGTGAGGTTTGGTTGGGCGCAACCGTCGTTAAAGGGGCCCAAGATTCAAGTCAATGTAACCGATGAGAATACTACGTTATGATTGAAATCTTGCGGCCATATACACAAAGAGGATTTATTTTTGCTAAAACTTTTGGATTTATCTCTAGTGGGAAACCCTTATCAATAGTTTTTGGTCTGTCCTTAAAAACAGGAGGTCCTTCGAAATAGAAGCGGACAAAAACAAGAGACGGAGCTGAAATACGGATTAAAAGAAAAAAAAAAAACTGTAGTTATATATTAATCTTTCGTCGAACTAAACTATATTTTCTTATAAAAATTGAACTTTAGTTATTTTTATTAATCTTTCGTCGAACTAAACTATAATTTCTTTCCTACGGATGAAAGGCAAATACGTCTTCTAGATATTCGTCTGAGACGAACCATCGAGCCATTGACTGTCTGAACGATCCTAAAGACAGTCGAGTCAATTTATTAAACCTACTTCTCCTATGATGTCAGCTATTATGCATCATTCTCACCAGTGAGAAAATCTGATTTCCAAAAAGTTAGCGTAAAAGTCACGAAATTTTGAATGCAAAAAATAATTATCCATTCCTAATCGGCCATATCATAAAAATACATGTGAAATATTAGTCTTGGGAGACCAGATCACCGTTCAATAGTCAATGCACGCGATAGATTAATTCAACATGTATAACCAGATATTTTTATGTATTTGCGAAATGGTAAGGAAGACAAACGCGGTATATATCGATGGGAAATACCTGGCAAATCCTGGGAATATGATATTTTGGCATGGAGTTCAGAAAGTCTGACTCAGTGAGGTGGGTAGTCAATCAACGAGAGTCCATTAGAAAACACTCGCTTTGTGAGAATGGCATCTCTATTTTGTGTCCACAAATGACACACATCTCGAAAAGTGGAAAAGTCACCCTAATTGCCTCTACGTACAGTTTTTCCAATTTCAATTCCTACTCACATTGAAGTGACGGACATAAACATAAGGGAGAGGGATTTATATTAGAAGACCCCAAACTGACAGCTTTACAAAAGATAGTGTAATTGTAGCATAAAAATTTACATTGAATCTACAGAGATAGAGTTATGGGAGAGGTGGTTACAAATATATTCTTTAATTTCAATGTCTCAAGAATATTTTGAGTTCGAATTTTGTTTATATTATAAAAAATACTTCTTGAGTTCGAATTTTGTTTATATTATAAAAAATACTTTACACTTTGTATATTTTGTAAAACATAAAAATATATTAATATATTTTATAAATATATATTGGATATTTCATGTAAATTATAGGATATTTAATAATACGTATACAATGGAGGAAATACGTAGATAAAATATAACGTTATATTTAAAAATATAATTTATAAGTTATTTATTGTTTGGTAGCAAATAAATTTGATTATAAAATATAATTTATAAGTTATTTATTGTTTGGTAGCAAATAAATTTGATTATAAGTAACACAACTTATTATTTAAATACGTACATATTAATATAATGAGATATATTCAATATGAAACACATTAATTAAAATCATTATCATAATGCATATAAGAGATATGACCAAACATATGTAGTTTGGTTGCAAAACAAACACACATACATATGATTTAATTTGTACTTTTAGAAGAGTTTTGAAAATACTCTTTCTATATGCCTTTTGGATTTCAATTTTGTCTATATTGTACAAAAGTAGAATAACCACTACTTTATCATGTATAGTAAGACACATTCAATATAAATCATATTAATTGAACACTTTTAATCTTGTATTGTGATTGCATTTTACAAAATCATAATAAATTTAATAATGTGGATACCATAGAGGAAATATAGAATTGTACATAAAATACAACTTTACATATAAAAACATTGAAAGTATACATAACTTATATGTTATTCACTATTCAATAGCTAGAAAATTTTATCATAGTAAATACAATTTCTCATTCAAAGCATATTTATATTCAAAGCATATTAATATAGTGAGACACATTTAATATGAAACACATAAACGAAAATCAATATCTCACACATTTAATATAAAACACATAAAGTAAAATCACTATCAAAGGTCATGCAAGAGAGATAGGATAAATATTTGAAGAGCTTGCAGTTTCTAAAGACTATAAACTAAAATCAATATCAAACACATTTAATATGAAATACATTGATTAAAATCATAATATTAATGCTAATAAGAAATAGGATCAAGGGAAATATAGTTTAATTACATTTTTCTAACACACACACATACATATATATTATGTGCATGATTTTTTAAGATTCTCAAACATACTCCTTTTACATATCTTTTGAGTCCTATATATATATATATATATATATATATATAGAAGAGAGAGCATAAATTATTATATACATTGTGATGAGTCTTGAAAATACTTCTTTGATATGTATTTCAAGTCCCAATGCCTCTATTGTTTTTTTAAAGCAAAAAACCCCTTGCAGGGCCACCTTTGTTTGAGATACCATGACCAAGGGGTTCTACACTATTAAATTCAACCGAGAGTCATGCCCGACCCTGCTCGCACCAACATTATCAATTGGATTTTGGGTACCCAATTCAACTTTTTGGTAGGGTGTAGATTCGAACCTGGGACCTCCCTTGGAGGATTACCCTCTCCTCTCCAACTCACATACAACACCTAGGTATGCCTCTATTGTAAAATAATAGGATAAATACTATATTTATGTTTACCTTACATATTTTATGAATACATATTATGCATTCTACAAAACCATAGTTTATAAAATAATATTTATAGCATTGAGGAAATACAAAAGTATAGATGAAATATAACTTTGCATTTAAAAACATTAAAGGTATACATAATATATAAGCTATTCACTATTGAATAATCGATAAATTCTACTATAGAAAATACAACTTCTCATTCAAATGCATGGATATTCATATAGTTCAACACATTCAATATGAAGTACATTAGTTGTAACAATATCATATCCATATAATATAAATGAAACACATTCATTGAAATAGATGTCTATATTGTGAAAATGATCAAAGTGTTAAAGAATCAAAAGATTTTTTAACCATAAAAGCAACACTGTCATATCCATATTATCAAAATGGGAAACAATGATCAACAAAATACCATTAAAACATTGGAATGAGAATTTATTTATTTATATAATTTTATCACTTATAAACCACTAATACCAACTATAGATAAAATGTAACTTCCTCTTATCAATTTCACTTGGAAGCTCTACTTCTCTCACTTTATTGTGAAAAGAAATAAAGAGCCCCAATAAACTAAAACTAGAAAATTAGTAATTGCATAATAGAAGGAATAAGATAGCAGATTCACAAATTACATAATATTTATCTTGGAAACTCTCAATCAGGCAAAAACAAACATAGTATTATCTCATTATTGCATTAACTTGATCATCTCCAATACAATAATATTCTTCTTTTATCTCTCTTCAAACCCTAATGCAAGTGTGATATATATAACAAAGGTAAATGCACGTATTTTACAAAATCATGGGTGAAAAAGCATGGGTTCAAATATAGTAACCCTAAAAGCCCATATGGGTCTAAAAATAACTTTTAAACCCTAAAAATTTGGTGTCTAGTATAGGTACATATTGTCTAGTACCTTTTAGTGTTAGCCCCACAAAAATAGCATGGAAAATATTCAATATATTTCCAACATTCTCCCACTTGTTGAATACTTTCCATAGGGACCAAAAAATGCCATTGTCAACTGTGAAGGCCAACCATGCCCATAGATCTTCTACACGAAGAATTTTTTTGAGTAGGTACAACCTTTGTTAATGAATCAATAGTATTCTTCTATGTATCAAATTTCTCCAATATCACCTGGTTCTCTTCAACCATCTCTCTCACAAAATGGTACTTGATATCAATATGTTTTGACCGATCATGAAAACCAAGATTATTGGTCAAAAATATTACACTTTGACTATCACTATTAATTCTCATAGCCTTCTATTTAAGACCAACTTTTGAAAACAACCTCTATAGCCACACTACTTCTTTACAAGCATGAGTTACTGCAATGTACTTTGCTTCTGTAATGGATAAAACAACAATTGATTGCTTTTTATTCATCAAACTTACTACCCCTCCAAACAACCTGAACACATAAGCGCTTCTGAATATTCTCTTGTCAATATCTCTAGCCCAGTCAGCATCCATAAACCCTTGTAGATTTACAATATTGTTACCTTCAGAATTTCCTCCATAATAGATAAAATAATCTATAGTTCCATGCAAGTATCTAAATAACCTCTTCATAGTAGTCAAATGTTTCTTTCTTGGATTTGACATATATATCTGCTAACTACTCCCACTGCATGTGCAATATCATGTCTACTATAAACCATTGCGTACATAAAATTGCTAATAACACTAGCATAAGGAACATGGTATATTTATTTAATGTCCTCATCTATTTTGGGACATTGTTCAGTAGATAACTTTTGACCAATTGGATATGGAGTACATACTGGTTTACAATCATGCATTCTAAAATTTTGTAGTATCAAATCAACATATTTTATTTGATTTAACCATTATTTTCTATTTGCATGATCCGTTATTATTTCCATACCCAAAATAAATTTTGCAGCATCCAAATTCTTCATGTCAAATTTAGAAGATAACTAAAATTTGAGTAACTTTATCATCTCCTTACTGTTACCAATTAACAACATGTCATCCACATACAATACAATGATAACAAAATTTTTACCTTCTTTTTTGAAATATAGACATGGATATGCTTTGCTTTTTCCAAGCCCAAGTGTCAAGACAAACCTATCAAATTTTTGGTTCCACATCCTTGGAGACTTTTTCAACCCATAAAGAGACTTCTTTAGCTTGCATACCAAGTAATTCTTATCTTTTACCTTAAATAATTATGGTTGTGACACACACACACACACACACAAACACACATATATATATCTTCATCAAGTTAACCTTGTAGAAAAGTTGTCTATACATCCATCTATTCTATTTCAAAATCAAATGCAACAGAAATATCCAACAAAAATCTAATTGAAGTTATTTTAGCCATAGGAGAAAAAATCTCATCAAATTCAATTCCCTCAAATTGAAGAAATTCTTTTGCTACTAAGTGAGCCTTGTACTTCTCCAACTTTCCTTCTACATTGTACTTCTTCTTGAATAACTTAGTTCTTTTCTTGAATAAATTTCCTTCTACATTGTACTTCTCCAACTTTCATTCTACATTGTACTTTCCAATTTTACCTGCACTATTTTTAGTTCTTTTCTTGGTTGCATTTTCTATTTTAAAACCCCTTTTTTTTCTCTAAATATCACATTACAACTATAAACAACCTTCCGTGTTTCTGGGTTCCATAACTTATAATCTTTAACACTAGTACTATAACCCATAAATATGTATTTTTTAGATTTATAGTCTAGCTTAGTCATTTTCTGTTTTGGGATATACATATAAGCATCACAACCAAAAACCCTTACATATCTGAGAGAGGGTTTCTTACAATTCCGTACTTCTTGTGGATTATTGTCCATCAAAGCTGAGGTAGGAGATCTATTGATGAGATAACAAGTTGTTAACACAGCTTCTACCTAGAACTTCTTTTCTAACCTTGCATTACTTAGCATACTTATAGCCTTAACAATTAATGTCTTGTATATTCTTTATACAATCCCATTCTGTTATGGAGTATACAGAGTTGTTTTCTACCTTTCTATTTCACAATGCTTGCAAAACTACTCAAATTCACTAGAGCAATACTCACCACCATTATCACTTCTCAAAAACTTTATATTTTTATCTATCTAATTTTCTACGAGAGCCCTAAAATTTTTAAATTTATTAAAAACCTCATATTTATTTCGTATAAAATATACCCATGTCTTGATTGAGAAGTCATCTATAAATATAATAAAATAGATAGATTTACCTAATGATGGTACTTTTACAGGTCCAAACACATCAGTATGATGTATAATTCCTTCAAAACTTGTAGCACTACTTGGAAACTTGACTCTAGTTTGTTTCTCAAAAATACAGTGCTCACAAAAATAGAAATTTAATGGGCAATCAAAAATTTCTTCAGCCATACCTTTCATTTTCAATGTTCAAAGTAATTTCTCACCAATATACCCTATGCGTTAATGCCACAACATTATCTTCTTTGTAGTAATACTTGAAGCCATTTCAACCATATTATTTTCCTATACCACTAAAGAGTTATTGTAATTAATACTTACAGTTCTAACATCAAGTCTGAACAAAGTTCCTATGTAAACTCCCCTTGCCAACACCAAATATCCACAAACTATCTTGTAGCTTTCCTTATTGAATACCACATTTACACCTGCATCATTCATCTTACTCACGAATATCAAATTCCTTGCCAAATCCATAATATGCAACACACCATGAGGGATTTTAATTCTTCCATATTTTAACCTTAGCTTGACTCTTCCTCGACCTATAATTTTATATGTCGAATTGTATCCCAAGAACACTTTACCTCCATCTATATTTTCATTTTTACTGAACCCCTCGCTATGAGGATTCATATGAAAATAAGGACAACCATGAGTCATGGAATTCACTTGAGTAAGTTGTAGCAAAGAATAAGTCCCCTAAATATTCATTTGTGGTCTTCTTTTCTGTAGAAGTTTCTTCATTATATGATCTATTATTATCAACCTTTTAGATCTCCAGTCTCTTTTATAATGCCCTACTTTACCATAATTCTAGAATTTCTTTTCTAGAGCAACAAATTTACTCTTGGATTTTGATATCTTTTTTCTTGATTTATTTTCTCCTAGTTTATTTTTGCTTCTTTCTTGAGAATGGCCTCTCATAGCCAAGGCATAATTTTGATGATAATCCTCAGAATATTTTTGTCTCATCTCCTCAAACAACAAAGTTCCTACTATATCCTCTAATTCCAATGTAGATGTAGTATTGGTGACAACCATAACTAGGTTATCCCATGAATCAGGTAATGAACAAAGTAAAGTAATATATTTTTCCTCTTCATCCATTTTTACTTCTATAAGGGTTATTTGACTTACCAAAATTTTAAAAGCATTCAAATGTTCAGGCACAAAGTCACCATCATTCATCCAAACTGAATACAACTTATTTCAAAGAAAGAGTTTATTTACTAGTGATTTTTTCTAATACAATATTCCTAGCTTCTTCCATAATAGATTTTATGTGCTCTCTGTAGATACATTCAAAAATAACAAGTCAGATAAGCACAATATGATAGAGTTCCTTACATTCCTATTTATTTTTAACCAATCCTCATCTGTCATCAATGTTTGTTTTGTTCCTGAGAGCGTAATCCATTGATCTCTATCAAAAGTAGATCGTCCATATTGAGTTTCCACAACTAAAAATTCTATCCATTATATTTCTCAATCTCTATTCATGTGATTTCCATATTTCTCCTTTTCCTGGATCCTTTCATGTACAGCTCTGTTGAGTGGTATTTTCACCCACTTGTGAAAGTACAACTCTTCTTTAGGATTTGGGTTCCAAATCCCCTCTTGCAAAGAAGTCAAACAAACAACTTCTCCAAGGTCTCCATTGTATTAGCATTTGCAACTGTGTATTAGTAATCTCAAATAAAGATAATCAATTTAAATGCTTGGAACACCTTAGTGATTGCAAGTAACTGTAAACAAGGGGCAATGTTGGTTTATTTCATCATGAAACTTTAGTGATTGTTCATTGTTTTTTTTTTTTTAGATTTTGTAATTTTTAAATGTTCATTTTAAATAAATTAAACCTTCTGGAAAAATAAAATAAAATGAAAAGAAATGCAAAAAATTAAAAATTGAACACGTTCAGTCTGATGCTATCCTATTTTGACAAAACCGAAGATATGAGGTTTCCATGCATGCAACCTAACCTATTGGACCTGCAAAACATGCACAATCTTGATAAGCTAAGTGCTGGCTCCTAAGGATTTGAATGAGGTTTTCAGATTTAAGCATTCGCATGCAGCAACCAAGAAAAACTTGTATCAACTACATTTACAAGCCTAAAATCTAAAAAGGGAAAATAGACATTTAATCTTGCATGCAGAAAATGACTCCTTCTTTCTTGCCCATAAGATGCAAATTTCTGAAATGTTATCTGCATTAAATATTTGTCTTTTTACAATAACAGATATCTGGTTTTCCAAAACCAGAACAAGTGGAAGAAAAGCACTCCGAGCAGGTCCAGAATGGCCTCATCCCCTCAACTCTGCAACCTCGCTCGCAGCGGTTTCTGACCCCCGTACCTGTCTTCGCTTGTGCCTTTAAACTTTTTGCTACGGCTCTCTACTTTGCCTTGTGACGCTTCGTCTCATCTTCTCGATCGATTCGTTTCATTTCCCGCTCTTCATTATTCTGACTTTTGTTTGAGCATCGAAACGTTTGATTTTCTTGCTAATTGTAACGCTTCTGTAGCCCTTACACTTTTATGCCACGTGTTTCGTGCTTCTTTGCATGTTCCATAACTGCCCCCTATAAATCGCGACCAAAAATAGCATGTCGCGATATCGTGACGTTTTTCTGCATGCAGCTTTGCTCTTCCACCTGCACCATGAAAACAAGACGTGTCGTGAAATCGTGACACTTTTTTGCCAATAGCCTTGTCAGCCTTCATGCACAGCGAAAACGTGACATGTCGTGAAATCGTGACATTTTCCTGTATGCAGCCTTGTCAGCCTTCATGCACAGTGAAAATGAGACATGTCACGAAATCATGACATTTTTATGCTATCGGGCTATGCAGATGCAACCTGTCACGAAATCGCGACGTTTTTCTCTATCGCTGGGTTTTGTTGCACTTAGCCGTGAAAACGCGACATGTCATGAAATCGTGACACTTTTCTCTTCTGCACCATCTTCTGCTTTCTATCATGAAATCATGACAATTTTTTGTTTCGTACCACTTGGCCGCTTTCTATCGCGAAATCATGACACTTTTCTCTTTCAGGCTGTCTCACTGCTTCCTGTCACGAAATCGTGACAATTTTTCATTTCGGGCTGTCCAGCTGCTTTCTGTCGCGAAATCGTGACGCCTTTCATCTTCGTATCCCTTGGCTGCTTCCTATCGTGAAAACGCGACATGTCACGATTTCGCGACAACTTCTGCATTGACTCTTCTCTTGCTGCCTTGCACCGCGATTTCACAACACGTCGCGATATCGTGACATTTTCTCTTCATGATGCATTTTGCTGCTCCTAGCCGTGAAAACATGACATGTCGCGATATCGCGACAACTTTTCATTTTTGGTCGCGACGGAGCAACATGTCGCGATATCGCGACAACTTTTTATTTTCGGCCGCGACGGAGCAACATGTCGCGATATCGCGACAACTTTTTCCCTTTTGTGAAATTTTGCTTTTTTCCTTGATTTTGAGCATCTGGGCTACTGCAGTTTTCTTTGAAAGCATGCAAAAAATGTGGGTCCCCAATTTTGGGGTGTGTTGTGGATCAGCCACAACAAATGGTGACTCTACTGTCAAATGCTCCTGAGCATTTTGGTGAGAACCCAACCTGAAATATACAAGCTTAGATACAGGCGTCAACACAAAGATAAACAAATACCGATAGATTAGAAATACATGAAACATCAGAATCATAAGTATCAGCTCGGTGTGTGCAATGTGTTTCATTCCCTATCATTTGAACTTGATCAACATTCCATTGTCAGTTTTACTTATGATTTGTATGCAAGGCTATGAATGATTTGTGCAGGATTTGATGCATGATGAAGATGCTAGAGACATAACAACCTGCTTTACAAAGGCTCAAACCTTCTAATATCATGAACAAACATATTCAAGTTGTCAAACCCTCTTAGGACCAAATATATGTATACTGAATTAATTTACTAGATCCCAAAGTTGGTTATGTGTCACTACCATCTTGAACCCATGTGCAAGTGTGAGTGAAATCAGAACTTTGGGGAATAGGATTCCCAACCTAAGCGAGATGGGAATTTAACCCTATCCTTACTATTCTGATTTGGAGTTCATTACCTCATCTTGAACAAAATGATTTAACCAGTTATGGATGAAATTGTCAAGCTAGTCTATCCATATGAGCAGTCAGTGGTCTTGCTTTTAGACAAGACATGATGCCACGCATGAGCACTTAACCCCATAATCCATGATTTGGCTTCATTCATTCTCTTTTTTTTTTTTTCTTGGACCTTTGGGATGACTACCCATCCTTGCTAGGGACATGTAGTACGATCCCTCCAATCCAATATTAAGATGAAATGGGAAACATTAATTTTTTATTTCTTGGACCTTTGGGATGACTACCCATCCTTGCTAGGGACATGTAGTACGACCCCTCCAATCCAAGATGAAGATGAAATGGGAAATATTAGTTAATTTTATTTTTGTTTCTTGGACTTTTGGGATGACTACCCATCCTTTGCTGAGGACATGTAGTACGATCCTTCCCATCCAAGTTTTATGATAAAATGAAAGATGGAAGCTTTGGGGAATCGGATTCTCAACCTAGGTAAGATGAGAATTATGCCCTATCCTTACTACTCCATGAAGGTCAAATCAGAGCTTTGGGGAATTGGATCCTCAACCTAAGTGAGATGAGGATTTAACCCTATCCTTACTACTTTGATTTTAGGCTTTAAGCATTATGGGAGTGGTAAAAACCATTGTTTTAAGGATTATGTTGCATGATAGGACAGACATGGACTATTCCTTTCGCCTCACCTTTTCTTCCAAGTATGGTTTTAACCATTTTTCTCAAGACTCTCTTTAATATGCGTAGAACGTGCTTGGTTCAAGATAGTTTGGGCATCAGTTCCCAACCTTAGGATTTTTTATGTTTTATGTTATAGAATAACCCTAAGAGGATTCAACACCTTTTCAATGATTGTACATGACATGAAGATGCAACTAAGATGAAATATATATGCAGTGTGGAATATAACATGAGATATGAATGCATTGCTTCTTTTGAAATGTTAATGGAGTATACATCACCTACTTTACCATAATGTGAAAAACTGACAACTTCATGCATCACAAGTTCCAAACAATATTCTTTAATGTGTTTGCGTTACTTGTGGAGCTTTCTACAATACAATTCCAATGTTTCATATTCTCCTGATTTTAGGCATAAGTTGACATCTCAAATTTTTTTTTTTTTAGACAAACCAAACATGTCCATAGGACCAACACACAACTTAAATCAAAACTTATTCAATCCAAAACCAAAATGCAATCCCAAAAATGAAAATTTGAAAACACAAACCAAAACCAAAAATCAAAATCTATATACAATATAGTACAAGATGATGCCAAGCTTGGACTATCACTTTCCTGGATCCCAAACATGATTAGAACATTTCAACAAAAATATAATGTGATATGCATGCCAAATGTTGTAGGAATCCAAAAAAAACAAGATTAAACCAAGCAATGCAACAAATTTCAACTTGCCTTGCTCACCCCACCAATTTGATTTAGTTCTATTACCAACATCATAGGTGAGATTCAAATCAAATTGATTAGACAATGGTTGGTATTCAATTTTATTTTGTCTATTCTTTAAAGTGCAAGTTTCATCATTCCATTCATGATTTAGAAGTAGGCTTTCCTTTTCAAATGTGAGATATTGCAAACAAGAGCCTATTTCTAAAAGTCTTGAATTCAAATTATTTTTCGAGATTTTAAAGCAATCAAAATCAATCAAAACTTGACAAACATCACCAAGATTTGACATTTCATCATTAATGACATTAGCATCCAAAGGGACATCATGTAATCCATCACTTAAAATTTTTGTAGCTACTACCAAAGGTAAAGATTTCACCTTGTCACCCATACTCAACCCATCATAATTAGAATTTACAACAACTTGATGAGTGTTAGTAGCTTTTTCCTTTTTCTCATTGTCTTCTTCATCATCCAACACCTATTCAAAAACACCAAAGTTAGGCACCCAATCAAACATGCGTCCATCTTTTTCAAAACAAGAGCCTAGTTTTTCAAGATATGTGTCGCGTGACACCTTTCCATGATCAATGGCTTGAGTTGCCTCAAAATCCATATTTTCATTAGGATCATCAATAGTATCAAACCCACACCACTTAGGTTTTGTAATTTCATCATTTTGAGATGGCATAGACATTGTAGAAACAATAGGTGGATCAAGATTTTTGATTTCTTGCCCCTCAAGGGGAACAAAATCAATTGATTCTCCTTCTTCATCCATGGTAGTAGAATCATTATCCTTCTCCAACCTTTGATGAGATTCCAACCCTTCTTCCAAAGCATTCTTAGATTGTACAGGACTTGTAATATCCTCATATGAAAGGGCAATTGTATTATCCTGCATATCAATAGGCACACAAATTTCATTAGCAGTTTTGGAGTGAGCATACTCTTCCCTAGAATCATGATGATCATCTTTCAAAATCAAATTGTGATGCTCAACTATTTCTTCATCATCCTTTAATTCATCAACATGTTTCTCATCAAATTTATCTTCACCTTCCTTAGATGGTTCAATTACTTCCAAAATTGGGTTATTGCTTGTATTCAAATTGATAAGGCCATCATAATCCACATGTGTAACCCATGATTCAAGTTTAACATAATTTGGAAGGTGTGAATTTTCTTGGCCATTATCTTCAACAATGTCATCCAACATGTCATCCGAAACAGATTCATCCTCATAGAATTCATCTTTTGGTGAGTCAAGGGTTCCCAATCTGTCACATGTTTCAATACTAGTTGGATCTAGTACTCCTCCCTTGCCTAAAATCATATTATTATGAAAATCATTGAAATTGATTTTAGAAACATCTTTTGAATCAAGATGAGTATTTTGAAGTTGATTCATACTTAAGAAATATGGTTGATCTTGCATAGTAGGTTGAGGATTTTGAAATTGATTGAAGCTTGGGAGTGATTGTTGATTCTAAAATTGATTCAAACTTGAACTCGGTTGAGGTGGATAAATCATTGGGTGGGTAAAGGAGGTATTAAATGATTGAAAATTATATGATCCAAAACCCACACCATAATTTTGACAACTCAATTGTTGCTCAATTGCCATTGCTTGAGTATAGGCTTGTGACAAAGATGTGATTAGAGGCATCCCTCGCAAATATGTGGAAGTGAGTGGGTCAAGAGCATTGACATATATTTGGAGAGCCACTTCTTCTTGCAGAACATAAAATGTCACTAATTGAGTATATAATCCAAAGAACCTTTCAGAAAATGACTTCACATTTTCACTTGGTCCTTTTTTAATAGTGAAAAACTGCTCATACATGCGGATTGAGTCAACTTGCTTTTTGTTGAATTGATTAAGAAATGTTGCCTCTAGTTGAGCCCAAGAAGTGATAGACCCTAAAGGTAGACTTGTAAACCAATCATATGCCACTTTGTCCAAGGTGTACGGGAACATTTTACAAGCAACATCATCATACCAACTTGTTAAGTGATTGGCACAGAATTTGAATGCTTGAATGTGTTCTTCTGTAGTATTTGTCCCGTTAGACGAAAATCGAGGAAGACATCTCTCAAAACCAACGGGCAAATAATGTTGAACTCCCGGTATGTTCAATGGGCTACCTGGCATCCATGGTGAAAACATAGCCATTAGTGAATCTTAAAGAATATAACTTTAATACCCAAAAAAAATTTTACTTTTTTTTTATTTTTTATTTTTAAATCAAATCAAATCACATTATTCCTGTATGAACAATCAAAGCGTTAGACCAGTGCATAGCAATTCATGTCCTCCTTTTAACAGTACAAAGTTGTATTGTTAAAAGAGGGCTAAAGATAATAATCAATAGGGCATGAAATATTCAAAATTTAAATCCCTATAGCATTTAAATCACTCTGAAATAAACCGGTTCAGGCCCTCCTTCTAGCGCCAAAATGTTGAGTGGTATTTTCACACACTTGTGAAAGTGCACTCTTCTTTAGGATTTGGGTTCCAAATCCCCTCTTGCAAAGAAGTTAAACAAACAACTTCTCCAAGGTCTCCGTTGTATTAGCATTTGCATATGTGTATTAGTAATCTCAAATGAAGATAATCAATTTAAATGCTTGGAACACCTTAGTGATTGCAAGTAACTGTAAACAAGGGGCAATGTTGGTTTATTTCATCATGAAACTTTAGTGATTGTTCATTTTTTTTTAGATTTTGTAATTTTTAAATATTTATTTTAACTAAGTTAAACCTTCTGGAAAAATAAAATAAAATGAAAAGAAATGCAAAAAATTAAAAATTGAACACGTTCAGTCTGATGCTATCCTATTCCGACAAAACCGAAGATATGAGGTTTTCATGCATGCAACCTAACCTATTGGACCTGCAAAACATGCACAATCCGGATAAGCTAAGTGTTGGCTCCTAAGGATTTAAATGAGGTTTTCAGATTTAAGCATTCGCATGCAGAAACCAAGAAAAACTTGTATCAACTACATTTACAAGCCTAAAATTTGAAAAGGGAAAATAGACATTTAATCTTGCATGCAGAAAATGACTCCTTCTTTCTTGCCCATAAGATGCAAATTTTTGAAATTTTATGTATTAAAAATTTGTCATTTTACAATAACAGAAGTTTCTGGTTTTCCCAAACCAATCAATGGAAGAAAACAACTAGAACAGGTCCAGAATGGCCCTCTTGCCCTCAAATCTATAACACTGCTCCTCGCGATTTCCGACCCCTGTGCCTGTCTTCGCTTGTGCCTTTAAACTTTCTGCTACGGCTCTCTGCTTCACCTTGTGACGCTTTGTTTCATCTTCCCGATCGATTCGTTTCGTTTCCTGCTCTTCATTATTCTGACTTTTGTTCGAGCATTGAAACGTTTGATTTTCTTGCTAATTGTAACCGCTTCTGTAGCCCTTACACTTTTATGCCACGTGTTTCGTGCTTTTCTGCATGTTCCGTAACTGCCCCTTGTAAATCGTGACCAAAAATAGCATGTCGTGATATCGCGACATTTTTTTGCATGCAGCTTTGCTCTTCCACCTGCACCACGAAAATAAGACGTGTCATGAAATCGTGACACTTTTTTGCCAACAACCTTGTCTGCCTTCATGCACAACGAAAATGCAACATGTCACGAAATCATGACATTTTCCTGTATGCAGCCTTGTCAGCCTTCATGCACAGCGAAAATGAGACATGTCACGAAATCGTGACATTTTTATGCTATCGGGCTATGCAGATGCAACCTGTCACGAAATCGTGACATTTTTCTCTATCGCTGGGTTTTGTTGCACTTAGCCGCGAAAACGCGACATGTCACGAAATCATGACACTTTTCTCTTCTGCACCATCTTCTACTTTCTATCATGAAATCGCGACAATTTTTTGTTCCGTACCACTTGGCCGCTTTCTGTCGCGAAATCGTGACGCTTTTCTCTTTCAGGCTGTCTCGCTGCTTCCTATCACGAAATCATGACAATTTTTCGTTTCGGGCTGTCCAGCTGCTTTCTATCACGAAATCGTGATGCCTTTCATCTTCGTATCCCTTGGCTGCTTCCTGTCATGAAAACGCGACATGTCGCGATTTCGTGACACTTCTGCATTGACTCTTCTCTTGCTGCCTTGCACCGCGATTTCACAACACGTCGCGATATCGCGACATTTTCTCTTCATGATGCATTCTGATGCTCCTAGCCGCGAAAACGCGACATGTCGCGATATCGCGACAACTTTTCATTTTCGGCCGCGACGGAGCAACATGTCACGATATCGCGACAACTTTTTATTTTCGGCCGCGACGGAGCAACATGTCGCGATATCGCGACAACTTTTTATTTTTGGCCGCGACGGAGCAACATGTCGCGATATCGTGACAACTTTTTATTTTTGGCCATGACGGAGCAACATGTCATGATATCGCGACAACTTTTTATTTTCGGCCGCGACGGAGCAACATGTCATGATATCGTGACAACTTTTTATTTTCGGCCGCGACGAAGCAACATGTCATGATATCGCGACAACTTTTTCCCTTTTGTGAAATTTTGCTTTTTTCCTTGATTTTGAGCATCTGGGCTACTGCAGTTTTCTTTGAAAGCATGCAAAAAAGGTGGGTCCCCAATTTTGGGGTGTGTTGTGGATCAGCCACAATAGGCTCCCACTCAAGAATTAATTTATCATAGGGTTGAAACCCTTAATCTTCGAATAAAGCTAAAACCTAGATCTAATACCAAATGAAGAGAAATAAAGAGCCCCAATAAACTAAAACTTGAAAATAATTATTTTTAGAATCAAAGGAAGAATATAGTAGATTCACACATTATACAATATTTATCCTAGAAACCCTCAACCAAAAAAAATAACATAGTATTATCTTATTATTTACATTAAATTGACCATATCCAATATAATAATATTCTTCTTTTGTCTCTCTTCAAACCCTAATTTAGGTGTGATAAATATGTAGACACCAAAACAGCACCAATCCGATTATGTGACTGCAAACACTGATCGCTTTGACACACATAGCCCCCAGGGCAGCCCTCAGAGGTTAAACAGTGGTCCTAACCACTTTTACAACAATTTTGGAAGGTCAGAAGGCAATTTGGCACATTCAGGCACTTTGCTCAGTATCCATTCCACCCTGGGATGAATTCAAAATGGGATCTGCCCCACCTAGGGATGAATTAAAAATGGGATCTGCCCCACCCAGGGATGAATTTTGAATTCACTCTAGGGTAGGACAAATTCTAGGTTCAACAGGCAAAAAGAGAAATTGTGCCAAATGGCAGCCGAGGACAGTCAATTAATGCCTCCTGCCTTGCATGCATGTGTAGGTGGGCATATTTGACGTTAGAGGATTGTCACAAGGGCAATCATGGAATCCCAAGTCAGGGAGGACTTTCCTCCCTCATGGGAAGGCATGATTGCCACATGGCGCTCATGCATGCCCCTCCAAAGAGACCCCCTAGGTATATAAAATGGTGAAATTTCTCACCCAAAAAAAGGATAGGTTGGAAGAATTTTCAAGCAATGAAGTGCTACCAAATTTGATACCACACTTTACCTTTTTGATTCACCTCTTCCACATCCTTGATCTATTTCGCAAGGGAGGTCATTGGGTGGTTATTGGAAGTGTGAATTCGGATCCAAAACCCAACACTTGACCACATTGATCTACCAATTTTCCGACAACCCATTACAAGAGATTTTGGGCCTATCCCAAGTGGATTGGTGTTGAAATCAGGTTCCAATGGTGGGCGGCCCGCCCGGGCGCCCCGCACTCTTGCGAGCCTAATCTTCTTTCTTAAGAATGATTGGGAATTCATGGCAAATTGTTATTTTGTCATTTGTTTATTTTGCATTCCATATTATGTTGTTTAACTAGCTTATAATTTTGATTTCATAATGCTTTGATCAAATCTTATCATGTTTTGTCGCTTTTGTTGTCCTCACTAACTTACAGGTAGCAACGTCAAATTTCCATTAATGGAGGTCAAATTGGAGAAATCTGACCATCTGGGTCTTCCCAAAATGCCCCCAATTAGCTAACCCCTATGTTTATAGGTATTTTGGAGCTCCCAAGATGTGACATTTGGGCAGCATCACTTCGGCATTTTGTCGCAGGCAAATTCATCCTACCCCGAGACGAATTACAGTCGAATTCATCCCGCCCAGGAGTGAATTCGAATCGACGGAAAATTGTCCAACTATTTTTATGGTAGTGGCCCTCTGGTAATGTTCCCTGGTTACTATCAAATTTGCAAGTTGTTTAGAATTGGTTTATTTATCGTTGTAATCAATATTTTGCATGCATCTTTCACTATTTTTCAAGAACAAAACGTTTCATCTTTGCAACATGTGCTACTAATGATTTTGTTGTTTCTTTGAATGTAATAGGAGCAGCAAGGATCAAGGATTCATTCACACAAGCGACGACAACACTTTGGCCCGTCCACTTTGCATGTGGGCATGCAGAAGAGAGATGAATTTCCATTGATGTGACCAAGAGACAAGTTTGATGCTCCTTTCCCCTAAAAAGGGAGGAAGCTAATTGTAACTGAATTTGAAATATATCAATAAAATAAGAGGGTTGTTTCATTCCATTTGGGTTCCAATTTGCTTATGCTTTTCTCCATTTTTACGCATTTCTAATTTGTAGCATCAAGTTTAGTTTCGTTCTTTCATCGTGTTTGGAGTTTTCCCTTTTTGTTTCCGAAATCTCGTGCTTTCAAAATATAACAAAGGCACATGCACGGATTTTATAATATCATGGGTGAAAAAACATGTGTTCAAACATAGTAACCCTAAAATCCTATATGGTTCTAAAAATAACTTAAAAACCCTAAACATTTAGTGTCCAATATAGGTACAAAGTGTCCAATATATTTTAGTGTTAGCTCCACCAGAATAACATGGAAAATATTCAACATATTTCCAACATATTGTACCATGGGTCTTCTTGTAATTTGGTATTGAGTTGATATTTAAAATCTATGGTTATCACTATAGTTGTAAAAGTTTATCTTCTACTACTCAAGGCATCTACGACAATATTATCCTTTGCCTTAATATAAAAGATGTCAAAGTCATATTCAAACAATAAATTACATCCATCTATTTTATCAGATATTGATATTAGGTTGTATAAATAATAATCTCAAACTTAAGTTATCTAATTTCAACATAAATATTTTTCCTAGTAGATAATGACTCCACATTCCTAAGGCATGTATTATAATAGCTAACTAGAGATTATGTACTAGATAGTTAATTAGGAATACTTGTTTTTACATGATTCATAAGCAATGAGATGTTTGTCCTAAATAGAAAATATCCTTCAACCCTTCCTTAAAGGTATTCATACAACTATGAATATCTACTCAAGTTAGAAAATGCCATGGTGGATTTACTTGTCAAAAATTATTTCAATTTTTGAAATACCATTTTACACTTTTTCATATAGACAGATGTTTTTCCATTCATTTGCATATAGGTGATATGTTTATCAATACAAAAGAATCTCTATATAGAGACTCACACAATAAATTACATCCATATATTTTATCAGACATTGAGATTAGGTTGTATAAATATGAATTTGTAAAGCAAAAAATGACAACACCAAGATAATAATAATAGGATCAACAAAAAATATATTACATAATAAAGAGATAATATTGTATTAATGTGGTGGGAGCCTTGATCTCCAATGTTACAATATGATATGTATTATACAATAGTTACAATCGAAGGATTTTGATAACCCTTGTTTACAAAGAATATTTGGTGTTTTTTGCATCATATTTTACTCCAA
Source organism: Wollemia nobilis (assembly GCA_028583015.1). Classification (NCBI taxonomy): domain Eukaryota; kingdom Viridiplantae; phylum Streptophyta; class Pinopsida; order Araucariales; family Araucariaceae; genus Wollemia; species Wollemia nobilis. The sequence continues at coordinate 18,221,711 of JAQPPZ010003374.1, forward strand.
ACAAGTTGTGAGTGGGCTTGAATATCCCTATGGGGCCACCATAGATGCAACAACCATAAAGTAATATGTATTATTTACATGTAACCTACACACAAATTAAAAAAAAAAATAAGTTAATAGTATATCTGAATTCTCCACTCTATGAGACCCTTTGAATAACAGATCTATCAAAAACGCTAACTACAATGATAATGGTATGCAAGCTAAATATAGAAAATCTAAGCTCTAAAGTAATAAAACTTTTTACCTTGTTAGAGATACCTGATTTATCTAATCCACGCTTCTTCTTCTATGATCTGGAGGTGCATGAATGACTAGAAGCATTTGAGGGTTTATCGATAGTAAACTGGAGATTGGGAAATACCTAGAAGCATTCAATAATGGTGGTGGATGCCTCATAGCTTGGAATGCTCAAAAATATTTAAGGAACACTTGACAATGTTCAGGGGTTTTTGGGAAGGTTACTGTAGAACCAAATCTGGTTCACAGGGATTCTGGAAATGAAAAATAGAAGATGAAATAGTGGTAAATGAAGGGGATGTTAGCGAAAGCTAGTGTTTTAGGGAAGGATGGATTGGATGCTTAACTGATCAACTTCTAAAATGGTTAACCCTCATTCACAAGAGTGAATGGTGTTTTATAACTTACCTTCAACATGTTAGGGTTTCGATGATACCAATGAGTGGTCAAGATTAAATCATGATGAATGGCTAAGATTATAACTTTGATGTGTGATACACATCAAGTTAAATGGATGGCTAAGATTAGATTGTGATGAATGGTTGTGATTTATTCATATAAATATATATATTTATATTAAATAAATAAATATAAATATATAAAATATTTATATTTATATATAAATATATATAAATAATGGGTGTTGTTATTGGATTATGCGTGGATGACAAGTGGCTAGGATTTGGTGTCTATAATACCCATTTTTGTATTGTATTGTATGAAACACAATACGGTGCAAAAACAAAAGACACCTGGTTTAGTGAAGCAACTTTCTTCCCTTGGAGTGCAAGAAGATCCTAAAGATAAAAATAATGTGGGTGTAGCTTACCCCCTAAATTGGTGAATGAGTGAAGAATGAATATCATGAGCCAATTGATAGAATTATGGGTGATAATGTGGGTGGATGATGTATTCTATAGTTGCCTCAACAAATGCAAGGGGATTTTCGGAAATGTGGATGATTTTAATGATGTAAATATTAAAAAAAGTGACATAGATGATGATGCAATGATGGATTATGTTCTTTTTACTAATAGAAAAGAGGTTTTTGCCAATGGTGTGTGATGTAAATGTGGTGTATTTTCTTTTTACCCCAACATATGCAAAGGGTTTTTTATAAATATGGATAATTTGAATGATGTAAATGTTAAGAAAGTGATATAGATGATGATCTGATGATTGATTATTTTCTTTGCCCCAAAATAAATGGGGTTTTTACCAATTATGTGTGATAATGTGTGATGTAAATGAGCATATCCCAATGTGGGAAATAAAAATCAAAAGTGGTTACTCCAAGTTTGAGGTGGTTTTGTGTTGAAGAATATGCCTTTTAGCATCATTAAAATGCAAAGTGATGAAAATGCAAGATGATATGGGGAATGTGATCGTAATAGTGACTGTTGTGAAATTCTATGTGGAACCAATCATCCTATTGGCTCGTATACTTGATGACTATTAATGTAAAATTAGTAATGTAATGAAGGTTATTTATGTTTCTAGACCTGCAAAAAAATGAAATCAATGATAGTTTTTGGAAAAATTGATCTGAGCACAGTCTCACTCAAACAAATGAGGGAGCAAATATAATTTTATTTGGAACAAAAGGATATTGGATGATGGGCAAGTGTCCTTATGGTGATATACCTATCCTAAAAAATTGCATGGATAATCAATTGCTACAATCACCAGGGAAAATAGAATAGACCACTAGATATGAGGTTCACTTGAAGATGTGAGCGGAATTGGCAAATGTTGAGTGGAAATGTATGGAATTATGGATGATATGAATGATATAAATAGATGTGAATGAATAAGAATCCTTATGGTGATCTAATAAACCTACCAAATTGTTTGGATAGCCAATCACTAAAATCACCAAGTTAAATAGTGTAAACCGCTAAATACGAGGTTCATTTAAAAATATGTGAAATTGGTAAATATTGAGTGGAAATGCAATGATAAATGAAATTGGTAATGTGGAATGACAATGTGTGATGTAAAATGGATATGGAGATGCATTGATGAGTGAATTAGGCTTGAGTTAGAGCAGGACCGACTCTCACAGATGGTGGTAGAGTGGGATGTGAAGAAATCTCAACTACATACAAAGTTGGAGGCACGAACAATGACAGGTGGAGGAGCAAATATTATAGTGAGGATTCAGGTAGATATGAGACATGAGGACTCTCATAAGAGGAATGATGTACTACACCTACAATATTGGGATGCATATCTCTATATTTTTTAATCAAGCACACCAAAATGGTGGTGTGTGAAATGGAAGACTTATGTAATGATGTGGTAATAATATAGATGGTGTTGTGACTTATAACAAACTCACTAAGCTCTATCTAATTTCATTAAGATCAAATGTATGTGCAATGAAATGTTCATTTACCAAAGCATGAATGTGGTAATGACTCAAGGTAATAAATATGTGAGTTCATTAACTCATCTTGAGTAAATTGAAATGAAACCTATAATGGAGGAGATCTAGAAGCTAGCTTGTCCTTTTGTGCAGTTAGAGGTCTCTTTAAGAGAGATGTGTCACCACACATAAGTGTACTCCACTGCTAGTCAAGCATTTATAGCCCTGGTGGAGATTAGCTCCATAGTCCAATGGTCTAATCTCTAAGCTTTGAGTATTCATACTACCTAACCATGGGGATGAAAATTTAGTGCTATTGTTTGAGGATCTATTGTGTGTGATTTTGTAAAAGAGCTAGAGCTTTGGGGAATCAGATTCTCAACTGAAGTGTGAAGAGAATTTTACCCTATCCTTACTACTCATTATTTTTATTTAGGAGTGTGAGTATTGGTAAAGACCACTATTTTTATTTTGTACTATGTGCATAATGGGAAAATCAAATATGACATTTTTTCACTTTGAGGTTCAAACCAATCATGGTATTATTCCTCTTTGAAACAAGATGTTTCTAATGTGTGAGATGTGATTGGTTCAAGAGTGTTAGATTAAATACCAGAACTCAAGATTTTCTTAGTGAAAATGTGTCTTGGTCCTAGAGAAAACACAACATGTATTGGAGTTTTCTTGAAACACTAGGAGTGGTTGAGTGACAGAAAACACCTAGGGGTAATGAAATGATAGTGAAAATGGTAAATTGAGTTGTGAAATGGTTTAATTAAATGGATGTGAACTTGGAGGTACCCCTGATTAAGGCAACAAAAGCTACTAGATCAATTATTATCTAAACTTAAAAAATGATCCCTAATATGGTGGATGAAATGCATCGAAATGACCATGAATGTGTTTGTGCAATGTGAATGTGTGAAATGCAATGTGTATGAATGCAATGTGTATGAATGCAATGTGTGTGAATGCAATGTGTATGAATGCAATGTATATGGATGATGTTTTTGTATATTAGCCATGTATTATATATATTTATATATATATATATATATATATATATATCACATTAAGAATGAAATGCTCTCAAGTGGATGATGTTAAGTGGTTTAGGCTCTTCTTCTCTCTCTATAATGTTAAGTTTGTATATTCCTTGATCCACTTTTTGGGTGACAATTTATGGACCTAACCAATTAGCCACAATTATCACAAAGATGCGGTAATGCATTGGTAGTTTTTTTATTCTCTTTAAGGATAAGATCTCCTACTTAGAATTCATATGGATGGACTTTGGCATTGTAAGTATGCTTGATATGATCTTGGTATACTCATAGATTATCCAAGTTATTGATTCACCTTTCATAAAGGAGTGTAAGTTCGTCAAGATGTGCTTGTCTAGTAGTATCATCATCTATAAATTCTTGTAATGAAATTCACAATGAGCGGATCTCGAGCTCCAGAGGCATGATGGATTAGGCACCATAGACTAGTGAGAATAATGTTTCCCCAGTGGGCATACCAATGCTTATTCTATAAGCCCGTAATGCCAAGGAAATTTTAGTATGACAATCTCGATGATTTTCTTTTATTAGTTTCTTGAGAATAGCAATAAAGGTCTTATTAGTTGTCTAAACTTGTCAATTTTCCTATGAGTAATAAGGATTTGAGAAACTATGTTGGATAATATATTTTTTGCAAAGTGCTCGAACATCCTTGTTCTTGAAATACTTGTCATTTTTAAAGATAAATTTCAAGAGGATACCGAAACGACAAATGATATGATGAAGTATGAACTCCATAATTCTAAGTCCTATCGTACTGGTTAGAGAAATTGCCTCAACCTACTTTGTGAAGTATTTAGTGGCTATGATGATGAAAGTATGTTGTCCTAAGGAAGGAGGTAATATTTTACCAATCAAGTCTAAAACCATTGTGAAAAGGGTAAAAGACTTTGAATATGTTGCAAGGCTTGTGATGGCACAAGTTAAATTTGCATGTTGTTGATATTGTTGACATACATAGGTGTAACAATCATGTTCCATGGTGGGAAAATAATAAACCATGCATAAAATGCACTTTGCAATTACCATTCCACTAAAATGACCACCACAAGTACCATCATGAGCTTCTAATATTTCTCTTTGGGACTTTGCGGGGTCTAGACAATGAAGGAGGACTCCATCATAACCATGTCTATACAACATGTCCCCTAAGATAGTGAAACAAGTCACATTTTACTTGAAATTTTATTTGGTAGTTTGTGAAATGTCATATGGGAGTGATCCAAACTTGAGGAAGGATTTTATTTGGATAGAGCAAGGATTATATGATTCTACAAGAATAATGTAAATATCCTTCTCATATTTAGATTCAACATGGGATATTGTAAATTTAGAGATCATTGCGACAATTAATGGATATACCTCTCCTTCAAATTTATTTAGAATCAAGATCCTAGGGAGGCCATCACATCTACAAATCTATTAGTCGATCTAGTCAATATATTAATTTTGTACCAATTAAATTTGGTAAGCAATTTTATTGCTAATTCATGGTAAATCTTTAGGATTGGTTCTTTGCATTGGTATTCTTCGCTTACTTTATTCTCATAGCTAAGGATACTTAAAGACCTAAAATTAATGCTTCATACTCTACATTATTGTTTGTGCATGGAAAATCAAGTTTGAATGATAATGGAATTGATACCCCCTAGGGTGTATGAAACATTATTCCTGCACCTTGTCCTTTTTTATACCTAGAACCATCAAAGAATAGTGTAATATTGATATTTTCATTAGGAATGGAATCTTCTTGTTTAATTATGGTGAATACCGAATCATTTGGGAGCTCAATAATCAAGGGTTTATCACTAAGAAGTGGAGCGTCTACAAGCTGATAAACTATAACTTAACCTTTGATGGATTTTTGGCTAAGGAACTTAAGATCAAATTTAGTTAATACCATTATACATTTTTTAGTGTGGGTGTTATTGTAAGTGTGATACATCATGTAATGTAGAGGATTTTTACAAGCTATGACATAGGTAGTGTATCTTAGCATGTAGTGTATGAGGTTCTTAGTGGTAAAAACCACTACTAAGTATATTTTTCTATGTAAGCGTATATGGTTTCATAACTTACCAATGTTCGACTAATGTAGTAGATATCTTGCTCTCGGTTATTCTCATTCTTTTGATAAAGCATTGTTTCTAATGCAAATTTCATTGCTAAAACATAAATATGAAAGGGGAACCTTGGATGAGGAGGACTTAAGACTGGTGGAGAATCTAGGTATTGCTTATTATCCTCAAAACCTTTTTGACATTCATCTATCCATGAAAATATCACCCCTTTTGTAGTAGGTGATTGGAAGGCCTACATTTGTCAGAGTTGTGCAATGAAATGATGGATCAATTAGATATTTCCTTGTAAATTATGTAACTCCTTCAATTTTTTTGGATAAGGCATCTCCATAATGACCTTGACTTTGTTTGGGTCTATTTCAATGCCTATTTTGGAGATAATGAATCCTAGTAGTTTTCCCTAGGTGACACCAAAGAGACACTTTTTGGGTTTCAACCTTACATTATGCGCTAGAATTTGATCAAAGACTTTTTCCAATACACCAATGTGCTCTTGTTGAGTTTTAGATTTTACCAAGAGATCATCCAAATAATCTTCAATGATCTTGTGCATGTAATCATGAAATATGTATGTCATGGCACGTTGATAAGTAGAACCTACATTTTTGAGGCCAAAGGGCATCACCTTGTAACAAAAACTCTCCCAAGGTTTAGTGAATGTTGTTTTGTGTTGGTCATCATGATTAATTTGAAAATTGTTATATCCTAAAAAATCATCCATTAGAGAAATAATGTCATGGCTAGTGCACGTGTCAACAAGAGTATCGATGTTTGGTAGAGGAAAGTCATACTTAGGACACACTTTTTTAATATCATGAAAGTTAGTGCAAATGTGTATCACCCCATTAGGTTTACGAATGAGTACCATGTTTGAAAGCCACTCTAGATAATCAATGGTTATAATGAAACCCACATCTAATAGCTTTTCAAGATCTTCTTTTACCATGAAGGCAATAGTAGGATGCATATTTTTTAGTTTTTATTTCATTGGCTTAGCATCCGGATGCAAGGTTAAGTTGTGGACAACCAAGTTAGGGTCAAGGCCAAGCATGTCTTTGTAGGAACATAGAAAAATACCCTTTTTCTTCTTAAGGAGATTTAATTGCTCTTGTTCATCAACGGATAAAATTTTGTCAAGTTTGATGATTTGTGGATAGTCTACATCTAAACTAGGGTTCACATAAATGGTATCTTCAATGGACATGCGAGAACCTTCCTCAAGCTGATGGAGTGTTGAAATCAAATTAATAACACTAATGATATTATCAAACTCTTCTAAATCAGTCTCTTTCATGTTTACCTAGAAAACCTTAGGATTCGATGGTGACGGTGAAGGTGAAAGTGATGGAGGAATGTAAACAAAGGAAGCTATAAAAAATTCCTCATAAAGGAAAAAATTGGCAAATTATGGTGGCAATGAATTTATTCCATATCAATGAGGTTAGTGTCAATTGGAATTGGTTTTGCCAAATCATATGGATTATGGAGTGGGGTGAATAAGTCAAATAAATTTTGGTTGAATTAGTGGAGTAATGGTAGTTGGCAATGTGAAGGTGGATTGGTCTTGTCTACTAGAATCATTTAAGGAACCTTGATATCCTTAACAATAGTAAGCAACACATGTAAACAACCATGCACATGCAATACAAAGATATTTTTTTGATGTTTTTGTATTTATTATTTAGTTTTTATTATGTACATATGCTACATGATGTTCTAGTGAAGTGGATGAGGTGGATGTGGTGGTCCATCGGTTGGTTCAACTCGTTCCCTTGGGAGGAGTAGATGAAAAATGGGCTAGTGGATGGAGAAAATTTTGAGATAATACTCATCTTGTTCAATGAATGTAATTATTAGGATATATTCCTCATCATATTCATCTGATGCTATCGATATGATATTGTATTCATCATTAAATTATTGAAAGTCCTCGTTGTGAGTGGTTTTCTCTTCAAAATTTAAGTGGAGGCTTTGAAAACCCTATTCAAAATAGGAAGTGTGATGATGAGAGTTGTAGCCTAAGCCTAAACAGTCATGCACTTCTTGATATGGAGTTACAATTATTTTGTGCATATCATATTCATGTCATCATAGGCCATATTAGTACCAATTTACTTGATGAAAGTATCACAATGTGAAACCTAATATGTGGCCAATTTTGGCAAGGACTAGTTGCTTGGGTTCATCTAGGGAAGGTGGATTATATGATTAATTGACGCCCATATATGAAGTTTATCTGATTAGGAAATGAACCCATGGTGTACATTGATCCTATTGATAAGGGTGGCTCATGTGGGTAACCATAATCCCTAACAATTTGGACACTTAGTAGTGTAACCGTGAAATATTGGACCATGTATTTACCAATGTCAGGGTTGGTGAGGTGGGCTGCCACTCGTGAGGATGTGGATGAGGTGGATGGAATGGATGTGAAAGTGGAATGCTCATGGATGACTGGTGACTTATGTAATGGGAGGAATTTGTGCTATAATGGCATCACATAATCCGTTAGATCAACTTGTGAGACATCTACTGGTGGAGGTAAATATGGATTTGGTTGAAATATTTTATGGATGGTTGATAATGTTGATGTGGATGGAATGGTAGTGGATGTTGATGTTGATGATGTGGATGGAATGGTAGTGGATGTTGATGTTGATGATGTGGATGGAATGGTAGTGGATGTTGATGTTGATGATGTGGAGTATGTGGATTGGGTTTGACCACATGTACATGTATCCGACTATGATGAGGGTGAGTATGTAGAAGTGGAACACTGATGTGGAAAAGTGATGGGAAGCTCCTCAAGAATGAAATATTTATATGAAGAAGTGGTGGATGATGTGGTTGAAGGAATTAAAAATAGAAGGGTGGATGGAAGTGTTGATTCGTAGATATTTGAGATGAAATTATAATACTTAAATGGTTTGATATTCGTTGGTATGCAATGAACCTATCCCTCATGTATATATTTTAAGCATTGATGTAGTATAGAAGGGATACATGTCATCTCCCTAATCCATGGGTGGCCAAGGAGTACATTGTAAGCCATGGATATCTCTAGAATGTGGAACATGGTATGCAATGTTTTTATGCCCACTTCTATGGGTAAAATGATAGTGTCAACTATGGAACAAAGAGCATCATTGAATGCTCATTAGGTGAAGGTGGATTTGGTTATGTGAGATGGTGAAATATTGAGATGTTGGAAGGTAGATGTGGAGATGATGTTGATGGAGGATCCAGTGTCAATAAATACTTGCTTAAATGGATTCCTATTGTAGACACCCAAAAGTCACACATTATTCCTCTCCCCATTTCCATGGTTAATCAATTTGAAAAACCCTTGAAAATTGCATAAATTGGCTAAAAATACTATTGATTCATCAAAATCACTATTCATCATCATTAGACCCTTTGGGCTAGCTAAACCCCTTCATAAGCTTAATATTGGGTCCTCATGTGACCTCATCCTTAACTTAACCAAAGTTGAATTCCTCACCATGGTCAAAAAACATTTTATGCTCAAAAGTCAACATTTTTGGTCAAAACATGATTTATGGCTAATCACATGCTTAATTAAATCTAATCCTGATTTGATTTGAGCCTTCCACCTCACCTAGTCTAATTTGACTATCCTAGCCTTACCACCTTTCACCCAGATATTTCTCTACCTCACATTACCCTAGGTCATAAATGAAAGATGGAGACTTTTGCACATAAAAGACAATTTTTAATCAAAAGATATTTCCAAAAGGTGTTCATTACTGCCAAATAGATATTTTTAGCAAATTCATCATTATTTTTGGATGGGTGAGGGATTCTCTCACCCAATCTCATTTATTAACTAGGATACCTCAAGGAACACCTCTTAGGTGGACACCTCACCATTGACACCTCATCCCCTCCCTCTCACCTTGGCCAAGTATATAAATAGAAGGTCATTTTCACCTTTTCAGAACAACCAACTTTTGCTTACTCAAACTCTACCAAAATAACTACAACCATTGCATCCATAATACATCCAACACACAATCATTGTATATCCATCGTAATTGATTTATAAATTTCATGATGTTTCCTTGTGATTGAGATAGGTCAATAATCCTCTAAAAGTGCACTTTTTGAAGGTGACCCGCACAAAAATTAAAGAAGCAGCTACGCTAGGACAACCAAGAAATTCATCTTGCAGATTCAGTCTAGAAAGGATAGGTTTGCACAACCCTGTGTGAACCACCCAATTCACAATAAGTTCATACGATACATGCGAACCTCTGCTACAAGCACCATAATCATTAGATAAGGTAAGTATAGGTTAATTTAGTATTTTTATATTGTTTTTAGTAGTTAATTTCTAGTTTTAAGCTTGTTTAAGAGTATTTTTATCCTCATAACCATGGGGTTTGATTGAAGCATACCCCCAATGCACTAACAAGATTTTTCAGGTTCAACGGGTACAAAGAACACATCCAACTAGCAATGGCACATGAGAAAAAATCCCATCTACACTAAAGAACACAAAGAAGATAGATCATGTTACCTTTGTCCATATCTATAAAAGTATATCAATCTATAACCCTCTTTTATGATTTTATATCAATCCTAAGTACCCCATATCCTATGTCACCTACTACATCCACACCCTGGCTTCATCCTACTCCTCTAAGGTATCCCTTAGGTCTACCTCTTCCTCCTTCTCCTCATCCAATGTTGAGTGGTCAACACCCCAATCCATATTGGTATCAAGAAGCTTATCTCTAAGCCTCTTCACCTCACCTCTCAGCTCCCACACCTCATCCTCCATAGCTATAGCCTCCACCAACTGTCCACCAAAATCAAAATATTCTAGCTCTCCCTCCATATCCTTACCAATCACTAGCGACTCATCGAGCACATCATCATCAATATCTATCACAAGGATATCCTTCATCGCCATTGTACCCTCACCTCCCTTTGATGATGGTCTTGCACTGTTGTTGCTCACCAGTCTATCCTGATCATTATGATGTGACCTCACCTACATGACCAAATGATCTAGCTCCATGTCCTCCTTCTCACAAGGCTTAGGTGATCCCACATCCTACTGCTTCCCCATGTACCCTAGCAATGTTGCCCTCACCCCACTTGGAAACCCTCTATTAGGAAATGCTCCTACAGCCTCAACCCATCCATCCACCACACCAAGTAGTGGCACACACTGCTATCTAGCCCACCATACATCATAATTTGATGTGGTCCCTACATTGTCCATATTAGGAAAAACCAAAGGATTTTTTGGTATCAAATATAGTGGTGGCAGCATGGGTTGTGGTCCTGTGTCACCCTCCAATTTATAGATCACTACAGGTAGCTTTGTTCATTCCTATTGTAATCCAAACTAACACTGCACTTGAGAGAATGATAAGTACTCTACCTATAAGAGATACTTCCCCACCACCCACCACCCTCACCTAATGTGCACCAACTTCTCCACATCCTCCATCTAGTTATGCGCTCCTCACCATGGCCTCCACCTCACATGGTCCATCATAAATATCCTCTCGATGATACATCAAATCACCCTCTTGTAATGTCTTCCACCTGATATCCATATTTTCCCTCCACCTCATAGCATAGGGTACATCAGGACCATCAAGAGTATGTTCCTCATGGGGTAAATTAGTTGGGTGCAAAATCAAAATGTGCTCCCAAGCCCATATCTATAGTAATGGGCTCATGTTGATGCCTATCTTCGGTACCCTCACCACTGCATGTAACTCCCAGTACACCTGTACCAACAACGTAGGAGCCCACACATAGACTATATTCCTCTCCACCATATCACATACAATGCCCATAATGTTCTAGGGAAATATCTCTCTTGAAGTATTTGGTAGTGCATGGCTCTCTATCAGTAACATTACCATCATATGGTGATTTGACAAAAACTCATTCTGCTAATACCTCATATAATCCACTCCCTTATTTTCCTCTACATGCTAACATCGGTGTCCAAATACTCTCTCCAAAATCCCATCATGTAGATATTTTTCTATCACCATCACAATAATCCCTTCTATAAGAAACAGATAAATGCGGTAGATGTCCTCCAGGGTCACCATCATCTTCCCTATAGGCAAGTGGAAGGTGTTCCTGTCAGGATCCCACCTCTCACACAAAGCAAAAATATATGTGTGGTTCACATGAACCTCATGCATCTCCCATACACCATATAACCCAACCACCTACAGCCATACCCCATCCTCTACCTACCATACATCCTACAAGGCCTTTCAGCACTTCCACAACCAATGTCTCATGAATATCTTCTTCACCTGCCACAAAAATACATGTCACAAATCTACAACTATGTATATATAATAAATCCATTTTCACTTTTTACATGTACATATGTATGCCAAAAAAATAAAAAACAACATGTTTGCATGATCCCATGTGAACTGACAGGTTCGTATGATCTTGTGTGAACCACCATATTCCACAAACTTTCATACACGTAGGTTCGCAATAAAATACCCATCCCATACATGTCATCCACACATGCAAAAAATGATAAAATTGTGCATAAAATACGAAAAATCATTAAAACCCTCCCACATGCATGCAAAATTATGTGATCAAAATAAAGTTAAAACAATCAAACAAAGGCAGATCTGGACACCCATTTGGCTTATTAGGAGCCCCCATGTATCATATTTCACATGCATTACATTTTCATACCCCATCCCATACATCACATCAAATGCATGCTTCCCTACACACACGATCATCACATGCAAAAATAGACAACACATCGAGATACCCATTTACCCTATTTACACATAGTGCATGCATTTCACCCACCCCATGCATACACATCAAATTTATGGTATTTAAAGCAAAAATTCATATTTTCAAAACCCTAGGAAAGCACACACTAATCGAGAGATAATAAATCCCTTACCTCTAGTGTTCTTGCTCTCGTGATCGTACTTGCTGATGCATTGGCCATCTCGTCTTGCCCAATCTATAATTTGGAAACACTCCATTTTGTTTTCTCCTCTCCAACCACTCCTCCATATTTCACATGAAAATGGCATCAAAACATCATTTTCTAGTTTAAAAATCTTGATTCGTGTAGGTTTGTACCCCACATGTGTGAACCAACAGGTTTGTACAACCTCATGCAAACCTATCCTACCTGGCCAAATTTCTCACACCTGCATCCAATTACCCTCGTATTTCTCCCAACTCTTCAATTTTGCTAATTTTCATGCAAATTTTTCTATTTTTCTTGTTAATCATCATCAATCATTTCATCACTAATGTTTGTCTCCTCCATCGCCAAGTCATCGCTTTAGGGGGTAGTCATTCTACAAAAATCAAAAAGCTACTTTGCACATGATCAAACGACCAAAAATCCAATCACGGATTCAACATCTGCCTAAGAAAATTTTTGCTAACGATTATCTCAATTTAAAAATCCAAATCCAAAAATAAAGCAATGTCTGATAAATCTCAAAATACCTCTACCTGTAGACATCTCATGGATTCCAATCTTCATAGTATTAGTCATAAGACCAATTGTGAATGAAGCTCTTGAAAGTTCTACCCTATGGCTCCAACGTTTTGTCAAATATTGTCAAACAAGCTCATCAATCAATCAAAAGAAAAAATTAAACAAACATTGTCCAAAATAAAAATATCACAAGTTGATTATAGTGCAAGGCATCCTTAGGCCTTCCTCCTAAAGCAATTAATCAAAAACCATTTTTTATCAATGCATCTCTCTCACAATCATCAATCATAAATTCTTTGTCTTCCAAATTATTCCATCAATTCCCATCATCATTTTTTCTAATAAACCGTGTTTCACACAATCCAGTACAAAAATATGTAAAATGTAGACACACAAAAGTCACACATTATCCCTCTTCCTATTTCCATGGTCAATCAATTTGCAAAACCCTCAAAAATTGCATAAATTGGCTAAAAATACTATTCATTCATAAAAATCACTAGTCATCATCTTTAACCCCTTTGGGCTAGCTAAACCCCTTCCTAAATTTAATCATGGGTCCTCGTGTGACCTCATCCCTAACTTAACCAAGGTTGAATTCCTCACCATGGTCAAAAAGCACTTTATGCTCAAAAGTCAACATTTTTGGTCAAAACATGCTTTATGGCTAATCACATGCTTAATTAAATCTAATATTGATTTGATTTGAACCTTCCATCTCACCTAGTCTACTTTGACTAGCCTAGCCTTACCACCTCTCATCCAAATATTTTACCACCTCACATTTCCCTAGGTCATAAATGAAAGATGAAGACTTTTGCACATAAAAGAAAATTTTTAATCAAAAAATATTTTCAAAAGGTGTTCATTAATGCCAAATGGATATTTTTAGCAAATTCATCATCATTTGTGGATGGGTGAGGTATTATCTCACCCAATATCATTTATGAACCAGGACACCTCAAGGGACACCTCTTAGGTTGACACCTCACCATTGACACCTCACATGGGACACCTCATCCCCTCCCTCTCACCTTGGCCAAGTCTATAAATAGAAAACCATTTTCACCTTTTTAGAACAACCAAATTTTTCTTACCAAAACTCTACCGAAATAACTACAAAAATTGCATCCATCATACAGTTATTGTATACTCATCACAATTGATTTGTTAATTTCATGATGTTTCCTTGTGATTGAGACAGGTCAATAATTATTCGAAAAGTACACTTTCTAAAGGTGACCCGCACAAAAATTAAATAAGCAGCTACTCCAAGACAACCAGGAAAGTCATATTATAGATTCGGTCCAAAAATGACAAGTTTACATGACCCCATGCGAACCACCCAATTCACAACAGGTTCACACGACTCCGTGCAAACCTATGCTATAGGTACCAAAATCATCAGATAAGGTAAGTATAGATTAATTTAGTGTTTTTATGTTGTTTTTAGCAGTTAATTTCATATTTTAAGCTTTTTTAAGAGTCTTTTTGTCTTTATAACCATGGGGTTTGTTTGAGGCAGACCCCCCAACACACTAACAAGATTTTACAAGTTCAATAGGTACAAAGAACACATCCAGCTAGCGGTGGCACACAAACAAGAAGCCCATCTACACTGAGGAACACAAAGAAGACATATCATATTGCCTTTGTCCATATTCAAAAGGGCTTCCTTAGGGAAGACCCTATTGTAGCCTTTAGGGCAAAATATGTAAAAGGATATCAATATATTAATAACAAATGTAGTGGATTCTATAATTTTAAATGAAGAGTTATAGTGTTATTTTTGTCACTTTCATTCTAGTTACCACATTCTTTTCTAAGACACTATTGAAGTTGACATTGGTAATGATACAAAACACCCCCACATCATCTACCTCATCACTAGCCTATCTGAAGAAGAACATACCCTCTTTATTGATTTTATTAGGCACTACATTAAGATGTTTGCATGGTCCTACATAGATATGTCTGGTCTTGATCCATTGTTAGTTGTGCACAACCTTGTCCTAGGTGACACTGCCAAACCTATCCGACAAAATTTGCACTGCATGCACCCCACCATTGCTCTTATCATTAAGGAGGAGTCACAAAAAGTCCTCGATGTGGATTTCATACAGCCTATCGATTACCCTGAGTGGTTTTCAAACATGGTTCTCGTCAGAAAACCCAAGGGGGATATTTTTATTTGCACTAATTTTAGGTATCTTAAAAAATCTTATCCCAAAGAAAATTTTCCACTCCCTAATATTGATACATTGGTTGATGCCACTGTCAGACACTAAATACTATCACTCATGGATGGTTTTTTAGGTTACAATAAAATTCATGTCAACCCAGATGATCAACACAAGATCTCTTTCAAAACCCCTTGGGGGACTTTTTGGTACAAGGTCATGCCTTTTGCCATCAAGAATGTTGCGGAAACTTACCAATTCACCATGACCTACATTTTTTGTGACATGATGCATAAAACTATTGAGGACTACGTTGATGATATTATCACAAAATTCAAAACCTGTGGCCAACATCTTAAGGACATGCGCAAAATCTTTGATCTCCTCTTAGAACATAATGTCTGACTAAATCCAAAGAAATGTGTCTTTTATGTCACCACTGGTAAAATCTTAGGTTTTATCATTTCGTAGAGAGGCATTGAAGTAGATCCTTCCAAAGTCCAAGCTATCATTGGCATGCCTCCCCTAATGAATCTCAAATAGTTATACAACTTGCAAGGACGGATTCAATCCATACGATGATTTATTTTCCAACTATCAGATAAGTGTCAATCATTCAATCATCTTTTCCAAAAGGGTATCCCATTCAAATGGGATGTTAAATGTCAAGCTGCCTTTGATTCCATAAAATCATACCTCACATCTCCACCTTTCCTCATCCCACCCCATCCAAATCACCCATTCCATCTATACATTTTTATTAATGATGTCATGTTGGTCATGCTCCTTGACAAGCCGTATACTATATTAGTCATACATTGATTGATTATGAGACCCGGTATGCTTACATAGAGAAACTTTACCTTGTCATTGTCTTCGCCACCCAAAAATTGTGGCATTACATGATTAACCATACTCCCTACGTAGTTTCCCGTGATAACTCACTTCACTACATGATGGGTAAGAGCTACCACAATAGTCAAACGATAAAATGGATCATGCTCCTCATGGAATTCAATCTCAAATTCATTAGCCAAAAATCCATCAAAGACTAGGTCATTTTTTATCAGCTAGATGATGCCCCTTTACCAAGCGGTGCTCCATTGCTTATCCAGCTGACAAATTATTTTGTCTTTCATACAAGCAAAGTGGAAAAACTAGTGGAACCTAAATTAAACACTGATTTAACTCTCTTCTTTGATGGCTCTCATTGTGAGCATGCTGGGGATGCAAGTAAAGTATTTTTCACACAGCAAGGGGAGAGACATTCCCTTTTTCCTTCAAATTAGGCTTTCCTTGTACCAATAAAAGTGTTGAGTATGAAGCTCTTATCCTAGGCCTAAAGCAAGCAATATCAATGCACATCCAACACCTGGACATATAGAGTGACTCCCTCATAATTATAAATCAAATTAAGGCAGAATAGAAATGTCATTTCCCAGTCCTTCAACAATACAAATAGGTAATCAAAAACTTGTTGGCCTAGTTTGAGTGGTATGACATCATTGCTACTCCTCGATCTATAAACTATTTCATCAATACTATGGCTTCTCTAGGTTCCCTCATTCCACAAAACTTAATTTTTGACACAACTCATGTGTCCATTCACACCCTCTTCCATTCTACCATTTCCAAAAATTTGCCTTTTCATGATGATGGCATCAATATCATCGAAACCGAACCGCATGACCCATGGTTTTCCCAAGTCAAGGATTACATTAAGTTCAATATTCTACCACCTGATCTAAATCATACTCACAAATGAGCTTTCAAACTGCATGCCATTCGCTATACATTGCTTGGCAATATCATTTATAAGTGAAGTTATGATGGCATTTTATTACGATGTCTCAAACCCTTCAAAGCCCAATGAATTACCTAAGAGGCTCATGATGGTACTTGTGGCAGCCACTTCAGTGGTATGGCGATCACCAAATGCATTCTACGAATGGGTTATTACTGGCCAACAATGGAACATGACTGCTGTGATTACATCAAAAAGTGTGTTAAATGTCAACATCATGCCAATATTACACACTACTTTCCAAGGATCTACAACCTATTCAATCAATATGGCCCTTTTCACAATGGGGTTTGCACCTTATTGGAAAAATCACACTCGCCTTCTCCATCAACCATAAGTTCATCATTATCGCAACTGAATATTTTACAAAATGGGTTGAGGCCATCCCGTTAGTGCAAACGACTGGTCCAAAAATTATCAATTTCATCACTCAACACATCATTTGTCATTTTGGAATCCCATCAAAGATCATCTCTAACAATGACACACCATTCAAGAACAAGAATTTTCATGCACTATGTCAACAATTCAAAATTCAAAATAGATTATATACTTCCTACTACCCATAAGGTAATGGCCAAGTGGAAGCTACAAACAAAATTATTTATGCCATTCTTTGCAAAACCATTGTAGAATCACACCATGATTGGCACAATCGAATGTCATTGGCATTATAGGAATACTACACAAGTATTTGTACTCCCACAAGGGTAATCTCATTTTCCCTTGTATATGGCACTGAAGCCATTATGCCCTTGGAACTTGAAATACCATCCTTACGGGTCTCCTTGCAAGAATTCATTGATGATGATACAACCCGTCAAGCTAGGATAGACCAATTAACCCTTTTGGATGAACGTCACATTCATTCCATTTAACATACTCACATCTACCAAGACCATATTCTACGTGCCTAAAATTATAAGGTACACCAACACAGATTTCAAATTGGAGACTTAGTTCTCAAATAAAATCAAAAAATTACTAGCCAACTGCATCACCTCCATGACAAGTTTACACCCAATTGGTCAGGTCCTTCCATGGTTACTCAAAAGTTTGGATTTGGGGCATATCGTCTTGCCACGTTGAAAAGTATTGCTGAACTTGAGCCCATTAAAATTATTCATCTATGAGCATTTTACGCCTAAGTGTAGGTATTTTCACTCACCACTACTTGTACATATGTTTATAATCCAAAAAAAAAAAAACAAACAAATAAAAAATCAATTCAAAACATAAAAAACAACATTTTTGACATTCTATGGCATTAACTAAACATTGCATTTCCAATCAAATATGCTTCATCTACCTCATTCCTTTCTTCCTTCTTCATGCTTCACCTCTTCTTCTATATTGAATTTTGTATGGTCATGCTTCAAGCGGCTACATACCTTTCATCCCCCTTCTTATTTTTCCTTTCCTCCTTTCTTATATTTTTTTCTTCTTGTTACCCCTCAATGTTGTATGGTCATGCTTCAAGTGGATACATACCTTTGATAGGTTTATCTTCTTCTCTTATCCTTCTTCTTTCATTTCTTTCCCCTTTCTTTCCTCATTCTTTCTCCTCTTTTCTTCCCTCTCACTTTCCCATTCACACCATCGCCCCATTCCATTGTTTATAATACTGGGGCAACCTTGCACATAAATCCTTGCTTTTATTCATTACCATATTGCATCATTTATTCCATACTTTGATTTCCATCCATACATTTTCACATGCATCAAAATTACACTCACCATGCATTTGTACATAATTATTGTTAATACCGTGCTTGGGAAATTAAACATGCACATGCTAGCATACCAATGTGATGCCAAACCCATTTTTAGGAGATAGGATTATTAAAATGTTTTGAGTGCTTTACCCATAAAAATTTATATAATCAAACCCCATCCAAAGTTGGCACATTTCAAAAACATTTCCAAACTTTCCTTGGTTACCTTTCTCTCATTCTTTGATTTACTTGCACGTCCTACACACTAATTACATTTTGTAAATAGGATTGGATACACTGTATGCATATTGATGCCTAGCAAAAATAACCATGCTCATAATATCATTCACATGATTTATCTCATACATGGGGATTGAAAAAAGGACAAGCTACAAAAGAAAGAGAAAATGGGCAGAAAACAAAAGGCAATGCCCACAAAAACAAAAACAAAAAAGAGCGAAACAAACAAGAGAATCATAATAAAGGGGTAGAAAACAAAAGCAACATCCTTGAGAGTACTATCAAAAATCTTGAATCCCTACATTCCCCAGGTCTTTACAGATGAGCTTGCCTACAGGCTAAGTTATCATGTAGTTACAAACCACCCTTTTTTAGAATGGTGAAATGAACATAACTTTACACACACAAATCCAAGATTGTTGTCTTGTTGACCAAGATAGCCTAGAACCTATTTATGAATTTTTGCTCAGTTAGTCAATGGGTTTGATTATTTACAAATTGTAATGTTTTAATCTCTTCATTACAATCTTCATATCCAACTTCCTTGGAAAAATGAAATGGATTACATCATCTTATTATCGAAATGATGCAAATACTATCCCTAAGCAATACATTTACATCTTTACATTATCACCCTATTCATACTCATTTTACATCATCTTATAATATCATATCTTATTTATCTATGTATTCTATCATTCCATTTGTATCTCAAGCTAACCACTACCGCATCTACCTCAATCATTCATCATCATAAGCAGAAGAAAGAAAACACATAAATACAATAACACACAAATACCACAAAATATCATATATCTATATATATCAAAAGAACGCCACCAGGGTATAATAAATTGTGTGGGTGCCCTTGCAGATATGACATCACATACATATAGCTATCCAAAATTTCACATGGCTACAATGAGTTGTGCATCCATGCTAATGCACGACCTCCCAAAAATAGCTCACCATCATGTACATATTCCAAAATACAAAAAGTGGACCAATCCTCACCGTTTTTACCTCATGAGAGTCTCCCCACTATCCTCATCCACTTGAGCTTGCTCTGTAGCCACTACCTACACATCCCCCACCTCCACCATTGTCGATGCTTCCACCCATGTGGGTGGTCTCATCCCTACTACCTGAGATGTTGCAAGCACCACCATCTACTGCATCTACCAACCCACAGATGGTGAGCTTCGTTGACTCTGATGTGGCTCCCCCTACGATAAGGACACTAAGCCAAAATATGAAGGGATATGTATCCCTCTAATCATCAAATCTCCCTCAAACCTCATCCTCTTTATAACCTCCTTCATTTTGGAGGCTATCAACCCCCTATTTACTTGCTACAAATACCCAATCTCTGATCATGCCACATCCAGCTATGATACTATCACTACTAGCCCTATGATCTCCTCATCTACCCATTCCACCATGGCCAACACCATGTACACACTGCACTCTAACTCAACAACCCTCACTTGGTGACTAGCCTTAATAACCTCTATCTCTGCTTGAGCCTCACCCAACAACCTCTAGAGTTGCTCAATGGCATTTATAATCTCATCCCTCTTCCCTCGGGTAGTGTCACACTCACCCCTCAACATATCTCACTCAATACTGAGTACCCCTATATTCTCTATCACCTCCTAAAAATGCATCCTAGCCTCATATTGCTCCTCTAAGGTAGCTCTCAGGTCTACCTCTACCTCCTTCTCCTCATCCAACACCGAGCAGTCAACACCCCAATCCATATTGATGTCAAGATGCTTATCTCTAATCCTATTCACCTCATCTCTTAGCTCCCGCACCTCATTCTCCATAGCCATAGCCTCTACCAATCCTCCACCAAAATAAAAATCATCTAAATATCCCTCCATCTCCTCACCAATCACTAGTGACTCATCAGATACATCATCATCAATCTCCATCATAGGGATATCCATTGTACCCTCACCTCCCTCCAATGACAGTCCTGCACCACTATCACTCATAAGTCTATCCCTATCATCATGATGCAGCCTTAATTTCTTGACAAAATGGTCTAGATCCACCTCCTCTTTCTCACCAGGCTTGGGTGATCCCACATCCTATTGCTCCCCCATGTGTCCTAGTGATGTTGCCCTTGCCACACCTGATAGTCTCCTATTAGGAAACACTCTTGCAACCTCAACCCATCCATACACCACACCAAGTACTGACACACACTACTGTCTAGCCCACCACACATCATAATACAATGTGGTCCTTGCATTATCCACATCAAGAACAACAAAAATCTCATCCAGCATCAAATCTAGTGGTGGCACCATGGGTTGCAGTCTTGTGTCACCCTCCACTCTATAGATCACTATAGGTGGCTCTGGTCACCCCTATCGTAATCCAAACTGATGCTACACCTG
This sequence comes from Wollemia nobilis, assembly GCA_028583015.1. Lineage (NCBI taxonomy): Eukaryota > Viridiplantae > Streptophyta > Pinopsida > Araucariales > Araucariaceae > Wollemia > Wollemia nobilis. The sequence goes on from JAQPPZ010003374.1 coordinate 18,243,309, forward strand.
ATAAAATGGGAAGTACTCTACCTGTAAGAGATACTTTCCCACCACCCACTACCCTCACCTGATGCACACCAACTGCTCCACATACTCCATCCAATCAGGTGCTCCTTGTTATGGCATTCATCTCACATGGTCCATCATTAATATCCCCAACTCCTCTTGGTGATGCATTATATTACCCTCCTGTACCCTCTTATGCCTACTATCCATATCCACCCTCCACCTCATAGCATAGGGTACATCAGGACCATCAATATTATATGCCTCATGGGGTAAATTAACTAGGCACAAAATCAAATTGTGCTCCTAAACCCATATCTATAGTAATGGGCTCACACTAATGCCTATCCTCGGTGTCCTCACCATTGCATGTAACTCCTAGTACACATGTACCAGCAATGCAGGATCCCATGCATAGACTATTTTCCTCTCCACCATATCACATACAATACCCATCATGTTCTAGGGGAATCTCACCCTTGAAGCATTTGGTAGCACATGGATCACTATCAGTAACATTGCCATCATAGGGTGATTTGATAGAAACTCCTTTTCCCAATACCTCATATAATCCACTCCCTTATTCACCTCCACCTATTGCTATTGGTTTCCAAATAATATCTCTAAAATCCCATCTCGTAGATCCTTGTCTGCTGCCATCATAATAATCCCTTCTATCGGCAATCAATAGATGTGGTAGATGTCCTCCAGGGTCATCGTCATCTCCCCTATAGGCAAGTGGAAGGTGTTCCTATCAAGATCCCACCTCTCACACAAAGCAAAAATTTATGTGTTGTTCACATGAACCTCACATATCTCCTATACACCATATAATCCAACTGCTTGTAGCCATACCCCATCCTATGCCTGCCATAAATCCTACAAAGCCTTTCGACATTTCTGCAACTGATGTCTCACGAATATCTTCTTCACCTACCATAAAAATACATCACAAATCAGCAACCATGTATATACAATCAATTTATTTTTCACTTTTTACATGTACATATAAAAAATAACAGGTTTGCATGACCCCATGTGAACTGACAATTTTGCATGACCCCATGTGAACTGATAGTTTCGCACGATCCCATGCGAACCACTTGGTTCGCATGACCCCATGTGAACTACCTAATTCCATAAAATTTCACACACATGGGTTTGCAATCAGATACCCATTCCATCCATGCCATCCACATAGGCAAAAATGATAAAAACATGCATAAAAATACAAAAAATTCATCAAAACCCTCCCACATGCATGCAAAACAAGGTGGTCAAAATGAGGTCAAAATAGTAAAACAAAGGAATATTTGGACACCCATTTGGCTTCTTAGGAGTCCCGACATGTCAGATTTATGATGCATTATATTTGCATGCCCCATCCCACACATCACATAAAATGCATGCTTCTCCACATGCACAATCATGACATGCAAAAATAGATAGCACATTGGGATACCCATTTCCCCATTTTACACACAATGCACTCATTTCACCCACCCCATACATACACATAAAATTTTTATATTTAAAGCAAAAATTCACAATTTTTAAAACCCTAGGCAAGCATACACTAATCGAGAGAGAATACATCCCTTACCTCTGGTGTTCCCACCCCTGTTTTCATACTTTTCGATGTGTTAGCCATCCCTTATCACCCAATATACAATATAGAAGCACTTTGTTCTATTTTCTTCTCTCCAACCACTCCTTTGTCTTTCATGCAAAAATGACATCAAAATATCATTTTATAGCTTTAAAATCCTCATTCGTGCAAGTTCACAGCCCACACGTGCGAACTGACAAGTTCACACAACCCCATGCAAACCACCTTGGTTCACATGACCCTGTGCAAACCTATCCTACCTGGACAAATTTCTCACACCTACATGCAATTGCCTTGGGATTTCTCCCAACTCTTTAGTTTTGCTAATTTTTATGTAAAATTTTCCATTTTTCTTCTTAATCATCATCAACCATTTCATCATCGATTTTCATCTCCTCCATCGCCAATTCATGGCTTCAAGGGGTAGTCATTCTATAGAAATCAAAAATCTAATTTGTACATGATCAAAAAACCAAAAATCCAATCACGGATTCAACATTTACCTAAGAAATTTTTTGCTAACGATTATCTCAAGATCAAAATCCTAATCCAAAAACAAAGCAATGTCTGATAAATCTCAAAATGCCTCTTCTTGTAGACATATCATGGATTCCAATCTTCATAGTGGTAGTCGTAAGACCACTTTTGAATGAATATCCTAAAAGTTCTACCTTATGGCTCTAACGATTTTTCAAATATTATCAAACAAGCTCATCAATCAATCAAAAGCAAAAATTTGTAGAGGCATTTGTTTCATCCATTATCAAAACATCACAAGTTGATCACAGTGTAAGGTAACATTACGCCTTTCTCCTAAAGTAGTTAATCAAAAGCTATTTTTATTGATCAGTTGTAGTAGCTTACATTTAATTTTTTCAATTCGGGTTAATCCATGTTAGATTTAAAGAGTAGCAGTCCAGTATAGATTGTACCGTAGTAATCAATAGTAAGTGTAGTTCAGATATCTTTCTGGTTCCATGTGTTGTAGAAATTAAAGTTTTACGAAAAATAAAATAAAATATGCAATTTATGAATTATTATATATGAGTATATGTGGATCCACGAATGATTTAATGATGCATAATATAATTTATAATTATTTTTTTATGCAATTTAATTAATTTTATGCTTTAAAATTTATTCTACATTCTATCTTTATTTACCAAGGGGAAGAGATTAGGGACTAGCCTTTCGAAGTGGGCCCTACCTCCGAAAGGTTAGTGTGAAACCCTTCCCCTATTTTCTATTAAGTAATCGACTCTCATTTAATTAATCTAATTCTTAATTATTTCATAATTACAAGAGAATAAAAGAAATAAAAATTACCAAAGAAAGCAGAATATAAAATAATTATAAAACATAGTTACCATATCCTGAAGAAAATATTGCTACTTATTTATTATTGAAAATCAAACGTACACGATTGCAAAATATAAAATAATTATAAAACATAGTTACCATATCCTGAAGAAAATATTGCTACTGCTTTATTATTGAAAATCAAACGTACATGACTGCACATCCAACTTTAAAAATTGCATACAGAATATTACATCAGGAATAATCACAAATTACATATATTTCTTCATTGGCTCACCATCCAACCAGGCCTTTTCAAAGGCCTCGTATGCAAATATATATTGTCACATAGACAATTCCAAACATAACTCCTCGTATTTCTCCCATATGGTTTGGACTTGATCACACAATAACTTTATTCTAACAAGAATAATATAAATTAACACATCTCCTAAAATGCTTGGACTCAATAAATATTCTAATTGGTCTAAGTGGCAACTAATTATAACATAATACTAACTTTGACTTGGTGGGATAGCTACGTAGTAATACAACCTTTGATTTAGACTTTTTCTACAGCTTTGATCCTTTCTTTTAGGGAAGGATGCATTTATTACAAATATTCACGTATTGTTATAGAAAATATCATAAAAAATTCTTACCCCAAATAAATTATGAGTCACCTACATTTGATTATTCTAAATGCCTATGTGGAATTTGAACCCTCTCGTGCTTGATTCTTTCAGCTGCCCATGTGGTGTTTGACCAGGCTGTAGCATAGGTGGCATTTTTGAAATAGATTTTTCTATAGAATTTTCTAGGCTTCCATAACACCCTTATGTAGTGCCTTGTATTTGTTCATCCTTTTATTCAATATATGACCTATATTTACTGTAATATTACCTGCCAAAAACATACAAAAACTTTTCACAATTTGTGTAAACTATGATCATTTATCATTTTAACCTCATTCATCAAATTAACTGATAAGTCACATAAAAAAGGTAAAATAATCATTAAAAAACATTTACTTTCATCATTTTGTAGATATAAAATATATAATATTTGCATAAAATATGTGTCAATTTGGCACTCATCATTCCCCCAAATTGAAGGAAGGGCATGTCCTCATGCATAGAAGATTAATACCACAATCTCAATGGATACACTCTGCAGTTATAATAGTTGCATAAATCCAAAATTTGGTCTATAATGATTGATGCCTTGTTCATGTAAATCCAAATTCTTATCTTGATACTCCATTTTAAACAATATTTCTTTTGGAATGTGATATACATTTGATAAGAAGCACAATGCAAATTGTCATTTGGCTAAATTGGGATTACCATCATTTTTTTCAAATTAAATAAGTTGAAACAAGAAGGTACTATAAATCATACAATGAATATGTGTCTTATTTTAGTCTAATCACTTCCTATGGCAACAGTATTTCAACTTATATCTATCTATACACACTTTCCAATGCAAAATTCATTAGTGCTCATTGGATTGATTTAGATGTATATCAAAACTATGCGTAAATATGACTTATAACTTCTATAATAATGTTATGTACAAACCCATACGAACAATAATAACATCATTATATATGTAACATATAAAATTTAAATTAATTTTTAAAGTTTATTTATTTATTTATTTATTTTTATTTATTATTATTTATTATTATTATTATTATTATTTTATTATCATTATGATTATTATTATTATTTATCTTTATTTTTTTTCGAAAAGAATAATCAAAGTAAAGATATAGTAATTAAAAATAGTAAATACCCAGATGTTGTAGGTGAGTTGGAGAGGAGAGGGCAATCCTCCAAGGGAGGTCCCAAGTTCGAATATCCACCCTACCAAAAAGTTGAATTGGGTACCCAAAATCCAATTGATAATGTTGGTGCGAGGGCTGGGTATGACCCCGGGTGACTTTGATGGTGTAGAACCCCCTGTTCATGGTCTCTTAGACCAATGCGACCTCGCAAGGGGTTTTTTGATTAAAAAAATAGTAAATTAATATAATATATATTCATTTATTATTATTATTATTATAACTATAAAATATTATATTACCTATACTATACCTCTAAACTATATTATAAACTATATTGTATTAAGTATTATAAACTATATTACTGAAGATTATTACAGAAGTTGTGTACATAAGATATCTACAAAACTGTAGTTGTTAGAGTTTAAGAAAATACTTTACCTTATTCTTCCCCCCAAACTGAATTGTGAACTTTGTATATCTTATTTACTTCTCCCCCAAACAGTAATTTCAGCCAAAACAAGATGAAGGGTGTTTTATTTATATTTGTGGATAATATAATAATAAGTTTTATATCTAGGGGTGTATTATAATTTTTGTGATTTTGCTTTCTATATGTCATTAAGAAGTTTCCAAGATAGAAAGGTAATGAATATAAAATTTGATTTCAGCCTTCTAGGATATCTTCAATCATGGGAAAAAGTGAAATAGATATTAAGATGGTTTTTTTTTCTAAAAGATGACAATGTGATAGACACAAACCATGTTTTTGTAGAAAATGAGAAAAATTGAAACCATAGTACTTTCATGACAGTTTGCTTTTGATTTTTGCCTGCATGTGATATTTCTAGGATTATTCTTCAAGAACTTCAAACATTCTAGCAATTTTGAAATAACTTCATTTACTTATTTCACAAATCAATATAGTGTTAAAGTTATCCTAGTATTTTCAAGCTTCTTTTGGGACCAACTGTGTGTGCAGTGAGTTATTCATTTCCCATTATGAGTAAGGATTGAAAAACAACAAGGGTTATGTATGCCAAAAAACTAGCTTATCTTACGAGCATCTAGAGGTCTTATCCAGACTTAGTGTTAATACATAAGTATACCTTAATAAAGAGTACCCCATGGTGTTTGAGATACTGAGAATTCCAGGGATTCAAACTCTTTTACGTTTTTTTTTTTTTTTTTTACTTTTGTTTTATTTGGGGTACTTGCTCATTTTGGGAGAAGCAATGGATTTTTAGTGCTTTTTTGAGGTTCTTGCTTATTTTGAAGAGAAGCAAGAAAATTTTCATTACTTTTTGGAGATCTTGCTTATTTTGAGTAGAAACAAGAATTTAGTAGGATACTTGCTCGATTAGATGAGAAAGGGATTTTTTTTTTTCAAGGTGAAGGGTGAGCTTGTCCTTTTGCCAATTCATTAGTACTCTAGACCATGCATAAAAATAGATAAGCAAGGGAAAATTTTTACTTTATGGAAAAAATAACACGAGTTAATTTTTCCAAAATTTCACAATGTTTTTAGATATGTATTTGTGCATGGTCAAAAGAGAAAAACTTGATCATCTAGGAGTCACTTACAACATTTTAAAAAATTTGTGTTATTTTCAATGAAAATTTTGCTCTAAACACTAGATATAGTTTGAGTATTTGAAAAACATCTAGACTTCATATAGCAAACAAGGTACTATGCATCATGTGGTAATCATCTTCCTACAAGGTTTTTAGAGAAAACATCTTCTTAAGCTATCTTTGAAACATTAAGACTAAAAATAGAATGGAATACAAATACTTCGTAATTAAATAAATGAAGCATAATCATTTTTATTTTTATATATTAATTTTTTTCAATTTATATATATATATATATATATATATATATATATATTATTATTATTATTATTATAATTTTCTTTTCAAAGAGAAATTATTGGATAGTAGTTGATTGCAGTTCAGAAATGCACTGCAAATCAGTTTGTTGTTTAAGGTGGTGTATGATTTTTTTTTTTAGATAGTGGCTCTTTGTATAGTTAAAACCTATGCCCATTAATTAGTGATTTTCTAGTTGAGCTACCAATAGGATTTGAGTTTTACAATACCCTTTCAAATATTTTCTTAATTAAAATTTTCATGATACAATATGTTTGTCCTGCCACTTTATAGTTACATTGATTCAGTCCTCTATAATACCTCTATTTTATTTCATTATTATTATTTTATTTTTATTTTTATTTTATATATATATATATATATATATATTATTTTAATATATATACTTTATTTTTATTTTATTTTACTTTTATTATATATATTTATCATTTTTATTATCATTTCTAATAATAATATTTATATATTTATATATTTATTTATTTTTATTTTTATTTATTTTATTTATTTATTTTTTATTTTTTGTAATATTTTCTAGAGGTTTATTGGATTGTTTTTCTCCACATAGCATTTTTTTTTTTCTCTTTGATTTTATATTATTATTATTATTTTTATTTTTTATATATTTTTTAATTTTCTGTTTGGGTTTTGATTTTTCTGTTTCAATCCTACTGTCTGCCAAGTTTAAATATAATTTCAGAACTTATAAATACTCTTAATGTATTGTCTACTAAGTTCTAAATATAAATTTCAAAAATTATAAATACTCTTAACACAGTAGAAAAGAAATAAATTTAAAATTACTAAACAACCCTATTGCTAATAAAATTAGATGTGTTTATACAGCTAATTTCAGCATAATTAGAAAAATGTAAAAGTACTTGGAAAGTAATTTTTTACTGAAAGTAAAATTGTTGAAGTAAAGGGTAAATTACTACTGTTATTTGACTATTATGAGGGATTTCATTAGAGTTGTGGCACTCAACCTAACTACTTCCTATGAAAAAAAATAGGGTCCTAAAATAACATTAGGTTATTTTCACTATTCACCTACTTCCTATTATTTTTCATAGGTCCTAAATCAAATTAACAATAGTAATTACCCAAAGCAAGGAAATTTGCAAAAAATAAAATTTGCTGAAATTGAAATTTGCAGAAAATAAATTTGCAGGAAATAAAGTTTTAATCTATGAAAGCAGTAAAAATGAAACCTTTATGAAAAATGAACCTAACAAAATTGAAAGGCATGGCTTGTTGGAACCATCTACGGGCCACTCTGACTCGTATGAACACCAAGGTCTCGTACGTACCCCTTTTCACATACAAGTAAGTCCTCTCGCTTTGCACTGCCAAACAACTTTTCTGACTAACCACTACGATGCTACTCTCCCCGGAAATGATGCCAAAATGATCAGTTGTAGTAGCTTACATTTAATTTTGTCAATCCGAGTTAATCCATGTTATATTTAAAGAGTAGCAATCCAGTATAGATTGTACCGTAGTAATTAATACTAAGCTTAATTTAGATCTCTTTTTGGTTTCATGTGTTGCAGAAATTAAAGTTTTATGGAATATAAAATAAAATATGCAATTTATGAATTATTCTATATGAGTATATGTGGATCCACGAATGATTTAATTATGCATAATATAATTTATAATAATTTTTTTATTCAATTTAATTAAGTTTATGCTTTAAAATTTATTCTACATTCTAACTCTATTTACCAGGGAGGGAAGAGATTAGGGACTAACCTTTCGGAGTGGGCCCTGCCTCCAAAATGTTAGTGTGAACCCCTTCCCCTATTTTCTATTTAGTAATAAACTCTCATTTAATTAATCTAATTATTAATTATTTCATAATTACAAGAGAATAAAAGAAATAAAAATTACCAAAGCAAGCAAAATATAAAATAATTATAAAACACAGTTACCATATCCTGAAGAAAATATTGTTTCTACTTTATTATTGAAAATCAAACATACATCGTTGCGCATCCAACTTTCAAAATTGCATACAGAATATTACATCAGGAATAATCACAAATTATAGATATTTCTTCATTCACTCGCCATCCAACCATATATATTATAAAGTTAGTCCCTAATATGTTTGCGGGAAGAGTTAATTATGATATTCTTCATTATATAAAATATATATTGTCACTCAGACAATTCCAAACATAACTCCCCGTATTTCTCCCATATTGTTTGGACTTGATCATGCAACAACTTTATTCTAACAAGAATAATCTAAATGAACACATCTCCTAAAATACTTGGACTCAATAAATATTCTAATTGGTCTAAGTGGAAACTAATTATAACATATTACTAACTTTGACTTGGTGGGATAGCTACGTAACAATACAACCCTTGATTTGGACTTTTTCTACAGCTTTCATCCTTTCCTTTAGGGAAGGATGCATTTATTACAAATATTCATGTATTGTTATAGAAAATCTCATAACAAATTCATGCCCCAAATAAATTATGAGTCACCCACATTTGATTCTTCTAAAAATCTATGTGGAATTTGAACCCTCTCGTGGTTGATTATTTCAACTGCCCATGTGGTGTTTGACCAGGTTGTAGCATAGGTGGAATTTTTGAATTAGGTTTTTCTACAGAATTTTCCAGGCTTCCGTAACACCCTTCCGTAGTGCCCTTTCGTAATGCCCTTCCGTAGTGCGCATCCACGTGTATCCTCGGTATTTGTTCATCCTTTTATTCAATATATGACCTGTATTTTCTATAATATTACCTGCCAAAAACATACAAAAACTTTGCACAATTTGTGTAAAATATGATCATTTATAATTTTATTCTCATTCATAAAATTAACTGATAAATCACATAAACAACGTAAAATAATCATTAAAACACATTTACATTCATAATTTTGCAGATAGAAAATAGATAATATTTGCATAAAATATGTGTCAATTTGGCACTCATCATTTATCATTGTGTCTCTCTCGCAATCATCCATAAATCATAAATCATAAATTCTTTGCCTTCTAATTCATTCCATCAATTTCCATCATCAATTTTTGTACTAAACCATGTTTCACACAATCTAGTATAAAAAGGGGCAAAATGTAGACACCCAAAAATCACACATTATCCCACTTCCCATTTCCATGGGTCAATCAATTTGCAAAACCCTCAAAAATTGCATAACTTGGCTAAAGACACTATTCATTCATCAAAATCACTATTCATAATCCTTAGCCATTTTGGGCTAGCTAAACCCCTTCATACACTTAATCCTGGGTCCTCATGTGACCTCATCCTAAACTTAACCAAGGTTGAATTCCTCACCATGGTCAAAAAACACTTTATGCTCAAAAGTCAACAATTTTGGTCAAAACATGCCTTATGGCTAATAACATGCTTAATTAAATCTAATCCTAATTTGATTAGAGCATTCCACCTCACCTAGTCTAATTTGACTAGCCTAACCTTGCCACCTCTCACCCAAATATTTCTCCGCATCACATTCCCCTAGGTCATAAATGAAAGATGGAGACTTTTGCACAAAAAAAAACATTTTTTAATCAAAAGGTATTTCCAAAAGGTGTTCATTAATGCCAAATGGATATTTTTAACAAAGTCATCATTATTTATGGATGGGTGAGGAATTCTCTCACACAACCTTATTTATGAACTAGAACACCTCATGGAACACCTCTTAGGTGGACACCTCACCATTGACACCTCACAGGGGACACCTCATCCCCTCCCTCTCACCTTGGCCAAGTCTATAGTAGAAGGCCATTTTCACCTTTTCAGAACAACCAACTTTTGCTTATCGAAACTCTATCAAAATTACTATGGCCTTTGCGTCCATCATAGATCCATCACACATTCATTGTACACCCATCACAATTGATTTATCAATTTCATGATGTTTCCTTGTGATTAAGACAGGTCAATAATACTTCAAAAAGTGCACTTTATGAAGGTGAACCGCACAAAAAACAAACAAGCAACTACTCCAGGACAACCAGGAAAGTCATTTTGCAGATTCGTATTGGAAATTTTAAGTGGTTTTTTTGTCATTGATGTCAAAATAATATTGTTTTAATGTCGTCGTCATTAAGGACATCAAATTGTTTTTTCCAAAAGCAATAACGTCTTGGAAAGGAATAGGATATAATAGTTATTTTTAATATTATATGCCTAAAAAGGGCCCAAAGGATGAAAACCCAAGAAATAAAAAGCAAGTTTAAATTAAATAATAATATTTTATTATTATAATATTTCTGGCCAAATAGCAAGGTGAAGAGAAATGAAGTCCAAATTGAAAAAACCCATGGGCAATTTTCAAAGGTTTAATGAAATTAAAATATTTTAATCTTTGGTTAAAATTTTAATTTAAATTATTAAGGGAGGCAAAGGTTTTTAAATTTAATATTTAAAAACTAAATTCGAATTTTTAAATTCGAAAAAGGGCCGACGTGAGAAATTAAAAGGCAATGTGCATTTATATAGGAAATTATTTTTATTTCCCAAAGATTATTCCAACACACCTTCATATGTGAAAAAGAGAATTTCGAGTGTTGCATCCAAGAAGAAGATATTTTGCATTTCAAAGGCCTTAGAGGAAATCAAGGCAACAAAGGCAGCGTAGTGGTTTGGCATCCCACCAATGATGGTAGCGCAGGTGGTAGTTGGGAGAGCATTAAGGTTTGCATGGAGGAGATCATGATTCGATCCACGCGATCAACATTTTGGAGGAAGAGACATTCATTTTAATTGTTTGGCATTTTTGTGCGGTATGTTTTGTGGGATAGCGTGCACCATGTGTCTTATGTGGGCATGCAGCCCACTTGGTGATCTAGCTTGGAGCTAGGGTTTTGGGAGTGCAAAGGTCACATGGTCAAATTTTCCAAAGAAGGTTTTTAGTGGGTAAAACAAACAAAAGGTATGTCATTCGATTTTTTAAGGTGTTGAAAATTAATTGCTTTGAGATTATCATGAATGCTAAGTGCTTAGAGGAGTTATAAGGTAAATAAAAATTAAAATATTTTATTTTGATTTTTGGTGATTGAAATTTATAAGGTGTATAAGGGAGTTTGCTATGCATGTTGTTTTAATGAAATTGTTAAGTTGAATATTGTGAGTTTGGATATTATAAGGTGTGCAAGAAAAATTATTGAGTATTTTATTTTGGGAAAATTATTGAGTTAAATATTGTGTTTTTGGAGATTATAAGGTGTACAAAAGGATTTGTTATTTTGTGTAAAAAATAATTGTTGAGAAAATTATTTTGTGGAGATATTGAGATGGGTTATGGTAACCTAACCCTAGTGTTGATTAAGAAAAATTTGATTGTGGTTAAGACATGGTTTGAAGATATATATCCATAAAAATAAAAGGTATGTGTACATCTTCTTTATGAGTAAAATATTGTTGTATTGGATGTTGTGAATGCTAAGTTGAAGTAAAAATGATTGTTTCATAAGCATTGTTGAGTTTGGTTTTGAGACATCCAATATTGATTGATGAAGGTTTTTCTGGAATAAAGGTTGATGATAGAAACCTTTTTTGATAAGCATTGTTAGAAATATTGAGTGAGCCTTCAAGTGCATGATTAGGGTTTATAAAATATCATGAGTATCATTGTTATGAGAATTTTGTTTGATGTGGAGTTGATTGGAAGTGTTGGAGTGATAGTTCAAGTTCTCTAAAATAAATTGTTCTTTATTTCTAGATTGAGTTGAAGGAAAGATTGAAAGTGATTGAGCATTGTTGTGAGTGTGAAGCATATTGAGTCTCTAACAATTCTCTATATGTTTCAATGGTTAAAAAAGGAATTGAAAGTGATTGAGCATTATTGTGAGTATGAAGCATATTGAGTCTCTAACAATTATCTATATGTTTCTGTGATATTGAACAAGATTTTGTGTGAAACTTGTTGCCATGATTGAAGAGGATCTTGTGATAGATTGAGTTAAGTTGAAAAATCTTTTGTGGAAGCTTACAATGCATACTTGAGAAATACTTGTTGAGTAGAATTGAGAGAAGTCTTGTTGAAGACTTTTTGAGTAGATTGGATAAGTTCTAGTGAGGATTTGTTGAGTAGAGTTGAGACAAGTCTTGGTGAAGACTTGTTGAGCAGATTGGACAAGTTCTAGTGAGGACTTGTTGAGTATATTTGAGGTAAGTCTTGGTGAATACTTGAGAGCAGTGAGAGCAAGTTCTAGAGAGGACTTATGGACAAATTTGAGGTAATTCTTTGAGAAGACTTGTGAGCAGATTTGATTGATTGATTTGTTCAAACCTTGAGTTAGGATTTGGGGTATATCTAGCAGAGTTGATTTATGATTAAGTCAAGCTTTGTGTTAACGCTTGAGGACATATTTGAGGATAGATTTTGGTGTAGATTTGAGGACAGGTTTGTGCCAGACCAGAGACAAATATTGAGTAGATTTGTGCTAGATCAAAGGATTGTGTTTAGTGCAGATCAAATATAGATATTGAGCAAATTTATGCTAGACCGAAGGACTATGTTTAGTGTAGATTTGAGATAGAGCTAAGAACAATATTTGGAGGTGATAGAGTAGAGGATAATAGTCTCCAATGGATAGAGATCCATTAGCTAGGGCAGTGAGGATAGGTCTTTTGAGTGAGAATCAGAGTCTTCAATGGAGATATATCCATAAGCAATAGTACTAGAGGTAGCAGTCTTCTATAGGATCACCAACCAGAGTAGAGGAGTTCTCCTATGGATAGATATCCACAAACCAGCTAAGAGGAAAGGAGTTCTCATGTGGATAGATATCCATGAACTTTATTATGGGATTGGTATCTCCTTTGGACATAGGTCCATAAACATTGTAATAGGGAAAGGATTCCTAAGAGATTTATTGAGAAAATTTTAGTGAAATATTTTCTCCATGGAGTAGCCCACATTGGGTGAACCACATTAAATTGATGTCTCTATTGTGTGTGGTGATTTGTGCATTTCTTTGATTACTACTATTGATATTGTCATTGATATATTGTATAATATTATTTTGGAAATAAAAGTAAAAATTGGACTTATACTGTTCACCCCCCCTCTCAGTATAATCTTGTGTTCTTAAATTGGTATCAGAGCAGGTTCCTTCAAAATATTTTAACAGCTTGAAGTAAAATATTACAAGAACACAAATGGATTCTTAGATTGGATCTTTAGTGAATTCAACACCTTTTTTTGATGGGAATATTTATGCACTATGGAGCACAAGGATGAAGTTTCATCTAAAGACACTTGGAAATGAAATATGGGAAGTAGTTGAAAATGGATACACACCACCAACATCTCCACCTACAGATAAATATGGTAAGATCCTACATCATTACAATTCAAGAGTAATGAATGAAATTTTGAGAGGTATGCATGAAAAAGAGTTTATAAAAGTTATGCATTGCACATTAGTAAAGGAAATTTGGGATAATTTGCAAGGTATATATGAAGGATATATAAAATTCAAAAGGGTAAAGTTACAAAATTTCAAGAGCATTTGAAGACCTAAATATGAAGGATGAGGAAAAAATTATGGTATATCTACTTCATGTCGATGAGGTTGCTAACTCCATGTAAGGACTTGGGCTTAATATTGAGGAAATAGATGATTGTGATAAGATTCTAAGGTCACTTCCAAAAATATTTAGTGAAAATATTTTAGCTATAGAAGAGGTAAAAGATACTAAAATTTTGACAAGGGATGAATTACATGGCATTCTTATAGCTTTTGAGATGATGATAAAAGTGGAACCTATTCCCTAGAAGGAAGCAACCTTTAAAGTTACTAAGAATACAAAGGGTAAGAAGTCAGATTCAAGCAATGAATCATCTAGTGATGAATAAATAAACTATGGCAGAAGGAACAAGGACTCAAGAAAATATAAAGGTATGAAATTAGTTATATGTTTCAATTGTGGAAAATATGATCACTATGCATCTGATTGTCCAAAGGAAAGAAATAACAATGATGAATAAAAATAGAATCATTAGAACAGGGAAACAGAAAAACATAGGTACCAAAATAAAAGCAAGGATGGACAAGGTAAGCAAGGAAAAACATTCTTCCAAAGGAATAAGAAGAGTTTATATGCAAATAATGCAAGTAAGATCTCAAGTGGTAGTGATGAAAGTTTCTTAGATAATGATAAATATGAAGTACTATTTCTAGCAAAAGAAAAATATGTTGTTAGAAAAACGACACCAATGGTTCTCAAGTGTTTTAGATGTGGTAACTTTGGCCATATTGAAGATAGTTGTACAAGGAATGGATTCAGTTTTAGTGATGATGAATATGAAGATACGCTTGAATGACCATAAGAAAATTTACTTTTGGCAATAGAAGAAGGAGGTGATCCTATTTAAGATAAAAGGGATGAAGATGATCCCAAAAGAAAACAAATAGAGGAAGAATCAGAAAAATGAGAATTTTATATTGAGGGTGAACTTATTCATGCCCTTGATACATTAAGGGAGGTGAAAAAGCAAAACTCAAGCTTAAATTTCAACAATGTGATGAAGAGAAAGGAAATCTTATAGAGGATCTAACTAACTCAATAGCTAAGATAAGGAGATTCAAAGAGAATTTAGACGCAAAGTTTTTAGAATGTGAAAATTTAGAGCATGAAGTATCTTCACTAAGGAAGGAAGTAAAAGAGTCTAAGGACAAGTTACACAGGTTTGGGAGAAGCTCAAAAATTGTAGATAAGATGATCAAGGTACAGAGAAGGTCATCAAACAAAATAGGACTTGGATTTGAACAGGAACAAAGAAAGCAAGAAGAGGAGTCAATATCAAGCTCCAAATATGAAGAATATTCATAATAAGAGAGCGTAAGAGAGAGTGAGACCTCTAAGGATGAGTTGGACAACATAAAGTTCAACAAGGAAAGGAATAATGCACAAATGAGGAACATATGGAACAAGAACTAGCACACGATAAAAGAAACTAGGAGACCAATGGGGTCAAGGCAAGGTAGTTTCAATGGACGATGCTTCTCATATCACAAGTTTGGGCACAAGGCTACACAGTGTAGGACACATGAAAGATAGGAATATGGAAGTTTCATAAATAGAAAACTTTTTCAAAGGTATTGTTACTCTTGTAATTAGTTTGGTCACAAGGCAGTAAATTGTAGGGTTCATGATAGGAATGGATATGGCTTCACCAGGAGAAATCCCAAGACACTTGCACCTTTAAGGAATAACAACATTAAGTGTTATAAGTGCAATAATCATGGTCATACAAAAAAGTGGTGTAGAGAAGAAATCCCAGAGACAAGCAGGAAAAGGCATAGTCAAAGGAATCAAAAGAATCAATTGAGGAAGAAAGTAGACAAAGGTAAATATCAGTGTATGCTGGGATTATAAATACTCCCACCCTATAATTAATCACCTCAAGAGGAGGAAGGGGAAGGGATAAGCTAAGAGTCGCATTCTTAGCCCCGAGACCCAAAGGTAACCCTTTGTCATTTATAACAAATGAGGAGAGATTTGAGTTAGGGGGAGAGCATTCAATTAGGGGAAGCAACTTCTCAAGGAAAGTAGATTTTGAAAAAGAAAAAGGAATTGTAAAAATAAAGGGGTTGCTATCAATGACAAAAGGGGATATTGTTGGAAATTTTGAGTAGTTTTATTGTCATTGATGTCAAAATAATATTGGTTTAATGTCATCATAATTAAGGACATCAAGTGGTTTTTCTAAAAGCAATAAGGTCTTGGAAAGGAATAGGATATAATATTTATTTTTAATATTATGTGCCTAAAAAGGTCCCAAAGGATGAAAACTCGAGAAAGAAGCAAGTTTAAATTAAAAAATAATATTTTATTATTATAATATTTCGATCTAAATATCAAGATGAAGAAAAAAAAAATCCGAATTGAAAAGACCCATGAGCAATTTTCAAATGTTTAATTTAAATTAAAATATTGTAATCTTTGATTAAAATTTTAATTTAAATTATTAAGGGAGGCAAAGGAAGCAGAACAAACATAAGGTATGCCATTCAATTTTTTTAAGGTGTTGAAAATTAAATTCTTTGAGATTATCATGAATGCTAAGTGCTTAGGGGAGTTATAAGGTAAATAAAAATTAAAATATTTTATTTTGATTTTTGGTGATTGAAATTTATAAGGTGTGGAGATTATAAGGTGTATAAGGAAGTTTGCTATGCCTGTTGTTTAATGAAATTTTTAAGTTGAATAATGTCAGTTTGGAGATTATAAGGTGTGCAAGGAAAATTGTGTTAGAATAAATATTTGTTCTCTTATGTTCTACTAGGATAGTCTTACTTGAGTTACCACTCTTCCATGAGTTAGGTGAACTCTCAGTTTAGACTAGTTAAGTTTTTGTTGAGTTGTTGTAATATGACTCACATTGATCAACTTTGCTATTTATACAAATTTGATTCCATGGAATAATAAATCAATTTTGATCATTCAGTAATGCTTTGTAATTCTATTTCATTGTTTCAATATTGTCTTGCAATATTTTTCTACATGGTACTAAAGCAAAGCTAGATTTTGCATGCATTCAAGTTTTTCTTCATAGAATTTGTTCACCCTTTTGTGGATATTTATTTTGACTAACTCAAATTGCTTGAAAGTGATGGAGTAGTCATACCTTTTTATCCATAAGAATTTTGTTTTCAACAAAATAGCTCATTTTATTTTGTTGAGGGTCTATTGGAGAGCCTTATTTTATCCAAAATCATGTTAAATTAGCATTGTGACTATGTATTTGGTATTTAGAGAGGCTCATTGATGTGCTAATATCCGACATTTTTTTCCAATTTTTTTGATATGATTCATACAACCTTATTTTATCAAAAATAATGTTACCTTGCAATTGTGACTATCTATTTGGTGTCTAGACAGGCTCTTAAACGTGCTTATGTATGGACATTTTTTATTTTCAAACCATTCTGGATTGATATCTATTTTTTTGCTACGTCAACCATAGTAGGCAATCATAATCGTGAGCCTTGCTGACATCACACTAGAGCACCCGAGTTTTTTTCATGCTCTTTTTTATGCAGGTTGGTGGCATTGATGATTGTTGAAAGGTACAGTTGTGGTGGAGATAAGAACTGCTCCTTTTTTGGTTTTTAGAATGCAATCCACGTTTTGGAAGGGTGTGTTTTTTTGTAAGCTTCCACAGCTACCTTAGCATGAAAATCTTATGCCAAGTCAATGTTATAACTGCGATGCAGAACATATTTTAAGTGCAAAAATGAACCATAAGCAGTGAAAAGACACTGCACAGTGCTAGTCTGATTTAAATTGTTGATTATGTTGGGAGATTTTTTTGGCATTGGCGTAATGTTTGATTACCTTCAAAAGCACGTGGCGGGGCAAATACAACACCTTTTTTTTTCTTGGTGCATTCTTGTATTGCATCATTTATGTGATTTACCTCATTTTTCCATGCAGTTGTTTTTTTCATGACTTTAGTTAATCTCAACATTTCAAGATAAATATTTACAATGGACTCACATGGGGCAGTCACTAGCCGTTTAATGGATTTCTTACACTAGTCATTTAATGGATTGCTTTGCAATGCCACTCTCCAACTGCAGTCCTCGACATAGTTAAAAACATGGAATATGTTCTCTCCTCTAGGTGTAACATATTGTGATAGCTTCGCATGAAAATATGCTCATTTTGTGCAACACTCATCGATAATATTCCTTTGGAAATCTGATAACCATTTGCTTCAGCTTATATAAATCTCTTTTTTTTTCTTGCATAACTCAACATTTTTGCAGCGATAGAGTTATCTTTTCAACAACATTTTATGAGAACGTTGGCTCAAATGAGTGAAGCAATCATAGTTATTTTTTTGCCTTTGTCAAAATAATGTGTCCCATTGCCTAAGATCTCTATAGGTATCAAATATTTTTTTGAGTTCCATGCCACTAATTTACACTTTTGCAGGAAAGATCTTCTTCGAATAAACATATAGAAGCATAGTGTTATGATGTAAATATGTCTAGCTATGCTACACCGACATAGCTTCCAAGACATCGTCCACACTTGGTTTGTTCAACTTCGAGCATTATTTTTTTGTAGGATAAGATACTAGTACAAGAGGCTCTTGTACATTCACTGCTACAGTAAACCATTAATGTCTGCCACTCTTTGATGTTTTTTTTGCTGATACACATGGACACACAGTTGTGCCACTACAATATTAGAATAATTTTTGCTGATGCTGGTGTCAAGTTCTAACCTTGCTTGTCTATCTCCACCACATATTACATAACTTGTTACTTCTGTGAGATCTTTGTTATCTCAATCATTGTAACTTTGCTCTTCGACTTCTCTCATTTTTTTTGGCATTGTCATAGCAGCGAAAAGTGAACAGTCTCATTATAATATTGTAATAAAATAAAAAACTGGGGGGGGTTGTCTAAGTACTGATTTACTACACCATATTGCTGAAATTTCTTCAAGAGGGGAGGATTTATCTTGTCTCCATACTGCTATACTGGTAGAGTCATATTCTATCCATATTGCTAAATAGTAACTGGTGGAGTCATTTTATGTGGCACTAACTTTAACACTTCAAGTTTATTGATGCACTCTTCTTCTTTAAAGCTTATTCTACAACTTATAATGGCCATTGCATAAAATTGAGAAGGCACATTCTATAAGGCACATCAAAATTTGGCATTTTTTTCTCAAATCAAAGCAGGTTTTTCTTCATATAATGGCCTATGTTCCATGTATAAATCTCCTCATTTGCCTATAGTATCCCTCATGTAAGGGTGGTCCATTGAGAAAATTGGTATAAAGGTCTAGCATATTATTCTAGTTTCAATATGCCTATGTTCCACGTATTTGAATCTTCATTTACTTATAGTTTCCCTCACGTAAGGGTGGGTATTTTGAAAAGTTTGATATAAAGATCTAGATTCTGCAACCTTGCTTTAAGCTACTTGCAGTTAAGGGGGAATTTTGGTTCACTGAAGTTTTTTTTGGCAAAATGAATACAATTGACCTACTCACCCCTCACAACTATCACACATGGAAACCAAAAAAAATCCCATTTCTCAAAAAGGGCTCACACACGTGCTTGAAGAGAACTAGCTTGAATTTGAAAAGGAATATTAAATATTTGTTCATAGAGGGAAGATGTATGAAACAATGGGTATTATAAGCACAAATGTAAATGAAAGCTTATGGTTTCAAATTTCAGAATGTAAAACTCCATTTTAGAGTTGGGAGAAACTAAAGAACTTGTTTAGTAAAGTGGATCAAATAAGGTCAATGCAACTAGAAGCAGAGTTAACAAAATTGTCTCATGAAGACTTCAGCAATATTATTGACTTCCTCACCAAATTTAAAGAAGTCCTTACACAATTAAAATGTAGTGGCAAGAAAAAAACAGAAGAAGAATGCATCTATATTAATATTTCTAAGTTAAATGGAGTATTTCAAATTTTTTGCAACCACCTTTTCATCTACAAATGCATTTGGTACAAGCTTTAAAATTCCCTCTTTAGAGGAGTTTTGTGATAGGCTAACTAGAGAGGAAACAAAACTTGAAAAATATGATATCTCTCCCTCTTACTCAAAATCATTAGTAGCATCCACCTCCACTAAATAAAAATTCAAAAAGAGAGAAAGAGGCCCTATAACTTGTACACATTGCAAAAAGGATGGTCATTCTATGAACGAATGCTAGAAAAGACTACAACAACTAGAGGTAGCAATAAAGGATCACAAAATAGGCATTAAGCAGCAAATATTAAAAGCCTTAAATGTTAAATATAAACCTATAAAAACTCCATCAAAATTTTGGGTTCTAGATTTAGTGGCAACTCATCATATGACTTCTTTACATGAGTCATTCACTTCAATCTCCTCAAGCTCAACTTCTAGCATAGAAGTTGGTGACTCATCCTTTATCCCAATAAAAGAAAAAGGTGACATATCTATTGATGGTGTTTATATAAATAATGTTCTCTATGTCCCAAATATAGCTACAAATCTTCTCTCCATCTATCATATTTGTACTTCTACAAAGGGTAAAACAATTCAATTTTCACCAACAGGAGTTGAAATAAGAGACCTTCAAGAACCACAATATCTCATAGAAAAAGGAGATATTGATCATATCACTCACTTTTTTTACTTCAAGGGATTCCAAAATTCAGATGGGGCCTCCTATTTTTTTGCACATGGGGATATTGAAAGAAAATTTTGGCATGAAAGGTTTAGACATCTCAGTTATAACTATCTAAAAAAATTGAATACTCATGAAATGGTAACAAGATTGCCAAAAGTCTCTTCTATTGATGGAGTATGTCCTAGATGTGCTCTTGGAAAACAACATCAAGATCCTTTTCATCCAAGTGGTTCTCAAAAAGCCTCATCCCCTCTAGAGTTAATCCATAGTGACTTGATGGTCTTCCCAAAGCCTTCTTTCAGAGGATAAAAATATACCTTAACCTTCATTAGTGATTTTTCAAGAAGAACTTGGGTCTACTTTCTAAAATATAAAAGTGATGTTCTATCCCACTTCAAAATCTTCAAGGCCTTAGTTGAAAATCAATCCACTTGCAAAATCAAGCAACTCAGTATAGATAATGGGGGAAATAATTCAATAATTAATTCTCCATATTTCTATCAACTCATGGTATAATTCATCAACATTTAGTATCCCATAATCCATAGCAAAATGGTATTGTAGAAAGGAAAAACAAAACCTTAAAAGAAATGGCAAACTGTATGCTCCACTCAAGAGATCTTCCAACATTTTTTTGGGCTAAGGCAATTAATTGTGCAAACTATATTCAAAACTACACACCTCATAAATCTCTTGGCCACTTGACTCCAGAAGAAGCATGGATTGGCTCAAAACCTCATGTCTCTTATTTCAAATTTTTTGGGTGTACTACCTGGGCACACATACCAAATAAAAAAAGGAAGGCTCTAGATAAAAAGAGCAAGCAACTTTTTTTTTTTGGTTATTGTGAGGAAATGAGAGCCTACAGACTCATTGATCCCGCAACTCGTGAGGTCTTTTTTCACAAAAATGTTCAATTTGATGAAACATTCCCTCATAAATATCCTCAATCATATTCTTACAATATTAATTCTCTTGAGCCATCTCCAATATTCGAGCCACAATATAATTAAGAACCCATCCTTGAGTTAGATGACCAAAATGAGGAACCTATACTTCAAACTCCAACTCAAAATCTTGCCACATTCATTACTCCTTCCACAATGCCAAAATGGGTGCTAATCATAGTTCAAGAGGCCACTCCTTACATCAAAAACCTTCCATCATCTATATTAAGCAACACATTGGGTTTTGGTCTTGTTTTTCAATCCATTTCCATAGATCCTCAATCCTTCAAAGAAGCAACTAGTATAAAAGAGTGGGACGATGCCATGGAAATTGAATTTTCTTCCTTAATCAAAAAAAAAACTTGGGATATAGTCCCTCTATGTAAAGGAAGAAAATTAGTTCACTGTAAATTGATTTACAAGACAAAATATGGACCTGATGGAAAAAATTACAAACACAAAGCTCGATTGGTAGTTAAATATTTTTCACAAGTTGAAGGTATTGATTATTCTGAAACCTTTGCACCAGTTGCAAAAATGGATTTTGTTAGGCCAGTACTTGCACTTTTTGCTTCCCAAAAGTGGTAAGTTTTTCAAATGGATGTTAAAAGTACTTTATTACATGGTGACTTAAAATAAGAAATATTCATGGAACAACCTACTGTATTTATTCAAGACTCCTCCCTTGTTTGTAGACTAAGGAAATCTCTCTATGGTCTCAAACAAGCTCCTAGAGCATGTTATGAAAAAATCGACTCCTTCATTATTTACTTAGGTTTTTTTCATTGTGAGTTTGATGCAATAGTCTATATTTGGAGGGATGAAGACCACATCACCATACTTTTTCTTTATGTTGATGATCTACTACTCACTAGTAGTGTCATTTCTAACATACAGACTGCCAAAAACTCTATTTCTAAGAAAATTGATATGGTTGATATGGGTTTAGCTCATTACTTTCTTGGGTTTCAAATAAATCGGACAAATGTAGGAATTTCATTGTATCAACAAAAATATACTCTAGAACTTCTACAACAGTTTAATATGACTGATTGTAAGCCTTCTTCCACACCTTTTAAGCCTGGAGTCACTCTAAATACTCATGTAAATATCCTCTATGTGATGCTACTCTCTACATACAACTTATAGGAAGTCTATTATACCTCACTCATACTCACCTAGATATTTCATATGTTGTTGGCTTAATATCTAGATTCTCACATAAACCTCATTTTCGCCATTAGCAAACAACAAAAAGAATCCTCCGCTACTTGCAATGAACTACTCACTTTGGGATCTTATATGAGGTAGTATCCATGGATATCATTGGTTACACAAATTTTTATTGGGTAGGTTCAGTTGAAGACCGATGTTCCACTTTTGGCTATTTTTTTCTCTTGGTTCTTCACCTATTGCTTGATCATGCAAAAACAAGCAATAGCATTATCATCCACAGAAGCAGAATGCAGGGCAATGGTTTTTGCCAGTCAAGAAGCTCTTTGGATTCATTAGATACTAAGGGAATTTGGTTTTTTTCATGATGAACCCATTATCCTTTGGTGTGACAATCAGAGCACAATTCATATTTCCCATAATCCCATTGAGCATCAGTGCACCAAGCACATTGAGATTCACATGCACTTCATTTGGCAACATATTTAGCAAGGGGATCTAAACTTGGAGTACATTCCTACAAAAAATCAAATTGAAGATATCTTCACAAAATCCTTTCCTTCTCCACATTACATTCATTTGAGAGAAAAACTTGGGTTTAGGTAGTTGCATTAGAAGGGTGCACAAAGATTTTCACCTCTCTCTTCTTCTTAATGTTCTTTTTCTTCTTGGAATATGGTTTTTTCCCATGTGGTTTTCCACCACCTCTCCTATATGTAAGTATATTGTACATGAGTACCTAATAAGGCCATATTGTTGGGACTCATTTTTCTTTGTGTTCAATAAAGGACAATATTCATCATCCGAAGACATGCCTCTTCTTCTTCTTTCTAAAAGATGGTTTTTCCCATGTGGTTTTTTTACCATCTCTTCTATAAGAATTCATTGTACATGAGTACCTCATCAAGCCTTGTTGATCTAGACTCATCTTCTTTTGTTACATTCACCCCTAGTATCACTTAAATGGGGTGTTAGAATAAATATTTGTTCTTTTAATTTTACTAGGATAGTCTTACTTGAGTTACCACTCTTCCATGAGTTAGGTGAACTCTCAGTTTAGACTAGTTCAGTTTTTGTTGAGTTGTTGTAATCCAACGACTCACATTGATCAACTTTGCTATTTATACAAATTTGATCCCATGGAATAATTAATTAGTTATGATCATTCAGTAATGCTTTGCAAGTCTATTTCGTTTTTTCAATATTGTCTTGCAATATTTTTCTACAAATTGTTATATTTTATTTTGGGGAAATTATTGAGTTAAATATTGTGAGTTTGGATATTATAAGGTGTACAAAAGGATTTGTTATTTTGTGTTAAAGAAAATTATTTTGTGGATATCTTGAGATAGGTTATGGTAACCTAACCCTAGTTTTTGTTAAGAAAAAATTGATTGTGGTTAAGACAGGTTTTGAAGACATATCTCCATAAAAATAAAAGGTATGGGTACATCTTCCTTGTGAGTAAAATATTGTTGGATTGGATGTTGTGAATGCTAATTTGGAGTGAAAAATATTGTTTGATAAGCATTGTTGAGTTTGGTGTTGAGACATCCAATATAGATTGATGAAGTTTTTTCTAGAATAAAGGTTGATGATAGAAATCTTGTTTGATAAGCATTATTGGAAATATTGAGTGAGCCTTCATGTGCATAATTAAGGTTTGTGAAAGATCATGAATATCATTGTTATGAAAAAAAAATTTGATCAAAATTGTTGAAAAAGGTTTCATTGAGTGATTGGTTGAGTGGATTTGATTGAGCTTAGTTGATTAGAAGTGTTGGAGTGATAGTTCAAGTTATCTGAAACAAAATTTTCTTTATTTCAGGATTGAGTTGAAGGAAAGATTGAAAGTGATTGAGCATTATTGTGAGTGCGAAGCATATTGAGTCTCTAACAATTATCTATATGTTTTAGTGGTATAAAGAGAGATTCAAACTGATTGAGCATTTTTGTGAGTGTGAAGCATATTGAGTCTCTAAGAATTCTCTATATTTTTTGTGATATTGAACAAGATTCTCTATCAAATTTATTGGTGTGATTAAAGAGGATCTTGTGATAGATTGAGTTGAGTTGAGTAAGATTTTGTGGAAGTTTACAATACATATTTGAGAAATATTTATTGATAAGAATTGAGACAAGTATTTGTGAAGACTTGTTGAGCAGATTTTACAAGTTCTATTGAGGATTTGTTGAGCATATTTGAGATAAGTCTTGGTGAAGACTTGTTGAGCAAATTGAACAAGTTCTAGTGAGGACTTGTTAAGCAGATTTGAGGTAAGTCTTGGTGAATACTTGAGAGTAGTGAGAGCAAGTTATAGAGAGGACTTGTGGATAGATTTGAGGTAAGTATTTGAGAAGACTTATGAGCAGAGTTGACTGATTTATTTTTTCAAAACTTGAGTTATGGTTTGGGGAAGATCTAGCAGAGTTGATTTATGATTAAGTAAAGCTTTGTATTAATTATTGAGGATAAACTTGAGGATAGATTTTTATGCAGACTTGAGGATAGGTTTGTGCCAAACCAAATATAGAGTTTGATCAAATTTATGCTAGATCGAAGGACTATGTTTAGTGCAGATCAAAGACGGATATTGAGCAGATTTGTGCTAGACCGAAGGACTATGTTTAGTGTAGATTTTATATAGAGCTAAAAATAATCTTTGCAGGTGATAGAGTAGAGGCTAATAGTCTCTAGTTGATAAATATCCATTAGCTAAGGTAGTGAGGATAGGTCTTCTGAGTGAGGACATGAGTCTTCATTGGAGAGATATCCACAAGTAAGAGTAGTTGAGGTCGTAGTCTTCTAGAGGATCACCAACTAGAGCAGAGGATAAGGAGTACTCCTATGGATAGATATCCATGAACAAATTGAGGAAAAAGGATTTCTCCTATGGATAGTGATCCATGAACATGATTAGGGAATTGGTGTCTCATTTGGACAGAGGTCCATAAACATTGTAATAGGGAAAGGATTCCAAAGAGATTTGTTGAGAAAATTTTAGTGAAACATTTTCTCCATGGATTAGCCCACATTGTGTCAACCACATTAAATTGATTTCTCTATTGTGTTTGGTGATTTGTGTATTGCTTTGATTACTACTATTGACATTGCCATTGATATATTGCATAATGTTGTTTGGGAAAGAAATGTAAAAATTGATCTTATATTATTCACCCCCTCTCAATATAATCTTATGTTATTCAATTTGGTCCAAAAAGGATAGGTTCACATGACCCTGTGTGAACCACCTTGTTCACAATACTTTCATATGACCTCGTGTGAACCTTTGTTATAGGAACCAGAATCAGCAGATAATTTAGTGTTTTTATGTTGTTTTTAGTAGTTAATTTCATTTTTTAATCTTTTTTAAGAGTATTTTTGTCCTCATAACCATGGGGTTTGACTGAGGTAGACCCCCCAATGCACTAACAAGATTTTTCAAGTTCAAAATGTACAAATAATACGTGCAACTAGTGGTGGCACATGAGCAAGAAACCCATCTACACTGAGAAACACAAATAAGACAGATCCTAATGCCTTTGTCCATATCTAAAAGGGCTTCCTTAGGAAATACCCTATTGTAGCCTTTAGGGAAAAATCTATAAAAGCATATCAATCTGTAATCCCCTTTTATGATTTTAATAACAAATGTAATGGATTCCATAATTTTGAATGAAGAGTTATAGTTTCATTTTGGTTTCTTTCACCTATCAACTTGAGCCATAATATGCAATGGAGGGTCCATCAATTCTAATGAAATTAATTTAACTTCAAAATCATAGAATGTGATGGAAGGCTCCATGCAATTTGAATACTCCCCATAAAATTATTGAAGGTATTAGTGTCTTGGGATTGGATTTCAATGGATTTTAAAATTTCCATTAATACCTATCGGTGTGGAGGAGATTGTTGTATTAGATCATAAATATATAGTTTGGATGAAAACATTTTGAGGCTAGTTGAAATCCAACTACTCAGTGAGATGATGGCTCATTGTGGATGATGTGGAAGATGAGTGGATGGAGATGGATTACTTGGAAGATGGATAGGTTGGGATGAATTGGTAAAAAAATGGATGAGTTATAATGAATTAACAAGTTATTAAGACACTTGCTTGTGGTGCTATAGGATATTGAACTACCTACTATTGTTCATTTTGTCTATAGATGCTTCTTTGACCATGGGTGACTGAATTAATATTAGTTTACGTGATATAGGTGTACATGATTGACCTAATTAGGAGGAGTCTTGATGGTTGACCCTCGTGTCCCTTTTTGTTATTCCTAATGATGAGGAAGGGGTGTTTGGTATATAGAAATGTTTTAGTTTTTTAGGCCAAAGGACTATCAAACTTGATGGTCCATAGATCTATAAAGTCTTGCACCATGTATTTAAATGACCAATAGTTGTTAATATCATATCCTTTATATCGATGGAAAGGATAAAATAGATGCTCCTTATAACCCTTACCACATTTAACTTGATCTTCAGGTATGATTTTGGGTAAGGTAAAAGTATTAGTGTCATACAACTTGTGAAAGATGGAGGTGTATGATTTTTGCAAGGGTGTGAATATGCGATCTTGTCAAATAGATTGTTGATGATGGTGATTTTCCACAGTTGGCATTGTGTTATGAAGTTTTTGATATGGGGAAACCACTTGATAATTGATTTTTTGTGGTTACTGTTGCACTAGTTGTTGTTGTTGTTGAGTAATTATCGATTGACTCAATACCACTTGATTTACATAATTTGATTTTGATTGGACATATAACTTCCTTTTGATTGGCCCTTATTTTTCCATTCTTTTTTCATGGTTTTATCTCACCCTCTTGGATTTTTATCTCTTCAATAACACAAGCTTGGGCAAGAGCTTTGTCGAATGTTTTGTATTTTTGTAGTTGTAATAAAAAAGAGATGGGTTTTAAGCAACTCCTTATTTGGGTCAATTATTCCATTAATAGGGAGAATGGTAACTTAGTGATAATTGCCCTCCAATGGTTTTTAAAATCATAGACTAACTCTTCTTTGAATTATCTAAGTTTGTACAGGTCAATCAATGTGACTTTCTTACAAACATTGAGGGAAAATATCTCCAATAAATTATCTACTAATTGTACAAATGTGTAAATATTATGGTGAGATAGATGGTTATACCAGTCATGAGAATATCCTCCCAATATTTGAAGAAAATTTTTGAGTATTAAAGCATCTTGATCTTGGATCTAAAAGCATGAGTGGATAAATATGCTTATGTTCTCTCTAGGGTCCTCAGTCCCCTTAAATTTATCAAATTTTAGTATTGTGAATATTTCCAGATATGGTGGTGATGGTACAAAAAAATATATAGGATGATTGACTAGTTGTCTTAAGGTAGGCTTATGGTACATCATACCAGGAGTATGCATCATCAAGGTATCAATTTGTTGTTACATTGCTTGGATTTTAGGGTCTTTACCATGTGTGGAGAAACCCTAAATTTCTTACTAACTATGTGGAGATGTGGTGTATAAAGTGGTGAATTATTGTCATGGAATATGATATTGATGACTTGATGGATTTAAGGGTGCTTTGTGATGGTGAATGTGTTTTTGGACTTGGTGGTAAGGTGGTTGTTGTTGGTGGAATAGAGATGAGGTTTGGGGAATGTGATGGATGTGGGATAATGGATATGTGGGAATGAATACCGTGAAATATTGTGATACCCAAGATGGATTTGAGGTGAATAAGGTGTGTTGGCTTGGGATGGAACAGGATTTGAAATTTTCAACTTGTATTTGCTACTGGGAGTAAGAATGAGCATCTTGGTGGCTCATAACCAATTGGTTGAGATGTTGCCATGCTTGTCGTATGGAATTTTCTCAAGTAAATTATGTGGGTGTTATGGAAGAGGATTTGGATGAAGTGTAGGTGTTTGCAATATTGGTGGATGTTGGTAGAGAGTAAGTCATGAAAGGAATCACAACTGAATGGGGAGTGGTAGATAAAATCTAGGAAGTTGCATTGACATTTACTTTGTAAAGTGGATTGGTATACGTAGTGCCATAGGTATATAGGATGGAAGACATTTGACTATTTTGTAGTAGAGACATGTGATGTGAAGGTGTGGATGATACCTCAAAGAGAGGTTTGGTGTAGGCTTAGCTAAATTTGGTTGGATGTGAGTGGAAAAATTCCATCTGAGTATAAGGATTTTGGCTATGTGGAATATTTATTTGTTCTAAGACTAGTCTAATTGGCCTTAAGTAAGCTTCAACCTTATCCATATCTATGTATGTGATGTGGGTGTCAGTATGTGTGGGAGGATCTATTGTTGGAATGGAGGTATGAATGGCTTGATGTGTCATATCAATATTCAAAGTGAATACTGTGTGTGAGGGTCCTATAGATAAAACAAACTAACTTGACTATGCTATGTTGGCTAAGTAAGAAGTGGATCACTCCATGGATGAGGTGGATTGGATGGTAGATGCTTGAATTATGATTTTGAATTGGTTCCAAGTTGAAACCATAAGAAAATGAGGTAAACTAGGGTAGTGAATGTATGGTATATGTATGGAAAGGTGCAATGACAATGAAAAGCATACATAATCAAATAAAAAATTAAATCCTATGTATTGTAACATTATTGTTTTTTGGTGTGGTTTGTGTGTTTTGATGATTCTAACCATAAACTACTATGTAGGATGGATCCCTAAGGTGGATGGCAAATGAGAATTTTTCTAGTGATGAAATCCAAAAAATTCATTCACAGGATGCTATGGTGTCTATGGGGTGAGATAGAATTTGGATATGAAGCCCACCATAATTGATCTCGATCAGTGTTTGGTGATGAAGTCCAACTCACTCATGTTTAAAGTGATGTGTGCAATCATGTGTAATTATTTTTAAATTGTTTGTTGCCTATGGTGTTCTTACCAATGCCAATAAACTCTTTTCTCCTTATCCAAGTTGGTGAACAAGAATATTAATACCAATTTACTCAAAATAACCTATGGTACACATCTTAAGATCCACCCTGAATCATCAAGTGATTCCAATAGTGGAGGGTTCACCTAGTTCTTCAACCCTGAATCATCAAGTGATTCCAACAGTAGGAGTAAGCTCGAGTACCAATGACTTGTTCCAAATTAGAAAATAAAAATGATATACTTTAGCCTAAAATACAAATTTTTATGCTTTTTCATTTTTATTTCAAAAAACATACAAAATTAAAATTAAAAACACCACAAATAGCAAAAATTTAAGCCTAGTGTAATTATTGTTCTAATAAAACTAATATGGATGCACCAATGCAGATCTATCCAATGTGCTAAATATATGAAGAGATATTTTTAAATGCCTAGGATGTTGAATTATTTGCTTTTTAAACAAAAAATGGATATATTCTTTTTAATCTCTCTTTAAAAAGCAAAAAATGGAGGTGGGGTTTGATCAAGACTCACCAAGAATCCTATGTATTTCTTCCCAACTCTCTTGGATGTATTGTAGAGTCTCCTTAATGTGGTGAGGCATCTCTTGGATGTGGTGAAGTTTCTCCTAGATGTGGAGGGGCATCCCTTGAATGCAATAGGGCATCCATGCAACCATACATCAACTTTTGTTGCTCCAAAAACCCTAGTTTCATGATTTTTTTGTGATTGAATCTATGAAATCCTAAAATAGAAATACAAATGTAGATCATATTGAAAAGGCATTTAAATAAGAAACCCTATGGGGGTCCCACCTTGATCATCATTTTGTAAAGCAAAAATTGACAACACCAAGATAACAATAATAGGATCAACACAAAATATATTGCACAATGAAGAGATAATATTGTATTAATGTGGTGGGAGTCTTGATCTCCAATGTTACAATATGATGTGTATTGATACAATAGTTACAATCAAAGGGTTTTGAAAACCCTTGTTTACAAAGAATATTTGGTGTCTTCTATGTCATATTTTACTCCAAACAAGTTGTGGGTGGGCTTGAGTATCCCTATGAGGCCACCCTAGCTACAATAGTTGTCAAGTAAGATGTCTTCTATACCTATAACCTACACACAAATCACAATATAAAATAGGTTAATATCATATGTGAGGGCTCCATTCTATAAGACCCTCTAAATAACATATCTATCAAAAACCCTAATTGAAATGATAATGGAATGCAAGTTGAATACAAAAATTCTAAGTTGTAAAGCAATAAACCTTTTTAAACTATTAGAGATACCTGATTTGTTTGATCCACACTTATACTTCTAAAATCTAGAGGTGCACGAATACTCGAAAGAATTTGAGGGTTTATCGATAGCAAACTAAAGGCTAGGAAACACCCATAAGCATTAGACAATGGTGGTGGATGCCTCATAACATTATTGAAATGCTTACCAATTTTTGGGGAACACTCAGCAATGTTTAGGGGTTTTGGGAAGGGTACTGTAGAACCATATTTGATTCATGGGAATTCTAGGAACAAAAAATAGAGGATGTGGTTGCGGTGAATGGAGGGGATGTTAGCGAAAGCTAGGATTTTAGGAATGATGGATTGACTGCTTAACCGATCAACTTCTAAATGCTTAACCCTCATTCACAAGAGTGAATGGTGTTTTATAACTTACCTTCAATATATTAGGGTTTCGACGACACCAACGGGTAGTCAAGATTAAATCATAATGAATGGTCAAGATTATAACTTTAATGTGTGATACAAATCAAGTTAAATGGATGGATGAGATTAGCTTGTGATGAATGGTTGTGATTTATTCATATAAATATATACTTATATTGAATATATATATATGTATGTATATATGTTGGACATATGTGATTGGATGATGCATGGATGACAAGTGGCTAGGATTTGGTATTTACATAATCTTAAACTTTAAGTTTTCTAGTTTCAACATAAATTATTTTCCTATTAGATAATGACTCCACATTTCCAAGGCATGTATTATGGTAGATAGATAAACGTTATGTACTATATAGTAAATTAGGAATCCTTGTATTTACATGATTCATAAGTAATGAGATATTTGTACTAAATAGAAAGAATCGTCCAACACTTCCTTGGGGGTATTCATTCAACTATAAAAATCTACACAAGTTATAAAATGCCATGGTGGATGCACTTGTCAAAAATTATTTTAATTATGGAAATACCATTTTACATATTTTCATCCCTACAAATGGCTTTCCCTTCCTTTGCATATAGGTGATATGTTTAGAAATACTAGAGAAGCTCTATATAGAGATTCAATAATACCATACAAAATTAAAATAATATCTTTTTAGATGTTGGAGGGGGCCATCTAATCTAATACAATATTAATTTTAGATGGGTGTGTTATGATTTTATTTCTTGATATGTTAGCTTCAAATTATGTATTTTGCTAAGAATGAAGGAATTTTTGATGATTTTAGAATAGAGATTTTGTTCCCTAAGGTATTACAATACTTGTATCAAATGTTCCTATAAACACCCAAACCTAGAAACTTGCCATCCACTCACCATTAAATCATAGCCATTCATTATATATATATATATATATATATATATATGAATAAATCTCATCCACCCATCACATCTTAATCATGGCCACTAATTTAACATGATCCATGTCACTTGTCAAATCATAATCTTAGCCCTTCACCATGTTTTAATCTTGACTGCTCATTGGTGTCGTCAAAAACCTAACATGATTAGGGGTAATCATAATGATATTCAATTTTGGAGGGGGAATCAATCAAGAGGCTGATCATCCATCATATCATAAGCCCTAGCATTTTGTTACCATATTTCCTCCTTACATTTGCACAAACCTTCATTACCACCATATCTACCGTTCGACCCTTGAAACCTATGTGAACCAGATCCAAATTCCATAGACCATCCCCCATATCCTAGAAATGCTCTAGGGAATTTATCGAATGTTGTAGGGCATTTTTGGAACACTGCAAGGCATCTAAAACCATCCTCGAATGTTGTATGGCATCCAATAGACATTGCATTGCATTCACCAAATCCTAAAATGCTTACAGGTGTTCATGCATCATCATATCGAACTAGCATAAGCGTAGATACAGTGACTTAAGTATTCACAAGGTTGTTATTTTTTCTTACTTATGTTTTCCTGTATTTAGTTTACATTTCATTAATATTGCACTTAGGGTTTGTAGATCTATTTTATAGGGAACCTCACATCATGGATCCCTTGCATGTACTATTAATCTATTTTGTGTTGTGATTTGTTTGCAAGTGTAGGATATACTTATATAAATTATTGTTGTAGCTTGGAGTGTCCCCATAGGGATACACAATCCCACTCACCCTTTTTTGGAGTGAAGAAGATCTGAAGACACCACCATCGTTTGATCGAGGGTTTTACCCCTTCCATTGTAAATCATTGTATAATAGCAAATATTATTTTGTAACCCCTATTTTGGGGCACATCGATGTATAAAGTGGATATCAAGGATCCCTCATTTGATAATCTATAATTTTATTTATTTTATGTGCATAAACTATAATTTTCTTTGTTTCAGTTTCGTTATTGGTGTTGATATTTTCTTGCTTTACAAAACGATGATCATGGTCAGACCCCAAAAGGGTAATTTTGATTCACCTTGTCAATATTGAGTTTATGATCTATGTTTTTCTATTTGTTTTTACTATAAGTTTTCAAAAATTTGATTGCACAAAAATCATGGTGTCCAAAACTAGGATTTTTGGGAGTTGTGGGATTCAATTTGTGGTCGTGTGGATGCCATAGAATGTTTGAGGTATGTCACACAACATCATGGTGGATGCCACAAAGTATCTAAGAGATTATATAGAGTATTTGTGAGATTCAGCAAAGTATTTGGGAGATTCTATACCATGTTTGTGGAGTTGCGAAAAGAATACGTAGGCTTCCTAGTCAGTTGCGTTCAAACCCCATTTACATTTTTTATTTTTAAAGAGAAAATAAAAAAGAAATTTTTATTTTTATGTGTTAAAAGTAATACATCATGCATTGTTAGACATTTTAGGCATTCATAGGCATTTTTATTTACAATAAATCAATAATAATAAAACAAAGAAGAAAAGGAAGTGTATTTTAGAGTAGCAATTCATTTTTCATTTAGACTACATATAGGGGTAGATCTGCACTTATAAATCCATTTTTAGTTGCATTAGGGATTTCAAATTTATTTTATGTTGTTTTTGAATTTGTATGTTAGATATAGTTATGGTTTATCTATAATACACTCATTGCATTTGGTTCAAGTTTTTGTATTATTTATGGTGTTTTGCCTTCTACCTTATGTGTTGTGTATATCTTTTGCTTATGCTTTAGGAAAAAAATTGAAAATCATATTAGCTACATTTTAGGTTAATTTTTACCTATATTTTTCAAGAAAACACCATAGAGAACAAAAACTTGAAAGGAATCACACACATTGCATGTTCCAATTTCAACATCAATGAGTTAGATTTCATCACCGACCATTGGTTGAGACTAGAAATGGTGGTCTTCATATCTATCTGCTAGCTTGCTCCCTAGCCATCATAGTAGCCCATACAAGTGATTTTCAAGATTTCATCACCGACCATTGGTTGAGACTAGCAATGGTGGTCTTCATATCTATCCGCTAGCTCGCCCCCTAGCCATTGTAGTAGCCCAATACGAGTGGTTTTTGAGATTTCATCATCAGAAGGTTCCCTAATATTGGGTGCACCCAATGTATGAAGGATTAGGAGTGCTCTTTTACCATGGGGTGAAATAATCAGTGAAATGTAGTTGTCATTTTTGTCCAAGCATGCCCGACTATAAAGTGAAATCTTGTGGGGCCTTTCCCCATGTATTAGGCAAGTAGAAGGAATCAGATAGTGTAGCCTCCATCAAGGGGTAATTTTGATTCCTTAGGTTTTACCTTGAGCCAATCATCCCTTAGGAATCTACTTTTAAGTCATTCATAATTCATTATTTGTTATAAGGGTGGGTTCGAACATACCATTTTAGTTGCATTTCATAATTCACCCTACATAGTTATTTTAGGCTTAGAGAGTCTTAACATAAAACACACAATATATATATATATATATATATATATATATATATATATATATATATATATATATATATATATATATATATATATATATTGTGTGTGTGTGTGTGTGTGTGTGTGTGTGTGTGTGTGTGTGTATGTGTGTGTGTGTGTGTGTGCATAAAAATATAAAACAAAAATAAAAGAAACTATTTCAAAGACATCGGATACATTTTTTTGCTTAATTTGTATGTTTTTCACTGTGATTACACTTCACACACACACTCCATACATTTGTTATCCTAGCATACTTATAGCTTATGGTATTGACCCAAAATGAAGCCATAGCCATACGTCAGGTACACACAATACAACCAACTTCATCCATGCAGTGCTTCACTCCTTCCCTAACCACTTTTGTGGCTAACCTGGCCAATGTGGTGCAAATAAGCTATTTTGTCTTATATGTTGAACCTTATCATATATTATTCACTTTGAATGTAGATGTGATACAAAGGGCTATCCACACTACAATTTCGTAAATTGAACCATCCACACCAACCAATTTTGCACCACCTACATAAATATGGATAAAGTTATAGCTTATTTAAGACAAACCAATCTAGTTCTAGAACATCTTCACATCCCATCTCAACTTGTTCTTCCTTCTTAGTAGGAACTCTCACATTCATATCAAAATAATTTCAATCAAGTTGATGAGCATCAGAAATGCTCATATTCTATATACTTTTTCTTGATTATTATGCGGCTGTATAATAAATATTGCATATGTTTATGAATGATTATATAATTATTTGATGAAATTATGCATGTTATCTAATTCATGTGTTTTTAGTGTGTTTTTGTGGAATTGTAGTTGATTTAGTCAGATTTGGATCATTCGAGGTCTTTTCATGGACCTGGAACTTTTTTTCTTTTAGAATCAATGCAGAGAAGGTAGGTGCCTTCCTCTTCCAGGAAGGCACCAATCGTAAGTAGGTGCCTTCCTCTTCCAGGAAGGCACCAAGGAAAGACAAATGCCTTCCTATCCCAAGAAGGCGCCAATAGAAGGCCAGTGACTTCCTCTTCCAGGAAGGTGCCAAAGAAAAATAAGCGCCTTCCTCTCATAAGGAAGGCATCGAAAGGAAGGTGCCACTAGAAGGCAAGCGCCTTCCTCTCATAAGGAAGGCACCGACAAGAAGGTGCCACTAGAAGGCAAGTGCCTTCCTCTCACAGGAAGGCGCCAATAGAAGATAAGTGCCTTCCTATTCTAGGAAGGTGCCAATGGTAGTAAGGTGCCTTCCACATAGAGAAGGCGCCTAACATACTTAGGCACCTTCCTCATAGGGAAGGTGCTCCTATGCTTCGCTCGTTGACCAGACAAGCACGGTGCAGATAATAGAGGCTGGTGCAGTTCCAACTCTATGTCATGTAGAGTTAAATTGGGAATCGTACCAATGTATAAGAACATCCTACCAATGCCAGGAGAAGCACAAACCAATCAGTGAACACACCACCATTAGAAATGAATGCTAGTTTTAGCAGACATCGATCACATTTACCATACTGTCTTAGTTTAGTCTAGAATGAATCGACTATTATAACTTCTTTGTAACAGAAGATCTGTGGGTGTGCTATATAAACACACACGGACCTCTCTAAGGATATATATAATATTTTTATAGTAAATGTAGAGAGATATACAGAAGAAGCATTGTAATACTTTGATAATTAGAATACAGTTCTAAGAGTTTCTAACTACGTGTTCAGCTGGGAAGACATTGTTGGAGCCTGGGCCCAGTCCAAGCCAGTATCTCTTCGCCTATTTTTCCTATGTTTTCTAGATTATTTTACTACTTTTATAAGATTATTTACCGCATTGTTATTTCTCGTATTGCAATAGGTTTATTTCTAGGAATGCGTGAATATTTTCTTTTTGTAGATTTAATTATTTTTACATAAATTATTAAGGAGTGTATGAATGATTGATGACCATTGAAACACCCCCCAATAGTAGAACTAGCGGACTCATCTCAAGTGGTATTGTAAGCAATATTGTTCAAGACCCTTCACAAGTTTATGAAGATCCTTGGGTTGATAAATTAAATGCACGAGCATGTGAAAAAAGTAGGAAAGAAGTTAACATTGTTTGGCCCACAACATTTTGGCACCGTTTTCAAGGAAGCATCTCAACTAGATTATTTACAATACCTAGAAACCTTCCATCTGACATTGTATAAGTTCTTTGAGAAGAAGAGGACCTGATGGTCAGTTTATAAAAACCAATCCACCAGAACCTGAGTCAGCCAAACATTCTGAATTTGAATTAGACTCACCCAACCCACCACCATAAATCCATTGGAGTGAGGATCTGCATATTATGCAAAGTGCCTCCTCATCCCATAAACTTGGGGAAGAACGAATCATCATAAATCCCTTGTTTAATAGGACACCATTATAGGAATCCATATTATGGAAATTTGTAGAAGATCAGATGATAACACCAGACAACCTTAGAGCCTTGACTCAGAAAGTCTTAAACAATCGTAAGGCCATAAATATTACATTAGAGACCGCATTTCATAAAAAAATGGCTGACAACGAAGAAGTCTCATCTGGATTTAGTTTCTTGATTGATGAAGGAGTAGGAGATACCAAAATGAAAAAAATATCCCCTGCTCACCTTTTGACCTTCAGAGGATACCTGGCTAAGGACCCTAACCTATTTTTATTTAAGTTTGATGTCTTATGCAGGTTTGTGGACTAAAAATCTGATACACAGAAGCTGAAACTTTTTCCTTCCACATTGGATGATGCAGCTCTATGATGGTTCATCGATCTGGGAGACAAACACATTGCCACTTGGGATCAAATGAAGAAGCTCTTTTTAGAGCAATACCAAGATTTCAGGAGAGCAAGAGACTCTAGAGAAGAGGTCTTGAGCATGATGTAGAAAGAAGATGAGTCTCTCAAGGAATACTGGGAGAGATTCAACTTCAATATTCAATGATCTCCTCACATGAAACTATCTGATAAGTCCCTCAAAAGAATATTTTTGAGAGGACTTACCACTGAATCACTGGAGGCTCTTAACATGATTTTTGGAGGTGATGTCTACTAGCACGCTATGGAAGACATCCAACAACTATGCTAGAACTACTCAAGAAGGAGAGGCAAGACCACTTCTAGAACCATGAAAGCGACTACTTCAGTCACGAAGACACAAATAGGTAACATGCTAGAATATTTAAAGAGCGAAATGCTCTCATATCTAGCATTGTAGATGGATATACTGCTATTAGATAAAATGAAGCAACAAAATGAAGCAGCATTGGCTTATTTATGTCCAAAATGTAGAGGGAAGCATGCAAAGAATGCATGCTCGAAGAACAAATTTAGAGTATGCATAGTTTGCAGGCTGAACCATAAAACTTGATTATGCTTGCAACTACCCAGTAATTAGGAGGATGTTGAAAGGGCAGATGCCTATTTCATAGGAAATCAGAAGAGTTGGCCACAACCCCTTATGGGTAATATGCCAACCAAAATGTATTAATATGGGGGAGGACCATACATGTCCCAAGGCCCACCTCAACCACCTAACATGGGGTGGTGGGGGCCATCACCCTGGTCCAATGCACCCCTAGCAGCATTCCCAAACTAGTAGCCATGGATGCCATATCCATATCTTGGGTAGTAGTGGAGAGGCCACACTACATGGAATCAGGCTCCACAGAATGTAGCACTAGCTCATCCCAACAAAATTTATCGGCATTTCCAGCAGTGATACCTACATAGCTAACTGCACAACCGATGGCAAATCCTAATAACAGGGTGAACCAACCAGCATACAATATGGAGGGTGAGATGTATTTGATGTACCATATTTATCTTAGGTCTGGTAGACAGCTAGGAGTAGGAACACCTCCACTAGTAGAAGAGGAGGAAGAGATAGGATAAACACCTCTTGTAGAAGAGGTGATAGAATAAATTCTTGAGAGAGCAAAAGCTCCATTTCTCAATCGATTGCAAGAATAGAGGAAAGTAACATAGCTAGAGTTTGATATTTTGTCTAGCTTGAAGAACCTCACTATGACAATTCCAATATTTCAATCCATCCAAGATGTTCTGATATATACCAAGGTGATAAGAGATATGTGTCTAAGGAAGCCAAGACGAAGAGCAACCTGGAATATCAATGTCATGGGTAAACTAGAAAATTTGATGATGGGCAAAATGTGCCATCCTAAGTATGTAGACCTAGGTAGCCTAGTGTTGACTATAAAAATTGAGGGACATTCCCTATTCGATACGTTGGTCAGTCTCAGAGCAACCATCAATGTAATGCCTCAGGAGACCATGCAGATGCTACAGCTCATGAACCTAAAACCCACTATGATAGTGCTGCAGCTGGACAATCGATCGACCGTGGCACCAAAATGAATGTTAGAAGATGTAATAGTGACATTCAATGCATGGAAATACCTAGCTAAATTTTTAGTCTTGCAATCTAAAACTAGGTTGGGCGGTTACCCGCTCATCTTGGGAAGGCCATGGCTGGAAATAGCTGACACTTACATCAGCTTTCGAGATGGTTTGATGACCATCTCTGATGGATGAAATGTTAAAATGTTGACTATT
This sequence comes from Wollemia nobilis, assembly GCA_028583015.1. NCBI lineage: Eukaryota > Viridiplantae > Streptophyta > Pinopsida > Araucariales > Araucariaceae > Wollemia > Wollemia nobilis. The sequence continues at coordinate 18,282,821 of JAQPPZ010003374.1, forward strand.
TCACCCCCAGCATAGTTCGTCGACTCATTATGAGAACCCATGTTCACTGAGCATGAAAATATTGAGCTATCCATGATCCAACCGATGATGACATTGGATGAGTTGATAGAAGAAGACAAAGATGGTGCTATTATGGAGTTCCTCCATGGGGATTCCTCCATATTTGCACCTGGATCATCGTTGGCTGGTGCCCAATATCACCATGTTCAGTAGATACATGTCGAGCTAGGAAGAATGTTGAATGTCAGTAGTGGGTTGACTCCCACACAATTGACAAAAGTAGAAGAGCTCCTGGTTAGACACCAACAGGCATTTGCATGGGATTACTCAGATATAAAGGGTATCAGCCCAAAAATTTGTATCCATCGTATATACCTAGATGATAAAGCAACTCCATGTAGGAAACCACAGAGAAGAATGAATCTGACAATGAAAAACATTGTCAAGAAAGAATTGCAAAAACTCTTGACTGCCATATTCATCTATCCAATTTTTGACAAGGAGTGGGTATCATCGTTAGTGGTAGTCCATAAAAAGAATGGGAAATGGAAAATCTATGTGGACTACAGAGTGTTAAAAAAAGTGATCAAGAAGGACCACTTCCCAATCCCGTTCATTGATCAAGTCTTGGATACACTCTCCGGGAGGAAGTATTTCTCCTTCCTAGATGGATTTAGTGGATACAACCAGATCTAGATAGGAGAAGAGGATTAGGATAAGACAACATTCACCTACCCATGGGGAACGTTTGCCTATCGGGTATTACCTTTCATTTTATGCAATGCACCTACCACCTTTTAAAGGGTGATTCTTAGCATATTTTCAGGCATGATGGGATATGCGATCAAAGTATACATGTATGACTTCACCGTCTATGGAGAAACCTTTGATGAAGCAAATGACAAACTTGGAAAGAGTGCTCAAAATAAGCAAGGAAAACAATTTGTCCCTGAGCAACGAGAAATGCTTTATGATGATGCAAGAAGACATCATACTGGGACACCACCTCTCCGTAGAAGGAATAAAGGTTGATAAAAGAAAAATTGAGGTCATCAGAGACCTACCTAGCCCCAGAATTTAGAGAGAGGTGAGGAGTTTTCTAGGATCAGTCAGGTACTATTGACGATTTATTGTCAAATTCAAAAAAATTGCAAAACCATTGCACACTCTATTATCTAAGGATGCAGAGTTCAATTGGATGGAAGACTGCGAAGAAGCATTTTAGTTGATTAAAGAGAAACTGATATCTGCACCGATTTTAAGAGGTCCAAATTGGGCCATACCATTCCATATGTACTGTGATGCATCCAAAAATGTGATTGGAGCAGTCCTCGGATAGAAGGATGGCGAAGAATTTTATGCCATCTACTATGTTAGCAAAAACTTGGTAGGATTCGAGCTCAACTACACAATGACGGAGAAGGAGTTCCTTGCAGTTGTGCACACCATAAACAAATTCTACCATTATATCACTAGGTATAAGGTATTTTTCCACATGGACCACATGGCCATTAGATACATGATGAGCAACCTGGCCATTGGTAGAATAATTATCAGGTGTCTCTTGTTACTACAGTAATTTGACATCACAATAGTTGACAAACCAGGCAAAGACAATGTCATAGCAGATTTTCTATCTAGATTGATACCGACAGACCATACAATAGTGGAAGACCAGTTTTTGGATGAAAATTTGTTCACCATTAGTGAGAAAATATTGTGGTACGTAGATATAGCCAATTACTTGGCCATCGGAAGAACCTCACCTACTCTCTCTTTCCAAGAAAAGCAGGCAATCAGAGAAAAGTGCATCATTCCTATGGATTGATGGCCTCCTGTTAAAAATAGGATGTGACAAGATTATATGGAGATGCATAGCAGAATAGGAGTTCTCAGAAGTACTTAAAGCATGTCACAGTGAACCATGCAGAGAACACTTTTTAGGGAAATGAACTGCCTACAAAATCCTACAGGCTGGGTACTTTTGGCCCACTCTATTCAAGGATGCGGTTGCATATGCCAGCAAATGTGATGAATGCTAAAGAATGGGTAGACCAACCCATCGAGACGAAATGCCCCCCCAGCCTCAGGCACACCTGGAACCCTTTGATAAGTGGGGTATGGAATTTGTGGGACCAATTAATCCACCTTCAATAGTGAGGAGGTTTATTTTGGTCTGTACAAATTACATCACCAAATGGGTTTAAGTTTAAGCGTTGAGAGATTCAAAAGAAATAATAGTCACTGATTTCTTATTTGCCCACATTTTTACACGATTTGGGGTCCCTAGAGATATAACAATAGAACAAGGGCCTCATTTTACCTCCTAGTTGATCAAGGAGCTGATGGAACAATACAAAGTTTGACACAATAAAACTACACCCTACCATCCACAGGCAAATGGGCAAGTGGAAGTGACGAATAGAAAAATAGAGAACATCCTGATGAAGACCATGTAGCAACACAAAAAATATTAGGCTACACGGTTTTTGAAGGTAGTTTGGGCGTATAATACCACATGGAAATCCACCACAGGCTTCACACCCTTCCAACTGGTCTATGGGAATAGTGCGATGATGCCCATTGAATTTGAAATCAAGACATTGAGGATAGATTTAGAATTAAACTAGAGCTTGGATGATGCTTAAAAATAAAGGATTCGACAACTAGATTAGCTGGAAAAAATCCAAATGGACACTTTGTAGAGAGCGAAAATCATACAAAAGCAAAGAAAGTGATGGCATGATCGCCACATTAAACTGAAGTAGTTCCAAGAAGGAGAATGGGTGATGTTGTATGATTCTCACTTCTAGGAAAGAAAATATAAATTAATGCAAAGATGTATGGGACCGTATGAGGTGGTAGATCTCATCAAGAATGGGGCAGTGTGTGTTAGAAAAATTAACAACAACAACACCGTGTTAATGGTCAATGGCCACTGACTGTGCCCTTATAACACATCCAAAACCTTACAGGTGGAATATAGAATAGATGTGGGGGAAACCCCATCTTGATAGATATTGACCAAAATCTTAACAGGAAAAACGGTGGGCATGGAGGTGCTCACCAAAAATAGTTAATTTAGTTTTTTTCTTACAGTGTTTTTTACAGGGACAACACCCACATGCAAGCTGTAGGCATCCTAATCCAGGTCCTAATAGGCATGAAATGCATCTAACTGCCTTTATTTTCCTTTATTTTCATTTGATTTTTGTAGGTGGAGGACCTGATAGCATGAGGAAAAGGTATCTAGGAAACTAGGCCTGATTCGGCTTAGCATTCCGACACCGACACTCATAGGTAGAATCTGAGGTAGCATGAAGCAAGACTGAGAAGGTTTTATCACCCTTTTCTAGTCAATCACAACATGATTGCCAAGAATAAAGTGCCTTCCACATTAAGAAGGTGCAGAAGAAGGCACCTTCCTTATAAAGAAGGTGCCCCGCCAGAAGAAGGCTCCTTCCTTATAAAGAAGGTGCCCCGCCAGAAGAAGGCACCTTCCTTATAAAGAAGGTGCCTAGCCAGAAGAAGGCGCCTTCCTTATAAAGAATGTGCCCAACCAGAAGAAGGTGCCTTCCTTATAAAGAAGGTGCCCAGCCAGAAGAATGCGCCTTCCGTATGAAGAAGGCACCTAGCCAGAAGAAGGTGCCTTCCTTAGAAAGAAGGTGCCTAGCCAGAAGAAGGTGCCTTCCTTATAAAGAAGGCACCCATCCAGAAGAAGGTGCCTTCCTTATAAAGAAGGCATCCAGCCAAAAGAAGGTGCATTCCATATGAAGAAGGTGCCCCTCTAGAAGAAGGCACCTTCCTTATAAAGAAGGCGCACACAAAAAAAAAGAGAGAAAAATATAGGTGCCTTCCACATCGGGAAGGTGCCACACACACAAAAAAAAAAGGTTCCCGAGGCATCTTCCACATCAGGAAGTCGCATACAGACCGAGGCGCCTTCCACCCCAAGAAGGCATAGGTATACAGCAACACCTTCCACCCCAGGAAGGCGTAGGTATTCAACAACACCTTCCAAATTAGGAAGGCACCCATTCAGGAGCACCTTCCATAGCAAGAAGACACCATCATCAAAAGGGTGCCTTTCACCATATAAAGGCACATCCAATCAGAGACATCTTCCACCACTAAAAGATGCATCCATTTAAAGAGCATCGACAACATCAAGAAGGCACCATATAAGTGCCTTCCACATCAAGAAGGCACCATTTAAGTGCCTTCCACATCGAGAAGGCACCACATAAGCACCTTCCACATTAGGAAGGTACCAAAGAGTGCCTTCTACGTACAACCAACACTTAAGTCTCATGGATGCCTCGATCGAAATGAAATCACCACACGAATGAGCGGCATCAGATTACCATACCCCTCCCCCATGTCACAAATTAGTGAATCAACACTTTTCATGATGCATGAAACACCAAATAAGGTACGTGCATACTAACTCAAATATTTATATAATTATTTATAAATTGTGCAGTACCCAAAAAAATATTGTCATCATAAAAATCATATATCCCATGGCCTGAACCATGTGCCAATGATATGGCTCGAAAGGTGTACCCTAGAATTAGATGTTAGGGTTAGGCGCCTTCCCTATAATAAGGCACCTTCTTGAAGAAGTAAGGATAGAAAAAAGAAGTTTAGTAGTAAGGGAAGGTGCCATGGGAGGAAGGTCATAGAATCATGCGGTGAAAAAGAATGAGCCAAGTGATATAGAAGGAATCAGGGGGACGGTAAAAACACAGTTCGAGGCCAAGGGATGGTTTGAATACTATACCCTATTCAATCAAGGCTAGGATATGGAGGCAGCTAGGGAATTCGTTGCCTCCTTGAGGAGCAACGTAGCTCAGGGGTGAGGGGTAGAAATTTTGGTCACCCCTGAATACATCTTGTAAGCGACTGGATTGCCCCTCACAGGTGAATGCATATACAAAGGCGGATTTCTAAAGTTGTATGCCAAACTGCTACTCCCAGGAGAAAATGAGACAGATAAGGAAGGGCTACCCGAAAGCAGCCTTCCCATGAATCTACAGAAGATATTTGAGTAGGTTGCTTGATTCTTTACATGCATCGAGAAGTATACCCATTTGCACACTAACCATGTGTAGTTTTTGAATCACCTGGTGCATGGAAGGAAGTTGAACATGCCCTTCTACCTAGAAAATGCCCTGAAGGAAGAAGCAACTAGGTACTAGAAGGGAGCACCATCTGCCTTGGCCCACCATGGGCTGATATCAACACTAGTCCACCATGTAGAAGCATAGAGGTAGAACCTCAACGCAGAGGGAGATGGCAGTCAAGAAAGGCAATAGGATGCTATTGTTGAAATAGGGCAAGAAGATGGAAGCCCTATAGAGGAGATGTCAAGTATTTGGCAATTGGCATTGCTCAATTTCATGAAAGAAAGAGGGAATTCACCAGTGCCTGAATACATAGAGGAAAGAGGGCATTCCCTAATGCTCGAGTATGAAGAGGAAGGAGCACCGCTTATTAGCAACGAGGCCAAGTTTTAGCCATTAGAACCAGTTCCTAGGAGGAAATGCCTATGGTTACTCCTCCTCTCGGCAGAAGAAGAAGAGAATGACTTGAAAGTTGATGTGGTAGCCCAAAACCTCTGAGAATTGACAAATCAGAGCCCACAAGATGTAGGGACTTCTAGGAGCAATGATCAGGTCGACACAGCCTTAGAGGAAGCACTGGAGTGGCAGACCAATTATTGGATGGCCCAAATTTTTTTGGAGGATTACCAAAATGAGCATAGACGGGAATTGTAATAATGAGAAAGATGAATCACCTAGCTTGAGCAACTGGTATAGAAGTTGCGAGAGGAGAACCAACAACTCCAGGACAAGGGAATAGAAATAAGGGACGCATCAACCCAAACTTACTGGGCAAGAGAGGTCCCGTTGAATTCTCCCACATCTGTAGAATGATTATTCTCTTTGGGATAATTTTGATCAGACACTCGATAGAGCATCCTGGAGCCAGGGGAGAATTCCTCTATTTTTAGGAGTGAAGGGGAAATAAGTCCCACAACACCCCTTGGCATAGACCTAAGTGATACAGAGTAGGACGAGGGCTGACAGAGCCAGACAGGACCGAGGGATAAGGAAGAACTCCCAGAACCTAAGGAAGATAGAGAAGAACTTGAGGGATCGGCACAGGACAGATAGGGGGGCGAAGAAGCACCCCTAGAGATGGTAGCATAGGTCCCCCAAAGTGAAGAGAATGCTTCAGGGACCACAGAGCAGGCCCCTCGGAATGAGAAGACATCCACCAAGGAGAAAGGGAAAACCCTTGTTCAAGCTGCCACATTTTCTATAGAGGCCAAAGAAAAAATGTCCAGGACGGCTCGAAAGAAGGCGAAGGTGACCTTCACGGAGCCAGAAGAAGATGAGTGGGATATGCAACTATTGGCAGAGAGGCAAAAATAGTTTGAACGACTACTCAAAGAGATGACAGAAGCTAAGGAGACCATGAAGGCAACCTTGAGGATGCAGGGAGACTCTGGTATCTGCATCAATTCGATAGAGGAAAACTACTTCTGGGAGATTTATGGATCATTTCAGGGATGACCCTCCAAGATAAGAAGGTATTTTGAATGATGGGGGGTATATGGTCCTGAATTGGAATCCATTGGCATTGCAAAGGAGAACATAGGGCTTACTCTTGAAGCAACCTAATTGTACAAAGCCCAAGTAGTTCATCTCAGGAGGGATAATTTAGCTATCCCTCTTACAGCAGTCAGACCTCCGGATGCTGACCTATGGCAAGCTATAGAAGCTGCATTTTAGGCAACAAATATGATGTTGGATAGATCACCTTTGATAATGGCTAGGATGAGGAAAGCAAAGCTGACAGTAGCACCCGTAGCCTCGCATAGAAAAAGAGGAGCCACACCTCTAGGTGCCAGTACATAGAATAGGTAGACACAGGCTGTAGGTACAACTAGATCCACCAAGAAACGACAACAATGAGGGGTCAACAGGGCAACCTGCAATTTTTATGCCATGAGGGCATAGCATATGTTAGGCATGGGGGGATGATGAGCATCATAAATTCTCATATTCTGTATACATTTTCTTGATTATTATGTGATTGTATAATAAGGATTGCATATGTTTATGAATGATTATATAATTATTTGATGAAATTATGTGTGTTATCTAATTCATGTGCTTTCAGTGTGTTTTTTTGGAATTGTAGTTGATTTAGTTATATTTGGATCAGTTGGGGTCTTTTCATGGACCTGGCACTTTGTTTCTTTTAGAATTAACGTAGAGAAGGTAGGCGCCTTCCTCTTCTAGGAAGGTGCCAAGCGTAATTAGGCACCTTCCTCTTCCAATAAGGTGTTAAGCGTAAGTATGCACCTTCCTAGACCAAGAAGGCACCAAGGAAATACAAGTGCCTTCCTCTCCCAGGAAGGTGCCAATAGAAGGCCAGTGCCTTCCTCTTCCAGGAAGGTGCCAAAGGAAAATAAGTGCCTTCCTCTCATAAGGAAGGCATCGATAGGAAGGTGCCACTAGAAGGCAAGTGCCTTCCTCTCATAAGGAAGGTGCTAACAAGAAGGTGCCACTAGAAGGCAAGCACCTTCCTCTCATAGGAATGCACCAACAGAAGATAAGCACCTTCCTCTTCTAGGAAGTTGCCAACGGTAGTAAGGTGCCTTTCACATAGAGAAGGTGCTTGACATACTTAGGCACCTTCCTCATAGGGAAGGCACCCCTGTTCTTCGCTTGTTGACTAGACAAACACGACATGGACAACAGAGGCTGGTGCAGTTCCAACTCTACATCATGTAGATTTAAATTGGGAATTTCACCGACGTATTAGAATGTCCTACCAATGCCATGCAAAGTAAAAACCAATCAGTGAACATGCCATTGTTAGAAATGAATGCCAATTTTAGTAGATGTCGATCACATTTACCAGATTGTCTTAGTTTAGTCTAGAATGAATCAATTGTTATAACTTATTTGTAACAGAAAATCTGTGGGTGTGCTATATAAACACACGCAGACCTCTCTGAGGATATATAGAATATTTTGATAGTAAATGTAGAGAGATATACAAAAGAATCATTGTAATACTTTGATAATTATAATATAGTTCTAAGAGTTTCTAAGTGCATGTTCAGCTGGGAGGAAGCTACTGGAGCCTGGGCCCACTCCAAGCCAGTATTTCTTCCCCTATTTTTCTTGTGTTTTCTAGATTAGTTTACCGCTTTTATAATATTGTTTACCGCATTGTTATTTCTTATATTGCAATAGGTTTATTTCTAGGAATGTGTGAATATTTCATTTCTATAGATTTAATTATTTTTATGTAAATTATTGAGGAGTGTATGAATGATTAATGACCGTTGAAACACCCCCCAATAGTAGAACTAGCGGACTCATCTCAAGTGGTATTGTAAGCAATCTTGTTCAAGACCCTTCGCAAGTTTACAAAGCTCCTTGGGTTGATAAATTAAATGCACATGCATGTGACAAAAGTAGGAAAGAAGTTAACCTTGTTTGGCCCACAACACAAGTCATCATAAACCCTCTTTTTGAGGCCACATCTTATCTCCCACATCAAATTCCTCCATAACCATTTAGCAAAAGCACCTCCATTATTCTTACCTATACCACTAGCTACTTGAAACCACTCTATGAAGTATAATTTAATGTTGCTTCAAATATTCCATCCACCATCCCATATACCACCCATTATTCATTTGTGATTCCTTTTGCAACTTGCCCTCCATTTAACTCAACCAACATTGCCAACATTCACACCATACCTAAATCTACTTCCACCATAATCACATAATATACATCTAAAATTTCCATACAACAAGCATGGTAACATCTCAATAAACTGCTTATGGGCCACCAAGATGTTCATTCTTTCCCACAATAGTAATCATAGGTGGTAGATTTCAAACCTCAATCCATTTACAACTAGAACACCTTTTGCATCCTTGATCCATCTTGGGTATCACAATATTCTAAGGTCACTATACCCACACCTCTATTTGACCTCAACAATACCACTTCCACAACCCAAAAAATTTAAATCCTTCAAACATTATCACCACCCCATCAACACCAGTTATTCCATAACCAAGTCCAAAAACACATCCAACATCATCAGATACCAATCAATCCATTGGCTAATCAAAACAACATTTCATTCAAATAGTTCATCATCCAACACAAACCACCCTCATACACCCATAAAACAAACGAGGGCTTACATAAATAAATAGAATATCATAAGTGTAGACACCTAAAACATGTCATGTATAGGGGACTACTCATATGGGCATCCTAACAGACCATATGAATGATCTTGGACTATTCCAAGATAAATCAGTGGTTTTAACCACTCAACTTAGGAAAATTTGGCCTACTCAACATTATTCATGGATGGCATCCACACCTAAGATGTCAACCATAGATGACACCCATGGCTAATAGATCTAGTTGCAACTAAGAGCTATGACTAGCTCTATAACTATCACAGACTATCGAGCCAAGCCAAAATCAGTTACAACATCCCTAGAAACGTATTTTGAGTGGTTTCAAGCGAGGAAGCTTCCATATTCTTCCTCCCAACTACTCTAACCTCCTGGTTCATGATCTTGGATTCCCAAGGAAGCTAATATTAGGAATTGAGAGTGTTATAAGACCCCCCTCTAAATTGGGAAAAATTCTAGAGAAAATTTCAATTGAATGCAATGAAGCCCTATCATATTGGAGAGCCATTTTCAATCCTTGATGAGTTCCTACATGCTACCAATTTGGAAATGACTACATTCAAATTTATGGATGTTTCAAAAGCTTGAAGAGATCATTTGTCCTTAATTGAACTAATTACACTAAAAATTTGAAGAATCTACATCGCCAATTAGTTCCAAAACATAGAGGTGACCCTTGATCATCAATTACATAAAGGAATTTGAGATTCAAGCCCTGATTACAAGAGCAAAAGGATTTTCTCCTCAACTGTAGCTAATAGAGCCAGATGCGGTTCAAACCCACAATGAGGATTTGAAATTCAATTTCATTTGTTTTAGCCATAGGATTTTCATTCTAAGAATGCCATTAGATATATATGACAAATATTAGCTTTCATTTATGCTTTCATACTGTTAATTTTAGAAATTAGAGGTAGCTTTGCTCTATTTCCTTCTATTTTGTTAATTTGCATTGGTTTCATTAGATTTGATCCATTTCAAATTTTAATGGCATATTATGCATCATAATAGCTAGATTTAGTGCTTTCTTATCATTATTTATAATAATTCATAGGTTTTGTAATCATATTTTCAAATTTTAATGGCAGATTATGCATCATAATAGCTAGATTTAGTGCTTTCTTACTATATTTGTCATAATTCATGGAAATTCCTATCAAGAGCCTCATCATGAGAGGATTTATTTGCTTATAACTATCTTATGTTGTTTCTTGAATGTATATTTATAGGATCTAAGCATATTCAAAGTATTCTTAGTAGCATATTCCTCTGATCCAGTGATAAGAAGGCTTCCTTGAGCCTTAAGAAGTTTGTTTCTATATTAAAAGTTTACGTATTGCACCATACCCTTTGAGGGGCTCAAAATATTGTATCAAATAATTTGGTATCCCTAAGAGGGACATATTTGTAAAGGATATTTGCAATAATAATATAAATAAGTTGTTCTTTCTTGTTCAATTCATTGTTATTCATCTTTTCATGCTTTAATGCTTGGTATATTTGATTCAATATTCTAGGTGTATACTTTTAGAGTGGTATAGATGATGATAATGGTTAATAAATGGAGAGGCCAACATCAGTGTATAACCGAGGTCAAAGTTGAAGCTCCACCAAATCTACCCTGGAAAACTAGATAGCTTGATGGACTTGATCGAGTCCTAGGGAAATTAGGGTGTAATCCCTTGTGTGCACATTATCGCTTCATGATTTATCGTAGTGATAGTACACATAGGACCATCATGGAACCAAGATAATGTTAAAAGCATTCTCAAAGAATGCATGCCCCATCAACCCATGCAGGTACAGATCATAGATAATAGCATAATACAAATTCCATCTATAGAGATAAAAGCAAGAGCATGGCAGGTAAGTCTATTAGAGTTCACACCAACAAAGTTGTACGAACAAAGTTTCTTAACTAGAGACCACATACTATCGATATTATAGATCGATCACAAAAAAAGGTGTTAGAGAAAAGGTAGTGGATCTTCCAAGATCAATTGGAAAATGTCCACATAGAGCATGAGCACCTAAAAAATGAGGATACTAAAAGGTAGAGGTTGTTAAGAAAATGCCTATATGAGTAGCACATGTGTGAGCAACACATCCTTGACCAAAAGGAGCATGCAAAAATAGAGGATAGATTGGCTCACACCAATTTGCCCCCTCAAAGTGAATACAAGGAGCACTAGCACAAATGAGTTGCTTCAAAATATGAGTTGCACCCTGAGCACATTGGAAATCATACTCATTATACGATACAAAACACATTGCAGTACCAAGTTCTTGAACAACATGGGCGTACTCACTATGAAGAAGTAGTAGGATATGAGCAAGAACAAGAATATTTTAATATCTCCTTAGTGGACGTGGAGGATGAGCCTAGTCCTCCACCTTGACCATAGAAGAAACTACCTCCAAAGGCTCCTCAAGGACCTCTCAAGGAAGAGGATATTCTATCTTCAACGGCCTACAATGCCTTTGCAGAAAAGGTAAGACAAATTGAGAAACAAGGGACAACTTATCAAAATCCAATCTTGAACAAAATACACAATGTGCCTTTATGCCCTTTAGTGCCTACTCTAGCGTATCCTAATCATTTTGAGATGCCAAAACTAGATAAGTTTCAATGAGATGAAGATGATCAAGAGTATGTCATGATATTTATGAATATGTTCTTTTAGATATAAAGCAATGATGCTATGTTACTGAGGACCTTCATCACAACCTTTTCAGATCCTACCCTAGAATGGTTCAACCAACTAAAAAAGCACAACATGACTAGCTTTGAATAGTTGGCCAATGTGTTTCTTGAATGCTTCTCCTTTGGTGTCAAGAAGAAGATAAATTTGTCCTATTTGGATACTCTAATACAATATGACTATGAGGTGATCATGGACTATGGAAATAGATGGAGAAATTTAATGGTAAAGTTGTCAGTTTCCATTCCAACCACAAAACTTACACAAATATTCACAAAGAATTGTGTGAATCACATCTCACTATTCTTGTAACTATAGCAATACCAGACATTTGAGAAGGCCATGGAAAAAGCTAAGGTAATTGAGGATATCAAGTTATACGAGGGTAAATTGAAGCTTCATAACAAGAAGGATTTGAACAAGAACACTCAAAATCAAAATCACTAAGCCAAGTCAGCCCATGTGAATCAAGTAGTGTTGAACACCCATAAAGGGGACAAGGGCCAACAACAATAAAATTATCAGGCCCAACCTCCTCTTGCGTAATAGAACCAACACAATAATAATAAATAGGATAAGAATAAGGAACAATGCCCTCCTCACCAATTCACACCATTGTCAAAGACAATGACATTGATCTTCCATCAACTGTGTGAATCTAAGGCTATCAACTTAACTGATATCAAGTTGTAATACCCTAACCAACCCAAACCAAAAGGGTATATGGAGGATCAGTATTGCTCATACCATAGGATGAAAGGACATGACATTGAAGGATGTTATAGTTTCAAATACATGATATAAAACATGATCAATGAAGGTGAGCTAATTGTCAATAACCCTCAAGCTCCAGACAAAAAAAACATGGGGATTTTCAAAAATTCTCTTTCAGACCATGAGCATCCAAGGAACAATGTCAACCAAGTGAACCAAATGTAGATTGAGTCATCTACGCAAGGATTCATCGATAAGGTAAAAATTTTCATAAGAAAATGGACGTATGAGTGACCAAATCTACCTCCAACTTTGATCTGGGTTCAAGCTGCACCCTGAAGAACACAAGCTTATATTGAGAGAGGGGGTGAATAGTATAGAACCCACTTTTTACTTTCTTTCCAAACCAATATTAATTAGTGTCCTTAATTGCAATAACCAAATATAGCAGTATGCATTAATAATATAGATAGCAATAGTAAACATGTGCATAAATCAGCACACACAATTGAGACATAATACTTAATGTGGTTTCCCCAATGTGGGATACTCCACAAGATAATCTCCTTATAATATTTTACATGTAAATAATTATCATTATCCCAATACAAATGATTACTTTGATCTTCTCAAAGCTAGGCAATACACTGATCTGCTCAGGTAGGCAATCCACTGATCTGCTCAGCTAGGAAATCCTAATCTGCTCAGGTAGGCAATCTACTATTCTTAGCAAGGCAATCTTGATCTACTCAGGTAGGCAATCGACTAATCTACTTCAGCAAGCTCACCAAGAACTTGACCAAATCTGCTCTAGCAAGCTCACCAAGAACTTACCCAAAATTTGCCTTAGCAATCTCACCGAGAACTTGCCAAAAACTGCTCTAGCAAGCTCTCTAAGAACTTACCAAAAATCTACTCAACAAGATCACCAAGAACTTGCTAAAAATATGCTCAACAAGCTCACCAATAACTTGCTTAAATCTGTTGAACAAGCTCACTAAGAACCTGCTCAAAATCTTCTTAACAATATCACCAAGAACTTGCTCAAATCTGCTCAACAAGCTCACTAAGAACTTTCTCAAAATCTACTCAAACATATCACCAATAACTTGCTCAAATGTTGTCCAAAATCTATCAACAAATCTGTCCCAAAATCCTTCTTAAATGCTCAACCAATCATGTTCAAGTAGCACTCAAATCTTATCCACAAATCTATGAAGTCAAGGCTCAATGACGAACTCAATAATGAAAGGCAATGCACTCTACAATGGATGACAACAATGATCCACAATGATATCAAAACAAATAAATATCAACTCGAGTCATATAGAAGCATAAAGAGAATTGTTAGAGACTCAATATGTTCTAATCTCAAAGCTCATTCTCAACTCAAATCAAAATTATAGAATAGTTTGTTTCATGGAACTTGAACAATGACATCACTCAATAACTTGAATAGGCTCAATCAACTCAACTCAACCAATCACCACAAGGGACAAATATTTCTCACAAAACCCTAGTCCAAGCATGTATCAACCAACTCAAATGTTTCCAACAATGCTCAACCACAAATTCACATAACAATGATATTCATGTTCTTTTCTAACTCAAGTTCTTTGCATAACCAATGGGCTTCAACAACTATGCTTATAAAACATGGTTTAAACACAACTCTAAAACCAAAAAACCTTGAAGCATTCAACCAACCACTTTAGAAAAGGAAACCACAATCAATAATTTTCTCTCCAATGATATTTTAGAAATCAACCACCATGAACAAAGTCAATGGAAAGTATTGCTCATACCTTTTGATGCCTCATTGGTTATCCACTAAATCTGCAACACTCAAAAAACATCTTTTTCCACTTTCAACAAGGGTTAGAAATCATTATTAATATCACAATAATAATATTCAAATAACACCTTATCACTCCTCAATAAAATACAACATGTCCCCTCATGAAAGAATTAATCACCTTTGAAAAAGAACAAAATAACCTTCACTTTTGAACCCTTTGATAAAAATAGAAATATATCTTTACATACACATTATTTCTCCATCTAAACAAGTTAATCAAATAGCCCTCGAAATAAGATTTCCAACGATATATAATATGATATAATTTCAAAAGGAGAAACACCAAAAATTTCTCTTTTTGTAAACATGCATCACAACCCTTATTCCTCCTAGGGCAACTTTAGAAAAAATAAAATATATTAAAAAATTATTAACTTGCCTTTGTCCCTGACGGGATTCGATCTCGTGACATCTCCTTGCTTAGAAATTTAACCATAGCTAGCATTCCATTGGGCCACACACCCTCACGTGTCCAAAGGGACATGAACAACAACTTATATCATAAACTTTTGCACCCTTCAGAAAACTTAACAACTCTTCGAGCGCTTCAACAAAGAAAATAACCATGACGGGACTCGATCGCAGGACCTCCTGCATAGTACACATCGCATGATCCTCTAGGCCAAAGATGCCTATGTGTCTTATTAAACTCCGTGAATGATATTTAAATAGACCAATGTCACACTTCTCTCTCTTTTCGCAATTTGTTCCCCAATCGAAGGCATTCGAAAAATAAGCGCTAGGAGTCATTAAGTCTAAGCTTTTTTTTGCATATATATATATATATATATATATATATATATATATATGCCTTTCCTCTTTTTTTTAGACGTCGATGCTATAAATTAATATAGCCTTTCCTCATTTCTTTAGTTGGCGCTAAAATTAATATATTTAATTTTAAAATTAAAATTAAAATTTTAAATAATTTAAAATTTAAACTAAATATTTAAAAATAAATATCTCCATCATCGGGGCACCTTTTTCGATGAAACAAAAATCCAATATGGGTTTTAAGAAAAACCCATTTCAAATCTGCCATCCATAGTTTTAAATAAAACCTTTTATTTTGCCTACCTTGGTTTTCACAAAAACCCTATATATATCCATGCTTTCCAAAATATCATAAATGCTTATTTATGAAATGCTTTGGCCACAAAAACTCAATGTGATCCATGTGACATCAATGATCCATGTGACATCAATGAAAACATAAAATAACTCATATTTCCAATAATCCCCTCCTTTGTCATTGATGGCAACACCTCTAATGCAAAAACCACAATCACTACAAAAACCATCTCTAAGAATCAAAGCTGCTCCCCCTAACTCAATACTATCTATGGAGGCTACTCCCCCTAACTCAATGCTCTCTTTGGAGGCTTCTACCCTAACTCAATGCTCTCTTTGGAGGCTACTCCCCCTAACTCAATGCTCTCCCCTTACTCAAATCTCTCCCCCTTTGACATCAATGGCAAAAGGGACACCTATGGGGCTAAAAGATATGACTCTTTAGCTTAGCCCCCATATGACTCTTTAGCTTAGCCCCCTCACCACATTCTCTCTTGAGGTGATTAATTTTGGGGTGGGAGTACTTTTACTCCCATATTACATTGTTTCTTTCCTCTATCAACTTCCTTCCATATTTTTCTAATATCCTTCTCTTGATGAATTACTTGATCTTCTTGTATTGAACCTGTTTGACCTTCTTTTCTTGAATCCGTTTGAACTTATTGTCTTGAACCTGTTTCGAATTGAGTCCTACACCATTTTGCAATATGTCCAAAGTTATTTCAATTAAAACACTTGATATTGTAGCCTTTGTATGGTGCCCATATCCTAAATTATTTCTTGAAATAATTTCCATATCCATTCCTTTCTTGAACCCTGTATTGTGAAGTTTTGTTTTCATGACCATTATGACCATGAATTCTGAATTGTGTATCTCTAAAACCAAAAGCATGCTGATAATTTTCTTTGCACTAAGAATATCTATGACCAATCATGTTTCATAAGAAGCAATGTCCCTAAAAACCATACCTTCTTCCTTTGAAGTTTCTTTTAGCAAAATCAAACTTCTTTGATCCATGGATCCTGCAGTGTGTAGCCCTGTGTCCAAATCCATTACAATAAAAACAATGTCCTTGAAAATCCCTTTGTTCATGCCTTGGTTCCTCATACCTTTCTTGAAAATTATCCTTATGATCATTTTCAACTTGTGCATTGCATCCTTGAACCTTATTTATAGTATCTAAATCCTCTTCCTTAGTTTCTTCCTTGCTTTCCTCTTCAAGAATTTCTTTTCTTTTTGAACTTGATTCACCTATCTCAAAACAGGATCCAAACTAGATATTAGGAGCCATAGGAACTTTGGAACTTTCTTCATAAAAATTAGGTGCTTCCTTGCTTTCATCTGTTAGAACTTCCTTTCCTTTTGAGTGTGACTACCCAAACCTGAAATATGAGACCTTTGGTGCTTTGGTACCTTCCTCTTCTTTCTCTTCATTTGTGTCAAATAGCAAATTGGCATCCATATTTATTATTTTTGAAATACATGTTTCCTTCTTAGTGAACATATCTTGACCTTTTGAGTCATGTGATGGATCAAACTTCTCAATTATGGAACATCTCAATTCTTTTATATTATCCTTAACATCTTGTAGTTTCTCATGGATATCATTGAAGTCTTCCTTTAGATCAACTGAGACATCTGTCTTTCTTACAATTTTCTCTTGCTTAATTTATTCTGTTTGGAGTTAATGTTCTTCTACTTAATTTATCCCATAGAAAAACCCTTCTTCATCTTCACTATCACTAAGATCATTATAATTTTCTATAGAAAATAAACTTTCATGATTTCTTTGACCATGCTTTTTTCCTTGATTTGTCATCTCATCTTCACTATCACTGAAACCATTGCAATATCCTGATCTGTGATCTCTTTGACCACATAGAAAGCACTGTTCTCTTTCACCTTCTATTCCTATAAATAGATGTTCTTCTTTTTCATCATCTAACATGTCTCTATCACTGTGATATGAGCTATCACTTGCTTCTACAATGTAGTAAGTTTTCTTTGTCTTACGAATTTTTTTCTTCTTCTCATACTTGACTTGCTTGTACTTGTCATATTTGTCATGTTTATGCTTTCCATATTCTTTTCTTCTGTGAACTTGCTTTTCATCATCACTATTTTCTTCATGTGGACACTTGTGTGCATAGTGATCAAAATCACCACACTTGTAGCATTTGACTTTCTTCATATCCCTGTAATTTATTAAGTCCTTTTTCCATTTGATGAAGTTAACTTCCTCATCATTATATGAATATCTATCTCTAGAACTTTCCCTTTATTTTTCTTATAAGCCTTGAATGCAATCTCTTTTATTGGAACCTGATGCTTAATCACCCTCATCTCATAAGATGTGAGAGTTCCTTGTAGTTCTTCCCTTGTTAGCTTGCTGATATCCATTATTTCTTCTATTGCTAAAACCTTTGCATCATAATTCATGGGAAGTGATATCAAAACCTTTTTAGTAACTTCTAATTCTTTCATCTCAAATCCTAGGCCTCTCATGGTGTTAGTAATATCATCAACTCAAAGTAAAAACTTTGCAATATCTTCAAAATCTTCCATTTTCAATTTCTCAAATATTTTTCTATGAGTTTGTAGTTTTGCCAACTTTACCTTGGAATCCCCTTCATAAGTATTCTAAAACTTGGTCCACATTTCATTAGCTGAATTACATACCATGACCTTTGCAAAATTTGTTTCATGTAGCCCACTCAAAATACAATTCATTGCCCTTGCATTGATCTCAACCAATTTCTTGATAGTCTTATCTGCCTTGGGATCACCTTCAACCTTATACTATTTTTAAACCTTCTGCCATAACTCATATCCTTGTGATATCAAGTAGTTCTTAATTTTCATGCTCTAGAAAGCATAATTGTTACCATCAAACAGTGGAGCCTTATTTGTAGATAATCCATTCTATGAAGCCATCTGTGTTCTTGTAGAATCTACCCTCAAGCTGTCAGTCTTTTCTAAGTAACCCGATCTTATACCAATTGAATAACACAAGCTTATACTAAGAGGGGGGGTAAATAGTATAGCTCCTACTTTTTACTTTCTTTCCAAACCAATATCAATTAGTGTCCTTAATTACAATAACCAAATATAGCAGTATGCATTAATGACATATATAGCAATAGTAAACAAGTGTAGAAATCACCACACATAATTGAGACACAAGACTGAACGTGGTTCCTCCAATGTGGGGTACTCCATAAGATAATATCCTTATAATATTTCACATAGAAATAAGGATTATTATCCCAATACAAATGATTACTTTTATATACTCAAATCTAGGCAATACACTAATCTGCTTAGGTAGGCAATCCATTGATCTAATCAACTAAGCAATCATGATCTGCTCAGGTAGGCAATAAACTTATCTACTTAGCATGGCAATCCTAATATGCTCAGGTAGGCAATCCACTGATCTACTTCAACAATCTCACCAAAAACTTGCCCAAATCGGCTCTAGCAAGCTCACCAAGAACTTGCCCAAAATCTGCTTCAGGAAGCTCACCAAGAACTTTCCCAAAACTGCTCTAGAAAGCTCACTAATAACTTGCCAAAAATATTCTCAACAAGATCACCAAGAACTTGCTCAAAATCTGCTCAACAAGCTCAACAAAACTTGCTCAAATCCATTCAACAAGCTCACTAAGAACTTGATTGAAATATACTTAACAAGCTCACCAAGAACTTGCTCAAATCTACTCAACAAGCTCACTAAGAAATTTCTCAAAATATTCTCAACAAGCTCACCAAGAACTTTCTCAAAGGTCATCCCAAATCTGTCCCAAAATCCTTCTTAAAGGCTCAACCAATCATCCTCAAGTAGCACTCAAATCTCATCCACAAATTTATGAAGGCAAGGCTCAATGATGAACTCAATAATGAAAGGAAATGCACTCTACAATGGATGACAACAATGATCCACAATGATCTCAACTCAAATAAATCTCAACTCAACTCAAGTCTTATAGAAGCATAAAGAGAATTGTTAGAGACTCAATATGTTCTAATATCAAAGCTCAATCTCAACTCAAATTAGAATTATAGAATAGTTTGTTTCATGGAACTTGAACAATCACATCACTCAATAACTTGACTAGGCTCAATCAACTCAACTCAACCAATCACCACAAGGGATAAATGTTTCTCACAAAACCCTGGTCCAAACATGTATCAACCAACTCAAATATTTCCAACAATGCTCAACCACAAATTTACATAACAATGATACTCATGCTATTTTCTAACTCAAGTCCTTTGCATAACCAATGGGCTTCAACAACTATGGTTATAAAATATGGTTTAAACACAAATCTCAAACCAAAAAACCTTGAAGCATTCAACCAACCACTTTCGAAAAGGAAACCACAATCAATCCTTTTATCTCCAATGATATTTCAGAAATCAACCACCATAAACAAAATCAATGGAGAGTATTGCTCGTACCTTTTGATGCCTTATTGGTTGTCCACTAAATTTGCCACACTCAACAAACTTCTTTTTTCAACTTTCAACAAGGGTTAGAGATCACGATTAATATCACAATAACAATATCCAAATAATACCTTATCACTCCTACTCAATAAAATACAACATGTCCCCTCATGAAATAATTAATCACCTTTGAAGAAGAACAAAAAAACCTTCACTTTTGAACCCTTTTACAAAAATAGAAATATCTCTTTACATACAACTTATTTCTCCCTCTAAGCAAGTTAATCAAATAGCCCTCAAAATAATATTTCCAATGATATATAATATGATATACTTTCAAAATGAGAAACACCAGAAATCTCTCTTTTTCTAAACATGCATCACAACCCTTATTCCTCCTAGGGCAACTTTAGAAAAAATAAAATATATTAAAAAATTATTAACTTGCCTCTGTCCCTAACGGGATTCGATCTCGTGATGTCTCCTTGCTTAGCACTTTAACCACAACTATCATGTTTTTGGGCCACACACCCTCATGTGTCGAAAGGGGCACAAACTAAAACTTATATCATAAACTTCTACACCCTTCGAAACACTTAACAGCACTTCGAGCGTTTCAACAAAGCAAATAACCACATCGGCATTCGATCGTAGGACCTCCTGCGTAACACAAAACACACGAACCACTAGGCTAAATATGCCTATGCATCTTATTAAACTCCATGAATGATTTTTCAATAGACCAATGTCACACTTCTCTCTCTTTTTGCAATTCGTTCCCCAATCGAAGGCATTCGAAAAATAAGCGCTAGGAGTGATTAAGTCTAAGATTTTGTTGGCATATATATATGCCTTTCCTATTTATTTTAGACGTCGGTGTTATAAATTAATATAGTCCTTCATTATTTATTTAGTTGACGCTAAAATTAATATATTTAATTTTAAAATTTAAATTTAAATTTTAAATAATTTAAAATTTAAACTAAATATTTAAAAATAAATATCTCCATCATCGGGGCACATTTTTCGACGAAAAAAAATCCAATCTGGGTTTTAAGAAAAATCCATTTCAAATATGTCATCCATGGTTTTAAATAAAACCTTTTATTTTGCCTTCCTTGGTTTTCACAAAAACCTTGTATATATCCATGCTCTCCAAAATATCATAAATGCTTATTTATGAAATGCTTTGGCCACCAAAACTCAATGTGATCCATGTGATATCAATGATCCATGTGACATAAATGACAACATAAAATAACTAAAATTGCCAACACACCCACGTAAAGGCCAATGTAAAACAAAATGCCAGGCCCACCAACTATATTGGTGGTAACCATCAGAAATAGGCTTATTCAAAACCTACATACAACTCCATCAAAGTTGTCAATATATGAACTGATACAGTAGTATCCTAAGCACATGGATATGCTAATGGACATCTTGAGGTCTATTGAATTTTAGTCCCAGGAACCGAAAGCATTTATAATTTTTGTGGGACATGTGCAATAGTGTAGTGAGCCGATGATTCAATTTCATGATCATGAGATTAAAATGGTCTCCACTACCATAGTGGACCCACATCTCCACATAATTACATGTGTTAATCACACACCATTTAAATGGGTATTGATTGACATAGGGCATTTGATCAATATTATTACTACCAAGGCATTGCTATACTTGAAGTTACCAAAATTGTATATTGTGCCATCGACCTTCACTTTGACAACATTTAATGATGCATTATGCTCAACGATCGGTACTATAGTCTTACCTATTTAGGTTGGACTAAATACCATCCCTATGATGTGTCATGTACTCGAAGGTGCTATGCAATATAACATCCTCTTGAGGAGGCCTTGGATCAGAGAGATGCATTGTGTTCTCTCAATTTCATATCAATGTATTAAATATATACATGAGGGACAAGTTCACATGGTTCCTTCCGATGATGAACCATTTAAATATGTGAACCAAGTAAAATTACCTGGATATTTCATTCTCCCTTCATGCACCTAGATATATGGCCAACAGTGCCAATTAAATATCTAGAAAATAAACTAAAGGAAGTGTGTGCTAGACCTTCTACATCAGCATCAGGATCGATTGCGCATACAACAATAGATTTTGCAAAGCCTACAACATAAACGATGCTTAGAAATGACCAAAATATTAAGACAGTAATAGGTAAGAAAGATACAAAGGAAATACTTGAAGTAGCCAATACCAATGTTTCTAGTCCCATGGATGAAGGAGACACGTAGAATGAAGTAAAGGAGGCACCTCAGCCTGCTTCACCTATTTTTTCAACTGGGTCATCTGCACCACATGTGACCATCCATTTAGTTAATATTGGGCTAGTGGAGTATATAGTATATAACGTGACATTCACACATTTTATTAAGACTGCACAGGACATGGGTAGACCTCAAGCCCATAACTTTCCAGTATGGATGATGTTACCACTGGGGGTGCTACCCAACCATAAAAAATTATCTGTGGAGGTCTTGACTAACTTGCTAATCGCATGCCCATAGATGAAGATGATGAACCATTCTTGATGAATGTTCATTATTTTTCCAACCCAAAGTTCACCTTGCGTTATTTTGAATGTTACCATTAGCATGGTTATGGTCTAGGTTTATTTGAGCAAGGACGTCGAACTCCCTATGAACCACAATATTAGTTGGAAACTAATAGCTTTGGGTTGGGCCATCATACAAGATGATAGAATGAGCTTTTAGTAGCATCTCTCGACCGCCTAAATATCAGTTTAGGGAATAATGTGGATTGGAACCCTTATCATGCTAACCCCTCCTACACGTAAAAGGGTAATCAACTAGTGACCTACGTCTCTCTAGAACCACTTGAGATCTATCACGACTACATCGTG
Source organism: Wollemia nobilis (assembly GCA_028583015.1). Taxonomy (NCBI): domain Eukaryota; kingdom Viridiplantae; phylum Streptophyta; class Pinopsida; order Araucariales; family Araucariaceae; genus Wollemia; species Wollemia nobilis. The sequence continues at coordinate 18,305,765 of JAQPPZ010003374.1, forward strand.
GTAGAGGTCAATCCAGGAGACATTCCAAGAGCTAACTTGGAGATTGAAATTCATGAAGCTATCGATAACACTGGCATGCAAATCCAAATGTAGGCCTAACAATAGACACTAAATCAGAAGTTGATTCTGAGTTAGTTAAAGTAGAGTCCATTTCCAAAAGTGATGGACCATATTACGATTCTAGGAGTGATGATGATGAGTAGTCCTTTAACAATGAATAATATGAGGATGAAATAGAAATGGTCTACCTTGGGCCTAGACATCTTGCTCAACACCCGATTCCAGTAGGCAAAAATGAGGGATTCTTCATAGATGATAATGATTACGAATATGATACCGAGATGGTCTATCTTGGTCCACAACACTTACATCATGTTGTGAATCAGTTGACATGGAAAAATTGTATCAAAAAATATTTCCTGGCCCTCACATCCTGATAAGACTGGCTAATCTGAATGAGATTTATCATAGGGTCTTCCCTGATCCACCTACATATTGGCAACTCTTAGAACCAAATGATCCCATGTTCCAGTATATCCATAGACCAGATCTAGAGATCCCCATACCCCAGAGCCACATATTGGGTATGCGAATAACATAGATAATGTAGAATTACACACACATGATCCTGGATATCTAATCCATTCCATAAACATGATATCAATTTATCTGATCACTCCACTACACAACCTAGTAGATCCTTCTAAACCATTGTGTCTTAATCTAGATTCTATTTATTGGGATCATGTTGATTTACCTTTACAACATGAATAGTTCTTCCCCAAGGAAAAAATGTTACAACTGTTTCACTTTTCACCAGGTTGTGCACATGATTTTTATCACATTGAGCATAATTCCAATGTGGAACCTTTAAATCCAGCTGATGAAATCCACGTGATTCCTACACCTCATCAGCTTGAGGAGGTATCACACATTTTAGTAGAGGAAAACTTTGATGTGGATATCAATAATGATCCCACTAATTCTAAGAAGGTTAAATTTGGAGAGAGTCTATCTCCTGATGAGCATGCTAACCTCATACCTCTATTGAAAGAGATACCTAATCTCTTTGCCTAGACATACAAGGATATGTTAGGACTAGATCAAAAAATGGTTACCCATAACCTCTCGCTCGACCTCTTTAAAAGGTCTATCAAGCAGAAGCTGAAGAAAATGCATCCAACCATCGCTTTAATGGTTAAAGATGGGTTGCAAAAGTTGTTGGATATAGAGTTTATTATCTCCATCAACTATCTAAAATGGGTATCAAACATGGTACATGTAGGAAAACTTGATGGTAGGATCTGTATCTATACAGAATTCAAATATGTCAACAAGGCAATACCAAAGGATTCATTCCCATTGCACAACATAGATGCTCTCATATATGCAACTACAGGTCATGAGATGCTTTCTCTTATGGACGGTTTTTTCTGGTTATAATAAAATTTAGATTAAAGATGAAGACCAACACAAAACCATATTCACAATGTGATGGGTTATTGTTAAGCACACCATTAATTCTGAATGAATTTTTCAATCCAAGGTAGTGTACAAGGCTATCTGCAAAAGAAGGGGTAAATAGTCTATAATTCAGGTGTATTTGGAGTAGTAGGTCTTATTGGTGGAACTGGTTTGTGGGGGGGTTTGTGTCACTTTTACCCCTAAGTTGCATAAAAAAAACTTAAATCTAATGCAAAAATGAAAACTAATGCTAAGTTGCAGAAATAAATCCTAATTACAGTTTCTGAATTGAAATCTTATTACAATTATAGAAATTGAAAGCCTAATTAATTTTACAATAAGGAAACCTAATTAATTTTGCAATAATGAAATATTTTACTGAAATAAAACTGATTTCCTTGTCAAGGCTCTGTGACATAAGGTCATCAATCTATTGTGCAGGGTTTGACAGCAAAAATAGCAAAGCAGGAAATTGCAGAATTTAAAGTGTGCTGGAAATGAAATGATAAAAATTGAAAATTTGTTGAGAATGGAATTGTAATTCAAGTCTAATGCTAAAAATATAATAGAAATAACATGGACAAATATTAAACATGAAATTTTGTTAGTAAATGCAAGAAAGGAAAGTGGCAAGTTCACATTGTATTCTGCGATAGCAAAAATGAACAGAGTAAAACCTGTTAATTAGTTCCTCCTCCTAGGTCTGGAAGTGGCCAGCCTCCTTTGATAGAAGAAGGGGTAAACTCTCTTCTCTCTTTAAACTTTAAACAAACTCAGACATGACATAAATATGTAGACACCAAAACAACACCAATCCAATTATGTGACTGCAAACACTGATCGCTTTGGCAAACACAGCCCCCAAGGCAGCCCTCAGAGGTCAAACAGTGGTCCTAACCACTTTCATAGCAATTTTTTAAGGTCAAGAAGCAATTTGGTACATTTAGGCACTTTGCCCAGTATTCGTCTCACCCAGGGACGAATTCTAAAATCATCCCTGGTTAGGACGAATTCCAGGTTTAACGAGAAAAAAGAAAAATGCCGCCAAGTGGCAGCCAAGGACAGTCAATTATTGCCTCCTGCCATGCATGCGCGTGTAGATGGGTAGGTTGGTAGTTAGTGGACTGTCACAAGGACATTCATGGAAGCCCAAGTCAGGGAGGAATCTCCTCCCTCTTGGGAAGGCATGGCCGCCACATGGCATCCTTGCATGCCCCTCCAAAGAGACCCCATGGGTCTATAAAATGGTGGACTTTCCCACCCAAAAGAGAGCAGATTGGAGGCAATTTCAAGCAATGAAGTGCTATCCAACACCCATTTGCATATTTTTGATTCACCTTCTCACATCCATTAATCTCTTTCGCAAGGGAGGTTATTGGGTGGCTTTTGGAAGTGTGGATCTAACCCAAACCCAACATTTGACCACCTCAAACCACCAATTTGCTGACACCCCAATCCAAGAGATTTTGAGCCCATCCCTAGTGGATTGGCGTCAAAATCAAGTTCTAACGATGGGCGGCCCATTTGGGCACCCCACACTTTTCTTTTAAGTTTCATTTTAATTATTATTTATTCATCTCTATTCTATGCTATGCTGTTTAAGTAGTCTCTAATTTTGATTCCATAACATTTTGATCAGATTTTATCATGCCTTTTGTCGCTTTGTTGACCCACTAACTTGCAGGTGGTGATATCGAATTCCCAAGGATAGAGGCCAAATTGGGAGAATCCAACCATCTGGGTCGTCCCAAAATGGCCCCAATTACATAACCCCTCTGTTTACAGGTGTTTTGGAGGTCTCATAAGTCGACATTGGAGCAGTATCACTTCGACTTTTCTAACACAGTCAAATTTGTCCCACCCAGGGACGAATAGCAGTCAAAATTCATCCTGCCCAGGGATGAATTCCAGGTGAAGGTAGATTGGCCTACTATTTCAATGGCAATGGCCCTCTGGTAATGTCTTCTGACCTCTGTCAAATTTGTAGGTGACTTAGATCCATTTTATTCACTGTATTTGACAATCTTTTGCATGCACCTTTTGTCAATTTCAAAGAACAAACTTTCCTTATTCATAGTAGATGCTACTAACACCTTGTTTGTTTCTTTGATTGCAGGAGGAGCAACAAGAAGTGAGGATTCATTGGCATAAGCGGCAGCAACACTCTGGCCTGCCCATTTCAAACGTGGGCATGCGGAAGAGTGATCAATGATCAAGATTGTAACCAAATCCATTTAACGCTCCTAGCCCCTAAAAAGGGAGGAGGCGATTTTGTAACCGTGGTTAAAGAGTTTAATAAAAGGGCTATGACTTTTCTCTAAATTCTTGTAACTAATTTTGATCAATCTGCCTCTTTCGTTTAATGTATTTCGTATTCTAGGACTTAAGCGTTATTTTGATTTGAATGCATCGAAGTAGTTTTTCCTTATAAAAAGCTTCTAAAATCTCATGCTTTCAGTGGCGATCACGGTGGGACTCTGTCCCCTGGTTTTAAGATCAAATAAATGATCCATTTTTGTGTTTTGTGCTTGACAGGTACAATTTTTTTAAAGCAGACTATTATTCGTCTCTAACTGTGATGAATACTTTACTGTAATTCATCTGACCCTAAGACGAATTTAAATTCATCTCTGGTAGGGACGAATTCTGTTTTTTAATTCGTCTCATAGAGGGACGAATTCCTACCTGTAGATTTTCAGAGCAGAAGGTCAGAAGCAGCCGGTCCAGGTAGAGAAGAGGTAGGGATTTTTATAATCTCTGTTAAATTTTTCTATTTTTGTTTCTGTTTCTTTGGTTGTTTTTAGTTTATCCTGCTTGCTTAGGGAAAGTCATTTATGCTTGTTTCATTTTTGTTAAATAAAATGAATCCCACACACATCACGAGGTAAATTAAATCAAGGAGCTGGTCGTAAGACCCCAGCCCTTGAGCAAGACCAACGGTGGGTTCATCACCACCTTGGCTTAGCTTTGCATCCATTTCCCTGATTGTCACTATAGTTAGGCGTAAATCCTGATGAAAGCTGATCGAGTGTCTCTGGGGTGATTCCTATGTGCGCGAGGATAAGTCTTCTATGGTAGGTGTCATTAATAGGAAAATCCCCCTTTCGTACCGCCTATGTTCCACGTACCATCTGCTCTCACGTACCTATAGTTTCCCTCTCGTAAGGGCGGGTATATAGAGAGGTTGGTATATCGGTCCGGCAATGGTATATTGAAGGGACGACCATTTATGGGAGTCATATGAGCCAACATTCTACATTTAAACGTTCTTCAAAACTTGCAAAATAAAACAAAACATCAAAATGCACTAAACCAATTTAGGACACACTATTAATCCTTAAAAGAGATAATCACCATTTGTGTATGTGTGTGTTCATTTCTGCTTAGTGTAACAAAAAAAATAAAAAAAATCATAAACAAAAGATAAAAATCTATGCATTTTGTCACTCACTCCAAAAGCTCCAAGGATTCCCGCAATCTCTTGGTCACTCCAAAATGCCCCAAAGGTGTCCATGAACCCTTTGGTCAACCCAAAAGTGCCCCAAAGGTTCCCAGAAGTGATGCAGGACCATCTAACAAAATATGGGAAATCTTATATTTTTCCCTAAATTTTAGTGCATCTTGTCGGGGCCATAACTTCTCAACCGTAGCTCCGATTGACATGAAATTTTATAGGGAGATGGTTGTGAGATTCCCAACCGTAGCTCCCTAGAGTTGTATTTCCCCAGAAAACCAGTTTTCGGGGCCAAATTCCATCATCTAGGGCCTCGAAATTAGGTTTTAAAATTGCTCACCTAATTTTTTATGCTTTTTGAGCTGTTCGGAGGTCAATATCTCCTAATTTATTTAGATTTAGGACTTGAAACTTCATTTTTGTCTTATATATTGTAAGATGGATGTGCACGCCAATTTTGGGCCCCATCTAACTCATTTTCAATTTTAGGGTTTTTAGAGAGACATCGTCATGGTGCTCACCCGCAACCAAGCCCAATCACGGGCGGATGTTGTGGGGAATATCCAAGGAGGCACAAGTCACCTCCGGTATAGCCCCAAGGATTTGGTCATACCACCTTGGCGGCCTGACACACAATGCAGACCCCTCCACACCTTAACGGATAAGGACTATAGGGACACCCCTTTTAGGAGCACTTCTGTTCAGCAGAGCACCCAGCACACACCCATCCATGAGGGGTATATCCATAGGAGAGCTCCCTTAGATGCTCGCTATGAGTGGTCATCGTGCGATGAAGCACTAGGTCAACATAGGGTTCAATTGGAGGAACAACATCATTACATTATCCCTCCTTCACCCCCTCTAGTTGTTTGAAATACAAAGACAAATCCAGAGCACAAGGCTCCTCAGGCGGGGCGAGCCAACTCCACTTGTTTCTTCTTCACTTATGACAAAGAGCAAGAGGAAAACCCTTACCTTCCTTAAGAACAATATACATCACGGGAGCAACATGCCTTCACACCTGCTATCTATTAGGACCACTCACTGAGGCCAAAGCCCCGATGGAATGTCGTTACCCCCAACAGAGGGAGGCAGCCTATAGAGATCTTGGATCACTATGATCGAGATATATATGTAGGAGAGGCATCTAACCCTTCTAGACATGAGGTGGTAAGACCAACTATCTTAGAATCTATCAAGCACATCACACATCGGATGCAATTCATGCAACTTGAGCTAGAGCGACTATGTTTAGAGGAACTGTACTATATTAACGAAGAGCACCTTCAGCACCAGAAGGATGAGTTGTTCCAACACACTATGCAAGAGAGGACTCCAACCCCTCACACACATAAGACAAAACATTATGAGAGGCACAACCCCCGGGTGCAAGACAAGTCCCCGTGACCTCATCAAACACCACCCCCAACGCCTCCTAGACATGAGCGGGAGGCCACTCCTATAACAAATAATGAGTGCCTTCCTCAGGAACCCACTTAGGTTTATGGGCCACCCTTAGAAATTCATCAAGAAGCCTCTGAGGAATTAGAGCGAGAAGAAGAACGAGATGAAAAGCCCCACCAAGGCATGGGGGGTGCCATCTGAACACCCCTCCATAAGCCCCAAGTTCCTCAACAAGAACCAACCAAAGAGGAGGAGCTCAAATCTCTCGATACATGCAAAGTGCTAGAGCACTTAGAGTCGATAAAGACCAAGATTTTGGAGCTCCCAAGGCCCAACTTACATGAGGCTCCTTTCGAAGAGGATCAACCATTAACCATAGGGCTACCTGATGATGCAGTCCTCCATGTCTTAGAATCTCTAGATTCTGATGAGCTATACTCACTGGTCGAAGGTGAAGATAAAACAGAGATAGCCCATAGCAATCACATGCGACAGCATCAGCATCCCATAAAAATTGAGGAAGCATGTCAACAGATAAACATAATACTAGGGAAAGAGTGGTGCGTTAACCCACTGTAGTGGGACCAAGTGTTACATCCGCCACTTTGGGCATACAAAGATCAACTTCCGCCTAGAGATCCCATAGCAATATCAGTATCAAGGGTAGAGCCTGCCCTCATCTCTGTGCATAGGGCCGATCCATTCATCCCCATACCTCCAGAGCCAGATCCGGAGTGCAAAGACCATCAAGCTGGGGGTACCTCTATCCCTTGAAGAGCCATAATACAAACCAAAAAGCTCCAAGGATTATCACAATCGCTTGGTCAAACCCAAAAGCTCCAAGGATTATCGCAATCGCTTGGTCAAACCCAAAAGCTCCAAGGATTATCGCAATCGCTTGGTCAAACCCAAAAGCTCCAAGGATTATCGCAATTGCTTGGTCACCCCAAAATGCTCCAAGGATTCTTGTAATCGCTTGGTCAATCCCAAAAAGCTCCAAGGATTATCGCAATCACTTGGTCACCCCAAAATGCTCCAAGGATTATCGCAATCACTTGGTCACCCCAAAATGCTCCAAGGATTCTCGCAATCCCTTGGTCACCCAAATGCTCCAAGGATTATCTCTAAAATCACTTGGTCACCCCAAAATGCTCCAAGGATCTCTAAAATCGCTTGGTCAATCCCAAAAGGCTCCAAGGATCCTTAAAATCGCTTGGTCAATCCCAAAATGCTCCAAGGATTCTATAATCGCTTGGTTAATCCCAAAAAGCTCCAAGGATTATCGCAATCGCTTGGTCATCCCAAAAGCTCCAAGGATTATCGCAATCCCTTGGTCACCCCAAAAGCTCCAAGTATTATCGCAATCGCTTGGTCATCCCAAAAGCTCTAAGGATTATTGCAATCCCTTGGTCACCCCAAAAGCTCCAAGGATTATCGCAATCGCTTGGTCAAAAACCAAAATCTCCAAGGATTATCGTAATCACTTGGTCACCCCAAAAAGCTCCAAGGATTATCGCAATCCCTTGGTCACCTCAAAAGCTCCAAGGATTATCGCAATCCCTTGGTCACCTCAAAAGCTCCAAGGATTATCGCAATCGCTTGGTCAAACCCAAAAGCTCCAAGGATTATCGCAATCACTCCAAAAATCTCCAAGGATTATCGCAATCACTTGGTCACCCAAAAATCTCCAAGGATTATCGCAATCCCTTGGTCACCTCAAAAGCTCCAAGGATTATCGCAATCGCTTGGTCAAACCCAAAAGCTCCAAGGATTATCGCAATCACTTGGTCACCCCAAAATGCTCCAAGGATCTCTAAAATTGCTTGGTCAATCCCAAAATGCTCCAAGGATTCTATAATCGCTTGGTCAATCCCAAAATGCTCCAAGGATTGTCAAAATCGCTTGGTCAAATCCCAAAAATGCTCCAAGGATTGTCAAAATCGCTTGGTCAAATCCCAAAAATGCTCCAAGGATTGTCAAAATCGCTTGGTCAATCCAAAAATGCTCCAAGGATTTCCACAATCGCTTGGTCAAAAATCAAGAAAATTCAAAAACACGAAAATCATAAAAAACAACAAAAATTTGCATCTCATTTCTAGGCATACTCAAATTCATCAATAGAGGCTCTTCTCGCACCTCATCTTCATATTCACCAAAATCAATGCATCAAAAATACAAAAATACATAGCTGCATCAAAGCATTGCATCCATACATTACATATTTGTGGTCATACAGGTCAAAGGCACCATAGGCTGTAATTGCTCGGCTAGTCCATCTTGTTCCACACTGTTCCATTTTGCAAAAACAACAAAAACACCATGCATTTATTTTTCCACACTAGAGTTAGCGGTCTTTTAATGTATCAAGAGTTTTTGTGATTCAGTCATCATTTTTCTCTTTAGCCATGTAATGTATCAAGTCAAACAGATTTTATGAAGGTAGAGTTACACTTGAAATACACCTTGTTACGTAACATCCCAACACAAATTAAAACACATAAAAATTCCCAAGTTGTGTGAACGAAAAGCTGAAACCTGCACAGTAATCCAGGTCACCACAAGCGAAATGGTTATCTTGCTCATCCCCTTGTGTGAATGACCCCAAGAATGCTGAGAGTTGGCAAAAGGACAAGCATCCTCCCTACCCAATTCCCTAAGAATCCCTAGTTCTCAATAGTTGCAAAACATCAAAAATTTGCAAAAACGTCAAAACTCCAAAATTTGACATCCTACAGTGCACACATCAAACGACACAAACGATAGTGATTTTCGTCACTCCATATCCCCAATCCCTTGCTCAAAAGAAAAACAAATCAAAATAAACAGTGATCTTATCACTAAAAACGAGCAAGTATCCCAATACAATTGAAGAAAAGAAGGGAGTTGAACTTGAATCCCTGGAACTCTCAGCATTCTAATAGGTCATGAGGAAAGCCTCAGTACAGGTTTGGTTGATAGCCTATCGGTCACTGGTGGTAAACTTCTCGCATGACGATATATCTATCACATTAACTTGTGTACAGATCAATATTTGCATGTGGATGAGCTAGCTTATGGTATCCTGGATAACACCGTAGATTAATCTAACTACATACAACAAAGGAGTTAGTGGAGCTAATTAGGTGATCCTTAGTACAGGTTTGGTTGAAAGCCCATATGGCACTGGTGGTATCCTGATAAATACCACATAAATAAACTCAATTGCACACACAGGGATGTGAAAAATCTTGGTCAAAAACAAGTCTGATTCATACCTTGGTCAAAAAGTCTTGTAAGATAAAGTACAGTCATGGCTAGTGAGTCAAAACTGTTTGAGTCTCAGGAAACCCTAGCTACATTTCTAAACAAACTGCGCTACTTTTCATCCTTACAATACCATCAGAAAATACAAACAAAAAAAGAAAAACCTCATGAATACATACAAAGTCATGCATCACAACAATCGCCTAAAAAAACAAAATAATAGAGTTCTAAACAGTCTATGGTGCCATAGCCAAACATCACAAATTCCATTCATCCATTTCATTTTTGCATATCACATATAAATCAAAAACATTTGCATTCATCATAACATATGCATCCATCAAAATAAATCAACATACAACAATCACATTTATCATACCATATGCATACATCAATATAAAGTAGCATGCATCCATCAACATCAATCATTATGCATAACATATACACAAAGAAAGAAAATCAAAACAACAAAAACATCAAATATCCACAGACAACAAAAAGCAATAAAAAATTTCCAGACACAAGTTCTCTTGCACTTAACCTCTTGGCATAGCAAAACTGATTTCGGGGCTACATTGTTGCTATCCTACTCCCTAAGAAGGCTACCATAGCCGGACCACTCCACGGGAAGATGGATTTTTGACAATTTCACCCCCAAAAGGCATCATCAAAACCCACTAAAAAACAACAAATAAATGCAATACAAAAACAAACAACAATAAGCATTTCCGGACACAAGTGCTCTCGCACTTAACCTCTTGGCATAGCAAAACTGATGTCGAGGTCTACATTGTTGCTATCCTACTCCCTAAGAAGGCTACCATAGCCGGACCGCTCCACGGGAAGATGGATTTTCGACAATTTCACCCCCAAATGATGTCCCAAACTGGGTCAAAACCCACTCAAAAACAATAAAACAACAAACCACCAAAAACATCAAAAAAATGAACAAAAATGCACTAAAAACAGACACTAAATTTGCTCGATGTGAGTCCTGTTGCACTTGAAATCCCGGGCATACAAAATAGACGTTGGGGTCACAAATTGTCATTATCCTAATCCCTAAGAAGGCTATCTTAGCCGGACCGCTCAATGGGAAGACGGATTTTCACCAATTTCAGCTCCAAGTAGCGTTGCAAAAAGGGTTAACACCCACCAAAAACAGGTCCAAATGTTGGAAAAATTGCACATGCTTAACGATAAACCATCTATCTCCATGTGGAAATGTCATATGTGAATGCTTATGTTCACATATGAAATTTCATATGTGAAAATGTGCAATTTTTATGACATTTCATGGAGGACTTATGTGGAGGACTTATTATGACATTTCATGACATATGTGGAGGACTTATTATGATGTCCTCTAACTATCTCCATGTGGAAATGTCATATGTGAATGTCATGCCTTGCTAAAGGCAAGGCATGAAATACTAAAACCAGTTTTTGCTATGTAGAACAATATTCCTCCATTATTTGCACAAAAAAAATATGTAAAACATCAAAGTAAAAACCATTAAAATATTACTATCAACCTAAGCATATTCCTCAATTCAACATGCCATGACAAGATGTCATAAAAACTACACAAAAACTATCAAAAAATCAGAATATATCATCCTTAACACTTCAAACATGCAAACAATTAATACATAGCATATTAAACCAACTTAATCAACATATAATATAGTTCATAAGAGTTTTTGGGCAATCTAGACAGTTAAAACATGCTAAAAATGAGGCTTATTTTGGCCTCATCATTCCCCCCAACTTAAACTAATGCATGCCCTCATGCATTGCAGTGGGATATGGAATCACAGATGTCCATAGTCAGATTCCATGTCTCATAGAACAATTTGGTACCAGTGTAATAGCCTCTATCTTCTTGCATGTTTCTGAGCCATTGTTCAAACTGTTCATCTGGCTGGGAGTCCTCTTCAGTATAGGTGGGAACATGAGTAATGATGATTGGAGGTCTAAACCTGAGACCTATCCAATGATGTCGTAAGATCATGATAAGTTGTACCACTCCTTCTGCCCTCCTTCTAGACCATTCCAGATTAATGGGAGAAATAGGCTCTCTTTTGTAAAACTATAGATAGTTCTACCCACCTATTCCTGCAAAATGTCAAAGCTGAAACAAAGTTGATAGCACAATATTCTTGAAATTTCATTATGCAGTCCCTTAGATTGTTCAAGTATCTTCCCTCTTCATAAAATCCATATGCTGATTAACAATGATAGGATGATTAGGTTGTACTGCTCTCACTAACAGTTCAGCTCTCAGTTCAATTTCCCTGTTGTGTGCCTTTTCCTGATTCCAATAAATCTGATTTTGCAAAGTAGACATGAAGGCTCTCAGCTGCACATCTCCTATGTAAATCTGAGGAAGAAACTTGACTTCTTCTGGGATAAAGAAACTATGTAAAAATAGCTCACACAACAGATTCTTCTGCTCTAAGGGATTGTTAAAATAGGCTTCTAGAAACTCTTCAGCATTTTACAGCTTATATGGGAGGTTTGAACTGATTCTCATAACTTGCCACCTAAGGTATCTTTCTTTCAAAATGAGGTTGTAAAATCTAGTAGGTCGCCTAAAATGGACTAAAAACTCAGCAATGCAACATAAATCAGATACCTGCTCTTTCAGTTTGTTGATCTCTTTATCTTTTTTCTCCATTTGTTTCTCTACCTGTTTCACTTCATCAAGCTGAGTGGCAAGTGTTTCACATTTCATCATCTAGTTGGCTATGTCTATGTTATACTTCTCCAAGGACATAGTGTTAGAAGGTCTGAACATAGGCTGGACTCTTGGTAACAAGTTTACTTGCACCCCCTTATCTTCTACTTCAGCCTTGTCATCTTCTATTATTATTAAATCTATTTGAACCTCTTTGTCCTCTACTTCTACTGTAACAGATGCAGGTACAAAAATGTCAACTGAATGAGAACTTACTTGTTCATTGATTGTTGGCTGTTGTGCTGGAGTTTCTTGTGATAATGGCTGTGATTCTTCAACATTCTATTTTGGGATTTTAGGAATATCCTGGGTTTCAGTAGGAAGTGGCATTGTTTTAGACTGGAGAGGTGTTGCTTCAGCATGAGCTCCTGTGGCTTCATCCTCCCTAGAGAGTCCCATCAACAACTAAATCAGGTCATCTTTTGATGAGGTTGGTTGTTTTTCAACCTGATTTTCAATTCCTCCACTTCCTATTGCAATTCCTTAATTTTCTTTTCCTATTTCTCAATGACATTCTCTCTTTGTTCAACCCATTTCATCTGAGTTCTGATGACACTCCTTGCTATTTTCAATTGTTCTACAATGTCTATCTCTTCCTCTTCTTCTGACTCAGAGTCAGTTTCAGTTGGTTGCTCAACAATCATTTCCTTTTCCATTTTAGAGTCTGATGCAGGGAAGTCAGTTTCAGTCTGCTGCTCAATAACTTCCTCTTCTACTTCAGTCCTCTATTCTTGTTCAGAAGTATCCATGAGATCCTCTAAAATTTCATCTACACTATCAGTGGCTTGTTGTATTTCCACAACATCAGGGTTGTCCTGATCAATATCTTCCTCTACTACTTGTTCTTCCTTTTCTTTTTGTTGGAGTCTTGCAGACCTCCTAATCCCTGATGTATATCTCTTTTTCTTGCCCTATTTTCTAGTGGTAACAGGGGATGTAGGGATGTTCTCATGTTCTGAGGAAGGTATTTCTATTTCTTCCCTTATTTCTTGCCCTGCTTCACTGAGAGTGTCTTTCTCTTGTTCAAGAAAATAAACAACATTTTCAAAAAAATGTACTCTTTTCTGCTTCTTTTTCTTGCTACTAGGTCCAGTTCCTTTCTTTTTTTGTTTCTTAGTTTGTGAGGTAGAGGGTTCTGTGGAAGAACTCTCTATTGTTTTGCCTTGGTGTTCTTCCTCTATAGTAGCAGTATTATTTTTCTCAATATCATTATGTTATGTAGTAGAATTTACAACAACATTTTCAATAGGGGAACCTACAACAATGTTTTCTACAGGTTCTTCTTATGTAACAATATTTTCTTCTACAGCAACATTCTCCTCTCCTTCATCTTCTTCTTCATAAACAACATTAGTAATGGCAGAATAAAATCTATTGAAGCTCCTAGGGTTTCCCCTAAAATGGTGTTGGCAAATCAATTTGATGAGTCCATGATGATGAGGGCTTCCTTTTCCTTCCTGATACCTCTTTGCCATACTCTGCAATTCTCTATGCAGGTATGCTGGAAGATTAACCCTGAATTCAGGTTGTTGCCTTCCATGTCTGAGATGGTTTAAAATTTTGAAATGATGCCCTGATAAAGTTACATAATGGCCTTCATAGGTTAAAAGCCTAATAATCCAGGTAGCTACTTCATCCCAGGGTTCTTGTAAACTAGCCCTTTTGACTCCTTTACACATATTTTGACTCATTATATACTCAGGTCTCCTATCATCTTCTTCCAAAAACTGAGACTTAGGCAAAAATCAATGTTCTCCCCTTCTCAAGCATGTTTCAAATATGCCAACTCTTATGAATACCTTCTATGCTAATGGTTAATTGTCATATACTACATACCAAATATTTACAATGAAAGAAATGCAAGAAATATATACCGATCAAAACGAGTTAATGCAAGTTTTAAAATTTGGCTGCTTTTGTTGAGGCTCTGTTGTGGTTTCAACAATACTTCAAAACAAGTGCAATGGGTGAATTTTTACAATGGTGTTCAAAAATATTCAAGGTAATGCACGCCAAAAAACTGGTTTTCATGCATACCAACTCAGTAGCGCCTTAGAAAAGGTTTTCACTGCTGAGCTATTCATTTTTCTCTCTCTTTTTCTTTTTCCTCTCATTTTTTTTTCTTGATTCTGATTGTGCCAGTGAAGGAATTCATGACTTCCCTAAAATCATGCCCATGAAGGAATTCACAACCAGAATTTATTCATTTTTTTGTTTTTCCAAATTTTTTGATTTTTTTTGTATTTTTTTGCTTTTCTTGAAATCCATGATCATGCTGATGTTGAAATTGAGGTGGAAGAAGAAGGCTCTTCCACTTGTTGTGTATCCAAACTATCAAGTTGTTGCAAGAAATCTTCCTTAGTCAAAGGTGTATGGTATACCCGAAGGCGATGACCATTCACAACTAACTTTCTTCATGATTCATCAATGGGAGATACTCAAACTGCTCCATTGTCAAACACTTCTTCAATATGATAAGGTCCAAGCCATTTGGTCCTTAGTTTTCCAAGAAAGTCTTCATAGCGAGAATCAAACAACAAGGCCCAATATCCTTGCTGAAATTTCCTTTTCTTAATGTGACTATCATGCCACAACTTTCTCTGATCCTGCATTACTTTAGTTTGGTGCAGGGCATCCAACCGAAGCTCATCCAATGCATTCAGTTGTAGGATTCTATCCATCTATGCCTGTGACAAGTCAATTCCAATTTCCAATGTTGTATGTAATGTTAGAAGTTCAAATTCAATAGGTAAGAGAGGCTTTTTACCAAAAACTAATTCATAAGGTGTGAATCCGGTAGTGGATTTCCATGTAACATTATAAGCCCAAACTACTTTAGGTAGTTTATCAAGCCAATTCCTCCTATGAATAGCTACAGTTTTTGTCAAGATCCTTTCCAATTCTCTATTTGTTACCTCAACTTGGCCATTTTCTTGTGGGTGGTAAGGTGATGATTTTCTATGTTTAATTTCATACAATTCTATGAAAGCTTCAATAACTTTAGATGCAAATTGGGGTCCTTGGTCTGTGGTAATAGACCGTGGAGCTCCAAATATCTAAAAATTCTGATTATACAAGAAATCAACAACCTTCTCTTCATGAGCATGTTTGAAAGCATGCACCTCTACCCACTTGGTTAGGTAATCAGTGCATACAAGAATATGCACCTTTCCTTGATAAGGTGGATCAATAGGTCCCACAAAATCAAGCCCCCACTTCTCAAATGGTTCTAAAACCACTTGAGGCTGTAGTGGCATCTCATTTGTGTGAGTGGGTTTCCCCATTCTTTGGCATGCATCACAATGCCTGATGTACTTTTTCACATCCTTGTGAAGGGATGGCCAATAATACCCTATTCCTAAAATTTTTCTAATTGTGCTTTTTACAGAATAATGTCCTCCTAAGGGTTCATCATGACAAGCTCTAAGAATATCATATATCTCATATTTTTTGATGCACCTACGCAACACATGGTCAGGACTGCACTTAAAAAGCATACCTTTAATCCACTCAAAAGAAGAACTCTGTTTGATCAACTATGTTTTCTATTTTGGAGTGAAGTGTGGGGGAACTTTCCCTATGACTAAATAGTTGGCTATATCTGCAAACCAAGGTGATTGAACAGATATAGCAAATAATTTTTCATCAGGAAAAGTATCTTCAACTACTTCCCCTTCCTCTGTGTTCTGCAACCTGGACAAGAAATCAGCTACAACATTAGCTTTTCTTGGCTTATTTATGATTGTGATATCAAATTCCTATAGTAATAATAACCAACGAATGATTCTTGCACTCACCATAGGCTTGTTCATCAAATACTTAATGGCTGCATGATCTGTATGAATGAATATTTGATAACCTGTAATGTAATGCCTAAACTTGTTAATAGCATAAATCACTGCTAAGAACTCTTTCTCAGTTGTGGTATAATTTTTCTCAGCTCCTATCAAGTTTTTGCTAATGTAATAGATTGCATAATGTTCACCATTGTCAATTTGTCCTAATGCTGCTCCAATTGCAGTATTGGAGGCATCAGTCTGTATGTGGAATGGTAATGTCCAATTAGGTCCTCTCAACATAGGTGGAGTGACTAGTTTCTCTTTCAAAGCTTCAAATGCTTCTTGACACTTTACAGTCCAAAAAAATTCAGAATTCTTAGTCAATAAAGCAAACATAGGATGGGAAATTATGCTAAAATTGGGAATAAACCTGCGGTAAAACCCAATGTGTCCTAGAAAGCTTTTGACATCAGTATGAATTTTAGGAGGGAGAAGATTCTTGATAATTTCCACCTTCTTCGGATCAACTTGGATCCCTTGAGAAGAGATGTAGTGACCAAGAACTATTCCTTCCTCCATCATCATAAAGCATTTGTCTGGATTTAAGGATAACTAGTATGTTTCACAGCGAGTTAAAATCTTGTCAAGATGTTCTAATGTAAAATCAAAAGTCTGTCCACATACTGTGAAATCATCCATGTATATTTCAACACTATCAAAAGTCAAATCAGAAAATATGGCTAACACAGCTTGCTGAAATGTTGTTGGGGCATTACATAAACCAAAAGGTAAGACCCTATAGGCAAATGTTCCCCAAGGACAAGTAAAGGTTTTTTTCTCTTGATCTTCAGGTGCAACCTGAATTTGATTATATCCACTGAATCCATCAAGAAAATAGAAGTATTTCTTTCCAGCAAGTGTATCTAGCACCTGATCTATGAATGGTAATGGAAAGTGGTCTTTGTGTGTCACTTTGTTCAGTTCTCTATAGTCTATGCATACTCTCATTTTTCCATTTTTCTTGGGAACTATAACCAATGGAGAGACCCACCGACTATCAAAAATTGGGTAAATGAATCCTACCTCCAAAATTTTTTCAATTTCTTCTTTGAAAATGTCCTTCAAGGCAGGATTTAGTCTTCTCTGGGGCTATCTTACAGGCTTGACATCTTCAGTATATATTCTATGAGTGCATACATCAGGGTGAATCCCTGACATGTCTTTGTAATCCCAAGAAAAAGCATGGACATGCTTCTACAAAATAACTGTTAACTTTTCTTCCTCTTCCCTAGTAAGCTGGCTATTTATGTTCAAAAATTTTCCTGGCTCAACTTCTATTTGCTTTGTATTTGGAAGAATTGAGTTCACTTCTTCATGATTGTTGATTAGGGAATTAAGAGGACAGTGATGGAATGGGAGAAAATAAAAAAAAATTGTTTCATTGATCTCTAATGGAAGCATATCCTATATGGAACAGTGAGAAGGAAGGGTTAAGTGATGGTGCCACCCCTGTGGTAATGAAAAAAGTGGTATGGATGACTTACCTTCAGAACTTTGACCTTCTTCATTCTCTAAAGATTGATGGATATTGGTTGCTTCCTCTTCTAAACCTTGTTCATGCAGAACATTCATTAGGACTATTTCATTTTCTAAAATTTATGTGTCATGGAGGTCTTCTGTGTGTTATTTTACTACCAAGGTGGCTAGTGTGGAAATAACCTCCTCTGGTTCTTCATCCGAGTCAGGAAACCATAACTGACCTGTGAAATTGTTTGAGGGTGTTGCAGGAGGATATAAAGAAATCTGCTTTTGATCAATACCATTTGAAATGGTCATGTTTCCAGACCTGCAATCTATGAAAGCTATTGCAGTTGCAAGCCAAGGTCTTCCCAAAATGATGGGATATCCATGTGTTGCATTTCTTGGTTGTAAAACTAGAAAATATATAGGAAATTCCCAAGAAGAAACTTCTATAGGAACATCTTCAATGATACCTTTAGGTTTTGCAACTGACCTATCAGCCATTTCTAAAACTGTGAATGTGGGACTGAGATTTTTGAGCTGTAGTTGTTCCATTACATCCTTGGTCATGACATTTATGGTAGCTCCTAGATCAACTAAAACATTTGATATTGGTACTGATCCTATAGTCACTGTGATAATAGGACTTCCTGGGTCACTGTACTTTGGAGGCACTAGTTTCCCTGAGAGAAGATCAACTATCTTTCCTTCAACTTGAACAGTTTTAGGAAATGCTTTCTTCTTTCTTCCTACTCTTTTGTTACACAAATCTCAGACAATATTCTTAATCATAGGTATATCCTTAATAGCTTGTAATAAGGGCAATGATATGGTTAACTTTTTCAGCTCTTCAATCAAAACAGACTCAAATTTTTTTGCTTTAGTATTGAATCTTTCAGGATATGGAATTTTTTGCTGTGATACTAATTGTTCTACCTGTGGCTCTATTTTTTCTTGTTCTTCTATTGTTGGTTCAGTTCTCAGAGGCTCTGTTATTTCTTGCTCCTCTGCTATTGGTTCAACTCTGATTGGTTCTTGCTCTTTTTCTTTGGTTTCTACTGAAACTGGTTCAGGTACAACTTTTCCTGAATGAAGTTGGATATTACTACAATCTAGAACATTCACCTCAACATTTTCCTCAACTTCAGCCACATAGACAGGGGGTACCTATCTCACATTGTTTGGATTGGTGACTGGTTGGGCTGGTAATTGAGGCTGCTTCACCTATTGTTGTTGTTGTTGACCTTGTTTTTCTTGAAAGTTTTGATTTGGTGCAGGCAACAAGTTCTGATTTTGACCTTGATTTCTCTAGCTACCTAGGATAGGACTGATATTGTTGACCCCACTGTTGTTGATTTTGCATCCAATGTGGATTGTTTTGATTCTGATTCCATGGGGGGTTGTTCTAATTTTGGTTCCAAGGTGGATTGTTTTGATTTTGATTCCATGAGGGATTGTTTTGATTCTGACTCCAAGGTGGATTATTCCAACCCTACTGTGGATATTCTTGAAAATTTGTCCATTGGGAATGGTTCCAAGGACGTTGGGGAGGTTCTGATTGTCCCCAAGGCATATTCTAGGGGTTATGTCCCCAATTTGTAGGAAAACAAGGAGGATTTTGATATTGAGTGAAGTTTCCCCCTTGTCTTGGTCCAATATAGTTAAGTTCCTCAGTTTGACTCTCTAAAACAGTTTTGAGTTGTGGTAGCAATCTGCATTTGTCAGTTGAATGTTCTTTTGAGCAAATGCTACAAACAACTGGAATAGATGTCTTGTTCAATGGGAATTCTTGCAAAGCATGTTTGTTCCTACATCTTGGGCAATAAATTGCCAAAGGTTCTGTATTTCTTGTTTTGGCAGTCATTTCTCCTATTGTTGTGTTTAATTGCACCAAAACATTAGTTTTGAAATTTGCAAGTTCCTCTATTAGGTCCTTTACATCACTATCACTTTTACTTCTCTTATTTATTTTTTGCTTAGTGCGAGAGTAATTTCTGTAGAGGTCCACAATATCTTCATTGCTGAGAGTATTTATGTCTCCATTTCCCATTAAGTCTAATACCTCTCTGGATTCATCTTGTAACCCTCTCAAAAATATGGTTTTGCTTAACTCAGGTTCTACTATTCCACATCTTCTCTGAACAAAGGAGAACCTATCATGATAGTCTTCTAATGTTTCATCCTCTTCTTGCCTAATTCTGAATAATTCATCTTTTCTATTCCTTACTCGGCAATAGTCTTGATATTTGTCTAAGAATGCAGATTCCATTTGATCCTAGGTGTGGATGGTATTTGGTTGCAAACTCATGAACCAACGTAATGCTAAGTCCTTAAGTGTTGATGGAAAAATCTTGAGTTTTTTATTATCATTGATATAGTCATAGGTCTGACATACTATTTTGAACTCAAACAAAAACTGATCAGGGTCCTCAGATACAACACCTTAGAAGGTTGGAAGCACTAAGGGTGATATGGTTTTCATGGGAGAGTTTTGTGTTGGATTCAACTGAATAGGATATTCAAATGTTCTGAAAGGTTGATGTATGTCTAAATCATCTTCCTCATTATGGACATGACCATGTTGGTCACCCCCATTTGGATCAACTCTTTCTGCCATAGTTTCTTGCTCTTTTTGAACAGTTAAACCTATCCAAATTTCTTGTTCAAGAGGTCCAAAGCCCTCTGTTGGATCTGATGATTCTTCTTTCTTAGGCAATTATAATTATGATGAGGATGGTACTTTCTGTTTCAAATTTTTAGGCAACTCATACACAGGTGATTCACCTCTTAAGCGTGAAGATATTCTTGGTGTAACAAGCCAAGGATCATTTAAGATTGGTCTGCCTTTCTCATCCTTTGGCCTACTCATTCATGCATACTCCTAGCTAACATAAATTATAAATCAACAACTATTACTTAACCAGCTGTTAGATTCAGATTTTACTCTGAACTATCACAACTCGGCCTAATTAACAACTATTGACCTGTTTGGACACCTTCTAGCAACACTCTTCCCTAGAAACGATGCCAAAATGATGGGTTGTCATTAAGCACACCATTAATTCTCAATGAATTTGTCAATCCAAGGCAGTGTACAAGGCTATCTATGGAAGAAGGGGTAAACAATCTATAATTTAGGTCTATTTGGAGTAGCAAGTCTTATTGGTGGAACTAGTTTGTGGGGGGGTTTTGTGTCACTTCTACCCCTAAGTTGCATAAAACAAACTTAAATCTAATTGCAAAAATGAAAACTAATGCTAAGTTGTAGAAATAAATCCTAATTATAGTTGTTGAATTGAAATCTGATTACAATTGCAGAAATTGAAAGCCTAATTACTTTTGCAATAAGGAAACCTAATTACTTTTGCAATAATGAAATATTGTACTGAAATAAAACTGATTTCCCTATCAAGGCTCTGTGACAGAAGGTCGTCAATCTTCTGTGCAGGGTTTGACAGCAAAAACAACAAAGCAGGAAATTGCAGAATTTAAAGTGTGCTGGAAATGAAATGACAAAAATTGAAAAGTTGCTGAGAATGGAATTGTAATTCAAGTCTAATGCTAAAAATATAACATAAATAACATGGACAAATATTAAACATGAAATGTTGTCAGTAAATGCAAGAAAGGAAAGTGGCAAGTTCACACTATATTTCGCTGTAGCAAAAATGAATAGAGTAAAACCTATTAGTTAGTTCCTCCTCCTAGGTCTGGAAGTGGCCAACCTCCTTTTCCAGAAGAAGGGGTAAACTCTCTTCTCTATTTAAACTTTAAACAAACTTAGACATGACATAAATGATAGAAAAATACTCTTTTTTATTGCTTCTAAAATTTCATTACAAAACTGTTGTACATGGCTGTACAGGACAACATACTATATCTGCACTAATCTATATTCTTTCTAATCTCTTTAATAGCTAATTTTCCTAATAGTCTAATCTCTAATTGCTCAACCAGAATGGGAGCCTCCTTTTATAGATGCAAAATATCCATTTACAACAATAAAAAGATACTATTCCTATTCTGTAGGGGAACTCCTATAATGCTGCAACAGATTTCTGGTTCTATCTTGAAAATGGTTCAGATAGATATTTCCTCATGCATGGTGACTCATGGTCTACAAGGAAAGCAAAGAGCATCTGGAGATATTTCTCCTTAACTTTCTTAGCTTTTATTTCCCACTTTTCCTCGTCAAAAATAGTCAAAAAGGTGAAAATCACTTTTCTGCCTCAATCCGTAGTTATTTTGCTCAATCCGAAGAGACTGTGTTCTGTGAACCCGAAAGCATTGATTCAATTGGAATTTCTTTGGATTGAGTTGTTGTGTGGTTTTCAAAGGATTGCAGCTATTCTTATCAGGTGAGTGATCTCTCAGGACTGAGTATGATGTCCTCCAACTATCTCCATGTGGAAATGTCATATGTGAATGCCATGCCTTGCTGAAGGTAAGGCATGAAATACTAAAACCAATTTCTGCTATGCAGAACAGTCTTCCTCCATTATTTGCACAAACAAAATATGTAAAACATCAAAGTAAAAACCATTAAAATATTACTATCAACCTAAGCATATTCCTCAATTCAACATGCCATGACAAGATGTCATAAAAACTACACAAAAACTATCAAAAATCAGAATATATCATCCTTAACACTTCAAACATGCAAACAGTTAATACATAGCATATTAAACCAACTTAATCAACATATAATATAGTTCATAAGAGTTTTTGGGCAATCTAGATAGTTAAAACATGCTAAAAATGAGGCTTATTTTGGCCTCATCATAATGCCATGGGAAACATTTTGTTATAAAGTTATGCCATTTTGCCTCAAAAATGCTGGTGCCACATATCAATAAGCCATGACATATATTTTTTATGACTACACACACAAGATCCTAGAGGATTACATCGATGACTTATTGGCAAAGTCATTGTTGCATTCAGAGCATGCAAAGGTTCTTAGAAAGGTCTTCCATCGCCTGATAGAGCATAATGTTAGGTTGAATTCCAAGAAGTGCATATTTGGTGTAACTTCAAGAAAACTCTTGGGATTCATCATTTATAAATGAGGGATCAAAGTTGACCTTGTAAAGGTCAAGGCCATACTAGAAATGCATCCACCCACCAATATCAGGGGACTAAGAAGCCTATAGGGCAAAGTAGCATCCATAAAGTGATTCATCGCACAATTACCGAACAAATGCCAACCCATGAATCGACTTCTACACAAGGGGCTCCCATTCAATTGGGACAAGGATAGTTAAGCAACCCTTTTTTAAATTAAGTAATACCTGGAAACACCACCAGTTCTAGCTCCACCAAGACCAAATGTACCATTTTTGCTTTATATATTGGCTACTAACTTTGCATTGGGAACCATGATGACCCAAAAGAACATGCAAGACAAAGAGCAAGCGATATATTACATCAGATACACCTTGGTGAGTTATAAACTAGGGTATGTATATGTGGAGAAGTTGTGTTTAGTAGTGGCATTTGCAATGAAGAAGTTGCATCATTACATACTAAGTCATATAATGTATGTAATATCCAAATAAAATCCTTTGTAGTATATGATGAGCAAGATATATCATAATACACGTACTGCAAAGTGGATCATGCTATTGATAGAATTGAATTTGGAATTCATCAGCAAAAATTCCATTAAGGGATAGGTCATAGGTCTCCAAACAAAAATCACCATGAAGATTAAATGATTAAACATCTTTGGTGACTCCCTTCTCATTGTCAACCAAGTTAAGGGACTTTTTTAATGTAGGTGCCCTATCCTGAAAGCTTATAAGGATCTTGATGACACTTATCTAGTCCAACTATAGTAGTATGACATCGAGGTAATACCTCGTACATCAAATAGATTTGTAAAAACTATGGCATCTTTGGGGTCCTTAATCCCTTAGAATCCATATACCGATTTTACTACCATTCATGTAAAAATTCTCTCGCATATTGTGAGGTAGTGTGAGGTTTTCGATAATAAATAATCAGTCAACATGATTCATATAGAACCATACAATGAGTGGTTCTATAAATCCAAATAGCTTCCTAAGAAGGTGCCTTGGGGGTCTTTGATATCATAGGGTCACATGGATAATGGCACCACCATTCACCACAAGGTTGTGTCCCAGTCTGCATTCGTGCATAGTGAAATGCTAGGGGAACAAATCATCTTATCAATCAAGACAAAATCTTATCATGATTGGATGTCACAATTATATGACTTCCTCGAGCTTGGTTTAATATCTCAGGGATTATTGCATGCCACAAAATACATATTCAAATATAAAGCAACAAAGTATGTCTTGCTAGGAGACATCTTATACCGTTGAAGTTACGATGGAGTTCTCCTTCATTGTCTCGAGCCCGAATAATTATCTTGGGTAATATCAAAAGCTCATGATGGTACATGTAGTGGCTATTTTAGTGGTATGACCATTGTCAAATTCATCCTTTGCATGGGATATTATTGGCCCACTATGGAGAAGGATTGCACCACGTATATCAAGAAATGTATTAAATGTCAAAATCATGTTAATCTTATGCACTTGCCATAATAGGCCTTACAACCCATTCAAGTGGCTTAGCCATTTGCTTAGTGGGGTATATATCTAATTGGTAATACCTCTCCCCATTATTGGGTCGACATACATTCATTATAACGGCTACTGGGTATTTTACAAAATGGGTGGAAGCAATCTTGCTAACAATGATAATAGGAGCACGTATTGCAAAGTTCATACTTCACAATATAATAAGTAATTTTGGAATACCATCCAAAATAATCTTAGATAATGGAATATCATTCAAGAATAAAACTATAAGGGCTTTGACATCCAAGTACAATATACAACATAGTTTTGTGACTTCATACTATCTGTAGGCAAACGGGCAAGCTGAGGCTTCAAAAAAGACTGTGATAGACATATTGAAAATGATGATATAAGAAAACCATAAAGGTTAGCATATACAACTACCCCTTGCATTATGGTCTTATAGGACTAGCATATATACACCCACTAGGGCAACCCCATTCTCGCTAGTATATGGCACTAAGGCCATTATACCCCTAGAGTTGGAGATTCCAACCTTGCACATTGCACTGAAAGAGTTCATCAATGATGCCATCACACGATAAGATCACATTGATCAATTTATGCTTCTTGATGAACGTTGCATGAATGCCCTCGAGCATCTCTGTGTTCATTAAGAATGCCTAAAACGAGATTATAACAGTAAAGTCCATTTGAGAGACTTTAAAGTTGGTGATCTTGTACTGATAGAGAACCAAAAGAACTCAAACCTATAGCCGCACTTGCAAGATAATTTTTTATCCAACTATTTAGGTCCATATATCATCTCTGAGAATATTGGACCTAGAATGTATCACCTAAAATCGCTTGAAGTTGTTGAAGAGCCTGAACCTCTCAACATCCTTTATATTAAGACATTCCACACATAAATTCAAAAATTCAAAAAAAATAGAAAAACATTAAAATCCATAAAAATAAAAGAGCAATAAAATCTAAATTCATTGCAAAACATCAAAATTAAAAAATATTTACATCATGCATTTCATGTTGCACTTGCATTCATTTAATTGCATTGAATTTAGGCATTTCCATCCATCGCACTTGCATTAGGATAGGTTGTGTTTGCAATCTTACAAATGACACCATGTTTTATTTAAATCATGCATCTATGTATCATCATCATCCATCGTCCTTATGAGTAATTATGTTTTTCAACATAACCCTCCCTGTTGCTATGAAGAATATACTATGTTTTTTCGGTCATTCAGCCATACCTAGTGATATTATCAAATTTTGTAGAAATATTGCTTTGCTTTAAGATGAGGTCTAGTTTTGATAGCACCTAGCATATATAAAAATCCCATAACTAATCAAACACATTTAAAATTATAATTAGGACAAGGAAATATGAACACTACAATGTGGTCCTAGTCACCTTAAGAAAAAGGTTTTACTTACTCATTTTGTGATGCGCAATGGTCTAGAGTGTGGATCCTTGGAAAAAGGACAAGTTCCCCCCTATCCAAGAAATACCTTACTTACAAAAAGGAGCAAAATCCCACAATAAAATACAATCCCTTGCTCAAAATTAAAAAAAAAAACAAAAAACAAAATAAACAATGACTTTTATCACTATACAATGAGCAAGTATCCCAAAAAATCAAAATAAAAGAAGGGGGTGAAGAGATTGAATCCCTGGAATGGTCAATACATAAAGCCATAGAGTGATCCCCAATACAGTATTGGGATGAATGAATCCTGCCTAACATTGGGGTATGTCTAAGCAATTTACAAATGAGCTAGCTTTAGGTGGCCTATACTACCTAGTGGTCTAGTCCAACTATGTCCAAACCTAGAATCAGGGTGGACATTTTGTGATCCTCATTACAACAATGGGTTGAATGGATCTCTCCTAGAAATGAGGTAGTCTTATGTCTCATCTAATATATTCATTTGCACACAGGGATAATGAATATCTAGGTCTTCATTACAACAATTTTATATTTCAGAAGTCTAGTATAGTTATTATACAACTTTTGATAAGTAAACTAGGGTGTTTGAGTAATCCTATTAGATATGTAGTTCCTTATGTTCCTATTCATCATTTATTTTTATATATTTAGTTCCTTATGTTCCTGTTCATCCTTAGATAAGATCAATATATCATCCATAAATAGAAATACAAACATGTCCAAATACTTCCTAAAAGTACTATTCATCATACTCATATACAAATTAGTTGTGCATTGGTTAACTCAAATGGATTAATTATGGTCTTGTAGTGTAAATATCAAGTTTTGAAATTCATTTCATGAGCATCAACATCTTTTACATGTAATTGATGATACCCTAACATTAAATTGATCTTGGAAAATACTACCACCCCTCCAATTTGTGAAATAGATCATAAATATGAGATAAGATATATCTATTCATATTATGAATTCATTCAACTACCTACAATAAATATATAACCTCTTTAATAAATTCTTCTTATTTACAAGTATTATTAGTGCCCCCATGGTGACAACTTAACATGGATTAAAGCCCTTCTTAAGCAACTCGTAAAACTATATTTTGAGGTCACATAACAAAGTAATTTTAATATTATAGGGTGCATTGGATATAGGATCAATTCTAATAAACATCATAATATAAAACTTTATTGCTCTTATTGTAGGTTACCCTAGAAAGTCATTAAGAAAAACATCATCAAATTTCTTAAGAACATGATGTGACTCTATAATTGATTTTTTCTCTTCATTTTGATTGTCATAAACCATAATCTAAAAAGACTAACATCCCTTACTAAAGCACCATTTATGTTGTATGGATGATATCATTCTTAAAGACACGATGTGAATGACATTATTATTCCATACTTCCTTTCTATTCTCACCAACATATTATGTATTCTAAGCATAACAATCAAGTTTTACTTAATGGAAAACCAACTAATCCATGTTGTTAATAATGACATAAGCTCACAAAGGCCTCACCATGACTAGCATATAGTATTAGATCCAAAATTAACTTCACATTCCTAGCTACACTTTTTATGGATTGAAGAGTGACTAGTGTCATCTCTAATTTCTATGGATCGCCTAACTCTTGCTTTTCCAATCCAATCTTACCTACTTATTTGTGTTACTTATTGTATAAGTTTTTTAAAATTGAATAACTCCTACTCTTACTTTTCCTTAATATAATGAAGATTATTGTTTGGTATAACAAGGTCATCCACACATAAAATATCCCTTGTATGACCTTATATATTTAGCACTAAAATTATCCTATTCTAGTTTTATTATAAGGTCCTAGACTATATAGTTGGTCCTCTGTTGGAGATATTATATTATTTAGTAACATTGAAGTACCTTGGAGTACTATTATAAATATTAGATTAGGAGTGTGTTTTATATTTGTCTAATGTATGTGTCAAAGTGTGGAGAGTATTATGTGTTATGTAATAAAGTGTGTAAAGTGTCAAGAGTACAAGTGTGAGCTGTGCAGGTGAGAAGTGTGTAAGTGTGAGTGTGTAGTGTGTAAAATTATTCAAGTGAAGATTAATAGGTGATAGGTGTAAAGAATATAAGTGAAGAGTCATAGATGATAGGTGTCAAGTATGGAAGTAAAGAGTCATGAGGAGTTTTGTCATAATGTGAGGCATGTGAAAGGTTGCATCTCCTAGGTAGTTTGAGGAGAGAAATAGTCAGGAATATTGAAGAGTCATTTGTAAAGTTATATATTAGAGAGAAAACTCCATGCAATGTAACCAAATTTTATATATTTATTTGATTTTTAACAAATCTTTATTTTGTGAGATATTGGTATTATTTGTGAATGTGAATTTTATGATTGATATTTGATCCTAGAGAAATTTGCCTATGAGATGATCTAGTAGAATTGCCAATAGTGGTATCAGAGCTATCTTTGTGGGAGACATTGAGAGGAAAGAAGACTGATTGGAGGAAATATTTTAGGAGATATTATATATTGAAAAAGTTTGCTGAAGAAGAATATTGAGGAAACAGAGAAAAATTGTTAAAGAAAAATATTCATTGAAGGAGAAAATAAAAGATTGAAAGAAGAGAAACATGATAAAGATCAAGATGAAATCATACAATAATAGAAGTTATAGATAAGATCAAGGATATTCCACTTTGAAAGAAGAGGTAAATAAGGAATTTAAGGAATTAATGGTGTAAAAGAAGATGTGGAGAAAAATCCTAAAACAAAGATGAAAAGGAGGTAAAGTTTATTCTAGCTAAATCATCTTCATTTTCCTTAAGTAGTATAGAATCCTCTTTAGGTAATAAAAGTTAAAGGGGTGAAGATGTTATCCCTTGCACTTTAAGGTTTCAAGAACAACATAATAAAAAAATGAGGATGGAGGAAACCCATATAAATTTATATTTTAAGGGTAGAATAAGAAAATAATTACTACAAAAGAGCATCCTTACACTTTAGGGTTTCTAGGGAAACATAAAAAAGATTGTGTTGTTGAGGTTATTCGTTGCATTTTAGATCCTTTAGAACAAGGTAAACCTAAAGATGATAAATCTTACTATGAGTAGTGTGATAATATTGAAGAAATTTATTAATATTAAAGTATTGCTGGGAATGAAAAAAAGAGAGGAAGAACCAAGAAGAAAAATTAAAGAGATAATGAAACCCTGAGGGATATTGATATGGGAAAACAAAAATAAATATAACATGTGTTAACAAGAAGTGGAGATAAACCACAAATAAAAACAAAAATAACAATGAATATAATATCTTTGAATATTAGGGGAATCAACAAGAACCCTAGAAAAAGGTATTAAAAAATTGTGAGTTTGTTATAGACAAGATATTTGTTGTTATAGAAGTTGGGCATAAAATATTTTAGCCATTTATGGTGTTGAATTTAATCTTGATAGAATTTAAATTTTAGAAGGCATATGATATAAAAGGAGTTGATTGTGGAAATTTAGCAGTTTGAGGAAGATGGATAATATCTTTGATAGAAAGGAAAATGAAGAATATCTTTGATAGAAAGGGAAAGTTGGATATGCTTTAGTTAAATTGTTAGAAATGTAATATTTCATTTTTGTAATGGTAGTTGAGCCCAATAGAAGCTACACATAGCTTAAAAAATAATTATAATATATTTACGAAAGATTTTATTCCACTATATATCTTCCTATCTAACTTCCTAACATCATAACACAATAGATACTCAACATGAGCCTACATGGATTCCATGGTAGGAAATCCCTATTGTTGGCCATGTTAGACAAGAGTAGTAAATGTCAATGCCCTCCATTTCACTTTGTTATAAGAAAAAAATAAAACAACATATGCTATTGATGCCCATGCATAGATATGATTTCAATGTTGGTAGGTTTAAACATGAAACAAGAAAAAGGTACACATGGTCTGTAGATAAAGACACATATCCTGATTATATATTTGGTAATCATTTTATCCAAAGGCATGAATTCTAAATTTATAACTATTCATGATTCTAAATCCATGTAATTCATAACACCAATGTATAAATTGTGTATCCTTTCGAAAGGTCTATTCCTATGTGATGTTGTAGATTGAGTTGGTCGCATAGTGTTCAAACATGGAAATGAGGAGGATTAAGATATAACATATATTTCTTCCTTAATAATTCAATAATCCAACTTGAGTAAAAATTTATATCATAATAATGACATAGTCTCAACATTTAATTGTAATCAAATCTTATGTAAAGACAATTTATCCTTTTACAATAAGATGGTGCTATGGTTGTTTAATAGATTTTTATAATTTATTAATACACTCTTGAAACCTTCAGTACTTGATAAATTTAAGTAATTATTTTTTAAACTTGGAAATTCAAAAATTATACATTGTCTTACCCCTTTACCATATATCAAAAGAATAATAAATTTAGAAATGGATAAGGGGTGGGTATAATTAATGATTGTATGAATCAACCACTTTATCCCCACTATAGGATATCTTCAATATGGAAGGTAATGATGGTTTTGTGTTAGGAAATAAGAAGGATGGATGCAAAAGAATGTGGAAAGTTGTAGAGGAGGAGATGACACTCATACATGGAGATGAGTCACATAAATTAGAGTATGCATAAGAGAGTATGTGAATTAAGCATAGCAAGAAATGAAATTGCATGCAAATATGAGGAAGGAATAGATAACTTAGGTTAAAATAGAGAGTAAACCATAAAATTAAGAATTTTAGCATTGGAAAAAAAGAAACCAAACATATTTTATTCCTAATATTAACCATATAATCACATGCAACCAACAATATATAGAAAAAGTAGCATAATTATAAGAAGCTATACTATACATGACATTGGCATCACAAGACATTTGTTAAAAGCTTCTAAAATATAATCAATTTATCTTAATGTATGTCCTCTATAACAATTTTCTAAGAAGAAATTTTACATAAAAATATATCTCATTATCCATGGTTCAAATGTTGTTTTTAACTTGATGGTTGATAACTAAAGTGGTGAATCAAACTGTGCTTATGTGTCTCATACTATATTTTATGCTTGCATTTGTGTAAATCATCTAGTCAGTTGATGTTGAAGTCTAATAATACTTATTTTTCTGATATAATTTATTATTTAGTGTAAATTTTGGTAAACTATTAGTCTCATAAAACTTAGTTTTCATGTCTAGAATTAAAATAATGGGAGAGGATGGTGTGTAACATTGATTATAATGGTAATTTTCCTACAAAGGATATCATAGTAGTGGAGAGGGATCCTCCTCTAAGGAGAAGTATTTTGGATATGGGTGAAAAGGTTTCACAACTTTTGATATGTCAGAATAAGTTGGGATTCTTTGATAATGTGAAAAGGATTTGAAATAAACATAATTAACTCATATTGCTATTCCAATAAATGAGGATACAAGGAGCCAATGTGTACATATCCTATGTGTTTATTTTGTCCAAATCTATTGTAACATTATTGTGAATTTATCCTTTGTGTCTAAAAAATTCATGGTATTATTTCAACCAGTTTATGGGGATTATAGGGAAGTTGGAAGATCAAGTGTCATATCCAATTATGATTTTCACACAACCTAAGTAGCTAAACGTTGGAAAGAGAACCTTAATGATCTAGTGGTGTGAAGCTTATAAAATTGATATACTGAATAGAAAAATTGTATATATACATTTAGTATAGTATTAAAATTTTAAATATGGTATTTAGAATTATATAGTTGCAATGAAATTCAACAATATTTTCTATAAAATAAATTAATTAGCAATTTTTAAACCAAACAAAAGATTCAATATAATTATTTAGTGTTTAACTTGTGTAAAGGTATTTTCTTGTGAGGCTATGTTTCAATAATTAGAAGGAAAGGATGTATTATTTCCAACATCTAGGTTTAGGTTAGATACCGACTAATTGATATAGAATAAACTAATCTAAACACATGAAAATAAACCTACAAGAAAATGGGTGTGAGAAGTTAAAGCAAAATGAGACAAAAAAAATACAACTATAACCATAGTAGGATTGACATTGATACATTTTAAGGAATCAAATAGGATAAGTGTGATCCAACTTGAAAATAATCCACCATAAATATAATAAAGGACTACCAAAAAATAAAAGGGAAGTGCTACAATATCTATTCATTCACAAATTAAAAGGTCGATGACACAATCAATCTATAAATAGTATTTGGCAGTGTGAATTCATAAGTATAATTAGGAATATAAAATTGGAGCTCTGATTTTCTCGAATAGATAAAATATATTTACAAAAAATCCCTAGGATCCCATTTATAACAAATTAATCACCTAAGAGTAATAAGAGGTCAATATTTTCTACTCTAAATAAATCTTCAAATTTAGTGGTATATTTAGCAAAATGATACATCAATAATTTTTAAATGCCTTTAAGTTGTGTATAAGTACATTTAATATTCTTCTAACTCCTCAATGACACCATATATAAAGACATTATTTCACTCTCTAAGCCATTTCCTTGGATCCCATGACAATCTTGCCCCAACCTCAATCCTTGAAGAGTGGTTTGCAATTTTGAAAGAGTGATTCACACTTTTCCTAATATTGTAACTCACTCTTTGATTTAAACAAATCATACTTTAGATCCAATCATCTTTTTCAAACTTAGATTTTTTTTTTTTTTTGATAATTTTCTTAAATCTTTTGTTAGCACTATTGCTTCTAGGGTTTCAAAACTCTTTCTCTATTATCTTTCAGGGATTATTCTGTTAGAAACCTACTATTAAAAATAAACTCACTCCCACAAATACTGTAATTAAAATAGAGATTAATGAAATCTGTTAGAAACCTGCTATGAAAAATAAACTCACTCCCACAAATACTATAATTAAAATAGAGATTAATGTAATAAGAGTATATCATGATACAATAAGAAAATGCAAAGTTCAAGCAATCTCACAAACAACATAGAATAGTGGGCTTGGGTAACCCCCTTCAATACTTTCATTAATTTGCAAAAAGATACATTTGTTCATGGATCTATGTACATTTCATGCAACCCTAACTTAATATAGGATAATTAGAGATAAAGCACCAGAGGTAGTTCACCAAACATTTGTTGACAATATCTTAATGATAAGCTAAACTCATTTTGAGTTAAGTTCCCTCCAACTTAAACAATTTTTTGCCAAAAATTACTTTTACTATAAAACACAATGAATGCGGACATTTCATGAAGGCAAAAAAAACTTGAAAAACTTGAGCAAATACTGAGACAATATAAGAATGGAAGAGGGAACAAAATGAACATACTTTATGAGAGGATCCACAACTATGAAAATAAATGCGAACTTACGTAATCCTTCGATAAAGTCCATGGAGATATCTGTCCAGAACTGTTCAAAAATAAACAAGGTTGAAGAGTTCCGAGGATTACATCTGCTGGCATATGTCACACTTTACCATGAAAGTTTGAATATCCGTCTTCATGCCCTTTAAAAAATATATATACGCTTAATCCTTTTCCCCACGGCAACACCATGTCAACTATTATGCATCATTCTCATCAGTGAGAAAATCTGATTTTTAAAACGTTAGCGTAAAAGTCACGAAATTTCGAATGCAAAAAATAATTATCCATTCCTAATCGGCCAAAAAGTCGTTTGATTCATTCACGTGAATTGATCCCTCGTCCCCTGCCGACCCAGGTGAAAGCCACTTCTATGGTGAGAATTTATGCCTTGTCGTGGCGTTTAGATAATGGAATCTTCAAGTTGATGCGAGCAGGTAATTCACAGCAATTAACGGAGACATTAACATTTAGGGCAATTGACGGAGACATTAACATTCAGATGATGTGACACATTTGGTAGAAATGCGTCGTGAAGAGTGCAATCCTTAGCTGTCCACCACTACGATGCTCGCGAAGAATGGACGAAATTCAATAGGCAGTCTATTTAATGGGCTGGCCACACGGTGACTTACCTCAACCTTTTCCTTACCTCAACGTGACATGTCTAAGTTTTCTAAAAATTTTATGCTCTAAAAATGTTATTAAATTTAAAATAATATTTAAATTTTCTGTAAATGTTTTTATCAAAAATATGAACATAATATCTCAAAGATTTTTGTTAAATTTAAAATAATAATTAAATTTTCTCTAAATGTTTTTATCAAAAAAGATAATATCTCAAAGTGAATGTCAAAAGACAAATAATCTACTGTAGACCATCATCAAAGTCAAGTTATTATGTGACCCTGTTAACATTTCCTCTTCGTAGTCAATTCCAGAGTGAAGTGGAATGACACTCTTCTTAAGACTGCCTTGACAAATGTAAGCTTTATTAATCAAGTACTTTTTAAAATAAATCTCTTGAAATATTTTAAAAATAAAAATAAACAAGTACTTTTTAAAAATAAACATTTTAGAAAATCTTCTCACAAGTTGGGAGGCAATGAATTGGTCAAAGTACACAGGGAAAAATGTTGGAATGTTGTTATTAGATTTTGAAAAGGCTTATGATAGAGTTGAGTGGAATTTTGTTCTTAAGGTGCTTGAAGCTTTTGGGTTTCCTTCCATGTTTTGTGAAATGGTGAAGGTTTTGTTAGCTGATGCTATTGCCTATGTTGAGGTTAATGGTCTTCTTTCTGATCCTATAGTTCTACAGAGATCAATAAGGTAAGGTTGTCCTCTTGCTCCAGCTCTTTTTGTTATTGCTAATGATGCTTTATTTTATCTGCTGAGAGAGAGTGTTATTAGTCCAGCTATTAAAGGAATTATGCTTCCAAATGGTCAGGAACTTTTGAATATTCATTTTGTTGATGATACTTCAATTTTTGTTAAGATGGTGGAAGATAATTTTGTTTCATTATTCACAAAACTTGACTGCTTTTACAATGCTTCAGGAGCTAAAATAGCTACTTCTAAGTCAATCCTGTTAAGTTGGGATTTTGTTGCTCCTAATTGGTTGTCCAGGTTTAATATTCAGTGGGGAGGTCCAACTAAACAGGTTCGTTATTTGGGTATACCTTTTGCTATTGAGCCTAATCTTAAAAACATGTGGATGTGGGTGAAAGAAAAGATTATTGCTAAGCTTAGTAAATGGAATAAGAAGTTTATATCCCGTGCTGGAAGGTTTCAGATTTGTCAAAAAAAATTATCATCTTATTCTATTTATTATGCTTCAGCATGGTTTTTCTGTTCCTATCAAGTTAATGAGATTCATAAATATATCAAAAAAAATTTGTGGGCTGGAAATGTGTTTGGCAAGAAAAAACATGGTGTAAAGTGGGAATGGTGTACTGTGAGTAGATTAAAGGGTGGTTTGGGGCTTAAGAATCTTCGTTTTCAGGGCATGGCTCTTGCTATTAAATGGATTGTTCATTGTATTGATGGAAATGAGCCTTGGAAAGTGCTGGTTAGAAATAATATATGTTTGGTTGTTCCTAAACAGGCTCGTACTTGGAAGGGCCTTCCCATGATAGATATCTTATTGGGCAAATTTCCTGTTGCTCCATTTGGTTCAATTGTGTTTAAAAGTTTGTGGAAAGCATGGGAGATGATAAGAGGCAGTCTTTTTGCTTCATATGTTAATAATAATTCAGTTTTGTATATGCACAACTCGATATGGTGGAATCTTATGCATAATAATAAGTTTCTTGCTCTTACGAAAGGTTGTTCTGCTAGAAACTGGGCCAGTTCGGGTATTAGATGATAGAATTAAAGTGCACTATGCCTTCACCTTGACACTTGTCAGTTTTTATTGACAAGTTTCATTCGTTTCATATAGGCTTATGCCCATATATTGTAACCCTTTTCATTTGTAAAAAATCTCATCTTGTTCATTCCATTATAGTCCCAACATTTTGATGCAAGAGCATCCAGCAGCACCTGATGCAGAAGCATCCAGTGGCAGGAGGGCCACTTCTGAAAAATTGGCTAAGGAAGAAGAAGAAGAAGAGAGAAGGCAAAGAGAAAATGCAGAGCAAAAACTATCACGATTTCATGATGTTGCAAAATCGCAACAATCGACAGGAGAGAGAAAATGCCAATAAGGAGATCACAATTTTGCGACGTGTCGCAAAATCATGACCGTCGCGATATCGCGACGGGAGAGCAGCTAAGGGTCATAATTTTGCGACAGTCACGAAATCACGACTATCGCAAAATCACGGCAAGATAGAGCAGGAAGGGCAGGCGCTTGTGGAATGTCACGATTTCGTGACATGTCACAAAATCGTGACAAGAGAGAGCAGGTAGGGAAGAAGCTTATGGAATGTCATGAATTACGATCATCACAAAATCACGACGTCAGAGCAGCAGCAAGGGGAAGGTAGTGAATGTGTCACAATTTTGAGACACGTCATGAAATCACAACTGTCACAAAATTGTGACATCAGAGCAGCAGGAAGGGGAAGGCAATGGATGTGTCACAATTTCACGACATGTCACAAAATCACGACTGTCACAAAATCGTGACATAAGAGCAACGGTCGAAGGAAGCAGTGGAAATGTCACGATTTCGTGACATGTCATGAAATCATGACTATCGCGAAATCACGATGGAGAAGAGTAACCGAGAGGGGGCAGTTGAAGATGTCACAATTTTGTGACATGTCGCGAAATCGTGACCAGAGTAGGAAAGCAAGGGGCAGTCGAAGGCAAAGGTCGCGATATTGCAACATGTCATGATATTGCGACTTGAAGTTGATAAAGGCGTCGATGGAGTAAAATGTCATGATATCACGACATTTCACGATATTGCGATCGAAAAAGAAAAGGAGGGGCAGGGAAAGGAAGATGTCATGATATCATGACATGTCATGATATTGCGACCCCTGCTACAGTGCAGTCAAAGAAAGAAGACAATAGAGGTCAGGCGGCAGTTGTAAAGCAAGGACGACACGTGGCACCTAGGGTGCAATAAAAGCGAGCGATTACCCAAAAAGTGTGAGAAATGAAGATGATGGGTTATATAGGATAATCTAACAGAGAGTGGCAATCAGAGTGATCTGATAGGAAGCGATGATGACAGGGGCCATGCGGAGTAGAGCCATAAATCAGGTTGGTGGACCAATTTTTGTGAAGGATGTTTTCAAAGGGTCGGGGCCTCTATAAAAACCTAGTTTTTGTAATAGAATAGGTGGTGGATAGGAAGATCGCACGTAGAGTGTGGTAGTGAGAACCAAGCTAAGCACTGGTTAGTGTAAAGCCTATGGGCTGTTGCTGTAGAATTTCCAGATTAATAGAAAAAAATTTGGGAATTGCATGAGTGGAGAAAGTGTGATTTTCCCATCCCCCATCAGTGGTATCAGAGCTAGAAGATTCTAAGTGCACAGTAGATTCACCAAACGTGAGGCAGTTTGCGCCAGGATCTATGGTAGGGTTCTAAGAGAGAAGAGTGAGTTTAGGATCCCTGAGCGTGTGAGCGGATCATCGAAAGTGAGGCGACTACACCAGGATCGATTAAAGCTTTGTGAGAAAAGCTGAGAAAAATGCCTCCAAGAAGAAGTTGTGGCGATGAGGAAGGTATGATGACAATAAAAGAGTTCAAGGCATTACAGAGGGAATTTAAAGCCTTGCAAGAGGAGTGGCTCAGAATAAAATTACAGAGGAAAGAGGAGTAGCACAGAAAGCACGAGGCTAAACAAAAGTTAAAGTCATTGAAGGCTGCAGACGAGGAGGAGCACAGCCATGCCAAAATCTGTTCAATAGAAGACAAAAATGTATATATCCAGGAGATGGAGTTGAAGCAAGCTGCAGATGAAGTACGTAGCAGTGGGAGAATCTGTCTAGAGGAAGGAAGAAGTTGTTTAGGCTAGGAGGAGTTGGAATAGGCTATAGAGGCAGATGAATGTCTAGAGGTGCTACAGAAGGCAGTAACCAAATAGTGCAAAAGTGAAGATCACTTCTCCACCAACCTTGGGTGTCTGATGCAAGAGCATCGAGCAACACCTGATGCAGAAGCATCTAGTGGCAGGAGGGCCACTTCTAAAAAATTGGCTAAGGAAGAAGAAGAAGAAGCAAAAGGCAAGGAGAAAATGCAGAGCAAAAACTGTCACAATTTTATGACATCACAAAATCATGATAGTCAATAGGAGAGAGAAAATGCCAGTAAGGAGGTCACGATTTCGTGACGTGTCATGAAATCATGACCGTCATGATATCACGACGGGAGAGCAGCTAAGGGTCATGATTTCATGACGGTCATGAAATCGCGACTGTCACGAAATCATGGCAAGATAGAGCAGTAAGGGCAGGCGCTTATGGAATGTCACAATTTCATGACATGTTGTGAAATCATGACTGTCACAAAATCATGACAAGAGAGAGAAGGTAGGGAAGAAGCTTATGGAATGTCGTGATTTCATGACATGTCATGAAATCATGACCGTCTCAAAATTGTCATGTCGAAGCATCAGTAAGGGGAAGGTAGTGAATGCATCATGATTTTGTGACACGTCACGGACTCGCGATTATCATGAAATCGTGACATCGGAGCAGCATCAAGGGGAAGGCAGTGGATGTGTCATGATTTTGTGACATGTCACAAAATTGTGACTATCACAAAATCATGACATAAGAGCAATGGTCGAAGGAAGCAGTGGAAATGTCATGATTTCGTGACATGTCGCAAAATCATGACTATCACAAAATCATGACGGAGAAGAGTAGACGAGAGGGGGCAGTTGAAGATGTTGTGATTTTGTGACATGTCATGAAATCATGA
This sequence comes from Wollemia nobilis, assembly GCA_028583015.1. Classification (NCBI taxonomy): domain Eukaryota; kingdom Viridiplantae; phylum Streptophyta; class Pinopsida; order Araucariales; family Araucariaceae; genus Wollemia; species Wollemia nobilis. The sequence continues at coordinate 18,344,149 of JAQPPZ010003374.1, forward strand.
CCAGAGCAGGCAAGCAAGGGGCAGCCGAAGGCAAAGGTCACGATATCGTGACATGTCACGATATCACGACTTGAAGTTGAGAAAGGCATCGATGGAGGAAAATGTCACGATATCACGACATGTCACGATATCATGACCGAAAAAGAAAAGGAGGGGCAGGGAAAGGAAGATGTCATGATATCGCGACTGCTACTATAGTGCATCCGGAGGAAGAAGACGCCAGAGGTCAGGCGATGATTGTAGAGCAAGGATGATACGTGGCACCCAAGGTGCAATAAAAGTGGGCAATTACCCAAAAAGCATAGGAAATGAAGAGGATGGGTCATGCAGGATAATCTGACAGGGAGTGGTGGTCAAAGTGATCTGACAAGAAGCCATGATGACAGGGGCCGTGCGGAGTGGAGCCATAAATCAGGTTGGTGGACCAATTTTCATGAAGGATGTTTTAGAGGGTCGGGGCCTCTATAAAAACCTAGTTTTTGTAATAGACTAGGTGGTGGATAGGAAGATCGCACGTAGAGTGTGGTAGTGAGAACCAAGCCGAGCGTTGGTTAGTGTAAAGCCTACGAGCTATTGTTGTATAATTTCTAGATTAATAGAAGAAAATTTGGGAATTGCGTCAGTGGAGAAAGTGTGATTTTCCCATCCCCCATCACATTTGGTATCAGAGCTCTAGAATTTCTCTGGCCTTATGATCTTGAGGGGGGATTTCCCTCATGGAAATCCCCCCCTCATTCTTTCCCCCCATTTTTTATTTTTTTAATCTCCCGTGGATGTTTGTGATCTGTTTTCTACTATAATTTTTGTTGGCCAATCGTAATGTTTTTCAACTGAATGTGTTGGTTCAATTGTTTCCTGCAATGGACTTGTGTTTATCGCAGTGGATGGGGAAAATTTGATGAGGCATCAAATCTCTAATAGGGTACGTTCATAGATTCTTAGCCAACCGATTGAAGATCCATAGCCCTTGGAATGAGGCCATTTTTTAGGGTGACACACATATGATGTCCCACCTGATGCCCATACAACAAATATGTTTGAGTGGCTATTTGATGCCATAGAGATGAAGATGATGAGCACAACGGATCTATGCAGGCCCACATTGGTGGTTCAAAAGGTGAAGGCCGCACCCGACAACAACAAGGAAGGGTCTTCGAAGAGGACGAGAAGAATGTACAATAAATATTGCCAACTGATGGGTTTGACATGGTTGTTGACGAAGAACAAGATGACGTACATCCCCATAGTTTTTGTGGTCCTAAGAGCCATCATGTACAGCACCCACGAGCATAATCAATCCAGACAAGGAGAACATGCCCCTTGTTGTTGATTCTGTTAAGCTCAACTAATATTTTATGGCTATCATCACACAAAATCTGGGGATGCTCCTAACGACTTTCTACTCTATGGTTTTGTTGTTGCTACAATTTTTTGGGAGGGATTTTAGGCTCAAACTAGGATTCGAACCGTTGACGTGATACATCTGGCGAGTATCTGATCTTGTGTAATATTTTTGGCCATAATGTCTATATCCATTTTGGTCTCTATGGTTGTGGGATTCTCTAGTTTTGTGTAAAATTTTGCTCTCTTCATAGAAAATTTACGTTGCCATCATTTAACGTGAAACTCGCATTGTTGTCATTATTTAACGTGAAACTCAAATTTGGAGATATCATCTTTTCTATTATAGTTGCTACTGCTTAGGCATGTGCGTTCGCCATCATGGCAAATATCTTGACACAATCCTTCCTTACTATGCTCTTCTAACAGGCATCCGTGTCACACAGGCATGAGAGAAAGGGGATGAACTCCTCTGGATTCATCGACTATGCCATGCTCTCCAGCTCAATGGAGGCCATGCAATATGTATCCTGATCGGCCAACTTGTTGATTATCATGATGGTTCCCTACTTTAACTCATGTGTCACTTTTTGGGGCGTCAACTTCCTACCAGATCGCAACTGAGACATTGCTACCAATGGGGATCGATCCAAAACCTATGACTCCTCAGATATCGTGCATTCTGGGTCAAATTTACCTTGGAAGATAATGGCACTCAACACTCCCAAGGCTCTAGACTGGTTTTGGGAACACAATGTAGCAGGTGCCACTTTCTGTACAACCATCTTTTAAATCTGATGAGCGTAGCAAAAATGTGAAGAGAACTTAAAGATTTTGCTTGGAACTGTTATTGACTTGCTAGAGGACAGAATGTTTTTGATAAAATATTTCGCTTGCAGATGTTAAAAAATATTAGTTGGAAGTGACTATGTGGCAGGGTCCACGATATAAGTTGTGGTCAATGCGCTCCTTGTCAGCGCCACTTATTGGTGCAAGTTGCCATAATGAGAAGCCCCAAATAGTTTTTTTTAAATATTATGTGAGTGATATTAAAATAGCATGTGGTCTTGCAAAGACAAGTGGGAGGGCCTTTATTACTATATATATATATATATATATATATATATATATATATATATATATATATATATATATATACAATGGCCTTAATTAATTTTTTTTCAAAGCATGGGGGCACTAGTTTTTCATGATTGTTCCACATGGGTAGTAAAAGTGAAAGATTCACATGTTTCCCAATGAAATTTCTCTTGGAGGGAAAATTTTGAAATCACGGTGAAGTTCTTTATTGGCCGACAAGATGGCCTTATTGGCCCTGTTCTTTTTCCACATGGAGAGTGGAAGTGGAAGACCTACATGGCCTGTTTATTGTATTCTTGGGCATTGTTTAATGTTTTTTCCAAATAGAAAATGAAGAGTGGAAGGCCTAGATGGCCCATGTAATTCCCCTGCAAGGGTAAATTGATATATTTTTTATTCTGCTAGAGATCAATACTGCCACATTGCGAGGGGTATTTACCGCTTAGTGAGGTTATTGTTGTTTTCCCATTGATGAAGGACTTATTGAGATCTGACTATAGCCATGTTTATAGTCATTGGAAAGATTTTTTCAAGACAGACACATTGGTGGTGTTCATTTGTAATTCTGAGATTGTTTCATTTGAGTTTTTAAGCCTCAAAGTTTTCTTCCTTGGAGTGCACTCTCGGTTGAACCTAACACTCCCAAGGCACTTGTAAGTGAACCTAGTATCTAGTATTCTCCTCTTTCTACTTGGCGGATGCAGTGGCTGGTTACCCATACATTTTGATAAGATGAGGTGACTACCATAAGGACACTTATTTTAGGGACTACAGACATAGACACCCTAGAATCTATCCAAGGTTATTTTGGATCTACTTCTGAAGACTACAGACAAAGACACTTCAGAAGATTCTCTTATTATATTCTTGTTCTCCTCCATATTTAGATCTATGGTTCAATTTATTGTATTGAGTGCATTTTTTGTAGATTTCAACACTCTTATATGGCTCATTTTTCCTTTGTATTAAGGTGCATTTTTCGATAGAAATCGACATGTTCTAGATTGAGTTCACCATGGGGGAGATTTAATATTCATGGTGAATCTAGTTAGTGACGTACAAGAGGCAACATCCTCTGAGGATGACCTACAGAGGCAACAGACCCATAAGTGGCTGACCCTGAGGCACCAATGATTACCTTGAGGCACTTAGATGATTAACCTAGTGGAAACAGACCCGTCAAAGTGGCTGACCCTAAGGCAACAGACCGAGATGTATACATAGTTTATCTAGAATTATTTACAATTGGAGATCCAAGCGCAAGGAGCATGAGCCTAGACCAAACCAGCAATAAAAGAGGATTAGGTTGCTTTTAGAGAAGTCAACATTAAGGGGGAATGTTACCAAATGTTGACTTGTTTTTTTTCTTTAGTTAGGATAGTGCACTTTAAGGGGGAATGTTAGAATTAAAGTGCATTATACCTTCACCTTGACACTTGTCAGTTTCTCTTGACAAGTGTCATGCGTTTCATATAGGCTTATGCCTATATATTGTAACCCTTTTCATTTGTAAAAAATCTCATCTTGTTCATTCTATTATAGTCCCAACATTAGAACCTTTAATGATATTCTTAACAATGGCATTTTGAAGTCTTGGGATGTTCTTAGAACTCAATATGATCTTCCTTTTTCGCAGAAGAGAACATACTGCTTACTTAAGTCATCTTTTTTGCATTTAGCCTCTTCTAATTTTGTTTTAGAAGAGAGACAGGTGTTTGATATTATGAAATGGAAGGATGATACTCAGTTTAATAAAACTAATTCAAGGCAGTTATATAGCATGTTGACTGATACTAATGATATTATTATACATATTAGTAGAGCCTGGCAGATGGATATTTCAGCTTCCTATGGACAGGTCATTTTGCAGCATATTTGGTCCAGTCACTTGGAGCCAAAAAAATCTTGGTTTAGATGGGAGATTTTGCTTCAGAGATTGCCTATTTTGAGTAATTCTAATGATATCATGAGTTGTTCTATATGCAGGGTTTCGGATACTATTGAGCATATTTTTTTTGAGTGTTTTTTTGCTCGTGAGATCTGGTATTTATTTTTATCTAATATGAAAGGCTGGAGTATTAATGATAAGATGATCAGACAAAATGTTCTATTGGGTCATATTCCTCATATGGAAACATGTTTTAATAATTTTTGGCTTCTTCTATCTTCGAAAATCTTATGGATTATCTGGTTATATAGGAATAAAGATGTTTATCAAAATTTTCAGAGGTCGCTTACTGGGTCTCTTAGGAGACTCACATGTTACAAAATTTCTATACAGGTGGCGAGGATTATGCAGTGCTACAGGACCAAGTACCAATATTTTTTTGACAGGTTATCCTATTGCAGAAGAAATGAACGTCATGGAGGAAGCATTCTTCATTGTGATGATCAGTTAGACATGATTTTGCAGTGCATTCGTATGTTTCATGATAGATACAGATTGATATATGAGGATGATTGATTTTTGTCGTTTATTTATCAGCTTGAACTGCTGCTACTCTTGTAATTTTGGTTTAAATCTGCATGGACAGATATTCTTGATACTGTTTTAGTTTAGTATTTAGTTTTTGTGCTTATGGATAGGTTTGTTGGACATTATGTGATGTAAGTTTTTCTGTTTATATTAATTTAAGTATACGTTCTTATTTAAAAAAATAAAAAATAAATAAACCATTTAAAAAATTATATAATATATATTTGTTATATAAATTGATGATGTATTTTTAAACTTTAAAAGCAAAAAAGAAATGTATACAATAATAATGATAAGCTTGGCAAGTGCTAATACACAAGTCATAAGATCTATTAAATGAAACCCTAATAAAAAGAAAGATTACAATTACAGAATACATGATTTATGTGTAAATATATATTTGTATCATTTTGAGTACACCTAAAATACATCTAGTTTGTGTAGTCTCACATCACCAAATACATGTGAAATATTAGTCATGGGAGACCAGATCACCGTTCAATAGTCAATGCACGCGATAGATTAATTCAAACATGTACAACCAGATATTTTTATGTATTTGCGAAATGGTAAGGAAGACAAACGCGGTATATACCGATGGGAAATACCCGTCAAATCCTGGGAATGTGATGTTTTGGCATCTTTGTAAAGAAAAGTAGGAGTTCAGTAAGTCTGAGTCAGTGAGGTGGGTAGTCAATCAACGAGAGTCCATTAGAAAACACTCGCTTTGTGAGGATGCCAATCTCTATGGCATCTCTATTTTGTGTTCACAAATGACACACATCTGGAAAACTGGAAAAGTCACCCTAATTTGCCCTACGTACAGTTTTTTCAATTTCAATTCCTACTCACATTGAATCATGTTGAAGTGACGGACATAAACCTAAGGGAGAGGGATTTATATTAGAAGACCCCAAACTGACAGGTTTACAAATATAGTGTAATTGTAGCTCATAAAAAATTACATTGAATCCATAGAGATACAGTTATGGGAGAGGTGTTTACGAATATATTCTTTAATTTCTATGAATCTCAAGAATATTCCTTCTATATTCTTTTGAGTCCGAATTTTTTTTATATCATAAAAAATACTTTACACTTTATCTTGTTATTTTGTAATCTATAAAGATATAGTAGTGTATTTTATAAATGTGTATGGTTTAATAAGTTATTTATCCTTAAACCATAAAATTTTATTAAAGGTATTACAATTTATTATTCAAGCACATACATACATATATTGAAATACAATTAAAAAATAAATACATTAACTGAAATAATTATGTAAGAGATAGGAACAAACATATGTAATTTGTTTGCAAAACACATATATAGAGTGATAGATATAGATATAGATATGATTTATTTTGCATTTTGCATTTAAAAACATAGAAAGTATATATGACTTATAAGATATTCACTATTTAGTAACTAGTAAATTTTATCATAGAAAACACAACTTCTCATTCAAACAAATGCATATTTATATAGTGACAAATATTTGATGAATTGTATCTGACATGAAGTAGTTTATAAGAGTTTCACACAGAGATGGGAAAAAACATATATAGCTTGCATTTTCTAAATATGATATATACATATATGTGTATGTAGTTTATACTTTTTGATAAGTCTAAAAATACTCTCTATATGTCTATTTAGGAGAAATACTCCATTATATCTTTACCACTATGTCTTTTTTAGAATATAAAAATAATGTATATTTTATAAATGCACATTGTATATTTTATAATGTCATGGTGTATTTAATAAAATGCTTACAGTAAAGGAAATACATAACTATGCAATAAATATAACTTTGTATTTAGAAACAATGAAGGTATGTGTAACTTACAAGCTATTCATTATTTACTAACCAATAAATTTTAGCACAAAAAATACTTCTCATTCAAACACATGCATATTCATCTAGTGAGGCACATTTAATGTGAAACACATTAACTAAAATCATTATCTTAATGCATATAAGAAACAAAGACAAGAAAATATTGTTTAATTACATTTTTTCTAAAACAAATACTCATTTGTGTGTGTGTGTGTGTGAATCTCTCAAATATACTCCTTTTATATGTCTTTTTGAGTCTCAATTTCACACACACACACACACACACATATAAGTCAATATAATTCATATAAGAGATAGGATCAAACATATACATTTTATTTGAATTTTTATAATATATGTATATATATCTCAAAGAGATAGAGACAAGAAAATATTGTTTAATTGTATTATCTAAAACATCATCAAATTTTCTAAGAACATGATGTGAGTGTATGATTGGTTCCTTCTCTTCATATTGATTGTCATAAACCATAATGAAAAATATTACAATCCCTTCCTAAAGCATATTTTAAGTTGTATAGTTGATACCATTATCAACAAATCAAAGTGAAGCACACCATTAATCCATACATTCTTTTAATTATCATTAACACATTAGATTCGCTTATCATAGCAATCAAGTTTTACTTTATGGCTAGCCAACCAATCCATGTCAATAATGGTATCATGAGATCACAAAGGCATGACCATGATTAGCATATAGTATAGTTTCATAATTAATTGAACACATCCTCACTACACTTTTAATAGCTTTAAGAACAATTGATGTCATCTCTATATTTCATGGATCACCTAAATATTGCTTTGCCAAGATAAGTTTGCTTACTAATTTGAAGGTGGTGAATAAGATATAAGCTTCAATGTCAATCAAAATACATATGATGTCCTAAACTGCTACCTAAATATTATATTATTATAGCTTTATGCTCATCTTGACGGTCATCCACAACTACGTACACCCTATGCTAGTTAGGTGTGTTACTTTTTATGAGCATATTGATATTGAATAAGTTCTACTATTTTATTTATTTTTTAAACTATATTGAGGCTTAAAACTTAAATTTTGATGGGATTTCTAAAACAAATCCTAGATTCACAAGGGCAGGTGGAGTAGTCAAAGATCATAGTGGTAGCATTGTGGTGGTATTTTTTGAATACCTTTCTATCTAATATTTATTATTTATGGAGGCCAAGGTAGCTTACCAAGGCTTGGTGATTCTATAAGAGTTAGGGTCTAGGAGGGTGATTGTGGAAGACGACTCCTTAATATTGACTAATCTAATTAATTTAGATAAATCCTGAAATTAGAATATCGAAAACATGATGGTAGAAATGAGAATAATCTTCTAAAAAATGGAGGAACTGTAGGTTTCACATATATGGAGAGAAGGGAATATATTGGCAGACTACATGGCCAACCAGAGTACTTTTCAGCCTAGGATGTCAGTGTAGAGGTCCAATTTATTGGAAGAGTTAAATTGCTTACTCAATGAATAAAATTATTAATGTGATCTTTTAGCCTTTTTAATGATACCACTATGGGTGTCTTAGTTTTTCTAAGTGTCACTCGTAATCTCACCTTAGGATGAATCTCTTCCTAAATTTGAATTATTTAAGCTAGATCCTGCACATGATATTTTGGTATGAAACTCTCTTCCTCCTCGGTGGTCCCATCTTTTGGATTCACCTTAAGTCCTCTTTGTATAGATGTGCTAGAATTATCTTTGAAGGAAGCACTTGGAATGCCATGTGGGTTTTTCACATCACATGTGCTATATGTGGAATAAAAAATTTGTGGTTTGACACTTCACCTTGGATTACCCATTGTATTTTGTTAACCTTTGGGGGCTTATTTTTCCAAATATGGCTAAGATGGTTATAGATTCTAAGGCAACATCCACTAAGTTTTATTATTAGAACGGGGTTGAAATCCCATGGTTAGCATCAGTATTGCATGTGGGATATTAAGCTTTTATTAGATCCAAGAGATGACTACCAACCTCGGTATATGTTTAATATTAATATTTTAACCTCTAACATGACTCAGCTCATGGATGAAGGTTTAAATTTATGGTCTTGTCACCATACCCTACGGTGGCAGTTGCATAGTTATCTAATTTTTGTGAAAGTTGGTCAACCTAGGCATTAGTGTGATGATTGCTTTGTACGAAATCCCTCCCACTTCATTAAACCAGATCTACATAAAAAAAAAAATTGAACCTAAATCAACATTAAACCGGTTAGTATTCACACAACCCATAATTAATGTGATGTAATCTTCTAAGGAAATAACACAATATATTAAAAAAATGAATAAGTCTACCATTGACATGCATAAAACTTATTAAAATTTCCAATACATTGCCAAAATGGAAGATATTGAATTCATGTTCCTTCAGAATACCTTGCTTAAATCAATTACAATGGGTGAAATTTGGTGTAGTCCAACAACAAGGGAGGAGATGCTTCTTCAAGAAAATCCAATTTCCAACATGCACTTGCTGCCAATATTCTCCAACCTTTTTCCCATGAGTTTTGATGGATATTTAAAACTTCAAAACAAAAACCCATTGTTTCTCTTCCCCTTGTTTAGCTTTGTAATGCTTTATTTTCCATCATGCTTCTATTCATTTGGTCTTATTTCACTTTGTTTACTTTGTGCATAATGAAATGTTTTCATTAATTTTACAAGAGATATAAAGAAAAATAAGCTAGGCTAAGTTAGAGGACTCTAGATTAGTCACTTTTCCTAATCCTTAAGGCTATTTTCTCATAATTGGTAAAATAAGAAATACTATTTGCATATCCTTATCATAAAAATCTTTCGACAACCTAGAATCTATAAGGGTTATGCAAAGACAAGGCATATTGGGTAAGAATAGCTAGTTGTGAAGGTGAAGGTGAAGGGTTTTGTGAGGAGTGTATAATACATGGAGTGAGAGAGGGGATGAGAGGAGGTACATAATATGTGGAGTAAGAGAGGAGAGGAGAGAGGATATGTAATACATGGAGTGAAAGAGGAGAGGGTTTACCTATTGGGGATGAGGCACATAGTAATGTTTTGACTCTTTTGCTTATATTTTATTTTATTTTTTTTTAATTTCTATGAATATATAGTTCACCTTCATATGGTCTTACCAAAAAATAAATTTGTTGACCTTTGTATAGTCTTATTGGAAAGGCTTTTTTTAGCTATAATTTGTAGCAATTCAAGTTATTGTTAACAATGAAAAATATTTCTAAGATCTCTTCTAAAGTCTAGAAAAATATTTGTAAATGTATTTAAATGTGAAGACAATAGCAAAGATAATAAATTGCACCTTGGATTTGGAATGGTAGAATTAGTTAGTTGCACATGTTGGAATGTTTTGTGCTTTGATACCAATTATTATGGATAAATCTTTTATGTTCAAGTATAAGGCATAGGCAAAACAATGAAGAGAGTATTTTAGAATAGATGATTTGTAAGAAAGTATTTAGATGTGTACCAATAAAATGCAATGTAGATATGATTGCAATAGTAATAATAAAAGATATAACTAAAATGAATCTAGATTGGTTTATGAGATTATTATTACCCAATGAAAGTAGATTGGACAAAATATCAAAAAGTTAGAGTAATATTTTATAGTGAAAGCTGAAACAGGTAGTGAAAGAAACAACTATAATAGCCATCATGAGAGAAGGGTGGAGACATAAAATTATTTGAGAGGTGGAGGAAGAAGAGGTGATGGTCATAGAATTGTAAGTTAAAAAAATATCAAATGTTATTATTCTAAAATATTTTATAACTTATAAATGGATTGTAAACTCAAGCAAAGTCATATGCAAGATAAGAATACATATTTTACCACAAATTAAGAAGAGGATTTTATATCTAGCATGTTTTTTTTTTTTTGCCTATGGTAGAAAATGCTAAATATAAAGTTTCATATCATGACTTTGATTCCACTAATCATATGATAGGCAATAAATTTCTATTTATCAAAATTGGTGAATCAATAAGGAAAAAGCTAAATCGTAGAGATGATAAAGCATTTGAAGTTGTTGGTAAAGTTACAATGGTTGTGCACAATAACCAATGTAGGAAAAACAATATTCAAAATACTTGGTTAGTACCTAGTCTATAACATAATCCTTTAGATATAGGTAATTTTTTGAGAAAAAATATATACTATTTTTATCAATGGAGCTTATAGAATCTATGATAAAACTAATGGTGCGTAATTAGTGGCAATAATTTCCATGATAGAAAATCAAATGTATATGATAAATATGCATCCAACACTCTTAAATTATTTGAAGATTATATTTGAAAATACTAACTAGTTATGACATAAGTGCTATGGTCATTTAAAGCTCCAAGGGATAACTTTGTTATATACAATGGGATAATTCAAAAATTATCCAAGATCGTAGTTAAGGATGAATTTTTCTCCTTTTTTACATTTGGAAAACAACATAGAGATAAATATCTAGCTAGAATTTCATGGTGAGCTTCATAACCATTACAAGTGGTTTATTAGATATATGTAGTTCTACACACACATGAAGTATTGGTAAGTCTTTTATATTCTAATATTTATAGATGATTATACAAGGAAGACTTGGATCTATCTTTTGAAAACTAAAAGTAAACAATTTAGATATTTTTTAAATTTCAATGGTTTGGCTAAAAAAATATGCAATTTATTATAACTTTAAGGAATAAAAGAGGAGGAGAATACAATTCTAATTTTTTCAAAAAAAATGATTCTAATAAATGAGTGATAAAACCATACTCTTGTTGAAATAAAAAGTTCAATGTTACAATCATATTTATAATAGTGTATATTCGTAATCATATCCCAACATTAACTATAAAAAAATGTATACTAGAAGAAGTATTATTTGGTGGAAGACCTAGTGTATCATATTTTAATGTCTTTGGTGTATTGGCATGCATACATATTCTAAATAATAAATGAAGGAAACTATATGTAAAAAGGGAAGAATATATTTTGTTGAATACTTTAAAAGAGTAAAGCATATATGTTATAGAATTCAAATTCTAAAATAGTTATTATATTGAGGGACTGTAATATTCCATGAATAAGGATACTAGGAAGATATGTAATACAAAAACACAATAATTATGGATATAGAATCTTATAATAGCATCATTCCTCCCTCTAGTACTTCTCATTCTAGCACCACTTGAAATGGTAGTTAAAGTTCACCACCAAATGGGTCCTCCTCAAATTCAACTTGAACATCAATTTCAAGTCCCCCAATGAAGACAAGATATCTCAAATAAATTTATGAGAGGACTAGCAATCAATAATATCTAACTATCAATTTAACCTTATATTCTCAATTTTAATTTTATCCAAGTTGTTATGAAGATGCATCAAACTAATATGTTTGGTGTAAATAAATGGAAGTACAAATGAGAGTAATTAAGAAGAATGAAACTTTGGAGCTAGTCGAGCTTCCAAAAGATGAATAATGATAGGAGTGAAGTGGATATGGAAGAATACGTACAACAATGAATGAATGATCGAAACACATAAGGAAAGGCTAGTCATCTAAGGGTATGTAGAAGAATATTGAATAGACTATGAGCTTTGACAAATCATAACAAGTGGAAAATTCCTCAACTAGATGCTAAGTCAATATTATTGAATGGATTTGTTGAAGAAGATGTTTATTTTCAATAAAAACCAAGATTTAAATTTAAAGGGGAAGAAGATTTTATCGATATATTGAAGAAACCACTATATGGATTGAACCAAACTCCTATATTTTGGTATGTAAGAATTGATAGTTATATCCAATTACATGGATTAATTAGAAGTCAAAATAAATAAAATTTATATGTGCAAGAAGGAATTTGTTCAAATTTTATTTGTTTATATTTATATACATAATTTAATTTTTACTAGTAAGAGTTCCAACATGATAAAATAATTTAAGCACCTAATGACCAAAAAATGACTAATCTTGGATTATTATACTACTTTTTACATATGATGATCTATCAATCACATGATGGTATCAATCTATGTATTCCCAAACTATATTGAGGTTATTTTATAATGGACAAGTGCAAGAAGGTGGAATATTAGCCCTGGTATTAATGAAGATCATCACTTGGAATATTAGAGGACTCAAAGGGAGTCTTTCAAAACAAAATGAAATTAGAAGAATGATTCAGATAAATCATCCACATCTTGTTTTCCTTCAAGAAACAAAGATGTCAATGGAGGATATGGACTTAATTGCCAGTAAAATTTGGCCAGTTGGAAAAGTGGTTTCCCTTAGTTCCCAAGGGACTTTGGGTGGCATTGCTTGTCTTTGGGACCCAAAAGAGGTAGTTATTCACCATATGGTTGGAAGTTGAGGTTTTTTGGCTATAGCTATTCAAAGTAGACATTCCAACCAGATTATGCTCTATATTACTGTTTATGCTCTGACTTCTTTGGAGGAAAAAAGAAGACAGTGGAAGGATATTACTCATATTATCTCTCATTTTCCTAAATCTTGGATCTTGATCGAAGGAGATTTCAATACCATCCTCTCTCTGGATGAGAAAATAGGGGGAAATAGAAATTTAAATATATTGCAAACCTTCATCTTGTGGATATCCAACCAGATAATGGCCTTATGACTTGGTCTAACAGAAGGCAAAGCTTGGCTTGTATAATGGAGAGATTGGATAGGTTTTTGCTCTCTAAAAATTTCTTAATCCATGGTCACATTCCTAAAGTGAAGAATATTAATAATTCTAGTTTGGATCATTGGCCAGTCATGGTGGAAATGTGGAAAACCAATGTGAGTTTCTCTCCTTTTCATTTTCAATTAATGTGGCTTAGAGACATTTCCTTCAGACCTCATGTGCAAAAATGGTGGAAGGAAGGTAAACCTAGGCATGGGACTAAGATGTTATGTTTTGCCAAAAGATTGCAATACATTAAATCCAAAATCAAGACTTGGAACTAGAAAGAGTTTGGGGATGTTCATAAAAAAAACATGAAGTTATTTCTCATCTTGAAAATTTGAATAAGAAAATTTGTTTAGATGGCCTCATAGAGAAGAGAAGTGCAGATGAAATTAAATTCACAACTCAGTTAGAGGAATGGGAAAAAAGAGAAGAAATCTTATGGAAGCAAAAATCTAGAATTCAATGGCTCAAAGAAGGAGATCGAAACACAAATTTCTTCCACAAATATATTCTAGCTCGAAGATCTCACAACTTTATTTATTCCTTAAAATTAGATTATGGAGATGTTTTTTATACTTGGGATGGCATGAAATCTATTGTTGTTGATTACTTTTCCAATATTTTTGCTTCTACTCCTCTTGACTCAGCTTCACAACAAATTGTTCTTCAAGCAATCCATTCTCTTATCACTTCTAAGGAGAACTCTATTTTGACTACTCCTGTTACTATCAATGAGCTTCAACAAGTAGTTTTTAAAATGCAAAAATGGAAAACCCCAAGTCCTGATGGTTTTCCCATTGAGTTCTACCAAGAGTTCTGGGATATCCTTCATGTTGATTTATTAGAGGTGGTGGAAAAATTTAGGAAATATAAAGAAATTTTGAATGTTATCAATAAAACTTATATTACTCTTGTTCCAAAAGCTCAAGAGGTTGATCATATCTCAGCTTTTAGACCTATTGCTTTATGTAATGTTCTTCTCAAAATTATTACTAAAATCATGGCAGAAAGGTTGAAGCCTCTTTTGCATAATATTATTTCCCCATAGCAAAGGGGTTATGTGGAAGGACGTCAAATAGTAGATGAGATAGTTCTTACTCAAGAAGCCATCCATTCCATGGATATGCAAAATTCTCCTTCCATATTCATTCGGTTAGACTTATCCAAAACTTATGACAAAGTGGATTGGCACTTCCTTATCAAAGTTTTGAGGCAATTTGGTTTTTCTAAGGATTGGATTGATTGGATTATGGGATGTATCTCTTCAGTTTCCTACTTAGTTCTTATCAATGGCAGGCCTTCTCAGTATTTCCCAGCTTCTAGAGGTATTAGGCAAGGTGACCCACTATCCCCTTATGTATTCATCATTCTTGTTGAATGCTTGGGTAGGACTATAACCAAAAAGAGGGAAAATAAAACCCTTGATGGAGTTACCATTGCTCATGGAGCTAGGCCTATCTCTCATATTCAATTTTTGGATGACTCTACTCTTTTAGGTAAAGCTACAGTTAAGGAAGATTCTAATATTAAGAAAATCATTAGTTGTTTTTCTAAGGCTATTGGGCAATTGATCAATGAAGACAAATCTAAAGTTATTTTCTTTCATTGCTCTGCTAGACAAGAATCCATGGTATTGGATAAATTAAGATATAAGAAGACCTCTCTTCCAATCACTTATTTAGGTATTCCCATAAATATTCAAAGGAAAATAAATAAATATTGGAATTGGTTGTTGGACAAAGTCAAGAAGAAAATTGGAAAGTGGACCAACAAGTGGCTTTCTTCTGGGGGTAGAATCACCTTGGTAAAATCAGTCCTTCAAGCTATTCCTATTTATGTTTCTTCCGTTTTGAATATACCAAAGGTTGTTCTTCAAGAATTGGATCAAATCAGTCATCGTTTCCTTTGGAGTGGTACTAAGGAGAAAAGAAAATGGGCCTTGGTTAAATGGGATACTTTATGTCTTCCTAAGAGTGAACGGGGGATAGTATTCCGGTCTTCAATTAATAACAACAAAGCTTTAGCTACTAAATTATATTGGATACTGTTGCATAACCCCAATGCTCTTTGGGCCAATAATCTCTGTGCTAAATATGCTGAGAACAAAAGTCTTGAAGACCTTGTTCGCTATCAACTTCCTACCAAAGGTTCTCCCATTTTAGTAGTTCTTAAGATTGATGAGTATTTGACAAAGAAAAAATTATTTTGGATCATTCATAATGGTCAACATGCAAATTTTTTGCTAGATTATTGGGATGGTCACAAGCCTTTGATAACTCAGTTTCCCGATTGGATGCCTTGGATGGAGGTTCTTCATCGAGCTAATTGGATAAAGGTGGCTAATTATTGTAGGTACCATACTGGTAATTCAAAGGTTGGTAGATATTGGATCCCTATTGATGACTAGCCTATTCAAATCCCAGAAATGCAAAGACAAGATATCCAAGGCATCCTTCATATGAGATCCCTATCTTGGTCCCATGAAAATATTGTTTTGGATGGAACAACACTACTAAGGGGGAGTATTCAGTTGCTCAAGGTTATTTGACCTTATGCCATAATAATTCCAACCATTCTTCTAACATATTTTCTTGATTGTGGGCTCAAAAGCTCTGGCCTAAGGTGAGGTTCTTTAATTGGATTTTATTGCATCGTAGGGTGCTTAATGGTGATCAACTTATGAAGCATGGTTTTCATGGCCCTTTTAGATGTGCAATGTGTGAAGAGAATGTAGAAAATATCAACCATATTTTTATTGAGTGTACTTTAGCCTCTGAGCTATGGAGGAGAATGACCACTTTACTTGGCTTACAGTGGTCCATTTTTTTTACTTTTGAACAACTTTAGAGGGATTGGCCTAATCAAGAGGGTGTTGATCATTTTATTAGGTAGTTAGTTTGGATGGGTTCTACCATTATTCTTTGGAATATTTGGAATGAAAGGAACAACCAAATTTTTAATCAAGATAGGAAGGATATTCACTATATTTGGCAAAAGACCATAGACAACTTAGTTGAATCAGTCCATCAACTCCTTAATCATCCCCAAAACTCCCACCAAATATGGGATCAAGTGATACAAATATTGAAGATTAAATATTATAAGGGCAACCAACTTAAATGGAATGTGAGTATTAGTAAGATGGATAGGACTAGAAATTGGCAACCTCCTCCTAAAGATTTTGGAAAAGTCAATACTGATGGAACCTCTACAGGGAACCCTAGAAAATCTAGTTTGGGAGGAATTGGTAGACTTTCAGATGGCTCCTTGGTTTTTAATTTTGCTAATAATTTGGGTATTATTTTCAATAAACTTGATTAAGGGTATGGTATCCTTAGAGGTCTTTAGGAGGCTACTAAGGTTTGATGGGAAAAGGTTTTAGTTGAGTTTGACTCTCAACTTATGAGTAATTTCTTGAAGACTTCTTCTAAGATTCATAAGGTGGATTGGAGAATAAAAAGAATTATTGAGAAGATTCAGTTAATCCGGATGGGATTTTTGAAAGTTGATTACAATCATGTGGTCAGAGATCAAAACAAGAGTGTTGATGCTTTAGCTAATTGGGCTTTGGACAAAGGTGATCTTACTTGTTATGGCCACCCTCCTATATGGTGGGCTTCTGATGTAGGAGCATCCAACGAAAGGCAAAATACTACAAAGTAGAAAAAGTGTCACGATATCACGACATGTCGGCAAAGAAGAAAAAGTGTCGCGATATCGCACATGTCACATTTTCATGACGTAAAAACGAGAGAAGGCGAGAAAGAGAAAAGTTTCACGATATCGTGACATGTTGCATTTTCATGACCAAAAGATGAGAGAAGGTGAGAGAAATAAAATTGTCGTGATATCGCGACATGTCGCATTTTCACGACTAGAAGACGAGAGAAGGCGCAAGAGAGAAAAGTGTCACGATATCGCGACATGTCACATTTTCACGACCAGAAGATGAGAGAAGGCACAAGAGAGAAAAGTGTTGTGATATCGTGACATGTCACATTTTCACGACCAGACAATGAGAGAAGGCACAAGAGAGGAAAATGTCACGATATCACGACATGTCGCATTTTCGTGACTAGAAGACAAGAGAAGGCACAAGAGAGAAAAGTGTCACGATATCGCGACATGTCACATTTTCATGACCAAAGGACGAGAGAAGGCACAAGGGAGAAAAAGTGTCATGATATCGTGACATGTCGCATTTTCATGACCAAAGGACGAGAGAAGGTGCAAGGGAGGAAAAGTGTCGTGATATCGCGACATGTCGCATTTTCATGACCAAAAGACGAGAGAAGGCACATGAGAGAAAAAGTGTCACGATATCATGACATGTCACATTATCTCAACTACAAGAGAAGAGCAAGAGTAAGAGGGAAAAGGTGTCACGATATCGTGACATGTCGCATTATCACGACTACAAGAGAAGAGAAAGAGGAAGAAGGAAAAAGTGTCACGATATCGCGACATGTTGGAAAAGAAGAAAAAGTGTCACAATATCATCACATGTCGCATTTTCGTGACCAAACAAAAGAAAAAAATGTAGACGGTTACAGGGGCCGTTATAGAGGAAATTAACGAGTGGTGGGTATACTGAGCGTCATCATTGGTTGACAGACAAACAAAGTCTATAGTGGTAGCACTGGACAAGCACGTGGCACCAAGGTGCAATGAAAGCAGACGAAGATCAAGAGTCAGAAAGAAAGATGTTTCGAAAGCCAAGACACGAGGAGGCATGAGAAATGAAATGAAGGGTCAAAAAATGGAAACAGAGAGTCACGCAAGAGATTTTAAAAGGGGAATCGAAGGGATGTACAAGGGGTCGAAAAACTACTGCGATAGAGTTGCAGACGTGAAGGCAAAAGGAGAGGGCCATTTTGGACCTGTTTGGGCTATTTTTCTTCTAGGGTTGGAAATGTTGTAATATAAAAAAAAATAAACTATCTTTCGGAATAAAGGAGTTTATTTGGTAGATTGCTGCCATTTTTGTAAATATTTCCAAGTTTAATGAATGATAATTGTGAATTTGGCATAAGCGATTTTGGCGCCCCATCAAGTGGTATGTGTCGTGATATCGTGACATGTCGCAATATCGTGACATGTCACGATATTGTGACTACAAGAGAAGAGAAAGAGGAAGAAGGAAAAAGTGTCGCGATATCGTGACATGTTGGCAAAGAAAAAAAGTGTCGCGATATCACGACATGTCACATTTTCGTGACCAAACAAAAGAAAAAAAGGTAGGTGATTACAAGGGTCGTTATAGAGGAAATTATCGAGCGATGGGTATACTGAGCGTCATCATTGGTTGACAGGTGGACAGAGTCTATAGTGGCAGCACTGGACAAGCACGTGGCACCAAGGTGCAATGAAAGCAGATGAAGATCAAGAGTCAAAAAGAAAGACATTTTGAAAGCCAAGACAACAAAGAGGCATGGGAAATGAAACGAAGGGTCAAAAAAGGGAAACGGAGAGTCACGCAAGAGATTTTAAAAGGGGAAGTGAAGGGAAGTACAAGGGGTCAAAAAACTACTACGATAGAGTTGCAGACGTGAAGGCAAAAGGAGAGGGCCATTCTAGACCTGTTTGGGCTATTTTTCTTCCAGGGTTGGAAATGCTGTAATATAAAAAGAAATAAACTATCTTTCATAATAAAGGAGTTTATTTGGTAGATTGTTGCCATTTTTGTAAATCTTTCCAAGTTTAATGAATGATAATTATGAATTTGGCATGAGCGATTTTTGCGCCCCATCAAGTGGTATGTGTCGCGATATCGTGACATGTCGCGATATCGCGACTACAAGAGAAGAGAAAGAGGAAGAAGAAAAAAGTGTCGCGATATCGTGACATGTTTGCAAAGAAAAAAAAGTGTCGCGATATCGTGACATGTCACATTTTCATGACCAAACAAAAGAAAAAAAGGCAGGCGATTACAAGGGCCGTTATAAAGGAAATTATCGAGCGATGGGTATACTGAGCGTCATCATTGGTTGACAGGTGGACAGAGTCTACAGTGGTAGCACTGGACAAGCACGTGGCACCAAGGTGCAATGAAAGCAGATGAAGATCAAGAGTCAAAAAGAAAGACGTTTTGAAAGCCAAGACAACGAAGAGGCATGGGAAATGAAACGAAGGGTCAAAAAAGGGAAACATAGAGTCACGCCAGAGATTTTAAAAGGGGAAGCAAAGGCATGCAAAAGGGGTAAAAAAACTACTACGACAGAGTTGCAGACGTGAAGGCAAAAGGAGAGGGCCATTCTAGACCTGTTTGGGCTATTTTTCTTCTAGGGTTGGAAATTCTATAATATAAAAATAAATAAACTATCTTTCGGAATAAAGGAGTTTATTTGGAAGATTGCTGCCATTTTTGTAAATTTTTCCAAGTTTAATGAATGAGAATTGAGAATTTGGTGTGAGCAATTTTGGCTCCCCATCAAGTGGTATCAGAGCGGGAGTTCCTAAGTGTGTGAGAAGATCACCGAAAGTGAGGCAGTTTACACCAAGATCTATGGAAGAGCGGGAGTTCCTGAGTGTGTGAGTAGATCACCAAAAGTGAGGCAGTTTGCTCCAAGATCTGTAGAAGAGTAAAAGTTCCTGAGTGTGTGAGCAGATCATCGAAAGTGAGGCAATTTACACCAAGATCTATGGAAGAGTGGAAGTTCTCGAGTGTGTGAGCAGATCGCTAAAAGTGAGGTAGTTTGCACAAGGATCTATGGAAAAGTGAAAGTTCCTAAGTGTGTGAGAAGATCAACGAAAGTGAGGCAGTTTGCACCAGGATTTGTGGAAGAGCAAAAAATTCCTGAGTGTGTGAGCAGATCACCGAAAGTGAGGTAGTTTGCACCAGGATCTGTGGAAGAGCTTAGGGTTCTTGAGTGTGTGAGCAGATCACCGAAAGTGAGGCAGTTTGCACCAATATTTGTGGTCAAGGTTTGTGAGAAGAGAGTGAGGAATAATGCCTCCACGAAGAAACCATGGTGGTGGGAGAAATGTGGTACCTGAAGAAGATTTTAGAGCTTTGCAGAGGCAAGTGCAAGCCCTGCAAGAGGAGTTGCGAAGAGGAGTAGTCCAAGGAATGCTTCTGAGTTGAGAACGATGGATAAAGGAGAAAAGAGCAGTGCTGAGGCTGAAGATTTTGCAAGTATTGAGATGTTGAAAAAAGGGGTGACATAACAGTATAAAAGTGAAGGTCACTTCTCAATCCACCTTGGTTGTCTGATGCAGGAGCTCCAATGAAAGGCAAAATATCGCAAAGTAGAAAAAGTGTCTCGATATCGCGACATGTCGGCAAAGAAGAAAAAGTGTCGCGATATCGCGACATGTCGTATTTTCATGACGTAAAGACGAGAGAAGGCGAGAGAGAGAAAAGTGTCATGATATCGTGACATGTCACATTTTTGTGACCAGAAGACGAGAGAAGGCGAGAGAAAGAAAAGTGTCATGATATCGTGACATGTCGCATTTTTGTGACTAGAAGATGAGAGAAGGCGCAAGAGAGAAAAGTGTCACGATATCGTGACATGTCACATTTTCATGACCAGAAGACGAGAGAAGGCGCAAGAGAGAAAAGTGTCACGATATCGCGACATGTCACATTTTCACGACCAGAAAATGAGAGAAGGCATAAGAAAGGAAAATGTTGCGATATCGCGACATGTCGCATTTTCACGACTAGAAGACGAGAGAAGGCACAAGAGAGAAAAGTGTCACGATATCACATGTCACATTTTCATGACCAAAGGATGAGAGAAGGCGCAAGGGAGAAAATGTGTCGCGATATCGTGACATGTCGCATTTTCATGACCAAAGGACGAGAGAAGGCGCAAGGGAGGAAAAGTGTCATGATATCATGACATGTCACATTTTCATGACCAAAAGATGAGAGAAGGCACAGGAGAGAAAAAGTGTCGCGATATCACGACATGTCGCATTATCGTGACTAAAAGAGAAGAGGAAGAGCAAGAGGGAAAAGGTGTCGCGATATCGCGACATGTCACATTATCGCGACTACAAGAGAAGAGAAAGAGGAAGAAGGAAAAAGTGTCACGATATCGTGACATGTTGGCAAAGAAGAAAAAGTGTCGCGATATCACGACATGTCGTATTTTTGTGACCAAACAAAAGAAGAAAAAGGCAGGCGATTACAGGGGTCGTTATAGAGGAAATTATCGAGCGATGGGTATACCGAGCGTCATCATTGGTTGATAGGTGGACAGAGTCTACAGTGGTAGCACTGGACAAGCACATGGCACCAAGGTGCAATGAAAGCAAACGAAGATCAAGAGTCGAAAAGAAAGACATTTCAAAATCCAAGACAACGAAGAGGCACGGGAAATGAAACAAAGGGTCAAAAAAGGGAAATGGAGAGTCATGCCAGAGATTTTAAAAGGGGAAGCGAAGGCATGCACAAGGGGTTGGAAAACTACTGCGACAGAGTTATAGACATGAAGGCAAAAAGAGAGGGCCATTCTGGACCTATTTGGGCTATTTTTCTTCCAAGGTTGGAAATGTTGTAATATAAAAAAAAATAAACTATCTTTCGAAATAAAGGAGTTTATTTGGCAGATTGCTGCCATTTTTGTAAATTTTTCCAAGTTTAATGAATGAGAATTGAGAATTTTGCGTGAGCGATTTTGGCTCCCCATCAGCTTCTCAAATTAGGGAAGCTCTTCTTTCTTTCATTTCTTTGGATGGCTCCACTTCTGAAGGTACCTAGTTTCTTCTTGTATTTTTTTTTTTTTTGCTTCTCTTTGGTTCATTCAGGTTTTTTTTAGTTCCCTAGCTCATTCTATTCTTTATTTTGTTTCCTCTGTTGATTTTTGCCTTAATAGTCTTCTGGTCTAGATAGGTCATTGTTTTGTTCAATTTTTTTTTCTTTTTTTTTTTTGTTTAGTTTTTTAATGTGGGTGGGTTCTTTTGTTTTGTTTTGTTTTTGTGTTCTTTGTGTTGTTTTTTGTTGTTCTTGTGTTTTTGTTGTTTTTTTTATGTTGTTTGTTATTGTTCTTGTGTTTTTTTCGTCTTATTCTTGGGTTTCTCTTTGTTTGTGTTATTTCATGTTTTTATGTGTGAGTGTTTTCTATGTTTTTTGTTTATGTTTATTATCTATTTTTGGTTGTTTTTTATTTTTTATTTTATTTTACTTTTTTAAATTTTTTAGGTTTTGGTTGTGTTTATTTTTCATGTTTTTTTTGGGTTATGTCTTTGTAGTGTTCTATTGTTTTTGTCTTGTTTGTGTTTTGTTATGTGGTTCTTATGTTTTTCTATGTGGTTTGTGTTGTGGTTTATTTTATCCTATTGTGCATGTTTGGTTGTCCTTTTGTTTTTGACACACTCAAGGAGCATGTTTTTTATTTTATTTTATTATTTTTGTTGTTATTTACTTATTTTTAAATTGGTTTTTTGTGTTTGTTTGCTCCTTGAGTATGTCAAAGGTGGTAGGCCAAGTTCGATTCCTGGGCATTTTTGGTGGAATGGATACCCTTGCCTCCTTGGGTCTTACCTGAAAGTGGCATCCCTTTTGGGATGTTTTCCACAAATTAAAAAAAAAAAGTGCAAGAAGGTGGAAATCCCTAAGGCACAAGATGAATAATTTAACAAAGAATATGAGAGAAGGATTATTGGTAGTACAATGTATCTTATAGGTACTAGGTCAAATTTAACTTTTGCAATAAATCTTGTTTCCAAATTTATGTCAAGTCCACATGAACATATATGAAAGTAGTAAAAAGTACTCTTTGATATATCAATGGAACAATGAATCATGGTATTAACTACTAAATAGGTAAAAGTTTAGAGCTCATTTGATATTCATTTTCAAACTACTCTAGTTCAATAGATGGTCAAAAAATCAATTTTGAAATATCACATTAATCTTTGGTAATTTTATTGAAGAATCAATAAAGAGTATTTATTTTCACAATAGAGGTTACATATATAACATCTAAGTCATCATGTAGTGAAGCAATATGGCTACAAGGAGTTTTGGATGGGTTATAAGAAGAGATTGCCAAAAATATTATTTTTGTATAGAAATTAAGCACATTGATAGTCATTGTCATTTTAATTTTAGATTTAATTAAGGATGGATAATCAATTGGTAAATATTTGTACAAAAGCACTACTAGGAGAAAACAATTATTTCACTTCATATAAAACAAGGAGTTGGACCATAAATTTTTAAGGGGAAGAATTTTAAAAATGTGTTAAAATAGTATATGTTATCAAATGGCATTAGAGGAGGTATTAATGTGGAACAAAATTCCTCATGGGAATGTACCACAACAAGTTTAATTTCTCAACTTTTGAGCATGAAACCTAGGTTTAAATCTTGCTAAGTGATGCATGGATACTAGCCAAGTTACATTATGTGGTGATGAGTAATATAGGTGGGACCCATGTTAATCCTATATTACCAATTTTAAAAAAATTGGTGTAAGTTGTTTATATTTAATTTTATAACGAAGAAAGAGAAAAGACAATACTTGTAAAAATTAGAAAAACAAGATAATAATAAAAAAAAAGGGGAACCAAATATAAAAAAATCTTATTGTTCTTACCATGAAGGATGCCTATATATTGGGTGTTAGGCACCGATTGTAATTTGATTCAATGCATATCATTAAATTAAAGGATTTGTACTTAGTGAAAAGGAGTTGGAATTCAAATTGGAATTTTAGGTGTTTGCTCAACAATTTTTATTTTTAAGTGTGTTTTTTTAGAAATTTATTTTATTAAGTTGTAGTAAATTATAGCATAGTTTCTTTATCATATGAATTATAACTTCTCTCCTCCTAATTACATTATTCATAACTCTAAAACATGAACAATAAATGGGATAAATATTTAAATAATATTAGGAACAAATACTTAGTGAATTATTCAACATTGTTAACAAGATTAATTTAATTAATAAAAAATAATTTAAAAAGAAGTTAGTATGTCTTTGATACATGTGTGAGATGAAGAATCTAAAGAAGTATGGGAACAAAATAAATAATTTAGTTTTTTAATTTATGAAGATATCACATAGTTTTTCAATGATTTTACATAGATTTTTACGAGAGATCTTGGTATCTAATGAGGTTTGAACCTTGGATATCCCAAAGAGAGGCCAAAGTCCTTACCATTGCAGTAAGCTTACAACTTTAATATCACATTTGTATTTCTAACGAATTTACATAAATTTTTAATGAGGGGTTCCAATCCCCTCATACTGAACCTTGGGCCTCTCAAAGAGAAGCCAAAACCAATCCCCTCAAAATGAGTGCGTTTTGAACCTTGGAACTCTTAAAAAGAGGCCAAAACCCTTACTAATATAGTAATCTTACAACTATATGAAGATATCACATAGTTTTTTTTTTTTTTGAGTAATACTTCTTATACACATCCACCATGGAGATTGAACCCGGGTCACATCACCAATAATGCAAGTGCCATACTTATTCACGAGGACAAGGGAATGAAGATATCACATAGTTATAATTACATGTAATAATGTATAGAAATCAGGTCTATTATGTCATAATTGAAGAATGAGTATCCAAGCCAAAAATGCCAAGCCATTCAAAATGTGTCCTTGATAACTACCTCTCGAAACTAACAACCACACTGACCAGAACCAAAATACCTAAGTTTTTATGAAATTTAACCCTACAATTACTCCTTTGTTCTAGCCATTTAGTAATTTTACACAAATTAGTTAAAAATGGCGAATCATTAACCAATAAGAAATGGGTTCATTATTTTCACATGAGATTATCCAATTACAGATGTACATGTCTATTTTTATAAGTTCTTAATTGTATTCTTTTATAACAATCTTTATTTTTTTTATTTTAAATTTTTAAAAAAATATTAAATAAATAAATTATATATATTTATATATATTTATATATATAAAAAATTATCATAAATAATATTAAATAATCATTATAGACCATAATACACTCTAATAATATTGGATTAAATTGATACAAATTATACGATTTAAAATTATTTTATAAATATAGTTGCAATATTATTGTAGTGGTAAGAATTTTGGATTTTCTTTGAAACGTTCAAGTTTCAAACCCCACTCGGTATGAGGGGACCAAAACCCCTCATAAAAACCTATATAAAATCATTGGAAAAAATAAATGATTTAATTGATAAAATTAATAGGTAGTTAAATTTTTGAATTATTAAAAATATATCTATATTTTTAAATAACAACATTTAATAAAAAAAAACATAAGAGCAAAATTACATTGCACTAGAAACATTTTTTTTTTTTTAAATTGAAAAAAACTTATATTAAAACATTAATCAGTTACAATTGGGATAAGACACATCCCAACCGAAAACAATGAAAGCATATGATTACAAGAGAAGAGGAAGAAACATCTTTAAAATACATCAAGGTTAAATTTTTTTATGTTAGGGAGAGGAGTCTCAGGTTCCAATCCCACGGGGCGTGTCCGTGCATAGCCAGTAACCCGATCCGTCTCCTCTGCATGTTGCACTGATCAGTCGGTGATCTGTTTCCGGATGGTCCCCTTCATGCCACTTGTTAAACCTACTGACTAAAGATGGTGGGAACCCTTGGGTCGGGCGGTCTACATCTCACGCCTCACGTCGGGTTACCATTAATGAGAAGGTGAGTGTGTTGGAAGCCTTTAGTGATAGTTTGAAGCCTGTCAACTTCATTAATAATAACTAAAAATTGTGATTATAACCAATACATCTAACCAAACAAAATAAATTTATGTTACCACTATTGATTTGTTTTTCTTGATGTTCCAACCTCAATTTTAAGACTATGTTACCGCTATTGATTTGTTTTTCATGATGTTCCAACCTCATTTTTAAGACTTGTTTGGAAGGAGTTGTGTTTATATTAGCCAACAATACTGGAGGGACGAGGTCATAAGAATAGGATCTCAACAGAGGCAAAACAAAAATCAATGCTAACGCACCAAATGTTTTATCCATTGACGTTGCCAGCTATAGAAATGTGAATTGGCTCTTTAGTAAGAAAAAGCATCATGAACCTTTAGAAAAAGCAATCTAAACGATTAAGTTTATACAAAGAAACGAACGAAAAAAACACACGTGAAGCCTCTGTTCTGCCGACTAAAGCTGAGCGAATACAGGAGAAAGAAACAGATAAATAATGCTACGCAAACAGAGTCGTAAAACAAACTAGGCAAGAAGTTTTAGGTGGCACGGGGCACCTGTGAGGGTATGTGTGCTGCGACCAAGATTATATGGAACTCATCCACGAATTGATTGATCCATTCTTCTCAATAGATGACGGAAATGAAGTACCCAGAAAAGGAGCTCGTAATCTATCCAAGCTTGAATGTTTTGTCCGCTGTCCTGATCCAGCTCTCGGAACACATTGAAGCCAAGCAAAACTGCGAGTATGGCAGACATGTCTGCCACGAATTTGTTTATGTAAGAACTTTTGCAGGTGAGAAGCCAATATCAAGTTTTTCTCAGAATTCCTTTCTTCCTAATTGTTTGAAACAATAAGGAACATGTAAACCCCAATATGAATCCCAACAGAAGGATAAGGAAATAAAAATCGATTGGCTTGAAAATGAGCAGTGTATCAGTCACTTACATTACTAAAAGCATTTGGGAAATTAAGTGAGAGTCATCATATAATATCTTCTTGTTATGTTCGTTACTTTGAAATCTTTTATTTTTTCTAACTTAAATTAAATATGGTAAAGAAAAATATACCGGAAGCTTGTAACATCAGAACATGTTGTGCAATAAAACTAAACTTAGTTTCTTATCTCGGTAACCAAATATATACGACAGTAATATTTTACTTAAAAGCTTGGAGCAGCGGATCATCGAATCAAATACAAGTGGAATTTTTTTAAAACTATGTACACTATAAATTTTTACACGTGTAGTTTCGGACAACCAGTTACCTATTCGTCAGTCCACCTCCTTGATAGATATAGTCATCGAGTTATCAGTAATTATCTTATTAATGCGCTTTTAAAAAGAAATGGACCATGTTTCAACTGACATGAAAAACTTTAATTTTGAAGCAGCAAACCAGGGTAGATTTTTAATTGTCAATTATAGGCAAAAATTTCAAAGCACATGAAAAACAGCTATAACTTTTTGAAGCCCATCACCCTTATGTAGAACGTTTTCATTTATTGATTTGGTCAATCAAGTATATTCTGCCGATACATTATACGTATACATTCAATTAAAACTATTATCTATAACATTCGGTGTGTATATTTTTCAAATTTTTATTGTAATTTTGCCTCCTTTGAAATAGTTGTAATGAGTTTTAAAATCCTTTTCAAACTTTTACTATTTAATAATAAAAAATATATAAATTAGATTAAAGTATGCTTTTGGTTAAACTTACAGTATGAAAGTCACCCTAACCACGAAGGCTGTTGCTAATTTGAAAATTAGCACAAAACATACATTGACGATTTCGTACCTAGATCCGTGTACAGCTGGAAATCCAGTGGGAGAAACATGGTCACATAAAACAAAGTGCAGTGTCCAATGTCCGCCATAATTACCACAGAATCAGTCAAACATGAGGTTGAAGGCACTTAAGTCAATATATAACAGACACGAAATGTCCATCTAGTCAAACATTAGGATGACGGTAATTGTCATCTAACAAATCCAAGATTCAAGTCAATATAAACAGACACGAGATGCCCATCTAGTCAAATATGAGGTTGACGGCAATCGTCATTCAAGTCAGTATAAACAGACACGAGATGCCTATCTAGTCAAACATGAGGATGACGGCAATCGTCATTTAACAAGTCTAACATTCACCAAATGTATTTCATCAACCAATTGCCGTCATCCTCAGAGAGTAAATAATAATTAAGTGGAATAGGTTTGATAAATTTATAATTTGAATTTTTGATTTATATGATTATAACAAATTTTGTTATATAAAAAAAAATTAATATATATATTTTAATACTACTTATATACATCAAAAAAAATTAATATTTGTTAAAATTAAACTCTAACAAACAATATGTATAATAGGTTCTCATAGAGCCAGAGCCAGTCAAGCATGACGTTCAAAGATAGCTAATTCAAAGAAATAGAGCCAGAGCCAGTCAAGCATGACGTTCAAAGATAGCTAATTCAAAGAAATGATGCTATCAAAGTAGATCAACTTGGCATTTGAATAATTATGTATATAGTCAAAATGTGATTATCGATATGTAGCCGTGTGGCTTTCTTTTCACCAATTTATTTCGAGGTTATAATACATGTTTGCAGTGTGCCTGTAATGCCCAAAAATGATATTAGTTTTAATTTTTATGTTAGCTTGAAATAGGTTTGAGGCGTAAGAATCTTTACTTTTATTAATAAATTTATTTGTATACTTTTAATTGTTTAAATTTAAAATTACTAAATTTATTTTTATATTTTTAATTGTTTAAATTTAAAAATAATTTTTTTATAGTGTATTTTATTTAATGTGTTGTACATAACACTAGCCAAAAAGTTGAATTATTAAGAAATAATTTATTTTATGATAATTTTGTATTTTATAAAAAATACATTGAACTATATTTGCTAGAGTTATATAGTTTTTACATGATATTAATTATTATTTTAGTATCTTAAATCATACTTTGGATTTAATATACTTATTATAATTTGTATGGATCAAAATAAATTTTATTAGTCAAATTTACTAGCATAAAACATCAAGATCTTTGATACTGTAGTTAATGTTGTTAGATTTCATGATGCTTTCCAGAAATGAAATGAATCATGATATTCACCATAAATCGTATACAAGGAAATACATGAATAAAATAGAAATATCAAATAGACAAAAGAGAATAAAATACGAGTGGATGCCTGTGGGCACCCTATAATAGCACTTCATATAACAATCTAATAAAATGAATAAGTGGTTAGGAGGGATTCACCCAGAGCACCACGTGGTCCTTGAATACGTGCCTCTTAACGACTTCAAAAATCGTGCTTGGAGTTTGACCACTTGAATGTCTCAAAAACCGCATTAGGTACCATTGACAAACCTACGAAACCAAAAGCAAAGTTAAAAATATATTTTGTGTTTTTGTGTGTGAGTGTTTTCTATGTTTTTTTTTTTTTTTTGTTTGTTTATTGTCTGTTATTGGTTTTTTTAATTTTTTTGGTTGTTTTTATTTTTCATGTTCTTGTTGGTTATGAATTTGTAGTGTTCTGTTATTTTTGTCATGTTTGTGTTTTGTTTTGTTGTTTTTGTGTTTTTTTTATGTGGTTCGTGTTGTGGTTTTTTTATCTTATTGTGTGTGTTTGGTTGTGCTTTATTTTTTTGACACATTGAAGGAGCATGTTTTTTATTTATTTTATTATTTTTATTTATTTATTTATTTTAATCTTATTGTGTGTTTGTTTGCTCTTGAAGTATGTCAAAGGTGGTAGGCAAGGTTCGAGTCATGGGTGATTTTGGTAGAATGGATACCCCTGCCTCTTTGGGTCTTATCCGAAAGTGGCATCTTTTTTAGGATGTTTTCCACAAAAAAATAAATAAATAAGTGGTTAGGAGGTATTTAGAGTATATATTATAATTGCATATTACATTAACGAAGGTTCAAATAGGGATCATGTTTAAGTCAAATTACTAAACCCTTAGTAAATTTTTAGTTAAGGTTTACCAACTAAGTGGTTTAACCAAACCTACACCAGGGGCTCAAGTTTATGACTACATTTAATTTTTAAGGAAGTCTAGTTATAGGGCTATAATATTATAAATACCCAATCTCTTTTTAAAAAATCTCACTTATATCTACATCAATTAGTTTATTCATCATCATGTTTTAAGCCATTGCTAGTTACCCTTAAGAGATCAATGTATGGCCTCTTAATTTCTAAGAGTAGAATAAATAATGTCTACATAGGAACTACCCTGAATATATGAGGTAAGAATTTATGGTGGTTGATCATATACAACTTCATATAGAGCCATCTTGGTTATTATACCATAAGTGATATGGTATCCGTTTGTTCCATCATGCTTATTGAAGCAAAGAAACAAAGGCAAGCTTCCAAGCACTTATTGATAATTCTAGTTTGGTTGTTCATTTGGGGGTGGTATGTCAAGGTCATATTTAGTGGGCTTCCTTGTAACTTGAAGATTTCCTTCCAAAAATTATTAATGAATGTGGGGTCACGATCATAGACTATAGAGGATGGCATTAAATAGACTTAAAAATTATGGTCAATTAATATTTGTAAAATGGTAGAGATTGTGTATGGATGTATAAGAGAAAAATATGAGTGTACGTTAACAAATGATCTACAACAACTGAAATAATTGATTTAGGTAATCTCCCAATAAAAACCATGGAAATGTAGGTCCATGTTACTATTGGAATGGGTAATATTTCAAATGTGTATAAAGTAGGATTGTGTCCCCTTTGTGATGTTGACAAATATCATATTCTTGAATAACCCATTTAATATCATGTTTCATACCATCCAAGAACAAGTTATTTTTTTGTGTGTTGATAAGTTTATAAAAATATAGAATGTCTAGCTAAATATGTCAAATGTAATTCATGGAGAGTTTACAACAATGACAAACCATCACTTTTCATAGAAGGTTTTTCCATCCCAAGAATAAGTTAATTCTATGCTAAAGTGTGTGGATGATATTTAAATTCAATATTGCATGTTGGGATCCTTTTTCCATTCTTGTTCAATGTTATTTGATCACTCAAGACATGGTACATGTAGTATACACAATGTAGCATGGCCATCAAACTTGTGTAATAGGTCATTGACTACAACATTGTATTTTACCCTTTTATAAAGTATTTCATAATCATTGTAGACACCTAAAATGTCACATTATTCCTTGTGCAATGCTAATGGCTAGTTAATTTACAAAAGCCCTTAAATTTTCTTAGTTTACCTCAAAATATTATTCATCCTCTTTAGCCCCTTTAGCTACTTAAACCTCCTTCTACACTTAGTCCCTAGTCACCATGTGACCACCCATTTAACCTGGATTAGGGTCACCTCACCCTAGTCTACCCTTTGAATAAGCCTAGCCTCCACCTTACCATAGCCTACTCTATGCCCTACTTTCCACATTCCCACACCCATTAAATGCCTTAAATACCATGAAGACTATATCCACTTAAGGTATTTATGATATGGATGACATTGCATCCATATGCCATAATGAAGGTGAGGATTTTCTTCACCCCCATTCATTTATGAAGCATGATGGACCCATACACATTTAATGCATGTGGGTGGATGAGGATTTTCCTCCACCCAAGGGCATTGATTATGCATGGTGAGCCCTTCCACCTCATAGGACACCTCACCATCCCTCTAAATTTGGCCAATTTCCATAAATAGGAAGCCATTTCCTTCATTTAAAAGAAACATAATTGCTTATCAAAAATCTACCAAAAATACTCTAGCCCCCATTGCATTCAAACCCTCTTTGGTGTGAACCCACATGGATGCTATTATGTGCCCTTTTTTGTGTCTTCTTATTTTGTAAAATTTCTTGCAAGTGTGGACTCAAATGACCATCAGACTAGAGTAGGAGCTTCTAGAGAGCTAGAAGAACCTTCCCTCCAAAGGAAAATTTCTATTTGACCGACATAGAGTTGACCACAAGGATAGGTATGATTGTAATCAAAACCATACATAAGAGTACAGTTCCCTCCAAGAACATGTTCCAATTAGTTGCAAACCAAAAATTAAAAAAGTAGACTTAATAATCACTATCCTTGACTATTTTTATCTTATTCCAGTTTTGGTGTCATGCAATAGATTATATTTTCATTTGTTTCATCTCTTATTAATTATGATCTAATCAAGATAGGTCCATAGATGTTAAAAATTCCTTGTTTTGGATTACGTAGGTTTAGAGGTTTTATTCAACCAATGATGGTGCAATACTGATAAACCCACCCTCTTGAGGTGGTCAAAGAAAACTTTGGTATTATAAACTTTACTAAAATAGGGCTCCATCATTGGGAGACCCTAATTGTAGTCCAAGGGGTAAAATTTATAAAAAGAAATTAATTTGTAACACTCATTTTATATCAATGAAATGGAACACTTTCTAAACACATTTTGGTGATCACGGTGCATTGACATACCTTTTAGATTTTACTCATTCATCCTTAGTTGATTTCTAGGGGTCTAAAAAACAAAACATTTAAGAAAAACTTAAAGTCATACACAAAATAAAATAAAAATATTTATGTTCTTATGCAATCTCAAACACATCAACACACAATCATACTTAAAATTCTTACACTTAAATTATTTGTTGTATGTTAAATTCTTTGCTAGATTAGTGATATTTTTAGCAAAAACCAACCAAAATTAGCAAAACCAAAATAAAATCGATCAAAAGATACTCCTTGTCTATTTTTCCCATCACCCCAACAATGGTAACCTATTTTTGATAGGAATCATATAGATAGATATTATTACAAGCATAACCATACAAACAAGTATAGTTGCACTCATAATCATACAAACAAGTAATATTTTAGCAAAAATTATACAAAGAGGTACAATTCTTGTTAGAATCAAGATACAATCCTCTTTCATAGCCATATACCCATCCTACACCCTTTCCCCATGGTTTTTACCTAAATTCAAGCTTGAGAGCAAGAGTGCTTAGCTATGGAAGCTTCTAGGGTAACCCCTCCTCCTTCAACCAACCCATTTGGGCACTCAGAGGAAGCAACCTCCACTTCACCCCAAAATATATTTACCCCTTCTCATAGTCAATACGTGAGTGACCTATTACAACTTGGACATTTATATTATGAAAAAGGTCTAACACAACAAGCTACTCATAATGTACCACCTAAGAGTCCATGCGAGAGGATCCCTTGGCTCAAATTCTACCTACATGTTTTATATTTTGAGCCATGTAATTTCATGTCTTCCACCTCCTATTCCAATAATTATTTGCCTTCTTCTCCCCATTTTTAGCATCCCTCTTGACACATCATTCATGGCAAAACTCACCTCAAGCTACATTATCCCCTCTTCATATTCGTCATCGTAACTATTATCTTTTTCTTAGGTCTCAAATGAACCTAAAACTACATCCCAAACCATGGGTATAGTATCAACCACTCTCATTCATCCTAAACCTTATGAAACATCTTCTTCTACTCTTGCTTCTTCATCAAAAATCCTTCTCAAATGCCATTCTAATTTGCCTTTGTTGATTCTCATCCCTTTCCTAATCCACCTTTTGGGAGTGCATATTATTTTGCTTCTTCTTATCCTCCTTTAGTAACATTCTATCCTCATACTCCCCTCCATTAGTTCAATCAGTCTAATATCACTCCTTTCTCAAATTTCCTTCCTTCTAATCCTCCTTCTACTGGTATGCAAGTTGTTGCTTCTTCTCTCCATCAAACTTATTTTTCTTATTATTTCACTCTTCCTTCACCTCATTTTTAGCAACCTTCTTCTAATCCTCAATATTATTTCAATTCTCAAGCTTCATCCAATCCCCAATATCCCTCTTATCTCCATGAAGCAGATTTGCATTAACCAAATCACACACAATCCATAGAAACAGAGAAAAATGCCAAAGTTTTTTGATACTCCTTGCTGAGGAGAATGGAGCTTACAAAGACCAATACCATACAAATTCAAAATTCTCCCCCAAATACCTTGTTTTCCCTTTTCTTGCCTAGAATAATCTATTTGAAATTTGAATTTTAGGGGTAAAATTCCTGAGGTCATAACTCATCGCTCGTTGCTCGAAACAACTATTGGCGCATGTTTTCAGAAATCTCTTGAAGGGGTTTGTGGTCTGGTATTGTGTACACACATAATACCGCCATATTTCAGCACTTAAAAAGGCCTCTAAGCCCTTCAAAATTGACCTCCAAGTTTTACTAGAAGTATTTTCACTAGTTTTGATAGGGTAGGAGACCTTAAAATTTACATAACTCCCAAACCACTTAGGATATTGGGATGATTATTTTGACGTTGGGTATATTTCTCAATATTATAAAAAACTAAAAAAACTTTTGAAAAAAATGAAACAAATAAAAAATTGGGTGATGCAAGATCACTCTTACATCGCTGGATGCTGCTACATCAGACACCCAAGGTAAATTGAGAAGTGACATTCACCTCTTTGGTGTTGGAGAAAAACCAAGTGGTCAACCTCTGTCTTTGACAACTAAGATGAATATTCAACAAGCCTACCCTTCCACCTAACCAAATATTCTTCATACTACTTGTTTCTGGTACTTTTGTCGATGCGGGTATCTAGGATTTCTTCTATCTCTTCCTTCTCTGGAGTAGATGTTGGAATATCCCAAATTTTTGTTACTAGTCCATCATCATCGTCCCCTTCATGATATTCTACCAAATCAAAAATTTTGAACACAGGTGATATGTTAATTCCACTTCGTAGTTCTACTTCATATGCATTTTTTGAATCCCGTTTCTCTATGATCCTGCATGGTCCAAACTTCTTCATTTTTAATTTGTTATAGGTTTTAGTAGGAAACCTTTCTTTTCTCAAGTGGACCATAACTTCATATCCCACATGGAATTCCTTAAACTGTTGCTTTTGGTCTACCCTTATCTTGTACTGAGTGTTCATCTTAGTAATATGCTTTTTCACTTCTTCATACAAGCTCTTCAAGTGCTCTACAAAGTCCTTAGCTTTAGCACTGCTCTTTTCACCTCTATCCATATTCCTCAACTCAGAATAATTCCTTGGGCTACTCCCATATACAATATGGAATGGAGATTTATTAGTACTCCTATTGACAGAATTATTGTAAGCAAATTATGCTTGTGGTAAAACCAAATCCTATCCTTTGGGCTTATCTCCTACTAAGCATCTCAACAGGTTACCCAAACTCCTATTCACCATATTTGTTTGTCCATCATTCTATGGGTGGTATGCAGAACTGAATTTCAAATCTATCTTCAATTTCTTCCACAAAGTCCTCTAGAAATACCCAATAAATTTGGTATCCTTGTCTAAAACAATACTCTTTGGTAGACCATGTAGTCGTACCACCTCTTTGAAAAACAACCCTACAACATGAACTGCATCATTATTTTTATGGAAGAGAATAAAATGTGCCATCTTTGAAAACCTGTCAACCACCACAAATATGGACTCATTCCCCCTCTATGTCCTTGGTAGGCCAAGAACAAAATACATGCTGATGTCTTCCCATGGTATCTATGGTACAGGTAATGGCTGATATAATCTAGTGTTTTGCCTCACACCCTTGGCCCTTTGGTATACTTTAAAAGTTTGTAAAAATCTCTTCATGTCTTGCTATAATTGTAGCCAATAGTAGTTTTCACTAACAAGGGCAATGATCTCATATTGATCAAAGTGTCCAACCAACCCTCCACTGTTCTTCTCCTTGAACAGATCTTGTCTCATCAAACTCCTTTTAATGCATAATTGGTTTCCTATGAACAAAATTCCATCGTAGATTAGTAAATCCAACCATTTAGTTCTATCCAAAGTAACAGGTGCCAAGTAAGCTCTCCAATCCTCTACAAAATTTGGGTCTTCAAGGTATAAACTCTTAAGTTCATCAAACCCTATAACCTCCACCTTCATTTCTATCAACAAGTTCTACCTTCTACTTAAGGCATTTGCAACCTTGTTTGACCTCCCACTCTTATGTTTTAAAAAAAAGGTATAAATCTATAAAAACTCAACCCATTTTAAGTGCCTCTATTTTTAATTTTCCATGGCTATTAATATTTTATAAGTCTTGATGATCAGTATATAGAACAAACTCTTTTGGTAATAAATAGTGTCTCCACTTATTCAAAGCCTAAACTATAGCATAAAAATCTTGATCATAGACAAAATACATTTTCCTAGCCTCATTAAGCTTCTCACTAAATTAGGCAACATGCTTACCTTCTTGAACCAATATAGCTCCTATGGCACTACCACTAGCATCACAATATACCTGAAATACCTTATTAAAATCTAAAAGTGCCAAAACAGGTTGCTCTATGAATTTCTTCTTCAACATATCAAAACTCCTATCTGATCCTGAAGTCCACTAAAATTCCTTCTTATCTCCTTTCATTGTCTCTTTTAGGGGTGCACGAATACTACTAAAATTCCTAATATTTTTTTGTAAAAACTGGCTAGACCATGGAATGATCTTACCTCTATAATGCTCCTTGGAGTAGGCCATTCAATGATAGCCCTCACTTTTTTTGGGTCCATTTTAAGACCTTTAGCTAAGATGATAAATCCTAGGTACACCAACTCCTTCTTCACAAAACTGTACTTCTTCAAATTAATTAACAACTTCTCCTCCTTCAACTTCTCAAAAACTTGTTGAATATGCAACAAGTGCTCCTCCAAAGTCTTGCTAAAAAGTAAAATATCATCCAAATAGATAATGACAAATTTTCCTAAAAACTCCTTCAATACCTCATTCATAAGCCACTTGAATGTGCTTGGTGCAATGGTTAGCCCAAATGGAATTACCAACCACTCGTACAAACCCTCTTAGGTATTGAAGGTTGTCTTCCACTTATCTCCTTCTCTGATACAAATTTGATGATACCCACTCTTTAGGTTAATCTTGGTGAAGTACTTGGCTCCACTCAAATAGTCCATAATGTCATCCATCCTTGGAAATAAAAATTTGTATTTTATGGTGATCTTGTTAATAGCTCAGGAGTATGTACACATTATCCACTCCCCATATTTCTTTGGTGCTAGTACTACAGGTAGGTTCTGCACATGGACTTAAGATCTCCTAAATCAATTCTTTTTAGTAGCTCTTGGAATTATTTTTTTAGCTCCTCACTTTCTACAAGAGTCATTCTATGGGCTACCTTATTAGGTAAACTAGATCCCGATACCAAATCTATGTGGTTACTAATCTTCCTCATTGATGGTAAACCCTCATGTACATTATCTGATATAATATATTTTAAATCTTATAACAAACTTGAGACCTCTACTGGGATATATTTGCATTGCTCATCCTTAACTCTAGGAATTAATACATAACACACATGCCCATGGTTCAGGTCATCCAAAAATTTTCTACCATCTACTAAACAGATTTTGGCACTGCTACATACATTTTCGTCCATCTCCTTCAGGGGCTTCAGCTTGTGGCACACTCCATCCTTTGTCAGGGAGTAAGTGTTGGCATGCCCATCATGTATTGCATGTTGATCAAACTACCATGGCCTTGCCAATATAAAATGACAAGCATCCATAGGTAGGATGTCACAGAGGACCTCATCATGGTAATTTCCATTATGAAACTTTACCACACATTTGTCACTTACCAAATCCCTATGGTCCTTATGCAACCACACAATACGTTATGGATATGAGTGCCTCCTTTATAAATTTAACTTAATAACCATCCCTTCTGAAACTAGGTTATTAGTGCTAAGATTATCAATGATAACATTACACACCTTACTTTCACATTTACACCTTGTGTGGAATAGACTCTTCCTCTGATCTAGATATTTCTCCTCATTTAGAAATGCTCTCCTTGTGACCATAACTTCTTCTCTTTTTGCTTCCTCAGAGTGTTCATATTTAGTACCTTCATTTACAACAATAGCTCAGGCATTACCTTCATGACTCTTATTTGTTCCCCCTTGGTGTTGTGGGCACTCGTATTCTTGATGTCCTTCTTCCCCATATTGAAAACATGTTTCACAAAATCCTCCTCTTCTAGGCCCTCATCCAAACCTTCCTCTTCCTATTTTGTAGCCATTATTTTAATCACAGGGATGGTAAGCATTCTCCCCCTTCTGGTCCTGACTATTGCTTGCTTCCTTAGTCTTATTTTGGTCCTTAGTTCATCCTCCATTTGCTCTCCCATCAATTCTTCCACCATGACCTCTTCCTCTCTGCTTTCTCTCAAATATTCTATTCAGCTTCTCTTTAATATTTAGGGCAAACTAGTAAGCATCTTCTATGGTGGTCATCCTAACTAGACTTAGCTCCTCTTGTATACTTGATCTCAACCCATTTATGTAATGGGCTACATTTTCTTTTTTGGTCTCATAATGGCCTATTATTATTAGGATCTTATAGAAATCCTCTATGTATTCTTTGATAGACTTGATTGATTGCCTCAAACCCTAAATTTTATTTAGTAGATCCAACTCATAATTAGCTAGAATGAATTATCTCTTCAACTTTTCCACCATCCACTCCCACCTTGTTATCCTTTCTTTCCCTCTTTTATTTTTATCCAATTGTACTCCCTTCCACCAAATATTGGTATGTCCCTTCAACTTGGTCTTAGCAAATTTGACCCTCTTAGGATCTTCCACCTCCTCATACTCGAAGTATTCTTCCATATCATTGATCCAATCAATCAACTCTTCTAGGTTGAGATTTCTAGAATACATAGAGACATCAAACTTTGG
Source organism: Wollemia nobilis (assembly GCA_028583015.1). Classification (NCBI taxonomy): domain Eukaryota; kingdom Viridiplantae; phylum Streptophyta; class Pinopsida; order Araucariales; family Araucariaceae; genus Wollemia; species Wollemia nobilis. The sequence continues at coordinate 18,383,059 of JAQPPZ010003374.1, forward strand.
TCTCTTCCCAATATGGGATATGGCCTTATAAAATTTGGCTTGTGTAGGATCTACTACCTCTTCTTCTTCCTTGAACTAGGCCTCTTCTTCTTTAGCTTCATCTTCACTCCCATATTCTCTCCTTGGTTCAAACCCTCTACGTAGTTCCTCTTGCAGAGCTTGAACTTACCTCTATAAAGCTCTAAAATCCTCTTCTAGAACCATAGCATTTCTCCCACCACCACAATTTCTTTGTGGAGGAATTTTGCTCATGTTTCTCACAAACCCTAACCACAAATCTTGGTGTAAACTACCTCAAGTCCGGTGATCTATTTACACACTCAAGAACTCCTGCTCTGATACCACTTGAAGCAGAGTTGCATTAACCAAATCACACATAATCCATAGAAATAGAGAAAAATGCCAAAGTTTTTTTATATTCCTTGTTGAGGATAATGGAGCTTACAAAGACCAATACCATACAAATTTGAAATTCCCCCCAAATACCTTGTTTCCCCTTTTCCCACCTAGAACAATCTATTTGAAATTTAAATTTCAAGGGCAAAATTCCCAAGGTCATAACTCATCACTCGTTGCTCAAAAAGACTATTGACGCATCTTTTTAGAAAGCTCTCGAAGGGGTTTATAGACCTATGTTATGTACACACATAATATTGCCATATTTCAGACCTAAAAAGGCCTCTAAGGCCTTCAAAAATGACCTCCAAGTTTTACTAGCAGGATTTTCACTAGTTTTGACAGGGTAGGAGACCTTAAAATTTAAATTTCTTCCAAACCACTCAGGATATTGGGATGATTAGTTTTACGTTGGTTCTATTTCTCTATACTCTAAATAAATAAACAAAGTTTTGAAAAAATAAAACAAATAAAAATTTGGGTGATGGAAGATCACTCTTACACTGTTGGATGCTCCTGCATCACTCCAACACACTTATCTCCATTCTTATTAGAAACATGTGCAATCCAACACTTTGTATTCTCACCCTCCTCATTCTCAACTTAATTCATTCACTTATCCCCCCTCCGGTCAGACTTATCTCTTCAATCAATCTCCTCTTCCTCTAAATTTTCATCAAATCTCTTTCTTCACTCCTCCTCCCTCATGGTCTTCCACTCCACCTATTGCTCTTATAGACACCTAAAATTAGTCATTTTTGTAACCATATCAATCCATATCTACATAAATCCACAAAAAATCCCAATTTATCCCCTATTAGCCTCCCTAATCCTCCTATAATCCCTCTTAGCCACCAATTAAATTCATGCTTCCCCCTAATCTTCCACCTAACACCCACCTTAAATGCATAAATCCCCTTTCACACCCCCATGTGGTTTAAATTTGAATTTATTTGAATTTAAAATTTCCACTAGTGGCCTAGGTCCAAGAATATTAAATGGCCATAATAATTTTCAAACCTCTCCATACCCGTAAATTCATTGTTTCACACTACCACATCAATATTTTTTAATTTAAAATTACCTCATTCTTTCCAAGGCCACTAATGTGGGAAGGCACCCATTTCCTCCAATAAACATGCATTAAATTCTCAAACCCCTTTTCACACTTGGTAAAACTGTCACTTCAGATCTTGTGTACCCTTCCCTCTCTCTTGCAATTTCTTAAAAATACCCCCCTTCCTTTCCCTCATGGAACACACATGGAGACATAGTGACACATACCCAAATGCTACCAAATTTTCTCTAGATTCAAAACACAAGTATGCACTTCAATTTTCAATGTTGTTATTGTTTTTTTCATGTCATTTAACACAACTTATACTAATGATTTGGTGTTTGCATATGTGTACGTACTTTAAGGGCTCAAATAAAATAGTTGGTCACTACAAATAGACCAACCTTTGGTTGTAGCATGGAGAAAATGATGGCACCATAGTCACTTTTGTAAAATATATCATTCCTTTATTTTGACACATTGTTGTAAAAACACCCTACAAGGGGTTTTATTGCATCAAAATGGACTTATTTTTAATATTATAATATATCTTTATTTTTTTTTTATGGTGCATTTTTTCATGTATAGAAAATGGTGATCATGGTTAATATATTCTTTTTTTTAGGTAAACATTAAATTATTGTCTCTTTTCTTCATGGTTGTAGGTTTGTTGTCCAAAAACCAACCTTGGTGACATACACAACCACCACCATCAACTTTCAAACCACTAAAAAAAGTATTGCTCTTTTTCTTTTCTCTTTTGGTAATTAAAAAAAAAAAGCGTTGCATCTTCCTTTTTCTTTGAAATTCTACTAATTTTCAAAAACAAAATCTCACTTTTTTCTTTTTATATTTACTTTACACTTTTATAGGCTGTTTATTTAGTTTGAAAAAAAACTAAGCCCCTATGGACCACATGCAACCATTCCATGGCTACTCATGTAGAGCTATATGTCTTTGTGCACCCAATGTTCCCCTTCCATATTTAGCCTATTATCACATGTGATCAAGCTCCCATATGAGCCTGCCATCCCTATGTTCTCCCATCCCCTATAGCCACAACTACTCCCCACCATCACTAGCCTATAGGCTACCCTCTCTCGTGGTTGTTCCACTACTCCTCTACCTCCTTGTCCCTTCCTCTCTCCTTCTCTCCCCTACAATCCTCCATGGCCCTAGTCGTGCCCTACCCCATGCTCCCCATAACCCCATCATGCTCCTTCACCATGTAGTCCCCCTCTATGACTTCTTGTTCCATCTAAAACTTCATGTTCTCTCTATGATCTTCTTCACCCTTTGGATGATCAAGATACCTCTACGACCTCCCTACACTTTTCCTTATAATCATCCTTTTTTCTTATCGTGGTCATGATCTACTTTAGCCTACCTCTCCTCCCCTAGGTCCCCCATGTGGCATCTCCCTTTCTTCCTTGAAATCCTCTCCCCTTCTTCCTTGCAATCCCTACCACACTATTGTGCAACCCCTCTCCCTCTTCCCCACACTCCTCATCCCGTAGTTGTTCAACCCCACTCTTCCTTGCACTCCCAGTTGTATTGTTGTGTGACCCCTCCCTATCTTCCCCATACTTCTTGTGGGCCACGTACATGCCACTTAAAACTTTAATAAAAAAAAACATTTAAATAATAGTAAAAAGATAAAAAAAATAAAAAGGACCACGTGCATACCCCTTAAAACCTTAATAAAAAAAAAATTAAAAATTAATCATAAAAATGCAAAAACCATAAAAAATTTAAAAAATACAAAAACAAAAACTCTTTTTGGCATAACTTTTTCATCGAGCATTGGATTTTAGATCCACCAGTTGCATTATGGAGCTAACTTCGATCTCTTTTCACTAATTTGTTACACAATATCATTTGGCTACATTGTAGGTAGTTAGTTTGTATTTGATGTAGATATTTTTATCAAAAAGAGAAAGAAAGAGCATCGTTAGCATTAACATTTGCATTCTTTGCATTTAGCTTAGGTAAATTTTGCATTTCCTCCTTTAGAATTGTATTGTTACAAAATAAAAACAAAAAAAACAAAAAATCACATACTTGCACAAAAATTTTCCATGAGATTTTGTGAGGATAATAAATCAATGATGTTGGACTTCATCCCCAACTATCAATTGCAATAAGTGATGTTGGATTTCATCTCCAACTGTTGATTGGCCCCCTAGATGCCATAGCATCCCCCATGATTGGTTTTTTAGACTTCATCATTGAAAAATCCTCTACTCTTGATATTACCTTGAGGTAGGTTAGGTTAGATGCCCTTGCTCATAGGGCTAAATAATTAGTGAGTGTACAACTATAAGTTTTATCCAATACCGATCGAGAGTGAAGAAAAATCCTAGATAGGTTGGTAGTAGGACTTAGATAGTGCAACCTCTCTCAAGATGATAATTTTATCCCTTTAGGATACCCAAAGCCACAACCACCATTCTAGGAAGCTTTTTTCAATTGTTTGTGTAATACTTCTTGTAAGAGAGGTGGACATAAGCACACTCTTGTAGATTTCATTCAACCACCCCATTTGTAGTTCCTAGCTTTAGGATACATAAAACACACACAAAAAATAATAAAAAACACAAAACAAAATAATGCAAACTCCTTATAATTCATCTTCATATTCACCTCAATCTCAACCTTCACTCACCCATTCTTCTGCTTACCCCTTTGTGTTGCAAGTTCCTACCCATGATAGCCACCAAAACCCCCATACCTCAAATGGAACTCGTATTACTCAACAACCACTGAAATGACCAACTCCTCATCAACCACCACTCCCTCAAGGCTCCTATTTCACATAAGATCATGTTAGCTTTTTATTATTAAATACTCAAAATAATATTACCCCTTCATGTACTTTTGCTTCATCTATTAATTCATGTACTTCATTTATCTCTTGTTCTAGGTGTCTCTTTTTATTTCCTCATCTGTATTGAGTATGTTGTGGATACTGCTACTGTGGTGATATGTATTGATTTTGATATTATCTAGGTTGAGACAACCTATTTGATTGTCCTCCTTTGCTTACCTAATTTCTTTGATGTTGATTCCTTGTATTAAATCTACAATAGCTAGTACTATGTCTTCCTCTCTTGAAATTTTGGTAATACTTGTCATTCCACTTTGGTTTACTTCTTAGAAATAAAGCAACATTTCCTTATAAGTTATCCTTTGAGACTAATGCATTATTACTCATTTCATCCTTCACTGAGTTTTCAAATTCATATTCTTGTAGTATGTTAACCAAATCATCAAAAGAAGTATCCTTACTTAGGAGTTGTAAGGATGTAACTAGATATTTGTAATTTTTTGGTAGTGCTCTAAATATGACTTGAACAAGAAATTTATCTTCAACTATTTCTCCAAGGTTTAATAAATTCCCTTTTGTATCTGCAACTCTTCTAAAAAATATTTCAATGGTTTCACCACCCTTGACTTTCAAAGAATGCAACTGTGTTTGTAGATTTATAATAGTAGCTTTAGCTTTTTCCTTCAAATATTTTTGCTAAAGTGTTCCATGCATCTGTAGAAGTTCCTATTGAACTGATATATGGTTGTATGTCATCTGAAATTGTAAAATTTATGATAATCAATAATTTTGCTTTATCTTCCTCAAATTTTTGTATATCTCTATCATCTTCAGTAGGTTTAGTTTTTGCTCCTTTGACTATGTCCCAAAGTTTTTCCACTATCAAGATTGATCTTACTTTATTTATCCATTAAGTATAGTTAGGGCCTTTGAGAAATTGGGAATCTAAAAGAAAGAGTTTGTTTGTAGTTGTCATTAGAAGAATATCTTGATGAAATATTCCTTAACGTAGAACTCCTTTTGTCTCCCAAATTTATGAATAAAATATTTAACTCTAAATTTCATAAACTAATTTGAAGTAGGCTTCCTTATTCCTTCAACTCTAGAAATTTAGAAAAATAATATTTGCAATATTTTGTAATCCTAATTTGATGTTGTATGCCTTATTTCTCCAACCTTAGCAATTTTGCAAATATTAACTTTGTTTTTTAAATATATATATATATAAAATCAATTTTACAAAACTCAAATATAATGTTTCTTCAAATTCAAATAATATTCAAGTATGCAATATTAAGATTTTTGTAAGGTTCTATAATGTTTATCACTCCACTATAAAACTTTAAATATTTAACCTTAGAGTATATATCTTCAATCCTTATTTCTCCTACCAATATATAAACTTCAATATGGTGGTAAAATTACTTTAATAATTTAGGCACTCCTCCTTTACTTGTTGGGCGCTTTACTTGGCTATTGAGTGCATGTCAACTTCACTTGGAATCTACTATGTATGGCTCTTAGAAGATGCTTTGACCCATTCTTTAATGCTCCTGCCTTGAATTTTTTATGTATGGCACTAGACTTTGCTATATATGTGTTTTCACTCTTACACTTTGGCTATATGAGCACTCCTTTATTTTTTTGAGTTCCACATATTGCAGACACTATAATATGCTTTGAATCCCTTCTTGGTGGTGCCAACATTCATGAAAGAGTAAAATGGACACCTAGAATAATATTCCTTGTTGTTTAGGAGTTACTAAACCTTTCTTGAGCACTAGGTGATGATGTAGAGCATTGAGCGCTCTTATTTCCTGGATATTTATGTTATGGCTTATGATCCAACTTTGAACCTTGTACCAAATTGCAATATGCCATTTTATTTCTCACGAAAAGTGTTACAAAATTTTATGCATGCACTCCTTTCTCCAACATATGAAATTACAAGGCTTTTCAATGTCCTTTTCTTTTCACTTTCCTCCAATGTATGCTTGATTCTTTGTAATCTCACTTTGTGAGGTTTCTTCTCTTCGTGGATGATGGTGGATGTGTTTACAAATGGCTCTAGCTGTAATACCTCTTTCATGCTCCAATGATGACCCTATGGTATTTTCTTTGGAAGTTTAATATATTGATGATCTTTCTTTGATAATGCACCTTGTATTTTTTTATATTTTTGTAATATGCCCTACTTTGAGTAGATAGAATGTTTGTGCTACATAGGATTTACATAGATTGATATTTTATAGGTTGTAGCTAATATCTTTTTTCTCCTTTGGTTGGTCGAATCTTTAGCCTAATGGCTCTTTTTCATAAGCACTTTTGTTAGTGCTTCTTTCTTGCAAATGTATGGATGTTTGTTGTAGAGCTTGCACCCATATATTTTGGTGTTGAATGGTTCTCGATATGGTGGATTTTTTCACCACTCTTTTAGTGGTTTTCTTTACCAATTTTTATTGTACATCTGGTGCTTTTAAACACTTGTAATATACCTTGAATTTTAGAGCTCTTATCTTTCCAAAATCTACTATATGTTGAGGAATATTCTTCCTCACAAATGTAGGATAATTTTTCTTTTACATTCACTTAAAAATAGCATATAATATTCACTTATAACTTCTTTAAAAACTCAATCTAATGCTATTATAATATTTTTTATTTCTCTAAAAATGAGAGTAAAACTATCTTACAAATGAATGTAAAATGAATCTGATTTTTCTATTACAAAAAACAACAGAAATAAAACTTTTTATCACGCCTATTAAACAATAAATTTTAGTTCTTGTAATATGTAATATTTATATAAAATCAATGGTGTGTAATGGTGCATTTCCTTGGCTTAATGACACCCTAAAAATCTTCCTTTTTGCTAGCTCTAAATTGCTCTAAAAAACCTTAATAGAAACCTTCAAAAACTTTGCAATAATAATATATATGGTATAAAATAAATACATATTTTTGTGGATAATTTATTTATAGCTTGTTTTCTTGTATTTTTTGCAATGCACCTTTCTTTTGTTGTCAATAAACTCTTCAATTTGCAGCTATAGTTGCTACCTAAAATCAGCTTTCTTCTTCTTCACATGTTTTAGCTATTTCTATAATATGAAGCTTCAAAAATTGCTCTTTAATTGTTCAAATCTCTTGGAGGGATCCTCCTTAGTTTCTACTAAAACTTTTCTTGAGCTTTTTTGTCCAAATTTATCTCAAAATTGTTCCAAATTTTTCTAGAATGCAGCTCACTTTCCTCTTTCAATGATGCCCAAAATTGTAGCTTAAATTATTTCTATTAGCTTCTTACAAAATATTATTTGGTGTTGTCTTCAAGCATTCAAATATGTTGCTATTCTTTCTATAAAGCCTTATCTTAGTTGGATGTTCAAATATTTTCTGAAATCTTCTCCAAATCTTTCTCTAAACTATAGCTTTTTTCTTGTACTTTTTGCTATCTTTTCAACTTCTCTTTCATCAACTTTGTGCTTTTATAAATTATCCTACAAAACGTAGTGATTATCCTCAAATATCTCTAAATTGTGACCTCATCAATTTTCTTGCTTTCTTCTAACTTGTTTGTCTTCAATCTCTCTAAATTTTTACTTCAACTCTAACCTCTATCTTTGTCTTCTTTCTCAAGAATTTGAATGTCTTGAGTTCTCAAAATCTTCTCAAAATTTGACAAACTTGTTATCAAATCCTTTTTCCTTTTGGGATTATTTTTGTATGGTGACAATTTTCCTGATCTCTTTTGGTCAGGTGCTCCTTATGCTTGCAATATTCTGCTTTAAATATCTTCAAATGGTCACTAATTAAATAAGGCTTTCTCTTGTCTTCTTTTGTTTCTTCAAAATATTTTTTATACCTCTATTCTTGGGTCTTGTAATTTTGTAGCCTTCAATCCTTTTAGTAAATGAATTTAATGAAACCTTACCTTGGTTTCTTCAATTTTCGAACCATAGAAAATTCTTTAATGAGATATCTTTCTTGGATATCTATATTATGTTGCTTTTGTCTATAATAGGACCTTTTGTAGCCCTTCTATCTTATATCTTCTATCTTAAATATTTTGATCTTGTAAGCTCTTCAATGTGACCTCTCCTTGTGTCTCTTTATTCAATCTACAAATTTTCAATGATAACCTTCTTCTTGGTTATTTTAAATCTTCAATAAGATATCCTTCTTGGAATTTCTTCAATGTCTACTTTTTTACAACAAGACTTAGACAAAAATAAATTAGTTGTATTCAATTTTCCAAAAACAATAATCTTTAGTAGCTATCTCAAAAACTAGTGGAATCAAATCTTATATTGAATCCTAGTCTTCAAGGGTTTTCATTTCAACCATGTGGAAATATTCTAGCCAAATAATATGGAATCCTTTTTTTATCATTCTTATCAATAGGACGTCTTCTAAGGGTCTCTTAATGAAGGTCTATCTTCAAGACCTATAAATTTTTTTCTATGTTGAATTTGCTCTTGGAATAGGTATATTCTCTTTTCAATATCAAGGTCTACCTTCAAGACCTATAAATGTTATTCTATTTTAATTTTGCTCTTGGAATAGGTATATTATCTTCTTCTCAATATCAAGGTCTATCTTCAAGACCTACAAAATTTCTTCTATTTTAATTTTTTTCTTGGAATAGATATATCCTTAAATGTCATTGGTTTTTATTCAACACAGTGAGAAATACTATCTTCTCTGGTTTCTCTTTCTAGAGGAAATATATTTATCTTATCTTGTTCTTTTATAGAGGTAATTTCTTTATCTTCTCTAGTTTCTTTTCCAGAGGAAATTCTTTTTATCTTCTATGCTTTAATTTTCTGGAGGAAATACTCTTTATCTTCTCTAGTTTACTTTTCGAGAGGAATTTCTCTTTATCTTATTTGGTTTACTTTTCCAGAGAAAATTCTCTTTATCTTATCTAGTTTACTTTTCAAGAGAAAATTCTCCTATCGTTACTGGTCTCTTCTTAACCAATAAAAAGCTTATTTTTTTTATCTATATAATGACTCTTAAGGCTCTTTCAATTTCTATGTAGATATACCATAGCTCTGATACCACTATTAGCTTTTGATAATATTGCCTCAAGATCAATAATATAATTGCAATATGAAATATATGATAATGTTGATCAATCAAGCATATAAACTCATAATCTACTATATAATAACTCAAATAATGATAACACCAAATACTAAAAAATATTAAGGAATATTTATTGAATGAAGAGATCAAAACACATCATATTACATCACCTTCCATTGCTTACATAGGTGACTCTTTCTCCTTCACCATATCTCTTTTACATAAATACATCCATATATATAGAATGGAATGTGACTATTCATATTGAGGTTTCTTTGACCTCACTCTTCCTATGACTCTTCATATTCCTACTCTATTGACACATGTACATAGGGATAACTATGCACACTTACATTACCAAAATATTATTGCACACTTATGTATTACATTGCATAAAGTAAATCCTAATATAAGACTCTTTTCCTAATCTATAGATGTACATATGATGGTACATTGGCATGTACCAAATAATGTAATATATTTTAATATAACCATCATGGACTTATTATCCATCGATAGTCAATACATCCCCACCTCAAAATCCACATCAGTGGCTACCTACATAGCCATAAAACCCTCAACCATTACCCCATAAATACCATGTACCACAAAATCAACCTCAACATTATCCTAATAAATATCATACTACCTCTCATTAATACCAATCTCACCCTATTCACTTCCAATAAATATCAACCTCCACCCAAACCCTCAATATTATAATGTTATGGAACAATACTAGTAGCCACCTCTCCAATACCATCAACCACCTCATCAATATCAACAACCTTAATATCCCCATCATAAACCCCACCCCATACAATATCAGCCACCACACAATCCATATCAGCCACCCCCTTCCCAACTACCAACCACCCATAAACCCAACCAATTCTTATAACCAATCTTACCAATCGATCCAAATATCCCAAATGCCTTCCACCATCTCATACCAATCTTACTTATACTCCTAACTTCATCCATATCATTCATACCCCCTTTAATATCAACCTCAAAAACCTTAGCAAACCTTACAACCTTCATATTAGCCCTAGATTCCAACATACCAATCTTAGCAACCTCAGTACCCACTATAGCAGCATTCATATCAGCCCCAAATGCCAACATACCAAGTTATGCCACCCTTAGATCAATTGTAAAACCAACTTGCTTCCCACCCAAGACATATTCCTCCTCGATAACTTGTCAGGAATTTTCCAAAAACTTCTCAAGGCACATGTGATCTCCTTACCCAAAATTATATGATCTATATAAACCTAAATCTAGAGGGTATGGAGAATATCACTATTATGTATTCCATCACCAAAGGGGTCATGACCTTAATTATTATTAATAATTATAGAACTTGGTACAATATATGATTGATTGAGGGGTCATTATTGTTTATAACTGTTTATCCCCTCCTAACAAAAATCTTAGAATTTATCAAAATTATTTACCACAACATGTGACCACACTAGCTATGGAGGAGCAATGGAGGAGGAGAAATGGAGGAAGCAGGGGAGGAATTTGAATCTCTAAAGGTGGGAAGGATCCTCATAATCCATGGATACAGGATGCTTCAAGCGAGGATCCAAGTACAAGCAAGCCACCTGATGAGATAGAGGATGGACATGATTCCGTCCCTATGCAAGTTGAAAATTTTGGGGATATGAACCCCTCGAGAAAGATCTTGACAAAGGGGTCCATTCAGTAGTTTTGGGCCTCAAAAAAATCCTTTCCTTTGTGGAGGCCCTCAAAGGCAAAAGGAGAAATTTCTTTGACTCTCTCCCACACCTCATTCTCAAAAATAATAGAGTAATAACTCCTTTGAGCATCATGGATGGTTTTTTATCCTTGGAAACCTTTTCCCTGGTAGGAAAATTCATAGGTGAAAGACCCGATATATAAACCATTCAAAAATGGGCCTTTTCCAAGTGTAATATGGTAGGAAACCTGGAGATCGTCATGTTGTCCAAACTTTTATTCATAATTCATCTCAACAACCATGAAGATGCCAGTTGTATCCTGATAGAAGTGCTATGGTTTTTATGTAGGTAAAGCCTTTTCCTCAGACCATGGGGTAAGGAATTTGATCCTGAATCACAAAGCATTAATATCAGCTCCATTTGGGTTCATCTACCTGTTGGCAATTTTGGGTACCTTGGGTGCATTGCCTTTGCTCAAGTGTATAAGTTGTCATTGATGTCAAGAAGCTTTTGAAGGAATTTGATTTGATGTAAAATAATTTGTTTTGATGAAGGTTACGGCATGACAAGTTCGAAAGAAAGCAAGTTAGAAAAGTGTCGCGATATCGCGACATGTCGCATTTTCGTGACTTAAGCAGGAGAGAGAAAGCAAGTTAGAAAAGTGTCGCGATATCGCGACATGTCGCAGTTTCACGACTCAAAGAGGAGAGAGAATGTTCGGAGTCAGAAATGTCATGATTTCGTGACATATTGCAAGGAAGGTTGTACGGACGAAAAAGTGTCACGATTTCGTGACATGTTGCAGGAGAGAGAGTCCGAAAGAAAAAGTGTCACGATTTCGCGACATAATGCAGAAGAGAGAGTCCGTAGTGTGAATTGTCATGATTTCATGACAAGTTCGAAGAGAGAGAAAGTAACACGAAAAGTGTCATGATTTCGCGACATGCTACAGATGAAAATGTTCCAAGTAAGAACTGTCGCGATTTCGTGACATGCAGCAAAGGAAAGTGTTCCAAGTGAGAACTGTCATGATTTTGTGACATGCAATAGAAGAAAGAGTTCGAAGTGAGAACTGTCACGATTTCACGACAGGTTGAAGAAAAAGCGTACGGATGCAGGAAGTGTCACGATTTCGTGATAGGTTGAAGAGAAAGCTCACGGTTGCAGAATGTGTCATGATTTCATGACAGAAATAGAAAGCAGGTCTTCAACAGGAGAAGAGTCATGATTTCATGATAGAAGCAAAATGAAAGAGCATGGAAGAAGAAGCGTCGTGATTTCATGACAAATTCAAGAAGGAAGAGCTCAAAGGCGAAAGCGTCACGATTTCGTGACATGTTCCATTTTTGCTAGTGCAAGCAGAAAAGAATGCAAGGAAGCGAAAGTGTCACGATTTCATGACAGGAACTGAAAGCAAGTCTGCAGAGGCAGAAGTGTCGTGATTTCATGACAAAAGCAGAAAGGAGGTCGACGAAGGGAGAAGTGTCGCGATATCGTGACAAAAGCAAAGTTGATGCTGACAAAGACAAAAGTGTCGTGATATCGCGACAAGAGCTTAGTTGAAGTCGTCAAAGGCTAAAATGTCATGATATCATGACAAAAGCCAAAAGAAAGTGTACGGTTGCAAAGGTGTCATGATATCGCGACATGTTGTAGTTTCGCGATAGAAGCTACAGAAGAGTTGCAGAGGCAGTGAAGTCGACAAAGTTAAATTTGGGCCGACGAAGATTAGGGTTTGTAGCCGACGTAGTTTAGGGTTGTGCAGCCGACTAAGATCAAGGTTTTGATCTTGAAAGTGTTAGTATAAAAGGAGGGCTGTTTGGAGAGTTGAGGAGTGATCGAATGCATTGTTGAAGTGCGAAGTTCAAAGATAGTGCGCAGAGTAAGAAGTTCGATCGCCGAGAGTAGAGTGCAAAATTTGATCGTAGTGTGCAGAGTGCATTTTGTCGAATCACTCTAAGTGTGAAAAATTGCAAAGGAAGCAGAGTGTGCGAAGACGATGCTACTGTGATTGCACAGAGGTGCAAAGGTTGATGTTCGATCGAGTGCGGCTGTGATTGCACAAAGGAAGCAGAAGGCGTAGAGAGCATAAAGGGCAAAGACGAATGCGGAGTGTTGCTGCTTGAGGACAGAGGTGCATTGGTTCTTTGAGAAGAACCTGAGGACAGATTTGGCAAGTCTTTGAGAAGGCTTGTGTGCAGAGGATTGATCTGTTCAAGTGTTGGACAGATCTGACAGATAGAGAAAGACTTGTGCTAGACCAACTGACTATGTTTGGTACAAGTTGTTGAGCTATTGTGGACGTGATCATAGAAGGTAGAGGTCTCTTAGGCTAAGCATTGAGGACAGGAGGTCTTCGATGGAAAGGAGTTCCACATGCTGGCAAGAGGTAGAGATAGTTGATCTTCTGAGGGATCATTTCTAGAGTAGAGGGGAAGGTATCTCCTTTGAGCAGAGGCTCATAAATTTAGATTGGGGGAAGGTATCTCCTTTGAGCGGAGGCTCATAAATTCTGTTTGGGGAGAGGTATCTCCTTTGGGCCGAGGCTCATAAACATTGTAATTGGGAAGGATTCCCAAAGAACTTTGAGATAACTTTTAGAGAAAAGTTTTGTGGACGTAGCCTAGCCATTCTGGGTGAACCACGTAAAAATTGGTGTCACTTTGTGGATGATATTGTGCATTGTTTTGATATTGTTGTGGGTATATTGTTTTACTATTTTGTAATATAAAGGAAAAAGTAAAAAGAGGTCTTATATTGTTCACCCCCCCTCTCAGTATAAGCTTGTGTTCTTCAATTGGTATCAGAGCGGGTGCCTTCGAAAAGTTTAACAACTTGAAGGAAGAGCTGGTTAAGAACACAATGGATTATTCAAGCGGCAATGCAACACCTATTCTTGATGGGTCAGATTTTGGTCTTTGGAGTGCAAGGATGAAGGTTCATCTAATGGCACTTGGTAATGAGGTATGGGAAGTAATTGAAGATGAGTACACTATTCCTGTACATGGTCCAAATACTAAAGAAGAAAGGCTCCTACATCACAGCAATTCAAAAGCAATGAATGCAATCCTGAAAGGCTTACGAAAAGCAGATCTCACCAAAGTGATTCACTGCAAGACAACCGAGTGAAATGTGGAAACAGATTGCAGGTGGTTCATACAGGTGATACAAATGTTAGAAAGGCCAAGTTGAGACACTTCAAAGGTATGTTTGAACAACTCAAGATGAATGATGATGAAAATATTAGTGACTACATGCTTCGTATGGATGAGGTTGTTAACTCCATGAAAGACTTAGGTCTTGAGCTTGCTGAAAATGATGTTTGTGATAAGATTTTAAGATCTCTTCCTAATAGATTTAGTGAAAATATTTCTGCTATTGAGGAAGCTAAAGATTTGGATAAGTTGAAAAAGGATGAGCTCCATAGTATACTTGCAGCATTTGAGTTGAGAACTCAAGTGAAGGTTGACGTCAAGAAAGAGGCAGCTTTCAAGGCTACCAAGAATTCCAAAGGTAAACAACTTCAAGAGAGCGATGAGTCTTCTAGTGATGAAGAGGCATATTACAACAAGAAAGGCAAGTTCTCTAGAAAGCACAAAAGCATGAAAAATATAAGATGTTTCAATTGTGGAAAGTTTGGTCATTATGCTACTGACTGTACTATTCTCAAGAATGAAAGTGATGAAGATAAACAGGATTCTAAGAGCAAGAATTCTGAAAAGCACAAGCATCACGGGAAGGACAAAGATGAGCACAACAATCAAGGAAAGAGGTATTCTCACAAGCACAAGAAGAGTTTTTACCTAGACAAAGCAAGTAAGTGTTCTAGTAGTGATAGTGAAAGTTCATCAAGTGATAATGAAAATGAGATGTTGTTCATATCAGAAAAAGAGGAAGAACCGAAACATAGATTCATTATCATGAAATGTCTTAGATGTGGAAATTTTGGTCACCTTGAGGATGATTGTACAAATAATGATTTGGTTTCTAGTATGTATGAGGATGCTTCAGAAAACTATAAGGAAGATGCTTGTATGGTTTTTGAAAAAGGTAGCACCTCTAGTGATAAGAAATCTGGAAAAGGCTTTGATGATTCAGAAAGCAAACAAATAAAGGATCTTGAAAGTGAACTTATTAATGCTCTTAGTGCTTTGAAAAAGGAAAGAAAGAAGAATGATAGACTCAAGGATAAGTTAGATGAATGTTGTATGGAGAGAGATGATCTTATAGAAAATCTTGATTTCTCTATAGCTAAGACACAAGAACTCAAGGATGAGTTAGAGTCTAAGGTTCTTGAGTATAGTGAGTTAGAACATAAAATGGATTCTTTGAAAGAGGAAATTAAAGAGTACAAGGATAAGCTTTACAGGTTTCAAGATAGCTCCAAAAAGGTTAAGTCACTCATCAAAGGTCAAAGAAAGACAATAGATAAAATAGGCCTTGGTTTTGTTAAGCCACGCAAGGAACAAGTTGGAGAGTCTAGTAAGAGACTCCAAAAGGAAGAGAGTTCTGATGAGGAAAGTATTTCAGATCATGAGTCCTTGAATGATAGATGCATAGAAATAGAAAACAGAATTCAGAATGAGAAGAAGAAGTTTTCAGGACCCAAGAGGTCGAATAAAGGAAAATTTCACGGCAGATGTTTTGCGTGTCACAGGTTTGGTCACATGGCTTCGCATTGCATGACTCAAGTAAGGAAGGTAAATGACAGTTTTAGAGGTGGTAATTTCTTTCAAGGGTATTGCTACTCTTGTAAACAGTTTGGGCATAAGGCAATTTTTTGCAAGGCTAATAACAGGAACAGGGTTAGTCAGAACAGGCGGATTCAAAGAACAGGTATGCCTAAAAGAAATAACATTGTTACTTGTTATAAGTGCAACAATGAAGGTCACACAACTAGACAGTGTAGAGCTGAACTTCCAAGGTACAAGAACAGGAACAATGGTATGAACAGGTCCAAGGATCAAGGCATGGATAAGAACAGGAATGATAACAAGAACAGGAACAGTGACAAGAACAGGAACAGGAATATGGACAAAGAGTTCAAGAGAAGGCCCGACAAGGAAGTGATAGATGTTGATGATGATCAGTGCCTAATGGGAGTTTTACTCCCACCCCAAAATTAATCACCTCATCAGGAGGTGGGGGAGGGACTAAGCTAAGAGGCTCATTCTTAGTCCCGAGCCCCAAAGGTGACCCTTTGCCATTGATGACAAAGGGGGAGAGATATGAGTAAGGGGGAGAGCTTCAAGTGAAGAGGAAAGCTTCAAGTCAGGGGGAGCAAAACTTCAGAGGAAGATTCTCAGTTGTGGGCACAGTTTCTCAGTTGTTAACACAATTGGTTTCAGTTTTGGCTCTTGAGACGTGTTTTCAGTAAAGGTTTGCCATCAATGACAAAGGGGGAGATTGTTGGCAATTTTGGGTACCTTGGGTGCATTGCCTTTGCTCAAGTGTATAAGTTGTCATTGATGTCAAGAAGCTTTTGAAGGAATTTGATTTGATGTAAAATAATTTGTTTTGATGAAGGTTACGACATGACAGGTTCGAAAGAAAGCAAGTTAGAAAAGTGTCGCGATATCGCGACATGTCGCATTTTCGTGACTTAAGCAGGAGAGAGAAAGCAAGTTAGAAAAGTGTCACGATATCGCGACATGTCGCAGTTTCGCGACTCAAAGAGGAGAGAGAATGTTCGAGTCAAAAATGTCATGATTTCGTGACATATTGCAAGGAAGGTTGTTCGGACAAAAAAGTGTCACGATTTCGTGACATGTTGCAGGAGAGAGAGTCCAAAAGAAAAAGTGTCACGATTTCATGACATAATGCAGAAGAGAGAGTCCATAGTGTGAATTGTCATGATTTCGTGACAAGTTCGAAGAGAGAGAAAGTAACACGAAAAGTGTCACGATTTCGCGACATGCTGCAGATGAAAATGTTCCAAGTAAGAACTATCGCGATTTCGTGACATGCAGCAAAGGAAAGTGTTCCAAGTGAGAACTATCATGATTTTGTGACATGCGATAGAAGAAAGAGTTCGAAGTGAGAACTGTCACGATTTCGTGACAG
Source organism: Wollemia nobilis (assembly GCA_028583015.1). Taxonomy (NCBI): domain Eukaryota; kingdom Viridiplantae; phylum Streptophyta; class Pinopsida; order Araucariales; family Araucariaceae; genus Wollemia; species Wollemia nobilis. Next base: position 18,400,199 of record JAQPPZ010003374.1, read on the forward strand.
GTTGAAGAAAAAGCATACGGATGCAGGAAGTGTCACGATTTCGTGACAGGTTGAAGAGAAAGCTTACGGTTGCAGAATGTGTCACGATTTCATGACAAAAATAGAAAGCAGGTCTTCAACAGGAGAAGAGTCACGATTTCATGATAGAAGCAAAATGAAAGAGCATGGAAGAAGAAGCGTCATGATTTCATGACAAATTCAAGAAGGAAGAGCTCAAAGGCGAAAGCGTCGCGATTTCGTGACATGTTCTATTTTTGCTAGTGCAAGCAGAAAAGAATGCAAGGAAGCGAAAGTGTCACGATTTCATGACAGGAACTGAAAGCAAGTCTGTAGAGGCAGAAGTGTCACGATTTCACGACAAAAGCAGAAAGGAGGTCGACGAAGGGAGAAGTGTCGCGATATCACGACAAAAGCAAAGTTGATGCTAACAAAGACAAAAGTGTCACGATATCGCGACAAGAGCTTAGTTGAAGTCGTCAAAGGCTAAAATGTCATGATATCATGACAAAAGCCAAAAGAAAGTGTACGGTTGCAAAGGTGTCACGATATCGTGACATGTTGTAGTTTCGTGGTAGAAGCTACAGAAGAGTTGCAGAGGCAGTGAAGCCGACAAAGTTAAATTTGGGCCGACGAAGATTAGGGTTTGCAACCGACGTAGTTTAGGGTTGTGCAACCGACTAAGATCAAGGTTTTGATCTTGAAAGTGTTAGTATAAAAGGAGGGTTGTTTGGAGAGTTGAGGAGTGATCGAATGCGTTGTTGAAGTGCGAAGTTCGAAGATAGTGTGCAGAGTAAGAAGTTCGATCGCCGAGAGTAGAGTGCAAAATTCGATCGTAGTGTGCAGAGTGCATTTCATCGAATCACTCTAAGTGTGAAAAATTGCAAAGGAAGTAGAGTGTGCGAAGACAGTGCTATTGTGATTGCACAGAGGTGCAAAGGTTGATGTTCGATCGAGTGCGGCTATGATTGCGCAAAGGAAGCAGAAGGCGTAGAGAGCATAAAGGGCAAAGACGAATGCGAAGTGCTGCTACTTGAGGACAGAGGTGCATTGGTTCTTTGAGAAGAACTTGAGGATAGATTTGGCAAGTCTTTGAGAAGGCTTGTGTGCAGAGGATTGATCTGTTCAAGTGTTGGACAGATCTGACAGATAGAGAAAGACTTGTGCTAGACCAACTGACTGTGTTTGGTACAGGTTGTTGAGCTGCTGTGGACGTGATCATAGAAGGCAGAGGTCTCTTAGGCTAAGCATTGAGGATAGGAGGTCTTCGGTGGAAAGGAGTTCCACATGCTTGGCAAGAGGTAGAGACAGTTGATCTTTTGAGGGATCATTTCCATAGTAGAGGGGAAGGTATCTCCTTTGAGCAGAGGCTCATAAATTCAGATTGGGGGAAGGTATCTCCTTTGAGCAGAGGCTCATAAATTCTGTTTGGGGGAAGGTATCTCCTTTGGGCCGAGGCTCATAAACATTGTAATTGGGAAGGATTCCCAAAGAACTTTGAGATAACTTTTAGAGAAAAGTTTTGTGGACGTAGCCCAGCCATTCTGGGTGAACCACGTAAAAATTGGTGTCACTTTGTGGATGATATTGTGCATTGTTTTGATATTTCTATGGGTATATTGTTTTACTATTTTGTAATATAAAGGAAAAAGTAAAAAGAGGTCTTATACTGTTCACCCCCCCTCTCAGTATAAGCTTGTGTTCTTCATCTACCAAATCTTCCCAACCAATTTTTCCATGAGTACTTCCTAAAAGGGATTACAAGAAAAATTTGTGAACTTGTAGCAATTGACCCTTCTACCCTGGCAAGATTAAGAATGACTCATGCAAGGATATGTGTGAATGCCAATATGGATTCTGAGCTTTCCAATTTTGAATAAATTGGATATGGGACTTTCTTGAGAAAGTAGAAAATTGAATATGATAATAAACTAGCTTTTGTGTGGAGTGCCGAACCCAGAATCACCTCAAAAATCAATGTCCAAACATGGTTATCCTAAAATATGCATCGAAGAAACCCGACCCTAGAGGATTTTATGCTAAAGGACATAACATGAATCAAGGATTTTGATTTCCAACAAATAAAGGATACTATGAGTAAGTCAAGAGAGGTCAAAACAACCAGGTGCAAGGAGTTGAACCCTAAAATTTAGAAAAAGGAAAGCAATAGGTCTCATGTTAGGCAGACTAGGAAAATTAGGTTAGTCATTTGATTTCCAAATACTTATTGAGATTAGTGTTGATCAGGACAATAAAGGAACTAAGAAATCTTACCCTATCTTAGACCTTTCAAAAATCCTTGAGTCCCCATCAAGATCAGGGCTTTCAAATGCCTTCCCACCTTATCCTCCCTTAAACTACCCTTATGGAATGAACCAAAACCTAAAATAATATAGGCATATTATGGAAGAAGAATATATAAGGATTGGATCCATGGAAATGATGGTCAGCGATGGTTGTGCCAATCCTATCTTGTAGTAAAAAATCCCTCCTAAATTTAGCCCTAAAAAAATGAGTTCAATGAAATCCCCCATCGATTGCGATAGTGATAAAAATAAAGGAAGGATCTCAATGGCCAAAAATTTTAGAAGAGGGATTGCAGACAATATTGTAAATAGGAATCACAAGACTTTTTTCTCTTTAGTTATCAACACCCTCAAATATGATAATAAAACCAACAAACCTCCTCTATCCTAGGGTCGAGGGAGAGGGAAGAAATCAAAATAGTCTAAATGAAGGTCCTCTCATGGATTGTGAGAGGCCTTAATGGCCTAACTAAACAAAGAGTGGTTAGATCATTAAGGAGAGAAAGTAATCCTATAATTTTCATAATGCAAGAAACAAAAATTGATGTTGTGTTGTCAAAGAAAATAGCCTCTAAAATATGGAAACATAGGGAAGTAGCCTTTAGCTAGGCTAGAGGTGCCTCAAGAGGTTTAACGTGTTTTTGGGACTCGAGGAAGCTAGAAGTCCGATAAGAGAGTCTTGAGTGTTTTATTTCATGACATGGATAATAATTTCTTTTGGATCTTATCTAACATCTACACTCCTAATTCACTCCAAGGGAGAGCAGTTTTGTGGGAATCCCTAAGCAACTTGAAAGAGGCATTCCACAATATTGTGGGAATCTATGAGCAACTTGCAGGGGACTTTAACACACCCATTTATCCTTTAGAAAAAGAGAAGGGATAGGTTTACCCATCATAAGTATGGATGGGTTCAATAAATTTTTTAATAACAATGATCTTATGGATGTCAAGCTTAAATATGTCAAGTTCACTTGGAGCAATAGAAGATCCAAAAAATATATTTCAAGAAATATTAGACATGTTTTTTCTATCCTAGGAAGCCATAACTATGTTTGGAGATGCATCTCTTAATTATCTACCCAAAATTGCATCTAATCATAGTCCAATCCTGTTAGAAATGCAAAAGGCTCATCCTTTCAAAATACCCTTTCATTTCGAAGCAATGTGGTTAAAACATCCTGATCTAAGAGACCATATTTCCCAATGGTGGCAAAAATCTAGTCAGGGAAACCCATCTTTCAAACTATCCCAAAAACTAAGGCTCATCATAGACAACCTCAAGGTCTAGAACAAAGAGATATTTTGGAATTTGTTTAAAAAAACAAGCGGTATCTAGTAGACTCGCCTACATTGAGAAGAAAAATTAGAATGGTGTTTGTGATGAAGCTACCAGGATTGAGGAAAGAAACACTCTAGATGAATACCACAACATTCTTGCTTGTGAGAAAATTTATTGGAGGCAGAAGTCCAAAGCTTTATGGATCAATCATGGATACAGGAATTCCAAATTTTTCCACGTTACCACTCTAACGAATAGAAGTAACAACATGATCAGGTATTTAGTTAAAGAGGATGGGTCATCCACCCAAAACATCCATGAGATTAGATATGAAGCAATATCTCATTTTAGCTCCCTCCTCGATGATGAGGCCCCCTGTAGTGCAATATCCAAAGATTCCATGCTTCAATTTATTTCTCAGTTTATTAATAGTAAGACCAATGTAAAACTCAATACCCCTTTCTTGGATGAGTAAATTAGACAAGCCCTATTATCCATGGATCCTGATAAGGCTTCAAGCCCTGGCGAATTCTCATCCTATTTCTTCTAAACCTTTTGGGATATTGTAGGGCAAGATGTGTGCTTAGCCATCAAATAGTTCCAATATTCCAAGCATATTCCTCACAATTACAATTTAACTTTTATTTATCTGATCCCCAAAAGGCTTGCTCCCAAATCTATGGTGGATTTTAGGCTTGTCAGCCTATGTAATTTCATTTACAAAATCCTTACCAAATCCATAGCTAACCATATGAAAGAAGTTTTACCTTGCATTATTGACCCCTTCCAAGGAATTTTGGTCTAAGGAAGGTATATTCTCGATGGAGACATCACCGTTCACGAGGCCCTCCATTTCATCTCTTAATCCAAAAATCTTGCCTTTGCCCTCAAACTGGACATGAACAAGACCTATGATCATATCAATTGGGAGTTTATTTTTGCTATTCTATCAAAGTTTGGGTTCCATCTGGATTGCATCAGTCTCATTAAAGGTTGCATTTGTAGACCTTGGTTCTTTGTCCTTATCAATGGTTCCACGGTAAGATTCTTTTAGAGCAACAGAGGCCTTAGACAAGGAGACCCTATTTCTCCTATGTTGTTCATAATTATTGTAGAAGCCCTCGAAAGGACCATAAAATATACCTATAGTGTTGGCCTCATATTCAAGATAAAAGCGATGTCCTTAACAAATCTGATCACTCATTAACAATTTGTAGATGATACTTTGTTTTTGACCCTCACTTCGGTAGGTGAGGCCAAGGTCATAAAACACATTTTGACTCTCTATGAGGATGCTACTAGATAAAAGGTAAATTTCAATAAAAGTAAGATTTATTTTCTCAATACTCCTATTCCTAGGTAGGCCAAGATTGCTAGGATATTGGATTGCTCTATTTATACCTTGACTACCTCCTACTTGGGTCTCCTACTTTTCACAATAACTCCCGATGGATCATTGTGGAATAATATTTTGGAAATAATCTAAAAGAAACTTGTAGGGTGGAAATGGCATCTCATATCCCAGGCTGATAAAGCAACTTTAACTATGGCCTCCCTCCAAAGCATTCCAGTTTATTTATTATCAGTGTTCAAGGTCCCGACCAAGTTGTATCACAAAATTGAATAGTATCATAAAAACTTTCTCTATCCTAGTACTGAAGACAAGTAGTGCATTTAACTAGTATCTTGGAATAAGGTTTGTCGACCAAAGGAGGATGGAGGATTGGGTCTTCAAAGAATCAATCACCTTAATACAATATTGTTGGCTAAACAAGCTTGGTGACTGATGATCAATGAGGAGAATGAGTGGACTACAATTGTGAAAAGGAAGTATCTTCAAAGATTAGATTTTTTGAGTATTACAGTCCTAAGCAGTGGATCAACTTTTTGGAAAGCCATAGTGACTAGTAGACATATAGTTATTAAAGGCTTAAGATGGATCTTAGGGAATGGCTAAAATATCAGTTTTTGGGAGGACAAATGGGCTAGTTGTGAAGCCCTCATAAAGGATCATAACTTGGCTAGGTTAAAGGTCCACACTGATGCATTGTTTGGATAGAAGGTGGCAAACTTATTAGGCCTAGTTAATAACAAGCCTAGGTGTAAATACATAAACATTGATGGATTGGAGGTTGAATTTGAGACTTTAGAATATCTGTTGAGGTATAAATTCATTCCTTCAACTGGGAAAGAAGATAATTTATGTTGGGTGTAAAATGAGAGTGGTGAGTTTTCTATCAAGATAGCCTACAAGTTTTTTCTAACACCTCAGGACCCTTTGTTTCAAGATCATCTGGTGTGGAAAAAAATGTTGATCCTAAATATATCCTCTTTTCTTGGCTTGGCATCCAAGGCAAGATCCTCACCATAGACAATATGATCAAGAGAGATATTATGGTTCCTAATAGATGTTTTCTTTGTAGGGTAGATTGGGAGTTTGTGCATCATTTATTTCTTGATTGCCTAGTGTCCACATCCATCCTAGATAGCCTTTTTCAAAATTTCCATATATCCTGGGCTAAACCTACCTCAATCTATTATTTCTTTATGCAATGGCCCAATCCCTTTGCTAACACTCATCTAATATTTATGTGGAAAATCTGCCTCCACCATCTCTTTTGGCAAGTGTGGTTGGAGAGGAACCATAGAGCCTTTTCTAAAACTATAATATCCTCTACTTTCATCATCAATAATATTTTGGACTTTTCTAGTGAGAATGACATTCTTTACCCCTTATCTTCTCAATTAGTCTCCTCCTTTGAGAATTCAATAGGTAAATCCTTGAACATTCCTTTAGAGAACAAGTCTATTCTAGATCTTAATATTAGATCAAGATCTACGTGGATCCCCCCACCACCAAACTAGTTCAAGCTAAACTTCGATGGAGCTACCAAAGAAAATATTGATAGGACATGGGTTGGGGATGTGTTGAGAGATCTCAAATAATACCTTATTTTTGCTTTTGTAGAAAATATAGGCATTCAGATGAACAACGAAGCTAAAGCTAAAGCAATGTCAAGACGATTGGTCTTGGACAAATATGTCCACAATAGATTGATAGTGGAAGGTGATTCACTCAACATCATAAACCTCCTCAAAAATAATAAAAATCCCTCATGGATGATTGAGGTCTGCATCAAGGAATATAGGATATTGATTGGTGACAGAGGTGATATAGTGATCAAACACTCTTTTAGAGAGTCCAATAAGGTGGAATATAGGCTAGAAAATGAAGGAATTAATGCTGACAGACTCATCACGTGGACTCAGGGATTACCGTGTGATGTGTAATTTATAATTCAAAATGATATTAAATGATGTAGATGACTAATGTTTGGCTCAATCGCTTACCTTCAATTTAAATCCAAGTTGGTCCTCGTTACCTAGTCTTAAGTAGGAAGATACTTTTCTATCTCTTAAGTTTTTTTAGGTTTTCGAGAAGGCCTTGTCTTGATAAGCATGGAATTAGGTGTGGTTTCAATAGGCATATCGACAGAGAAATCCACACTGGTGTAAGGAATACCAATCAAGGTTGGGCTTGGTCCTGATGTAGGTGGTTGATGATCCCACTTCATGTGCTAAGCATTGTCACCAATGTCGAATGCATCAACTTTCCCACCACACCTACTTTTTCAAATTATATTATGATTCCAAAGCATGGGCATCCGAACAGTCATAATCTCTTATAATTTGGCACAAGTTTTTGCGTTATGAGGAAGACATGCAAACCTTCACCCAAGTGTCCTTAAGCTCAATGCTCATCCCTATGTATGGTGCCACCCCCATGTTGGTCTCCATACTATCCAAGGAAGTATCCAGAAGCTTTCCTCCTAAACCCAACTATTCCTAAGAGCAAGAGCCTTTGTGAGTTTCCTTTAGTTGGTAGCATTTACGTTTGAGGGATTCACACCATGATGTATGTTGAGAAAAGCAATATCGATATGGAATCCCTGGTAGAATTCATCCTCACTAAGAGGGGTTTCACTCATTTTTTCAATCTATTCATCGAGGCTGAGAGGGAGATTACCGTGGCAATGATGGATTCATGGGAAGTCAGCAAGGATGGTGTCAAGGTGAATGTTTGGGAATGGGAGTTAATCATTGGTGTTCATTTTCTAGCAACAATCATGGGATATCTAGTCAAGGGTAGATCAATGATGCAGGAGCATCCAACAGAAGGCAAAATACAACAAAGTGGAAAATACGTCACGATATCGCAACATGTTGGCCGAGAAGAAAATATGTCGCAATTTCACGACATGTTGCAAAATCGCGACAAAAATCTGAGAGAAGGCTCGAAAAAGAATAGTGTCGTGATATCGTGACACGTCACATTTTTGCGACCAGAAAATGAGAGAAGCTATAAGAGAGAAAAATTTCACGATATCGTGACATGTCGCATTATCGCGACTAAAAGAGAGGAAGAGCAAGAGAGAAAAGTGTTACGATATCGCGACATGTCACGTAATCGTGACCAAAAGCCGAGAGAAGGCTCGAGAAGGAAAAGTCGCGAACACAACAGCACGTCATGACCGAAGATGAGAAAAGGGAACAGAGAAAAGGCGAAATTGTGACATGTCACATTTTGTGACTCAAGGAGAGAAAAAAAGTCACGATTTCAGACAGCAGAAAGGAAAGGAAAGGAGAGAAGAAAATAGCGAACAGCGCGAAACACAAAGAAAAAGAAAGCAAGGAAGGAAACTACAAGGACAGTCACGATTTCATGACCCAAAAAAGAGAGAGAAAGCATAGAAGCCAAATGTGTCACGATATCACGACACGTCACATTTTTGCGACTCAAAGTTGGTAGGAAAGCAGACAAGCCAAAAGTGTTGTGATATTGTGACGTCGCATTTTTGCGACCCAAAATAGAGAGAGAAAGCAGAGAGCAAAGTTGTCGCATTTTCATGACTCGAGAGGCGACGAGGAGGCAGAAAGGAAAGATGTCATGCTATCGCGACATGTCATGGTTTCACGATCGAAAAGGAGAGAGGGGAACCGGAAAGAAAAGATGTCACGACATGTCGCATTATCATGACCAAAGGACGAAGGAAAGCGCAAAGGAGAAAAAACAACCAGCCATTCACGCCCAAAAGCGAAGGAAGGCGAAGAGAGAAAAAGTGTGCGAACGTGACATTCGCACCGTGACCAAAAGACGAGAGGGAGGAGAGAAAAAAGGAACGCAACAGTACACGGACTACAAAGAAAGGCCGAAAAGCAAAAAGGCACGATAACGACATCCATCCGTACTCAAAGAAGAAAAAAAATGTCATGATATCGCAACATGTCATATTTTTGTGACCAAACAAAAAAAAAACAAACAAAAAAATCAAGCAGATTCCATCATCAGGGAAGACAAAGTCAAGGGAATGGACAAACACAGGCACCAAGGTAATAAAGTAGCGAAGATCAAGAGTTGAAAAGAAGACAAAGCCAAGCCAATGAAGAGGCACAGAAATGAAACAAAATGTCAAAAAGGAAATGAACGCACACTAGAGATATAAAAGAGAAGTAAGCAAGAAGATGGGGGAAACTATTGAAACAGAGTTGCAAACACGAAGGCAAGAGGGCCATTCTAGACCTGGTTGAGTTGTTTCCTTCCAAGGTCAAAAAATTATTGAGACAAAGTTGCAATAGTTGGAAAACCATAGACAGTCAAAACGAAGAAAAGACGTAAGCAAGAGCCATCTAGACCTATTAGGCTATTTTTCTTCCAGGGTTGAAGATCCACAAACTTGAGATTTAGGGGATCAAAATCTACTTTGGATAGAGGTTCATAAACATTGTAATTAGGAAGGATTCCCAAGATATTGTGTGAGAAACTACGCCTATGGGCTAGTGAAGAAATTTTTTTCTTCTAGGGCAAAAGATGTTGTAATAGAGTAATGTAATGTTAAACTACCTTTCGGGATAAAGGGGTTTATTTGGCAGAGTCTGCCATTTCTATAATCTTATTTTTTATTTAATGAATGTGAGCTTTGAGAGGTTGGGGTGAGCGATTTTTGGACCCCCATCAAGTGGTATCAGAGCAGGAGTTCCTGAGTGTTTCAACTGATCACTGAAATTGAGGTAGTTGCACCAATATTTGTGGAAGAGCGGGAGTGTCTGAGTGTGTAACAGATCATCGGACGTGAGGTAGTTTACACCAGGATCGATGGTTAAGATTTATGAGAAGAGAGATAAGAGAAGCTATGGTCACAAGGAGAACCTTGTTGAGTGAAGAGAAAGGACCAGACTAGAAGAAGAGCTTATTTCGCATAAGGTGCAAATGTTTATGCAAAGTCTGTAATGTTATCATAAGTAATGGTAGCACAGATAATTTGGTTTTAGGAGAAATGGTTGCTAAGTTTAAATTGGAGAAGAGGGCACACCCGCATCCATATTGAATTGCATGGTTGCAAAAAGATCATAGAGTATTAGTCAGTGAGCAGTGTTTAGTTGAATTTCATATTGGAACTTATCAAGATGATGTTATGTGTGATGTTTTGCCTATGGATGCTTGCCATTTGTTGCTAGGGAAGCCATGGAAATTTGATAGACATGTGGTAAATGATGGGCATGTGAATACTTACTCTCTGACGAAAGGTGGAGTGCACCACAATTTGAAGCCATTGAAGGATATGGATGAACAAATTTTGCTGACAATAATGAGAGTGGAAGTTGTGGGATTTGAAGAACTTAAAGGTTAGTACCCTACAGATCTAGATTTTGCTAAAAATAAGGTGATAGAACAGAACAAAAGTGAAGGTCACTTCTCAATCCACCTCGGTTGTCTGATGTAGGAGCATCCAATAGAAGGCAAAATACAACAAAGTAGAAAAGATGTCACGATATCATGACATGTCGACCAAGAAGAAAATATGTCATGATTTCGTGACATGTCACAAAATCATGACCAAAAGCTGAGAGAAGGCTCGAGAAAGAAAAGTGTCACGATATCACGACACATTGCATTTTCATGACCAGAAAATGAGAGAAGCTATAACAGAGAAAAATGTCACGATATCACGACATGTCACATTATCGCAACTAAAAGAGAAGAGGAAGAGAAAGAGAGAAAAGTGTCGCAATATCGCGACATGTTGCGTAATCATGACCAAAAGCCACAAGAAGGCTCGAGAAGGAAAAGTGTTGCGATATCGCGACATGTCGTAGTTTCATGACCAGAAGACGAGAAAAGGTGCAACAGAGAAAAGTGTCATGATATCATGACATGTCATGTTTTCGCGACTCAAGAATGAGAGAGAAGGCACGGAGCAAAAATGTCACAATTTTGTGACATGTCGCAAAATCGCGATCAAAAGAAGACAGCAAATGCTAGAGAAGAAAATGTCATAATTTTGCGACATGTCGTGAAATTGCGACTGAAGGAGCAGAAAGAAAGCAAGGAAGGAAACTGTCGTGATATCACGACATGTCATGATTTCACAATTCAAAATAGAGAGAGAAAGCATAGAAGCCAAAGGTGTCGCAATATCGTGACATGTCGCATTTTCATGACTCAAAGTAGGCAGGAAAGCAGAGAAGCTAAAAGTGTCGTGATATCATGATATGTCGCATTTTCATGACCCAAAATAGAGAGAGAAAGCAGAGAGCAAAGTTGTCACATTTTCGTGACCCGAGAGGCAAGGAGGAGGTAGAAAGGAAAGATGTCGCACTATCACGACATGTCTGGTTTTGCAATCAAAAATGAGAAATGGGAATCGAAAAGGACAGATGTCACGATATTGCGACATGTCGCATTATCGTGACCAAAGGATGAAGGAAAGTGCAAAGGAGAAAAAACATCATGATATCGTGACATGTCGCATTTTCGTGACCAAAAGGCAAATGAAGGTGCAGGAGAGAAAAAGTGTCACGATATCATGACATGTCGTGTTTTCGTGACCAAAAGGTGAGAGGAGGCGTAGGAGAGAAAAAGTGTCACGATATCGCGACATGTCATATTTTTGTGACTCATAAAGGGCAGGAAGGCTGAAAAGAAAAAAGTGTCACGATATCGTGACATGTTGCATTTTCGTGAGTCGATAGGGGGCAAGAATGCAGTAAAGCAAAAATGTCATGATATCGCGACATGTCGCATTTTTGTGACCAAATGAAAGAAAAGAAACGACAGGCAGTTATAAGGGCCGTTATAGAGTAAATTATTGAGCGACGGGTATTTCGAACGTCATCATGGGTTGACAGGTAGACAGAGTCTATAGTGGTAGCACTAGACAAGCACGTGGCACCAAGGTGCAGTGAAAGCAGATAAAGATCAAGAGTCGAAAAGGAATATGTTTTGAAAGCCAAGCTAACGAAGAGGCATGGGAAATGAAATGAAGCGTCAGAAAAGGGAAACAAAGCATCATGCCAGAGATTATAAAAGAGGGAAGTAAAGACATACAGAAGAGGGTGGAAATTGCTAAAACAAAGTTGCAGACATGAAGGTAAGAGGGCCATTCTAGACCTGGTTGAGTTGTTTCCTTCCAAGGTCAAAAAACTGCTGAGATAGAGTTGCAGTAGTTAGAAAACCATGGAGACAGAGTTGCAGTCGACAAACTACGAAGACAAGTTGCTGATGTGAAGGCAAGGGGCCATTCTGGACCTGTTAGGCTATTTTCCTTCCAAGGTTGAAGATCCACAAACTTGAGATTTAGGGGATCAACATCTCCTTTGGACAGAGGTCCATAAACATTGTAATTGGGAAGGATTCCCAAGAGATTGTGTGAGAAACTATGCCTATGGGCTAGTGAAGTAGTTGTTTTTCTTCCAGGGCAAAAGATGTTGTAATAGAGTAATGTAATGTTAACTACCTCACCCGATAAAGGGGTTTATTTAGAGTACCAATTTATAATTTAATGAATGTGAGCTTTGAGAGGTTGGGGTGAGCAATTTTTGGACCCCCATCAAGTGGTATCAGAGCATTTTTGGACCCCCATCAATCAATTCATAGGGAGAAGCATAATTGGGATGTCAAGCTCAAAGAATTTAAGGACAATTTCAAGATTTTCAAAGAAGCCAAAACTGGTCTACTTTGTACCAACCTCCGCACCCCCTGGAATATTTTCATGAAAAATATAATGGAATTTATTACTGTTAAGGACCCTTGGAAAGTCCTCATAAGCTTCCATTATGCTTTTATTCTTTTTTTCGTGATGTCAACCCGATCAGTATTCATCACTTTTTGTTCAATTCCATCAACTACACCATTAATTCCTATATAAATAATAAAGGGACTGACCTTCCCATATACCAGGGTCTGTTTAAGGTCATATACACCCATATACTTGCCAATTCTCCCTAGAGAAACCCTCCCATTTATCCTTAAGCTAAAAGTTCCAAAGGCAAAAACAATCCTAGTCTCCCTAAACCTTATGGGGTGTCTCTAGCAAAGAAGAAGGGGGTGTATCTTCCAACCATAGGAGGGCTTGCAATAAAGAGGATAAAGATCAAGGACCTTGAAGGTCCCATTAGATCCTCACTGCACCTAAGGAATAAGCTGATCCAGGATAATTCAAAAGTCCTTGAGGTGGATTTTGAGGATGAGGATCCTAACCCCACTGATTCCATCCTAAAGTGTTACGTTATTATGATGTCCTCAAATATAATATATTATATTAAAGGGCTTCAATATGCATTGAACATCCTATTTTTCAATGAAGGTTTTCAAGACCAAGGTGAGTCCAAGATGGTGGAGGCAATTTCTGAGGTGAAGGTGAAGGAAGAGGTGAAGGATGACATGAAGGATGAGATTAAAGAAGAAGACGAGGACTACAATGAGGTCTAATTTGAGGCTTCTTATTTCATCCTGATGGCTCCCCTACATGGAGCCATTTTTATTTTGGTGATTTTCTTTTTTGTTGCCTTCATGGCTATTCTGTAGGGTTTCTCATCTTCCTATCTTGTGTATGGGGGGTTTAAGGCTTAATATTGTTATGGAATGACCAAGGGTACTTAGTTTAGTTATATCGCACTGGTTTAGCAATCCTAAGCTAATTTTTATAATGAGTTTTTGGGTCAACTTGTGAAAACCCGTATCTAATGAAATATTTAAATTACCAAAAAAACATGTTACCACACAAAAACACAATGGTGTATTAACTTCTACAATCCATAAAAATTAAGTTAATCATGTCAATAATTTCCCATATTTCCAAGATTTAATGGGAATGATAAGTCGTGACCACTCTACTCTTGCTTTATCCATCCCATCTACCACTTAGGAGAATTAGTCTTAGGACCAGTGCAGTACCTAGTATGAATTTTAACTAGTGAATATTCCTCCATCTACATTCACATATACCACAACACAAGTTAAAAAATCATCTTCCTCCTCAACTCCTTCTTCTATGTCATCTACTCCAAGTAATTTTTCTTCTCTTATTGCTATCGTATCATCTTATCAAACAAATCCATCCAACTCCTCTTCCACATTATCATCCTCTCAATCTATACCACCATCATCTTACTCTGCTATGTTAGAGATATCATTCTCTACTATTGTGTCCACCACTTCCTCCAATTCACCTCACTTATAGTCTCCCCTTAACTCATTCAACCAATTTTTCTCTCCTATATCTGTCTAGACATCCAGTCTTGGCTTAGGGGAGTATTTGATCCATAATATCATTGTCTCTTCCTCAACTATTAAGTCTTCTAAGGATTTTGGTTTCTCCCATGACATTCCATTAACTATTGGTGTTATCATCCCCATTGGTTCTTCCACCAAGTATACCAAAATTGTCCTTGGGGGCCTCAATGATTCCTCTAAACCATTTATTTCTATCAATTCTACAAAATCATTTTGTAGTAACATTAATTATATGTCCAAGTTGTCCTTTACTATGAAATATTTATAGTATTTTAATTGGCATGGATTTGGTCTTGGTTTATATGAACAGGTTCCATTCTCTATTGTTGACCATTCCTATGCACTACCAAAATACAAATCTACTTTAGAGTATCATGAAAACTCATTGATAGTCCTCCTTGGGAATGATCTATAATGTCTTACTCTTGATCCTAAGGATGATAATTTTGATAACTATATCTATCCTAATCTTGAACATTTGTTTCCTTCAAAATTTATTCAAGTCTCCACCATTCATACCCTTTCCCATGACACCTTATATGAGAAGAAAATATTTCATCCACCCAAGCTACCTCCAACTTGTCTAAAGGAGACTCCCCCTACCTCTCCACATAGCCCATCCACACCTCACCATATACCTCCCCTCATGTCATGGATTATTCAAGGCTCTTCATGTTCAGGCCTAATGCATCAATCTCTTCTAACCATGCAACACAAGCATTATCATAAGAAGACAATTAAAAATTCTTGCAGTGATCCCCCTCATGTATTCCAACACCATATCTACCACATTTTACTCCAACATCCTCTATACCACCTCTTCTTCCAACACCATCTGTACCACATCTTATTTCAACACCATATCTACCACCTCATCCTTCAAACCCATATTTACCACCTCTTCTTCCAACACCATCTCTACCACATCTTCTTCCAACCTCATCTCTATAAACTCTTCTTCCAACTACCTATTCTCTATTCCATGCACCTCACATGGCCCAATCCTCAAAACTCTAGCACTCACCTTATATACTTCCTCCACCTCCTTCATATTTATATCTGCATCCTTACCACCTTACTTATAACCAAATTTCCAACCAATTCCATCATATCCTAGCTAGTCCACCTCCAACTCCATGTCTAATTGACCTAAAATAGATCTTGGATCAACTCATAAACATTGAGCTATAATTGAGTTTCCATGATACCTCTCCAACTCCACCTCCACCCGACCTACAACAATTATTAGACTCACAAATCTAGAGCTATATTTTATTCACCTAGACATCTCTCTAGAATCCCCTCAATCCTCCTCTACGACATATTCCTCCACTTCACTTTCATCTCAACCTTCCCATCAACCTTGTCCACCTCCAACTCCACCTCCACCTACCCTACAACAAATATTGGAGTGACTCATAAACCTTGAGCTATAGTTGAGTCACTAAGACATATCTCTACCACCCCCTCAACACTTCTCTACCATATCTTACTCCACTTCACTTTCATATCAACCTTTCAATCCATCTCATCCATCACATACCTAGACACCCATATTGAGCACTATCGATAATATTTTAAAATTTTTAGGATATAAAATCAATTTATTTACCTGACATCCACTCTATAGAGCCCAAAAGACCTAAATCCTAGTCGTATATGGAATATCACTATTCTATCTATCATTATCAAAATAGGTATGACATCGAAGACAATTGACAGTTCAAGTGTTTAGTGCAAGACCTCTTATATCATGGAGAATTAACACTCCCCTCCACTTGATCCTCTTACAATGGCTCTTTTCTTCATCAATTTCCTCCTCTTAATTAGTCCATCTCTTCCATCCACATACATTTTACATGTAAGCACCAATCCAATACACCAACCTAAACCATGCCCATCCCATACCACCATGTCACATGAGTTGGATGAAGCCACCCAAGTAATGTTATCACAAGCTTGATCAATCCACAACATCCATTCTTGGAATCAAAATCTATCCAAGAATATTACCTAAGATCATCATGAACCCTACTTTATTGGTTCAACATGTAGACTTTCTCTTCTCCACACAAACTCTAATCAAATTTAATTTTTATGCACCATGCCTATGTAAGGATCTACATGCCTATGTTGCATCATGTGGCAAAACTAATCGACCACCTACGACTGATTGTATAATCATGAGTACACCTACCTATAGATCCAAAAGGGGCCACATACCTAGCAGAGTTATGAATTTATGGTTAGAAATGAAAGGTTTTTTCATGACAGAGTGAATTTCCAAAAAGAGTATGAATTTTGCACTCAATATCATCTAGCAGAACATGAAGGAGATAACTAGAATATTGTAGGGTGAAGTGAGACAAACATATGATGATAGAATTTGTAATTCTAGTGGCTAAAATAATTATAGTAGGGTGTGAGGCAATGGATTTTGGAAAATAGAGGTTGCTCTAATAGCAAGTCGGTATAAGGTCTGTGTTATTTTTTGTTGGTTCGTAATACAAGGGAAAATTTACGGTTAGTGCGGTCAAACTTGGCTGAGTGAAATTAAGAGTCTCAAAATACAAAAAAAGAGTATATCATCTATGAGAGGTTTTCATAGTGTAATTCTATGAACATCCAAGTTTTGAAAACTAAGATCTAAAGTTTTAAATCCACTAGATTAGGAGGTTCGTTGTCATTACAGTCAAGCGATGTAGGGAAAATTTTGGAATTGTCGATTCTGAAGAGTAGAAGCAGTTAACACCTTTTAAAAGGTTAAAGAAAAATGATATTTCCATGATAAACATAGTTAAACCTTTCTAAGTGGAATTTAAAATGGCGTATCTAGGAAAACAATGTTAACTCCTCACACAAACCAAAATAGAATGATAGTTTCATGGTCAAAATGGTCAAACCTGACCTAGTAGAAAACTAAGTAGCAAAAATAGTAGGAAGCCATTTGCAGCCACAGGCAAGCTAATTTTATGGTCAACATAGTAAAACCTTTCTAAGTGGAATTCAGAGTAGCAAATTCTACAAAAGGTTGGAAAACATCTAAGAGATCATACTCCATAGTCAAAATGGTTAAACCAAGACTAGAAGATAGTGAACCAACATATTTTGAAGAATAAAAGGGGTAGTGGAAGTTGACAAAGGCAATGGAAAATATTTGGGAAGACCAAAAATCACCAAAATCAAGATTCGACTACATTTTCATTTGCAGATCAATGGTGGAAAGTTACTACAAGAACAAAGAGTGATCTAGATTGACCTGTAACCTCCCCAACCATAAAAATTAGTTGAAGAGTTGATAATTTGCAGAGTGTAGAGACATAGCATTAATGGAGTATAGCTCAATCCTCTTATTGAAGATTCATTAGAGGCTACCACCTCAACACTTTTCTATTTTAGTAGAAAAAATCTTTGTAACGTTCCAATAGGTTAATCATTGTAAAAAATCTATATAAGGAGGTCGAACCCTCATGTTTAAGGGTCAGATATAGAGTGTTTACCTAATATATTACTATAATTGTTGTGAGATCAATAGAAGGAGCATAAATGAGATGTTTACATCTAGATTTTTATCTTTACCAACTATGAATTATTTTTGTAAGTGCATTTCTATTACTACTTTATGGTTAGTCAATTCTGTTGATATTGGATTGCTAATTTGGAGTACCTTGGAATGGTTCATTTTTTAATAAATATTGTAGAATAATTCTATTTTTGTTATCCTAAGTGCTTATCTAATTCTACTATTTATATTATTAGCATTTAGATGTTTGAAATAGTTTTTTTGAGCATTTCCTTATTTTAATGGTGAAGGTCTTGAGTTTTGATTGTTGTTAGTCTCAAGTTTGCAATACTGTAAATGTGATTGATCAACGAATTATTGCTATTTTTTAATGCTATTAGCTCTATCCAACCATCTAATTTCTCAATTATTTACTAACCCTTAGACTATTTATATCCCTAAACTTATACTGTTAATTGAACTTAATTGAGTCAACACCTGAATAAGTTGACAAGGAATACTAGCCTACTATGGAGGTTGGATCGAAGTATATCTCTGGTCGAACCAATGCCATATTTTAATTTGTTATTAGCGTGTATACACATACCAAAAGTCATAAATTCATAGTTACATTTCAATGTTCCCTTGATGTCAATTTAGACATTCTTGAATACTGTTGAAGAGAAGGCTAATTTCCATGGGATGAAAGCCATGGAAATGGGAAGTTATGCAGTTAAGTTGAAGAATGAATGTACAATTATTTAAACTAGAGTGATTGACTTGCAAGAGTTAGTTTTGCACTTGAAGATCAAGAGAAAACAACCTTTACTTGTCCATGGGGAAAATTTTCCTATAGGGTTTTACCTTTTGGTTTGTGTAATGCCCCAGAAACATTTCAACGAGTTGTCTTAGCAATTTTTTTTTATTTGACTACCAACAATGTTGAGATATACATGGATGATTTCACAGTATGTGGATAAAATTTTGAATTTATATTAGAAAACCTTGAGAAAGTTTTAACTCACTGTGAAACATACCAATTATCCTTGAATCTAGACAAATGTTTTATGATGATGGAGGAAGGAATAGTTCTTGGTCATCACATCTCTCTTCAAGGGATCTAGGTTGATCCAAATAATGTGGAAATTACCAAGAATATTCTTCCTCCTAAAACTCATACTGATGTCAGAAGCTTCCTAGGACACATTGGTTTTTACCGTAGGTTTATTCCTAACTTTAGCACAATAGCCAATCCCATGTTTGCCCTATTGACTAAAGATTTTGAATTCTCCTGGACTACAAGGTGTCAAGAATCATTTGAAGCTCTGAAAGAGAAATTAGTAACTCCACCTGTGTTAAGAGGACTTAATTGGACATTACCATTTCACATACAAGCTGATGCTTCCAATACTGCAATTGGAAGAGCATTAGGAAAAATTGACAATGGTGAACACTATGCCATCTACTACATTAGCAAGAATTTGACAAGATCTGAGAAAATTATACCACAACTAAGAAGGAATTCTTGGCAATAATTTATGCCATCAAAAAATTTAGGCATTACATCACAGGTTATCAAATATTCATTCACACAGATAACACAACCATTAAGTATTTGATGAATAAGCCTATGGTAAGTGTAATAATTATTCTTTGGTTACTATTGCTACAAGAATTTGATATCACAATAATCAACAAACCAGGAAAAGCTAATGTTGTAGTAGATTTTTTGTCCAGGTTGTAGAACACAGAGGAAGGGGAATTAGTTGAGTACACTTTTCCTGATGAAAAATTATTCGCTATATCTTTCCAATGACCTTGGTTTGTAGATATAGCCAATTATTTGGTCATAGGGAAAATTCCTCCACATTTCACTTCAAAACATAAAAAACAATTGATCAAAAAGAGTTCTTCCTTTGAGTGGATTAAAGGTATACTTTTTAAGTGCAGTCCTGACCATGTGTTATGTAGGTGCATCCGAAAGGATGAGGTATATGATATCCTTAGGGCTTGTCATAATGAACCCTTAGGTGGACACTATTCTATAAAAAGCACAATTAGAAAAATTTTAGGGACATGATATTATTGGCCATCTCTTCACAAGGATGTGAAAAAGTACATCAGGCATTATGATGCATGCCAAAGAATGGGGAAACCCACTCATACAAATGAAATACCACTACAGCCTCAATTGTTTTTAGAGCCATTTGAGAAGTGGGGGCTTGATTTTGTAGGACCTATTGATCCACCTTCTCAATAGGTGGATCAATAGGTGCATGCTTTCAAACATGCTCATGAAGAGAAGGTCGCCGATTTCTTGTATACTTAGATTTTTTAGATATTTGGAGCTCCATGATCTATCACCACAGACCAAGGACCCCAATTTGCATCTAAAGTCATTGAGGCTTTTACAGAACTATATGAAATCAAACATAGGAAATCATCACCTTACCACCAACAAGCAAATGATCAGGTTGAGGTAACAAACTGGGAACTGGAACGAATCTTGAAAAAAATAGTAGCTTTTCATAGGAGAAATTGGCTAGATAAATTACCTAAAGTATTTTGGGTGTACAATACTACTTGGAAATCCACTACTAGATTCACACCTTATGAACTAGTTTTTGGTAAAAAGCCCCTCCTACCTATTGAATTTGAGCTACTAACATTGTGCACAACATTGGAAATTGGGATTGAATTTTCATAGGCATAGATGGACATGATTTTTTAACTGAATGCATTGGATGAACTTCGATTGGATGCTCTGCACCAAACATAAGTAATTCTGGAGCAGAGGAAGTTGTGGCATGAAAGTCACATTCAGTAGAGGAAATTTTAGCAAGGAGATTGGGCTTTGTTGTTTGATTCTTGCTATGAGGACTTCCCTAGAAATATGAGAACTATATGGCTTGGACCTTACTATATTGAAGAGGTATTTGACAATGGAGCAACTCGTCTATCTCCTATTGATGGATCATGAAAAAAGTTGGTAGTGAATGGACATCGTCTCAGGGTGTACCATAAACCTCTGACTAAAGAGGAATTCTTGCAGTAGCTTGACAGTTTGGATGCACAACAGGTGGAAGAGATTCCCTCTTCCACTTCAATAAAATCAGCATGATCATGGATTTCAAGAAAAGCAAAAAAAATTTAAAAAAAATTATAAAAAGCAAAAATCAAAAAGATGAATAAATTTTGATTGTGAATTCCTTCATGGGCATGATTTCAGGGAAATCATGAATTCCTTCATGGGCATAATCAGAATAAAAAAAAAAAACAGAGAGAAAAGGAGAGGTAAAAAAAAAAAGAGAAAACAAGAAAAAAAAATAGAGAAAAAATGAATAGCTCAGCAGTGAAAACCTTTCCTAAGGCACTACTGAGTTGGTATGCATGAAAACCAGTTTTTTGACATGCATAACCTTGAAAATTTTTGAATCATCATTGTACAAATTCACCAAATGCTTTTGTTTTGAAATATTGTAGAAAATCTCAATAGAACATCAACAGAAGCAATCATTCTTCAAAAATTGCATTAACTTGTTTTAGTAAGGTATATATTTCTTACATTTCTTCATTGTAAATGATTGATATGTAGTATATAACAATTAACCATTAGCATAAAAGGTATCCATAAGAGTTGGCATATTTAAAACATGTTTTGAGAAGGAGAATATTGGTTTTTGCCTAATCTTCAAAATGAGAATGCCAAAAATAGTGTCTGCTATCTTCTTCAGAATGACTGTTTTATTATCTTCGGATTGAAGTTTTATTCAGATTAACTATTGTATTATCTTCGGATTGAAATTGTCTTCAGAATTACTTTTGCACTTTGTCTTAGGAATGAAATTGTCTTCAGAATGACTGTTGCACTTTGTCTTTAGAATGAAATTGTCTTTGGAATGACTATTGCAATTTGTCTTCGAAATGAAATTGTCTTTGGAATGACTGTTGCACTTTGTATTCGAAATGAAATTGTCTTCGAAATGACAATAGAATGAATGTTGCACTTTGTCTTTAGAATGAAATTTTCTTCGGAATGAAAACAGAATGAATGTCGCACTTTGTCTTCAGAATGAAACTTTATCTTTAGAATGAGGAATTATTTTCGCAATGAAGCATAATCTTCGGAATAAGCATTCAACAGGATATTTCCACATGGCATCCAAGGAGGGGAAAAATATACGATCAATAAATGTTTTTTGATTGCATATGATAAATGGCACATGTCAGTTGAGATGTGATTTGTCTTACCTTGCACCCATTAAGGAAGTACTAGAATCATAGGGAAGTGACCAACAACATACCACCTTTTTTTGACACTAATAACCATGCATGTGAGAAATCTACGGGTAAAATAGAGGAGCTAAAAACAAGTAATTTGGATTTGACAGCAAGGACATATGTGCAATCATTAACAAACAAGTTTTTAGATAAAAAATAGAGATGCATGCCACCCTTCCTTCTGAAGACATAATTGTTAATGCAAAATGATTACGAGGTACAGTGCTGATATTGTAGTTTATTTCGAAGAAGACAAACAAAGCAATTGAAAACCTAAAAACAAACCCTACAAGTCTACAAGAACCAAAAACCAACAATCCAACGGAAGAGTAGTAGCAGAGGTGAGTAGTTTTTAACATACCAAAATAGAAAAATGGGATGAAAAACAAAGATGAAACTAGCAGATACCACCCACCTTCGATAAAATCTAGAAGTGCTACAAATTTTTGAAGATGGAGGGCTTATGCCATATTTAGACAAATTTGATGGCTCCTCTGAAGATTTGGCCGGCATGTTTGCTCACACATTCAGAAATAACCGGGCACACATTAATGACATGACAATTAAGGTAACCCCTAAAGTTTTAAGTGAAATTATTGAGCTTCCATTAGAGGGTCTTCAAATTTCTAGAATTGGCAAAAATACACTGGAAAATGTAGTTAGTCAATTTTTGGAAGAAAATGATAGGGATCCAGAATACTTAATACACAACACATGCAAGGGGGTAAAAAGGGCTAGCCTACAAGAACCCTGGAATGAAGTGGCCACATGGGTAATAAAAATTTTAACCTGTGAAGGGCAGTATGTACTTTTATTTGGGCATCATTTCAAAATTTTGAACCACCTAAGACATGGTAGGCAACAACCTGAAGTTAGGGTAAATCTTCCCCTGTATCTGCACCAAGAGTTGAAAAATATGGCAAAATGGTATCAGGAAGGAAAAGGGAGCCCTCGCCACCATGGTCTTATTAAATTATTCTGCCAGCATCATTTTAGAGGAAACCCTAGAATCTTTGATAGGTTTTATTCTACTCTTAATGATGTAGTTTTTGGAAGAGAGGATGGGGAGGAAGAAGAAACAGATGTTGTCATAGATGCTATTATAGAGGAAGAAGAAAAAAATGCTATCATAGATGCTATTACAGAGGAGGAAAAACACCCAGTAGAAGCAACATAGCACCTTTATCCATAAACTTCAACCTCACAAGCTAAGAAACAAAACAAGAGAGGGCCTGGAATTGACAGTCGAAAAGAAAAACAGAATAAAGTTAATTTTTTTGAAGATGTTTTTGATATGTCAGAATAGGGGAGTGAAGTGCCTAGCAAAATAGGGGAAGAGACAACAAGGGAAACAGAAGCACTCCCACCAGAATCTGAAACTATCCCCACAGCCCATGTTGTCACCAAAAAATACGGCAAGAAGAAAAAAATTACAGCAAGAACTAGGAGGTCTACAAGACTCCACTTGAGAGAAATAGAAGAATAGGTATAGAATAAGAAGGTGGACAAGGCAATTCTAATGTTATAGAAGTGCAAACAACCCCTAAAGATTTTTTAGAATTCCCTAAACAAATGATTGAGATTGGGCAAGACAGTTTTGAAGTTGCTACAATTCAACAAGCCACAAAAGATGTGGATGCAATCATAGATAATTTTATGGAACCTCCCAAAAAAGAGTAGACAACTGAAGCAGAAGATGAGATAATTGTTGAGAAACCATCTATAGATGATTTGTCTACATCATATTTTAAATCAGAAACAGAGGAGGTGGACATCACAGAACAACTAAGAGTAGAAAAAAGTGTTATCAAAACACAAACTAAATGGATTGAAGAAAAAGAAAATATCATTGGAATACATGAAAAGAAGATTGCAAAATTATAGTAGGAAGTGGTAGAATTGAGGAAGAGGTTGTCATAGTCTGAAGAACATCCAACTATATCAATTCATGAGGATAATTTGGCTCAGTTATTTATGGGATTATCTAGGGCATATGACTCTTTTACTTTGATTGAGGCATATAAAACTTTCACTAAATACATAGGTGCTCATTCTGAAGCATCACCCTTTCATTCTGAAGAAGTGCCCTTCCATTCTAAAGCATTGCCTTCTCCTTTCGAAGATGCCCCACAATTGATAAAATGCATAGAAAAGAATATTGGAGATGAGTCACAGTAGGAAACACCAGTACAGGAGCAGTTTAAACAACAACATGAAATTGTTCAAGCAAGTACTCCTTCAAATGAGATTTTTGTATTTAAAATTGTTATAACTTCAATAAAAGTAGAGTAAAAAGGGATACAAGTAGAATTATTATCAGATGACCAACCAGTGGAAGTAGCAGAAAAAGGGGTTCAGGTAGATATGCTATTCAGATTTCCACCTATAGTTAGACCACCCAATATTGTATCCCTAGAGCAATATAATATAGACATAGCTATTTGGGTGATTAAATATGAAAAACTTGCCACTAAAGTTGAAAAATTTAAATTGGAAGGTAAAAAGTTAGAAGCAAAAGAAACATAAATCAAGGCATTGAATGAAAAAGTGACAAATTTATGTCAGATTGCTGATTTTTTGGTCCAATTCAGATGGCCGGCCAGATTTTATAGTCTCATTCTAAAATAGAAATATCTCAGATGGCAGGTCATGAGGATTAGCTCAGGTCTCCCATACAAATTGGACACAATTGTAGATTTCTTAGAAGCCTATTTTGACAACCCTATAGAACAGAAAAACCTCTTATGTGAATTATTTTTACACTTCTTTATTCTAGAAGAGGTATATTTTCACCCTCAAATTTACATAGGAGATGTTCAACTGAGGGCATTCATGTCCACTTTACAAAATTAGTTTTACTGGGACCAGGAGAAAAGAAAAAATAAATAAATTGAATTAAGAGCTAAATTGTTAGTCAGAGCAGTTTACCCAAATCATCCACTTATCACCAGACATCATTTCACCATGATGAACATGGAATATGTAAAAAGGATGTACTTGAGCAATTTGAGGGACTGTGTGACCAAATTCTAGAATTTTTGTAATAACAATTTTGTTCTAGCATTATCATTTTGTAGAAGCAGATGGGCAGAAATTTTCATTTCTTTATAGAAAATGGAACCTATCTCCCCCATTAACCTAGAATGGTCTAGAAGAAGGGAAGGAGTGATACAACTGATTGAAATCATGCAACATCATTGGATAGGTCTCAAATTTAGGCCTCCAACCATAATTTCTCCAGTTCCCTTCTATTTGGAAGAAGATTCTCAACTTGATGATCAGTTTGAAGAATGGCTCAAAAACCATCAAGAGAATAGGGGATATTATATAGGCACCAAATTGTTCTATAGATTATGGAATTTGAATATGGATATATGTTATTCTATAGCACAACAGAATGCATGAGGACATGCATTAATATAAGTTGGGGGAAAAATGATGAGGCCTAGAAATGCCTCAATCACAGCATGTTTTGAACATTGAAATTGCCTAAAAATTCTTGTTTGCATGATCAATGTGTTAGAAATACTATATTCTGATTTTTATAGTTTTTTGCATAGTTTTATGTTACTTTGTCATGTCTTGCTAAATGAGAAGTATGCTTAGGTTGGTAGCAACACTTCACTAGTTTTTTTTTTTTTATTTACATGGTGGAATTGGTAGCCACCTCAAATCTAGGTAGGTTGTCATCTTTTATGGCCGCCATAGTATTCTACGTTGTCCACCCCGGAAGCCACCACATAGATCTTCACATAGTCCACCCCTATAACCACCATGCCACAATCATTTTAAACCTTTTATGTTGCTGAAAGCACTAGGAAAGGGACAAGTGTTCAATCCGACGAGGCCCGAGATTTGAACCTTGGACCTCTACCCCCTTATGGGGTTTTGATGAACCAATTGGTCTACACCTCGGACCTAGCACTTCACTAGTTTTGTTTTGATGTGTTTCAAGCATTTATTTATCTAAATCTAGCAAATAGTGCAAGCAAACTGTTACTGTGCAGTAGAAACTAGTTTTTCAATGTAAATTCTAGCCAGATGCCAATGAATGGCAAGGCATGGAATTCACACATGAAAAGAGATGAAGGCTATTGCAATCTGATCCTAAGAGCTAACCCACTTGAGAAATGCAGATGAAATCACTTGAAGAGCACATAGTTTTCCATTCTTAATATATTTGGAAAGAGCAGACATCTTCGGAATAAGAAATATAGTCTCTTCGAAATGAGCGGACATCTTCAGAATGAGAAATACAGTCTCTTTGGAATGAGCCACTTATCTTCGAAATGAGAATAGAAAGTGCTTTTTGAGTTGTTGACTAATTTTTTATGATGGAAAAAGGGAAAGAAGGTTTAAAAGGTTAAAGGAAAATATCTCCCATCTAAATTTTTCGTCCTTGCCATCCAAAGCCACCATTCATGGAAAAGATCAATTTTGATCCTCTTCTAGGATAAACCCAGGAATGTTGCAGCATAATAGGAATAGATCTGTAAGATAGGAATGAGATATTCTTAGTTTGTAAATAGATTTTAGGATATCTATAAATAGATAGCTCCCATCCAGGTTGAGCCAAGAAAGGTAGGGAAAAATAAGCAAGAAGTATAATAATAAGAAAAGTGACTGATTACAGTCATGTAACAGGGTTTTTAGCAGCAATACTATAATTATGTTCTTGAATCAATAAAGTGCACTCTTTTTATTCATGTTGTTGTGAATGAGTGTGAGTAAGATCTAGAGAGAGATAAAGACTCATACCTTCTTCTAGACAAGGAGGTTGGCCACTTCTAGACCTAGGAGGAGGACTAACAATAGGTTTTTATTCTAATTTTGCTACAGCATAATAAGTTGTAAAACTTGTCATTTCATTTCCTTGTAAAAAACTAATAGTATTTGCAATCTTAGTTTATTTCATGAATTATAGGTTTTGTTGTAATCTCCATTTTTAGAAAGCTTTCAAATTACTACAAATTGTCATTTCCAAAATTTATTGTTTTATGCAATTTATTGCATTTTGTGTTTTGTTGTCAATCTTTGCACAGAATATTGACAACCTTCTATTATAGAGCATTGACAGGACTTCATTTCCATGTTATAATCAGGTTTCCATTACTGCAAAAGTAAGTAGACTTCCTTTCTGCAATCATAATTAGATTTCTAATTCTGCAAATGTAACTAGGGAGTTATTTTTGCAACATAATTAGATTTCATTTTGTAATTATAACTAGGATTTTTCATTTCTGTAGTTAGTATTTAGTTTTCATTCCTGCAATTAGATTAAAGTTTAATTTATGCAATTTAGAGATAAAAATGTCCTAAATCCCCCACACAATCGGTTTCACCAATAAGACTTGTTGCTCCCAAATGACCTAAGTTATAGCAATGTTCACTCCTTTCATAAATAACCTTGTACACTACCCTGGATTGACAAATTCATTGAGAATTAATGATGTGCATAATGACAACGCATCAGTCTCTTTAGAAGAAAAGTCATGGAATAATATGAATTCAATCTCTCTCACTCCATGGTCTTAAATATAGTATGTCTCTTACTCTAAACATGCACTGCCAACTATTATTTTATCTTTGATTTCCAAAATAGATAAGATGATGAGGAAAAGTCTTTTTGAAGAAAATTCATGAAATAATATGAATTTAATCTCCACTTTCACTTGATATTATTTTTAATCTTCAATAAATCTTACAAGTGTTTATGACTCTTACATATAAGAATCATTATGTTATGCTCGACCATTTCATCCTTGATAGCCACATTTATTACTATTCAATGAGTTTACACAGGTTTTTATGAGGGGTCTGAGTCTCCTCATATTAAGTGGGGTTTGAACCTTGGACCTCTCAAAAAGAGGCTAAAGCCCTTACCACTCTAGTAAGCTTTAAAATTTCAAAAATTAAGTTTACATGAGTTTTTGTGAGGGGTCCTGATCCCCTCTTATCGGGGTTTGAACTTGGATCTTTAAACCCAAGGACTTACCACTATGGTATCCCTCACAAGTTATAACCACTTATATTGTAACATCTTCTACTTGGATAGAATTTGTCATAGATTTGACCTTCATATTATCCTGAATTAAGGCATCCTTCCTTCTAGTTAAGACTTCTAATAATAACATTTTTGATAGTTTACCTAGTTTTTCCTCATAAAAATGCTTTATTTTTTTATTTTTACCAAATATTTAGAACAAGTATCTTTTCTTTATAAAAATATATTATTTTAATTTTTTGAAAGGTCTAGAACAATAAACGATGAGGCTAGCTCCTTGCTTGCACTTGCTTATTACTTAAACTTGAAAACTTGTGTGATTTCCAAAATTAAAAAAAAATGACTTACTTTGGACATGTACTTGCTCTCGACTCTTATAATGAATAATTGTTATAACTAAAATCAAACACATTATTTGTAATGTGTTATATAGGATTAAAATGGGTTTTAACCATATTACATCATGATGACATAGTGGTATTGCAACTACTTGGCAATTATACATATATCCCTTGGCAAGATTCAAACTATTCTCCTCCTTAAAAGTTGAAAAATCTAATAAATTAAACTAATACCATTTGATAATATATATTTTAATTTTTTAATAAGCTATGTGTGGCTTCTATTGGGGGCCACTTCCATATAACATTGATAATATTAAAAAATAAAAATTTCTTTATTTTAAATTATATAAAAAATTAATTTTATTTTTCAAGTATAATTTAATATGAAGATAAAAACAAACAATATAAGGAATTTATCTTTTAATAAATGTAATCAAATGTGAAAGGAGGTTAATATACACCATTTGCACTTATATTCAAAATTATATGCAAAAAAAATATCATAATGCATTGAAAAAGGAGTCATATAGGTTCCAAAAATATAGAGAGAAATGGCTCAAGGAAGGAGATAGAAATACAAAAAATGTATGATTCAACAAAAACAATTTTTTTTTTTGTCATATCAAAAATATTTTAACTCCAAATGGAAGAAATATTGAGGATGAAGAAGATATAAGGCAAGAAGCAATTGATTATTTCAAAAATATTTTATCAAATTCTAGGTAAGAAATGGAGGAAAAAGAAAAACTTCTACAAAATATTCCATCAATTATCACTCAAGAACAAAATGAAAGCTTAATGGAGAAGATACCAATGGAGGATCTCCATGAAGCAGTTTTCTCTTTCCATCCTAACAAGGCACCTTGCTTCGATGGATTTCTTGTAATTTTCTTTTAAAATTTTTGGGATTTATTGAAGTATGATATGTTGGTTGTGGTTGAAGAGACCCTAAAAATGAAGACTATAGCATAAGTGAGATCAATGCTATTTTTATTACCTTGGTTCCCAATAAAACAAACACAAAATATTTTTGTCATCTCCCACCTCACCCCCATCCTATCATGTGCCTTTGCTCTTTGTTCATCAAGCATGATGTGTCTAGTGCACAACCCTTCACGTGTCATTTCCTTTATCACTTGCCCATTTCCATTTTCATCTCTCCTTTTCGTGAAGTCTTTGTCTCTAATTTTAGCGATAACTTTTGCTTTCAAATTTTTTCCAATTTGTCAAAATTCGTAATGCTAAGGGAGTTGCTTTGATGTTGTCAGATTTTGTCCAGCTCACTTTGTGGGGTTTTTTGAACGATGGCTAGTTAGTGCCTTCTTCATTTACTATTTCTTTTCATTGGGTTTATCCCCTTTGCTCAGTTTGTAAGCCTTCGAGTTGGTTTCATACTATTTTGCAACACTGATCCTTTTGTAATAAGGTTTTGGGGTCCCTTTCAAAACCCACATTCTAATGAATATTTCTATCTACCCAAGAAAAAAACCCATCTAGGAAGGCTCAAAAAACCCACAACCTGTCCCAACAAGATCTTCCTATAAAGGGAATAGGTCACATATGAAGGTAATAAAACCTTGAAAATTCAATCCACCATGGCACTTCATGATTGGAAGGGATCAACACACCTTGAACTATCAATAAGAGACTAGCTTTAGTAGTAAACATGCACTATAGGTCCATCCTAGACCAAAAACTACAAAGAGGAACTCCATCAGATAGTCCACCGAGCAAAGACACCAACCAACACCACCAGTAGTCCATCCAAAGGATATCTATAAACTCCAACACCCGAGCAACATGAGAAACCCAGGGCCCGACCTAGAGGCCAGAAAGATACTGTAGGGATAGAAGCCACAAAAATCCTAGGATAGACAAGAACCCCATTTCAAAGGACCCACATCATCCACAACCAAGAGTTACTTGATTACACATGAAGAAACTGTGGCCCTTCCCCAAGACCAAGAAATAGTAGTGAGTGGAACCCAAGATGAGGTAGCATGGGTAAACAAATCTGGAACCCATTCCAGATGCTAAACCTAAGAAATAAATAATGAAAACAAATCGATGGAAAGCAATATCAAAAAGGTCCCTTCCCAAAGCTAGAAATATCTGCTGAGGCAGCCTCCAAAGCTTCAAATCCTGATTAAGGCCACCCAAAACAACCACCATTTAATAGCACTATGAAAGGAACTCAAAGACGGTCTAACCCAACACCAGTATACCTATTAGGATAGGAAAACACAACCTAAAAAGTTAGAGGATCTTGTAAAAAACCTAAAAATGCACCAAGGATAACACATGGTCATCTCGATTGGGAATCCACAAGGAGGGGAAATGTAGGAATTCATGTTGGGGTCCTCCCGTCCAAATTGGGAGACATCCTGCTTCCTCCCTCATATTTAAATAGTTAATAAAAATAAAAATATTTCTACTTTTTTAGAATTTGAATTATGTAAAAGATTAAATGACTTAAAGAAAGAAACTAATATTTATTAAAAATAAGGTCCGAGGTGTAGACCAATTGGTTCATCCAAACCCCATAAGGGGGAGGTCCAAGGTTCAAATCTCAGGCCTCGTTGGACTGAACACTTGTCCCTTTCTTGGTGTTTTCAATAGCGTAAAAGGTTTAAAATGATTGTGGCATGGTGGTTATAGGGGGAACTGCATGAAGATATGTGTGGCAACTTCCAGGGCGAACAATGTAGAATACTGTGGCAGCCAAAAAAACTGGAACCCCTAGATTCATGGTGGGCTACGACCAGAAAAAAAAAAAAAAAAAAAAAAAAAAAAATATTGATTAATAATTTGCATCAACTAATTATTATTAAATAACTTTTGAAAAAAAGTGACTAATGATATTTTCATTTTATAAAAGAATCATTCTTCATTTCATAGTGTATTGTGCCTTTTTATTTAAAAAATATTTTTACTTTCTTTCTTAAATTAATTTTAACTCAATAAAATGGATTTACACAAAGAAAGAAATAGAAATACCTTTCTTTAGATTCAGATGAAGTCCATATTCAACAGGGTCTTTGGAATTTAAATAAGTTGATTAGGAGCTTCCACATCTCCCAAATCAACAAGGAGGATTTTTTGTTATGGAAACATTCTTCGAAAGGAAATTTCTCTTTCAAATCAGCTTATGAAGCTCATATTCTCCCTAGAGGAGGAGCTTATCTAGTGAAGAAGGTTTGGTCCCCTAGTTTTGTACCAAAGACTGTTTGCTTTCTTTAATACCTTCAAAATAAGATTTTAACTATAGATAATTTGTGTAAAAGAGAATTCCAAATGACAAATAAATTTATGCCAGAAGGATGCTTTCTTTATGGTCTCCACACACAAAAAGATATGAACCCAGTAGGAAAATCTCTAAACCATACCAAGTTGGAAAACCCAACTTGCGAGAGCCTAGAACAAAACTCAAAGGAACAAACCCATCCACCAAAATAATGGGAGATGAGTCATGAACAACAAGATTTAAAATAACCCAGGCAGATTTGAAACTGGGCAACCCACCCAAAATGCAAAGAACCCAGCTTGAGGGAGCCCGACACAAAGCTCAAAAGGAAAAATCCACTCATCAAAGGAATGGGATAAAATTCATGGACAACAAAATTAAATTTAAAAATCCCATCCAAAAAGGCTCGGGTAGATTTGGAACTAGGCATCCCCCCAAAAATGGAGAGTTGTTTCCTACACAAAAAAACTATGAAACAAGAAACTAGATCCAAGAAACCCGTCTAGAATCAGCAAGAAAACTACCAAAATAGAAAAACCATCTCAAGGAAGCCCATGAAGTGCATCTGAAGACAAAAAATGTTTACAAGAAAGTTCACGATCCCAAATACAAAAAAAAAAAAATCTAGGATCTAAGCACTTTCACATCTACATACTTTATTAGTATAAAATAATTAATAATTAAATGATATTGCAATAATTAATAATAAATAAGATTGCAACTAGGATGATGAGTGAGGGTAGTTGACGAGTAAGGACGGGGTTGGTAGGGGATGATGAGTGAAGATGGGATGGGTAGGAGAGGCTAGATAAGCTTCCACCTTCACGTGGTTGGCCTTGTTAATAGAGAATAAGTTATTCTCTTCTTAAAAATAAAAGAAGTTATTCTTAAAGCAAAGAGAAGCTTAAACTTTGTATTTAAAAGTGAAATATTGCTTTAAAATTTTATAATATTATATTTATAGTGGAATTTTTTAATGTTATAAATTAGGATATCTAATGGAATTTCAAGTTAGATTTATAAAGTAATCATACTTTAAAGCATTTATTATTATAACTAATGCTAATTTGTTGTATTCTTTGGATATATAATTTTCTTAAAAGTATATAAATATAAAATTAGTGCATAGTAGTGTTCCTTGATATTTCTTTTTTAATTATACATAGAATATATCTAAATGGTTAAAAAAATAAAAAGATTTATTCTAATATTTTTAAAAAACCTGCCTGGTGAGAGAGACCATGACCATAGGGTTCTACACCATCAAAGTCACCTACACCAAAATTATCAATTTGATTTTGGGTACCCAATTCAACTTTTTGGTAGGGTGGAGATTCAAACTTGGGACCTCCATTGGAGGATTGTCCTCTCCTCTCCAACTCAGCTACAACACTTGGGTTTTATTCTAATCTAGTCTTTGAATTAAGTTATCTAGAATGTTTATTGATTAATAACTTGTATCAACTAATTATTATTAGATAACTTTTTAAAAAGAAAATATGATATTTTTATTTTATAAAATAATTGTTCTTCATTTGTTAGAATTTTCTTAGCATTTTAATTTAATCATTGTGCATTTTATTTAATCTCTTTAATTACTTTATGCTCATTAAAATGAATATTCTTTTGAATTATGAATTGGCAATAATATGTTGTTTATATTAAACATGTAAATTTATTTAATAGTTTTTAGTATTTTTATAATTACACACTTATTTAGACTTTTCATAATTGCATTCATGTATTTGAACTTTTTAGGATTGTTTAATCATATTTGAAATTTTTTTACAATATCACAATTGAAGTATGTAGCTCTTACATAATTTGCATTTAAAATTCTAAACACTTTAACATTTACACACTTCATTGATAAAATTATTAAAAACAAATAAGTTTACATCTTAGGACAATGAGTGAGGATGGGGTGGCTAGGGCAGAGGTCAGGTAAGCTTCCACCATCACTAGGTCATTTTTTAGAAAATAAGTTATTCTTGAAGCAAAGAGAAATAGTTTTTTGAAAATTTATAATTTTTTTAATAGTGGGAAATATTTTTTAATATTATCAATTAGAATATTTCATGGAATTTCAATGCTAATTTTATTAATTAATTTTACTTTTAAAGCATTGATTGTTATAATTAGTGTCAATTAGATGA
This sequence comes from Wollemia nobilis, assembly GCA_028583015.1. Taxonomy (NCBI): domain Eukaryota; kingdom Viridiplantae; phylum Streptophyta; class Pinopsida; order Araucariales; family Araucariaceae; genus Wollemia; species Wollemia nobilis. Next base: position 18,433,888 of record JAQPPZ010003374.1, read on the forward strand.
TATGACATTATCCATTGTATTATTTAGCATGTGGATATAATTTTCTTAAAAGTACATAAATATAAAATGATTGCTAGAGTATGGTTTTAAATTTTGAGCTTTGGTATATTTTTTTTTTGGTAAACGAAGGGGTTTTGAAGTCCCCAAACCTATTACAATAGGTTGAGATAGGGCATGAGAATACACTAAACTACAACACTAAATCAAAACCAAGGGGTAGGAATAAAGGCCACCCTCAATAAGGTAGAATAGAGAGGACCCCATACAAACAACATACCATAAATTCAGGTAACAACAGCTAAAGGAACCAGGCCTCTCTCAGTAAAACAAAACAAAGAGGGCCCCATTCAACAAACATAACCTGATATCAACTTCCAAAAGAACATAATAGCAGAGCTAGTTCGGGGTTGCCATATCCATCTTCTTTTTAACCACATCCCGAATCTCGTTGACAAAGGAGACCACAACCTGCTATGTACCCAAAAGAGTAGAGTGTTTTTCCTCCAAAATAGATAAAATAGTAGGTAAACCAGAAGGAATAGGGCCCCCAAAAGGGCCAACTATTGATACTTTCGCCTAGGTACTAGTGTTGTTACCGCAATTCTCCATTGGAGGCTCAATAGAATGGGCATTAGAATCATCATCAAAATTAGAGTAATAGAGACTCAGAAAAATCAGAGACCAATCACTTTGTCACAAACAAAAAGTCATAAGGTCTTATTGTGAAATCAGTGTGCAAAGGGATTTAAAATAGACAAAGACCCATCATAATCATAGGATAAGATCCTAACCACCCGATACACAAGGAGAAGACTAAATATCATAACACATCACCACAAGAGCAAAAAACATCACCACATCACCATAAGAGCATACAACGAGGACACCATCGAGATCGAGGTCAAGAAAATTATGACCAACATCCACACAAAGATGCCCAACCAACGATAGCTAAAAAAGGTTTAGAGGACTTGTGATATCACAAATTAAAATGTCCCATCCAATCAAGCATAAAAAAACATCCAACAAAGAGTCCATGGAGTGAAATCCCATACCAAGCCTCACGCACAACCAACAGCTAACCATGATCATCGAAAATAAGAGATTCAAGGTCTTGGGGAAAATTCTCCAACCAGACCCTTAGGGCTTGTTGAGAAAGACCCAAGTTGGCCATATAATCCACCACCTTATTGCCTTCCCAATAAATATGCTAAAATTTGAACTCCTCTCTTGATTTCATAATTCTAAACACCTCTGTTAGAATATTTAAAATGTTTCAGTAAGGTTTGCTAATAGAATTGGCAATATTTACTATATTTAAGGAGTCCCCTTCTACAATGATTTTTTTATATTTAAGTGTCTCTACCAATAGTATCCCCTGAAGGAGACCCTTGGCTTCAAAAAAGTGAGAGGTTTGGATAGAAATATTTTATGTATGCACCAATCAGCTCGCCCTTAGAATTTTGAATTACCCCACCAAAATCTACAGGGCCTGGATTTCCTTTAGAGGCACCAACAAAATTTAATTTGACCCAACCCTCAAGAGGAGGGCACCATGAGGTGGTTGAGTGCACCGAGGCAATAGTCAATTTAGATGACTTGAAAGAAGCTGGAAAGCTAATTTTAGCCTCCATAAGGCTTTCATCCAAAGAACTCGCTTTGAGATCCAGGAAACAATGAGACACATTCTCCATAGCAGCTCCAAGAGCTCTAGAAGAAACCCGGTCCGAATCATGCCTTGAATTCTTGAAAGCTCTCTTATTACGTTCCCACCAGATGATCGAAAGCATTTGCAAGAGCAAGAAAAACCAAACTATTTCCAATCGAGGGGACTTGAAAGGAGAAGTCCACTATAGGCACATATAAGAGATAGTGTTTGGAAAAATCCAACTGACATTTGGAGTGGACAAAACCTGAGAAACTACTGAAACCTAGAAAGAGCACTGAAAAAAATATGCTAACAAGTTTCCTCTTAAGATTCACATAGGTAGCATCTATTGATCAGATCCATCCACCTCTTACAAATATTTTCTACTGTTAAACATTTATTTTGAATAGCCAACCAATAAAAAATATTTACTTTTAGAGTTAGGTTTTTAAGCCAAACTTTTTTGGGTAAAAACTAGTGTTGAGGATCTATATCAAAAAGGTAGTAGGTTTATCTAACAGAGTAAGAACATTCACTTTAGGCTTTCCAAATGAGAGTCATCCATCTCCTGAATTGCAAGACTATAGAGTCTAAGATGATTATAAACAGTTCCCTAGGCTAACGCTTCCTGCCTACTTTCAAATACTCTTTGAAAATTTTATTTCCAGCATCTCCTGTTCCCTTCCCACTCAATAAAATATTTAACTTTGAATCAATCCAATCTATGGGTAAGAGCAACAACAGGGGCTAGAACTGTATTGAGGATAAGTGGGCTATCAAGAAGCCAGGTATCCTCCCAAAAATTAATGATAGAGCCATTTCCCACCACCCACCTTGCACCTAGGAGCAGCTTCGTTCTAAGTTTTCTCAAGATCTGCCAGAACCCAAAACCTTCTTGGTAACATTCTCATCCAACAAATTTTCATTATGTGGAAGATACTTCTCTTTTATGATCTTGATCCAATCAGACCCCTGATTCCTAAGAAATGTCCAACCCTATTTGAGAATTAGTGCTTCATTCATTAACCTAATATTTTGAAGTCCAAGACCTCCATTGTATTTCGTCACACAACTTGATCCCAAGAGACCAAATGGAACTTTTTATGGTCTTGAGGGCCTGTCCATAAGAATGTTTTTTGAATTTTTTCTAATTTAGATAGGACTTTTACAAGCATTTTGAACAAAGACATAAAGTAAACCGAAATACTTTGCAATGCCGTCTTCACTAGCAAAATTTTCCCAACTTGACTTAAGAGAGTGCCTTTCCAGCTGGCCAAGCAATGCTTCAATATTTCTACCATCGGATCCCAAAGATTATTTTTTATATGACCAATGAACAAAGGCAGACCCAAGTAGGAGTTAGGGAGGGAAGTTATCTTGCATCCAAGAATATCAATAATTTTCTTCTGTCGGTTCTTCGAAGTGTTCAAGAAAAATAGAAGGCTCTTCAATATATTAATTTTTTGCCCAACCACCCTTTCATAAGAAGATAAGATGACTTTCGTCTCTTGAGCCTGCTCCATCGAATTTGGTAAGCACTGCAAACAAAAAATACCACAAAAAATGATCGTAAACCTTATTCATATCTAATGTTAAATACATACCTTCTCTGTCACTCTTCTCAATGGAATACAATGTTTCATGAACCATAATAACACCATCCAGGATCTGTCTACCCGAAACAAAACCAAGTTGAGCTTTATCAATTAACTTGGGCATAAACTTCTTCAAGTTGTTAGTCATTAATTTGGATAGGATTTTATAAAGTGTATTGTAGAGACTGATTGGCCTAAAGTCTTTGAAGCTGATAGCCTTGGCATACTTTGGTATTAAGGCCAAAAAAGTAGCATTCACTCCATAGGGAAGAGATTTAGAGTGTTGGGCATCTCTGACAGCCTCATAAACGTCACCCCCACTATGTGCCAAAACCGTTGAAAGAACAATAGAGGAAAGTCATCTGGAGCTGGAGCTTTCAATGTACGCAAATACAACTTCTTTAATTTCTTAATCCTAAAAGGGAGCTTCAAGAAAACTATTCATGTCAGGCGTCATAATTGAGGGAATTGACTGCAGTAGGAAATTTTATGCCTCCGTGTCCCTTGCATCTTTCGAACCTAAAAAAGAGCTAAAAAAAATAGTTTCATTTTGAATCTCTTGGATATCTGACAATTTTGACACATCCTCCTTGATAATTTTCTGAATATGGTTGGCACTTCTTCGTCTTAAAGTAGGAACATAAAAAAATTTGTGTTTTTGTCACCTTCCTTCAGCCATAAGACCCGAGACTTCTGCTTCCACAAGATTTCTTCTTGGGCCAAAGTGTTATGGAGATCGGAAAAGACCAGTTTTTCCTTATTGCTTAGTGATGAGGCATAGATAAGCCTCATTTATAACATGTTTTTAATAGTTAAAATTGCCTAAAACTCTTGTGAATTATCTTATATGCTAGTTAAGTTGTTTATATTTGTGTATACTTTTGCATGATTGATGTTAAGGACATTATATTCGATTTTTGATCTTGTTAGTTTTATGTTATATTTTCATGCTTAGGTTGAACACACTTCGTAGTCTTATTTTGTGTCATTAAGCATTAGTTTCTTAAATTCAGGTAGACTTATTCTTGCCTAGTTTTCCATATATTCACCAAGCAATGAATGGCAAGGCATGGAATTCCATTCAAGGAAGAATAAGACTATTGCAATCTATCCTAGGCTAATCCACATGATAATGCAGCCAAAACCATTTGGAGTCAACACAGTTGGTCATTCTAAAGATCTTCAGAATGAACACAACATCTTCGGAATGAACACAATGTCTCCGGAATGAACACAATGTCTTTGGAATGAACAAATATCTTCAAAATGAGAAAACATAGTGTCTTCAAAATGAGTGGATCTTCGAAATGAGAATTGTAGTATCTTCAAAATGAGAAGAGATCTTCGGAAGAGGGATCTCGAAATGAGAATTGCAGATCTTCGAAATGAGCCACTTATCTTGGAATGAAATAGAATGTGTTTTTTGACTTGTTGACTAAATTTTGGCGGTGGAAAAGGGGATAATAAGGTTGAGAAAGTTAAGGGAAAATATCTCCCATCTAATTTTGTTGTCCTTGCTGTCCAAAGACACCATTTATGGAAAATAACAAATTGATCCTCTTCTAAGGATAAACCAAGAAAACAGATATCAGGAACAACATATTTTATGTTTGTAATTAGATTTTAGGCATCTATAAAAGATAGCTCCCGTACAGGTTGAACTATTATTATTATATTAAATAGAGGAGATAGAAAATAAATAGGGAGATAATAGAATGTGATTTCAGACCTATAACTTTCAAATTGTAATTATGTTTCTAAAGCAATAAAAGTGCAGTTTCATTCATTTATTTTGTTATGTTTGAGTGTGAATAAAAATTAAATAAGAATTCAAACATTCTTCTGATAAAGGAGGCTGGACACTTCCAAACCTAGCAGGAGGACTGACAGACAGGTTTTATTCTGATTTTACTACAGCAGAATAAGTTGTGAACTTGTCATTTTCATTTTTTTGCACAACTATCATTCATAGTTATTTAATTATTGTTCATAATGTTTTTTGTGATATGATTAATGGTAGATCTGGTTATTCTTTTCATTCCCAGCAACTTTCCAATTCACTACAAATTTCCATTTCTAGCAATTTACAAATTTTCTGTAATTTCCCTACATTCTTGTTTTTGCTGTCAAAACCCTGCACAGAAGATTGACGGCATTTTGTTACAGAGAATTGATAGGATCTAGTTTTTATGCTTTATTTCAATTATTGCAAGATTAAATAGACTTTCAATTCGACAACTATAACTAGAGTTTCAATTCTGTAATTTAATTAGATTTCATTCTTGAAACTGTAACTAGGGTTTCATTTATGCAATTAACAATTATTTTTCATTCTTGCAAATAGATTAAAGTTTAATTTATGAAATATAGGGGTAGAAGTGACACAAAAGCCCCACACAATCAATTCCACCAATAAGACTTACTGCTTCCAAATGAACTAAACTACAACCCTACTTAAACTTTCTCTCATAAATAGCCTTGGACACCACCCTGGATTGACAAATTCATTGAGAATTAATGATGTGCTTAGCGACAACCCATCACTTAGCTCGCTTGAGAAGCCCTTTTATTCAATTTCAGCTTGCATATCCAATAATTGACTTTTTAAATGTTGTTTTCTTTGAAAACTATTTCCAAAAATATGTTTATTCCAAGATTTAAGCTTTCCTTTTATAATCTTGAGTTTAAGAGCCATACGCTGCATCCCCACACTAAGAACCTTAGAAGACCACCATTCCATGATTTATTGTTCTAGATCAGCATGTGAACACCACATAGCCTCAAAATGAAAGGTTCTTAGGAAGAACATGCCCTGACGAGAGGATTCTAACCACAAAGGGCTATGGTCAGAGCCCATCTTCAGCAAACCAGAGAGCAAAGCATCACCAAACAAAGGTAAAGTCTGCTTCAACAAAAAAACCCTATCTAATCTGGAAAGAATCAATTAATTTCCTATGCGGTGATTGCTCCACGTAAATCGAGCTTATTTTAGATCTAAATCCATAGCAATTCCTTCGCTTTTGTCAGATGGATAGAGGGTGAGTTGAAGTCACCTACCAGAATCCATTGGTGATCAAAAAATATGGTCCTCATCTGACTTAATATTTGACAAAATCCAACTTGTGTTTGTGACTTTGCTAAAGAACAGGACATTGGTGATTCTTTCTGATGATGAAATAAGTCTTCCATCAACTTTGGAAGGGTCCCATAAACAAAGGAGCCCACCTGATGAACCCTGAGCTGGGCTAGAAATGAACTCACAGTCCTTCCAAATGATTTTTGTTATTTTTCTATGGCAATGTTATGCCTTCAGGGGAAGGCAAATCATGAGGGTTGGGAGGAGAAAAATGCTTGGAAGGACTAAGAATGGTAGGGTTAGGATTTGAGGATTGATGGGTGAAAGGGTTGGGCGAAGAGGCTTTGAATATGGAGGATTTAAGGGTGTTGGGGAGGGCGAAAGGGAAGGAACGACCTAATTTGTTTAGTGAGCCAACGGGGTCAAAATTTTGGGAAGCGATAATAGATTCAAGGAATAGGGCATCCTCTCTATTACCCTGGTCAAAAATATTCAAATGAGAAAGGACACCAAAACGGTTAGGGTAAGAAAATAATGAACATAACTTTTTATGAGAGGATTTTTGAGAAGGATCTGTTATTTACTTTTCTTTGAGGACTACCTTGGGCGTCTGGCCGCTCGTGATAGGCTAAGGTTCTTTCAGAGCATTTGGTTGGTGATGCTTAGCACTATTCTAAGCAGTTTTGAAAAGCACTTTTTTGTAAGGAGGGCCATTCTTTTGGATGCCCTCGAGAGGTTTTCCCTATTGAGTTATTTCCTTCTTATTTGATTATTTGGGTTGTTTTAACCTGGGGCATTAGACTCTAAGATGCCCTTGGGTGTGATATTCCATGCTAAAAGTCGGATTGTTCTCATATTCGATGGGCTGGCATCTTCTGTAATATCCATAGATCAAATTTATGTGGGTAGGAAGCTCAGAGTCCAAATTGGTATTAATGCAGAGATGAGCATGGATCATCCAAGTCTTGGCTTTGGTTGTTGGGTCGATGGCCACTAAGTCACCAATACCGCGAGCAATGCCTATTAGGATTTCTTCATGCCAAAATTGATTGGGGAGGTCGGGAAGACGAACCCAAATGGGAGCCAGATTGATGCTCTAGATCTCAGGGTTAAAATCTTCAACCCATTTTCTAAGGAATAAGCTTCTTCGTCCAAAAAACCATGGTCCACCTGAAAGAATACGAGCGAAGTTTGGGTTGTTGAGTCTGATGAGAAAGAACCCTCTGAAAAGGGCAACTAGTTCCATGGTGCCAATGCTTTCCACTTATGATAAGCCCATTTATGTATTGATTCTATATACGGTCTTCTGCTAATGAATTTACCCACAAGGGACAGGGATTCCATGAAAACATAGTTGGCCATCATGTTCTTGGGTAGGACCAAGTCACATCCACTAGGGATAAAAGGAATAGTCATCGGTTGGGGCCATGAATCGGATGACTTAGGACCATTTCGTATTGTATTTGTGAAGGATAGAGGAGCTTTATTTGAGCCATTTCCACCTCCCTTGACTTTATCAGGGGTTCATGGGACCGATCTTCAACATAATCATCTTCAAGGGTGGATCTGTCTGGATCCTCATTGTCTGTAAACCCTTCACCCTCACCTGTAAACCATTCACCATTGCCTGCAATGCCTGAAGAAGTTTTTTTCGCTCTTAGAGGTTTCAAAATTCGCCATCCAGTTAGAAACCTAGATGGGTTTTCTTTTTGTTGTAGTTGGGATTACGGATTTTCCTGTAAATATTTGTTGTCTTTAGATGCACTTCTCGGTCTCCCTTTAGATGGGTTTTTCTCTTTTGGTAGTTTTCCTGTTGTTTTTAGGCGGTTTTCTTGGATCTGGTTTCTTGTTTCACAGTTTTGTTGTGCAGGAAACAACTCTCTATTTTGGGGGGATGCCCAATTTCAAATCTACCCGAGCCTTTTTGGACGGGATTTTTAAATTTAATTTTGTTGTTCATGAATTTTCTCCCATTCCTTTGATGGATAGATTTGTCCTTTTGAGCTTTGTGTCGGGCTCCCACAAGCTGGGTTCTTCACGTTTTGGATGGGTTGCCCAGTTTCAAATCTTCCCGGACCATCTTGGGCGGGATTTTTTATTTTAAATTTTGTTGTTTGTGACTCATCTCCCATTCCTTTGGTGGATGGGTTTGTTCCTTTGAGTTTTATCCTGGGCTCCCACAAGTTGGGTTTTCTAGCTTTATATGGTTTAGAGATTTTCTTGCTGGGTTCATCTCTTGTTCTGTGTGGAGACCATCTCCTTGCAAGATCCTCTCCCTGATCCGCTTGTAAAAGGTTCGAGGACCCTTTCAAAAATTAACTATTTAAATATATCCCATGTATAATTAAAAGAGAAATACCAAAGCTCAAAATTTAAAGCCATACTCTATCAATCATTTTATATTTATCTACTTTTAAGAAAATTATATCCACACACTAAATAATACAATGGATAATGTCATATCATCAAATTGGCATTAATTAAAACAATCAATGCTTTAAAGTAAAATTACTTAATAAAATTGGCATTGAAATTCCATGAAATATTCTAATTGATAATATTAAAAAATATTTCCCACTATTAATAAAATATTATAAATTTTCAAAAAAATTTCTCTTTTAAATTACAAGCTTGAGCTTCTCTTTGCTTCAAGAATAAATTATTCTTTAGAAACAACCTAGTGATGGTGGAAGCTTACCTGGCCTCCCCTAGCCACCCCATCCTCATTCATTATCATCACCCTCACTCATTGTCCTAAGATGCAAACTTATTTGTTTTTAATAATTTTATTAATAAAGTGTGTAAATGTTAAAGTGTTTAGAATTTTAAATGCAAATTATGTAAGAGCTACATACTTCCATTGTGATATTGTAAAAAGTTTTTAAATATGATTAAACAATGCTAAAAAGTTCAAATACATGAATGCAATTATGAAAAATCTAAATAAATGTGTAATTATAAAAAGTCTAAAAAAACTACTAAATAAATTTACATATTTAATAAAAAAACTACTAAATAAATTTACATATTTAATATTATTATATATCGTCAGTTCATAATTCAAAAGCAAATTCATTTTAATGAACATAAAGTAATTAAGAAAATTAAAATAAAATACACAATGATTAAATTAAAATTCTAAAAAAATTCTAAGAATAATTTTTTTATAAAATAAAAATATCACACTTTCTTTTTCAAAAGTTATCTAATAATAATTAGTTGATACAAGTTATTAATCAATAAACATTTTAGATAACTTAATTCAAAGACTAGATTAGAATAAATCTTTTTATTTTTCTTAACCATTTAGATATATTCCATGTATAATTAAAAAAGAAATATCAAGGAACAATACTCTAGCAATAATTTTATATTTATATACTTTTAAGAAAATTATATATCCAAAGAATACAACAAATTAGCATTAATTATAATAATCAATGCTTTAAAGTAAGATTACTTTATAAAACTAACATTGAAATTCCATTAGATATCCTAATTTATAACATTAAAATAAAATTTCACTATAAATATAATATTATAAAATTTTAAAGCAATATTTCACTTTTAAATACAAAGTTTAAGCTTCTCTTTGCTTCAAGAATAACTTCTCTTATTTTTAAGAAGAGAATAGCTTATTCTCTACTAACAAGGCCAACCACGTGAAGGTGGAAGCTTATCTGGCCTCCCCTACCCTACCCATCCCATTTTTATTCATCATCCCCTACCAACCCCCTTATCTGGCCTCCCCTACCTTAACCATCTCATCTTCACTCATCGTCCCCTACCAACCCCATCCTTACTCGTCAACTATCCTCAGTCATCATCCTAAGTTGCAATCTTATTTATGATTAATTATTGAAATCTTATTAATTATTTATTATTTTATACTAATAAAGTATGTAGATGTGAAAGTGCTTAGAATTTTAAATGTAAATTATGTAAGAGCTACATACTTACATTATGATATTGTTAAAATATTTGTCTATAATATGTTAATTATATAGTATTTGCAAATATGATTAAATAATTCTATAAAGTTTAAATATATGAATGCAATTACAAGAAGTTTAAATACTTTAGAGCAACTATGAAGAGTTTAAATATATAAGTACAATTGTTTGAATGTTAGCTACATAAAACTTCATGAATGTGTAATTGCATTCATGAGTGCATATATTAGTTGCATAAAAGTTCATAAATATGTGTAAAAACTTACAATCTAACAAATGTTTAAATACCCGAATGCAATTATGAAAAGTCTAAATAAGTGTGTACTTATAAAAAGTCTAAAAACTATTAAATAAATTTACATATTTAATATGAACAACATATTTAATATTTTTATATATTATCATTTCATAATTCAAAAGCAAATTTATTTTAATTAGCATAAAGTAAGTAAAGACATTAAATAAAATGCACAATGATTAAATTAAAATGCTAAGAAAATTCTAAGAAATGAAGAACAATTCTTTTATAAAATAAAAATATCACACTTTCTTTTTCAAAAATTATCTAATAATAATTAGTTGATACAAGTTATTAATCAATAAACATTTTAGATAAATAAATTCAAAGATTAGATTAGAATAAATATTTTTATTTTTCTTAACTATTTAGATATATTCCATGTATAATTAAAAAAGAAATATCAAAGAGCAATAGTCCAACAATAATTTTATATTTATATACTTTTAAGAAAATTATATATCCAAACACTAAAGAAAAAAACAAATTACCATTAATTATAATAATCAATGCTCTAAAGTAAGATTACTTCATAAAATTGGTATTGAAATTCCATTGGATATCTTTATTTATAACATTTAAATAAAATTTCATTATAAATTAAATTTTCAAAGCAATATTTCACTTTTAATTACAAAGTTTAAGCTTCTCTTTGCTTCAAGAATAACTTCTCTTATTTTTAAGAAGTTATTCTCTACTAACAAGGCCAACCACGTGAAGGTGGAAGCTTATCTGGCCTCCCCTACCCTACCCATCCCATCTTCACTCATCGTCCCCTACCAACCCCGTCCTTACTCGTCAACTACCCTCACTCATCATCCTAGTTGCAATCTTATTATTAATTATTATACTAATAAAATACCTAAATCTGTATTGAGGATAAGTGGGCTATCAAGAAGCCAGGTATCCTCCCAATCTACGAGAAAGAGCAACAACAGGGGCTAGAACTGTATTGAGGATAAGTGGGCTATCAAGAAGCTAGGTATCCTCCCAAAAATTAATGATAGAGCCATTTCCCACCACCCACCTTGCACCTAGGAGCAGCTTCATTCTAAGTTTTCTCAAGATCTTCCAGAACCCAAAACCTTCTTGGATAACATTCTCAGCCACCAAATTTTCATTATGTGGAAGATACTTCTCTTTTATGATCTTGATCCAATCAGACCCCTGATTCCTAAGAAACATCCAACCCTGTTTGAGAATTAGCACTTCATTCATTAACCTAATATTTTGCAGTCCAAGACCTCCATTGTCTTTCGTCGCACAACTTGATCCCAAGAGACCAAATGAACTTTTTGTGGTCTTGAGGGCCTATCCATAAGAAAGTTTTTTGAATTTTTCTAATTTAGATAGGACTTTTGCGAGTAGTTTGAACAGAGACATAAAGTAAACCGAAATACTTTGCAACACCGTCTTCACCAGTAAAATTTTCCCAACTTGACTTAAGAGAGTGCCTTTCCAGCTAGCCAAGCGATGCTGCAATATTTCTACCACCGGATCCCAAAGATTATTTTTTATATGACCAATGAACAAAGGCAAACCCAAGTAGGAGTTAGGGAGGGAAGTTATCTTACATCCAATAATATCAACAATTTTCTTCTATCGATGCTCCGAAGTGTTCAAGAAAAATAGAAGGCTCTTCAATATATTAATTTTTTGCCCAACCGCCCATTCATAAGTAGATAAGATGGCTTTCATCTCTTGAGCCTGCTCCATCGAATTTGGTAAGCACTGCAAACAAAAAATACCATGAAACACGATCGTAAATATTGTTCATATCTAATGTTAAATACATACCTTATCTATCACTCTTCTCAATGGAATATAGTGTTTCATGAACCACAATAACACCATCTAGGATCTGTCTACCCGAAACAAAACCAGATTGAGCTTTATCAATTAACTTGGGCATAAACTTCTTCAGGTTGTTAGTCATTGATTTGGATAGGATTTTATAGTGTATTGTTGAGACTGATTGGCCTAAAGTCTTTAAAGCTGATAGCCTTGGAATAATTTGGGATTAAGGCCAAAAAAGTAGCATTCAATGCATAGGGAAGAGATTTAGAGTGTTGGGCATCTCTTATAGCCTCACAAATGTCACCCCCCACTATGTGCCAAAACTATTGAAAGAACAATAGAGGAAAGTCATCTGGAGCTCGAGCTTTCAAAGTACGCTAATACAACTTCTTTAATTTTTTATTCTTGAAAGGGAGCTTCAATAAAACTATTCATGTCAGGCGTCATAATTGAGGGAATTGACTGTAGCAGGAAATTTTCTGCCTCCGTGTCTCTTGCATCTTTCGAACCTAACAAAGAGCTAAAAAAAGAAATAGTTTCATTCTGAATCTCCTGGATATCTGACAATTTTGACACATCCTCCTTGATAATTTTTCAGATATGGTTGGCACTTCTGTGTCTTAAAGTAGGAACATAAAAAACATTTGTGTTTTTGTCACCTTCCTTCAGCCATAAGACCCAAGATTTTCGCTTCCATAAGATTTCTTCTTGGGCCAAAGTGTTATGGATATCGGACAAGACCAGTTTTTCCTTATTGCTTAGCTCGCTTGAGAAGCCCTTTTATTCAATTTCAGATTGCATATCCAATAATTGACTTTTTAAATGTTGTTTTCTTTGAAAAATATTTCCAAAAATATGTTTATTCCAAGCTTTAAGCTTTCCTTTTATAAGCTTGAGTTTAAGAGCCACACACTGCATCCCCGCACCAGGAACCTCAGAAGACCACCATTCCATTATTCATTATTCTAGATTAGCATGTGAACACCACATAGCCTCAAAATTAAAGGGTTTGAGGAATAACATGCCCTGACGAGAGGATTCTAACCACAAAGGGCTATGGTCAGAGCCAATCTTCGGCAAACCAGAGATCAAAGCATCACCAAACAAAGGTAAAGCCTGCTTTGACAAAAAAACCCTATCTAATCTGGAAAGAATCAATTAATTTTCTATGCGATGATTGCTCCACGTAAATCGAGCTCCTTTAGATCTAAATCCAAAGCAATTCCTCCACTTTTGTCAGATGGATAGAGGGTGAGTTGAAGTCACCTACCAGAATCCATTGGTGATCGAAAAATATGGTCCTCATCTGACTTAATATTTGACAAAATCCAACTTGTGTTTGTGACTTTGCTAAAGAACAAGACGTTGGTGATTCTTTCTGATGATGAAATAAGTCTTCCATCAACTTTGGAAGGGTCCCATAAACAAAAGAACCAACCTGATGAACCCTGAGCTGGGCTAGCAAGGAACTCATAGTCCTTCCAAATGATTTTTCTTATTTTTTCTATGGCAATGTTATGCCTTCATGGGAAGGCAAATCATGAGGGTTGGAAGGAGAAAAATGCTTTGAAGGACTAAGAACGGTAGGGTTAGGGTTTGAGGATTGATGGGTGAAAGGGTTGGGCGAAGAGGCTTTGAATATGGAGGATTTAAGGGTGTTGGGGAGGGGGGAAGGGAAGGAAGGACCTGATCTGGTTGGTGAGCCAAGGGGGTCAAAAATCTGGGAAGCGGTAATAGATTTAGGGAATAGGGCATCCTCTCTATTACCCTGGTCAAAAATAGTCAAATGAGAAAGGATACCAAAACTGTTAGGGTAAGCAAATAATGAACATAATTTTTTATCAGAGGATTTTTAAGAAGGATCTGTTATTTACTTTTCTTTGAGGACTACCTCGGGGGTCTTGCCACTCGTGACAGGCTAAGGTTCTTTCAAAGCATTTGGTTGGTGATGCTAAGCACTACTCTGAGCAGTTTTGAAAAGCACTTTTTATAAGGAGGGCCATTCTTTTGGATGCCCTTGAGAGGTTTTCCCTGTTGAGTTATTTCCTTCTTATTTTATTATTTGGGTTGTTTTAACCTGGGGCATTAGACTCTAAGATGCCCTTGGGTGTGATATTCCATGCTAAAGTCAGATTATTCTCATATTTGATGGGCTGGCATCTTCTGTAATATCCATAGATCAAATTTATGTGGGTAGGAAGCTCAAATTACAAATTGATATTAATGTAGAGATGAGCATGGATCATCCAAGTCTTGGCTTTGGTTGTTGGGTCGATGGCCACTAAGTCACTAATACTGCGAGCAATGCCTCTTAGGATTTCTTCATGCCAAAATTTATTGGGGAGGTCAGGAAGATGAACCCAAACGGGAGCCAGATTTATTCTCTAGATCTCAGGGTTAAAATCTTCAACCCATTTTCTAAGGAATAAGCTTCTTCATCCAAAAAACCATGGTCCACCTGAAATAATACGAGCAAAGTCTGGGTTGTTGAGTCTGATGAGAAAGAACCCTCTGAAAAGGGTGACTAGTTCCATGGTGCCAATGATTTCCACTTATGATAAGCCCATTTATGTATTGATTCTATATACGATCTTTTTCTAATGAATTTACCCACAAGGGATAGGGATTCCATGAAGACATAGTTGGCCATCATGTTCTTAATTAGGACCAAGTCATATCCACTAGGGATAAAAGGAATAGTCATATGTTTCGGCCACGAACCGGATGACTTAAGACCATTTCGTATTGTATTTGTGAAGGATAGAGGACCTTTATTTGAGCCATTTCCACCTTCCTTGACTTTATCAAGGGGTTCGTGGGACCGATATTCAACATAATCATCTTCAAGGGTGGATCTGTATGGATCCCCATTGTCTGTAAACCCTTCACCCTTGCCTGTAAACGATTCACCATTGCTTGCAATGCCTGAAGAAGTTTTTTTGCTCTTAGAGGTTTCAAAATTTTCCATCCAGTTAGAAACCTAGATGGGTTTATTTTTCTTGTAGTTGGGATTACGAATTTTCCTGTAAATGTTTGTTGTCTTTAGATGCAATTCTCAGTCTCCCTTCAGATGGGTTTTTCTCTTTTGGTAGTTTTCTTGCTATTTTCAAGCGATTTTCTTGGATCTGGTTTCTTGTTTCACATTTTAGTTGTGCAGGAAACAACTCTCTATTTTGGGGAGATGCCCAATTTCAAATCTACCCAAGCCTTTTTGCACAGGATTTTTAAATTTAATTTTGTTGTTCATTAATTTTTTCCCATTGCTTTGATGGATAGATTTTTCCTTTTGAGCTTTGAGTTGGGCTCCCACAAGCTGGGTTCTTCACGTTTTAGATGGGTTGCCTAGTTTCAAATCTTCTTGGACCATCTTGGGCGGGATTTTTTATTTTAAATTTTGTTGTTTGTGACTCATCTCCCATTGCTTTGGTGAATGGGTTTGTTCCTTTGAGTTTTTTCGTGGGCTCCCACAAGCTGGGTTGTCTAACTTTATATGGTTTAGAGATTTTCTTCCTGGGTTCATCTCTTGTTCTGTGTGGATACCATCTCCTTGCAAGATCCTTTCCCTCATCCGCTTGTAAAAGTTTCTAAGACCTTTTCAAAAATTAACTATTTAAATATATCCCATGTATAATTAAATGAGAAATACCAAAGGTCAAAATTTAAAACCATACTCTATCAATCATTTTATATTTATCTACTTTTAAGTAAATTATATCCACACACTAAATAATACAATGGATAATGTCATATCATCAAATTGGCATTAATTAAAACAATCAAAGCTTTAAAAGTAAAGTTACTTAATAAAATTGGCATTGAAATTCCATGAAACATTCTAATTGATAATATTAAAAATATTTCCAACTATTAATAAAATATTATAAATTTTCAAAAAAAAATCTCTTTTAAATTACAAGCTTGAGCTTCTCTTTGCTTCAAGAATAAATTATTCTTTAAAAACAACCTAATGATGGTGGAAGCTTACCTGGCCTCCCCTAGCCACCCCATCCTCATTCATTATCATCACCCTTAGTCATTGTCCTAAGATGCAAACTTATTTGTTTTTAATAATTTTATTAATAAAGTGTGTAAATATTAAAGTGTTTAGAATTTTAAATGCAAATTATATAAAAGCTACATACTTCCAGTGTGATATTGTAAATTTTTTTTAAATATGATTAAACAATTCTAAAACGTTCAAATACATGAATGCAGTTATGAAAAATCTAAATAAATGTGTAATTATAAAAAGTCTAAAAAAACTACTAAATAAATTTACATATTTAATGATACAAAAGTCTAAAAAAAACTACTAAATAAATTTACATATTTAATATTATTATATATCGTCAGTTCATAATTCAAAAGAAAATTCATTTTAATGAACATAAAGTAATTAAGAAAATTAAAATAAAATACACAATGATTAAATTAAAATTCTAAAAAAAAATTAAGAATAATTTTTTTATAAAATAAAAATATCTTACTTTCTTTTTCATAAGTTATCTAATAATAATTAGTTGATACAAGTTATTAATCAATAAAAATTTTAGATAACTTAATTCAAACATTGGATTAGAATAAATCTTTTTATTTTTCTTAACCATTTAGATATATTCCATGTATAATTAAAAAAGAAATATCAAGGAACAATAATGTAGCAATAATTTTATATTATATCTTTTAGGAAAATTATATATCCAAAGAATACAACAATTTAGCATTAATTATAATAATCAATGCTATGAAGTAAGATTACTTTATAAAATTAACATTGAAATTCTAATAGATATCCTAATTTATAACATTAAAATAAAATTCCACTATAAACATAATATTATAAAAAATTAAAGCAATATTCCACTTTTAAATACAAAGTTTAAGCTTCTCTTTGCTTCAAGAATAACTTCTCTTATTTTTAAGAAGATAATAGCTTATTCTCTACTAACAAGGCCAACCACGTGAAGGTGGAAGCTTATTTGTCCTCCCCTACCCTACCCATCCCATTTTTATTCATCGTCCCCTACCAACCCCCTTATCCCCCCCCCCCTCCACCAACACATCACCCACAACCCTATCCCTCCCCTACTCCCCTACCTTAACCATCTCATCTTCACTCATCGTCCCCTACCAACCCCATCCTTACTCGTGTCATCATCCTAAGTTGCAATCTTATTTATTATTAATTATTGCAATCTCATTAATTATTAATGGTTTTATACTAATAAAGTATGTAGATGTGAAAGTGCTTAGAATTTTAAATGTAAATTATGTAAGAGCTACATACTTACATTATGATATTGTTAAAATATTTGTCTATAATATGTTAATTATATAGTATTTGCAAATATGATTAAAAAATTCTATAAATTTTAAATATATGAATGCAATTACAAGAAGTTTAAAAACTTTAGAGCACCTATGAAGAGTTTAAATATATAAGTACAATTGTGTTTGAATGTTAGCTACATAAAACCTCATGAATGTGTAATTGCATTCATGAGTGCATATATTAGTTGCATAAAAGTTCATAAATATGTGTAAAAACTTACAATCTAACAAATGTTTAAATACATAAATGCAATTATGAAAAGTCTAAATAAGTGTGTACTTATAAAAAGTCTAAAAACTATTAAATAAATTTACATATTTAATATGAACAACATATTTAATATTTTTATATATTATCATTTCATAATTCAAAAAGTAAATTTATTTTAATTAGCATTAAGTGAGTAAAGACATTAAATAAAATGCACAATGATTAATTTAAATTAAGATGCTAAGAAAATTTTAAGAAATAAAGAACAATTCTTTTATAAAATAAAAATATCACACTTTCTCTTTCAGAAGTTTATCTAATAATAATTAGTTGATACAAGTTATTAATCAATAAACATTTTAGATAAATAAATTCAAATATATAGATTAGAATAAATATTTTTGTTTTTCTTAACTATTTAGATATATTTCATATATAATTAAAAAAATATATATCAAAGAGCAATAGTCCAACAATAATTTTATATTTATATACTTTTAATAAAATTATATATCCAAACACTAAAGAAAAAAATAAATTACCATTAATTATAATAATCAATGCTCTAAAGTAAGATTACTTAATAAAATTGGTATTGAAATTCCATTAAATATCCTAATTTATAACATTGAAATAAAATTTCATTATAAATTAAATTTTCAAAGCAATATTTCACTTTTAATTACAAAGTTTAAGCTTCTCTTTGCTTCAAGAATAACTTCTCTTATTTTTAAGAAGAGAATAACTTATTCTCTACTAACAAGGCCAACCACGTGAAGGTGGAAGCTTATCTGACCTCCCCTACCCTACCCATCCCAT